>OY998251.1:25712453-28234953 GCA_963922045.1 Persicaria maculosa
AATTTGTTGATGTGAGTGTGCTCCAGCATATTGCCAATGACACGGATGCTTATGAGTTATGGTATAAGCTTGAGGGGATGTATGAGAGGAAGAATGCCCTTAACAAGGCGTCATTGATGAGAAAGCTTGTGAAATTGGAGTACAAAGATGGTGAGAGCATTGTTGTGCATTTGAGCACATTTCAGGGCTTTGTGAATCAGTTGGCTTCTACAAGCTACAAGATCAAATATCAACCAACAACAAAAAATTACAAAAGACGGGTAGAGAAAGCTACCATATATTCCATCTTCTCTTCAGAATCGATAGAACGAAAAAAGTCCCGATGACGAGGATTAGGGGAGGTCATGATTCCTCACTACACAAACACCAACAAATAAAACAAAACACAAGGAAAACTGCCGCAGATTTTATCCGAACATCTACTATTTATCAAGAAATAAAACAAGCAAAGTAGTGTTGTCACATCACCGAAAAATAATTCACATCCGTCCAAACCGATATTCTCAGAACCAACAGCATGCCAAGCGAGTGGCAAAATTGCAGAGCGCATCCCTGCAACCCAGAGCGCCATTGTCATGCTAAGAGAGGTCACGTCTGGGTTGGAAAAAGACAGAACACAAAAAACCAGACCATATCTTTGAAACCATTAATATATCATTAAATAAAACTTCACTATTACAAATACCAAAGAACGCGATTAAAGTTAAAAGCACGACATAAAAACAAATGTCTGCTAACACCACCACTACAGACCACTCAAACCTCTACTCATCTTCATCTTCAAGAACAAGGATTTTGAAGCGATGTCCTCCTATATATTCAAATAGCACCATCAATGCTCTAACCTTAACGTTGTTGTTAGTCGTAAATCTATTCCATCCACCGGATAACCACCAACGATTCGAGCAATCCTTGGAGACTTCGACACGAAAGCTTTCACCATTTGCGGAAACTAAACAAACATGGTCAAATACAACATGACTATACATCCTCTCAAAAGCGCCAGGAAGAGGCTGCAAGTGAAAGAAGATTGTTAGTTTTGTTACTTAATAAAGTTCAGACCCAAGCAAAAGTATAAAGCACGAAGAGCGGGTACAACTTACAAGACGATGCATCCTCTCATCCACATCAACACAACGAAAAAAAATCTCGCATCCCAGAATTGGGAAACGCCATCCCTTTGCCAAAACAACAATGCTTAATAAAGCAACCCAATAGCTGCAAGATTTCAACAAAACACCACGCCTTCTTATACCCAGAAAAAGGGGGACATACGTTGAAAATCGTCTAGAGCATTTATTGCATACGTTGAAACGAGACAAAGAATCTGCGAGAAGGACCAGACCAAGTACACTGGCGCATTTCAAATCCGAAAATAGTCATTTGTCACAAAAACATTTTCAAATCAGCTGAAAGCCACTATAAAAGCTCTTCTCCCTCACAACATAAAAGGTACTACCTTCTCATTACTGGTCCTTCCAAAAAACACAAATATGGCAGCAAGCATCAACGACCAAAGCCCAAACAATCCCCTTATCTTCGATATCTATTTAGTAGGGGATGAGCAATACATACGCATGATGTTGCCTTATGAATTCGGTCGACATTTCCAACCCATGTTCCCGAACAGATCTTTTTGTTTACTCGCATTGTCAAAGATTTCCCTGTTCACATCGTGGGAGGCAGTTACGGATCTCACTGGGTGGCACGTGGGTGGAGGGACTTTGTTGAGTCACGCGAACTAGAGTTGGAAACATCAATAATGTTCACCCACCTGGGAGAAGCAAGGTTTGAAGTCCATTTCTTCGACAAACAAGGCCGCTACATAGAAGACGAACTCTACGATAGCGACTACAACGGTCCGATGACAAATGGTTTCCACTAGATCCCGGGAGTAGTTCGATGAGCAAAGTTGTTCCATCCTAAATTTTTTTTTAAAGAAAAATTCGCTTCTTAAAAATTCGCTTCTTTAAAATTCGCTTCTTTAAAATTCGATTTATCATCGATCTTTCTCTATTGATTCGAAGAAAATTCCTAGCATCTAAGGACGCTGGAGATTGACGTTTCTCCACTCGCGAACAAAGCGTTGGAGATCTCTTGATTTCTTTCTCCCCAGCATCTAAGGACGCTGGAGATTGAAGTTTTCTCCATTAGCGAACAACGCGCTGGAGATCTCCTGATTTCTTCCTCCCCAGCATATAAGGACGCTGGAGATTGACGTGTCTGCATTCGCGAACAACATGTTGTAGATCTCTTGATAGATGCTGGAGATTGATATTTCTCAATCACGAATATCACGCTGGAGATTGAGGTCTCTCAATCGTGAACATCACGCCGGAGATAACTTGTTTGTCGGTTCGTCCGCTCTTTACAATAAACTCAATCAAGTAAGCACCACGATAACTTAATAGTTCATTAATTATACACCAAACACAACCATCCACCGACAGCAAAACAACATAACCACAAGAAACGTAATAAAAACGGAACGTTCAGCATGGAACTGAGAAATATATATCACCATTTTGGTTAGGACCATGGTTCACGGCAACAACATCAAAGCAGGAGTGTCCTTCATACTCAAATATCAAGCGTGCCCTAATTCGAAGTTCATTTGACACAACGAACTCGGGGCACCCAGTGGTAAACCAGTGGTTGTTGGACACTAAGGCTTCCACCCTCACCACGAATTCCTCGTTCGATCGAGTCCATAAATGGACGAATCCAAGGGCACGATAACCATAATCCCGATATATGGATGGGAAAGGCTACAACGAAAGCAAGAACATCAGAAACGCTTTATTTATCAAAAAGACAATCGCATAAATATAGGTTACCAGCCTATATAAAAGCCCCTCAACGGCAATATCCGGAGTGAAACCCCTAACGCGAGGAAAAAATACATCGAGAATGTCAGCTGGCGTCGTAGTCATCATTGTCACGAGCAAACTACAATAAAGCTTTGGGCTTCTTACCTTCTTATACTAATCTCTGCAAAGAAAAACATCAAAGGAAACCGCCTACCACCCAGTTCCACCAAGAGGGTTGTGAGTATCAGATAAAATAAAAAATAAACAGCCTACCACTTACTTCAACCACGAGGGCAACAAATATCAGATAACATAACAAAGCGCATCTGATAAGAACAAGTCCAATCCAGGCGGTGAAGAAAGTTACAGGAAAAATTCGTACATTAAGCTACATGAAAAACATGCGGGAGACACGCACCACCCTGCTTCATCGTAACTATGAGATAACTCTGCAGAACAACATCCATATCCACTACTCATAGAACTGGTATAAATAAAAACATCAGGAGTACAAATTGAATTACTTAAAAACACTATGCCAAGTTTCGACATGGTTTCTAGAGAGCTCTCTCCCCCAGAACTCCCTCCACCAACTTTCATCACAAACACTATGTTTTTTCAAAACCCTAAATTCTCCAGAATAATCCTTAGAGAAAGCCACTTACACAGCCTCCCTTTACCGTATATCTTTGTAGAATTCGGGGAGGAAATAACAAACCACATCTATCTATTTTCTCCCTCAAACCAATAATTCTTAATCCTAGTCGATCGAGACGAGGGGGATTGGTTCTCCCTATCGGAAGGATGGAGATCTTTTGCGAACATTACGAACCTCAAAATAGGGAGCCGCCTCACCTTCGAGTACCAAGGAGAATCCCACTTTGACGTGGCAATAGAGCAACCAGCCCCGATGAGAACGGAGATATTTTGCCTGACTACTTATGCTATGAAGAAATATAACTACAGGAAAGATACTCCAAGTTATTTCCTGTTATATTTCATCGCTAAGAAGTTCTTAAGTTCAGCCTATCATTCTGCATAACATCTAATAAATTCGCAAACCCTACTTTTTTTCATTTCACGGTTTATTCCATAAAACGATCAACGAAAGAAGATGGGTATAGGTGTCGCGAAGTTACCTTACAAATAAAAGCAGTAGACAAGGTGAACAAGTCAAGATTTAGACATGAGAAAACATAAGTAACATCGGCAGAAAAAGCCAGTGAGAAAAACAGGCAAAAGGTATAAACAAAACCACGGTGAACTCAAAGATAAAAGTATCCACAAAACACCACAACAAGGTGTCACTTGTCATGGGTTGAAATGTTCACCATCCCAAAGTACGAACAAGTAAACCACAGCGGAGTACGAAACTCTTGCCATGGGTAAAAATATTTCCAAACTTCCATACACAAAAAACATCGTCAAAAGCAAAGAGGAGGTAAGTCAGAAATCGGTGGGAGGGTTATCGTCTTCGCGAACAGGCTCAGGGGTTTTTCCACCTTCAAGAGGAGGGTCGATGATGGCAGCATTATCGATTGGAGAATCGAGGGGGAAAGGCAGCTCGCGTTGGGGGTCCTTTAGTTTCATATCCTCATTCTCATAACTAGGAGGAAACATCCTTACCTCATCGCCAAGATGAGCTAAGCGGTTGACACTTTGAGAGATCCCACCTACGACCCCCTCAATGAACGCGTCAGTAACCCTATCGTCAAGGACATCCTCCCCGTCCGTCTCAAGATAGTCATCGAGCCAACCCCGGCCGGCTCCTCCCAAGAATTCAGTTAGCCACTCCTGGTCGACGTCACTAAGCATGAACTCGCGGAGTGTTTTCGGGGAGAGAGCAGCATCTTTCCCAGAGGTGAAACGCTCCAACTGACTCTTCACATCAGCGAGCTCCTCATGAACTACCCCTAACTCACGCTCAAGATCCTGGAGCTGACCCCTCAAACACATGGCCTCTGATTCATGCCGGGTCTCAGACTCTTGAGCCTTCACGAGTTCAACTCGCGACAGGTCTAGCTCGTTCCTCGCCACTTCCACATCCTTCTGAGACTTCTTCAATGCATCATTGAGACTCACGATAGTTACCTCCCGGAGCTCCGCGTCTCTTAACTTCTCCACCTTCGTCTTCAGAGCGGTCACAATCGACCTCAACTCCCTTACCTTATCATCGTAGTTTCTCAAACGTCCAGCCATTTTCGACCATTGCAGGTTATCCTACTGAAGCATTCATGAGATTTCGCTTATACTTATTACCTAACTTGTGATGACATTATGCTTTTAAAATACCTACAAGCCTTAGTCTGATGAGACGATGATCAGATTGTAAGTTTATTAGTCCAAGGGATGAGGGTTATGAGTTTGACTCGTGATGAATTATGTTTTACTGTTCAATTGTCGTCTATGGGGGAAGTTTGGCGAAGTTGTTATCCCAATGAACGTTCTTCTCCGACCGAGGATCTCTAGAACTTAACTCCGAGGGATAATCGGAGCTCTTATGCCTTTCTTATCTTCGAAATCGAATCCCTCCCTCTAAGCTCGGAGGGCGGTATTTATAGGGAAACCAAGCGAGCAACTGGCTGGCAACCTCGTGGTTCTACGTTGGACACGTGTAGTGCATGCCCACACGCTTAGGGGCATAGGCAATACACGTGGAGCCATTAGAGGCGAGGTGCTTGAGCCAGCGAGCTGCTTGCTATGTCTTCGGGGATCTATGAGATACAAGAGAGAGTTAAGTCTGACTCTTATATTGATTTTGAGTCGCGAGGGAAATGAAGATTAATAGATATCGGGAGTGCTAAGTCTAGCTCTTCAAGTCCGGTTGGATACTTTGATCGCCAAGTACTAATTGTGGGACCGACCATCCTTTTGCGTTGGGTGACCTATTTATGACATAATATTCCGTGTTTATTATATAGCCTATTTTCTATGGTATCGTCATATCTCCTTGTAACCGGATCGCGAGTGACACTATATTCGCGATTAGGTTTCGACAAGTACAATGCTTTTTGTTTAAAGCTCTTAGTTTATTAGATAAACCTTTCTTGGGCCTATCGTGCTCTTTCGGCCCATTGGGGTGGTTGGCCCCACAGGGACCTATAAGGAGGATTCTTACTCTCGCTCACTCTCATTCCACAATTCTGAATTTCCAGAATGGAGGGAAGAGAGAGGGATTTTCAAGGGTTTCTCGTGTTTTCCGAAGAACTGAGGTTGGCGTTAGGTGGTGGTTCGCTCCCAGTTTCCTGAGTTTTTCAGTGCTTCCCTCCCGTAGTTGTTCAAGTAAGCTACCTTTGATCTTTCTCTTACTCATTGCAATTTCCCCAGTTTGCGCTTTCCTCTCGAGATTTTTAGGGTTAGCCGGAAAAACCGAAAGTAGTGGCAGTTATGGGGTGGCGAGCGGGGTTTTCCCTGGTGCCTCACCCCTGACTTTCCCATTGGTCTCCTTAGTCGTAACCGACCTTTGGGGAGCGGCGAACGGGTAGTTAGTAGTAGTAGGATGGTATCGAGAGGGGGTAGTATTGTATTTTGAGTTTTCCGGATGACCTCCGACGATTTCTTCGGACTTCGTGGAGTATGTCCGATTAAAAGGGGCGGAAGAAACGCTCTCGAATTCTTCTTTTTGTCCCTCTCAGGGATGATTTCTCGAGAATCAAGAAATCTTTATGAGGGATATGGAAACGCGCCCTTTCGCCGTCGTTCCGTGGGGGGGGGGGGGGGAAGATGTCTTTTCAACGTCCTTTCAGGGGGGCGTGAGGCGCCAATATAGGCCTTTAAGAGGGCTTTTTGGCGCCAAATTTATTTACTCACGATGTTGAAAAGGTAGTTTTCCCTTTGTTTCTAGAATTAATATGTCTCAGGAGAGCAATAGCCAGAATCGGAGTGTGAGCTTCCAATATGAAGAAGTCAGTTCCTCGCATACCAGTTCTCATGCCGATGTTGGTTCGGAATCCTCGGCGAGCCCGACCCCTCTTCCACCAAGTAACAAACTTCGGGAGGAAAAGAGAAAGAGGGCGAACCCTGGGGATGGTCCCAACGCGAAGAGGCGGAAGATGGCAGGGACATTAAGCGCCTTTTATAAAGGAACCACCCTGAATATTGTCATACCTCAGAGTCCGTAAACGACCTAGGAAGGGGCGAATCGTCTCGCGTACCAAAGAAGTTTAAAAAGCCTATCCGAGTAGTTTTGGGTGATTTCGCTCTGCCCCTTATGATCGAACAGAGGCCGACAGCTGTAGTTTTTGTGAGGGTTATACTTTCGGAGTGCCCCATCCTCCTCCAACAATATTTTCGGATCGCGTAGGGCCTACCATACAGAAAACGTTGGGTGAGGCGTCGATTTTAGATGTTAGGCACCTGGAAGAGGTGGCTAGACTTTATCCATGGCTGGCTGGGTGTTGTAGGAGGAAATCAAGATTGCAAATAAAATATAAGTAAATCAATGTAAACCAGATTCCGTCCCTTGCAAATAATTACAAGACTTCCTCCCGATGCAGTAGTGAGAAGTCAGGATCGATCCACGAGGAAGCGTGTCAGCGGATCCTAGGTAGCGGTGAAATCTCACAGACAGAAGTCGACCACAGATGTCCTCGATCTCGACTAGGGTTAGTCGAAAGAAGATCGGACAAGTCGAACAGCGCAGCAGCAGCTCCCTGGCGGTTTTGGTCGAGATCGAGTAAGCCTTACTCGAGATCGAGTAAGCTTGTCGACGTCGATGACTAGCTTGTCGAACACCTGCACACAGAAGCTACGACAATTCTGGAATCGAAGATCAGTACTCGAGATCGACCAGACTTGGTCGAGATCGAGGACGGACAGAAAACAAAATGAAATAAAGCAAAAACAAATGCTTTGGGATTCTCGAAATAAACTGTAAAAGACTTCCAAGATTGGGGTTCGCAACAACGATAACCAAGCATGCATAAGGCAAGAATAAAACAGATAATCATGTAAATCGCATCAAGGACTAAGCTTTCGCCTTTTCCAACAATTAGACAACTCTTTCAAGAAACCATAATTGTCTCTACCGATTTTATGTTTATAATCCAAGTTGTTATCACGGACCTCCATTAGATGGGTAATAAACACATAACAAGTAGTAGATGCTCAAAACATGATAAAAGTCGGATCTTTACCTCAAATGCGCAGGGCTATCGTCGGGCTCGCCCCAATCCTAGAAGTGGGTGGACTACTCGCGCTTCATCGCAACCTCAGACATTGATGTATGAAAAGAAACTTGCATTAAACTAAATTCAAAACCTTTACAACCTGGCAATCCAACTCTCGTTGAACGCCAAAACCCTAAAACCTTCGAACTCTTAAACGTCTCTGTGAACTACTTCTCTAACTTCTGAATTGAATTCTTCTAAAATCAGCCCCATGGGCTTTATTTATAGCCTTCTACTCCTTGCTATTCAAGGATAGAATATCTCTATCTTTATATAAATCTATATCTAAAAGCTTAATGATAAATAAATGCAATAAAGGAATTAAATCTAAAAAGGAAATTATATCTAAAAGTCTTCAAGTGGATAAATCTTCTCCTCCATGATGGATCTTGATAAAATCGGATAGAATCAGCAATCTTCGTCCCCAAGGAATCCCAATCCGAGTAGAACTGCTCAAACCGCGTTACGCGGCTTTTGGAAGGTTTCCTCGATTTCGAGTAAAATGGTCGTCGACTTCAGTGGCTCAGCATGTCGGGTAGCTCTTCCTCAGACTGGCTCTACTCGACATTGCTCGGACAGGTGCTCTCGGCTTTGTCGATCTCGAGGACTTTCATCGATATCGAGTACAGGTGTTGCTCAGTGTCCGGCATGTATGGCCAGGTCGGGTAACTCTTCGCGGCATCCTCGATTAGGCTCAACTCGACTCCGGACATGGTCTTCAGAGCTTGTCGATCTCGAGGAACTCTCTGGAGTCGGGTTGGCTCGTCTTCAGCTTCTCGACATGGTGCTCCTCGATCATGCTATGCCCGGACATCTTTAGTCGATATCGACAAATACTAGTCGATATTGAGCAGCTTTCAGCTTCCGTCTTGGCTTCTTGGTTTTCTTCCGAAATGGCTCCATATTCTGCAATATTAAACCAAAACTTATGTAGATCTCCATTTCTTGCAAATAAGCATATACTACATAAATTTGACATATTCTCAATCCGAAATATGCAAAGTGTATAGAATATGGAACTAAAATATGCATAAAAACATGGCTACTTTAGAGACATCAAATCACCCCATACTTAGACTTGCTTGTCCTCAAGCAATAACCAAACATTAACCAAGACCTACAACACATCCTTCAAGTCTTCGCCTTTTGTCAAAAGCAACATCTCATGTAGTAGCAATGTAAGACAAGTGAATTTAACGTCATCACACATATATGAGTGATCCATGGGCATAGGCAATATAAATCCAACCTCACAGGGATAATGTGTTTACGCTCAACTCTCAATGTGTTCAGGCTATCTAGATCAACTCTCAACTCAATTCCATATACAATCTCATAAACATTGCAATTTAAATATAAATCCACTTCGCAACAAATTATGAAAATGCAACAAGAATTATCAGGAGCACTTCGCTCAATAGAAGTCTTCAAAGAAGATTCCATTCAGCGGGGTTGTAATGGGGCTTGGTAAGAAATAAAAGGGTATGAAATTATTTGGCCACGTGGTGCTTAATAAAATTCGGGAATCAAGACTCCTAAATCTCCAACACAATTCAACCAAACCATAACTCTTAATCATATGCATCAACCAAACTCTCCAACTTATCTCAATGAAGTATGTAACCTTTCAAACTTCCTTAACCTTCTCCAAAGTATGCATCTTGCGAAAATGAAAGAAATAAGGTAAATTTGGCTCATGCACTTTATTCACTAACATTTATACAAACTTTTCCTTCTCTTTTTCTCTTTTTATTTTGGATTTTTTTTAGGAACGAAAATTAAACTATTGCATTTATAGGGTGAGCCAAAAATTCCTTTTACATAGTATGCATAGCAAGATAAAAATATAAAACCAACCCATATCTCAATAAGTTCAAACATCCTCCTCACTTTGAAATGAAACATAAGCTCATTCTTTCCATAAATCATTATTCCAACTAACTCTAAGTCTTAATTCCCAAATGGGGGTCAGACTCAATTTGGCTAAGGATAATTTTATGGAGTTTATAATAAAAGTCTCAGGCTAATGTTCTGGCTTCAAGCAGGGATCATGCAGGGTAGGTAAAGAGAGGATATTATTGGCTTAAAAGGTGCCTCCATCATTTAATTCTCATTCACATAAACATATAAATGCATTGGTTTTGAATAACTATCACAACATTTAGAGATGCATAGGAAGAGTAAATACACTCAAGAAAGCATAGGGATTTTTTAATGTTCTCCTTATAAGGCCAAAATTCTCACTAGGACAATTTTTGTTGGATTTTAACCTTTAGCTTAGGATCATATGTGCTCAATTTCATCACAAGTTCACAATCCACATAAAAACAATTTCGAGGACTTAGGCTAAACCTTCCAAACACGCCATAGGATTTACATGATCAAGTAAGTCATTATTTATCATCATAGGACATCTAAGTTAGGGTATAAAAACGAGGACAATGCAAAAATTTAAACATGCATTTTTTTCTTTTTCTTTTTTTTATGCAATTGAAAAAAAACTCATGTGCAGAAAACTTAAACATGAATGCATAACATAAAATTAAAATTTCACCATGTAAAACCAAAAGCAAGACTAAAACATATAATAATGATAATGAGCCCTTCCCCCACTCCATACTTAAAATATACAGTGTCCCCACTGTATAAAATCAAATAAAAACAAGAGTAAAGGAAGGAACTCACCGAATAACACATTGAGGAAGGTAAATTAGGGCATATCGAGTAAGTTTCTTATCGATATCGAGTACAGTACTCGATATCGAGGAAGGTGTCTGCGTCTAGTGGCTTCTGAAGTCGAGGAGACTCTGGTGGCTTAGTTGATATCGAGTTGGCCTACTCGATATCGAGGAGTTTCTGGGCTGCTCCTTTTTGTCGTTGTCGACTTGGCCTTCGTCGATTCTGACTGTTTTTCAGGGACTTCTTGTTCCACTTTTCGTGATCCTTTTATGCTTGCCGACCTAAAAGTGATAGATTGCACACAAAAACAAGACTTTCCACATGAAGTATTCTAAACTAAAAAACCAAAAACAAAAACCAAAATCAAAACCAAAAAGTTCAAAAGTCCCAAAATTCAAAAAGTCTTATGTACATGCTCTAGATTTTAGAGTCGCTAGGCCGACTTCTCCATTTGCACTCATGGACCTTTAATGTGGGGCCCGCTTGTGCTTGGCCCTTCTCCTGGATCATCTAGGTCCTGCTGGTAGTATGCAAGCTCAGCTGACAGGTGGTTGCTTGCATAATCTTCCTTCTCTTTCTTTTTCTTCTTCCCAGCTCTTAGTTTCCGCAGATTCTCCCGCCACGGGGCCTTACCTCCCCTTAAATTATTGATAAATTTCTTAATGGACTGAGGAGGAGTAGGATTCATACCTGAACTTACCTTTTCGGACCCAAAGCAGAAATCTTCGGGCTTGGGGTTAGTCGATATCGGGCAGGACTGGTCGATATCGAGTACAGGGACCCCATACTTAGGCTCCTGGCATGTCTGGTGCTCAGCAGAGGAAGAAGTCGATGTCGATGAACCTTTGTCGAGATCGTGTAACTCTTTAGTCGAGATCGAGTAGCCCTTGTCGATCTCGAGTTGGCTTCTGACGTCTTCCTCTGTTGTTTGCTTGGTCCCATGGTTGCTGATGCTTTTCACCTCCAGCCATGAAATTTCCTCTTTTGCAAGGCCAAAAGAGAAATCTAAGACCTCATCTCCTATGGTGAAGGTGAGCGATCGATTTTTGACACTAATTCTGGCATCTGCAATAGCTAAGAATGGTCTACCAAGAATAATAGGGCTAGTAGAATCTTCAGCACAGTCTATAATGAGGAAATCTGCTGGAACAAATAATTTACCAACTTGGATGGGGACATTCTCAACTATACCTGTAGGGATGACCACTGTATTGTTTGCCATGTATAGCTCAACATCCACAGGCTCTATGCATCCTATCTTTACCTTCCGCCAGATTGATAAGGGCATGATGCTCACACTTGCTCCTAAATCACATAAGGACTCATATTTATATTGAACAAATCCCACAGTAACAGAAAACTTACCAGGTTCATGTCTCTTTTCAGAGAAGTGGAGTACTTTGCATTCGTCGGCGATCTCCGAGATAGATCGCTTCTTGCTGAGGATTTCCTTCAGAAATTTGACATATCCAGGCATCTCTTGCAGGGCTTCTGTAAAAGGAATAGAAACATTCAGTTCTTGCAGCATATTAACAAATCAGTTAAACCTACATGCAGTGGGATCTTTCAGTGCTTTGGAAGGGAAAGGCAGTGGCTTTTTCTGCTTCGGGGCCAGATCAGACGTCGGAGGTGTTGCAGAGTCGTCGACATCGGCTTGCTTCTCCTCGATCTCGACCAAAGGGTCCTTGACATCGAGTAGGCTTGTCGATCTCGAGTTGGCTGGCTGGGCAGGGGAGTCCGAGCTTGGCTGCTGGTCTTTGTCGAGAAGAACTTTGTCGAGATCGACTACGGGCTGGTCGAGATCGAGGTTATTCTGCTCTGTGTTGAGTTGTTGCTCTGCTGTGTCTTGGTGCTTTCCGACCTCTGGCTCGTGTAATTGGTGCCCACTTGTGAGTTCGATAGTTGCGACGTGTCCAGTCTTCCACTTAGGATTTGGTTCTGTTTGCCCAGGAAGCTGTCCGGATGGTCATGGGATCTGTGCAGCGATTTGACCCATCTGGGTCTCTATTCTCCTCTTCCAGATGTCCAGTTCTCGAAATTTTGTAGTGATGCTCTGGAACTGGTTGTTGATGGTGCCTTGAATCCGACGCATTTCCTCAAGGATGAGCTGTATGTCATCCTTCTTTTGATCCCTTTCTGGATGTCCTGGAGCTCTGTATGGCGGGGGATTCCTAGGAGGACCTTGGTTCCACTGTGGTTGATAGAACCTTTGATCTCCCATGTAGCGATTGGGACCCCTAGCGTAGGCTACCTGTTCATGTGTCTCTGCCATCCTGACTTGCTCAGTGTGTGGGCACTCAGTAGTGGTGTGCCGCTGTGATCCGCATTCAATGCAAGGCTGGTTGACAGACAGATACTTGACTTGCTTGAGGAGCTTGCGATTCTGGTCTCTGTAGAACTGCTCCCTGACATCTGGGTCTATCTCCTTGGCAGGCTCATAGAGGGGCATAGATGGTGCTGGCCTGGCATAAGAGTTCTCCTCATAGTTTGTAGTAGACCCATCTTTGTTGACATAATTGGTGAGCTTGTCGAGCACACCCCATGCGTCAATTGGTGGCATAGTCAGATACTCATAGCGAGTATACTGGTTGATCCTGTCTTTGGTGACTTGGTCAAGAGAATTGAAGAAGATCTCTTGAATGACGTAGGGTGGCTGTCCATGAGTAGGGCACGATCGCAGCAGTTCTTTGTATCGTTCCCATGCTTTTGTCAGCGGCTCCCCAGGCTTCTGTTTGAAAGCTGTGATCTTTTGGTGGAGGAGTGCTGTCTTGGCGGGAGGGAAGAATTTGTTCAGAAACTCTTGCTCTACTTAGGCCCATGTTGTGAGGGATCTTGGTTTCTGCCCTTCAAGCCACTTCAGTGCAGGTCCAGCGAGAGACCAGCGAAAAGCCTTCATCTTGACATATTCCAGAGTTGTACCTTCAGCAAGAGTACGACACATGTCAGAAAAATTGGTAATATGTTCAAGAGGACACTCATTAAAGTTGCCATAAAAAGCATTATTTTTAAGCTCTATAAGGAATCGATTGCGAATTTCAAAAGAGTTTTCAGGGATTAGAATCACCGATTCAGGCACGTCGAGAGTTGGGTGCATATAATCCTCTGCCGTGGTTGGGTATTGGGTAAGCTCAGCTTCTGCTTGTTCCCTTGCTGCTTTCTCAGCGGCGATAGCAGCATCTTTTGTGGCTAGTTCCCTTGTAAGCCTCTGTATCAGTTGTTCCTGTGTTTCTGCGGCCGCAACGACTCTTTTTAGCTTAGCTTGGAATCCCCTTGGATGTGTGAGAGGAGTTCCGGATCGTCTAAGCCGTCAAACTCAGGTGGTTGACCAGAACGGCGCATACACCTGTTAAGTAACTCAGAGAGAACGTGAGAACTAACTACCTAAGGTGCGAATGATAGCCTCCCCGGCAACAGCGCCAATTTATTGTAGGAGGAAATCAAGATTGCAAATAAAATATAAGTAAATCAAAGCAAACCAGATTCCGTCCCTTGCAAATAATTACAAGACTTCCTCCCGATGCAGTAGTGGGAAGTCAGGATCGATCCACGAGGAAGCGTTTCAGCGGATCCTAGGTAGCGGTGGAATCTCACGGACAGAAGTCGACCACAGATGTCCTCGATCTCGACTAGGGTTAGTCAACAGAAGATCGTACAAGTCGAACAGCACAACAGCAGCTCCCTGGCGGTTTTGGTCGAGATCGAGTAAGCTATTGATAGGAGGAAATCGAGTATGCAAAATAGAATGTAAATAAAATAAGGCAAACCAGATTCCGTCCCTTGCAAATAATTACAAGACCTCCTCCTGATGCAGCAGGGGGAAGTCAGGATCGATCCACGAGGAAGCGTGTCAGCGGATCCAAGGCAGCGGTGGAGTCTCACGGTCAGAAGTCAACAACAGGTGCTAGATCTCGACTAGGGTAAGTCGATAGGAGATCAGGCAAGTCGAGCAACGCAGCAGTCACAGGCACTGGTGGTCGATCTCGACCAGGCCTACTCGAGATCGAGTAGAGTCTTGGTCGACGTCGGTTTGGCTCGTCGAGTACCTGCACACAGAAGCTACAGCGACTTTGGGTCGAAGATCAGTAGTCGAGATCGACCAGGCTTGGTCGAGATCGACGAGGGCAGAAAGTAAAAACGAAAGGGAATAAAAACAAATGCTTTGGGATCTCGAAAAAAACTTTTATGAAAAGGGCTTCTAGGATTGGGGTTTGCAACAACAATAACCAAGCATGCATAAGGCAAGAATAAAACAGATAATCATGTAAATTGTATCAAAGGACAAGCTTTCGCCTTTTTCAACAATTAGACAACTCTTTCAAGAAACCCTAATTGTCTCTACTGATTTTATGTTTACAATCCAAGTTGTTAGCATGGACCTCCATTAGATGGGTAATAAACACATAAACAAGTAGTAGATGCTCAAAACATGATAAAGGTCGGATCTTTACCTCAATTATGCATGGCTATCGTCGGGCTCGCCCCAACCCTAGAAATGGGTGGACTACTCACGCTTCATCACAATTAAAGACATTAATAATAAAAGGAAATAAACTTGAATTAATGAAATAAAATAGAGCTTACAACCAAAGGAAGCCAATTCCGCTCTCGCTTCACAAAACTTCTCTTGGCCACTCACTCTCTCTCTCTACTACTTCTCCTCCTGAAATTGAATGAATAAAACTGAGTCCCTAAGGCTTTATTTATAGGCTTCTAATCCTTGCTACTCAAGGATAGAATATCTATATCTATATCTAAAACTATATGTAGAACTTTAAAGATAAATAAAAGCTATAAAGAAATTAAATCTAAATAAGGGAAATATATCTAAAGTGTCTTCAAGTGGATAGATCTCTCTCTTCATGATGTATCTTGATAAATTCGGATAGAATCGGCAATCTTCGGGCCCAAGTAATCCCACACCGAGTAGAATTGATCAAACCGCGTAACGCGTCTCTGGAAGTCTCCTCGATCTCGACAAAGGTCTACTCGATCTCGAGTAGGATTGTCGGTCGACTGGGCTTGACTCGGCATCTCGGCTAGCTGGTCCTTGATGTGGCTCGGTCATGGCTCCTGGCCTTCGTCGATCTCGAGGAGAGCTTCTCGATCTCGAGTAGGGGTGGATCATCGACTTGGCCGGCTTGGTGCATCGGGTAGCCTCTTGTCGACATGCTCGGACACAGGCTCACAGGCTTCATCGATCTCGAGGACTCCTTGTCGACATCGAGTAGGGAAGCTCGTCGACTAGGTTTGGCTTGGCTGGTCGGGCAGGTCTTCCTCGATGTGCTCGGACACAGGCTCCCGGGCTTGTCGATCTCGGGTACCGGTCCTCGATCTCGAGTAAGCTGTCCGGGCATGGTCGGGTAGTCTCTCCTCGACTCCGGATAGTTTATCCCTAGATCCGGATAATCTCTCCTAGGTTCCGGATAATCCCTCCTTGGCACCTCGACATGTGTCTGATCAGAGGGTGTTCAGGCATGATTCGCCGATATCGACTAAGGCTTTATCGATGTTTGAGTAACTTGCTGCTTCCGTCTTTGCTTCCTGATTTTCTCCCGAAATGTTTCCATATTCTGCAATATTAAACAGAAACTTATGTAGACCTCCATTTCTTACAAATAAGCATATACTACATAAATTCGACATATTCCCAACCCGAAATATGCAAAATGTAAAGAATATGGAACTAAAATATGCATAAAAACATGGCTACTTTGGAGACATCAAATCACCCCATACTTAGACTTGCTTGTCCTCAAGCAATAACCAAACAATAACCAAGACCAACAACACATCCTTCAAGTCTTCGCCTTTGTCAAAAGCAACATCTCAAGTAGTAGCAATGTAAGACAAGTGAATTTAACGTCATCACACATATATGAGCGATCCATAGGCATAGGCAATATAAATCCAACCTCATAGGGATAATGTGTTTACACTCAACTCTCAAATGTGTTTAGGCTATGAAGATCAACTCTCAACTCAATTCCATACACAATCTCATAAATATTGCAATTTAAACATAAATCCACTTCGCAACCAATTATGCAAATGCAACAAGAATCATCAGGAGGACTTCGCTCAATAGAAGTCTTCAAAGAAGATCCTATTCGGCGGGGTTGTAATGGGGCTTGGTAAGAAATAATAAGGAATGGAATTATTTCGTCATGTGGTGCTTAATAAAATTCGGGAATCAAGACTCCTAAATCTCCAACACAGCCAAACCATAACTTCTCAATCAGTTGCATCAACCAAACTCTCCAATTTATCTCAATGAAGTATGTAACCTTTCAAACTTTCTCAACCTCTCCAAATTGTGTATCTTGCAAATAATGAAAGAAATAAGGTAAATTTGGCTCATGCACTTTATTCACAAACATATGTACTTTTTCTTCTTCTTTTTTTTCGGATTTTTTTTTCGAAAATAAAAACCAAATAACATTAATAGTGCATTTATAATGTGAGCCAAAAATCCATTTACATAATATGCATAGCAAGATAAAAATAATTTAAAACCATCCCGTATCTCAATAATTTCAACAATCCTTCATACTTGAAATGCAACATAAGCTCATTCTTTTCACAGATCATCATTTCAACCAACTCTAAGACTTAATTCCCAAATGGGGGTCAGGCTCAATTTGGCTAAGGATAATTTTGTTGAGTTTACAATAAAATTCTCAGGCTAATGTTCTGGCTTCAAGCAGGGATAAAGCAGGGTATATAAAGAGAGGATAAAATTGGCTAAAAAGGTGCCTCCAACATTTAATTCTCATCAACATAAACATATAAATGCATTGGTTTTGAATAACTATCACAACATTTAGAGATGCATAGCAAGAGTAAATACACTCAAGAAAGCAGAGGGATTTTTTTTAATGTTCTCCCTATAAGGCCAAAATTCTCACTGTGACAATTTTTGTTGGATTTTAACCTTTAGCTTAGGATCATATGTGCTCAATGTCATCACAAGTTCACAATCCACATAAAAACCATTTTGAAGACTTAGGCTAAACCTTCCAAACACGCCATAGGATTTATATGATCAAGTCAGTCATTATTTATCATCATAGGAAATCTAAGTTAGGGTATAAAACAATGCAAAAATTTAAACATGCATTTTTTTTTCTCTTTTTTTTCGACATTTTCTTTTTTTTTTTTTTTATGCAAAAAGAAACAAGACTAAAGTATGACAAAAACTTAAAATGCATAAAATTTAAACATGAATGCATAACATAAAAATTAACACTTCACCATGTAAAACCAAAAGCAAGACTAAAACATATGATAATGATAATGAGCCCTTCCCCCACCCCATACTTAAAATTTACAGTGTCCCCACTGTATAAAATAAAACAAAAACAAGAGTAAAGGAAGGAACTCACATGATAACAGGCCGAATCAGTGCTAGTCGAGGAAAGTGTCTCATCGATCTCGAGTACAAGGTAATCGATCTCGAGTAGTTTCGTCTGCGTCCAGTGGCTTTCTGAAGTCGAGGGGCATTCTGGCTTTTGTCGATCTCAAGTTGGCCTACTCGATATCGACGAGTGTCTGGGCTGCTCCTCCTTGTCGTCGTCGACTTGGCATTCGTCGATTTTGACTGTTTTTCAGGGACTTCTTTATTCCACTTTTCGCGATCCTTATGTGCTTGCCAACCTAAAAATGTTAGATTGTACACAAAAACAAGAATATCCACATGAAGTATTCTAAAAGACATAAAACCAAAACCAAGAACAAAAAACCAAAAACTAAAAAAGTTCAAAAGTCCCAAAAAATTTATAAAGTTTATATACATGCTCTAGATTTTGGAGTCGCTAGGCCGACTTCTCCGTTTGCGCTCAAGGACCATTATTGTGGGGCCCGCTCATGCTTGGCCCTTCTCCTGGATCATCTAGGTCCTGATGGTAGTATGCAAGCTCAGCAGATAGGTGGTTGCTTGCATCATCTCCCTTCTCTTTCTTTTTCTTCCTTCCAGCCCTTAGCTTTCGCAGATTTTCTCTCCACGGGGCCTTACCTCCCCTTAAATTATTGAAAAATTTCTTTATGGACTGGGGTGGGGGGGTAGAATTCATACCTGAACTTACCTTTTCGGACCCAAAACAGAAAACTTTGGGTTTGGGGCTAGTCGATGTCGAGTACTGCTGGTCGACCTCGAGTACAGGGACCCCATACTTAGGCTCTGGGCAAGTCAGTGGCTCAGTAGAGGTTGTCGATATCGACAAGGGCTTGTCGAGATCGAGTAGAGTGCTTGTCGAGATCGAGGAGGACTTGTCGACCTCGAGTATAGTTCTGGCGCTTTCCTCCGCTGTTTGCTTGGTCCCGTGGTTGCTGATGCTTTTCACCTCCAGCCATGAAATTTCCTCTTTTGCAGAGCCAAAAGAGAAATCTAAAACCTCATCGCCTGTGGTGAAGGTGAGCGAGCGATTCTTAACACTAATTCTGGCATCTGCAGTTGCTAAGAATGGTCTACCAAGAATAATAGGGCTAGTAGGATCTTCAGCACAGTCTATGATAAGGAAATCTGCTGGAACAAAGAATTTACCAACCTGGACGGGGATATTCTCAACTATACCTGTAGGGATGACCACTGTATTGTTCGCCATGTATAGTTTGGCATCCACAGGCTCTATGCATCCTATTTTTACCTTCCGCCAGATTGATAGAGGCATGATGCTCACACTTGCTCCTAAATCGCACAGAGAATCATATTTATATTGCCCAAAACCCACAGTAACAGAAAACTTACCAAGGTCAGGTCTCTTTTCAGGGAAGTGAAGTACTTTGCATTCGCCTGCGATCTCTGAGATGGATCGCTTCTTGCTCAGGATTTCTTTCAGAAATTTGACATATCCAGGCATCTCTTGCAGGGCTTCTGTAAAAGGAATAGAAACATTCAGTTATTGCAGCATATTAACAAATCTGGTAAACCTACCTGCAGTGGGATCTTTCTGTGTTTTAGAAGGAAAAGGCAGTGGCTTTTTCTGGTTCGGAGCCAGATCAGCTATTGGAGGCATTGCAACATCGTCGACCTCGGCTTGCTGTTCCTCGATCTCGACCAGGGGGTCCTCGAGATCGAGTGGGGTTGTCGACTTCGGCTTGCTGGGCTTTGCAGTGGAGTCCGAGCTCAACTTTTGGTTTGTGTCGAGCAGTGGCTTGTCGAGATCGACCAGAGTCTCTTCGAGATCGAGTAGGTTCTGCTCTGTCTCAAGTTGCTGCTCCTCCTTGCCTTGTTGTTTTCCGACCTCTGGCTCGTGTAATTGATGCCCACTTCTGAGTTTGATGGCGGAGACGTGTCCGGTTTTCCCCTTAGGATTTGGTTCTGTTTGCCTAGGGAGCTGTCCGGATGGTCGTGGGATCTGTGCAGCGATTTGACCCATCTGCGTCTCTATTCCCCTTTTGTAGATGTCCAGTTCTCCAAATTTTGTAGTGATGTTCTGGAACTGGTTGTTGATGGTGCCCTGATTCCGACGCATCTCCTCAAGGATCAGTTGTAGATCATCCTTCTTTTGATCCCTTTCTGGATGCCCTGGAGCTCTGTAGGGTGGGGGGTTGCTAGGAGGACCTTGGTTCCACTGAGGCTGATAGAACCTTTGATCTCCCATGTAGCGATTTGGACCCCCAGCATAGGCTGCTTCCTCATGTGTCTCTGCCATTCTGACTTGCTCAGTGTGTGGGCACTCAGTAGTGGTGTGCCTCTGTGATCCGCATTCGATGCAAGGCTGATTGACAGATAGATATTTGACTTGCTTGAGGAGCTTACGATTCTGGTCTCTGTAGAACTGCTCCCTGACATCTGGGTCAATCTCCTTTGCTGGCTCATAGAGTGGCATAGATGGTGCTGGCCTGGCATAGGAGTTCTCATCATAGTTTGCAGTAGACCCATATTTGTTGTCATAATTCGTGAGCTTGTCTAGCACACCCCATGCGTCAGCTGGCGGCATCGTCAGATACTCATAGCGAGTATACTGGTTGATTCTGTGCATGGTGACTTGATCAAGAGAGTTGAAGAAGATCTCCTGAATGACGTAGGGTGGCTGTCCATGAGTAGGGCAAGATCGCAGTAGTTCCTTGTATCTTTCCCATGCTTTTGCTAGCGGCTCCCCAGGCTTCTGTTTGAAAGCTGTGATCTTTTGGCGGAGGAGTGCTGTCTTGGCAGGAGGGAAGAATTTGTTGAGAAACTCTTGCTCTACTTGCGCCCATATTGTGAGTGATCTTGGTTTCAGCCCTTCAAGCCACTTCAGTGCAGGCCCAGCGAGAGACCAGCGAAAAGTCTTCATCTTGACATATTCCAAAGTTGTACCTTCAGCAAGAGTACGACACATGTCAGAAAAATTGGTAATATGTTCAAGAGGACACTCATATTCCAAAGTTTGCAGTAGACCCATATTTGTTGTCATAAAAAGCATTATTTTTAAGCTGTATCAGAAATTGAGTGCGAATTTCAAAGGAGTTTTCAGGGATTAGAATAGCCGATTCAGGCACGATGAGAGTGGGATGCATATAATCCTCTGCAGTAGTTGGATATTGGGCAAGCTCAGCTTCTGCTTGCCTTGCGCGCTCAGCTTCTTGTTCCCTCGATGCCCTTTCTGCGGCGATAGTAGTATCCTTTGCGGCTAGCTCCCTTGTAAGCCTTGCAATCAGCTGTTCTTGTGTCTCAGCAGCCACCATGGCTCTTTGTAGTTTAGCTCTGATGTGTAGAAGGCGCTCTGGTTCGTCTAAGCCGTCAAACTCAGGTGGTTGACCAAAACGGCGCATACACCTGTAAAGTAACTCAAAGTAGACGTGAGATTTAACTACCTAAGGCGCGAATGATAGCTTCCCCGGCAACGGCGCCAATTTGTTGTAGGAGGAAATCGAGTATGCAAAATAGAATGTAAATAAAATAAGGCAAACCAGATCCTAGACAGCGGTAGGAAGTCAAGATCGATCCACGAGGAAGCGTGTCAGCGGATCCTAGGCAGCGGTGGAGTCTCATGGTCAGAAGTCGACAACAGGTGCTAGATCTCGACTAGGGTAAGTCGACAGGAGATCAGGCAAGTCGAGCAACGCAGCAGTCACAGGCACTGGTGGTCAATCTCGACAAGGCCTACTCGAGATCGAGTAGAGTCTTGGTCGACGTCGGTTTGGCTCGTCGAGTACCTGCACACAGAAGCTACAGCGACTTTGGGTCGAAGATCAGTAGTCGAGATCGACCAGGCTTGGTCGAGATCGACGAGGGCAGAAAGTAAAAACTAAAGGGAATAAAAACAAATGCTTTGGGATCTCGAAAAAAACTTTTATGAAAAGGGCTTCCAGGATTGGGGTTTGCAACAACAATAACCAAGCATGCATAAGGCAAGAATAAAACAGATAATCATGTAAATTGTATCAAAGGACAAGCTTTCGCCTTTTTCAACAATTAGACAACTCTTTCAAAAAACCCTAATTGTCTCTACTGATTTTATGTTTACAATCCAAGTTGTTAGCATGGACCTCCATTAGATGGGTAATAAACACATAAACAAGTAGTAGATGCTCAAAACATGATAAAGGTCGGATCTTTACCTCAATTATGCATGGCTATCGTCGGGCTCGCCCCAACCCTAGAAATGGGTGGACTACTCACGCTTCATCACAATTAAAGACATTAATAATAAAAGGAAATAAACTTGAATTAATGAAATAAAATAGAGCTTACAACCAAAGGAAGCCAATTCCGCTCTCGCTTCACAAAACTTCTCGATCTCGGCTAGCTGGTCCTCGATGTGGCTTGGTCATGGCTCCTGGCCTTCATCGATCTCGAGAAGAGCTTCTCGATCTCGAGTAGGGGTGGATCATCGACTTGGCCGGCTTGGTGCATCGGGTAGCCTCTTGTCGACATGCTCGGACACAGGCTCACAAGCTTCGTCGATCTCGAGGACTCCTTGTCGACATCGAGTAGGGAAGCTCGTCGACTAGGTTTGGCTTGGCTGGTCGGGCAGGTCTTCCTCGATGTGCTCGGACACAGGCTCCCGGGCTTGTCGATCTCGGGTACCGGTCCTCGATCTCGAGTAAGCTGTCCGGGCATGGTCGGGTAGTCTCTCCTCGACTCCGGATAGTTTATCCCTAGATCTGGATAATCTCTCCTAGGTTCCGGATAATCCCTCCTTGGCACCTCGACATGTGTCTGATCAGACGGTGTTCGGGCATGATTCGCCGATATCGACTAAGGCTTTATCGATGTTTGAGTAACTTGCTGCTTCCGTCTTTGCTTCCTGATTTTCTCCCAAAATGTTTCCATATTCTGCAATATTAAACAGAAACTTATGTAGACCTCTATTTCTGAAAAATAAGCATATACTACATAAATTCGACATATTTCCAACCCGAAATATGCAAAATGTAAAGAATATGGAACTAAAATATGCATAAAAACATGGCTACTTTGGAGACATCATAAGCCTTACTCGAGATCGAGTAAGCTTGTCGACGTCGATGACTGGCTTGTCGAACACCTACACACAGAAGCTACGGCGATTCTGGAATCGAAGATCAGTACTCGAGATCGACCAGACTTGGTCGAGATCGAGTGCGGACAGAAAACGAAACGAAATAAAGTAAAAACAAATGCTTTGGGATTCTAGAAATAAAGTGTAAAAGACTTCCAAGATTGGTGTTCTCAACAACGATAACCAAGCATGCATAAGGCAAGAATAAAACAGATAATCATGTAAATCGCATCAAGGACTAAGCTTTCGCCTTTTCCAACAATTAGACAACTCTTTCAAGAAACCCTAATTATCTCTACCGATTTTATGTTTATAATCCAAGTTGTTATCATGGACCTCTATTAGATGGGTAATAAACACATAACAAGTAGTAGATGCTCAAAACATGATAAAAGTTGGATTTTTACCTCAAACACGCAGGGCTATCGTCGGGCTCGCCCCAACCCTAGAAGTGGGTGGACTACACGCGCTTCATCGCAACCTCAGACATTGATGTATGAAAAGAAACTTGCATTAAACTAAATTCAAAACCTTTACAATCCTGGCAATCCAACTCTCGTTGAACGCCAAAACCCTAAAACCTTCAAACTCCTAAACGTCTCTGTGAACTACTTCTCTAACTTCTGAATTGAATGCTTCTAAAATCAGCCACATGGGCTTTATTTATAGCCTTATACTCCTTGTTATTCAAGGATAGAATATCTCCATCTTTATCTACACTACAACAAAAAGCATTATTAGTGACAAAAGTTTTAGTGTCAAATTATTTTTCCTCGGTAAATATGGTCTTTGGCGATGAACATATACGTTCCTCATAAAAGGGGATGTGAACTTTAGAGAGGAGCCTATATTCCTCGCTAAAAGTGACATTCAACGACAAATTTTCCGGCTCGTCGATAATTGTTATCATGATATGGTCGCCTAAACCATAAGGAAAATAGCGACGAATTTGGATCTTTTAGCGAGGAATGAATTCATCACTAAAAATACATTCGTCGAGGAATTTAAATTTTTGTCGTCATATGTTAGGTAGGAATTATGTAAAATCCGCCAATTTTATTGGCAACAAAAAATGTGATTTCTCGCTAAAAGTATGTGTTTTTCGAAAAAATAATTTGTCGCTAAATGTATTAGTTGGCGAGGAAATTCCATTTTCGTCGTTATTGCTTGGGTAAAAATAGAGAACATGGCTCAAAGCCAATAACGAGAAAGTTTTAAATTCCTCGCCATATGTTCATCTTTTATGAGGAATATTTTTGTCCTGGAAACAACCATTTAGGGAGAAAATATCACCTTTCGTCACTACTAGTATAGGGGAAAACCATGACGAATTTCAAATTTGTCGTTATATATATGTTTCGTGAAATTATGTCAAACGTGTCAAATTTATTAGTGACAAATATTTTAATTTCCTGCCAAAAGTATGTATTTCTCGAGGAAAGAATTTATCATTAAACATATTACTAGCGAGGGAATACAAGTTTTATCATCATTGGCTTGGGCAAAAAATAGTGAAAAATAACTCAAATTCATTAACGAGAAAAGTTTAAATTTATCGCCATATGTTCTGTTTTGTAAAGAATTTTTGTCATTGACACAACCATTTAACGATGAAATGTCATTTTCGTTACTAAACATATAATTTAACGAGGGAATATTATTTTTATCGTTGTTGGTTTATGTGAAATTAGATAGAATAATGGCCCAATTTCTTTGGCAAGAAAAGTTTAAATACATCACACAGACTTCGTTTATATTTTAAATACGAATACATAAAATAGACATATTATTTACTATTTTTCGAGTGCATATATATAATATTAAAATAAGTTTTCATATAAAATGATGTCATAATGCATCAGACATCGTTTTCTTTGTACTTATTGATGTTTTTTGTCCCAAGACCTAATACACATTAGTTAGAAACTAAAATATTAGAGTAGCCTATGCAGGATTTGAACCCGCATCTTTGTGCTTGAGCACATCGCTCTACCATTGAGCTAATAGGCTTAAATAAATATGAAAATTGACCTGAAATAAATACTTGCTTGCTCTATTCCGATCCTTGTGAATTTTCTCAAGTAAGAATTTTTTTTAATACAACAATGTTTCTCTAATTTAGGGTGCTCTAAGCTTTTAAGTAGTTGTTGCTGCTAGTTAAACGTACTATTTTGTATGTATAATATGTTCAAAACACTGAAATAGTAATACTAAAAAATTCTAAAATCTAAACAGTGCTGATTAAGTTCTAACCAAGCAATAAAAATCTTCGTATTATTTGCTGATTACCCAAGGAAAAGAATCAAGATGCCAGATCCATGTTTATGTGGATGTTTTTTTTTGGTCATGTTGAAGACCAGAATGCTGTCAAATGAAAGAAACGCAATTCTCAGCATGTCACAAAACTGAAAACTTACCAGTACAATTGCCAAGTGCCCATTTTCTTTATGCCCCAAGCATTTGATCAGATATTGCTGCAACTGCTCGAGCAACTGCTGGGATTGCATTCTAGGAGTTCATATGACAGGAAAACAGTTTGAAGCCTTAGTGACAAGGTAGAATGTTTTTAACAAAGCAATCTGATGAAAAAAAGAGATTCCAATTACCTTGCTTTCTTAATCAAGTTTCAGATCAGTTGTTTGCTAGAACAAACTTATATGACTAACACTAATCTAGGAGAACCCACTCCTCTGTCTTCAAACAATCCTTTTGAAATGGTGAAAATGTTTACACTGACTTGGGTTCAACCAAACCAGAATGTGGATGTTCATTTGACAATTGCCAGCTCGATCACTGTCCTGCATAACATTACATTGACTATATAAGATATTCAATGTAAATACACCAAGGATATAGGAGGTGAGAATATTAATGCAATTTAGTGTGGAAAGACGAATATAAGAAGTCCTAGCAAAAGAAAGGGAAAAAAGTGGAAAAAGATCAACATATTTCCAGGTATATTAATTTGACCTATATAGCTAATATATTAAAAATTTAAAGCATAAAGTGATATTTCTACAACAAAAAAATGGCTTTAAGTGACTGCCAATTGGACAACGAACTTTTGCTTTAATTGCTGCTAGCTTTCAATCTTTTTCCAAGCAAGGCTAAACTGATATATCAGAGCTTTTAAGAGCACAAGGCAATCATTCCTTTTTCCTCTTTTAAAGAACCATAGTCATCAAAGAAAACAAAGTACGTACAAGCTCCTGACTTGGTTTTTACAGGTTAAAAGGGAAACATTAATTGTTCACAAGAATAATAGGCTTACTAAAACTTGGAAAGTTGACCACTGGATTCAACACCACTGCTAGATGAACATGAACCAGAATATGTTATGCCTGTTGCTGCTTGAAGTAATATTTCTTGGATCGGCAGTCAAATTAGCTGCATAAACTGAATTTTTATAGATTGTAGAGATTGCATCAAGTGTATGAATGAGTCTTGTTATCTGTGACCTATGTAAAACTTTAGGAGAACAAGCATGTTATTGTCAAGGTTTTCTATTAATTAGAATATAAAAGAAAAGATATGAAAAATATTAAGAGGGATAAGTTTATAATATCCATTCTCCAGCTATTTAATTGAACAATATACCTAAATTATTGAGAGTCCAAACAACTAAAACAGAAAAACAATTCTATCCAAGCCTGTTAACATTTGAGACCAATTTAACAATTCCAATAGAGGGTGATGAAGAGGGGAGCCTAGATAAGATTGGAGCTAATCATTTCAAGAATGGATTGGAAAAATAGTTAGATAGTTAGATGTCTACTATATAAAGGCCACCAAATCATCTACACAAATCACAAATAGAAACTTTAATAAGATACAAATCATCTACCCAAATCACAAATAGACACTTTAACAAGATACAAAGCCAGCCTTAGAGTATCTTATCGAAATTCAAAGCATTCTACAAAAGAGTAGACGGAAGTAAGATCAACTCAAATGTTCAAACCAAAGATCAAATTCAGCAGTTCAGCCTAATTGAACAAACAAGAGAAAAATGAATTCAACAATTTCAGCAGTACAACCATCAATTAATCATGGTTGGTAAGATCAAATTCAACAAACACTCAATTAATCTGCAATTTCAGATCAGGGCAACAACAATCAATCAACCAACACATGAAAAAGAACAACAAATTCAGCAACACTCCGGCAACACAAATCAGCCCTTCCACCTACTAAAACTCAATTTTTTGTATAAAATTCATCTAACAATGGACAACACTTTGATGGGAAGACGAGGGGAAGAGTTCAAATCTGCATATACCTCTCCGAATTTGAAGTCGAGGCCGGCTGCGAAAGCGAATCAGTCGTGACCGAGGAGAAGAGCTCATGGCCGACGCTGGAGAAGGAGGAGGGGCGAAGGCTGAGGTACTGCTTTCGGCAGCGGAGATAGGCGATGATATGGGCTGGTGATTAGGGTTCAAGTGAGGGTGAAGGGGAAGAGATTTGAGAGCGAGATAGAGGGAAGAGTGACGAAGGCGAGGGAAGTGGTTTTACCGGTCTAGGGAGAGTTGCCATTGGTGGTGGGCTGCGGCAGGCCGAAGCGTCTGGCAGTGGGACAAGTGCGGAAACGGAGAAACAAGAGAGGGAAGAGAAGAGGTTTATGAGTTATGTAACTTATGTATGACAAAAGGACCGATGACAACAAAGGTTTGAAAAAATCACAGTATGACAGTAAAGGGTTTGTGGCAGCAAAATAGCAAATGGTTTAGATGAACAATCGGCTTGTTATCAAATTCAATTGAAAAGTGGTTAATCCAATGAATGATCAAAATCTATAGAGAATAGTACTACGTATATATTTAGGGAGGCATTATTTTTGGGTTTACATAGCAATTATAAAGCTCTAAAAATATATATTTTAATTTTTTATAGTTCTGTATATATATGACAATTAGAAAAATCACTTAAAGCCACGATTTATCTATCTATCTATCTATATACCTATTATAATTTCGATCATATATCAACTACAATTAATAATATATTTGATATTATTTATATAAAAATTAATCTAAATATAAATAATCACGTTTCTAACATTTCTACTTGAGTTCATAAAAAAAATCTTTATAATTTAGCCTCTACTACACTCCAAATAAAATCTTTATAAACTATGCTTTATTGCTTTATATGGCATACCATATGGGAATTGAGAAATAAAATCATTTTCAACAACTACAAGATAGGATCACATACATCTATAACTAGTTCAATACCCGCATCGTGTGCGGGTTTTTACAATTTAAATAAATTTTATACAAATATCCGTTCAGGCGTCGAGACGTCGTGTCAGTCCCTCGACTTTCCCATGTTCTCGGCATTCACAATTTTCACTTGGTGTCCTTCGACTTCCTCTCCTATGGTCTTCTTTGCTGAGATCTTCTGTATTCGGGTCTTCTTTATTTTTTGTCTTTTTGGTTGTATCATGACGGTTAGCCCGTCTGCCGATTTCTCCTGGCCTCTCGTTTTCCCAAATTTCCGTTGGTGTCTGGGAATTCGAATTCTTTCCTGTTCAAAAAAAAAAAAAGATTTTCCATAAAAATTATGATTAAACTCTTCCAAAATTATATCCATACCTAAAAAAAATAGGAAAAATATATTAACAATTGAATTCCATGAGTTGATGACCTTACACGACTAAGTATTATTTCAATTTTGCAAAAACCTTTTATGTCCTAAAAATATGTTCATATTGATAAAGTTATTTAATTAGCATGACCATGTAATATATTGATAAAGTTATTATCTTCTAAAAATATGTTAATATATAGCGAAAATATGTAAAATCTTATCTTATATAATAGTATTTAAAATCGGTTAATATCTTCTGAAAATATATCCATATCTAATCAAATTGGGTCAAATTTATCTTATGAATATAAATATCTAGATATAATTAAATAGAGTTAGAATAAAATTTTATCTTATGCATATATTGATTATTAAATCTTATCTTAAATAACAATATTTAAATTTGGTTAATATCTTCTAATATATATCCATATCTAATCAAATTGGGTCAAAATTTATCTTATGCATATATAGATATATTGATTAAATAGAGTTAGAATAAAATTTTATCTTATGCATATATATTCATTAATTAGATCGGGTCTAATTTTATCTTATGCATATATAGATATATTGATTAAATAGAGTTATAATAAAATTTTATTCAAAAATATATTCATATCTAATCAGATTGAGTCTAATTTTATCGTATACATATATCAATTATTTCTTTCAAAAAATGTGATTGGTTCATACGACTACTTTTAAGGAGAAGCCGCCATGTGTCTCCGTCGATTTTTCCTTTATTATATATAATAATAGATAATAGATAATAGATAATAGATTTACCAAATTTGCCAGAATATCAAGAATTGAAACTATGCTGCTTCCAAAGGAACAACAATAAACAAGAAAGATACGAGAAAGACATCTAGGTGGGTTAATCCACCACATGAGATCTGCAAAATTAATGTAGATGACTCGGTTAGAGCCCATAATGATTGCCAATCTGGGGCATTATTAGGGACATTACGGGCCAGGTGATCGATCCATCGATGCATATATATTTTAGTAAAATATGTAATAAATATGTACCATATTTAATGAAAAAAATATTAAAATATTTTTAAAAATCAACCATCTATTAAATTTCATGAGATTTTATTAACGATAGATTATGAAAAAAGCTTTTACCTTATAAATGTGAGTTTTATTTATATTTTGAGATAATCTAAATCAAGATATTTAGATTATATATACTTTGTCGAACCAATTTTATTTATATCTATATTAATTTTTGGTGAAAAAAATTATTTATACTTAGATTAACTTATTCTCCGAGCACGGGACGAGATCTACACTAATTTACATCTAAAATTATATTTTCAGACAACCTTTAATCTTATTTGATTGTATTAAATTTTTAGCTTTTTAAAGATTTATAATATGACCTTGTATATTATTCTATCCCGATCCCAATAAGATTAATGTATATCTTATAAGAAAGATCTAATTAAATCATTACAAAATTAGCTCCTGAATTAGGCATATAAAATATAAATTATACAGTACAGTACTATTAGAATTATCTTACTAGACATCACGTTATTTAAAATTTAGGTAGAAAAATATATGATGTTAAATAGTGTTATAACATGATTTTTAAATTTTTAATATTGATACAAATATAGACATTACTCTGTATTTTTTTTTACCAATGCTAATGAATTTAAACCAAATTTTGAAAAAAAAAAAAAACGGGAAATGAGGAAGTGTTGAATTTTTTTTTTTTTTTTTACAATGGCGGGATACTCAAATTCATTTCCCTCCCAGGTGTTGCCAAATTTGAAGTTAAAAAAAAATTCCAACAGTTGAGTAAAAAAAAGTGTACCGTGAAAATCAAATTATACTCCATTTTATAAAAAATCCCCCAAAAGTTCACCAAAAAAAAGAATAAAAAATCCCTCAATCCTTCATCCCTATCGGGCGATCTTTCTCTCTCCTCTGATTCGACGATGGGGAAGCAGTGAAGCGCCTCTCCTCCTCTTCCTCCGCCCCTGGGAGAGGTCGTTCCTCATCTTATTCGTCTTCTCTTCTTGTTCCTCTCCCCTTCTCTCACCACCAAATCCTCCATCCCTATTGCTAACCAAAACCCTAATCGAGTTTTTCGGCTCCTCGTTCTACTCCCTCCTCCGCCTCCTCATTCGTTGCTCCCACCCCAACCGGTGATGATTGCTCCATATCTTCCCGCCTCAACCAACGTATGCCGAAAACATTATTCCTTGTCGTTCTCCATCCAACTTCAATTCGATGGTTGGGAGGGAAAAGAAGTACACATTTATCGGTGACAATTCAAGCTTTGGAGTGAGTGATCCATTGTTTCGTCTCCCTGATCATTGTTGTCCCTGCCGTGGATTTTTCTGGGCACTGCGAGCCAGATCTGGAAAAGGAAGTGCCACCTGTCCCACCTCCATCAACTCGCACGACCACTACTGCCTGAAATTGGTGAGGAATTATAACCCCTCTATTTCCCACTGGAATTAGATGTCACAAGCTCTCTATATTTTGTTGGATTTTCCAGGCATATCCTCAATAGCCGCCCCATCACACACATCGACTCCGTCAAGTATTTCGTTTTCGTCAACGTCAAGCTCATTATCAACCCCGATCATGGCTTCACCTTCTCCGCCCTCAGTAGCTGCCACTGCTGATGCTGCTGCCTCTTCTAGAACTTCTTTGAGAAAGGATGGTGTTGACGAAGCTTCTCAACAAGAGGTTCTTGATATTCTCTGTGCTGATACATTTTTTCTTGCCTTTCTTAGTAGTCCTGAGTGAGAGTGGACTTTTGCTCCCTTTTTCCCCCTTGCCCAGGATAAATTGAATGTGCAGATTCCTAGGGGATGTGTTGGTCCACCTTCATTAGCTACTCCTCGTCTCAAAGAGACAACTTCATCCTTGTCATTGTCTAGAGATATGTCTGATAAACATTTGGATATCTTACAGTTAAATGCACCTGTTTCCAAATAGCATCCAAGGTTTTGTGACATTTGTGGACGGCCAGAGACAATTTTGAACCCAGTCTTAGTTTGTTCCAATTGCAAAGTATGTTGCTGTCAAACTTTTCTATTTTTCTTCTGAAGACATTAAATTTGTTCTTTTTATTCTCACTGTTGTCATGTTCTATCAGGTGGCAGTTCATTTAGCTTGCTACCGCAATGTGAAGGAATCCACTGGTCCATGGTACTGTGAACTTTGTGAAGATTCGCCAGCAAAAGGCTCTATAGTCCAACAAGCAAATTTTCCAGATAAGCCTCTCCCTATTACAGAGTGTAGTCTGTGTGGCACTGCAATTGGTGCATTCAGGAAAACGAGTAATGGTCAGTGGGTACATGCTTTATGTGCCGAGGTAGGATTTCCTGCTTTTCTTTTTGCTAGTCATCTTTACTATACATTACAACTGCTGTTAAACTTGACCAATGTTTTGGATTTTTGTAGTGGGTATTTGATTCGACATTTAGAAGAGGGCAAGCTAATCTGATCGGAGGAATGGTGTGTGGAAATTTAATTAGACCGGATATTGAAACTACTCCCCAATTATTATTATCTTTGCTATAAATGTCATGGTGCTGCCTTTGTTTTGTCCGGGAAAAAAGAACAGGCTTACTTGTTCAATTGGGTTGTTAGATATTTAGTTAAGAGCTAGATGTCTGAGATCATTATACTAGGAATTGTAAATCAGACGAGAAATTCATGATCAAATTAGGAGGAAAGTATAATTCCTGGAAGCTAAGTATACTTTTGGCGAGTTTTCTTGAAAGAGGGAAGTAAATGGTGTTGAGAATCAAAACATGTCAGTTTCAAAGCCAAAACTTTCTTAGTTCATGAATTTTTTTTATCACGTGATGCCAATTTCCAAAGTGGCTCACCTTTCTTTAATCAATTTTGTGTTGTGTGCATAGTTATCTTATAGCAGATGCATCAGAACATTAAGCCATATTTTTCAAGCTCTTTATATAAATCTTGTGATAGGAGGAGAGTTCAAATTGCGGGGAAGGCCAGTCACCGGGCTGATATGTAGGAGGGATCGAGGGAGAGCCAATGTATTTGAGTAAATGGTCACTAACAACCAATACCTTTTATTCTCTTGTAGATTAAACGTGAAATTTCAACCAAGAAAAGAATTCAACACCCCAATGTTATCTGCTTGCATGATGTAAGAATACACTTCCATGAATATTTATTGCTAGTTTTCATGATTTCTTTCACGTGTTCCATTTCTCTAATCCCCAAATGTGACCTGGTTAAATTTCAAGTCCTCGGCACAAGAATTCTGTTTGATTTTTAACACTATTAACTGGTATTTGATGTTTCGGTTTCGGTTATGGCAAGCAAAACAAAGATATTAATCGTTCTAGAATTTTTCTCTAAGAATGATTGTAAGCTGGGAAATGCTCCTAGAATTCAGATTTAGTAATTGATTATTTGGTTTGTGCACTTTTTGCAGCTTCATATCTGGGTTTGATCCATCTGGACATTACCTTTATAAGTGTATGGCTTATTTGTGAACCTTATTTTAATCTATTATTATTTTCTTTGTTGATGTTTAGGCCCGGTGGGGGTGTTCTTAAGTGCTGTATTTGTAGTTCCTCACTCGCTTTTTTGTGCTTCAAGATGAAATTGATCAACTTAATTCTCAACTTAGGGACCAAGATGAGTATATTGAAAGGCATTAGGCTAGTGTAGCTGCATTAGAAGACAACATTAAGCAGATCATGACAGATTCATCATATGCAAGGCAAAAAAAGACAGGTTGCAGGACAAACGCAAGTGAGTGGTTCTTTTGTCTATCTCTCTCAAGTCTCAGCCTTAGTTTTTGTTGTTTCCATCCCCTTCTACCTTTAGATTATCTGTGATAAATTTATATTTTGATGAATTATTTCCCTTCTTTTAGCCGTTTTAGGTCCTTATGGTCTCAGGAGAATGAACTTTCTTCTGAAATTGATAAGCTGAAATCATAAAAAGTGAAGGCACAGAAGAACCTTGATCAATGTACTCCTGATGTGAGTGTTCTTTTTATTTTAGTCTACCCTTCTTTCTTTGGACTTTTGCTCTTAGTTGACTATGTCATAATTTTATTGACTCTCTGTCTTTAATTTTTATAAGATGCAGTTGGCTTTGAGAGTAACTTGATCTTAGATGTCCTACTTGAAATATGCCCTTTTAGTTTATTACATTTTCTACTCTTAAGCAATCTTTCTTCTAGTTGACTATTTTGTGCTTCTCTCAAGTCCTGACTCTTGCACATGTAATTTTCCTTTGGTTTATGTTCATGGAAGGAAGCCTGATTTAAGGCTGTGAGGGCAGTACCAAGTGTACCCATCGCCATCTCTGTATTAGTGTATCTTGATTTTGTAAAAACCTTCTACTCTTTTGTTTTGTTCGATTGCTTTTGTCAACCTTTTTCTGGTTTGTTTTGTTTCGTTGCAGATACATTTCAACAGCATCAGAAACATGACATAATATCTCAAAGGTTAACCTACCTGGGAGTTGTGGATTTGGTGCAGTTTACAAGGTAGTTGGGAAATCTTAGTTATTCTTCAAATTAAAGTTCTGAAACATACAAGTCTATAAATTGTTTTTGCTTCTGTGTCTATAGGGCGTCCTTTCTACTTGGCAACAAATAGTAGTGAAGAGGCTAGCAAGCAATTCAGAGCAAGGTGAATTCGAATTCAAGAATGAGTTTTTGCTTAGTGGCCATGAGTCATTAGAATTTTCAGTTTATGCTTATAAGGTGAAGAGAGACTTACGATTTATGATTTTGTCTCTAATAGAAACTTGGATTGTAATCTCATTTGAGGTATATTTATTCATGATCGATGCATGTATACATTGACCTATGTGGCTAAATTATCTATGTTAATCTATCATTTCTCATTTGAGGTGTATATATGTAGTACTAGAAGCTACATTTAATTAATAGAATTTCATCAATAAAGAATTTGGATAACATAATTTTGTCACTAAAGGCTTACGGCAACAAAAACGTGTTTGTCACTGGATGCTTAAGCGACAAATCCACAAGCTTTGGGTGACGAAATTATTTGTCACTGAATGCTTAATTTGCGAGGAAACTATTGTATTAGCGATGAATTTTATGTCACCGCTAAGTACATTTAGCAATTATTATTGATTTCTTCAACATTTTTGCCAATGAAATTATTATTTTTTTGTGACAAAAATATTTATCGCGAAATAATATCGAGCTAATTTGATATCACCATTAACGAGGAAATATACAATTTTGCGAGGAATTAAAGTTTCTCGCCATCTACATTCTATGATTACTATGGAATCCTTTGACTTTTTTGCGACAAATATAATTACCTTTTACGATGAATTTAATAGTCGCTAAAGACTTACAACGACAATATTGAATTCATCGCCAAATGTTTTTTTTGCGACGACTTCATTTTTCCACACTAGACTCTTTTGTGAGGAGCTTTCAATGACCATTTAAAAAGGAAGCATATTTCCTCGCTAAATAGCTTTAGCGACGAAATATCAATTTTCAGCGATGAAAAAATTCCTCGCTAAACGTGACTTCTGTTGTAGTGCTAAATCTATATCTAAAAGCTTAATGATAAATAAATGCAATAAAGGAATTAAATCTAAAAAGGAAATTATATCTAAAAGTCTTCAAGTGGATAAATCTTCTCCTCCATGATGGATCTTGATAAAATTGGATAGAATCGGCAATTTTCGTCCCCAAGGAATCCCAATCCGAGTAGAACTGCTCAAACCGCATTACGCGACTTCTGGAAGGTTTCCCCGATCTCGAGGAGTTTCCTCGATCTCGAGTAAAATGGTCATCGACTTCAGTGGCTCAGCATGTCGGGTAGCTCTTCCTCGGACTGGCTCAGAAGTGTGGCGTTGGGTTCTCGATATCGAGTAAATACCTCGATACCGAGTAGACTGGGTTCGTCGACTAGGCAGCTTGGCTTGGTCGGGCAGCTCTCCTCGACATTGCTCGGACAGGTGCTCTCGGCTTTGTCGATCTCGAGGACTTTCATCGATATCGAGTACGGGTGTTGCTCAGTGTCCGCCATGTCTGGCCAGGTCGGGTAACTCTTCGCGGCATCCTCGATTAGGCTCACCTCGACTCCGGGCATGGTCTTCAGAGCTTGTCGATCTCGAGTAAAATACTCGATCTCGAGGAACTCTCTGGAGTCGGGTTGGCTCGTCTTCAGCTTCTCGACATGGTGCTCCTCGATCATGCTATGCCCGGACATCTTTAGTCGATATCGACAAATACTAGTCAATATCGAGAAGCTTTCCTCTTCCGTCTTCGCTTCTTGGTTTTCTCCCGAAATGGCTCCATATTCTGCAATATTAAACCAAAACTTATGTAGATCTCCATTTCTTGCACATAAGCATATACTACATAAATTCGACATATTCTCAATCCGAAATATGCAAAGTGTATAGAATATGGAACTAAAATATGCATAAAAACATGGCTACTTTAGAGACATCACTAGGGTAGAGATAGGTTTGGCCGTCAGTGGCAGGGAATGTTTAAACGAATATAAAGACCATGTGGTTGTCCACTTGGGCAGCCTGCTTCAAGGGTTCCGTCTCCCTCTTCCCCTGTTGTATGTGGATTTTTTAGGTTAGATAAACCAATGCCCTGCCCAACTTGCCTTCAAGGTATGGATGTATCTGGCGGTATATATAATGCGTTGTACTGTCATTAACCAAGTGCCAACGTTAGATCATCTTTTCTCCGTTCTTTTCTTGAGGCATGGTGATGGATTGGTGTCCGCCTCCCTGGATGGGAAGATTGTCGAGAGGTTGTCCAGTAGCCCGAGATCGAGGAAAAAGTGGTTCCTCATTCGCGATCCAACCAAAACCATATTGAACTTTTTGATCAAACCCGGCGAGTACGTTGCGCCTGGTGATAAACACGATTCAGCATATATGTGGAGAGTTGCGTTTAAGAGGGGTGTTGCAGCCGTTCGGGGTTACAAGAAGGTTGTGACCCCGGTTCGCTTGGAAATGGCTAAACTTAGCCTTCCGCATCGGTCGGGTCGGTGTCTAGGAACCTTCTATTCTAAATCCTTTGGTGTTTTGATCGTGACTTTTCTTTTATCCTTACTTTCTTTAATGTTTCCCGCAGATATGGTAGTTGACAAGTCGAAGGTTTCTGCGCTTGCGAAGAGGACAAATGCCACGAGAGGTGGGTCAGGACCGACTCTTACAATTACCCCGCGTCGGGGTGGTGGTCGTCAAAATGTTCCCCGTGAATTTCCTACTGCAGCTACGAGCTCAAAAGGGAAAAACCGGTCGATGATCAAGAGAGCATCTCGTCCGACGACCAACCGTTGGCCCATCGTGGGCGAAAACATCTAAAGGAGGGTACAGAGGGCACCACACGTCTAAACTCTGAGCCGGCTGCCCATGCTGGAACACAAATGATGGCTTACCGGCTGCCTGGTTTGACCCTATCGATATTAAGAAGTTGGATATCCCTCTGACGAGTTGTTCGGTCGAAAGAGATTATCTTCATCATTTGACGGATGAAGAGCTAGTTGAACATGGCCGCAAAAGCAGGGGCTGGGTAATCTTCCTCGCGACTTATGCCCTTATCTCCTCTCTTTTTCTTTATTTAACTTATGCATTTTATTTTTTATCCGTATGTTTTCGTAGGATAATCTACAATTGTTTGAAATGGGCTTGAATTTAAGAAATTATGGTGACAAAGTGGGGGAGTTGAGGACCAATGTGGCCACCCTGAAGACAAAGGTGAAAAAGTTGAAAGACGCGGAGCTCCGGGAGGTAACAATTGAGAGTCTTAATGATGCCTTGATGAAATCCCAAAAAGAAGCAGAAGCCGCGAAGAATGAGCTAGATCTGTCGCGTGTTGAACTTGCGAAGGCTCAAGAGGTGGGGGCCCGGCCTGAACTGGAGGCCACTCGTTTGAAAAATCATCTCAAAGATCTTGAGGGGGAACTGAGGGCGGTTCGCGAGGAATTGGTTGGTGCGAAGAGCCAATTGGAATGCTTTATTTCTAGGGATGAGGTTGTTCTTTCCAAGAAGCTACTTCATGAGTTCATGCTTAGTGATGAGGGTCAGGTGTGGCTATCTGGTTTCCTAGGGGGTGCCGGTCGGGGTTGGCTTAATCGTTACCTCGAGATGGATGGAGAGGACGTCCTTTACGACAAGGTCTCCGATGCGTGGACGGGCGGGATCATGGATGGGATCACTCAGAGTGTTAATCGCTTTTCTTATATCAGCGACGAGGTCAGGATGTTTCCTCCTAGCTACGAGGATGAAGACCTGAAGCTAAAGGATCCTCATCGCGAGTTGCCCCTCCTTCCCCCATGACGCTCTTATTATTGATGCAACTTTCCTTGACCCTCTGCCTGAAGGTGAAAAAGCCCCTGAGCCCTCTCATGTAGATTGCCCTCCTTCTGATGTTTGACTTGGCCATTTTATTTCATCTTCTATAAAGATATTCTGTTTGAAGGGAGGTTTGAAAACATTTCTACCCGTAGTGAGAGTCTTGTACTCTGCTGCGGTTTGTGTCTGTTTGATGGATATCTTTAAGCCCATGGTAAGCGACACCTTATTATGGTTTTTGCGAATACTTTATTTTTGAATGTACCATGGTTTTATATATATCCTTTGCCTGTTTTTCTTACTGGCCTGTTATGCTGATTTTTCCTTGTGATTTTTATGTCTGAATCTTGACCTTTTGTTTCGATTCGCAATGTAAGTTCGTGATACCCTTATCCATCTTCTGTCGTTGATCGTTTTATGAAATAAATCGTGAAATGACAAAAAGTAGGGTTCGCGTATTTAATAGTTTTCTATTCGAGATGACAGGCCGAACTTAGGAACTTCTTAGTGATGAAACATAATAGGAAATATTTTGGAGTGCTTTTCATGCGATCATATCTCCTCGTAGCACATGTAGTCAGGCAAAGTATCCCCATTTTCGTCGGGATCTGGTTGCTCTATTGCCACACTAAAGTGGGATTCTCCTTGGTAGTCAAAGGTGAGGCGGCTCCCTATCCTGAGGTTCGTGATGTTCGCAAAAGATCGTCATCCTTCTGATAGGGAGAACCAATCTCCCTCATCTCGTTCGACTAGGATTAAGAATTCTTGGTTTGAGGGAGAACATAGGTAGATGTGGTTTGTTATTTCCTCCCCGAATTCTACAAAGATATATGGTAGTGGGAGCCTGTGTAAGTGGCATTCCCTAAGGATTATTCTGGCAAATTTAGGATTGGGAAAAAACCTAGTGTTTGTGAAGGAATTTGGTGGAGGGGTTTCTGGTGGAGTGGGGTCTCCCGAAACCTTACCAAAACTTGACATTGTGTTCTTTGGATAATTCAAATTGTACTCCTGATGATTTTATTTATACCAGTTCTACGTGCAGGGGATAGGGACGCTGCTATTACATAGTTATTTCATTAATTGTGTTGAAGCAGGTTGGTGCGTGTTGGTAGTATGTCTTTCGTGTAACTTAGTGTTCGAATTTTTCCTGTAACTTTACCACCGCCTGGGCTGAAATTATCTTTATTAGATGCCATTCGAGGGTGTTCATCTGATATTTGTTGCCCTCGTGGTTGAACTGAGTGGTGGGCGGTTTGCTTATTGTTCAACGCCTACTGCCCTCGTGGTAGCACTAAGTGATAGGCGGTTTCCATTGATGTTTTTCTTTGTAATTAGTATAAGAAGGTAGGAAACCCGAAACTTTTGTTGCAGTTAGTCTATGATAATGATGCCAGCGACCCCAGTTGACATTCCCGACGTAGTTTTTCCTCACGTCAGGTGTTTCACCCGTGATATTGTCGTGGAAGGGCATTTATATGGGATGGTAAGTTATATTTATGTGATTATGTTTTTTTTTATATGGAGTGTTTCTGATGTGCTGGTTTTTGTTGTAGCCTTTTCGCTCTATATACCGGGATTATAGTTATGATGCCCTTGGAATTGTTCATTTGTGGACGCGATCGGATGAGGAATTTATGGTGAGGGTGGAAGCCTTAGGACCCAACAATTACTGGTTTACAACTGGGTGGCCCGCGTTCGTTGTTTCGAATGAATTTCAAATTGGGACGCGTCTGATTTTTGAATACGAAGGACATTCCTACTTTGATGTTGTTGTTGTTGTGAACCATGGTCCTGATCAAAATGGTGATGTGGACTTCTCAGTTCGGTGTTGAACGTTCTATTTTTATTATGTTTGCTGTGGTTATATCGCTTTGTTGCTAACGGGTGATTATGTTTAATGTATAATTATCTACTAACTTGTCGTGGTGCTACCCATTTTGAGGTTATTGTAAACTGTGGTCGATCAAATAAACAAGTAATTTTCAGTGTGGTGCTTGTGGTTAAAAGACTTTAATCTCCATCATGACATTCTTGATTAGAAGTTTTCAATCTCCAGCATGAGATTTTTGACCAAATACTTGGATCTCCCGCGCGAGATTTTTGATTAAATATGTCGATCTCCAGCGCGAGTTTTTTGATTAAATATTTCAATCTCCAATGCGAGATTTTTGATGAAATATTTCGATCTCCAGCCCGATATTTTTTATTAAATATTTCGATCTCCAGCGCGAGATTTGCGTTTGAGAAATAACGATCTCCAGTATCCTTAGATGTTGGGGAAAAGTAGATCAAGAGATCTCTGATGCGCTGTTCGTGAATAGAGAAACATCAATCTCCAACGTTGTTGGATGTTGGGGAGGAAGAAGTTAGGAGATCTTCCTCGCGTGGCTCGAGAATAAAGAAACTTTATTCTTTAGTCGACTTTGGATGTTGGGGATCTTCTTTGAATCGTTATACAAAGGTTGATGATAAATTGAATTTTAAAGAAGCGAATTTTTATTGTTAAGCCAAGCTTTTCTTAAGAAATTTAACATGGAAGAACTTTGCTTATCGAACTGATCCTGGGATATAATGGAAACCATTTGCTATTAGACCATCGTAGTCGCTTTCGTAGAGCTCGTCTTCTATGTAGCGCCCTTGCTTGTCGAAGAAATGGACTTCAAATTTTGCTTCTCCTCGGTGGGTGAACATTATTGATGTTTCTAGCTTTAGTCCGTGTGAGTCGACGAAGTCCCTCCATCCACTTGCCACCCAGTGAGATCCGTAACTGCCTCCTACGATGTGGATGGGGAAATCTTTGACGACGCGAGTGGACAGAAAGATCTGTTCGGGAACATGGGGTTGGAAATGTCGGCCGAACTCGTAAGGCAACATCATGCGAATGTATTGCTCGTCCCCTACTAAATAAATATCGAATATAAATGGATTGTTTGGGTTTTGATTGCTGACGCTTGTTGCCATGTTTGTGTTTTATGCTAGAAGGATCGAAAATGAGAAAGTTGTGCCTTTTATGTTGTAAGGATGGAGGACTTTTATAGTGGTTTGGACTGGTTCGAAAAATGATTTTTGCGATATATGATTGTTTTCGAGTTTCGGGAAGCGCCAGTGTACTTGGCCTAGTTCTGCAGGGATTCTTTGTCACGTGCAGGACATGCAGAGTATCTTGGGAAATCCTTCTCGTAGATCTTTTGTCCAGTTTCAATGTATGCAATAAAAGCTTTAGATGATTTCCAAAGCATGCACCCCTTTTTCTAGGTATAAGAAGGCGTGGTGTTGTGTTGAAATCTTTGCAGTTATTGGGTTGCTTTTTAATAGTATCGGTGTTCTGGCACAGGGATGGTGTCACCCACTTCTAGTAAGCGTGATTTTTTCTGTTTTATTGATGAAGAGGGGAGGATGCATCGTCTTGTAAGTTGTACATATTTTTTGTGACCTATGCTTTTTCTTGGACCTGAACCATTTATTGAGTGGCAATGTTTTTTGTATACAACCTCTTCCTGATGCTTTTGAGAGGATGTATGGTCATGTTGTTACTGACCATGTCAGTTTAGTCTCTACAAATGGTGAGACCTTTCGTGTTGATGTCTCCAAGGATTGTTCTAACCGTTGGTGGTTATCTGGTGGTTAGAATAGATTTGCAACCAACAACGGCGTTAAGGTTGGAACGTCGGTGGTGCTTTTTCAATATGTGGAAGGAAATTGATTCAAAACCCTTGTTCTTGAAGACGAAGATGAGTAGAGCTTTTGGCGTTTTGTAATCTTGGTAGAGATTTGTTTTTATGTTGTGCTTTTATTAACCTCTAATCGCATGCTCTGGTAGCTGTAATTCCGAATATTTCTGTTAATAATATCTCGATGCTTTGAATGATCCGGCCTGGGTTTTTGTGTTTTGTCTTCTTTTGATTTGGATGTGACCTTTGCTAGTGTGATAATGACACTCTGAATCGCATAGTTGGTTTCTGCATCTTTTGCCACTTGGCTGCCATGCAGTTGGTTCTGAAAATGTCGCGTTGAATAGATATCCGGTGATGAGACAACACTGTCCTATTTGCTTGGTTTGGTGATAAATATCAGATGCTTGGGTTGAATCTGTGGCAGTTGTCCTTGGGCTTTGTTTGATTTAGCAGTATTCTTGTAGTGAGGAATCATGACTTCCCCTCCCCCTAGCCGGCGTGACTTTTTCCGTTCCATTGATTCTGAAGGGAAGATGGAATATCTGGTAGGCTTTTTTACCCACCTTCTGTAATTTGTGCGTCCCCTTTTTAGTTGATATTTTGGTTTTGTGGTCTGTAGCTTTTGCCCGAATCATTTGGTGTTCAATATGCTCGCGAGGGAGTGACTCACGTGTGTTTGGTCTCTCCTATTGGGCGAGAGTTTCGAGTTAGGGTATTTCGAGATAGTCAGGGTCACCACATCCTTACCGAAGGTTGGCGTGCTTTTGCTGTGGACAGCGGTTTACGCGTCGGGTGGTCTCTTATTATCTTTAAGTACGAGGGGAGTAATCGTTTTACAATAATCGTTCTAGAAGCGAGTGAATAAGTTGTGCGTGCAAATGTGTTGTGTAATCCGTTTTGCCGTTTTGGTTTGTATGTTGGCTTCTATACGCGTTTATACCGAACTTGTGTTGAAGGTATGTTCTTAGAAATTGGACTAGAATAGCCCACGCCCCTGATCTCAGCGGGCTTTTTTAACGATTGTTTGACGTCATACTTTGAACAAAACTGAATCGTAAATAATGGTAGGGCAAAATATAACGTTTTTATTGATCCTTCAGATGTTATAGAAACTTGTAGACGTAATTCGTAAACAGAGTGATGGCAACTATATTTACTTCTACAAAGTTTAATCTCAAAGGAGAAGAAAACTATAAACTTTCTACGAGCGTTCTCGATTTACCTTCTCCGAGGCTTGGCCGGGATGATTCGAGTTCTGCCCTGGCTTAAGCGAGATCCATTCGGAAGCGGACCTTCTGAGTGAGGAGGAGCCCATTCTGCGTCTACTTCATCCCCTACCGCATCTAGGATATGAACCTCGAAGCGAACGCCTCCTTTGTGAATAAAGGTTACAGAGGAATCGACATCGATACTATGCGAGGAAGCAAAATCGTTCCATCTGTTGCCCAAGTAAGGAAGCCTATAATCTCCACGAGTAACTTTTATAGAAAAATCCCGCAGAATTCGGGTTGATAGAAGAATGTTCCTAGGAAGGTTTGGATGAAATTCATCCTCGAAACGCAATGGAAGGGACAAACGATGTAACTGTTCTGGGAAACGGATGGGATCAGAAAATATCCAAACCGCCTGGTTTGACGTAGTCATAGAGAGAGAGAGAGAGAGAAAATAGGAGTAAAGAAAGTGAGTTAATGGCATGCTCCTCCAATATATTTTCTTTATAAAGGGACATCTTTGTGATCGGCTCAGGATCACGGGGTATAGTAAATAGGGCATCCTGTGTGCCGTGGAAGGATTGGGACGCAAAGATCGAAGCAAGTGAAATCGTGACTTTCTTTGCAGATAAACGCGGTGCATGGGGATGTCCCTAAACCATGTGATTTACATAGCAATTTTAGTATTAATAAGTACAGTCATTCATGATAAAGAAGCATGGGCGAATTTTGCAGATCAGACCACTTAGTTTTATTCTCCTTGGAGGTTTACTTGTATGCGCATCCGTGCTTAACGTGTACGCGATCGCTAAATTTATTCTCCTTGGAGGCTTACTTGAATGTGTATCCGTACTCAAAGCGTACGCGATCGCTGGATTTATTTTCCTTGGAGGCTTACTTGCACATCCCCGTGTTCGAAAGACACGTGATTGCTATATTTATTCTCCTTGGAGGCTTACTTGCACATCCCCATGTTCGAAAGACACGTGATTGCAAAATTTATTCTCCTTGGAGGCTTACTTGCACATCCCCGTGTTCGAAAGAGACGTGATTGCTAAATTTATTCTCCTTGTAGGCTTACTTTGTACATCCCCGTGTTCGAAAGACACGTGATTACTAAATTTATTCTCCTTGGAGGCTTACTTGCACATCCCCGTGTTCGAAAGACACGTGATTGCTAAATTTATTCTCCTTGGAGGCTTACTTGCACATCCCCGTGTTCGAAAGACACGTGATTGCTAAATGTATTCTCCTTGGAGGCTTAATTGCAAATCCCCGTGTTCGAAAGACACGTGATTGCTAAATTTATTCTCCTTGGAGGCTTACTTGCACATCCCCGTGTTCGAAAGACACGTGATTGCTAAATTTATTCTCCTTGGAGGCTTACTTGCACATCCCCGTGCTCGAAAGACACATGATTGCTAAATTTATTCTCCTTGGAGGCTTACTTGCACATCACCGTGTTCGAAAAGCATGTGATTGCTAAATTTATTCTCCTTGGAGGCTTACTTCCGTGTGTATCCGTACTTAAAGTGCACACGATCGCTAAATTGTTGGTATCGACAACGTTTCTTGGGTTTGGATCTTTCATTTATATATATATGAAGAGGTGTACATAATTTTGGAACCCTGGTGACCCCTATACATAGAAAATCTAAGTCACCGAGTTTCTAATATGTCTAGCTGTTTGCGCAAAATATGCTTTGAGATTCTTTGTATTCCATGATTTTGCGAGGATCGCGCCTTCCGAATTTTGAAGCTTGAAAGAACCTCTGCCTACTTCTTTATGGATGGCGTATGGACCTTCCCAATCGGGTTCAAGCTTTTCCCCGGTCGTCGTTTGTCGTAGGACCATGTCTCCCTTTTGTAGGGGTCCTACAAAAACACGTGATAACTCCACTCACTTGATGAAAATCGGAAATGGTTTCAAAGGCTTTGACACAAAGCTTGTGTCAAAGGTCTTGAAGGTAAAGCTGTATTGATGAAATTCAACACCTATATTTTATGTATTTTATTATCTTATATTATCTAAGTATGGTGTCTGAATATTTTTCAGCAAAGATTTCGAGATATCTCCTTCCTTAAGCTGAAAGATATCGTGAATCAAATCGGATGGATTGGGGCTTCACAGTTTCCATCTTTAGAAGATTGAGAAGATCCTTCCTTGGCCATGATCTGATGTAGCCATTGGGCAAAGATCCTTCTTTCAAAATAGGCGTCGATTTGATTGAGTATTAAAAAGAGATGAAGAAGAGAGAAGACACACAAGTGTTGAACACAAACATCATTGAACTACAACGCACACTCAGCCCTCAAGTCAATCTGTCTTCTTCGTGTACTCTCTGCTAGGTGTTAAGAGTCGTATCTTTTGTTTCAAAGCATTTGAGAGTTACACAGTGAACTTATAGGATATATTTTGAGAGAGTGTTATACTCGAGAGTTGATAACTCAGGAAGTGAGCACTTGGCGATTGATTCACAAAGTGTAAGAGAATTGTACTAGATAGCTGAGAGAGGTGGGGCTCTTCTAGATAGGTCTAGGACTCCAAGGGAACGTGAGTTGACTAGATTGCAATTGTATAGGAGAGAGGCTTCTTGGTGAGCTATTAGGATCCTAAGTCTTGTGAATCAATAAAGTCGGTTGAATCCTAAGGTTGTGGAAGAACCCTAGGCGGGGACTAAGCCTTTAAGGAGCCGAACCTCGTTAACAATTCGTTTTGTTCTTTACTTATTGCTTTACCAATATTTCCACACTTGTTTTGAATTGTATAAATCTATTGTGATTCAGGTTTCCCAATCCAAATAATTGAGTTTACTCTCAAAGGGTTTTGCAAGCGTTTCAAAAGTCTTGAGATTGACAGCGAAAAGTTAGCATATTCTATTCAACCCCCCTTCTAGAGTATCTTTATTTCACTTTGTTATACATTATCGAACCTTCAATTGGTATCAGAGCCTTAATCACTGCTTTTGATCTAACAATCTTGTGAGTTTTTTATCATGTTTGGTGAAGCAAGCGGAGGATTTGCACAAGGGAGGTCTACCAATAGACCACCGCTCTTTGTAGGAAACAACTCCGTCCACTTGAGGTCTTTGATGAAAATGTTCATTATAGATAGAGATCTAGAACTTTAGAACATTATAGAGAATTGCCTGAAGATTCCTGTTAAAGACGGACCTAATGGAAGCAAAGTCGCGAAGACTGAGGCAGAATACATCCAAGCGGATCTTGAACTCGTTTCCAAGAACTACAAGGCCATTAACTTACTATATTGTGGTCTTAGTACTGATAAGTTTAACCATATTTCATCTTGTAGGACGGCTAAAGAGATTTGGGACAAGCTGGTTGTCACCTACGAAGGAACCAGTCAAGTGAAGGACACCTAGATCAGTATATTCCTTTGAAAGTATGAACTTTTCAAAATGAAGCCTGATGAGTCTATTAAGGCCATGTTCACACGGTTCACGGAAATCACGAACAACCTTGACTCTCTCGGCAAGACCTTTGAGAATGTTGAGAAAGTGAGGAAGATATTGAGGTGCCTCCAAAAGGATAAATGAGGCCCTAAAGTAACAGCCATAGAAGAAGCCAAAAATCTCACCACTCTACCCCTTGATGACTTGCTTGGGAAGCTGATCACACATGAGATGATTCTCAATGAAGACGATGGAGAACTCCCAACAAGCACTAAGAACTTGGCACTTAAGTCTAAGAAGGATGAGCCCAAAGATACGTCTGATTCTGAAGATAAGGATGATGATAAGGATGATCCATTTGCTCTTATTACAAGGGGTTTTTCTCGAATCCTCAAAATGAAGAAGCAATTCAACAACAAAGATGGATCAGAGTCTTCTAAATTTCGAGGTAAGTCTCAATACAACAAATATGACAAGAAGACTAAACCTTTGTCTTGTTTTGAATCTGGTGAAACAGACCATCTAGTGAAAGACTGCCCTCAAAAGAAGAAGAGTCATTTCAAGAAAGGTGATAGATGGAAAAAGAAAGCCATGGTGGCAGCTTGGAGTGATTCTGACTCTGGTGACTCAGACTCCGACGACGAAAAGGCCAACCTTTGTCTCATGGCCTCAGGATATGAATCCCACGATGAGAAACTTGGGGTAACTGTGAGAGAACTCATGGAAAGTCCAAAGGAGGTACTATCGGATTTCCTTTCTAATATGATTGCCAATGAAGAGAAACTTATTGCCCAAACCAACACTCTTATTAAGAAAACCGTGGACCAGGAAAGAACTATTGAGGAACTGTCAATGAGGGTCAAAAGTCTTGAAACCTCTTATTGATCGGGTCTTCACATTAAAGTCAAGACTCTTGACTCAGAGAAATCTGAACTCAAGCAAGATCTCTTGTCTCTAAGAAGTGAACATCATGACTTAGAGAACGAGAAGATCTCCCTAAATAAGAAGTTTCAAGACCAACAGACAGCCCTGATAAGTTTTATCAAGTCCAAGGGCACTCTTGATAGGATGTTGGGTGAGCAACAAAGTTCTCTAAACAAAAGTGGTATTGGCTACAACCCGAGATTTGTAAAGAAGCAACACATTACCACTTTTGTGAAGGCAAAAGGAAGCAGAACCTCTCCTATATGTCACCACTGTGCAAGAAAGGGACATGTAAGAGAGACCTGCCCCTATAGAAGAAAGGATCCACATATTATTCGCAATACATTTCCTGTTCACTTGAGAAAAGAACGGATAACGCAAGTTTGGGTCCCCAAAGGCACTATTCTACCAAATATGGTTTATCCCAATAATGGATCTAAATTTGCTTATTGTTCTAGCCACAAAGGTTAATTTCTGTCTTGCAGGAGATCACCAAGGTGAAAGAGCAAAAATGGATTATTGATAGTGGATGCTCTAGACATATGAGTGGGAAGAAGTCTTTCTTCCATGAACTAAAGAAGCAATCCACTGGAACAATCACTCTTGGTGACAAAGGAAAGTGTGACATCGTTGGTATCGGTAGTATTGGGAGTGATCTTAACCACAGCATTAAAAATGTTTATCTTGTTAATGATTGGAAGTATAATTTGCTTACTGTTTCTCAACTATGTGATAGTGGTAATGATGTTGGATTTAACAAGAAAAGATGTTTAGTGCGCAGAGAAGATACATGTGAAATAGTTCTAACTGTCTATCGCTATAACACCATCTATGCTGTGAATGCTAAGCAAGTGGCACAAGGAAGCTTAACATATCTAAAGGCTTTGACGGACGATCCAAAGCTCTGGCACAAGAGACTCGGTCATGTAAGCCCACATACACTACAAAAGCTTGTGTCCAAAGGTCTTGTAAGAGGACTACTTGAGATGGACTTCAAAGGTATTGATATGTGCAAAGCATGCACACGAGGTAAACTAACACGTAGCTCTTTCAAACCCAAGAAGATTGTAAGTACTTCTAGACCCCTTGAACTTTTACATATGGATTTATGTGGTCCTATGAGAGTCAAATCTCCCAATGGTAAAAAGTACATGCTTGTTGTTGTTGATGATTTTTCGAGATATACTTGGGTTGCATTTAATTTTAAAAGAAAAATCAGAGGCATTATTTCAGTTTTCAAAACTTTGTAAGGAGTTGCAAACTTTAAGAAACGAGCCCGTAGTGTCAATTCGAAGTGATCATGGTAGGGAGTTTGATCAACTTCAGTTTGATTTGTTTTGTGCTAAATATGGAATCTCCCATAATTTTTCTGCTCCTACGACACCTCAACAGAATGGGGTTGTGGAACGAAAGAACCGCACCCTAGAGGACATAGCCAGGACTATGCTTTTAGAAAATGGATTACCTAAAACCTATTGGGTTGAAGCTGTTAACACGGCTAACTATATTTTGAATCGTTGTCTTATACGTTCAATCTTAAAGAAAACTCCTTATGAACTTTTCAAAGGCCGCAAACCCATTATATCGTATTTTAAACCCTTTGGCTGTACTTGTTTTGTTCATAACAATGGAAAAGATAATCTTGAGAAATTTGATGCGCGTAGTGATGAAGGTCTATTTCTTGGCTACTCCACAAGTAGAAAAGCCTATAGAATCTTCAAGAAAATGACCAAGATGATTGAGAAAAGTATTCATGTTATATTTGATGAATGTAATGACGGTTCTTTAAGTGAAAGCGTTGTAGATTTAGATCTTAACAGCCATACAGAGAATGAGGATGGTGATGACATTGCTACTAAGAACACAGAGAAGAGGAACGTACAGGATCAGATTCTTAACACTGAGGAATTGGCCCAAGGTCTTAAAGCTCAGTCCAAAGCCCTTAGCGACCAATCCAAAAATGTTGAGACTTCAGAAACTGCTGTAACTGAGCCTAACAAATCCATGGAGTCAGATGTACTACAAATCAATCCTATTGATGTGACGAATCAGGGAGCTGAGACTAGCAAGTGAAAGTTCAAATACTAATCATCACACTCATTAAAGGATATCATCTCTGACCCTACATCTAGTGTTCAAACTCGTTCTAAACTTAAAGATCTCTGTGCTTTTCACACTTTTTTTTCACTTGTAGAACCAAAGAAGGTAGATGAGGCTGTTGTAAGGAGGAAATCGAGACTTGCAATTAAAATATAAATAGATTAAAGCAAACCAGATTCCGTCCCGTGCAAATAATTACAAGACTTCCTCCCGATGTAGCAGTGGGAAGTCAGGATCGATCCTCGAGGAAGCATGTCAGCGGATCTTAGGCAGCGGAGAATCTCACAAGTGGTGATCGACCACAGTGGTACCCGACCTCGACTAAGTGGTAGTCGACAGGGGTCAGGCACAACCGATTTCGAGCAACAAAAGATGCTGCTGGTGGTCGACGTCGACTAGGCTTACTCGACGTCGAGTACGGTATGGTCAACTTCGGGTTCCTGCAGAGACACAAACAGCAGCGATCTTTGCTTGATCGAAAATCAGTGGTCGACGTCGACCAAGGGGTGGTCGAAGTCGAGTAGGAACAGTAAAATAAAGAACAAAAATTTGCGGAATTCGGAATAAACTATGTAAAAGAACTTCCAAGATCGGGGTTTGCAAAAACGATAACCAAACATGCATAAGGCAAGATAAATAACGATAATCATGCAAATCGCATCGAAGGATCAAGCTTGCGCCTTTTCCAACAATTAAGAAACTCTTTCAATAAACCCTAATTGTATCTACCGATTTTATGTTTATTAATCCAAGTTGTTTAACATGGATTTCTATTAAATAGAAAATAAACACATAAAAGGTAGTAGATGCTCAAAACATGATAAAGGTCGGATCATTACCTCAAACACGGATGGCTATCGTCGGGCTCGCCCCAACCCCAGAAGTGGGTGGACTACTCGCTCGTCATCGCAATCGCAGACATCATTGATGGAAAAGAAACCATTTGCATTAAATTAAACCAAACAGAGCTTACAACCAAAGGTAGCCAATTCCGCTCTCGCTTCACAAACTTCTCTTGGCCTCCACTCTCTCTCTCTCTCTCTCTCTCTCTCTCTCTCTCTCTCTCTCTCTCTCTCTCTCTCTCTCTCTCTCTCTCTACGTCTTCTCCTTCTCTAAGATTGAATTAATAAAAATCAGCCCTATAGGCTTTATTTATAGGCTTCCAATCCTTGCTAATCAAGGAAGGAATATCTATCTAATATCTAAAGATAAAACTTTAAATAAAAAGAACATTTATCTAATAAGGAAAATAACTAAATATCTTCATGTGGATAAAATCCTTCTCTCCATGGATAGATCTTGATAGAACATGATGGATCCAGACTTGCTTCGTGCCCAAGTTGTCCACATATGCTCGGAATGTCCCAGTGGGCTCTCGGCCCAAAGATGCGTAGTCGAGTTCGACCAAGCCTGGTCTACGTCGAGTAGGTCGTACATGACTTCGAGTAGTCTTCAGCTTGTCGATCTGGTTCTCTTCGTCGAGCTCGGGTCAGGTTCAATTATGGTCGACGTCGTGTACGGTGTAGTAGATGTCGAGTACGGCTCGTGCTCGAGCTCGTCCTTTGGAGCAAACGTCGAGCAAAAGTTGGTCGACGTCGACCAGTTTGGTCGACTTCGAGTAACTCTGCTGGCTTTCAGCATTCTGCTCCGTTCTTGAAACGCACTTTCCCGATTCCTCGTTTGTCGGATTGACGCATATGAGCATGCGTTGAAAAGCTCTTTTCGAGGGCTACAAATCTGATGCAGACATCAAAGCTTTATTCAAAATGATGGATGTTGAAATATGGTCTTTTCTCCAACAGCACCATACTTAGCTTCTCCATGAGTTTCCTTTAAGCTCCAAAGTGCGTCCAATTTCTGCGAAATTAAACAGAAACTAGTGTAGACTCCATAATTTTGCAAATAAGCATAAACTAAATAGATTCTGTACTATTCTAACCCAGATGCATGAAATGCATACAAAAATCGATATAAAAGTCAATATAAAACATGGCACAAAACATGGACATCAAATCACCCCATACTTAAGCTTGCTTGTCCCCAAGCAATAACTTGGATGGTCATTCAGGGGAAGAATTCAAAGTTGTCAACATCATAGATTCATTCTCGAAAAGGTACTTGTGCCACAAATCCATACAGGTGCAATAAAAAACATCATCTACTCATAAAAGGAGGGTAATGCAAAAAGAATTTATGTGACAAAGCATTAATAATCAAGAGGACTTTAATTAAGCTCAATAAGAAGTAGATTGGTAAAAGGCTAAAGGTGGGCAATTTTTGGCAATGTGGTGCTAATAATCCGGGGAAATGGAGTACTTTCCAAACTGAATTTCCACATTCCTTCTTCATAAGATTCATCATCTTTCTCTCAATCGCTCAATGCTTTTTCCAATAATATTGCTTTTACCTCTCTAACCTCAGCACTGCCTTCTCGCGAGTCGCAAACATGGTTGTCATGAATGGCCCCGGATACTTAGTGCTTTGGACTCCTCACATGTGTGTCCCATCTCACTGAACTATTATCTCAGTGAGCAGGGTCGATCTACCTTTATCTCCTGAGGTGATCGGATTTTTTCTCACTCATTAAATTTTCCACATATTTGAATCTTTCCTTGCTAAACTCCAATAATGATAACAACACAAAAACCATATAATATCTCCATAATGTAACATCATTCTCAACATAATCCCCGGATAGAAAATAAGGTAAAGAATGGGAAATATTTAGAACATGTGGAGCAATAATTGAAATAAGGCATAATATGGCTTTTGTGATGTATAAGCATAGGTAAGGCTAAGATTATAACAATGAGCATTATATGGAAATATAAAGTCCTCCATCCTCTTATCATGCAACATGTCAAAAGCAATTTCAAATTTTACCTCCTTCCATGGTTTTCATAAAATAATATGCACTTCATTGTGACTTTCCTTTACTAGGCAATTTCATGCTATATCTCTAATGAATCCAATTTTGCATCGTCGAGTTCAATTAAAGCTTCCATGACACTATTTTTTTTAACAATTTACAAGCATTGGGAGATGTCTTATAGAACTTTGAGTTTAGCAATTATGCACAAAAATTTAAAATTTACTCAAAATTCACCATGTTAAACCAAAAGCAAGAATAAAATATATAATAATGATAATGAGCTCTTCCCCCACCCCATACTTAAAATATACAGTGTCCCCACTGTATAAAATAATATAAAACAAAGGTAAAGGAAGGAACTCACCGAATAACGCGTCGTATAAGCAAAACAGGGCTGTCGAGTAAACTGTGGTAGTCGACATCGAGTAGGCGTGGCTGACGTCGAGTACAGATCTGTTGTGTCAAGCGAAAGATGAAGTCGAGGATGCTCCTAGTGGTCGACGTCGAGTACGCCTACTCGACGTCGAGTAGACTTGTTCTCCTCGATCTCCTCGTGGTTGATCTCGACTTGGCCTTCGCCGATTTCGATGTTCAGGGACTTCATCTTCCTCTCTTTGCGATCCTTTATTGCTTTTCGACCTAAAAATGTTAGATATTCACACAAAGACAAGACCTTCCACATGAAGCGTTCAAAACTAAAAACAAAAATAAACAAAACCAAAAACAAAAGTTTCAAAGTCCCAAAATTCAAAAGTTTTATGTACATGCTCTAGATTTTACAGTCGCTAGGCCGACTTCTCCATTAAGCATTAGCCTTGCTCATCTTTGTTCGGAGGTATAGGTGGGTCTGGTGGTTCCTCCGGTGGTGGGAAGCATGGAATGTCATCCGGGGGCATCATGTGAAGAAGCTTAAACCTCCCCGAGCGAACGCTCCATGGCTTCACCCATTCATCTTCATGGGCTCCAGCTGGCATGCATAAAGGAAGATATAAAGAAAATATGCATACCTCATCATCATACCTCTTCCGCTTCATTGGTTGATTTGTTTGCACATCTCCACCACAGCAAAACGGTGGAGTGGGAAGAGATATATCCACCTCATCTTGTGGAGTTTCATGCCACTTTGCGAGGACCCCATACTTGAAAATGAATATTGGTTGCTCAAAATTGTCGGGGATGACCTTCACCTTGTAAGGTAACAGCGAACTTGAAACATCCTAGGCAACAACGTTAAACTTCTTCTTGAGGTTCTTCAAATGGGTTCTCAAAGACAGATAGCACAGTTGGATTTGAAATAGCAGAAGGACATACCTGGGTATCGATTAGAGATAGATCGATATCGACTGGAGATGGGTCAACATCGACTAGGTGTTGGTTAAGGTCGACCTCAGGTTCAGATCCTCCTTCTAGCAAGATTGGGGCTTTTGGCGGTGGTTCTGACGATGCTTGTAGCTTCCTGAATGCGCGCACACCTTCAAGCCATGCCTCCTCATCAACCATGTATAGCCATCTCAAATATTCAAATTCTTTTGCATACCGTCTCTCTCTTTCCCTTTCGGCCCATGTTCCTAAACAGTCTAGGGTGTCCTGCATCCACTTGTAGAAGAAAACTCAAGGAAAACGTGAGATCTAACTACCTAAGGCGTGAATGATAGGTTCCCCGGCGTAGAAGTGGGAAGTCAGGATCGATCCTCGAGGAAGCGTGTCAGCGGATCGATCCTCGACACGCTTCCTCGAGGAAGCGTGTCAGTGGATCGATCCTCGAGGAAGCGTGTCAACGTGAGATCAAACCAGATTCGTGCCCACGCAAATAATTACAAGACTTCCTCCCGATGTAGAAGTGGGAAGTCAGGATCGATCCTCGAGGAAGAGTGTCAGCGGATCTTAGGCAGCGGAGAATCTCACAAGTGGTGATCGACCACAGTGGTACTCGACCTCGACTAAGTGGTAGTCGACAGGGGTCAGGCACAACCGATTTCGAGCAACAAAAGATGCTGATGGTGGTCGACGTCGACTAGGTTTACTCGACGTCGAGTATGGTCTGGTCAACTTCGGGTTCCTGCAAAGACACAAACAGCAGCGATCTTTGCTTGATCGAAAATCAGTGATCGACGTCGACCAAGGGGTGGTCGAAGTCGAGTAGGAACAGTAAAATAAAGAGCAAAACTTTGTGGAATTCGGAATAAACTATGTAAAAGAACTTCCAAGATCGGGGTTTGCAACAACGATAACCAAACATGCATAAGGCAAGATAAATAACGATAATCATGCAAATCGCATTGAAGGATCAAGCTTTCGCCTTTTCCAACAATTAAGAAACTCTTTCAATAAACCCTAATTGTATCTACCGATTTTATGTTTATTAATCCAAGTTGTTTAACATGGATTTCTATTAAATAGAGAATAAACACATAAAAGGTAGTAGATGCTCAAAACATGATAAAGGTCGGATCTTTACCTCAAACACGCAGGGCTATCGTCGGGCTCGCCCCAACCCCAGAAGTGGGTGGACTACTCGCTCGTCATCACAATCGCAGACATCATTGATGGAAAAGAAACCATTTGCATTAAATTAAACCAAACAGAGCTTACAACCAAAGAAAGCCAATTCCGCTCTCGCTTCACAAACTCCTCTTGGCCTCCACTCTCTCTCTCTCTCTCTCTCTCTCTCTCTCTCTCTCTCTCTCTCTCTCTCTCTCTACCTCTTCTCATTCTCTAAGATTGAATTAATAAAAATCAGCCCTATAGGCTTTATTTATAGGCTTCCAATCCTTGCTAATCAAGGAAGGAATATCTATCTAATATCTAAAGATAAAACTTTAAATAAAAGGAACATTTATCTAATAAGGAAAATAACTAAATATCTTCATGTGGATAAAATCCTTCTCTCCATGGATAGATCTTGATAGAACATTATGGATCCAGACTTGCTTCGTGCCCAAGTTTTCCACATATGCTCGGAATGGCCCAATGGGCTCTCGGCCCAAAGATGCGTAGTCAACTTCGACCAAGCCTGGTCTACGTCGAGTAGGTCGTACTCGACTTCGAGTAGTCTTCAGCTTGTCGATCTGGTTCTCTTTGTCTAGCTCGGGTCAGGTTCAATTATGGTCAAAGTCGAGTACGGTGTAGTAGATGTCGAGTACGGCTCGTGCTCGATCTCGTCCTCTGAAGCAAACGTCGAGCAAAAGTTGGTCGACGTCGACCAATTTCGTCGACTTCGAGGAACTCTCCTGGCTTTTAACATTCTGCTCCGTTCTTGAAACGCACTTTCCCGATTCCTCGTTTATCGGATTGACGCATATGAGTATCGAGGGATGATTGGATCTTTATTATATCTTACTGCTAGTAGACATGACATCATGTTTAGTGTTTGCATGTGTGCTAGGTTTCAAGCTGACCCTAAAGAATCTAACCTCGTGGTTGTGAAGAGGATCTTTTGATATCTCAATGCCACTAAGGAGCTTGGCTTGTGGTATCCAACGCAAATAGATTTTATACTAATTGGGTATTTTGATGCAAACTTTGCAGGCTATAAGGTGGATAGGAAGAGCACGTCGGGATGTTGCCAATTCTTAGGAGCATCCTTGATTAGTTAGCACTCAAAGAAACAAACCTCAGTTGCTCTTTCCACTGCCGAAGCCGAATACATAGCAACTAGAGCATGTTACTCCCAAATCCTTTGGATAGCTCAACAAATGAGAGATCTTGGCATCGACCTCAAAGACATTCCCATTAAGTGTGACAACACAAGTGTCATCTCCATTACAAAGAATCCCGTTCAGCATTCAAGGACCAAACATATTGATGTAAGGCATCATTTCATTACAGACCATGTCGAAAAAGGTGATGTGTCCATATCCTTTATTTCAAATGATTATCAATGGGCTGACATTTTTACTAAGCCATTGGCAGAGGACAGGTTCACCTTCATTAGACGTGAGATCGGAATGCTTAACAGGGATGCACTTTCGTAGGGGGAGCTTTCCCTTTACAAAAGAAAACTTCTACTCAGTTTCAAGACCTTTGAGATTCATGTCAAAGTGTGTGAACTGAATAGTAGAACACATATAACGAATCATATATTTGGTTGATATCTTATTAGATATTTGATCAAATATTGTTTTAATGGATTTTAAGCTTCTTTATATGTTACCTATTTAATTTTCGGAAAAATCTTTCTATTTTATCCGAGTATAATTTATTTGTGGAAACTATTTTAATATCGGATAAATCTTCACTTGCCTTTAAGATTTGAAAGGATGTTTTGAATTTTGATTTATTTGGTAAGTCAGATCTTTTAAAATTGGCAGTTGTGTTATGATTATTACCCCCACTATTCACCTCTACAGAACCTACCAAACTCCTCCGACCTTTAACCTTCTTCTTCAACCTATCTCTGGAAATTTTCACCGAATCTAATCCATGGCACCCAAGGAAGAGGCCTAGAAAAAGAAAAAGGCTGAGGAAGAGGCTGAGAAAGCAAGGAAAAAGGTTGAGGAAGAGGTTGGGAAAGCAAGGAAAGAGGCCGAGGAAGAGGCTAAGAGAGAAGCAGAGAAGGAGGTTCCCGTTGTAGAGGAACCAGAGGGAGAGGAGGACGACGAGACTGATGATGATGAGGAGGCCAAGGGAGATGAGGCTGAAGTGTCTGCTGAGGACTCGGGGTCTGAGGAAGAAGAGGAAGAGGAGCCAAAACTAGTTCCCTCTCCTACTCCTCCTCCTCATCCCTCGTCTCCGAAGAAGCGCAAAGTTGATGTCCATGTTTTGTGTCATGTTTTATACTTACTGAATATCGATTTCTGCATGCATTTCATACATTTGGGCTAGAATAATACGGAATCTATGTAGTTTAGGCTTATTTGCCAAATTATGGAATCTACACTAGTTTCTGTTTAATTTCGCATAAATGGAGGCAATTTACAGCAGTTTTGAGAAAGGGGGAGAAGCTCGAAGTCAACTACAGAAAGTCCGGGGTCAAGGAGCTGAAAAGCGTGAAAATCGAGCCGACAACAATAGGTCAATATCGACCTCAGTTAGTCGATATCGAGTGAAGATAGCCGATTTCACCTAGAGTTGGCCAGAATCGACAAGGCTGAAGAACAGTGGTCGATATCGACTTAACCAAGTCGATATCGAGTGCCCTATATCGAGTCAACACCCCAGAATCGGGTCAAGAAGCTGAGCAAAGAAAGGAGCAAGTCGATATCGAGTAACTCCACTCGATATCGAGTAACAACCAACTCGATTTTGATCCTGATAGCCGATATTGAGTGTCTGAGGCTAAAGATGGAAAAATGCCAAGTCGATATTGAGTGACTGTAGTCGATATCGACTGGACCCATAGAAGCCGAAATCGAGCTAGTCCGAGTTCTTGTTAAGTTTCTATCCCGAATCCAATGGAGATATCCGCAAGAGCAAATTCTATCAAGATCTATCAAGTCAAGAGAAGATATTTACCTACATTAGATATAGTCCTAGTTGATTTATTTCTTTTATTTCCAAGTTTTTATCTTATGTTATTAGATAGATAGATATAGATATAGATATAATTTCCTTCCTTGATTAGTAAGGATTGGAAGCCTATAAATAAAGCCCATTGGGCTGGTTTTTATTTATGGAATCTTAGGAAGAGAAGTAGGAGAGAGAGAGAGTGGAGGCCAAGAGGAGTTTGTGAAGCGAGAGCGGAATTGGCTTCCTTTGGTTATAAGCTCTGTTTGGTTTAATGCAAGTTGTTTCTTTTCAATCAACGATGTCTGCGATTGCGATGAAGAGCGAGTAGTCCACCCACTTCTAGGGTTGGGGCGAGCCCGACAATAGCCATGCGTGTTTGAGGTAAAGATTCGACCTTTATCATGTTTTGAGTATCTACTACCTTTTATGTGTTTATTACCCATTCAAAGGAGATCCATGCTAACAACTTGGATTTTAACATAAAATCGGTGGATACAATTAGGGTTTCTTGAAAGAGTTGTCTAATTGTTGGAAAAGGGCCAAAGCTTGATCCTTCGATGCAATTTGCATGATTATCGTTATTTATCTTGCCTTATGCATGCTTGGTTATTATCGTTGCGAACCCCAATCTTGGAAGTTTTCTTTTACATAAAGTTAATTCCGAAATTTATAAAAGCTTTGTTCTTTATTTCATTACTGTTACTACTCGATATTGACCACCTACTGGTCAAAATGGACTTCTAATTCCCGATCCAGAAAGATCGCTTCTCGTTTGTGTCTCTGCAGGTGAGGTCGATTTCGAGGAGATTTGGTCGATATCGAGTCCGTTGAGTTGATATCAAGTGTCCCAAGCCAATATCGACAGCCTTCTGCACAGCTGCCCAAAACCGACTAGAACCATTCGATATCCAGTGCCAACAGTCGATATCGAGTAGTCCCCCTGAGTCGAAATCGACGTGAGTTCTTCCTGCTGCCTGAGATCCGCTGACCAGCTTCCTCGAGGATTGATCCTGACTTCCCACTACTACATCGGGAGGAAGTCTTGTAATCATTTGCGTCGACACGAATCCGGTTTTATTTATATTTCTATATTTTGAACTCGATTTCCTCTTACAATAAATTGGCGTCGTTGCCGGGGAAGCAATCATTCGCGCCTTAGGTAGTTAGATCTCACGCTTTCCTTGAAGTTACTTTGCAGGTGTATGCGCCGTTCTGGTCAACCACCTGAGTTTGACGGCTTAGACGATCCGGGACGCCTTATACACATCCACTCTAGACTAAAGAGAGCAATGGCGGCCGCAGAAACACAATCCCAGCTGATAGAGAGGCTTCGAGCTGAGTTAGAAGCCAAGGATACTGCTCTCACCGCTGAGAGAGCACGCACTACACAAGAAGCAGAGCGAAGGAGGCAGGTGGAAGCTGAGCTTGCCCAATACCCTACCACTACAGAGGATTACATGCACCCGACTCTCGTCGTGCCTGAATCGGCCATTCTAATCCCTGAAAATAATTTTGAAACTCGCACACCTTTCCTGATTGAGATTAAAAATAATGCTTTCTATGGAAGATTTAATGAATGCCCTCTTGAATATATTACCAATTTTTCTGACATGTGCCATACTCTTGCTGAAGGTACTACTCTAGAATATGTCAAGATGAAAGCTTTTCAATGGTCTCTGGCCGGTCCAGCACTGAAGTGGCTTGAAGGTCCCCCTCCACGATCCCTCACGACATGGGCTGAAGTAAGGCAGGAATGTCTCAACAAATTCTTTCCTCCTGCCAAGACAGCGCTCCTCCGCCAGAAGATTACAGCTTTCAAACAAAAGCCTGGGGAGCCGCTAGCAAAAGCATGGGAACGATATAAGGATCTACTGCGAACCTGCCCTACACATGGACAACCACCCTATGTCGTTCAGGAGATCTTCTTCAATTCTCTTGATCCGGCCGCTAAGGATAGGATCAACCAGTATACTCATTATGAGTATCTGACGATGCCACCAGCTGACGCATGGGCTACCCTTGACAAGCTTACCAACTATGACAATAAGTATGGGACTCCGAAAAACTGTGATGAGAATGCCTATGCCAGGCCAGCCCCATCCATGCCCCTCTAATGAGCCTTCTAAGGAGATTGACCCAGATGTCAAGGAGCAGTACTACAGAGATCAGAATCGCAAGCTCCTCAAGCAAGTCAAGTATCTTTTTGTCAACCAGCCTTGCATCGAATGCGGCTCACAGCGGCACACTACTAATGAGTGCCCACACACAGACCAAGTCAGGATGGCAGAAACTCACGAGGTAGTAGCTTACGTAGAGGGTCCCAATCGCGATATGGGGGACCAAAGGCTCTATCAACCACAATGGAACCAAGGTTCCCCTAGGAACCCCCCGCCATATAGAGCTCCAGGACATCCGGAGAGGGACCAGCGGAAGGATGATCTACAGATGATCCTCGATGAGATGCGTCGGAATCAGGCACAACAGCAGCAGTCTACAAGCGCCATCAACAATCAACTCCAGAACCTCAATACAAGATTTGGAGAGATGGACATCTGGAAGAGGAACATAGAGACCCAGATGGGTCAATTCGCAGCACAAATTCCACGACTGACCGGGCAACTCCCTGGGCAGACAGAACCAAATCCCAAGGGGAAGACCGGACATGTCGCTGCTGTAAAACTGAGGAGCGGTCGTGAACTATACAAGCCAGAGGTCGGAGAAGCAGCAGACGGAACAACTGAACAGCAGGTCAATTTCGACCATACCCAGGTCGATATCGATCAAACAGTAGTCAATATTGAGCATGGACCAGTCGATATTGACTCTGCAGCACCAGCCACCTCAACTTCGACCCCACCAGTCGATATCGAGAAGCACAAGGTCGATATCGACCCACTTGAACTCAATATCGAGTCCCCTCCAGTCAATATTGACTCCTCTATAGCACCTCCGACATCTGTTCTGGCTCCGAAAAAGGTACTTCCTTTTCCTTCCAAAGCACTGAAAGATCCCAATACAGGTAGGTTTATTAAGATGCTTCAAGAACTGAATGTTTTAATTCCTTTTACAGAAGCTCTTGAAGAGATGCCTGCATATGTCAAGTTCCTCAAGGAAATCCTTAGCAACAAGCAATCTATCTCAGAAATCGCCGGCGAGTGCAAAAGAATGGACTTCCCTGAGAAGAGACTTGACCCTGGTAAGTTCTCTATTACTGTGGGATTTGGACAATATAAATATGAGTCCTTGTGTTATTTAGGAGCAAGCGTGAGTATCATGCCCTTATCAATCCGGCGAAAGGTGAAGATAGGGTCCATAGAGCCTATGGATGCCAAGCTATACATGGCAAATAATACAGTGGTCGTCCCTACAGGTATAGTTGAAAATGTCCCAGTCCAGGTTGGTAAGTTCTATGTCCCTACTGATTTCTTTATTATAGATTGTGTTGAAGATCCTACTAGCCCTATTATTCTTGGTAGACCATTCTTAGCTACTGCACATGCTAAAATAAGCGTAAAGCAGCGATTGCTCACCTTCACGATAGGCGACGAGATTTGAGATTTCTCTTTAGGCCCTACAAAAGAGGAAATTCCATGGCTAGAGGTGAAGAGCATCAGCAACCACGGGGACAAGCAAACAACAACGGAGGAAAGCACAAAGACACAGCTCGATATCGACATCACCAACTCGATATCAACCACTCAACTCGATATCGACCCCCCTGGTCGATATCGACCCCCTCTGTTGAGCCCCGAACCTGCCAAAAGCCTAAGTATGGGGTCCCTGCACTCGATATCGACTGACCCCCAGCCCGACAATTTTTGTTTTAGGCCCGAAAAGGTAAGTTCAGGTATGATTTCTACTCCCCCTCAGTCCATTAATAAAGTTAAATATTTAAGGGGAGGTAAGGCCCCGTGGCGAGCTAATCTGTGAAGAATGAAAGCTGGAAAGAAGAAGAAGAAAGGAAAGGGATACTATGCAAGCGACCACCTATCAGCTGAGCTTGCATACTACAATCAAGACCTAGATGATCTAGGAGAAGGGCCAAGCACAAGGGGGCCCCACATTGACAGTCCTTGAGCACACACGGAGAAGTCAGCCTGGAGACTTTAAAATCTAGAGCATGTACATAAGACTTTTTGAATTTTGGGACTTTGAAACTTTTGGTTTTGGTTTTTGTTTTTGTTTTTGGCTTTGAATACTTCATGTGGAATCTTGTTTTCGGGAAAAAAAACTAACAAATTTTGCAGGTCGAAAGAAACTGGAGTCGACCAACCTGGTCGATATCGACTGACCTTAGTCGATATGGACCCCTGAGGTAGATTTCAACCAGAAGCATAGGAGACGAAGCCAGTCGATTTCGACACAACTCACTCGATATTGAGTAGTGTTGGTCGATATCGACCTATCCACCCGATTTTGACCAGCCTTCAGAAGCAGAATCTGACGAATTGCAATCGATATCGACCTACACCTAGTCGATATCGACTTTTGGCAATCTACTCCAGCCTATTTCGACCCTACAACGCGTTATTCGATGAGTTCCTTTCTTTATCTTTGTTTTATTTTATTTATGCAATGGGGACACTGTATATTTTAAGTATGGGGTGGTAGAAGGGCTCATTATCATTATTATATATTCTTGCTTTTAATTTACATGGTGAATTTTGAGGAAATTTTAAATTTTTGTGCATAATTGTTAAACTCAAAGTTCTATGAGACATCTCCCAAAGCTTGTAAATTATTCAAAGAAATAGTGTCATGGAAGCTTTGATTGAACTCGACGATGCAAAATTCGATTCATTAGAGATATAGCATGAAATTGCCTAGTAAATGGAAGTCACAATGAATTGCATTATTTTCTTGAAAACCATGAAAGGAGGTAAAATTTGATATTGCTTTTGACATGTTGCATGATAAGAGGATGGAGGACTTTATATTTCCATACAATGCTCATTGTTATATCCTAGCCTTACCTATGCTTATATGCATCACAAAAAGCCATATTATGTCTTATTTCAATTATTGCTCCATATGTTCTAAATACTACTATTCTTTACCTTATTTCCTATCCGGGGATTATGTTGAGAATGATGTCACATTATGGAGATTTTATATGGTTGTTGTGTTTTTATACATCATTTTTGGAGTTTGGCAGGAAATTGCAAATATTATGGAAATTTTAATGAGTGAAAGAAAATCCGATCACCTCAGGAGATAAAGGTAGATCGACCCTACTCGCTGAGATAATAGTTTGGCGAGATGGGATACACATGTGAGGAGTCCAAAGCACTAAGTATCCGGGGCCATTCATGACACCCATGTTTGCGACTCGCGAGAAGGCAGTGCCGAGGTTAGAGAGGTAAAAGCATTATATTGAAAAAAAAAGCATTGAGCCAATGAGGGAAAGGTGATGAATCTTATGAAGAAGGAATGTGGAAATTCAATTTGGAAGTACTCCATTTCCCCAGATCATTAACACCACATTGCCAAAAATTGCCCACCTTTAGCCTTTTACCTATCTACTCCTTATTGAGCTTTAATTAAAGTCCTCTTGATTATTAATGCTTTGTCACGTATGAATTGTTTTTGCATAACCCTCCTTTTGTGAGTAGATGTCACTTTTTATTGCACATGTATGGATTTGTGAAATTAGTACCTTTTTGATGATGGTAATTGATTGCAGGGTTATATAAGAATGAATCTGTGATGTTGAGAGTTTGAATTCTTCCCCTGAATGACCATCCAAGTTATTGCTTGGCGACAAGCAAGCTTAAGTATGGGGTGATTTGATGTCCATGTTTTGTGCCATGTTTTATACTTACTGAATATCGATTTCTTCATGCATTTCATACATTTGGGCTAGAATAATACGGAATCTATGTAGTTTAGGCTTATTTCTCAAATTATGGAATCTACACTAGTTTTTGTTTAATTTTGCAGAAATCGAGGCAATTTACAGCAGTTCTGAGAAAGGGGGAGAAGCTCGAAGTCAACTACAGAAAATCTGAGGTCAAGCAGCAGCAGAACCAAGACAAATCAAGATGAAAAGCAAGAAAATTGAGTCGACAACAACAGGTCGATATCGACCTCAGTTAGTCGATATCGAGTGAAGATAGCCGATTTCACCCAGAGTTGGCCAGAATCGACAAGGCTGAAGAACAGTGGTCGATATCGACTTAAACAAGTCGATACCGAGTGCCCCATATCGAGTCAACACCCCAGAATCGGGTCAAGAAGCTGAGCAAAGAAAGGAGCAAGTCGATATCGAGTAACTCAACTCGATATCGAGTAACAACCAACTCGATTTTGACCCTGAGAGCCGATATTGAGTGTCTGACGCTGAAGACGGATAAATATCAGGTCGATATCGAGTAAATGTGGTCGATATCGACTGGTCCCACAGAAGCCGAAATCGAGATAGTCCGAGTTCTTGTTAAATTTCTATCCTGAATCCAATGGAGATATCCGCAAGAGCAAATTCTATCAAGATCTATCAAGTTAAGAGAAGATATTTACCTACATTAGATATAGTCCTAGTTGATTTATTTCCTTTATTTTCAAGTTTTTATCTTATGTTATTAGATAGATAGATATAGATATAGATAGAATTTCCTTCCTTGACTAGCAAGGATTGGAAGCCTATAAATAAAGCCCTTGGGGCTAGTTTTTATTCATGGAATCTTTAGAAGAGAAGTAGGAGAGAGAGAGTGGAGGCCAAGAGGAGTTTGTGAAGCGAGAGCGGAATTAGCTTCCTTTGGTTGTAAGCTCTATTTGGTTTAATGCAAGTTGTTTCTTTTCAATCAACGATGTCTGCGATTGCGATGAAGAGCGAGTAGTCCACCCACTTCTAGGGTTGGGGCGAGCCCGACAATAGCCATGCGTGTTTGAGGTAAAGATTCGACCTTTATCATGTTTTGAGTATCTACTATCTTTTATGTGTTTATTACCCATTCAATGGAGATCCATGCTAACAACTTGGATTGTAAACATAAAATCAGTAGATACAATTAGGATTGCTTGAAAGAGTTGTCTAATTGTTGAAAAAGGGCGAAAGCTTTATCCTTCGATGCAATTTGCATGATTATCGTTATTTATCTTTCCTTATGCATGCTTGGTTATTATCGTTGCAAACCCCAATCTTGGAAGTTTTCTTTTACATAAAGTTAATTCCGAAATTTACAAAAGCTTTGTTCTTTATTTCATTACTATTACTACTCGATATTGACCACCTAGTGGTCGATATCGACTTCTAATTCCCGATCCAGAAAGATCGCTGCTCGTTTGTGTCTCTGTAGGTGAGGTCGATTTCGAGGAGATTTGGTCGATATCGAGTCCGTTGAGTCGATATCGAGTGTCCCAAGCCAATATCGTCAGCCTTCTGCACAGCTGCCCAAAACCGACTGGAACCAGTCGATATCGAGTGCCAACAGTCGATATCGAGTTGTCCCCCTGAGTCGAAATCGACGTGAGTTCTTCCTGCTGCTTGAGATCCGTTGACCAGCTTCCTCGAGGATCGATCCTGACTTCCCACTGCTACATCGGGAGGAAGTCTTGTAATCATTTGCATGGGCACGAATCCGGTTTGATTTATATTTCTATATTTTGAACTCGATTTCCTCCTACAACAAAAGCCGCTAAAGCCAAGAAGTCTCCATCTCCCAAGCGTTCGAGGAAAGGCACTCCCAGAAGCTTTAACGCGCCTGTCAAGTCGCCCACTCCTACAAAAGCCCGAAGAAAGAACGTCGATCCCCCTGAACTTATCCAGGTAAACCAATCCTTACCCTCCTCCTGGTTTGAGAATGCCGAGATGGCTGGAAAATGGGTAGATGAGTTTAGAACTCGTAAGATTTGTTATTCTGACTTTATTGATCTTGATTTTTTAGAGGCTTTTAACCTACCCTGCATCTATCATCTCAAACAAACCCCTGCATAAACCCCGCTGAACCTTGAATCTGAGTACTACCCCTAACACACCCGTCTCTTCTACATAAACCTCAAAGGAAAACACACCGCTGAAGGCTGGACTCTGGAGTCAGTCGTCAAAGGGGTTAGATTCATGTTCAACTCCCTTTACTTCGCTGAACTCCTTGGTCTTCCCAAACCATGTCGATCCTCCCCTGAAACCCCCACAAAAGACCAGTGTCTTACTCCTGCCCGATCCAAATACCTGCTCCCCGAAGCATCAAGCAGCACCACCAAACAACTCACCCACTCGTCCCTCACACTTGAAGCCAAAATCATCTTCAACATCATTTTGAGATGTCTTTTACCCCGAATCAACTCTGGCTCCCTTCTCACTGACAATGCTATGGTCCTCCTATACTGAATATTGAATGGCCATGATCTTGATCTGGCCAATACCATTTTAGGATCCATTGCTCACACCCGCAAAGCCAGGAAAGGAACTCTCCTCCCGTTCGCAAACCTTTTGACCCATGTCTTCAAAGCTTCTAAAATGTATTTTGAAAATGAAGAACAACAACATCATACGGGTAAATTTGACTCCAAGAGTTTTGAGAAGATTGACATCACCCAGTCCCCTCAAGGGACTTGGAGTCTTGCCTCTCCTTCCTCAAAAGCTCTTCCCACTACCTCTGCCATCGATGAGCGCTTGGAGAACCTAGAGTTGGGTTTAGAGGAAGTTCACCTGGACGTCAAGGAGTTGCACAACGAGTTGATGATCGAGATCGGAGAGATGGCCAAGCTGTTGAACGAGTTGAAGATGTTGTTCACGGATGGTGCTCAAGACGATGAACCCTAAACCCCTATCCTAGCCCTTGATCTAAACTCTCTGACACTGCTGGCCTTGTTTTCAAGACTTTTGGTGACTGTTTTTATACTCCTCCCTTTGTTGAAAGACAAAAAGGGGGAGATGGTTTAGACGTTAGACTTTAAAACTGCTTTGAACTAGAGTCTTGGAAGACCTTATTTTGCCTTATTTTGTTGGATGCTATTAACATTGGTTTTTGAACATATATGATCCAACATTTGTCTAACCCTTGGAGGTACTTAGTTCGATTTTGCCTTATGATATATTTTCTTGACTAAGTTATAGGGATGCACAGGTTTTGTCTTTCATCAAGGGGGAGATTGATAACTCCACTCCCTTGATGAAAATCGGAAATGGTTTCAAAGGCTTTGACACAAAGCTTGTGTCAAAGGTCTTGAAGCTAAAGTTGTATTGATGAAATTCAAAACCTATATTGTATGTATTTTATTATCTTATATTATCTAAGTATGGTGTCCGAATATTCTTCTATATATATTATACTAACCATACAGCAAAGATTTCGAGATATCTCCTTCCTTAAGTTCAAAGATATTGAGAATCAAATCGGATGGATTGGGGCTTCACACTTTCCATCTTTAGAGGATTGCGAAGATCCTTCCTTGGCCATGATCTGATGTAGCCGTTGGGCAAAGATCCTTCTTTCAAAATAGGCACCGATTTGATTGAGTATTAAAAGGAGATGAAGAAGAGAGAAGACACACAAGTGTTGAACACAAACATCATTGAAATACAACGCACACTCAGCCCTCAAGTCAACCTGTCTTCTTCGTGTACTCTCTCCTAGGTGTTAAGAGTCGTATCTATTGTTTCAAAGCATTTGAGAGTTACACAGTGAGCTTATAGGATATATTCTGAGAGATGGTTATACTCAAGAGTTGATAACTCAGAAAGTGAGCACTAGGTGATTGATTCACGAAGTGTAAGAGGATTGTACTAGATAGCTGAGAGAGGTGGGGCTCTTCTAGATTGGTCTAGGACTCCAAGGGAACGTGAGTTGACTAGATTGCAATTGTAGAGGAGAGAGGCTTCTCGGTGAGCTATTAGGATCCTAAGTCTTGTGAATCAATAAAGTCGGTTGAATCCTAGGGTTGTGGAAAAACCCTAGGCAGGGACGAAGCCTTTAAGGAGACGAACCTCGTTAACAATTCGTTGTGTTCTTTACTTATTGCTTTACCAATATTTTCGCACTATTTTCGAATTGTATAACTCTATTGTGATTCGGGTTTCCCAATCGAAAAAATTGAGTTTACTCTCAAAGGGTTTTGCAAGCATTTCAAAAGTCTAGAGATTGACAACGAAAAGTTGGCATACTCTATTCAACCCCCCTTCTAGAGTATCTTTATTCTACTTTGTTATACATTATCAAACCTTCAACACGCTTGTTGTATCCTTCTGTCAGGCGACGTTGATACTCATTTGCTTTGAGACAAGTGGTATCCCTTCTTTCTTCTCGTAAATGGAGTTCTAACGCAAGGGCTTCGTCGTTGGTCTCTTGGCTGAAATCGACTATTCTGGGCGACGGAATTAGGAGCTCCACTGGTATGACCACGTCCACCCCAAAAGCCATTGCGAATGGTCTTTCTCCGGTAGGGCTCTTAGCTGAGGTTCTATTCATCCATAAAACTAGGGGCAAGATCTAAGCCCACCCTCCTTTTGCCGTTCCCAACCTCATTCTTAAAGCATTCAGGATTTGGCGATTCGTGGTTTCGGCTTGTCCGTTGGATTGTTGATAAGCCACCGATGAGAATCGGAGGTCTATATTGAGGCCGGCGCAGAAATCACGAATTCCCTCGCAATCAAATTTTGGACCGTGATCTGTGATGATAGCTTGAGGGACCCCGAATCGGCAAACCATATTTTTCCACAGGAACTTACGCACTTTTTCCGCTGTGATGGTGGCCATGGATTCAACTTCCACCCACTTCGTGAAGTAGTCTACTATCACAATGATGAAATGTAGCTGGCCTGGTGCTTTCGGGAAAGGACCCAAAATATCCATTCCCCACATTGCGAATGGACACGGTGCGGAGATGGTTTTCAAAGGATGAGGGGGACGGTGATTGAGTGATGCGTGTCGCTGACAAGGATCACATATGTGGATGAACATTTCCGCGTCTGCCCTAAGGGTGGGCCAATAGTAGCCTAGGTGTGTGATTTTAGACGCTACGGCTCTCCATCCCTGGTGGTTGCCGTAGAGGCCCGCGTGCAATTCTTGCACGAGATTAAAGTCTTGCTGGCCTGAGATGCACGGGAGATCCGGGAGGTTGAAACCTCTTTTGTATAGTCGGCCATCCCTGACTCGGAAACGGGCTGCTCTTCTTCTGGTACTTTGGCTGTCTTGTACCTCGCCTGCTATTGCCCCTTCGGTTATGTTTTCCAGGAGGGGTATACACCAATCTTCGAGGTTTGATATTCTGAATACCCCCTAATGGATTCCTCGGGCATGCCTCTGCTCGATTATCATGCGATCACTTAATCCTAGAGGCAGTGTAGCCCCCATTCTGGCCAATGTGTCGGCGCGCTCATTTTGATCGCGGGGGATGGACGTGATAGAACACTTCCCGAAAGCGGCAGTGAGTGTCTTTACATGGGCCAAGTAATCGGGCAGCATTCCGGTCTTTGCTTCGTACTCCCCCTTAACTTGTAAGGCGACTACCTCTGAATCTGTAAAAATTTGAACCTGTCGTGCCCCGTTAACCAAAGCCTTCTCGATACCTGCGATCAAGGCTTCATATTCTGCTTCTTTGTTGGTGGCTTCAAACAATAACTGGAAAGATAAATTGGTTATCTCTCCCGTTGGATTGGTGATGGTGACTCCTGCTCCATACCCTCGTGCTGATACCGATCCATCAATGTTAATTACCCAGTCCTCTCCATCGCGATCTTGGAAATCTATAAAGAAGGCCTCGACAACAAAGTCGGCCAACGCCTGGGCCAAAAGAGATTTCCTGGGTTTGAAATGAATATCGAATTCAGAAAGCTCCACTGCCCACTTGACCATCCTTCCGGATAGAGACGGTGAATGAAGAATCTGATGGAGTGGCAGGTCAGATAGCACTTAAATGGTATGGGCCTGGACGTAGGGCCTTAATCTTCGCGCCGCGAAAACCACGGATAGAGCCATCTTTTCTATTGGAGTATACCGGGATTCAGCGGGTTGCAAAACGCGGCTGGTAAAGTAAATAGGAAACTTGGATTCCCGAGTTAATACCGCGCTAATGGTGGTGGATCCGACAGTGAGGTATAACTGTAAAGTTTCGTGCTCGCGTGGAAAGTTCAAAGTTGGCAAAGCGGCCAGATAATCTTTCATGCTTTTAAAAGATTTGTCCAAAACGGTAGTCCACTCGACTGGACCCTTCTTTTTTAGCTGCTCAAAAAAAGGGTGCGAATGATCGGCTAATCGTGAACAGAAACTGCTCAGGTAGTTGACAGACCGATTCAACTTTTGGATGTCGTTCAGCATCTTTGGAGGAGCCATGTCGATGATGGTCTGTACTTTTGAAGGATTAACATCTATCCCTCGGTGGCTTATCATGAAGCCTAGGAATTTCCCGGAATCGACTCCAAAAACGCATTTTTCCGGATTCAGGCATACACGATTTCTTCTCAGAGTATCGATGGTTTCTTGCAAATCCTTGCAATGGTCCTCCATCTCCATGCTTTTGATTACAATATCATCAACGTAAACCGCAACATTTCTTCCGATCTGGGAAGCAAATACTTTCTCTATCATTCGCTGGAAAGTGACTCCAGCATTTTTGAGCCCAAATGGCATCACCTTATAACAGAAAGTTCCCTGGTTGGTGATGAAAGCGGTGCTTTTTTCGTCGTGATGACTCATCTTAATCTGATTGTAACCGGAATATGCGTCTAGAAAGCTTAAGGTGGCATGTCCTGCCGTGGTGTCCACCAGCTCGTCGATGGATGGTAAAGGATAACTATCCTTTGGGCATGTCTTGTTCAAATCTTTGAAATCTACGCACATCCTCCACTCGCCACTGCTTTTTCTGACTAATACCACATTTGACAGCCAGGTTGAGTGATTAATTTCGCGAATAAACCCAGCCTATAGAAGCTTGTGTACCTCTTGTTTTGCTGCTTCAGACTTTTCAGCAGCCATCTTTCTTTTTCTTTGGCAGACCGGTTTTGCCTCGTGACTGAGTCTCAGGGAATGTTCCGCGATCTCTCGGGGAAGCCCTTTTAAATCTTGTGGCGACCAGGCAAAAACGGCTCGCGATCCTTGTAACAAATCTTTGAGGCGCTCTAAAGCGGGACCAGTCAAGCTATGGTCATGATATAAGACTTCGGTCTTGTTTGGGAAAGGAAAGAAAGCAACTTTTTCTTCCACGATTTTATCAACTATCTTCTCTGGTCGAACCTCGAAATCCGCCTGTTGTCGTTCAGATGTGGCCTCCTATTCACGCTTATCGTGGGTTTCTTCTTTCAGGGATCCCTGAACCCTTTCTTTAATTGTGAATATTCAGGAAAGGCAAAAAGGGGAGACGAAAGGTTTCTTCCGCCCCTTGTCATCGGAGATTTTCCACAAAGTCCGAAAAGGTTGCCAGAGGTTGTCCGAAAAACTCAAATGCAACACTACCCCCTCTTGACGCCACCCCACCACTACTAATTATTCGTTTGCTACTCCATAAAGATCAGTTATGACTGAGGGGGAAATGGAAGAAGTAAGGGATGAAACAACATGGCAGCGGAGGAGACAGGGGATGAGACACCAGGGCGTACCCCCGATCACCGCCCAATAACTGCCGCTGGGATCGGTTTTCCCGGCTAACCCTAAAAATCTCAAGAGAAGAATACAAGCCTATAAATTAAAAAGGGCAAAGGAAAGATCGGAGACAACTCACTTGAAAACTGTGAGAGAGAAGCACCAGAAAGCTTAGGAAACTAGGAACGGACCACCATCTAACTCCGATCTCGGTTCTTCAAAAAAACATAGGAAACCCTTGAACTCCTTCTATCTTCTCTCTTCTCTTCGAAAAATCAGAAATGTGGAATAAGGAGGAGCGAGGGTAAAAACCCCACTTATAGGTCCCTGTGGGGCCGCTCCGTCCAATGGGCCAAAGGGCACGATAGGCACAGGTAAGGCCCGTCTAATAAACTAAGAATTTTGGCGGGGAGCATCGTATGTATCGAAACCCCATCGCGAATGACGTATCACTCGCGCTCCGGTTACAAGGAGATATAATGATGCCATAGAAAATAGGCTATATAATAAACACAGAGTATGACATCATAAATGGGTCACCCAACGCAAAAGGGTGTTCGGTCCCACCAGTGGTGCATCACGAGCAAAGTATCCGATCAAACCCAAAGGACTAGGCTCAGCGCCCCCAAGAACTATTGACCATTGTTTCCCTCGCAACCTGAACCCCGTGTAACAATCAGAGTGAATTCTCCAAGTATCTCGTAAACCTCTGAAATCCTAGCAATCAGCTCGCTGGCTCAAGCACCTCCCCTCTAATGGGTCCACGTGTATTGCCTATGCCCCTAAGCTTGTGGGCATGCGCTACACGTGTCCTACATAGAACCACAAGGTTGCCAGCCAGCTGCTCGCTTGGTTTCCCTATAAATACCCCCCTCCGACCTCAAAGGAAAGGATCTGATTTTGAAGATAGAAAAGCATAAGAGCTCTAATTATCTCCCGGACTCAAAACCCCTGGAGTTGAGTTCTAAAAATCTTTGGTCGGAGAAGAACGTTATTTGGGATAATAACCCCACCTAGCTTCCTCTATAGACAACGATTGAACCGTAACTTAATTCATCACGAGTCAAACTTATAACCCTCGTCACTTGGACTAATAAGCATACGATCTGATCATCATCATTCCACCCGGCTAAGGCTTGCAGGTATTTTAAGACATTATGTCGTCATAGTGAGGTAATAAGTATAGGCGAAATCTCATAAACTCGTCAGCTGAGATGTTAGGTCGGTTGTTAATAAGGGGTTTTCCTCATCTATAAATAGCGGGGTGAAGATTGTCAATAGATACAATAATTACAGATTTACATAATTGCAATACACAGAGAGAACAAGTAATCTCTCTTCCTCTAATTCTCTGATTGTGTTCTATGTTCACATCTTTCATTTAGTATCTTTGTGCGAATTCATAGATCTGATTATGAATTCAAGATTCTAATTCATTCCGAGAATCTTATGAGAAGTGCACACGAGTAGCTCGATATACTTGATCAGATTTAGATCAAACATAGAACCGTTAGGAACGATCTCTCACAAACCCATCCCTGGCCTTTGGACAAACTACTTTGAACCGCGCGCCGGAGACTAGAGTACGTAGCAAGCAGTCCCGTATACAAGTAGGGCATACAATGAGATGAGATCAATTGAAGGGAGAACTTTATGATCGATGGTATAAATATTTATATGTGCAAATTGAGGCATGAGTCCATAGATGATCGTATGATATATGGTCCCAACACTATATCATCCAAAGGAGGTAGTTAGGCAGCCCTTAAATACAATTAAGAAAGGATGAAATGGGGAAAGCAAGCAATTGCAACTTGCAAGCAAAGCGCGCACACAATCTCCGAGAAGAAATGCAGAGGGTAATATTAATTAACAGGTCATGCCAACGGTATAAAGCCCGATTTTGCACAGTGAAAGTTGAACCAACAGCATCATTATCCCCAACCGTATTAAGCTTAAAAGCTTTGGGTAAATCATCCACCATCCCTTTAATTTCTACTAAGCAACTAGCTCTCCACGTACTTCACTAGCTAGCTCCATTAATTAGGGCTTTATATATATGAGTATTATAAAATATATAAACCACTGACATATATGGATCAATCAAAGTAGCTAAGTGTATCCACGTCAGGGCCGTCCAATGTATTTTTGGAACCCTGTTCAATACTATCTCCTTATTAAAATATTTGATTTATTAAGATTTACTAATAAATCACAAACATGTATGAGAGTAAATTAGTATAAAATAAATTTATTTTTAAAAAATAAAAAAGAACAAAATAAATTTAATATAGAACTATTTTCTATTAGATTTTTATTCATTTTTACTCTTTATGTTTGTATCAATATAAGAGGAGGTTGTGTTAAATTAATAAATAAAAATATCACTATCACTTAAAACAGAATTCTCAATCCGCATTTGAGAATGAAGATAACTGTCAATACAACTATTAATGTGATTATTCAACCTAGATTGAGTATCGTACATGGAAAGATTATAAAGGGTATTGCCACTTTTAGATCCATTCACATAAGAGGAGGTTGTGTTAAATTAATAAATAAAAATAGTTAAAAAGAAGGCCCCAAAACTAATATAAATAGTAAATACTAAATAAGAAAGCCCCAAAAATAATGTAATATGAGGATGTATTAAATTAATAAATAAATTTAGTTGATAAGAAGGCCAAAAATTAATTAAAAATAGTAAATAAGTAAGCCAATGTAGTTTTATATATAGAAAAGGTTAAAAATATATTAAACAAAAAAATAACAAAAAATCAAACGAACATGAGAACTGAACCCGCGGCCAGTGAGCATTGTAGGAGCCAGATATGATAAGGCCGGTTGACACTGTGACATCAGAACATTGTGTTTCATTGGACCATAACTAATATTAGTACTAATAAATTTTTACTTGGGACCCTATTAAAATTGGGGACCTTGTTCCGTTGGACTCTTTGCACAGTCCATTGGATGGACCTGGTCCACGTTCGTTGGGTTTGTAGGATTCATTAACTTCCTTTCATTGCTTTAACTCTCCTTAAAAATAATTGACGATATGAAAGTATATGAGTCGATAAATTATTTATCTTGTCAATTGATTTTAGATAAGAACGATCTATTGATTTTAATTATGAGCTCAAATTGGACTAATTCATATTGAATTTTGATGTTTGGACCCTCATCACCAAAATTGAACCCTCAAACTTTTTTTTATACTCCCTCCGTTCGGCAAAACTTGTCGTTTACTATTCATGCACGCTTTTTTAGAACGATAAAAACTATATAAAATATTCATTTTTTAATAAATTTTTTTAATATGTTTGTACTTATTAATAATAACTACGAAATTGTTAAAAAAATTATTAAAAAAACTAGATATTTATATAGTTTTTATCTCCTAAAAAAACGTGCCTGAATAGTAAAGTGTCAAGTTTTTCCGAACGGAGGTAGTATATATTAAATGTGACCCATTTCAACTCAAAATCTATTTTGATTCAATAAGATGATCTGACTTAACCCAATCCAAACACCTAACATACTCGATATATGACCCAACTTGACATTAACCAAGCTAGAATAGGGTTTCTTAAAAAAACTTTACACAAAAGTTTAAGCCATTATGTTGGAATTTCCCCTTCTTTATATTTTGGTTTGGTATATACCTCACTTTTCAATGTGGGACAACCCACAAACCCCGACAAAACCCACTAAAAAGCCAATGCATATGCTCTAAGAGCTTCGCAAATAGAAAAGCATCGCCTACCAAACACATATATAATATACTTGATGTGAAGAATCAGATGAATCAAGACAAATACACTGCCCACAGCTGAAGTATTTTTAATGACAATTTACATAGTTTCTAAACCTAAAATTGTTATATTATCTTAATAATAGTTATATTATTGAAAATAAGTAATTAATGTTGCTACAATAGTAATATGTATTATATATATAACAATTTACAATGTTAAATTATAGAGTAAAATTGATGATAAAAAAAGATAATATTCAATCCTAATTATTATTAGTAATAAATTTCAATATTAAGTTAAATTATAATTTATTTATATTTTTATTATCTTAGAGCTTGACCCAACGGGTGACCCATGGGTTGACTCAACCCGACCCAGAAATTTGTGGGTTGAACGGGTTCGGGTTGCTTCGGGTCTCGGGTTGAAATATTTGCGCCAAAACCCACGTTTTACGGGTCAAGTCGGGTCCTCGGGTCGGTCGATCACGTTTTGACAGGTCTACGGTAAAAAATGAAGTAAAAAAGTGACATAAAAAAAAGTGGCATCAGTTGTTTGAAAAAAAAACTCGAAAGAGCTGGTAATACTCTATTTGGCGAGGGTACTAGCTTACCTAATTAAATTAGTTTGGGTGCTAATTACCTCAAATAGGCTAGTTAGACGGATTCTTGATTTATTTATGCTAGATTAGAAAGATATATACTGATAGCCGTAACCAAAAAAAAAAAGAAAAATGATTAATCTTCTTCCTATTGAATCTCGTTTATCAAAGTTTGATAACACTTATGATTACGGGTTATGTAGACGGGTGTTGCTATATACACCGCAAATCACAAGGTTAATATTGCACGTCCTTAAGGACGTGCAAGCCTTGTGTCTAATATTGCACGTGCAAGCCTTTTAATCATGCACGTCCTTAAGGACGTGCATGATTTGCGGTGTATATAGCCGGAACGTATGTAGACTAGTGCACATTTAATTATTTTATCTAAAATTTAATTAGCAATAGGATGGATAGGGGTGATTACTAAGATGTCCAAATTTTTACACTTTATTAGAAAAATTTGTAAAATATTCACAGCCACCGCTACCATGTCCATGCCCCCCCCCCACGCGTGCCCCTTGTGCCCCCCTCCGGTTTCAATTTTTATATTTTTATTTTTTCCCCTTTGCTGAAACGGAATTGCTGAAACTCCTGTTTCAGCACATGCAGTTTCAGTAACTCCTTTTCTAGTTTTTTTTCCAGTTTTTTTTTCGCGTTGCTGAAACCGCATGTGATGATACTGAAACTCCTATTTCAGCACATGCGATTTCAGCATCCCCGGTTTCAGTTTTTTTTTTACCGCGTTGCTAAAACAGGGGTTTCAGCACATTCGGTTTCAGCAACCCTTGTTTTAACTTTTTTTTTTCCGCGTTGCTGAAACCGAAGCTGCTGAAACCGAAGTTGCTTTTTTTTTCGCGTCACCACTTCAATACCGAAGTTGCTGAAACCGGAGTTATTTTTTTTCTTTTTTTGTTTCGCATCACCGCTTCGACATCGGAGTTGCTGAAACCAAAGTTGCTGAAACAAGAGTTGCTTTTTTTCCGCGACACCACTTCGACACTGGAGTTGCTGAAACCGGAGTTTCTTTTTCAAAAAATGCTGAAATGATGAAATGCTGAAATAGTAGCTCATACAATTTTATAAGAATTAATTTTAGCATTTCAGCATACGAATTTGCTAATAAGAATTAATTTCAGCATTTCAAATCACACAAAAAATCAAAAAGCTAATAAGCTCTCCAAAAGTTTCAACACGACAAAAAAAATAAAATTGAATCCAATTTTTTTTTTCATTCCAATCAACCAAACTATGTAAATCAATCCAAACAAAATTAAACAAGAAATTGAAATCTAAAATGACCTTTTGCCGTACAGACACACATTTCAACATTTTTCATTGAGCCCATTAAGATTGTTGTCATTCTAGATACAATTATGAAACCTAAGTATAACCTAAATATAATATATGTTGACTGAAGTAGGTAGAGGAAGAGCTTGTGTTTGTATTGTATGTGTGAATGGCATGTGGAATTATTTTTGATGAAACGGAGTTATTGAAACTTCTGTTTCAGCACATTCGGTTTCAGCAACCCCTGTTTCAGTGGGTTTTTTTATTTACCGTGTTGCTGAAAAAGGGGTTTCAGCACATTCGTTTTCAACCACCCTTGTTTTAACTCTTTTTTTTTTCGCGTTGCTGAAATCGGAGTTGCTTAAACCGGAGTTGTTGTTTTTTCTTTTTTCCGCGTCCCCACTTCGACACCAGATTTGCTGAAATCGGAGTTGCTGAAACCGGAGTTGCTTTTTTTTCCTTTTTTTATCGTCACCACTTTGACACCGGAGTTGCTGAAACCGTATTGCTGACAACAACAATCAGAAGTGCGGACATGGAGTTTATCCATTCAGTGAATTTCAATAATAAATATTTTCTAATGTCTTCAACTAGCTATCTATAGTTCTCCGTTTCAAAAAGGATAAAGTTCATCAGATGCAAAACTATTTCCGCATCAGTAAGAAGAGTGCATTAGATGCATGGCCTTCAAAAAAGACATTGTTATCCAATTACAAATCATACAGAACAACAAAGCAACAACGGAAATAGAACGATTAATTGACAACCATTTTGCTAAAGCTGAAGCTGCTAACTTGAAATCAATCGGGCCAGAATCAGATAGATGTTGTGGCAAACGATGGCAGGTGCCGATTCAGTTGATGCAAGGAGAGATCAGAGAGCGACCAATTGTGGAAGAGAGAAGCGCAACCAGAATCCCGACCACGGAGACTCCAAGGTGGAGATGCAACGAAGCCACTGAAGGCCCCACAATCACCAGGCTCTGCTCCTCCAACCTCAATTGTCGTCCTCTTCGTCGTTGGAGAAGAGGAAGGAGGAAGGAGCATATCGATTGTCGTCATCGTCGTCGTTGGATCTCGCCGCTGCAAAAAATAGAAGCGGAGGAAACCAGGGAGGAGCGAGAACGGAGGCGAATCGGAGAAGGAGGCTCAGCAGTAGATCCGGACGAATCGAGAGACAACTCTCCACCGCCGGTTTCGAAGAATCGGGGGAAAAGGAAGGAGAGAGAGGAGGAAGCGCGAGGATGAGGGAGGCAGGGAGGGAGACGGTGAACAAAAGAGAAGGGGAGCATGAAAAAACCTGGTGGGCTTTAACCTAATTTGAAGGGTCGGGAGACATTTTCCAAATTTAAGCCCAAATAGTGGCCTGTTCGATACATTTTCTCGGATGGATAATGCTATTCCCAACGCATAAGTGGGCCGGCCGGTATAGATTTTAACATGGTTTCATTCTGATATGAGGGATATCATATGTCAAGTTTTCAACATGGTTTCATTCTTTCATATATACTCGTATATATTAGCAACTTAACTATTTTTGTAGTGAATCATATATAGATCTCTTGCCAACTACGCATCTGGCCGGTCAGTGTAATCTGTGCAATTTTGAGGTGTATCGTCTTCCTTTCAGTGAGTTATTCGAGAGTAATTAATCTATAATTTATTGTAGAGGGTAGTTATTTCATTGTAATAGTGAGTAGTTATTCAATTGGAATCGAATGATTAGTTATATATTCAATTTCAATCGCGTGTAATAAATATTTATTCCGTTCCAATGGATAATTATTTGAATTTGAATGAATTTACACCTAACACAATTAATGCAATTAAATAACTCCAATGATTATGTGTAAATGTCTAAATGTGTATATTTTAGACGTTTTTTAGCTCCATTGGTTGATTTTAGGGTGTGCAAATGTGCAAATTTGAGCATGTGATCTGCAAATTTGAGCACATCACATCCCCTATGTGCAAAAACTTTTTCAAAAAGCTAGACAATTTTATTGATGTATTTTTTATGATTTTTGGTTTCTTTTTTGTTTTAAATTAATTGTATTTGAATGGTGTGCAAAAAAATACACATTTGATCATTGGAGCAAAATACCAAAAAGTAAGGTGCATTTTTACACATCTTTTGCAAATGTATACATTATAGACAAAACCATTGTGGATAGTCTAATGTATATGTCCATATATTGTACAAATGTATATGTCCATAGATTCACCAGATATATATGTCCATAGATTGTACGTACGGTACATTACCAACCGTCCTCAATTCATCTGTTAACTTAGACCATCTCCAACAATCTCCCTAAATTTTTCTCAAAATGAGGAAACAAAATAAATATTCTTCAAATTATTTTTGCTTTAAATCCAGCAACTTTCCTATTTCGAAAATTTGGAGAATCATTTAGTTTGGAAAATGCTGCAAATTTAGGGGATCATCTCTATTTTTTCTGATGCTTCTCCATTTTAAAAAATATAATCAGGAATCTGTTGGATCGATAAAAAAAATACCTTAATAATCTTTAAAAACACAAAAATTTTCAAAAGGAAAACTGTTGGAGATGCTAATTTATTTCGAATGCTTCACACACCGAGTAGGTATTATTAAGAAATACATAGGGGAATTAAAAACAATACTGTAAAACAAATATAGAGTTAACTCACCAATAATTGAACACAACACAACAGTTAATTAATACAGTAGAGGATAAAGTGTCTCCCATACGGACTACGCCATCACACTAATGACTAATCTGTACAAACTCTAGTACTCTACCCAAAAAACACAATGATGAATAGAAGATACACTTGCCAAATTTGCTTAAGTGGCTTAATCTCCCTTTTGAATTGGCCCCCTCAACCATTTCCCACTCCCCTCCTCCCTCTTCAAATTAAACCTCCATCCAAGTTCAATGTCTCCAAATGCAACGCCCTAGCCCCAAATCCCCAACCAACACCACTAACCGAGCTCGACGATTCGTCGGTTGCAACACCGCCGCCTTGTGTTGCGCCTGCAGCAGGCTCAGCGTCGACTCCACCGACGCCCTATCGGCCTCGACGACTCACGCCCCGATCTCCAGCCTAGCCCACGCCATGGTCCAGGAGAGGCTGGCCCAGATGATCGCCGAAGCCAAGAGGGATGCAGCGGCGGCTAAGAGGAGGGAGGAGCGCCGGAGGAAAGGGAAGAGGCCTACTGTGGCGGCCAGCAATGTTAGTAGCGGCGGCCTGGTGGTGGTGGTGGCGATGGAGAAGCGCTCCGTCGATCCCCGAGAGGATTTCAGGCGCTCCATGGAGGAGATGATCTCCGCGAATCGGATTCAGGAGCCTAAGGATCTTAGGTACTTGCTGAATTGTTACATTTCGATGAACTCGGAGGAGTATAGGGCCACTATTTTGGAGGTTTTCTATCAGGTGTGCAGTGATTTCTTCTTTTCTTGCTCTGTAAATGCCTTCTGAGTTCATATTTGTATTTAAGCATATACATATATTGAGGGTTTATTTTTCACCCTCGATTGCCTTTTTCACATATGTATTTGATTTGAGTTGAGATCAGTTCGTGCATATCAACTGATCGATCACCGGAAGCCTTTTTGGGTGCATTATGAATCTAAATATCTTAAAACTTTGCAAGAGGTTCAAATCGAATCTTCTGCACACACACACAATTTGTATAACAGTTACGATCAATTACTTTACTATTTTATAGTTTTATTTAGAAAGAAAATATTGTATCGTTCAAAAATTCAATTGTGCAAGTTTAAGTCAATTTATCTAAATCAAAATTTATGTCTGTAACACAAACACATATGACTCAGGCCTTGTATGAATATTTTATGTTTACTTCATATATAAATCTATCTTTTGACAGATTGTCGATCCCTAGTAAACTTGTCAAAACACAACCCAATCCGAAAGCCCAGAAATTTTCCGACTCGAACCTGAAAATTTTTTCCGACCCGAACTCGAACGTTTGGAAATTTTCTGGGTAATATGGGTTTCGACCTTGTGACCCGATAATTTTGACCCGATTTACCCAATTGACCCGGTTGATTTATAATTATATATGATTAATTTTTTTATGGAGATTCCAATTTATTATATTTTATAATTACAATCACTTGATCTTTCATTTTCAAATCAACTTTTATATTTATTTGAATTGTGTAATACTACGTCCGATCGACAGTATTTGATTTTTTTCTTTTCAACGGACTTTTTTAAGAACATAAAAATCCTAAAAAATATTAAAATATTAAAACAAATTTATTCTTATTACTGTTTGCATGAAATTATTTTAAAAAATTATTTGAAAATTTGATATTATATATATTATTACATTTTATTAAAAATTATGAGAAATAATAAAAATCAAATGCTTTTTAATAAAATGTAATAATATATAAAATATCAAATTTTTAATAAAATTATTTTTAAAAAGTTATTTAGAGTTTCGATATTTATATATTATTATATTTTATTAAACATTACGAGAAATAATAGAAATAAAATATTTTAGATCAGATATATTATATAATTAAAAGCAATATAACTTATGAACAACGTCTTTAATTTTAGAATTTTAAATTTATTGCAAAAATATCAAATGATGATTTTTTTAATTAAAAAAAAATTGACCGACTCGAAATCGATCGACCCGAAACCTGGTCAAACACGGGTTCGAGTCAACCCGAAAATACGGGAAACCCGTATTACTCGGGACCCGAAGTGACCCGACCCGAACCCGACCCGAATGACCCGTTTGACAGGTCTAATCTCTAGTGACCTCAATGGACATAATATCGGCAAAAACATGTTATTTTAGAATGTTAGTTTTATTCAGAAAAATATGTCATTATAGGTATTTTGGATTTTACTTTACGAAAATGCTGGTTAGTTATAGTGTTTGATAAAGTAGAAAATAATGTAATAAGAGTAAAATAGTACTAAGAATTTATTAATTTTTATTTATTTATTAATTTTCTTAAAAGTTGTATGTAAGTGCATAAATCTGCATCCACTCTTCTCCGCCAATCGATCTGCATAGATTAGAAGGAGAAGAAGAGGCGAGGCTCGCTCTCCCGGAGGAGCCTCCGACGCTCAAGTCAGAATGTGTCGGCTGAAAGAAGCCTCCCTAACCCTAGTAGTTCGATCATATATATAATGAGAGTTAGGGTTTGTGATTAGGCTTTACCGTGTAAATGACGATTATGCCCCTGGATCTTTTATCGAATTACTTTTGGTATATCAATTGCCCCTCGGGTTTCCTTATCACGATCTAGTGATGAGGGAAGACGAATAATTCGATTCTCTTCACTTGTTATGATCAAAGATCACTAGTGATGCTTGCCCCTTGTCTTCATTGTATCCTGCAAGCTTTAGCATTCTCAACCGAATAACACGATATAATACAGTTGATGTGTTATTAACTGATCAACTGAAATTTACTCCTCAAAATAATTAGATGAATTTTCCGCCACAAATGAGAGATAACGTTAGTTGATGACATTCTTGCTTTTATTTATGATTGACAATTCGATGACTTTCATTAGAGTTGAGCATTTCGTCTTTCAATGACATGCTTATATATTGCTTGATTTTGACTTTTGCCGGCCCTTAACGGCATTATTATGGCTTAGAATTGGCTTTAGGTGGTCGTAAGTGACGATTCTTTGGCCATAAGTGGCGATCTATTGGCCTTGATTGGCGATCCTTTGGCCTTGAGTGGCGACCTATTGGCCTTGAGTGGCGATCCATTGGCCTTGAGTGGCGATCTATTGGCCTTGAGTGGAAATCATTTGGCCTTAAGTGGGGATCCATTGGCCTTAAGTGGCGATCATTTGGCTTTGAGTGGCGATCCATTGGCCTTGAGTGGCGATCATTTGGCCTTGAGCGGCGATCATTTGGCCTTAAATGGCGATCCATTGGCCTTGACTGGCGATTCTTTAATTGTTTTCTTTTCTTTTTCTTTTGCTTTGACATAATGTTGTTTGATATATAGATGCGCATATAAGCATTTCAAGAAATTATATGTCACCGATGCAATTATCCATGCAATATAATTAACTAAAGAACAAACTTGCCATCACAATTGGAAATAAATAGAGAACTTAGCTTTTAGGTCTCATATGGACCGGCCGGGCATGATGTGTTGCATTTCCAAGTGAGATATCATGCTTTATGGAAGTTGGGCCTTTTTCCATAATTATCTTGAATGCAGAGGCTAAGTTGCGATTTCTAAAAATTACTGGCTGATTTTGTAATTAAAACAAACCATAATGAAAACAGATCGTATTCTACCTTAGGTTTTGCAGAGGGCGGCGACTGGATCTCATAATTAGTCCCAATTTGCAAAGTAACGTCTTCGGATTAATTACTTTGTAATTAATCCAAATCTACAATGTAACGCTTTTCTCATAGGATTTGTAGCAGGCGGCGCGGCACAGGGACTCGAAGCGGTGTCCTTGGCCATGGTCCCGCCTTTGGCCTCGACTTCGACGGCGATGAAGGATTTCGTGGGCGTTCCTGGTGCATCAACATTGTTCCTGGACCAATAGGCCCAGCGACTATGGAATGGACGTGGCAAATCGTAGGAGAATGGCGCTACGCAGCGGCGCTTGCAATTCCGACGGGGGCGGATGCGATTAGCGGTTGAGAGGGTGGTGTGTAGTTTTGGTAAGTCCACCCGTCTCATCCTCGATGGTGGAGAAATGGTGGTGGCCTGGAGAGGAGTCCAGATTGCCCCTGAACCCTCGTCCCTCGGCGAAGCTTCGTAGCGAGCCAGAAGGCGGCGCGATTGATCAAATCTAATCGACGTAGGCTAGTGTTGAAGTCCAAGAAAATCACCAAGATCAATCCGGCCTCCGATCGTGAAAGAGAAGGCCAACGAGAGTTGCGAAGAGAGACGCATCGAGATGGCTAGGAAGGTTCTAAACCGCTTCAACCTTGATCCCGACTATCGATTCCTGCACGAAAGGATCTCCGATTTGTTCGCCGATCGTCTCAAATCGGACCTCAGAAGCAACAATTCCCACCGGTTGAATCAAGATCGGCCACGCGGCTGTTGTGCCCGGAGGTCAATCATCGCTGCTAGGGCTTGTGGTCAAAGGCGAGAGGAGAGAGCATCCACCGCTCCATGACTCCGTCATGCCCCAGCAACCATTGGGAGATGATCCGATCTTGTAGCTTTTTGATCGAATCCCCACGGACGGCGCTAAATGTAAGTGCATAAATCTGCATCCACTCTTCTCCGCCGATCGATCTGCATAGATTAGAAGGAGAAGAAGAGGCGGGGCTCGCTCCCTCGGAGGAGCCTTTGACGCTCAAGTCAGAATGTGTCGGCTGAAAGAAGCCTCCCTAACCCTAGCAGCTCGATCATATATATAATGAGAGTTAGGGTTTGTGATTAGGGTTTACCGTGTAAATGACGATTATGCCCTTGGATCTTTTATCGAATTACTTTTGGTATATCATTGTAAAAGAAAATAAAATAATACTCCCTCCGTTAGTTAAAACTTGATGTTTTACTATTCACGCACGCTTTTTGAGGTATTAAAAATTATATGAAACATTAACTTTTTTAATATTTTTTTTTATAATTTCATTGAGTATGAATTTATTAAAATGAATGTAAAAATTTTTTAATAGTTCATATAGTTTTTATCATTTTAAAAAAGCGTGTATGAATAGTAAATGATAAATTTTAATTAATAAATGAGTATATTTTAACGAAAAATAGTACTTTTTAAAACTTAGCTTGTTTAATCGAACTAGGAAAACCTTTTTGTTTTACTAATCGACCGTCGATCTATCGCTCAATTAAAAAAAATTTATGGTTAGTTGAAACACTGTAACCGAATCATCGAAATTTATTTGTATGTTTTTCCCAATAAATAAAGAAATGTCTCAAACAACCTTTACACATGTTACATAAAATATGTCCTTTCTTAGTGATTCACTTATATATTCATAAACTAAGTCAAATATTTTATTAAAAATAAAATAATTATACAGATTAGAATTATTGGGAAAAAATCTTTTGAAATAACTAAATGGGTTTTCAAACGAACACATACAAGCTAGTTTCAAATTCTTTTTTTGAGCAAGCTAGTTTCAGATTCAAACCAGCTTAGTATGGCATCTAAGATAGTTGGGCCGGCCCATTTATGTTGTATCCAAAAATGTTATAAGATTGTAGTGTAAAAAACTCCTTTGTTTCTTCTAAAAAAAAATTGTTTTTTTCGTTACTTATGAAAAACATAGGTATATAAGTACATTATCATAGATCAGTTCTAATCAGCATGAATATCACAATAACTGATTAAGATCAGCCATGACATAATATGTTGCATGGTATCTAGTCTTTCACCTTCGAGGCGATAAATTTTTTAATTAAACAGAAAAAACCTTTAAATTCCTATTTAACTATAACATATATATGATATATCCCCTTTGATTATATGATTTTCTTAACTATAGCATACGTATTCTTGCTCCCTCACAATAAATAATCCCTTCCCAGGATTTGGGGTGTTGATTAAGGGTGGAGAGTCCCAACTGACTAGCCTGTTAGGATATATGATGGCTAGGCACGTGACTATAGCACTTGTGTGAAACACTATAAGAGGTGTTGAACAACTTGTATTGAACTCATTCATACATTCATACAGATTGATGGTTACTACACTCTCTCTCTCGGTTGTTAGGCTAACTAACCAAGATCCTAACAAGTGGTATCAGCAGTTTGGCGTTCTCTCGGCTATGGCGGACGGAACTCGTCTCAAAACCAAGGAGAAGATGGATATTCAACTTTAATAACTGCAGATCTTCACAGCAAGCTCGCACGAACGATTAATGGATGTAATTCAGAAGAAAGATGATCATCAGCGGGCACTTCAAGACCAGCAACAAACATTGATCCAAATGAAGCGATCGTCGGAGGAATTTCAGGCAAGGACGGAGCAATTCCAGATGCGAATTGAGCAAAGCGTGACACAGATTGCCGAATGGATTCGCTTGCAGAATCAGAAAGCTGCTCTCCAATCGGGATTCGTTACTCCACCGGTGGAGCACCAAGAAAAGACGCCTCCAGTGAACAACAGGGAGATACCGGAGGAAACGAATGTGTATAGACCTCCACCAATGAGGAACGACGGCGTTTTCAATGCTCAAAACCGCTTTCCCAAGGTGGATTTTCCGATCTTTGATGGAAAAAAACCAAGAAGCTGGGTACAAAAGTGCGAGAAATACTTTCTTCTCTTTGGGATTCAAGAACACCAGAAAGTGGAATTGGCGGCCATGTATATGCACGATCGAGCTGACACATGGATTCAAGGATATTTGATGTAGAAAAAAGGGGTGAGATGGAAGGAAATGAGCGAGGCCCTTTGCTGCAGATTTGGGGAAAAGCAGGGCGTGGAAATTGTTGAGGAATTCAACAAATTGAGCTAGATTGGGGAATTAGAGGATTATAATGAAAGATTCGAGGAGCTCCGCGCAGGTATGCTCTCGTACAATCCACATCTGCCTGAGTGTTATTTTGTTACTAGCTATGTCAGTGGACTGAAGGCGGAGCTAAAGCCCTTGGTTAAGCTTGGCCGACCAAAGGATCTTGCTGAAACCTTGGCACTCGCTAGATTACAAAGTGACGATGTCAAAGCATTGGTCAAGGTTAGCAAGCCTCCATGGAAACCGGGTTTTGTAAGTGAGAGAACCCAGGATGTGACCAAGAATTCGAAAGAGTTCAAGAGGGTAGCGGGATTGTGTTTTAGATGCGGTGACAGGTATTATGTTGGTCACAAATGCAAGAATTCTTCGGTGAAGTATGTGACCACCCAGGATTTGGATTTGGGTGAAGAAGAGAAAACAGGTGAAATTGTGATAGAAGAATCAGGGGCCGAGGAAGATGATCAGGAAGGATTTGTGCAAGCCTTAACTGGAAACGGTTCAGATACATCAATTATGGTCAAAGGCTTCGTAGGAAATAGAGAGATCAGTGTCTTAATTGACAGTGGATCCAAACATAGCTTTGTGGATCCTTTGATTGCAAAGGAAGTTGGCTTTAAGTTGCTACCTGCCAATTTGATGATTGAAGAGGGTCTCAACAAAGGCAAGTTGTTCTGCCGACAGGAGTGCAAGAATTTTCAGTGGAAAATGCAAGGGGGAAATTACAGATTTGATGTTCGAGCATTGAAGATTGGTGATTTTGAGTTGCTGCTTGGGGTCAATTGGATGAAGATGTACAGCCCGGTGCAATTTGATTATAATAAGATGACTATTGCATTCTCTAAAGATGGCAAGAAAGTAGAATTGCAGTGGGTGGGTGAGGACAAGAAGGAGATTGTGATTAGGCACCTAACTAGGAAGGAGCTAAAATGTTGATCAGAGGGGAGGAGCATGAATCCATTTCCAAGATTGACCAGGTGTTTCAGTTGAATGCTAAAATGAAAGAGACTCCACTAGCAGTACAAGCAATTTTGGGGAAGTTTCCAGAGGTGTTTCCAGAGCCCAAGAATTTGCCACCTGAAAGGGGGTGTGAACATGGGATACCACTGAAACCGAGGACACATGCAATTTGTTCAAAGCCTTATAGGTATCCCCATGGACGAAAGGACGAGATTGAAAGACAAGTGAAAGAAATGCTAGCCACTGGGTTGATCAGACACAACCAAAGCCCATTTGCTTCTCCAACCTTATTGGTTAAGAAGAAGGATGGAACTTGGCGCTTTTGTGTGGACTATAGGAAACTCAATGATGCGACAGTGAAGGATAAGTTTCCTACACTCAACATAGAGGAACTGTTGTATGAATAACATGGGGCTGCTATCTTTTTAAAACTCGATCTAAGAGCAAGCTATCACCAGGTGAGGGTAGCCGAATCTGATATTCCTAAGATAGCTTTCAGGACTCATAATGGACATTATGAGTTAATGTCATGCCTTTTGGATTGACAAATGCACCAACAACCTTTCAGCCCTTGATGAACGTGGTATTTGTTGAACTTTTGCGCAAGTTTGTGTTATTTTTCTTCGATGATATACTGATTTACAGTGGCACTCTTGAGCAACACTTAGTACACTTGGAGACTGTGTTGGAGATTATGAAAAAACACCAACTTTTTGCTAAGCTTTCTAAGTGTAATTTTGTTGTGACTAGAGTGAAGTACCTAGGCCACCTGATTTCTATGGAAGGAGTAGCAACTGATCCTTCAAAAATTGAAGCAGTCATGAAATGGCATGTCCCAAGGAATGAGAAAGAGTTGAGAAGCTTTATTGGGTTGGCAGGGTACTATAGGAGATTCATTAGGAACTTTGGGGTAATTTGCAGACCTCTTACTGAGTTATTAAAGAAAGAGAAATTTGTGTGGGGAGAAGATAGTGACATTGCACTTCAGATAGTAAGACAATTGCTATCAGCTCCACTAGTCCTTGCCCTCCCATATTTTTCTTTACAATTCCAAGTTGAAGTTGATGCTTGTGAGGATGGAATTGGGGCACTTCTTATGCAGCAGGGTCAGCCTTTGGCATACATTAGCAAAGCTCTTCATGGTCAACATCTTCTTCTCTCCACCTATGAGAAAGAATTATTGGCAATCTTGTATGCTGTAGACAAATGGCGCCACTACTTGGAGCCTGCTCATTTTGTAATTGTTACTAATCACCAGAGCCTGAGATATTTGTTAGAGCAGCAAGTGACAACACATCTCCAAAAGAAGGCCATCAGAAAACTCTTAGGGCTTTCTTACTCAATTCAGTACCGAATGGGGAAATGTAATGCAGTTGCAGATGCACTATCGAGGAGGGGATTAGCAGCACCTGAAGTTACATAGGGATCATGCAATGCATTGGTAGTTATCACACCAAGATGGATTCAGGAGGTAGTAGCTAGTTATGTGAATGATCCGAAGATTGCCAGAATCAGGACTGAGGCTGCAGTGGATCCTCAATCTCAGTTCAAGTGGCAAGGGGATGTTTTACGCTATAAGGGAAGGTTAGTGATTGGTGATAGTCAAGAAATGAAAGCCAGAATTGTCTAGGCTTTTCACTCTGAAATAGTGGGAGGACATTCAGGGATAAGGGCCACTTATCAAAGGATCAAATCCTTGTTTTACTGGCCACAGATGAAGGCATTCATTGATAACTTTATCAAAGAATGTGATGTTTGTCAACGCCATAAACATGAGACTGTAGCATATCCAGGGTTGCTACAACCTCTACCGATTCCAGAGATGCCCTAGATGTCAATTGGCATGAACTTTGTTGAAGGTATGCCTAAGTCAAGCGGGTTTGATGTGGTTTTGGTGATAGTTGATAGGCTCACCAAGTACTGCCATTTTTTGTTGCTCAGTCACCCGTTCACAACTAGTCAAGTAGCCAAGCTATTCCTTGACAATATCTACAAGCTGCACGGGTTGCCTAAGGACATTCTATTTGATCAAGACAAGGTCTTCACAAGCCACATGTGGAGAGAATTGTTCACTTCTCTGGGCACAACATTGAAGATGTCAACGGCTTACCATCCACAAACCGATGGGCAGACAGAACATGTTAATCAATGCCTTGAGACTTACCTGAGATGCAAGTGGTCAACAATGCCAAGGCAGTGGGCTAAGTGGCTTTCATTGGAAGAGTGGTGGTATAATACATCTTATAACACAACCTTGAAGACATCTCCCTTTCAAGCTCTGTATGGCTACAGTCCACAATAACTAGGAATTCGTTCGAGTAGTGTCACAACAGCTTCAATTGAAGATTGGTTTCATGAAAGGGATGCTACTTTGAGTTTCCTAAAGGAAGGGTTATCTGTTGCCCAGGAACGTATGAAGTTCTTTGCAGACAACAAGCGTTCAGAAGGGGTGCTTTAGGTGGGAAATATGGTGTATTTGAAATTATAACCATATAGACAGACTTCATTAGCTTTACGCAAATGCCTCAAGCTCAGTGCAAAGTATTATGGTCCATTTGAAATCGCTGCCAGAATTGGAGAGACAGCTTACCAGTTGGTATTGCCACCTTCATCAAGACTCCACCCTGTATTTCACATTTCTCAATTGAAGAAAAGGATTGGCCCTGCTGTGACGGTGAATCCAGAGCTTCCTATGACTAATGATGAAGGGGTGATTGTTGCTGCACCAGAGGCCGTATTGGACTCCAGAGTTACTCACCTCACCAATGGGGATCCGGTAGTTGAGTGGTTGGTGAAATGGATCAACTTACCAGCTGATGAAGCAACATGGGAACCAACAGGACATATCATCCATCAATTTCCTGATTTTTCTTTTTTTTGTTAGAACCTTGAGGACAAGGTTGGTCTTAGGAAGGGGGTTATGTTAGGATATATGATGGCTAGGCACGTGACTAGCACTTGTGTGAAACACTACAAGAGGTGTTGAACAACTTGTATTGAATTCATTTATACATTCATACAGATTGATGGTTACTACACTCTCTCTCGGTTGTTAGCCTAACTAACCAAGATCCTAACATAGCCACGCTCTATATGATATATAGCATACATATTCTACTTCTGCACGATATGTAATAGATCTAAGTTTGTTTTTCGTTGGAGATCTAAGATGGAAAAATAAATATTGTTTTAGTATTGTATACATGGGACTTATTCATGTAGCGGTTTTCACAAAAAACACGCTGTCCTTTTGTTTTTTATAGCACTTTTTTATTTTCACTTTTAAACATCTGTATCGCTTTGATTAACAGCGCTTTAATAATCGTTGTCCTTCCCTATTAAAAAACAGTTTTTAATGAGTATTTTTTACTGGTGTTATAGTATATTATGATGTTTCTGAGATGATCATTTCCAATCAAATTAAGGCTTCCATGACACACAACATAGTATTCTTATATTACTGAGTGGCAGATTCTGACCTCTTTAGATTTGAGAAGAATGTGCACCGCATGTCTATCAATTTATCCATTTCCTTAAAAAAAAATTCCCCAAAAGATCATTAGCATTTAACACTATAACACACTCACACACTAATAAAAGATTGATAGTTATCTGATTGTAATTGCGACATTTTGACCATTTTAAACACCATCGCCAACCCTTTCACCAACTTTTACATTTACAATCGGCATTTAAGAAACAAAGAGACATGGGAAAACGCGGGTCAGCCTGCTCTGCCCACTTGCTATTTTGAACAGACATATGGATAGGGGGCAAAGTCCAAGCGGGCTTCTAAGCCCGGCCCGCGTTCGCAATGAGTATGGGATTGGGAAAGCAAATATACCCGTTACGGGTTGATAGGCCCGTAAATAGTACCCGCTATTTTTTTTATTTATTAAAATACATATATAACAAATAATATTAATTATTATACTTATATATGATATATGCATCCATATATGCACTTGATATATGCTGTATTTATGTATATAGGGCTGGAAATCACCCGTGGGTGACCGACTCACCCGACCCGATTATTAGGGTGAAAACCCGAAAAAATCCGGGTGACGGATGGGTGATGGGTCGGGTGAAATGGGTGATGGGTTGGGTGATGGGTGATATATTTTCCACCCATCACCTGACCCGTTACCCGACCCGCTTAACCACCCGTCAGCCCACCCGATTATTATAAAAAAAAAGAGGCTAGTATATAAATAATACTACATATAATTTAACATAACTCACATATTTCTCCTTTTCTACCTCTACTTTCTCCATTTTCCAAGTGTTCTTGTTAAAAAGGTCTAAAAAAACTTGCATTATTTAACTCTATGTCTTTTTAACCTAATAAAATTTCTTTTAATTGTTTTGCATATACCGATAGAGTGTAAGCAATTTGGCTCTTTCCAACGACTTTGTTAACATTTACTGTATTAATACATGATTAACCAAATCATATTTTCCCAATTTGTCACGAGTAGAGCTGGCAATACCCAACCCGACCCGAGAAAACCGATCCGATTAATCCGATCCGAACCCGTTCGACACCCGAATAATTGAACAAAAGTTTGGATCCGAGACCGACCAACCCGATTCGAGTTAAACCCGAACCCGAAAGCAATCCAAACCCAGTAACAACCCGAACCCGATTATATCCGAATGGACAGACCCGAAATCAATCCGAAACCCGAAATTGCCCGACTCGAACATATCCGAAACCCGAAATTACCCAAACCCGATTATACCTGAAACCCGAAATAACCCAAACCCGATTATATCCGAAACCAACAAAAATCTTATCTTTTTCCCTAAAATACTCAAAACAACCTAAGTATTTGATTACTTAATAATGGATTGTAATATTATCATGCATATAGTATAATTAAATATAATTTTGTACACCCTCCATTAAAAAAGTGGCTTTTTAGCATTTTTTTAAGACACCAAAACCACATAAATATCATTTTTTTGGTCATTTTTAAAATTTCGTAGTTATGAGAAATAAATATGAAATTAATATTGAAAAATAATATTTTATATAATTTTGAGTTTTTTTTAAAAAAATGTTGGAAAAACTTATATTTTTTTAACGAATGTAGTAGTATTGATTAAGAATTGATAAACATTATCTTAATACATATAGAATGATAAATAACTCATAGGTAAAAAAATTGATTTATTTTATCCAATATAATTCTTGTGGGTTCGATTTCACTAAACCCAATTCGACCAAAAATGTTGTGACTGAAACCCGATTAACCCAAATCCGTTTAGACCGAAACCCGATTCACTCGAATCCGTTTAGACCGAAACCCGGTTCACCCGAATCCGTTTAGACCGAAACCCGATTCGCCCGAACCGAATAGAACCCGAAAACCCGATTGTATCCGATAAAATAAGGCCCGAATAAACCCGACCCGAACCCGATCAGACCCGAATTGTCATAACACCCGATATCAACCCGAGTCCGATATGACCCGAAACCGAATAACCCGACCCGAACCCGACCCGACTCGCCCGATTGCCACCTCTAGTCACGAGACTCGTAACAATAATCCTCTTAATTAATGCAAATTAAGATGTTAAAGAAATTACTAAATGAAGATATTAAAGAAATGACATATGAGTCTATTTTCTAAAGACATAGTTTTTCTATACTTTTTTTTATATTGAGTCTAGTAACCGAGTTAAATTCATCTCATTCAGTTTGATATTAAACTTCTAATACTAATTTTGTAAGTTAAGGATAGTGATATAATGTATGAATAAGTCTTTTATTAATTTAGTAAGATTCATACGCTGACATGGTTTATAAAATTATCGAATATGAATGATTTTTAGGTATGTCTTGTTACTCATTTTTTTTAATTCCTTCACCCGATTAACCACCCGACCCACCCGATTCACCCGACGGGTCGGGTGATGGGTGAAACATTAAACGGGTGGGTGATGGGTCGGGTGAAATTTTTTTTGTGACGGGTCGGGTGAAAAAATGGGTCCACCCATCCATCACCCTACCCATTTCCACCCCTATATGTATACGGTATGTATTTATGATATATGTATATTTATGTATTTATATATGCATAAATAGACTGCATTTATGTATATATAATATATGTGGGACGGGACGAGATTCACTATTTTTTTTTTCAAATCCCAGAGGAATTGGGACGAGACTGGGACGGGCCCAGAAATTGCGGAATTTGTGCTCACCTCTATTTTAGACAATACATAAAAAAAATTATGGATCGAATGACCACATGTACGGTTAGGTTTGTGGGTACCCGTGGGTACCCATGAGGTCTTTCAATTGGGTTGTAATGGGACCAAGGTAGAAAATATAAGGTATGGAACAATTTAGGCCATGTGGTGCTCGTAATCCGAGAACTAAGAAAGCAACCAAATCATAAAACCAATCATAAACTCATCATACTAAAACTCTACAATGTCAAACAACACCAATTTCAAGCATAAAACTTTACAAACCATACTCAACTCATTCCTTTATTTTTTTTTCTTTTTTTTTCTTTTTTTTTTCTTTTTTTTTCTTTTTTTTTTTCTTTTGTTTTCATTCATGCTATATCAAATGATTTTCCTTGAATTTTACCCCTAAGTGAATTTTATTCTCCTTATGTCTCAAGTAATGAATGCACTAGCAAGAATCAAACATCTCATAAATGTACCTCAAACATACAATCCACCACTAAAACCCATCATCCAAAATATAAATATTCACCAACCATTCCTAATTCCCGGATGGGGTCAGGCTATCATTGGCTATGGAAAAATCTTGTGGAGCTACAAAAGAATAGGCAATAAGCTCAAATTGGCTTCAAGTAGAGGATAATATGTAAGGTGGGAATAGAGTTAAATAGAGCTAATAAAGGTGCCTCAATCATGTTTAAGTCATGTGTAGAAATCATAATATGCAGCCTTGAAAAAGATATCTAAATGCAAGCCAAAGAGGAAACAATTGAAGAGAGTACACTCAACAAGCAAGAGGACCAAATAAAGTGCAGTCCTGAATAAGCCAAAATAAACTCACCAGGTCATGTCTAGAACTTCAAGATCACCAAAAATTCCAAGATCTTATGTACTCAATCATTAACCAATCATGTTCACCAAATGGTATAGAAAACATATATCGAAGGTTTCAACAATCCAAGCACATCACGGGGCATAAATCTGAATAGATAGAATAAAGGACAAACATCATCCATATGGGGAAATAAGACCTAATCCTAACAATGCAATATATAAAAACTATTTTTTTATTTTTTGGGATTTTTTGTAAGGACTTACCTGCTGGTATGCAATATAAACTAAAAACAAAAATGAAAGTCCAAACTAAAAATAAACATGCAATCCTATCATACCATGCGATTCTTCCCCCCACACTTAAATCAGGCATTGTCCTCAATGACATAAAAGACAACAAAAGATAAAAATATGGAGGAAAGAAAGAAAAACTTACTTGCTCACTGCAGTGGTGATAGTTAATGTGAGAAAGGAAGGACAATATTTGTCCTGTTAGAGGCCGCAGGGCGGCTGAGTCCATGGCCTAGCCGCGAGGCGGCTTTCCTGGTTACGGGGCGGCCTGTGAAATTAAGCTCCTCCGCTGCTTTCTCTTCGACGCCTTTTCTCCCTGCGTTGCTAGCTCCCCACAACCGAAGAAAACCAAAACTAATCTAATAAAACAAAAGACCCAGAGGAAAACATAAAACTTACCTTGGGTTGCCTCCCAAGCAACGCCTTTGTTTACCGTCGTTGACTCGTGATAGCATGCATTTAGATTATCATAATAAGTTGCATTTAGCTTATTTATGATGCATATCCTGCATGGTTTAAGTATAATTTGCATATTTGTTCTCTGTGTGGTTGGAGTCGGAATCTATATGCTTTTATTGTTTATTTCAGATAACTATGGATCCGAGGAGGAGACATTGGTTGATAACGCATTAGATGATAATGTCTAGCAGATCGAAGAAGCTTACATGAAGATCTCAAGAGGTCGTGAGAAGAAGAAGCGAACCTAAATGAAGAACAAGTCTGCAGAAGTTGTCGCCAGACATGCTGAACTTATTTTGCACTTTTTGGAGGCCTCGGTTGTCCGATTGACTATTATGACCATGCGTTAGAAAGCTCTTTCAGAGAACTCCAACTTTCATGTTGACAAGAAGAGCAAATTCGAGATAGATTTTCCGTGAAAGGCCGATGCAGCGGCCGCATCATGTTTAACGCGGCCGCAGCAGAGGAACAAGGCAGCGGGTTTGGAAGAAGCCGCGGCCGCGGCCGCAGCATTGGTCGTCAGCGCGTCGTTTTGTTTACGAAAACCCTAGTTTTGGTTGTTTGGTTTTATGGCCGACTAGAATTGTTATAAGGTCGATTTTATGTTATTTTTCTACACTTCTATTCTATTCTATGTTCATCAGACAATTTAGAGATTTAAGCGATGTCTTCCATGAGGAACTAAACTCATCTGTTCTGCCTACAATTTGAAGCTTTATTTGGATTGATTGTGAGTTTCTAATTCTCGTTCCTTGTTTCCTATATTTGAATGCTTCAACTTCTTCATGCTTGATTGTTTATTGATTTGTTCTATCTTTCCTGATCAACTTGTTAGATCAATTCAATTGCTAAGTTTTTGTAGATTCCTGATTGTGAACCTTAACCTAAGTAGCAAACTTGTCCCTTTAGGGCTGATTGAACTAATTGGATAAGTAGGAAGTTTGATGTGTTGTTAAATCCCTCTTTAGTGACTGCAAATACCTTGGCTAATCTCTGAACTTAAAACTATCAATTGGGTTAAATCCTTCTTTAGGGACTGTTTGTTTGATAAGGGTTTCTAGGACTGATTGGACTAGTAACTATATTAGGTCGGGACAAGGGCATTGATAAGAAACTTAATAGGACGAGAAGAAGTTACAATTATCGCTTCAACCAAATAAAGTGAAAAATTGTAGGTAGAATTGCTTCTCATAATTGTCTAAATCAAATTCATTTACTTTGCCTTCATCAATCCGCTTTGATAAAAGGCGGAACTTTCACACTAAAAAACCCCCCATTTGGTTACTTTAATTGACATCTAAATCATAGTTGAATCATAAATTTCCCTGTGTATCGACCTCTTACTTATTGCTATACTAGTTATAGGTTTGAGTTTTCTTTGACGGGTCAACGACAGGTTTTTCCTCCGTCAGCTCGACAGTTTCTTTAAGCTTACAACACTAATTAATCAGACATAGTCAAAGCCCTTAGTAACCTATCAAACTCTTGGGCACAACTACCAAACAAGCACGCACTACATACAAATACATTGAAACGAAATAATAACGAATGTAAGAGTTGTTTCAACTTATCGTATGCATGAGCTTGACTACCCACAGAGGGTATATAATACCACCAATTCAGTTCTATTGGTGGCTTGTCAAAGTAGTAGTCAAATGGATCAACGTATTCATCAATATTCTCTCCAGTGCAAAAGGTAACTTTTACTGGCTCTATAGCCTCAGCAATAGGCTCTAGATCTGATTCATCAATGAGCGAGCTAAAGAAGATCTCGTCAGATGGATTGTTTTCTATCTTCTCAGTGAGATTTTCCACAATGACCTCAAGAGGTGCAACAGAGGTCTCAACGATTTGAGATACAGGAGGAAGTGACTCATTCTGCGCACATTGATAATTCATGTAGCAGAAAAAATCCCACATCTCCAAGAGTCCTATATCTAATAAACCTCTATTACTCATTTGCTCAGCAAGGCTCCGTGTGTCAACAGTCATACCATCAAAGATGCATAGAAGCACTTCCCTTGTACTAGCTTGATAACCCCATGAACAAAGATCGTTAATGTACTCCTGTAGTCTGATGAAGTATTGATGAAAACTCTCTCCATGTAACTGCAATAACCTCACCTGCAACATATGTTCGTAGCAAGAGTGCAGACCATGTATGTGGTCCACACTAAGGTTAGCGATTAAACAACATAGGAATTTAATAAGGTTTCCTCGGCAACGGCGCCAAATTTGACAAGAGGAAAACCTGTCATTGTTCCTGCCAAAGAATACTCAAACTCACAACTAGTATAGTTGGTAAGAAAGAGGTCGATCTACAGAGAAATCTATCAATTCAAATGCAAGTCTAATCGCTAAGAGAGAAATTGGGGGTTTTTGGTGAGAAAAAGATCCGCCTTTTATCAAAGCGGAAGCAATGCAAACAAAGTAAATTGTGTTTAGAATGCAATGGAGAGAATTAGGTTCACCTATAATTTATCACTTCGATTGATGAATTTGATCCTTGTTTCAACCTCTAGTTCCTGTCTTTTCTTATCAATGTCCTTGTCCAGATCTTAGGTAAATTACTAGTCCTACGAGTCCTAGTAATTCTTATCTCTAAATAACCCTAACACGGTTAAGATTTAACCCAGAGATAGCATTAAGAATATGAATTAACCAAGGTACATGCAATATCAAGCTACGAGTCGATATTTAACATATATTCAGCTTCCTACACATCCAATTAGTCCTACGAGTCCTAAAGGGATACGATTGCCACTTGGGTTAAGGTTCTCTACGAGGAATCTGCAAAACCCTAGCAATTGAATGAATCTACTCTAACTAGTTGATCATGTGAGAGAGAATAAAACTCATTCAAGGAATTAAGCACAAAGAAGTCAAAAAATTGGAATAGGAATAAGAACTAGATTAAGAAACTCACAATTCAACAATCAAAGATCCAAATCGTAGGCGAAACCTTGAGAGTTTAGTTGCTCATGCTCAACGACGCTCTCAACAATTCTCAAAAGTGCATAAGGTGAATGAAAGAATAACCTAAAATGTCTCTTAAAAGCCTTTAGAAAGTCGGCCAAGAAATAACATAAAAACCCTAATTAAAGTCCAAATCTGATTCGGCGTTTGCGAAGGCCGCGAGGCAGCCAACCCAGGCCGCGGGGCGGCCAGGCGATTGCGAAGTCGCTAGTTTGAGGTTCGGGCCGCGAGGCGGCTAGCTCGGCCGCAGGGTGGGGTGGCCATATTGTTCACTGCAATTTTTACGTTTCGAATTTGGTCTCGATCTCAACATGAAAGTTGTAGATCTCGAAGAGAACTTTTCAACGCATGGTTATAATAGTTAATCAGACCACTGAGGCCTCCAGAAAGTGCGAAACAAGTTCAGCTGCTCTGACGACAATTTCTGCTGACTTGTTCTTCACTTACGCTCTCAAAATTCGATTCCGCTCCCGTGCTCTTCACTTTTCTTCCTCAACTTGAATCTTCCTTCATCCAAGAGTCTCTTTATTTCTCGTCGGATCCACATTTACCTGAAATTAACCATAAACAAGTGTAGATTCCGACTCTTCAAATACCACAAGTAAACATGTAATTGTAACTAAAATATGCAATATTCACAACTAAACTATGCTAAATGTAATCTATTGTGCAATACTAATTATGCTCTGTACACATGTATGGTTCGGTTTGTGGGTACCCGTGGGTAGCTCGCGCCTGCAATAACGGACGAGTTTGGACACGACATTCAACCTGTTAAGCGGGCTTAGCCCGGCCTGCGTCCACGAGACCGGGACAATATCATGGGTAAAACCCGTCCCAAGCCCGTGCCCGGATCTACCCTTGTTCTACTAAGATTGCCTGAAGTAGGTTCACTCCCCGAAGACTAAGAAGATTTTGCAACTTTCGGGACATATAATCCTCTACTTGCAGAAGTTGTTGGCCTTTTCTTTCGCAACTTTTGGGATAAAGATTGATTATGTTATGTAGATTGTGTGGGTAAAGAAGATGAGGATTATTAGTGGCGAAATAATCTGTTGATGTTTAGCAGGGTGGGGATTATATTTGTGTTGGTAAAAAAAAAGAAAATGACAAGAATGCTCCCAATCAACTTACCTGCCCTCCGTCCCCAACACACACCAATTGACAAACTTGGAGAAAATTGTCGCCTTCCTCGTGCTTCCGCCGCTTCACCAAAGCTTGCTTTGATATCCCTTGAGTCTGCAATAATCAGGGACTGATAATTCATATTTTATATAGGCATTATAGGTAGGTCTTAGATGCATTAGGTAGTCATATTGCGTGTTTAATAAGTGTATTCATATTCTTGGTCATTTGGTATTCGAAGTGCGGAATCTACGATTTCTAGTGTTTATTTATAGTTTATAAGATCCAGCCTTGAAAGGTAGAGAAAGAATGGAGCAAAATGGACAAAGAAGAGCTAAGGAACAAGAGCGGAAATGGAGAACATGGAGACATCCTATCTTTAAGGTTCTAAGAAGTTGGAATTCGCTTATGAGGTCTTCAAGAGAATCGTAGTGCTTGGAAAGAGCTTTCCAACGCATATTCATATGCGTCAATCAGACAAATAATAACTCCAGAAAGTGCATTACAAGTTCAGTCTGCCAAAGTTATCTACTGCATAGGCGGCGCCCGCCGCCATTTCCACGGTGCCCGCTGTCTCGTCAGATCCAGATTTGCGATACGCGGCCCAATGGGAACTTTTATCTATCTTTCCTAGGGTTTTGGCCGACACCTTTGAGCCCTATATTAGTCATATTTCCAGCATTCATTAAATCACTAACACAATTCATAGAGTCATTCCCCATAAACTCATTACAATGAGAGAATTTAAGTTTAGGGATTCAAGGTTTGTTATACTTGCCTAAAATTCTCGTGGTTTTGATATGATTCAAGACTTAGTCGATTGATTGTGAGACTTGATTTCTATATTATTCATGAGTTTATTTATCATCTTGTTATTCATGTTATATTTGTTTTCCTTTCCATGATTGGCCATCTAGTTAGGAAGTGCATCTTTGCTATGAATCTGTTGTTGGTTTCTCGATAGCAAATGAAGTCATTGATTTAGTGATATTTCTACGCCTTTGTAGTGGATGATTTCAATTGATCTATGTTGTGGATATTCGATTAGGACTAAGTTCGGCTTGCACATATCTTTCTTAATTGCATTGAATCAATGTGCTAATTGGTCTTAAAAACTCGAATCGTTAATGCTATTCTTTAGTGATATTTAATAAGAGAATGTGTCTCTGCGGATCAATCGATTAAAGGAAGTCGACATAGGCTTAGGAATAATATTGCAATCATCTCAAGGATCAAGTAAATCAACAAATGTTGCAAATTGTAGGCAAACCACACTCTTATCTTTTGTCTTCTTTTTGAGTACATTCACATCTTTATCTTAGTTTAGTTGCATTATTTATCTTCATTCATATCCATAGTCCATTGTTAGTGTCACAATTGATAAACACATATTGCATTGAAGTACTTGCTTCTGTGGGTTCGACCCCTTACTTTTCCCCTATACTAGTTTACTAGTTAGTTTGTTTTGGTTATTTCGTTGGCGAGGTGGAATCTAACGACGTTTCCCTTCCGTCAGGGACACACAGTCAAGGATGAAAAACGAATGAACAAAATATTGAGTTGAATCGTACTAGTTTCTACTAGGGGTTATACTATTTTTATATGGACAACGGAAGAAGGGAACCTACAAACCTGCAACTGGATTCCTACAAATACCTTCTCGCTCTCGAACGGCGCTTCGCTCGAGATTGTCGTTTGCTTCCCAATGGTTGTGTCTTATCATGGAATAGAAAACTCCCCTAAATCGTGTCCCGGAAAAGTTGTGGAAAGGTCAATTTGGTGCAACATGTTCCCAATCCTCGCTTCTTATCCTGAAATGTATTGGAATGTAATTAAAATTCCTAAGCTAAGATCAAGTAAGTTAGTTGGTTAACTTGTAAGTAAGGTTTAGTTATGTTAGGCAGTTTAGGAGTTAGTTTTTCTTGTTCATTCTAACCACTAGGTAGGAGATATGTTAGTGGGTAAGTGGTTGTCAGTAGTGCCGAGTAGTTGCTCAAGTTTAAGGGGTATGTATTTGAAATTTCAATCAATGAATGGCGTGTGGGATTTCATCAGTATTGTGTACTTTTCTGTGCTATGTTCTGTATTGTACAGAAGGACATTGTCTCTCCCTCTAACTGTCTGCTAATCATTTTTATTGTTGTGAGTTGATCCACCATTGTTTTGTCAACATTTGGTATAAGGTCAAACCTTTTTTTTTGTTGGATTTCTATCAAGGGAATCGAGTGAAGGGTGAGTTTTAAACACAAAGGGAAACACAGAGTAATCAAACCTTGTTCAAAATGCAGAACAATGAAAATGGGAATCTTGGCACCTCACAATTGTCAATATTCCATGGAGTCAATTACCACATCTAGAGCTTGATGTGTCTGTTGAACAAAAATGCGCAAATAATTGTACAACACATTTTATTTAATTTTTAATATTTGAGTTCGATCCTTTTTGGTTATCGTCTTGATTCGAAGTCATACCGATACAAAGATTTAAGTGGCTTTTGTAATTTGGGCTGCACCCGGATTTTAGCGGGTTGCCTACGTATCTCTTGGAAGAGAATCAAGTCTTAAGTAGTTCAGAGCTTTTAGGGATTTATGTTGGCTTTGTAATTGGTTTCGTTTCCTTGTATGCATCATAGGACAAAGTCCAAGCCCACCTTCTCGAAAGGGTAGCTCGAACCACACTCCACCCGAGTAACCTGAGCCCACCTTCTCGGAAGGGTAACTCAAGTAATTCGTCTATCATTTGTATAGAAAACGATTGGGATTGATGTAGAGTTTGATTTGACTTGGGATTTGTTTTCGCTTAAAAGGTAAATTTGGGGGTTGTGATTGAACTCATTGTGAGTTTTATACGTACCCTTTTGGAATAGATCAAATCACACGCAGTTCTTGAAAATGACAAATTTGAATTTGGTGGAATTTGGATTTTTTGATCTTTGGTGTAACTAAACTCGATGAGTGGAAGCTTTGTATCGAGTTAGAGTTGACACTTTGGCTTTGAGGAAAATTTGGATATTGGGACGACGTGATTCCACCAAACAAATTATAAAGGTTTGGGTGTGAATGGACTCGGTAAGAATTTGATTTACACTGAGTTTCCTACGTATCCACTTGTTTGGTGGAATCAAGTCATCGTAGTTCGGAACGAAAGGAAATTTGGTATTTGGGTTTGATCATGAGATCATTTGAGAGGGATGATTGAACTCGACGAGCAGAAGCTTTGTATCGAGTCGGAATGGACAATTTGAATTTGTTTTTGGTGATTGAACTCGATGAGCCTTGCCTTTGTATCGAGTGTCCTACGTATCTCTTAGAAAATATTCAAATACACAGTAGTTTTAAAACGAATCAATATAATTTGTTTGGTTTTGACCACATATTCATTTAAAGAGAATTTAGATGTTGACGACTGTACCCGATATATTTTTAGAGTTTAATAGCAGGTTACCTACGTAGCCGATAGGAGGAGTAAAGTATTTACTGACGATGCCATAGAAAATAGGCCTATTAATTAACAAGGATATAACGTCATAAATGGACCACCCAACGCGAAAGACATCCTGCTTTATATGAAACACATCGCGAGCAAGACACTTCACTAGACCCCGACCAAACTCGACACCTTAAGTATCATCAATCTAGGGTACATCGCGATCAGAATCTTAACACAGGTAAGCGTACATCTCATAAGCAGAGCCCACCGGTACCTCGTAGCCCTTTAGGGCAAAGGCGAGCAGCTCGCTGGCCAAGCACCTCTCTACTAAAGGTGCCACGTGCAGATACCTAGACCCCTAGGATGAGGGCATGTATCACACGTGTCCCCTGTTAACCCACGAAGTTGCCAGGGAGGTGCTCGCTTGGCCTCCCTATAAATACCCCCATCCAACCTCCAAGAAAGGGATCCGATTTAAAGAAAGAAGAAGAAGAGCTCTGCAAAACTCCCTGAGCTAAAACCCTTGGAGTTGAGTTCTTAAAGTCTTTGGTCGGATAAGAATGTATCTGGAATAAGAATATCATCTTACTTCCTCTCGAGACAGCCTTTGAACCATAACAACCTCTTCGCAAGCCAAGAGAATCACGAAGACCGCTTGGATCAATAAGCGTATATCGTGAACATCACCCCCCCACCTAGTTGGCCTTGTAGGTATATTCGGATATTTATCGTCACACTAAGAGAATAAGTATAGGCGAAATTCCACGATCACATCATTGGCGCTGTCTGTGGGAACCTTTCACGACGAGAGGTTTCGCGTATCTATACGCCTTTTTCATAGTACATCCTTTTTTATTGTCGTTTTTTATTATCTACTTTATTCGTCATCCTTGTTTTTGTTATTAAGCTTTGAAGGTTCGATAATGTATAACAAAGTAATATAAAGATACTCTAGAAGGGGGGTTGAATAGAGTATGCCGGTTTTTCGCAGATAATCTCAAGACTTTGGAAGTACTTGCAAAACCCTTTGATATTAGACGTAATTCTTTCTTCTGGCAAACCTGAATCACAACAGAGTTATACATTTCGAAACAAGTGCGGAAATATGGTAAAGCAATAAGTAAAGGACGCAACGAATTGTTAACGAGGTTCGGCACGAACTTGGCCTACGTCCCCGCCTAGGGTTCTTCCAAAACCATGGGATTCAACCGGCTTTTATTGATTCACAAGACTTAGGATCCTAATAGCTCACCGAGAAGCATCTCTCCTATACAATTGCAATCTAGTCATCTCACGTTCCCTTGGAGTCCTAGACCAATCTAGAAGACCCCCCCCTCTCTCAGCTATCTAGTACAATCCTCTTACACTTAGTGAATCAATCGCCTAGTGTCTACTTCCTGAGTTACAAACTCTTGAGTATAACACTCTCTCTGAATATAACCTATATGCTCACTGTGTAACTCTCAAATGCTTTGAAATGAAATAACAGACTCTTAAGAACAAGCAGAGAGAACACGCTGAAGAGAGATCGTAAACTTGAGGGCTGATTGTGCAATGATATTCGTGAATATACGTTGGTCCTCTCTCTCTTTTTCATCTCCTTTATATAGTGAAGATCATCGGCGCCACTTGAGGAAGGAATCTTCTCCAACGGCTGGGCTGACCATGACTATCTACACAATCTTCTATTCATGGAAACTCTGAAGCCATGATCTCCGATTATGTCCTTCTTCACTTTTCGACTTTGGAAGGAGATAATATTTGAAAAACTTCCTGAAACGTTAGTATAAATATCTGGATGCATATAATAATATATAATAATATTCGAACATAATATAATAAAGTACAGGTTTTGTGTTTCATCAACACAGCTGTAGCTTCAAGACCTTTGACACAGACTGTGTGTCAAAGCCTTTGAAACCTTTTCCGATTTTCATCAGGGGAGTGGAGTTATCAATCTCCCCCTTGATGAAAGACAAAACCTGTGCATCCCTGCAACTTAGTTAGGCAGATATATCATAAGCAAAATCGGACTAAGTACCTGCATGGGTTAGACAAATGTCGGATCATAAGTTTTCAAAGTCAATGAGAAACATCCAACAAGGTAAAACAAAACAAGGTCTTCCAAGACCCTTGGTTCACAGCAATTTTAAAGTCCTAAACCATCATCAAATCATCTCCCCCTTTTTGTCTTTCAACAAAGGGAGGAGGGTAAACCAGTAACCAAAAGTTCAAATTTTAAAAAGATCCTTTAAATTCTTAAAAGCAAGAAAAGATTTATCTGATTTTAAAATAATTTCCACAAATAAACTATACTCGGATAAAATAAAAGGATTTTTCCGAAAATAAAATAGGTAACATATAAAGAAGGTTTAAAATCCATTGAAACCATAATTGATCAAATATCTAATAAGATATCAACCAAATATCTGATCCGTTATATGTACTCTACTCTTCAGTTCATAACCTCTGAAATGAGGTTCAAGGATCTTGACACACCGAGTAGAATTTATCTTTCGTAAAGGGAAAGCTCCCCCTACGAAAGTGCATCCTTGTTAAGCATCACAATCTCACGTCTAATGAAGGTGAACCTGTCCTCTGCCAAAGGCTTAGTAAAAATGTCAGCCCATTGATAATCAATTGAAATAAAGGATATGGACACATCACATTTTTCGACATGGTCTCTAATGAAATGATGTCTCACATCAATGTGTTTGGTCCTTGAATGCTGAACAGGATTCTTTGTGATTGATATGGCAGTTGTGTTATCACACTTAATGGGAATACCTTTGAGGTTGATGCCAAGATCTCTCATTTGTTGAGCTATCCAAAGGATTTGGGAGAAACGTGCTCCAACTGCTATGTATTCGGCTTCTGCAGTGGATAGAGAAACTGAGTTTTGTTTCTTTGAATGCCAACTGATCAAGGATGCTCCTAAGAATTGGCAACATCCTGACGTGCTCTTTCTATCCACCTTATAGCCTGCAAAATCTGCATCAGAATACCCGATTAATGTAAAAACTTTTTGCTTTGGGTACCATAAGCCAAGCTCCTTAGTGCCATTGAGATATCGAAAGATCCTCTTCACAGCCACAAGATGAGATTCTTTAGGATCAGCTTGAAACCTAGCACACATGCAAACATTAAACATGATGTCCGATCTACTAGCCGTAAGATATAATAAAGATCCAATCATCCCTCGATATTCCTTTTGATTGACACTCTTCCCAGTCTTGTCTTGATCTAGAGATAATGTTGATCTCATGGGTGTCTTGGCTGCTTTGGATTGATTCATCTTGAACTTCTTCAAGAGATCCTTAGTGTACTTGCTTTGGTTGACAAAGATCCCTTTCTTGGATTGATGAACTTGTAATCCCAAAAAGAAGTTGAGTTCGCCCATCAAACTCATCTCAAATTCACTGCACATAATGTAAGAAAATTCCTTGCACAAAGATGTGTTAGTAGCACCAAATAATATATCATCAACATATATTTGAATAACCAAAATGTCCTTTCCTTTGGTCTTGATAAAAAGAGTCTTGTCGATCAACCCCCTTTTAAAATCGTTTTCAAAAAGATATTTTGACAAGCGCTCATACCAAGCTCTTGGGGCTTGTTTCAAACCATAAAGCGCTTTGTCTAGTTTATAAACATGATTGGGAAATTCCGAACTTTCAAAACCTGGGGGTCGAGCCACATTAACTTCTTCCTCTAAGAAACCATTAAGAAAAGCACACTTGACATCCATTTGATATAACTTTATGCTCATAAAAGATGCAAATGCTAATAAAATGCGAATGGCTTCAAGCCTGGCTACGGGAGCAAAGGTCTCCTCGTAGTCAATACCTTTCTCTTGATTGTAGCCTTGAGCAACAAGCCTTGCTTTGTTCCTCACGATCTTACCATTCTCATCTAGCTTGTTTCAAAATACTCATCGTGTGCCAATGACTGATTGATGCTTTGGCCTAGGCTTCAAAGTCCAGACATTGTTCCTTTCAAATTCGTTAAGCTCACTTTGCATAGAAATGATCCAGTCTGGCTCTTGAAGGGCCTCATCTACCTTCTTTGGTTCTATAAGAGAAACAAACGCATGAAAAGCACAAAGATCTTTAAGTTTAGAACGAGTTTGAACACTAGATGTAGGGTCAGAAATGATATCCTTTAATGAGTGTGATAAGGAGTATTTGAATTTTCTTTTGCTAGTCTCAACTCCTTGATTCGTCACACCAGCAGGATTGATTTGTGGTACATCTGACTCCATGGATATGTTAGGTTCAGTTACAGCAGTTTATGACGTTTCAACACTGTTGGATTGGACACCAAGGGCTTTGGATGAATCTTCAACACCTTGGGCCAATTCTTCAGTGTTGAGAATCTGATCCTGCATGTTCCTCTTCTTTGTGTTCTTGATAGCAGCATCATCACCATCCTCGTTCTCTGTATGGATGTTAAGATCTAAATCTGCAACACTTTCACTTAAAGAACCGTTATTGCATTCATCAAATATGACAACAAGCACGTACTTTTTACCATTGGGAGATTTGACTCGCATAGGACCACATAAATCCATATGTAAAAGTTCAAAGGGTCTAGAAGAACTTACAACCTTTTTGGGTTTGAAAGAGCTACGTGTTTGTTTACCTCGTGTGCATGCTTTTCACATATCAATACCTTTAAAGTCCATCTCAGGTAGTCCTCTTACAAGCGCTTTGGACACAAGCTTTTGTAGTGTATGTAGGCTTAAATGACCGAGTCTCCTATGCTAGAGCTTTGGATCGTCCGTCAAAGCCTTTAGACAGGTTAAGCTTCCTTGTGCCACTTGCTCGACATTCATAGCAAGATGTTGTTATAACGATAGGCAGTTAGAACTATTTCACCTGTATCTTCTCTGCGCACTAGACATCTTTTCTTGTTAAATCCAACATCATTACCACTATCACATAGTTGACAAACACTAAGCAAATTATACTTCAAACCATTAACAAGATAAACATATTAAATGTTATGGTTAGGAACACTCCCAACACTACCAATTAATACCAACGATGTCACACTTTCCTTTGTCACCAAGAGTGATTGTTCCAGTGGATTGCTTCTTTAGATCATGGAAGAGAGAACTCTTCCCACTCATATGTCTCGAGCATCCACTATCAATGATCCATTTTGCTCTTTCACCTTGGTGATCTCCTGCAAAACAAAAGTCAACCTTTGTGGCTAGACCAGTGAGCAAATTTAGATCCTTTATTGGGATAAACCATATTTGGTAAAATAGTGCCTTTGGGGACCCAAACTTGCGTTATCCGTTCTTTTCTCAAGTGAACAGGAAATGTATTGCGAATAATATGAGGATCCTTTCTTCTATAGAGACAGGTCTCTCTTACATGTCCCTTTCTCGCACAGTGGTGACATATAGGAGAGGTTCTGCTTCCTTTTGCCTTCAGAAAAGTGGTAATGTGTTGCTTCTTTAAAAACCTCGGGTTATAACCAATACCACTTCTGTTTAGAGAACTTTGTTGCTCACCCAACATCCTATCAAGAGTGCCCTTGGACTTGGTAAAACTTATGAGGGCTGTCTGTTGGTCTTGAATCTTATTATTCAAGGAGATCTTCTCGTTCTCTAAGTCATGATGTTCACTTCTCAGAGACGAGGGATCTTGCTTGAGTTCAGATTTCTATGAGTCAAGAGTCTTGACTTTAATGTCAAGACCTGAATAAGAAGTTTTAAGACTTTTGACCCGCCTAGACAGTTCCTCAATAGTTCTTTCCTGGTCCGCGGTTTTCTTGATAAGAATGTTAGTTTGGGCAATAAGTTTCTCTTCATTGGCAATCATATTAGAAAGGAATTCCGATAATACCTCTTTTGGACTTGCCATGAGCTCTCTTACAGTTACCTCGAGTTGCTCATCATGGGATTCATCTCCTGTGGCCATGAGACAAAGGTTGGCCTTTTCATCATCGGAATTTGAGTCACTTGAGTCGGAATCACTCCAAGCTGCCACCATGGCTTTCTTTTTCCATCTATCACCTTTCTTGAACTGGCTCTTCGTCTTTTGAGGGCAGTCTTTCACAAGATGATCTGTTTCACCACATTTAAAACAAGCCAAAGGTTTACTCTTATTGTCATATTTGTTGTATTGAGACTTACCTCGAATTTTAGAAGACTCTGATCCATCTTTGTTGTTGAATTGCTTCTTCATCTTGAGGATTCGAGAAAAACCCCTTGTAATGAGATCAAAGGGATCATCCTCATCATCATCCTCATCTTCAGAATCAGACACATCTTTGGGCTCATCCTTCTTAGACTTGAGCGCCAAGTTCTTAGTGCTTGCTGGGAGTTCTCCATCGTCTTGAAGATCCGCTTGGATGTATAGTAAGTTAGTAGCCCTGTAGTTTTTGGAGACGAGTTCAAGATCCGCTTGGATGTATTCAAACTTCTTCTTCGCAATTTTGGTTCCATTTGGTCCATCTTTCTCTGGAACCTTCGGATCATTCTCTATAATGTTCCAAAGTTCCAGATCTTGATCTATAATGAACATCTTCATCAACAATCTCCAGTGGACAAAGTTGTTTCCTACAAAGAGCGGTGGTCTAATGGTAGACCTCCCTTGTGCAAATCCTCCACTTGCTTCACCAGACATGATCAAAAACCTCACAAGATTGTTAGATCAAAAAGCAGGAGTAAAGCTCTGATACGAATTGAAGGTTCGATAATGTATAACAAAGTAATATAAAGATACTCTAGAAGGGGGGTTGAATAGAGTATGGCGGTTTTTCGCAGATAATCTCAAGACTTTTGAAGCACTTGCAAAACCCTTTGAGATTAGACTTAATTATTTCTTCTGGCAAACCTGAATCACAACAGAGTTATACCATTCGAAACAAGTGCGGAAATATGTTAAAGCAATAAGTAAAGGACGCAACGAATTGTTAACGAGGTTCGGCACAAACTTGGCCTACGTCCCCGCCTAGGGTTCTTCCACAACCCTAGGATTCAACCAGTTTTTATTGATTCACAAGACTTAGGATCCTAATAGCTCATCGAGAAGCCTCTCTCCTATACAATTGCAATCTAGTCAACTCACGTTCCCTTGGAGTCCTAGACCAATCTAGAAGAGCCCCATCTCTCTCAGCTATCTAGTACAATCCTCTTAAACTTAGTGAATCAATCGCCTTGTGTCTACTTCCTGAGTTACAAACTCTTGAGTATAACACTCTCTTTGAATTTAACCTATAAGCTCACCGTGTAACTCTCAAATGCTTTGAAATGAGATAACAGACTCTTAAGAACAAGTAGAGAGAACACGCTGAAGAGAGATCGTAAACTTGAGGGCTGATTGTGCAATGATATTCGTGAATGTACGTCAGTCCTCTCGCTCTTTTTCATCTCCTTTATATAGTGAAGATCATCGGCGCCACTTGAGGAAGGAATCTTCTCAAACGGCTGGGCTGATCATGGCTATCTACACAATCTTCTATTCATGGAAACTCTGAAGCCATGATCTCCGATTATGTCCTTCTTCACTTTTCGACTTTGGAAGGAGATAATATTTGAAAAACTTCCTGAAACGTTAGTATAAATATCTGGAAGTATATAATAATATATAATAATATTTGGACATAATATAATAAAGTACAGGTTTTGTGTTTCATCAACACAGCTGTAGCTTCAAGACCTTTGACACAAACTGTGTGTCAAAGCCTTTGAAACCTTTTCCGATTTTCATCAAGGGAGTGGAGTTATCAAGCTTGTTTAACTAATAGCATACTTCATTCCAACTTTTGACACTAATAAATTTTGCAGGAACCATGAATTTTACGTTATTCGGTGAAGAATTTGGAAACCAGCACCATGATGCTGAGGAAACTGATGACATCAACCTCAACAATTCTCCCAACGAAGAAGCTTTACCTCACCGCGATGAGAATATCCCTTAGCAACCTCCTTGGGACGCAGCTCAACCTCCACCGTTCGCCCCCTATGGAATCTGGGGTGGCTACCCCTAATACCCATACTTCGCGGGTGCCTACCCCCAAAATCCATACTATGGCCCGCAAGCGAATGAAATGCCGCTCCAGCGCGATCTCCGTACTCACTATCAGAAGCAAGGCTCCGTGCTTACAACCGTCAAACACATCCCTAACCCTACCGATTGTCCTCTCCATCCATGTCTCAAACACAACGGCAACGACATCGACATAAAGACCCGCGACGACGGCATCAGGGATATATCATCGCGCTCCAACTCCCCAGGGGCACCGGACTCAGTTCACCAAAGGGAACGCGCTTTTCCATCTGCCTTTTGCAAAAAGATACGCAAGGCACCAGTTCCTAAGAGATAGAGGGATGCGACCATCGCTAAGTACAAAGGCGATACTGACCCCAACGATCACATAAACCAAGTTACAACATCAATGGGGATGAATGAAGACAATGACGTTATGTTATGTCGATCTTTTCCGTCCACGCTGAGCGGAGTGGCTTTGACGTGGTTCAACAATTTGGCCCGATCTTCTATCAGCAGCTTTGCACATCTATCGAGCACTTTTGTGTCCTATTTCGGTAGTGCCTATACAAGGAAGCGAACCATGCTTGACCTAAATTCCATCAAGCAGGGGTCATCCGAATCTTTGGGGAGTTTCTTCAGCAGATTTACCAACATGGTGGTACATATCCCAAAGTTTAATCAAGAATATGCAAGCACCATACTAATGGGCAACCTAGCCGAAGGGGATTTCAAGATCTGCTTATTCCGAAAAGAGCCAGAAAACTACGACGATTTGGGGAGGCTCGTGATGAGGCAAATCCATGTTGTAGAGGATGCCAGTTCTAGCTCACGGCCCGTTGAGACTAAGCCTTCTTTCTACCATAAGGTCCCCAACAAGTGTCGGGGGAGGATAGGGATTGATAATCAGCAACGGAAACACCCTCAATGGCAGTACCCCATCGCCCCACTACGACCTCCCCAGCAATAAGTATAGTACAATCAACTGACTTGACCAAGCCCGCTCGATGCCCCGACCAAATCTCGCCCCTGTTTATGGGGTTCCACTAGCTCTTCCCCAAAAAGAGGTACCTTTACAAATATACGCCCCACCACGGAATCTAAACCAGCCTGTCGCGACACCACAACAATACAACCCTCCTGTGGCCCCTCCTCAACAATACATGCCTCCTCTGGCCCCACCCCGGCCGTACAATCCTCCATATGCAGGAAGGGGAAGAGGAAGGGGGACTTTCCCCCAAGGTAGAGGAGGAAGAAACAGGAACAGAGGAGGAGGGTATCGGCCTCCCCTAAGGAACGCGAGGAATGCCCCTAAACCAAGGTCCTCATCAAACCGACCTGAACGTTCCAACAAAGACCACTGGAACCCGCCCTCCTCGGACGGATGCATCAATACCATCGCGGGGGGACCCACCTCCTTTGGCACAAGCAAATAGAAGAGGAAAAACTATGAAAGGGAGGCCAGACAACCCCCCTCCGAAGCCAGTGTCAAACAAGCATCCACCGATCACGCAGTACTAAATTTTTCTATTCTGACGCTCGGGATCTTAGGATGCCACATTCGGATCCAATGGTCATCTATGTGCAGATGGGAACCAGAACAGTTAAGCGAGTGATGATAGACAGCAGGTCGTCGATGGACGTCCTCTACTGGAAGTCTGGAATGCCTTTGAGCAACTTGGAATCGCGGAAAGCGCTTTGCGTCGATACTCAGGGAAGCTGGTCTCCTTTTCAGGAGATGAAGTTGAGGTGGCCGAAACCATCGAGTTAGCCCTAACTCTAGGGACAACCTCTAATAGAAGGACTCACATGATCGAATTTGCGGTGGTCCGGCTACCATCCATTTACAACTCCATCATGGGTCAGGTTAGTCTATTTAAATTCCAAATCGCGTGTTCCGTCTATCATTTTAGCGTTAAGTTCCTATGCGCCGACGGAAAAGTCGACCAGGTCCGAGGAGAACAGGCAAAAAGCAGAGTTTGCTGCCTAGCCTCACTGAAAAAAGGGCACGGCCGAGTATTCACGATTGATAAACCCTTTCATGGGTCTTTAAAGGCAGAAGCTACCAACAATGGCGAGCAGGAAGCCACATCCGGGTAACAGCAAGCAGACCTGGAAGTCCGACCTGAAAAAACGGCAGAAAAAAAATCATCGAAGAGAGAGTCGCTTTCTTTCCTTTCCGCAACAAAACCGAAGCCCTTTACTACGGCCACAGCTTGGCCGGCTCCGCTTTGGATCACATCAAGAATATATTGAAAGAATCACTATTGTAGGCGGAAATTGAGTTCAATAAATAATACGGAGTAATATAAAGCAAACCAGATTCGTGCTCATTCAAATGATTATAAGACTTCCTCCCGATGTAGCAAAAGGAAGTCAGGCTCGATCCTCGAGGAAGCAGGTTAGTGGATCTCGGGTAGTAGGCGAATTTCACGAACAGAAGTCGTCTCCAGAGTACTCGACCTCGACTAGGTGAAGTCGACAGGGGTCAGGCACAATCGAATTCGAGCAAGCAAGGGTCACTGGCGTAGTCTATGTCGAGGAATCTACTCATCATCGAGTAAGGTTGGTCGTAGTCGAGTAGTCCTGGTCGAAATTGAGTACCTGCAAAAACACAAACGAGCAGCAATCTTGCTTGATCAAGTATTAGTGGTCGACATCGACTAGATTAGTCGAAGTTGAGTAGGTGCGCAGAAACGTAACAAAACTAAATTTCGCAGATTTCGAGACAAACAAATATATGAAAGAAAACTTCCAAGACCGGGGTTCGCAACAACGATAACCAAACATGCAAAAGGCAAGATAAAGAGTAATGATCATGCAATCACATCAAAGGATTAAGCTTTTGCCTTTTCCAACAATTAGACAACTCTCTCAAGAAACCCTAATTGTATCTACCAATTTTATGTTTATAATCCAAGTGAGTAACCTGAATCTCTATTAATTAGGTAATAAACATATAAAAGGCAGTGGATGATCAAAACACAATAAAGGTCGAAGCTTTACCTCAAACATGCATGGCTATCGTTGGGCTCACCCCGACCCTAGAAGTAGGTGGACTACTCTCTCTTCATCATAGGGAAACTCATCAATAATAAAAGAAAACTAACTTGCATTAATAAAATAAAGTAAAGCTTATAATCGATCGAAGTCAATTCCGCTCTCGCTTTCTCCAACTTCACTCGGCCTCCACTCTCTCTCTCTTTCTACTCGATGTAACTAATGGCGTGTCTTGGATGATGCTAAAATCCAACCCTAAAGCCTTATTTATAGTGTTCCATCTAGCTAATCTTGGAAGGAACATCTATCTTTATCTAAAACTTTCTATCTAAAAACATAAGATAAAAAATTAATGATAAAGGAAATAAATCTATAAGGAAACTAGAACTAAAGTGGATAAATCCTCCTTGGACCTGATAGATCTTCATGTGGATGGATAGAATTCCACATATATTCTCTTGCAAGCATTCTATCTTCTCGGAAAACACTCGATCTAGACTCGGATTGTTCACTGGGCTACTCGACATCAACTAGAGTTAGTCGACATCGAGTAGGTCGACTTCTCCTCCTGGGTTGCACTCGAGCTCGGGTAGGATTCGAACTGTCGACATGTACTCAACATCGAGTACTGTATCACTTGACTTCGATTAGCTCTGGTTCCTTGAGTGGTCTACTCGACTCCGTGCGACTTCCTGGCTCCTGGTGTACTCGACTTCGACTAGTTGTGGTCGACGTCGAGTTGAACTGTCAGATTTCAGCATTCTGCTTCATTTTTGAAACTCACTTTCCCGAGTCCTCGTTGTTCGGATTGACGCATATGAGTATGAGTTGGAAAGCTCTTTTCGAGGGCTACAACTCTCATGAAGACAGCATCACTTGATTCAGAATGATGAATGGTAAAAAATGGGCTTTCCTCCAGTTGCACCATCCTTAGCTTCTTCATGAGTATCCTTTAAGCTCCAAAGTGCGTCCGATTTCGGAGAAATTAAACAGAAACTAGTGTAGACTCCATAATTTGGCAAAAAAGCATAAACTACATAGATTCTGTACTATTCTAACCCAAATGCATGAAATGTAAAAGGAAAACTATATAAATGTTAATGTAAAACATGACAAATTAGGCTCACAGCAATCGCGAGATGTTTTTGCATGGTCACCACAAGATTTAAAGGGCCTCCCCCGAGAAATTGTGGAGCACTCTTTAAGACTTAACCGTGATACAAAGCTAGTATGCCAAAGAAAGAGGAAAATGTCCGCTGAAAAGTCGGAAGCAGCGAAACATGAGTTAAACAAACTTTCACAAGCCAGATTCATCCGCGAAATCAATGACTCGACCTGTCTGTCGAATGTAGTGTTGGTAAGAAAGAGCAGTGGCAAATGGAGAATGTGTGTAGATTTCAAGGATCTGAACAAAGCTTCCCCCAAGGACAGTTACCCTTTGCCGTCTATCAACAAACTGGTGGACACCACAGCTAGACACCCAACGATGAGTTTTCTTGATGCATACTTAGGCTACAATCAGATTAAAATTACTCCACGCGATGAAAAAACCACCGCCTTCATCATCAAGCAAGGGACTTTTTGCTATATGGTGATGCCCTTCGAGCTGAAGAACGCCGGTGCTACCTTCCAGAGGATGATCGAGAAAGTCTTCAGGCCTCAAATCGAAGAAACGTTGCAGTTTATGTTGATGACATCGTGATCAAAAGCCTCACAAAGGAGAGACACTACAATGATCTTCAGGAAACCATCGACACTCCAAGAAAGAATCGCGTTTGCCTGAACCCAGATAAATGTGTCTTAGGTTTTATGATAAGTCGTCACGGGATAGATGTAAACCCTTCAAAATTCAGACAATCCTCGACATGGCTCCCTCCCGGACATTGAACGACCTCTAGAAGTTGAATGGATCTGTCAACTATCTAAGTAGATTCTACTCGCGATTAGCTGACCACTCCCTGCCTTTCTTCGGACAGATGAAAAAGAAAGGACCGATTGAGTGGACTGCCGTCTTGGATAAAGCTTTCAAGAATATGAAGAAGTACCTAGCAACGCTGCCCACACTTCATTATCCACGCGAACATGAAACTCTACAACTATATCTCGCGGTCGGATCAACCACTATTAGTACAGTACATACGAGAGAGTACATGTTTCTTATCTATTTTGCGAGCAGGGTCTTGCAACTGGCCAAGTGCAGGTACACCCCATTAGAAAAAATGGCTCTATCTGTGGTCTTTGCGACCCAAAGACTGAGACCTTACTTCCAAGCTCAAACCATAGAGGTACTCTCCAACCTGCCCCTCCATCAGGTTCTCCACTCACCATCCCTCTCAGGAAGAATGGTTAAGTGGGCGGTGGAGCTTTCGGAATTTGACATTCATTTCAAACCTAGAAAGTCTCGCTTGGCCCAAGCATTGGCCAATTTCGTTGTCAAAGCTATTTTTACGGATTCTCAAGATCGCAACGGAGAAGATTGGGTCATCAACGTCGACGGGTCTGTATCTGCAGGAGGATGTGGAGCGGGGTTTACGATCACAAGCCCTAGTGGAGAGGTAGCTAATTTGTCTTTCCAACTATTATTTGAAGCTGGCAACAATGAAGCAGAATATGAAGCATTGATCGCGGGTGTAGAAATAACACTGATCAATGGAGGCCGTCAAGTTCAAATTTTCACAGACTCCGAAGTAGTGGCTCTGCAAGTCAAAGGCGAATACGAGGCAAAAACAGGAATGCTGCCAGAATACCTAGCTCGTGTACAAACAATCACAATGGCTTTTGGAAAATGCTCAATTTCGTCCATTCCCCGTGTGAAAAATGAGCGCGCCGATATTCTGGCCAGCATAGGAGCAACACTGCCCCTTGGGTTGAGTGACCGCGTGGTGATAGAGCATAAGCATGCCCAAGGAATCCACCAATGAGTCTTTACAATATCGAATCTCGGAGATTGGCACACGTCCCTATTGCAGTACATAACCAGGGGCATGCTGATGAACCCATTACTGGACAACCAGCACATCAGAAAGCAAGCGACTCGTCCCTTTTGCGATGTGGGGAATGGATATTTTGGGTCGTTTCCCAACAGCCCCGGGACAACTCTGCTTCATCATCGTAATAGTCGATTATTTTACAAAATGGGTCGAAGCCGAGGCCATGGCCACCATCAAAGTAGAGAAAGTACGCAAATTCCTTTGGAAAAATATGATTTGCCGATTTGAAGTCCCACAGGTCATCATCACGGACCATGGCCCCCAGCTCGACCACGAAGGAATCCGCGATTTCTACACCGGACTCCATATCGATTTCCGATTCTCATCAGTGGCTTACCCACAGTCCAATGGACAAGCTGAAACCACGAATCGCCATATCTTAAATGCCTTGAAGAAAAGATTGGGGACAACAAAAGGAGAGTGGGTCGAAACCTTGTCATTAGTACTATGGTCATACCGAACCTCTTCCAACAACCCAACTGGAGAAACACCATTCGCTATGGCATTTGGGGTCGACACGATCATTCCGGTAGAATTATTGGTACCATCGGCCAAAATAGTTGATTTCAACAAAGACACCAACGATGAGGCCCTCAAATTGGAACTACACTTAATAGAAGAAAGAATAGACACAACTTGTCTTAAAGTAAACGAATATCAACGTCGACTGGCTGATGGGTACAACAAGCTCGTCTTCCTACGCCCAATACAGAAAGGAGACTTGGTCCTTCGGCAAGCAACATCAGGAGGAAAACTTGAACCCAATTGGGAAGGACCTTACGTCATCCCTAAATAAGTAGACAGAGGTTCTTTCAAGCTTCAAAATTTAGAAGGTGTTATCCTCGCGAAGTCATGAAATGCTAGAAAATTCAAGGCTTATTTTGCGTAAAGTTAGATACCTTAGAAACCTGGTGACCTAGAACTAGCTGGGATTCCCTATTGGGTACACCTCTTCATATATGTAAATGAAAGTTCCAAACCCAAAACTAGCTGTCATTACGCATAAATTTAGCAATCGTGTGTCTTTCGAACACGGATGTGCAAACAAGCCTCCAAGGAGAATAAATTTAGCAATCGCATGTCTTTCGAACGCGGATGTGCAAACAAGCCTCCAAGGAGAATAAATTTAGAAATCGCGTGCAAGTAAGCCCCTACGGAGAATAAATTTAGCAATCGCGTGTCTTTCGAACACGGATATGCAAGTAAGCCTCTATGGAGAATAAATTTAGCAATCGCGTGTCTTTCGAACACGGATGTGCAAACAACCCTCCAAGGAGAATGAATTTAGCAATCGCGTGTCTTTCAAACACGAATGTGCAAGTAAGCCTCTACGGAGAATAAATTTAGCAATCGTTTGTCTTTCAAAAATGGATGTGCAAACAAACCATTTGAACATAACGCAACCGATATACAACAGGTTCGATCAAGCAAAATACAAGGCGATTAGAAAGTAAAATTTCATACGAGAGACAACTGCGTAACATACTACAAAGGAAAAAATGGGACAACATTGCTACTTCTTCTCAACTTATTCGCTTGCCTCCAAAACAATAACCGTATAATGATTACTCCCTTCGTACTTAAAAATGACTAAAGAAACCCCAACATGGAGCTCGCTATCTTCTGCAAACGCGCGCCAACCTTCAGTCAAGAAATAACGACCATGACTGTCCCGAAACCCACTCACACGAAACTCTCGCCCAGTAGGGGAAACTAAACAAACATGGTCTGCAACTACGCGACTATTCCTGGCACCAAAAGAGTCGGGTAACGACTGCGAGCATTCAAAACAACATTTTATTAAGAAAAACTCGGAAATACGAAGACCAAGAATAAAAGGTCGGGAGAGTTACCAAGACTTCAAGCTTCTCCTCAGAATCAATAGAATGGAAAAAACCCCGGCGGCTCGGATTAGAAAAGGTCATGGCGTTCGTTCCAGTTCAAACAATACAGTCGCTCAAATTCAAGGTACTCTTCACACTCTCATATATATATATATCGATAAATAAAACTATTTGCGCTCAGTAGCAATGTGGTCAATTCAGATCTTTTCCAAGATGGATTGTATGCAAAGCAAGTGGCAAGATATCAGAACACGCCTCTGCTACCCTGTCTACCCATGTCACGCCAGGGAACAGTCACATCCAACACGTAAACAAACAAGAAAACACGAATATCGAAATCATGGACGACATTTATATTATTATCAAAAGATCGTTACATAATACACCACGATTAAACTATGGTACTATTTATGTCATCTAGATTAACAAAAGTACTAAACAGGAGCATCTGCTCTATTACATCAGCATCACGATTATAATACCCTTTTCGTCTTCAAGAACGAGAATCTTAAAGCGATTCCCTCCCACATATTTGAAAAACACCATCGATGATCCCAAACGAACATCATTATTAATCGCGAATCTACCCCAACCATCGGTCAACCACCAACGATTGAAGCTATCCTTCGAAACCCCAACGCGGATGTTTTGCCCAGTTGAGCAAACCAAACAAACATGGTCGGAAATGACGTGACCATACATCCTTTCAAAAGAGCAGGGAAGAGACTGCAATAAAACATTATTCCATAAAAATTCAAAATTGAACAACCATATAGCCCACCGGATATTAGTATCTTACTAAGCGATGAAGCCTTTCTTCTGCATCAATACAACGATAAAAATCTCGCATCTCGGAATTAGCCGACGCCATTTCTCTTCCTACCAAACAAAGATAATAAACGACTAAAGATAACCAGGTAAACAGATTGTGAGCAAATCTCGCACCTTTATATATCCAAAATAACGTGATACAAACCACGAAAACTGCACCAGCATTTATTACATGCTCTGAACAAGGAAGGGGGACTGAATCGAGATTTCCCATCACATCCTGCATAAGTTACACATGGCAATGTTCTATACAGAGCCCGACCAATTCACCTGTACATTTCAAATCTAAAAGCATGCATTGATCACGGGAAGGTTCAAACCCCTCGTGCACCACTATAAAAGGTTGTCCAACTTTGTACAAACCATCACCTACAAACAAGAGAAATGGCAACCAACACAGCAAATTGAAATTCAAACAACCTGCTCATTTTCGACATCTACTTAGTGGGTGAGGAGCAATACATACGCATGATGCTGCCTTATTGCATCAGCGAACATTTCGAATCCCAGGTACCAGATCAAATATTTTTATCTACTCGCCTTGTGAAAGACTTACCTGTTCATATCCCAGGAGGCGCCTACGGTTCTCATTCAGTGGCACGATGATGGAGAGACTTTGTCGAGACTCACCACCTCGAACTAGAGACATCGATAGTGTTCACCCGCCTAGGCGAAATAAGGTTTGAAGTCCACTTCCTGGACAAACAGGGCTATAACATCGAGGAAGAGATGGATGCCGCTAGATATGATGGACCAAAAGCCAACGGTTTCTAGCTTATCACCATCTATAGCTCGTTGAACAAAAGTTTTTATTGTAAAATGCAACGCCGCGTAATGCGAACTATTAGCAAACAGCCCCCATTTCTTTGATCAATCTCCCTTATGTCAAGGACGTTGGAGATTGCTTTCAATTTTACAGTTTTCTCCATCACGTAGAACACACTGGAGTTACCTATTCTTTGATCAATCTCCCTTCTGTCAAGGACGCTGGAGATTGCTTTCAATTTTTACAGTTTTCTCCATCGCGTAGAACACGCTGGAGATTACCTATTTTTTTATCAATCTCCTTTATGTCAATGACACTGGAGATTACTTTCAATTTTATAGTTTTCTCCATCGCATAGAAGACGCTGGAGATTACCTATTCTTTGATCAATCTCCCTTATGTCAAGGACGATGGAGATTGCTTTCAATTTTACAGTTTTCTCCATCACGTAGAACATGCTGAAGATTACCTATTCTTTGATCAATCTCCCTTATTTCAAGAACAGTGGAAACTACTTTCAATTTTACAGTTTTCTCCATCGCGTAGAACACGCTGGAGATTACCTATTTTTTTTTATCAATCCTATTTGTGTCAATGACGAGGGAGATTGCTTTCAGTTTTACAGGTTTGCTATTTGTGTCAAAAGACACTGGAGATTGCTTTCAATTCTTTATTACGTGGAAACCGCTGAAGATTACCTGTAAATACATTCGTCACGACACCTTAATGATAAATACGGATGGGCCGCAATCTATAGGATTATTTATTATACCCCAAAACAAAAACATACAACCTCCTACGCGAGGAACAGTTGTACCCGGAATATCAACCGGCACTATAGACATCATTATAAAAAATAAACCACACTACGAAGCGCGGGGATACTCTCCCCTTTATAGTAAACGACATGACGCAAACAACAAAGAGCACCACAAAGACAACTTACCACTCCATGAGGTCAGTAAAGATCAACAATCACAACAAAAAACGCTGGATAAGTACACCCTCCATCCAAGTAGCAACAAACGAACATACAAACCCAACACAGCTAGCGACCCAGAAAACTAGCTTATAACACGAACCTTCTAGCTTAAGAGCACCTCAAGCTAACCCTAAAAAACAATCCTTATCTCCGAAAGTGGAAATCCAGTATAAATAAAGGCCGCCATATACTCATAACACTTCCCTACCTAAACTAGGATCCCATGTTTTGACATGGCTTCAGGTGAAGTTCCTCCCCTGACCTTTATCACAAATACTATGCTTTTCCCATATCCTAAATTGATCAGGATAATCCTCAGAGAAAGCCCCTTTATATAGGATCCCCTTACCATACATCTTTGTGGAATTCGGGGACGAAATACTGAACCAAATTCTCCTATGTTCTCCTCTAAATCAAGAATTCCTAGTTTTAGTTGAAAGAGACAAAGAAGATTGGTTCTCTCTATAAGAAGGTTGGGGAGTGTTCACGACGACTAACAACCTAAGGATAGGAAATTGCCTAACTTTTGAATACCAAAGAGAATCACACTTTGACGTAACAATAGAACAACCAGGCCCAGAAGAAAATGGAGACGTGCTCTTCGACTTCCTATCCTACGAAGAAAGATAGATATGAATACCATAGATCGCCTTCTATTCTACATCGCAGTAGATAAAAGCCAGTTTTAAGCTCCTACTACCACTTTCATATTTTATAAATCCGTGAACCCTTATTTTTGTCATTTCACGATTTATTTTCATAAAACGCTTAATGACAAGAGATGGGTAAGGGTATCGTGAATAGACAATGTAGTAAAAAGGCTAAATTCTAGAGAAACAAATAAAAAGCATAACCAACGGGGTACGAAGTACGATACTCGAAAAGTATTCACAAAGCCATAATACCAACCACGACAAGGCATGTCACTTGTCGTGGGCCAAAATGTTACCACAAACAAAATATAAACCGCGACAAAGCATGTGCTTATGTCACGGGCATAAATGTTTTCAACGCACGTCCCAAAACAAATTCAAACACTAGACCATAAGACGGTAGAAGAGCAACTCGCTATATGTTGATAGGAGGATCATTGTTCTCGTCATGAGGATGCTTAGGGTTGTTCTCATCAACGGAAGAAGGCTCAAGGGCGGCAACTCCCTCAAGAGGGGAATTGTGTGAAGGAACATGCAAGCCACGCTTGGGATCTTTAAGCTCCATATCTTTGAGAGCATAGCTAAGGGGAAACATTTTCACGGAATCCCCAAGATGAGCAAAGTGGTTGACGCTTTGAATGACACCAGCACCCACTCCTTGCATGAAGACATTGGAGAAATAGTCATAGAGAAAAGCGTCACCATCTGTCTCAAGGAAATTGGTCAACCAGGCTCGACCATCCTTCGCTAAGAAATTAGCCATCCACTTTTGACCCTCATCACCCAGAATATAGTCATGAAGCGTATTCTTCGACAAAACCATATCCTCGCCAGAAGTAAAATGCTCCAATTGACCCTTCGCATGATCGAGCTCCCCGCGAATGGCTACCAGCTCAGCTTCAAGACTTCAAATCTGATCACCCAAGCGCGCAATCTCCAACTCATGCTTTAACCCCCTCTCTTGAAGCATTAAAACCTCTACTCGCGACACATCAAGTTCATTACTCGCAACCTCCAACTCTTTCTTGGATTTATCTAACGCCACCTTCAAACTGTCGATGGTCCCCTCTTGAAGCTCCACGTCCTTAAGCTTTTCCACCATTGCCTTCAGGTTTGTGTTCGCCTCTCTCAAATGGCTCACACACCCGCCATAATTCCTCAAGTGCTCGGCCACCTCTGACCATTGCAAATTACCCTATAATAGCAAGCAAAGAATGACAAGCAAATACACAAAATAAAATGAGTAAAGAAGGCAAAAACGAAGAAAATTACCCAACCCCCGGTATTCTGGCCTTGTTCCAGCAATTCCTCATCCGTCAGGTGATTTAAAAACTCCCTCTCAACTGGACAGTTCTTTCCTGGGATCACTAGCTTTTTAAAATCAAGCGAGGAAAACCCGGGTCGCCTATATACTGCCATGGAAATCCCCGAGATGGTGATCGGTTCATCACTCAGAATCCTGTTGACACCTACCTCCTCCCTGGTCCTCTTCTGCCCACGACGAGCCAGGAGATTGTCATCTCTTGACGATAGAGGAAGAAGGCATAGATTCCGTATGCTCTATAGTCTCTTGCTCCTCTATAGCCTCTTCCTCAACCTTCATATGCTCCAAAACATGTCTTTAAGCTCTTTCAAGATCCCATCCAAGGTCGGAATGTAACTCTACAGAATAAACACTAAAAGGCATAGATTCCGAACTCGAATACTTCACAAGAAAGTTATGAAACTAGACTAAAATATATGAAAAACTCCTATCTAAATGCAATAAGAAATACCTATAATGCCTATATGAAATATGCATTATCAACAGTGCAAGTGTTCCTGTCTAGGGTGTCTAGTATTGTAAACCATATGAATTGAAGTCATGTGGAGATAATGTTAGAACTGAAACCGTGGTGACTAAGATGTTGAGGAGTCTCACCAAGAAGTTCAAACATGTTGTTGCTGCAATACAAGAATCAAAGGACTTGTAAACTTATAAGTTCGAGGCATTGACAAGTTCCCTGCAAGCTCACAAGGAGAGGCTTAGTAGAACAACTGAACAGAAAGAGGAGAAGGTGTTTTAGGTAAAGGATGAAACATCAAGAGGCAAACATGACAACTCTTCAAATAGAGGTGGCTACGTAGGTGGTCACAGAGGAAGAAGTGGCTAAAGGGATGGCTATAGAGGTCGTGGAGGAAGAGGACAAGGAAGAGGACAGTTTGGTGGATTAGGAAATGGTAATAGAATGATAAATGGAAGGATTCTAGTGGGAATCAAAATAGTGAGTTAAGGTCTCATAGAAGTAACATAAAGTGTTATTATTGTAAGAAGTTTGGTCATAAAGAAGCCTTTTGTTGGGAGAAGTAAGAGAATGACTAAAAGTGTGAAAATTATTCTGAGAATATGGAGAAAGAAGATAGGTTGTTCATGGCTCTGTCATGAGTTACAGAAAATGCCAATGATTTGTGGTACTTGGATAGTGATTGTTCAAACCATATATCCGGTTTAAGAAGATTGTTTTAGGATCTAGATGAATCCAAGAAAGGCAAGGTCATAATTGGAGACAACAAGGTGTTGTAGGTAAAAGGAAGGGGCATAATTGTAATCAAGAGTGTGAAAGAAGGTGAGAAACTCTTGTATGATGTTCAGTTGGTGCCCAGTCTTACTCATAATCTACTCAGTGTGGATTAGCTTCAAGGAATTAGCTATTCTCTTCTAGTTGATGAAGATGCTTGTGTAATTAGAGAGAAGGAAACTACTCATATCATTGTCATTGTGTCTATGACCAAGTATAGAATGTTTCCACTCAATTTGGTAGCAAATGTAAGCAAGGCTATGATAGAAAAAGGGTGATGCTGATACCATGTTGTGGCATTTGATATATGGTCATCTCAATATCTAAAGTTTAAGAAATGAAGAGGTTGGTTGGGATTGGGAGAAACATGCAAATGATTTAGTGATAGGGAATGTTATTTATGTTTTCAGTTCAGTTGAAGAACTTGGAAATGATGATATGATTGATGACAATAATCAGAATGAGAATTCTCCTACAATACCAGTCCCTCAGTACAACTCACCTAGTAGTCGGAGCTCACCACCATCAAGCTCTTATAGTAATTCTCCTCCAAGGAAGTTTAGATCTCTAATTGAGATCTATAACAACTGTGCCTTTATCCTTGTTGCTTCTGATCCAGAGAGCTTTGATGATCCCAAAGATGAAAGCAGTTGGCAATCAGCGAAGAAGGAGATTAGGTTATCCAGAGAAATGACACCTAAGAATAAACTGAATTACCTCAATGAAAAATGTAATTGGTTTGAAATGGCTTTTCAGAACCAAGTATAACATAGATGGTATAGTTCAGAAGCACGAAGCAAGACTTGTGGCAAAGGGATATGCACAAAAGAGGGTATAGATTATGAAGAAACCTTCTCTCATATTGCTAGACTCGAAACTATAAGAGTTGTGTTGGCTTTAGCAACTTCATGGAAGCTACAAGTTTTTTCAGTTGAATGTAAAGTCATCTTTCTTGAATGGAGAGCTACAAGAATAGATGTTTGTGGAATAACCTCAGGGTTGTGTTAAAGATGTTGAAGAAGGAAAGGTGTATAAGCCGAAGAAGGCCTTTTATGGTCTAAAGGAAACTCTAATCGTCTGGTACAACAAGATAGATAATTTCTGTCTACAAAATTAGTTCAAGAGAAGTGAGAATGAGCCAACATTATATGTGAATAGGAAAAGCATGAATGAGTTTATTGTGGTCTGCATATATATAGATGATATTATTTATTTCAGTCCATCATCAGAAATGCTCAATGTGTTCAAGTCTCCTATGATGAGAAAGTTTGAAATGACAGATCTGCACTTGTTACAGTATTTCCTTGGTCTGGAAGTGAAGTAGAGAAAGGAGGCCATTTTTCTTTGTCAAGAGAAATATGCTAAAGATATGTTAAAGAAATTTAAGATGGAGAAATGTGATGTGGCTCAGACACCTATGAACACCAATGAGAAATTAAAGAGAGATGATGGAACTAGGAAGGTTGATGAAACAATTTACAGAAGTTTGGTTGGTGGCCTAAACTATCTCATACATACTATGCCTGATATTGTCTGTACTGCGAGTCTTGTATCCAGGTTTATGCACAACCCCACAAAGCAACCTCTCGAAGAAGCTAGGAGGATTTTGAGATATGTTGCAGACACTTTGAAACATGAAATATGGTATGAGGAGGTGAAAGACTTCAAGTTAATTGAGAGGGCACACAGATAGTGATTGGGCAAGATGTCCTGATGACAGAAGAAGCACCTCTGGCTGAGTGTGTGATCTTGGATTAGAGACCATAACCTTGAGCTTCAAGAAGAATGATACAATTGTTTGTCATCTTTTGATCGAGGCTGGATTAGGGTCCATAACCTTGAAGCTCAGCAAGGAAAGCGCTTTAGTTGAAGAAATTGTTGCTAGATTTAGGGTGTGATCACATAGAGGCTATTGAGGTTTGGTGTGACAACAAGTCGGCAAATAGAAATGACAAAGAATCCAACCTTCCATGCTAGAACTAAGCACGTTGATGTGCAACACCATTTCATTCAAGAGCTAGTAGCAGAAGAAAAGGTGGTGCTCAGGTTCTGTGGAACCAACAATCAAAATGCTAATTTATTCACCAAGTCCCTAACTTGTGCTAAACGTTATTACTTTCTAGAGAAATTTGGCATGAAGGAATTTGAATTAAAGGTTGGTGCTGGAATGTAATTAAGTCCTAACCTAAGATCAAGTTAGTTAATTAGTTGATTAACTTGTAGGTAAGGTTTAGTAATGTTATGCAATTTAGGAGTTAGTTTTTCCTATTCAGTCAGACCACTACCTAGGAGATATGTTAGTGGGTAAGTAGTGGTCAGTTGTGTCGAGCATTTTCTCAAGTAGAAGGGGTATATATTTGCAATTTCAATCAATGAAATGGTGTGTGGTAGTTCATCCGTTTTGTGTGCTTTTCTGTGTTCTCTATTGCACAGAAGGACATTGTCGCTCCCTCTAACTGTCTTGTAATCATTGTTGTTTGTGAGTTGACCCATTATTGTTTTTTCAACAAAATGATCCTAATCCACCCAATCTCCACCCCATTAACCCCCATTGTCCATCCCATCGAGCTCTTGCCAAACACACCGGCTCATGTGCTTCCAGCAATCCCAGAGCCCCTCCCCCCAAACCCATCTCAAACACGGCCTTAATTAGTTTTCAGTTGGTAGTCTACTTTAGGGTCGTCGGCGAGTCGGGCGTTAATTTACTGATGGGCCAGACATGACCGCATAAATTAATCAAATCATTGAATCAAATTAATTAATACAGTATCTTAATAAAATAAAGAGAAAATTTGCGCCGAAGGCGCAAATTTTTGGACAAATTGAGGGAGTGTCCACCAAGTGTGGCAAATTGGGATTTTGTACAAATTGAGGGAGTGTTCCGCTCTTTGAAGGTCTCGTTCATCATCTGAAATTGGATCGGATGAAAACTGGAGAGAGAGAGAGAGAGAGAGAGAGAGAGAGAGAGAGAGAGAGGGGGGGGAGGGAGATTAGCGAGAGCAGAAGCGGAAGGAGGAGTGGTTGGCACCGACGAGGGAGCTTGCTTTATTTTGCTGAATATCGGAATCAAGGATCAACGATACCAGTCAACTTTACAGTTTGCTGCAAATCTCCTTCTACAGATAAAGCAGAAGCAGCAGGCAAGTTCGCAAGCCGGGCAGGGGCTGGACAATCAATAGTGATACTATATATCTTAAGGTAAATTATTCCTATTGTTGGTATAAATTCCTTTTGATGCTGAACTAACTAGATTTGGAACATGACAACTTATTCACAAGATGATAATACAGTACATTTTTTAATTGTTTTTAAATTGCACAAAAATAATGGATTATCTTGATTTCATCATTTTCTGATTTGGTGGATTCATATGGTTTGGTACAATTTGTGTTGAACATCTGTTGTTTGCTACTGTTCTGCTACCTTGTGTTGATGTTCGGAGCTGAACTGTATTAGGGTGGGTGTTCTGCTATTATTTTTTGTTGAAAGGAATGGGCTCATCTCATTTACTGGGTCGGTTAATAGGAGATGGGGGTAGTTCTTAGTTGGGCTGGGTATAGAAAAGATGATTAATGTCATTGTGTGTGGGCATTATTTTTTGTATTGACATCCCCAATCCCGATTTGGTTATATCAGCAGGCTCGTATCCATATTTTATTTATATATAATCATAATAGTTTATGGTTATATATATTTGAAATTTGGTTGCTTGGCCTACTTTAATGTGCGTTCTCGGGATGGGTTAGGATAGTGGAATAAAATCTGGAGTTAGACTCGTGATAGGAATATCTTTTACTCTTTTGGGGAGGACTCTTAGTTTGATCCTTTTTGCTAAAATTGTTGTTGCTGAACTTGCTTTAAAACTAGAATTTGCTGAAATTGTTGTTGTTTAACTTGCTTTAAATCTTCTTTAAAAGCCTCTTAGCTCAATGGTAGAGCGATGTGATATGCGCAAATACGTCGTTCGAATCCCGCATAGGCTAAATTTTATATCCCGCAACATGGTTTCAGCAACCCTGGTGTCATCAATAACCATTTCAGCATCAGCAGCGTTGCTGAAATCGAGGTTTCAGCATCAATAACGTTGCTGAAATTGGATTTTCAGCATCAACAAAGTTGTTGAAACCCATCAGCAACGTTGCTGAAATCGGGGTTTCAGCATCAACAACAGTGCTGAAATCGGGGTTTCAGCATCAACAACAGTGCTGAAATCGGGGTTTCAGCAACTCCGGTTTCAGCAACGCGGGAAAAAAAAAACAATTTTAGCAACGCGAAAAAAAAATTGTTGAAACATGATGGGGGTTTCAGCATCAACAATAGTGCTGAAATCGGGTTTTCAGCATCTCCAGTTTCAGCAACGTGAAAAAAAATACTGTAACTCGAAAAAAAAATGCTAAAATAGAGGGTGGCACAGGGGTTTCAGCAACGCGAAAAAAAAAAATTGTTGAGGGGGGGCACGGTGGGGGGCACAATTTCAGCAAGTTCGTTTCAGCAGTGTCAGCAACATAGGTGGACATTTTGCTAATATAGAGAGGGTGGTAGACAATTTCCTAATAAAGCCCAAAAATTTAGACATTCCAGTAATCACCCAGCCCCTAAAATAAATAAGTTGTAATCAGACACAAGTTCATCACAATTAATTTCATAAAGTGGGTAATCGCAGACGACAAGAAGTTGTTGTGATCACGTAATACTAAAAGTCGATTATCAACAATGATCATCACACACACACACACACACACACACACACACACATATATATATATATATATATATATATATATATATATAGAGAGAGAGAGAGAGAGAGAGAGAGAGAGGTTGGGTCAAGTGTTTACACCCCTTATTGTGTTTCGTGTTAACAAATCTAGGCCATTGATTGATTAGAAATGGATGGGTGAGATTAATTGAGATTTTTCTTTTTTTATTTTAAAAAAATAGTAGGTCCCACCACTTTTATAGGCAACTTGCCTAAGGAAAGCGCGTGCGTTGTTTTTTTTTAAGCTAACTTTTTTTTGGGTAGGGAGGATGAGATTTTGCTTGCACCGTGTGTATAATGAATAATAACAAACAAATTACCGAATAATTTCAGATTATCAATGAATAATGATTCTGAATTCGTCGAATATTCGATAAATTCATTGCCAATTTAAAACAGAGTTTGAATTTCAAGAAACTCACATCTAATTACCCACCTACAAATGAATAATTCCTTATTATTAACGAATAGTGACTCCGAACTTGCCGAATAGTCGATAATTTCATACAAAATTTTAGAAAGAGTTTGAATTTCAACAAACCTACATCTAATTGCCTCTATACATATGAATAATTTCTAATTATCAACGAATAGTGATTCTGAACTTGCCGAATAGTCGATAAATGCATGAACAAATTACCGAATAATTCCAGATTATCAATGAATAATGACTCTGAATTCGCCGAATATTCGGTAAATTCATTACTAATTTTAAATAGAGTTTGAATTTCAAGAAACTCACATCTAATTACCCACCTATAAATGAATAATTATTTATTATAAACGAATAGTGACTCCGAACTCACCGAATGGTCATAGTCAATACATTCATGAGCTTGAATTCCGAGAAACCTCCATTTAATTGCCCCATATATATATGAACAATTTGTCGAATAATAACTCTAAATTTGTCGAATATTCGATAAATACATGAACAATTTTACGAATAATTCCTTATTATCAACGAATAATACCTCTGAATTTGCCGAATATTCGATAAATACATGAATAATTTTAAACAGATAGTAACGAATACTCTATCACATTCCATCGAATATTTATTGCATACCAATGAATAATTCCTTCAAACTATGATCTAAGGTTACAAACTCATCATGTACCTTGGAGATCCGATGAAATCGATCACAAGATTGAGCAGAAATGGAACACAAGATTAAGCAGCAATCGAACACAGATTGATCGTCGCCTACCCGCTCGTGGCCCTCACGCGCAAAGGTCATCATCACCAACATGAGCATCGTCACCACCGAAGGTCAACACCATCAAAATAGGCCTACTGACGAATACTCTCTGAAATCGAAGGCAGATATTTAATTAACCAAATCGACGACGCCGTCATCGTCGTAGGCCTCGTCCTCCATCAGCCTTCTGACTACCATCGTCCTCCTTCAAACCGCTGCCGCCTCTTCGACATCGCCATCGCTGCTTCGCCATCGCCATCGCCGCTTCGCCGCCGCTGGTTGCCAAAACCCTCATCACACCGGATCCTGGCGTGGGAGAGGAAAGGGAGATGGTTACAGCGACGACCGTTTTCGAGGATGATGATTGCATCAGCGGCGGTTTCCGACGATGTGCAATTGTTCCTCGGCGGCGGTTTCCGACGATGTGCAATTGCCAATCGCCTCATTCTTGGCCTTCAGATCCCGAACCTCCATCGCCAATCGCCTCCGCCTCAGCAATCGCCTCCACTTGGGCTCGAGATGTTCTTCGTCCCTGGCCTCCGCAATCGCCTCCGCCATCCCAAACCGTCCCTCATCCTTGGGCTCGAGATGTTCTTCCTCTACAATCACCTCCGCCTCGGCCTCCGCAAATCGACATCACCAATCGCCGCAAATTGCCATTGCCATTGCCATCGCCATCGCAGTTCTTCCTCTCAACATGGTCGACAAATTGGGGATTTAGGTTAGGGTTATATTGTAGACTCTCACGCGCTAAGGGTGGGTGGGCTTTTTTAATTTCCATTTAAATTACATTTAAATTAATATATTAGAATAATCTAGGCCATCCATCTTTCCTTAATCAAGGGCTAACATTTGTTAACACAAAACCCCCTAAGGCTTGTTAACATTTGATCCATACTCTACATATATATCACGTAATACTAAAAGGGCATATATATATATATATATATATATATATATATATATATATATATATATATATATATATATATATATATATATATATAGGGAGTGGTTCCCTTGTGCACACCCCTTAGGGTGTACTTTGTGCACAAATCTTGGCCTTTAATTGAAAGAAATGGAAGGCCAAGATTAAATGAGTGTTTCCTCTTTTTTTTAAATAGAAAAACTGGTGGGACCCACCTAAAAAGGTCTGACGCGCTTTTTTTTTTTCCGGATCTGATTTCGCTGTTTTGAAAAAACTGCCCATTCCACCGAATAATGTTTCATAATCTACCGAATAATGTTATATTACATTTTTTCATCCATTTCATATCAAATTTTACTAATTCAACTGAATAATTTGTCATATACTACCGAATAATGTTTAATTTTTTGTCAATCAATTTTAGTTTTGACTCCGAGTTAATTTTTATGCATTCAATTTTGAAAGTTTATTCGGTAGAATAGTTAATTTTTTTGGAAAATAACACAACATTATTCAATAAAATGTATGAGTATTCGGTTGTATAGGAATGATTATTCGGTCGTATATGAGAGGTTTTATGCTATTTGTCAAACCGAAAACTCCATATACAGATGAATAATGATCCAAATTTCACCGAATAATTAACAACTCATTAATACTAACAATCAAAATTCGACATATTCATCTGAATAATTAACGAATATTGCACCGAATGCATTCGAACCACAATGCATTTGAACGGACCACCACCGCTACCCACCCCCCAACCACCCACCACCCTTCCCACCCACCCAACCACCCAGCCCAGACCATCCTCGCCACCCACCCCCCGCCATAAAAACAGAAAAGAAAAAGACCACCCCCTGCATTCGAACGGAGGCTGTTGAATGAGCCCGACCACCGGCATAGCCCCGAACCGACCGGATCTGTGCGAGAGGGGAGGAGGAGGCCCGGACCTGTGCGAGAGGGGATGAGCCGACCCTAGGGCCGCCCGGATCTGAGCGAGAGGGGAGGATTCGACCCTAGCGCCGCCGGATCTGGTCGGTCTCGGTGCCGCAAGCATCGATCCGAGCGATAGGGGAGTCAAAACCGTCGGATCCAAGCATCAATCCCGCACCCTCGTCTCCTGAATCCGCCGCCGCCTTCGCACCCCATCGTCACCCACACCCCACACCCGCAACCTCGTCTCCTGATTCCGCCGCCGCCTTCGCACCCCGCCGCCTTCGCACCCCACCGTCTCCTGAATCCGACCTAAGCGAGAGGAGAGAGGAAGGTGCGAGAGAAACCGTCACCCACACACCGCGGATGTGAATTGGGGGTGGTTGGCCTCAACCGCGAACCCTCCTCGTCGGAATCCTCGGCGTGGTCGAGGAGGATCGCCATCGGTGTGAAGCACTGAAGGCGCCAAAGCATTGAAGCCTGCACCCCCATCGCTCTCGCCCCTCAACCTCTCCGGCCATCACTATGTTGAAGAAGATGTGTGAAGCACTGAAGCGGCTTTTAGGGTTTTATTGTTAGTTCCCACGCGCCTCACAATCACACAGGTGAGATTGGGATTAATTTTCCCTAATTTTTTTTAAACCACCCAAGACACGTGTCAGCATCACGTCCATTCATTTAAAATAAATCAACGGCCCAAAACGCGCAAGCAGTAGGCAGGCATGGCATTGTTGGCTTAGAAGGCGGTGATTTTGCTCATCAATCTTGTTACATGTGATGTCTCGGACTCAAAAACTTGAAATTAGAAGGTTGAATGACAAAAGACATGAATCTTTTGTAAATAGGTTTCGTTTGAAGTTTTAGGTAAAGGGATAGGAAAACTTATGTGGAACTGTTTGGATTTAACAGATTTGAAATTTGAGTGTAGGGTAGGTTTGATTTTCAAATGGGGTTTTTTCAAGGTTGCATAGAGGAGCCTGCAATTTTGGGTTTCACATTTTGGTTTAGTTGAAAGACTTTTTTCTTGGAGATTTAAAGTTAGACATCCGAGGAGAGGGTTTGATAGACCGAACCCAATAGCTAAAGCCCAACGACATAGCCACTAGAAAGATTAAGGGGGGAAATCAGAAACAAACAAAGGGTGACTGACAGTGGAGGGGTTTTGCACTGGATGGCTTCAGGCGGACGGATTCTGATTAATGGAGGAAAGGGTGGTGACGGAGGAGGCAGGTAGAAGGCACCGGAGGGTGTGGAGTTGCAAGCGGCCAAGAAGTCTAGGAGGGTTGACTTGCCGGCGCCTCGGGTCCTATCACGGCCATGAGTTTAGGTTGGGGTTTTATTTGGTTTTAATATCGGGTTACTAGGAGTGGCTAAGAGGATGGGAGAAGCAGGGTTGAAAGTCGTATTAGAATGGATGGGGAGGAGGAGGAGGAGAGGGAGTCGGCGAGGAGAGGCAGCAACAACCACAACTCGGTGGTGGAGGAGACGACCGACGGCGGAAGACTGGAGACCCGCCTGACAAGGAGCGGCCTAGAGACAATATGCAGGACACCGGCGGATGGTACGTAAAGAAGAAGAGGAGGAAGGTGGCAACGGAAGAAGTTGTACCGACGTCCACAACCAACCCAGGAACCGCCATGGGAGGAACTAGGACGCCATGGAGCCCATCGAAGATGGCCATCGGAAAGGGTCGCAAGGGGTGGTGGGAATCTGCAACAGTATAGATGGGATTTTTGTTTTTGGGGAGGATTTGTGGGCTAAGTTTTATTTTAAGGGTTGTGCCAAGAGGAGATGGTGGATGATTTGGTGGTGCGGGTCAAGGCCGGCCGGGAAGGCAGCCGGAGGTGGGGAGAGGTTTGGTTACATGTTGAAGACTTGATGGAGGCTAGGGTTTCAGTTTAAAACTAAATATAACATAATCAATGACGTTGATTTGTTCTCAGATATCATATCAGCGTCCATAGAGAGGGGGTGGGGGGACAAACCCTCATTTGATGAGTTATTTGTGTATGTTCTATTTGTCGTTAGTTTTGTTTTAATATGTTATAAGTTTAATTTAATACGCTGAGTGAAAATAAGTTTTGAATGTGATAACTCCCTCCCTTGATGAAAATCGGAATAGATGTTTCAAAGGCTTTGACAGGATGTTTGTGTCAAAGGCCTTGGAGCATTAACAGTTGATGAAATACAAAACCTATCTTATTTGTCCGAATATTATTTTATCTTACTATATACTTTCGTTATATTATACACATGTGTGACTAACCTTTTCAGGAAGTATATTTGAGTTTATATCTTTCCTTTGATATGTATGAGGAGATCCTATTCAAAACAGATCATGGCGTCAAAATATCCAAATATAGAAGATTGAAGATCAAACTGATTCAAAGAAGCCGTTGGAGATCTGGTGCTGAAGATCCTCATGCTCCACGCTCTTATATAAAGGAAAGAAAGAAGAAGGCAGAAAAAAAAAAAGTGTTACACGAGTTTCATTCATTCAAGCGATCTGTCTTCCAAGTGTCTCTCTGCTAAACGCTCAAGAGTTTGTTGTTTATTTCAAAGCCTTTGAGAGTCACTGTGAGCTTATAGGATATATTCATTTCAAGTGTTACTCGAGAGTTTATAACTCGAGAAGTTGCACTAGGCTATTGATTTGCGAGAGTAAGAGGATTGTACTAGATAGCTGAGAGAGGTGGGGCTCTTCTAGATTGGTCTAGGACTCCAAGGGAACGTGAGTTGACTAGATTGCAATTGTATAGGAGAGAGGCTTCTCTGTGAGCTATTAGGATCCTAAGCTAAGCAATCAATAAAGCCTTTGAATCCTAGGGTTGTGGAAGAACCCTAGGCGGGGACGTAGGCCAAGTTGTGCTGAACCTCGTAAACAATTACTCGTGTTCTTTACTTATTTGCTTTACCTTATTTCCGCTCTTGGTTCGATTGTCTAACGTTGTGATTCAGGTTTAATCCCAAAGGTTTTGGTACGAGCTCCAAAAGTCTTGAGACTTTCTGCGAAAAACGGGCATACTCTATTCAACCCCCTTTCTAGAGTATTTCTTTATTACATTGTATTATATTATCGAACCTTCAATTGGTATCAGAGCTTTACTCACTGTTTTTGATCTAACAATCTTGTGAGTTTTCGATCATGTCTGGTGAAGCAAGTGGAGGATTTGCACAGGGAAGGTCCACAAGCAGACCGCCACTCTTTGTAGGAAACAACTTTGTCCACTGGAGATCTTTGATGAAGATGTTCATCATAGACCAAGATCTAGAGCTTTGGAACATTATAGAGAATGGTCCGAAGATTCCAGAAAAAGATGGACCAAATGACACCAAAGTTGCAAAGAAGGAGTCTGAATACAACCAAGCAGATCTTGAAACCATCTCCAAAAACTACAGGGCTATTAACTTACTTTATTGTGGTCTTAGCAATGATGAGTTTAACCGTATTTCTTCTTGTAGGTCAGCTAAAGAGATTTGGGACAAGTTGGTCATCACCTATGAAGGAACGAGCCAAGTGAAAGACACCAAGATCAGCATCTTCCTTCGAAAGTATGAGCTCTTTAAGATGAAGTCTGATGAGTCAATCAAGGCCATGTTCACACGATTCACAGAAATCACCAACAACCTTGACTATCTCGGCAAGAGCTTGACCAACGTTGAGAAAGTAAGGAAGATACTGAGGTGCCTTCCAAAGGAGAAATGGGGTCCAAAAGTAACAGCTATAGAGGAAGCTCAGGACCTCACCACTCTACCCCTTGATGACCTTCTTGGAAAGCTGATCACGCATGAGATGATCCTTAATGAAGACGATGGAGAACTTCCAGATAGCACTAAGAACTTGGCACTCAAGTCTAAGAAGGATGAGCCCAAGGATGGATCTGATTCCGAAGATGAGGATGACGATGAGGATGATCCTTTTGCTCTTATCACAAGAGGCCTTGCTAGAATTCTCAAAATGAAGAAGCAATTCAACAACAAGGATGGATCAGAGTCTTCAAAATTTCGAGGTAAGCCTCAATACAACAAGTATTAAAAGAAGACTAAACCGTTGTCTTGTTTTGAATGTGGTAAAACAGATCATCTTGTGAAGGACTGCCCTCAAAAGACAAAGAGCCAGCCCAAGAAAGGTGACAAATGGAAGAAGAAAGCCATGGTGGCTACTTGGAGTGATTCCGACTCTGACTCCGACGATGAGAAGGCTAACATTTGTCTTATGGCCTCTGGAGATGAATCCCACGATGAAAAGCTTGAAGCTACTGTAAGAGAACTTATGGAAAGTCCAAAAGAGGTATTATCGGAATTCCTTTCCAATATGATTGCCAATGAAGAAAAGCTTATTGCCCAAACTAACATTCTTATTAAGAGAACTGTGGACCAGGAAAGAACTATTGAGGATCTGTCTATGAGGGTCAAAGGTCTTGAAGCTTCTTATTTAGGTCTTGACATTAAAGTCAAGACGCTTGACTCGGAGAAATCTGAACTCAAGCAAGATCTCTCCTCTCTAAGAAATGAGCATCATGACTTAGAGAACGAGAAGATCTCCCTGAATAATAAGATTCTAGACCAACAGACAGCCCTCATAAGTTTTACCAAATCCAAAGGCACTCTAGATAAGATGTTGGGTGAGCAACAAAGCTCTCTAAACAAAAGTGGTATTGGTTACAATCCAAAGTTTTTAAAGAAGCAACACATTACCACTTTTGTAAAGGCAAAAGGAAGGAGAACCTCTCCTATATGTCACCATTGTGCTAGAAAGGGACATGTAAAAGAGACCTGCCCTTATAGAAGAAAGGATCCATACATTATTCGTAATACATTTCCTGTTCATTTGAGAAAAGAACGGATAAAATAAGTTTGGGTCCCAAAAGGCACTATTTTACCAAATATGGTTTACCCCAACAATGGATCCAAATTTGCTTATTGGTCTAGCCACAAAGGTTGATGTTTGTTTTGTAGGAGATCACCAAGGTGAAAGAACACAAATGGATTATTGATAGTGGATGCTCGAGGCATATGAGTGGGAAGAGTTCTCTCTTTCATGATCTAAAGGAGCAATCCACGGGAACAATCACTCTTGGTGACAAAGGAAAATGCGACATCGTTGGTATTGGTAGTGTTGGAAGTGATTCCAGCCATAGTATTAAAAATGTCTATCTTGTTAATGGTTTAAAGTATAATCTGCTTAGTGTCTCTCAATTATGTGATAGTGGTAACAATGTCAGATTTAACAAGAAAAGATTTATAGTGTGCAGAGAAGATAAAGGTGAAGTTATTCTGACTGCATATCGTTACAACAACATATACGCCGTAAATGCTGATCAAGTGGCACAAGGAAGCTTAACCTGTTTAAAGGCTTTGACGGACGATCCAAAGCTTTGGCACAGGAGACTCGGTCATGTGAGTCCACATACACTACAGAAGCTTGTGTCCAAAGGGCTTGTAAGAGGGCTACCTGAGATGGACTTCAAAGGTATTGACATGTGCAATGCATGCACACGAGGTAAACAAACACGTAGCTCTTTCAAACCCAAAAAGGTTGTAAGTTCTTTTAGACCCCTTGAACTTTTACATATGGATTTATGTGGTCCTATGCGAGTCAAATCTCCCAATGGTAAAAAGTACATGCTAGTTGTTGTCGATGATTTTTCAAGATATACTTGGGTTGCATTTTTGAAAGAAAAATCAGAGGCCTTATTTGAGTTTTCAAAACTTTGTAAGGAGTTGCAAACTTTAAGAAATGAGCCCATAGTGTCTATTCGGAGTGATCATGGTAGGGAGTTTGATCAACTTCAATTTGATTTGTTTTGTGCTAAATATGGCATCTCCCATAACTTTTCTGCTCCTAGGACACCTCAACAAAACGGGGTTGTGGAACGCAAGAACCGCACCTTAGAGGATATGGCCAGGACTATGCTTTTAGAAAATGCATTACCTAAAACCTATTGGGCTGAAGCTGTTAACACGGCTAACTATATTTTGAATCGTTGTCTTATTCGTTCTATCTTAAAGAAAACTCCTTATGAACTTTTCAAAGGCCGCAAACCACTTATATCTTATTTTAAACCCTTTGGCTGTACTTGTTTTGTTCATAACAATGGAAAAGATAACCTTGGAAAATTTGATGCGTGTAGTGATGAAGGTATATTTCTTGGCTATTCCACGAGTAGCAAAGCTTATAGAATCTTCAATAAAAGGACCCAGGTAGTTGAAGAAAGTATACATGTTATTTTTGATGAATGCAATGACGGTGCTTTGAGTGAAAGTGCTGCAGATATAGATCTTAACATCCATGAAGAGAACGAGGAAGGTGATGTTGCTGCTACCAAGAACACAGAGAAGAGGAACATGCAGGAACCGATTCTTAACACTGAAGAATTGGCCCAAGGTGTTGAAGATTCGTCCAAAGCCCTTGGTGTCCAATCCAACAGTGTTGAGATGTCAGAAACTGCTGTAATTGAACCTAACAGGACCACGGAGTCAGATGTACTACAAGTCAATCCTACAAGTGTGACGAATCAAGGAGCTGAGACTAGCAAAAGGAAATTCAAATACTCCTCATCACACTCATTAAAGGATATCATCTCTGACCCTACTTCTAGTGTTCAAACTCGTTATAAACTTAAATATCTTTGTGCTTTTCACGCGTTTGTTTCTCTTATTGAACCAAAGAAGGTAGATGAGGCACTTAAGGAGCCAGACTGGATCATTGCTATGCAAAGTGAGCTTACTGAATTTGAAAGGAACAAAGTCTGGACCTTGAAGCCTAGGCCAAAGCATCAATCAGTCATTGGCACTCGATGGGTGTTTCGAAACAAGCTAGATGAGAATGGTAAGGTTGTGAGGAACAAGGCAAGGCTTGTTGCTCAAGGCTACAATCAAGAGAAAGGTATTGACTACGAGGAGACCTTTGCTCCCGTAGCCAGGCTTGAAGCCATTCGCATTTTATTAGCATTTGCATCTTTTATGAGCATAAAGTTATATCAAATGGATGTCAAGTGTGCTTTTCTTAATGTTTCTTAGAGGAAGAGGTTTACGTGGCTCAACCCCCAGGTTTTGAAAGCTCAGAATTTCCCAATCATGTTTATAAACTTGACAAAGCGCTTTATGGTTTGAAACAAGCCCCAAGAGCTTGGTACGAGCGCTTGTCAAAATATCTTTTCGAAAATGATTTTAAAAGGGGGTTGATCGACAAGACTCTTTTTATCAAGACCAAAGGAAAGGACATTTTGGTCATTCAAATCTATGTTGATGATATATTATTTGGTGCTACTAACACATCTTTGTGCAAGGAATTTTCTGACATCATGTGTAGTGAATTTGAGATGAGCTTGATGGGTGAACTCAACTTCTTCTTGGGATTGCAAGTTCATCAATCCAAGAAAGGGATCTTTGTCAACCAAAGCAAGTACACTAAGGATCTCTTAAAGAAGTTCAAGATGGATCAATCCAAGGCAGCCAAGACTCCCATGAGCTCAACATTGTCTCTAGATCAAGACAAGACTGGAACAAGTGTCAATCAAAAGGAGTATCGAGGAATGATTGGATCTTTATTATATCTCACGGCTAGTAGACCTGACATCATGTTTAGTGTTTGCATGTGTGCTAGGTTTCAAGTTGATCCTAAAGAATCTCACCTCGTGGCTGTGAAGAGAATCTTTCGATATCTCAATGGCACTAAGGAACTTGGACTATGGTATCCAAAGCAAAAGGATTTCACTTTAATTGGATATTCTGATGCAGATTTTGCAGGCTACAAGGTGGATAGGAAGAGCACATCAGGATGTTGCCAATTCTTAGGAGCATCTTTGATCAGTTGGCACTCAAAGAAGCAAAATTCAGTTGCTCTATCCACTGCAGAAGCCGAATACATTGCAGCTGGAGCCTGTTGCTCCCAAATCCTTTGGATAGCTCAACAAATGCGAGATCTTGGCATCAACCTCAAAGGTATCCCAATTAAGTGTGACAATACAAGTGCAATATCCATCACTAAGAATCCTGTTCAGCATTCAAGGACCAAGCATATTGATGTGAGGCATCATTTCATTAGAGATCATGTTGAAAAAGGTGATGTGTCCATATCTTTTATTTCTACTAATTATCAATGGGCTGACATTTTTACTAAGCCTTTGGCAGAGGACAGGTTCACCTTCATAAGACGAGAGATTGGGATGCTTAACAAGGATGCACTTTCGTAGGGGGAGCTTTCCCTTTACGAAAGATAAACTCTACTTAGTGTCAAGACCCTTGAGAACTATGTCAAGGTGTGTGAACTAAATGGTGGAGTACATATATCGGATCATATATTTTTGGTTAATATCTTTTTAGATATTTAATCAATTATATTTTTATTATATTTCAAAATTGCCTATTTCAGTGTTTTCCTTAACCGTTAAGATTTTTTTTGGAACTAAATCTCTCAGATTTTCAGTCCGATTTTTAAGGGAATATTTGAATTTGAATTTGAAAACCTTTCAAAATTGGCAATGTAATGATTTCTTTCCTTGGAACCCTAAACCCGTCCCATCACTCCCTCTACTTAAACCCAATACTGTACCCGATTACAACCCACACTCAGACTTTATCCAAACCCTCTCCACTTCTTCATCTTCAACCTCTCAATCGCCTTTCAAGAAACCCTAACCAACTTTCTCCATGGCACCCAAAACCAAGAAAGCTGTCACACCCAAAAGACTTGGCGCCACCCCCAAGGGACGTCAGGCCACTGCTACCTCTCCCACACCTGAACCCGCTCCTCAAGCTATCATCCCAACTGTCGTCCAGAGCACCATTGCTGAGAGCTCGGCCGTTGTTCCCAAAGGCTCTCAAAAGCGCTCTGCGAAGAAGCCGATCAGTGCTAAACAGAAAGGAAAGAGGAAGATTTTGGCTGAGGAAGTGGACGAGGAAGAGGAGGAAGAAGATCTCGATGCCCTTCTGGAAAGAGATGCTGCCAAGGAAGCAGAGGAGGAGGCCTTAAGGAAGAAAAAGGCCGATGAGGAGGCCGAACTCGCTAAGAAACTGGCCGAGGAAGAAGCTGAGCGGATTCGGAAGGAAGCCGAAGCCGAGGAGGTTCCATCCGAGGAGGAGCCTGAGGAAGAAGAAGAAGAAGAAGAGCAAGAGGGATCTGGAGAGGACGAGGAACCTGAAGGAGATGAAGCGGGGTCCGGTGAGGACTCGGGGTCTGAGGAAGAGGAGAAAGAATCTCCCTCTCCTTCTCCTCCTCCTCTCCCGTCTCCGAAGAAGCGGAAAGCCCCTGCTGCTGTCAAACCTCCATCCCTCAAGCGTACCAGGAAGGGCACTGTCAAGAGTCTTGTAGCGCCTGTCAAGAGAGCTGCTCCAACAGTTGCGCGCAGAAAGAACGCAGACCCCCCGGCCTATATCCAGTTAAATCAATCCTTGCCCTCCTCTTGGTTTCAAGATGCTGAGACTGCTGGTAAGTGGGTAGACGAGTTTAGAACTCGTAAGGTTAGTTGTTCTGATTTTTTAGATTTTGAGTTCTTTGAAGCTTTGAAGTTACCTTGCATTGAGCTCCTCAAAAAATCCCCAGCCTGGACCCTTCTTAACCTTGAGACTTTCTACTACCCCCAACTTACCCGACTTTTCTACATTAACCTAAAGGCCAAAAACGGCCCTCGAGTGCAAAGGGTTGGTCTTTGGAGTCTGTAGTCAAAGGGGTTAGAATCTCTCTCAACTCCAATGGCTTTGCAGATTTCCTTGGCCTACCTACCCCAGTTCCACCCGCTGATGTACACCCCTCAAAAGATAATTGCATCATCCTTGCCCGAGCCAAATATCTCCTACCCGAAGCATCCAACAGCACCTCAAAGCAACTCACCCACTCATCCCTAACCCTTGAGGCGAAAATAATTTTTAACATCATTGTTCGATGCCTCTTACCCCGTCTTAACTCTGGCTCACTCCTTACTGACAATGCTATGGTCCTGCTCTACCGCATCCTAAATGGCCTTGATCTTGATCTGGCCAACACTATCCTTGGAACCATGGCTCATGCCAGAAAAGCTAGAAAAGGCTCTCCCCTCCCCTTTGCTACCCTTTTGACCCCTATCTTCAAAGCTTCTGGAATTGATGTCAAAAATGAAGAACAGTTGCGTCATACGGGTAAGTTCGACTCTAAAGGCCTTGAAAAGATTGGCATCACTCGGTCTCCCCAAGGGACCTTGAGTCTTGCCACTCTTTCAAAAGCCTTTCCCACTGCTCCAGCTTTCGATGAACGCATGGACAACCTAGAGTTGGGCTTGGAGGAAGTTCGCCTGGATATTAAGGAGCTGCAGAAGGAGATGATGACGGAGATGAGCGGGATTTCAAAGATGCTGGAAGGACTGTGGACGAGGCTCACTGATGATGCTCCGGATGACTAAGTGAAAACCTTAACCCACCCTATCCCACCCCTGAAACTTGATACATTGCTGGTTTGTTGGAAATGTTTTCAAAACTTTTTGGTGACTGTTTTTACCTCCGCCCTTTGTTGAAAGACAAAAAGGGGGAGATGATCTGTGGTGCTTAGACTTTGAAAACCTCTGCTTAAAGGTCTTGGATGACCTTGGTTTCTGATTTATGGTTTTCGGTTGGATGTTTTCATACTTTAAAATTTTTTTTTTGATCCAACATTTGTCTAACCCTTGTAGGTACTTAGTCCGATTTCTATTGTATTATCTATTCTTGACTAAGTTGCAGGGATGCACAGGTTTTGTCTTTCATCAAGGGGGAGATTGATAACTCCCTCCCTTGATGAAAATCGGAATAGATGTTTCAAAGGCTTTGACAGGATGTTTGTGTCAAAGGCCTTGGAGCATTAACAGTTGATGAAATACAAAACCTATCTTATTTGTCCGAATATTATTTTATCTTACTATATACTTTCGTTATATTATACACATGTGTGACTAACCTTTTCAGGAAGTATATTTGAGTTTATATCTTTCCTTTGATATGTATGAGGAGATCCTATTCAAAACAGATCATGGCGTCAAAATATCCAAATATAGAAGATTGAAGATCAAACTGATTCAAAGTAGCCGTTGGAGATCTGGTGCTGAAGATCCTCACGCTCCACACTCTTATATAAAGGAAAGAAAGAAGAAGGCAGGAAAAAAAAAGTGCTACACGAGTTTCATTCATTCAAGCGATCTGTCTTCCAAGTGTCTCTCTGCTAAACGCTCAAGAGTTTGTTGTTTATTTCAAAGCCTTTGAGAGTCACTATGAGCTTATAGGATATATTCATTTCAAGTGTTACTCGAGAGTTTATAACTCGAGAAGTTGCACTAGGCTATTGATTTGCGAGAGTAAGAGGATTGTACTAGATAGCTGAGAGAGGTGGGGCTCTTCTAGATTGGTCTAGGACTCCAAGGGAACGTGAGTTGACTAGATTGCAATTGTATAGGAGAGAGGCTTCTTTGTGAGCTATTAGGATCCTAAGCTAAGCAATCAATAAAGCCTTTGAATCCTAGGGTTGTGGAAGAACCCTAGGCGGGGACGTAGGCCAAGTTGTGCTGAACCTCGTAAACAATTACTCGTGTTCTTTACTTATTTGCTTTACCTTATTTCTGCACTTGGTTCGATTGTCTAACGTTGTGATTCAGGTTTAATCCCAAAGGTTTTGGTACGAGCTCCAAAAGTCTTGAGACTTTCTGCGAAAAACGGGCATACTCTATTCAACCCCCCTTCTAGAGTATTTCTTTATTACATTGTTTTATATTATCGAACCTTCAGAATGTTTGAAAAATCACACAAATTTATCACTTCAAAAATTCTTGTAATACACCGCGATCATTTTATTTTTGATATTATAATTATGCTTGAGAGTTTCAAAAATAAATGTTATATTATTCAATTTCACAATTAGGTATAGAACTTATACAAGTTTAATATTTTTATATCCGTATACACATTATTTACATGGTAAAAGAACAACGTTACAAATTGACTCGATCATTAGGTTTAAAATGATGTCCTTTAAACAAACGCATTGTCATAGGCTAAAATCACATTATTTTATTCATGTAAAGAGAAAAAATATATTATACAAATGACTTTGGGTTTTTTTGGTAAGTGGACTTTTGGTGACCAAAATTTAAGCCCTAGGACAAAAGGGTTACAATATTAGGTGAGTGTCCACTTTTTCCAATTTTACCCCTGCCTTACTAATCCCGTTTGTTTCTTCAATTTCACGGAAAGAGAGAAACACAACACAGCAAGAGCGACGAAGAAGGGTGATTTCGATCTGGCTTCAATTTCTCTAGCAACGCAGTTGATTTCAACCCCAATTTTCGACGATTTCGAGCTCTTCAATCAGATCTGAAGAGAGATCTGGTCGAAAATAGCACTGTAAGCCAAAAATCGAGTTTCAACAGGTAAGCCAAAATTCGAAAACAGCACTATCTGTAATCTGCTTTGATTATAGTACTGTATTTTGAATCACAATTATTGTCTGAGTTGCGGATTTGGATAACAATTTGGAGAACAATTGATTACATAAACATCAGATTGCGATTTTGACATCAGATGTCGATTGACTGGTGTTGTGATTATAGAACTGTAATCTAGATTGTATTGTTGATGTAGTTGCTGATTTAAGATGCTTGTGTTTTGATTATCCTGCTGTAACCAAAATTACACTATAACCTATAGGTGGATATCTGAGTTTGAGTGCATCTGTGTAGCTGTAACCAAAATTACACTATAACCTATAGGTGGATATCTGAGTTTGAGTGCATCTGTGTAGCTGTAACCAAAAATACACTGTAACCTATAGGTGGATATCTGAGTTAGAGTGCATCTGTGTACCTGTAACCAAAATTACACTGTAACCTATAGGTGGATATCTGAGTTTTAGTGCATCTGTGTACCTGTAATCATTGTATTAATGAAATTTAATACGTGTCACCAATGATCAGGTACAATGGAGGCCAATCTGTTAACAGTAAAATTTGGAGGAAAATGGAAGTTGGAAGATGGTGATTTAGTTTTTGCTGGGGATGTGTCATCAAAGGTAATTGTCATCAAGCAGGCTCTAACTTTGTATTAGATGAAGTCTGAGATACTGAACAGATTCAAAACGAGTGACAATTTGTCTCCTACTCTTCAATTCAGCCACTTGCATCCATTCAAGAAAACTACCGAGCCATTTTCAATAGAGAATGAGACTGATTTGAGGAGTTTTTTGCAAATTAATGAATTGAAGAATGTGAATTGGACATTGCCTTTATATGTTACAGCTGTGAAGGAAATCACTGAAGAACAGGTTACAGAATCTATACATGATGAAAATCAATTGGTATTACATGCTTACAGCTCTGCCAAGGGTACAAATGTTATGGAAGAGGACTTTGATGTGCAGGATGGAAATGTAGAACCCATAAACGATGGATGTGATATGAATAGTAATGGAGATGACACAGGGATTGAAAGTCGCATCGGTGCTGGCAGTACAATGTCCACAAAATATATAGCACAACCTATAAGTGAAAGAAAGGGAAAAATTCTTATATTTTTGGGACAACTGTTCCGAACAAAGGAAGATCTCAAACAGACTATTGACCTGTTAGCTGCACAAGAGGTGTTTGCTTACAAAGTGAAGAAGACAACACCATGTTATTACAGAATAGTGTGTGTGGATAGCAGCTGCACCTTGAAAATACATGGCGCCATAATTGGTGGTTCAACTGTATTTATAATTAAGAAATACTTTAAGGAGCACACCTGTAACATGGAAGTACGAATAGGAAAGCAACGCCCTCTAAATTACAGAGTCATAGCCGAAAGGATAAAACACAGGTGACATAGACTACAATCAGTTCTTCATTACATATTTTATATTATTATTCACTGTAATCATGCTTCATTTCATATTTTATTCACTGTTGTACATAATATATACAATTTTGAAGATGAGAAACAAGGTCCAACTCCAAGACAAATTAGAAACACGATGAGGAATGATTTCAAAGAGAATGTTAGCTATTGGAAATCTTGGAAGGCTCGTGATTTAGCAATAGAGATGACAATGGGGACTGCAGAAGACAACTATGAATTAGTGCCATCATATTGTTGGGTCCTGAAGCAAGCAAATCCTGGAACTGTCACCTTCATTGAACTTGAGAGAAACTCAAAGTTCAAGTATGTGTTCATTGCCTTTGGACCATGTATCCGAGCATTTCCAATCCTACGAAAGGTACACATTCATTTCATAAGAAAAAATTACACTGTAACCAAATAATTACTGAATAGAATTCAATTGTACAGGTTCTTGTGGTAGATGGTACATTTCTAAAAAGAAAATACAAAGGGACTCTTCTCACAGCTTCTGCACAAGATGCAAATCATCAAATATACCCTATTGCCTTTGCAGTGGTTGACTCAGAAAACAACGACTCTTGGGAGTGGTTCTTCAACAAGCTAGCAACAGTCAACCCATCAAGTGAAGAGCTGGTTTTTATTTCTGACCGTCATCAAAGCATTGCAAGAGCTACAGAGTTGATTTACGGAAATGCAAAGCATTATTACTGCAGATGGCACTTAAAGCAAAATATAATGGCAAAATTCAAGAAGAAAGTACTCTGTCAGTGGTTTGAAAGCGCAGCAAATAGTTACACAGAAGAAGATTTCAACAGCTACTTTGGTTGCATCAGTAATACAAACAGCAAGATGGAGAAATATCTTCAAGAATTAAAGTTTGAGAAATGGGCAAGAGCTTATTCAAAAGGTGATAGGTACAATATGATGACATCAAACAACGCAGAATCATTAAATAGTGCCTTTAGTTTGGATAGATCATTCCCAATTATAGGGTTACTGAATGCAATCAGAGAGAAGATAACAAAATGGTTCAATGATCGTAGAAATGAATCTGAAAACAACAGCTTTGAGCTTCCAACTCATATAAGTGATATAGTGTACATAAGATGCAGTGATGCTGGAATGTATACTGTCAAGCACCTCAATCAATTCCAGTTTGAGGTTGTCGGTGGAGTAAAAAGGGTTATGGTTGATTTAAAGAAGAACTCTTGTACTTGCAAGGTATTTGATTATGAAAAGATACCTTATGTACATGCTCTGGCTGTAATCAGGGAAAAAAAACTGAGTGTTCTGAGTTATATTAGCAGCTACTACAAAACTAAAGCTTGGAAATTGGCTTATCATGAGACAATATATCCTACTCTAAATGTAGATCAGTGGGTTGTACCAGAGGACATCAAAAGCCAGGAATGTCACCCACCAATGATAAGTAGAAGATGTGGTCGACCTGAAAAGAAAAGAACGCTTTCAGCTGGAGAAATAAGAGAGAAAGCATCAAAGAGGACTGACAAGAGCTAGAGATCAGAGGCAAATCAGAAGCAAAGCATTAAGGAAGACAATAAGATTTACTTTATCGTTTTGTTATATTGAATAAATTGGTCACTATAAACAGGTCATTACACTAGAAACAATGTAAACAGTGAGCATATTTCAGTTTTTTCTTCTTCTATCATTACAATTTTCAAAATATTTCAGTTCTCCTTCATCATATGAATGGTTAAAATAAACATAGACGTTGTAACCATCGTTAAAACAGGGACATAGAAACTGTCACCACTATGAAATAAGGGGAATAGACACTGTAATCACAGGTAAAACTTATAGATGTTTTCAAAACTGTTAAAATAGGGACATAAACCATGACATATGCACTGTCACCACTATGAAAACATGCCCATGGACACTGTAACCAAAACGAAGACCCTATGATTATGGAATAATAAACCCCAAAGTGGCTAATGAGAAGCCAAAAGAACATGTCATGTACAGTATGGTTTAGGGTTTAGGGTTAAGTCAAACCCTAAATCCTTAACCCTAAACCCTAAAATGTTACGTACAGTACATCGTTAAGAGATGATTGCTGTAATCAAATGGAAAACCCTAAGACAAGGTTAAGAAAAACCCTAAAGGGGCTAATGAGAAGCCAAAAGACATGTGATGGACTTTTCTCCTTCATCATATGACTGGTTAAAACAGACATAGACGCTGTAACCACAGTTAAAACAGGGACATAGACACTGTCACCAGTATAAAAAAGGGGGAATAGACACTGTATCAGAGGACATCAGTGGGTTGTACCAGAGGACATCAAAAGCCAGGAATGTCACCCACCAATGATAAGTAGAAGATGTGGTCGACCTGAAAAGAAAAGAACGCTTTCAGCTGGAGAAATAAGAGGGAAAGCATCAAAGAGGACTGACAAGAGCTAGAGATCAGAGGCAAATCAGAAGCAAAGCATTAAGGAAGACAATAAGATTTACTTTATCGTTTTGTTATATTGAATAAATTGGTCACTATAAACAGGTCATTACACTAGAAACAATGTAAACAGTGAGCATATTTCAGTTTTTTCTTCTTCTATCATTACAATTTTGAAAATACTTCAGTTCTCCTTCATCATATGAATGGTTAAAATAGACATAGACGTTGTAACCATCGTTAAAACAGGGACATAGAAACTGTCACCACTATGAAATAAGGGGAATAGACACTGTAATCACAGGTAAAACTTATAGATGTTTTCAAAACTATTAAAATAGGGACATAAACCATGACATATGCACTGTCACCACTATGAAAACATGCCCATGGACACTGTAACCAAAACGAAGACCCTATGATTATGGAAGAATAAACCCCAAAGTGGCTAATGAGAAGCCAAAAGAACATGTCATGTACAGTATGGTTTAGGGTTTAGGGTTAAGTCAAACCCTAAATCCTTAACCCTAAACCCTAAAATGTTAAGTACAGTACATCGTTAAGAGATGATTGTTGTAATCAAATGGAAAACCCTAAGACAAGGTTAAGAAAAACCCTAAAGGGGCTAATGAGAAGCCAAAAGACATGTGATGGACTGTTCTCCTTCATCATATGAATGGTTAGAACAGACATAGACGCTGTAACCACAGTTAAAACAAGGACATAGACACTGTCACCAGTATAAAAAAGGGGGAATAGACACTGTAATAAAATGTAAAACTTATAAATGTTTTCACATCTATTAAAACAGGAACATATATCATGACATATGCACTGTCACCACTGTGAAAACAGTGACATAGACACTGTAACCAAAAGGACAACCTTATGATTATGGAAGAATAAACCCCAAAGTGGCTAATGAGAAGCCAAAAGAACATGTCATGTACAGTATGGTTTAGGGTTCAGGGTTAAGTCTTTAGGGTTTAGGCCCTAAACCCTAAATCCTTAACCCTAAACCCTAAAATGTTAAGTACAGTACATCGTTAAGAGATAATTGTTGTAATCAAATGGAAAACCCAAGGACAAGGTCAAGAAAAACCCTAAAGGGGCTAATGAGAAGCCAAAAGTCATGTGATGGAATGTTCTCCTTCATCATATGAATGGTTAAAACAGACATAGACGCTGTAACCACAGATAAAACAGGGATATAGACACTGTCATCAGTATAAAAAAAAGGGAATAGACACTGTAATCAAATGTCAAACTTATAAATGTTTTCACATCTATTAAAATAGGAACATAGATCATGACATATGCACTGTCACCACTATGAAAACATGTACATAAACACTGTAACCAAAAGGACAACCCTATGATTACGAAAGCGAAAACTCCAAAGGGGCTAATGAGAAGCCAAAGGAATATGTGATGTACAGTATGGGTTAGGGTTTAGGGTTAAGTCTTTAGGGTTTAGGGCCAAGGCCCTAAACCCTATACCCTAAAATGTTAAGTACAGTACATCGTTAAGAGATGATTGATGTAATCAAATGGAAAACCCTAGGACAAGGTTAGGAAAAACCCTAAAGGGGCTAATGAGAAGCCAAAAGACATGTGATGGACTATTCTCCTTCATCATATGAATGGTTAAAATAGACATAGACGCTATAACAAACGCTAAAACAGGGACATAGACACTGTAACCACTGTTAAAACTGGGTAATATATACTGTAACCACAATGAAAAGTAGGACGGGGACATTGTAATCAAAGAAAACCCTATAGACGAAGTAACCAATCTAAAAATGGGGTCACATATACTGTCACCACTATGAAAACATGCCCATGGACACTGTAACCAACATGAAAACTTTGAGGATGACAACAAAAATAATAAAACCTTGACTTTGAAGTGGAATTATAGACTGTTGTAACATATAATAGGGATAAACCAATAAAAGATTCAAAGAAACATATAAATTACTAGAGCAGTAGCCTACAAATACATAATCTAAGTGTCACCATGGGCTGTCACCACGAGTTTTACATCAACACAATACAAAATAACCTGTCACCAATTCAAGTGTCACCATGGGCTATCACCACGACTGCTACAACAACAAAATATATTCTAAACTGTCAACAAATACACTGTCACCACATAGTTCAACTAACACAAACTTAAATTTCATAACTAATCAAATGTCCACTGCTTCTTCATGAGATCATATCCAATCTTCTCACGATGTGCATTAACATACTCATCATTCAAAAGCTGAATGTCACCACCAAAAACCAAAGACTCAATGTGCTTGATGACATAGACACCACAGCTACCTCTACATAAGAAGTAAAAAATAAACAATAAGAGACAAAAGGTGGACAGATAAAATGTCACAAAACAAATTACAACAAGATGGAAAACAGAAGAAGTTACCCGTCTTCATTTTGAGGCAAGTCATCTACTCGGTCCACTTCAAAGGGAGTGTCATCCATCTTAGGAAAAAGACCAGTCTTACTCAACATAACAGCAAGCACTTCACACGTTCTAACAAACTTCGAAAGCATCTCTTCATTTTTAATGAAACCACACTGGGAATCATAAACAAGAATCATCTTGGAAGCAACACTGTCACCAGGAACCTCTTTGGAAGCAACCCTGTCCTCATTGATTGGATTTGAATCAAGAACTTGAGTAGGATGAACAAAGCTAGCAGAAACAGTCTCAACTGACCCAATTACTTCGGTTGGAGAAACACTCAAATCAACAGTTTCATCAAACGAAGGAAGGATTTCAGTAGGAGCAACAGAAGAAGAATCAACAACTTTTTCAGTAATGGCTGCACTAGAATTGAGGATTCCTTCATATGACGGACTAACTTCAGTAAGAGGGATAGAACTGTTAACAGGCACATCTTGTGATACGAGGACTTCGGTAATAGCAACAACATTGTCATCAATCTTGAGAGAAGGAGATGCAATGCCAGGAGAAGGGACAACACTGTCATCAATCTTGAGAGAAGGAGATGCAATGTCAGGAGAAGGGACAACACTGTCATCAATCTTGAGAGAAGGAGATACAATGCCAGGAGAAGGGACAACACTATCATCAAGTATTTTCTTTGAACCCACAAGACCAGTGTCATCATCAGTCCAAACAACATCAGCATCTCCTGAAGTTGACTCCTTAGTTGACTTAACAATAATATACTCCGAAGGAGTTGAGGAATCATTGGAAGAATCAACGGCATCACCCTCATTGTCATCACCTTCAACCGACCGCTCAATTACATGCCCATGTTCAGTCTTCTGAGAGGAGGATTCAATAATCCCATCCAAAATATCCTTCATAGAATCATCCCATGCCTTACATTCCCTTTTCAGAATAGCCTCACTGTCATCACTGGGGTGGAAGACACGTGCTTCAAGGTAATGCACTTTCTCCTCTAGGGAAAGAATCCTAGAAACACACTCTTGCAATTGAGCTTCATAAGAATCAAAGGATTTTTTTGAATGAATTAACAACTTCTTCAAAATGAGCTTTAGTAACAAACTCTTTTGCCAACCAAGGAAGATCATCACTCGTAGGAAGCTCATCACCTGTGGGAGGGATAGATCTAGGGAGCTTAAACTTGGACCTCCTGGGCTTGTCACCATGATCTACACCTTTTTCCCCACACAATGCTTCTACTTCACCCTTGGCAGGAGACTTAGTCCTTGACGATTTCCAGGATGGAACCACCTTTGCCTTCTTTGTAACAGGATGATCTAGAGTAGAAGAACTTCTCAAAACCCTTTTCTTCTTGATAGACTCAACAACAGCAGGAGTGCGTGTCACCACCTTACCCTTCTTCACAGGAAGAGGACTGTCACCACTTCCCATTGACCTTGTAACCAACCGCTTCCTGGGATGGATAGGACTCTCAAAGTCAGAACTACCCTCTGTGATAACTCGTGGTGTCAACACCAACTTTTTCTTCAAAGGTGGGGCTTTAACTATGTCCTTCTTCCTAGTATGAATATTAGTAGAAGGGATGACAGGTTCCACACCACCATCAAGAAGACAGCCACCTGATTGCCTGAGCAGATACGCTTGGATCCGTAAATTCCTTGGAGAAACTTCATCACTAGCATCAGCATCCATACCAACAAAACAAAAAACGTAAGAATCGACACTGTCATCAGCAACTTCATTAGAAAAGGAGAGGCCAGGGCAATCCATAAACGACGCATACAAAGAGTAGACAGTCCCCTATCAAGAAAACAAAAAATACAATTAAACAACAACAAATATAAAAAATGGAAGAGGGAAACTGAGATCAGAATAATAAAAGATAAGACAAGAAAGTATGCTTACCAAATCTTTGGAGAAAATATCATGACACTTATCATATATAATGCTGTAATCACGATCACTAGTATACCAAACAAGAGATGTTGGTAATCCATCACAACAAAGAAAGTGACAGTTATAGATGCCAGCAATCTTAGGGATTGCCTCTAAAATCCAAACCTGGGAAGAAAGCAACAGTAAGAACAGAAATAGAAGTAAAGAATAATAAATAAAAAGGAAAAAGCATGGGAACATAAAAGGAAAGGAAAGGGAAATACCAAGAATGCTATGGGATATCCAAGCAGATTATAACCAAACCTTGAACCCTTTTTTGATGGCTCAGACCTCATACATTTCTTCAAATAACCAAGTGTTTCCAGAAAAACAACCAGACCAAAGGGATAAAGGTTTAAACGATCCAAATCATAGACAAGGTCCACATAACATTGACGAACAAGAGCTTTAGAACGCTGAGGGAGCAACACACCCTCAATCAATAACAAGTACGCCATGGAAAGCTTCTTTGGAGACTCAGTTGGATCCTTGAGGAAAAGTTAAAGAATACCCAAAAATGTACATTCAGATACACCCAAAAACTCCTCCATATCCACATGAGGAGAAGGAGGCATGTCATCACCAGGTTCTTTCCAGCTCAAATCAGTTACACAACAGAATTCAGCTAGAGAAAACCTAAACAAATGTTGCCCAACTTGAAACCACATCTCATTAACTTTAGAAGTTTCAACTTCATGTAGGAGCATCTGATGCACAAGTTATTGCTAAAAATATAGAGAATCCCTAGCCCGTACAATTGAACCTAAACAACCATCTATAAGAGAAACCCAGTCATCATGAGACAGACCACTCTTAATAATTGGAATCAACTCAGGCTTTGAATACACATTAATGTGCCCACGAAAACGTTGTTCTTTGGGAACAACAAACTTGAAGGAAGCAGGTTGAATAACAGATGGTGGAACCACAGTAGGAATTTCTGTATGGACAACAATTTCTTTACCTAAATAGTATAAATGTAGTGTAAAGATTAGGTTTCACAACAAATAAGATACTGTCACCAAAAACCAGAAAACAACAAATTGAACAACCACATAAACTAACACTGTCACCACACCAAAAACTGCAAACACACAACAAGCAAAATGTCATATGGAACCCTATCACCAACACAAGTAACAAACTGTAAACATAGATCAATTGTAACCCTGTCACCAGACTGTAACCATAATTAAAACAGGTAATGAACTATAACTCTGTCACCAACAATTAATATATTGTAACCCAGTCACAAGATTGTAACCAACCATTAAAACCAGTAATAAAATGCAACCCTATCACCAAACAAGTCATAAACTGTAACCCTATCACCAACAAAGCAACAAACTGTAACCCTGTCATAAACTGTACCAATGAATCAATTGTAACACTGTCACCGGACTGTAACCAACCATAAAAACAAGTAATGAACTGTATCCATGTAACCAAAATAATGTAAAAATTATAACCCTGTCACAAGACTGTAAGCAAGCATTAAAACCAGTAATAAAATGCAACCCTATCACTAAACAAGTCATAAATTGTAACCCTATCACCAACAAAGCAACAAACTATAACAATGAATCAATTGTAACACTGTCACCAGACTGTAACCAACCATAAAAACAAGTAATGAACTGTATAACCCTGTCACAAGACTGTAACCAACCATTAAAACAAGTAATAACATGCAACCCTTTTATAAAACAATTCATAAACTGTAACCCTAACACCAGACTGTAACCAATTATCAGAAAACAAAGAGAAACAACAAATGCCACAAATGCAATAATAGAAACAAAATCAGAAGAAGAGACATTAACCATAGCACAAGCTGATAGCCAGTAGACAACAACTGAACCAACAAACAAACCCTAATACGGGAGGAAATGGCTCAATTAAACAAATGAACAGAAGAAATTGCATGTAAAAATGGATACTAGATCTCGACAACTCAAAGGAAACAAGATGAGAGGTTGTTGTCGAGAACATTGAAGCAGAAGAGTCGAAGAAAGTACCTGATGAAGCCATTAGCAAAAGATGATCAGATAACCGAAACGAAGAGAAGAGAGTGCAGAAATGACGATGAGAGAAAGTCGAACAGGAAGCCCGACAGCAAGTTAGCAAGAACGGCGTAGAGCAAGGCATCGATCAGAGGAGAACCATCGAAAACCGAATCGCCAGAGAGAGAGAGAGAGAGAGAGAGAGAGAGAGAGAGAGAGACGTTGGACGGGAACTGCACAACTGATCGCGCGACGGGAAATATGGGAAGGAAGGGGTTAAATTAAATCAGGGGTAGTGTTGGTATTATGAAAAAAATTTGGACATTTACTAGAAAAGGAAAATTCTTACGACATTTAGTAATTGGTCCAAAGGCCGAAGGCCTTTGGACCAAATTACTGCAATGACTTTTGTTTAATTTTGAACTAAAATCCAATTATTTTGATCTTATAATTAACGGAAATTTCGCGAGGTACCCCTGAGGTATTGCAATTTTCGTGAGGTATACAACTCTTTTGCATATTTCACATGGTGCCCCTGGGGTTTTGAAACTTTTTGCCTCGTGCCCTTCCCGATTAAACTTAACATATCTGTGTGTGAACATCGTTAATTATGAAATAAAAAAAAGGAAAAAAAAAAGAAAGAACGGACAAGAAGCGGAGAGAGAGAGAGAGAGAGAGAGAGAGAGAGAGAGAGAGAGAGAGAGAGAGAGACGCTCGTGCTAGAGAAGACGCGATTGAAATCAACCCTTCAGAGAAGAGGAGGAAGGTGCGATGGAGGACGATTTTGATTGGAGGACGGCGACCGAACAAGGCAATGAAGGCGATGGTGAGTGGCTCCAAAGACGACAACGGCGCCGTCATATAATCCCAGGTATGTGATTCAATTTAGGGATTTCACGAATATTAGGATTTATAGATTTGAGATTTAGGGGTATGTTGCTAGATTAATTGAGAATCACAAATTTTATGTTTTGTTATGCTGCTAGAATGAGGAATCAACATCCTCCGTAGAACCAATTTGTGGCTACATTAATGGATTAATGTGATATTTAATTGTTGGCACATGAAGGGGACAAGTTACTGCATATACTCAACTAGTATGTTTAACTTTTATCTTTATAAACTAATTTATGAGCTATGGGATTCAATTTGCTTATTAGTCTGTCTTACCAAACACATGGTCACCTACTTTATTGATTGAAGACATTAATATTTTCTTGGTAGTTTGATCTGATTCAAACCTTCACCAGAGCTATTAGTTGCTCTAAGATTTCTCTAAGATTTCCATTGACAATAACCTTTGCAGTCTTTGAGTGAACATCACAAACTTAAACCAAAATTACCCTAAATTGAGAAATGAATTTCATTAAAAAATCGGATTGCAATTGAGAAACGAAATTTCGAATTCCAAATCCATCAATTTCAACCTAAATCCTAAATTTGACATCACAAAAAACCCCAAATGCTTCAAAAAAAACCCTAAATTTGACACTAACTAACCTCTCTGCAGAAGCACGTTCTTCTCCTCCACCTCCGGTCGCCGGCCGAGGCAATGAGCCGCCACCATCTTCGCGGTCAGGCCCAATGCCTCCCACTTCTCCTCCCATCATTGATGTTAGAGCACTCGCGGCAGGGTATAATCGAGAGACGGTTGCAACAGGTCCGAGCTGGCCTTCGAGCAGCGGTTCCGAGCAACGGTTCCGAGCCGGCCTTCGAGCAGCAGGGTATAGCGCCTTCTCTCTTCGCTCGAGCCTTCACTCTTCGCTCTTTGTGTATCGCGCCTTCTCTCTTCGCTCGAGCAGCAGGTATAGCGTCTCTTTCTTTCTTTTTTTTTTAAATTTGCAAACTAACAGAAGAACCTAAAACTGTTAAACTTAACCGGAAAGGGCACGACACGAAATGTTTTAAAACCTCAGGGGCACCACGCGAAATATGCAAAAGAGTTGTATACCTCGCGAAAATTGCAGTACCTCAGGGGTACCCGGTGAAATTTCCGTATAATTAAATTTTAGGAAAAACAATATGTAAGAATGTGATTGAATAATACAAAATCGTTTCCGCTATATACACCCCAAATCCTGCACGTCAATTCCGACGTACAAGATTAGAGTGGGTTAATTAATTTTTTAAAAGTGCTAATTAATCAGAAAGGTTTATACGTTGAAATGAACGTGCATTTTTATTGGTAAATTTGCGGTATATCTAAAAACACTCATAAAAAATTATACCCCATTTGATAAATGTAAAACTTCTGAGGGTAAAGGTATGTCATTATACCGCATATGAAATTAATTTGGCCAAATATATTATATTGCTTGCTTGATAGGGTAAGATATCCATATTCTATACATTAATGCTAGCTTGCTTCATAGGGTAAGATCTATATATTATTATATAACACATGCATAAAAGTAAATATTTCTTCATTCTTGTAGTCACAGACTTATACTACGGAGTACTGTAGTACAATTATAAGCATATATATGGAGCTACATCTTTTAATAGATAGCACATGATCGATCACATGGGTTAGGAATATAAATGCTTTAATCTAAGTTGCGAGACTGTAAAGTGAAACACTCCCTCTAAATAATGCCAAAAGCCAACCTGCTTAACGTGTATCATGTGAATAAAATGCTAGTTTCTATGACTCAGTCCTTAACGTGTATCATGTGAATAAATCTGTGCCATTGAATTAAGAAGATCAACGGATAAGATTAAAAATAACTTCTGATTATTCGATGATATTGGGAGATTATTTGGTGGAATGAAATTATTCGGTAGTATTGGACGATTATTCGATAGAATAAAATTTACCTTTTTTGCACATTAATAATTATGTGAAAACAGACGAATAATCATAAACCAATATACGAATAATTTCTGAGTACATGATACACGTTAAGAGTTGAGTACACCGGAACCAACCTCTATATATATATATATATATATATATATATATATATATATATATATATATATATATATATATATATATATATATATATATATATATATATATATATATATATATATATATATATACATATATATATATATATATATATATATATATATATATATATACATATATATATATATATATATATATATATATATATATATATATATATATATACATATATATATATATACATATACATATATATATATATATATATATATACATATACATATATATATATATACATATATAATATGGATCATGTGTACACAAGCCTTATTGTGTATCATGTACACAAATTTCGGCCTTTGGATCAAACCAAATCAAAGGCTCACAATAATCAAAATAAAGAAAAGAGAAAAGAAAAGAAAAGGGGGGGCTGTGAATAGTGACGGGGAAGTAATTTTTTGGCTTTTTTTGTTATTTTCGGCCATTTTAAAAAAATATTTTTATTTTTTTTGATGTAATTTATTTTTATCTACCTATAGACACCCACTTTGCATATGTTTTGCGAAAAAAAAAATTTACGATAACAATTGAGCTTAAGAGTTTTCGTTTTGTTTGTGCTCAATTTTATTATTCGGTGGAATTGGTGGGTTTTTGATATTATTCATTAAATTATATATGTTTATTAAGTGGAATGTAGTGTTTTTTTTTTGTAGTTCGAAATCATTTGGAGCCACATTGAGCTTAAGGGTTTTTGTATTATTCATGCCCATATTGATCATTCAGTAGAATTGGTGATTTTTTTGATATTATTATTTGAATTATGAATATTTACTCAATGGAATGTGTGTTTTTTTTTACCAATTTCTTTGAATATGCTACCGAATAATTAATAGTATATATTACCATGGATATAGCTTTATTCAATGGTATAGCTTTATTATTCAATAGTATATATTACCATCGAATAATATTACCGAATAATATTGTAACACCATCGAATAATTAAGCTATACAATTGAATAATAAAGCAATACCATCGCATAATCCGTCAATACGATCGAATAATATAGTGATACCATCGAATAATCAAAATAAATAACCTACAAAACAGACTCATACGACTGAATAATCCTTCATATACTAGTGCATAATCATTCATACTCAACTGCATAATCATCTATGGGAATCAACGGCTCAGATTCCTCTATGAGAATCAACGGCTTAGATTTGTGTACATGATACACGTTAAGGGCTGAGTACACCGGAACCAACCCCTATATATATATATATATATATATATATATATATATATATATATATATATATAGAGAGAGAGAGAGAGAGAGAGAGAGAGAGAGAGAGAGAGAGAGAGAGAGAGAGAGAGAGAGGGGTTGACTCAGGTAAGGACCATTTCTTACTGAGAAAACCAAAAGGACCATTTCTATTGGCTGCTTTTTAACAGTGGACCCCTCCACTTTCCAACTAAAATCCAACCAAAAAAACCCAAAATTACATAGAATAGCCACTAGTTTTAGAATTTCAATTTATGTGTTATTTTAAGTTTTCTTTAATATTCCGCATTTATCTTATTATTATATGTGATCCTGCAATTTGGTATCACATCCAAGTTAATTAAAAATAATATGTAGTTATCTATAAGACAACCTGGATGTGTCTACTAATTTCCCCCATAAGACTTATCCGCATGCTTTACATTTAGATGTAAGTGATAAGCATTTTGGAGCAATTTTAAATGTCATTTCAGATCAACTTATAGATCTAAAACTCAAAGTTAGAAAATTAGAACAACTATATATCGATATTAGCAGTAAAATCTTTAAGATTGTAAAAGAAATAAGAGAAGTGCATCAATCAACAAATCTAAAAGCTATTAACGAAATTAGCCATCAGATAAGCTTAACATCAGGTGGTGAAATCAAAAAAAGGAGATCCTTTTAAATACAGTTATCCATTTAAAAAAATCCAAAAAGAAGTTTTCTACTAAATTAGATAATATAACGAAGAAAGCGACTATAGAAGAAGAAAACCAAGACGAAAATCAAATTCTTAAAAATGAATCAATATCCACTTCGACAAACAAGGAGATTTAGCACTAATTTGGATAGCCCAGGATGGACGCTAGAATTACAAAAACTAAAAACCATTGAAAACATCTTTATGAACCAAGAAGTCATAAGCGACGACGAGTCTAAAAAACTCAGATGAAGAAGCCGTGATTCGGCAAATGGGATTAATTAACCTAAAAGACATGGAAAACATTCCTATATCTAATGTCCAACAAAGGTTAAATGAAATTTTAAGACAAAGAAGGCTGAGGGAGAATGAACCAGTAGAACAAAACGAAGTTAGAAGACATTATAGAAGATATGAACATGGTTCAACCAGTAATTATAAACCTAGGTTAAAGCCTAAAGAGTTTCTAGAAAAGAAGGAAAGATTTGGAGTAAGCATTATGCCAAACCACAGACCAAAACAAAGAGAAATTAATCTAGAACCCATAAGTGAAACAAGTTATAAATTAAACCTAGATGGTGTAAGGAATAGGCGTGAGATCATAGACTTCTGGAAAAAAAACTATGATGAGTGTATTAAACATGAATGTAGGATGGAACTCTTCTCAATTCCTTAATTATATAGAACATAGCTTCTATGGATGTATTGCTGATTGGTATGGAGCTATTGGAGATCAACTAAAACAAGAACTTAGGAATTTGGCAAGTCCAGTGACTATGTTCACATTAATATGTGAATTAATCGAAGACGAATTCATTGAAGAAAAACAAGATGAAGATAAGGATGCTTTAAAATGGAAAAGAACCTTAAACAATCTTGAAATCTATAACATGAAATATGTTGATAATTACATAACAGAATTCGAGAAATATTATTATAAGATAGGAGAAAACAGCACTAATCTGCAAATGTTCTTTGATAAACTTCCTGCCCCAATTAATGAACAAATAAGTGAAGAATATCGAGAATTACCAAAAAATGGAAGCAAAGATTCTCTTGGAAATAGAATTTCTTATGTTAGAAAATGAGTTGAGAAAAAATGTCGAGATGTGAGAAGCAACCAAAGAATGAAAAAACAATTCTTAACTTGTTGGGAGACGCCAACAGAATGGGGATGTAACAACAGAGATTACCAAGGAAAAAGAAAATATAAGAGAAAAAGTTTCAATAAACAAATACGTGAAAAATATTATAAGAAGTATTATAAAAAACCATTCTCTAAAAACAGAAGGTTTTTCCATAAAGCCTCGTTTTGTCCTGAGAAAAAAGAAAAACTGCATATGTTGGGCATGCGGAGAATTCGGTCATTATGTTAATGAATGCAAAAACAAGAAAAATAATAAGCTAGCAGAAGCCCTAGGTAGTTTGGATTATATCGAGCTATCTCAAGATGAAGCAGTAGATCTAGCCCTAAGAAATAACAAAGGGATAGTAGAAATAATAGAAGAAAAGCTTGAAGAAGAAATAGAATCTGAAAATGAGACAATAGAAGGTGAAGAGATTAAAGAAATGATGGAAGGAGAATCTCCTAGTGAGTTCTCTGATGAATATGAAATGACCACCCTAGCTCAACTTCAGCAAGCCGAAACCTCTATTGATGAGGAACAAGTTGAAGAAATGATTAGATCAGGGGTTGATTTCCCGATCATCGCTAAAGAAAAGATTGTTAAAAAATCATTATTCTCTAAATATGCTAACTACGTTTGCGAAGAAATGTCTTGAGATGTAACTGTCAAGAATAATGAAAATCAAGCAACTGAAGTAAACTTAATCAATTGGGCAAACATTCAAAAACATGAGTTATGTGCCTTTGTACACAATAGATGTTCGGTATGCTTTGGTAAAAAGGCATTATTTCCTGAGTTTATCTGGCAGAAATCTCGTAGATCAATTCAAGTTAGAATAGCTGAAGATAGTATCATGGTTCATTCAGAATTGGCTTCTGATGTATCTATCATAATAGGAGGAATACAATGTGTAATTTCTACACTATGGGCTACTAATCAGCTATCTCATGATATGTTAATTGGAAATAACTTCCATAGACTCCATGTTCCGGTCACTGAGCACCTAGATATGATGGTCTTCAATATTCATGGAGAAGATGCTTGGGTGAAAAAGATTAAACAAGCCTATACATATCAAGCAATTGAGTTTACGAGCAATAAGCGTGGTGAGGAATATATTCTTCATACACAAAGAGAATTTGCACTCTCTATATGTGAGGTAACATTATAAGAAAAAAATTCTTAAACAATAAGAAAAAATGTGTAAGGAATTATATTCTTAAAATCCTTTAAAATTTTGGGAAAAAGATTAATCATTTGCTACCATAGAATTAATAGATCACAAAGTTGTCATTAGAGTAAAACAAATGGTTTACACTTACAAGGATCAACAATAATTTAAAGAACAAATTGATGAGCTTTTAAAAAAAAGGATTAATTCGAGAAAGTAAAAGTCCTCATTCTAGTCTTGCCTTTCTGGTCAGGAATCATGCTGAAGAAAAAAGAGGAAAAGATAGAATGGTTATTAATTATAAAAAACTTAATGATAATACTGTTTTTGTTTGATATTATATCCCTAATAAGACAGTTTTACTTAATAGAATGCAGGGAGCCACTTGGTTCTCTAAAATGGATTGCAAAAGTGGTTATTGGCAAGTAAAGATGGATGAAGAGAGTATTCCACTTACTGCATTTAGTGCCCCACAAGGTCACTATGAATGGGTAGGCATGCCCTATGGCTTCAAAAATGCACCACAAATATTTCAGAGAAGAATGGATAACGTTTTCAAGGAATTTAAACATTGTTTTCTTGTTTACATTGATGATATCTTAATCTTCTCTAAAACCATAGAGCAACATAAGCATGACTTGAAAGCTATAACCCAAAAATGTATTGACCATGGAATAATTCTAGGACAAAATAAATGCATCTATGCTGAACCTGAAATTGAGTTCCTAGGATTAAAGATTAAAGCAGTTCAAATTGTCTTGCAAGAACATATTCTGGAAAAGGTAGAAAAATTTCCTGATGAAATCAAGGATAGGAAACAACTAGAAAGATTTCTAGGATGTCTTACTTATGCTTCTGATTTTATTAAAGATCTACCAAGTTAAGAAAACCTCTACAAGTTAAATTAAAGAAATATCAAGTTTAGAATTGGACTCATTTAGATACTAAAATAGTCCAAGAGCTGAAAAGAAGATGTGAAAAACTTCCAATATTGACTTTACCTAATGAAGAGGATGAGTTAGTTCTCGAAACAGATGCTAGTGATTATCATTGGGGAGCTGTTTTGAAACTAAAGAAAGATAATAAGCTTTGCAGGTATAGCAGTGGCAGCTTCAACAAATCTAAATATAATTACACTGTCATGGAAAAGGAGATTCTTGCAATTTACCATGGAATCCAGAAGTTTATAATATTCTTAACTCCTAAACCATTTTACAGTAAGAACAGATTGTAAAGGAATATTGAGCTTCATAAATAATAATATTGATAATATGAAAGCGCATGGGAGACTCCTGCATTAGCAATTAGCCCTTTAATCAATTCACTTTTACCATTGAACATGTGCAAGGATCGAAAAAATCTCTAGCTGACAGCTTAACAAGAGAGTTAGCTGATGGATCAGAGAAAGTTGTTCTGGATGGGGGTAAACTCTTTATTTTTGTGGCGGGACAACACGACATGTTGCCTGCTTTGCTTGTTGATAAATATAGGAGGTTCGGATAGAGCTTAGGCAGTTGTCTCCGTACTTTGTTCTAATTTTGGTATTTCGATCTTTTGAAAAGTCATGACTTCCCCCAGTCCTCGTCGTGGTGACTTTTTTCGTTCTATTGATTCTGAAGAGAAATTGGAATATATGGTATTCGTTCCAACTTTTCTTTTGCGATTTTTTGTTTTTCTTGGTTGATATTTGTTTTGGATATTTGTAGATTATACCTGAGTCTTTTGGTGCTCAATATGCTCGTGAGGGATTGACTCACGTGTTCTTGATTTCTCCCTCTGGGCGAGAATTTCCAGTGAGGTTGTTTCAAGATAGCCAAAATCATTATATCCTTACTGAGGGTTGGCGTGCCTTTGCCGTGGATAGCGGCCTGCGTGTTGGGGACTCCCTTATTAGTTTTAAATATGAGGGGGGTAATCGGTTTACCATAATAGTTCTTGAGGCTAGTGAGTAGGCCGATGAGATTATGGTAAAATTCGTATTGTTGTCGTTTTTGTGATTTATTTGCTTCTTTCTCTTTCGTTTGTGGCACGAACCTTTAAATGTTAGTACACCTGGTTTTGGATTTGTTTATAGCAATCGCGTTTTATTGATTCTTTAGATATTATGAAAATTTTTTTACATATCCGAATATAAGAAGGCAAAAGTCGTGATTGTTGTTCCTAGCCTCTTTTTGAGGGCATTAAGAATTAAGCGATTTGTGGTTTCGGCCTGCCCATTGGATTGCGGGTATGCTACCAACGAGAATCGGAAGTCGATCTGAAGACCGGCGCAGAAATCGTGAATCGCTTCGCAATCGAACTAGGGGCCATGATCAGTGATAACTGCCTAGGGGACTCCGAATCGACAGATCATGTTCTTCTAGAGGAATTTGCGCACCTTTTCTTCCGTGATGGTGGCCTGGCGCCGTCGGGAAGGGTCCCAAAATATCCATTCCCCATATTGCGAACGGGCATGGTGCCGAGATGCACTTTCGAGGATGAGGGGGGTGATGATTTAGCAATGCGTGCCACTGGCACGGGTCACATATGTGAATAACCATCTCCGTATCTACCCTAAGGGAAGGCCAGTAGTAACCTAGACGCGTGATTTTTGACGCCACGGCTCTCCACCCTTGATGGTTGCCGCAGAGACCTGTGCGCAGCTCTTGAATGAGGTCAAACCCTTCCTGGTATGAGACATAGAGGAGATCTGGGAGGTTAAACCCCTTTTGTATAATCAACCGTTTCTGACGTGAAAACAGACCGCTCTTCTTCTGATGCTCTGGCTGTTTTGTGACCCGTTTGCCGAGGGTCCTTCAGTTATGTATTCCAGGAGGGGTATCCGCTAGTCTCTGAGGTTTGATATTCTAAATACCCCTTGGTGGATTCCTCGGGCATGCTTCTTCTCGATAACCATGCGATCACATAATCCCAGGGGCAGGGTGGCTCCCATCCTGGCCAAGGTATCAGCGCGTTCATTTTGGTCCCGAGGAATGGAGGAGATGGAGCATTTCCCGAAGGTGGCCGTGAGTGTTTGTACGTGGACCAAATATTCAGGTAGCATCCCCGTCTTTGCCTCATATTCTCCCTTAAACTGCCGAGCTACAACTTCCGAGTCCGTGAAAATCTGGACTTGCCGGGCCCCGTTGATCAATGCTTTCTCAATACCCGCGATTAGGGCTTCATACTCCGCTTTGTTGTTGGTGGCTTCGAATAATAGCTGGAACGATAGATCGATGATCTCTCCACCGGGGCTTGTGATGGTAACCCCGGCCCCGCATCCTCCTGCTGATACTGACCCGTCAACGTTGATGACCCAGTCTCCACTACGAAGTCGGCCAAGGCCTGGGCTAGGCGGGCTTTTCTGGGTTTGAAATGTACGTCAAATTCGGAAAGTTCAACCGCCCATTTGACCATTCTTTCTGAGAGCGATGGCGAGTGCAGGATCTGATGGAGGGGTAAGTCGGAGAGTACCTCGATCGTGTGAGCCTGAAAATAAGGCCTCAATCTTTGCGCGGCAAAAACCATGGATAAAGCCATTTTTTCAATCAGGAGTGTATCTGGATTCGGCGAGCTGTAAGACCCTGCTAGCAAAATAGATGGGGAGTTTAGATTCTCTAGTAAGCACCGTGCTGATGGTTGTGGATCCGACGGTCAGGTACAGCTGCAGGGTTTCATGCTCGCGTGGAAAATGAAGGGTGGGCAAAGCGGCCAGATAATCCTTCATGCTCTTGAAGGCCTTATCCAAAACGGCAGTCCACTCGACCGGACCTTTCTTTTTTAGCTGCTCAAAGAAATGCAGGGAGTGATCGGCTAATCACGAGCAGAATCTACTTAAGTAGTTGACTAACCCATTCAACTTCTGAATGTCATTCAATGTCTTTGGAGGGGCCATGTCGATGATACTCTGCACCTTTGAGGGATTCACACCTATTCCTCGATGGCTTATCATGAAACCTAGGAATTTTCCGGAGTCTACCCCGAAAACAGACTTTTTCGGATTCAAACAAATGTGATTCCTTCTTAGCGTGTCGATGGTTTCCTATAGATCTTTACAATGGTCTTCCTTTGTGAGGCTTTTGACCACGATATCGTCGACGTAAACCACAACATTTTTCCCGATCTGCGACGAAAACACCTTCTCTATCATCCGCTGAAAGGTGGCGCCAGCGTTCTTGAGCCCGAACGGCATTACCTTATAACAAAAGGTTTCCTCGTTGATAATGAAGGCTGTTCTTTTTTCATCGCGATGACTCATTTTGATTTGATTGTAGCCCGAATAAGTATCTAGAAAGCTTAGAGTAGCGTGCCTTGCCATGGTGTCTACCAGCTCGTCGATAGATGGCAAAGGGTGATGTGATCGTAGTCGCCCATGAGCTTGACTCTTTTTTTCCTACAAAGGTTTGTCTTCAGAGCTGAACATCAACTTTTATTTCTGAAAACTATTTAGCAACATGTCGGTGTTTTGGCTAGTTCTGGATCTATAAAATTCCGATTGAAGCCGATGAACACTTGTTGGAAAGATATTTTAAGTGGCTACAACTTTATTGAAGGATTCAATAGTCAATTCAGTTTGGAAGATGGCCAAAATAGAGGATCTTTGCAGCAGTCCGAAATTCTAGCAGCTCATCGGAAGTGCAATAAATAAAGACGGAATGAATTCAATAAGGTCAGATTAAATGATGGGCCTTTAGGGATTTCCGACCTTCTATCTCTTTGATGGCAACCAAGACCATTCGTTTTCCCCCATTATGGTTGTCCATCTCTCCGGTAAAATCTCGGAAACCCTTTCGTATTATTCATCATTAGTTTATCAATTTATTTTAATTTCTTTTATTTTTCATAGATTCAATATTTTTCCTATATAAAGGGATGTAAGAACTTTTTTGAAGATAAGTTGAATTTGAGAAAAACTAAGCTTTGTGCTTCCTTTGTTTTGGGTTAAGAAACAAAATCGATCTTGGTGAGATGCCGGATTAAACCTCTTGGTGAGATGCTAAGAGCGATTCCCTAGTGAGAGACGACGGAATGAAAGGGTCGGAAACACTCGGAGTGCGAGGCCAAGAGTGTGGAAGATCGAGTGTTGGAGAGAGCTCGGAGTGCGAGGCTGAGAGCGATCTTGCATCATATATCCCTCAACCCCCATCCCCTACTTTAACACCTTTCTAAGGCTTTCCACAGCCCCATCCTCACCCTCAAACCACCCCCAAAACGTCACTCCAAAGCAGCCCCTCAATCTCTCTCAAACAAGCCCCGTTTGGAATCGTCTCTTCACAGGCGACGTCTCGGTAAAACGCAATTTTCTGCTTTGTCTGACCTCCGATTGAGGAGATCTGCCCCAATCCGCGACCGCGACTTCAAGATATACAAAAGTAGTACTTGCAAGTCCCTAGACGCTGAGCCAATCGACAGGAAATTGGCAATCTTTGAAGACTGGTTTGTTCCCTCAAAAGCTGTCCACAATTTCTCGACTTCTCATAACTCTCGTCGCCGGTCCTTTTGCTCGAGCCTGGATGCGAGCACGTCAAAGGATAGCTATCTTTTGGGCAGGCTTTGTTTAGATCTTTGAAGTCCACGCACATTCTCCATTTACTGCTGCTCTTCTTGACCAGTACTACATTCGATAACCAAGTTGAATCATTAATCTCGTGAATAAATCCAGCTTGCAATAGCTTGTGTACCTCCTGTTTTGCTGCATCCGATTTTTCCGCAGCCATCTTCCTCTTTCTTTGGCACACAGGCTTCGCTTCGTGATTAAGTCTCAGGGAATGCTCCGCGATCTCTTGGGGGAGTCCCTTTAAATCTTGCGGCGACCACGAAAAAACATCGCGCGATCCTTTTAACATGTTCTTGAGGCGCTCCAGGGCTGGGCCGGTCAAACTGTGACCGTGGTACAGGGCCTCAGTCTTGTTTGGAAAAGGGAAAAGGGCAATCTTTTCCTCCACGATCTTGTCGGCCGTCTTCTCAGGCCGAACCTCCAGCTCCGCCTGTTGGTGCTCGGATGTGGCCTCTTGTTCGTGCTCATCGACTGCTTCCTCTTTTAGATACCCCTGACCGCTTCCTTTAATCGCGAATATTCGATTATGGCCCTTCTTCAGCGAGGATAAGTAGCATATTCTACTTTCTAATTGCTCGCCCCGTGCTTCGCCCACCTTCCCGCCTGCACATGGGAATTTGAGACTTAAATGATATATGGAGCATGCTATTTGGAATTTGAATAGACTTACTCGGCCCATGATAGCGTTGTAAATGGACGGCAGCCTAACCACTGTGAATTCAATCATGTGGGGGTTCTTCTATTCGGCGCGGTTCATAATGTCAAGGCCAATTCAATTATTCCAGCAACCTCGACTTTGTCTCCAGAGAAGGAGACCGACTTTCCTGAGTACCGGTGTAAGGCGCTTTCGGCGATCCCTAGTTGTTCAAAAGTGTCCCAATAAAGAACGTCCACTGATGAACCTGTATCTATCATAACTCACTTGACAGTCTTGGTTCCTATCTGCACATGGATGACCATAGGATATGAGTGCGGCATTCTTAGGTCGTGAGCATCCCAAGTATCAGAGACAGAGAAGCTGAGAATTGTGTGTTCGGTGGACGCTTGCTTGACACTAGCCTCGGACGGGGGGCGTCTAGCCTCTCTTTCATAGTTTATCCTTTCCTAGTTACTGGTGCCAGATGTCGCGGGTCCCCCTGCGATGGTATTGATGCATCCATCTGGTGAGGGAGGCTTCCATTGATCCCGGTTAGAGCGATCGGGTCGGTTGGACGAGGATCTGGCCTCCTGTGTATTCCTTGTGTCTCTGGGAGGAGGTCTGTAACCCCTCATTTATTTCCATTTCTCCCTCCTCTATTCTGGGGGTAGGCCCTTTTGCCCCTTCCTCTGGCCGCATACTGGGGATTGTAAGGCCTCGGTGGTGCATTTGGCGGCCTATGTTGCTGGGGCGGAACCGCAGGGGGCTGGCGTTGTTGCGGTGTCACGACTGGATGATTGGGACCCGCTAGCGGAGCGCAAATCTGAACGGGTACTTCTTTCGGAGCGAGGTTTTGCAGAATCCCATAAACAGGAGGTGATATATAGTCGGGGTGGGCCATCATTACATTGGTCGGGGCACCGAACGGGCCTGGTTCCGACCTTTGGTTGTACTGGACCTCTTGGATCTGAGGTCACGGTGGGATGATGGGGTATTGCTAGGGAGGGTTGTGGTGTTGCTGGCCCCAAAAATTCTCTCTTCATTGGCGTTTGTTGGGAGCCCGGTGGTAAGCCGGTGGTTTATACTCGATGGGTCGCGAGCTAGAGCTGGCGGCTTCCATGGCGTGGATCTGCTTGGTTACGAGTTGTCTCAGAATATCATACCTCTTTAGCTCCTTTAGCAAAAGGCAGATCTTAAAATCTCCTTCAGCCAAATTGCCCATTAGTATGGTGCTCGCGGATTCTTGGTTGAATCTCGGGATTTGTACCACAATGTTGGTGAACCTATTGAAAAAGTTTTCCAAAGATTCGGTCGCTCCCTGCTTGATAGAGTTGAGATCCAACATTGTCTTTTTCCTTGTACGGGCGCTGCCGAAGTGGGCAACGAATGTGCCCGATAGTTGTGCGAAATTTCTAATAGAGGATCGATCCAAATTTGTGAAACATGTCAAAGCTACCTCGCTTAGCGTAGACGGGAACGAACGGCAGTACATCGCTTCATTGTCCTCGTTCATTCCCATTGCCGTGGTGAATTGGTTGAGGTGGTCATCGGGGTCAGTATCTCCTTTGTACTTGGCGATGGAGATATCCCTCCACCTCTTAGGAACCGGTGTCTCACGTATCTCCCGGCAAAAGGCGGATGGGAAGGTTGGTTCACCTTTATGGGATTGTCCGGGTGCTTCAGGGGAATTCGAACGTGACGACACGTCCCTAGCTTTGAAAGCACGAGCGATTTTGTTGGCGTTCTCATCGAGCTATGGGCCGGGGTTGACAGGGCCATTTACACGGTTGATGGGGCCCTGTTGTTGATAATGGTCGCGGGGGTCATGCTGGAATGGTACCTCATTCGCTTGTTGGTTGAAGTATGTGCCCTGCGGGTAACTCCCGGTGAAAATTCGGTACGGGGGGTAGCCGCCCCAAATTCCATAGGGAGCGAACGGGGGTGGTTGTGTCGTGTCCCAGGGCGTTTGTTGAGGGACATTATCGTTGCCACTGTGCAGAGCCTCCTCGTTGGGGGCAACATTGAGGTTAAGACCATTGGTTTCTTCGGCGTCGTGGTGCTGGTTCCCAAATTCTTCCCCGGATAGGGTGATTTTCATGATTTCCTGCAAAATTTATGAGTGTTTACAAGGAAATATGCGCAACATTTGTTATTCTAGACGGGGTCTGCGAGGAGAAGACAGTATTGATACAAAACAGAAGGCGAAAAGAATTTGAAAGAATGTAAATTGAAGGATGCGTATCGCTACGCGGAACCTCTCGTCGCGAAAGGTTCCCACAGACGGCGCCAATGAAGCGCTCATGGAATTTCACCTTTACTTATTACCTCATTGTGACGACAAAATGAGTGGAAATACCTGCAAGCCCTAACCTCGAGGGGTTGCGATTAGATTATATGTCAATTAGTCCAAGCGGTGGGGGTGTTACGTTTCGCTCGCGAGGTTTCGAATCATTTCGTCGCGGACTTGGGTGGGAGTCAGGTGATGTTCTTATTCCAAGAACGTTCTGCTCCGATCACAAATCTTCGAGAACTCAACTCCGGGGGTTTTATGTCTGGGGGATGATCAGAGTTCTGCTGCTTTTCTTATCTTGAAATCGGATCATTTCCTTTGGGGTCGAAGGGGGGTATTTATAGGGAAACCGAGTGAGCAGCTGGCTGACAACCTCGTGATTTTATACAGGACACGTGTAACGCATGCCCACACGCTTAGGGGCATAGGCCACACACATGGAGTTATTTAGAGGTGAGTTGCTTGAGCTAGCGAGCTGCTTGCTAATGGTGGGATCCCGGAAGGTTCATCCCGCGAGGGAAACCGGGGTCGAAGTTCTTGGGGGCGCTAGGTCTAGTTATTTGGTTTCGGTCAGGTACCTTACTCGTGATGGATCTAATGGTGGGACCGGACTGAGGCGGATCCAAACGGGGACATGTGGGGGCACATGCCCCTACCCTCAAAAGTTATGATCGTCGATAGCTTTGTTTTGATATATAGTATGCATTAATCCGATATCCGAGTAAAAAATTATGATTGTTTGAAAATTGAAGGTATATTAATCACTTTAAATCTTATTTAAATAACCCACAATCTTATTGAAGGTATATTAATCACTTTAAATCGTATTTAGATTGACATGCCTATACTATAATTTATTTTGATATCTTTAAAATGAAAGGTTATATTACTCATTTCGACAATTAGATAAAAATTACGAAAGTTTAAATGAAGAAAAATGTCAGATTTTCTATTTTGCAAGATATATTAGTGATGTTTCTAAGATGATGGTCGAGGTAGAAATTCACAAAACTTTTGATTTGATATATCATCTCATCGAGTTGGTTTTAGTGTTACCGGTTGCAAAAACTATTGTGGAAAAATCTTTCTCTACTATGGATATTATCAAGCCATATTTTCGCAACAAGATAAGAGAAGATTTTCTCTCAGAGAGTTTTGTCAACAAGGTTGAAAAAGATGTTTTCAAGCGCATTAATATAGAGGTTATCATTCGAAATTTTTAGGGTATGAAAACCCATAAAATGTATTTACCCCATGTCAAGTTGAATTATTTCATTATAACACTCTAATTAGCAATGAAGAATTTTTTTGTACTAGTGAACTCTTTTATTTTTATTGCTATTTTGTAGTGCTGAAGACGTTATGTGTTGTATGAGTTCGTGTTATTCATTTTTGTTTATCATCGGTGTGCCCCCATCCTCTTCGGGTTCTGGCTCCGCCACTGGGACCAGATATCCATATGCGTTGGGCGACCCATTTATGACATCATATTTGTGCTATTTTATGGGTCTATTTTCTATGGCATTGTCAAGTGTCATATACAAAGATTTCTCAATATTTTCCGGGTGTTTTACAAATAGAAAAGATACGGTAGTTTTGGAAAAAATTAATTTTTTTTATTTTTCTTTTTGTTTATAAGAATAAAATTGTAAAAGAAGAAGATAAAGTAATTTTAAAAAGCAGGGGCAATTCTGCCATTACAAATTAATAAAGTCCACATTACAAGAAAAATACGATAAGGGTCTACTTACTAATACAAACATCGAAAAAGATCTATATGCCCCATTCTCTTAAATAAATATCACACCCCACATTTTGTACATTAACGAACTAAAATAATAAAAACTAGTATAATCCCCGCGCCATGGCGCAGTTTTTTATAAATAAAATCTTAATAATATGTTAAATTAATAGTATAAAATAATAGTAAAAGTTCAGATAATTAAATGTTTTAAATTAAACCCATTGGTTGAGAAAATAATTAAACTAATATATATAGATATAGATATAGATTACTAATATTAATTTTATTTTTTGAATTAAGCCCAATTGTTAGTAAAATTAAATAAAAAAATAAAATTAAAGAAAAAAGAAGAAAAAATGAGAATTAAAGAAAATAAAAAAATGGCAAAAAATATGAATGGTCAAGACTCCTAAAATGCCTCTAAGATTGACACATCATCCTAAACTCTTCTAAATTAAGAGTTTATATAGATAGTTAGTAAAATTAAATAAAAAAATAAAATTAAAGGAAAAAATGAGAATTATGATAAAATAAGACAAGAAATATGTAGAGAGGAGAGATTGTATTGTCTTTGTGTGTCTCTCAATGAGAACTACAAGGCCTTATATAGGCATAGATGGAGAAGGTTACAAGATAAGAGGACCATCAATATGGACCTTTGGTTTTCCACCATGTGGGTGTTATAGAACAACACATAAAGGTGGGGGATATGAAGAGGTGTAACATCACCTATAATAAGTAGTAGTATTATAACACTCCCCCTTGATGTGCACCTCGTAGTTTGCGTATTGCCTCGTTAAAAACCTTGTCTGGAAAAACCCATTGGGATAAAAACCAAGATCAAGGGAAAAAGAGTACAATACTAGAGCAAACTACTCCCCCTCAACTTTGCACACATCCTTCCAGCGTCGCATTCCCATATTGTGTACCAGTTGCTTAAACACCCTTGTAGGCAATGCTTTAGTGAACAAATCTGCCAGATTTTCACTTGATGCAATCTTCTAGACGTCAACTTTGCCTTCAACCTGGAGTTCATGGGTGGAGAATAATTTCGGCGATATATGCTTGGTCTTGTCACCTTTAATGTAACCTTCCTTGATTTGGACAATGCAAGCTGCATTATCTTCATACAACACTGTCGGGTGTTTTACAATGGACTCCAACCCGCAAGATTCCTGGACATGTTGGATGAGTGATCTGAGCCACACACTTTCTCTTCCTGTCTCATACAATGCGATAAGCTCTGCATGATTTGATGATGTAGCTACAAGAGACTGCTTTGTTGAACGCCAAGAAATGGCAGTTCCACCATACGTGAATAAGTACCCCGTTTGCGAGATGGCCTTGTGAGGATCTGACAAATAACCTGCATCAGAATAGCCAACCAATTTTGCACCATGTACTCCTTTAGATCTTTCAAAATATAACCCCATGTCACTTGTTCCACGTAAATAACGTAGAATGTGCTTAACACCATTCCAATGTCTTTTTGTTGGCATTGAACTATATCTTGCTAGTAGATTAACTGCAAAAGCTATATCTGGTCGGGTATTTGTAGCAAGATACATTAGTGCACCAACTGCACTGAGATATGGTACTTCAGGACCTAATATCTCTTCGTTGTTTAGTCGAGGACGAAAAGGATCCTTGTCTACATCAAGTGATCGTACAACCATAGGTGTACTTAATGGATATGCTTTGTCCATGTTAAAGCGTTTTAGGACCTTTTCAACATAAGTTGACTGATGGATGAAAATTCCATTTCTTGTATACTCGAACTGCAGGCCGAGGCAATACTTGGTTGTTCCAAGATATTTCATTTCAAATTCCTTTTTCATGTAATTAGCTGTTTGTTGAATCTCTTCAGGAGTCCCAATAATATTTAGATCATCAACATAAACTGCTATAATTACATAACCCGACTTTGTCCTCTTTATAAAGACGCAAGGGCTTACTTGGTTATTTATAAAACCATGTCTTAGTAGGAACTCACTAAGATGGTTATACCACATGCGACCTGATTGCTTCAACCCATATAAGGACCTCTTTAACTTGATGGAGTACATGTGACGAGGTTTTGATCTTAATGCTTCAGGCATTTCTAATCCTTCGGGGATTTTCATGTATATATCTGTATCTAATGATCCATAAAGGTAAGCAGTTACTACATCCATAAGTTGCATTTGAAGTTGTTCAACAACCGCCAAACCAACTAGGAATCTAAGTGTTGTTGCATCCACTACAGGTGAATACGTTTCTATATAATCCACTCCTGCTTTTGTGAAAAGCCTTGTGCAACGAGTCTGGCTTTATATCTTACTACTTCATTACGCTCATTGCGTTTTCGTACGAACGCCCATTTAAAGCCGACTGGTTTAACGCCTTTTGGTGTTGGAGCTACTGGTCCAAAAACACCGCGTTTGTTTAATGAATCCAGCTCTACTTTGATTGCACCTTTCCAATTCTCCCAATCATTTCGATTTTGACATTCCATCATTGTTTGAGGATCATTGTCATCTTCATCCATGACTTCTATTGCCACCGTATAAGCAAATATGTCATCTAGGACTATGTCATTTCGATGCCACCCCAAACCGGTAGTTGCATAGTTAATTGACATCTCAAAATTATCCTCGACATCCTTTTCTTTTCTTTCGGGGTCCTTAGATAATATCTCTTCTGGGATTATATCTTTATGGATGTTAGTGATAGGAGTATCAACACCTTTATGTGTTGTTATTGTCTCTTTCCTCTTCCGGGGAATTGTATCCTTAGAGCCTAGTGGTCTCCCACGCTTCCGGCGTGCTTGAGAATCACTAGCTATTTGTTGGTTTGGAGTTACTACAGGAATCTCCAATCGAGCTGGTGCATTTTCAGCTGGTATATGTGACATCGTCACCTTCTTGGCATCTGTAAACGCATCTGGTAATCTATTTGCAACACTTTGCAAATGTATGATCCTTTGAACTTCAAGTTCACTTTCATTTGTTCTTGGATCTAGAAATGATAGAGAAGTGGAATTCCACGAAATCTCTTTCTTAATTATCTCCTTATCTTCTCCCCCTAGAGTTGGAAATTTTGCTTCATCAAAGTGACAATCTAAATACCGAGCTGTAAATAGATCACCAGTCATAGGCTCTAGGTATTTTATAATTGATGGGGACTCAAACCCCATGTATATTCCCAACCTTCTTTGTGGTCCCATTTTAGTCCGTTGAGGGGGAGGAATAGGGACATACACCGCACATCCGAAAATTTTCAAATATGAAATATCGGGTTCTCTTCCGAAGACAAGCTGTAATGGGGAGAACTTATTATTAGCGGTCGGTCTAAGACGAATTAAAGCTGCAGCATGCAAAATTGCATGGCCCCAAGCCGATGAAGGTAATCTAGCCCTCATTAACATCGGTCTAGCTATTATCTGTAACCGCTTGATTAACGACTCTGCAAGGCCGTTTTGGGTATGGACATGAGCCACTGGGTGCTCAACCACAATACCAATTGATTGACAATAGTCATTAAAAGACTTTGATGTAAATTCTCCCGCATTGTCTAACCTGATTCTTTTAATCGAATAATCAGGAAAATGAGCCCTTAATTTGATAATCTGGGCTAAGAGCCTTGAAAATGCAACATTCCGTGTTGATAGTAGGCTTACATGTGACCATCGTGTTGAAGCATCTATCAACACCATAAAATAACTAAATGGTCCACATGGCGGTGCAATCGGTCCACATATGTCACCTTGAATCCGGTCAAGGAACATAAGAGATTCTGCGTTGACCTTTGTCATTGATGGCCTTGTTATTAATTTGCCAAGAGAACAAGCCGTACATGTCAAGTCACCCCTTGATAGGAACTTCAGGTCCTTTATCGGGTGTCCGTGTGAACTTTCAATGATCCTGCGCATCATTGTATCACCTGGGTGACCAAGTCTATCATGCCACAAAGAAAATTTTGCATTGTCAACTAACTTCTGGTTTGTGACATTGTAACTCTCAATGGGGTATATAATTGTGCCATATAAATCAGGTGTTAATGTTCTCATCTTTTCCAAGACTTGCTTCTGGCCCGTCTTAAAAGATGTGAGAAATAGATATTCCGTATCATTCTCATTCATGGTTTCCATGTGATAACCATTGAATCTTATATCTTTGAAACTCAACAGATTCCGTTGTGAGTTACTTCAATACAAAGCATCTTTGACATATATTCTTGTTCCTTCGGGTAACAAGATAGAGGCTCTTCCGGAACCTTCTATAAGATTGCTTGTTCCAGATATGGTATTGACACTAGTCTTCGCCATTTGCAGGCTCATGAAAAACTTCGGGTTTTTCAAAATAGTATGGGTCGTGGCACTATTTATGAGACAAAGCTCCCCACCATTGAACTTTCCACATGGGTGATTCATTCGAACAATCGTGCTGATAACGTGATAAAATAAGACAAGAAATATGTAGAGAGGAGAGATTGTATTGTCTTTGTGTGTCTCTCAATGAGAACTACAAGGCCTTATATAGGCATAGATGGAGAAGGTTACAAGATAAGAGGGTCATCAATATGGACCTTTGGTTTTCCACCATGTGGGTGTTATAGAACAACACATAAAGGTGGGGGATATGAAGAGGTGTAACATCACCTATAATAAGTAGTAGTATTATAACAAATTAAAGAAAATAAAAAAATGGCAAAAAATATGAATGGTCAAGACTCCTAAATGCCTCTAAGATTGACACATTATTCTAAACTATTCTAAATTAAGAGTTTATATAGATAATTAGTAAAAATAAATAAAAAAATAAAATTAAAGGAAAAAGAAGAAGAAATGAGAATTAAAGAAAATAAAAAAAATGGCAAAATATATAAATGATCAAGACTCCTAAAATGCCTCTAATATTGACAAATCATTTTAAACTCTTCTAAATTAAGAGTTTATACAGATCAATCACCAATTCTCAACAAAGTGTAAAAAGTGAAGCATCTGGACAGTGTCCAGACAGATAGCAAGAGCATTTTTAAGAACAGTGGGATCCGTATACACCATCTCCAAACACAACTGTAGCGGATGCGAAGTTACTACTTCCGGAGTTCCGGGGCAACATTGAGAACTGTAAAGCGAAGCTACTACTTCCGGGGTTTTCAACTTACGAGCACCTGCGATTGCGCTAATTTCTCAGCCCCAATACCTTTCTAATAACGTCCTCATTTCAATCCATTAATTAATGATTTTTTATTTACTGTATTTAACAATTTTTTCTCCTTCTTCCAATGTTCTCTTCCTTGCTTTGGAAAAACCTGAATTCATCACCTCTGTGCAGCTTCATTTGACTTCCAAATCCCTCTCTCTCTCTCCCCCACTTCAATTGAATACTATTTGGTGTCATTTTCATCCTCATCAAAATTAACCAAGCTCTAATTTCTTATTTCCACAAACCAAAACCCCCAAATTAGATTAGGCCTTTGAATTCCTCTCACGAGCCCTCCGTGTGAGCACGTCTTAATTGCCTCACACTCTCCTCCATTCCCCCCAACAATTCCATCTGCCGGTTTCCGCAAATAACCCAATTCCATATAAAAATCCCGCCTTTCTGTTTTTCATCGTTTAATTAGGGAGATCCATCGAGAGATGAGCAGCGTATCAGTCACGGCTCCGGCGACGACTGACGCAGCTGATCTACAGACCGACGATGAAGCATCAAGAACGCTTCTTGATTTGTTGACCACCGAGAAGATGGACGGCTCCGATCCTTCCGCCGTCGCCACCTCCACGGCCACCCCAATTGGATCTGATTCATCGTCGCAGGGTCAGCTCGGCCGGTGGGGCACGCTCAAGCAACGGCTCGGATTGAACGCCATCATCTGCTGTGGCGGTGGTTGGGCCCACCACAACCGCTCTTTCTCCGACGCCTTGTTGCCCGCCGTTCACGAGGATTACGATGACCCCGAGGCCGACGAGGACCACTCCCGTCCGTCCACACCTGATGACCGTAACGAGGTAATTAAAGTTGTTGCGGGGTTTTAGATTTTATATTTTCAAATTTACTTTACTATTTTGTACTCTTATTTGTTTGTTGTATTTCATTTCATTTTATTATTTTCTAACTCTTTATTAATACCATAATCTATTATTTTAATAGTGGTGTTGATACTTGATAATTGATATTTTGAATCATTTACTAAGAAAGGAAAAAAAATTCTTTTACTTTGTTAATAAGAATTCTCTTGCAAAACATAACATTTTCGACTAATGCATGTATTTTCAATATTTTATGATGAGAAAAATTATATAAAATACTAAGTAGAACTTAAAAAAATGATTTCATACTTACAAATAAAAAAATTAATGATTTATAATTTTTATCAGCTTTATAATACCTCCATTAGTTTAACAATACTTGCCCTTCTAATATTTTATACACTTTTATACTCCTTAGTTTTATTTCACTTTCTATATTACTAACAATTTATTAATCATTATTAGAGCAATGGTCTAAAATTTAATCCAAAATATTAAGATAATAAGTATTTTTTAACATAATTTTCAAGAAAACGGTAATTACTATTGTACAGAGAGATTATTTTCAGTATTGAAAATAGTATATATTGAAAATTTTGTATTTAAATTTATGAAACTTTTAAAAAGATTTCACTTTGTCTTAATATGCGTGTTGAAAATGAAAACTCATATAATCATCAATATGGAGTACTATTAATAAAGTTAATATTTCACTTTCAATTTTCATAATAAATTGGAAATTCCTTAAATAAAGTGAACAATTTCCAAATATATCAGGAGCCAACGACGAATATTCTGGGGACGCCAGGGGTGAACCTGGCGACGGCGTTGGCGGAGGAGCGGCAATCACGCCAACTAGCGACGATGGCGATCCCTCCGGCGGAGGTTGAGGCTGAAGGCGAAATCTTCAGTAGCGTACCGGGGACGCCAACACCAGCGAAGGTGTCGCTGATGAGGCTGATGGCGGAGGCGGCAGTGGAGGACGAAGAGGTCGTCGTAGGGGAGCTGGCGAGCGGTGGCGCGGGGAGCTGCTGCGTGTGTATGGAGAGGAAGAAGGGCGCGGCGTTCATCCCGTGCGGACACACCTTCTGTAGGGTGTGCTCCCGCGAGCTCTGGCTTAACCGCGGTTCTTGCCCACTCTGCAACCGCTCTATCCTCGACGTCCTTGACATTTTTTAGTCGTTCAATTTATTTTATTTTTAAAAATTTATGTTATTGTAAACCACGGCTAATCAAGGTCGTACACGTGTGTGATTTGCATATATCGGGCTAATACTTGTAAATCAATACTTCATCCATCTCAAAATATAGATAATTTGTTAACACCTCTTAAAAATGTGATTTGTTCAAAACATATTGTGCCACGCGCTTGTTATAACGTGGGTGATTTGGTAAGGATCCCACATCATCTTATTTTTAAAAAAAGAAACAGTAAACCATTTTAATCTCAACACTTTGATTCATCTTTAATCAATGTTCAGAATTTATTAACATTTAAAATCGTAAGAATTGTTAACATTTGATCCATATTCTATATTTTATATATATGTAAAAAAAATAATCTGTTCATATTTATATTTTGAGATGGAGGGAGTAACTTGGAAAATGTGGCGTTCGGAGAGTTGAAGTACGCACGTAATCTACCAAACTAATTTGAAATTTCTAGAGGGTATAGAAAAGAAATGAGGTCAATGATATCTGGTTAGGGATGGGTCCACATCACATTTAAATTAACACAAGAATTAGGTATATTACAAATAATTTTGTTGAGTAAGGAATAAATTAGGCTTTATAGAAGATTTGGATGATCATGAAATGATTATTATTATGGCTAAATTGGTTCCATTGATTGTGATAATTTAATTATGAAGGGAAATATGATTCTATGCAAGTTTGGTTCAAGATTAAAATCTTTTGATGCGGGCGTCTAATTTAGCTCCGTCTTCGGGTTCAAGTTAAGTCGCATTAATTTAAATCCAAAAGGGTTGACACCCGAAGTGCATTGGTTTCTTTTGTTGAGGTATCTAGTTTACTTTTCGGCAGTGGCGGAACACTTTGGTGGCCAGGATGGCCCTGGCCCCACAAATATTTTTGAAACATATGTAATTATATATTTAGTATTATTTGTATAGATAATTATATATGATATTAATAGTGAAAGAGTAAAATAATAAATAATTTAGTTGTTAATGTCTAAAGAGTAACCTTTAATTAATTTAGAGGTTAGAGATTCAAGCCTTCGTACCTGTAAACTTGGGAGACTTTGAAAATAACTTTTTCTGATATTTCATTGTGTACCAGTATAAGAGTATATATATTACAAAGATAGGTAGACGTTGGAAATAAGAGATCCCTATAATCCTGGACTAGTTGGAGATAGGGAATATGCTATACATGATTTTAGGAACTAATATAACCATACAATTTACAACTTAAATTCCTTCTCTAACGGTCTGCTATTACCCCCCGGCAAGACCAAGGGCAGACTGGACTTGGAGCTTGGAACGAAGAAGAGATAACCGATCCTTGCTTAGGGGCTTTGTGAAGATGTCTGCCAATTGATCCGTAGAGGCAACACGACTAATCCCCAGATCACCGACCTTAATTTGCTCTCGAACAAAATTAAAATCTAATTGAATGTGTTTAGAACGGGAGTGAATTACCGGATTTTTGCACATGAACGTGGCACCAATATTATCACACAACAACATAGGAGGACGTTGAACCGGTACTTGGAGATCACGTAGCAACTGTTTAAGCCAGAGCAACTCAGCTGCAATGTAAGCCAACGCTCGATACTCCGCTTCGGTGCTAGAACGAGCGACGACCTTTTGTTTTCGAGATGTCCAGCTTATGAGATTCTTCCCATGGAATATGGCAAATCCATACTGAGAGCGGCAATCATCCAGGTCTGAGACCCAACCAGCATCCGAGTAGGCCAGGAGGAATGGAGTTGTAGTCGGTCGAAATTGTAGGCTGTGATCAATGGTGCCATTTAAATACCGGAGGATGCGTTTGACAGCTTGCCAATGTAGGGTGGTCGGAGAATGCATAAACTGGCAAACTCGATTGACGACAAAGGCAATGTCCGGCTGGGTGATGGTTGCATACTGAAGGGACCCAACTGTTTGGCGGTATAGAGTGGGATCGGAGAATGGTTCACCCGCCCGATACAATTGCGTGGATGGGTCTGCTGGAGTAGAGATTGGCTTAGACTCGAGCATGTTGCTTCTTGTCAGGATGTCACGGACATAGTTGGACTGGGAGAGATTCATACCGGTTGATGTCTTGATGATTTAAAGGCCAAGAAAGTAATGAAGATCTCCGAGATCTTTGAGGGCGAAAGATTGATGAAGATTGGTGATGAAGCGCTGAATAAGGGCCTGATTGTCACCAGTAATGATCAAGTCATCGACATATACAAGCACATAGATAGTAGTGGCGGATGAAGAATGAACAAACAACGAGGTGTCCGATTGACAAGCACGAAATCCATGGGTGACAAAGTGATGTTTGAGCTTGTTGAACCAAGCCCTCGATGCCTGTTTAAGACCGTATAAGTCCTTGTGTAGTTGACATACATGGGATGGACGAGATGGATCTTCGAATCCCTTTGGTTGCTCCATATAAACCTCCTCCAATAAGTCCCCATTAAGGAAAGCGTTATTGATGTCGAGTTGTTTGATGTGCCAACCTTTGGACAAAGCAATGGATAGAACAAGTCGGATGGTCGTGGGTTTGATAACGGGGCTAAAGATGTCAAAGAAATCAATCCCTTCAGCCTGACTAAACCCCTTCGCAACCAATCGGGCCTTATATCTCTCGATCGTGCCATCGGAGTGTCGTTTGATCCTGAAAATCCACTTACAACCAACAAGATTAGCATGTCTTGGACGAGGAACAATAGACCAAGTGTTATTACGCATTAAGGCGTCATATTCCTCCTTCATCGCAAACTTCCAACAATCGTGCTTAAGTGCCTGGGCGACGGTTTTCGGTTCAACTGCGGGCATGGAAACAAGGTCGGTGAAGAAGGTCTTTGGTTTCAAGGAATTTGTGCTAGCCCGTGTTGTCATTTGGTGTTCGTTGTTCGCAGCGGCTCGAAAGTATGTAGGAATGGCTTCAGAAGGTGGGAGGCGAGCCCGAGAGCTAAACATATGTTGTTGATATCGTGGGAATGTAATAGGTGGGCTCCTAGTAGGGGGAGGTGACGTTGAGGTGGGAGATGTGGTAGGGTCAGAGGCAAGGCCAAGCAAGGTTGTGGAGGAGGGAGGAGGTAGGGGTGTGGCAACGGGACATTCACATGGTGCGGCAATGGCGGCATAAGGAAAGACTTCCTCATTAAAAACAACATGGCAAGACACATATATGCGAGAGGTGGGTATGTGATAGCATGAGTAGGGTTGTAACCAATAAAAACACAAGGGAATGAGCGGAAATCCATTTTGTGAGCATTGTAAGGACGAAGAAATGGGTAACACAAACACCCTAATGTTTTTAAAAACCCAAAATCAGGTTCTTTCTTGTATAAGATCTGATATGGCGAGAGAAATTTGAGGGTAGGAGAGAGGGTACGATTGTGGAGATAGGTAGCTGTTTTAAAAGCATGTTCCCAAAAAATTGGAGGAAGAGACGATTGCGCCAAAAGAGTGAGACCTTTTTCAACGATTATCTGATTTCGACGTTCAACGGCGCCGTTTTGCTCTTGTGTATAGGCACACGAAACACGATGAATGATGCCACATGACTGAAGGAAGGAGGATGCATTTTGGTATTCACCTCCCCAATCGGTTTGGAGAGACTTAATATCACATTCAAATTGGGTTTCGATCATAGTGCGGAATTGCACAAAGGTGGAGAAAACCTGCGATTTATGTGACAGAAAATATATCCAAACAAATTTAACATAATCATCAATAAATAGAACGAAATAACGATTTCCATTCATGGAAAATGCAGGAGAAGGTCCCCAAACACCAGAATAAACCAAATCAAAAGGTCTTGATGAAACAATATGGGAAGCGGAAAGATGCAATCGACGACTCTTTCCTAACTGGCAAGGGGCACAAACATTTGAAAATTTATTTGTAGTGATAGGAAGATGAAAATTGGAGACCAAGCGCCGTAAGATTTCCTCATGGGGATGCCCTAGCCGACAGTGCCACTGGTGAAGGGAAGTGCGAATGCCCGTGAGAGCCAGGGACGAGGTTTTGGTGGTTGAGGTGGAGGGCAACCGATAGAGGCCATTTTCAACGGCCCCGGTTAGTAGGAGTTGCCCCTAAAAATTTTTAATATGACATAAGTGAGGCCAAAACTCCATCATAATATTATTATCTTGACATAATTTGGAAACACTAATCAAATTTTTGGTTAGACGAGGCACAATAAGCACGTTGGGTAATTTAAGATTATGAAGAAAACATGAAGCAAGATGCGAAATAGACAAATGGTTACCGTTCCCAACTTGAAGCTTGTCGGAACCAACATAGTAATATGCAACAGTAAGCTTGCGAATATCCAGAGAGACATGATCAGTAGCCCCAATATCGAAATACCACGACGGGTCGATAGAGGAAGGGTTGTTGTGCTCAGTGACATGAGCTTGTTTTGAAGAATCCCTCGGATTAGGACGGCGAGAGGGAAAATCGACTTGACTTGAGTGCTGCCAGCAATCAATTGCTTCATGACCTAGCCTGGAACAAAGCCGACATTAGGGAGGGGCACGGGACGGGACGGGACGGGATTGAGCCGGGACGGGACTCGTCCCGCGAAATTTTTACGGGGCGGGATCGGGACGGGATTGACACTTTTTTTTCGGGACGGGATGGTGTCTGGATGGGACGGGATCGGGACGGGACGGGCCTTGTCCCGCAAATAAAAATAATAAAATATTATATAAATTTGCAAAGTGAAAAATGTTTTCATAATTCATTAATTTGTATAATATGTTTAATACGGTATTATTCTCAACTATATTATTCAATAATAATAATAATAATATTATTATTATTATTATTAATATTAATATTATAATACTATTATTAATTCATACAATGATTGTATAATTAATTATAATGTTAAACATATTTGGCTACATTATCTTACTAGATCGGGATGGAAAGGAATTGAGACGAGATTCACCGGATACTGTCTCATTATCGATTGATAGTTGGGAAGAATACCGTATTTAGCTATTTGTCTCTTGTAGCTCTAAATGGGTATAATAATAATAATAATAATAATAATAATAATAATAATAATAATAATAATAATAATAATAATAATAATAATAATAATAATAATAATAATAATAATAATGCCACGTTATAATTAAATAATAATAATAATAATATCACTTATTTTTATTGTTATTATTATAAAATAATTATACTTTACAAGAAAAAAATATTATAGGATATAATAATAATAATAATAATTTTATTATAAAGTAATATTATTAAATTAAATTATAATATTATATAATAATAATAATATTATAATAAATTATTATTATAAATTGAAAATTATTATTATAATTATAAATAATATTTGCTCAAATAATAATATTATTATTATTATAAAAAAATAATATTATTATTATAAATGGAAGATTATGATTATAATTATAATATTTTCTCAAAATAATAATACTAATAATATATTATTATCATTCTATAATAATAATAATAATAATATTATTATTATTATTATTATTATAAAAAATATTATTATTATTATTATTATTATTATTATAATGTGCGGGACGGGACGGGATTTGCGGGATCCCACCGGGTTCGTCCCGCATAATTTTTGCGGGACGGGATTCACTATTTTGTCCTAAATTCCACCGAGATCGGGACGGGATCGGGACGGGACCGGGACGGGATCGGGATTTGCGGGATTTGTGCCCACCCCTAGCCGACATTGTGGGCAGCCCCGTCGGCGGCTGTCCTGCTGGTTGCGATTACCTCCGGAGTCGGATGAGCTGCGATTAAGAGTGTCCTGGTTTCCTGGAGAGTGAGCCACTGTATTCGCTGATGGAACATCACGAGACTGATCAGGAAGGAAAGGTGCGGGGTGGTGTTGAGCGTCGATTTGGCGGCCCAGCTCTCGGTCTAAACGAGCCTCCTCTTCAAGAAGAAGACCAATGAGACCGTCTGGTGTCATATCTTCCGAATTCATCATGAAGGACCTGATAGGTCGTAAGAAGAGTAGGCCTGCCAAAATATGACCAATGAGATCCTCATCGGACACCGGTTGTAGAGCCTCTGCAAGGGAGTGTAAAGGCTCGGGATTTTAAATTCTATATTCACGGGAAAAAAAAAAGGAAAAATTAAAATGAATTTTAAAGCGGAATTCAAAAGAAAAACTCGTTAACTCGTATTTTAAAATCCTTAAAGCGGATTCCGGCCTAATTCTGAACTTGAAGGACAATTCCGTCGTGTTACCTTGGGATTTGAAATAAACTTTGGGATGTCGGCATCTTTGAAAAGTTGAAACGTTATTTTGATCGAGTTGGGATAGAATCGAAAGAGCGGAATAAAGATTTATTTTTCGGGTATTGAATTTCAACAGTGGGACCACATTATTTGTCATCTTCCTCCCACCTCTATCCCAATTGCTGTTAATTTCAAAAAAAATCAGAAACCCCCCCCCCCCCTTGCAGCCCACGCCGATTTCCCATTTACCACATATCAAAACCCAATTTGCATTTGCAGGCTCCTCTGTTCATTTTGTTGTAAAGCCAACCTAACCTTATCTTCTTTCTCTCCTGTTTCATCAAGCTCCAGCACCACCTCAAGGAGCTCCTCGCCATTCCACCTTCGTTCCAATCCGCCACCATTCTGATGGCATCCTCGTCATCCCGCAGCCACCAAGTCACCATCACCTGAGCACCCCCTTCCTTTCTCCTCCTTAGGCCGCCGGCCACAGTACCGCCACCAACACCTCCGAAGCTCCACCGTCTTCCCTCATCTGTTGAAGAATGACCTGTGCGCTCTTGGCTTCTCCAGCAGCAGCATCTCCCTCCCATTCCTTCCTTGAGCAGCCGGTAGCCGAGCGAATGCCCAGAGCCGCCAAGAGCCGTCGCAGGCGCCTCTCCTTCCCTCTTTTCCGTCCAGAAATCCGGTAACCCCTCCTTTCACCTCCTTTCGCTCGAATAGGCCATAAAGGTCCACCTTTACTCACTCCCCCTTCATCCCAGGCCAAGAGCTACTCGTTCCGACCACCGGCGAAACTATACGGATCCAGATCGAGCCGAATCGGTCCTTGTTCCGGCGAACCTTTCGACACCGGTGAGATGTCTTTCCCCTCCTTCCTCCTTGCTATCGCTTATCCTTTTGCTTGGGTTGGGTTCGGAATGGGGTTGTCGGTCGGTTGGGCGAGGTTTTGGTCGGAGACGGGACGCCGGCGAGGCTCTGCCTCCCTTTCTTCTCTCCGCTTCGTTTCCGTGGTGGCAGGGCAAAGACAGCAGAACTGGGTCTTTCTTTTCTTTTGGTTTGGGCCGGGTTTTGCTTCTCTAAACCGGGTTATATCTTGTGTGTGGGTATTGAATAAGGAGAGGTAAAGGTATCCGGGTTGGGCTTACCCTTGGGCTTCTTCCGGGTTAATTGTGTGGGTTGGGTTCTACCTTTTATTATTGTTATTTTGGTTGTTGCTTTAGGATATGTTATATGACATGCTACTACTTAATTGTTGTTAGTTCCATCATAATAATAATTATTATATTTATTCGGCTTTTAAGAAATATATTTTATGAAATTTTGATTATCCATTTTAAAGTGTTTAAAATAATATTATTGAACTACGGATTTTATGATGAGTAAATATTTGATCTCGGGAATTATGAGAGGATCTATTGTTATTAATCTATAAATATGGTTTGGTGGTTATTTTAGTTTAATATACAATTTGGTAAACTATCTTAAAGGTTTTAGGTTTTGAAATAAAAAATGCCGGAATTACTTTAATGGTATAAATTTACATGTTGACTAAAGATTTAATATATTATAAATGGGTTTTGGCCAATTATGATTTGAGAAAATATTTTGAATATGAGTTGACTTAACTTGATATTTAAAAGTTTGGAAAATTTCGGGAAACGAGTTGGAAATGTCGTTGGTAAGATTTATCGATGGGTTTGATTGGAAATGAAATGATTTTGGTTGATGTTGATCTTATCGGAAATGTTTTGGAAAACGGTTTTACTATCGATGGGTTTTAAGGATGATGAGAACTTGGGTTTCGTGTGTATGAATGTTGGACCGGTAGCTTATGGAAATGGCTTGATGATAGGTGTGTATTGCTTCTGGATTGCTTTGGACTTGTATTTGGGCCCTTGCTTGCATTATCCTGCTGTTCTGCATCTTCAGGTAAGTTCCCTAGGGGGCTTACTCAGGTTGGACATTCATGCCTGTTGTTGCATTTTATGTTAGGTGTTGCATATGCATAAAAGCATGCCATGTAGTATCATGTTTAGGTTGCACTAATTGATTGAGCATCTGTTTACTTTATGCGTTTGAAACAGAACGGCCGTTATCTGTGATAGTCCTAGAGTCTTTGCTAGGGTCATAGGGTAGCCCAGCCTCATCGGGTACCCTGAGTCAATCGAGTCATGAACTTCCTTGTATTATGATATGCCTGCGGGCTTTATTGTGGAGCGGGTTAGGCATGCGTGCCCCCCGATTATGATGGAATGCATTCACGAGCTGGCCAGTCTCCGCCCTATCGGAAGGGGGTGGAGGTAGGAGAGGGATATGCCACTTGGCATTGTCTTGGGCCCTTTACAGTATTTCTGCACATTATTATACTTAGGGGCATGCTAGTGTGTTTGACCTTCGTACTGCATTAGAGCATCTTTATTAGGTATAGCACATACTATGTGGCCTCAGCGAGGACTGCCGGTCCCGCATGAGTGGCTCGATCTGACTCCTTTCCCCGTTCTTCTTGTAAAGGTATTCTCTGCAGATTTGAGTGCTTGATGTCTATATGACGGGGTTCCCTGTTGGCGAATCGAAGAATCTGGCTAATATCCTAATTTAGTAAAATGGTAATTAAACACTCATGTTTTGGTTTTGACCGGTTCTTCCGTGACACTTGTATCTTTACTTTGCTTTCGCCTTACTTCCGTCTGAAATGGATTCCGCGACATAGTCTTAGGACAGGTCAAGGGTACCCAACGGCCCTTCGATGTTTTTAGGGTTTGAAATCCCTCTTTCTACTAATCTTAAAATGAGTTTGAAACCTCGACCCGTACCTGGATTGCAAGATCCGAACAAGGGGTTTTATCCCTTGAAACGTAACCCGGAAATCATAATTCTGGGCCGTTACAAAGATGGTATCAGAGCTGAGGTTGTGCAATTCGGGTACGCAAGGGTCGAGTGTATGTTTTGGAAAACCGCCCATGAATTTCAAAGGATTTCAAGGGATTTTAAGAAGGGCAAAATGAACTTAAGATGACTAATTGAAATTGGACTAAGTAATGGACTTGACTTGTAATAAAAGAGGAAGACCGACCAAATGGGGACGCGAGTGGGTAGTGAAAGCGCTAGACCACCCCTATTGGGTGTAGTGGGAACGGTAGGCAAAATACCAGCTTGTTCTTTACAGATGGGTTGGGAGACTCTAAGGAGATCATTATGAGTGTTATTGACTGATTCTATGCTGAGTGCTTAATATGCTAAAGTCTGATTGGTATGCCTAACAATTAAATGTGTATTGATTGATCTATGTAAACGGGATAGTGGGAGTACCCTTGTTTTGTGTGGTCAAACCCAGCTTGTGTGAAATAGCCTCTTTCACTATTTTTGTTAACCCTTTGACGGTTCTATCAAGTCTTTTTCCCGTACGTCAGTGTCTTCCACGGGGAATCGGGTTGGTAAACAAATTGTGTCGGAGTCATTTATGGGTATGAAGGTTGTCTGCGTGAGTATTGGAAGGTGGTTCTTGATGGCATTTTGAGTCAAAAGTAAGGTGTCATGGGGCTGTCTTTCTCGATTCTTATGATAATCAACCAGTGTTTTCTTACCACGAAGAGTCATACCAGAGTCCCACGGGAAGGAAGGGTGATAAGTCGGTTGGGAAAAGTCAGTGGATGCCCTTAGGAATTTCTGTCCGGTTGTTATGGTGACTCTCTCTGAATTGCATGACATAATCTTGTAATCTTCCGCATGTAGCTTGCAAATGATCATTAGTAAAAGCTGCTCCTGTTATGCCTTGTTTTCTGTCATGATTTTATTGTTAAGCTCATAATGTGGTTAGTTACATTTCTCAAGTCTCGTGTTGTGTCTTGCCTTCTATCATGATTATATGTTGTTATAGCATGTTTACTTGGCCTATTAACCGTATGATGGATTGGAAACATGAACCATATGGTATGATCCTACATGATCGTTATTTTCTCCTGGATTAGGTTCATGCTAGTGTGATCGTTAAATTTTGACACCCTGAAGAAGCAAGTTCCTTATTTGATACGTGCTGCAACTTGATGTCAACTTGCCTTATATGATATGTAATTTCCCATACATGTTATTGTGATGATCCTTAATGTAAATTCGTGATTGTATAACATTCCGTATCCATGCTAGTCACATTGTTTAGAGGTCTCGTGTTGCATCTCACTTTCTGTCATGATTATGTTTGGTCTCGCGTGTCCAATTGACCTATTGTAATGATCGTACTACTGATTGGTTAGAAACATGAATGGCATGATATGAGTCTATATGGATGTAGCTTTTCCTGAATTAGGTCCATGATAGTGTGGTAAGCTCTTCTTTGTACGAATGCCCCGTAAGATGATCTCCTCGGCATTTTAGGTAGTGTTGCCCTTGGCCTTGCTTGATTAAATTAGTAGTTCCATCTGTGACAATGTTATCGAAGCAATATCTTGATATATGCGTGTCTCATTTAGTATTATTAAACTGGAACACATGCCCCTGTATTCTACTTATATTGCCATGTTACGTAGGCTTATATTATGCACTGCTACATTCCTCCCACGCCTTGTATCGCTGGACTATGTTAATGTGGTCTCGTTTGTATCGTTGTGTTAGTCAATCAAGCGCATGTATGTATCAAATGTTGTGTTGAGCCATTAGTGTCATGTAGGACCCTTGATTGTAACTTGTGCGAATTTACATCTTGCCTACATTACTTTTGATTTTCTCTGAGCTAGGTCCCTGATAGTGTGATCCTTCTCTTTTCCTATCATCTTAGATTGTTTTACTCACCCTGATTAGATTAATGTTGAGTTCGATGATTGACTTGCTCTCCGTAATTGGGTAATCCTAGCATGCTTACATGTTATCGCTCGGTAGTGTTACCCTATTGTTCTATGACATCCTCTCGTGCTTGCATAAATGTATGACTTGACACCTCGCATGATCACACACCACGCTATACCATGATTCCGCATACGCATGACACCTGAATGTTAGAATGAATCTAGTCAAGTTATCTTGATTGTGTGCATGTTCGATATGTGCCAGTAGTGTCATGTAGGGCTTATGATTTCCAATATGACTCGCCAAATGATCACGTGTTGTACTTGTTCTATGATGTGATGATTATTGTATCGTGAATGTGCTCTATGATGGTTCGTTCTTAGTATGATTATAATGTATCGCCCATGGTGTATTTCTTGTTACTTTTGACGATGTCTCATGTTTCGTAAATATTATGCTGAACTCCTCTTGATGACTCTTGACTATGCTTGTATCACATAATGTATCACTAGTACCATGTAGGACCCATGCTTTCTAAATGTATCTCGTCATATGATTACGTGCCATGCTTGACCTATTATACGATCATTGTGTCAGATAAGATAGTTACTATGTTGCTCTTACATGTCCTTTTATGATGCATACACTACGCTCGTGCATTGTTCATATATGTGATAATTGTGATGCCTATTTAATCCTGCATATCTTGCTTAAGTTGCTAGGCATATTTGCCTTCATGGGATAATAGACTACTATCTTGTCTCGCGTGCACCCGTGTAGCACTCGAATATGTCTTTTAGGAATGAATACGTATGTCGTGCTTCTTGAGATAGGTACATGTTAGTGTGGATTAATATGATTGATATGCCCCATTATGAATTTGTGTATGTTTGTCACAATTGCAACCTAATGGACCTCCATAAGGGCGTTGTTGCTATTCTCGGGTCAGAGTCTTGCCTCTAGTATTGTCGTCTTTAGTTGTGGTACGTGTTTGTCCCCGAAAGGAATTTGGGTTGTCTTATCTTGTCACTCCCCTATCTCCGCTAACTTGAACTCCTACGCGATACATTGAACGAGCGACCGCACATGAAAGAGAAAGGAAGTTGCATAACGATAGAGCTGTGTGGCGGAAGCGTGGGCCCATAACCCACAAGCCTCATGATCGACGGTGTTGGTGGGACAAGTATGTCCTGAGGATTGCGGCTATCGAGTATGATATGACTTGCAGGCGGGAGTGTCCTCCGTTTGAATTGCTAACTTTTCTAAATATGTTGATAACCATGTTGCAATGCTTTGATGGTGACGTTTATGTGTTGATGTGCTGACTTGGTAATAATTGTTGTCTGATTGTCTGTTGTTTATGATGATATGATTCGGTGCCTTACAGTTCTAATGTACATGATGTCTTGATGCATTGATGCTTGAGTTGCTAAGCATTATCTAAATTCTTGTACCTATGAAAGTATGAACTGCAATGCTAAAAACCTGAATTGTTTATCTTCTAAGGTTATGATGCAACTTGCTATCTTGACTTGATTATGTGCATATATGATGATTTGTAATAATGATTGAGCATGATGGTAAATTGAAACTTGTTGACATAGTTACAATAATTGATTATGAACCCATGATTCTATGTTTATAAATGCTGGTTGACCTGATGTAGATCTTATGTGTGATGATTTCATGATTGTTTCTCCTTTAAACCTGTGGGTGAGATCATTTGGTAGTGTGGTCGGAGAGTGGTGAAAGAATTTGAGCGATTAGGGTGACCGATGGTTTATTAGGCAAATCACGAGAGAGAGAGATGTTGGCAGGGTATGATGCTTGTGATGTCTTGAGTAGTATGAGAAGTGTGGGGAATGGCTTTTGAGAGTATTGAGGACATAGTATGAAAGGGTGCTCATGTGTGAAGTTAGAGATAGGAGTTGGATTCTTAGAGGTGGATGATGTGTGGTAGTGCTTGATGGAATGAGGGGTGAGATTGGAGTATCGAAATAAATTGAGATTTCTTTGGGGGAAATTTTGTCCGAGTTGACGTTGGCGAGTCTAGAAGAGGATTAGTCTTGGCTTGACAGTAGAGATGGGTGAGTGGGGGTTGTATTTTATTTTGACTGGTATGACGTGAGAATTTTCTTGATTATGTGATTTAATTATATTTGCTGGCATGATGTTAGATAGCAACTATGATGAATCTGATCCAGAATGATATTACATGTTGTTATGCAATATTGAAATCTAGTTGGTAGTGACAAGTGTTACCATGATATATTATTATCCTGTTATATTGGTTTAGAAGCATGTTAGGACGTGCTGTGATATGACATGTGAAGTAATGAAGAGGATGAACTATGGGATAATGATGTGCTATTATGTGGAAACATGATGTTTTACTATATGGTTGACAAGCATGATTAGTGGTTATGTAAATGATGAATATGACTTGAAGTATGATCATAGTTAGTATATATGAGATAATGGTGCATGATTTTTAAATGATTGTCATTCGATATTACGATGGATTAAGGTGATGTCTTTCAGAGCATGCTGACATTTTGATGATTTATATACTGCTTGATCTTCCTTTTTCTAAATCTTAATAGCATGACTTTGTTGTGTTGATGTGTTAACGTGATGAATCTGTTCTACTTGTGTTGCAATATCGATATGCGATAGTGAGATTTGATGTGTACTAACGTACTAACCCCATAACATCTAACCCGTTGATTTCTGGACATGTGTGCTTACGTGATGAGTGAGGAGCATTCGATTATGCACTTGTGATGCCTTCGGTATGATGTAGATATACCTTATGATTTTTGGTATGTGTTTAAACGCACATTTTAACCGTTAGTATGATTTGGAGATGCTTCATGTGACCTTGTGGAACTGTGTGGATACATGGTTGGGACTTGTCGTATGATGTACTCGTTGTGGATCGATTGGTTATGTGGTTATGCATTGCTTATGACTTGTGAATCTTGCTTTAATTGAGACTAATAGATTGATTTGATCCTGGAAACTAGGAAGAGAATATGGGATTAGCCCTTAGAGGTGGATGATTCCACCTCCGAGATTCTGAATTTGATTGATTGTTATGCGGGAAACTGATTTGGTTTTGGGGAATTTTGACAAAATTTTGCTCGAAAGGATTTGACTTGTTTTGGTGTAAGGTTGCTTGATTAGACGTTGGATTTGAAGATTTTGAACGGTTTTGAAAAAGGACCAACTTTGATTGTAAAAGAATGAACGCTATCGAGAATTTTGAGGCTAATCTTTATTTTCAATTACGGGATCCCTTCTGAAACTTTTCAAACCCGGGCAATTTTATGATATTTCACGAAGTGGATACAAGCATTTTATAGGGGCGCTTGTAGGGTGCTTGCTAAGACCTAGTGATGATATTGTAGAACTCTTAGAGTTGTGGTACTTCCGAAAAGTCGAAGCGAGGATGTGATAGGGGCGCTTATTGCATACTTGTCAAGGTCAATTGGAGATGTCACGACCGTGACTAGGATGTTGTGAGAATCCCGGAAGACGCAACCGAGATGATTACAAGACCCTTGGACATGGTCCTTGGACTCATCAATTTGAAACTCCATCCCCTACTTTGTTTTGATTTTAGTCTCGGGGACGAGACTTGTTTTTAGAGGTGGATGATGTAAAGGCTCGGGATTTTAAATTCTAAATTCACGGAAAAAATAAAAAAGGAAAAATCAAAATGAATTTTAAAGCGGAATTCAAAAGAAAAACTCGTTAACTCGTATTTTAAAATCCTTAAAGCGGATTCCGGCCTAATTCTGAACTTGAAGGACAATTCCGTCATGTTACCTTGGGATTTGAAATAAACTTTGGGATGTCGGCATCTTTGAAAAGTTGAAACGTTATTTTGATCGAGTTGGGATAGAATCGAAAGAGCGGAATAAAGATTTATTTTTCGGGTATTGAATTTCAACAGTGGGACCACATTATTTGTCATCTTCCTCCCACCTCTATCCCAATTGCTGTTAATTTCAAAAAAAATCAGAACCCCCCCCCCTTGCAACCCACGCCGATTTCCCATTTACCACATATCAAAACCCAATTTGCATTTGCAGGCTCCTCTGTTCATTTTGTTGTAAAGCCAACCTAACCTTATCTTCTTTCTCTCCTGTTTCATCAAGCTCCAGCACCACCTCAAGGAGCTCCTCGCCATTCCACCTTCGTTCCAATCCGCCACCATTCTGATGGCATCCTCGTCATCCCGCAGCCACCAAGTCACCATCACCTGAGCACCCTCTTCCTTTCTCCTCCTTAGGCCGCCGGCCACAGTACCGCCACCAACACCTCCGAAGCTCCACCGTCTTCCCTCATCTGTTGAAGAATGACCTGTGCGCTCTTGGCTTCTCCAGCAGCAGCATCTCCCTCCCATTCCTTCCTTGAGCAGCCGGTAGCCGAGCGAATGCCCAGAGCCGCCAAGAGCCGTCGTAGGCGCCTCTCCTTCCCTCTTTTCCGTCCAGAAATCCGGTAACCCCTCCTTTCACCTCCTTTCGCTCGAATAGGCCATAAAGGTCCACCTTTACTCACTCCCCCTTCATCCCAGGCCAAGAGCTACTCGTTCCGACCACCGGCGAAACTATACGGATCCAGATCGAGCCGAATCGGTCCTTGTTCCGGCGAACCTTTCGACACCGGTGAGATGTCTTTCCCCTCCTTCCTCCTTGCTATCGCTTATCCTTTTGCTTGGGTTGGGTTCGGAATGGGGTTGTCGGTCGGTTGGGCGAGGTTTTGGTCGGAGACGGGACGCCGGCGAGGCTCTGCCTCCCTTTCTTCTCTCCGCTTCGTTTCCGTGGTGGCAGGGCAAAGACAGCAGAACTGGGTCTTTCTTTTCTTTTGGTTTGGGCCGGGTTTTGCTTCTCTAAACCGGGTTATATCTTGTGTGTGGGTATTGAATAAGGAGAGGTAAAGGTATCCGGGTTGGGCTTACCCTTGGGCTTCTTCCGGGTTAATTGTGTGGGTTGGGTTCTACCTTTTATTATTGTTATTTTGGTTGTTGCTTTAGGATATGTTATATGACATGCTACTACTTAATTGTTGTTAGTTCCATCATAATAATAATTATTATATTTATTCGGCTTTTAAGAAATATATTTTATGAAATTTTGATTATCCATTTTAAAGTGTTTAAAATAATATTATTGAACTACGGATTTTATGATGAGTAAATATGTGATCTCGGGAATTATGAGAGGATCTATTGTTATTAATCTATAAATATGGTTTGGTGGTTATTTTAGTTTAATATACAATTTGGTAAACTATCTTAAAGGTTTTAGGTTTTGAAATAAAAAATGCCGGAATTACTTTAATGGTATAAATTTACATGTTGACTAAAGATTTAATATATTATAAATGGGTTTTGGCCAATTATGATTTGAGAAAATATTTTGAATATGAGTTGACTTAACTTGATATTTAAAAGTTTGGAAAATTTCGGGAAACGAGTTGGAAATGTCGTTGGTAAGATTTATCGATGGGTTTGATTGGAAATGAAATGATTTTGGTTGATGTTGATCTTATCGGAAATGTTTTGGAAAACGGTTTTACTATCGATGGGTTTTAAGGATGATGAGAACTTGGGTTTCGTGTGTATGAATGTTGGACCGGTAGCTTATGGAAATGGCTTGATGATAGGTGTGTATTGCTTCTGGATTGCTTTGGACTTGTATTTGGGCCCTTGCTTGCATTATCCTGCTGTTCTGCATCTTCAGGTAAGTTCCCTAGGGGGCTTACTCAGGTTGGACATTCATGCCTGTTGTTGCATTTTATGTTAGGTGTTGCATATGCATAAAAGCATGCCATGTAGTATCATGTTTAGGTTGCACTAATTGATTGAGCATCTGTTTACTTTATGCGTTTGAAACAGAACGGCCGTTATCTGTGATAGTCCTAGAGTCTTTGCTAGGGTCATAGGGTAGCCCAGCCTCATCGGGTACCCTGAGTCAATCGAGTCATGAACTTCCTTGTATTATGATATGCCTGCGGGCTTTATTGTGGAGCGGGTTAGGCATGCGTGCCCCCCGATTATGATGGAATGCATTCACGAGCTGGCCAGTCTCCGCCCTATCGGAAGGGGGTGGAGGTAGGAGAGGGATATGCCACTTGGCATTGTCTTGGGCCCTTTACAGTATTTCTGCACATTATTATACTTAGGGGCATGCTAGTGTGTTTGACCTTCGTACTGCATTAGAGCATCTTTATTAGGTATAGCACATACTATGTGGCCTCAGCGAGGACTGCCGGTCCCGCATGAGTGGCTCGATCTGACTCCTTTCCCCGTTCTTCTTGTAAAGGTATTCTCTGCAGATTTGAGTGCTTGATGTCTATATGACGGGGTTCCCTGTTGGCGAATCGAAGAATCTGGCTAATATCCTAATTTAGTAAAATGGTAATTAAACACTCATGTTTTGGTTTTGACCGGTTCTTCCGTGACACTTGTATCTTTACTTTGCTTTCGCCTTACTTCCGTCTGAAATGGATTCCGCGACATAGTCTTAGGACAGGTCAAGGGTACCCAACGGCCCTTCGATGTTTTTAGGGTTTGAAATCCCTCTTTCTACTAATCTTAAAATGAGTTTGAAACCTCGACCCGTACCTGGATTGCAAGATCCGAACAAGGGGTTTTATCCCTTGAAACGTAACCCGGAAATCATAATTCTGGGCCGTTACAAAGATGGTATCAGAGCTGAGGTTGTGCAATTCGGGTACGCAAGGGTCGAGTGTATGTTTTGGAAAACCGCCCATGAATTTCAAAGGATTTCAAGGGATTTTAAGAAGGGCAAAATGAACTTAAGATGACTAATTGAAATTGGACTAAGTAATGGACTTGACTTGTAATAAAAGAGGAAGACCGACCAAATGGGGACGCGAGTGGGTAGTGAAAGCGCTAGACCACCCCTATTGGGTGTAGTGGGAACGGTAGGCAAAATACCAGCTTGTTCTTTACAGATGGGTTGGGAGACTCTAAGGAGATCATTATGAGTGTTATTGACTGATTCTATGCTGAGTGCTTAATATGCTAAAGTCTGATTGGTATGCCTAACAATTAAATGTGTATTGATTGATCTATGTAAACGGGATAGTGGGAGTACCCTTGTTTTGTGTGGTCAAACCCAGCTTGTGTGAAATAGCCTCTTTCACTATTTTTGTTAACCCTTTGACGGTTCTATCAAGTCTTTTTCCCGTACGTCAGTGTCTTCCACGGGGAATCGGGTTGGTAAACAAATTGTGTCGGAGTCATTTATGGGTATGAAGGTTGTCTGCGTGAGTATTGGAAGGTGGTTCTTGATGGCATTTTGAGTCAAAAGTAAGGTGTCATGGGGCTGTCTTTCTCGATTCTTATGATAATCAACCAGTGTTTTCTTACCACGAAGAGTCATACCAGAGTCCCACGGGAAGGAAGGGTGATAAGTCGGTTGGGAAAAGTCAGTGGATGCCCTTAGGAATTTCTGTCCGGTTGTTATGGTGACTCTCTCTGAATTGCATGACATAATCTTGTAATCTTCCGCATGTAGCTTGCAAATGATCATTAGTAAAAGCTGCTCCTGTTATGCCTTGTTTTCTGTCATGATTTTATTGTTAAGCTCATAATGTGGTTAGTTACATTTCTCAAGTCTCGTGTTGTGTCTTGCCTTCTATCATGATTATATGTTGTTATAGCATGTTTACTTGGCCTATTAACCGTATGATGGATTGGAAACATGAACCATATGGTATGATCCTACATGATCGTTATTTTCTCCTGGATTAGGTTCATGCTAGTGTGATCGTTAAATTTTGACACCCTGAAGAAGCAAGTTCCTTATTTGATACGTGCTGCAACTTGATGTCAACTTGCCTTATATGATATGTAATTTCCCATACATGTTATTGTGATGATCCTTAATGTAAATTCGTGATTGTATAACATTCCGTATCCATGCTAGTCACATTGTTTAGAGGTCTCGTGTTGCATCTCACTTTCTGTCATGATTATGTTTGGTCTCGCGTGTCCAATTGACCTATTGTAATGATCGTACTACTGATTGGTTAGAAACATGAATGGCATGATATGAGTCTATATGGATGTAGCTTTTCCTGAATTAGGTCCATGATAGTGTGGTAAGCTCTTCTTTGTACGAATGCCCCGTAAGATGATCTCCTCGGCATTTTAGGTAGTGTTGCCCTTGGCCTTGCTTGATTAAATTAGTAGTTCCATCTGTGACAATGTTATCGAAGCAATATCTTGATATATGCGTGTCTCATTTAGTATTATTAAACTGGAACACATGCCCCTGTATTCTACTTATATTGCCATGTTACGTAGGCTTATATTATGCACTGCTACATTCCTCCCACGCCTTGTATCGCTGGACTATGTTAATGTGGTCTCGTTTGTATCGTTGTGTTAGTCAATCAAGCGCATGTATGTATCAAATGTTGTGTTGAGCCATTAGTGTCATGTAGGACCCTTGATTGTAACTTGTGCGAATTTACATCTTGCCTACATTACTTTTGATTTTCTCTGAGCTAGGTCCCTGATAGTGTGATCCTTCTCTTTTCCTATCATCTTAGATTGTTTTACTCACCCTGATTAGATTAATGTTGAGTTCGATGATTGACTTGCTCTCCGTAATTGGGTAATCCTAGCATGCTTACATGTTATCGCTCGGTAGTGTTACCCTATTGTTCTATGACATCCTCTCGTGCTTGCATAAATGTATGACTTGACACCTCGCATGATCACACACCACGCTATACCATGATTCCGCATACGCATGACACCTGAATGTTAGAATGAATCTAGTCAAGTTATCTTGATTGTGTGCATGTTCGATATGTGCCAGTAGTGTCATGTAGGGCTTATGATTTCCAATATGACTCGCCAAATGATCACGTGTTGTACTTGTTCTATGATGTGATGATTATTGTATCGTGAATGTGCTCTATGATGGTTCGTTCTTAGTATGATTATAATGTATCGCCCATGGTGTATTTCTTGTTACTTTTGACGATGTCTCATGTTTCGTAAATATTATGCTGAACTCCTCTTGATGACTCTTGACTATGCTTGTATCACATAATGTATCACTAGTACCATGTAGGACCCATGCTTTCTAAATGTATCTCGTCATATGATTACGTGCCATGCTTGACCTATTATACGATCATTGTGTCAGATAAGATAGTTACTATGTTGCTCTTACATGTCCTTTTATGATGCATACACTACGCTCGTGCATTGTTCATATATGTGATAATTGTGATGCCTATTTAATCCTGCATATCTTGCTTAAGTTGCTAGGCATATTTGCCTTCATGGGATAATAGACTACTATCTTGTCTCGCGTGCACCCGTGTAGCACTCGAATATGTCTTTTAGGAATGAATACGTATGTCGTGCTTCTTGAGATAGGTACATGTTAGTGTGGATTAATATGATTGATATGCCCCATTATGAATTTGTGTATGTTTGTCACAATTGCAACCTAATGGACCTCCATAAGGGCGTTGTTGCTATTCTCGGGTCAGAGTCTTGCCTCTAGTATTGTCGTCTTTAGTTGTGGTACGTGTTTGTCCCCGAAAGGAATTTGGGTTGTCTTATCTTGTCACTCCCCTATCTCCGCTAACTTGAACTCCTACGCGATACATTGAACGAGCGACCGCACATGAAAGAGAAAGGAAGTTGCATAACGATAGAGCTGTGTGGCGGAAGCGTGGGCCCATAACCCACAAGCCTCATGATCGACGGTGTTGGTGGGACAAGTATGTCCTGAGGATTGCGGCTATCGAGTATGATATGACTTGCAGGCGGGAGTGTCCTCCGTTTGAATTGCTAACTTTTCTAAATATGTTGATAACCATGTTGCAATGCTTTGATGGTGACGTTTATGTGTTGATGTGCTGACTTGGTAATAATTGTTGTCTGATTGTCTGTTGTTTATGATGATATGATTCGGTGCCTTACAGTTCTAATGTACATGATGTCTTGATGCATTGATGCTTGAGTTGCTAAGCATTATCTAAATTCTTGTACCTATGAAAGTATGAACTGCAATGCTAAAAACCTGAATTGTTTATCTTCTAAGGTTATGATGCAACTTGCTATCTTGACTTGATTATGTGCATATATGATGATTTGTAATAATGATTGAGCATGATGGTAAATTGAAACTTGTTGACATAGTTACAATAATTGATTATGAACCCATGATTCTATGTTTATAAATGCTGGTTGACCTGATGTAGATCTTATGTGTGATGATTTCATGATTGTTTCTCCTTTAAACCTGTGGGTGAGATCATTTGGTAGTGTGGTCGGAGAGTGGTGAAAGAATTTGAGCGATTAGGGTGACCGATGGTTTATTAGGCAAATCACGAGAGAGAGAGATGTTGGCAGGGTATGATGCTTGTGATGTCTTGAGTAGTGTGAGAAGTGTGGGGAATGGCTTTTGAGAGTATTGAGGACATAGTATGAAAGGGTGCTCATGTGTGAAGTTAGAGATAGGAGTTGGATTCTTAGAGGTGGATGATGTGTGGTAGTGCTTGATGGAATGAGGGGTGAGATTGGAGTATCGAAATAAATTGAGATTTCTTTGGGGGAAATTTTGTCCGAGTTGACGTTGGCGAGTCTAGAAGAGGATTAGTCTTGGCTTGACAGTAGAGATGGGTGAGTGGGGGTTGTATTTTATTTTGACTGGTATGACGTGAGAATTTTCTTGATTATGTGATTTAATTATATTTGCTGGCATGATGTTAGATAGCAACTATGATGAATCTGATCCAGAATGATATTACATGTTGTTATGCAATATTGAAATCTAGTTGGTAGTGACAAGTGTTACCATGATATATTATTATCCTGTTATATTGGTTTAGAAGCATGTTAGGACGTGCTGTGATATGACATGTGAAGTAATGAAGAGTATGAACTATGGGATAATGATGTGCTATTATGTGGAAACATGATGTTTTACTATATGGTTGACAAGCATGATTAGTGGTTATGTAAATGATGAATATGACTTGAAGTATGATCATAGTTAGTATATATGAGATAATGGTGCATGATTTTTAAATGATTGTCATTCTATATTACGATGGATTAAGGTGATGTCTTTCAGAGCATGCTGACATTTTGATGATTTATATACTGCTTGATCTTCCTTTTTCTAAATCTTAATAGCATGACTTTGTTGTGTTGATGTGTTAACGTGATGAATCTGTTCTACTTGTGTTGCAATATCGATATGCGATAGTGAGATTTGATGTGTACTAACGTACTAACCCCATAACATCTAACCCGTTGATTTCTGGACATGTGTGCTTACGTGATGAGTGAGGAGCATTCGATTATGCACTTGTGATGCCTTCGGTATGATGTAGATATACCTTATGATTTTTGGTATGTGTTTAAACGCACATTTTAACCGTTAGTATGATTTGGAGATGCTTCATGTGACCTTGTGGAACTGTGTGGATACATGGTTGGGACTTGTCGTATGATGTACTCGTTGTGGATCGATTGGTTATGTGGTTATGCATTGCTTATGACTTGTGAATCTTGCTTTAATTGAGACTAATAGATTGATTTGATCCTGGAAACTAGGAAGAGAATATGGGATTAGCCCTTAGAGGTGGATGATTCCACCTCCGAGATTCTGAATTTGATTGATTGTTATGCGGGAAACTGATTTGGTTTTGGGGAATTTTGACAAAATTTTGCTCGAAAGGATTTGACTTGTTTTGGTGTAAGGTTGCTTGATTAGACGTTGGATTTGAAGATTTTGAACGGTTTTGAAAAAGGACCAACTTTGATTGTAAAAGAATGAACGCTATCGAGAATTTTGAGGCTAATCTTTATTTTCAATTACGGGATCCCTTCTGAAACTTTTCAAACCCGGGCAATTTTATGATATTTCACGAAGTGGATACAAGCATTTTATAGGGGCGCTTGTAGGGTGCTTGCTAAGACCTAGTGATGATATTGTAGAACTCTTAGAGTTGTGGTACTTCCGAAAAGTCGAAGCGAGGATGTGATAGGGGCGCTTATTGCATACTTGTCAAGGTCAATTGGAGATGTCACGACCGTGACTAGGATGTTGTGAGAATCCCGGAAGACGCAACCGAGATGATTACAAGACCCTTGGACATGGTCCTTGGACTCATCAATTTGAAACTCCATCCCCTACTTTGTTTTGATTTTAGTCTCGGGGACGAGACTTGTTTTTAGAGGTGGATGATGTAAAGGCTCGGGATTTTAAATTCTAAATTCACGGAAAAAATAAAAAAGGAAAAATCAAAATGAATTTTAAAGCGGAATTCAAAAGAAAAACTCGTTAACTCGTATTTTAAAATCCTTAAAGCGGATTCCGGCCTAATTCTGAACTTGAAGGACAATTCCGTCATGTTACCTTGGGATTTGAAATAAACTTTGGGATGTCGGCATCTTTGAAAAGTTGAAACGTTATTTTGATCGAGTTGGGATAGAATCGAAAGAGCGGAATAAAGATTTATTTTTCGGGTATTGAATTTCAACAGTGGGACCACATTATTTGTCATCTTCCTCCCACCTCTATCCCAATTGCTGTTAATTTCAAAAAAAATCAGAACCCCCCCCCCCCCCTTGCAACCCACGCCGATTTCCCATTTACCACATATCAAAACCCAATTTGCATTTGCAGGCTCCTCTGTTCATTTTGTTGTAAAGCCAACCTAACCTTATCTTCTTTCTCTCCTGTTTCATCAAGCTCCAGCACCACCTCAAGGAGCTCCTCGCCATTCCACCTTCGTTCCAATCCGCCACCATTCTGATGGCATCCTCGTCATCCCGCAGCCACCAAGTCACCATCACCTGAGCACCCTCTTCCTTTCTCCTCCTTAGGCCGCCGGCCACAGTACCGCCACCAACACCTCCGAAGCTCCACCGTCTTCCCTCATCTGTTGAAGAATGACCTGTGCGCTCTTGGCTTCTCCAGCAGCAGCATCTCCCTCCCATTCCTTCCTTGAGCAGCCGGTAGCCGAGCGAATGCCCAGAGCCGCCAAGAGCCGTCGTAGGCGCCTCTCCTTCCCTCTTTTCCGTCCAGAAATCCGGTAACCCCTCCTTTCACCTCCTTTCGCTCGAATAGGCCATAAAGGTCCACCTTTACTCACTCCCCCTTCATCCCAGGCCAAGAGCTACTCGTTCCGACCACCGGCGAAACTATACGGATCCAGATCGAGCCGAATCGGTCCTTGTTCCGGCGAACCTTTCGACACCGGTGAGATGTCTTTCCCCTCCTTCCTCCTTGCTATCGCTTATCCTTTTGCTTGGGTTGGGTTCGGAATGGGGTTGTCGGTCGGTTGGGCGAGGTTTTGGTCGGAGACGGGACGCCGGCGAGGCTCTGCCTCCCTTTCTTCTCTCCGCTTCGTTTCCGTGGTGGCAGGGCAAAGACAGCAGAACTGGGTCTTTCTTTTCTTTTGGTTTGGGCCGGGTTTTGCTTCTCTAAACCGGGTTATATCTTGTGTGTGGGTATTGAATAAGGAGAGGTAAAGGTATCCGGGTTGGGCTTACCCTTGGGCTTCTTCCGGGTTAATTGTGTGGGTTGGGTTCTACCTTTTATTATTGTTATTTTGGTTGTTGCTTTAGGATATGTTATATGACATGCTACTACTTAATTGTTGTTAGTTCCATCATAATAATAATTATTATATTTATTCGGCTTTTAAGAAATATATTTTATGAAATTTTGATTATCCATTTTAAAGTGTTTAAAATAATATTATTGAACTACGGATTTTATGATGAGTAAATATGTGATCTCGGGAATTATGAGAGGATCTATTGTTATTAATCTATAAATATGGTTTGGTGGTTATTTTAGTTTAATATACAATTTGGTAAACTATCTTAAAGGTTTTAGGTTTTGAAATAAAAAATGCCGGAATTACTTTAATGGTATAAATTTACATGTTGACTAAAGATTTAATATATTATAAATGGGTTTTGGCCAATTATGATTTGAGAAAATATTTTGAATATGAGTTGACTTAACTTGATATTTAAAAGTTTGGAAAATTTCGGGAAACGAGTTGGAAATGTCGTTGGTAAGATTTATCGATGGGTTTGATTGGAAATGAAATGATTTTGGTTGATGTTGATCTTATCGGAAATGTTTTGGAAAACGGTTTTACTATCGATGGGTTTTAAGGATGATGAGAACTTGGGTTTCGTGTGTATGAATGTTGGACCGGTAGCTTATGGAAATGGCTTGATGATAGGTGTGTATTGCTTCTGGATTGCTTTGGACTTGTATTTGGGCCCTTGCTTGCATTATCCTGCTGTTCTGCATCTTCAGGTAAGTTCCCTAGGGGGCTTACTCAGGTTGGACATTCATGCCTGTTGTTGCATTTTATGTTAGGTGTTGCATATGCATAAAAGCATGCCATGTAGTATCATGTTTAGGTTGCACTAATTGATTGAGCATCTGTTTACTTTATGCGTTTGAAACAGAACGGCCGTTATCTGTGATAGTCCTAGAGTCTTTGCTAGGGTCATAGGGTAGCCCAGCCTCATCGGGTACCCTGAGTCAATCGAGTCATGAACTTCCTTGTATTATGATATGCCTGCGGGCTTTATTGTGGAGCGGGTTAGGCATGCGTGCCCCCCGATTATGATGGAATGCATTCACGAGCTGGCCAGTCTCCGCCCTATCGGAAGGGGGTGGAGGTAGGAGAGGGATATGCCACTTGGCATTGTCTTGGGCCCTTTACAGTATTTCTGCACATTATTATACTTAGGGGCATGCTAGTGTGTTTGACCTTCGTACTGCATTAGAGCATCTTTATTAGGTATAGCACATACTATGTGGCCTCAGCGAGGACTGCCGGTCCCGCATGAGTGGCTCGATCTGACTCCTTTCCCCGTTCTTCTTGTAAAGGTATTCTCTGCAGATTTGAGTGCTTGATGTCTATATGACGGGGTTCCCTGTTGGCGAATCGAAGAATCTGGCTAATATCCTAATTTAGTAAAATGGTAATTAAACACTCATGTTTTGGTTTTGACCGGTTCTTCCGTGACACTTGTATCTTTACTTTGCTTTCGCCTTACTTCCGTCTGAAATGGATTCCGCGACATAGTCTTAGGACAGGTCAAGGGTACCCAACGGCCCTTCGATGTTTTTAGGGTTTGAAATCCCTCTTTCTACTAATCTTAAAATGAGTTTGAAACCTCGACCCGTACCTGGATTGCAAGATCCGAACAAGGGGTTTTATCCCTTGAAATGTAACCCGGAAATCATAATTCTGGGCCGTTACAGAGAGTCAGCGATGAAGCGTTTGCGCTCAATGTAGTCAATCATTGACGAAGAACCCTTTGTCATAGACTGAAGCTGCAGCTTCATGGACATGCGATGGGCCCTGGATTGAGCCTGAAAGCTTTTCTCCAAAGTTGTCGAAGCCAAATGCGAGGTGCCCGATCGAGCCACCAAAGCAAGGGCCCGTTCTGAGAGTGTGGATTTAATCCACAAGAGCACAAATCTGTTCCGCTTCTTCCACGTAGCATACTCCGGATTTGGAAGGGGAGCACCAGCAGCATCAGGATTAACAATTGTCTCCGATGGTGGAGTCGGAGAGAGAAGAAAGTGTTCGGGATCAAATGTCTTAAGGGCTGACAGGATTGTTGTGCGCCAAAGGGAGAAATTGTCCCTATCAAGCTTGATACTAATGGAAGGAATTTGAAATTGGAGACTAGGAGTAGTCATACCTGCACTGGCAACTTTGGGGGCTTATTCAGGACAATCATGGAAGAATCCTGCAAATTTCAACCAAGAACAATCAAATATAGCATATCCTTGTACTAATACCGGGTACCAAAAACATAAACTGATATATCTAAAGTCAATCACAACCATCAAAATTGAGCACTTTCAGGGTTATATGGAGATGAATAAATGGATGAATTTGGGATCAAATATAGGGATGAATATAGGGATACGTTTAGCGACAAATATAGGGATGGATTTTGGCACACATATAGAGGCGAATAAAGGAACGAATTTGTGGACAAGTATAGAGACAAATATAGGAATGAAGTTCAAGACAAATATAGGAGCAGATATAAGGACGTATTTGGGGACAAGTATAGAAACGGATATAGGAACTAATTTGGGTACAAGTATAGAGACAAATATAAGAACAAATTTGGGGATAAATTTAGAGGCGTTACTTAGGGTGATTTCAGGGCAGAAGTAGAGATGAATGTTGCGACGAACTTAAAGACCAATATAGGTATATGTTTTGTGATGGTTACAGGGGTGGATATAGGGACAAAAATAAGGACGGATAAAGGCGTCACAATTATGGTTACTATTGGGGGCATTCTAAGTCGTATCGGAAGTCGTTGGTAATAGAGAAGGAATTGGGGATTAATTTAAAACACATCCCTAAATTTGTCGCTACGTGTCGTTGCTATTTACCATCGCCATGTTTAGGGACAAATAGTCGATTCATCTCTAAATTCATCCCTGGCGTGATTAGGGACGACCATTTGTCCCTGAATCTATTCCTAACGTCGTCCCTATATCAGACTATTTTAGTAGTGTGATAATATATTACCGCGAGTTTTCTCACGGGTAAAAAATTCTGAATTAGAAGGCAGCCTACATGGATTTTTTTCACAAGGCAACCTATGTGGAAGTATTTTTACAAATTAACACTACATTTGAGTCTTCTTGAACGATTTCCTTGGGGAAAAAATAAACCGACAACAAAATTAAACCCGAAAAATGAAATTGATTCAACTAAGCAACCAATCCGGTCAAAATTGCCTCAAATTAACACAAAACAACTATTCCTAACACCAAACCGACAACAAAACTAAACCAACAACAACATCAACGAATAGGGGAAAAAATAAAATTTACTCATTTAAGTCCGTGAACGAATCAAAGAAAAAGAAGATGTGAGAGAGACGGCTCAAAATAGGCGACCACGAGGGAGGAAGTCTGTCATTGAAGAGGAATCATGAGCAGTTGAGCTGTCTGGATGACCTGGAAGACAATTCAAGAGGCGACCACGAAAAAAGATAGGAGGGAGGAAAATGCGTACGGTATCAACCCGGTTCAACTTTTTTTTTTTTCTTAAGGAAATCGTTCAAGAAAACCCTTGTAAAAAATTCACGTAAGCTACCTTTGTCAGCATTTTTTATGCTTGAGAAAACTCGTGGTAATATATTACCACTACCCTCAAAGGTCGGGATATTTTCATTACATTTGAAAATTGAAGATATATTTTTACCACGCCCCCAAAGGTGAGGATATTTTAATTAGTTTTCCCTTTTTGTTTCTATCAACTGTTTCATTCAAATATGTCATATTTAATTTATGCTTAAATATATCATTAATTCTTTGTCATTTCTCTCTATAATTTTTGTTTCTATCAACTATTTCATTCAAATATGTCATATTTAATTTATGTTTAAATTATACATTTAACCTTTTCTTTCAATATTGTTTTAAAAGTATTTTTTCGTGATTTGTTTTCCATATTTTCTATCATTAATTCTTCATCATTTCTCTCTATAGATTTTGTTTCTATCAACTATTTCATTCAAATATGTCATATTTAATTTATGTTTAAATTATACATTTAACCTATTCTTTCAATATTGTTTTAAAAGTAATTCTTCGTGATTTGTTTTCTATATTTTCTGTTTCTTGGGTATTCTTTTTTGTTACTCTCGACTATTTAAATAAAAAACCCTTTTAAAAAAATCAAAATTTAAGTGTTTTTTCAAATAATTTTTTTATAAAAATATTCTTAATAAGTATACATCAAAAAAACATTTCACGAAATATTTTTAGCACCCTCTGGTCGAGAATACTTTGGTTACTCTCAACTATTTAAATAAAAAAACCTTTTAAAAAATCACAATTTTAGTTTTTTTTTTAATATTTTTTTGAAAAATATTGTTAATAACTATAAATCCAAAAAAATATTTCACCAAAATTTTTTAGCACCCCTGGCTGAGAATCCTAGCTCCGCCACTGTCTCCCAAGCTTTTCACAAAGAGAGATTGAGGAGCCGCTCATTGATTAGAGGGAGAGATTGGGAGTGTAACAGGGAGGAATCATGATGGATCCAACACTTTTCCACTGCAATGATCTTTCTCCTTGATGATTAAGTTTAAACAGTTTAGTTTGTGAATTTCGATCTTTTTTAATAAAGTTTTTTGAGAGAATTAGAAAAAGTACTTTTGATTTCGCCCTCTTTACCTTCGGGCTTGCCTTGAACCCGAAGGTGACCCGGGCCTGATGGATTAAGGGCATGTTTGGAACGCACATTTTTTAATCTAGCTTAAGATTATAATCTAGATGAAAATTTTAATCTAACTTAAGATTATAATTTAGCTTAAGATTGAACATCTTGTTTAGCATGACTAATGATTATCCACACTTTTTGGAGATTAAAGAAAGCAATGACACTATTTTATTTGATACATGACTTTATATCCCGATCATATTTAACCCGGTCTATAAAGTTCCTTTAAAAAAAAAACAAATAAAACTTAAAAACAAGGCCGGGATATAAAACCAAAATCATACAAAGAAAATGCAACAAGCAGTACGACATAGATCATATTGACAATTCAGAATAGTCAAGTGATGGGTTTCAGCCAAATTCAACATGACAGCTTGCCAAGTATTGGGTCTGTGGATTATCTTCAATAATTAAATAATTAGTTAAATGATGGAAGAATATCTTATTTATATTAGATATATCGATCACAATGATCCAGATATTTAAGTGTTGACTGTTGATTAATTCCTAAGAGGGCCTAAGAGCATGAACAACCATGGGTTTTGCTCACCTTAAGGTTGTTAAAAGGTAACCCATGGTTGTAGGCAAAACCTTAAAGTAAAGAAACGAAAGGGGTTACCTTAGTGTGGAGAGGTAAGAAGTGCCTTAGACCATGTACAAAAGCATTTTGCTTTATTTATTTTTAAGTTTTTTATTTCACTAATAATATCATGATTGGTGGAAATCATATAATGTGTATAAATAAATGGGAAAAAGATAAGAATGAGGTAAACTCTTGGTTGTTGAGTAAAAATATGAAAACCTTAAAGAAAGAGGTTGATAAAGTGGAAAATTATTTAAAGGAAAAAATAAATGAGATGTCAAAATATTATAGGGAGGGAGGAAAAAAATTGAATAAGAGGTAACCTTATGATTGCGGATGGTCTAATGACTGGACTAGGACTACCAATTGTATATGCCAAAAATGTGACTCAAAATTGCACAGAAATCGAATACACCATTGCTGGTTGCGGTCTCGACAAGAAGTGTTAAACCAAATTGAGCTTCCATTTACAGACAACTATCACTTGCATTTTTTTCCTCATGTCTAAGGTGAGTACAACACAGAGAACAGAAATCAAATACATGTATGGTTGTTGGTTGTGGCCTCGAATATGCTAAATGTTTGTCTGTTTTCCCATGTTCAAGTGCTCAGAAGCTGAAGCAAATCAACCAAAGCAAGCAAGATTTCTACCTGGATTTGAGTAACAAATTTCAGTTGGACAATGAAAATCAAAAGCAAACAGCAGAGATCACTATGACAGTGGAAAAAGTGCAGCAGCACAAGTAGGACATCAAGTATCATAGTAAAATGAAATTGAATTATATGAATTTTCAATTACAGTAGGACAGCAAGTATGCAGACTCATGGGTCGTCGCCATTGCAAAATTAACACCTTAATCAATCTTGCTTATCACTACTTTTAGAGAGGCAAATATGTATCTGGTTCTCAAAAAAAGCTTCCAACAGAGGGTAAGTCAAAAACGAATTAATCTTATTGACTATATGCAATGCCCGTGAAGTAACAAATGCATTATCATGGTACCTGAAATACAATATCCCCAACAGGAAAAGAGGGATTATTACTTGGATACAAAAAATACGAGTCATGAGATTAACGAAAACTGCAGATGGCATAATATAAACTTGATTGCAGACCATCAAAGTCAAAGGCAATGAAAAAGGTCAATTGAATGAATCGGATTAGGATCTTATCATCCATCATCAATCATACTCTAATTTCTCAATTCAAATCTAGTGTAGCCCAAGAAAAGGGGAACATCCATGAGCAATCAAAGAACTATGGTCTAATTTCGAAAAGGTTTTCAGAAATTAAGCATCAGGAATAGGATTGCAAAGAGGAAGAGTAAAGAGGGTAGATCTTACGGTAAAGGGAAGGGATGAACGGAGAGAGAAATGCGATGAAATAGAAAGAGAGGACTTGCTTGAGAGGAAGCTAGAGTCTCGACTGTCAGGGCAAACCAGGTCAAAAAGGCTTCAATCCGAACCGCATCGGGGTTGAAATGGGCGCTCCTTTTACCATAAAAGAACCCGTCGATCTTGGCCGGAATCAGTGACTGAGATTCGGCACTCCATTAATTGAACCTGTTGGAGGGTTAAAGCAACTAATAACATCAGCACCAGTCCTCGCCCTCTTCTCTCCATCGAGATGCAATTATAATTATTGAAAATCGGCGAAGAAGATGAGAAATAGAAGAGAGAAGAGGATAATTCAGGCTTTTCCCATATGTAACGCTACTCAATATCATCGAACGCTTTCATGGGGAGCGGTGGATGAAAAGCTCTGCAAGCATACTGGGGAGATGAAATTTTGGGCGTGTTGAAGAACGTTGTGTACTGCCAAACACACAAAATGAAGACGTTTTCCTCGAGAATCACAAAACGCTTTATCTTTAACTTTAAAACGATCCTACCAAACAGGCCCTAAGCATTGTGTGCTTTGATCCAAAAAAATTGTTTTAGGCCCAAGTAATTAAAATAATTAATATAAATTACAATAAAATCAAATAATAAAATATAAATTTCTGTACTTTGGAAATTTATCGGCTCAAATATATTTATATATATATTATTATAATTGGAACTAATAATAATTAACTATATTAAATAATTCTCGGTCGGGGTAGTTATTTTCCGACCGGGTTTCTGGTGCGTTTCGATTCAGGCGATGTGTGGCTTTTCCTTTGGCGTGACTGGACTTTCTTTCCACGTGATGGGGTTCTGGCAGTCGAAGTCGGGACATGCTGGGGCCGTGACAGTGTGTATAGAGGCGTCTCCTTTTTTCGGAAGACTGTTTCCTTGGAGGTTCGTCTTCACTGCCCACAGGTGTCTCCTGATGCGCCGCTGACCTGCGATGCTTCCACCGGAGAGTGCTTGGCTTTCGTCTTTCGTCTATGTCTTCATCCTTTTTGCTCTGGTTGTTTTCAGTTTTGCCTTTGTAGAGTTTGTTGCTTGTATCTAGCACCTTCCTTGTATTTTGTGTTTGTTTAGACGGTTTTCCGTCTGTCGACTTGTCAACCATCGAGGTTCAGGTTTGTCTGACCTCGATTTTTTTCCTAATAAAAAAAAAGGATGTGTATGGTGGTAATCGAATTCTTTGCTTGCGAACACGACGTTGCGAATATGAAGATGAAGTCTATCGGACAAAGCCGCCAAGTCAAAAGTATCTCAAGACCAGATGAAAGCGTACTATTTAGATAGAGTGATAATCTTTACACCCCAAAATTTTACTATGTGTACCATAGAAAGAAAATCGTTCTTTTATTTGTAAATTCCTACACCTCTAAAGGCGTAGGGCTATGACTTAAGAGTAGCAGGCCTGTGACTTTTGAGGAGCGGCTCTTTGGCTTATGAAGGATACGTCTATGACTCCCGATGAGTAGAAACTAATATTTTTCCCTTTTAATATATAATAACAATAAAAATATTTTTCTTTCAATTATCATTTAGAATGAGGATAATTGGATAAAATTATATAAAAATATCTAATAACACTTCATAATATATTCATTTCATAATATCTTATCTTAAATGTTTCATAATAACATTAGATAATATTCTATCTTAACAATTTCATAATATATTCATTAGCTAAGTTAAATCATGACTTATAATTTTTTAACGGGTGATGATATCTTCGCAGCTAATTTTTACTATTTCCACCGCTAATCACCGCATAGGTTGACGGTGGATTTAATGACGGTCAACGAAGCCACTGCATAGGTTGACGGTGGACACCGTAATACATTGCGGTGGGTTGAGGAGTATACATGCGGTGGGCCGCTCCGTTCCATTTGAACCCCACCACATAAGTTTACGGTGGACACCTACCGCATACGGGTACGATGGGTTTGATACTACTAGAAACACATTCAGTAACAACGCTCATTTTCAATGGAAACTCCAATTATTTTCACTATGTAATTGAAATTTCCTTTTGAAACCACGTGGTTGGAAAAAAAAGGGCGTTGGAATCAATTCCAACTTACTTTCTAATGGAATTTCCAACGTGATGTAGTGATGGAAAATTACCAACTGCTGAAATGGTTGGAATATATAATTCATTTAACTGAATATGTATCCATTGGAATTCCCAACAATATCTACTATTGGAATTTGTTTTCAACCGGTTGCCATTTACCAATTCCCTGGTTGCTATTTCAAACTTTCAACACTTTGCCTATTGGAATTTCCAACTATATATAATGCTGGAATCATTTTATTTTTTTGGCAAAAATATAAATTTTATTAAATACATTTTAGCTGGCTATTAGTACGAAGAACTAATCCACTGCAAAATATTACCGATCGCTATTAAAGCACCATTAGTTTCATTTCCAAATCTTAAAACCATGTACAGATCAGTTCAGGTACCAACAATGCGTTCATCAAATACCAACAATACGTTCGACAAAATGCAAAGGAAAGTGGATCCAAAAGTACCAACTGATTACAAAAACTAATATCACCCTTTTTATAGCCAGCTCCCCTTCCGATTATTCGCAATTGTTCTCTTCAACTTTTCGAACTGATCAGGAAATAGCCCAACTGTTGAAGATGCGGATAGCCCCTTATCAGCCGGGTTGCGGAAATCTCGCTTCTTGGAGCATACAACTCCAAAGCCTATAAGATGACCCTTTTGCTTTCCACCACCACCATGATTGTTGATTTGGATTTCTGTATTTATTATTTTAACAATACATATAGTAATTAGATGAAAGCTAAATGCTTTGTTAGTGTATACGTATTTTTCTTTATCTTATCAAAATTAGTTACATTTAATCAAATAAATCGCAAAATGTAACAAGTAAGATTTCTGTATTTTGAGTTAAAATAAACTTAATGTATAATAAGTAAGATTTCTTTTGTTACAATAGTTTAATGAATATTGGTAAGGATATATGCTTTAAAATGACTTTGTTGGATTATCATCAATTGAATGGTTCAAAATGAATAACACCCAACAAGAGATTGGATAAATATGTGAATTATAAATTGAATTGGTTACTAAATCTATGATTAACGAATAATTGTCATGTGGCTCAATTAAATAAAATCTTAATAATTAAATAAGTTAATATTATACAATTAAATAAAATATAGGTTTAATATTTTGAATTAAATTTATAAGAACAAACTCCAAAGAAAAGGGTGTAATAAGTTCATTCAAGATGAATTCTATTGTGATAATGTATAGAGATTTTAAAATAGATATAAATTACATATTAATTTAATATTTTGAATTAAAACCATTTGCTATGTGAAAAATAAAAATCTATTGAAAAAAGGAAAAATGAGAGGATTAATCTAGATGTGACACATAAGCAAAAACTCTTATGTTTTAAGAGTTTACTAGTGGAATTCCCGCGCCATGGCGCGCTTGCGAGGGAAAAAAAATAGAATATAAAATATTAAAAAATAACCAAATAACAATCTACATAAATGTTTGAAAAGTTGTCTACAATATTATTGTTCGGGGGACATATGTGTTCACATATTCTGATGAAAAAAGCTGAAATACAGGAGTGGTTTTGTTAAAAAAAAAATTACAAAACTAGATGGGATCAACATGTAGGTCACGAGTTAATCATAGCAAGAAGGCAATTAGGTAAATGAATGCTACTACATATCCAAAGTATTTCACATATCAATAGTAATAGCAAAAATTCGGGGAGCATCAACATCAGTTTAACTCTTCCATTTCTGCGCTTAGAAAGCACATGTAGCTTAGCTTTCTTCATAGCTGGATTACCCCTTTATCGATCTACTGATTGAGACGATCCTTCTACAGACGCCACGATAGAAGACATGTACTCAACAACAGCATTGTCCTTAGAATAATGAAGATCTGAATGCAACAACCAGACTAAACTGGAAACTTGTTATGCAACAGCAAGCAAAAGTTTGCACATGCATAAGCTAAACATGTATACAACTATTTACAAAGAGCAAATAGGCAGGTTCTTCATGAAGCATAGAGAAAAAAAAAAAAAGTAAAATCTAAAAAAAAAAAAATTGATAATTGCAAGAATTGCAATATATACCTTGGGGGTCCATATAAAAGAACACCCTAAATCAAACAAAGTAATACCAAATCAATCAAGAATTTCTGATGCCCACAAAACAGAACAATTAGCATTTTTCTATTTTCTGAAATTTTGTGCAACATTTTTTCGAAGCAAATAAAATTGTACAGTAAATCAAATGCTTACTCTTCCTCTCCTGACGAATCAATTGATTCCATAGATAGTCTTTCTTGCCTGCTGATATCAACCAGGGATGTCAAATTTTTATAGGAAAATATGTAAAAACAAAAAGCAGAGAAGTGAACAAATTTAAACACCCTTGCTCGATCAAGTTAAACCCTAATTCAAAAAGCCAAATTTTCATTAATATAAATGGTTGGTGAGAGACAAATATCAGCTAAATTCTACCACCTTTGCTCAATCCAAAGATCGTGATAGGCAATTGCAATTTTCTGGCATTTGATACATCACCAATTGCAATTTTCTAAGTTTAACTTCGCATTTCCGACATCTGGGTCATATGAATGAAAGTGCTACTACTTTATCTCAAATCTCTATGCTACTATAACTGGCAACTTAGATTTTAATTCAGTTTTATAGCTTCAGAGTTTATTAGTAAACAAGGATGAACATATACACTTGCCACATGAATCTAAATTAAAGAAAATTTTATATACCTTGCCCTTGAATGCTCTTGACGCCTCTACAAATGCATGAATATACTTAGATCTCGTTGGTTGTGGCAAAAAGCATCACCTGTGAAGCAAAAGGTACTTCCAACGATCAGAAGCACCAAAATATAGAGACAACTAATGTTGAATCTGCTGGTGGATACAAACTCCAAGATAACTGTTTTGGTGAAGTTGCCATCTGAGAATTGCAGGAAATGACTCCATCAGCACTGATTGAACATTAATTCCAAGCTATAACACATAAAAAATTAAAAAATAAAAATAACTGAACCAACCATGTGAAGTCACTTTCTCAGCCTCCTTCTTCAATAGAACCAAAGCAGTGTTTGGCATTAAGATCAACTTGGAAAATCTTGGCAACATCAGGGCTAGCTGCACCTTAATAAATAAGATGCTGAATTTTAGAAACAGCATTAAGGGAACTAAATTGCATAAACTGAATACTGAATGTTATAATAAAATAACACGATGAATTTTATAAACTGAATATATATAGATGAATTTTATAAATTGTTAAAGAAGTGAATTTTAGAACAGATTTACAACTTCCGAATTTCAGAAATAGAATGACAGAATTGAATTACAGATTTATAGATGTTGAATGATAAAAAATGTGTTTTAGAAAAGAATCAAGAATAAAATGTCTATGAAGAGAGCTAAGTCACTTGAGTCAGCAAACATCAAGTCTAAAAGCAAACTTGAGCAAGAATCAGGAAACTAATTTCGGCCAACCATGAAGTCTAAAAGAAAACGTCTATGAATTACATATTTATAGATGCTGAATGATAAAGAATGTATTTTAGAAAGGAATCAAGAATCAAATGTCTATGAAGAGAGAAAATCAATTGAGTCACCAACCATGAAGTCTAAAAAGCAAACCTGAGCATTAATCAAGAAACTAATTTCATACAGCAAATCAAACTTGGAGTCTTAGCAGATGTACGTATTACTAAGCGAATGAAAGCTAGAATTTAAGAAAAAATACCTTGTAATAGATATGCATGACGCAGTAAGTTTAATTAGGCACACATTGGGTCCTGTCCTTGACCAATCCATCTACTATTTGGAGCTCAATCTGTACCAGATAAACCATTCCATATTATAAACTACCGCAATATCAGTTAAGGTAAAAATCTCAAATTATGTTCCCATAGCTTTATTGAACCACATTCAGTCGAATCCAATTGTAAGAAAGAAATAAAAGAAACCCAACGACATTAAAATCACTAATTCACACAATTGAGAAAAGTCATACCGAGGTAAGAATATTATCAAGATAATGATTGAAGAAGAAACCTCTAAACATAGTTGTTCAACTTCTCCCTTGAAGCATTACTGGTAGCAAATCAAAACCTAAACACATCAGAAATTCAAAATTTAACCACAAAACCCCCATAAATTGAAAGTGTTATGTGAATAGTAAAGCTTCTATTTACCAGCGTAAAACCTTACAAAACCAGCTGCCATTATCAACAACTAAAAATGAAAAACTCAAAGCAAATTGATAGGCAGTATAGATAATAGATATTGTTGTTGCACTTACAATTTTTTATTCCTGAATTTTCACTGTTCAGGCTCATACCACTGCTTTCTCCTACAACAAAACCATTATAGTTTTCATCAAAGATACAAAACTCAAACTGATCAAACAAAGGCAATCCCTAATTTGTAAATAAACAAAACATGAGAGAGGATGAAAATCAAAGAAAAGGATTTGAGGCTTACAATTCACCATTGGCAACAGAAGATATTGGATCCTTAACTATAATCGTGGAAGGTCAAGATTGGGAAGGAGAGAGAAGTCTGAAATCAATACAAACAACAAATTAGGGGAATGAAACCCTAGAAATGGTGAAAGGTGATGAACAAAACAAATTTCAAAATCTATCATTGTAGGGAAAAGGGAGAGAAAGAAGAACGGGTACCTGCTATCACCGAGAACAATGACTTTGAGCGGCTAACCTGGATCCTGAACTACAATCATCGAGGGTTAAGATCAGGATGGAGACAGAATTCAAGGCCGTCAAACGGGATCCAATCGACGGCGTGGAGGGTGATGATTCCTGGTCTGAACTCATCAACAATCTGAGCACCCGAGTTGGAGTTACAGGTCTAGTCGCTCGATTCGTTGTGCGATTGGACAAAGATGGCGAGCAAAATCAGCAAAGGGGCCAAGAAGGCGAGAAGGGACAACTGAGCTCTTTGGAGAAGCGTCTGGAGGAAGGAGGTGATTGAAGTTTCTTTTCTTGTGATCTGCGTAAATCAAAGCAAATCAAATATTCACAATTCAGAAACGGTTGAAGGAAGACGGGATTGGGAAGGCGAGAGGAGGAAGAATCGCCATAGAAAAAGCCAGAAAGATCGAAATAGGGCTCAGAAGAGAGAGGGAGAAGAGTAGAAGGCGTATGGGCGGGGGCGGAGGCGGTCTTACAACCCTAGTATGTTGTGGGTGAAGATTAGAAGAAAAAAAAAGGAAAAAGAATAATTGGAAGAAAAAAAATCTCATTGGTTGAAGAGGAGTGGGTTAAGGAGAAAGCGACACGTCAGCGGAAACTCTTTGCTTTTAAGTAATTATATAGATATAGATATAGATAATTATATAGATATAGATTTTTGTATTTATTATTTTAACAATACATATAGTAATTAGATCGATGAAATCTAAATGCTTTGTTAGTGTATACGTATTTTTCTTTATCTTATCAAAATTAGTTACATTTAATCAAATAAATCGCAAAATGTAACAAGTAAGATTTCTGTATTTTGAGTTAAAATAAACTTAATGTATACAACAAGTAAGATATTTCTTTTGTTACAATATTTTAATGAATATTGGTAAGGATATATGCTTTAAAATGACTTTGTTAGATTATCATCAATTGAATGGTTCAAAATGAATAACACCCAACAAGAGACTGGATAAATATGTGAAATATAAATTGAATTGGTTACTAAATCTATGATTAACGAGTAATTGTCATGTGACTCAATTAAATAAAATCTTAATAATTAAATAAGTTAATATTATACAATTAAATAAAATATTAGTTTAATATTTTGAAATAAACTTATAAGAATAAACTCCAAAGAAAAGAGTGTAATAAGTTCATTCAAGATGAATTCTATTGTGATAATGTATAGAGATTTTAAAATAGATATAAGTTACATATTAATTTAATATTTTGAATTAAAACCATTTGCTATGTGAAAAATAAAAATCAAGTGAAAAAGAAAAAATGAGAGGATTAATCTAGATGTGACACATAAGCAAAAACTCTTATGTTTTAAGAGTTTATATAGATATATAGATAGATATAGATATAAATATAAATAGTGTTATTACTTGCGCCTAGACCTGTCAAACGGGTCATTCGGGTCGGGTCACTTCGGGTTTCGGGTAAAACGGGTTCCGGGTTTTTCGGGTTGACTCGAACCCGGGCTTGATCGGGTTTCGGGTCATTTCAGGTCGATTTCGGGTTTGTCAATTTTTTCTGTTTTAAATTAAAAAATATCATGATTTGATAATTTTGTGATAAAGTTTAATTATATATAAAAAATTTAATTATATATAATTATAAATCAACCGGGTCAAAATTACCGGGTCAATCGGGTCACCGGGTCAAAACCCAGATTACTCGGAAAATTTCGGGTTTTTCGGGTTCTGGTCGAAAAAAAATTTCGGGTCAAAATTTCCGGGTTCGGGTCGGAAATTTTTTGGGTCGTTCGGCTCGGGTCACCGGGTCGGGTTGTGTTTTGACAGGTCTACTTGCGCCTACATTATTAATTTTATAAAATTTATTTTCTTTATTATGGTTGCTTAATTAATACCAATATATTAATCTAATTAAATATATTCACACATTTAAATAAAACTAAAATGTTATCATAAATGATTCTTTTTAAATATATTCGACAAAACTTTGAGTGTTTTCATATATAATTCTTTTTAATTTACATATTCTTTTTAGAAATAATTTAGCGAAATGTCCATTTTGTCAACCCCTTTTTGCAAAATGTCCACTTAAAATCAGTTTTTGCGAAATGTCCAATTTTTTATTATGAAAACCCCATTTTACCCCCATTTTAATTAAACCCTATAGCCGCTTCAGTCTTCTGGTTCCTCCTTCATATATCTGCTTCCGTCTTCTTCGTCAGTTCGTCTCCCCAATTAGGCAGCAGGAGGGAGCGTCTCGCAGTAGTCGGCGAAGTTCGTTCGGATGAGCTGTTCGTCTTCCTCTCATCTCCAATCGGCCTTCCTCTCCTCCGGCGAGCGTTCGACGTCATCGACGCGGATCGCGATGGCCTGATAAGCCGCGAGGATCTCCGGTCGTTCTTCTCTTCCGCCTACCACGACCACGACGAGGAACATACCTTCCTCGATTTCATCTCCTCGGAAATCCGAGCATCGAATGCCGATTTCCGGCTCTAGTTGGCGTCGTTTCGAATCAATTGATCGATTTCCGGATCTAAATTGCTTCCCTAGATCTAAATTGAAATCGTCGCTACTCATGTCGATACCTACGAAATTGTTGTTGTTAAGATCTTGAGTCTAGTCTTGCTTTTGATTTCTGATCACCACACCGAAGCCGACCTCAAGTCTCTCGACGAATTCCTTGCTGGAAAATCGTGCATCTGCTGGTAAGTTTTATTTTCGGAATTTTGGTCAAACTTTTGCGATGCTTGTTCTTTAGTGAGTAGCGAATTTTTTAATCGCTTTAGATCTGTTTGGTTGAAATTTATGATATTTTGGCTTCAGTGATGCATTCGCCAAGGATGAATTGAAGGTTTACTCGGCAGTGTTGGAGAATGGTATTGTCACTATGGTCAATGATGATGTTGCTAAGCTTTTATGTTAAAGTGCTAGTAAACGTACTGGAAGACATTTGTAAATTGATAATGCTAGAGGTGTCCAGATTTCACATTTATTTGTTCAAATCAGTGTTCTCAATAGCATTTCCATGTAATTTAGGTTTTGTATCTGCCTGAATTCATGATTCAACATTTGGTGATTTTGTGGTCAAATTGCATCATTGACTTGCTTCTTAACAATATTGGTGTACTTTTTGGAATTCATAACACTGTTGGCGACACTGGTATCTTCAACTTCTTTCTATGTTTGATTACACTTTTTTTATGGCGATATTGTGTTTGATTACACTAGATTTTTTATGAAATTATATGTTTTTTATTTTTATTTTTGTTGTATTGTGTTAGATTACACTATTTTTTTCTTAATTTTTCATGAAATTACATATGTCACCAGAAGTGTCACCTCTAATAAGGGTGGTGACATCAGTGGTGACATTGATAATAATGGTGACAGTGATTCCGTAAAAAAAACTCGAACAACAAATTTGTCACCAAAAAAAAAAGTTGCTACTGTATGTGTCACCACCGATAGTGTCACTGCGATAGGAGTGGTGACAACGATAGGGGTAGTGGTGACAGCGATAGGGGTGGTGGTGACAGCTATAGGGCGGTGACATCGATAGAGGTGGTGACAGCAATAAGGGTGGTGATAGCAATAACAATTAGGGTGGTGACAGCAATAGAGGTGGTGGTGACAGTGATAGGGGTGGTGGTGACAACGATAGGAGTGGTGGTGACAGTGATAGAAGTGGTGCCAACGATAGGGCGGTGACAGCGATAGAGGTGGTGACAACAATAAGGGTGGTGACAACAATATGGGTGCTGGTGACAGTGATAAGGGTGATGGTGACAGCGATAGTGGTGGTGGTGACAGCGATAGGAGTGGTGGTGACAACGATAGGAGTGGTGACAGCGATAGGGCGGTGACAGTGATAGAGGTGGTGACAGCAATAAGGGTGGTGACAGTGATAGGGGTGGTGGTGACAGCGATAGGAGTGGTGGTGACATCGATAGGAGTGGTGACAGTGATAGGGCGGTGACAGCGATAGAGGTGGTGACAGCAATAAGGGTGGTGACATCAATATGGGTGCTGGTGACAGTGATAGGGGTGGTGGTGACAGCGTGAGGAGTGGTGATGACAGTGATAGGAGTGGTGACAGCGATAAGGCGGTGACAGCGATAGAGGTGGTGACAACAATAAGGGTGGTGACAACAATATGGGTGGTGGTGACAACAATATGGGTGGTGGTGACAGTGATAGAGGTGGTGGTGACAGCGATAGGAGTGGTGACAGCAATAGGGCGGTGACAGCGATAAAGGTGGTGGCCGCAATAAGGGTGGTGGTGACAACAATATGGGTGGTGGTGACAGTGATAGAGGTGGTGGTGACAACGATAGGAGTGGTGACGGCGATAGGAGTGGTGACAGCGATAGGGCGGTGACAGCGATAGAGGTGGTGGCCGCAATAAGGGTGGTGACAGCGATATGGGTGGTGGTGACAACGATATAGGTTTTGGTGACAGCGATAGGGCGGTGATACTAATCTCGTAAAAAAAAAAATTGTCACCCAAAAATTTGTTTATCATCATACATGTGTCACCAAAGTTGTGTCACCAAAGTCATTGACCGGTGTCACCACTTATAAAGGTGGTGACACTAATTTCGTAAAAAAAAAATTGTCACCAATTTTTTTTTTGTCATCAAAGTTGAGTCACCAATTCATTGACTTTGACCGGTCAATGGTCAAAATAAAAATGGGAAGGAAGGAAGGAATGAGAAGGAGGGGCAAAAGTGTAATATTAGGACATTTTGCAAAAGGGGAAATAAAAGTGGACATTTAGCAAAATGCCTTATAGAAAATGGACACTTACCTAAATGAACCTTCTTTTTATCTTAATTGATTGAGTATACGGTCATTTTTTTAAATAATTATCCATTTGTACATTATATGTTAAATTATATATAATTAAAATAGTATAAAATTACAAATCACATAATTACTTTTCCAAAAAGCTTGCTAATTTATTTTCCAAAAAATATTTATATGCTGCGCCTCTTGATTCACAACTTTATGACTCAAGAGAAGCAATTTAGTTTTATCTTACTTAATCAAAAAAATTTTATCTTAAAAAAAAAAACAAAAACCCTATGCCTCTTGATCCATAGAGTTGCGACTCAAGAGATGCAAGTTATTAAAAAAATAAAAATACCCTACTCCTTAAGAGGCACAGATCTATGCCATAAGAGCAAGCCCAACAGCTTTGGTAAAAAATCTCTAAAATAGAGATTAAAATGTCAAAATCTCTAAAAAAAATTCACTCCAACTCCAACAGCTTCTCTATTTTACAGATTTTTATATTTATTAAAAACTATAATCAATAAATGTATTTATTAAAGATATTTAATTCTACATTTCTAAAAACTTAATTTAAACTTAAATCTAACATTTAACCTCACATTTGTTGGTGAACTATTATATGTTACCCGTCTTCTTGCATGATATCTTAATTTTTATTATTATTATTATTATATTCTCATGTGATATTTTTTAAAAACAAAATCTAGTGATAAATTTGATATTTATTTATTAAATGGTATTAATATTGAATTTAGATTTTTACTATAAAAGTTATCATAAAATTGGATAAAATATAATGCAAACTTAATCTTATTATTTTCAGTTAGTTGATATATATTTTATTATAAATTAGATTGGTTATTAGTCATATATGATTAATTAATTAAATTAATTAACTAATAAGGCTTAATTTATAATTTATAAAAATAAAATCATTCCAATATGAGTTATGAGTTCAAGTGAATATTTTTTGAAGTGAAAATTTTATAGACTAATTTTTTAATGTGAATTTTGTAGCATTAAATTGGCTGAAATTAGTTATGCTATTTTATTTATAAAAGTTAACATAGAATTATGATGTTTTGTTCTATCTATATTGATTTAACATAATTAATTTATATATTATATCAAATTATATCAACTTTTTAATTAATTTTTAAAAATAATTATATTTTTATTACTAGTAATTAAGTATGAAATTATATTTTTTTTCTTTATTATGGGTGAAAATGTGGGGTTGCATCATTAAATTCTATATAGGGACAAGTGAACATTAAATTATAGAGATCAACTTCTCTTCCTCTAAATTTAGAGATTTTTTCCCTCTCTCTATCAATTTCTCTATTTTAGAGATGAGTTTGGAGAAGCTGTTGGGGTGAAAAAATGGTCATTTTCTCTAAAATCTCTTTTTTTCTTTATTTTAGAGAAGCTATTGGGCTTGCACTAAGACACAAGAATTATAGTAAAAATTGACTAAAAGAAATTTGTGGTGGATAAAATAATTTGTTGGGTGCATTCAATAACCCCTATTAAATAAAATCTAAACTACTAGAGGACCACACATAACAAGACCTCGGTATAATATCAGAGCGATAAAGTGACCGTCCCGAGGACTAGGAGAATGAGATGCTTTGTCAAAGGCTCAACTAGAGGCACACCCCCTAGTTGCCCACCCCTTATATTATCAAAGCTTGAATTGACGATCGGTTGTCTACTATTGCTATGCTCCTCTCTATGTGGGGCGGGAGGGTGAGGGCGCCGGGATGAGCGATTTCATTTTTCTTGGAGCAAAGCTTGAATTGGCGATCGGTTGTCTACTATTGCTATGCTCTCCTTCGAAAATTTGAACCCCTTTTCTGCTTAATATGTTCGAATGAGTTTGCGGAATGTTCGTTCAAATTTCGTGGATTTAGCCGGAATTGGTTTCAATTTCAGCACGTCGATTCTGTTTCCAGCATGTTTGAGTGTTTAATTTGTCGATAATAAGCAAACGGATCGAAACCCCCAATTTGCCATGCGAAACCTAACCTAATCTCGTGCTTTTCATTTTAAACCCATTCATCACCACAAATTTCAATCCCAATTTTGCATCATCAAAACCTAAGCACATCTTCATTACTGCCTTCAAATGAATTTGTTTCATTGGTGGTTGTTGTAGATTTATGAATTCATTCAAGCAATCCATATGTTGTTGATAAAGCTACTGTCACTTTACAAGTGCTGGTCACATTCCAAAAAGGAGAGTAAGATACCCCAAAACAAGGGTTCCTACTTAAGCCATAAGTTTTTTTTCCCCTCTCTCCATTTTTACTCTTTGTTCATGATCAACGATCTCTTTAGATCAATTCCTGCTTGCATAAATAAATGTATATTGTCGGCATGTTGTTCCATTTAAGCTCAACATCTTAAATTGCAGGTTTCTCGGATTAGGCGGTACACTTTTGAGGCATCAACATCGTCGATTTGCCCTTATTAATGCGACAGTGGATAGATAAAGTTTACATTTCGCTGCGTCGATGCAGATTCCATTTAGTATGAGTAACAGTTAGTACCTATACCAGAAAGTAGCTTCTTCTGTACTGTTGTGTTCATGTGGCTGCGTATTATTCAAGTATTATGTGACTTTCTACTATCTTAAAGTTGTGAATTCACGGGACATCCCTGAATGATCTGCATTTGAGTTAAAACTCAAAGAAGCACTCGAAGAAAGATGACAAGTTGAGAACCCTTTATCCTTTTCCTAAACTCTCCTGCAAAAGAGCTTCTTCAATTCATTGGCCTTTTGATCACTTCATTATTACTGTTTTTTTCCCCTATGATGTCCATGAGAATATGAGATGTTGGTAAGTGAGATTGGTTGGTTGATTTGTAAGTTTGATATGAATTTGGTTTCGGTTCTGATCAGATTTATGTGGACATCAAACCATGCATTTGAATCAGTTCATGAGGTTTCTGAAGTCAATTCACACATTCAGGAGGAGATTAGAGCTCTTCATAACTGTCTGTCTGTTTTGAATTTCGATTGATTGAGTTTGTTGTTCCCTCTTGTCGATCTCTATAAGCCATCGGTCTGAGTGTTACTCAATCCCGATGGGATCGGTTTCATGTTTCCATGCCTTTTGGCTTAGAAAGCCGAGGAGGCCTCCAACAATCCGGTCTTCGTTTTCATCGTCGAGGCTGAATTTGGAGGGCCATGATCACAGCACCGACAGTAACAACAACATGGAAAAGAAGAGGTTCGATAGCTTGGAGTCGTGGTCGATGATACTGGATTCCGAAAACGTGGAGGCTTGGGAGGCCGGAGCGAGGGAGGATCAGGAGGAGTGGACAGCTGATCTCTCCCAACTGTTCATCGGCAACAAGTTTGCTTCGGGCGCTCATAGCCGGATTTATCGAGGGATTTACAAGCAGAGGGCTGTTGCTGTGAAGATGGTCAGGATTCCTACCCACAAGGAGGAGACCCGAGCTCGCTTGCAGCAGCAGTTTCGGTCTGAGGTCGCCTTCCTTTCCCGCCTCTATCACCCCAACATCGTTCAGGTAATTAACTCCTGAAGGACGCTAGGGTCTTTCAGAAACATCCTCTCGACTTATAATTGTTGTATTCAATCATACTGAGAATGAAGATTTTAAGCCTTTCTTCTTTTGGTGATGCAGTTCATTGCAGCGTGCCAGAAGCCGCCAGTGTACTGTATAATAACCGAATACATGTCGCAAGGAACGCTAAGGATGTACCTGAACAAGAAAGAGCCCTACTCGCTGTCGACAGAGACAATACTGAGGCTAGCCCTCGACATATCGAGGGGAATGGAATACCTACATTCACAGGGGGTGATCCACAGGGACCTCAAATCCAACAACTTGCTTCTGAATGACGAAATGCGCGTTAAAGTGGCAGATTTCGGCACCTCCTGCCTGGAGACGCAGCTGAGAGAGTCGAAAGGGAACATGGGAACTTACCGCTGGATGGCTCCGGAGATGATCAAGGAGAAGCCATACACCCGTAAGGTGGATGTGTATAGCTTCGGGATCGTCCTTTGGGAGCTCACCACTGCCTTGCTTCCCTTCCAGGGCATGACCCCAATCCAGGCTGCTTTCGCCGTGGCTGAGAAGGTCAGTTAGTCACTTCAATATTCGTCGCTATTAATGGGTTTTCCAGCAAAAATTATATGTTAAATTTTTCGTGAATTTTGGGAATGAGCAGAACGAGAGACCTCCGCTGCCAGCGAGCTGCCAGCCTGCTTTGGCACACCTGATAAAAAGATGCTGGGCAGCGAACCCGTCGAAGCGTCCAGACTTCAGCTACATAGTCGGGGCACTGGAGGAGTACGACGAGTGCGTCAAGGAGGGGCTCCCTCTGCCTTCTCACAAGAGGCTGCAGGTCAGCGGAAACCTCCTCCTACATCGCTTCAAGGGCTGCATTTCGCTGAGGAGCTCCTCGTCGTCGTCCTCCTCTATACCTGTACACTCCTGAAATGTAGAATATGATTGTTGCTGCTAAAAAAACAAGCTACTCAGAAAGACAAAACTTACTTGCTACCATGTTAGTTGATTATTAGCAACTTCAGCTCATAGTCTGTTACAGTTTATCAATTGATGTACGTGTATATAATCTGTTTGAGTCCTTCATTTGTTTAATTATTAGTGATTGATGGTGTTCACTGACTCTCGTATATATTGCTTGGTTTTTCAATTGCTGTTTACTACTATTCAGAATGTTGGTTTATCTTCCGACATCGATAGCTTGATTGATTATCCTAGCATGGTTAAATTAGGAAACAAAGGCAACACGCTTAGCATTGAGGAAGCAATTGCTACAGTGATGGTTGGGTTCTTCACAGTAATCTGAAATTCATGGTGAGAATGTGGCTTGTCCGAGCTCTTTAATTTTTTAATGCCACGGCGATGGTTGGGTCCTTCAAAATTTAATTTAGTAGAGCATTCTAAATACTCACATTACTAAAGTAGCTTCTAAATTTTGTTTACGCACATTCTTGGAGAGTAAAGAGTCAATTTCGCGCGACTCTAATACCATTATATAAGGGGCGAAATACCCTTTTCGTAGAGTGCATTTGGAATCAACCACCAAAACGAGACCCTAAACATAAATCCAAAATCCAAGCAAGGGAACACCCAACCGGCCATCAATCAATTTGATTCAACTAATACATATTCTTGGGTTTGAAACAACGTCGTTCCGTTGGTCCGTGTCTCTACATAATAAACAAAGCACAGATTCACAAATCACAGACCCAAAGCACCAAGAGGAGTCTTCCCCTGGCCAGCCTCAAAGTAAAAGATGAGCATTGCCAACATAGCAAGCCTGGCGTGCTTTATCTCGGCCAGCTTCAGCCTCTCCAGCTTCTCGGTGTCGGGAACGTACACCCCGTTTACGGTGTCCCCGCCCAGGCCCAGCGGGTCGAAGAACTTGCCGCCCGGGTACCCCTGCTCGCCGGTGGAGTTGACGAAGTTCTCGGCCGTGCGGGACCATGGGGTCGCCCACTCCACCGACTGCGAGTCGGGGTTGAAGAAGTCGACCCACCGCTTGCTCTCCACCCACCCCATCAGCAGCAGCTGCGTCCCCAGCAGCGTCGGGAACGAGAAGGGCGCCACCGCCCCTGGCGCCGCCCCTGCCTCGAACCACGGGATTCCGCTCCACGCCTGCCCTATGAAGATCCCCACCACCGCCGCCATCGCCCACCTCCCGTGGATCAGCTCCGCCTCCCTGTACCACTTCAGGAAGGCCGGGTCCTTCCCTAGCCCCAACGGATCGAATCCGAAGTCCCCTGGCAACCTGCGCAAAAACCAAATAATCCGTACTCAATTATATACCAGATTTTGTTTATATAATCGATGTGGGATAGATATCGACCTCTCTTCCCTTAAGCAAACTAAACAATCTCAAATCTTTGCGAAACCAAACATTCTACACTTATATACGAGGCTTGATTTCTTTGTATAATCGATGTATTGACATCAAAATTGTGATATTTCGGTTTTAGGCATTTTATGTAAAATTTAATCAAGTATCATAAAGCATGAGATTCAGGGCAAGGTGAGAACTTACGAGCCATCGAGCCACTCGGGGTCGATGAGGTTGCCACCGCCTCTAACGGCGGGGATCCAAGACTTCTTGGCGGCTGCAGCAACAACGGTGAACCTCCTGGCGGAGGCGTTGGGGCCGGCGAGTTTGCTAGAGCTGGCGAGCAAAGATTGAGTGGATCTCTTGGAGCTGCCGGAGAGAAAGGTTGAAGTCAACCCATTTGCCAGAGCACTCGCAGCAGATGCACTCGCCATGGATGTTGCTCCTCTTCAGGCACACTTGTTGATCAAAGATGCAGTTAGATGAAGTGAGTTCCTTTTTTTTTATGGTTTTGTTTTGTGGCCTGAATAAAGAAGTGGATGGTTTTGAAAAATAAAATAAATATATAAATGGGAACAAGTGGGAATCTAATGGGTGATGAAATATCAAAAGAAGAGAGATGAGAGGAGCCAGGTAGGATATGAGATATCCAATGGAGATGATGATGTAGATAAACCAACCAATCACACCTCCCACTTCATCCATATGATATCACCTTTTTTTTTTTTTTGGGAGTATATCCTTATATTGGAGTATTTTACATGAAATAACACCTTGATTCAGAAAAGCAAAGCAATCATCACGGGTGCTCCACAATCACGGGTGCTCCACAGCTAATTTTTACTATTTTCACCGCAAATAACCGTAGATGTTGGCGGTTGTTAGGAGAAAAATCAAGTATGAAATAAATATAAAATATAAATCTCAAACCGAATCCCAGAACCACGCAAGTAAAAATTACAAGACTTCCTCCCGTTATAGTGGAAGGGAATCAGGATCATGTCCACGAGGAAGCGTGTCAGCGCTCGCATTTTCAGTCCCATAATGCTCTCGTAATCGACCAGACAGACGTCGATGTCGAGTAAAAGTACTCGATATCGACCACCACAGTCGGCACTCCCTGCAGATCTGCACAACAGAAGACGAAAACAACCAATGTCGAGTACAAGGGTACTCGATGTCGACTACAGTACTCGAGATCGACTAAAAGTGGTCGAGATCGAGTGCGTCAGTGCAGTGAAAAACGGTCCTTTTGCTGTAGAAATGAAGACAGAAACAACACGAAATTGGTGGGAATTAATTCAATAATATAAAAGCTTACAGAATTGGGGTTTCAATCCCACAACGATAACCATATAAGAATCACGCTAAGGTATAAGAGATCATGTCTTTTCATCAAATAACTTTCGTCATTAACAAGTAGGAAAATAGAGACTTTTGCATAAACCCTAATTGTTACGAACTCTTTTCACATAATTAATCCAAGTTTTCATTAAGATCACTCTCGCTTCAATAACATAAATAAGGATCACCTTCGACTGTCGCAGAAGAATTATGCAATTTAGGGATAGAAGATGAAATCGCAATAAAGATTGTACCTGCGATGCATTACCTTACATGGCTACTGTCGGGCTCATCCCGACCCTAGAAGTTGGGTGACTACTCGAACTTCATCATCAAAACACAAATCAATAACATAAAGAAACTATTGCATAATATAAAAGAAAACTTACAACCAATCGAAGCAAAAACGTCTCTCGCCTCTCTACCTCCAATCGGCCAAACTCTATCTCTAACTTACTCGATATTGCCTAATTAGTAAAACACAATTGCTTGTGGCTTGCCTGATGCTAAAATTCAGCCTCTAGAGCCTTATTTATAGTGCTCAAGTCCTTTCTAATCAAGGAGAGAACAATTCGATCTAAATCTATATCTAACTATCTCTTTCCTAAGATAAAATTGTAACAAATAAATCTCTTAAAGTAGAAATAGGAATTTCTAATGTGGATAATTATATCTTCTCTTGATAGATCTTCACTCTTCATGATAGATTTCCCACTTGCCTTGGTGTAGAAGCAAGCTCAACACTCGGATTTCTACTCGAGCTCGAATCGAATTGGCCCAGAGAAGTACTCGACATCGAATAAAGTAGTCGACGTCAACTAGAATTCGTACTCTGGACTCCTGTCATGCATTCGTCCTCGATCTCGGCTAGGACTCAGACTCGACGAGTACTCGACATCGAGTAAACTACTCGATGTCGAGTAGTTATGTGCTCCTCGAGTGATTTTGTGCTCGACTGGGTGATTACGACCAGGAGGTACTCGACATCGACTAGTCTAGTCGACTAGTTCTGTTGAGTACCTTCTTCCTTGTTTTCTACTCGATGTGTCATGGCTCAGCGTCTGCTTGAACTTGGACTTTCTGTAGTTGACCTCGATCCCTTCCATGGTTTTCTTTCTTCTCCGAATTGCTTGTAAAGTGTATCAATTTCTGCGAAATTAAACAGAAACTAGTGTAGACCTCCATAATTGGCAAATAAGCATAAACTACATAGATTATGTATAATTCTAACCCAAATGTATGAAATGCAGACATAAATCATTATAAAATTCAATGTAAAACATGGAAAAATAGACACACATCAAACACCCCATACTTGAGCTTGCTTGTCCTCAAGCAATACTTTTAATGGTCATACAGGGGAAGAATTCAAACTCTCAACATCTTAGATTCATTCTCATATGTCCTTGCAATCAATTAGCATACTTAAAAATGTACTAATGCCACAAATTCATGCATGTGAATAAAAGCAACATCGCACACAAAAGGAGGGTTATGCAAAAACAATTCATACGTGACAAAGCAACAATAATCAAGAGGACTTTATTAAGCTCAATAAGGAGTAGATTGGTAAAAGGCTAAAGGTGAGTAAATTTTTGGCCATGTGGTGCTAATAATCCGGGGAAATGGAGTAATTTCCAAACTTTCATACCACATTCCTTCTTTCTTTGATTTCTCACCTTTCGCTCATCGCTCATTGCTTTTTTTCAATCATAATGCTTTTACCTCTCTAACCTCGGCACTGCCTTCTCGCGAGTCGCAATCATGGGTGTCATGAAGGGCCCTGGATACTTAGTGCTTCAGACTCCTCACCTTGGTTTCCCATCCAACGGAACTATTATCTCGACACAGGCAGAGTCGATCTACCTTTATCTCTTGAGGTGACCGGATTTTCTTTAACTCATTAAATTTTTCATAACTTTGAAATTTTCCTGCCAATCTCCAATAATGATATATAACAACACAAACACCATACGATAATCTCCATAATGTAATTCCATTCTCAACATAATCCCCGGATACGAAAATAAGGTAAAGAATGGGCAATATTTAGATCATGTGGAGCAAAATATAAAATAAGGCATAATTATGGCTTGTGTGATGCATAAGCATAGGTATGGCTAGGAATAGAAATAATATGAGCATTGTATGGAAAATATAACGTCCCCCATCCTCTTATCATGCAACATGTCAAAAGCAATTTCAATATTACCTCCTTTTATGGTTTTCATGAAATAATGCACTTCATTGTGTCTTCTCTTTACTAGGCAATTTCATGCTATATCTCTAATGAATCTAATTTTGCATCGTTGAGTTCAATATAACTTCCATGACACTACCCAAAATTTTCAATGGGGGTAATTTTAAATAAGCTTTGGAAAACAAACATATAAACACTTTGATGAAATATGAATTCCAAAGATACCATGCATAAACAATTGAAGAAATATGCATAAATAAGGTCAAATATAATCAAATATGTACAAAGTAAGCCCTTTCCCCACCCCATACTTCAATATTATAATGTTCTCATTGTATAAAAACAAGGGTAAAGAAGGAAACTCACTAGACAGATGTGCAAAAGATCGGAATCAAGTGTTGAAGTTGATGCATAAGTGGTTGATCTCGAGGAGTCTAGTCTATGCTGACTAAGAACTACTCGATCTTGAGTGTGTGGAAGCCTAAGGATGGCCTTCTATCGACCACATGCTCCTCTGATTGACATGGGTGATCGACGTCGAGTAGATTACTCGACATCGAGTACTTCTGCAGTTTCTCATACCTACAAGATTTGTTAGACAAACAATATCCACAAAAGCAAAAACCCAAAATAATGTTTCAAAATAATAATAAAAAAAAGCAAAACGGGTCTAAAAATCTAAAAATTGATTGTTTTGTTACAAGCTCTAGATTTTATAGTATCTAGGTTGACTTCTTCCGTTTTAGCTCAGGGTGGCATCTGCAGCGCCCATGTGGCTTGGGCCTCGAATAAGACTCCGTTCTTGCCCATCAGTTGCAATCCTCCGGAATGGATCTTATGCACCGTGAAAGGCCCTAACTTCTTGTGATTGAACTTGTTGGGAAACCAATGATTCTTAGACTTGGAGACATAGACCTTGTCTCCTACTTCGTAGTCCTTCGGATCGTCATTGGTGTATAAGCGCATATACCAAGGCAAACCTCTTCCATGTATAGATAAATCCTTAATTGAAATCGGGGAAGAGATGTCCTTACCACGACTTACCTTCGCAGAATCACAATTCGGGACCTTAGAGTCTAGTCGACATCGAGTAAGTGTACTCGACGTCGAGTACTGTGCTGTGTCTGCTGGCTTGCTCAACAGAGGAGGAGAACTCGATGTGGTGGAAATCTGGTTGATGTCGAGTAGAGTACTCGACGTCGAGTAGATCTGTGCCCCTGGTTTTTTCTCGATGAGGGTGTAGTCGATGGTGGTGTATAAATCTGGTCGACGTCAACTAGAGTACTCGACGTCGAGTACTTCTGGTCGACATCGACCCCATACTTATGACCTGCCAAAGATTCTGAATAAAAGTTAGTTGACGTCGACTTACCTTGGTCGATGTCGAGTAGATCCTCTGTCACCTCGTTCAGAATTGCCATTATTTCCTCCACCTGAGCTTTCATCGCCCTCTTCTCCAGTTCTTTGGGGGTCATATTTCTTACCTTGGGCTCCCCGCAATTGATGTACCTGGCTGAAACTGATTTGACCTCCTCCATAGGACCTGTATGCCTTTCAGTTTTATTGAAAGAGTATTCATGCAATTACCTCATCGCTGATGTTGAAAGTGAGCACTCTCTTCCTTACACTTATGTTGGTATCCACATTTGCTAAGAAAAGCCTTTCTAGTATAATTGAAAAAGCAAGGTCCTCTTCCATATCAATAACTAAGAAATCAACAGGGGCAAAGAACTTACCTACTTGCACCGGTACATCATCCACCATGCCTGTTGGGATAATCACAGTGTTGTTCGCCATGTATAGTCGAGCATCCACAGGCTCTAAAGCACATATCTTGACTTTGGACTAGATTGATAAGACATGATACTAACACTGGCTCCTAAGTCGCATAATGCATTAAATTTGTATTGACCAAATCCAATAGTTATAAAAAACTTACCTAGACCTGGCCTTTTCTCTGGTAGGTCCTTCTTGCTGCACTCCTCTGCGATCTCAGCCATCGACCGCTTTTTGTTTAGGATCTCCTTGAGGAACTTTACGTATGACGACATCTCATGAAGAGCTTCTGTAAAGGGGATTGTGACATTGAGCCTTTGAAGCATCTTCACGAACTGCTGAAACTTCTTATCTGTTGGGTCCTTCAAAGATTTTATCGGGAATGGCAGAGTTTTCTTCTTTGTTGGTATAGGAGTGTGGTCGACATCGACAGGAGGTTGGTCAACATCGACTACAATTGTCGATTTCTGGGTAGGTGCTAAGTTCTGGTCGACGTCGACTAGGGACTCCTCGACGTCGAGTACATTCTGGTTGACATCGATTAGTTTGGTCAACGTCGAGTAGTCCCTTGCAGCCTCTCCTTCTGTGTTCTGCTCAGGCGTTTGCATTTTTTGCCCACTCCTTAGATTCATAGCAACCACTTGTCCTTAAGATTTAGATTTAGGGTTTGATTCAGAAGAGCTAGGGAGTGTACCAGATTATTTAGGGACGGATGTAGCCAGTTGACCAATCTGGGTCTCTATGGTTTTCCGCCAGATGTCTATCTCCCCGAGTCTAGAATTGATGTCATGTAGTTGAGTGTGGACGAAGTTATTGGCCTGTTTGAATTCAGAGTGGCTCCAGTTCTGCTGCTGATGCTTCCCTGAGTAGTTTCCCCTTACATAATGTGCCTCTTCGTGGGCTTCTGCTATAAGTATTTGGTCGGCATGTGAGCATGCAGTAATGTTGTGCCTCACAGACCCACATTCCAAACAAGGTTTATCTTTAGACAGAAATTTAACTTGCTTGGTGAGACGACGTACTTGATCATTATGTAACTGGTCCCTGACGTCCGGATCAACTTCCTTAGGTGGATGATAATGGATATTTCATATAGGCATTATAGGTGTTTCTTATTGCTTTTAGGTATTGGTTTTGTTATCTTTTGAGTCTAGTTCCGTATATTACAAGTGAAGTATTCGAGTTTAGAATCTATGCGTTTTTGGTGTTTATTCTACAGATTTACATTCTGACCTTGGATGGACTTTGGGAAGAGCTTAAGAAGCATGTTTTGGAGCATATGGAGGCTATGGAAGAGCTAAGGAGGAGCAAGGAGGCACGACATTGGAATTCGTCGAAGAAATTTGAGGAACATCGAGCACTGCAGAGACGGCGCCCGCCGCCCCTTGCACGGCGCCCGCCGTTCGCCCTGCTCCCGGAAACGCGGTTTTGGATCCGAATACTGTTATTTTATATTATTTCCCATTAATTCTTCTAGGGTTTTGCCGACCCTTGAGAGACCTTTTAAGGTTGTTTTCAGTTTATTTCACGTAGTATGTGGTTTTTGTGTGAAACGATGAACACCATTAGAGAGAGCGAGAGAGAGAGAGAGAATTGGCCTATGAGTTGCTTAACTCATAGTTTCGCATGTGATTCGAAGACATACTTGTTTGGATTGTGAGGATTTGATTCTATTTGATTATTCATGTTCTTAGTTATCATCTTGTGCTTAATTTATATTTGTTTTTGTTTCTATGCCTGATCAACATGTTAGGAATTGCATCTCTAGCTATGAATTCATTGTTGTTTTCTCAATAGCAAACAAAGGTATTGATGATAGTGATGTCTCTTTGTCTTTGTAGTGGATGATTTCAATTGATCTATGTTGAGGATATGCGATTAGGATTGAGTTTGGTATGTGCCTATCTATCTTGATTGTGTAGAGTCAATGTGCCAATTGGTCTAGGTTACTTGAGTTCTTAATGCTATTCTTTAGTGATATTGAATAAGATGAGTGAATCTTTGCCGATCTCTCAACTTTAGTCGAGTAGACCTAGGAATATGAATAATTTATAAATCAATCCGAGGACCATGTATTCCAACCATTGTCAGAGAATTATAGGTGAAATGTTCTTTCTACTTTGATATCAATTTGCTTTGTGATTTGCAATCTGGTTACTTTTACATATTTGTTATTTGTCCAAGATCATTGTTTTTCTTTACGAGTGCTTGTTAAGAGTTATTGAATAGGAAATCGCTTCTCCCTGTGGTTTCGACACCGGACTTCATCGATATACTAGTAGTTACCTACCTCTACTGGCATATCGTCCACCATGCCTGTTGGGATGACTACAGTGTTGTTTGCCATATAGAGCCGGGCATCCACATGCTCTAAAGCACATATCTTGACTTTGAACGAGATTGATAAAGGCATGATACTAACACTGGCTCCTAAGTCGCATAAAGAATTAAACTTATATTGACGAAATCCAATAGTTATAGAAAACTTACCTGGATCTGGCCTTTTTTCTAGTAGGTCCATCTTGCTGCAGTCCTCTGTGATCTCAGCCATCGATCTCTTTTTGGTTAGGATCTCTTTGAGGATCTCATTGAGCCTTTGAAGCATCTTCACGAATTGCTGAAACTTCTTCTTTGCTGGGTCATTCAAAGATTTGGTTAGGAATGGCAGCGTTTTCTTTTTCGGAGGTGCAGAAATGTGGTCAACAGTGTCAGAAGGTTGGTCGACATCGACTGAAGGTTGGTCGACGTCGAGTAGAATGGTCGACTTTTGGGCAGACTCCACATTTTGATCGACATCGATAACAAGGTCCTCGACATCGACTAGATTCTGGTCGACATTGATTGGACTAGTCGATGTCGAGTAGTCTCTTGCATCTTTCTGCTCCGTGTTCTGCTCGGGCGTTTGCATCCGACGCCCACTTCTTAGGTTCATGGCATCTACCTATCCTGCAGATTTATTCTTAGGATTGGGATCAGAAGACCCAAGGAGCGTACCTGATTGCTTTAGGACGGATGTAGCTAGTTGAACAATCTGGGTCTCCATGGTTTTCCACCAGATGTCTATCTCCCCAAGTCTAGAGTTGATGCCATGCAACTGAGTGTGGATGCAATTGATAGAATGTTTGCTTTCTGTATGATTCCTCCACATCTCTTCAAGAATAGTCTACTAGTCATCTTTTTTATCTTCCCTATTTGGGTGACCAGGAGCTCTGTAGGGCGGGGGGTCTCTTTGATACTGGGCTGGTGATAATGGCTCCAGTTCTGTTGTTTATGCTTCCCTAAGTAGTTCCCCCCTCCCCCCGCATAACGTGCCTCTTCGTGGGTTTCGCCTATAAGCATTTGGTCAACATGTGTGCACGCAGTAGTGTTGTGCCTCACAGTCCCACATTCCAAACAAGGTTTATCTTTAGGCATAAATTTAACTTCCTTGGTGAGATGACGTACCTGATCATTATGGAATTGTTCCCTGACGTCCGAATCAATTTCCTTTGGTGGATCATATAAGGGCATAGATGGGGCAGGCCTTTGATATCTTTTAGTTGAGGCTGCAGAAGACTCATATGCGTCTCAAAGGTTTCCCAAGCACGCCGTGGGGTGTACTCGAGATACCTATATGCATTGTAGTTGTTGATCCGGTCCTTTGTTGGTGCATCCAGGTAGTTGAAGATGATCTACTGGATGACATAGGATGGTTGTCCATGCGTAGGACAGGATTTCAGCAGCCTTTTACAGCTCTCCCAGATTTGTTCTAATGTCTCCTCTGGCTTTTGTCTGAAAGCCGTGATTTGTTGTATGAGCGCAGCTGTTTTGGCAGGAGGAAAGAACTTAATAAGAAATAGGTCTTGTAGTTCGTTCCACGTGCGAATTGATTGTGAAGGAAAACCCTCGTGCCACTGTGAAGCTATCCCTGCAAGAGACCAAAGAAATGCCTTTAGTTTCAGATATTCTAGATCAGCACCATCTGCAATAGCTTCACATAAATCTAGAAAAGTCGTAATATTCTCTAAAGGACACTCATTGGGTTTCCCCTGAACTTGATTTCTCCTAATTTCAGTAATAAAAGAGGGTTTCAAAGTTAACGCGGGGGAGGACGATTAGCGATTCTGGAACTTCCAGAGTAGGGTGCAAGTACTCCTTAGCGTTTGCAGGGACATGCTGAAATTGTTCCTAAAGCTCCCTTCGGGCATTTACTTCGCGATCCACCCTTGCTTCTCACCTTTGCTGATTCTGTTGATATTCTGCCTCTCGTCGGGCGTACTCTGCTTTTTTGGTGGTGAATTCCTCAATCCATCTTCGGAGTTGCTCAAGCTCCTATGCTGGTGTGAGCTACACTTCATTCTTTTTAGTAGTCAACATGAGTCTCCTCCTCAGCCTTTGCTGAAGATGGAAGAGTCGTCCGGGCTCAAGAATCGGGTCAATAGGTGTGCGATCAGTTCTTCGCATGCACCTGAAAAACAAAAATAAAAAGGAAAGCGTAAAAAGAAACTAAAAAGGGAGCGATTGATTGCTTCCCCGACAACGGCGCCAAAATTTGTTAGGAGGAAGAATCAAGTATGAAATCCTACAAATCTGCACAGAGAAGACAAAAATAGGGCAATGTCGAGTAGGGCAGTACTCGACGTCGACCAGTGTAAAACATACCTTTGTGATGAAATAAAGACGGAAACAACACGAAATCGGTGGGATGTAATTCAATAATATAAAAAGCTTCCAGAATCGGGGTATCAACACCACAACGATAACCATATAAGGACAATGCTAAAGGTATAAAAGATCATGCCTTTTCATCAAATAACTGTTGTCATTAACAAAGAGGAAAATAGAGGCGTTCGCATAAAACCTAATGGTTACTAACCCTTTCACATAATTAATCCAAGTTTGAATTAAGATCACTTTCGGTTCAATTACACAAATAAGGATCACCTTCGAATGTCGCAGAAGAATCATGCTCATAGGGATAGAAGATGAAATAGCATTAAAAGTTGTACCTTTGTTGCATTACCTTACATGACTACCATCGGGCTCACCCCGACCTTATAAGTTGGGTGACTACTCGCTCTCCATCATAAAAATACACATCAATAATAAAAAGGAACTAAATTGCATTAAATCAAAACAAAGCTTACAACCAATCAAATCCAAATCCGCTCTCTCTTTTCCAACTTCCTACTCGGCCAAAGCTCCAAAATAAACTTCTAAATTGCCTAACTAGTGTTTGCTCAATTGCTTGAGAGAAGAATGATACCTAAAACCATCCCCTAGGCCCTTATTTATAGTATTCAATCCTCGCTATCCAAGGAAAGAATAATCTATCTATATCTAAAGTTATCTATCTAAAACTTAAGATAAAACTTGGTAAATAAAACAAATAAATCTCTAAGGTAAGTAAGGGAAATATCTAATGTCGATAAATCTTGATATATCTTCTCTTCAAGTTCATAGAATTCCACGTGACTTCACTTGCAAGTAATCCACATATCCAAATCTGCACCCGGATTCCACTCAGACTGGCGTTGGGAAGTACTCGACATCGACCAAAGTAGTCGACGTCGAGGAGAGTTGCGTAATCTGCTCGCTCTCCTCGAACTGTGCTCGAGCTCGACTAATATTAGACACTCGACGGGTACTCGATATCGAGTAAACTCTTCAACGTCGAGTAGCCTTGTGCTACTCGAGTGGTTTTGTGCTACTCAGCTCGTGCTCGACTAGGTGATTTCGACCAGATGTGCTCGACATCGACTAGAGTGGTCGACGTCGACTAGTGTTGTCGAGTTCTTTTCTCTTTGTTTTCTGCTCGACATGCTCTGGCTTAGCTGCTATTCGACCTCTGGTTGGGTGTAGCCGACTTCGAGCTCTTCCATGATCTTCTTCCTTCTCCGAACTCTTGTAAATTATCTCAAATTCTGCGAAAATAAACAGATACTAGTGTAGACCTCTATATTTGGCAAATAAGCATGAACTACATAGATTCTGTATAATTCTAACCCAATGAAATGAAATGCATGCAGAAATTGATATAAAAGTTAATGTAAAACATGGCAATTTAGGCGCACAACAAGACCCTTGTCCCCCACTCTTAATTCCTTCCGTAGGATATGCTTATTATGCCTAGCCCTTGTCTTCTAACAACTTCATTTATCCTCAAATTGTAATTCTTTATAGCCTAGTATGCCTTATGTTGAAGTTCCACAGGGAGATGACAGACCTTTCTAAAGACCAATCAATAAGGAGACATTCCAATGGGAGTCTTATAGGTCATCCGATAAGCCAATAGGACATCATTCAGTCTCAAACTCTAATCCTTTCTGTTAGGTGCCACTATTTTCTCCTGAGGGGTCTTCATTTCTCGGTTAGATATCTCTGCTTGACCATTGGTCTAGGGATGGTATGCTGTAGACACTCTCTGCGTGACATGATATTTTCTTAATAGAGGCCTACATTCCTACTGCAGAAATGTGTCCCCTATCACTAATCAGAGCCTTAGGCACCCCAAATCTCACAAAAACCGTGTCCTTTAGAAAATATGCAACCACTTTGGAATCATCGGTTCTGGTGGCTTTTTATTGTGGAGGGAAATCAAGTATTGAATATAAAACTATATAAAAGCAAACCAACTCCCTGTGCAAGCAAATAAAATACAAGAAACTCTCCCGTTGTAATAGTAGGGTATTCAGGATCGTATCCACGAGGAAGCGTGTCAGCGCTTGCCTTTCTTTTTCCAAATTTCTCCTCAACATCGACCAGGAGAGTACTCGATGTCGAGTAGAAGTACTCGATATTGACCACTCTTGTCGACCAAACCTGCAACTACACAATAGAAGAAAAAAACAAGCCAATATCGAGTATGGCAGTACTCGACGTTGACTAAACAGTAGTCGATCTCGAGTGTCCATCAGTGAAGAATGTGAAGCCTTGATTAAAATAAAGACAGAAGTAAACACGAAATTGGTGGGATTTAATTCAATAATATAAATGCTTCTAGAATCGGGGTTTTAACGCCACAACGATAACCATATAAGAATAGTGCTAAATGTATAAAAGATCATGCCTTTTCATCAAATAACTTTCTTCATTAACAAATAGGAAGATAGAGGCTTTCACATACACCCTAATTGTTACTAACCCTTTTCACATAATTAATCCAAATTTGCATTAAGATCTTTTTTCGCTTCAATAACACAAATAAGGATCACCCACTACTACATTAATGGTCTAATGTAGCGCTGGTCTGTAGCGGTTAAATCTATTGTAGCGGTTTGGGTGGCGGTTTAAGCTTTTATAGCGGTTTAAGTGGCGGTTTTTGGAATGTTTAGTTTTTAGGATATATAGTAGCGGTTTTTAAAACCCTAATGTAGCGGTTTGATTGATTATCTAGTGTGGCGGTTTTTAAATTCTAATGTGGCGTTTTCAAAGACCTAATGTGACGGTTTTTGGTACCTAATGTGGCGGTTTTGGATTTCTCTGTTCAGCGTTTAGTTTTACAAGGGTTCGGAAGATAAAGAAACCCTACCCTATTATTTTTAGAAAAAATTTGCGAAATAAGCACATTAATTGGACGTTTTTGCGAAATAGACGCGTGTTTGGACAATTTTGCAAAATGGCCCCTATATATATCTTCTTTCGCTTCTGTACAAATATTTTTTCGTGTTTCCAGAAAATCGATTTCCTCCTCATTCCAACTCTCTCTTTGCTCGAATATTTTCATCTTGCGTTCTCGGCTCTCCATCTCCGGTTTGGTGCTTTTTCCGGCTCGATTGTTCTTCCTTGCTTCGGTAAAGCTCGGATTTTGCACCGTTTACTTCAATGTCGTCATCTAGCAGCTCAGGTATAAATTTGGGGGATTTTTGCAAAATTTGTCGTGCTAGGGTTTTGGAATATGTTCGTTTATGTTGATTTTATTGTTTGTTCATTATAATATTGACAATCTATGGTTAAATCGATGCTTTATAAGCATACTTATGTGTGTTTTTTACTAGTTTCCGTCGTTTATGGAAGTTGCATATGTAAATTCGATGTTTTGAACTGTTTCTTTTCGTCAATTATGCGGTGTGGCACTTTGTAAGTGCCTTTTTAGTGTTCTTCGTGTATGTGAATCTGTTTTCCATGCTTTCTATTGTTTGTGTTGATGATACTGTACTTATCTGCTACTATGTTCATGTGTATCGTGCTGACACTGTCTGTTTTTGTGTTAGTTTATTGTAGTTCCAACAATGACTGTGTTTGTATTTGGTATTTTGTGTTGTGTTTTGTGATATTTCTGTTATTTTGCTATGTCTTTGTATCATTTTATTGTTATTGTTTCTGGTTGTTTGTGTCATCACATATTCTTTTACTGTATATTTACATTGTTCTGTATGTTGTTTCTTGCAGGAACTCAATCTTCTGATTCATCCACCTCTTATTCTGGTTCTGATGTAAGTTATTTTTTAGTTTGATGAGCAAGTTTTTGTTTTTTCTTAATCTGATGGTTGTTTTTGTGCTTAATTGTCTGTTATTGATCAGGGTTTGGAATATTGCATTCTTGTTTCTGAGCGATTTCATTCTAGATCCAACATATATTCATATCCTTCTGTCTGTGATCTGATCAAGGAGCATTTGTGTCCTTCTCACTACAATACTCTGCAAAAAATTTGCGTTGGATGGGTGCTGACGCAAGGCACCAAAATGGTTATGAATTTTCAGCTTATGCATCAAACGGTGCTCCGTCAAGTACAAACACAAAAAGAGAATGAGCTGTGGTTTAGAGTTGGTGGACATCTTGCACGTTTTTCAATTGCTGAGTTTCATGTTATTACAGGCCTTCCTTGTGAAGACCGTGTTTGTAATATCCCAAAGAAAGTGTCAATATTTGAATTTTTTGGGCAGAAGAAAATGACTCATGATGAGTTACTTGATCGTTTCATATCTGAGAAAAAGATGTCTAAGAAGAAGTTGATTATGGCAAAGTTGTCGCTGATTGAGAGGTTAATTGTTTATAGGAGGTCAGAAGTTGTAAGTGCACAATTCTTATCTCTTGCGTGCAATGAGAAGGAGTTTGAACTATATCCTTGGGGTTAGAGAGTCATACACCCGTTTGTTTAAGTCATTGAAGAGTTCTTCTGTTGCAGATCGGAATGGGGTTAGGGGTTCTTATCAAATGTATGGGTATTGCCTTGCATTCCAGGTATTGTGCTTTAGTTATTGCACATCTTATGTCATCATTTTTTTTGTCTGTGTCAGCACAACTTTAATGCTTATGTGAGCATTATTTAAATATTGTTTTGTAGTGTCATAACGAGTTTTCTTTTGTAACAGGCTTGGATATTAGAAGCGTTCCCAGCTATCTCCGTTAATTTTGACTGTAATTTTAAGATGCCTGAACTAGATCCATACTTGTTGCACTGGAAATGTGATTATAGCCAAGTATATGCTGAAGCTGAGAAGTTCTTTCATGGCGATTTGGTAATATTTTTATATTTTCTCTCTGAAATAACATTTTTATTTGATGCATCTATGGGTTTTTATTCTGATACATGCGTTTTATCCAGACTCCGTTGTTCCCTATTTATGGGGAGTTTGCACGCACCGAAAGAATGGCATTTGCTGGTGAAAAAGCTGATGCTGTAGTTGATGCAGTAGTTGATGCATCAGTTGAAGAAATAGTTTCTGGACTTGTTGATGCGACTTTGTATGAGAGTCATCGTGTTCGTAGAAGGGCATATGAAGCTAAGTTTACAAATAGGGCTCTCCAGGTTGAGGAGGAAGAAGCTAATGTCTTGCAGAAACATGATGAAGACGAGACCTCAAAGAAGAAGACACCTGTGAAGAGAGGCAAGGCTGCTAGAAAGAAACAGGATGGTAAGTCCTTTGAAACTGCTTTTGAAGTTTTCCCTGAGGGGGTAGGGACCTCAAAGAAGAGGAAATCTTCCACTGGAGTGATGGGTGGTAAAAAGAAACAGAAGGTGGAGTCCAGCGATACCTCTGAGGAACGGGTTCTTCTGAGGAGGGGTCGTTCTGCAAGTCGTGTTCTATTCAATCCATACATTGCTTTGGACCGTAAAAAATCTGTCAAGAGTGATGTAAAGAAGCCTCGACAGAAGGCTTCAGCAGTGAGGACAAGTGGTAGAGTTATTCCTTCTAAGGGGGTGAAGAGAGTTACTGCTGACACAGATTTGCACAAGGAGGTTGATGTGGTTGCTTCACCTTCCAAGCGATGTCGGTTGGGTACTGATTCATGTGACCTTTTAGAAGATGATGTGCCGCTGAATATTGTCTTTCAGCGGAGGTATAAGATGAAGAAAAACGGTGGTGTAAGTAGTGGTAGGCCATTATATGATAGTACTGTTGACAAGTCTTTTGTTATTCCTTCAGTTCCTGTTGTTGATACTGAGGGTGCACATGTAGTGGAGCCTGTAGATATTCATGTTGCAGTCTCTTCACATGATTGTGAAGTCAATGTTGGTGATGACAAGGGTGAATATTTTACTACTGACACCCATTCTTCCAAATCTTGTGGTAAAGTTCCTGTTTGCGATGACAAGGGTGATGTTTTTACCGCTGAACCCCACTCCCCTAAATCCGATAAATTGGATGCTTCTCAAACTGTGAGGCTACATGTTTTGGCCGAGGTTGCAGATGTCATTGATTGTGGTGACACCGTTGAAGGAGTTGAGATACCTTCTGGTGACATTGATGGAGAGGATGATGTACCAACCCCTTCTGTGCAAAGGTCACCCCTGGTGAGTGTTGAAGCACATGATTTTGTTGATGAGCGGTCTGGGCTTGGGCAAACATCTGCTTCTTGTGAAAATGAAGACGTTCGCATTTCAAGTGATGAAGCTGCCAAAATAGCAGTGTCATCAGAGAAAGTGGAAGATATTGAAGATGTTTCTCCTCAAATGGATGCCAATGCTGATTCAACTTGTGAGTTGCCTCCAAAAACGCATGGTGATGCTTTTGCTTCTTCTCTCCCATCTCATCCTGACTGGGTGAAGGAGATTTTTAGGAGGATTTAGAAGCTTGAAGAGGTCCCTAAAATTATGCATCTGTTGTCTGCGAGGGTTGATATAATTGAAACAAAGATTGTTGAGTTGAATGGGAGTCTTCAAGTGTTTGGTGAGATGGCGAAGAGGTACGATGAGCTTGAGGTTAGGGTTGCTAATTATGAGGCTTTGTTTGAGAGGTTGCAGTCAAACCCTGTCAAGCCTGATGTTAAGGACACTTTTGCAAAAGTTGCTGATGAAAGTGTTAGTGGTGCTAATTGTCAGGACACACCTGCGACGGCTCATGATAAGCACATTGCTGGCAAGTCTGCGAGCTCTCCTGCGGTAGTTGGTGATGAAAGCGCCAGTGGTGGTAAGTGCCATGGCACACCTGTGAAGGCTGATGATAAGCACATTGCTGTTAAGTCTGCGAGCTCTCCTGCGATATTTGATGGTGAACATGTCAGGGGTGGTAAGCCCCAGGACGCATCTATGAATGTCGATGACAAGCACGTTCCTGGCAAGCCTGATGGCACTCCTGCGAGAGGTGATGATGAACGTGTTAGTGGTGGTGAACCCCAGGCCACACCTGTGAAGGCTGTTGTTGAAGATGTGAACAAAATTTTGAATGATGTTGTGTCTGATCTTCAGCAGTCTTTCCCTGACGAGGAGTTAATGTTGAAATCATCTCCCGCTTCTGGTGATGTTGTGCCTGTGTCTTTTCCATCAGTAAGTACTGAGGTTCCGGGAGTGGGTAAGGAGTCTCCACCTGTTGTTGCTGACACCGAATTTAAGGTCCTTGGAGTTGAGGTTGGGATTCCAGCAACTTCAGGTGAAGTGCCTCAATCTACAAAGTGTGAAGGTGAAGGCGCTGGTGGTAAAGTTGCTGGAGTTACGGTTGGCCCATCCCTGGAAAAGTACATTTGTCTGTCCGACAATGATGATGACAAGGTTGCTGGCGTTGATTGGGATTCTGTCGCCAAGGATCCTGCAATCCAAATCGAAGTTGACCAACTAAAGGCTTCCAATCTTATCCCATCAAACAGTACATTCTTGTATGGTCCAGTTGAGGAAGTGAAGAAAGTGAGGATGCCAAAGCATGCCCCTAAGAAATCACTGATCAGCTCGGAAGATCATGAATTTATTTATGGGCTCGTAAAGAAGCAAAGGTATGGTTTATTTTTATGTTTAGTATTTTGTATGAAATGTTGTTATTGTATTAGTTATAGCATCTCATGCTATATATATATATATATATATATATATATATATATATATATATATATATATATATATATATATATATATATATATATATATATATTTTGCTTTGTGTAATATTTGCCAGGAATTTTTCCGTTGCTGGTCCAATCTCAAGGGTTAATAGAAAGTTTTTCCAGCGGATTTTATTGAAGAATATGTGGTTTGATTGTCAGGTAATAACTGGTTGTATTTCTGCATTATATATATATATATTTATGGATTACTTTGTGTTGTATTAGTTGATTGTTGAATTCACTTTTTTATTACTTTGTTTAGCATCTAGAAGCAGGTTTGATTCACATTAGGAAGCGCATTCATGAGGACCCTGTCAAGTATCGAGATGTTCTTGTTCTTGATTGGCTATTTTATCTGAAGTACCTTCCTGACTATGCTTCATGTTATCGGGAAGACATAGATCTTGAATCCAGCACCGAGGATTATTTTGTCGGTACATGCCCTGCTGATTATGGGAAGCCATGGGCATCTGTAAAGAAAATCTACACAATTTTCAACGTCATAAACAAGCACTGGGTGGCGCTGGAGATTAAAATTGAGGATAGGGTAATCAGCGTGTTCGATTGCAATGTCCCTGCTGTTAGGGAAGGTGTTCTTGAAGAACAATTGCAACCGTTTGCTATTTGGCTCCCAATTCATTTAGCAAAGGCTGGGCTATTTGAAAACTTCGATTCATCTCCTTTCCAGCTACACATGGTTCCTGGTTTAATGCATGATTCTACTGGGTATGTATTTGTTATCTTGTTTTGTTCTTTGGTTACGTGTAGGTACTTGTTATTTATGTTCTTACATTACATTATTTCTTTCTTTGTCTACAGGGCTTCATGTGGTGTATTTACATTAAAAGCGATTGAAGCTTCTGTATTTGGGGGAGATGTTAAAAATTTCAACAACGAAAAGATCTTTCGTTTCAGAGAACTCATGTGTGCAGATCTGATCAAAGAAACTTGGAGTTTTAAATTTTAGAACCAGTAGTTAGATAGGTTGTTGTTGTGTACGTGGGGAGTTCGGATGTAATCTAACAAATTAAGTGATCAAACTAGATAAGAGAACATTATGGGCTGACAGCAGGTGCCTAAGTACGAAAATAGCGGTGACACTGACGTTAGTTTAAAGCAGTGTTGAGACTGTTGTTGTATTTTGCTTAACAATGCGTTAAATTTTGCACAAAAATTGATATTTGTGAATTTTTGCTCATTATGATCCTATTTTTCCTTAATATAATTTTTGAACTTTTAAATATATATTTTCTTACGCTACTGTCTTATTTTTGGTCATCGTTCGAATTAAATTTCATACCATGGTCGATTGGCGAAAATTTGCTCAACATGATCATATTTTTGCTGAACAATAGGCTAAATTTTGCTAAGCAATTGATCATTGTGAATTTGTGCCCAATATCATCTTATTTTTCCTTAATATAATTTTTGAATCTTTAAATATATATTTTTTTACGATGCTGCCCTTTTTTTGGTCATCGTTAGAATGAAAGTGCATACCATGGTCGATTAGTGAAAATTTGCTCAACATGATCATATTTTTGTTGACCAATACGTTAAATTTTGCACAACAATTGATCTTTGTGAATTTGTTCACAATATGATATTATTTTTCCTTAATATAATTTTTGAATTTTCAAATATTTTTTTCATGATGTTGTCCTTTTTTTGGCAATAATTAGAATTAAAATGCACACCATGGTCGATTTTTGAAAATTTGCTCAACATGATCTTATTTTTGCTGAACAATAGGTTAAATTTTGCACAACAATTGATCTTTGTGAATTTGTTCCCAATATGATATTATTTTTCCTTAATATAATTTTTGAATTTTCAAATATATTTTTTTCATGATGTTGTCCTTTTTTTGGCCATAATTAGAATTAAAATGCACACCATAGTCGTTTTGTGAAAATTTGCTCAACATGATCTTATTTTTGCTGAACACTAGGTTAAATTTTGCACAACAATAGGATTTGGACGAAATTGTTGGTTGGGTTATTTTAACCCTCAAGACCGTGGCCCATTTACTGATCAAAGTAGTTGGCCCAATTCAGTAACTTTACTTAAGGCGGTGTTCTTCCTTCTTTCTTCAAGAGTCCAACGTTATTCAAACCCTTTCCACTCTCTTCCACATTACCCTCTCTTCAAGTCTTTTCGTCGTCCTCCACAAGCTCTTCCTCTTTCCTGAGTCTTCTTCACAAGGTGCGCCCTTTCTTATCTATTTCTCTCCCTTTCTTTCTCCTGTAAACTTTATAAAATGGTAAGGGTTTTTACATTTTTCCAGCAAGTTTTATTTTGTTTTTTCCTGATTTTTAGATTAGTTTTTCATCATCTTTCAGTCGGTTAGGGTTTTGATTTCAGCAATTTATATGAGTGTATATTTATTTTGTGTTGTGTATGTTTTGTATCCTTAGATGGCACTTCCAATTGAAGTTCAAATTGGTTACCATTACACTGTTGGGTCTTTTGAAGTGGTAATCACACCAAGGCGGACGCCTGTTTATGGACCTAGCATCTTGCACGTGGCTATCAATTCTGAAAGGATCCCTGAGCTGTTCCTGGACCATTTCACTGAGTGGAATGGGTTGCCGATGACTTATGAACAGTGTGATCAGTTGTTACATGAAGCAGGGGTCACTGCTTTGGTTCAAACTCAAGTAGCCAACCTGATGTTAATGGATTATACTCACAGGTGGTTTTCAGGCGATGCTGAGTTCGTTGAATATGGTCTCTGCCCTGATCTCATTATCGATGTACGCTTCATTGGAGACTCTGAAAATGACATGAGCTCTGATTCAAGCTCTCAATCTGAGATGAGCATCGATTCTGAAGAGGATGTGGATCCCCCAGCTTCTCCAGAGAATGCAGACCAAAATGGAAATTTACAAGAGCCACCTCAACAAGAACAGGATTGGGACCAGTGCTCTATATGTCTTGAACCGATGCTGCCATCAACGCCGACCCTTCGGTCACTGTGTGCTCATACCTTCCACACAGGGTGTATTCTAGAGTGGTTGTCGTATGAACCCATTTTTCCACTATGTCGATCACCCTTTTAGGCTTATTTGTAATGTATATTTGCTTGGAAAAGACATTGTAGGTGGACCTATTTTGTGGTAGTTAAGCTAATGGAATGTATGGTATGAATGGAAGTTGGTATTTGGCACCTTTTTGTATATGATTTCCATTCTAATCATACCAATGTATTTTGTAACTATTTGTCATAACTTGTGTTTGGAAATGTATAATATTAATGCTTATATATTATGTGTGGTGACAGTGGCCTAGTTTTTTGTTGTTGTTGAAGTGTATATTTTGTAAACATGTTTTTCATGCCCAAAGTATTGTTGACATTTCTTATCCAATTAGTTTAAAGTAATGGCGCCACCATACTTGTATTTTTTGATTTTGCATTGTGTGTGGTGACACTAGGTGGTTGGTGTCCCTAGTAGTGCTGACAGTGATATCAGTTACAATTAGTGATGATACTGGGTCCCCCCCTGATATTGATATGATCTTTGAATTGTATGTATTTGTATTTTTTTGTTTTTTATAGTGTATGTGGTGGGCACAATGTGTTTGAGATGCAAAGTATTGGTGTCACTCATATTATATTACAAGTAGTGATGACACGAGTGTCGTATTTTTTTATTCTTAAGTGTATGGGGTGAAAGAGGTGTTTAATGCCCATATTATTGTTGACATTGTGGGTTATATTAGTTTGAATTTGTGGTGTCACCAGTTTTATCGTTTTTTGATATTTGAATTTCATGTGGTGACACTAGGTGTTTTAGACCCAAAGTAGTGTTGACACTGATACTTGTTACAAATAGTGGTAACACTACACTTGTATTTTTTTATTTGGAATTGTATGTGGTTGCCATAGGTGTTTAATGCACATAGTATTGACACCAGACTTGTATTAGTTACAACTAGTGGTGATACCAGTCTTGTATTCTATGATTTTGGAAGTTTTTGTTGTGTAATTTATACTTGCTCGACAATAGATTATTTTTGCATCACACTTGAAACTTGTGAAATTTTGTCCATTATGATTCAATTTTATTTGTCAATATAATTTTATAGTTTCTTAATATAGTGTTACACAACGTGGTCTTAATTTTTTTCAATGATAGAATAAAGTTGCATAATGTATGGGGGTGATTGATGTAATTTTACTGAACATTACCTTATTTTTGCTCAACAGTAGTTTATAGTTGCACAACAATCGATCCTTTTGAAATATTATCATAATGATTATATTTTTTGTCAATATAATTTTAAAATTTTCCAATAATTTTGTTTTTGCATCATGTTCTTATTTTTGCTCATCATCAGATTAAAATTTCACAACACTGGCTATTGGTGAAAATTTGCTAAACATGATCTTATTTTTGCTTATCAACAGATTAATTTTGCACAAATCTTTAAATTTTTTATATTGCCTTCAACATAGCTGTTGGGCTTAGTTTATAGATGCCCGGCCCATTTCCCGCTTATTTATACGGTGCTTAAACGGTGTTCAGATTGTCCGCAAGTCGTTTCATCTCCTTCTTCTTGTTCATCTTCATCCTCTCTCGTTCTCATTAAGCATTTTTCTTCTCAAGGTGCTTTTCCGGTTGTGGTATGTACTCCTTTCTGTTTTCTTCCTTTTAAAAAAACGTTTTCGGTTATTTTGATGTACTATTTCAACAAATTTCTTACTGTTGTATTCTCCGATTTTCGTTGAACTTCCCCTTGCTTTTTAGTCTATTAATATTCATATATTGGTTTTTGTCTTGCTTATTTCGTATTGCATTATATTCTGTGGGTGTTGTGTGATTCTTACTGTCATTAAAAGTCATCAGTTAGGGTTTTTCCAGTTTTTCAGACATTTTTTCTCTTTTGTCTTTCTGAAATGTTTATTTCCTATTAATACCGATGTAATGTTTTATTTTTAAGTGAATGTCTAATATATGAGTATATTTTGATTTTGTCTGTGTAGGTTTTCTCTTTTTCAATGGCATTCCTAACCTATACTGAACTAGATTACGACTACATCGTTGGTACTTATGAAGTTGAAATATCAGGATCTGAGTCATACTGGTATGGACCGAGTCTACTTGTTGTGTCCATCCACTCTGACAGCATTCCCTTAACATTCCATCACACGTCTACTTGGAATGGTATGCCTATGAGTCTAGCCCGCTCCAACGAAGTGCTACAGGATGTAGGAGTAACAGTTGAGGTTAGAAACCAGGTAGCCAATCGGCTTCTAATGGATTACACTAGAAGTTGGTTTGACGCCGATGCTGATCTTGTTGAGTATGGTCTTTGCCCCAACATCACCATCAATGTACATTTTTATGATGACTCTTCGTCTGATTCAAGCTATGAGTCCGACATAAACGATGACATTCATATGGAGGTTGACCAAGCAGATCATCCAGCACCTCCAGAGCCTATGGATGTTGACGGATTAAGGGAGATATATCACCTTGATCTTGATGATGAAGAATGTACTATATGCCTGCTTCCAATGTTGGAGTCAGATCCTGTTCTTCAAACGCCATGCCAACATCACTTTCATCCAAATTGTTTACGGTATTGGCTTTTAGTTCAAAACAACTGTCCTCTTTGCTGAGCAGAATTCTAGCTGTATTTGATATAAGTGTAGTATGTAATTTTGTATGGTACTGATGTAACCTAAAATACATTTTATGAATGAAATTTGTCCTTGATCACATTTCTTTCTGATTTATATTCAAATTATAGTAATCTTTGATATTTAAGTAGGACATTTGGTGTGACACTAGTTGGTCATATTGGTGGTTTCTTCTATTGAAGTTTATGGCTTGACATTTTCTGATATTGAAACTTATATGTGTCACACTAGTTGGGTAAGTCCCAAAGTAGCGCTGACACTAATATTAAGTACATTTACTTGAGACCCTGGGCTAGTATTCTTTTTGTGATCTTCAAGTGTATGCTGTTGCACGAATTGGCAAGTGTTCAAAGTCTTTTTGTTACATTGTTTACATTGTTGGTTAGAGTAGTTGGATCTATTGGTGACACTATTCTTATAATTTTGGCTGTTTTCTGTTTTTGATGTTTTTGTGATGACACTAGGTGGATAAGGCCAAAAGTAGTGCTGACACGAGTTAGGTAATGTCCTCCAATGATAACTGTAACTCAAATAACTGTAATCCGTTTTCAGTTTATAGTTTTACAATTTTGACAGTTTTTTTATAGTTACTCTGTAATGAACTGTCAAAAATAACTGTTACAAGATGAAAACTGTCTAATTGTTGCCTGTATATATATATATATATATATCCATTTATCATTCTTTGTTATCCATTGGCGTATGAAAACTGGTTTTAACAGAAATCAGTATACCAGACCCTTTAACCAAACTGCTAACACATCCCTCTCTAAAAAGATGAACTATGGTAACACTGTTGGGTTTTGCATGAGTTTTCATCAATTGATGGACGTCCTGGATGGGGTTGTTTACCCTGGTTATCACATGAATCTAGTTGATGAAGCATGCGAGACTAACAAAGATGCTCGCAGGGCCGAGTTGTTGGAAGCCGTCGTGGTTCATTACACATTATATGAGGAATTACAAAGATCAATGATAGCAACTGAACATCACATTCGGATTGCGTCCAGAGATGAAGATGGTGAAGCATTATCAAAGGTGATATTTGAAGTTTTATCCATAATTTTTTTTCCAAATTGTGATTGAGTCTTGTATTTTATCTTTTATGTAAATGGAAAGAGAACTGGGCAACCAAAGACAGATGTTTGAAGAGGCAAAGGACAATCTTATGGGGTGCGTTAAAGAGGTTTTAGATGCAGAAATGGAAAGGAGGAAGAAGATTAATGACTTCTTAGGACTGTAGTTCTACTATATTAATAATTGATAACATTGGTACTTATTTATATGTTGAATGTATTTTTTTTTGTTATGATGCAACATATTAATATCATAATAATCATATAATTATTTTGTAATTTCCTTCCTCATATTTCAAATTATAAAGTGTTACTGAAGTTTTATGTCTATCTCTTGTGATACTGCGGACACATTTGACTAGTTTGTGGATTGTTTTGGTAAAAGTAGCGCTGACACTGTTTAACGAAGTTTTTATGTTATAGGTAATTCGCTCAACATCATCTTAGTTTTGCTAAACAATAGTTTATAATTGCACAACAAACGAATGGATATCACTAAATCAACTTTTTTTATAACATAGACCACTTGATTACCGGGGCAGAGAATTGTGCTGACACATTGAAGAACAAACACAACTGTTTAGAAGCAGTTATAGTTGTATGCATCTTGACAAACACTATCCATCAAAAAAGCACAGGGACAACAACTGTCTTAATTGGTACGAGAAAACTGTTCAGAAGCAGAGTACATAACTGTCTACACCAAAATACATTCCAAAGTTTGCAAATAAAACACGAAATTGCGTTGTGGTTCTTCAACCAAGATTTAGTTTCTGTCCCTGAATTCCTTTTGAAGTCATTCTTGCATGGGATTTTGCTGCCTTTACAACATCTGCGTTCACTTCATTCAACTCTGAACATACTATATCTGTCAGATACTTCACCCCTAGCTTTGAAACAGTCTTGAAATTGCCCTTTTCCAATCCACACTTGTACCCTCTCTCTGTCCCAAAGAAGGTCTCCATGTGGCGCATGAGGCATACCCCAAAATGTTGAACTTTCTCCTCTCCAGCCCATGTGATGGGGACTTTTGATGATGGTGAAGCTGACACTATTTCTGCTTTTGCTCGGAGTCCCTTATCTGTTAGATAAGCAATCAGCATATCTCCCTGCATTGATTGAATTATAATTCATGTAATTTTAATTATAAAATGAGTTGATATTTAAATGAAATTAAGACAAGGAAAGAAATGTTAGATATCAGTAGTAAAACTTACCAAACATTCAAAGGGTGATGGGAAGGGGCTAATTGGATCAGCGCAAGATGGTGTGACATCAACAATTTGGACCACTTTGTTTTTAAAGTTGAAGACAACCATGACATAGTCTGCTGTTCGTTCAACCCCAAATACAATCTAATCAACATAATAAAAAACAAATAAATATTAGTGATTGGTCTTGTGAACTTTATTTATTTAATTGCAAGGGAGTACCATGTCTATATCCTTCAAAGAAAGGTGTGGTGACAACGACAATACAGTATCAATGTGGAGGTTAAACCTCTGGAACTGTTCATCACAAACTCGTAATGATACACTCTCTACATTAAACTGGATTAAGAATAGAAATTAGTAAAAAAACAGACGAATTGTACATTAACTGCTAACAATGGAGTGTAATTGAAAGATAAAATAGTAAAAATATTACAGTTTTGTTGATATTGACAAATAGTCTTGCTGGTGATTGAGCACTTTTATACTGTTCCTTGTGGTTGAGGATAGCTGTCCATGCATCAATGATGACACTAGACAAGTGGGTTTCATCCTCAAGCGTAGCCATGTCTGTTCTAACAACTTTAACAGACTTATGCTTAAACAAAATTTCCCTGCAATGTCAATCATTTTGAAGATGGATTATATGAAAATAATATTTTACTTGTAACTGAACATACATTAAGAAAATTAAGTTTAAAATGAACTTACATGCTGTGAGGAGTTTTCATTGCTAAATAGGCTGAAACAGTGCACTCAATTTCAGAGATAGGATCTGTAATGTCAACAACACGCGAGTAATATGGGCTTCTCAAAGATGCAGAAGGTTTATGTGCTCTCCTTGTAGCTTCTTCTCTCTTCATGTTATTAAGTTGTTCTGCAGCATTTCCATTAACTATGTTGATCCGTGGCGACCTCCTTGGTGGCAAGGCAGCAGGGGGAATGCATTTTATTGTACCTCCTAAAGGGTTCACTGGTGGAGTATCAGCTTTAAATTGAGTGGGTAGGGGATTTGGAGTAACTTCAACACCCTGTTGTATTGGAGACTGGCCATGGCTGTCTGGGGGAGCCTGGGTTGCTTCATTAGCATTCTTCATTTCAACTGATGTGTTCAATGATGTCCCTTCATGTTTCTTAAAAACAGGATCATCTAGAAATATATCAAAGGAGAATTCCCTGTCCACTTTGATATTTGATTTCATTTTTTGCTTGTTCTGATATGCCATTTTGATCTAAGTAATGCAATCTAATAAAACAGGGTCTGCCCAGAATTTCTCTTGGGATTCGGTAAAATATGGGCTTACAGGGTCATTCATATTTGACATGTCAGCAGCATCTGTAGCTGTAGGAGCCTCAGAATTGACATTTTCCATCCCTAAAAGCTGGTTTGCTCCCTGTAGAAGTCTTTTCACCTTATCATCATGTTGTAGTTCAATCGGGACTTTCGTAGACCACTCAGCAAAATCAGAAATAGCAGATGCAAGTGCAGAAGTCTTTTGAGTAAACAACTTTATCCAACTCTAGAAGATAACATCACATAAAAAATAAGAATAAAAAGTCATCAGTGAATATCAGAACATTGCTATACTCTACTAATATTACATTGAATTGGTCTAAATAATTCATACAAACCTCAACTGGGGGTGGCTCTTTTTCTAGATCAGCAGGGTGACTGGTGCCTTCATCATTTTGTGCAGTAGGGTGTGGACAAGCTGTAGATGGTACGTCTTGATGGTGAGAAACAACTTGCCGAGCCTGTATTAAGCCACAGCCAAAACCTCCAGTACTTATATCATCAGTTTCTCGTTGGCGCAAGATTTTGTAATTTATGCCAACGAAAACCAGGAAAGAACGAGTCATTCTTCTTAGTGCTGTGCTTGTGAATAATTTCACCCTATCCATGTAAAACAACTAGCACACCAAGGGGATAAACATATATCAGTATAACGATGGAGCAGGGAATGCTGACATAAAGAATACTGTAGACATGTAGATAAAAGGAGGGGCGGTGACATTTGTACTACCGACATTGTAAAGAAATTAAGTTAAAATCAGAGTAAAGGTTTGAAAAAAAATACTTACAACCAAGAATAATAGAGGCCCTCTGAAATGGCCATTCTTGTTCTTTTCCCAGCTTCTCTTTGCATCGACCAAACTTTCCAATACAAGAGCACACCAATTTAGGTTTTTCAGGTCACCCAATTCAGGAACTACTCTTATTAAACTATGGTTGGCATGTCCGTTTCCTAGTGTATCAATCAAGATAGAGTCCAGTATAACAATAAAATTCAGAAGGAATTGATCACCACAGTCAGTGTCAGCTACCAATTTTTCCATAACCATAGTTGTTGTTATATTGTCCTGGACATCGAATGTGGTTTTCCACTCTTGCACAAGACTGAAATTCTCTTTAGCTGATTTTCTTCCAACTAAAACTTTCCCCATTGGGAATCCCATTGTGATATGCACGTCTATTTCTGTAATTTTAAGTTCGCCTCCATTAGCCAACACCAAGCAACACTTGTTAGGGTCAAACTGATCCACTAACCAATATGAAAGAAGCAGTGGTAGGGTAACAATATCCAATTTGAACAAAAATCCAAAGCCAATATCCTCAATCAATTTCCTTTGCTTGGCATTCATTTTTTTCAAGGACGACACCAGCAAGCGTGGGCTTGACCGTGATTTCAATGATGGGAGATTTTTTTGTCTAGTGTTTCTCTCATTCCTCACAACCAGCTGCCTGTTTTCTGCAATAGGTTGTATGTCTGTGGTATCTGTTTGCTCATCAGATGTTATGATATGCACAGTTGGGTTTACATGTTGAACAACTGTCTCATTAGGTGAATGGTTTTCCAGCCTTGCAATTTCAATGGTCTCCACAACAACAGTGCTAACAGGAAGATCAATCCCAGGGTGCACTTCTCTCTTACTGTTTTTTCTTACAAGCGGTTGCGAATCTTTGGATTCAAGTGATCTACAACCCTCCCCTACTTCGAAGGATTTATCAGTCTCAGTATCAACAGACAGTTCATCCTTGAAGGAAGGTGAATCTCTAGATAAATCAACTACTGGAGGTTTAACTCCAGAGCGTTTTGATCTCTTCGAATTTCTATTTTGACTGTCTAGAACAGGTGAATCACGTACATTCTGTGGACGTTTACCTATAGAATGAACACTTACAATCAATTTCTACAAATATAATCGAAGAGATGACATTGTAAGAGACTGTAGTTTATGCTGAACAAATTCCCAAATTATCAAATTCCCAAATTCAGCCTCCAGATTAATCACATTAACTTCAATTTATTATGGGAAAGTAATTGAAATAGCAATGGTAGGTCTTGTAAGGCTGAATAACTGCTTGATTATAAACATTAAATTCGCTTGAATAAGTGCGATTTTTCCTAATTTTCGTGCAAAACTAAGCCCTAAACAGTACTCGTTCTAATTTAAACTTTAATACACAGAAAACACGAAATCAAACCTTTCGGATCTGAAGACATGTTGATGTATATGATAGATCTCCTTCTTACAAGCCTACAATCAATCCTCAGGAAATCTCGCAGAGAAATGGAGATAGTAGATTTAGCTGGAGAACGAAACTAAAAGAAGGTGATGGAGAACTTCTTGAACTTGGAAAGCGTTTTGGGCATTTACACATGTTTGCTTTTTATATTTTTTTTAGGAAAACCGTTTTCCTTTTCTTTTTTTTTTGTTTGCCAAAAATCGGGAATTTTGTGAGACTTTATTTATTTTTTATTATTTTACATATAATTCCATACCTTATATTGGCTCAACATTGTATTATTCTTGCTCAACAATAGTTTAAATTTGCACAACGCTTGACCCTTGTGAATTTATTAGAATCATGTTCTTACCTTCTTTATATATGGTTTGATAGTTGCTTAATAAATTTTTGCTCATCAAGAGAATAAAATTGCACGACATATTACGAATGGCAAGAACTTGCTCAACATCACCTTAATTTTGCTCAACGATAGTACATGTATTGCACAACAACACTTTGGTAGCAACAACATCTTATTTTTATCTATTTACGCTTTCATAGTTGCTTAATAGATTATTGCTCAACATAGTCTTATTTTTGCTCATCAATAGAATAAAACTGACAACATATTACAATGGGAAAAACTTGCTCAACATCACTTTATTTTTGCTCAACGATAGTACATATATTGCACAACAACACTTTGTTTGAAACGACATCTTATTTTTATCTAATTATGTTTTCATATTTGCTTAATAGATTATTGCTCAACATGGTATTAATTTTGCTCATCAATAGAATAAAACTGCACAACATATTACAAAGGGGAAAACTTGCTCAACATCACCTTATTTTTGCTCAACGATTGTTTATGTATTGCACAACACCACTTTGTTTGCAACGACATCTTATTTTTATCTAATTTTGTTTTCATAGTTGCTTAATAGATTTTTGCTCAACATGGTCTTATTTTTGCTCATCAATAGAATAAAACTGCACAACATATTATGATTGGGGGAAACTTGCTCAACATCACCTTATTTTTGCTCAACGATTGTTTATGTATTGCACAACAACACTTTGTTTGCAACGACATCTTATTTTTATCTAATTTTGTTTTCATAGTTGCTTAATAGATTTTTGCTCAACATGGTCTTATATTTGCTCATCTATAGAATAAAACTGCACAACATATTATGATTGGGGAAAACTTGCTCAGCATCACCTTATTTTTGCTCAACGATTGTTTATATATTGCACAAAACAACACTTTGTTTGCAACAAGATCTTATTTTTATCTATTTATGACATAGATGAAAAAGAGTATATAAATTTGTATTATTACATGGTAAAATTTCAAATTTTATTCTATATTATTGAATTAATGTTTATTTTCAAAAATAAATGTCATTTACAAATTTATAAACTGTATTATCTACTAACATTATTCTTATATAATACTGATGACAGAATTTGTGCTGACAGCCTTATCTTGAATGCTTCATCCTCCTCTTGTACTCTCCCAATGAAAGCTTTCTATTTGTAGGTGGTCTTCCTGCTCTCTTTCTTACTACTGGGGGGTAACAGTTGATAGATCTGATCACATCAGGGATATTTCCTTCATCTTCATCCAACACTGGATATATTGTTTCTGCATATGCCATATGCCAAGCGTCATTGCTGTAAAATTTTGCAACAAAATCAGACACATTTGCTTTTATGTGTGTAATGGCTGCTAGAGCATGTACACAAGGTATTTTCTCGACATCAAATACTCTGCACGTACATGTCCTTGCTGATAGATCAACTATAGCTACACCTCCTTGACCATTGATCTCAAATTGTGATTCATTCACCCTTTCTACTCTGCATACTCCAACTTGCTCTTGTGATTGTCTTATCACCTTAAGGATCTCAGGAGTTATTCGTTCTTGGTTTGCCAGTGCTTTCTCTCTTCTATCCAGGAACCATGATGTGAGCTTTTCTCTAGCAAACTCCACAAGTGCCGCAATGGGATAATCCTTTTTGCCTTTGAAAACGGAGTTCAAGCTCTCAGCATTGTTGGATGTCATCATGTTGTATCTATCACACTTTGAATGTGCTCTGGCCCATTTATCAAAACCTGCTGACACCAGATATTCTGATAGTTTTGGACAAGTTGCTTCAATTTGTGCAAGGTAGTTGTTGAACTCTTGGATAGTGTAACTCTCTGCTGCTTTTGTGAACATTTTCCCCAGCTCTTTTTTTCCTGAAAGTCGCTTTGATGTTTTGTTTCAAGTGCCACATACATATGCAGTGTGTAGCTATTGGGTAAACTAAAGATACAACCCTTGAAATGCTAGCATGTCTATCAGAGACAAACACTAAGTCATTTGATGGAGGCACAACCTGTAGCAGCTGATACATAAATCATTCCCAAGAGCTGTTGTTTTCGGAGTCAACAATACCAAAGGCAAGTGGAAAGATTTGTCTATTGGCATCTTGTGCAACTGCTCTAAGCAATGTCCCTCTGTATTTGCCAGTTAGGAATGTTCCATCAACAACAACAACCTGGTATATAAAGAAATAAAATTACTTATGTTATTGAAGTTAAGGAAATCGATGACAACAGAATTTGTGCTGACACTGTTTAAGACATACCTTCTTTAAGAGGGGGAATGCTCTGATGCACTGTCCAAATGACAGAAAGAAGTACTGAAATCTATCTTCTTTGTCTTTTGAAATTAAAGCTATAGTCCCATTATTTCTCTCCACAAGCATATGGCAAAATGATGGTAAATCTGCATAATTTGATTCTGGTGTCCCCTTAACCATTTCATGAGCTATTTTTGATGACTTCCATGCTCTCCAGTAGCTAATTTGCATCTTTTGTTCTGTTCTCATTTTATCCCTTATCTGTGCTGGTCTGTACCCAGCGTCAACACTGTGTAATTATAGTCAAATTAGGAGAAATCATATATTAGAAAGCAAGTTAAAATATAAATACTATTTCTTAAAAAAAGTTCTCACCTTGATTCGATGATACTTGCAATCACAGAAGATGAAGGCTGTTTGCAGTGTTTTGTCCTGAAATCCCATGTGCAGGTGTGCATGTCCACATACACTATGACCTCATGCCAAGTTGGGCCAAAAGTTTTGACATGCACTTTCCATTTGCAGTCAGGATCTACACAATGCACTCTATAATACTTTATATTTGATTTTGCCACGCGAAAACCAAATATCTCGGTTATTGACAAGACTCCCAAAGCATGCTTAATTGCTTTCCTTGATGCAAAGCTTTTGCCTAGGCAAATCAAGTTTTGTGAATTGAGATCCACACTAGGCACAGTAGAGCTATCAGCATCCCAATCTTCTAGTGTAGTTTCTCTCCTGTGTGCTGTGGAATAGAATGCTCTCCATATTTCATCTGCAGATTCTTCATCACTTGCAGTGTCACTGTTTAGAGAATTCATGTCATCTCTAACATCTTCCAACAATACACCTTTCATCCTGGTGTCACCAATCAATGTCAGATTATTTTCCCCTGTAACAATATTGGTAATAGTTGGATTGCATGCCACCAACTGTAAACTCTCAGCTGAGGATGCATGTTGATCTTTAACGTGTTCACTATCTGATTTAATGCTGACACACAACTCCACAATAAATTTAACATCCTGTAGGTCGGACAACCTTAAAAACTCTTTCAAATCATCATCACATTCAACAAGAAGTGGAGCTCTCAAGAGTTTGAATGGGTGTAAATGATTGAATTTCAATTCTAATGCACTATTTATATTGAATCTGTTGTGCACTTTTTCAGTTAAACCCTGTAATGTTATTGACTCATCAATCATAAACACCTTTGTAGTAGTGTCTCCAACAAAGGTTGGGCATGAATCATCAAACAACCAATTCCCACCACATACAACTGTAATAATGTGGGTTGCCATTGTAATCTGCAGAGTATGAATTTAAGAGGATAAATACGTTTAAGTAATAACAAACACAATCTGAGTAAAAACGATGACATGATCAACCAAAGTGAGTGAAATATACTTGTTATGGGAAAAATTCTTACAAAATTTGCACCTACAGTGCTGACATTAAAACTTTCAAGGTGTAATAAGGAATCTATAGATCATTGTATTGTCAAATGCAACAATAGATTTGCACCTCTTGAGCAATTTTTCTATGACTTAATTGTAGTGCTGACATGGCTCAATCAATGTTCAAAAACGATGACACAATCAACCAAAGTTAGTAGAATACACCTGTTATGAAAAAAATTCTCTCAAAATTTGCACCTACGGTGCAAATTTTTTATGAGTAAAATACAGTGTTGACATTAAAAATTTCAAAGTGTAATAAGGAATATTTAGATCATTGTATTGTCAAATGCAACAATAGATTTGCACCCCTTGTGTAAATTTTCTATGATTCACTTATAGTGCTGACATGGCTCAGTCAATGTTAAAAAACGATGACACGAGCAACCAAAGTTAGTACAATACACCTGTTATGAAAAATTCTTACAATTCTTACAAGAGCAACCAAAAGCGAAAAAACTACACCTGTTATTTGTATTGATGACATGGCTCAATCAATGTTGATGACATTAGCAATCAAAGTCTAATAAGGAATCAACACTTCAATATAGAGCACAGATTCAAGTGTAATGATGACATGAGCAACAAAATGAATACAATACATCTGTTGTGAGAAGAATTATATAAAACTTGCACTTCTGGTGGAAAACTTCTATGATTAAAGTCTACTAATTAGTTGAAACAATCATAGTGAAATCACATCTTAAGCAATCATAGTGATGACTTGAGCAATGTAAAATATTAACAAGCATAATTAACCATAAACATACACAGATTCGATTTGAAACTAGAAGATTACATATATACAGGAATAAAATGCTCATAAACATTAATTCATGCTTAAAAAATCAATCAAAATTTGCGCCAAAGGCGCAAATTTTGATGTTACTGTTTGTGTGACTCCATAACCTTAATCATTTAATGCATAAAAAATGAATCAAAGTTTTCGCAAAAGGCAAAAATTTTGATGCATTCAAAAGCAGTAATCATTCTGTTCAACTATATTTCCATACTGTTATAGCATATATAAGCATATATAAACACAAATTTGGTGTAATCTACATTTGTAATCACATTATTCCAATCAGTAATCACAAAACTGAAGCAGTAATTTAGCGCAAATTGAAGCAGTATTCGCAAAACTGAAGAAGTAATCGGAAAACTGAAGCATAGATAAACACAGATTCGCAAAACTGAATTAGTAAACCAAAAAATTACAGGAAATTTGCGCCTTCTGCGCAAATCTAAGCAGTAATCGCAAAACTGAATCAGTAATTGCAAAACTGAAGCATACATAAACACAGACTGAATCAGTAATCGCAAAACTGAAGTAGTAAACCAAAAAATTCTAGGAAATTTGCGCCTTCGGCGCAAATTTAAGCAGTAATCGCAAAACTGAAGCAGTGATTGCAAAACTGAAGCATAGATAAACACAGAATCAAGCAGTAATCGCAAAACCGAAGGAGTAATCCAAAAATTATAGGAAATTTGCGCCTTCGGCGCAAATTTGTGTCTTTGACGCAAATTCTAATCGACTTAAAATTCTAGTAAATCGACTTACCTGATTCTCTAGAATAGACTTCAAAATCGATTGCTTGGATGATGTCGGAATGGTAATCTCTCTGAAATCCTAGCAATCTCTGGCGAGCAATTCGGGAGGGAGAAAGAGAGAGCGTTCGGAGACGGAGAGCTGGAGGAGAGAGAAAAGCCGGTATCGAGAGACGGTGAAGCCTTATATTTAGGACATTTTGCAAAAATGTCCTAAAACGCAGATATTTTGCAAAATCAGCCAAATTTCGTGGCTATTTTGCAAAACCGCCCTTATTTTTACTGAGCGCCGCTTGACCCCTTGTTCCAGATCCTTGCTTCCCATCTCCTTCGTTCTCTTTTCCTCTCTCCCTTGCTATCAGATCTCCAACTCTCCATCTCCCATGGTATTATTAAATCTCCATCGATCTGTCTCAATATCACTCCTCTCGCGCTCTCTCTCACCACCATAGATGAGAAACCAAGACCTTTCACTTCATATATGAAGATCCAGCAGACATGCGCCACCGACGTCATGTTACCTCCGTCAATCTATATTGGGAGCCAGTAAACGAGCCGCTCTCACCTCCACGCGACGACATCGACTCTCTGTGATATTGAGGTCTTTATCCTTACTAATGCATTTTGATTGATTTAATGAGCGCGATTATAAATTAGGTTTGGCTTAAATTTCTGATTCATTGCATAATCGCCTTAAATTTTGATTGTATGTCCAAGTTTTGCATTTCTTTATAGTTTTTCATTATCATATTATCATTATTTTCTTTTTGATTTTGGATTTGGCGTGATTACATTCCCTCTTGAAATACAAACTTAATGCTTTATTTAGTTGTTATATATATGAAATAATAGCATTATGACTATTAATTTTAGTATGTTCATTCAAATGTGCAATTATTTTTATTTCTATTAAGTATGGTCCTTGCCTATAAAGGATGGGATGGATTGATGGAAGGGGTATATGGGATGCTTGCCCTAGATAGTATGTGAAATTGCACGAATTCAAGTTATTCAGCATCTTGATTAATGCTGTTGTATTTCCAAAAGTAACTTATACTACTTCCCTCACAATCCACTTACTTATATAATCTAAATCAGTGTTTGGATTATTAACTTTTCAAGTTTAATGTGATACTAGTTGGTTGTAAAATTCTTTTTAGTTCTTTGTGTTTTATGAATTGTGAGCATCTTTGACCTTTTTTTTTCCCTTTCCATGTTTAAGAAGTGGAAGTTGTGTGCGCTGTTGCCTCTAGTCTAGCTCAAAGTTCAACATTCCTTATTCACATCTGTTTGATGGATACTACTAATTGTTACCTCCCCTATGCTGTAGTTTACTAAGCAAGATTTGTTTCTCAGACATCCATAACCTATTAGGCCATCTGTTTGATGAAATTAGTATAAGGGAATTGGATAAAATTTGCGCTTTTCATGATAGCTTGTGCAAACTTTCTTGGTTCAAGATGAGTCATTGACTCTGCACATTAAGGGCTTGTTTGTTTTACTAAAAATAAGCCTAGGGAAAGGAATATTACACTCCATCCAGTAAAAACGTGTTTGTTTTAACACCTCAAAGGATTATTAGTGTTATAGGCCTCAATCAATTAAGCCCATTTGTTTACCTCCAAAAAAGAAGCCCTACCTGCCTTCTCCCTCTTCTTTCACCCCCGGCCTCCTTCTTGTTCAGCACTTCAGCCGTTCACCCTCTCATACCCACAAGGCCGCAACGTTTCTCACTTCTCTCACGCTCACATCCACCGGATCTGCATCTTCTTTCTCATTTTCTGTCAAATCTCCATCTTCTAATCAAAATCGCGCCCCTTTCTAGGACCCGACGCCTCCTCCTCCGATCTAACGACATCTTCTCCTCCATAGAAGGAACCGACGCCGCTCAAAGATGAGATAGGAGCAGGGCCAAGGCGCCACTTCACCCTCTCCTTCGTGCAATGCCAGCGCCAACGGATTTTGCAACAATTTGCAATTTGCACCTTTGCAGAGCTAGAGGAATCCGTCAATTGTGCAATTGACTATTTGAAATTTCTATGCTAATGGCTTGTCGACAGTGCTGTGAGGACATGAAATTTGTCCTTAAACGGATAGATCGTCTACTGTCATTGAACTCGGCTGATTTTGAGCAGCTCTATTATGCACAAGTGGTAGATGCTCTGAAACAAGTATGCCTGCATGCCAAATTGCTGTATCAACAAAAAATTGGATTTGTGTTGAATCTCAATTTTTTTGGGTTGAATTGTGGTATCAACTGATTTTGCAATTGGATTTTTTTTGGTTGAATTGTTTTATCAACTGATTTTGTAATTGGATTTTTTTTTTGTTGAATTTCTTTTCAATAAATTAGGTAAGGAAGAAGGCAATTATTCCTCCTTTCAATCAACCAAACGAAATTGGAGTTTAACCATTTCTCATTCCTTTCCTTTCTTTTGAAATGATTCATTTCCTTTCCTTTCTTTTCCTCCAAACAAACGGGCCCTAAATGTATGTCAAAGTTCCTTTTATTTTATTTTTGTTCAATGAAACAAGTGAAAATGACACACCTCAACTTATTAGCTGAATTTATTATTTTGTTCCTCGAATGAAAATGAAATCTATACATATACTAAAATCGATACATAGCGTCCTATATGGCGCGTTGTGGTTGATTCTAAGGACAATAATCTTATGTGGCGCGTTGTAATTTATTCTAGGAAAAAAAATTAATAAAATCATATGTTATCATAGTTTATAGAAAGTTATATAAATCACAATCTATCTATATATTGATATTTTAGTTATTTGACATAAATATAAATAAAAAAATATTTCATAGTCATACTTACCAAAATATTAATAGATAAATATATATGTAGTACTATTTGATAAGTGTTATTTTATTTATATATAGATTATTTTTTGGTGGAAAAAATTGATCCGTGGATATATATTTTAGTAAACTAACGTAATAAATATATACTATATATTTAATAAAAAAATAATATTAAAATATTTTTTAAAAACAGTTATATATTAAATTACATGAGATTTAATTAATGGTAGATTAGAAAAAAATTATCTTATAAATGGGAATTTTATTTATATTTTGAGAGAATCTAAATAAAAGATATTTAGATTTTTTATAATCCGTCGAACTAATTTTATTTATATCTATATTATTTGTTGGTTGAAAAATGATTTATATTTAGATTATTTATTTATTTATTTATTGAAAACTACCTAAATTATTTATAATATTGCATTAATGTATTATCCGTACACGGGACGGGACCTACACTAGTATTTAATAAAATTGCAATCTAAATCCTAGGTGATATGTAAAAAAGACATATATTTGTATCTTATAGCTAGCAACATCATCTTTTTCTTATCAAGTAATTTTTCATTATCTACCTGTGACCCTTTCATTTTACCATTGAATTTTATTTACCTGGGTTTTTTATTTGGTCTAGAATTTGGCATGAAACAACTTTGGAATTCATAGAAATATTAATGGACATGCTGATTAAAGGCACTAATTTTGCTCTAGGATATGACTATCAAATAGATTTCCTAAAGAAGCTAAGCAAAGCCACTTGCCACTATTAACTATCAACAAGGTCTATTTATATAACCTTCCTGATATGGTTGTAGGATGAAATTCACGTTCTAGTTAGTCTTAAGCATATATTTTGTTTTGTACTAAAGGATTGAAAGACCCTTCGTATACTTTTGAGGAAATTGCTTACGATAAGAATTTTTGTGCTTTCACTTGCCTAAAAATGATATTAATTGTTTGAAAAAAATGTTACAGTATGATTTTGGCAAGGTGTGTGGGAGGCCATTGTGCAAGGTTTGTTAGGGACGAAGGCCTCCACCCACAAAATGTGAGAATGGTCTACACATGGATTTTTTTCCAATAGAAATCCAACCACAATGTCACTAGGATGCATCTACAAATTTTGTTTTCCCGGGTAAAAAGGTGCGTTAGTTACAACTTAGTATATAGTTGATTATTGTGAAACTATCATGTTTCCACCTACAGAACTTGTAGAGTCTCATAAGTCATAATTCATACCCCAAGTTTTTTTTTTGATTAGGTAAGAATTTGGGTAGGAAACTACCCAACAGCATCCAGACGGATGAGATCCTGAAGATCTTTGTTAGTTGTTAGTTGGACCCCATAGGCAGAGTGACAAAGGTGTGCAACCTTGTCAGCCACTCTGTTGCCTGCGCGGGGAGTGTGAGAAAAGGAAACTTTCCTCACATTTCGAATGATGGATTGGATGTCGGACAAGGTCATTTCTACTTCCCACGGGCATCGGGTTTTACTTCTCATGTAGTCAATAATGATTTTGGAGTCACCTTCAAAGATAATGTTTTGGATATTTAATTTTCTGGCCTCTACCACCCCCAGCCTAAGAGCTGCGGCTTCAGCCTGTAGGGGTGATGAACGACCTAGTTTTAAGTATGACATTTGGATGGGGTTTGCGTTCAAATCTGTGATGATCATACCAGCGGAGCTCGCCCCATTACGTAGTGCTGACCCATCGAAATTGATTTTATATGTTCCACATGGTGGCCTTTTCCATTTATCGTGTTTCCTTCTGTCAGTTTGTTTATAGTTTTTAGTTTGTAAGGGATATCTTACTTGTTGGTTAGTGTGATCATCCTCCTCAAATTGGCATGCCCGGTTCCAGTTCTCCATTTGTTTAATGGAAAATGCGTCAATACTGTTTGTTGTGGGTGATTTTTGGTTTCTGAATGGTACCCCATTTCGGAAGTACCATATACCCCACCACCTTGTGGCAATGGCTTGTATTTTTGTATTTGGTAGGTTGCGTAACCAGTTCATCAATTCACCTGTATCCCTGGTTCTAGCCGTAGTTTGTTGAAGCTTCTGTTGCTCTGTTTTACTTAGGTGATTTCTGGTCAGCTCAGGGAAACATTCTGTTAGAAGATGGGTATCATCCTCCATACAGACGAAGCACCGATCGCACGCCGAGGGCACAGAGACCCCACGTGAGGCGAGTCTGGCCTTAGTGGGCAAGCCCGACCGAGATATTTTGCACAGGAAGTTCTTTATTTTAGGTGGTAAATTAAGTTTCCATATCCATTCGTAATCTCTGTGTTCGTTTGCTGGCTCATTCATGATAAATGTGTAGGCAGAAGAGTAGTAAATCAACCGTGTTTGTCAGGCCACCAGTAGAGCCTGTCCTCTAATGGGGTAACAGGTAGCTGGACCGAGAGAATGTCATCCACCAACACACTCGGAAGCACCCTACGGAGTTTCTCCACCCACCATTGTCCATTTATAATATATTCGTTGACCGTTTCATTGCTATCAATTTGTGTCGGGCATTCCGGTCTACCCCTCAAAGGTTTTTCAGATACCCAATTGTCAGTCCAGAATTTTACCGATTTTCCATTTCCAATGGTCCAGATGATCCCGGTTTTGAACTTTTGTAGCAGGCTTGTTAATTTGGCCCATTGCCAGGACATATTCCCAGCTTTCTCGTACTTAAGTATATGTGTTCCCTTTAGATATTTATATGTGATTACCTGGACCCATGTGCTGTTTGGTTCGGCTAAGATTTTCCATAGTAGTTTTAGTCGTAGAGCCTCATTCATTTCTTTAGCTTTTCTAATACCCAAGCCCCCTGCTTTCTTTGATTTACAAATTTATTCCCATCCAATTAATGGTCTGTGTTGCGCATCCTTGTTCCAAAAGAAACTTCTGTTAATCCTGTCTAGCTCACTATGCATTGCAGCCGGTAGCATAAAGTTTTGCATTATGTATAATGGTTTTGCTGATAGGTTTGATCCTATGAGTGTGGCTCTTCCCTGTTGAGATAATGAGTCCGCCCTCCATTTACTCAGTTGGTCTTTGGTTTTCGTGACAACTTCCCTAAATGTATCGTTATTAACTCTGCCGTTAATAATGGGACAACCCAGGTATTTCTCTACCGAGTGAGAGTGGTTGATGCCAAGCACTTGGCCGAGCTCGACCGTTCTTGAGCGAGTGACGCCGGGTGAGGCTTGGAAAGTTGAGTTGTGGTAGTTCACTTTCTGGCCAGAGATTTGGCAGTAGTTGTCTAGAATGGTTTTAACTTTGATACAAGCCTCATTGCTTCCTTTCAGGAAAATTAGTATGTCATCTGCAAACGCAAGGAATGGGATACAGGGGCCAGAATGGCCAAACCTGAACCCAAGCGATTTGTCAGGGGCCAGTGCCTCCTTGGCCAGTTTACGGGCCAAGACCTCTGCACCGAGGATAAACAGGAACGGTGATAAGGGGTCTCCCTGTCGTAAGCCTCTTGTTGGGGTGAAGAGATCCGTCAGTCCATTATTCACTAATACAGAAAACGAGACAGATGTGATGCATTCCTTGATCCAATTTATAAAGGTTGGGTGGAATCCAAATTTTAACATGACAGCCTCCGTGAATTCCCAGTCAACACGGTCATAGGCCTTCTCCATGTCTAATTTGAGGGCCAGCCACCCTGTCTTGCCCTTCCTAGTTTTGAAAGAATGAAAGATTTCATGAGCTATGAGTACATTATCCTGAATAGCTCTATCTGATACAAAGGCTCCTTGGTGCGGGTTAATCAGTTTTCCCAAAACTTTCTTCAATCGCCCTGTTAATATTTTTGAAATAATTTTATAGATTGTTGAGCACAGACTAATGGGTCTATAGTGACCCGTTGTGGTTGGGTTATCTATTTTTGGTAGTAGTGTAATGAAAGTATGGTTTATTTGTTTAAGTAACCTTCTTGATAAGAAGAAGCTCTTTACTGCTCTAATAACCGAGGGGTCGACCACATCCCACGAGGCTTTGTAAAATTCAGCAGTTATGCCGTCAGGTCTTGGGGTCTTATTTCTTCCTAAGCATAATACTGCATTTTTTATTTCACAGTTTGAGGGTATAGCTATTAACTCGGTGTTTTCCTCATTTGTTATATCTTGAGAGACTAGGGTAAGGAAGTCATTCAGTTTTTCCCTGTTGATTGGTTGTTTTGTAAATCTATGAAAATATACAGTATTGGAGTCTGATAATTTAATATGCTAGATTTTGCTCGTTGATTCCAGTATGCTTTCTGAAAGAGTAGAATTCTTTCTTTTTTCTTGATCAAGTTAGCTTCTCTTTTGACCATGTTGCCTGTGGAGTTGTTTGGCATACCTTGCTGTAATAGCAAAATTTGTGTTTCTACTTTTTCTAGTTGCCTGAAGATGTTGCCAAACGTGGTTTTGTTCCAGCTCTTTGCTTTTTGTTTTAAGATTTTTGTTTTCCTGACTAACTGATACATTGCCGATCCATGGCATCTAAGTCTCCATGCTTGTTTCACAATATTTTTAAAGTCCTTCCTTTGTAGCCATACATTTTCAAATTTGAAGGGTGGGGGTTTGAATGTTTGACTGGTATTCAGTTCAATGGTGATCGAGCAATGGTCAGATGATGTGAACGCACCATTTTTAGTGCAGATGGCGGGGTACTGATGCATTATGTCATGCTGAACCAACACCCGATCGATTTTTTCTTTTATGTTCCCAATGTCAGTCTGTTTCTTTCTCCATGTAAACGGGTTTCCCCATGCAGGAATATCCACCAGTGAACATTGGTTTTTGATGTCCGCGAGCCTAACAAACCTTCGCAGATGAGTTATCGCACCGCCTTCTTTGTCCAAGAAGCACCCTATTTCATTATAGTCACCCATGACGATGCATGGGATTGTTGCCTGTCTTATTTCCGCAATTATCTGGTTCCAAAATCTGGGTTTATGTTGCTCCTGGGGGGAGCATAGATGAATCATATCAAACACGAAAAGTTGTCTAAGGTGTTGGTATATTTGAGGACTATTGCCCTGGGCCATTGTGTTATCTCTTCAATGGTTTCCTTCCAGAGTATTCCCAATCCACCAGATTTACCAGTAGCTGGGGACCAAATTGCTTTATCGAACCCCGCCCCCTTCCATGTCGAAGGCGGAGGGATGTTTTCTGTTTTTGTTTCAGCAAGTGCTAGTAATTGGATATGTTCGGATTGGCACCACGTGCTAATCTCTGTCCAAAATGTGGGCCGACCGATCCCTCTACAGTTCCAGAAACTAACTTTCATTAACGCCTGAATTTGGGGATAGCGAGTAAGGTCCTCGCAACACCCCGTCATGTAGAATCGAGTTTGTGTGTTTGTTACAGTGCTTAAGTTTTGTTCTTTTTGGTTGCTTTATGAGCTGGTTCGAAATTCTTGTAGATAATAGAGTATGATAGTAAGTGAGAATCCCACGAAAAAATACAAATCCGTAGGACCAAACCCACCATTTTCTGTGACCCACCACTTCCTCCTTGGTATGAGAAAGCAGCAACATGGTCGCCGAGGATGCACCTCCAACGACGCTTGATTCATGCATGTGATAACATGAACCAATGGTAGTAGGTTCTTTTGAAAGGGTTTCATGTGCTTCATGGTTATCATCGATAGCCAACTCAGAGACATTGTGTTCTTTGATTAGGTAGCAGCTGGGCACATTTATCATGTTTATGAACAATGCTATCGTGTGACCATCTTTTGTTGAGGAGTTCTTATCAATTTCCAAGGATTTGTCAATTTGATTTTCCAAAATTCGACACTTTTAGGGATAATAAGAACACAGAGGATCACCAAGGATTATAATTTGATTTTCCAAAACTCGACACTTTTGGGGATAATAGGAACACAGAGCATCACCAAGGATTATAGCAAGAACAAAGGTAAGAACTTGAGCCTTCTTTATATGTAGAGTCTTTATAGGTAGTCTGAAATGAACAATTGAGTCATGATAGGGTGAGAAGCACCTTGGGTTATTCGATGAGACCACACAACAGCCATCATACTTGCGAAAGGAGCCACCCCGAGCCCGGACGGACCACCAAACGATCCACCGACGCCAATAAAGGAGAGATGAAACCCCTCGACCAGAATCACTCACTTTGCAACACACTTGCTTTCGCCTCTTTCGCAGCTTCCACTTCTTCTTAGTTCGCCTAAATTGAGGGGGATTTTGAGACAGAAAAGGGAAGAGCGATGAACGGAGATAGCCCAACCGCCACCCAAGCCGCCGCCAGCACACATCTCTACGAGGACACCCGAGAGCAACAGGTCCTCCATCTTCGTAACTGATTCTTTTATTGCTCCGGAATTTTCGGAATTTGAGAGAGATAACGCAAATTGATTTAGGGATGAACAGCAAAACCAAGGCAATCGCACACGACGACCGGAATCGAAGGTTGTTCTTCAAGACGGATGCTTTTTTGATAGAGGTCCCTTTCCGATCAGCCATCAAACAGGCTGGGATCGCCGCAGCAGGTCGGAGGCGGCGAATTTTGAGGTCGGTGCTCCTGGAAGATGTGGAGGAGGCGGTGAGCTTTGAGGGCGCGTGACTGAGCGCGTACATTCTAGGGTTCCGGGGTTTTATTTTTAATATAATTCATACCCTAAGTGATTCCTTGTTTGGAATAAGCTTATTTTTTTCTATTACCTTGTGTATTCAGCCATCTAGAATAGATGTTATAATTAAGTGGTCAAGTTCAGCATCTCACCATGTTTTTATTTGATAGATATAATCAAAATTCATGTGAACTTTTACTAACGCTAATTATTTTTCTAAAGGTAGAATGGAAAAGAGATGTAAGCAATAAAAATTGTCAGCTTGGAATGTATTGTGCCATGCTACATATTTGAACACCGTGCATCATGGCAAAAAAAAAAAAAGTTTCTTCCATTTACCTCTTTTTATTACCTAGTTACGTGTTTAGATTAATTCTTACTTGTTACTCCTATTACTTAAATATTGATTGGAACTTAATTTTGTGAAAAAATTAATCTAATAATGGTAGAAGTAAGGAATTTAGATTAGTATCTATTTAGATATATCAGATATATAGATGCATTTGGATTAGACATGTCAAAACACAATTCGATCCGGTCGATCTGACCCGACCGCAAGGAAAATTTTCGACCCGAACCCGGAAATGTTGACCCGGAAATTTTTTTCGACCCGGACCCGAAAAACCGGAAATTTTCCGGGTCATCTGGGTTTCGACCCGGTGACCCGATTAACCCGGTAATTTTGACCCGATTTTACCCGATTGACCCGGTGACCCGGTTGACCCGGTTGATTTTTAATTAAATATAATTAATTTTTTATATATATAATTAAAATTTATTGTAAAATTATCAAATCATGATTTTTTTAATTTAAAAAGGAAAAAATTGACAAATCCGAAATCGACACGAAACCCGGTGAAACCCGAAAATACCCGGGACCCGTTTTACCCGGGACCCGTTTTACCCGGTACCCATTTTACCCGGGACCCGTTTTACTCGAGACCCGAAGTGACCCGACCCGAACCCGACCCGAATAACCCGTTTGACAGATCTAATTTGGATTGTCAAAGCCTAGTCATGAATGCTAATAATAGAGGAAGTAGTGGAGGTAATGCAATCCTAAAATTAGCTAGTTCCAATTTTATAGTCCTAGCTAATCAACTTCAACGTATTGTTAATAATTTCACTCGTAAAATTCCAATGTTAAAAAATGTTGATTGAGATTTACCTAGCTTTTTTTATTTGGTCTGATTGAAATCGCTAAAATTAGTGTTTAATTATTCTTTATGTGATTTCAAATGGTGATTTGTCCTACTACCTCCGTCCAAAAATACATTGCCTTTACTATTCACGCACGCTTTTTTAAGAAGGTAAAAACTATATAAAATAATAACTTTTTATTAATTTTTTTTAATAATTACAAACTTATTGATAATAAGTTTGTAATTATTAAAAAAAATTAATAATAAAGTTAATATTTTATATAGTTTTTAACTCCTAAAAAAGCGTGCATGAATAGTAAAAGTCCATATATTTTTGGACGGAGGGAGTATTTTTTTATTTTTTGGTTAATTTCATTAGATGATCATTTGATCGAGATGAGTGGATCTCCGTGTTCTTGTTTCGGTCCTCACTTTCTTGCTTAAATTTGATTTCTCTGGTTATTGTAGAGAGTGGAAATAGATGATACAAATTAGTAGTTGATTGTATATGCTTGTGAAACCTATATGGAATTGACTAGCAAGTTCAAGAATGGCCTAGTGCCACTGCCAGTGGTACTAGTTAGTTCAAGAAGTTGCCAACAACTTATAAGTTATGTAATGGCATGATCAAGATCAAACCGTGGGTGTGTTTTTAATTGAGAAATATGTGTATTAGTAGATAATCTTCTCTTTGGTTATGTTTGAATAATATATGTCCTTAATTTTTTTTTGACAGGATCAAATCAAGATAATTCATTTAATTTGGTTGACCTCATGGGCAAGCGTTTGATTTGGCCTTTTGAAGAGTATGCCCTATTTTGTTATGTACTAGCTAGCTAGCTAGTGTATCCTTTAAGCACTGCTATATTATGTTAAAGGTAAATTTTCACAGATAAACACTTGGTTAGTTTGTGCTTTAAGGTGAAGTTGCGCATAACTTCACCTTAAAATACACACTAGGTGCTTTAAGCACTTTGCTTTTTTTTTTTTTGTTTTTTTTTGTATCAAATCTTGCTAGCTTGAAGCAAATCTACAATTGATGGTAAAGTTTACAAGGATGAAACTCATTTTGTATATATATATTTTTTTTGTATCAAATTATCTTGCTAGCTTGAAGCACATCTACAATTGATGGTAAAGTTTACAAGGATGAAACTCATTTGGTATATAATGAATCGTATATGCATGAATGATATTATGTTAATTACGTGCAAGTGTATGTATGAATGTGGAATTAATTTGTGGATATATATATACTAGGTTATAAGGGCGCGCGCTTCAGTCTTGGATACATAAACATAATCACCTTTAGGTCCTCTTCGGTTAATGTCCAAGATAACAAATGTCCATCAAAATATCTGGTTAATGGATGCGTCAAATTGTACCTTATGACATGACATTACTGAGATGTGAAATTCTTAAATAAGAATAAAGAAACAATAGGCATACACTATTTATCTAATTAATCAATTGAAATGCAAAACTGATGGTTTACAACAGATATCTTTTACCATCAAAACGACAAAGAATGTACTGAGCCATTTTGAAATATGACGAAGAAACACGCGCGATTTGGAACCACGGAAATCGCTATTGTTTCAAAAGGATGGAATTCGAAGTCAGCAATCACTTCCATGTCAAGCACTTACTGAACGAATTTAACTAAAAAATTGTCATTTAAGCATCTGAAAACCTGACGAAACTTACCAGATGGTTCATTGCTGTGTTACCAAGACAGCATTGACTGTATGCATGTTTACGATCAGCTGCGATTTCAAGCAAGCAAGATTCGTTAAATGTATTGACAATAAAAATGAGTTCGAATGCAATTCCAATTCATAGCTTCCCTATACTTACGAAGCTGATATCGTAGTTTTTCGTATCAAGGGAGAAGAATAAACCAAAGGACGCAGTCTGTGAGCATTATAGTCCCTGCATTCATCAGAAAGCCAATAGATATTCACATTAGACAAAGATCACTCAATCGCAAACATGAAAAAAGAAGTACTCACCAGAACTTGGGTTAAACTACTAAGCATTGATTGCTCCTCTCTATGCTACGGAGCATTGGAAAATTGGGCACAAAAGGCCATACAGTTATATTAGACACGGAAAATGCAAATGAGTTTTCACTTTGGCATTTAGAAGAAAAAACTCAATCAATAAAAAAAAAATATGTGGCCCTATATGGCTTGGAAATGATGAGTTCGGAATATGGATTGACAGTAAAACATTTCATTACAATTCGGGCAGGGAAATTTTAAAAAATTAAAATTTACTCCCTCAACTTTGATTCTCCCACTACACAATCGCTCCACATTGTATAGAGATTGTAATCCTATCTATATTTATCCTCTCATGATTAATTACTTTTCATTCCAACACACTTAAATCAGGCAAAACTCTCTTGGTTTGGCTCAGTTACCACATCTACCAAATCAAACAAGCAATTCAGCATTGTAGAAACTCAATCACCTAAAAATCAGATCAAGATTTGAACAAACATGAAACCAGAAGAGGAACCTGAGCAAGTGCGAGTTTGGAATTTGGTGCTCCTGCATTCAAGGCAAAAGTAAGGGCAAGACCAGTGCATATACCCTGCAGATCAATCAAGCATGTTATATAAAACACCATTGCAGAAGATGCTTATTTAAATCAGAAACTCATGAATATAAATTCAGCAAGACTACTCACAATCAGAAGAGCCGTAATAGACTCATTCATCCATCAATTCTCCTCTAGTAAGTCTTTATTTTACTATATGATCCTTATAAAAGAAATAAATTTCAAAGGCGAAGGTGGGAAGATTTAGAAGAAAGAAAGGGGAACTAAAAGAATGTAACATATGTGCATTTACTAAATCCTGCTTTTTATCTCCATAACTAAAGCTTGGAATTTCAACAACCACCAAAAGTTGGAGAGAGAGAGAGAGAGAGAGAGAGAGAGAGAGCCAATGTAAGTATAAGACCTTAAATTCACATCAAAGTGGGAAATCAATATTAATATCTAATTTTAAAGTGAAAACCATCAACTTGAGAAGATGACATACCAACGGCAAAGAGAGCAGCAAAGGAATAGAACCGCTAAAAACACAATTTCATTGTTGATAGCAAGAGTAATCTGGCAGCGGGTCTCGAATCTGGAATACATGCATAAGAATGTGATTCATGATTAGGAAACAAGTATCATAAAAAACAAGCAGTTCAAATTTTGAATATTTGCTTGTTTTTTAGATAAATGTACCTGGGTTAGACGTTCCTGACAAAGGACCAGTCGAAGATGGTGATCAGGCCAGTAAGCATACCCTTCATTGGGTGGCCAGTCATGCTCAAGGCAAGAGATGCTCAGCACACGGGCATCATCTTGGGGCGGCTCACATCACCATAGATGACAGGTGGCTTCACAGAACGAGAACCATAGGACTGCACCCAAAGATTGACAACGACAATGAAAACAATTGCTGCCCAAATTACTCAACCATACTATTCTTTGCAAAGAATAACAAAACAATCGGAATAGACATTTCTGCTGATGATTTTTTCTTTGACTGATCTTGACAAGGTGTTACAACTAAAAGAAGACACCCTCAGGCTCTCCATGAACCAAGACATCAATATCAAGCTCCTCTTGAAGCTTGAAGGTTGATTTCCTCCTTGATGGAGCTGACATACTCTTGCTCAGAGATCCTTCAAAAATAACATATATAGCAGGAGTAAGATGTTAAAGAAACTAAAACATATACATGGGGATACCCTGGATTCATTTTATCTAAAAAAAAAAAATTGGCCAAGCAAGCGAATTTCCAGATGAAGTATCCAACATGTAAGCAGGTGTCATATAGGTTAAGACATATACTGAAGGCAAGTTGAGCTGGGGCAAGGACTTCATCTTCATGACATTCATTCAAGGAATCAAGTATATCTCTTTCCATGATTCCCAACTCAATGCTCTTTTTGTCCATTAGAACTGATTTACACTAACAAATTATCTACAAATGCCACATAATTTTTCTTTGTTTAGTTGATATATTTCCTTATTAGTACCTGCAAAGATGAGAATTTGCCAATAAAAGTAGAACCAGCAGACATCAACTGATTCCATGCCCAAGCCTCCTAACTCGCCCCATGCTCAAGTCAATTTCCACTGAAACGGCAATGAAGGCAACTCCCTAACAGGGTTGCGAATCAAAAGGAAAAACTATTATTCCATTCAAATTTCAAAAACTAATACATTGCAATGCTAATAGACATTCAATTTTCACTCACTCAGTGACATTACACTGGACGAAAGTGAAAAGGGAAGCAATTCAACAGCAATCAACATGATCAGAACATCACCATCAGCATCATTATTCTCCAAGAATGTCTCAACTGCCGACTCCAATTCAGCAAAGAACTCGCTGGCTTCCACCAAATCCTCTGAAAGCAACGAGCCAGGTAGTCGCTGGAAAGTCAACTGACCAGCGTCGGAGGACAAAGCTTCGACATAGCACCTATTATCGCCATCAAATCTCCTTGCTCCTCGTGAAAGAGGAATATCCAGCTCGCCGTCGGCAACTTCCTTGAAGGCAAAGGACATTTCAAAAAAATTAAAGATGAATCGTTAAGGCAAATAAAAGTAAAGAGATTAACAATTAAAGAAGGTGAAGCAAATGGAAATTTTGAAGCAAATCTGAAATCGAAATAGCAAAAACAGACATAAAATGAAAGGAAGATCAACTAACCTCATCAATAAAGGAAGCCTGTAAATTGCAGGACTGGGCTGAACGGTTAAATACACAATACTCGTCTTCAACCCGTGGAGATAGGTTACATCCTCCTTTGTTAGTCGATATTAGGTCGAGCAACTACAATAAGAGTGTTTGTAACAAACGAGGTAAGAAAAGTATGGAACACAAAGAGGGGAAACAGAGAAGAACACGACTGTGTTACCTGATAGTGGAAGATGAACAAAGAGAAGTAATAATGTGGGTGCCTAAATTGGTGACAAACGGAACGGTGAAGAGCGCATTGAGATAGGCGGTGAATCCAGCAACCAATAAAAGATACATAAGAAGAGGATAAGAAATACAGATTCAGGAATTGAATCACACAAACAGTATTTTAACTCATAACATGATATTAATTGGAAGCCTGAGAAAGAAGAGGTTTCTGATTCAAGTTATTGAAATTTTCAGGCATATTCCAACATATATTGTTATATAAAAAAATGTGTTTAAGCCGCTTACCTACATGATAACCAAAACATCCAGAGGATCATTGTCCTCACATAGAGTTCGAGGGACGAAGCCATAGTTGTGGGGATCTACTACTGAGGAGTAAAGGATACGGTCGACCTGCAAATGTACCACATTTTACTAACCAGATTGAATCTCATGGACCTATGGTAACAAAAAAAAAAGGCCATTGCACATATTTCACTAATCAGTACCTTTATAAGTCCTGTTTTCTTGTCAAGTTCATATTTGACCTTGCCCCCTTTGTATTTCAATCACCTGCATGAAGAAACGATAGCTTATATAGGGCCATTTTGATTTGCAGAGGCCAAATTCAGTAGATCAATGACCATGCCACTGTGTTAATTATTATGAGACCACGTTACATTTCATTCTCAAGGTATATAAAAGTCATAAAATGAGTAATGGAAAAAAATATCCCTACAAAAGCAAAGTCTTAAAACAAGTAATGGAACCATATATCCACTGGATTCACCAAACTGCAATGTTTTAAAAAAGGGTGGAGAGAGGGGGGATTAAATAGGTAACCACAAAAAATATAAACCTATTGGACAACCCGAATGAGAAAATGCTAAAAAATTATATAAACAGACATATCTAAAAAAATCAATTACATAGATAAGTTCAGCCTCACCTAATTCAAAATCAATTCCCAATCAAGCTTAATACATAATTCGATAATTCATTATAAATCATAATCAGAAAGACAAGCAAAACAGACTAAAAGAGAGAGAGAGTCCCTACCCTGATTTTATCTCCCATGTACAGCAGCAATAAACAGCAATATACAACAGGAAAAAACCAGTAGCTTAGGACAAGAAATTTAAAATCTATTTCTGAAACCCTAATTCCTAAATCCTAAAGACCCTAACTCCTAAATCCTAAGGACCGTAGCTAAATCCCAAGGCGACAATAACATGCCTAATTGAAACATAGCACTACAAACATATTTGAGTGCAATTCCAAGTAAGCAAAAAGTATAATGTTCAACTAAGGGTATCAACAGCCATTTGATGAGAACAATTATTCGTAGTCTATCGAGCTCAAACCAAGTGGATAGAAACTGTTTTTTTAATTAGATAAAGTTCAATTTGAAGTCCCCAATCCTCAATTTCAAGACCACAACCCTCAATTTCAAGGTCATAGCTCTTAAATGCAAGGCCCCAATCCTTGATGGTTGCAATCTATTTTTATTTTGCTCAACTGAAGCATTCATCAGGAAATTTTAAAAAAAAAATCTTTGTTGAGCATTTATACAAACACCTTGGAGGCATAAAAACAAACAACTACAACTACAACTAAAGCAAATATGTTCAACAAAATCGTCAAACTATGGGTCGTCAATTAAACCCGTAATCATCCAGAAAAGAGAGGAAATAAAGGCCAAATCGAAGATGGAAATGCGCAGGCTGCATCATAAACCGTTCAAATTCGAACTCATGCAAAGGGAATTGGATCAGTTGGACGACTGCAAACGAAATCTCCAAATTTGACAATCGTAAAATTACTAAATCGGAAAACCTATTATTAAAAACCTAAAACAAAGCTAAACCCCCAAATTCCCCTAAAATCCAAAGTTTGTAACAAATATGTGGGGGGAAGGGATCCGATTTTAGACATCCCATTCTAATAAAACGGTTCGAATTCATGTGGTACAAACTTCGATTTTAGACATCCGATTCTAATAAATCGACCATAGATCGAATTAAAAAAATTAGCAAACAAATTGATGAGAAGGGAATGGAATTAACCTTATGAGGAAAGATCAGAGCCAAGATGATCGCATCGGCGTTCAATTTGGGGTTGAGTTCTTCTGAGGAAACAGAGGAGAGCGATCGAGTGAGAAGACAAAAGAAGCGGAGATTGTGTCAAGTGGTTGTTGTGGCTTGAAGTAACACAGTGGAACTGTAGAACCTCCCAGGTGCCGGAAAAGAAAACGAAGCAAAGCAGTAGGTGGAGGCCAAGCCATGTGCTTTGAGGGGAGGAGGGAGAACCACACAGAGATGGGAAAGATACCTCGAAAATTACATGAAAAGACCAAAAAGGATGGATAAAAGAAAAAATAAACATTTTTAAAATCAAAATTTAATGGGCAATTAAGACTTTTCATGTGGAGAGAGTTCTCATCCGTCCATTAGATCAGTTCACCAGCAATCTACGGCTACAGTAGAAGTGAACAGTAATTTTGTGGGCTGTGCTAAAATTGGTGGATTTGGGCCGTAGATAACTTTAAGTTAAAGGGTCCAGATTCAAAGTTCCCCCCCCATTTATAGTAATGGACATATATATATATATTGATCACAGGTCAAAAAAACATATAAACCGCCACTATTGCAACTCATTGGTTGTTTACAAACCCAAACAAACCGCTACAAAAGCCAAAAAAACTGCTGCAGTAGATAACTGTAAACCGCCACAAGACATAAAAACCGTCACCTGGTATTTAAAAACCGCCACACAAGCACTCATAAACCGCTACATCAATGGGTAAAACCGCTACATTAGTGAATAAAACCGCTACATCAATGGGTAAAACTGTTGCAGTAGATAATAAAACCGCTACATTAGGTAGCGGTTTTTTTATCTTTTATGTGGCGGTTAATGAGCTAGACTTAAAACCGCTACATTTTCTTTAAAACCCGCCACGTTTGAGCTAATTTATAGTGTTCAACCCTAGGGCTTTATTTATAGTGTTCAACCCTTGCTAATCAAGGAAAGAACAATTCTATCTCTACGTATATCTAACTATCTCTTTCCTAAGATATAATTGTGGTAAATAAAAAAAATATGACAAATTAAATTCCTTAAAGTAAACATGGGAATTATCTAAAGTAGATAGATGTTTTCAACTCTTGATAGATCTTCGTGTCTTGGTAGGTAAATAACCTCATATCCGAATCTTCACTCGACTTCGACTTGGACTGGCGCCAGAATGTACTCGACATCGAGTAAAAGTACTCGACGTCGAGTAGAATTCGTCTGCTCCTCGGATTGTGCTCGATCTCGGCTCGGATTGGGCACTCGACATGTACTTGACATCGAGTAGAGTACTCGACCTTGAGTAGTTCTGTTGCTCTCGAGTGATTTGGTGCTCGACTGGTGATTTCGACCAGATGTACTCGACATCGACTAGAGTGGTCGACGTCAACTAGTCCTAAGAAGAACTTGCAGATTAATAGGATGGAAGCTTAATCGGAATAAATTCAAATTTTTCTTCTATGATAGATCAGTATAAACATCAGCAACTCCGAATTGGATTAGTTTCTCCCCAACAAATAAGTGCTTGGGCCACGAAAATCCTACCGAACGGACACAAAACCCTATACTTTTCATTACAAAACCAATAAACCGGAAAAAGATGGATTATTTTTTGAAAGAATTTTTGGGCCTATAAAAAGCGGAATTTGTGCTTGTGGAAATTATCGAGTAATCGGAGATGAAAAAGAAGAACCAAAATTTTGTGAACAGTGCGGAGTCGAATTTGTTGATTCTCGAATACGAAGGTATCAAATGGGCTACATAAAATTTTAATCGAGTGGTTTCTTCCTTGTATTATGCTCGATGATTTCTAGCTCAGTTCCTATTTGAACTTGGACTTTCTGTAGTCTACCTTGAGCACTTTCATGGTTTTCTTCCTTTCTCCGAATTGCTTGTAAAGTGCCTCGAGTTCTGTGAAATTAAATAGAAACTAGTGTAGACCTCCATAATTGGCAAATAAGTATAAACTACACAAATTCTGTATAAATCTAACCCAAATGTATGAAATGCATACATAAATTGATATAAAAGTTAATGTAAAACATGGCAAACTAGGTGCACATCACTTTTGCCTCCATCCACTTGGAGACATAGGCCACCGCAAGCAAAATATAGATATTTCTAATGGAACTAGGGAATGGACCAATAAAATCGATACCCCAAATATCAAAAATATCATAAAATATCATTTTAGTTTGTGGCATTTCATTTCTAGCAGATATGTTCCCAACTCTTTGACATCTATCGCAAGATTTGCAGAAAGCATTAGCATCCCTAAACAAATGAGGCCAAAAGATACATGCTTCTAAAACTCTCCTAGCATTCTTTTGAGGACCAAAGTGGTCTCCACATTCATGAGAGTGACAAAACGTAAGGATAGATTGTACCTCATTATCTGGTAGACACCTCATAATTACCTGATCAGCACAATGTTTTCAAAGGTAGGGGTCATCCCAAACACAGAAGCGAGAATCATGACGTACCTTGTCCTTTTGAGCCTTTGTAAAGTTGGGTGGAAACTCTCAAGTGACAAAGAAGTCCACCATATTGGCAAACCAAGTTCCAGGAGTGTGGGTACCCATCAATAATTCAGAGGCATAGGGGCTCACCTTATCATTAAAATCACAAGATGGTGCATTGTCAACAAGCAGCGGCCGCTGCATGTGTGCTGCGACCGCTGCATATGAATCAAGATAGGCGGTGGCCTCTGCATCTGTTGCTGAGGTCGCTGCACACTATTGCTGCAGACATGAGATATTAGTTAATGAAAATAAAGTGTAATCGGGAAACTCACCACGGATGGATCTTTGATCGTCCGACTTGTCCTTTCCTTGGACAAGTCTGCTGATGTGTTCTGCCACTAAGTTGTCTGCACCTTTCTTATCTTTGATTTTGATATCAAACTCGCTCAGGAGTAAGATCCATCAAATTAATCTAGGCTTTGTTTCCTTTTTAGTTAATAAATAACGTAGATCAGCGTGATCAGTGAAGACAATTACCTTAACTCCTAAGAGATAGGAGCGAAACTTCTCCGGTGCAAAGACCACGGCCAGAAGCTCTTTCTCTGTGGTAGAGTAGTTTCTTTGTGCCATATTCAAAGTCATGGAATCATAATAGATGACATGAGAGCTCATTCCTTCCTTTTGTCCCAAGACAGCACCAACTACATAATCACTAGCATCACACATAATATCAAAGGGTTGAGACCATATAGGTGCTTGGATTATAGAGGCGCTTGTTTTTAGGAGGAAATCAAGTCTAATAAATATGAAATATAAATGAAACCAGTCTCCAGCCTTTGCAAATAAATTACAACACTTCCTCCCATTGTAGTGGAAGAGGTCATAATCGAATCCATGAGTAAATGTGTCAGCGCTCTCTAGTTTAGTTCCAAAATTATCTCTCATTTTGACCAACAGACCACTTGATCGACTCAGATAGGTCGATATTGACTTATTCAATCGATTTCTAGTCAAAACCTGCACAACCGAAAACAAACAACTCGATATCGAGTGTGGAGCACTCGATATCCACTTCAGCAGGACTCGATATTGACCAGATTGGGTCAAAATCGACTAAGTGTGCAGAAACTGTAAAACGTGTAGAAAATTAAAAGTTTGTTTCGGAAAAGTGCATCTGAAGAAATAAAGGATGAATAAGAAGATGTATGAGTAGAAATAAACACAAGTTGATTTGTTTGAATTCAATTACCTAAAAGACTTCCAAGGTTTGGGAGTTATTCCGCAACGATAACCATATAAGACTTATGCCATTTTCATGAAAGACTATGCATTTTCATCAAATAACCTTCATTATTCACAATTAAGAATATAGAGGTGTTCGCATAAACCATAATTGTTACTTCCTTTTTTCATAATTAATCCAAATTGGTATTAAGATCATTTTTGCTTCAATAATACAAATAAGGATTTACCTACTACTCTCGTAGAAGAATCATGCAAATAGGGATAGAAGATGACATCGCATATAAAAGTCATATCTTTAAGCATAAACTCACATGGCTATCGTCGGGCTCACCCCGACCCTAGAAGTAGGGTGACTACTCATGCCTCATCATCATAACAAATATCGTGATATTTAACATAAAATAGCCAACTTTAATTAAAATAAACGATAACTTACAACGGAACAAAGCCATAACGTCTCGCTCCAACTCTACTCGGCCACAAGCTCTCTTTATCTCTACTCTATGGGTGCACAATTTCTTGTGGAATGGAATGAACAAAAACTCAGCCCCCTAGGGCTTTGTTTATAGGGGTCAATCCTTGCTACCCAAGGAGAGCATTCTGGAATCTCACTCGACATCGAGTCAGGGACTCGACCTCGACTCCTCTTCATTGTTTCGAGCGATCTTGTACTCGATCTCGACTCCGTCTTCACTCGAAATCAAGTCATCGTGTGGGGGTCGAGTATTGGTCCACTCGTTGTCGAGTCAGGTTGTGTGTGTGTCGAGTGCTCTTCTTCACTTGGCTCGATATATGCATTCCTTCACTCGACGTTGAGTCAGCCAGTCGATGTGGAGTGACTCTTCAGTAGATGTCGAGTACTTTGACAACTTCTTTCCCTCTTCTCCGAATTGCTCCAAAAATGCTCCGATTTATGTGATATTAAACAAGAACTTGTGTAGATCTCTATATAGAACAAACAAGTATAAACTACATAATTCCTGCACTATTCTAACCCATAAATCTGAAATATAAAACGTGGGCAGAAATAGAACTAGATGTAAGGGAAAACCATGGTAAATTGAGCACACATCACTTGTCGGACGACATTTGAGCTCATCAAAGGCTACCCTACACCTGTCATCAAAATCAAAAACTACTTCTTTCTTGAGTAAGTCACAAAGAGGTGTAGAATTCTTAGAAAATCCTTAATAAACCTACGATAGAACCCCGCATGACTTAAAAAGGAGCGTATTTCACGCACATTAATAGGGAAAGGCAGCAACTGAATGACATAAATATTTGCCTTATCTACCTCAAGACACCTACTAGACACAATATGACCCAAAACAATACCTTGCTCAACGATAAAATGACACTTTTCAAAATTGAGATCTAAGCTGGTGACTACACAATGTCTAAGCACAAGTGACAAATGATGCAAATAATTATAAAAATCATCTCCATGCATAATGAAATAATCTATGAATACCTCAATGAAGTGCTCTACTGGTGTGGTGCAGAATGTCGTTATCTTTCTACAACACCAAAAAGAATAACCCAAACCAACAACACAACTAACAACCTAGTAACTAGTATAGTGGAATAGTAAGGGGTCGATCCCACAGAGAGAATACCTTTCCAGTCTATCAAATCGCTATCAGAATCAAACAAGATCAGGAAGTGATTGAATATCAAAGCAGATGAACTCAACAAAAGTAACAATGGTGAATTGGTGATAATTATGAGTGAGATAATTTCCCCTACAATTCATCAACAATGATTATGTCTTTGATCCTTGACTTTATCTATCTTACCTTTTTTAATTCATCTAATGGCAGATCACTCCAACCCCAAGCAATTCAACAATAACAATCAACAAACAACCAAAGATAGGGGCCCAACTCCCTAACCCTAATTGGTATAATTGATAAAGTACAATTGTCAATGTCCTACACACCTAATCAATGCTTGCAGGGGATCAATTAGGTATGCTTTGCTAGTAATCCAATAAACTTACAACGGTTAATCAAACCTTTAGCAGGAAAGCAAATACTGTCAATGTGGCCAATCAAGAGGGAATACACGTAATCAATCAAAAACTCAGGATAGATAGAAATTAAGTCTCACAAATCATATAACCATGTCTCTGATGTTCGCTCAAATAACCATGATTTTCGCTTACATTCATATTGATTTCTGTCTACATTTTATTTTTGGGTTAGAATAATACAGGATCTAAGTAGTTTATGTTTATTTGCAATATATGGAGCTCTACACAAGTTTCTATTTAATTTCGCAGAAATCGGACGCACTTTGGAGCTTAAAGGAAAGTCATGGAGAAGCTAATTAGGAAGAACACATGATGGTGCAACTGGAGAAAACGCCACTTTTCACCATTAATCATTTTGAATCAAGTTCTGATGTATCCATGAGAGTTGTAGCCCTCAAAAAGAGCTTTCCAAAGCATACTCATATGCGTCAATCGAACAAACGAGGACTCGGGAAAATGAGTTTTGAGACGGAGCAGAATTGTTGAAAGCTGACAGAACTAGTCGACGTCGACCACTTTAGTCGACGTCAAGTACTTTTTGGTCGACATTCACTCCAAAGGATGAGATCGAGCACGAGCTTAGCATAGGACCACTCGAGACGACGAATTCTACTCGACATCGAGTACTACTCAATGTCGAGTACTCCCCAGTGACGAGTCCTAGTCGAGATCGAGGGGTAATCCGAGTGAGAAGCTTGCCTATCCATGAAGGCATGAAGATATCTATCAAGTTGAAGGAAAATTTATCCACTTTAGTAATTCCCATATTTACTTAAGAGAATTTTAGTTGATTTAAATATTTTATTTGGAACAATTTATCTTAAACTATTTATCTTTTATCTTAGGACATAGATAGAGATGTTCCTTCCTAGAATAGCTAGGATTGGAGCCTATAAATAAAGCCCTAGGGTTTATGCGAGAGCCTCTATATTCGTATTTGTTAATAACGAAAGTTATTTGATGTAAAACATGCTCTTTTATGTGATTCATAATCTACACATATGTCTATTGTTGTGGTGATCACTAACCTTGGAAGTTTGCATCTTTATTTGTTTTATTTCATTATTTTTATTCCGCACAGATTTTACCCGACACCAACCACCATTCCTTCTCCATCCCTCGACATTGACCAACTCTTAGCCGATGTCGACAACAACCTTACATCTCTTCCCGCTATTCCCGAACTTCCAAACAAACTAAACCGAGAGCTGCTGACTTCTCTCATGAGGACGAACCTGTCTCCCCTATACTATAGTGGGGGTCTTCACTACAAATTTATTTGATCAAGAAACCCTCTCGTCAATTTTGGCGCCGTTGCCGGGGAAGCAATCAATCGCGCCCTTTTTAGTTCCTTTTTACTCTCTTTTTCTTTTTCTTTTTCTTTTTGTTTTTCAGGTGCATGCGAAGAACTGATCGCACACATATAGACCCAATTCTCAAACCAGAATGCTTCTTCCACCTTCGACAAAGGTTAAGGACGATGTCGCAAACCAGCAATAACAATGAGAACAAGGTCCAGCTCACACCAGCACAGGAGCTTCAGCAACTCCGACAACGGATTGAGGAGTTCACCACCAGAGAAGCAGAATACGCCCGATAAGAGGCGGAATATACACAGAATCAACAAAGTGGGAAGCAAGGGTAGATCGCGAAGTTAATGCCAGAAGGGAACTTGAGGAGTAGATTGGGCACATCTCAGCAAACGCAAAGGAGTATCTGCATCTTACTCTGGAAGTTCTAGAATCACCGATCATTCTTCCCCCCATTAATTATGAAATTCATCCTTCTTTTATTACTTAAATTAGGAGGAGTCAGTTTAGGGGGAGACCTAGTGAATGCCCTTTAGAGCACGTTACAATGTTTCTAGATTTATGTGAAACTATTGCAGATAATGACAATCTAGAATATTTACAACTAAAGACTTTTCGTTGGTCCCTTGCAGGATTAGCATCGCAGTGGCTTGAGGGGTTGCCTGCACGATCTATTCGCACATGGAATGAACTGCAAGACTTGTTCCTTAACAAGTTCTTCCCTCATGCTAAAACAGCTGCGCGCAGATAACAAATCATGACTTTTAGACGAAAGCCAGGGGAAACATTAGCACAAATCTGGGAGCGCTACAAAAGGCTTATGAAATCCTGTCCTACGCATGGACAACATCCCTACGTGATCCAGGCGATCATCTTCAACTGCCTGGATGCACCAACCAAGGATAGGATCAACAACTACACCACTTATAGGTATCTCGAGTACACCCCACAGCGTGCTTGGGAAACCTTTGAGACATTGGCAAATTATGACAACACTTACAGGACTTCTGTGGCCTCTGGCGACGAAAGGTATGAAAGGTCTGCCCCATCTATGCCTCTATATGTGCCACCTAAAGAGATTGATCCAGACGTCAGGGACCATTTCCATAATGATCAGGTATGTCGTCTTACCAAACAAGTTAAATTCTTTTCTAAAGATAAACCTTGTTTGGAATGTGGGTCTGTGAGGCACAACACTACTGCGTGCCCACACGCCGACCAGATATTAGTAGCAGAAACCTACAAAGAGGCGCGTTATGCGGGGGGGGGGGGGGGGGGAATTACTCAGGGCAACATTCACAATAAAACTGGAGCCACTATCGCCAACCCCAGTATCAAAGAGACCCCCCGCCCTACAGAGCTCCTTGTCACCCTGATAGGGAAGAAAAGAAGGATGACATGTAGGTTATTCTTGAGGAGATGCGGATGAATCATTCAGACAGCAAGCAATCCATCAATTCCATCCACACTCAACTGCATAGTATCAACTCTAGAATTGGGGATATTGATAACTGGCAGAAATCAATGGAGACCCAAATGGGTCAATTAGCTTCATCAATCCCCAAGCAATCAGGTACGCTTCCTAGATCCTCTGAACCTAATCCTAAAAATTAATCTACAGGACAGGTAGCTGCCATGAACCTAAGGAGTGGGCGTCAGACACACACGCCCAAACAAAACACAAAAGGAGATGCCGCTGAGGAGTACTCGACATCGAGTATACCATTCGATGTCGAACAGAGAATACCTGACGTCGAGGAGCCTGTAATCGATATCGAACAGATGGCAAAGACCAACCGAAAGTCGACTACTATAGTCGATGTCGAGGAACCCATAGTTGATGTCGACTAGCCTTCTGACAACATCGACAAGACTCCAGCATCTCCGAAAATAAAAGCGTTGCCATTCCCAATAAAATCTTTGAAGGACCCAGCGGAAAAAAAGTTTCAACGGTTCGTGAAGATGCTTCAAAGGCTTAATGTCACCATTCCTTTCATAGAAGCTCTTCATGAGATGCCATCATATGTAAAGTTCCCCAAAGAGATTCTAAGCAAGAAGCAGTCGATGACTGAGATCGCAGAGGAATGCAACAAGATAGACGTTCTAGAGAAAAGACTAGATCCAGGTAAGTTTGCTATAACCATTGGATTTGGTCAATATAAATTTCATGTTTTATCTGACATAGGAGCCAGTGTAATTTTAAGCCTCTATCAATTGGTCCAAAGTCAAGATACGTGCTCTAGAGCTTGTGGATGTGAAATTATACATGGAAAATAACACAGTGGTCATCCCGAAAGGCATGGTGGACGATGTACCAGTACATGTAGGTAAGTTCTTTGTCCCTGCTGATTTTCTATTTATTGATATGGCAGATGATGTCCATGTTTTGTTTCATGTCTTATATTGACTTTTATATCGATTTATGCATACATTTCATGCATTTGGGTTAGAATAGTACATAATCTATGTAGTTTATGCTTATTTGCCAAATTATGGAGTCTACACTAGTTTCTGTTTAATTTTGCAGAAATCGGACGCACTTTAAAGCTTAAAGGAAACTCAGGAAGAAGCTAAGGATGGTGCAACTGGAGGAAAGGCCATATTTCGACATCCATCATTCTGAATCAAGCTTTGATGTCTTCATGAGAGTTGTAGACCTCGAAAAGAGCTTTCCAACATTTGCTCATATGCGTCAATCCGATGAACGAGGACTCGGGAAAGTGCTTTTCAAGAACGGAGTAGAATGCTGAAAGTCGGCAGAGTTACTCGAAGTCGACCAAACTGGTCGACGTCGATCAACTTTTGCCCGATGTTTGCTCCAGAGGATGAAATCGACCACGAGTTGAGTATAAGACCACTCGATACAACAAATTCTACTCGACGTCGAGGAGAGTCCAGAAGTTGTCCGAGTCGAGATCGAGGAGAAATCCGAGCCTAAGAGATTACTTGCAAGCCAAGATTCAAGATATTCTATCAAGTCAAGTCAAGTTCTATCAAGAGAAGGAAGATCTATTCACTTTAGCTTTATTTCCTTTTAGATTTAATTCTTTTATTTCCAAGTTTTATCTTAATGTTATTAGATAGGAAGTTTAGATATAGATAGATATTTCTTTCCTAGATTAGCTAGGGGAGGAAGCCTATAAATAAAGCTCATGGGGCTAGTTTTTATTCATTCAATTCTAGAGAAGGAAAAGAGGTAGTAAGTAGAGAGAGAGAGTGGAGGCCGAGAAGAACTAAGGAGCGAGAGCAAGTTGACTTTGATCGGTTGTAAGCTTTATTTTATTATTAATGCAATTTAGTTTTCTTTTATTATTAATGGGTTTCCTTGCGATGAAGAGCGAATAGTCCACCTACTTCTAGGGTTGGGGTGAGCCCAACGGTAGTCAAGCGTGATTGAGGTAAATATTCGACCTTTATTATGCTTTGATCATCCACTGCCTTTAATATGTTTAAAATTAACCTATTTAATAGAGATCCATGTTAACAACTTGGATTATAAACATAAAATCGGTAGATACAATTAGGGTTTCTTGAAATAGTTGTCTAATTGTTGGAAAAGGCTAAAGCTTGATCCTTTGATGAGATTGCATGATTATTCTTCTTTATCTTGCTTTATGCATGTTTGGTTATCGTTGTTGCAAATCCCGATCTTGAAAGGTCTTTTTCATACATTGTTTATTCTGAAATTTGCGAACTTTGGCTTTGTTTCGTTACTGTTTTTCCTCGATTTCCACCAACCTTGGTCGACGTCGACCACTGATTTTCGATCGAGCAAGATCGATGTTGTTTCTGTCTATGCAGGTTCCTCGACATCGACAAGTTTACTCGATTTCGACCAAACTTTCCTCGACGTCGAGTTGTTTCCTCGAGATCGACCAAAAGCAGTGACTTTTGCTTGCTCGGATTCGACTGTGCCCGTCCCCTGTCGACCACTCTTAGTCGAGGTCGAGTACCCCGAGGTCGAGTACCCCTGAAGTCGTGTTCTGTCTGTGAGATCCTTCTGCTACCTGAGATCCGCTGACCAGCTTCCTCGAGGATCGAACCTGACTTTCTGCTGCTACATCGGGAGGGAGTCTTGAACATTATTTTTTGGGAACGGAATTAGTTTTCCTATTTTATTTACATTATATTTGCAATCTCGATTTCCTCCTACAACAAATTGGCGCCGTTGCCGGGGACACTGTATATTCTAAGTATGGGGTGGGGGAAAAGCTCATTATCATTATTTTATATTTTATTCTTGTTTTTGGTTTTACGTGGTGAATTTTGAGTGAATTTTTAATTTTTATGCTAAATTGCTAAACCCAAAGTTTATGAGACATCTCCTAAAGCTTGTAAACTGTCTAAAGAAATAGTGTCATGGAAGCTTATATTGAACTCGACGATGCAAAATTGGATTCATTAGAGATATAGCATGAAATTGCTTAGTAAATGGAAGTCACAATGAAGTGCATTATTTTCTTAAAAACCATGAAAAGAGGTAAAATTTGATATTGCTTTTGACATGTTGCATGATAAGAGGATGGAGGACTTTATATTTCCATATATGCTCATATTATTATATCCTAGCCTTTACCTATGCTTATGCATCACAAGAGCCATATTATGCCTTATTTCAATTATTGCTCCACATGTTCCAAATATTGCCCATTCTTTACCTTATTTCCTATCCAGAGATTATGTTGAGAATGATGTCACATTATGGAGATTATTATATGGTTGTTATCAGGGCCGGCCCGAGGCATGTGCGAAAAGTGCAACCGCACAGGGCCTCAAAATTTTAGGGGCCTCGTATAGGTGGTATAATTTTATATCTATATATAAATTTTGATGGATAACATGATGCTGCGGTAGATCAACTGGTAAAGGAATGCGCCTGACTCCGTATTGAACTGAGTTCGAATCTTCTTGGGAGCAGTTTGCATTTTTTTTCCAAGACACACAGCACTTGTGGGAGCAGTCTGTTATAGCCCAATTCAGCATTGGAAATTACAGCCCAATGACATCAGCAGTAGCCTTGTGGGAGCAGTCGGAATTTTTGGAAATTACAACCCATTCCCATTTTTTTTCCCCACAAAATTACAACAGCCTTTTTTTTTTGTCACAAGCTCACAAACATTCAACACAATCCATTCCACCTCCATAAAAATAACCCTAATTTAGGAAAATCAATTCAACTTATTTAACCATTGCAATCGTCCCTTCAACCTCATGGACATTATCTCTTACTTTTATTATATAATCGAAATCTAATGGAATTCAACTTATTTAACCATTGCAATCGTCCCTTCAACCTCAAGGATTTTGATAGATGATAACAAATTCTAACTATATTCTTTTGTTATTTTTCACTTTTTAATCTGTTACTTGCGGTCGACCATGATGCAAGAAAGGTTAAATGCTTTGGTTTTGATTTCAATTGAATACGAGTTTTTAGAAAATCTTGACTATGAAAGTTTAATAGATGACTTTGCATCTAAGAGTGTTAGAAGATCGGTTTTTTTAAAGTAGTAGTATTACATTAGATAGATTATCATCTCCTTTGGTAAAAGTTTAGTTTTTGTTAATGATTCTTTGTAATGACTTTATATCTATGAGAATATCTCTTTAGTTAGTGGATTTGGAGGATTGTTTTGTCCCTTTGAATTAGTTAAAAAAACCCTCAATATATACGTTGCACAGGGCCTCAAAATATAACGGAACGGCCCTGGTTGTTATGTTGTATTATCATTATTGGAGTTTGGCAGGAAATTGAAAATTTTATGGAAAATTTAATGAGTGAAAGAAAATCCGGTCACCTCAGGAGATAAAGGTAGATCGACCCTGCTCGCTGAGATAATAGTTCGGCGAGATGGGACACACATGTGAGGAGTCCAAAGCACTAAGTATCTAGGGTCATTCATGACACCCATGTTTGCGACTCGCGAGAAGGCAGTGCTGAGGTTAGAGAGGTAAAAGCATATAAGTGAAAAAAGCAAAGAGTGAATGAGTAATGTGGACATTATTAAAAAGAGAAAGTGCATCAAAGCAAAGTTTGAAGAAATTCTCCTCGGATTTAGCACCACATTGCCCAAATATAGCCCACCACTTTACCTTTTATCTTTTCTTCACCAAGAGCTTAAATTAAAGTCCTCTTTATTATTGTTGCTCTGTCACTTATGAATTGTTTTGCATAACCCTCCATTTTGTGAGTAGATGTTTCTTTTTTATTGCACATGCATGGATTTGTGACATTAGTACCTTTTCGAGGATGGTAATTGATTGCAGGGTTATATGAGAATGAATCTATGATGTTGAGAGTTTTGAATTCTTCCCCTGAATGACCATCCAAGTTATTGCTTGGGGATAAGCAAGCTTAAGTATGGGGTGATTTGATGTCCATGTTTTGTGTCATGTCTTATATTGACTTTTATATAGATTTCTGCATACATTTCATGCATTTGGGTTAGAATAGTACAGAATCTATGTATTTTATGCTTATTTGCCAAATTATGGAGTCAACACTAGTTTCTGTTTAATTTCGCAGAAATCGGACGCACTTTAGAGCTTAAAGGAAACACATGAAGAAGCTAAGGATGGTGCAGCCGGAGAAAAGGCCATATTTCGACATCCATCATTCTGAATCAATCTTTGATGTCTTCATCAGAGTTGTAGCCCTCAAAATAGCTTTCCAACGTTTGCTCATATGCGTCAATCCGACGAACGATGACTCGGGAAAGTGCGTTTCAAGAACGGAGCATAATGCTGAAAGCCGGTAGAGTTACTCGAAGTCGACCAACTTTTACTCGACTTTTGCCCCAGAGGACGAAATCGAGCACGAGCTGAGTATAGGACCACTCGATACAACAAATTCTACTCGATGTCGAGGAATTTGGTCGACGTCGAGGAGAGTCCAGAAGCTGTCCGAGTCGAGATCGAGGAGAAATCCGAGCCTAAGAGATTACTTGCAAGCCAAGATTCAAGATATTTTATCAAGTCAATTCAACTTCTATCAAGAAAAGAAAGATCTATCCACTTTAGCTTTATTTCCTTTTAGATTTAATTCTTTTATTTCCAAGTTTTATCTTAATTGTTATTAGATAGGAAGTTTAGATATAGATAGATATTTCTTTCCTAGATTAGCTAGGGGAGGAAGCCTATAAATAAAGCCCATGGGGCTAGTTTTTTATTCATTCAATTCTAGAGAAGGAAAAGAGGTAGTAAGTAGAGAGAGAGAGAGTGGAGGCCGAGAAGAGTTAAGGAGCGAGAGCAAGTTGGCTTTGATCGGTTGTAAGCTTTATTTTATTATTAATGCAATTTAGTTTTCTTTTATTATCAATGTCTTTCCATGCGATGAAGAGCGAATAGTCCACCTACTTCTAGGGTTGGGGTGAGCCCAACGGTAGCCAAGCGTGCTTGAGGTAAAGATTCGGCCTTTATTATGCTTTTATCATCCATTGCCTTTAATATGTTTATTACCTATTTAATAGAGATCCATGTTAACAACTTGGATTATAAACATAAAATCGGTAGATACAATTAGGGTTTCTTGAAAGAGTTGTCTAATTGTTGGAAAAGGCGAAAGCTTGATCCTTTGATGAGATTGCATGATTATTCTTCTTTATCTTGCCTTATGCATGTTTGGTTATCGTTGTTGCAAACCCCGATCTTGGAAGTTCTTTTTCATACATTGTTTATTCCAAAATTTGCGAACTTTGGCTTTGTTTCGTTACTGTTTTTCCTCGATTTCGATCAACCTGGGTTGACGTCGACAACTGATTTTCGATCAAGCAAGATCACTGTTGTTTCTGTCTCTGTAGATTCATCGACATCTACAAGTTTACTCGATTTCGACCAAACTTTCCTCGACGTCGAGTTGTTTCATCGAGATCGACCAAAAGCAGTGACTTTTGCTTGCTCGGATTCGACTCTGCCCAGCCCCTGTCGACCACTCTTAGTCGAGGTGGAGTACCCCTGAAGTCGTGTTCTATCCGTGAGATCCTTCCGCTACCTGAGATCCGCTGACCAGCTTCCTCGAGGATCGAACCTGACTTCCTGCTGCTACATCTGAAGGGAGTCTTGAACATTATTTGCTGGGAACAGAATTGGTTTGCCTATTTTATTTACATTATATTTGCAATCTCGATTTCCTCCTACAACAGCAGAGGACCCTGCTTGTCCAATTATTCTAGGAAGGCCCTTTTTAGCGACGGTAGATGCCAACATAAGCGTTAGGAAGGGAGTGCTCACTTTCAACATCAGCGACGAGGTAATTGAGTACTCTTTCAATAAAACTGAAAGGCATACAGGTCCCATGGAAGAGGTCAAGTCAATCTCAGCCAGGTACATCACTTGCGGGGAGCCAAAGGTAAGAAATATAACCCCCGAAGAGCTGGAGAAGAGAGATATGGAAGCCCAGGTGGAGGAGATCATGACTATTCTGAACGAAGATTCCATAGAACTACTCGACATCGGCCAAGGTAAGTCGAAGTTGACTATATTTATTCAGAATCTTTTCCAGGGTTCAAGTATGGGGTCGAAGTCAACCAGAAGTACTCGACGTCGAGTACTCGAGTCGACGTCGGCCAGGATCAGAGCCCTTCATCGACTGGACCTTCATCGAGCAACCTTCCCGGAGTCGAGCACTACGCGATGTCGAGTACATTACTCAACGTCGACCAGTCCCCCACATCGACCTCTCCACCTCCGTCGAGCAGTCTACCAAAATCACAACAGTACTCGGTGTCGAGTAGATCTCGAGGTCCCAAATTCAAATTATGCGAAGGTAAGCCAAGGTAACTGATGTATAGCAATTGGCTAGGCCGGTCAATTGCTAAAATGAAAAAATGCCTGATCTTGCAGATGCTCCTTGATTTCCGTGACTTGAGGTTGAATCCCAGCAATCGCTTCTCGGAAGATCGATAATCAGCGATGACTCCGTCAATTGCTAATTAATTAACTATTGTTAATTAATTAGTGTCGATCAACAGTGGCCGCCGTAGGCTTGAAAATGGTTGAATTTCGATCCAACTCCATGAATTTCCTGATCAAAATGTATGGGCAACGTAATGGAATCAAAATTGTTTGGCAAAGGAATCGTTTGCCCACAAGTGTAGTCAACAATTGTGGCTACTTGCAATGGAATCGAAATTGATTGGCAATCGTTAATTAATTGCCAATCGAAATTAGTTTTGATCGGAAGAATGTGGAACGAAGAACGTAATAGAGTGTAGAGCGTAAGAAAGATAGGCGTAATTAAAGTTGAACAAAGAAACGCTTAGCCAAGCGCTCTTCTATTCAATTCAACGAAAATAATTCTAAAGCCAATTATAACTTAAATAGGAAAGATGCTAAGTGAGATTGGCTCCTATGCAAAGGAAACCCTAGCTATCTCACTTTTATCTCAATAAATAAATAAAAGCCTAAGATAAATTCTACTTATTTTATCTATCTAAAAATGAATAAAAATAGATAAAAATAGTTCTTTTATGAGCAAGGAGATAAATATCTCCTCACTATTATTTTCTCCTAAATAACTAAATAATAATAATTAAAATAGATAGGATAATTGTCCAAGCAAAAGCCGACCAGCCCTACAACCCTCTCAGCGTCGACCCCATAACCCTTGACGTCGACCCCTTGAATCCATGGTGGCGTCTTCTTCTTACGTTTCAAGATCCCCAACTCTTCCTCCATTGGTCCTAGAATCGACTGTATCATTCTCCCCCACTTATCATTGATTCATCCTTGAATCGATTCATTGAGGAGCAGAGAAACAACAACAAGAATGAAGCATGAAGTCGGAGGATAAGCAGGATAATCCGACAAAATCATACAACGTGCCACCGACTCAAAAACAAAACCATTCACCATCGAGTTTGAATAATCAAAAGAAGAAAAAGAAATAGCCTTAGAGGGCACATCAAGGACCTTCCCAGGAGGTACAATAGCTAACTCCAAAGAAACGGCCTCGACATCCACTTCGGTGTCGCCGGACTAAGTCAACACATGCTGCGCAAAGTCGTAGCCAGCTTGCAGAGCCAGTTCAGAGGCCTTCCCTAGGGAGTCTAGTGGCATAAGACCCACCATTGGAAAGAGCTCAACGATATCTACGCAGGGGCTTTGAGATGAGGTGAATCCGAGGTCAGACTCAACGGGAATCGGTGAAACAAGCCGTCACGCCGTGTAGTTTCCTGAGCAACGACCCCAACATTAGGCTCCTTAGGCTCAACATCCACCGAGATTACCTCTTCGTTGGAGCAGGAGGATAAGCCATGACCAAAGCTTTTAGAAACGCCCCAAGTAAGGCATCACAGACGTCCTTCGACATCGCCTCCAATTCATCCCTTAAGATCACATCCCACGTTATCCCCGAAGCCTTCTTTGTCTTAAGGTCACCAAGTCCGGCTTGAATACAAGGGTCGTACTCCAAATTCATTGGATCATACAAAATAACATCAAGATCAAGAAGCAATTGCACAAACTTGAATCCGATACCAGTTGATGTATAGCAATTGGCTAGGCCGGTCAATTGCTACAATAAAAAAACGCCCGATCTTGCAGATGCTCCTTGATTTCCGTGACTTGAGGTTGAATCCCAACCATCGCTTCTCGGAAGATCGATAATCAGCGATGACTCCGTAAATTGCTAATTAATTAACTACTGTTAATTAATTAGTGTCGATCAACAATGGCTGCCGTAGGCTTGCAAATGGATGAATTTCGATCCAACTCCATGAATTTCCTAATCAAAATGTATGGGCCACATCATGGAATCGAAATTGTTTGGAAATGGAATCGTTTGCCCACAAGTGTAGTCAACAATTGGGGCTACTTGCAATGGAATCGAAATTGATTGGCAATCGTTAATTAATTGCCAATCGAAATTAGTTTTGATCGGAAGAATGTGGAACGAAGAACGTAAGAGAGTGTAGAGTATAAGAAGGATAGGCGTACTTAGGGTTGAACAAAGAAGAGAACGCTTAGCCAAACGCTCTTCTATTCAATTCAACGTAAATAATTCTAAAGCCAATTACAACTTAAATAGGAAAGATGCTAAGTGAGATTGGCTCCTATGCAAAGGAAACCCTAGCTATCTACCTTTTATCTCAATAAATAAATAAAAACCTAAGATAAATACTACTTATTTTATCTATCTAAAAATGACTAAAAATAGATAAAAAATAGTTCCTTAATGAGTAAGGAGATAAATATCTCCTCACTATTATTTTTTCTTAAATAACTAAATAATAATAATTAAAATAGATAGGATAATTGTGCAAGCAAAAGCCGACCGGCCCTACAACCCTCTCGGCGTCGACCCAAGAATCCTTGACGTCAGCCCTTTGAATCCATGGTGGCGCCTTCTTCTTACGTTTCAAGATCACCAATTCTTCCTCCATTGGTCTTCGAATCGACTGTAACAGTAACGACATCCCTTGTCCTCTTTCGATCAAAGATTTATCTTTACATGGGAGAGGTTTGCCTTGGTATGTGCGCTTATGCAGGGTTTCCAATGACGAGCCTAAGGAGTATGAAGTTGGAGACAAAGTCTATGTTTCCAAGTCCAAGACTCACTGGTTCCCTAACAAATTCAATCACAAGAAGATGGGACCATTCACGTTGCACAAGATCCATTCCGGAGGATTACAACTTAAATACAAGAATGGAGTCTTGTTCGAAGCCCAATCTACATGGGCGCTGCAAATGCCACCCTGAGCTTAAACGGAAGAAGTCGGCCTAGCGACTATAAAGTCTAGAGTTTTTAACAAAATACTTAGTTTTTTTTATTTTTAGACATCTTTACGTTTGGTTTTTGGTTTTCATACACTGTTTTTGGGTTTTTCTATTGTGGATTTTATCTAACGAAGCTTGCAGGTACTAAAAAAAAGGTGCAGAAGTACTCGACGTCGACCACCATTGTCGAGCAAAAGAGCATGTGATCGAGATGAGGATCACCCCGATGATTCAATCTATTCGAGATCGAGCAGTCTAGTCAACGTCGACTAGTCTCTTCGAGATCGAGCAGTCTAGTCAACGTCGACTAGTCTCTTCGAGATCGACTACTCCTGCAACAATCACGACACTCGATTCCAACGTTCTGCACACCTGTCTAGTGAGTTTTTTTCTTTACCCTTGTTTTTATACAGTGAGGACACTGTAATGCTTAACTATGGGGTGAGGGGAAGAGCTTACTTCATGCATATTTGACCATATTTGACATTATATGTGCATATTTAAAGTTCATTTCTCGAATTGTTTTTACATGGTTACTTTGGGTATGTTATTTATCTGTGTGCTTGCATGTTCTTTTCCAAAGTTTTTTTTTATCACCCCCATTGAAAAATTTTGAATTAGTGTCATGGAAGTTTTGTTGAACTGGACGATGCAAAATTGGATTCATTAGAGATATACCATGAAATTGCCTAGTAAAGGAAAGTCACAATGAAGTGCATATTTCTTGAAAACCATGAAAGGAGTAAAATTTGATGTTGCTTTTGACATGTTGCATAATAAGAGGATGGAGGACTTTATATTTTCCATACAATGCTCATTGTTTATATTCCTAACCATACCTACACTTATGCATCACAAAAGCCATATTATGCCTTTTTTCATATTTACTCCACATGATCCAAATATTGTCCATTCTTTACCTTATTTCCTTATCCGGGGATTATGTTGAGAATGGAAGTTACATTATGGAGATTATCATATGGTGTTTGTGTTGTTGTTGCTATCATTATTGGAGTTTGGCAGGATGAATCATATATTATGGAAAATTTAATGAGTGAAAGAAAATCCGGTCACCTCAGGAGATAAAGGTAGATCGACCCTGCTTGCATTGAGATGTTACTTCCGCAAGATGGGATAGCAAGGTGAAGAGTCCGATGCACTAAGTATCCGGGGCCATTCATGACACCTATGTTTGCGACTCGCGAGAAGGCGGTGTTGAGGTTAGACAGGTAAAAGCATTATTTTGGAAAAAAAAAAGGAATGAGCGATGAGAGAAAGGTGAGAGATGAAAGGAAGAAGGAATGTGGTATAAAAGTTTGGAAATTACCCCATTTCCCTGGATCATTAGCACCACATGGCCAAAAATTGCCCACTTTAGCCTTTTACCAATCTACTCCTTATTGAGCCTAATAAAGTCTTCTTGATTATTGTTGCTTTGTCACTTAAAAAATGTTTTTGCATAACCCTCCTTTTGTGTGCGATGTTGGTTTTATTCACAGGCATTGATGATGCCCAAAAATAGCTGAAAAGGGGAAAAAGGAAAAAGCAAGAAAAGAAGGAAATATGGGCTATCGCGGACGAAACTAGTAAGCGGCCCGCGGATGTAAGCGGCATGCAATCCGGACAGATTTCAAACATGCTCACTACCCACGCGTCCTCTTCTGAAGAACGTGTGGCGTCCGCAAGGCGACAAATGGCAGTAGAAAGAAAATGCCCCACTCGGAGAGGGATACGGGCATGCACTATATAAACGAGAAGGCACTCTAAGAAAGGGGCTTTTTCGGAAAACCAAAAGGAGGGTCTTGAACTATAAAAAGAGGGGAAATGAGACAAATAAGAGAATACCGACTTATCCGCACAGTCATTGCAACCACCATAATCTCTAGGAAGGCGAGGATCCAGGTATTAGAAATAGGGCTTGTTCGTATATTGCCCCATCTCCATCCATCCTCTCTGCTCTAGAACAAGAACCCATCCTATCCGGAGGGATTTGATGAAATCGACGCCCGAAAGGTAGAACGAGCCGCGAACGAGGCTCGGCGGGCTCGAGGCTCGTATCGTCCGCCGACCACGGATGTCCGAGCCTGGGCACGCCCGTCTCAGGACATAAGGTCATCGCGGTACATGCAAATGTTCTCCCCCCTAGGGTAATAGCGTTTTAAGATCATAGACATGGGGATAAACTTCAGGTAAGACAGTTGACCAACTCAATCAGTATACGTGGCTCACCCCCCTCCACGGAGACGTGGGGGTGGGTCCACTTTTCAAATATGGTTTCATCACTGGCACCGTCTGTGAGAACAGTCTCACGCTAAGAGGTCCCAAAAAAGGTTATGCTAGACAACTAGCAGAAACATTTTCTGACAACTAACCATCAATTTTTCAGGATACGGAAAAATGAGCGATAATACGGAAGACGCATCCAACATGATGAGTCACGACGCGGAGGGGTTTCAGAATCTGCTCCGCCCGACGGCTCTCCAAACCCCTCGGGAGCCCCCGAAGACCCTGTCTTCTCGCCATACATACCTCAGCATTTCGGGCAGGTCGAAGTAATAAATGGAGATCATTTATTCCCTCCGCCAAACCCCGAATATTTTTGGCAGGGTGATGGGGCACACGGAGGTTACTACTTTTCACCACCGAACCCCGAACATGTCTTTCTTTACGGGAACGACGGGTAGCAGACACAATAGTGAGACAACGCTCGCAGTGGTTTCTACTGGAATGACTATGATAACGCTCGGCAGAAGCATCACCAGCAGAGGGGTTATGAGTGCCCTGGACAGTATTTCCACTACGGAGGCCGACACACTAGCAAGTACCACCGCGGCGAGCGGTCCTCTGATATTTCCACTTCAACCAGGATGGATTCACTCCATGCGCGGAAGGAGGCGCCGGATCTCATACCATCGGTGTTTTCTAGCAAAATCTGTCGAGCCCCATTCCCCAAACGGTGGAGAGATGTTAGTCTCATGAAGTATGACGGCACCACCGACCTCGACGATCATATGTGCAACTTTGTAACAGCTATGGGGATAAATAAACACAATGACGCCATGCTCTGCCGCACGTTTCCATCAACTCTGACCAACATAGCCCTGACATGGTTCACCAAGTTCCCGCAGAATTCCATCACAAGTTTCGTGCAGCTTTCCAAAGTATTCAAATCACACTTTGGGAGTTCTCGTTCGCGCAAGAAGACCATGTTGGACTTGAACTCTATCAGATAGGGGATGCATGAGACAATGTGGTAGTTCTTCGCACGATTCACCAGTGTAGTGGTGCAAATCCCGAATTTCAAACACGAGTCAGCCGTCATCATCCTCATGGGGAACCTGGCCGAGGGTGATTTTAAGACTTGTCTATTCAGGAAGAAACCTGATGTCCATGTTTTGTACGATGTTTTATATTGACTTTTATATCGATTTCTGTATACATTTCATGCATTGGGGTTAGAATAGAACAGAATCTATGTAGTTTATGCTTATTTTCCAAATTATGGAGTCTACACTAGTTTCTATTTAATTTCGCAGAAATCGGACGCACTTTGGAGCTTAAAAGAAACTCATGAAGAAGCTAAGGATGGTGTAGCTGGAGAAAAGGCCATTTTTCGGCATTCATCATTCTGATTTAAGTTCTAATGTCTTCATGAGAGTTGTAGCCCTCGAAAAGAGCTTTCCAACGCATGCTTATATGCATCAATCCGACGAACGAGAACTCAGGAAAGTGCGTTTCAAGAACAGAGTAGAATGCTGAGAAATGAAGGGTGGTCGATATCGACCAAGTCTACTCGATATCGACCTACTCTTGGTCGAAAATCTACAGATCGACTCAAATCGAGCAGCAGACAAGAGGACTTCTCGATATTGACCTATAGTAGTCGATATCGACCAACATGCAAGTCGATTTTCCTCCAGGAGCCGAAATCGAGTGGCCAGAGTGAAGCTGAACGAAGTGACTCGATATCGACCAGACGTGGTCGATATCGACCTAATGCCAGTGACGTGTCCAGATCGATTCCGAGCTCTACTCAAAGTTCTATCCAAATTCCAATGGAGATATTCCCAAGAGAAGATTCCTTGCACATGAAGACTTGAGATACAGTTTATCTTTTTTATTTATCCTAAGGGTGGAACAATTAATTACCTTTAGGATTTATCTTGTTTTACCTATTTAGATTTATATCTTTCCAAGTAGAATTATATCTTCTAGTTAGATGGAGATATAGATAGATATTCCTTACCTTGATTAGCAAGGATTAAGGCCTATAAATAAAGCCCATGGGGCCAGTTTTTATTTATTCAATTCTAGAGAAGGAGAAGTAGAGAGAGAGAGAGAGAGTGGATGCCGATTGGGAGTTAAGGAGCGAGAGGAAGTTGGCTTCCATCGGTTGTAAGCTTTATTTAGTTATTTTAATGCAAATTAGTTTTATTTTATTATTAATGTCTTTTCTTGCGATGAAGAGCGAGTAGTCCACCCACTTCTAGGGTTGGGGTGAGCCCGACGATAGCCAAGCGTGTTTGAGGTAAAGATTCGACTTTTATTTTGTTTAATCATCCACTACCTTTTATATGTTTATTGACTATTTAATAGAGATCCATGTTAACAACTTGGATCATAAACATAAAATCGGTAGATACAAATAGGGTTTCTTGAAAGAGTTGTCTAATTGTTGGAAAAGGCGAAAGCTTGATCCTTTGATGTGATTGCATGATTATCATTTATCTTACTTTATGCATGTTTGGTTATCGTTGTTGCAAACCCCGATCTTGGAAATTTTCTTTTACATAGTTTATTCCGCAATTTACAAAGCTTTGTTCTTTTATTTCGTACTGCCCCTACTCAATATTCACCACCCCTTGGTCGATATCGACTTCTAATTCCCGATCCATAAAGATCGCTGCTTGTTTGTGTTTTTGCAGTGCATAGGTCGAAATCGATAGGACTGGTCGATATCGAGTACCTTGGTCGATATCGAGTGCCCTTGACCGAAATCGAGTGCATTCTGCAAGTTACCAGAAATTGACTAAAGTTTTTGATATCGACCTGACATTGGTCGATATCGAGTGCCTCCCTGGAGTCAAAATCAACGTGAGATTTTGCTGCTGCCTGAGATCCGCTGACACGCTTCTTCGAGGATCGATCCTGACTTCATGTTGCTACATCGGGAGGAAGTCTTGTAATCATTTGCGTGGGCGTAATCCGGTTTGATTTATTTTATTATATTTTGAACTCTATTTCCTCCTACTACAAATTGGCGCCGTTGCCGGGGAAGCAATCATTCGCGCCTTAGGTAGTTCGATCTCACGTTTTCCTTGAGTTTTCTTTTTGATGTGTATGTGCCGTTCTGGTCAACCACTTGAGTTTGATGCCTTAGACGACCCGAAACGTCTTATACACATCCACTCTAGACTAAAAAGGATCATGGCGACTACTGAAACACAAGTCCAGACGATCGAGAGGCTTCAAAGGGAGATAGAAGCCAACAATGCTGCTCTAGCCACCGAGAGAGCACGCACTGAGCAGGAAGCTGAATGGAGGAGGCAGGCAGAAGCTGAGCTTGCCCAATACCCTACCACTGCTGAGGATTATATGCACCCGACTCTTGTCGTACCTGAATCGTCTATTCTAATCCCTGATAATAACTTTGAAATTCGCACTGCCTTCCTTATTGAAATTAAAAATAATGCCTTTTATGGAAGATTTAATGAATGCCCTCTTGATCATATTACTACTTTTTCTGACATGTGTCATACTCTTGCTGAAGGTACTACTCTGGAATATGTCAAGGTGAAGGCTTTTCGTTGGTCTCTTGCCGGTCCAGCATTGAAGTGGCTTGAAGGTCTCCCAGCGCGATCCCTCACAACATGGGCAGATGTTAGGAATGCATGCCTCAACAAGTTCTTTCCTCCAGCGAAGACAACTCTCCTCAGACAAAAGATTACAGCTTTCAAACAACAGCCTGGGGAACCGCTAGCACGAGCATGAGATCGATACAAGGATCTGCTGCGATCCTGCCCCACTCATGGGCAGCCACCATACACCATTCAGGAGATTTTCTACAATTATCTTGATCTGGCCGCCAAGGAAAGGATCAATCAGTTCACTCAATATGAGTACCTCACACAAGTACCGCAGCATGGGCAGATGTTAGGAATGCATGCCTCAACAAGTTCTTTCCTCCAGAGAAGACAACTCTCCTCAGACAAAAGATTACAGCTTTCAAACAACAGCCTGGGGAACCGCTAGCACGAGCATGAGATCGATACAAGGATCTGCTGCGATCCTGCCCCACTCATGGGCAGCCACCATACACCATTCAGGAGATTTTCTACAATTATCTTGATCTGGCCGCCAAGGAAAGGATCAATCAGTTCACTCAATATGAGTACCTCACACAAGTACCAGCAGAGGCATGGGCTACAATCGAAAGGCTCACCAATTTCGATAATACTTATGGGGCTCCTAAGAACTACGATGAAGACAGCAACAATTATACCAGACCAGCCCCATCCATGCCCCTCTACAAGCCTCATAAGGAGATTGATCCAGATGTCAAGGAGCAGTACTACAGAGATTAGAATCGCAAGCTCCTCAAGCAAGTCAAGTTTCTTCTGTCAACCAACCTTGCGTTGAATGTGGATCACAGCGGCACATCACTCCAGAGTGCCCACATACAGAGCAAGTCAGGATGGCAGAGATTCACGAGGAGGTAGCTTACCCAGGGGGTCCCAACCGCTATATGGGGGACCAAAGGTTCCAACAACCCCAGTGGAACCAAGGTGCCCCTAGGAACCCCCCACCATATCGTGCTCCAAGACATCCAGAAAGAGACCAGTGAAAGGATGATCTATAACTTATCCTTCACGAGATGCGTCAGAATCAAGCGGAAAGCAAGCAAGCCAATGGCGCCATCAACAATCAGCTCCAAAACATCAATACAAGATTTGGAGAACTGGACATCTGGAAGAGGAACATGGAGACCCTAATGGGTCAACTCGCGCAACAGATCCCAAGACAAGCTGGAAAGCTACCTGGGCACACAGATCCCAATCCTAAGGGGCAATCCGGACACGTCGCTGCTGTAAAGCTCAGGAGCGGACACGAACTGTACGAACCAGAGGACGGAGAAGCAAAAAACAGCACTGGAGAACAGGTCGATATTGGGCCAACTGCACCAGCAGATGGCCCAATATCGACCAAAGGTCGAAATTGACCAAAGTCAAGTCGATATCGACCAACAGGAGGTCGATATCGAGTCTCCTCCAGTCGATATTGCCTCCTCTGCAGTGCCTCCAACAGCTGATTCCGCTCCAAAACTAAAGAAGACGCTTCCGTTCCCTTCCAAAGCGCTAAAAGATCACACTGCAGAAAGTTTAAACGATTTGTTAAGATGCTTCAAGAACTGTACGTTTCAATTCCTTTCATAGAAGCTCTTCAAGAGATGCCTGCATATTTCAAGTTCCTCAAGGAGATCCTTAGCAACAAGCGATCAATCACTGAAATTGTCGACGACTGCAAAAGGATGGACTTCCCTGAGAAGAGACCTGACCCTGGTAAGTTTTCTATTACTGTGGGATTTGGACAATTTAAATATGAGGCATTGTGTGATCTAGGTGCAAGCGTGAGTATCATGTCCCTATCAATCTGGCAAAAGGTAAAGATAGGATCAATAGAGCTTGTGGATGCCAAACTATACATGGCAAACAATACAGTGGTCATCCCTACAGGTATGATTGATAATGTCCCTGTCCAGGTTGGTAGGTTCTATTTTCCCGCTAATTTCCTTGCTATAGATTGTGCGGAAGATCCTACTTGCCCTATTATTCTTGGTAGACCTTTTCTAGCTACTGCAGATGCCAAGATCAGCGTCAGAAAGCGATTGCTCACCTTCACGATAGGCGATGAGGTCTTAGATTTCTCTTTTGGTCCTACAAAGGAGGAAATTCCATGGCTGGAGGTGAAGAGCATAGGCGACCACGGGGGTGAGCTGCAGACTTGCCAAGAGCCTAAGTATGGGGTCCCTATACTCGACGTCGACCATTCCGACTCGACATCTACTGACCCTAAGCCCAAACATTTCTGTTTTGGGCACGAAAAGGTAAGTTCAGGTATTATTCCTACATCTCCTCCATCCATCAATAAAAATAATATTTCTAGATGAGACAAGGCCCCGTGGAGAGCTAACTTGCGCAGGACTAGGACTGGAAAGAAGAAGGAAGGTAAATTACTCTATGCAAGCAACCACCTATCAGCTGAGCTTGCATATTATAATCAGGACCTAGATGATCCAGGAGAAAGGCCAAGCACAAGAGGGCCCCACATCAAGGGTTCCTAAGCACAAGCGGAGAAGTCGGCCTAGCGACTCTAAAATCAAGAGCATGTACATAAAACTTTTGAATTTTCTTTAGGACTTTGAAACTTTTCGTTTTGGTTTTGGGTTTTGTCTTGAATGCATGTTTCATGTGGAAAGTCTTGTCTTTGTGCGGAAACTAACAATTTTAAAGGTCGAAAAAACTAGGATCGAGTGGAACTGTTGGAGCAACCTGGTCGATATCGACCCCTCAACTCGATATCGACCCCTGAGGTAGATTTCGACCAGAAGTAGAGAAGGAATAAGCATGTCGATTTCGACCAACCTTACTCGATATTGAGTGAGTTGGTCGATATCGACCAAAATCCCCAAATTTTGACAAGATGAGTAGAGATGGATTCTGATGAGAATCGGTCGATATCGACCTATACCTGGTCGATATCGACTTCTGGCAATCTATTGCAGCCTATTTCGACCCTACAACGCGTTATTCGGTGAGTTCCTTCCTTTACCCTTGTTTTGTTTGATTTTCATACAGTGGGGACACTGTATATTTTAAGTATGGGGTGAGGGAAAAGCTCATTATCATTATTTTATTTTATTCTTGATTTTTCTACTACACGGTAAATTTTGAGTGAATTTTTAATTTGTGTGCTTAATTACTAAACTCAAAGTTCTATGAGACATCTCCCAAAGCTTGTAAATTGTTTAAAGATTAGTGTCAGGGAAGCTTACATAGAACTTGATGATGCAAAATTGGGTTCATTAGAGATATAGCATGAAATTGCCTAGTAAAGGGAAGTCACAATGAAGTGCATTATTTTCTTGAAAACCATAAAATGAGGTAAAATTTGATAATGCTTTTGACATGTTGCATGATAAAAAGATGGAGGACTTTATATTTCCATAAATGCTCATATTGTTATATCCTAGCCTTACCTATGCTTATGCATCACAAAAGCCATATTATGCCTTATTTCATATTTTGCTCCACATGTTCTAAAATATTGTCATTCTTTACCTTATTGCCTATCCGAGGATTATGTTGAGAATGATATTACATTATGGAGATGTTATATAGTATTTGTGTTGTTGTTATCATTATTGGAGTTTGGTAGGAAATTGTTTGAAATATATGGAAAATTTAATGAGTGAAAAAAAATCCGATCACCTCAGGAGATAAAGGTAGATCGACCCTGCTCGCTGAGATAATAGTTTAGTGAGATGGGACACACAGGTGAGGAGTCCAAAGCACTAAGTATCCGGGGCCATTCATGACACCCATGTTTGCGACTCGTGAGAAGGCAGTGCTGAGGTTAGAGAGGTAAAAGCATAATATTGAAAAAAAAGCATTGAGTGAAATAGTGGAAGGTGAGAAATCAAAGAAAAAAGGAATGTGGAAATTCAATTTGGAAATTACTCCGTTTCCCCGGATTATTAGCACCACATTGCCAAAAATTGCCCACCTTTAGACTTTTACCAATCTACTACTTATTGAGCTTAAATAAAGTCCTCTTCATTATTAATGCTTTGTCACATGAATTGTTTTTGCATAACCCTCCTTTTGTGAGTAGATGTTGCTTTTATTGCACATATATGGATTTGTGACATTAGTACCTTTTCAATAATGGTAATTGATTGCAAGGACATATAAGAATGAATCTATGATGTTGAGAGTTTTGAATTCTTCCCCTGAACGACCATCCAAGTTATTGCTTGGGGACAAGCATGCTTAAGTATGGGGTGATTTGATGTCCATGTTTTATGCCATGTTTTATATTGACTTTTATATCGATTTTTGTATACATTTCATGCATTTGGGTTAGAATTGAACAGAATCTATGTAGTTTATGCTTATTTGCCAAATTATGGAGTCTACGCCAATTTCTATTTAATTTCGTAGAAATCAGACGCACTTTGGAGCTTAAAAGAAACTCATAAAGAAGCTAAGGATGGTGCAGCTGGAGAAAAGACCCTTTTTTCGGCATTCATCATTCTGAGTCAAGTTCTAATGTCTTCATGAGAGTTGTAGCCCTCGAAAAGGGCTTTCCAACGCATGCTTATATGCGTCAATCCGACAAACGAGGACTCAGGAAAGTGCGTTTCAAGAATACAGAAGAACGTTGAGAACTGAAGGGTGGTCGATATCGACCAAGTCTACTCGATATCGACCTAATATTGGTCGAAAATCTCCAGATCGACTTAAATCGACCAGCAGACAAGAGGACAGCTCGATATCGACCTATAGTGGTCGATATCGACCAACATGCAAGTCGATTTTCCTCCAGGAGCCGAAATCAAGTGGCCAGAGTGAAGCTGAACAAAGTGACTCGTTATCGACCAGACGTGGTCGATATCGACCTAATGCCAGTGACGTGTCCAGATCGATTCTGAGCTCTACTCAAAGTTCTATCCAAAGTCCAATGGAGATATTCCCAAGAGAAGATTCATTGCACATGAAGACTTGAGAGATATTTTATCTTTTTATCTTTTTATTTATTCTAAGGGTGGAACAATTAATTACCTTTAGGATTTATCTTGTTTTACCTATTTAGATTTATTTCTTTCCAAGTAGAATTATATCTTCTAGTTAGATAGAGATATAGATAGATATTCCTTACCTTGATTAGGAAGGATTAAGGCCTATAAATAAAGCCCATGAGGCTAGTTTTTATTCATTCAATTCTAGAGAAGGAGAAGTAGAGAGAGTGGAGGCCGATTGGGGGTTAAGGAGTGAGAGCAAGTTGGCTTTGATCAGTTGTAAGCTTTATTTAGTTATTTTAATGCAAATTAGTTTTCTTTTATTATTAATGTCTTTTCTTGCGATGAAGAGCAACTAATCCACCCACTTCTAGTGTTGGGTGAGCCCGACGATAGCCAAGCGTGTTTGAGGTAAAGATTCGACTTTTATTATGCTTTGATCATCCACTACCTTTTATATGGTTATTGCCTATTTAATAGAGATCCATGTTAACAACTTGGATTATAAACATAAAATCGGTAGATACAATTAGGGTTTTTTGAAAGAGTTGTCTAATTGTTGGAAAAGGTGAAAGCTTGATCCTTTGATGTGATTGCATGATTATCGTTATTTATCTTACTTTATGCATGTTTGGTTATCGTTGTTGCAAACCCCGATCTTGGAAAATTTCTTTTACATAGTTTATTTCGCAATTTATAAAGCTTTGTTCTTTTATTTCGTACTGCCCCTACTCGATATTGACCACCCCTTGGTCGATATCGACTTCTACTTCCCGATCCAGAAAGATCGCTGCTTGTTTGTGTTTCAGCTGTGCACAAATCGAAATCGATAGGACTGGTCGATATCGAGTACCTTGGTCGATATCGAGTGCCCTTGACCGAAATCGACTAACTTCTGCAAGTTACCAGAAATCGACTGAAGTGGTCGATATCGACCTGACACTGGTCGATATCGAGTGCCTCCCTGGAGTCAAAATCTACGTGAGATTTTGTTGCTGCTTGAGATCCGCTGACACGCTTCCTCGAGGATTGATCCTGACTTCCTGTTGCTACATCGGGAGGAAATCTTGTAATCATTTGTGTGGGCGTAATCCAGTTTGATTTATTTTATTATATTTTGAACTCAATTTCCTCCTACAACAAAGCCCAAGAGCTACGACGCACTGAGAGAAATGGTGTCCATCCAGATCGAAGCAGAGGAGGCTGCTGCCTCCAACTCAAGGGTAAATGAGGGACAACAAGGTTTTTTCGGAAAGATCGCTGGAAAGTTCCGAAAGGATAAGTAAGCCGAGAAGCAAAGAAGGCAATATTCCGCGGGACACCAACCCGTGTCTCGACAAGATGAATTACACCTCAATGATGAAAAGAGAAACCCGGTCGTTAATCAGAACAAACGCGGTCAGGGGGCACGACGCAATGAAGAGCGTGACTCCTCCCGGAGAAGTGAAGGACGCCGCGACCACAAGCGGCCTCATCACGGCCCCTAGGACCCAAGGGAAGAGCAATATGCAGAATACCAATGGGGCCTTCGGCATGCGTAAAAAGAAGAATATCTGCGGCGACTGGAAGAACGGTATGAACAACAACATTATCCTCCCCATAACCACGACAGGGGGTGGGGTCGAAGATGACGAGGTGACCGGAGGGGTAGGGCCCAACCGGCACAGCGATCAGTTAACCAAGCCCTAGGGACGAGGTCCGCCGTGAGAAAACTCGGACCAACCGAATCCCCGAGCCAGAAGGCTTCATTGAAACTTTGGCAGGAGGACCCTCAATCTCAGGGGCTAGCCCACAGGACAGGAAGAACTACGAAAGAGAGGCAAAGCAACCCCCTCCTCGGCCAGCCAAAAGATTGCTTCACGGGATCATGCTGAGGTAGTCTTCACCTCCAGGGATGCTGAAGACGTCTGCATGCCCCACGCGGACCCTTTGGTCATACACGCCCAGATCGCCACCAAGACCGTGAGGAGAGTCTTTATCGACACCGGCTCGTCTATAGACATCCTCTCTTGAGAAGCTTTCTCCTAGATAGGCAAATCCCCATCGGCCCTGAAACCCTACCACGGAACCCTGGTGACTTTCTCTGGAGATGAGGTACATGTGGCTGGCACCATAGAACTAGCGGTGGTCCTCGGGTCAGGCCCCAGCCGTCGGATGGAAAATATATTTTTTACCATGGTCCGGATATCAACCACCTACAACGCGCTCCTTGGCAGGGTGTCTCTGTACAAATTTCAGAAGGTGGTGTCCATGTACCACTTTAATGGGAAGTTCCTGATACCCGGAGGGGGAACTAGGGAAGTCTGTGACCAAGAGCCGGAGAGCTGAAGCTGTTGCATGACCTCCCTCAATAAAAAGAAAGAAGTAATGTGTCTCTATGATACTGCTCAGAGCGAAGCCGAAGGGGCAGAGGAAGGCCCCCGAGCAGGGGAGGAAGAGCTAGATAACCCGGAGTAAAGGACCCAAGAAGCCGGCCTCGAGGTTAGACCCGTAGAGCGGGAAGTCCCGACCGCGGAAAAAAGAACGGTCCATCAACCCTTCTTCAACCCCGAAGAAAGGATCTATATGGGTCAAGCGCTGGGAACAGAAGAAAAAGACCGGGTTTTGAACATCATCCGACTGTCCCGCGACGTGTTTACGTGATCGCCAAAGGACCTTTTAGGGGTCCCCACGTCCATAGCAATCCACACCCTCAGGATTCGCCATGACGCCCGACCCGTGACTTAGAAGAAGAGGAAAATGGCCCCTGAGAGATCCCGCGCCGCGAAGGAAGAAGTAGAGAAACTGCTGGAAGCTGGTTTTATAGAAGTGGTGGAAGATTCCGACTGGCTCTCAAATGTCGTCCTGGTCAAGAAAGCGAACGGGAAGTGGAGAATGTGTGTAGACTTCTCCGACTTGAAAGAGTCATGCCCAAAAGACAGCTACCCCCTGCCCTCAATTGACGAACTGGTAGATATCACCGCGGGGAATGAAGCTTTGATCTTTCTAGACACTCACTCTGGGTATAAACAGATCCGCATGGATCCGATGGATAAAAAGGTGACCACTTTCATCACTAATCAGGGGATCTTCTACTATCGAGTGATGCCATTTAGCCTTAGAAATGCTGGGGCCACTTTCCAGAGAACCGTTGGCAAGATCTTCCGTGGGCAGCTCACGAAGAACGTATCTATCTACGTGGATGACATAGTAGTGAGGAGCCGCAAAGCGAGGAACCATGCAAGAGATCTACAGGAAACTTTTGATTCCTTAAGACAAGGGGGCCTCAACTTAGATGTTGAAAACTGCGTTTTCAGCGTGGACTCTTGAAAGTTTCTTGGCTTTATCGTCAGCCAGCGTGGGAGGGACGTAAACCCAGAAAAGATCACCGCGATTCAAGAACTACGACCGTCGCGCACCATCAAGAAGGTACAGTCCTTAAACGGACGTAAACCCAGAAAAGATCACTGCCTTTCTTCGCATTTCTGAAGAAGAAGGGACCGATACAGTGGACCCCCGAACTCCAGCAGGCCTTCAAAGAATTGAAGGTCTTCCTACAATGCCTCCTCACCTTGCACAAACCCTAAAGGTCGGAGAATTTACAGCTTTACTTGGCTACTAAGGGTACCACTCTCAGTGCGGTCCTCACTAGGGAAGGCAGATACCCTGTTTATTACACGAGCAGGGTGCTGCACGATGTTGAGACCAGATATGAATCAGTGGAAGAGGTGATACTCTGCCTAGTCTTCGCGGCCAGGAGACTCCGGCCGTACTTCCAAGACCACATGATTGAAATATGACCCCTGAGGAGCTGGAAAAGAGGGACATGGAGGCTCAGGTGGAGGAGATCATGGCAATCCTCAAAGAGAACACAGAAAATCCAATCGACACAGATCAAGGTAAGTCGTTATGGATTAATTATTTTTCGGATGCCTTGACAGGAACTAAGTATGGGGTCAAGATTGACCAAGACTCCTCGACATCGAGGACCCTAGTCGACCTCGACCAGACCAAGGAGACTCCACCAGCACCAGCCTCGTCGAACAGCCAGACGGAAGCAGAACCCTACTCGATCTCGAGTAGGCTACTCGAGATCGACCACCACTCGGCGGCCTCGGCTTCACCTCCCTCGACACAGACTCCACCAGACGGACCAAGCTCGTCGATCTCGACCAGCCTTGTCGAGATCAACCACCACTCGACTCCACCAGATCCTTCCTCCTCGACGCTGGAGCCACCAGGAGCGGAGCCCTACTCGAGATCGAGTAGCCTTGTCGATATCGACAAGCCATCTTCTTCGTCGATTCCTGCCCCTTCAAGCAGACCACCACCAGAACCTGCAGACTCGTCGAGATCGACTAGCCCTAGTCGAGATCGACCAAACACAGTGGTCCCCGATTCCGTCTCTGCGAAGGTGAGCCAAGGTATGGATCTTTCTTCTCCTATTTCCATCAAAGATTTATCTATACATGGGAGAGGTTTGCCTTGGTATGTGCGATTATGTAGGATATCCAATGATGAGCCTAAGGAGTATGAAGTTGGAGACAAGCTCTATGTCTCTAAATCAAAGGATCATTGGTTCCCTAATAAATTCAACAAGAAGCGGATGGGACCTTTCGTGGTGAACAAGATCCATTCTGGATGATTACAGCTGATGGACAAGAATGGAGTCCTATTTGAGGCCCAAGCTACATGGGCCCTGCAGATGCCACCTTGAGCATAAATGGAAAGTCGGCCTAGCGACTATAAAATCTAGAGCTTGTACATAGACTTTTTTAGGACGTTCTTTTTGGACATTGTTTTTGCTTGTTTTTGGTTTTGAACATTTCTTTGGTTTTTGTTGTTTCTATTGTGGGTATATGTCTTCTACATTTTCAGGTCCATGGATAGACCCAAGTCATACTCGGCCCAGGAAGTGCTTTCATTCGAAAATATGAGGCTCTGCACATCTGTCTTGTGAGTTTCTTTCTTTACCCTTTTTTTTATACAGTGAGGACATTGTAATGTTTAAGTATGGGGTGGGGGAAGAGCTTACTTTATATTTGATTTATTTGACATTATTTGTGCATATTTGGAGTTTATTTCTTTGAATTGCTACATGGCTATTTTGGAATACATTATTGATTTATGTGCTTACATGCATGATTTCCAAAATTTGAGAAAAATGACCCCCATTGAAAATTTTGATTAATGTCATGGAAGCTTATATTGAACTCGACGATGCAAAATTGGATTCATTAGAGATATAGCATGAAATTGCCTAGTAAAGGGAAGTCACAATGAAGTGCATTATTTTTATGAAAACCATGAAAGGAGGTAAAATTTGAAATTACTTTTGACATGTTGCATGATAAGAGGATGGAGGACTTTATATTTTCATATAATGCTCATTGTTTATAATCCTAGCCTTACCTATGCTTATGCATTACACAAAAGCCATAATGTGCCTTATTTCAAATATTGCTCCACATGATCTAAATATTTCCATTCTTTACCTTATCCGGGGATTATGTTGAGAATGATGTTACATTATGGAGATTGTTATATGGTGTTTATGTGATTGTTATCATTATTGGAGTTTGGCGGAATTATTTGAAATATATGGAAAATTTAATGAGTGAAAGAAAATCCGATCAAAGATCGACCCTGCTCGCTGAGATAATAGTTTGGCGAGATGGGACACCAAGCGAGGAGTCCAAAGCACTAAGTATCCGGGGCCATTCATGACACCCATGTTTGCGACTCGCGAGAAGGCAGTGCTGAGGTCAGAGAGGTAAAAGAATTATTATTGTTAAAAGCATTATGAAAGGTGATGAATCTAATGAGAAAGAATGTGGTATGAAAGTTTGGGAAATACTCCATTTCCCCGGATCATTAGCACCACATTGCCAAAAATTGCCCACCTTTAGCCTTTTACCAATCTACTCCTTATTGAGCTTAAATTAAAGTCCTCTTGATTATTGTTGCTTTGTCACATAAAAATTATTTGTGCATAAACCTCCTTTTGTGAGTAGATGTTGCTCTTATATATTTGCACATGCATGGATCTGTGACACTAGTACCTTTTCGAGGATGGTAATTGATTGCAGGGTCATATGAGAATGAATCTAAGATGTTGAGAGTTTGAATTCTTCCCCTGAATGACAATTAAAAGTATTGCTTGAGGACAAGCAAGCTTAAGTATGGGGTGTTTGTTGTGAGCTGAATCTGCCATGTTTTACAGTAACTTTTATATCGATTTCTGGATACATTGCATTCATTTGGGCTTAGATAGTACAGAACCTATGTTGTTTATGTTTATTTGCCAAATTATGGAATCTACACCAGTTTCTGTTTAATTCGCAGAATTCGAGGCATTTTACAGCAATTCTAAGGAAGGACGGAACAGCTCGGAAAACAGCTACAGAAGTCCAAGGTCGAAGCAGCAATGGAACCAGTTGAATCGAGCCGAGAAACCAGGCTACTCGATCTCGAGTAGCTCCTACTCGATCTCGACGAGCATGTCCGAGCCAGCCTTGTCGATCAGGAGCAACGTCGAGAGCCAGACCAACCCAGCTCCGGAACCCAGCTCGATCTCGACAAAGCCCTACTCGAGATCGACGAAGCCCAGTGCCACACCCGGAGTCGACAAGGAGAGGAGCTGCCCGAGAAGCCGAGGACGAGGATGCCGAGCAACCCTACTCGATCTCGACAAGCCCTGGTCGAGATCGATGAGCCATCCAGTGCCAGTCCAAGTCCTTGCCGAGGAGGAGTCCTCGACATCACCACAGAGAGCCATCCTCGACCAACCCTAGTCGATCTCGAGGACGTCTGGTCGAGATCGACGAGCCCAGGAACCCAGATGCGAGCCTGTCGAGCAGAGTCGCCCGAGAAAGTCCAGTCGACGAACAATCCTTGTCGAGGTCGACGAGGCCCTTGTCGATGTCGAGTAGACTGGATTCCAGAAACGCGTCGACGAAGTGCTGTCCGAGTAGAGTTGGGATTCCTTGGGGCCGAAGGAGGAAGATTCTATCAAAAGTCGATCAATTCTATCCAAGGAAGCAAGATCTATCAAGACATGAAGACTTACCCACTTTAGAATTATCTTTTCCTTTTAGATTTATTTCCCTAAAACAATTTATTTATCATTAAGGCTTTTTAGATATAATTTTAGATATAGATAGAAGATTCTATCCTTGATTAGCAAGGAATAGAAGGCTATAAATAAAGCCCTAGGGGCTGGTTTTTCATTAACTCCAATTCACAATCCATTCAAGTAAGTAGGATAGAGAGAGAGAGTTTGTAGCAAGCAAGGTGGAAAGGCGAAAGCGGATTTGTCTTGTGGGTTGTAAGCTTTCTTTATTTAATTTAATGCAAGTTATTTTCTTTTGTTATTTAATGTCTTTCTTGATGATGAAGAGCGAGTAGTCCACCCACTTCTGGGGCTGGGGTGAGCCCGACGGTGGCCATGTGAGATGACGCGGTAAAGGTCAGATTTTTTATGCAATTCGTCTTCTATCCCTATGAGCATGATTCTTTTGCGAGAGTTGAAGGTGATCCTTGTTTGTATTATTGAAGCGAAAGTGATCTTAATGCAACTTGGATTAATTATGTGAAAAGGGTTAGTAACAATTAGGGTTTATGCGAAAGCCTCTATATACCTATTTGTTAATAACGAAAGTTATTTGATGGAAAGCATGATCTTTTATGCCTTTATGTGTTACTTTGCATGGTTATCGTTGTGGCGTTGATACCCTGGCTTTGGAAGTCTTTTATTATATTGATTTATTTCGTCAAAAATCTGAGTTTGGGGTTCGAGAATTTGCACTTTAAATTTCTGCATCCTAGTCGACATAGAGTAGAGCTTGTCGATACAGAGTAGGCCGTAGTCGATATCGAGTAGGGTCTGGTCTATCTCGAGTTGAGTTTCTGTTCTGTTGTCGATTTCTGAAGTTTCTGTCTTTGCTGTCCCTAGTCGATCTCGAGTAGGTGTGGTCGAGATCGAGTTGATTTGTCTGCCTCGAGTTGATTGCTTTCGTTTCTGTTTTTTGTTTTCATCACTGTTCTTTGTCGATATAGAGGACAGCTACTCGAGGTCGAGTAGCTTCTGTGTCCTCGATTTAGTTTCTGCTTTGCTTTGTCTTTCCTGTCTTCGTTTAGTTCTTTGCTTTTGTTTGTTATTTTCTGTTTTATTTCTGTTTCTTTCCTTGTTTCTATGTTTCTGTCTTTCTGCTGCTTTGTCTGTGAGATTTACAGCTACCTAAGAACTGCTGACGTGCTTCCTCGTGGATTCGATCCTGACTTTCTCTTACTGCATTGGAGGAGTCTTGTATTTATTTACGTGGGCCTGAATCTGGTTTGATCTATTTTGTTATATTTCATACTCGATTTCCTCCTCAACAACACCAACACCTCGTCCCGCGCAGGTTCGAGAAAGAAGATCTGGTTCTATGATTGACCTTGACAGGCGGGAAGTTAGACGCGAAATGGAAAGGACCGTACGTGGTGTTCAAATGCATACACATCGGAGCCTACAAAATCCAAACACCAGAAGGTGTAGTCCTCAACAAGACCTATAATGCAGAGCACCTGAAGAAGTACTATGTGTAATCAACTGATGTTTGAAAGTCTCTTAAGTCACCCCGCCGAATGTAAATACATCAAGGTGGTTAGTGGGTGCTAAATTACCTTGTGCCAAGTTAGCTATTGCCCCTTTCTATAAACTAAGTCCCAGGACGCTGGAGCTTGATCCGCGTCGGGCATCCGGTTGGAGCAATGATCTCCCGAATCGATGCACTTGCTAAGTCCCTGGACGCTGGAACTTGATCCGCGACGGGCATCCGGTTGGAGCATTGATCTCCCGGATCGATGCATTTGTTAGGTCCCAGAACGTTGGAGCTTGCTCCACGTCGGGCATCCAGTTGGAGCAATGATCTCTCGGATCGATGCATTTGTTAAGTCCCATGACGCTGGAGCTTGCTCCGCGTCGGGCATCCGGTTGGAGCGATGAGCTCCCGGATCTATGCATTTATTAAGTCCTAGGACGCTGGAGCTTGCTCCGCGTCGGGCATCCGTTTCGAGCAATGATCTCCCGGATCGATGCATTTGTTAAGTCCCGGGACGCTGGAGCTTGCTCCACGTCGGGCATCCGGTTGGAGCAATAATCACCCGGATCGATGCCCTTGCTAAGTCCAAGGATGATGGAGCTTGCTCCGCGTCGGGTATCCGGTTGGAGCGATGATCTCCCGGATGGATACACTTGCTAAATCCGAGGACACTAGAGCTTGCTCCGCATCGGGCATCCGGTTGGAGAAATGATCTCCCGGATCGATGCATTTGTTAAGTCCCAAGACGCTGGAGCTTGCTCCGCGTCGCGCATCCGATTGGAGCGATGGTCTCCCGAATCGATGCACTTGCTAAGTCCAAGGACGGCGGAGCTTGCTCCGCGTCGGGCATCCGGTTGGAGAAATAATCTCCCAGATCGATGCATTTGTTAAGTCCCAGGATGCTGGAGCTTGCTCCGCGTCGGGCATCCAATTGGAGCAATGATCTCATGGATCGATGCATTTGTTAAGTCCCAGGACGCTGGAGCTTGCTCCTCGTCAGGCATCTGGTTGGAGCATTGATCTCCCGGATCAAAGCGCTTGTTAAAGTCCCAGCACGCTGGAGCTTGCTCCGCGTCGGGCATCCGGTTGGAGGAATGATCTCCCGGATCGATGCATTTGTTAAGTCCCATGACGCTGGAGCTTGCTCCGTGTCAGGCATCCGGTTGGAGCAATGATCTCCTGGATCGATGCACTTGCTAAGTCCCAGGACGCTGGAGCTTGCTCCTCGTCAGGCATCCGGTTGGAGCATTGATCTCCTGGATCAAAGTGCTTGTTAAAGTCCCAGGACGCTGGAGCTTGCTCCACGTCGGGCATCCGACTGGATCAGTAGTCTCCCGGACCACGACATTTGCCAAACCGCAGAACTCGGGAACCTCCTCCCTTGGGGGCGTAGAGATCTCTTCCATGCCGAATGATTGAAGAAAATAAAAGTCCTGATAATCTCAGAGGTACTAGAGTAAAAATGGAAGCGGACAAAGTAGGGGTACAAGAGTTGCCAGGATCACCCCCCAACAGTGTGTCCTATGAAGTTCGCAAAGCAGTCGAAAAACAGTTGAAAAAGAAAGCCCCAAGGCCAGAAAAACTCGGCCTTTGTCAATAAAGCTTCACCCCATTCTCGGCCTACCGAGGACCAGCTGGGTCCTATCCTCGCTCAGACGAGTAGGGACCTCTCTTTAAAAGGAGGCGAAAGGGGCCTCTCTTTAAAAGAACTTCTCCACGGGTCACGAGCCACACAGGAACCATCACGGAACGGGCCGATCGGGCCCTCGACAGATCACAAGACCAATGAGAAAAAACATGCATGATCTGCCCAAGAACAGGCATGAAGGACACCTGTCCGAAGAAATCTTGCACTGGGTAATGTAACGACTGCGTCTCGGGAAGAACACAAAGATAAAAAAGACGAGCATGACCTGCCCTAGACTAGGCATGAAGGACACCTGATCGGAGAAATCTGGCCCCAGGCAGTATAAGGACTGCGTCTCGGGAAGAGCACAGGGACCCGTGACGGTTACGGCGGTGGAGATGAAAAGTCCTAAGAATAAAGCAAGGAGGAGAGGATGCGCCCTCGGCTTAAGAAGAGGCACTCCTTTCGCATCCTCTGGAAACCAACTTGTCTCAAACCGCGTTCTATAGAGTTGTCCTCCGAGCAGATCAACTACTACGGCTCCGACTTCCCCTAACGTACGAGCTGGCCCAAGACGATGCCCAAGGGAGAATCATCCTCCACTCACGATCATACCAAGAACACAGTGTCGAGGTCGGTCGAGACAGGGATGGGATTTACTGGCTGACCGAAGGATATGGGAGGGTTTCGTTGCCTCGAAACGCGTACGAGTGGGGGCCGTCCTTAAATTCAACAAGGCTGAAGAAAGAGCCGGATACGAGGTTTTTGTGCTCGACACAGATCTCGAGTACACGGATCTTCCCTCATCCGCGTAGGCTAACTTGCCCACAACTCGATTCCCTCTCATCGAAGACCTATTTCCCCCACGGCTACTTTGAGAAAATGTAATAGGATTTGCCTCGCCGACTTTGTTGTTTCGAAATAAAAATTGCAGTTATCACTAATTCGTGTTGTAAAAGATCTTTTTCATAGCTCTAGAGAAAAAGGGCCCGGGGTTTCCGACATAGGCTGGCCAAGAAAAGTGACGGAGCAATCGCGCTCCCTTAACGTGGAACAAATGTATCGTCCACATAAAGCGGAAGAACTTGACCAAAGGCCACCTGTGGGAAACACCACCCTAACGATGGGTGTTATAAGAGGAATCAAGGTCCATGGGAGCTCTCATCAAACAAACCACCACTCTAAAAGAATAACCATGGTGACCGAAGATCCGCCGAGAACTTTTTATCGGTTCATCACCCGGGAGGAGCAGTTGCAAAGACTACAGCTGCCCCAATCATACAGACGATTGAGGGAAGACATCCACGAGCTCGTCCACCTTTGGTCCACCCCATGCCAGGATTTCGAGGTCGGCGTCGAAATAGACGACGAAGGAGCTTACTAGTACACGAAGGGGTGGGCCGATTTCCCTCTCTTCAACCGAGTACTCGTCGGATCTGCGCTCCTCTTTGTCTACGAAGGCGACTCACACATTGAGGTGTACGTGTCCTATCCGGATCCACTCCCAGCCGCGGAGGGCGGCACAACTCAGTAAAAGAGGGACTCCCGGGAGTAGGGTGCAACCAAGGTTACGAGACCCGCCAGCAGAAAACAAAAAGGATCGGCGTACGGTTTTCTCTCACCACCGGGACTGAACGTATCCAAAAAAAATAAATACTTGTGATGTAATTTTTTCATTTCCAAAGAAACTGTAAAAGCTCCCAGTTACGGAATGGACCAAACGGAGTTCCCTTTTCAGATGTCCTCCTTCCCGAGGAATTTTTTAACAATAAAATAAAATATATGTAAAGACAAAAGAAGAAGAGAATCTTCGAAAAACGGGAAGTAAATCTCTACCTAAGGAAGGTAGAAACTTCTTCTATAAATCAGGCCTCAGAAGAGTCTTTACCAAGCGCTTCTCAACTAAAGAAAACAGAATGACCGCCGGCAACACGCCCGAGCCCCTTTTCTCAGTCACGAGTAGCGGCCCAAGAGATTTCTTCCGATGGGTGCAGAATGCTTTGTTCACGCAAAGGATGGTAAGCTTTCCTTCCAAAACTCACCACTGGCCCTCGATATTCATTAACCTGTATTAAAACGCAAGGAGATTTTCACAAATGCAGCCACTTTCGGCCTGCTTCGAGGCGGAGTTTGGACTGACAGACGTCGAAAGGATCTTGCTGATCAATGGGTGAGGAAGAAAGGGAACGAGTGTTCGAGTGGAACGAGATGATGCCGGGGTGCTCTGGCTCACACAAGGATGGAGTACATTCGCGAGATCAAGAGATGTCCAAGTAGGGGGGGCCATAACTTTCCACTACCTCGGCAACTCCCACTTTTAAGTCCGCGTACTACCACCGGAAGACGTTGGAACCTCCGAGGACGAAGACAACGAAAGAACCCGCTTGTAGGGAAACCGATCACCATAACGCAAATTGCCCTTGTTTAAAATCGTTCCTCAAACAAGTATTCTCCGAGAAACATAAGCACTTATGAAAGCTAAAGATATCATCCCTGAGCGGAAACTTTGCAATCTATTTTCCTTAAGCAAAATAAAGTACGTTTTCACAAAAGTCACCGCAAACAAGTTTCACACGACCCCGTACAGGGGTCACCACCCTTAGAAAACCCAAAAATAAGGCACAAAGCATAGTGCCGATGTTCTTTCACTAGAAGGGATGATAATGAAAATAAAGCAAGTGTTTACGAAAGTTCACAAACCATCGCCGCTGATATCCGCATCCTCCTCCTCCTCTAAATTCCAATCCTCCCTATTCTCACTCAGGGGAAAATGCTGGAGAGGAACGCCAGGATTCGCCGCGGACTTTCGCACGCTTTGATGAATCCCCGCCTTCATGCCCATGAAGAAGCAGTCCTTGTACCTATCCTGGATGAACTCTTGCCCGGCATCCTCGTTCAGCCATTCCGGAACCGCGCTCCGCATAAAGTCCAGGCCATTTGGGGTCTTCACCAAGTCGTCTACGAGCTTGGTACGGTTGTGCGCAACCTCCAACCAAGAAAGGTTGGAAATCCCCATTCGTCCAGGCTCAGTATCTTTCCAGCTCGATTGCGCGGCGATTGGACTCTACGACGGCCTTGCTTCGCTCCTCAGATGCCACGACCAGCTTAGCCTCTAACTCGGCAGTTTTAGCCGCAACGCTGGATTGAAAAGAAGACAGGGATTGCTGGGAAGACTTGAGCTAGATGCGCACCAACTCCAAATCCTCGGTCAGTTTGCTGCTTTTTGCTCTCTCCGCGGCCAAATTCTGTTCTACCTCTTCCAACCATTAGCAAAGGGACTCAACCTCCTTCCGCGGCGTCTCAGCCTCCAGCATCCTTTCTTTCATCCGCTCTAAGTTCTCCTTGAGACTGCGGGCATGTTGGATCATGCGTAGATACCTCCCCCAACCGTTGTGAGTGAACACGCGTCCCGGATTACAAAAAGAAAAAAGGGGGGGGGGACTTTCTCAAAATATAAACACATAACGACCAAATAACAAAAACCACTGAGCACGGCTCACTTACCCAATTGCACAAGCGCTCCTGCTCCATCGTGAACTGCTCGTCAGTCAACTGGTCAGGTACTGTAGCTCCGCCACCCCGAGCTCTAGGGGAAAGACAAGCTGATTGAGGACTTCCTAATCAAAGCCAGGCATCCGGTAAGCCGGGCGGTTCTGGGCATATATGTGGAAGACCGGCACTTCCCAATCAACTCCCTCCCAAACAGGGAAAAGACAAGGCCTCTTTCTCTTCGGTCGTGGCTTAGAGGCTCCCGCCTCAGAAGGAGAAGTGGGTCGGGGCGCCGTCGGGGCCGCCAAGAAAAGAGGGTGAACTTCGGTAACAGGGGAAGCCTCTACGTCTATCACTTGGTGCTCGGGTTCCGCCGGCAGAACAGGAGAGGAAGAGACGGCAACTGCGGCTTTCTCTTTCGTCGCTTTCTTGCTTTTGGGCTTGGGAGCGGACGTTTTAGGGCGCTTTAGAGCCCTCATCACATCGGTGGGAATCTTCCTCTTGGCAGATGAGGAGGGAGCAGAGGAGATCTTCGTGGCGTCCACCATTGCTTTTAACTCTAGAGCGTCTGGAGAAGAATAAGAAGAAAGTAAGCCTCAATACAAAACAAACAAAGTGGAAAAAAGCAAAAACAAAATTTTTTCACGTATCCACTACAACCTATTCGCGGGTGGGGAAGACTCAGGCCTGCCATCTCCAGCCTCAGAGAGGACACCACGTCCCGCCACGAGGGCTTCGTCTCCACAGTGAACCTTCGCTCAATCTCCTTCAGATCTGCCACGGCCATTCTTTTCACACAAGTGTAAAGGCGCGGCTCGGTGTGGAAGTTCAGAACATGACGAGAAGGATCCCAACTAAAAACCACTTATGTCTCCACTCTGGTTTGCTGGTGTTCCGATCCACTATCAGGACACTAAGCTTCGCTTGGTAAAAGTTCTTGTGGGTGCCTCCGTGTCCCAAAGTAAGCATGTTGCAAAGAAGGCTTAGGGTGGGTTGGACCCCGACCTCTAAGCAACGCATGACGAAAGCAGTAAAAAAGAGCCAACTGTTCGGCACCAGTTGGGAAGGGATCAAGCCGCAAGCCTTCAAGTAGCACTTAAATAAATTGTAAAGAGGGAGTCTAAACCCCTGACCCAGCTTTCAATATAGACAACCAAGCAACATGGGTAAGCATCCAGGCTCCCTCCGCCCTCTGCGAGGAGACAAAACACCACTCCCTCCGGCCAGGGAAAGACCCGCGCGATTACGCTCAGATCCTCAAGAGTGGTGAAAGTACCTCCACCGCGGTCTTGAGCATTGGGTGGGGCAATGGGAATGACCCTCTACGGCAGAACGGTCGGGATAGGACCCGCTGGAGAAGGTTGGAAATCCCCTCTAAAGGGACACACCGCTAACACGCACTCGTCGTACAAGACCGGACGAAAGTCCCCCAGTACTGACGAAGAACGGCGCTCGGTAGGAAGGAAGACAGGGCCAGCCGGCAAGTCAGTTCGGGAATCCCAGTCCTTGTAAGAGTGCTGAGACTCAGGAGACTACAAAATTGAATCGGATCCCGGCGTCGAAGCGCCCCCACCTGACGGAGAAGAGGGCTCGTGGCGCACTCGACCAGGAGAAGAGTAGAAAGAGGGATCCGTGGAGGTCTTCGGCTGGCGAATAATGACCTTTTTGGGAAGCTTGCCCTCCGATTTCCCTGAACGCGTGGTTTTATCGATAGCATGAACACTGCCGGGACTACTTTGGGAATTCGACATGGCGAGATCGGCTTAGAGAACACTAGGAAGAGGCGATTAAAGAGGAAACCTACTGACCAACAAGAAATAAAAAAAATGACCGAGAGAACCTGCGTCGAATCCACGGTCAAGAGAAATTAAATAAGACTAGGAAGATAGTGTAAAAAGAGAGGCGAAAAAAGAAAGCAAAGGAAAGCATTTTTACCTGAACCTGCTGAGAGGAGACGAGGGCTGTAAAAACAGAGAACGGTAAAAATTGAGATTGGAAAAGGCCCCTATTTATAGCTCTCCTTCAACCGATGGTTCGTCTCCTACATCAACGCACGTGTCAAACTCCTGACGCACATCAATCAGTTAAACGGGCCTAGTGTCAACAGGCCCAGTAAGCCCATTTAGGCCTAACAAGATTTTTTTCCCCCGTTTTCTGCCCTAAAGAACGCTGAAGGTGATGGGATCAGTGGGATTACTTCGAACCGCGGTACGATCTTTCAGGTCCCCCCACGGCTCGAGGAGCTGTGATGATGCCCAAAAATAGCAGGAAAAGGGAAAAAGAAAAAGCAAGAATAGAAGGAAAGATGGGCCATCGCGGACGAAACTAGTAAGCGGTCCGCGGATGTAAGCGGCATGCAATCCGGACAGATGTCAAACATGCCTACCACTCACGCGTCTTCTTCTGAAGAATGCGTGGCGTCCGCAAGGTGACAAATGTTAGTAGAAAGAAAATGCCCCACTCGGAGAGGGATGCGGGCATGCACTATATAAACGAGAAGGCAATCTAAGAAAGGGGCTTTTTCGGAAAACCAAAAGGAGGGTCTTGAACTTTAAAAAGAGGGGAAAGGAGACAAACAAGAGAATACCGACTGATCCGCATAGTCATTGCAACCAGCATAATCGCCCGGAAGGCGAGGATCCAGGTATTAGAAATAGGGCCTGTTCGTATATTGCCCCATCTCCATCCATCCTCTCCGCTCTAGAGAAAGAACCCATCCTATCCAGAGGGCTTTGATGAAATCGACGCCCGAAAGGTAGAACGAGCCGAGAACGAGGCTCGGCGGTGTCAGGCTCATATCGTCTGCCGACTACGGATGTTCGAGCCCGGGTAAGCCCGTCTCAGGACATAAGGTCATCGCGACACAGGCAAAGGTTCTCCCCCCTAGGGTAATAGCGTTTTAAGATCACAGACAGGGGGGAGAAACTTCAGGTAAGACCGTTGACCAACTCAATCAGTATACGTGGCTCACCCCCCTCCACGGAGACCTGGGGGTGGGTCCACTTTTCAAATGTGGTTTAATCAGGCATGGATTTGTGGCACTAATACCTTTTTGATGATGGTAATTGATTGCAGGCTTATGTCCGGATGAATCTATAATTTTGAGAGTTTTATTTCTTCCCCTGTATGACCGTTTAAAGTATTGCTTGAGGACAAGCAAGCTTAAGTATGGGGTGTTGATGTTCGCTCAAATAACCATGATTTTCGCATACATTCATATCGATTTCTGTCTACATTTTATATTTCTGGGTTAGAATAATACATAATCTATGTAGTTTATCTTTATTTTCAAAAAATGGAGTTCTACACAAGTTTCTGTTTAATTTCGCAGAAATCGGATGCACTTTGGAGCTTAAAGGAAAGTCATGGAGAAGCTAAGGAAAAACACAGGATGATGCAACTGGAGAAAACGCAACTTTTCACCATTCACCATTTTCAATCAAGTTCTTATGTATTCATGAGAGTTGTAGCCCTCAAAAAGAGCTTTCCAACTCATACTCATATGCGTCAATCAGACAAACGAGGACTCGGGAAAATGCGTTTCAAGACGGAGCGGAATTGCTGAAAGCTGACAGAACTAGTCGGCGTCGACCACTTTGGTCGTTGTCGAGTACTTTTTGGTCGACATTCACTCCGGAGGACGAGATCAAGCACGAGCTGAGGAGAGGACCACTCGAGACGATGAATTCTACTCAACGTCGAGTACTTTACTCGATGTCAAGTACTCCCCATTGACGAGTCCTAGCCGAGATCGAGGGGCAATCAGAGTGAGAAGCTTGCGTATCCATGAAAGCACGAAGATATCTATCAAGTTGAAGGAAGATTTATCCACTTTAGTAATTCCCATATTTACTTAAGAGAATTTTAGTTGATTTAATTATTTTATTTGGAACAATTTATCTTAAGCTATTTATCTTTTATCTTAGGACATAGATAGAGATGTTCCTTCCTAGAATAGCTAGGATTGGAGCCTATAAATAAAGCCCTAGGGGGGCTGATTTTCATTCAATCAAGTCAAGTCGTCTTTGGACGCAAGCAGAGAGGAACAGAGGGGAGAGAGAGAGAAGGGAGAGGAAGGAGTCGAATGGTTGTAAGTTTTAGTTTTATTTTATGTTAAAGATAGTTTCTTTTATTATGTTTTGTTTCTAATTTCCCTCTTCTAAGGTTGGAGTGATCTCATCATAGATATGTGTGTTTGATTTATGAATTTATGAATTTTTATGTCTTTATCATCTTCTATCCTATATGCATAATTCTTCTACGAGAGTAGTAGGTGATCCTTATTTATGATATTGAAACGAAAGTTGTTTGATGTAAAGCATGCTCTTTGATGCGATTCATAGTCTACACATATGTTTATTTTTGTGGTGATCCCTAACCTTGGAAGTTTGTATGTTTATTTGTTTTATTTCATTATTTTTATTCTGCACTGATTTTACCCAAAACCAACCACCATTCCCTCTCCATCCCTCGACATCGACCAACTCTTAGCCGACGTTGACAACAACCTTACACCTCTTCCCACTATTCCCGAACCCCCAAACCAACTAAACCTAGAACTGCTGACTTCTCTTCTGAGTACAAACCTGACTCCCCTATACTGTAGCGGGGGTCTTGACAACAAATTTATTTGGTCGAGAAACCCTCTCCTCAGTCTTCGAATTGCAGGCGAAACAAAAGAGGTTTAGTTCCTCATAGAAAGTCTTCCTCTCAATATCTTCATTGGAGTTCTCTTTCTTGGGGTTTTCCACAAAAACCTCCAACTCCCTCTCCAAAGTCGGCCAAAACATAATAATATAGTTTAACCTAATTAGTTTCCAAAAGACGGAATGGGAAATTCCATAATCGACACGGGCGGCGGGCGCCATGCTTTAGGTGGCGCACGTCGTTCCATCAGTACCCTCATTCTTCAATTTGTGCGTTCCGAATTCAAGCTAACTTCATTCACGCCTCTTCCTTGCCTTCTTCACTTGTTTCCTCAGGGTCCTAGCTCTCCAAACTCATCCTTGGCAAGCCATAGATGCGTCCTTCCAGCGTCGGGACATAAATCTGCAGAAAAGCATAAAAAGAGCGTAGATTCCAAACTTGCAAGACTCAACACTACTGACTCAAACTACTCAAATAAACACGAAATAAGCTACCCTAGACTCACTAACAACTACCTATAATGCCAATTAATGCCTATACAAAATAGACATTATCAAATTCCCCAACACTTAACCTTCGCTAGTCCTTGAGCGATCAATACAAGCAACCTATACCTACGAATTCATCAAGCATGCCATAGCCTTACAAAAACAACTCAGAAAACAAACATCCGAGGAACATAGGATCAAGGTGACAAACATCATCACATGTATCTAACGATCAGAGCATATGAAAGCATAAATCATCCAACCTTACCAGGAACATGTCTTTCACTCAAACTCTTATATGTTTAGACTTTTAAAGAAAAACTCTCAACTCAATCCAAAACACACTAAGCTCATAGAAATTGAGAAAAATATAATCAAATCTCCATCGAAATGCCATTACTTGCGAAAACAATAAAAATAAACAAATTGGCTCTAGATCTCTCTCTCTTTTTTCGGTTTTTTTTTTCTTGTTTCACTTTCTTTCGGCCTTGGTGTATTCTTTACGCCAGTCGCAAACATGGGTGTCATGAATGGCCCCGGTCTATCAACACCTCAACTTACTTGAATAAAGTCTACTCGAACATCTTTTGACGCGAATTGCAAACATGGATGTCATGAATGAACCCAATTACTCAATGATCAAGCTTCCCTCCTTAGTGGGTTGCTTTTGACACCGTTTTGCGCAAATCATACCCATGGGTGTCATGCGTAGATTCGGTTACTAAGTATCTCAACCATTGCCACCTTATTTCACTCGACACATTCCATAAGAAACTAAAGCCAAATATAACCATAAAGCATAAAATCCGCAAGCAAAAAACATGTGAGTCAGCTTTGACAATAACTAATGAAGTCAATATCAAGAGGTGGAAGCATAAGGATAGCAAAATCACACATAAAAGCAAAATGAATCATATGATTCCAATAAGGCTAAAAATAATCTCACAAGGGTCATCTTGTGTAGGATTTCAATCATACTCCCATCTCGATCATACAAGCTCAATTATATAACCAAATCATTCCTCATAACCAAACATTTTTCAGAAAAACAAATAAGGCTAGACATTCCAACTTCTCCGTAGGATTTACAAGTTCATGCCATCAAAAGCTCAAAGTTTCACTTAACCAAGATGGTTGTTCAAACAATGACATATTAAGAAAACAAGAAATATTTTTGGGATTTTTTGACATTTTTTGATTTTTTTTTTCAAATGACAAAAACTAATAACACAAGACACAAAAACTAAGACAGAATCCAAACAAACACCATCCAAACATAAAGATAGAAATATCCAGACCTCCAAACGAAAGAAATATCCAAATAAAAGTACAGGCCATCACCCATCAAGTCGATCAAAGTACAACAATGTCAAGAAACATAACTCAAGAAACCATAAAACATCTCATAAACCTCCTCCCCCACACTTAACGATTGTATTGTCCTCAATGCCGAAACACAAAAGACAATACAACAAATGAAATGTAATGAAGTGTAAGGATGGGAACATACTCACTCACTGCTACGGTGGCGGTTAGTACGGGTAATATTGCTGAAAATGCTGGCAGAAAGTGTCAAAGCTGGTCTGAAGTCCCGAGATAGCGCGAGTCTGTTCCTCTTGTCTCTGGAACATCTCCTCCTGGCGCTAGCAAAGATCGTGGTGGTAGCGTTTGAAATCCATGCCCTGAGCTAGCTGCAGTTGACGAATCTCATCCAGCTGCTGAGAAAAATGTCCAGAAGAGGAAAAAGAAGGGACATAACTCATGTCAGTGTCGGAATCTGAAGCCCTAGCCCGGCTTGACTCTCCTCTCACTAATGTGGCAAGTGGGACATTCCAACCAACAGAATCACAAGGGGCTTGACCCTAGTCGTCATCATCATCGCCATAGGTATCCTCATCATCAGAAAGGTCCACAGCTTCCGATGGCAAGTTGAAATCAGCAATCGTCGATCCAAGTGGAAGCTGAGCCGGTAGACAAATGATGTGGTCACCCCTACGTACAGCATGCCAAATAAATGGTGTCTGATCACCCTCCAGGTGTCTCATCCCCCTCAACATCTCCAAGGAGATGCGAGACTCTCTACCCACATGCATCAACTCAGTAACTCTCACTCCGCAACACACATCTATCAGTGTAATCCGTCCTCCAAACCCAATGGTCCTGGTATCCCTCTGAGCTCCCCCTACCATCATGTCTGCACAGGCGTCCAGGAACAAATGGAGCCAATAAGGAGTAACCTCCGTCTCGGCGATCAAAAAACACATCGCCACCCATGCCTTCATCGAAATCTTGTTCAACTCATTTTGCCCGAAAAAGGTATTGTTTAGCACCTTGTGGCAGAGTCTAAGTGTAGGATGGGTGATCCTGTAGTTGTAGTTCCCTCCCTCTCGGATCCAAGTGGCACTAGTAGCCGCCTGCCAGGTTGTCGTCGGCGGAGGGGTCATCATCATCTGACGCCGCCAGTTAGGAGTGGGGAGGCGAGTGATACCCAAATATTGTCTAAGTTGTGCAAAACTCCTCATATGTGTTCGTCTCAATACAGTAAACTAAATCTGCTCTCGATCATCAAAAACAACTGAAGTCTCCAGAAACTCTCGAATCAAATCCGAGTAGGTCAGCCCATGCAAAGCAATAAAATTACCAAGGCCCCGATTCTCGAGAAGGGTAGCACAAGGTCCTGCTAGACCTAAAGCATCTAAGGCCGGATGATCGAAAAAATTAGTCATCGAGTATTTCCTAAGGCTAAGGTCATTTCATTTCTGAATCTGATTCCCAAATAGCGTGTTAGGAGCAATCATGTTTGGAAACGACATCATAGTGGCAAAATAAAGCGAATGAATGAACAGACTTATGAAATTCGATGAAAAACTGAGTTTTGCGAGAGCGGCGAGTGTCGTGCTTCAGGCGACGGGCGGCGTGTCTTGGGCGGCAGGCGTCATATCTTGGGCGGCAAGCGCCATCACGGCGCCAAAATTCGGTATGGTGCAGAATGTCGTTATCTTTCTACAACACCAAAAAGAATAACCCAAACCAACAACAAAACTTGCAACCTAGTAACTAGTATAATGGAATAACAAGGGGTCGATCCCACAGAGAGAAAACATTTCCAATCTATCAAATCACTATCGGAATCGAACAAGATCAAGAAGAGATTGAATATCAAAGCAGATGAACTCAACAAAAGTAACAATGGTGCATTGGTGATATTTATGAGTGAGATAGTTTTCCCTATAATTCATCAACAATGGTTATGTCTTTGATCCTTGACTTTATCTATCTTACCTTGTTTGATTCATCTAATGGTGGATCACTCCAACCCTAAGCAATTCAGCAATAACAATCGACAAACAAGCAAAGATAGGGGCACAACTCCCTAACCCTAATTGGTATAATTGATAAAGTAGAATTGTCAATGTCCTACACACCTAATCAATGCTTTCGGGGGATCAATTAGGTATGTTATGCTACTAATCCAATTAACTTGCAACGATTAATCAAACCTTTAGCAGGAAAGCAAATTCCGTCAAGGTGGCCAATCAACAGGGAATGCATGCAATCCATCAATAACAAACAAAAACATTGAATCAATCAAACTCAGGATAGATAGAAATTAAGCCTCACAGATCATATAACCATGTGTCTGAATTACAGGCAAAACAAAAGAGGTTTAGTTCCTCATGGAATGTCTTCCTCTCAATATCTCCACAAAAACTCCAAATCCCCCTCCAAAGTCGGCCAAAACATAATAATATAGTTTAACATAATTAGTTTCCAAAAGACGGAATGGGAAATTCCCTAATCGATTGACACGGGCGGCGGGCGGCGTTTCATCAGTAGCCTCATTCTTTAATTTGCGCGTTCCGAATTCAAGCTAACTTCCTCCACGCCCCTTCCTTGCCTTCTTCACATGTTTTCTCAGGTTCCTAGCTCTTCAAACTCATCCTTGGCAAGCCATAGATGCGTCCTTCCAGCGCCGGGACATAAATCTGCAGAAAAGCATAAAAAGAGCGTAGATTCCAAACTTGCAAGACTCAACACTACTAACTCAAACTACTCAAATAAACATGAAATAAGCTAACCTAGACTCACTAACAACTACCTATAATGCCTATCCGAAATACGCATCATCATCTACATACTCAGAAAATATGCTCACCAAACACTGTTGGAAAGTCCCAAGTGCGTTACATAACCCAATAGAAAGAGTGGCCAGCAAGGTGCTCAAGCATCTGATCTTTAAAGGGTAAAGGAAAATCCTTGCGAGTTACGACATTCAGCTTGCGATAATCGATACAAACCCTCAATCCAGTTTGGACCTTGCTAGGGACCAAATCATCATCGTAATTCTCAATGGCGATGATACCCCCTTTCTTAGGGATAACTTGGGTAGGAATCATACACTTAATGTCAGAGATAGGAAAGATCATACCTGCTTGAAGAAGCTTTAACACCTCCTTCTTCACCACCGCCATCATTGGGGGGTTGAGTCTCCACTGAGGTTGCCTAGATGGCTTGACATCCTCCTCTAGAAGTATTATGTGCATGCATAGGGTAGGGTTGATGCCCTTAATGTCTGCAATCGTCCACCCTAACGCCTCCTTGTTCTCCCTCAGACCAATCGTTCTTCTTGATCAAAAGAGAGATTGTTAGAAATAATGACATGCAAAGTATCATTCTCACCAAGAAAAGCATACTTAAGGTGACTATGGAGTTGTTTCAACTCAATTTCAGGCGCCTGAACAGTAGAGTGGAGAAGCTTTTCGCTTGGCATGGTTAGCTCAATGCGTTCTTCCCTCGGTGGCACATAAATACAAGGTCGACTATCTAAAGCTAGTATAACCTCCTATAGAGTAGGCGACAAAGAATAATTTCTAGAAATCTCATCTAAAGGGGCATGTAGAGTGACCTCCATCTCATCAACACACTCGAAATCAGAGCAATCTTGAGCCATAGTATCAATAATATCCATGAAGCACAAAAAGGGATCATGAGATGGAAATTTCATTGAATCATAGATATTATACTCAACTCTTCTACCATCAAATTCCATAGTAAGTGACCCTGAATATTGGTCCTAGCAATTTTCAGGAAAGGTCGCCCATGACTAAGACATCCTCAACCATTCCTTTTGGATAAACAGTAGAGCAATCATCAAGTTGGATTACTACATTGGTATCATTCAGAGGTCCCAATCCCAAAGCATGATAACCATGAGAAGGTAAGACATTAATAGATGCAACTAAATCTAACATGATCTTGTCAAATTTAGTATGCACCTAAATTACTACACTTCTTAGGCAACCGCTTTTGAAATACAGCAGTGACATGTTTACTTACCTTGACCTTTCGCTTACCTTTGAGCTTCTAGTTCCGTTTGATAGTGCAAAGTCCCTTTAAAAATTTAGCATATCTAGGAAATGTTTTTAATCAAATTGAGTAAAGTAATGTTTACCTCGCACTTACTAAACATTTCGAAGATTTTCTTATCATTCTCATACCTTCGTGTGTCTATCAAGGCTTCCGGAAAAGGTAGATTCGGCTTCGGAGTATCCAAAGGTAAAGAAGAGGAATGTGAAGGCTCTCTTGATAGGGGCGACTGTAGCACTACCACGGACGCTGCTTGCATGCAGCGACCGCTTATCGGGTGTGAGGTCGCGGCCGCCACCCGTTGGTGGCACCCGTCGCACTGTGTAGTGAGCGTCATTCTTTTCATCCTCCAATATCTCGATCTCTTCATCCACATTCTCCTCATCATTCATCTGTGGTGTGGCAATCAATTTCTTGCCACCCCCCAATGTTACTGCACTAACATTCTCCTTGGGATTCATAATAATTTGCGATGGAAGCTTCCCTGAGTCATTTGCCTTTTTCGCACATAGTAAATGAATGATTTGGCTCGTCTAATTTCTTGCCACTCCTCAATGTTACTGCACTAACATTCTCCTTCGGATTCGCAATCGTTTGTGATGGAAGATTCCCTTAGTCATTTGCCCCTTTTGCACATAACAATTGAATGATTTGACTCATCTAATTTTCCATATTCTTATTATGAGTACCAAGCTCTGATTCTGCATCCCCAAGATCTTTGTGTGTTCAACTTTGTTCATTACGATTTGCGCGAGGGCTTGTAATTGATTCTCAGTAGATGCTTGGGCATTTGGTTGACCTCTTTGCTGAGAGTCAAACAGTTGTTGTGGCCTGGCCTGAGGCCCTTCGTGCTGATTGAAAGGGGCTTGGTAATTTCCATAACCATAACCCTGCTGATAGCCTCTATTGTAGCAATTGTTGTTGAAGTACCCAGGATTACCAAAGATGCCTTGTCTAGGCCTTTATGGAGCAAAATTCCCAACGACATTCAACTCTACTATAGGCTCTTGCAGAATTAGGAACATATCCATAGGATGAGTAAATTTGTTGTAGAGTCCACTTGCCTTCAGCTGCTAAGGTGCTCTGTCGATTACCAACTTCTTCATCATCTCTTTCATCTTTGCCATATGATTCTGTAATGCATCCACTGGAGCATCAATATCAAGTACACCCCTAGCACAAGTGTACTTGTTAAACTGCTTTGAGCCCTCAGAGAGCTCCTTGAACACCTCCCAGGCTGCGGTTGGTGTCTTATTCAGCATGTTTTCCCCTCAACAAGACTCATTGTTCTGCACTCTTCATCAGTAAGCCCATTGAATAAGAATAAAACCATATCTGGCTAAGAGAAGCCATGATATGCAGCTAGTGCGGAGTTTCTTAAAGTGATCAAAATACTCATGAATAGATTATGTAGCTTGCTGCTCAATGCTGTTGATTGGCCTTTTCAAGGTGTTAAGCTTAATTGTAGGAAAGTACTTATCCAGAAAGGCTCTCTTTAATCTCAGCCCAAGTAAATATACTCCTAAGTGGTAGATAGAAGAACCACTGACGAGAGGGTTTCTCGACCAAATAAATTTGTAGTCAATAGGATAGTGGATTCAGGTTCATCCTCAGAAGAGAAGTCATCGGTTCTAGGTTTAGTTGGTTTCAGGGTTTAGGGATAGCAGGAAAAGGTGATGAGGGTTGTTGTCGATGTCGGCTAAGACTTGGTCGATGTCGAGGGATGGAGGGGGAATGGTGGTTTGATGTCGTGTGGGCTGTGCAAAAACTTCAAGAATAACAAAATTAGAAAAATAAAAGACGCAAACTTCCAAGGTTAGGGATCACCGCAGCAATAAACATATGTGTAGATTATAAATCACAGAAAGATGCATGTTTTATATCAAAGAATCGACTTTCGCAAATTCTAACAATTTAGGTGATAGAGGCTTTCGCATAAAAACCTAATTTATTTCTACCTTTTCTTAATTAATTAGGATCAACCAACTTTCGCAAACAAAGCCCAATTACTATCCAAATTTATAACTAATTCACTTTTTCTTCTTAATTGCAAATAAGGAATTGTCCTCGATTGTCCCAAAGGATTAAGCACATAGTTAGATGATAATAAAGACACACAAATTCATAAATTCATAAAACGAACACACATATCTATGTTGGGATCACCCCAACCCTAGAAGAAGGAAATTATGAACAAAACATAATGAAATAAATTAACTTTATCATAAAATAAAACTAGAACTTACAACCATGCAATCACCTCTTTCCTCCTCTCTTGCCTCCTCTCTCTCTCCTCTCTCTCCTCTCTTGCCCCCTCTCTCTTTGTGCCCGAAGACGACTTGACTTGACTTGAATAAAAAAACCAGCTCCTATAACTTTATTTATAGGGCTTAATCCTAGCTATTATAGGAAAGCAATATATATCATCTATCAAAGGATATAATTCTAGATAAAAGAGAGATTAATCTAAATCAGTAAAAGTAGATAAATCTATAGGGTAATTAATTGTTCAACCCTTTAGGATAGAAAGTAGATAAAATAGATAAAATATCTTCTCCTTCATGTGCAAGTTTCCCTCACTCGGATTAGGACTTTGTATGGCTCGAAATCGGCTTCTGGGGTTCACTCGATATCGACCATGTTCAGTCGTTATCGACCTGTCTTCTCAGTTTCACTCAATTTTGGCCTCTGAAGTGGATTTCGACCCGTGCTCGACTCGATATCGACCAAAGGTGGTCGATGTCGACCTATGCAGTGTTGCTCCCAGTGTTCTGGTCGATTTCTGGCATTTCTGCTCAACGTACTCTACTCGATATCGACCAAACTTGGTCGATATCGACCTCCTTGACAGTTTCCAGCATTCTGCTATCTTTTGAACAGCACTTTCTCGAGTCCTCGCTTGTCCGATTGACGAATATGAATATGATTTGGAAAGCTCATTTCGAGGGCTACAACTCTCATGAAGACACAAGAACTTGATTCAGAATTATGAATGGTGAAAAGGGGCGTTTTCTCTAACTGCACCATCTTGTGCTCTTTCTTACTTTCTCCAATGTTTTCATGACTTTCCTTTAGGCTCCAAAGTGCGCCCGATTTCTGCGAAATTAAACAGAAACTTGTGTAGACATCCATATATTGCAAATAAACATAAACTACACATATTATGTATAAATCAAACCCAGAAATATGAAATGGAGACAGAAATCGATATAAAAGATAGTATAAAACATGGTAAATTAGGTGCACATCAACCACTCATTTGCCTCATTGATGCGGGATGAACGTCGTTGGCACTTTCACCCTTTATCAAATAGTAATAATATCCAAACTCAAACACAAAACCAATAGTTTAGGCAATCAATCACTTGATAAACCAAATAACTACTAGTATAGCGATGAAGTCTGATGTCGAATCCACGGGGAGAAGCGATTTTCTATTCAATAACTCTAAGTAAGAACGCTTATGACAAAGCAATGATGTGTAGCAAATAACCAAGATGTAAAAGTAACCAAATTTATGATTGCAAAGTAGATTGATATCAAAGTAGAAAGAACATTTCACATGTAATTCAATGCCAATGGTTGGAATTCATGGTCCTAGGATTGATCTATCAATTACTCATATTCATAGGTCTACTTGACTAAGTTTGAGAGATCTGTAGAGATACACTCGCCTTATTCAATATTACCAAAGAATAGTGATAGAGCATGATTAGTGTTGCATTATAGAGTGCATTTAGCATAATTTAGTCGTGAATATTGCATATATTTAGCTGCATTTCCATAATCACTTGTTGAGTTCGAAGAGGCGGAATCTACACAGTTATATGGTTTATTACAGGTATTTCGGATTCAAGGTCAAATGAATTGGAGAAGAGCAAAAACAAGCTAAAGAAGCATGAGAAGCTGCTGAAGTCACGGAAGAAGGAGCATGGAAGAATCGTTGGCCGCCCCGCAGCATGCCTAGCCGCCCCGCAGTTCGAAGACAAAACCTAAGGAGTTCGCTGATCGCCAGTCGCCCCGCGGCCTTCGCAGAAACGCGACGTTCATAATTGGACTTTATTTAGGGTTTTTATGTTATTTCTTGGCCGACTTTCAAAAGGCTTTTAAAAGACAATTTTAGGTTCTTCTTTCATTCACCTTATGCACTTTAGAAAATTGTTAAGAGCTTCGTTGAGCATGAGCAACTAAACTCTCAAGGTTTTGCCTACAGTTTGGATCTTTGATTGTTGAATTGTGAGTTTCTTAATCTAGTTCTTATTCCTATTCCAATGTTTTGACTTCTTTGCGCTTCCTTGAATGTGTTTTATTCTCTCTGGCCTGATCAACTAGTTAGAGTAGATTCATTCAATTGCTAGGGTTTTGTAGATTCCTCGTAGCGAACCTTAACCCAAGTGGCAATCATATCCCTTTAGGACTCGTAGGACTAATTGGATGTGTAGGAAGTTGAATATATGTTAAATATCGACTCGTAGCTTGATATTGCATGTACCTTGGTTAATTCATATTCTTAATGCTATCTCTAGGTTAAATCTTAATCATGTTAGCGGTATTTAGAGACAAGGGTTGTTAGGACTCATAGGACTAGTAATCTACCTAAGATCTGGACAAGGACATTGATAGGAAAAGACAAGAACTATAGGCTGAAACAAGGATCGAATTCATCAATCAAAGTGATAAATTGTAGGTGAACCTAATTCTCTCCACTGCATTCTACAATCAATTTACTTTGTTTGCTTGCTTCCTCTTTGATAAAAGGCGGACCATTTTCACACCAAAACCCCCAATTTCTCTCTTAGCAATTAGACTTGTACTTGAATTGAATAGATTTCCCTATGGATCGGCCTCTTTCTTACCAACTATACTAGTCGTGAGTTTGAGTATTCTTTGGCAGGAACAACGACGGGTTTTCCTCTTGTCAAATTTGACGCCATTGCCGGGGATTTTCTTACAGAATTCTTGTGTTGTTTAATCTCTAATCTTGGTGTGGACCACCTATATGGTCCACACTCATGCTACTAACTCATATTTATTGTCTTTGGATTCAGAGATTGAGAGGACTCTCTCTAGATTGAGACGAGAAGCTCGTGATTACTTTCGCGAGTTACCTTTCGATCAAGGAGAAGAAGAGAGTATAGAGATTGCTAAGAAGGATAATCGAAAGTTGAAGGAGCTCACAACACCTGACTTGGCCCAACAACCATTGGTTGTCGCGTTCCCTGAACTTGAGGAAGGTGTCAATTTTGAGCTAAAGTCTGGGGTGATTCATCTCTTACCCAAATTCCATGGGTTGAGTGGTGAGGACCCCCACAAGCACTTGTTTGAGTTCCATACTATCGTGGTGGGAATGAAAACAGGAAATGTCACGGAGGAGCAAATCAAGTTGAGGGCATTCCCTTTCTCGCTTAAGGATACCGCCAATGAACGGTTCTACTACTTGCCACCAAGTAGTGCAACAACATGGACTCAATTGAAGCATCTCTTTTTGGAGAAGTACTTTCATGCGACAAAGTTAAACAACCTGAAAAAGGATATCAACAGAATTGACCAGCAGGCTACAGAGACAATCTATGAGTACTTTGAGCGCTTTAAGAATCTTTGCTCTAGTTGCACTTACCATGGTTTCTCAAATAAGGATTTGGTGCTCTTTCTATTCAATGGATTGCTTGACGAGGAGCGCAAGACAGTGAACTCCGCCTGTGGAGGCAACATCTTGAACAAAACACCCACTGCCGCTTCTTTTTATTCAATGGATTGCTTGACGAGGAGGGCAAGACAGTGAACTCCGCTTGTGGAGGCAACATCTTGAACAAAACACCCACTGCCGCTTGGGAGGTGTTTTCAGAGCTTGTTTAGGGCTCTAGACCATTCATCAAGGGACTTCATGCTAGAGGGGTGCTCGCCGTTGACTCCTCAACTTCCGCATTACATAGTGATGTGGCTGAATTGAAGGAGATGATGAAAAGGTTCATGCTACAAGGAACCCCACAGCAACTTAAGGCATGTGGCATTTGCGTTGATCTATATCACCCGACGGACACTTGTCCAATGTTGCAGGAGCCAAGTGTAGAGTTGAACGCCATAGGGAACTTTGTTCCGCAGCGACCCAGGTTTGGTAACTATGCTAATCCCAATAATTTCAATAACAGTTTTAATGCAGGTTACCAAGGGTATGGCTATGGTAATCACCAGGCCCCTTTCAATCCACTAGGGGGACCCCAATTCAGGCCTCAACAACAATTTGATTCCAGACAGAGATGACCTCCACCACCAGATCAATCCACTGAGGACCCTATCAAGGCCCTCATAAAGATGTTCATGAGTCAAGCTGAGCACACCAAGAATTTGGAGAAGCAAATTAGCCAATTGGCTCAATCGATGAGCGAAATGCAAGCTAAGGACTCAGGAAAGCTACCATCTGAAACGGTGGTGAACCCCAAGGAGAACGTTAGCGCCGTGACACTAAGAAGTGGTAAGTGATACGTTTGGAATCCCCGATCCTTTGCCTGTGGGTTCAGGATCAAGAACACCAAACTTTTGATGGCCCGATCTTGCAATTTTCTTGCTAATCTCGATATTTACAATCAATTACAACTAAAGACTTTGATCTATTGTGAAAGAAAAGAAAAACAAGTAAATAAAACTAAGTAAAAGGGCAACAGCGGCGGAAGCTGGAAGTGTGCAGCGACTGTCGCTGGGATGGCCGCGGGGCGGCCAAGGGAGCACCGGGGCGGCCCGGACAGTGGCGACGATTCTGGTAGACTCAGCGACGACTTCTCTAGTTTAACGACGGTTTCACAGGATGGGTTTGTGTTTGGACGTGTGTATGATGTAGGTGTTTGGGATCTTTGTGAATTGAATAACCAAAAACATAAGCTTGATTGCAAAGGCTTTGAATTGGGAGATTGAAGAACCTTTTTAATCCTAAAAAGGGTTCCTCAATATAATTTCCAATCTAATTTTATTGAATGATTAAAAGGGTTTAAATAACAAAGCATGCTAATTCTATCTACCATATGCTTTAATAAATTCCAATGTTGTGCTTCCTTGCTCCTCTCTAGCTCCTTTTTAGCTTCCATATGCTCCAAAACATGCTTCTTAAGCTCTTTCCAAAGTCCATCCAAGGTCAGAATGTAATTCTGGAAAATAAACACTAAAAACTCGTAGATTCCGAACTCGAATACTTCACAAGCAATATACGGAACTAGACTAAAACAATAGAAAAACCACTACCTAATTGCAATAAGAAATACCTATAATGCCTATATGAAATATGCATTATCAAGCAACCATAAAAGCAACCATAAAACAAAACATCATCTACGCATCCTAGAAAACAAAACATCATCTACGCATCCCACGGGCAATTCTTTCATAACTTTACTCATCAAAAGCAACATCATCAGTGGTGCAAATATAATAAAACATATAAACGTCATAACATGTATATATGGGATCAAGTTGCTTGCATGCTCAAAAATCAACCTTACCAAGGATAAAATGTGTATCTCTCACTCTCTTGTGTTTAGGCTTTAAGCACAAACTCACCTCAATTCCATATACAAGCATTAACTCCAATATTGACATTTATATCATAAAATCTCCACCGGATACATCAATGCAAAAATAAGGAGATCAAGAGGACTTTCACTCAATAGAAACATTCATAGAAGATTCCATTCGACGGGTTTGTAATGAGGCTTGGTAGAAACATAAAGGCAAGGAATTGTATTTGGTCATGTGGTGCAATAAATTTCAGGAAAACAAGATTCCAAAACTCCTAACATAACACAAACCAACTCAATAACATCAAGCTCACAAATGAACAACATCTCTCAATATCATCAAAATAACTCCAAAAATCATCTCATAACTCATCATCTCAAATCTCCAATCTCATCATCTCACAATACATGCAATCTCAACACCCAACCAATAAGACTCATAACCAACATAAATCCAATTCTTCCTCATTATGCAAAAATAAAATAAATGGCTCTTTTATTCTCTTTTTTTTTCTTTTTCTTTTCTTTTGGATTTTTTTAAACTTGAGCCAAAATACATGAAAATCAAAGGTATAAGAATGAGGGACTGAATAAGCACATAACATTACATCTTCTCAAAACCATAAACCATAACATCACACTTTAGCTTCATTCTCCTCAATCTCCAAAATAGATTTCATAACCCACTCAAAATCTCAATTCCCACGGAATAAGGGTAAGGCTCATCATATGCTAGGAATAATAATTTTGTGGAGTTGTCAATAAAAAGGCTAAAGGCTCAAATTGGCTTCAAAGCAAGATATAACATAAGGTAGACATGGATAAATATGTGGCTAAAAAGTTGCCTCTATCATTTGAACTTATCAAGCAATGAACATGTATATAATCGGCTTTAAAAATAGATGACCATGACAATACTCAATGATAAATGCATAGGAAGAGTAAATCCCCCAAGAAAAGCAAAAGGAATAAAGATGTATCCCTTATAAGGCCAAAAATATCTCACTGGGACAATTTTTTGTTGAATTCCAGGCATACTCCCAAACTTAGATCATACATGCTCAATTACATATGCTTAATCATATTTCACATAAAAACCAATTTTCAGGATAAGATCAAATCATTCCAGAATTCCATGGGATTTATAAGACCATGCTAGTATAAAGTCAAAATAGAAACTCAAATTAGATGGAAATATTTGATAACACAATATGCAATACAACAAAACAAGACTCACTTTTTTCATATTTTTCGACATTTTCTATAACATAAAAGAAATAACATAAAGGAAATAACAAAACTAAAAATAAAAACAGAAATTCAAACATGAACTAATCTAACTAATTCACTTCACTTCTCCCCCCCCCCCCCCCCCTCCCCACTTACATCTTGCATTGTCCCCAATGCATAGAAACACAAAAAGGAACAATGAAAAATAAAAATTAAGGGTCTGAAGGAAGTAAATGACTAATCAGAATTGCATGGGACTAATTCACTTCACTTCTCCCCAGACCATTGATTAATCAAATTCATCAACAAGAGACAAGTCTCATATAGTTGATCGATCTTCCCAACCAGAATCACATGGGACTTTGTTAGCTTCATCAACTCATCCACCTGTTGCTTCTCAAATTCAGTCAATTTCTTCTCCAAGCAGGCAACGCGTGAGGTATCTTGAACCGTAGGCGGCGTCATCTCCATCTGCATATCTTCAATATCGCTCGCATGGGTCATAAGATCATCAGGCTTCCGCAAATGAGTGTCAACAGGAACATGGCTTCGGCAGAAGTCAACTAATTTCAGCCCTATAGGGAAAATAGTAGGCATATACTGATGATGAGACTGTTGGGGTCCAAATAACCACTGAAATCTCTCAATAGCATATGGTAACTGCAGCTTTTCTAACATCCGTGCAGACACACGAGCATCAATGTCCCACATATAGGAATGACTCACATGCTACAGTGAACTAACATCAACACCATAAAACATAGCCAGAAGTGTGATCATGCCTCCAAAAGGGGTGACAAGAGGATAATTCTCGCTGCGTTGGCCACGAACACTCTCACACATCCTCAAAAATAAGAGTACCCAGTCTGGTACTAAGGTAGACTTAGGAGTTAGGAAATATATGAAATCGATCACACCGGGGTCAACAACAGTAACGCTCTCAAAATCATAAAAAGTAGATCCCAAAGTCCGCATACAAAGACAAAGGGCGGGATGAGTAATCATATCATCTAGCCTGAAGTCCTTGAAGGTCTCAGGTATCACTATCAGATTCCTCCAAATCTCTGTTGAATCAAGAACACGCTTGTCACTCCAATTGCAGCATATGAGGAATTACAAGCTCTTCCTCGTAATCGGAATTGAACATCCTTGGGTGATATTACCTCCAGAGTAGTGAGGAACTCCTTAACCAAGCAAGGGTGGGTAGGAGCCTTTCTGCCAATAAAATCAGGCATCCCTCCATGTGCCATCAAAGCGATCACCGAATCAAAAAGGCTCAACCGTCTCAATGTAATTTCGTCAAAGAACATGGTGGACGTGTAGGTGCACTTTCCAAGTGCATTCCAGCATAGCACATCAGTGTTATCGAAATAAATTGGCACATCTTTCTTAATAGGAGCAAAAGACATGATGTGACTCGAGGGCAAACCAAAGAAAAACCACAAATCCGAGTATGCAGAACCACGAATCCGAGTAGGGACGGCGGGCACCGTGTCTGGGGCGGCGGGCACCGTGTATGCAGAACCACGAATCCGAGTGAAAATGTTGGAAAACCGACGTCCACACTCCTCCAAACTCAAAACTTCCACGAACAACTTGGTTTCAAAGGGTTCTTTGCTGATAGGTAGGAGAATGGTATGTGAAAAGTTGAATTTTGTGGATGTAGGGTAATGATGGAAAGTGTTTTGGTGGATAGAATCGATTGAAACGTTAGGCTTTAGGTATCTGGGATGGATTCAAGTAGGCTTTTGGATTTTGTAGATTCTTTGAGCAACCCTTATCTCATGAGTAGTCCCTTAGAAAAAGATTTAACCTAATCGATATCTTTAAGTTCAAATATTAACCAAGGTATTTACAGTCCCTAAAAAAGGGATTTAAGAACACATCCAACTTCCTACCTACCCAATTAGTTCAACCAACCCTAAAGCGATAAGTTTGCTACTTGGGTTAAGGTTCACAACCAAGAATCTATAAAACCCTTACAATTGAATTGATCTAACAAGTTGGCCACACATGATAGAACAAAACAATCAATCAATAGGCGCAAAGAAGTTGAAATATTCAATATAGGAATTAAGGAACGAGATTCAGAAACTCACACTCAATCCAAATGAAGCTTCAAATTGTAGATAGAACAAAGAAGTTTAGTTCCTCATGGATGACATCGCTCAATCTCTCTAATTGTCTGATGAACGTAGAAAGGAATAGAATATAGAAAACTAGGGTAAAAATCTATCTTTTACAACTCAAAGTCGGCCAAAAAGGATTCAATCAAACTAGGTTTTTCACTAACTGAAATGACGCGTCGCTGACGTCCAATGTAGAAGCCACTGCATATATGTGGCGGTCGCTGCCTCTGTGACACTCCAGTATGTAGCGAGGGCTCAATGCGACGGACGCTCCTCTCTGTATCTCCATTCCAAGGTCCTTACATCCTTTTGTGACGTTTGAATCCAACTCTGCAAAAAAACACAAATTCTCGCAGAATCCGAACTCTTCCAAGATAGTCATAAGATGCAATTCAACCCTAAATCATGCACCAAATGCAACCTAACTAACCTAAAAATGCCTATAATTCATATCTAAGATATGCATTATCAGATTTTATCTTCTATCCCTATTTGCATTATTCTTCTACGAGAGTAGTAGGTGATCCTTATTTGCAATATTGAAGCGAAAGCAATCTTATTATAAATTTGGATTAATTATAAAAAAAGGGATAGTAGCACTTAGGGTTTATGCGAGAGCCTCTATCAACCTATTTGTTAATAACGAAAGTTATTTGATGAAAAGCTTATTCCTTTCATGAATTTGGAAATATAGTTATATGGTTATCATTGTGGTATAAATTCCCCGACCTTGGAAGTTCTTTATTTAATTGAAATGTACAATAACCAATCTGCATTTATTTTTGTTCATACGTCTTCTCATTCATCCTATTATTCTTCGGACTTCCTTTCCGACATTTACTTTCATTTTTGCACGTTACTGTTTTATTTTCTGCACGAACACTCAACATCGACTCTCTTAGTCGACATTGAGTCACTACTGAGTCGACATCGAGTCCACCCAACTCGACGTCGAGTTTGCTGTCTTTGTTTTGCAGATTCTTCACTAGAAATCGATTGTTCCAGTCAATATTGAACCATCCGAGTTGATATCGAGTGATCTGTTGGTTGGCGTTAAGGGATGATTTCGAGAAACTGATTAGGCGAGCACTGACACGCTTCCTCGTGGATTCAATCCTGATTCCCTACCACTACCGCATGAGGGATTCTTGTAATTTTATTTTCGTGGTTCAGATATTTGGTTTTCTTTTATATCTTTATATTTGCATACTTGATTTCCCTCCTAACAAATCTTGGCGCCGTTGCCGGGGAAGCTATCAATCACGCCCTTTTTAGTTTCTTTTAACGCTCTTTTCGTTTCTCTTGTCTGTTTTATAGGTGTAGGCGAGGCACTGATCGCACACTAAAATTTGATCCTCTTCTCGAAACAGAACCCTTATATCATCTTCAACAAAAGCTAAGAAGAAGACTCATGCCGACTGTGCATATAGAGGAGCTCACCACCAGGCAAACAGAATACGCCCAAAGGGAGGCGGAATATGCACGGAATCAACAATGATGGGAGGCGAGGGCGGATCGCGACGCCCAATCCAGAAGAGAGCTCGAGGAACAACTACGACACATCCCTCATAAATGCGAAAGAATACTTGTACCCTACTCTGGCAGGGCCAGAATCTCCTATTATTCTCCCTCACATTTCATTTGAGATTAGACATTCTTTTATTTCTGAAATTAGGAGGAATCAATTTGAGGGAATGCCCAATGAATTCCCTTTAGAACCTATTACTGTATATCTAGATTTGTGCGAAACTATTGTCGATGGCCCTAATCTAGAATATGTAAAACTAAAGGCTTTTCGTTGGTCGCTTGCAGAAAAGGCTCTACATTGGCTGGAGAGTTTGGCCCCACAATCCATTCACACGTGGGTCAAGCTCAAGAACTTGTTCCTCAACAAGTTCTTTCCACCAACAAAGACGATGCAGCTCAGGCAATAGATTACGACTTTCAAGCAAAAGACATGGGAAACACTTGCACAAGTCTATGAGCGCTACAAACGCCTGCTCAAATCTTGCCCTACGCATGGGCAAACACCATATGTGATCCAGGAAATCATCTACAACTCTCTGGACGTGCCTACTAAGGATTGGATCACCATCTATTCCTCTTATAGGTATCTTGAGTACACACCACAACGTGCTTGGGATACCATAGAGAGGTTGGACAACTTCGACAACACTTATGGGACTGTTGAGGCTCCTGACGTGAGGTTTGCCCCATCTATGCCACTCTACAAACCATCGAAAGAGATTGATTCTGACATAAGGGACGAATTCAATAGGGATCAAACACGCATGCTACAAAAACAAGTTAAGTTCCTCACCAACAATCAGCCTTGTTTGGAGTGTGGGTTTGTCAAGCACAACACGACCACCTGTCCGCATTCTAAGCAAGTCCAGCTTGCGGAGACACATGATGAGGCATGCTATGCCGGGGGGGGGGGGGGGGGGTGAGGGGAGGGTCCTAACTACTCAGGAAGGGATGCAAAAAAAGATGACATGCACATCATACTCGGCGAGATGAGGCGAAACCACGATGAATTCAAACAAGTTAACAACTCCGTCCATACTCAACTACACGTCATCAACTCGCGACTTGGAGAAATTGACGTTTGGCGGAAGAACAGTGAGACCCAAGTTGGTCAATTGGTTGCATCGATCTCCAAACTGCCCGGATCGCTCCCTGGATCATCTGAGCCCAGTCTTAATGGAAAATCTACTGGACACGTAGCTACAATGAACCTAAGGAGTAGGTGTCAACTGCAAACGCCCGAGCAAACGACAGAAGACGAAATTGCTGCTGAGCGAGTCGATATCGAGTCACCACTCGACGTCGACTCCAACCCACTAGATGTCGAGTCCCACATCGACGTCGAGTCATCCCCTCAGCAACCCCAACAGCCTCTCTCTCTAGTCGATGTCGACTCTGCATCAGTCGACGTCGACCCACTCTACACGACATTAGTTACAACAAAGAAGAAGAAGACACTGCCATTCCCAACCAAATATTTGAAGGACCCTACTGAGAAGAAGTTTCAGCATTTCGTGAAGATGCTTCAAGGTCTCAATGTCACCATTCCCTTCATCAAATCTTTTCATGAGATGCCATCCTATATAAGGTTCCTCAAAGACATCCTAAGCAAGAAGCGGTCAATTTCTGAGATCGTAGAGGAATGCAGCAAGATGAAATTGCCAGAGAAGAGGCCAGACCCTGGGAAATTCGCCATCACTATTGGGTTTGGTCAACACCACTTCAACGCACTTTGTGACCTGGGGGCAAGCGTGAGCATCATGCCCTTATCCATTTGGTCAAAGGTGAAAATTGGTGCATTAGAGCCTGCGGATGCCAGGCTATATATGGTGAACAATACGGTGGTGATTCCTACTGGCATGGTTGATAATGTACCCGTCCAATTAGGTAAGTTCTTTATCCCTGCTGATTTTCTATTAATTGATATGGCAGAGGACCCTGTTTGTCCTATTATCCTAGGTAGGCCCTTTTTAGCAACCGTCGACGCCAACATCAGCGTTAGGAAGGGAGTGCTTACATTCACAATCAGCGATGATGTGATTGAGTACTCTTTCAACAAGACTATAGAGAAGTACGATGCTCTTATGAAGGTCAAGTCTATCAAAGGAGGGTACATCACTTGCGGGGAGTCAAAGGTAAGAACTATGACCCCCGAAGAGCTAGAGAAGAGGGCTATGGATGCCCAAATGGAGGAGACCGTGACAATCTGGAACGAGCACACTGCAATTCCAATCGACGTCGACTCATGTAACTCGATATTGACTGAAATTTCTTCATATTCAGTGCTAGAAAGCAAGTATGTGGTCGACCTTGAGTCAACCCAATTGATATCGAGTGAGTCGCTCGACATCGACCACTCATCCTCACCTCCATCGACTAAAGCAAGCAACATCCACTCGACATCAAGATCGAGTGCCCTCCTCCAACATCGACTAATCCACCAGAGCCTGTATCTGACTCGATATCGAGTGAACAAACTCGATATCAATTCAACACTCAGAAGTAGAATGAAGAAAAAGCCTCAACGGTAAGCCAAGGTACTGATCTCTCTTCCCCTATTTCAATTTGTGATTTATCTATATACGGAAGAGGTTTACCTTGGTATGCACAATTATGCAGGATCCAATGACGACCCGAAGGTTGACGAAGTAGGAGATAAGGTGTATGTCTCCAAGTCAAAGAATCACTGGTTTCCGAATAAGTTTAAAGAAAAGAAGATGTGTCCGTTTGAGGTGTACAAGATCAACTCGGGCGGAATGCAACTAAAGGACAAGAATGGAGTCCTGTTCAAGGCCCGAGCCAATTGGGCCATGCAGATGCCACCTTGAGCATAAAAGAAGAAGTCGACCTAACGACTATAAAGTCTAGAGCTTGTAACGAGACTATTAATTTTACGGTTTTGAATATTTTGTTTTGAACATTATTTTGGTTTGTTTTTATTTTTGTTTTTCTTTTCTAACAAAATTTCAGGTGCAAGAAGTTGCAGAAGGACTCGATATCGACCCTGTGAATCGATATCGACTAAAGATGTCGAGTCAAAATGCTTATGGTCGACTCTAGACCATCCCGAAGCTTGGAACTATAAGAAATCGAGTGAACCCAGGCGATATCGACTGGTTCACTCGATATCACTCTAAATCGAGTGGGGGGAATGCTTACTTATATTCTATTTATGATTATTTCTTCAATTGTTCTTTACATGGTACCTTTGGATATGTTTTTTTTTACAGTAGGCAAACATTAGGAGCTGCTACTGAAACAGTAGCGTAACTCCAGCATCATCCTGAAGGATGATGTTACAAAAGTCCCTATGGTAAGGGATGGACTACAAATTACAGATAATTCCTGTTACCTTTGGATATGTTCATTCATCTATATGCTTCATGTTTTTATCCAAAGTTTCTTTTTATCACCCACATTGAAATTTTTTTTATTAGTGTCATGGAAGGTTTAATAGAACTCAACGATGCAAAATTGGATTCATTAGAGATATAGCATAAAATTGCCTAGTAAAGGGATGTCACAATGAAGTGCATTATTTCTTGATCGAAAACCATGAAAGGAGGAAAATTTGAAGTTGCTTTTGACATATGCATGATAAGAGAACGAATAATTAAGGACTTTATTTTCCATACATTCTTGCTTATTCCTAGCCTTACCTATGCTTATGCATCACAAAACCATATTTATGCCTTATTTCATATTTGCTCCATGTGATCTATAAATTTTGCTTATTTCTTTACCTTATTACCCACCTGAGGAGTATGTTGATAATGGAAGTCATATTTGGAGATGTTATATGGTGTTGTGTTGTATCATCATCTTTTGGAGTTTGGCAGGAGAATGATTCATATTATGGAAAATTTAATGAGAGAAAGAAAATCCGGTCACCTCAAGAGATAAAGGTAGATCGACCCTGCTCGTTGAGATGTTAGTTCATCGAGATGGGACACCAAGGTGAGGAGTCCGAAGCACTAAGTATCCAGGGCCATTCATGACACCCATGTTTGCAACTCACTAGAAAGCAGTGCTGAGGTTAGAGAGGTAAAAGCATATAAGTGGAAAAAAAAATGTGAATTATGAGAGTATGAGGGATGTGGAAATACATTATGAAGGGAGAAAGTTCATTAAAGCAAAGTTTGAAGAATTCTCCCCGGATCTATCACAACATTGCCCAAATATAGCTCACCACTATACCTTTTACCCTTTCCTTCACCATGTGCATAAAAGTCCTCTTGATTATTAATGCTTTGTCACTCATAAATTGCTTTTACGTAACCCTCCTTTTGTGTACGATGTTGCTTTTATTCACATGCATGGATTTAGTGACATTTACCTTTCGAGAATGGTAATTGATTGCAGGGTTATATGAGAATGGATCTATATGTTGAGAGTTTAATTTCTTCCTCTGTATGACCATTAAAAGTATTGCTTGAGGACAAGCAAGCTTAAGTATGGGGTGTTGATATGTGCTCAATTTACCATGTTTTTCGCTTACAAATATCTCGTTTTCTGTTCATATTTTATACTTCGGGGTTAGAAAAGTACAAGATTTTTGTAGTTTATGTTTATTTGTTATATATGGAGATCTATACAAGTTCTTGTTTAATTTTGTTTTCCTAATATTCCTTATAACAAGATTATACCATACTCTTGCTTCTGTTGCTAATCGTGGTGCTGTGATAACATACTATACTTCTGCTTGTGCTACTTAAATTATTTTAGATTTCTTAGCCTTCTTAGCTTCACTTCATTTCCCTTGTTGGAGGTTCGCATGGTCTGGTCAGTTTCCTTTCTATGTTCATACATAGGGATGGAAATTTCACCCGCACCCGACCCGAATCCGAATCACCCGACCCGAAAAAGTTTGTGAAAACCCGAAAAAAAACGGGTGGAAAATGGATGTGGGTGAAGTGAATATGGGTGGTGGGTCGGGTGGGGTGAAGTTTTTCTCCACCCGCACCCGATCCACCACCAGCCACCCGACCCGATCCATATAAAATATTATATATATATATATATATATATATATATATATATATATATATATATATATATATATATATATATATATATATATATATATATATACACATATATATATATATTAATATTATATTAAAAAAATATTTTATATAAAAATATATATAAACTTTTGTAAACCCTAATTTCCCTTCCCTTTTCCACATTCCTTCGGCCACTCGTGTCTCTCTCTCTAGATCTCTCTGTTGTACGCAGTACTCTCAATCCTCCCGGCCAGTCAAGTCGTCCTCTCGGCCAGTGAAGTCGTCCTCCCGGCCAATCAAGTAGGGTCTCGGCTCACCTCCGAGCTCCAAGCTCCCAGATCTCGGCTCACTAGCCGTCCTCCCGGCCAGTCAAGTACCCGCCCTCTCTCTCTCTCTTAGATCTCAGCCCTCGCTACTCATTTCCAGCCGCCTCCACTAGTCGCCGCCGGCCACCATGTCGATCATCCCAAAGGACCACAACCGGTAAGTTAAATTTCGAAATCCTACTTGTTTCTTTGTCAATTTCGATTTCAAAATGCTAGGTTTGTATGGAAAATGAAATTGTTGCAAAATGGGGGTTTAAATTGGAAGGATTTGGATCTGATTTTGTGTTGTGAGGGTGATTTTGGACTGTTAGTCTTTGATTTCGAAATCCTCACATCCGATTTTGTTGTGTTCCTAATTTTGCTTGTAGGTATGAATGTATGATTGAATGTATTTTCTAATTGAATCTATTTTTCTGGTTTTTTGCTTAAGGGTGATTTTGGATCTGATTTTTTTTTTGCATTTGCAGGGAAGTGGCAGGAAGAATTGTGGCTGATCAATCTTCTTGCCCTCGTACCGTTTCTTCTAATCCTATATTCCACCCGATAGCTCTAATCAACCTCCTCCACGTGGAGAACCTAGCCAGCCTTCACATTCTAGTCCCGATCGGACTACTTATTTTCCTTCTGTTTTAGACTTATGTAATGTGTTTAAGACTTGTGTCATGTGTTGTTTAAGACTTATTGTATGTGTTTATACTTATTTTCCTTCTGTTTTAGACTTATGTAATGTGTTTAAGACTTGTGTCATGTGTTGTTTAAGACTTATTGTATGTGTTTAAGACTTAAATGTGTAAGATTGTATTTTATACACTGTTTTGTGTGCCAAATTGATTGGAATTGAATTACATGCCTTTAGGAAAATCATCCACATTTCACCCACATTTCATCCATTTCACCCGATCGCCCGATGGATATGGGCGAGGTGGATATGGGTGAAGTGGATATAGGTGGGGTGATGTGTGGGAAAATGGGTCACCCACAGTGGGTCGGGTGAAATGGGGGTTCATCCACCCACCACCCGACCCATTGCCATCCCATACATACCATCCCAAAAATTGAGAAATACAAACTGCATTATAAAGATCAAGAGTACCTCACTCACGATAAACTGATACTTATGCCGAAAACAACATTCAACAATTAAACAGAAGCATTCTAAAACTAAATCTTCATACTAGATCATGACAATCCATGTTCAAACCACAAGAAATGCGGATAACGAGCTTAAAGTAAAAACCATCCATCGTACCCATTATTCATAACAAAAACACCGTCCTAATTCTTCGAGTTCCAACACTATACCGCACAACAAAACATCCCCGTCACCAACCATTACAATCCATGTTTCTCCGGCAGGCTGCTAACACCCACATTGGAAGTACCCAAAAATCAGTGCCTGTCTAACATGCCATATGTTGAGGTTACCGTTACCCATTACGCTAGTGCCATATTACACCGCAGTGAATAACGGAAAAGAGGGAAAAAATCAAGGCTCTTTCTTGACTCCTGTTCAAGTATTCACGACATCTTCCTTCCCCTTGGCCTTCTTGTCATCAGGGATGCGAACAGCCTCCATCTTGCGAGATATCTCTTCTACAACCGCCTTTGAGTTTGTACTGGCCCTTGTAGTAGCAAAAGTGCCATTTACCTCAGTTGCAGGTGGACTGGTTTGCCAAATTCTTATGGTTCCATCCTCGGAGCCAGAGGCATAGGATTCCCCTCCAGGAGAGAACCGCACGCAGTGGACAGCGCCATGGTGACCCTTGTTGCATGCTGTGGAACAAGTAGTTAGAGTAATATCATATGCATTTTGTGCTAGTTTGATCACTCAAGTGAGTGCTTTTAACCAAACAAACCAATCCAGCTGGCTAGGCCTGGTTCCATGCGTTTTGACACATCTATTTCTAATGTTATAAAAAAAGCTGTCAACTAGCTTATCAGATTGCTTCCAAAGTTCAATGAATCACACGAGGCAACTGTAATGGCTCTTGCTTTCTTTAGAAATGGCTATTTCACCTAGCTTTTAAAAACCGGGATAGAGCAGATATGTCTGCGTCTTTTAAAATTGCTTTATTACAGCAAGCTAACTAAAATCTGTGATTGATGGAGAGCAAGAGTGGTAAGCAAATAAGGAAACTAAAAGATCACCCAACTTATCAAATTGGTAACAAAAACTAAGCATATGCAACAAAATGGTAACAAAACAATGAAGTAATTCGCACTGTTTAAACTAAAAATGTTGGTCAAGAAAAGGGTTTTATATATCAGTACACTTTCTCACCGGAGCTACACTTACATGCACATGGCTTTTAAATATTTCATCTGATAGGGTCTATGTTCAACTGATTTCCAATTTTGTTTAAAAAAAGGTAGATTACTTCCTGTTTTTATTAAATCAATGAGTTAAAAAGCATGTAAATTTACCAATTTGATAAGCACATATGTAGTAATGATATTTCTATTGGTCAAATATATCAATCGCATACCTATTTCTTCACCCGTATGGAAATCAAATAGATGAACCCACATATCTTCTCCTCCAGCAATGAACTTGTTCCCATATTTTGGTTCCAACGAAGCTGATTCCACAGCAAACGACATATCATAGGTCTTCATCAATCCAAAGCTGGATACACATACAAATGTCTGTTATTAATGTGTTCTAACGGAAACATGAAGTACACTATGAGCAATGAATGACCAGGAACTTACTTATTGGCATCCCAGAATTTGACACTGGTGCCATCAGCAGTAGTAATGTAGCGATTGTCTTGGCTTACTTCTGCACTAGTCACAGATGATTTGGTCTCAAGTGTTCGAACAGTTTGCCCACTTCTAATATCCCATAATCTGCCATGTCAAAACATATGCAGTAAAACACAAAACTGAACTTCAACATGCCATGGACCTAATGAATAATGCTCATGAGCACACAAATAAGGGCACATAAAAATGTCAAGGTAATTAGTTGACAGTCATTGTAAAAGTTGAATTTAGATCAGATTGCTGTAATCACGGATAACAAAAGTTGAGAATTGAGAAAAACAAGTAGGTTGCTCTTGCTCATATTCATGCCAAAATTAATTAAATTCATAACGAAAGATTTGACCCTGAATAAGTTTCGTTCTGAATTTTTTGAATAATGAATATTGACAAGAATGCTTGTTTCCCATCTGATTTGGTTCATTCCTCATTAAAGATACTTATTTTTTCTTGAAAAGTAAAACAAAAATATTAAATCAGTTGCGTTGGTTCGGTTTTGGTTTGGAGAGTAAAAGCTGGTTTAGTTCTCGTTTTAAAGGAACTATTTCGGTCTTTCATATTTCACGAAACCTGCTCCAGGTTTTTAATGCCCCTAGGGAATGTCCAAGAAAAATTGATGGTAGCATTCGACCAAATTTAATAGCATTTCCCAGGTGCCGCCACTTACCTGACTCCACCAATTTCAGTGCAAGTACTTAATATGGTCTGGTCACCATGAAGCCATTTCAGTACTCTGATTGATCCTGGTGATTTGTCAACTTCTTTTGGGGGAGCATCAAGACGATTCAGATCATAAATTCGAACAACTTTTTCCATCCCACCAGTTAAAAGAAGATGACTATCCTGCATTATTTGTGAATGGTTGATAATTGATATCAAGTTTATATAAATGTTTAAAAAGGTTACTAATTAACAATATTGTGCATTAGATTTTCAGAGAAAGCACATGCTTAAAAAAAAAGTTTCATATCAGAATTTATGACACTTAAAAGCATCAACAGAATAATTGATATAAAGCATAAATCAACTACACCTGTTAACTAGCTACTATTTACTATTTGGATAGCAGGGTGTCCTTCCATAAGACATATGCAACAACTACAAGAGCGCCAACACTTAACCACATGTGGCCTCAAAATCAGCCCTTCGACCTACACCTTTAGCTATTGTTCTATTAAAGACGTTATCGATAAATATAGAAATATTAATTTTGCCCCCATCTTTTACAGTTCTTGAACCCACCTTTTTCAAATTCCAAGCAGAAAAATAGTCTCATCGTCTACCATGGGTCTTTGCACATTGAAAGGCGAACCAAGATGTTCTTCTCATCTACCAAGTATCAGTGAACTAATTGGTCATTAAAAAACTTACAAACTAGAATTGAAAGTTTCGAATTCCAAATACATTGAAAAGCGCATAAACTCGAAAAGTTCTTCGAGGCTTTACTTCTATGTTGTTTCAATTGCAAGTTACAACCTAGAGATTTGGAAACCTTGAAGTTAGAATTAAGAGCTCAGTATTTTGAGTTGGAATGGGTTCAATTGCAGCTCAGTGAAGACTAGCAGATGGTCTTCCAACTTCATATGAAAGTGACATAAGCTAAATACCGCAAGGCAGTGAAGCAAGCTTTCACCACTGAATGAAGAAGATGGCAATACGTTATTACCCTAGGATGCCCCCACTTATCAATGTGCAGGGAAATTTTGGGGCTAATTTAAGGGTCAGAGTTCCAATGAAATAGAACTGACATGATTTGGTGAGAGTTTTGAAAATGTAATGCATAAACATGCTATTTCAATTTCTGGAATAATTTTTTTTGTAGTAAGAAAGAGCGATATCTTACTAAGAGGTGGTTTTAATCGCAGAACCCTTTGTAATGGTTGGTTTTGTATAATTAACGCTGTATTCAATCCCTACAAATAAACGAGAGAAAACATATGCTGAACCTACCTCAGAGAACGAGCATGCCCGAACAATATGCTTGTGCTCAAAAGAGTGGAGTGCATCCCCAGTAATGGCATCCCATATTTTTCTGTATGAAAATTGAAGGTTGGGTTAACTGCACTCAACAATTGGTGTGTGCTGAATGAATATACAACCCATTATTCTTGAAAGCATTCTAAAGAAAAAACCGCATCAATGTACAACATAGAGCTTGATTGGACAGTGATCTCGACTGGGAAGAGTTAACAACCGGCTTATCAAAGATTGATCACAGTTGAGAATTTGAAATATCACAACTGTAACAAGTCCCTAGGTCAGTAATATGTGGAGGTGTTGAAATGGAAAGACATCAGCAAAGCAAAGAGAAAGCAGAAGATCGTCCATACATCTCTATTAAGATATAGTTTAGAAACATATTTATTGAAAATATTTTGTAGCTGTAGGGGAGAATAGATTGTACAGAAGTCACAAAATATCACCTAACAATATATATAATTTTGAGTAATAAACAAAACAATATATTAAACTCTATGCATGGAAGCGTGTTCATGTGGTTGCAAATAAATTATAGTTTTGGATTCATAGTTGAACTTGTTGTCGTAACCTAGTTGAACTCAACAATTTTCCATACAATAACAAACCCGCAGAATTTTATTTTTTATTTATTTTTTGCTCTAGGAGTGGATTCATAAATATGTACTTTAAAATCAGAAAATGAACTACATGGCTTTAACACCAATCCTGAATCCGTTCATCTCCTAATCTCCTAATTTCCTTATAGCTCTCGAAATTATAGCGTAAAATGAACTACATGACTTTAGGACCAGTCCTGAATCCATTCATTTCCTAATTTCCTTATAGTTCTCCAAATGATAGCGTAGTGTTCCTTCTTTACACTTCCTTCTCCATTAGTATCCCAGATTCCCAGTGAGGCATCTCATTAGCAAACATGTGAATTTCATAGTCATCTTCATTATAAAGTTAAAACCATGTATATGTGTGGAAAGATAGTAGATAGCAACTAAAAACATACGCTGTAAAGTCAGCAGAACCAGTCGCAGCCCGTAAAGCACTTGTGTCCAAGCAGCAGCTCCACACTGCCCCTTTATGTCCTTCAAACGTTCCAATCCAGTCTCCAGTCTCCCCGTTTCTGAGCATAGGAGTATAATCTAGAAAATGTGGCGGAATAAATCATTAGTTGATGCAAGTACATTTTTCCCAGTAGAGTAATCAACTAAAATTCATACAATGTTTGATTTTCCCGTTAGAACCCCAAGTTGCACATAATCCACAGTTTGACTAATAACAGATGAGGCAATCAAATAGGACAACAACATTTTGCACTTAACCATGCCTTGCCAAAAGAGGAAAGTTTAACCAACAAAATCCAGGCAATCGAATAGGACAACAACCTGCCACCAAATTGTATAACATCTACAACATTGAGCTAACTCTTATGCATGAACTATACTTGTATCAATCTTCCACGCCCTTCATCATTATACGCCTATGAAACTGATGAAGCAAAATCAGCAAGTAAAAATCAGGTGAAATGAGTTACATATGAATCAAAGGAAGGAAAAACATTTGATTGTGTGATCAAATCACATAACAAGTCAACAAATTTTTGAGCAACAAAAGGAAAACGTAAGATTCAGTGATTCACATTCTCAAACCACCACAAGTCCTAAACCATCAATAAAAGTCAAATTGCCATATTCTAAAAAAGAAACTATGGAGATCAACATCATACCTTTGCTAGCGCTGATGAGAAAGAACCCGTCCGGTGTGATCCGACTGTAAAACAAATCGACAACCGGCCGAGAATGGCCATGGCAGACGAGAGGAACGGCGGCCTTCTTCTTATCCATGATAACAATAAAAAAATTTGAATGGTCCTTCTACAATCCTAACCTAACAATCAATGCAAGATAACTTCTCGTTGCGTATTTCCAGGAAAGTATCAATGGCTAACGATAACCTACAATCTCATGAACTAGAAGGGAATCGGCAAATTTTTTAGGGGGATTACAATGCGATCACGTAAACAATAAGCCTACAGATTCAAAAACTTTGTGCAATTTGTACAAAATTTTGGGAGATTTGTGGATGAATGGACGGCGCGGGGGAGAAACAATTCCTATTTCTTCGTTTTTAGGTTTGATTGAAATGGAAAATTCAAGCAAAAAATAAAAATCTCACTCCCTAATCCTAACTTGTGGATTTTGAGGAAGATTGGAAAGGGGCGCTGAAATTTCTGAGATAGAAATCGAGTTTTTTTTTTCAGGTTTTGTGTGGGAAAGAGCGATCGGATCGAGCAGAAGTTAAGCAACTCCTCTCCTCCCTCTCTCTCTTGAGAAACAGAGGGCTAGACGCAAGCGAAATTTTCACAGATCCTGGTATTTTATATGAGGTCACAAAGGGCATTTTCGTCATTTCATATTATGCATCAAGTTTTATTTTGTGATTGTCCATTAATAGAATAGATCATGACCCAGTTATATTATGGTCTTTGACCCAATTATATTATGGACCTTGACCCAATAATATTGGGCAGCGCCCTAAAATTTATCTTATATTAGGCTGAAAGTGCACCTATCAAAAAGACAATCCCAAATGGACAAAGCCCATATGTATCATTTTTTTTCTCTTTAAAACAAATGAAGAATACCCATTAGGATGGCCTTCTAATAAAAGACAATCCAAAACCATCATTTTGGGTGATTAATAGATATTTGGAAAATTCCCTTTGGTGCTCTTGAATTTTTTACAATTCTGGTTGGTGTCCCACACTTTTTTTTTTGTCCGGATGGTAGTCCTGAGTTTTGTCAAAAGATCGACTTATACCCAAAACTCATATTTTTTTTCTTTTTAATGAATAAAACAACCTTTTAGTATTCATTTCTTCACAAAAAAACCCCTTTACTTTTAACATTAAACAAAATTACCTATTATTTGACTAAATTCAATACAAAAGTGACAAACCCATCTTTTTTTTTGAAAATTGTACAAAATCACGTATTATTTGCAAAATTTTTATAGTAAAATCACCCCTATTTCGAAAAAAAATTAGAATAAAATCACCACAGTTTTTAAAATTGTACAAAAGATCTATTATTTTTTCATACTTTGCAAAAGAAAAAAAAAACACTAATTATTTTTCAAAAAAAAAATTTAACACCTATTATTTTCTGAAACAATACTCCCTCCGTTAAGAAAAACATGTCGTTTTAGGAGTAAAATCTTGTTAAGAAAAACATGCCGTTTTAGGTATTTAGTGTTCACTTTTCCAAATTACCCTTGTAATAATTAGGGATATGTTAGTTGTAGTTTTCAATAAAGTGAAAAAGTAAATTAATAATTAGGGTTATAAGTGTATTTTTATTTGCTTTCTTAAAAAATGTGCAAATGTGTAAAACGACATGTTTTAATTAACGGAGGGAGTATTTAACATATAGCTCACTAACTTTAAACATTTATAAATGTGATTGATCAGTTTAACCAAATACTAGATTAGAATTTTATTAAAAAGAAAAGTAAAATTTATTTGTTTCATTTTCTTCTGTTATAAAAGAAAAATATAATAAATGATTAATCATTCTTATGTTATTAGGTTTTATGTATTCCAAACAATATAAATGAATAACACCTTCTTTTATTATATAAGAAGTGATTTTGTGCATTTTTAAAACATAAAAGGTGGTTTTACACAAAGTATGATTTTATGAAGTATTTTTGTAATTTATACGTTAACTATTTTTTTCACATAATAAGAGGGTGGATTTGTGCAAAGTTTTGTAAATAATGGGTGATTAGGTGCATGCAATATATGTTTGACAAATAATTAGATTTGTTTTTTTTTTACAAATTATGAAAAATATATAAACGTATATTTTGTGTAATGTTAAAAACAAAGGTTGATTTTCTTTAAAAAAAATTTGGAAAAATGGGTGATTTTTTGCTAAAACTTTGGCAATAATGTATGATTTTGTTAATTTTAATAAATAAAGGTGGTTTTGTAACTTTTTTTGTTGAATTTAGGTAAATAATACTCCCTCCATTCCACAATGGTTGTCTTTAGACTATTTATGCATGGATTTTAAGGAGTTAAAAACTATATAAAATATCATTTTTTAATTAATTTTTTAAAATAATTCTATTCTTATTAGTGATATTATTGATATTATTTAAAAAATATTTAATAAAATATTGATATTTTATATAGTTGTTAGCTTTTTAAGAAAACGTGCATGAATAGTTAAAGAGACCCATTGTGGGACGGTGGGAGTATATAGTTTTGTTCAATATTAAAAGAAAATGGGCTTTTTTATGAAAAAAAATATAAAGGTTGGTTTTATTCATTAAAAGGGAGAAAATATGAGTTTTTGGCATGAGCCGAACTTTTAATAAAATTCAGGAGTACCGTCCGGACAAAAAAAAAGTGTGAGACACCAATCGGGATATAAACTCAAGGACACCAAACGGAATTTCCCTAGATATTTCCAAGTAGGGTTATAACTCATGCTAGTGTTATGAAGTAAGTCCCACAACTTGCTTCTTCTTGTAGTAATGACGTGTTTGAGTAATTTCAAAATTCTTTATATATATTATTGCGTATCGTGGCAGTCCGGATCTATTGACCCCATCTCTCTGTCTCCTATCCTCTCTCACAATATTTCCCACTTTTAACCCTTTTTCTTAATTTTTTAAAATTATAATTACTTTTTTTTTTAAAATTTGCTTGATGAGGAAGAACATTTAGGGAGGACATGTTTTGGACTAGCTTATCTCAATCAGTATTGTGGAGGATATTGTTATTATTCGGATGGGATCACCTGTCCCCGAAGGGACAAGTCCCCTGAATTTCCCGCCCCATCCCCCCCTCCCCCCAAAAAAAGACAATTAAAATTTAAAAAGAAAAAGAAAAATGGTAGGGAAAAAAAGTGGAAAGTTTGTGAGAAGGTACAGGAAGACCGGAGGAGTTTTGTGACAGCAGATCCACTCTGGTTATCAATAGGCTCTTGAAACCCGAGCGCATAGCTTGCTCAATCCCTAGAATTCTCAAAGCCTTTGTTTGCAAAATGTCATACTTTAATTCTATGACTATGAATGCGGATAACGCTTTTATTAGTGAGGATAATGCTAACATTTTCATCTATAAAAAATGAGTCCAATAAAAAATGGCAAAATTGCAGAAAACCATCATTTAAATAGGGTGTTTTGCATGAAACCACCCCTTAAAATAAAAATTGCAGAAAACCACCCGTTAAAAACGTTTTCTTTGCAAAGTCACACCCATCACCAAATTTCCGTTAATTGAATATTATAGTGCGTGAAAAATGAATTATATCCCTTATTTTTATTATTATTTTACTTTATCCATTCGATATTAATTAATTTTTAACTTTTTAACATGTTTTTCAAAAGCAATTTTTTTTATAAAATATCATTTTTTATATATAATTTCAAACTTATTAGTAAAAATACACTATAAAAAGGAGATATAATTGATGTTTTATATATTTTAGAAAGTGTGTATTACTAAAACGCTACTTGAAGAAAATAAATTTTTAGAAAATGATATTTCATATAGTTTTTATTATTCTAAAAATATGTTTACTATTCCACATACATTTTTAGAATAATAAAAACTATATGAAACATTATTTAAAAAAAAATATTCTTCAAGTAGCTCTAGTATTACACATTTTTTTAATATGTATAAAACATAAATTACACATCAATTTTTTATAGAGTTTTTTTGTATGTATGAAATTATTTTAAAAAAAATATTTTTTTTGATATTTTATAGTGTTTTTTGCTTTTGAAAAACATGTCAAAAAGTTAAATATTAACTAATGCTAATTGAATTGAGTAAAATAATAATAAAAATAGGGGGTATAATTGAATTTCTACACACTTTAACATTTAATTAACAAAAATTGGGTGATGGGTGTGACTTTGCAAAGAAAACGGTTTTAACGGGTGATTTTCTGCAATTTTTGTTTTAAGGGGTAGTGTTTTGCAAAACACCCTATTTAAAGGGTGGTTTTCTGCAATTTAGCAATAAAAATTAAGTGTTTAACTTTTTAAGATAAAAAAATTTAGTTTGATGATAAATCTTTGTAGGATATCTTTTTCTAGCATACGTTATGAGATAAATTAACGAAACATTCATAACATTGATTCCTAAATGTGATAACCCGTGAACAACGAATAACTATAGACCAATAAGTGTATGTTCGACCATATATAAGGCTATAGCGAAAATATTGGCTGAAAAGAACAATGGGGAAAATTATTCATCCATTGCAAGGAGCATTCGTGACAGATAGAGCAATTCAGGACAATGTACTTATCGCTCATGAACTATTTCATTCTTTCATAAGCAGAAAAGGAAAAGAATGATGGATTGCAATAAAGTTGGATATAGAGAAAGCATATGACAGAGTTGACTGGGAATTTCTTCTCGCAGTCATGTATAAATTCTGATTCTGCCAAAATGTTATGCGGTTGGATTAGAGAATGTATCCAAACCGTTTCTTTCTCATTCCTAGTAAATGATGAGCCCACTAAAACCTTTAAACCTTCCAAGGGGATTCGCCAAGGCGATCCCTTATCTCCATACCTATTTATCTTAGGTGCGGAAGTGCTAGCTCGAAAACTACAACAACAGTGTGACCAAACGAGGAATATAGTTGGATTCAAGATGACCACAAAGGGACCAAAAATCCTCTTTTTATCCTTTACCGATGACATCATGATATTCGCCAAAGCAAACCAAGAAGCATGTACAACTTTGAAAAAAATCTTAGATAAATATTGCCAAATATCTGGACAAAAGGTGAATTTTCAAAAATCTGCTATCAGGTTACAAAATGGGTCTCTCCTACTAAAAAACAAATGATTCAAACGATACTACAAATAACGAATCAAACAGTGCTCGAAAAATATTTGGGATGCCCGATTATTAATGGAAGAGTAAGTAAGAACACCTTTGAAGATGTGCTTGGAAAAACGAGAACCCAGTTAACAAAATGGAAAGTGAATGCATTGACACAAAAGGGGAGGACGGTACTAATTAAAACAAACCTGCCAGCCAAACCAAATTTTATAATGCAAAACTTTATGCTCCCGACAAGCATCCGTACAGAACTTGACCGACTAAATACACGATTCTTTTGGAACAAAGATTAAAACTATAAACCTCTGATCGGATGGGAAAAAATATGTAGACCAAAAAAGGAAGGAGGACTAGGATTAAACAAGGCAAAAGATATAAACAAGGCTTTGCAAATGAAATTACTATGGAAAATCTTAGTTGAACCGCACAATGAATGGTTTAAAATAATCTCATAAAAATACCTTAAAGGAAAAATCATTTGGGACTATAAAAGAATAAACAAATAACTCTTGGCAATGGGCAAAACTCATGGAGATAAAATATGAATTCTCCTCGGGTTTGATATGGCAGATTGGGAATGGAAAAAATATTAGATTCTGGAAAGATGGTTGGATAAACAATGACATAAATATGATAGAAAATCGGCTACACGACAACATAAATGAATGGGAAACTGTTGACAAATATATAAACCCAGACAGAACCTGGAAAGTGCAAAAACTAAAGGAAGTTCTCCCTATGGATATAATTGAGCAAATTTGTAGCATCCATATACCTCTAAATGAATTCGAGGATAGACTTTACTGGAAAGCAAGTAAAAATGGTTGGTTCTCTACGGCTAGTGCCCTAGATTATACCACCAAATCACGAAGAAATTCAACTGAATCTTTTGAATGGATATGGAAAATACACTGTCCGCCAAAGGTGAAAATTTTCTTATGGAAAAACATTCTAAATGGCACTCCTACCAAAGAGCGAATACGAGACAAAGGTATTCATGTGCCAATGGAATGTGCTCTCTGTAATCACCCCTAGGAAGATGCAAGATATTTGTTCACAGAATGTCAGACCACACTCACAATCATTAGGAAAATGGACCAACATATTGAAAGGATAATCCAGGATACAAACAAAAATAACAGAACCTATAAAGACATTATTATAGAAATATTTGCAAAACTCAATCAAGAACAAAGATCAATGTTGTGAGCCTAATTCGCCATGTTTTATATTGACTTTTATATCAATTTCTGTATGCATTTCATACATTTGGGTTAGAATAGTACAAAATCTATGTAGTTTATGCTTATTTGCCAAATTATGGAGTCTACACTAGTTTTTGTCTAATTTTGCAGAAATCGGACGCACTTTGGAGCTTAAAGGAAAGTCATGAAGAAGCTAAGGATGGTGCAGCTGGAGAAAAGCCCACTTTTCGTCATTCATCATTCTGAATCAAGTTCTGACGCCTTCATGAGAGTTGTAGCTCTCGAAAAGATCTTTCCAACGCATACTCATATGCATCAATCGGACAAACGAGGACTCAGGAAAGTGCATTTGAAGAACAGAGCAGAATGCTGAAAGCTGACAATTCTACTCGACGTCGAGTACTTTAGTCGACGTCGAGTACATCCAGCCGAAATCCACCAAGTCGAGCATGAGCACACCAACCACTCGAGCAGTACAAATCTACTCGACGTCGAGTAGGTTAGTCGTCGTCGAGAACCCATGTCGAGTCCAAAAGTTAGTCGAGCTCGAGTGCACACGAGGAGAAGACAACGCCACTCGACGGCGAGTACTTTGGACGACGTTCAGTACTCACCAGAGTAATTCTGAGTCGAGATCAAGTAGAGTCCGAGCATTGTGGATTACTTGCAAGCAAAGTCACGTGAATTCTATCAACATCAAGTAAAGATCTATCAAGATGGAAGATATTTATCCACTTTAGACATATTTCCCTTAGAGATTTATTTCCTTTATTTATTATGTTTTATCTTAAGATTTTAGATAGATAGTTTTAGATAGAGATAGATTGTTTCTTTCCAGAATAACTAGGATTGGAGCCTATAAATAAAGCCCTAGGGGGCTGATTTTCATACATTCAAGCCAAGTCGTCTTAGGACGCAAGGAAGAGGAACGTTTGGAAGGTTTTGTAAGTTTTAGATTTAGTTTAATGTTAAAGTTAGTTTCTTTTATCATATTTGCTTTCTAATTTCCTTCTTCTAGGGTTGGGGTGATCCCAACATAGCTAGATATGTATGTTTGATTTATGAATTCATGATTTTGTATGTCTTTATCATCATCTACCAATGTGCTTAATCCTTTGCGACAGTCGAGGACAATTTCTTATTCATGATATTGAAGCCAAAGTGATCTTATTATGAATTTGGATAGTAATCAGGGTTTATTTGCGAGAGCCGACTAATCCTAATTAAGAAAAGGTAGAAACAATTAGGTTTTTATACGAGAGCCTCTATTACCTAAATTGTTGGAATTTGCGAAAGTCGATTCTTTGATATAAAGCATGCATCTTTATGTGATTTATGAGTTACACATATGTTTATTGTTGTGGTGATCCCTAACCTTGGAAGTTTGCACCTTTATTATTCTATTTTCGTTATTTTGAAGTTTCTGCACAGATTCCACCCGACACCAACCACCATTCCCTCTCCATCCCTCGACATCTACCAAGTCCTAGCCGACGTCGACGACAACCCTCTCCACCTTTTCCCGATATTCCTAAACCCCGAAACCAACTAAACCTAGAACCGCTGACTTCTCTCTTGAGGACGAACCTGACTCCACTATCCTATAACGGGGTCTTGACTACAAATTTATTTGGTCGAGAAACCCTCTCGTCAATCAATCCTAGCTTTTTCTCTTTGGGGCATCTGGTCTCTGAGGAATAAAGTTCTCTATGATGACTATACTTATCGTTGTCCGGAAGAGTGGATAAAATACATTAAGCAACAAAGAGACAGCTGGAAGAAGGCACATATTGAAGAGTTAGATGAGGAAGAGATAACCAAAGAACCGACAATCATAAAATGGAAAAAAAAAAACCTGTGAAGGATTCATGAAACTAAATTTCGATGGGACTAGGATCGCTAATGGTATCGCTACTTGGGGTTTCGTCATATGTGACGACCGTGGCAGAATTCTCAACTGTGGGGTGCAGAGCTGTGGTAAGTCCTCAGCGTTGCAAGCTGGGGCTTTGGGTCTCCTTCATGGGTTGCAGGAAGCTTATTGGCTGGGGATTTCTCATCTTGAGGTGGATGGCGATTGTCTGACGACTATTAATGCCGTCAAAGGTGTTTGGAGCTGCCCATGGGAGATCAAAATGATGATTTCGGACACGCTCGCCATCGGTCAATACTTCGCTGGTGTGTCGTTCTTTCATACACTTAGAGAGGGTAACCGTGTTGCGGATCGTCTCGCTCACCTTGGTTTGCTGCCGACTCCTTCCGATTGGAAATCTGATGATGTGGTCGACGAGCTCGTCCGGAAGGACGCACTTGGGTGGTGGCTCACCCGCGATTGACCACCCCCAAATCTTCACCTTTTATCATAAAAATAAAAAGCATAAGTTATGAAATTGTGATATAGACTTTTAAGAATTTTTTATTTATGGGCGTTTGGCAAACTGTCCATATTAGCATCCCTAATTAAGAAGCTATCCACCGTATAGATGAAATTAACAAAATGCCCATCACCATCAATGTGTGTTTTATGAAGAAAATATGCTGATAGAGAGAAACATACGAACAAAGCTGTCGATCTCCTCCCTTCTCCAATATCGATCTCCACCAACATCCCGTGTTATTTTCCTTTGTTTGATCTACTATTGATAGAGTTCGGTTTTGTGATACACATTGTTATTTTCCTTCTATTTGATCTACTACTGATATTGTTCTTAGATATAATTATTTGGAAATCAAATCCCGTAGTATTAATCATTTTTGTTTGGTTGATGACGTGGATATTGATCTTTAGTGCTAAGATGAATTGGAATCCAATGTTGTCGATCTTAAATCGATTCATGTAGTGGAGATCTATAGTGTTGTAGTGGCGATCTATATTGCTGATATGAATTCGTCCTTTGTAGTGTTGTAGTGTATTGATAATTTAAAGTCGACTATTGTAGTGTTGTTATGCATTGTTAATCAAAAGTCGACTATTGTGCTGCTGATCTATATGGCTGATCTGAATTCCACTTTTGTTGATCTGTTTATATTTATAGTTTTAATATGAATTTAAAACCCGTTGACATAAAATTCAAATAAAGAAATGTATTACCGAAACACAATTAGTGATGTGTTGATCGGTTTATATATTTATTTTATATGTGAATTGCTGACACACAATTACTGAAAAATGCAGTTCTATTATTAATTAATACAAAAAGTTGCAGACATAGGTTTGGTAAAATATTTGATTTGTAATTGTTAATATGGATAATATTATATGTAGATTTGGATAGATTTGGATAGACTTGGAATACTTAGGGAGCAAGACACATTGTATTATATGTTCAATGGTAATGCAAAGGAAACCTGATAATGCATATTTTAGATAGCCATTATAGGTAGGTCTTAGTACAATTAGAGAGTCCATATCGCATGCTTTGGAGTCAATTCATACCTTGATCATTTATATTCAAAGACTCGGAATCTACACATTTTATTGGTTAATTTCAAGATTAAAGATTCACGCTTGGAAGGAGCAATGTTGGTGGAGAAAGCATGGAGCAAATAGACTAAGAAAAGCTAAGGAACAAGAGCGGAAATGAAGAACATGGAGAAATCCCATCTTTAAGGTTATGAGAAGTTGGAATTAGCTTATAAGGTCTTTATGAGAGTTATAGTCTTTGAAAAGAGGTTTCCAACGCCTATTCATATGTGTTAATCAGACAAACGAGGACTCCAGAAAGTGCGTTACAAGTTTAGTATGTCAAAGCTGCCAAGCTGTACTAAACGACGCCCGCCGATTTTCTAGCGGAGCCCTGCAGTATCGTTGTTTATGGATTTGCGAGATGTGACCCAATTCTATCTTTGTGGAAACTTTTATCTAAACTTATTTTAGGGCTTGGCCAACGATAGGAGGCTTATATTAGGTTATTTTCAGCAGCTTTCATTCAATCATTCAATTATTGACTAACTCTAATAGAGATGATCGATTTGATGTTGAGCAATGCATGTCATGAATACCTAGGATTCTCGTGGTTTTGTCTATAATTCAAGATTTGGTTGCTTGAATCGTGAGACTTGATTTCTGTTCTATTCCTATGTTTATTTCATTGCCCTTGCGCTGACTTATGTTGTTAGTTTTACTTTGATTCGCCATCTTTGTAGAATTGCATCATGGTAGGGTTTCAATTGATTCGCGAAAATAATTAGACATCTTTGTAACAAGCATAGTCGGGTTATTCCGCGAGGATGATCTTGATTGTGTGCGGTAGTGACAGTTTGGGCGGCCTTTCTGCCGATACGGATTGTCATCTCCGCGAGGAATGTCAAACCATATAAATCAAAGTCGGAATAACTAATTGAGATTGAATAATTGGGAATTGAGTCAAGGATCGATAAAACCAATCATTGTTGCGAATTATAGATGAAACCACACTCTTCTTTTAAATTTTATTCGCTCTTACTAACATTCATCATACATCATCTATATTCCTTATTGCCTATTTACATTCACATCTTGTCTTTACTTTCATATTAATAAATACACATTGCATTGAAGTACTTGATTATATGTGGGTTTGACCCCTTACTTATCTGCTATACTAATTTACTAGTTACTTTGTTAGTTTGGGAATTATTATCTTTGGCGAGGTAAAACCCAAGATATTTCGTCCCACCAAAACCCATCAAGGGATTATAGAAATCTTGCATGGTATCGTCCATATCCTAGGCCTACCTCAAAATCCCTCTCCTGCCACTTGCACCTTCCTGTACTAGGTCTTGGAAATACCACAATCCCCACCAATACTACCTTTCTACATCTTAAGAATGTTCAATTTGTATCCAATTTGGTCAAAAATTATGTCTCTATTCATCAATTTACTACTCAAAATAATGCCTCTATTGAGTTTGACCACTACTAGAAAAATGCAATTAGACATCTGCTGTGAACAGATGTCTTTAAAAAAAAATTCCGATTTCTTTGTGCGTGTAGTAAAAGATCAACTTTTTCACATCGGTTTTAAGCTGATGTCTTTTTTTATTTAAAACATCTATTTTATTTTAAATATAGATATAAATCACCCCCTCGAATTTATTTTTGACATGTTCACTTGTTGTTAAAATCTCGTTATTTTTCATTTATAAGCTTTTGAAGATGTCCACACCAAGCCTAAATTTTAGATTTACATCAATTTTTTTAATATAATTAATGTATTAATATAAAATAGACATCAGTTGTTATTTTTATAATGATGTTATTGCTATTAATATATATCAATTTATGTTGGCATTTTCATGTAAAAACGTGTGTTACACATTGATTTGGGTTAATAAAACGATTTTTGTAATAATATCGACATCTGTTTTTAAATAATAATTTGATTTCAGAGGTATGCAATCACCCCATTTTTCATTTATAATATGATGTTTTTTAGTTTGATACACAACACCATTTGCTAAAATGAAAGGATTGGTACTTTGATTAACTTATAAACATACAATACACGTACAATTAACAAGATACATTTTGCTCCGAGCTACAACCATGACCTGATAATAAGATAGATTTGGTAAAAGAATAAAATATTTTACAAATAAATTTGGACAAGATCAGACATTAGGCCCACCTAAGGGACGTCAAAAGCATACATTAGATACTCGATGCATGCTGGTTACGGGCCAAATGCATGTCTACTGCTTTATACGAGCACGAAGTCCAGTTGGATCAGGGAACTGATTTCCTTCGACTTGTCTGTACCAGTCGTAGAGTGTGTGGTATCCTAATTCCTGAATAAGAAGTCAATTTGTTCAGTGATAGCTTATAAATTTCATAGCTCTAAAGGTAATTTCCTACCTCAACAAGCCTTTTGCATGTCTACAACATTACAAAGTTTTGTTAAAATAAGAAGCATGTTCTGCATCTGCATGCAATAGTGAAGCGTTCACACAAATTATTGATAAGAACAGATGAGCATAGCACCAACTCTGAAAACTACGACATGTCTATCAAAATAAATGCAGTAAGCCGCTGGAAGGGGGCTCTAGACCAATTTTATGTAGAAATGCAGCACATAAAATCGAAAATTCTTTAGCTATATAATGAAAAGAATAAACCAAACAGAAAATGTAGAAATGCAGCACATATAAAATCAACTGACAAGGGTTGAATATGGCAAATATGCAGTATATATGACAATTAGCAGTTTCCTCATAAACTGGAAGTAGCATGCATCATAATTTACAAACAAAACACTTAAGATGTCTTGAACATAATAGAAAAAGATCCCAAAAGCCATGATACATGAACTATGATCCAACTAAACCGCACATGACAGGATGAAAAAGGAAAGGAGCATAACAAGGACTCTTAACAAGAAAAAGTTTCAAGCTAACTTAAGTACCTTCAATTTTTACAGAGTCTCCTACTAGACGAATAATTTCACCTATAAAATAGTCATTTCCAACACAAACCAAGTCATACATAGCAGCCCTAGCCATTCCATCAGCAATAACCACTATCCAAGAGAGGGACCTAAACTACAATAATAGATCAGAGTTCTCTCAATCAAAGAATAAATTTGGGGGATCTAAAGTTCAAAAATCACCAAGAACTAGTCACTTCTCTTCAATAACACTTTAGTAGTATCTATACAAGATGCTTAAAATCAGAAAATGCTTTTAGCAATCCTATGTAAAAAACTCTAGCGGTCATAAAGGAGCATTCGTCTCAAAATGTAACTTCTTAAATAAATTAAAAAGTGTAAATAATTGAACAAGCGAGTCACAGTAATTAGCTGGTCAGCTTGATAACCTCAATGGGAGCAAACACCGTGCTGTTCCATAAACATCATAACAACCTATTTTTTCTTACCCACATTGTCTAGAAAAATCTTATATTAATCTCTAATGCTTCTCCACTTGAGGGTCCTTTTGGCCAAAATGTTACGCATGTCTTCTACAATCCTGCATCAAGAAATAACCAATTACTCAAGCAAATAAGCCCTCAATAGCTGCAGATAAACTGTGAATAGAGGATGAATACACCAACTTAACGCTTATTTTTGTCAAGAGAAATCTGATTGAGATTAATGAGCAGTTACACTGAATTCGGTCATCTCAAACACTCCACAAAGTTAAGTAAAAACAATAATGGTAGATAGAATTAATACAAGTTCAATATTCAAACACAGAGGACTAGGAATCGAAATCAGAAGCAAAGCCAAGTTTCCTAAAAAGAGACAGGAAAGCTGAAAAGCGTACACATTAGATTTCAAATCCAAGTATCATACCATGATCCTGATGTCACGGTGCGTATTTTCTCCCTTAGCTAGTACAATTTCATCATGTGAGTGCAAAATGTCCGCTATTACAAGGTTCCGAAAGCAATGATTCCTCAGCAACCACTGACTTCTTTGATGTGCACTCATAACTTCAAATCGAGTGGGGAACACATTCATCAAGTCAAAAAGTCATTTTCTGCATTGCAAAGGAGCAGCAACACAAAGATTGTCATTTAAAATGTCTTTTAGTAAGAAGCTCTTCAAGTATCTACACTGTAATGCCAAAAAGGTATTGTTTCCTTAAGCATCCACCTCACATACTAGAAGACTATATAAACCTATCAGTAGAGCAAGCATCAAACAATAAACTTTTGAATTAAGACTGAATTAAACTTGTATTCAAAAAACAAGTGACCTCACAGAATGATAACTTAGCTACTCACAAAGGCTGAAGATAATGAAACATTGATAATACACTTGACTTTTTAAAGCAAATAGAAGAGAAAGGTTTTCTTCCTCAGCAGGTACATGCAAAGGTTTTCTTTCTCTGTTCAGAAAACACAGATGAATGCTTGATAAGTTTCTTCATGGCCAAATGGCATGAGCATTCATAAAATCACAAGAGCAAGTCTTCTCAACAGCAACAAAAAAAGATGATGAAATTCCTATCGAACAACTAAGAGATTAAAACCCTAAATCTGAAATTAGAGAATGAAATTAGACCATGAAAACCCTAGATCTGAAAATTAGAGAATGAAATTAGACCATGAAAACCCTATATCTAAAAATTAGAGAATGAAATTAAACCACGAAAACCCTAGATTTGAATTTGAGAGGAACATTCGAGGTCTCAAAAACCAAGGGAAAGTCGAAAGGAGATGAAGGACGTGAGTGCTTACCAGAGAAGATTACCGGCGACGGAGGGAGCAAGAGGGCTAAGCGAAGAGGGAGGCGGTCGTTGTCGTGGTGAGGCCATCACTAGCAGTCGAGAGAAGTAACAACTTAGAAGGCATGAGAGCCATAGAGAGACAGATGGAGAGATCTACAGAGGGTGTGAGAGGGCTTACCATTTAGGGTTTCAGGAGATGGGCCGCCATCTTCGTGGTCGCCGACCAGAGCGAGAGAGAGGGGACGAGACAACGAGTGAAGATGATGATAAGAGAACGAAGTAAGCGCTGGGAGAAGGAGGCCGGTGCGGAGAAGAGAGAAGGAGGCCGGATCTGGAGGAAGAAGAAGAAGGCAGTGGTGGAACTGTGGTGTGAGAAAGGAGAACGAGGCCGGATCTGTAGGAATGGATGGGGGTTGTGTTTGTGTGAGAGTGGATAATTTAATTGTTACTCCGTATAAAATTCCCCCAAATTTTGAAATCCATGAAAAAAATTCAAAGTGTTTCAATACCGCGTGTTTCAACTTGGGAAATCCAAACCCGCGCGTTTTAAAATTTTTTAGAATTAATTATTTAACATCTGTCGAAAAAATTGACCGTTGTCGAAATTTTTAACAACATCGCAAATTTAATAAATGGTGTAACATAATAATTTAACATCTGTTGTTTTTTTGACAGACTTAAATCGTATGATGTCTAATTACAGTATTCTAGTAGTGGACCCTCATGGTTTCTTTGTCAAGGATTTTCCAATGGGCAAACCTCGTCTGAGATGCAATAGCTCAGAAGCTCTGTACCCTGCCACCCCACCATCACCACCACACCACTCCCTGTCTGCATAGTCACTCAAGTCTCCCTCAGCCGTCTGGCATGCTCGTCTTGGTCATTCCGGCATGCTTTGTTGTCAGTTACGTAAACACGTTCAATTGCCTTTTCCGGAGTCTCAAACCGTTACTAGAGCTCCTTTTGACATTGTACACAGTGATCTTTGGACGTCACCCGTTGTCAGTTTAGATGGTTGTCATTATTACCTTTTATTTTTGGATGATTTCACTCATTTTCTTTGGGTTTTTTCAATTAATTTTAAATCACAAGTCTTTGACATCTTTGTTCGATCTCATCGATTTATTCAGACTTAATTTCACATGTCCATCAAGTCTTTTCAGTGTGATATGGGTAAGGGATTTGACAACCACGCTTTTCACTCATTCTTTGCCACCCATGGCATCTCCTTCCGACTCTCTTGTCCATACACATCTTCACAAAAGGGCAAAACGGAGAGGACCATCTGCACAATCAACAACTGCATTCGCACCATGCTCCTCCACGCCTCTGTTCCTTCGACAATTTGGCACTTCGCCCTTGAGTGTGCTTGTTACCTTCATAACATCTCACCTACAACCACCCTTCGAAATCGCACTCCCACTCAAGCCCTTTACCACACTACCCTGTCATATTCCCATCTGCGAGTCTTTGGTTTTATGTACTTCCCTAACCAAACCGCCACTAGCCATAATAGCTTGAGTCATGATCTTGCCCTTATGTGTTTCTTGGCTACCCCCTCATCATCGTGGCTATCGCTGCCTTGACCTATCCTCTAATAGAGTCATCCTCTCTCGACATGTCACATTTGATAAACAGAATTTCCCACTTTCCACCTCCACTAACACAACCCCAAGCCAGGATGACCCCACCATGCCCAGATCTCCCAAGCACCTCCGTCCCCTGAGCACACACCGTCACCATCACCCACGGCTAGCCTTCCCTTAAACCCATCTCCATGTGATCCACCACCGCCCCACCAATGCACCTTATGCAAACTAGATGCAAAAGCAGAATTATTAAACCTTGTCAGCTCTTCACCTTAAGTACTATGTCCCTCTCAGCCCCCTCCCCTATCCCTACATCACACAAATCGGCCCTTATGGACCCTCACTAGAAGGCTGCCATGGAAGATGAATACAAAGCTCTTATAAATAATGGTACTTTGGTGTTAATGCCTCGCCCCCCTAGGGCAAATATTGTTCATTGTATTTGGCCTTTCAGGCACAAGTTTAGAGCTGATGGAACCCTCGAGCGATACAAGGCTCGCCTCGTAGAAAACAGCAACTCGCAGCAAGTTAGGATTGATTGTCATGAGACCTTCAACCCTGTGGTCAAACCAGCAACTATTCGCACTGTTCTCACTATTGTCATAGCTCGTCAGTGGGATATTCACTAGCTTGATGTCACGAATGTGTTTCTGTATGGGAACCTCAATGAAATAGTGTATATGTTCCAACCTCCGGGTTTTGTGGATCCGTCATGGCCTAAGCATGTGTGCCTATTGTGAAAATCCTTCTAGGGTCTTAAACATGCACCTCGGGAATGGTATGAACGGTTTGCTAATCACCTAGTACGCTTTGGCTTCAGAAGCAGCAAGAGCGATGCCTACTTGTTTATCTTTTATCGAGGTATGTTTATGGCCTATCTTCTGCTCTATATCGATGACATCATCCTCATTGCATCCTCCGAGTCCCTTTGGAAGCGAATTGTCGGCCACTTATCAACAGAATTTGCCATGAGTTATCTCAGCCCTTTGTCTTACTTTCTGGGCATTTCGGCTATCAAAACCTCATATGGATTGTTCTTGTCTCAAGAAAAGTATGCTCGTGAGATTGTTGAACGGGAAAATATGTGGAACAATAAACTAGTTGCAACTTCGGTTGACACCGAGTCCAAGCTCAGCGCTGCTAACGTACGGGTCACTTGTAGCAAATCCTTCTCTCTACTGAAGTCTGGCTAGGGCTCTTAAGTATCTTGCGCTCACCAGGCCTGATATCTCATCTGCAGTTCAACAAATATACCTATTTATGCATGACCCTTGCGAACCTCACTTTAATGCTCTCAAGAGAGTAATTAGGTACATTTATGGAAGTGCTGGCCTTAGGACCACCATCGCACCATCATCATCCGCCAATCTTGTTGCATACACCGATGCAAACTGGGCGTGTTGTTGTGACACACGTCGATCCACCTGAGGCTATTATGTCTTCTACATGGATACTATTGTCTCATGGTCTTCAAAACACCAAAATGTGGTCTCTCGCTCAAGTGCAGAGGCAGAGTATAGGGGTATCACTAGTGTTGTTGCTGAATGCTCATGGATTCGCAATCTCTTGTAAGAGATTCATTGTCCACTTAAGTGAGCCTCGCTCGTCTACACGGACAAACTCTCGACTTCCTATATAGCTGTCAATCATTTCCATCATCAACGCACGAAGCTTGTTGAGCCTGACCTCCACTTTGTTTTTGACAAGATTGCCATTGGTCATATCCGAGTGCTGGATGTCCCATTCGCATTTCAATATGCTGACATTTTTACTAAGGGTTTACCTTGCCAGTTGTTCCTTTATTTTAGATACAGTCTGTCTGTCCGACTTCCTCCCGATCCGATTGAGGGGGTATGTTAATATGGATAATAGTACATGTAGATTTGGATAGACTTGTAATACTTAATTAGGAGAAAGGCACATTGTATTATATATTCAACTATAATGCAAAGGAAACCCATCAAGGGATTATAGCAATCTTATTGTAATGATAGTATCTTTACATTGTACATTGATATATAAGTGTTGACATAGATTTGACATAGAAATTGTTGATGCCATGGATTAAATATAAAATTTCTGACATAGATTTGATATATATAATGTTGATAAGTTTGTATTGCTAATGAGTTTATTTTTTTTATTGCTGATTAGTTTATATTTATAAAATGTATTAATAGGTACACAAAAAGATGTCAACTCACATGTTAATGGATATTTGTTGACATATGCCCATCATTCATTGGAGACACTACTTCAAAGGTGTTTAAGTTAGATTATTCAATCACACGACAAGGTTTAAAGGAAAAAGGTGTGTAGTAGATTCAATGTGGATACTACAAACTTTGAACTAGAATTCAATCATTTGCACCCATTCAAAGAATTGAAACCCCTACTTAAAGTTAATTGTGACGCTGATTTGCAAGAGTTATTGTTGTTATCTACACTAGGGGTGTAATGTTTGTTTTTGAGTTCAGTGTCAGTATACAAACAAAAACACTCATTCTTCACAATACTATCATAAACCCTTTGCCAGTTAACATTGTTGTCACAAAGGATAGAGAGAGCATGAACATTTTTTAAGCTGATGAGTATTTTGAATATGTACAGTGAGTGAGACACGGTAAGAATTCGATTGGTGATAGAATTGAAGAAAATGGTATGTCATTGATCACTGACATCAGAAAATGGTATGTCATTGCTAATGAGTGAGACACGGTAAAAATTCTGATAGTGAAAGAAATGAAAAAACTTCAAAAACCTAGAGAAGCTTATATTCTTCAATGCCAATTACAGATAAAACACTAGATGATTATGATGCTGGCAGATCTAGCATGGCTAGTTTCAAGAACAACTATGCAAAAATGATGTACGTTGAAAAACCTTTGAATCAAAACAAGTAGTAAGGGACACTTTGCGTATCTTGTCAATGAAAGAGATATATATTTGGTTTCGAATTAAAAAATATGAGCCCAAATATTTTAGGGTACACTACACAGATCCTTAATGCGGATGGAAATTGCATGTAAAACCCCTTGCACAGTGGTAGCAAGCATAATTAAATCAAGGTGAATACCTTTTTCGTGTCAGCAGTAAAATTTTAGTTCAATTCCATCATGAATATGTTATTTATCCTAATTTACATATAATTATTAAGTGTTAAAAATAGATACAATATCCAAAGCAAATCATGGATAAGATGAGAACAGAAAAAAAGATCCCAATTACTTATTAGACAACATGGAAATCAACAAAAAATTGTGCAAGAAAGAGAAAAAGGAATAGCAGAATCAAATTTCATTGATTTACCATCATTTTGCCACATGATTCTAGAGTAAAATGATGGAACTATAGTAGTAATTTCAATAGATAGTGCTAAAGGTTTAAGTACTTATTCTTATCTTTTAGACAATGTATTCAAACATTCCATGTTTTAAAGAAGGTATGTATAATTATCTAACTGCCATTATAAGTGTCAGCACACATTCTCCTTCCTTCATTTTCATGATTTCAGTGTCATCACAAATTCCCCTTCATACTTTGACAAGTTGTTGTTATTTATGAGACATTCTTAATAGGAAAATATATAGGGATATTGCTTGGAGTAGTTGCACAAGACGCAAACATAAATATTTACCCCCTTACATTTGGTATTGCTGATTCCAAAAATAACAACTCTTAGAAATGGTTCTTCTGTCAACTAATTAAGGTTGTGCCTTCTTCAAATGATTTAGTGTTTGTCTTTGAAGACATGGAAGCATTGCAAAAGCTACTGCGAAGGTTTATCCTAATGCTACACATTGCATATGTATATGGTACTTCAACAAACATTTTGCACACATAAAAGAAAACTTCCCCAAGTTGTAAGCATTGTGACACTACTGAAGAATTACCCCATTGTGGCACTACTGAAGTTTATTAGAGAGAAGCTGACAACATGGTTTAGGAGAGAAGACAACAATAATTGCAAAATTAAGATTGGATGCCTCCAGAAATAATAGACATAATTAAGACATTACACAAGGACATTGTAGCAAACACATTGGAGAGAATGAATGGATTCTAGTTTGAGGTCAAAGGAGAAGGGGCTCGAGAAGTACTTGATTTGTCATAAAAAACGTATATATGCAGGGTTTTTGACATACAACGAATCCCTTGTGTGCATGCTCTGTCAGCAATAATACATATAAATGCAAATGTATCAAATTTTATTGCAAGTTTTTACACAAATAAGGCTTGGAGATTTGCATATGATGAAACAATATATCCGGTGCTACCAAAAGATTAAGCAAATGTTCCTGGTGCAATTAAATCTATTAAATGTTACCCACAAATTATTAGAAAAAGATCAGGAAGACCCTTATGGAAAAAAATCTTTATTGGTAAGTTACAGAGGAGGATAAAACATGCAAAGTAATGGCTTCATCAGAGATAAGGGATCAACACCCCACACATATAAATGCTAACAAGAGAAATCAGGCTTGTTTTAATGTTGGATTTTACATATAATTTAACAAGTACATTTTAGAGTTTATTTTATTACTATACTTCTAACAAAATGATGAATGACAAGAAGTTACTTTGAATCAATAACATTTGTGCCAGCAGTTCTTGTGTCAGCAATGTTGTAATACAAAACTTTAACCTTATGTAACTAGTTTTATGTATCATGTCATCAATATATTTTTGTGTGTCTAAGTAAGTATTGTGAGTCAACAATTGTGTGTAAGTAGTATTGTGAGTCAGCAGTGAATGGGTTCGCTACCAAGGAATATTAAAATCTAAAAATAGTAATATATTTGTTGACATGGCCCAATACATGTCCAAAATATGTTCACTGCAGATACATTTTCAAATACAAAAAGACATTAGATGTCTAAACAATGAAGCTCCAGCTCTCACTGATCAAATCCAAGCATATAATTTCTCTGTAAGGGAAGAACTTCTTATCGGTAATTGCGTTGACATCTCCCCTAAAGACAGTAGCTTCAATTACTTTTAATGTTAAAACACCACAAGCACTCCGCAAAAGGTTACCACCAACAAAAAAAATTGTGTAAGGATAATACAAAAAGGGAGATATTTTAATACATGAAATAGGAAATGTAGATCTTAATTGTTTAAAAATATATACCCAGAGGAATCATGAACTCAATCAAAAACCATGATTATCTTGAAAGGAAAAGAGGTAAAGTTTGCATATATGCCAACCTTCACCAAATAAATTGGCAGCCAAAAAGCAAGTGCTTGTAAATGATCTTCAGTTTCTTCATTAGTATCAATGTAACAATTGTAGTCATATAAATTTACCACATTCTCATCAATTAATATTGTAACGGCCCATAATTATGATTTTCGGGTTACGTTTCAAGGGATGAAACCCCTTGTTCGGATCTTGCAATCCAAGTACGGGTCGAGGTTTCAAACTCGTTTAAGATTAGTAGAAAGAGGGATTTCAAACCCTAAAAACCTCGAAGGGCCATTGGGTACCCTTAACCTGTCCTAAGACTATGTCACGAAATTCATTTCAAATGAAAGCAAAGTGAAAGCAAAGTTAAGATACAAAGTGCCAAGGCAGAGCCGGGTCAAAACCCAAACATAAGCGAATGATTACCATTTATACCAAGTTATAGAATTAGCCAGGTTCTTCGATTCGCCAAAGAGTTTCCCGTCACAGAAGCATGGAGCAAACAAGAGCGGTACCTAACACTATCCACGAAGTCAGGCCCGGTAATCGCCTGCGGGTCCTCTGACCGGGCTGAGGCCATATAACATGCCTATACCTAAATAAAGGATGACTAATGCAGTACGAGATTTAAATCACATAAATATGCTTTGGTAGTTATAATATGCATAAAAACTGTAAAGGGCCCAAGACAATGCCAAGTGGCATATCCCTCTCCTACCTCTGCACCCCATCCCGTTAGTGCAGAGATTATCCAACTCGGTTCCCTTTTTTCCTCGTGGTGGTGCAAGGACCACGGAATAAACATAAAGTAACCAAGTTTGTCTGATGGTGCTGGGCTATAGTAACATTGACTTGATTGACTCAGGGTACCCGATGAGGCTGGGCTACCCTATGACCCTAGCAAAGACTCTAGGACTATCATAGATAACGGTCGTTCTATTTCAAACACACATAGTAACCACATGCTCAGTTCAATGCAATTCTAGCATGATACTACATGACATGCTTTAATATGCAACAAAACTACACATCATATGACACATCAGGCAGTAGGTCCAGGTTACTGAGTAAGTCCCGTAGGATACTTACTTGAAGATGCAAAACAGCAAAATAACGCAAGCAAGGGCCCAAATGAAAGTCCAAAGCAATCCAAAAGCAATACACACCTATTATCAAACCATTTCCATAAGCTACCGGTCCATCATTCATACACACGAACTCCACGTTCTCAACATGCTCAAAACTAACCAATAGTAAAACCATTTTCCAAAACCTTTCCGATTGATCAACATCAACCAAAATTATTTACTTCCGATCAACCCATTGATAAAATCGTACCAACCATATTACAAATAATTCATTTTCAAAAATCCCAAAATCACATATTTAAATCCTCATAAAATGCATCATATATAAATATTCCAATTAATACTATTTTAAAACAAATAAACAATATATAGCGATTAATTTCCAGAATTTATAATTATAACCAAGTCCCAAAATAATACTAATAATATTCAAATAATTTAACACTTACTAATAATAAGATAGGTAATAAAAGGGAAACACATTTCTCATCAAAACAAAAGGAGAAGCCCAATTCCTTACCCAAACCCGGATCACAACCCAGCCCAAACCCAAAGAACTCAAATCTGAATGAACACCCGAATCTGACATGAAAGTAAGAAGGAAAGAAAGAAAGAAAAGAATACTCGGACCCGCCTAAGCCTAACCCGGAAGAAGCCCAAAGAAATAGGCCAACATAACCCTTCTTCTCCAATTCCTCAGAACAGAACTCTACGGAAAAAAAAGACGGGAAAGGAAGGTGAAAATCAGGCCAGGGGCAGCCACTTTTTCAATCCAAGACTCGCTCAACGTGATCGACAACCGATTCCGACCACAACCCATAGAAACAACTCAACGCAGGCAAGGAAAGAGAGAGAATGAAGAGCTCACCGAGAGTCTTTGAATTCGCCGGAAAAGAGGGTCGTCGAGGCTCCTTCGGTTCGTCGGAGATGGATCGACGCTCAGGATGGCCTAGGACGAAGGAGGGAGTTATAAAAGAGAACCTTTACGGTGATTGAGGGCAAAAGAGAAGGGAATCGAGCTTACTGCTTGGATCGGAAAAAGAGGGAAGAGGAGGAGGCTCGACGGCGTCGAGGGGCTCCTGGGCTCGCTCGTACTTGGCTCGGCGTCGTCGGAGGAAAATGGTGGTCTCTGTTGCCGCTACTGCGTTCGGGTGGTGGCTCAGGGGCGCTCGGTCTGCTCCACGGAGACAGGGAGGGAACTCTCGTCATTGGCTTGCAGCTTGGCTTCCGAGGAGAGGAAGTGGTGCCTTGCTGCTGGATTTTGTTTTCTATCAAGAGAGGGAAGGAGGGGGCGGTAGAGTGTGGTCCTCTTGGTGTGTCTCGAAATAGAGAATGAAGCGGGTGCTCAGGGGTGGCTGCGGGAAACAAAGCCGGTGGTGCTGGTGGAGGCGTCTGTGGTGCTCGGACGGAGAACGAAAGGGATTGTCTGGATTCAATGAGAGAAGGGAGGTGAGTGTGTGAGGTTGAAATTATGTTAAAGAGGGGAGAGCTTCAGAATGCAGTGACAGACAAAGGGGATCTGATCCTCTTATTTTCCATTTGGTTGAAGGAGTAGGTTGGTGTGGGCAATAGTGGTGCAGCCGTGTAGGCAACAAGACAAGAGGGAGAGGATTTGGTTGTTTGTATAGAAGAGGGAGATGATAAAAAGGAATCAAGTGGTCCCCAAAAGCAAATTTCAAATACCCGAATAAAATATCTCGAAACCCGCTCTCTCGACCTTATCTAACTCAATTCAAAATGGATTTAAATTTCCAATTCCGAATTTAATAAAGAACTCTAAACATTATTCTAAATTTTCGTATATGGAAGCGGGATAAAGCATATTTTAAATTTTCAACTAAAAAATGCTGGAACTCGTTTCGAAGGATTTAGAGTAAACCAATAGCTCGAGAATAGAAATTCCAAGCCTTCCGAATATTACAAATCAAGATGATTATAAATTATTATTTTAAATATTTAATATTATAGAATTTTCCGGTCTTTACAAATATCTCCAAAACAATCCAATGATCGTTGACAACGTTGAAAGCTGTATAACTCTTTTTTACTAATGCTCATGCTTTACCATACTTATCAGTGTAGAATCCAAGAAAGTACTTCCTAGTAAACTTTTCAATAGCTGCATTTTCGACATAGGATGAAACATATGATGTCAAGTACCTCTGGTAGAAAATCCAATCCAGAACAACTAAATCTTGATATTTGATAGGTTCTTGACGAATTCTCTTTCTCACATGATATGAACCTAATTCAATGTGCTATAATAAAAATTAACAGATTACTGTCATCATGTATATTCCGCCCCATAAACAAAAAAACTGCTTTTTTTTTATTGATGTCGGCATTTTTACGTCATAGTCGAACCACATGTCCGTCCTTGCTTGTAAGGGTTTGAAAAATGCTTTGTCAATCTTTCCTAGACATCCATTTACCGAAAAATCCCTACAAACGGTCATACAATATGCATTAAGTTCTAGTCGACATAATACGTACTTTACAACTAATACTATATGTCAGCACAATACTACATCCGTCCGATAATACATGAGCTTTTAGAAGTTTGCACAAATTTAATAAAACACTTCACTTTTAAAAAAACATCACCATTGCACTAACTTTTTCATAAATTTTATCGTATTTTTTTTAACACCCACTACATAATTTAATCAATCAAATTCTTTTAAAAAGTCAACAACACACAAATCAATACAAATCATTACAATCTCCCACCTAGAAAACATAAAAGCTCATCTATTATCGGACGGAAACTCACCTCTAAAAACCCATCTATTATTGGACGGAGGGAGTATTTTATAATGCTTGTATAACTTAAACATACAAGAAAAATAACTTTTACTCTTCAGGCACTTGTACATGAACTCATGGTCCTCCTTACTAATCAACGACTTGTTGGCATTGTACTTTGGCAGCTTCTTCTTCTTTTTAGGTTCATATGGGCTCAACAAGAAGCTGCTAGTTTTTGGAATGCGATTGGATCACCTTAATTCTTCAATTTCATTTACTATGACATGATCTTTGACATATTTATCCCATTTACTTCCTTCATTTCTTTCCCCCTTATCACCATCAACATCATCGTCCTCAACAACAATAACATCATCAATATTTTTTTGCTAACACTACAATAATAGATAAAGAATCTTTAGATGGAGTTATAAATACACCACACCCCTCCTTCTTTGCTACAGTTTGTTGAATTGCAGGTGGGTTCTCTATAGCAGCATATTTAATCTCCACTAAAAAAGGTCTCAGCATCCTCAACATCGCCAACTTCAGTACCATCCTTATCATCCTTCACATTAGCATCTTTACTCTCCATTAAAGGGGTGTCAACATCCTTAGAACGTGGCCAAGTGGTAAGGCAACGGGTTTTGGTTAATAACCACTCCACAACACCATCCTTAACTGTTGAGAGGGTTTTCTTGATCAACAAATAAATTTATAATCAAGGATTCGCTATAGTATAGGAGAGTCAATTAAGTTCGTTCCACAAGAGAGAGTCGGCATTTCTTGTTTAATTGCTTCTTCGGGCAAAGAGTAGCAAGAAGATGCGGGAAATCGGTTTTGGAGGGGGTTTGGTGAACAATTTTGTAACAAAGATCAATAAAAGAAAACAACTTCCAAGGTGAAGGATTACCACAACAACAAACATATATGCAAATCAATGAACCACATAAAATAGCATGCATAAAAAGAGTCGACTTTCATCAATCGACAAGTAAATCAACTAACTTGTGTAAATTAACTTACTTATTTCTACCATTTTCTTAGGATTATTAAACTCGCATTGTAGAATCTCTGATACTATCCATGTTTACAACTTTTTCCTTCAAATAAATTGCAAACAAGAATTCCTAAAAATTTATATGGTTATGTAACCCGTGATAGGTTGCTTAAGCATTTAACCGTGATATTGTAACTACATTTTTTTTGGTGAGGATGCCTCATTTTTTTCGCTTCACCCTTCATTGTAATAGAAAAAATATATTTAACTAGTGCAGGTCTTGTCCCGTGTACGGGTAATACATTAATACATGATTCCAATAAATAAAAATAATAATAATCCAAATATAAATCATTTTCCACCAAAAAATAATATAGATATAAATAAAATTAGTTCGGAAGATTATAAAAATCTAAATATCTTTTATTTAGATTCTCAAAAAATATAAATAATATTCACATTTACTACGTATAAGGTAATTTTTGGGAAATTTGCTAAAATAACCCTTTTGGGCGTCTCAGGCGACTAGGCGTCGTCGGCGTGTCGGTCGAGGAAGCGAGCACGAGGAGAGAGGAGAGGAAGCGAGCGCGAGGCGTGACGAAGACTGAATTTCCGCTCACCACGCGGGGAGATCCGACGGCGAAGATGTTCTTCTGCAATTGACGCCTTCTCCCAGCACCCGCCGGAGCCATCGCCGCCCACATCCATGTCACCTTCTTCTTTCGATTCTTCCTCTCTTGTCCTTCAATTCCCCCTTTCTGAGCATGGAGATCCGCCATTCTCCTTCAATTCCACCCCTCACTGTCATCCATCTTCTTCTTTCTCTCAAGATCCGAGAAGGTTAAAGGTTTTGGGTTTTGGGTTTTGGTGGGTGAAAGTGACAGGCAATAAATGACTTTTACTTTTTCTCTCTCCAGCGGCTGCCATCGGTCTCTTACCGGCAGATATGATGACCCTATGCAATTTTTTTTGCAGGGGTTAGTTTAGCAAACGGAAACGGATCAAAGGTCATTTGTTACAATTCCCTCTTTACTAAAATATCTATCCATGGATGGATTGTGGCTAGTTAATATTTTGATAAATTATTTGGTCTCAAAAAATAATATAAATATAAATAAAATAAAAATGATTAAATAATTAATTTTGATATAAATAATTTTTTCCACCAAAAAATAATCTAGATATAAATAAAATAGCACTTATCAAATACTACATATTTATCTATTAATATTTTTGGCAAGTATGACTATATATATATAGGCCATTTTGCATAACTAGACCAAAAAAAAAACTTTGCACAAATAGCCATGTGCCTTGTTTATTTGCTAGGGGTAGAATGTGGCTAATTTTGCAAATAAAATAGGTAACCGGATGGGAGAGTACCAGGTAAAGAGAAAGAGAGGGAGAAAGGAAAGAAAGCGAGAGCGCCTCATCGAGGTACTGGCGGCGTCGCCAGTGGAGAAAAGGAGAGAGGCGCCGACGGTGGGGAACTCCTGGTGGTGGCAGCGGAGAGCGGGTCAACCCTAACCATCAGACCCTGACGCCGGCGGTGGAGATTGGCACTCGATCTCTCCCTTCCATTGTTCAAAGCACTGGACTACTCCCTTCGATTTCAAAAATAGGCAAACGCCTCCTATACCGACCACTCGCAAGGTTGTTGCCTACTTGCCCTTGCGATCCGGCAACAACGTTCCACCTGCCTGACATCGAGCTTCCCTTTCGATCTTGACTTGGTTATCATAGGTACGAATTCACCCAATTTTCTTGTTAATTAATCAGTGGATTGAAATTATTAGATTGGATTCATTAATTTTGATTGATAGAATTGGATTGAGATTGAGATTTGTGGATTGGTAATTGAGATTGAGATTAGGGTAAATTCACGCCTTCTAAGTGTTTGATAAAATGTTTAGGAGAGAATTTGAGATTGAGGCGTGGTTAAATCCACGCCTACTATGTGTTTGATAAAATGTCTAGGAGAGGATTTGATTGGAACTTAGACTTTAGATTTTCTTGACAGGTTTTATTGATGATCTAATTTATGTTGAAGTTGAATTGGAACTTAGATTTGATTGGAACTTAGACTTTAGATTGGAACTTAGACTTTAGGGGATTTAAGCGTCTCTGTGGAGCTGCTGCTGCGTGAAGATCTCAGCTGGGTGCCTGGGCAGCTGCTGTCATGCGACTAATGTCATTGGTTTTGTGTCTTTTCTCCTGTTGTGTTTGTTCTTGCTGATTTTTGTTGTTATTTCTTTGTCGTTATGTCTCTTTTGCGCAGCTGCTGGTACAGGGGATAGGACCTGTAAGCTAGAGGCATGCAACCTTGATATGGATAACATTCAAGCAAAGCTCGACAATGTTTGTGAGAGGCTCAAGCTCTCAGATGCTGAAGAAAGTTACGTAGGCATAAAGGAGGAACTGATGTTTGATATCTCTCATATGGAAACTCAGCTGCATGAACTTTCCGGAGTGTGTTCATAAGTCTATTAGCTCAATTGAAAATAGCCTATTAGCTCAATTGGTAGAGCGTTGTGTTTGCACACAGAGATGTGAGTTCGAGTCTCACATAGGCTAATACGGAGTGTGTGTTCATAAGTCTTCGATATATTGTGTTTTGGTAAGGCTAATTATGCATTTACATATTTCCAACAGTATAAATATATCATACCATTAGTGTGCATCTATCCTACCATTAATGTCAAGTTATACAAGAATTATTGGGTTTCCATTCTGATCCTACCAATATCGTTATTGTCTCCTACCATTAGTTTCCATTTATCTGACCATTTTTGTGCATCTATCCTACCAATTTAAATAGCTTTCAAGGAAAATCAAGCCAGAATTTAGATTGAGAGATCCTACCAATATAAATAGCTTTCAAGGAAAATCAAACCAGAATTTAGATTGAGAGGCATGGTAGTGTTCTTGTTTTAGGCATTCATCTTACATTGTGAGGCTTAATACTCAAATCAATTGGCATCTAAATGCAGGTGAAATGAGGTGTAGGGATTGATCTCTAAGCTTGCTGATCTCTAAGTTGTTTGTTGTCACACAACACTATGGAGTAATGGAGTTGCTCATGAGTTAGCTAGAGAAGCCATGGATTGTAGGAGTCGTGGCTTGGGAATACTTTTCTCCCTCCCCTTGCTTGTTTGGTTTGTATGCAGTAAATAGCAGTTTGTAGTGCCTTGGTGCCTTAAAAAACGTATATGTTCTTTGATATTTTGATTCATTCCATCTATCCTACCATGATTTTTCCATTACGATCCTACCATTAGTGTGCGTCGATCCTACCATTAGTGTCAAGTTATACGGGAATTACTGGGTTTCCATTCTAATCATACCAATATCGTTATTTTATCCTACCTTTAGTTTTCATCTATCCTACCATGATTTTTCAAGTTTTCTGATACTTTTTGACTTAGTTCTATACTTAGGAATTTCGGTGATTACATTATTATCCTACCAATATCGTATTTTTATCCTACCAAGTTTACAAATTTGTCATACCACTAGTGTATATATTTCCTACCAGATTCATAATTTTATAAGTTCGGAGATATTCATAAATTTTTCCTACCAGATTCACAAATTTGTCCTGTCACTAGTGTATATATTTCCTACCATATTCAATCGTATAAGTCCAGAAAGATATGAACACATACTCCGCTGCAGCCTAAGTGAGAGTCGAACTCACATCTTTGTGTGCATACACAATGCTCTACCAATTGAGCTAATAGGCTATTTATATCGTATAGATTAAGAAACAAGTAAATCTCAGAAGCAAGTAACATAGGCAAAAATAAGACCAATTAGCTAGTTAGAGCAAACCCAACAACATTTGTAAAAATTTTCTAAAATAGAGATTAAAATGTCAAAATCTCTAAATAGCATAAATTAATCTAAATAGCATAAATTAATCTAATGAGTTCTGATGTGTGGGTTGACACTTGACAGCAAACTAATCTAAATAGCATAAATTAATCTAAATCAGGAGACCATTATCACAAAGAAAATTAGGAGCCCATGAATCAAGAACCGGTGGTCCATCACAGTTTAGGAATTGTAACTTGTTCCCACAATTCTAAGTTTTTCAATGAGATCCTGCGCGTTGTCCAATTAAACAAGCATCGTTTCCTCAATTCATTTTTGTCGGTATTGACAACCCATGAACACATCAACCTAAAATCAAAGCCTATTGCGACCATGACAGCAATCAGAACCTATTGCGACCATGGCAGCAATCAGAACCAACACCAACGTTTAACAACCCATGACAGCAATCAGAACCATGACAACAAAATCGAAGCTTATTGTGACCAACAAAATCGAAGCCTCTATTCCGATCAGAACCATGATTATAAATCAATTTCCTCTTCCTGCGATTATAAATTGAAGCCTATAGTGACCAACAAAATCAGAAATCAAAACTATGACAGCAGCCGAACAAAATGCAATCGAAGCGCAAGCCTATTGTGATCAAGAGCATGTGTGTTTGTGCCTTGTTGCCTCTACTGACAACATCACCCCTTATTGCCTCTACTGACAGCAATCAAGAGCATGTGTGTTTTCAAAACCTAGTTCAAGAAACATATCCAATACAACAGACAACGATTTCTCAAACAAAATCAAGATTATTGAAAACCTAAAAACTAGAATCCATCAGAATTCCACAAGAAAATCAAATCCAATCACCAAAGAAAATGTAAAGAACAAAGGTAATCCTGAATCAGGGCACAACAATCACTAATTGCCGCCACATCTCATGTACAAAGAATAAAAAGCCAAAGGGAATACAGAGGAAGCTCACCAGTAAGACGATGATGGGGGTTCTGAAGAGCTTCAACCAGGAAAGGATCAACAGAAGGGTATGAGCCTTCATTCTGCACAACAGAGGACGAATCGCTCAATTGCTCACACAAATTGCGCTTGCCCTAACTCGTTAGGGAAAATTGGCAACTCCAAATTCGCGACAGATAAAAGAGGGATTTGAGGTCAGTGAGTGAGGGAGGCTGATCGAGTTCGGGATAGCGATGAGAAGAGAGAGAGTAACTCACCGGCGGGAGGAGAAAGCGAGCTTTGGAGAGCTTGAAGAAATAAGAGAAAAAAGCTAAGAGAACACACAAAACAACCTCTGCAAGTGCTAACCGTGATCGATCAAAGAGGAAGGCATAGAGGAGCTTGCGATTTCAGTACGGGAATGGAAGCATGGAGAGAGGGAGAGAGAAGGACAGAACCCTAATCTAGAAGAGGACCGGCCGGAGAGGCGAACCCAGCGGGTTTGGGAAGGGCCGGCCGGAGATGCTGCTTCTTCTGCTGCGACGTTGGATTTGTCCACGGGCTCCTCGTTTCACCCGGGCGACTGGCTACTGCCCTTCCAATCCCCCCCCCCCCCCGGTAACCTGCAAGTTTTTGGACAAAAATTTGGACAAGTCTAGTTTTGCAAATGTTTGACCTGCTAGGTTAATTTTGCAAATAGGCCCATTTTTTGGTCTATTTGATACCATTTCCTATATATATATATATATATATATATATATATATATATATATATATATATATATATATATATATATATATATATATATATATATATATATATATATATATAGTGTGGATCGGATGAGAACACTCGTTAGGGTGAGAACGTAGGAACAATTTTGGACCATCAAATACTCTCTCAACATTAACCGAATAAACTCTGTAATTTAACCGAATAATCTCTCAAAATTAACGAATTAATGATTCTTAAATTATCTACAAATAATAATTACCAAATAATGTATTATTTTTATACATAATTGTTTCAAACTTCCTCGTACCTATAAATACTCTTTTTGATTTTACCAAATAATGTACAAGTTTATTGATTACTATTTTAACATTCCAAAATAAATAAATATGTAAATAATCAACCTTTTACATACGAATAATCTCTATAATATAATCGAATAATAAATCAAGTTTAACCGATTAATATAATTTTAACCAAATAATATTACTAATATAATTTTCATCTTACATAAGAATAATATTTATAATCAACCCGAATAATCTCTCAGATTTAACCGAATAATATATCATATTTAATGGAATAATCTTTTTAATTTAACCGAATAATATAATTTTAACATCAATTCGGAAAAATAATTTATGATTTCCTACGAATAGTCTTTCTTTGGTCGATGAATCATATTTCCAATTTCACACCATTTTCACAAACACTAATTATTTCCGAATAATATATTCATTTTCTACGAATAATCTTAACACTTTCTACAAATAATCTTCACACTTTCTCTTAATACATAATAAAACTAAACTATCCTATTCGGACGAATAATGTTTTGTTCCTAGGTACCAATCTTAAGGGTTGTTCCCATAGGAGCCACCCCCTATATATATATATAGGGTTGGGTTCGGGTACACACAACTCTAATTGGTCCATCCGCTCCTCTCGCATGCGCGTTTAGGCCATGCCACGCGCTCCAATCTCTCTCGCGCGTGTATTATAATTAAAAAAAAATATAACTAACGGCTTTTCCAGTGGGGAGAGAATCGAACTCAGATTGATACTATTCAAGTGGAAGCGCGTAGAGTTGATTACCATCTTGACAACATGTATTTAGTGTTCTCTTCCCATTTTTATTAATTTTAAACCTTTCAACTAATTGCTTCGTACAATATTAAATGCCTAATCGCTCGTACAGTATTAAATGTATAGTGCTTTTTTTGTTTGAATATTTAAATGTAGGGAAAACTAATTAAAATACCCCAACTTTTGGGGGTATGGTAAAAATATATCCTCAACTTTCAAATGTAATAAAAATATCCTGACCTTTGAGGGTAGTGGTAATATATTACCACATGTTTTCTCACCGGTAAAAAATGCTAACAACGCAGCCTACATGGATTTTTTTACAAGGGTTTTCTTGAACGGCTTCCTTAGGGGAAAAATAAAGAGTTGGACTAGCCGGGTTTAGGGGTGGCCACGGGTTACGGGTCGACCCGTGACCTGACGGGAAATACGGGTCAATGACCCAGCGGGTCATTAGCCCGATGGGTCCGGGTCAACGGGTGGGGGCGGGTTACGGGTTAGGGTTAGGGTTAGGGGTTTTGAACCCGATGACCCGGCGGGTCATGACCCGACGGGTCGACCCGGGGGGTCAACCCGCCATCCCAATTTTTTTTTTGAAATTTTTTTTTTATGTTTATAATAATTATTATGTATATTAGTTTTAGAATAATTCATACTACGTAATATATAAACATAAACTAGTTTGCAATGTGCAATGTGGGTCAAAACACTATCACCCTTCCCTTTTTATAGCTTTGGAAGACTTTCCCTATTCTCTCAACTTTCATTGTGTGACAAGACTCTTGTCCCACATTGAAAGTTGAGAGTTAGAATGAGAAGGGATGGAGGTATATATATGTGTACCCCATCCTCCCTTAACCCTCACTCTTCACTTTATGCTTTATTTCGTATATTGAAATGAAGTAAAGTTTGAGAAGTTTTATATCCCTACATTTATATTGTAGTGGATGAAGGAAGTTTTATAGAGATATAAAATTTCTCATGTTTTTTTCCACTTCATATTAAAATGAAATGGATATAAAAAATGATATGTAGAAAAAGTCTTTACATATCATTTTTTTTAATTTTTATTAGTCAAAAATATTATAAAAAAATAAAAAAAAATTTAATTTGGGAATTCGTTGGGTCAACGGGTCGACCCGGCGGGTCAACAAGTCAACGGGTCGACCCGAACTCACCAACCCGTGGAATTCCCGGGTTAGGGTTCGGGTCGCCCTTCCCCGACCTTTGACCCGGCAGGTCGAACCCGTCGACCTGCCGGATCCGACCCGTGGCCACGCCTAGCCGGGTTCATACCCAACGCATTTTACTCCCTCTTATCTTCTCCCGTGGTCGCTTATTGAACCGTCTTCTAGGTCTTCCAGGCGCGCAACTTAATGTTCCTCTTCAATGACAGTCTTCCTTCCTCGTGGTCGCCTATCTTAGATGTATCTCTCACGTCTCCTTCCTCTTTAATTTGATTCGTTCATGGACTTGACTGAGTAAGTTTTGTTTTTTCCACTCTTCAGTATTGATGTTTTTGTCGGTTTAGTTTTGTTGTTGTTTTGGTGTTAGGAATAGTTGTGTTGTGTTAATTTGAGGCGATTTTGGCCGAATTAGTTGCTTGGTTGAATCAATTTCGTTTTTCGTGTTTAATTTTATTTTTGATTTCTTTTCTAAGAAAACCATTAAAGAAAACTCAAATTTAGTGCTAATTTGTAAAATGACTTCCGCGCAAGCTGCCTTGTCAAAAAAAATATATGTAAGCTGTCTTGTCAGCATTTTTGACCCGGCCATGAGAAAACTCATGGTAATATATTACCACTACCCTCAAAGGTCGGGATATTTTTATTACATTTGAAAGTTGAGAGTATATTTTTACCATACCTCCAAAGATGAGGGTATTTTAATTAGTTTTCCCTTAAACGTATAGTGCTTTTATTTCCTCCTAATGGTAATAGACTAATAGCGGAAGTGGCTCTATTTACTTAGATTTTTTTTTTCAAACATTAATTAAAATTTCATCAAATAATTTTGTTGATTATAGATTATAAAATATTAATATATATATATATATATAGCTGGCAAAATCTGACCCGACCCGAGAAACCCGACCGACCGACCCGAACCGAAACCCGACCGAACCTGAAAATTTAGCGTTATGCATAACCCGAAACCGAAACCGAGCCCGACCGACTTTGACCCGAAACTCGAAGTGACCCGAATACAGACAAACCCGACTCAACCCGGATCCAACTCAAATAAGACCCGACCCGAATTCCAACCCGACCCGAATTCCAACCCGACCTGATGCCCAACCCGACCCGACTCCCAACTGACTCGAGTCCCAATCCGACCCAATTTTAGATAGGGAATCAAGTATAATTTTGATAACAATATATTGCCAAATTTCAATGAAATTAATGATAAATCGAATGAGCTTGCCAATGTTATTAAAATTGGGATTCTAAATTGGATCGGTAAAAAGGTGTAAGGATCGGATCGTATAATCGAATCGTAGGATCGTAAGATCCCACCTTATGGATGAATTTTCTTTTAAATGAAGTTACTATGTTTAATATTAGATAAATATTATGTTAAATCATAAAAAATACCCATAAAGATGTAAAATTTTAAAAATAAACTAAATATAATATAGATAAAGGGTAAATATTAGAAATTTCTTATAATAGACATTTTATAGGATCGTTATAATCGCAATAAAGGACTGGGATCATTGTTCCATTTTTAGATATTGTAGGATCGAATCGAGAGTTTAACAACATTGAGTTTACGAGCCAATGAGTAGATTATTTATTGAATCATATTTAATTTTACTAAAATGCTTTTTGAAATCCATAAATAACATGAATTACTTATTCAATTTAATAAAATTGATTACCCAAAAGCAATGTTCTAACTTCTAAATATCGCTTATCGGGGTCGTATTATATTTATACTTCAAAATTTAAAAATAAACATGAAAAATTAATATATAAATTGTAAAATTACCCATAAACTTGATAAAATAAAAGGTTTAAATTTTGATCCGATATACATAATACCGTATGATATATGGCTATATAGTAAATTGGTAACAGATTCTAAATATCTCCGATATATCGGGGACCGACCCGAAACCCGAATGAGACCAACCCGATTCTGATCGAAAACCCGAATGGGTCCAACCCGATTCTGACCGAAACCCGACCAATCTGAATTTCATTTTGACCGAATCCGACCCGACCCGACCCGACCAAGTCCGACAAAGAAATTTTGACCGAGTTGACCCGACTCATCAGTGACCCGACCCGAATGCGATCGACCCGAACCCGACCGGATAACCCGAATTGCCAGCTCTCTCTCTCTCTCTCTCTCTCTCTCTCTCTCTCTCTCTCTATATATATATATATATATATTATATCACTCTTTATTTAGTCAGTAAACCACTCTCTATTTTAGTCACTGAACCCAGTGAACCACACAGTGAACCAATCTTAACCAAATCCTTTGAACCACACTCATTGAACCAACCTCTATTTAGTCACCGAACCAACCTATTTAGTCACCGAACTAACATCTATTTAGTCACTGAACCAACCTATTTAGTCACCGAACCAACCTCTATTTAGGCACTGGACAAACCTATTTAGGCACCGAACCGACCTCTATTTAGTCACTGAACCAAACTCTCTTTAGTCACTAAACCAACCTCTATTTAGTCACCGAACCTACTTATTTAGTCACTGAACCAACCTCTATTTAGTCGCTGAACCAACCTATTTAGTCACCGAACCAACCTCTATTTAGTCACTAAACCAACCTATTTAGTCACCGAACCAACCTCTATTTAGTCACTGAACCAAACTCTCTTTAGTCACTAAACCAACGTCTGTTTAGTCAGTGAACCAACCTATTTATTCACTGAACCAACCTCTATTTAGTCACTGAACTAACCTTTATTTAGTCACTGAACCAACCTCTATTTAGTCACTGAACCAACCTTTATTTAGTCACTGAACCAAACTCTCTTTACTCACTTAACCAACCTATTTAGTCACTGAAACAACCTCTATTTAGTCACTGAACCAACCTCTATTTAGTCCCTGAACAAACCTCTATTTAGTCACTGAACCAACCTATTTAGTCACCGAACCAACCTCTATTTAGTCACTAAACCAACCTATTTAGTCACCGAACCAACCTCGATTTAGTTACTGAACCAAACTCTCTTTAGTCACTAAACCAACCTCTGTTTAGTCACTGAACCAACCTATTTATTCACTGAACCAACCTCTATTTAGTCACTGAACCAACTTCTATTTAGTCACCGAACCAACCTATTTAATCACTGAACCAACCTCTATTTAGTCACCGAACCAACCTATTTAGTCACCGAACCAAACTCTATTTAGTCACTGAACCAACCTATTTAGTCACCAAACCAACCTCTATTTAGTCACTAAACCAAACTCTCTTTAGTCACTAAACCAACATCTATTTAGTCACTGAACCAACCTTTATTTAGTCACTGAACCAACCTATTTAGTCACTAAACCAACCTCTATTTAGTCACTGAGTCAATCTTAACCATTATTAATGAATCAATTATAGAGTTTTTGACAAATCCCGTGAACCACACCAAGTGAAACAATCTTAACCAAATCTTGTGAACCACACCCAGTAAACCAATCTATTATTCAATTGCTAAATTAATCTCTCTTAATACAACACCATACCATAGTACCGTACACTGAGTTCAAATTTTAATTGAAGCTGTAATATAAGCAATTGCATGGTCAACAAATGTAGACTAGTAAAAGATGAAGAACAAACAGTTACAAAGAATTTCATGGTCAACAAATGTAGACTAGCAAGAAATTCATACCAAAAAAAAAAATGAATGGCAAGAAATGTAACTACGTTTCTTCATTATTCGATTCAAATCCCTTTTGATTTCTTCTTTTCCTGAAATTGCGGGAAGTTGGGCTCTTATTGTATTCCCCGTAAAGAGATCGTCAATCACGCCAGACTTAGACTCCAACGGCGATGTTCATTATATAGACCTTAGCGCCGAGCCTGTAGAAGTAACCGTTCCACAACGAGTCCCTAGACGATTTCGCCGACACTCTCCTCACCTCCTCCAAATCCAATCCACCGTCGGTCTCAGCTCGCATCGGCTATTTCATCGCTGGAATATGCGATGATAGCGAAGCTCTTTCTGCAATCGGCTTCAAAAACAGCAATCGGGAAGGGTTTTCTTCGACACCGGGGTGTGGGTGGGGTTTTGAGAGGAAGATGTGATGAGGAGAGAGGCGAGAGGGCGAGGAGTTGAGAGGTCGACAGCGTTTGTGGCGGTGTAAAAGAAAGAAAGTCCAGATCGGAGGGAGAAACCACCTTACACTGTCCAACGTGGCCGCCGGCATCACCATTGCCGTCGATTGATGGCGTGAAGCAGGTGAAGGCGTGAAGCAGTGGGGGATTACGGAGCAGATCGTCTCCGTTGGACGGCGGAGACGGGGGCGACGGAAACGGTATGGGAGGAATCGCCGATCGATCTGCCCTGCCGCAGCAGCCGCACACCGTTAGCTTCGGGGACGGAGGATCAGACGCAGCCGCCGACGAGCGTTGGCCGCCATTCGTCAAGGTCCGAATCGGCCGAATCCTGATCTCCTCAAGGTCAATTAAAGAAATCCATGGATGTGTGCGAGAAATCCATGGATGTGTGCGAGAAGATCTACAGAGGGAACTCAGATCCGTAGAAGGAGCTGATGGCAGCGGAGATGGGAGGAAGGATAAGGAGGAGCAGAATCAGAGGAATGCGGTTCGTCGCCGACGGGGTTTATCAAAGTCGGCGAGGCGGAAGCCATGGTGAATCAGTGTTGAAGAAGGGAGGGATGGGAAGAAGCAGTGATGCGCGTGTTGTACAACACAAAAAAAAATCGCGTGTGCCATTTTTCAATTAATCAATCACATCGCTTCTTTCATTCTCACCAGACCGAATTATTCTCACTTGAATCCTCCCCTATATTATATATATATATATATATATATATATATATATATATATATATATATATATATATATATATATATATACCTATATATATATATATACCTATATATATATACCTATATATATATACCTATATATATATACCTATATATATAGATATATAATGTAATGGCCCAGATATAAATATCCGGGTTACGTTTCGAACGTCGGATACCTTCGTTCTGATCTTGCAATCCAGGTACGGGTCGAGGTTTCAAACCTCTTTTAAGGATCAGTATGAAAGCAGGGATTTTGAACCCCAAAATCATCGTAAGGTCGTTGGGTACCCTAATCCTGTCCTAAGGACGAAGTACTAAAACTCATTTAAGAAAATAGAGCAGAAAACGAGATTAAGATACAACGTGCCACGTTAGAGCCGGGTCAAAACCAAATCATAAGTGGAACAATTTACCATTTGGCCAAGTTAGCGGATTAGCCAGGTTCTTCGATTTCGCCAAAGAGACTTCCCGTCACTGAAGCAAGGAGCAAGCAAGAAGAAGGTACCTAACACTATCCACGAAGTCAGGCCCAGTAATCACATGCATATACCTCAATAAAGGATGATCTAATGCAGTACATGATTTAAATCACACAAGCCTGCTTTAAACAGATATAATCATATAAGTGAATAAATACAGTAAAGGCGTCCAAAGAATGCCAAGTGGCATATCCCCAATCTGTACCCACTCCGGGGTCATATATGGCCGTACCCAACTCCGAGGCAGCCTAGGTAGGACGCTCGGTCGGTACCGCAACCTAGGTAGGACGAATGCCCCAATGACCCTAGCAATGGCTCTAAAGATAACTATCGTTCTCTTTTCAAACACATAAAGAATAACGATGCTCATTCATAAGTGCAGGTCCTAAGCATTACTACATGGCATGCTTTTATGCATATGCAATACCTACACACTATATGACACATCAGGCAGGAGGTCCAGGTTGGTGAGTAAGTCCCGTAGGATACTTGCTTGGAAGTGCCGAACAGTAAGATAACACAAGCGAAGTCTAAAAGCAATAAACACCTACAATCATGCCAATGCCATAAGCTACTAAACTAACAACTATACACATAGAATCCAAGTCCTCATACGTTCTCAAAACCAACCGAGAGTAAAACCATTTCAAAACCTTTCCGATACGATAAACATCAACAAGACCATTTTACTCCCAATCCAAACCATCGATAAATCTCACCAACAATATTTCCAAACTTCTTTCCCAAAACATACATTGATCATCAAACTAAGACAAAGAACCCCGACATTTGAAATGACATCCTTTAACATGTTTTTAAGCATAAAATCAGATTATTCAAGTTCCGTCAAAATCCCCTTTCTAATATTAAAATAATATTCTAAAAGCTCGTTCCCCAAATCATTCTCATTTAAAGCATTTCAAAAGGATTTCGGTCAAAAATCGACAAAGGGAGTCCAAAGCATAGTGTGTCGCGGCCGCGACACACTCCCAAAGTCCTCACCGCGAGAAGATGCTCTCGCCGGCTGTGACACTCGGATCTCACGGCCGCGAGAACCGCTGTCGCGACTGTGAGAGGTCTCCTCTACCTCTGGTCTGGGTTTCCATTCTCGCCACGACGACCATGGTTTTACCGCGGCGAGATTGAAACAACTCTTGTCCATTTTTGCTCGTTTTTACTTGATTCAAATCCAGTTCCGTTCAAACTTGGTTTAAGACGTTTCTAACTCAAACATAACTCCAATAATAAACATAACTCCAAAAATATACACAAAAGACCTCAAACAAGGACTAGAAGGGAGAGCGGAAGAGGGATTACCTAGCCTCGTGAGGCTCCTTGAAATCTTGAAGGAAGGGAGTGTTTTGTCTTTGATTCCACAAAACATTGTTATGACAGGGACTAAGAGAGATAGATCTAGCTTAAAAGAAGACCTTTGCAAAGATTTAAATCCAAAACGAGAGGATTCGAAGAGGGACAACTTACCTCGCCCAAAAAAAAGAGAAATGAAGGAATGGGCTCAGATCCTCTTTGTAAGATGTTAGATCTGACTTTTTCTTGACCTCATAAGGTAGATGGGAGTGTAATGAGCAAGTAGAAACAAACGGGGAGGAAAACGGGGCTATAACAAGGGAGAACGAAAGATTTTACCGAGACGTCGCCTGATTGGAATGTTGAACTCGCGGCGGTGAGAGTACTGTTCGCGGCGGCGAGCATGAACTCGCGGTGGAAAACATGGACTCCCGACGGCGAACATGAACTTGTTCTTCTGAGTTCATACTCGCGGCGGCGACAGGGCCTAGTCGCGGCGGCAACATTACCCATAAACGTTTGTTTTCGATGGAAACGACGATGTGAATTTGATTTTTGGGTTGTTTTTGTGAGATGAGATCTTCTTGAGGGACTTTAGAGAATATATAGAGTATGATAAACAAGAAATGGAAGATGAGAGGAGAGAGACATGGATTCAAGGAGAAAAAAGTGAGGATTTTGAGTTTTTGGGATTTTGATCTTCAAGTTGGGATCTTGGAGGCCAGGTGATGTCACTAAAGTAGCCATGTTGAAATGCACAGTTTAGTTCCATATTCTATACACTTTGCATATTTTGGGTTGGGAATATATCGAATTTACGTATAATGTGCTTATTTGCAAGAAATGGAGATCTACATAAGTTTTGGTTTAATATTACAGAATATGGAGCCATTTCGGGAGAAAACCAAGAAGAAAAGACGGAATCAAGAAGCCAAGGAGCAAAGTTACCCGACTCCAGCAAACTCCTCGATATCGAGTACTATACTCGAGATCGACAAAGCCCTGAAGACAGCCCGGAGTCGAGGGGAGCCTGATCGAGGATGCCGCGGAGAGCCACTCGACTTGACTAGAAAGGCCGGACACCATTCCTCGATATTAACGAAGTTCCTCGATATCGACAACACCTGAGAGCCAGCACCCGAGCATGTCGAGAACTAGTCACTCGACCAAGCCAGGCCAGCCTAGTCGATGAACCAAGTCTACTCGATATCCATGAAAGTTGTCGATATCGAGGACCCAAAACCACACTTCCGAGCCATGTCGAGCACCAGATACCCGAGACGCCGAGCCAAGCTGAAGTCGACGTTCGAGTTACTCGAGATCGAGTAGATTTACTCGAGATCGAGGAAAGCTGTCCGGGAGCGCGTTACGCGGTTTGAGCTGTCCTACTCGGATTGGGATTACTTGGGGCCGAAGATTGCCGAGTTCTATCCAAGTCTATCAACTACTATCCATGGAGGAAGAGATTTATCAACTTGAAGATATTTTAGGATTTTAGATATAATTTCCCTTTTTGGATTTAATTTTGTTATTCCATTTATTTATCTTTAAAGCTTTTAGATATAGATTTAGATATAGATAGAGATTTCTACCCTGGAATAGCAAGGATTAGAAGCCTATAAATAAGGCCTTAGGGGGCTGAGTTTTATTCATTCAATGACACAGCAATTAGTAGTAGAGAGAGAGAGAGTGAGTGGCCAAGAGGAGTTGGTGAAGCGAGAGCGGAACTGGCTTCCTTTGGTTGTAAGCTCTATTTTGATTTAATGCAAGTAGTTATTTCCTTTCAAATGATGTCTGAGGTTGCAATGAAGCGCGAGTAGTCCACCCACTTCTAGGGTTGGGGCGAGCCCGACGATAGCCATGCGTGTTTGAGGTAAAGATCCGACTTTTATCATGTTTTAAGAATCTGCTACTTGTTATATGTTTATTACCCATAATCGGAGGTCCATGCTAACAACTTGGATTGTAAACATAAAATCGGTAGAGACAATTAGGGTTTTTTGAAAGAGTTATCTAATTGTTGGAAAAGGCGAAAGCTTAGTCATTTGATGCGAATTATATGATTATCTGTTTCATTCTTGCCTTATACATGTTTGGTTATCGTTGTTGCAAACCCCAATCTTGGAAGTCTTTTACATACAGTTTATTTTCGAGAGTCCCAAAGCCTTTGCCTTTATTTTGTTTCGTTTTAGCTTCTGCCTTACTCGATCTCGACCAACCCTGGTCGATCTCGAGTTACTGATTCTTGATCCCAGATCGCTGTAGCTTCTGTGTGCAGGTCCTCGACAAAGCCAACTCGACGTCAACCAGCTTTACTCGATCTCGAGTAGCCCTAGTCGAGATCGACTACCATCCTGTGACTGCTGCTGCGTTGTTCGACTTGTCCGATCTTCTGTCGACTAACCCTAGTCGAGTTCGAGGACAACTGTAGTTGACTTCTGTCCGTGAGATTTCACCGCTGCCTAGGATCCGCTGACACGCTTCCTCGTGGATCGATCCTGACTTCCCACTGCTGCATCGGGAGGAAGTCTTGTAATTATTTGCAAGGGACGGAATCTGGTTTGCCTTATTTTATTTATAAAGTGGGGACACTGTATATCTTAAGTATGGGATGGGGGAAGGGCTCATTATCATTATTATATGTTTTAGTCTTACTTTTTGGTTTTACATGGTGAAATTTTGTTTTTTATGTTATGTATTCATGTTTAAGTTTTATGCATTTTAGTCTCTTGTCATACTTTAGTCTTATTTCTAGTCATAAAAAAAAAATAATAATAATAAAAGGAAAAAAATGCATGTTTAATTTTTTTGCATTGTCTTAGTTTTTATACCCTAACTTAGATGTCCGATGATGATAAATAATGATCGACTTGATCATGTAAATCCTATGGCATGTTTGGAAGGTTTAGCTTAAGTCCTCGAAATTGTTTTTATGTGGATTGTGAACTTGTGATGAAATTGAGCACATATGATCCTAAGCTAAAGGTTGAAATCCAACAAAATTGTCCTAGTGAGAATTTTGGCCTTATAGGGAGATCATTAAAAATCCCTCTGCTTTCTTGGGGAATTTACTCTTCCTATGCATCTCTAAATGTTGTGATAGTTATTCAAAGCCAATGCATTTATATGTTTATGTAAATGAGAATTAAATGATGGAGGCACCTTTTAAGCCAATTTTATCCTCTCTTTACCTACCCTGCATTATTTCTGCTTGAAGCCAGAACATTAGCCTGAGACTTGTATTATAAACTCCACAAAATTATTCTTAGCCAAATTGAGCCTGACCCCATTTGGGAATTAAGATTTAGAGTTGGTTGGAATGATGGTTTGTGGAAGAAATGAGCTTATGTTTCATTTCAAGTGAGGAGGATTTTTGAACTTATTGAGATATGGGTTGGTTCTATATTTTTATCATTCTATGCATATTATGTAAAAGGATTTTTGGCTCACCATATAAATGCACTAGTTTTATTTTATTTTATTTTCGTTTCAAAAAAAAATAGAAAAAAGAGAAAAAACAACCAAAAGAATGTGATTATGAAAAAAGTGCATGAGCCAAATTTACCTTATTTCTTTCATTTTCGTAAGATTCTTTGGAGAGGTTAGTTAAGTTTGAAAGGTTATGTACTTCATTGAGATAAGTTGGGGAGTTTGGTTGATGCATACATTTGAGAGTCATGGTTTGGTTGAGTTGTGTTGGAGATTTAGGAGTCTTGATTCCCGAATTTTATTAAGCACCACATGACCAAATAATTCCATACCCTTGTATTTCTTACCAAGCCCCATTACAACCCCGCCGAATGGAATCTTCTTTGAAGACTTCTATTGAGCGAAGTCGTCTTGATAATTCTTGTTGCAATTACATAATTGGTTGCGAAGTGGATTTATATTTAAATTGCAATGTTTATGAGATTGTATATGAAATTGAGTTGAGAGTTGATCTGCATAGCCTAAACACATTGAGAGTTGAGTGTAAACACATTATCCCTGTGAGGTTGGATTTATGTTGCCTATGCCTATGGATCGCTCATATATGTGTGATGACGTTAAATTCACTTGTCTTACATTGCTACTACTTGAGATGTTGCTTTTGACAAAAGGCGAAGACTTGAAGGATGTGTTGTAGGTCTTGGTTCTTGTTTGGTTATTGCTTGAGGACAAGCAAGTCTAAGTATGGGGTGATTTGGTGTCTCTAAAGTAGCCATGTTGAAATGCATATTTTAGTTCCATATTCTATACACTTTGCATATTTCGGGTTGGGAATATGTCAAATTTATGTAGTATATGCTTATTTGCCAGAAATAGAGATCTACATAAGTTTCTGTTTAATATTGCAGAATATGGAGCCATTTCGGGAGAAAACCAAGAAGCAAAGACAGGAGCCCAAAGCTACTCGATATCGACAAGTTTTAGTCGATATCGACAAACCATGTCTAGGCACATCACTGATCGAGGAGAACCATGTCGAGAAGCTAAAGACGAGCCAACCCGACTCCAAGAAGTTCCTCGAGATCGAGTACTATACTCGATATCGACAACACCTGAGAGCCAGCACCCGAGCATGTCGAGAACCAGCCACTCGGCCAAGCCAGGCCAGCCTAGTCGATGAACCAAGTCTACTCGATATCGATGAAAGTTGTCGATATCGAGGACCCAGAACCACACTTCCGAGCCATGTCGAGCACCAGATACCCGAGACGCCGAGCCAAGCTAAAGTCGACGTCCGAGTTACTCGAGATCGAGGAAAGTTGTCCGGGAGCGTGTTACGCGGTTTGAGTTGTCCTACTCGGATTGGGATTACTTGGGGCCGAAGATTGCCGAGTTCTATCCAAGTCTATCAACTACTATCCATGGAGGAGGAGATTTATCAACTTGAAGATATTTTTGGATTTTAGATATAATTTCCCTTTTTGGATTTAATTCTGTTATTCCATTTATTTATCTTTAAAGCTTTTAGGTATAGATTTAGATATAGATAGAGATTTCTACCCTTGAATAGCAAGGATTAGAAGCCTATAAATAAGGCCTTAGGTGGCTGAGTTTTATTCATTCAATCACACAACAATTAGTAGTAGAGAGAGAGAGTGAGAGTGAGTGGCCAAGAGGAGTTGGTGAAGCGAGAGCGGAATTGGCTTCCTTTGGTTGTAAGCTCTGTTTTGATTTAATGCAAGTAGTTATTTCCTTTCAAATGATGTCTGAGGTTGCAATGAAGCGCGAGTAGTCCACCCACTTCTAGGGTTGGGGCGAGCCCCACGATAGCCATGCATGTTTGAGGTAAAGATCCGACTTTTATCATGTTTTAAGCATCTGCTACTTGTTATGGGTTTATTACCCATAATCGGAGGTCCATGCTAACAACTTGGATTGTAAACATAAAATCGGTAGAGACAATTAGGGTTTTTTGAAAGAGTTGTCTAATTGTTGGAAAAGGCGAAAGCTTAGTCCCTTTGATGCGAATTATATGATTATCTGTTTCATTCTTGCCTTATACATGTTTGGTTATCGTTGTTGCAAACCCCAATCTTGGAAGTCTTTTACATACAGTTTATGTTCGAGAATCCCAAAGCCTTTGCCTTATTTTGTTTCGTTTTAGCTTCTGCCTTACTCGATCTCGACCAACCCTGGTCGATCTCAAGTTACTGATTCTCGATCCCAGATCGCTGTAGCTTTTGTGTGCAGGTCCTCGACAAAGCCAACTCGACGTCAACCAGATTTACTCGATCTCGAGTAGCCCTAGTCGAGATCGACTACCATCCTGTGACTGCTGTTGCGCTGTTCGACTTGTCCGATCTTCTGTCGACTAACCCTAGTCGAGATCGAGGACAACTGTGGTCGACTTCTGTCCGTGAGATTTCACCGCTGCCTAGGATCCGCTGATACGCTTCCTCGTGGATTGATCCTGACTACCCACTGCTGCATCGAGAGGAAGTCTTGTAATTATTTGCAAGGGACGGAATCTGGTTTGCCTTATTTTATTTATATTTTATTGCAAGTCTCAATTTCCTCCTACAACACTAGGGTTGCTTCTTTGCTCGAATTTGGAGGCCTGAGGATTCCTTTGGGGATTGGTGACCATTTATATAGGAGAGAGAGAGGCTCATTAGGGTTTTGATTAGCTAGAAGACAAAACACATAAAGAGGAGAGAGAGAGTGTATGTGTGGTCTGAGGGAGGAGAGAGAGAGAGTGTATGTGTGGTCCGAGGGAGGAGAGAGAGAGAGTGATTCCGCTCTCCCGACCTTGAATCCTGACATCCGACATCCCAAACACGACATTTAGAAAATCTGATCAGGAATTCAAATTCATTTCAAATGACACTCGAAATCCTCAAAATCAAATTCCAATAGATAAGATTTAGAGTCCGTCCAATTGAATTTTAAAAGCATGTCGGGAAATTTTCTAAGGACTTTCCAAAAATAGAAATTGCTCGAGGACGGGTTTTTCTGAAGCTCTTCCCTTTTAGAAATTCCCAAAATCCGGTCGTTACATTCCTCCACTTCTAAAAACAAGTCTCGTCCCTGAGACTAAAGCTTCAAAACCATACAATTCATTCAACCAAAGAAGTTCGCTTTTTTTTTTTTCGAAAACAGTTTCTAAAACCTCCTAATCCCGAATCGGCCACCCAAGCCGAAACTCGAGAGGTGGATACATCCACCTCTAAGGGCTAGTCTCGCATTTCCTTCCTAGGTCCAGAATCATTCCATCATCATTTCCAAATTAATTTGAACATAAGTAACTCCACTCATCAACTCATAATATCACCAGCCGCCTCTCATATGGAAAATCTCAACATCAATCATGATAATCTCAACCAATCGACATCTCAACCGCATAACATGTTTTCCCATAACATAAATCATACCATTCTTTCAAACTACGCTAAAACAAATAACAAAATCTCAGCATCATATCACGAGTCATAAAGTATATCTATATCATACTGAAGGCATCACACGTGCATAATTGAATTCTCATAACTTATCACGCAAGCACACATGTCAAGAAATCAATGGGTTAGGTGCTATGGAGTTAGTATGCAGCTACAAGTCAAATCTCACGATCGCATATCAACATCACAATACCAGTAGAACCAGTCATAACAGGGTTTTTTTTAATGCATACACAACTCACATAATCATCTTATCAACCTATCCAAATTCTATTCCGCATTGCAATAACAGATTTGTCATGTCAACCATTAGCATTATAAAGGTATCCATCGCGAAATTTCATCATAAGATCAACGAAACAACACTGATTGTCACCCATTAACACAACAAGGTAATGCTATTCAAGATTCAGTCAAAGGCAAGATCTAACCATATACCAAGCATCAAAGTGCTAACATACTCACAAAACATCATTTCAACTCATTACAATACCATATAATGATCATTTAGTCATCAGGCACCATTATCTAATATATACAAATCATATTCATGCTCCGAGTCATATTCATCATTTAACATATCAATAATCCTGCTTACCAACCATATAATACAACATCATGATTACCCCCACATAATATAACATCATGCTTACCACCACATAATATAACATCATGCTTACCATCACATAATATAACCTAATGCTTTCACATAATAACACATTATTATCTCATGTATCATATCACAACACATCTTATCATGCTTCTAAAACAACATAATAGGATAGCAAAACATCAATATATCATGATAGCACTTGTCACTTTCAACTAGATTTCAATATTGTATATTAACATGTAATATCATTCGATATCAGGTTCATCATGGTCGCTAACTAACATCATGCCAGTACATATTAACAAGTCATGTAAGCAAGAAAATTCCCACATCACCACTCGTCAAAATAAAACGCAATTCCTCTCGCCCGATTCTGATTCCCGGCCAAGACCAATCTTCTTCTAGACTCACAAATATCAATTCAGACAAAATCCCCTAAGGAAGTCCGATGTCCATGTTTTGTGCCAAGTTTTATATTAACTATTATATCGATTTCAGTATGCATTTCAAGCATTTGGGCTAGAATAGTATATAATCTAAGTAGTTTATGCTTATTTGCCAAATTATGGAGTCTACACTAGTTTTTGTTTAATTTCGCAGAAATCGGACGCACTTTGGAGCTTAAAGAAAAGTCATGAAGAAGCTAAGGATGGTGCAGCTGGAGAAAACGTTATTTTTCACCATTCATCGCTCTGAATCAAGCTTTGGTATCTTCATGAAAGTTGTAGCCCTCGAAAAGAGCTTTCCAACACATGGTCATATGCGTCAATCCAATGAACGACAACTCGGGAAATTGCGTTTCAAGAACAGAGCAGAATGTTGAGAACTGACACATCTACTCGACGTCGACCAAACCACTGAACCGCACCTGAGCTCAAGGAGAAGAACCGGATCGAGAAGCTGTGAAGAGTACTCGAAGTCGAGTACACCCTACTTGACATCGACCAGGCTTGGTCGAAGTCGACTACGCTATTTTGGGCCGAGGACAAGTTGGGCCATTTCGAGCATATGTGGACAACTTGGGCATGAAGCAAGGTTGGATCCATCATGTTATATCAAGATCTAGCTATGGGGAGAATGATTTATCCACTTGAAGATATTTAGATAGTTTTCCTTTTTGATAAATGTTCCTTTTTATTTAAGTTTTATCTTTAGATATAGATAGAGATTTCCTTTCTTGGTTAGCAAGTACTGGAAGCCTATAAATAAAACCCATGGGGCTAGTTTTTATTGATTCAATCTTAGGGAGAGAAGTAGGAGAAGAGGTAGAGAGAGAGTGGAGGCCGAGAGGAGTTAAGGAGCGAGAGCAAGTTGACTTCGATCGGTTGTAAGCTTTGGTTGAGTTTAATACAAGTTATTTCTTTTACATCAATGATGTCTGCGATTGCGATGAAGAGCGAGTAGTCCACCCACTTCTAGGGTCGGGGTGAGCACGACGATAGCCATGCGTGTTTGAGGTAAAGATCCGACCTTTATCATGTTTTGAGCATCTACTACCTTTTGTGTGTTTATTATCTATCTAATAGAGATCCATGCTAACAACTTGGATTATAAACATAAAATCGGTAGATACAATTAGGGTTTCTTGAAAGAGTTGTCTAATTGTTGGAAAAGGTGAAAGCTTGATCCTTCGATGCGATTTGCATGATTATCGTTATTTATCTTGCCTTATGCATGTTTAGTTATCGTTGTTGCAATCCCCGATCTTGGAAGTCTTTTTCATATATTGTTTAAAGTTCGAGATTTTGCATTCGTTTAAGTTACTGTTTCTACTCGACTTCGACTAGACTCTAGTCAACGTCGACCACTGACTTTCGATCGAGCAAGATCGCTGTTGCTTATTGATGTCACCAAAGTAGCCATGTCTTTATGCATATTTTAGTTCCATATTCTTTACATTTTGCATATTTCGGGTTGGGAATATGTCGGATTTATGTAGTATATGCTTATTTGTCAGAAATGGAGGTCTACATAAGTTTCTGTTTAATATTGCAGAATATGGAACCATTTCGGGTGAAAATCAAGAAGCGAGAACCGAAGCTCAAAGTCACTTGACATCGACAAGCCTTAGTCGATCTCGATGAATCACGCCTAGACACACCCTAGTCGAAGAGCACATGTCGAGGAGCGAAAGACGAGCCAACCCGGAGCCAAGAAGGGATTATCCGGATCTAAGGAGTAATTACCCGGAGTCGAGGAGAGACTACCCGACCATGCCCGGACATCTTCCTCGAGATCGAGCACTGTTACCCGATGTCGACAAAGCCGGGGAGCCATGACCGAGCACATCGAGAAGATCCACCCGACATTGCCGAGCACACCAGTCGATGAGCCCAGGTTCATCGAGATCGAGGACCACTTCTCGAGATCGAGTACACATGTGAGCCTGTGTCCGAGCATGTCGACAAGAGGCTACCCGATACACCAAGCCGACCAAGTCGATGAGTCACCCAACTCGATATCGAGTAAGGGTACTCGAGATCGACGATACCCAGGAGCCCTATCCGAGCCTGTCGAGCACCAGCTAGCCGAGACGCCGAGCCAGCCCAGTCAACCAACACTTTTCCTCGAGATCGAGTAGCCTTACTCGAGATCGAGGAAGCCTCCAGAAGCCGCGTAACGCGTTTTGATCTATCTTACTTGGATTGGGATTACTTGGAGCCGAAGAAAGCCGAGTCTATTCGGGATCCATCAAGTTCTGTCTATGGAAGACAAGATCTATCAACATGAAGAGACTTACCTATTTAGATTTAATTTCTTTTTTTTTTAGATTTAATTATGTTATTCAATTTATTTATCATTTAGCTTTTAGATATAGTTTTAGATATAGATAAAGATGTTTCTATCCTTGAATAGCAAGGATTAGAAGGCTATAAATAAAGCCCATGGGGCTGATTTCCATTCATTCAATTTTCAGAGACAATTCGATTCCAGTAGGAGAAGTAGAATTAGTAGAGAGAGAGAGAGAGTGAGTGGCCAAGAGGAGTTGGTGAAGCGAGAGCGGAATTGGCTTCCTTTGGTTGTAAGCTCTATTTTATTTTATTAATGCAAGTTTATTTCCTTTTATTATTGATGTCTTTAATTATGATGAAGCGCGAGTAGTCCACCCACTTCTAGGGTTGGGGCGAGCCCGACGATAGCCATGCGTGTTTGAGGTAAAGATCCGACCTTTATCATGTTTTGAGCATCTACTACTTGTTATGTGTTTATTACCCATCTAATGGAGGTCCATGCTAACAACTTGGATTGTAAACATAAAATCAGTAGAGACAATTAGGGTTTCTTGAAAGAGTTGTCTAATTGTTGGAAAAGGCGAAAGCTTAGTCCTTTGATGCGATTCACATGATTATCTGTTTTATCTCGGCCTTATGCATGCTTGGTTATCGTTGTTGCAAACTCCAATCTTGGAAGTCCTTTTTATACAGTTTAGTTCAAATCCCCAAAGCCTTTGCATTTATTTTCTTTCGTTTTATTCTCTCTCTTCCTCGAGATCGAATAACACAACTCGATCTCGACTACTGATCTTCGACCCAGGTCACCGTGTGCAGGTGCTCGACAAGACAAGCCGACGTCGACAAGGACCCTACTCGATCTCGAGTAGCCATTTGTCGAGATCGAGTAGCTTTTGCCGAGGGCCTGTGCTTGCTGCTGCGTTGTGTTCGACTGTCCGATCTTCTATCGAGTTGCTGTACTCGAGATCTAGGACCCCTGTTGTCGTCTTCTGTCCGTGAGATTTCTCCGCTGCCTAGGATCCGCTGACACGCTTCCTCGTGGATCGATCCTGACTTCCCACTACTGCATCGGGAGGAAGTCTTGTAATTATTTGCAAGGGACGAAATCTGGTTTGCTGTGATTTATTTATATTTTAATTTTCATACTCGATTTCCTCTTATCAACAAATTGGCGCCGTAGCCGGGGAAGCTATCATTCGCGCCTTAGGTAGTTAAAATCTCACGTTCTCTTTGAGTTTACTTTACAGGTGTATGCGCCGTTCTGGTCAACTACCTGAGTTTGACGGCTTAGACAACCCAAAACGTCATACAAGCCCACGCTAGACTGAAAAGAGCCATGGCAGCCGCAGAAACACAGGAGCAGCTGATACAGAGGCTTACAAGGGAACTAGCCGCAAAGGATACTACTATCGCTGCTGAAAGGGTAGCGAGGGAACAAGAAGCTGAGCGCGCAAGGCAAGCAGAAGCTGAGCTTGCCCAATATCCAACCACTGCTGAGGATTATATGCATCCAACTCTCGTCTTGCCTGAATCGGCGATTCTTATCCCTGAAAACTCTTTTGAAATTCGCACTCAATTTCTTATAGAGCTTAAAAATAATGCTTTTTATGGCAAATTTAATGAGTGCCCTCTTGAACATATTTCCAATTTTTCTGACATGTGCCGTACTCTTGTTGAAGGTACTACGCTGGAATATGTCAAGATGAAAGCTTTTCGCTGGTCTCTCGCTGGGCCTGCACTAAAGTGGCTTGAAGGGCTGAAACCAAGATCACTCACAACAAGGGCCCAAGTAGAGCAAGAGTTTCTGAATAAATTCTTCCCACCCGCCAAGACAGCACTCCTCCGCCAGAAAATCACCGCCTTCAAACAGAAGCCTGGGGAACCGCTGGCAAAGGCATGGGAATACTACAAAGAACTGCTGCGATCTTGCCCTACTCATGGACAGCCACCCTACGTCATTCAGGAGATCTTCTTCAACTCTCTTGATCAAGTCACTAAGGAAAGAATCAACCAGTATACTCGCTATGAGTATCTGACGATGCCACCAATTGACGCTTGGGGTGTGCTAGACAAGCTCACCAATTATGACAACAAATATGGATCTACTGCAAACTATGAGGAGAACTCCTATGCCAGGCCAGCACCATCTATGCCACTCTATGAGCCAACAAAGGAGATTGACCCAGATGTCAGGGAGCAGTTCTAGAGAGACCAGAATCGCAAGCTCCTCAAGCAAGTCAAATACCTGTCTGTCAACCAGCCTTGCATAGAATGCGGATCACAAAGGCACACCACTACTGAGTGCCCACACACTGAGCAAGTCAGTTTGGCAGAGACACATGAAGAGGTAGCCTATGCTGGGGGTCCCAATCGCTACATGGGAGATCAAAGGTTCTATCAACCAAAGTGGAACCAAGGTCCCCCTAGGAACCCCCCACCATACAGAGCTCTAGGACATCCAGAAAGGGATCAAAAGAAAGACGATCTGCAGCTGATCCTTGATGAGATGCGCCAAAATCATACACAGAACCTGCAGGCTACAAACACCATCAACAATCAGCTCTAGAGTTTCAATATAAAATTTGGAGAACTGGACATCTAGAAAAGAGGAATAGAGACGCAGATGGGACAAATCGCTGCACAGATCCCACGACCATCCGGACAGCTCCCTGGGCAAACAGAACCAAATCCTAAAGGGAAGACCGGACACGTCGCAGCTATCAAACTCAGAAGTGGGCATCAATTACACGAGCCAGAGGTCGGGAAACATCAAGACAAGGCAAAGCAGCAACTTGAGACAGAGAAAAATCTACTCGATCTCGAGGAGCTCGTACTCGACCTCGACAAGAAGCTGCTCGACACAGACCAGAACCTGAGCTCGGACTCCACTGCGCAGCCCAGCAAGTCGAAGTCGACCACCCAAGTCGATCTCGAGGAGCCTCTGGTCGAGATCGAGGAACAGCAAGCCGACGTCGATGACTCTGCAGCACCTCCGACGTATGAGCTGGGTCCGAAGCAGAAAAAGCCATTGCCTTTCCCTTCCAAAGCACAGAAAGATCCCACTGCAGGTAGGTTTACCAGATTTGTTATTATGCTGCAAGAACTGAATGTTTCTATTCCTTTTTACAGAAGCCCTGCAAGAGATGCCTGGATATGTCAAATTTCTGAAGGAAATCCTGAGCAAGAAGCGATCCATCTCAGAGATCGCAGGCGAATGCAAAGTACTCCACTTCCCTGAAAAGAGACTTGACCCTGGTAAGTTTTCTGTTACTGTGGGTTTTGGGCAGTATAAATATGAGTCTCTGTGTGATTTAGGAGCAAGTGTAAGTATCATGCCTCTATCAATCTGGCGAAAGGTAAAGATAGGATGCATAGAGCCTGTGCATGCCAAACTATACATGGCAAACAATACAGTGATCATCCCTACATGTATAGTTGAGAATGTCCCCGTCCAGGTTGGTAAATTCTTTGTTCCAGCAGATTTCCTTATCATAGATTGTGCTGAAGATCCTACTAGCCCTATTATTCTTGGTAGACCATTCTTAGCTACTGCAGATGCCAGAACTAGTGTCAAGAATCGCTCGCTCACCTTCACCATAGGCGATGAGGTTTTGGATTTCTCTTTTGGCCCTGCAAAAGAGGAAATTTCATGGCTGGAGGTAAAGAGCATCAGCAACCACGGGACCCAGCAAACAACGGAGGAAAGCGCTAGCACTGTACTCGAGGTCGACAAGAGCAACTCGATCTCGACAAGCCTCTGTCGATGTCGATAACCTCTGCTGAGCCACTGACTTGCCAAGAGCCTAAGTATGGGGTCCCTATACTCGATCTCGACCAGCCGTACTCGACATCGACAAGCCCCAAGCCCAAAGAGTTCTGTTTTGGGTCCGAAAAGGTAAGTTCAAGTATGAATTCTACTCCCCCTCAGTCCATAAAGAAAATTTTCAATAATTTAAGGGGAGGTAAGGCCCCATGGCGAGAAAATCTGCAAAAGCTTAGAGCTGGAAGGAAGAAGAAGAAAGAGAAGGGATATGATGCAAGCAACCACCTGTCAGCTGAGCTTGCATACTACCATCAAGACCTAGATGATCCAGGAGAAGGGCCAAGCATGAGCGGGCCCCACACTAATTTAAGGGGAGGTAAGGCCCCGTGGCGAGAAAATCTGCAAAAGCTTAGAGCTGGAAGGAAGAAGAAGAAAGAGAAGGGAGATGATGCAAGCAACCACCTGTCAGCTGAGCTTGCATACTACCATCAGGACCTAGATGATCCAGGAGAAGGGCCAAGCATGAGCGGGCCCCACACTAATGGTCCTTGAGCGCAAACGGAGAAGTCGGCCTAGCGACTCTAAAATCTAGAGCATGTATATAAACTTTATGAATTTTGGGACTTTTTGAACCTTTTGGTTTTTGTTTTTGGTTTTGGTTTTATGTCTTTTAGAATACTTCATGTGGATAGTCTTGTTTTTGTGTGCGATCCAATACTTTTAGGTCGGCAAGCATATAAGGATCGCGAAAAGTGGAATAAAGAAGTCCTTGAAAAACAGTCAGAATCAACGAAGGCCAAGTCACCGACGACAAGGAGGAGCAGCCCAGACACTCGTCGATATCGAGTAGGCCAACTCGATATCGACTAAGCCACCAGAAGCTCCTCGACTTTAGAAACCGCTGGACGCAGACGAAGCTCCTCGAGATCGAGTACCCTGTACTCGAGATCGACAAGGAACTTTCCTCGACCTGCACTGATTCGCCCTCCTCGATATGTTATCCTGTGAGTTCCTTCCTTTACTCTTGTTTTTATTTAATTTTTATACAGTGGCGACAATGTATATTTTAAGTATGGGGTGGGGGAAGGGCTCATTATCATTATTATATGTTTTAAGTCTTGCTTTTTGATTTTACATGGTGAAATTTTAATTTTTATGTTATGCATTCATGTTTAAATTTTATGCATTTCCATACTTTAGTCTTGTTTTTAGTTGCATAAGATAAAAAATAAAAAAAAAAAATATAGAAAATGTCGAAAAAGAAAAAAAAGAAAAAGAAAAAATGCATGTTTAAATTTCTGCATTGTCTTAGTTTTTATACCCTAACTTAGATGTCCTATGATGATAAATAATGACTGACTTGATCATATATATCCTATGGCGTGTTTGGAAGGTTTAGCCTAAGTCCTCAAAATTATTTTATGTGGAGTGTGAACTTGTGATGAAATTGAGCACATATGATCCTAAGCTAAAGGTTAAAATCCAACAAAAATTGTCCTAGTGAGATTTTTGGCCTTATAGGGAGAACATTAAAAATCCCTCTGCTTTTTCTTGAGTGTATTTACTCTTCCTATGCATCTCTAAATGTTGTGATAGTTATTCAAAGCCAATGCATTTATATGTTTATGTTAATGAGAATTAAATGATGGAGGCACCTTTTAAGCCAATTTTATCCTCTCTTTATCTACCCTGCATTATCCCTGCTTGAAGCCAGAACATTAGCCTGAGACTTTTATTGTGAACACCACAAAATTATCCTTAGCCAAAATTGAGCCTGACCCCCATTTGGGAATTAAGACTTAGAATGGTTGAAATGATGATTTGTGGAAAGAATGAGCTTATGTCGCATTCCAAGTAGGAAGGATTTTTGGAATTTATTGAGATATGGGTTGGTTTTATATTTTTATCTTGCTATGCATATTATGTAAAAGGACTTTTGGCTCACCATATAAATGCACTAGCATTAGTTTTATTTTATTTTCGTAAAAAAAAAATCGAAAAAAAAAGTGTATATGTTTATGAATAAAAAGTGCATGAGCCAAATTTACCTTATTTCTTTCATTATTTCGCAAGATACATACTTTGGAAAGGTTGAGAAAGTTTGAAAGGTCACATACTTCATTGAGATAAATGGGAGAGTTTGGTTGATGCATATGATTGAGAGTTGTGGTTTGGTTGAGTTGTGTTGGAGATTTAGGAGTCTTGATTCCCGAATTTTATTAAGCACCACATGGCCAAATAATTCCATACCCTTATATTTCTTACCAAGCCCCATTACAACCCCGCCGAATGGAATCTTCTTTGAAAACTTCTATTGAGCGAAGTCCTCCTGATAATTCTTGTTGCATTTTCATAATTGGTTGCGAAGTGGATTCATATTTAAATTACAATGTTTATGAGATTGTATATGGAATCGAGTTGAGAGTTGATCTTCATAGCCTAAACACATTGAGAGCTGAGTGTAAACACATTATCCTTGTGAGGTTGGATTTATATTGCCTATGCCTATGGATCGCTTATATATGTGTGATGACGTTAAATTCACTTGTCTTACATTGCTACTATTTGAGATGTTGCTTTTGACAAAGGCGAAGACTTGAAGGATGTGTTGTAGGTCTTGGTTATTGTTTGGTGATTGCTTGAGGACAAACAAGTCTAAGTATGGGGTGATTTGATGTCTCCAAAGTAGCCATGTCTTTATGCATATTTTAGTTCCATATTCTTTACATTTTGCATATTTCGGGTTGGGAATATGTCGGATTTATGTAGTATATGCTCATTTGTCAGAAGTTGAGGTCTACATAAGTTTCTGTTTAATATTGCAGAATATGGAACCATTTCGGGAGAAAATCAAGAAGCGAGAACTGAAGCTCAAAGTCACTCGACATCGACAAGCCTTAGTCGATCTCGATGAATCACGCATAGACACACCCTAGTCGAAGAGCACATGTCGAGGAGCGAAAGACGAGCCAACCCGGAGCCAAGAAGGGATCATCCGGATCTAAGGAGTAATTACCCGGAGTCGAGGAGAGACTACCCGACCATGCCCGGACATCTTCCTCGAGATCGAGCACTGTTACCCGATGTCGACAAAGCCGGGGAGCCATGACCGAGAACATCGAGAAGATCCACCCGACATTGCCGAGCACACCAGTGGATGAGCCCAGGTTTGTCGAGATCGAGGACCACTTCTCGAGATCGAGTACACATGTGAGCCTGTGTCCGAGCATGTCGACAAGAGGCTACCCGATACACCAAGCCGACCAAGTTGATGAGTCACCTAATTCGATATCGAGTAAGGGTACTCGAGATCGACGATACCCAGGAGCCCTATTCGAGCCTGTCGAGCACCAGCTAGCCGAGACGCCGAGCCAGCCCAATCGACCAACACTTTTCCTCGAGATCGAGTAGCCTTACTCGAGATCGAGGAAGCCTCCAGAAGCCGCATAACGCGTTTTGATCTATCCTACTCGGATTGGGATTACTTGGAGCTGAAGGAAGCCGAGTCTATCTGGGATCCATCAAGTTCTATCTATGGAAGACAAGATCTATCAACATGAAGAGACTTACCTATTTAGATTTAATTTCCTTTTTTTTAGATTTAAATATGTTATTCAATTTATTTATCATTTAGCTTTTAGATATAGTTTTAGATATAGATAAAGATGTTTCTATCCTTGAATAGCAAGGATTAGAAGGTTATAAATAAAGCCCATGGGGCTGATTTCCATTCATTCAATTTTCAGAGACAATTCGATTCCAGTAGGAGAAGTAGTAGTAGAGAAAGAGAGAGAGTGAGTGGCCAAGAGGAGTTGGTGAAGCGAGAGCGGAATTGGCTTCCTTTGGTTGTAAGCTTTATTTTATTTTATTAATGCAAGTTTATTTCCTTTTATTATTGATGTCTTTAATTATGATGAAGCGCGAGTAGTCCACCCACTTCTAGGGTTGGGGCGAGCCCGACGATAGCCATGCGTGTTTGAGGTAAAGATCCGACCTTTATCATGTTTTGAGCATCTACTACTTGTTATGTGTTTATTACCCATCTAATGGAGGTCCATGCTAACAACTTGGATTGTAAACATAAAATCAGTAGAGACAATTAGGGTTTCTTGAAAGAGTTGTCTAATTGTTGGAAAAGGCGAAAGCTTAGTCCTATGATGCGATTCACATGATTATCTGTTTTATCTCGGCCTTATGCATGCTTGGTTATCGTTGTTGCAAACCCCAATCTTGGAAGTCGTTTTTATACAGTTTAGTTCGAATCCCCAAAGCCTTTGCATTTATTTTCTTTCGTTTTATTCTCTATCTTCCTCAAGATCGAATAGCACAACTCGATCTCGACTACTGATCTTCGACCTAGGTCGTTGTAGCTTTTGTGTGCAGGTGCTCCACAAGACAAGCCGACGTCGACAAGGACCCTACTCGATCTTGAGTAGCCATTTGTCGAGATCGAGTAGCTTTTACCGAGGGCCTGTGCTTGCTGCTGCGCTGTGTTCGACTGTCCGATCTTCTGTCGAGTTGCTGTACTCGAGATCTAGGACCCCTGTTGTCGACTTCTGTCCGTGAGATTTCTCCGCTGCCTAGGATCCGCGGACACGCTTCCTCGTGGATCGATCCTGACTTCCCACTACTGCATCGGGAGGAAGTGTTGTAATTATTTGCAAGGGACGGAATCTGGTTTGCTGTGATTTATTTATATTTTAATTTGCATACTCGATTTCCTCTTATCAACACTTCTGTCTCTACAGTACTCGACAGGCTACTCGACTACGACCAACCTACTCGACGTCGAGTAAGGCTAGTCGACGTCGGCCACCACCCAGCATCTTCTGTTGCTCGGATTCGACTGTACTGACCCCTGTCGACTACCACCTAGTCGAGGTCGAATACCACTGTGGTCGATCACCACCCGTGAGATTCTTCCGCTGCCTAGGATCCGCTGACCAACTTCCTCGTGGATCATTCCTGACTTCCTACTGCTACATCGGGAAGAAGTCTTGTAATCCTTTGCGTGGGCACAAATCTGGTTTGATTTATATTTCTATATTTTGAACTCGATTTCCTCCTGTCAACAAATTGGCGTCGTTGCCGGGGAAGCTATCATTCGCGCCTTAGGTAGTTAGATCTCATGTTTTCCTTGAGTTTTCTTCTACAGGTGGATGCAGGACACCTTCGAGTGTTTGGGAACATGGGCCGAAAGGGAAAGAGAGAGACGGTATGCAAAAGAATTGGAATATTTGAGATGGCTATACATTGTTGATGAGGAGGCATGGCTTGAGGAAGTACGCGCATTTAGGAAGCTACAAGAGTCATCAAAATCTCCGCCAGAAGCCCCAATCCTGCTAGAAGAAGGATCCGAACCTGAGGTCAACCTCGACCAACACCTGGTCGATGTCAACCCATCTCCAGTCGATATCGACCTATCTCCAGTCGATACCCAGGTATGTCCCTCCGCGATCTCAATTCCAACTTTGCTACCAGTTTTTGAAAAACCACTTGAAGGACCCCAAGAAGAAGAAGCGCTAGAAAAGAAGAAGTCGGACATCGTTGCCCATGTTGTTTCAAAGTCACTTTTACCTTATAAGGTAAAGGCCATCCCCGACGATTTTGAGCAACCGATGTTCGTGTTCAAGTATGGGGTCCTCGTAAAGTGGCATGAATCTCCACAGGATGAGAAGGAAATATCTCTTCCCACTCCACCACTCTGCTATGGTGGAGATGCCCAAACAAATCAAACTATGAAGATAAGGGGATACGATGATGAGGTATGCGAATTTTCTTTATATATTCCCTTATGCAGGCTACCTGGAGCCCAGGAAGATGAATGGGTGGAGCCATGGAGCATTCACTCGGGGAGATTTAAACTTCACCATATGATGCCCCCGGATGACATTCCACACTTCCCGCCACCGGAGGAACCACCAGACCCACCTATACTTCTGGACAAAGATGAGCCAAGCTAATGCTTAAAACGGAGAAGTCGGCCTAGCGACTCTAAAATCTAGAGCATGTACATAAAACTTTTGAATTTTGGGACTTTGAAGCTTTTGGTTTTGGTTTTGTTTGTTTTTTGTTTTTAGTTTTGCATGCTTCATGTAGAAGGTCTTGTCTTCGTGCGAAAATCTAACATTTTTATAGGTCAAGAAGCATAAAGGATCACAAAGAGAGGAAGAAGAAGTCCCTGAAAGATAGTCGAAATCGACTAGGCCAAGTCGAGACCGACTACGAAGAGGATCGAGTACAACACCTTACTCGATGTCAAGTAGGCCACTCGACGTCGACCACCCAGGAGCATCCTCGACTTCATCATTCACTCGACGCAACAGATCTGTACACGACATCGACCACACCTACTCGACGTCGACCACCTCAGTCCACTCGACGACCCTGTTTTGACTCTACGACGCGTTATTCGGTGAGTTCCTTCCTTTATCTCTGTTTCATATTGATTTTATATATTGAGGACACTGTATATTTTAAGTATGGGGTGGGGGAAGAGCTTAATATTATTTATTTATGTTTTATTCTTGCTTTTAGTTAAACATGGTGAATTTTGAGTAAATTTTAAAATTTTTGTGCATAATTGCTAAACTCAAAGTTCTATGAGACATCTCCCAATGCTTGTAAATTGTTCAAGAAATAGTGTCATGGAAGTGATATTGAACTCGACGATGCAAACTCAGACATCTTTGATTGAAAGGAAATAACTTGCATTAAACTAAATTCAACGATTTTACAATCCCGGCGATCCAACTCTCGTTGAACGCCAAAACCCTAAAACCTTCGAACTCCTAAATCTCTACTTGGAACTACTTCTCTTTGTCTGAAATTGAATGATTAAAACTGAGCCCCATGGGCTTTATTTATAGACTTCATTCCCTAGCTATTCTAGGAAAGAAGATATCTATCTATATCTAAAACTTTATCTAAAACTTGAAAGATAAATAAAATGTTTTAAGGAAATAAATCTATAAGGAAGAGATAAAACTAAATAGGGTAAGTCTTCATGATGTTGATAGATCTTGTCTCCTTGGATAGAACTTGATGGATTTGGATAGAATCTTCGGCCAAATCGACTTTCCTTCACGCCCAAGGAATCCCAAGTCTAGTCGGATTGTTCCTCGTCGAGAAGTTTCTGGAAACGGCTCTACTCGACTTCGACAAGGCTTCGTCGACCTCGAGTAGGATTCCTCGTCTCGGCTAACTGGTGCTCGATGTGGCTCGGTCTTGGCTCACGGTGCTCGTCGACCTCGAGTAGCCCTAGTCGACCTCGAGTAGACTGGCTTGCCGACTAGGTCTTCTCGAGTGACTCCGCTCGATGGACTCCGGATCTGGACTCAGAAGCTTGTCGATCTCGACAAGGCGTAGTCGAGATCGAGTAGGGTTCGTCGAAGATGGCTCTCTGGTGGTGTCGACTAGAGCTCCTCGGCATGGACTCGGACAACCTCTGGTTGGCTCGTCGATCTCGACAAGGCGTAGTCGAGATCGAGTAAAGTTGCTCGGCGTCTTCGTCCTCGGCTTCTCGGGCAGCTCCTCTCCTTGTCGACTCCGGGTGTGGCGTTTGGGCTTCGTCGATCTCGACTACGGTTTGCCGAGATCGAGTTGACTTCCGGAGCTGGGCTGGTCTGGCTCTCGATCAGGCTCTGTCGACAAGCTGTGCTCGGCTATACTTGTCTAGATCGAGTAGGGTTTACTCGAGGTCGAGTAACCTTGGTTCTTGACTCGATTCGACTGGTTCAGTTGCTGCTTTGACCTTGGACTTCTGTAGCTGTTTTCCGAGCTTTTCCGACCTTCTGTAGAATTTTGCTGTAAAATGCCTCGAATTCTGCGAATTAAACAGAAACTGGTGTAGATTCCATAATTTGGCAAATAAACATAAACTACATAGGTTCTGTACTATCTTAGCCCAAATGAATGCAATGTATGCAGAAATCGATATAAAAGTAAATGTAAAACATGGCAGATTCAGCTCACAACATAGCCTTTTACCAAATCTACTCCTTATTGAGATTAATTAATGTCCTCTTGATTATTAACGCTTGGTCACAAACGATTGTTTTTGCATAACCCTTCTTTTGTGAGTAGATGTTGCTTTTTATTGCACATGTCTGGATTTGTGGCATTATTACCTTTTCGATGATGGTAATTGACTGCAGGGTTATATAAGAATGAATCTATGATGTTGAGAGTTTGAATTCTTCCCCTGAATGAGCATCCAAGTTATTGCTTGGGGACAAACAAGCTTAAGTATGAGGTGATTTGATGTCCATGTTTTGTGCCATATTTTATATTAACTTTTATATCGATTTCTGTATGCATTTAATGCATTTGGGTTAGAATAGTACAGAATCTATGTAGTTTATGCTTATTTGCCAAATTATAGAGTCTACACTAATTTCTGTTTAATTTCGAAGAAATCGGACGCACTTTGGAGCTTAAAGGAAAGTCATGAAGAAACTAAGGATGGTGCAGCTGGATAAAACGTCATTTTTCACCATTCATCGCTCTGAATCAAGCTTTGGTGTCATGAAAGTTGTAGCCCTCGAAAAGAGCTTTCCAATGCATGGTCATATGCGTCAATCCGACGAACGAGGACTCGGGAAAGTGCGTTTCAAGAACAGAGCAGAATGCTTAGAGCTGACACAAATCTACTCGACGTCGACCAAACTGGTCGAAGTCGACCAAACCACTGACCCACACCCGAGCTCGAGGAGAAGAACCGGATCAAGAAGCTGTGAAGGGTACTCGAAGTCGAGTACACCCTACTCGACGTCGACCAGGTTTGGTCAAAGTCGACTACGCTATTCTGGGTCGAGGACGAGTTGGGCCATTCCGAGCATATGTGGATAACTTGGGCACGAAGCAAGGCTGGATCCATCATGTTCTATCAAGATCTATCTATGGGGAGAAGGATTTATCCGCTTGAAGATATTTAGATATTTTTCCTTTTTGATAAATGTTCCTTTTTATTTAAGTTTTATCTTTAGATATAGATAGAGATTTCCTTCCTTAGTTAGCAAGTATTGGAAGCCTATAAATAAAACCCATGGGGCTAGTTTTTACTGATTCAATCTTAGGGAGAGAAGTAGGAGAAGAGGTAGAGAGAGAGAGTGGAGGCCGAGAGGAGTTAAGGAGCGAGAGCAAGTTGGCTCGATCGGTTGTAAGCTTTGGTTGAGTTTAATAAAAGTTATTTCCTTTACATCAATGATGTCTGCGATTGCGATGAAGAGCGAGTAGTCCACCCACTTCTAGGGTCGGGGCGAGCCCGACGATAGCCATGCGTGTTTGAGGTAAAGATCCGACCTTTATCATGTTTTGAGCATCTACTACCTTTTGTGTGTTTATTATCTATCTAATAGAGATCCATGCTAACAACTTGGATTATAAACATAAAATCGGTAGATACAATTAGGGTTTCTTGAAAGAGTTGTCTAATTGTTGGAAAAGGCGAAAGCCAGATCCTTCAATGCGATTTGCATGATTATCGTTATTTATCTTGCCTTATGCATGTTTGGTTATCGTTGTTGCAAAGCCCGATCTTGGAAGTCTTTTTCATACATTGTTTAAAGTTCGAGATATTGCATTCGTTTAAGTTACTGTTTCTACTCGACTTCGACTAGACTCTAGTCGACGTCGACCACTGACTTTCGATCGAGTAAGATCGCTGTTGCTTCTGTCTCTGTAGTACTCGACAGGCTACTCGACTACGACCAACCTACTCGACGTCGAGTAAGGCTAGTCGACGTCGACCACCACCCAGTGTCTTCTGTTGCTCGGATTTGACTGTACTAACCCCTGTCGACTACCACCTAGTCGAGGTTGAGTACCACTGTGGTCGATCACCACCCGTGAGATTCTTCCGCTGACCAGCTTCCTCGTGGATCGATCCTGACTTCCCACTGCTACATCGGGAGGAAGTCTTGTAATCATTTGCGTGGGCACGAATCTGGTTTGATTTATATTTCTATATTTTGAACTCGATTTCCTCCCTACAACAAAGTCCCAATTAATTTTGATACTCCAATATCGCCCCTCATTCCACCAAGCATTTCCTCTCATAAATCTCAAAACTCACTCGGTCTTACCCACTCCAACATCCCTTTCTCGCGACTTACCTCATAATACCATCGATCATCCTAACCGCCAAAAATTCTTTCACCACTCATCAACCACTCCACAAGAGAACCCTCACCCACATGATCAAGGAAGAAGTAATTATTCAAATCATCGCACATAAGGTCTACAACATATCAACTGGCATTCATAATAATAGCATCATGGATTCATCATCAATTATTGCATCTGTGTCAACATGCCTCAATTTACCATCATGCTCGATATTTATTGCAAGACATCATGTATGAAAATAATCAAATCAAGTTATCAAGTTTCATTATAACTTTATCAAGCAAACAGTTTTGATTTATCAACAGTTGCATTTCATACTTATATATAGGCAAAGAATTTAGATCATGCTTAACAACTCAGAGTAGCAACACATCAAGACATCATGACACGTTAGAATTGTAAGGCATTGAATCACATCATCATAAACAATTGACAATCAAGCAATGTTCATTACCAAGTTAGCACATCAACACGGTAACTTTATCGCCAAGTCAGTGCAATATCACCATCAACATATTCAGAAAGGGCTAGAAATCCAAACGGAGGACACTTTTTCTCGCAGGTCATGTCGTACTAAGTAACCACCCTTGAAACATGTTTGTCCCGCCGACACCGTTGATCCTGACACCCATGGGTTATGGGCTCACGCTTTTGCTGTGCTACTTTATCGCTATCCCACTTCCCATTTCCTCTTCCATGCGGTCGCTCGTCCAATGTATCACGTAGGAGTCCAAGTTAGCGGAGATAGGGGAGGGACAACAGCGGACAACCCAATGTTCCTTTCGGAAACAAACATGGACAACACTAAAGATGACAACTACAGACAAAACTCCGACCCGAAAATAAAAACGATGCCCTTATGGAAGTTTATTAGGTTATAATCGTGACAAGCAAACATGAATTCATCATGGAGCATATCAATCACACTAATCCACACTAACATGTACCTATCTCAAGGGGCACAACATTTGCATTCATTTCCAAAGACACAATTGAGTCTTACACTAATGCATGTGAGATGAGCTAGTAGTATATTATTCCATGAGAGCGGATATGCTTAACAACTTTAAACGAGACGTACATGCGGGATAAATATAGTAATTAGCACATATATCAAAAATACACGGGCATGGTGTATGCATCAACAAGGGAGGTCAAATATAGCATGGCGAGTTATATCGTAACAATCAGATTAAGCTCATACGAGACACATAAGAGTAGCATGGTAACTATCACATTTGAGAACAATGATCATGCAATAGGTCAAGAATGGCATGCAGTCATACGACGAGATGCATTTAGAAAGCACAAGTCCTACATGATACTAGTGATAGATGATGTGATACAAGCATAATCAAGAGTTGTTAAAATGAGTTCAACATAATGTTCACGAAACATGAGGCATCATCAAAAATAACAAGAAGGACATCACGGGCGACAAATTATAATCATGCTAGGAATGAACCACCATAGGGCACATATAATGGTACAATAGTTATCACATCATGGAACAATTACAACATATAATCATTTAGCGAGTCATATTGGGAAGCATAAGCCCTACAGGATGCTAATAGCACACATCGAACATGAGCACAATCAAGGCAATTCGGCTAGATTCATTCTAACATTCATGCGTCATTGATAATGCACATTTTATATGGTCATTGTAGGTAGGTCTTAGGTGCATTATGTAGTCTTATTGCATGTTTAATAAGTTATTCATATTCTTGGTCATTTGGTATTTGAAGTGCGGAATCTACGGTTTCTAGTGTGTATTTGTAGGTTATAAGATCCGACCTCGAAAGGTGGAGAAAGAATGGAGCAAATGGAGAAAGAACAGCTAAGGAACAAGAGTGGAAATGGAGAACATAGAGAAATCCCATTTTTAAGGTTATTAGAAGTTGGAATCAGCTTATGAGGTCCTTATAAGAATCGTAGTGCTTGGAAAGAGCTTTCCAACACATATTTATATGCGTCAATCAGACAAAGGAACTAGTACAAAATTGAGATTTTATTACATAATTATTTATGCCGGAGGTAAAATTTGTGCAATAAAAGCCTTAAAATAGTTTAATTTTATTCTCTTAAATACTGAAAAATATATATATGCCGGATATTACTATTTATGTCCGGCATAAATGACAACGAAATATTAAAAGACCCTAGTTATTTATGCCGGGCGTGCCAAATTTTTTATCCGGCATAAATGATATGCGAATCCGGCATAAAAAAGCGAATAAAATTACCTAGACATTGTTTATACCAAATATAAATATCCGGCATAAATAAGCGTTTTATATCCGGCATAAACAATTTTATTATTTTGGAAAGAAACCCTCGCTCGCTGAGTCTCGTTCTCTCCAAACCTAAACCCTCGCGCGAAACACAGCAGGCGGCGGCCCTCCGGCGACCCTCAGCGCGCCTGCCTTTGCTCCTCTCCACTCCAGGCGGCGGCCCTCCGGCGACCCTCAGCGCGCCTCGCCTTCGCTCCTCTCCACTCCAGTCGGCGGCCCTAGCATCGCCTTCGCTCCTCTCCACTCCAGTCGGCGGCCCTCAGCCTCGCCTTCGCTCCTCTCCACTCAAGTCGCCGGCCCTCAGCCTCGCCTTCACTCCTCTCCACACCAGTCGCCGGCCTCCTCTTCACCGACCTAATCGCTCCTCTCCACGCCAGTCGCCGGCCTCTTCTTCACCGACCCTAATTGCTCCTCTCCACGCCAATTCGTCGGGTTCTGTGGCGTCCCTAATCGCCTTCGCTCCTCTTCGCTCAGCCTCCTCTTCACCGACCCTAATTGAAGCGCCGGCGACCCTCCTCTTCAGAAAAGGTAAGAAATTTCAGAAGCACTGTAATTTGGAATTTGGAATTTTATAAGCTTGTATATTGATTGGGATGAGGTGCAATTTCAGAAGCACTGCAACTTTAGAAGCAATGCAAAGGTAAAACCCCAATTCAGATAGAGCACTGCAATTTCTGAAGCGTTGAAAAGGTAAGAAATTTCTATTCAGTTTCTCAAATTTCATTCGTGCTCTTTTAATGCTTCAGTTTCTTCTTCCTCCGCAGTTTGTTTGAATGGCTCTTTGCCGGCTTATCATTTTCGCAAGGGTTTCGGCTCCGGATCCCGCAATTGGGCCCTTCACATCGAGGTTTGGATCCTCTTTTTGCAGATCTTAATTCGAGTGTAGTTGAAATGGTGAATTACCAGTTGCATTTGGTTCCTTGTTTTCTTGCTTAGGGTGGGGATTAGTGTGATACTATTGGATCATGTTCATCTCGCAAAGCATCTACTTTAGGTTCTTCAGTCTACATGGATAAAAGTCTCGTTTCTGGAATTTTGAGCTCAGATCCTACTTTGAATCCTGGTAAGATATTTTGCTATCCCCTTTCAGATATTAGTATATTACCATCCCTTCTATCTTTGATCGTAACGTCTCTCGAGTCAAAAGGGATCCATTTGTTGTTTCATGTTGATGTTGCAGTACTTGGAATTGGCAACTTTGTATTGCTCATTGTGTAATTGTGCAGCTTGTGCTTGTCATACATGTGTAGCACTTTAAAGAATGAATCATGATAGGCCAAGAGTTGTATTTTGATTACACCCAGCATTCACATGAGTGTTGATCAACTGAAATTGTGTGTCAGTTTGTGTGGCTGAGCTTTATTGATTTACAAGATCAATTGCATTGGGTTCGAAACAGGAATGTGTAACACTTGTTTTGAAATTGTTGCAGCTGCAAATGGTGTTGTAATTGCCACTGAAAAGAAACTTCCTTCAATCCTTGTTGATGAAGCATCTGTAAGTTTCCTCTCTCTTTGTATATTTACAGATAATGGTGTTGTTGTTGTTGTTGTTGAATACTGGTGCTAGGTTTTTTTGGTCAGTCATATTAAGTGTGATATGAGAGATTGCTTTGTATTGCATATTGTGTTTACATTTACGCTTTTTTTTTGCACCCCTACATTCTTCGGATTTTCGGTTTTTACTATGGAAATATCTCTCTTGTAATTAGGACTTCTATTTTTTAGTTTTCTTCTACCTTCTCTTATTTGTTTGCTAAGTTTGTTTTTTGTTACACCATACATCTATCTCTTCTTTCTTAAAAAAAATGTTTATGGAATGTGTTGTGGTAATCATCAATTTTTTTGTGTTTACTTCACTACTTCACCCTTGTTTTCAATGATTACTAAATTACCTATTATAAGAATGGTTGAACTTAAAAAATTACCTATTATAAGAGTGGTTATAATGAAAAAGGAATTTCATTTTTTTTCTTGTGGTTCTAGTGTTCTATGATGCCAGAGTAACTTGGAGCAATTTTGTTGAACATACGTATCTTAGATCTATACAAACAACTTCCCTTTCTTTCTTTTTTTTTCGATTTTCTTTGTAGCAGGGAAGGGGTTAATTCTCTCATAACTTTGCAGGTTGCTCTTCCATCAGATTCCTGCACAGGGACCTGTTTCTTGCAGCTATACATTGAATATGTTCTGGCTCTTCAAGAAGCTAGCTCTAAGATAGTCAAAGGTCAGTTTCACTAGAAAATGATTAATACACCTAAAAAAGGATGAATATAGTTTTTTTTACAGATATATGATAGTATACTTCAGCTTAAAACTAGTTTCTTTCACCTTTCTTGTATCTGGTATTCTGTATCTTGTGCACTCAGCTTTAAAATAGTTTCTTTCACCTTTCTTGTATCTGGTGATTTATGCAAGTTGCTTCATTTTGTATGCAAGTTTAATGTCATTTTCTGAGGTTCAGTTGTCTCTTGATAGTGAACATAGAAGGCTGTAGTGCCATAAGTTCTGATGATTTATGCAAGTTGCTTCATTTTGTATGTTACTTCATTGCTCATGCTGCTTTCAAGATTCAAGCATGATAGCACTGAGAATGTGCCTATTTTGTTTGTAAAACAACCTTGATTGCATAATTATGCCTTTCAATTTTTGCATAAACCATCCATTTGTATACACTTTGATTGCATAATTTATGCCTTTCAACTTTATAGGTGAATCTCAAAGGGACATTCTATAATGACTTTTGATGACACTCATTCACACACATTGGCGCTTTTAGAGTCAAATGCTTATTTTGGAATGAAGCCTACACAACACAAGTGACACTTCTAAAACAGGTACCATATTTGGTCTTTAAAACTTCCCTGGTGTGATTTAGTGAACCGGGTTTCCTAAAATAGTTATGGATTTTTTTTCCATTTTTAAGGGGAAAGTTGCCTACCCTAGAGGGCAATGATGCAATACTGGCTCTGGATCCAAAGAATAAATACAGAGTCCAGGTATGTTTCCCTGCACTGTTAGTGTTTGGAGTCTTTGGGCGATTATTTTATTCTGATTTCATTAACGTCCAAAAGAAATTTTATTTCTGGATATTAAAATTTATTAAGTTACTTCTCACATCATCCATTCTCTTAACTGTGTTGAATCTTTGCACATTTCTGTTTATCATAGACAAAACCTAATGGACATGGTGATGTGCACTCACTCACTGTTTATAAGGTATGAATCTACCTTGCACATCCTTAATTTTGAAAGTTGGTCTCTCGATTGAAATAAAGGAATAAAGGAATGTAATAAGCTCAAGCTATTAGCTTTCGTAACAATTTCTTTTTGATTTTTATTTTAGGTGAGCCACAAGTTGTCTCCCGTTCATGTACTCATCGAGAGATGACTTTCATTTGGTGAGCTCGAGCATCTATCAAGATATGTACCCGGATGTGGCCATGCACTTACTTTCGTTTTACTTTATCAGGGACAACTTTTGTTTTAGCATGTTTACATTTTAGTTCTAAGGTTGATATATCATATGATGTACCCTGAATGTGATGTTGGTGGGTCAACTTAAACAATGGATTTGTAGTGGTTATTGCTATGGTTTGGATGATATTTATGTATGGTTTGGATGATATTTATGTATGTTTTTTATGACATTTAACAAGGGGTTTATATTGATATTCTAAAAGTGCTCTTGCAAAATGACATTAAACTATATATCCCGGAAAACCGTCCGTTATAAAAGGTCATATTATATACCAGCCAGAATTTTTTTAAAAAAAAACATTAGTATTTATGCCGGACCTGGCTATTTTAAACCCGGCATAAATAGCTGGAGGTTTTTTTTAATAAAAAGATCAACTTCATTTATGCCGGATATTGCTATTATTTATGCCGGATATTTCTATTATTTATGCCGGATATTGTTGTTATTTATGCCGGGCGTGTGGTATTTAGATCCGGCATAAATAACTGTGTGTAAAAAAAACACACAATTATTTATGCCGGGCGTGTCATATTAATATCCGGCATAAATAAAATGCCCCCTTTTTTATTACATTGACCTATACCCCGGAGATACTTTTTCGAATATCCGGCATAAATAGCCCAAATATCCGGCATAAAATCTAGTTTTTGTACTAGTGAGGATGACTCCAGAACGTGCATTACAAGTTCAGTCTGCCGAAGCTGTCAACACTATAGGAACGACGCCCGCCGCCATTTCCACGCCACCCACCGCCTCGTCAGATCCCGGATTTGTGATACGCGGCCCAATCTATCCTTATGGAAACTCTTATCTATCTATTCTAGGGTTTTGGCCGACACCTTTGAGCCCTATATTAGACATATTTCCAGCATTCTTTCAATGCACTAACATTCCATTCCCCTTAAACTCAAAGAGAGATGAGAGGATTTAAGTTTAGAGATTTGAGACACGTTATGCTTGCCTAGAATTCTTGTGGTTTTGCTATGATTCAAGACTTGGTTGATTGATTGTGAGACTCGATTTCTATATTATTCATGAGTTTATTTATCATCTTGTTCTTCATGTTATATTTGTGTTCCTTTCCATAACTGACCATCGAGTTTGGAATTGCATCTATGATATAAATCCGTTGTTGATTTCTCGATAGCAAACGAAGTCATTGATTTAGTGATATTTCTATGCCTTAGTAGTGGATGATAACAATTGATCTATGTTATGTAGATTCGATTAGGGTTGAGTTGGGTTTGCGCCTATATGTCTTAATTGCATTGAATCAATGTGCCAATTGGTCTAAGTACTTGAGTTCTTAATGCTATTCTTTAGTGATATTGAATAAGATGAGTGAATTTCTGCGCATCTCTCAACCTTAGTCAAGTTGACATAGGCCTAGGAATAATATTGATATCGACTCAAGGATCAAGCAATCAACCAATGTTGCGAATTGTATGCGAAACCATATGCTCTATTCTTCTATCTTTGATTAGCTCTTGCTAACATCTTTATCTTAGTTTACTTGCCTTGTTTACCTTCATTCGTGTTCCTAGTCCTTTGTTAGTGTCATAATTGATAAACACACATTGCATTGAAGTACTTGTTTCTCTGTGGGTTCGACCCCTTACTTATCTGCTATACTAGTTTACTAGTTAAGTTGTTAGTTTGGGTTATAACTTTTGGCGAGGTGAAACACACGACATTTCATTCCACCAAATTTTGGCACCGTTGCCTAGAAAGCAAGTTTATTTCTTTGTTTAATTTATGTGTTTATTGATTTTTGTGTCTTTTGTTTTGTTTTGTTTCTTTAGAAAAATTTAAAAAAAAATGTTGAGGTTATATCAAAATCAGGGAGAATCTTTTCACCATTACTTCAAAAGAGTGCAAGAATTAGTGAGTGAGCGTCAAACACGGGATTTCAATGATAGTGAGTTAGATAAGGTGCTTTGTGTTATGGAGGGTGCGCTACCTGAAATAAGGAAACTTATTGATGATGGAGAGTGTAGCCCATGACTAGGAATATGGGATCTTATCCAACGCATAGCCCTTGATTGTGAGTTAAAAGAAACATGGGAGAAAGAATGCAAGAAAATGGCCGAGCTACTTAAGGAGGAGTCGCCACTGCACATCACGGCGCCCGCCGTCCCATCCACGGCGCCCAACGTCTCTACAGATCGCCCAAAGGTAAGGATCCTAACCGAGCAAGAATATTGGGAGACGCATAACTTCTCTGATGATGACTGGGATGAAGAAGAAGATCTAGTACTTCTTGAAGCGGAGTCTCATGAGTCGACGCGTGAGGTTTCATCTATTATGCCTTCTTCTCCATTATCTTTTACGTCTTCTCCACCATCACCCATTACTTCTCCTTATTCATCACCCGGTGAAGTTGAAAGCCCAATGCCTATTAAAATGGAGTCTCATGAGCATACACATGAGGATCTATATGTTTTGGCTCCTAATTCACCCGAAGAGCTCTTCTCGTTCGCGCTAGTCAACGAACAAATTCCAGTGCCGATTTATGTGGCTCTTGAGCAAGGTGATGAAATTTCTAACACTTTTGTGATTTGTGGTCAATATCTGGATCCCTGGGAGCATTACTTCTACAAGACACTAGTGGAACTGTGTTGGTGGTCTTACATTCCCTATGGAGAAGATCGACCTCAGGTAAGTAGGGATGTCTCAAAGCTTCTCTGCAAGGTATCCTTAATTGCAAAGTTTTCCATGTTTAGTGTTCATTCAAATTTTGGTTGGGAACAAGAATTTGATTTGCTTTTAAGGGCTTTAACAATGTCTGAATGAGTTTTAAGGTAAGGACACAATAAACCGTCGAGTCTATGACATTAACTAAGGACGCTTCTTGGGAGGCAACCCATGATTTGTTTTCTAGTTTGCAAGTTTTTCAATTCCTAGTTAGGTATTTAGTCAATGACACACGTTTCCGGATTTTGGTAACATTGGAAGGGAGTATTTTCTATCCTTTTATTATTTTATATTTTTATGTTAGTTTATATTTTCTATCTTATTTAGGATTAGATGTTTTCTATTTTCTATTTTAGGAGTAGATTTTATTCTATCTATCTTTAGGATTAGATTTATTTCTTTTTATCTAGGATTAGATTATTTTTATACATTTCTAGGTTAGATTTATTTTCTATCTTAGGATTAGGTTCCATTTTTCTTAGGACTAGATTTTATCTTTTTATTTCTAATATTTCTTTTTCTTTTGGATAGATGATCCTTTCCCTTTCCAATTAACCATATATTCCAATTCCCAAATTTGATCAATCAAGCTAGCCTTTGTGTCCAAGAACATGCAAGAACCCTAATTTCTCCACTTGAATATAAATTTCAAAACTTAAGCCTTGTCTTTCAATCAAAAACCTTTCTTTTTCCCATCATCCCATCATCCACATCTCACTACCCTTCATCCATCAAATTGGATTCTTTTCATACCATCACCATTCCAACCACAAAAGAAAGACTTTGAAACCAAGTCGTGATCTTCAAGGCGCAAGTTTGAAGGAGTTTGGATGTTGGAACATTGACGTTGCAACTCGGATTCATAGTTCTGCACACACGGCGCCCGTTGTCTCATGACCGGCGCCCGTCGCCCCATACCCGGCGCCCGCCGCCGCCTCAGTGTTCCAAAGCTTGTTTGTCCGACGATTATAGCCACCACTACCATGATCAAGTAGGTTCCCCTTTTCCCTCACTTGTGATTCTATTTTACATTTTGTTGTCTTTATTTGATTTTCATTTAAGGATGATGAATAGTTTAAGTGTGGGGGAAAAGTGAAGTGAATTAGTTAGATAGGTCATGTTTAAATTTAGTTTCATGTTTACTTTTCCGTTATCTTATTGTAAAAAAAAATGTCAAAAACCCAAAAATATCATGCATTGCATAAATATGTATTATTCAACTACCCATCTTGCAATGTTTGCCATCTATTATATATTTTGGCATGATCATATAAATTCCATAGCATGTTTAGATTGTTTAACGTTGTCCTATAAAATTTGGTTTTCATCTGAAGCATGATTTGGTGATGTAATTGAGCATGTATGATTGAGCTTGAGTATGATTGAAATCCTATACAATATGACCCTTGTGAGATTGTTTTTTAGCCTTATTGGAATCATATAATTCCTGTTGCTTTGATGTGTGATTTACACTCCTTATGTTTTTACCTCTTGATATTGACTTCATTATCTATTCTCAAAACCGACTCATATGTTTGTTGCTTGCAGAATTTTATGCTTCTATGTTTATATTTGGCTTTAGTTGCATGTGTGAATTGAGTGAAATAAAGTGGAAATGTTTGAGACACTTAGTAACCGGATCTACGCATGACCCCCATGGGTATGATTCGCGCATAACAGTGTCAAAAGCTATCCACTAAGGAAGGAAGCTTGATCATTGAATAACCGGGTTCATTCATGACACCCATGTTTGCAACTTGCGTCAAAAGATGTTCAAGTGGACTTTATTCAAGTAAGTTGAGGTGTTGATAGACCGGGGCTATTCATGACACTCATGTTTGCGACTCGCGTAAGGAATACACCAAGGCCGAAAGAAAGCGAAACAAGAAAAAGAAAAAAAAAAGAGATCTAGAGCCAAATTGTTTATTTTTATTGATATTCCGCGAGTAATGACATTTCGCTGGAGATTTGGTGATATTAGATGTATATAGATTAACACTTATATATCAGTAATTAAAAAAGATAATTTGAAAAGCGGTAAATAAATAAATAAATTTATTTCAAAATAGCTTATATTTTTTCCTAAAAAAGAGGGGGTCCCAAATTGTAATACATATGGATTATCCTTTCGTAGTACATTATAAATGAATGTTTCCCGTAGGAGTACTTTTGAGCTACAAATGTCCAAAATTTCACCTAATAATAATTAATATCGATATCCTATTTGTTTCCTTTTTATAGATAAAGAAAAGAAAAATTACCTTCTCCATAAAATTCATTCACTGAAGTTGGACGAGGAAAATAATATGAATGATTAATCAATCCAAACAATTAATTTAAGCTTGAGACAAGTCCATCCCCACCCTTCACAAAAGACACCCTTTATTGCTATGGGGTTTGTTATCTCCTTTTCAATTGAAAACTTGATCGAAGACATAAATTAACATGTACCCTCATATATATATATATATAAATATATATGAATATGAACGTCCTAGTTGCAGACAGAAAAAGAAAGCTCATATTTTTTTGTATATAATTTTGTCATTGTGTCGGGCCGAAAGTCGGTATACAATTTTGATCGACCACTTGATCAATATCGGATTTTTATTCGAATTATTTTTTTGTCATGTTCTTGCAAAGGATATATGTCTGATAAAATTAGGTTTTTGATCATATATAATTGTGTTGGTTTAATTAACAAGCTAAATAATAGGGTGAATTGAATGGTGCAACGACTCGTCAGTCGTCAATCCCTGCAATCGTAATCTTAAGAGTTCATTCGAAGTGCGATGTTGAGTTTCATGTCTTCTACTTTTAGTGACATGTATATATATGTTTTCTTTCTACCTAGCAAGTAGTTTCATGATATGACAAATCGAAGTTGAAAGCGTAACATCTATATATCTATCATCGCGCTAACTCGTCGCTATACACTACTAAACACGGAGTGGGGCCAAGAATAGCTAGAAAACAACAAAATTCATCAACATGCCTTGAATTTTAATCTATAACAACCTCTAGCAAACTTTTATTATCCTGCATGATATTTCTAAATAAAAACGTGTGTATAGATTGATTACTCTCATATCGGTTTTAGTCTTCTTGTTTGAATTTCAATATATAACTATATATATATATTATAATTGTCACATTTACGGTCCCCTAGCCTATTCGACGAAGCATAGGTAGGCCGGCCAACCAGCTAGCCGAAATAGCGGGAAAGCACAGGCCGAGGTGAGGCAGAGGAGTGGTCAATTTTAGTGTGTGGCATTGAACCATACCTAATACATATTAAACTACGCCCCCCTTTTGCAATGAATGAAACTTAGGGTTTTTGTCTAGGGCTGCAGTGTGATGCAAAGGGGCCCTTCCACATTAGCCATCCACATCAATCCAACCAAGTTGCAGTTTATTGGTTGTGTGGTGTTATTGAGCTGGTTTTCACATTCGTCAGCATTTGAACTCAAATATATGTCAAGTGGATGGACATCTCAAGAGAGATGCTATATATCCTAAGTCCCTAACTCTTGGGAAGTTGGAAATTAAGCTTGACCAAGCTCATCACTCTTACCCGTCCAAACCGATGGATCCAATCCTAAAGATTGTATTTGAATAGATCCCATGAATCAAATACAATCTATAATAAGGACGATGTCTACCTTTTGACACTTACAAAAGTTTAAGCCATTTTATAAGTGGTTCAAATTTGAACCCTATAGATTGATCTGGATGAATTATAGTACTTCTCATCATCAAATTATGTTCTATGTATACACGGAAAGAGTTTAGAAGAAAATGGCCGAGTTATGAACAAAATGAGTTGTTATGTGGGGTTGTATTAATAATTGATTGATCGATTCAAATGGTTAAAAATCGTTGTTTTTGAAGGAATATTATTGTAATATTGATCGATAATGTTACAACCACTCTCTATAAGATATATTGAAGGTGACGCAAATCATTCCTTATTATGACCTGCATCTATGAAATATTGACCTTATGGAAAAGGTCTCAAGAGTTTGATGGGTGATTTATAAACTAAATTAATGAAATTAATATAGTTTCATGATCTTCAACCCATTATATGTGCGAATTAATTTCTTATATATATAAGTGACGCAAAAGTATTTTCCGACACACCATTTTCCATTTCTCCAATAAACGGAAAAAGGTTATAAAGACAAAAAGAGGGTAGATGGGAGGTTAGAAATGTGTAAAATTAAAGTTTGAAAAGGAAGACACAGATTTATGAAGTAGTTATCTTCAAGAACTGCCTGTGTCTTATCATCATATATGCATCACTTGGAATAGGCAATAACCCATCAAGCATTCAATTTCAATAATTTTCAATGCCCCCCTAAATGTGTAACATGTGACCCCAATCTCCCTCTCTGTCACAAAGCTGGCTTTTAAATTAAAATTATTACATGTTATTTTTTTTATAAAAAAAATCCCAAATTGTTATTATTAATTTGATTTTGTTAACTTATGTTATTAAGACATATAATAACATATCTTATACTCCGTTATCATTATGATATAATTCGTAGTTTAATCAACCTAATTAATTTGTGAATTACATCCTAAATTCAAACATAACAACCCTATAAAATAAATTGTAAGACTAAAAATAATACTCACTCCGTTAATTAAAATATGTCGTTTTATAAAGTAAATCTTGTTAAGAAAAACACGTCATTTTAGGTAATTTATCAATTATTTTACCAAATTACCCTTGTAATTTTTTTTTGATGAGGTAAAAATTCGGATGCGCACCAGGCGCTATCCGAGGGCATCCTCCAGCAGACCTTGATCACTTATGAAGTTAGGGTTATTGGTACTGCGTCCTAAGAAAGCAATCCTATCAGCGACACAGTTGCTAGTGCAAAGTATATGACAGTAGAATACTTCCTTAAACCCCTTCAGCAATGAAGTGATATCCGACATGAGAATCTCAATCTCCCAAGGACAACACTTTCTGTTTTTTAAGATAAGTGATAATTATAAGAGAATCTCCTTCAATAAGAATTTTATCCAGGTTTAGTTCTCTAGCTTTGATAATGCCTAGATGTAGCGCGCTAGCTTCTGCAACTATAGGAGAGTGTTGTCCGAGCCTTCTGACATCAGCAGAAACCGGCTGCCCCTCAAAGTTTCTGATCACAAAGCCACTCGTGCTGTCACCCTGCAGGCATGAACACCCATCGAAGTTTAATTTGTGCCATCCTGGAGGCGATTTTTTCCCTTTATTATTCTTTCCTTTGCTCTGTCCATCCAGGATCCTCTTTCGTATTTTGTATGAATTATTGCCATCATTTGATTCCAGCAAGTGAGAATTGGTTGTATTCCAATTTTTCAGAAAATGATCTGCCCTAAATTTCACTTCATCAACTGGAGCCGCTTTTTCATTTCTGAACACAAGTTGGTTTCGGACTAGCCAGATTGTCCACCAGTTTAGTGACAAGCTTTGCTTTTCTTTCTTCATAAGATTATTCGATAGGATTGTCATAATTGGTTTGATATCACGGTTTTTATTGATAGCGTCTTAGACCAACAATTTAACTTTATTGCTTAGATTTTTGTAAAAGAAACTATATTTACATTCACAGAATATGTGCACTTCGGCTTCCTCGTGGTGATTACAAATAGGGCAGGAGGCAGGGACCGCAACCCCCCTCCTAGATATTCTTGATGCAGTTGGAAGGCCATTTTGACAGATTTTCCATAGGAAATTCTTGACCTTAGGGGGGACATCTTGCTTCCAGATCCAATAATTATCATCTATTTTGTTTGTCGATGATTTTGTAACATAATTATATGCAGTTGACGTTGTAAACCACCCATTCCTACCTGGCTCCCAGTATAGTCTATCCTCAATAGTCGAAATCGGAAGAGGAATATTCATAATTTTTTTTACAATCTTGACTGGTAGGACATTAGTTAATCTATCCACATGTCATTTACCATTTTCTATATATGAATCCACCGTTTCTTCCATATCAATATTTTGAGGGTATACACAATGTTGTGCCATGTTCTGTACTGGTCCCCATCTATCCTTCCAAAATTTTATAGTTCTGCCATTTCCCACTACCCAGACCAGCCCATTTTTTAATGTAGGAATTAGCTTTCTCAGTTGTGTCCATTGCCAAGATGCACTTCCTTTCGCTTCATGGTTTAGTATGTGATTTGTCTTAATGTATTTATATTGGATAATCCTTACTTATATATTGTTTGGTTCGGCCAATATTTTCCATAATAATTTTAATTGTAGAGCTTCATTCATATGTTTTGATTTTCTTAAGCCTATCCCCCCCCCCCCCCCCCCCGCGCATGCTTTGGCTTGCAAATTCTATCCCAACTAATGAGAGGCTTATGGGTTGGATCTTTGTTCCAGAAGAACGATCTATTTATTTTATCCAGATTTTGATGCATTTTAGGTGGCAGCATGAAGCTTTGCATCATGTATAGGGGTTTGGATGCTAAATTCGCATTAATCAATGTTGTCCTCCCTTGCTGTGACAGAGAATCCGCTCTCCATTTAGACAGTTGGTTTCTAGTGTTTGACATTATATCCTCGAATGCAGCTTTGTTTACTTTACCATTAGTGATTGGACATCCTAAATATTTATCAAGTTTTATTTGGCTTGAAATGCTAAGACAATCTTCAATATCTGAGATACGGGACCTAGGGATACCTGAGGTACACTAGAATGCCGATTTATGATAGTGTACTTCCTGTCCTGATATTTGACAATAACGATCTACTATATTCTTAACTTTTTCACATGCAGACATATTCCCTTTAGAAAATATAATAATATCGTCTGCAAATGCCAAAAAAAAGAATTTTAGGCCCATTACGACCAAATGGAAATCCAATTCCACTACTAGGCAAGAGGGATTCAGAGGTCAATTTCCTTGCGAGCACTTCGGCTCCAAGTATAAACAGAAAAGGCGATAACGGATCACCTTGTCTAAGGCCACGGGAAGGTAAGAACACTTTTGTAGGGCCATTATTGACTAACACCGAGAAAGAAACAGTCGTTACACATTTCATAATTAGATTGGTGAATTTATCATGAAATCCAAATTTTCTGAGTACTAACTCAGTGAATGCCCAATCAACTCGATTATATGCCTTTTCCATATCCAATTTGATTGCTAGCCAACCGTCGTTGCCCTTTCTATTTTTAAATGAATGGAAAATTTCATGGGCAATTAAGACGTTGTCCTGGATTGCCCTATCAGACACAAACGCCTCTTGTAGGGGTGAATCAGTTTGCCCATTACCGATTTTAATCTATCCGTTAATATTTTCGAAATAATTTTATAAATGGTAGAACAGAGACTTATAGGTCTATAGTCGGTCGTTTTAGTTGGGTTATTATTTTCTTGGCAGGAGTGAGATAAAAGTATGGTTAATTTGCCTTAGAATTTTCCCAGTGTAAGAATGCCTTGACAGCTCGAGTCACATCATTTCCAACAATATCCCAGAATTCTTTATAGAATTCAGCTGTGATGCCATCCGGGCCAGGGGATTTATTTAACCCCAAGTTGAAAACTGCCGTTCTAACCTCATAATTCGTTGGTGGAGCAATTAATGTGATATTTTCCTCTTTTGTGATAGAAGGAGTAATAAACTGCATATATTCATCGAGATAGTTGTTATTGGTTGATGGTTTAGTGAAACGCTTGACAAAGTCATTTTTTATTTCCATCATAACATTCTCTTCACCTACAATGGGCGTTCCTTCCGCGGAGGTAATATTTCTAATAATTTTCGGTTTCTCCCGCCCGATGCCACCCTATGAAAGTAAGCGGTGTTTGAGTCTGCAAGTTTTAAATGTTTAGATTTCGCACGCTGACTCCAGTATTCTTTTCGGAAAGACATAAGTCGATCCTTTTTCAGTATTAGCCTTTTTTGTTTGCTAGCATCGTTCATTCCTTGATCCATTGTTTGGATCTCTAAAAAATCGTTTTCTATAGATGCTAATTGTCTAAAGATGTTTCCAAACGTGTTTTTATTCAATTGTTTAGCTTTTTGTTTAACAAGTTTTGTCTTAAACATGATTTTATACATTACAAAACCAGGACACTGGGCACACCATGCCTGAACCACAATATTTCTAAAATTCGGTCTATGGAACCACATGTTTTCCATTTAGAATGGTGAAGGTTTTATGACTATTGTTGATTTTAATTCAGTAGTAATCGGGCAGTGGTCTGATGTTGAAAATGCACCATTATGAGTGCTAAGCTCGGGAAAAGTATCAAGAAATTTTCCTTGGACAAGAATTCTATCCAGCTTTTCTAAAATGTTGTCTTCACCTTCCTCCTTTTCCTGCATGTGAATTGGTTTCTAGTGCTTGGGATGTCCATGAGTGCACACACGTTCATGAGTTGGCTTAATCTGTATCCACGGGAGGGATGAAACGGCGCGCCCCCGCACTTCTCGCTACTATGTGCAATTTCATTAAAATCCCCAATAATCATACATGGGAAGCTTTTATCATGAATTAAATTTGTCAGTAGTTCCCAGAACTTATCCTTGTCTTTAGCTTGAGGGGGTCCATAGATAAAGAGAAGAATACCCTTAAAATTTTTTATCAAAATTATGGTATTCTAGCCAATTGATTCTTGGCAGATGGATTTTAACAGAGGGAGGTCGTTTCATTTACCAGAGAGTTCTCGTTCCATAAAACACCAAGACCACCCGCTCTGCCATTACCCGGCGACCAAATTGCATTTGAAAAACCACTACCCCTCCAAACTGTTTCTATCGGAACCACTTCTGCTTTTGTTTCTGCTACAGCTAGTATCTTAATACGATCATTTATACGCATTGCATTCAGCCCTGCTCGGAAGGTTTTCTTCCCAATACCACGACTGTTCCAATATCTGATCTTCATGTCTAACCAATTTTCGATATATAGGCACTTGGTACTCAAAAATCGAAAACTATATGTTCTAAGGCATGCACACCAGTAGCCTAGGATGGCCTCACCATACCAAGGGAAAGATTTTATATCATTGGCATAATTCCACGCAACTATTAGTAAGTGACTATGCCAAGAAACCAAGAGGCGCGTGTTTTGGTTGACAAGTGACTCTAAACCACACACTAAGTGAATCGAAAAGTCAGCTCTTAGGGGGATTGAACTCCAATGATTGATATAGTAATAAGAAAGTGACTAATATGTAAGTACTCAGGTTTTCTTCCCAATACCTCACCGAAACCCTTACATATACTAGAGCGAAGAGGAGGGATGAGAGACGAACCCCACAGATGAACCACCGACACCACCCTCCCAACAACGTCCTGCCGAGAGGAACCATAGCCTCTTCAACCCAACAGAAAAAGGATCCGAGCGGAATCCACCAGCAAGCCTTCAAGAATTGGACCGTACATGACAGATTTGGCCACGGCGGAGGGCGAAGCGACCAGATCCGAGCGCTCACCATCATCGAGAGATTCAGGGGCTTCCCATCAAGATGCAGTTGAACAATAATAGCCCGTAGGCCAATCCAACATAATAGCCCCAAAATTGTGAAAAGAAACCAATTTTCTACAGAATCGCAATCGCAGAGCACCACAAGGTACTCGAAGGCGAGAATTCGGATAGCAATAAGGCCCTCATCAAATCGGACAGGGTAGCTTAGGGTTTCAGACTGGATTTGATACGGGGTGAGCGTTGATTTCCCAACCAATTCAGGGTTTTTTTCGGAGGAGGATGTACTCAACACCACCAAATTACCCTTGTAATGATTAGGTAGATATTAGTTGTAGTTTTTTAAAAAGTAAAAAAGTAGAATAATAATTTGGTGTATAAGTGTATTTTTTTTGTTTTTTCATGCAAAATACTAAATGACATGTTTTAATTAATGAAGGGAGTAATAAATTTTAGACAATCTTAACTTTAATTTCCAAACTTGAATGGTTAACCGGCATATGCAGGTTAATAAAATCGTCTTTGATTAAACCAATATATTAACCTATACAATTCCATCTTTGATGCAAATCTGATGATATATATTCAAGTTACATTTTCTCTGTGTAGTAATTGATTATAATTAGTTTTGTTTGAATAAAATCATTTTTTTAAATTAATTAAGAAAGCAGTATATCAGCTAGGGGTGGGCATTGGACGGGATGGGACGGGACTCGTCCCACCAAATTTTTACGGGACGGGATCGGGACGGGATTGACACTTTTTTTTCGGGACGGGATGGTGTCTGGACGGGACGGGACGAGCATTGTCCCGCAAATAAAAATAATAAAATATTATATAAATTTGCAAAGTGAAAAATGCTTTCATAATTCATTAATTTGTATAATATGTTGAACACGGTATTCTTCTCAACTATATTATTGAATAATAATAATAATATTATTATTATTATTATTATTATAATACTATTATTAATTCATACAATGATTGTATAATTAATTATAATGTTCAACATATTTGGCTACATTATCTTACTAAATCGGGACGGAAAGGGATTGATAGTGTCTCATTATCGATTGATAGTTGGGAAGAATACCGTATTTAGCTATTTGCCTCTTGTAGCTCTAAATGGATATAAATTTTTTAACCACTAGGGCACGGCGATTGCAGGCGATCGGCGATTGCAGGAGAGTGCATGCGTTCGGCGGCCAGACCTGTTAGGTGATGGCTCCTTCGGCTTGTCCTGGCGCTCGGAGTCGTCGCTAGGGCACGGCGATTACAGGCGAGTGCAGGCGTTCGGCGGCCAAAACTCTTCGGTGATGGCTTCTTCGGCTTGTCCTGGCGCTCGGAGTCGTCGTTTCAGGGGTCACCATCGACGGGTCACTGTCTCTCTCCTTGGCGCTTGGGTCTAGTCTCTCCGGGGTCGACGCGTACGTCTCATCAGGTTTGTCGTTGTTCAATTCCTTTCCGTTTCATCAGTTCTCTGTGTCTGTTGGGTCTAGTCTCTTCGGTGGCTGATATTGTGCTTTTGCTGTTCGGTCGTGTTGTGTTTTTGTCGTTGGTCCGAGTCTGTTGTCTCCGGCGATTTGCTGTTGTTGTCAACGGTTGACGCATCTCCTTGGCTGCTGTCTTCGAGTGCACTGGCGCACTGTTGTCTTCGGTTTGCTCTTCGATTTGTTGGATGTATGTGTCTATATGTTGTTTCCGGGTTTGTGAGTGCTTGTTCTGTTCAGTCCGGTGGAGTTTGCTTCCGGTGCAGTCCGGTTTTGTGTGCTCTTGGTTGTCTGTGTCGGTTTTTTTGTGAAGGCCTTTTTGTTTGGTGATGCGGGTATGTCTCTCTCGCAAACAGGTGAGCGTTTTCATTGCCCTTTCAGAGGACATGAAGGGTGTAGGGATGGTCGTCCAGCAAATACCGGTCTCACGCCGAAGTATTTCGTTGATCACCTCTCTAGGCATTTCAGTACGTCAGAGGCTGTTGAGAAATATAAGAGAGTCGTTTCTTCAGACAGGTTTGTTTATGACCTAGTTGCTGCCAATCTTGAGCAGGCTCGTTGGTTATGTGGCATATGCTTGCGTAATCATACAATATGGATGGCTTGCAAGCATGGAGGTATAGGTATCCCTACGGTCGGGCCAGGGTGTAATGCTAACGGTGAGTCGTTTGTCATCTATGGGATTCCTAGACCGGATGCTTCCCTATGTTCGTTGCCTCCTGGGCATCAAGACTCGCGTGGTATCCGCGCGGCTGATGTAGCTAGGCCGAGGGAATTGACTTTTAATGAGCACTTGTTTGAGCGTTTTCTTGAGCAAAGGTTTGTGACCGCCAAAAGTATCCCTTACAAGCTCCGTCTTGAGTTTGGGAGGGTATATCTTGAAGCCCTCTCCAGAGTCATCGCTCAACCATCAGATATTTCTTATTGGGTTCAGTTATTTGTTCTCCCGGCATGTGTACTTAATACGACTGCTTTGCGGGGCCGTCCTAAAGATATGAATATTGGGAGGAAGAGGGATCAGGTTGCATCCATGGCTGCTGCCTTGGCCTTGTGGAGAGAGCCGGGAGGGATGCAAGCTCTGGTTTAGAATATTCTCACCCCTAATGCCTCTTACGACTCTAGCTTGATAAAGAAGAAAAAAGATGTGTCTCAATTTGAGTTGAATGTGGTTTATTGTAAGCGCAAAATGGGGGATGGTCATTATGCTGCTGCTATTAGGGTCCTCACGTCCTCTGGGGTTGCCCCCATCAATGACGACACGGTTGCGGAGCTCCTTGCTAAGCATCCTATTTCTCCTCCACCAGTTGTTTCGTGTGATCCTCTCATGGTGCCGGCTTTGTCGGTTAGTAAGGAGTTGGTCCTCAATCGCATTAGGAGCTTCCCCAAGGGTACTTCTTGTGGGAGAGATGGTCTTCGAGCGCTACATCTCGTTGAGATTCTGAGTGGGGTCTGTGACGGTATTGCTTGTGAGCTTCTTGAAGCCATCACTAGCGTTGTTAACCTTTTTCTGTCAGGTGCTTGCCCTCGGGTACTTGCAGAATTTGTAGCGAGTGCTCCTTTGACACCGTTGCTGAAACCGGGTGGGGGTGTTCGCCCTATTGCAGTAGGTTCTATTTGGAGGAGATTGGTTTCCAAATCAGCTGCTTCTATCGTCACCAAGGAGTTTAGCAGTTATTTGGGCACACATCAGTTTGGCGTGGGCGTGTCGGGTGGTGGTGAAGCTGTTCTCCACTTGGTTAACAAGCTTTTACTAGATAAGGGTATGGATAGTGGCATGTCTTTGCTTCTTGTGGACTTTTCTAACGCTTTTAATCTCGTTGATAGAAGTGCTTTAATTCGGGAAGTGTGCGCCCGTTGCCCTTCCATTGCTCCGTGGGTTGAATTCTGCTATGCCCAACCCGCTCGTCTCTATTGGCAGGATGTTCCTTTACGCTCTTGTCAAGGTGTGCAGCAGGGTGATCCGCTAGGTCCGCTTTTGTTTGCTCTTGTTCTGCATCCGATTGTCACCAAAATTAATGCCTCATGTGCTCTTAACATCAATGCTTGGTACTTAGATGATGGTACCATATTAGGTGACACCAGGGAGGTTGCTAAGGCTCTTGAGATTGTAGTTAGCGAGGGACCGAGGTTGGGGCTATTCATTAACATTCAGAAAACTGAATTATTCTGGCCGACTGAAGATCCGAGGAGCCATGAAGTTAGTCTGTTCCCATCTGACATTTCTAGACCTAAATTGGGAGTGAAATTGTTAGGCGGACCAGTCAGCAGCAATGATACATTCTGTAATAGCTTGATTATGAAGACGGTTGACAAGGCGATAGAGGTTCTTAAGGCTGTGAGGAAGCTAGAAGATCCCCAATGTGAATTGCTCCTTTTACGGAATTGTATCAGAGTCTCTATACTAATGTTTGCTCTTCGAACTTGCCCCTCTCATGCCCTCCCCGGAGCTATACAGTGTTTTGATGATGAGCTTCGGACCTCCCTCGAGCATGCCATTACTGCTGGAGGCCCGGGGTTTGGTCCGTGGCAGTGGCGCCAGGTCACACTTCCTTTAAAACTTGGTGGGTTTGGTGTGCTCACGGCTGAGGATGTTAGTCATTTTGCTTTCATCGCATCTCGTCTCCAAACAGCTGAACTCCAAACATCCATTTTGAGTAAGTTAGCGCCATCACCTTCCAGACATCCTGACATTAGCTCTGATAGTGTTCTAACCCAAGCTATCTCGAGGTATATCGCTTGTGTTGGTTCGGATATTGATGTCTTGTTTGTATCCCCCGCCCCCAAAAAAATCATGTCAGTATTGGCGGATCGATACTTCAAGTTCATTGATGACAACTTGGTGTCCACACTCAATCCGACTTCAAGACAGCTGCAGGTTTTACAAGCCGTGAGAGGAGAAAGAGCACATGATTTTTTGTTGACTACTCCCATTGAAGGCCTTTCTCAGACCATGCCGTCTCGCCAATTTCGTTCTGTCCTCCAATACCACCTCTCGATTCCTATGTTTAGTGGGTATCCGACCTGCCCCAGTTGTGAGCTGGACAAGATGGACCCTTTTGGGGACCATGCTCTGCATTGCAGTCGAGGCATCGGGACTAAGCACCGACACAACATGGTCCGAGATGTTTTGGTAGACATTTGTTATAAGGCGGGTATCGCAGTTCAGAAGGAAGCGCGTACTGGTATGAGCAGTAATGATGGTGTTGAGCTGAGGCCAGGTGATTTGTTGGTTTATGGGTGGGACAAAGGTATGAACACTTGTGTCGATGTGGTTGGGGCTTCGCCATTTACAACTAGAGCTAATGATTCTTTTTTACCTGGCAAGGCGGTTTCCCAAGTGACTGAAAGGAAGGAGAAGAAGTATGCAGTTATTTGTGCTACTAAAGGGTATTGCTTCATGGCATTTGCGTTCTCTACTTTTGGGGAACTGGGAGATGATGCTATTGGCTTTATGAAGCGGGTTCAATTGGTTACGAAGAGTCATGGGACGCGGTCTGATAATGGTGATTTCTTATTTCATGGAGTTGGATTTACTATTCAGAAGGGGGTTGGAGCTCAATTTGTTACGAGACTTCCAACTAACTTTGTGTAAATCATTTTATTAATAATAATAATAATAATAATAATAATAATAATAATAATAATAATAATAATAATAATAATAATAATAATAATATTATTATTATTATTATTATTATTATAATATTATAAAATAATAATATTATATTATTAGTATTAAAAATAATAATAATAATAATAATAATAATAATGCCACATTATAATTAATAAAAATATAATAATAATAATATAATAATAATAATAATAATAATTTCATTATAAAGTAATATTATTATTAAATTATATTGTAATATTATATAATAATATTATTATTATAATGAATTATTATTATAAAATTGAATATTATTAAGTTAATTATAAATAATATTTTCTCAAATAATAATAATAATAATAATAATAATAATATTATAAATGGAAGATTATGTTTATAATTATAATTATAATATTTGCTCAAAATAATAATACTAATAATATATTATTATTATTCTATAATATTATATTATTATTATTATAAAAATTATTATTATTATTATTATTATTATTATTATTATAATAATAATAATAATAATAATAATAATAATAATTATTATTATTATTATTATTATATGCGGGACGGGGTGAGATTTGCGGGATCCCACCGGGATCTGTTGTGAGTTGAATCTGTCATGTTTTACAGTAATTTTTATATCGTTTTTTGCATACATTTCATGCATTTGGGCTAAGATAGTACAGAATCTATGTAGTTTATGTTTATTTGCAATATATGGAGGTCTACACAAGTATTGGTTATATTTCGCAGAAATCGGACGCACTTCGGAGCTTAAAGGAAACTCAAGGAGAAGCTAAGAATGGTGCAGCTGGAGAAAAGTCCATTTTTCAGTATTCTTCGTTCTGAATCAAGCTTTGATGTCTTCATGAGAGTTGTAGCCCTCGGAAAGAGCTTTCCAACGCATGGTCATATGCGTCAATCCGACGAACGAGGACTCGGGAAAGTGCGTTTCAAGAACAGAGCAGAAAGCTGAGAGAATTTTACTCGATCTCGAGTACACTTACTCGATCTCGACAAAGGCTGTCCGAGCACACCTGGTCCAGCAGAGCTGATCGAGGAAACTGATTCAGAGACAACCCGACTCCCGGAACCCTACTCGATCTCGAGTACACCTAGTCGAGATCGACTACACCTCAAAGCCATGTCCGGAGTCGATGAAGTTGAGACAAGTCGAGAAGCCGAGCCAACCCTACTCGATCTCGAGTACAGCTAGTCGAGATCGAGGACCAGCACCGCGTCTGTCCGAGTCCATGCCGAGGAGGAGTCCTCGACCACACCAGGCCACACATCCTCGACCACACCCAACTCGAGATAGAGGAGAATTAGTCGAGATGGAGGAGCCAAGGAGCACCAGTCCGAGCCTGTCGAGCAGAGCCACCCGAGAAGCCCAAGTCGACGACCATCTCTACTCGAGATCGATGAGCCCTAGTCGAGATCGACGAGCCGCGTCCTGAAACCGCGTTACGCGCCTTGAGCTGTCCGTGTCGAGCTGGGAATCCTTGGGGCCGAAGGAAGGCAAGTCTATCCGATTTCATCAAGTTCTATCATTGGAAGAGAAGATCTATCAACAAGAAGACATCTTACCTATTTTAGATTTATCTTTTCCTTTTAGATTTAATTCCTAAATTGCTTTTATTTATCTTTTAAAGTTTTAGATATAATTTTAGATATAGATAGATATATTCTATCCTTGATTAGCAAGGAATAGAAGGCTATAAATAAAGCCCTAGGGGCTGGTTTTTTCATTCATTCAATTACACACACAATTCCATTCAAGTAAGTAGGAGTAGAGAGAGAGAGTTTGTGGCGAGCAAGGTGGAAAGGCGAAAGCGGGTTTGTCTTGTTGGTTGTAAGCTTTCTTTATTTAATTCAATGCAAGTTAGTTTCTTTTGTTATTTGATGTCTTTCTTGATGATGAAGAGCGAGTAGTCCACCCACTTCTGGGGCTGGGGTGAGCCCGACGGTGGCCATGTGAGGTGATGCGGTAAAGGTCAGATCTTGTTATGCAATTCGTCTTCTATCCCTATGAGCATGATTCTTTTGCGAGAGTTGAAGGTGATCCTTGTTTGTGTTGTTGAAGCAAAAGTGATCTTAATGCAACTTGGGTTAATTATGTGAAAAGGGTTAGTAACAATGAGGGTTTATGTGAAAGCCTTTATATGCCTATTTGTTAGTAACGAAAGTTACTTTGATGGAAAGCATGATCTTTTATGCCTTTATGTGTTACTTTGCATGGTTATGGTTGTGGTGTTGATACCCTGGCTTTGGAAGTTTTTCATATATTGAGTTTATTTCTGTCGAAATTCTAAAATCTGTGTTCGAATCTGGAATTTATATTTTCTGCATTTTTAGTCGAGACAGAGGAGAGGCTTGTCGAGATCGAGTAGACCTTAGTCGATCTCGAGTTGGCTCTTGTCTACGTCGAGTTGAGTTTTCGTTTCTGTTTTCGATTCTGCAATTTCTGTTTTTTCTAGTCGATCTCGAGTAGCATCTTGTCGAGATCGAGTACTGTGTTGTCTGAGTCGAGTTTCTGTCGTCGATTTTCAGTTTCTGTCTTTGCTGTTGTTAGTCGATCTCGAGTACTGTGCTTGTCGAGATCGAGTTAGCTTCTGTCTTTGCTTTTATTTCTTGCTTTCATTTGTCTTTCTTTCTTTGTTTCTGTGTTTCTGTCTTTCTGTTGCTTTTCTGTGAGATTTACAGCTGCCTAGGATCCGCTGACACGCTTCCTCGTGGATCGATCCGGACTTTCTCTTACTACATTGGAGGGAGTCTTGTAATTATTTGCGTGGGCCTAAATCTGGTTTGATCTATTTCATTATATTTCATACTTGATTTCCTCCTCACAACAGGATCGTCCTGCGTTTCGTCACGCATAATTTTTGCGGGACGGGATTCGCTATTTTGTCCTAAATCCCACTGGAATCGGGACGGGACCGAAATTTGCGGGATTTGTGCCCACCCCTAATATCAGGCATAATGGGATATCACATCATTAGTTTGTTTACGGAGTTGACCGAGTTTTAAAATGTGTTTATAGACACACATTAGATACTTCAAAAATAAAAGATAACTTTGTTTAATGTATTTTTTTAAAAAAAAAAATTTGTTATATGTACTTATGGACATACATTTACAAAAATCATATTAGATTGATCACATCCTTCCTTAGTTCATTTTGCCTAATTCAATATTGTTTCCCCTTTGATGCTCAGATTTACATCCATCTAGATACGACATCACCACCATCTAATTTGATCTACCTAGGTCAGTGCGGCCTCTGCATAGCCCACACCCAAAAAAAATCACAAAATTTTTCATGTCTTTGTTTTGCAACTTCAGATTGAGATCGAGGCATCACATGCAACAATTTTGCGAAGTGATCTGCTCGCTACTATCTGAATCCGATCCGCAAATTTCGCCGCAACCGGAATAGAAATCAAGAATCAAAGACCCTGTTTTTAGTTTTTTAAATATATTGTATTCTTTGTTTTATGTTAGTTTTTTTTTCTTTTTCTATCGACCCATGCGTAGGATTATCAAGCCATCTTCTGATGGCTTCAAAATCGTCTGTCGATCTACTCCTTGCCTACTGTAAAAAAAAAAAATTTGTTCCCCCTTTGCCTTCTTGATGTGGCTTAGCTTAATGGCTTATCAATAGTTTTTTGTGTCATTCACTCAAACCGGCCATTCACCTTACGCCAATGAGGTAACCATATTAATTTGTCGATTGAGTGGATATATTTAAGGTCTAATTAACCAACCAAAACTGAGGCGTTGCAGGCTGATCGGTTTTGTGTAACATAATGTGTAACATAATGTTATAATGAGGTTGTAAATGATCATTTTTCTTTGGGAGTTATGCAAAAAACGAAAGCAATTACAAAAAAGGAAAAAATGACACCTCAGATCCGTTCTGCTGATCGGTTTTCTCAACTGGTATTTGATTCTGAAATTCCGGCTTCCTTCTTTCCCGCTGTCCGGTCTTCGTTTGGAATGTCTGCAGCTCTGTCTGACTTCTGTATGCTGATGGCCGGGTGGCTCCTCCCTTATTCGCTCTTCCCCCTGTACGGCTTCGCCTGGTTAAAGTTCGAGGTTTGGCCTCATTTTTGTTTTTCAATCGTTGCTTCACTCGGGGACACTTCTTCTACTCTCTCTACTCTCGAACCTTCAAATCTGCAATAATTTTCTTCATTTTAATCTTTGATTCTCCCTCTATAAATGCATTTATCTTACTGTCATGGGCTGCCAAGGAAATCCAAACAAAGGCGTTGCAGGCTGATCGGAGCCTCCCAACCCCACCCAAATCGGAAAGTTTTCGGGCGACACCCAAATTGGAAAGCCTTCGGGCGACACCCAATCAACCACCGAAACCAAAGGGAAGCAACTGTGCGACCCCCATATAAACACCACCCTAAACCCACCAACTGGGAAGCCTTCGGGTGACACCCACCTTAACCCACCTCCCTCCAAGTCGTTGAAATACGACAAGGGCAAAGGGATGCTTGACATTTCAACACTCTATACCCAACTCTTAAATATCAAAACAAACTTCAAGGTCCAAACTGATTCTAATTCGTTTGGAAATCGCATAAGAAAACCATTCTTTGAACATTATTATATAATTTATCACCACTCCATCGGGATCTATTTATGTGTTCTTTTATCTGATTATATGACCAGTCTTTGTACAATCAAGCCCCTGCAATATGCTGAATTTTACTGTTATAATAATCATACTCTAATTTTCAAACTCTATAATAACTTTCTTTTTCTTACATATGTTATGATAATTTCTGCTAATATGGTTTACTTGTGCATAACCACCCCCTGTTATTTGCCCATGCGTAATTTATGTAACTATACCACCACACTTGATGCTTCATCTTCAACTCACTATAAAAGCACTAACTGCTTGCTGATCACAATGCACCAACTCCATCTCTTCCCTCTTCTTTTCCAATATAATCTTGCTCCTCTTGTGTGTGTTTACTTTCTTCTTTTATTTATTGTCCGGACTAATATGAAAAATCCAATGGGAAATTCCGGTCGGAATGACACCCAAAATGATAATCCACCACCAACTGGGAAGCCCTTGGGCGAACCCCACTTAGACTCACCAAACCAGAAGCAGTCTATGGACCCTTGTAACCCAAAAACCAAACCTAATGCCTCACTTAAACGTGATAAAGGCAAAGGCAAGCTAAACCTCTCATATTTCTATATTGAGCTCACCAAATTCACCTCACCAAGCAAAATTTCTATCATCAAACAATATTTTCCTCTTCATGACTTGCTTTCCCGGAGGAAGATTCTCCTTATCACTAGACTATGTAACTACTGTCTTGCTAATGCTACAACATACATGATTATATGGCCTAGAATTTATCTCTTAAATCCTCTTCTTCTTGAAATCAACCTTAGCAAATCCAATAACATAGAGCTCAAACATCTCAGCCAATCTCTTTATTCTATACCGGTTTTGAAACCCATAGATGCAGACAACATTCACCACAAAAAATTCATTCAGTATTATTGTTTCATCATTGTTGATCGAGCTTATACTAAACATACATTTAAACTCACACATACTATTACTAACTCTGCTCGAGAGAGCTGCTCTCTCGAGCTCTCGGAAACTTATTGCCCTTTGTAGGATTACTTCAAAGAACTGAACAAGATTGACACTGCACACAACAACACTACAAGACAACAAATTATTGAACATCATGATCTCAAACAGGAAGACTTCAAACTTGAATTAAGATTATACATTACTAGTTTATTTTGCTCTTGTTAAATAACTTCAAATCTATTTATCTTCGCCTATTATGATGCTTTTGAATAATCTTCGGCTTGGTGTTTCTTGCCTTCGTTGTATACTTTTGGCCTTGAAATTAAAACATGCAAAACAAAGCTTTGAATTACCTAAAATCCATACATTACTGTGGATACTATATGACTCCTATGTTTATCTTGATAAAAATATGCAAACCCAACTACTCCTGTATCACTTCTTCTCACAGGTGCTTCTTTCTAGAACTTTTGGCTCCTCTTCTCTTACAAGATTGCACCCTTACCTTGTACAAGATAGTGACCACTCTTTGTTGTGAGCCTAAACATCTGATCCGGGTACATTATGATTGTACAAATGGAAACCTAAAGTTTAAATTGCTTTGCTAGATTAACACTAGATCCCACTATCGTTCTTTCGTTGTAAACTTAACATATGTACACATCCTTACTAGGCTTCTTACTACTGATTTTCTATCTATAAGTTTTATCAATTTACTTGTCGACCACCCTGTAGGACCATTAGTAATAAAACTACACAATTGTACATTAGATAACCCACCTAAAAAATGTAACAAATCAAAAGAAAATCTACATAAACACAAGTGGCTTCACATAATGACACAAATATACTTTGGCCTTAATTGCGCCGGGTACAAGCTAATACCACTCCTCGTAAGAATACATCTATGAAGTTCAGTTTTTGGAATGTCCGGGGCCTTAGTAGGAAAAATGTCTGGACACATATTGAATCTACTTGTAGAACAGACCATATCAAAATACCCTCCACCAGACAATTACTGGAAAAAACCTGAATTCGATAACATGCATTTATGTCCATTGATGGGGCTCTGAGGTGGTCTTTGCCTTCTTGGGAAGGCATTGCAATTTAACAATGAATCCTTTGAAATTACATATTCTGATAGCAGAACCATACAAGCAAAATACACCAACCACACCCTTAATATAGCAATTACGATTTTGTTCGTTTACGCCCCTCCTCATGAACGAGATAAGGAAAATTTCTGGACTTCTCTATCTCTAACAATTAATGATATTAATGAACCAATAATCCCTATGGGAGATCTAAATGAAATTCTAGAGCCTACGGACAAATTGGGAGGTACCATCCCTAGTATGCATAGATTTCATAGACTCGCCGAATTCATTGCCAATCATAATCTAATAGATACCCTGAAGATTGGAAACAAATATACATGAAGAAAGAGACCCCATGGAATAGACAACCTCTTTGAAAGACGATACAGAACCCTGATAAACCACACTACAACAATTCCCTAAATTACATACGAAAAATCATGCTTTCATCAAATCAGACCATACCCAAATCACATTAGACCTAATGGACAAACAAAAGCCGAAGTTGCAGCCCTTCAAGTTTGAAATGGCTTGGACCACGAGACCTGTTTTTGAAACTCTCATTAGAAAACTGTGGCGAGTTGATGTGTCGTGATCACATCCATACAAATTAACTAAAAAACCATTGGATGTAAAAAAAAAGAGTAAGGTTTGGAGCAAATTTACCCTTGGCAATATCTTTCGCCAACTAACTATAGTTGAACAGGAATTATAGGACCTGTAGCTAAAACCTTGTAATGCCTATGACCAAAAAATTGACGATAAAATAAAAAGGTTAACCACCCAACATGCTTCGCTATTAAACTACGAAAATAAATACTGGGGACAACGAGCAAAACAAAATCACATAAAATCAATAGATGCAAACACGAAGTATTTCCATAGAATAGCAACAAGGAGAAGAAATAGGAACATTATAAAATCAATACATACAGTAGTATGAATAACTGTAACAACTGACAAAGAAATACGTGAAGCCATTAAGCATGAATTTATAAAGCGATACCTAAATAATCAAAGGCAAAGAATACCGAGTACATTACTAAACAACATCAATAAGGAAATGACAGATGGTGACAATGATTAGCTTACCAGATAAATCTCAAACACTGAAATTAAGAATGTGGTCTTCAGCCTGGCAAATGACAAATCTCCAGGACTTGACGACTTCCCCACTGGTGTTTTTTTAAATATTGGCATATTGTAGGACCCTCGATTATCAAGGCAGTCAAAAGTTTCTTTCTTAGTGGTAGAATATTAAAGCAGATAAACCATACTTTCATCGCACTCATTCCAAAATATGATAACTCAACAACTGCATCCCATTACAGACCAATAAGCTTATGCTCAACAACGTACAAGATCATCTCTAAAGTAATGGCATCTAGAGTAAAAAAAATTATACCCAAGATTATTAACCCTTTACAGAGTGCTTTTACCGCTGGAAGATCAATAAAAGATAATATTTCAATAGCTAACGAAATTTTCCACTCATTCTCAAAGAAAAAAGGAAAATCGGGCTAGATGATAGTCAAACGGGACATGGAAAAAGCATTTGACCTAGTTGACTTGAATTTTCTCCTTTCAGTTATGGACAGATTTGGTTTCTTTCCACAGTTTACTGGATGGATAAAGGAATACATAACTACAGTTACCTACTTGGTCTTAGTTAACAATGAACCCACAAACCTTTTTGCTCCAGAATGAGGGCTCAAGCATGCAACACCTCGTAGTCATCTAGGCATCACAATTACATGAAATGAGACTAGAATCCCCTTCCTGGCTTTTTGCAGATGATATTGTTATTTTTGCATCGGCCACAAAGACTGCATGCGACCAAATCAATAAAGTGCTCCCGGAATTTTCTTCCCTATCAGGACAAAAAGTAATAGACATAAATGACACTTTCAAACAACCCCAAACATAACAACATGTCAGAAAAATGCAATTCATAATGAATTAGAGATCCCCTACATAAAAAACCTCGGCCCTTATCTGGGTTGCCCTATCATCTGCGGGCACCCTTCTAAGGATACATTTAATGTCCTACTCACCTCTACCAAATTTCAACTCCATAGGTGGAAAGCTAACTGTTTATCTCAGGCAGGTCGATGTACCCTAATCGAAACAACTTTGCCGACCAAGCCTTTACACCTTATACAATGCTTCCTGTTACCATGATCAGTACATGTGGAATTGGACAAGATCAATAGAAACTTCTTATGGAATAAGGGCCCTAGACACAAACCGCTAGTCAACTAATTTGAGGTTTGTAAGGATAAATCCCACGCGGGTCTTGGTGTCCTCAACTCTGAGGATATGAACAAGGCATTGCAACTAAAATTAATTTGGAAAATCTTGGTTGAACCGCGTAATCCGTGAGTCTCCTTGATTACAGAAAAAATATCTAAAAAACCAGCGCATACTACAGTACCATTAAAAGGGTGACTCATCTTGGCAATGGACCCTACTAACCAAACTGATTCCCCTATTTAAAGAAGGTATTCGCTGGTCTATTGGTAATGGTGTGAGTATTAACTTCTTGAATGATCTCTGGATTGGCAAGTCTCCACTCATTACTATGATCACTAATGAGCAACCAATCGACACTCACCACAATTCAGAAATTTATAACAATGATAAAAAGTGGGGTTTGGAAAAACCAAGCATAATCCTCCAGAATATTCTACCAAATGAAGTAATAGAATCGATAGCGATGACTCAAATCCCTAAGCATATACATATAGATAGGCTTTATTGAAAATGGAGCAAGAACGGGTGGTTCAGTACAAACTTTGCGCTAAAAAGGATCAATAACTTAAAGAAGGTATTCGCTGGTCTATTGGTAATGGTGTGAGTATTAACTTCTGGAATGATCTCTGGATTGGCAAGTCTCCACTCATTACTATGATCACTAATGAGCAACCAATCGACACTCACCACAATTCAGAAATTTATAACAATGATAAAAAGTGGGGTTTGGAAAAACCAAGCATAATCCTCCAGCATATTCTACCAAATGAAGTAATAGAATCGATAGCGATGACTCAAATCCCTAAGCATATACATATAGATAGGCTTTATTGAAAATGGAGCAAGAACGGGTGGTTCAGTATAAACTTTGCGCTAAAAAGGATCAATAACTTAAAACATCACCAAATGTCCGACATGAGATGGATTAGGAATCTGGACATACCACCAAAAGTTAAAACTCTACTCTAGAAGATCACAAAGAATGGTGTACCTACATCAATCAGTCTTGCTTCTCGAAGGATGGGAATTCCTACTTCCTGCCCGCATTGTGACTCAAACTTTGAAGATCTAACACATCTATTATGGGACTGTCCCATCACCCGAGCCATGCTAGCGGATATGGACCCTAATCTAATAATAATTTTAAATACGTGCTTTTCACAAGATAATTGGTTAAATAGTATCATTTGGGACATAAAAGAAAAAATTGGAATCCAACGTTTTCCAAAATTAGTTTTTGGTTGGTGGAGTATTTGGTACTTTCGCAACAAAACACTATTTGGTAACAACAAGCCAGACGTAAGAAGTATCATCTCTTTCATAAAGGATCAAACGTACCTCTAGAACATCTCTAAACAAAATGACGACTCTATGGAAGACTATGTACAACACCAAGAAGATAAAGAGAACAAAACCAAGTCAGCAAGGGCTAGGAAAAAGGCAAAATGGAGACCTCCTGAGGAGCTGGAAAAGAGGGACATGGAGGCTCAGGTGGAGGAGATCATGGCAATCCTCAAAGAGAACACAGAAAATCCAATCGACACAGATCAAGGTAAGTCGTTATGGATTAATTATTTTTCGGATGCCTTGACAGGAACTAAGTATGGGGTCAAGATCGACCAAGACTCCTCGACATCGAGGACCCTAGTCGACCTCGACCAGACCAAGGAGACTCCACCAGCACCAGCCTCGTCGAGCAGCCAGACGGAAGTAGAACCCTACTCGATCTCGAGTAGGCTACTCGAGATCGACCACCACTCGGCGGCCTCGGCTTCACCTCCCTCGACGCTGACTCCACCAGATGGCCAGGGCTCGTCGATATCGACTAGGCTTGTCGATGTCGACCACCACTCGGGGAGCCCAGCCCCTGCTTCCTCGACGCTGAGACCACCAGAGCAAGGATCGTCCTCGACCTCGACCAGCCTTGTCGAGATCGACCACAACTCGACTCCACTAGATCCCTCTTCCTCGACGCTGCAGCCACCAGGAGCAGAGGCCTACTCGAGATCGAGTAGCCTTGTCGAGATCGACAAGCCATCTTCTTCGTCGACTCCTGCCCCTTCGAGCAGACCACCACCAGAACCTGCAGACTCTTCGAGATCGACTAGCCCTAGTCGAGATCGACCAAACACAGTTGTCCCCGATTCCGTCTCTGCGAAGGTAAGCCAAGGTATGGATCTTTCTTCTCCTATTTCCATTAAAGATTTATCTATACATGGGAGAGGTTTGCCTTGGTATGTGCGATTGTGCAGGATTTCCAATGATGAGCCTAAGGAGTATAAAGTTGGAGACAAGGTCTATGTCTCTAAATTAAAGGATCATTGGTTTCCCAACAAATTCAACAAGAAGCGGATGGGACCGTTCGTGGTGAACAAAATCCATTCTGGAGGATTGCAGCTGAGGGACAAGAATGGAGTCTTATTTGAAGCCCAAGCTACATGGGCCCTGCAAATGCCACCTTGAGCTAAAAGGAAAAGTCGGCCTAGCGACTCTAAAATCTAGAGCTTGTACATAGACTTTTTTAGGACATTCTTTTTGGACATTGTTTTTGCGTGTTTTTGGTTTTGAACATTTCTTTGGTTTTTGTTGTTTCTATTGTGGGTATATGTCTTCTGCACTTTTCAGGTCCATGGATAGAACCAGGCTATATTCAGACTCGGCCCAGGAGGTGCTTCCATTTGATATTTAGAGACCCTGCACATCTGTCTTGTGAGTTTCTTTCTTTACCCTTGTTTTTATACAGTGAGGACACTGTAATGTTTAAGTATGGGGTGGGGGAAGGGCTTACATTATGCATATTTGCTATATTGTGACATTATGTGTGCATTATTTCTTTGAATTGCTACATGGCTATTTTGGAATGCATTATTAATTTATGTGCTTATATGCATGTTTTCCAAAAATTTTTTTTGAAAAATGACCCCCATTGAAATTTTGATTAATGTCATGGAAGCTTATATTGAACTCGACGATGCAAAATTAGATTCATTAGAGATATAGCATGAAATTGCCTAGTAAAGGGAAGTCACAATGAAGTGCATTATTTATTGAAAACCATGAAAGGAGGTAAAATTTGATGTTGCTTTTGACAGTTGCATGATAAGATGATGGAGGACTTTATATTTCCATATAATGCTCACATTGTTATAATCTTAGCCTTACCTATGCTTATGCATTACACAAAGCCATAATATGCCTTATTTCAATTATTGCTCCACATGATCTAAATATTTGCCATTCTTTTCCTTATCCGGGGATTATGTTTAGAATGATGTTACATTATGGAGATGTTATATGGTGATTGTGTCGTTATTGTCATATTTGGAGTTTGGCGAAATTGTTTGAATTATATGGAAAATTTAATGAGTGAAAGAAAATCCGATCAAAGATCGACCCTGCTCTCTGAGATAATAGTTTGGAGAGATGGGACACCAGGTGAGGAGTCCAAAGCACTAAGTATCCGGGGCCATTCAGGACACCCATGTTTGCGACTCGAGAGAAGGCAGTGCTGAGGTTAGAGAGGTAAAAGCATTATTATTGAGAAAAAGCATTATGAAAGGTGATGAATCTTATGGAGAAGGAATGTGGAAATTCAGTTTGGAAATGCTCCATTTCCCCGGATCATTAGCACCACATTGCCAAAAATCGCCCACCTTTAGCCTTTTACCAATCTACTCCTTATTGAGCTTAAATTAAAGTCCTCTTGATTATTAATGCTTTGTCACATAAAAATTGTTTTTGCATAACCCTCCTTTTGTGAGTAGATGTTGCTTTTATATAATTGCACATGCATGGATCTGTGACATAAGTACCTTTTCGAGGATGGTAATTGATTGCAGGGACATATAAGAATGAATCTAATATGTTGAGAGTTTTGATTTCTTCCCCTGAATGACAAATAAAAGTATTGCTTGAGGACAAGCAAGCTTAAGTATGGGGTGTTTGTTGTGAGCTGAATCTGCCATGTTTTATACTATCATTTATATCGATTTCTGCATACATTTCATACATTTGGGCTAAGATAGTACAGAACCTATGTAGTTTATGTTTATTTGCCAAATTATGGAATCTACACCAGTTTCTGTTTAATTCGCAGAATTCGAGGCATTTTACAGCAATTCTACAGAGGGTCAGAAAAGCTCGGGAATCGGCTACAGAAGTCCAAGGTCAAAGAAGCAGCGGAACCAGTCGAATCAATCTGAGAGTCAAGGTTACTCGATCTCGACGAGCTTGTCCGAGCAGCCTTGGTCGACAGAGCATTGTCGAGAGCCAGACCATCCCAGCTCCGGAACTTACTCGATCTCGACAAGACCCTAGTCGAGATCGACGAAGCCCAGTGCCACACCCGGAGTCGACAAGGAGAAAGGCTGACCAAGAAGCCAAGGACGAGGATGCCGAGCAACCCTACTCGATCTCGACAAGCCCTGGTCGAGATCGACGACGCCCAGAGCCCAGATCCGAGCTTGTCGAGCACACCTACCCGAGAAGACCTAGTTGGTGAACATCCCTACTCGATCTCGACAAGGAGTAGTCGAGATCGACGAGCATCGTGAACCAAGTTCGAGCCTGTCGAGCAGAGCTAGCCGGGAAGTCCAGTCGACAATGAATCCTACTCGAGGTCGACGAAGCCTTGTCGATGTCGAGTAGACCAGTTTCCGCAGACGAGTCGACTTGAGCAGTCCGAGCAGACTTGGATTCCTTGGCGCCGAAGGAGGAAGATTCTATCCAAAATCTATCAAGTTCTATCTATGGAAGCAAGATCTATCAAGACATGAAGACTTACCCACTTTAGAATTATCTTTTCCTTGTTGATTTATTTCCTTAAAGCATTTTATTTATCTTTTAGCAAATTAGATATAGATTTAGATATAGAGATAGATGATTATTTCCTTGATTAGCGAGGTTTGATCACTATAAATAAAGCCCTAGGGGCTGGTTTTTCATTCATTCCAATTCACAATCAATTCAAGTAAGTAGGATAGAGAGAGAGAGTTTGTAGCAAGCAAGGTGGAGAGGCGAAAGCGGATTTGTCTTGTCGGTTGTAAGCTTTCTTTATTTAATTTAATGCAATTTAGTTCCTTTTGTTATTTGATGTCTTTCTTGATGATGAAGAGTGAGTAGTCCACCCACTTCTGGGGCTGGGGTGAGCCCGACGGTGGCCATGTGAGGTGATGCGGTAAAGGTCAGATCTTTTTGTGCAATTCGTCTTCTATCCCTATGAGCATGATTCTTTTGCGAGAGTTGAAGGTGATCCTTGTTTGTGTTATTGAAGCGAAAGTGATCTTAATGCAACTTGGATTAATTATGTGAAAAGGGTTAGTAACAATTAGGGTTTATGCGAAAGCCTCTATATGCCTATTTGTTAATAACGAAAGTTATTTGATGGAAAACATGATCTTTTATGCCTTTATGTGTTACTTTGCATGGTTATCGTTGTGGCGTTGAAACCCTGGCCTTGGAAGTCTTTTATTATATTCAGTTATTTTCGTCAAAAATCTGAGTTTTAGTTTCGAATCTGCAATTTACAGTTTTCTGCATTTTTACTCGATACAGAGGAGATCTTGTCGATCTCGAGTGGGAGTTACTCTATATCGAGTGGCACTAGTCTAGGTCGAGTAGAGTTGTCTTCTGTTGTCGATTTCTGAAGTTTCTGTCCTTGCTGTCCCTAGTCGATCTCGAGTAGGTTTGGTCGAGATCGAGTACGCTTGTCTAGGTCGAGTTGTTTTGCTTCCGTTTCTGAATTTCTGTTGTCGACCTTCCTTAGTCGATATAGAGGACAGCTACTCGAGATCGAGTAGCTTCTGTGTCCTCGCTTTTGTTTATGCTTTGCTTTGTCTTTTCTGTCTTCGTTTAGTTCATTGCTTTTGTTTGTTATTTTCTGTTTTATTTCTGTTTCTTTCCTTGTTTCTTTGTTTCTGTCTTTCTGCTGCTTTGTTTGTGAGAATTTACAGCTACCTGAAAACCGCTGACACGCTTCCTCGTGGATTCGATCCTGACTTCCCATTACTGCATTGGAGGAGTCTTGTATTTATTTGCGTGGGCCTGAATCTGGTTTGATCTATTTCATACTCGATTTCCTCCTCACAACAATTCGTCATGTCAATAGGGAAGCAAACCGAGTAGCGGACCGCTTATCGCATCTCGACTTTGTTTTCTCATGTTTATCGACACTTGACGACTCTGTGCTTCACAATTTCATCCGCTTGGATACTCTTGGCACATAAGGATCCTCTTTATTGCCAAATTATTTTCGGTACAAAAAAAGAAGGTAAAAATGACACACATAAGTGAAATTTTTTTCTATTTTTTAAGTTTATATAGATATATAGATAGATAGATAGATGAAAGCCTGTATTTAATAATATTATCAATTTTATAGATAGTTACATCTCGTGTTACTAACTTTGAAAATTGACATAAACATCGATTTGGTTGTGTTCTATACTACAAGGAATGTCTTCCAATTATTATGGTGGTAATGACATGTTTTGATGTCATAACCACCATTTTGTATATCATTTTAATTTTGTTTCATATAAGGTAAATTTTTGAGAGGTATTAAGTGATGTCCACTAAAGTAACCATGTTTTTGTGCATATTTTAGCTCCTTATTCTAAGTACTTTTCATATTTTGGGTTAGAAATGTGTTGAATTTGTGTAGTATAAGCTTATTTGTCAGAAATAGAGGTCTACATGAGTTTTGGTTTAATATTGCACAATTTGGAGCCATTTCGGGACAAAGTCAAAAGGAGGCGACGAATGCAGGAATGTATCGACGTCGACAAGACTACTCGACGTCGACTAAAGCTATAGGCCATATCGACTAAGGAAGAAGACTGCACTCCACTCGAGCTCGAAGGGTACTCGACATCGAGTGCTTTACTCGACGTCGAGTACTTTACTCGACGTCGACCACTGCTGGAACCTTACTCGAGTCCGACTAGGTGAACTACTCGAGGAGCCTTGAAGATAGCGGAGATCGAGCACATTTCTACTCGACGTCGACTACTCTGGTCGACGTCGACTACACTTTTACTGGGCCGAGATCGAGTGGGCCAATCCGAGGATGAGTGGACTACTTGGGCACGAAGGAAGACAAGTATATCCAGATTTTATCAAGATCTATCACGTTGGAGAAGAGTTATGTTACCACAAGAATATAAAGATATTTACCTTTTAGAATTTATCTTTCTTGTATCAAGTGTTATATCTTTAGGGATAGATATAATTTGCTTTCCTTGAATAGCTAGGATTAAGCCCAATAAAGAAAGCCCTTGGGGCTGATTTCTGTTCATTCAATTCTAGAGCTACTTTTCCACATATAGTTTAGGTTTTCAAAGGTTTTAGGGTTTTGGCGCTTTAGCGAAAGTTGGAGTGTCGGAATTGTAAAAACTTTTATTTAGTTAATGCAAGTTTCTTTTCAATCAATTATGTTTGCGATTGTGATGAGGCGTGAGTAGTCCACCCACTTCTAGGGTCGGCGTGAGCCCGACGATAGCCATGCATGCTTGAGGTAAAGATTCGATATTTATTAGGCTTTGATCATCCACTATCTTTATTATGTTTATTAACTAATTACTAGAGATTCAGGTTAATCACTTGGATTATAAACATAAAATTGGTAGATACAATTAGGGTTACTTGAAAGAGTTGTCTAATTGTTGGAGAAGGCGAAAGCTTGATCCTTGATGTGATTTGCATAATTATCTCTATTTATCTTGTCTTATGCATGTTTGGTTATCGTTGTTGCAAACCCCGGTCTTGGAAGTTTTTAGTTTAAATTGTTTACAATCTGAAATATATCACCTGGTTATTTTCTGTTCATGCTTCGTTTCCAGCATCACATTCTTCGGCCATCTTTGCCGACGCACAAAGATTTCTACAGAACTACTCGACATCTAGTCGACTACTAATACTCGATACCGAGTGCTCCACTCGAGATCGATTGCCGTTTTTATCTCTACAGGTACTCGAGAAGGACAGATCTACTCGACGTCAAGGACTGTACTCGACATCGACTACTCCCTGTGCCTTCTGCTGCTCGAATTCTACTGTACTAACCCCTGTCGTCTACTACCGATTCGAGGTCGAGTACTTTGGAGTCGATTTCTGGACGTGACTTGCCTACTATTTTAGATCCGCTGACCCGCTTCTCCGATAGTCGAACCTGACTTCCTTTTGACACAACGGGAGTGAGTCTTGGACTTTATTTGCTCGAAACGGAATTGGTTTGCTTTGTTTATTTATATTCTATTTACAATTTCGATTTCCTCTTACAACATTAAGCTCCGTTGATCCTAATTCAGTGATTTCCATTTGAACCAGGGATGAAACCTCCATCTCACCTTTATAAAAATAGAATTACTAATTAACAAGTCGATTTTAGTTTAAGATTCATTGTTTATGATCGAATGGGGTTAACGTTTGATACCTTTACCCAACATGTACATTGGGTTGGTGGTTGACCAATAAATAGTGGAATAAAACAAAAATACATATAATAAATTAGGTAAGTATCATAAATAAATGAAAAGTTGATTGCGAAGTTTAGGTGTGTATGTGGGGAAAGGGATCATATAGTAAGAGGAGTTAGTACTAAAAATGGGGATAGATACATGAGTCACTATGTCACATGGATATCACGTGAAACTAGAGAAATTATCGGAATTAAGAGATCCTCGCTTTCTCCCTCTGAGTCAGTTAGCCCCACCCACCGGCTACCATTACCACCGGTCCACCACCCAACATTGGTGGCAGTGTGGGGGTTGTTAAGAAAGGAGCTAGTGACAGTTAGAAAATATCACTTGTTTTCCCTAGCTAGCTAGCAAACTACGGACACATTCAACTACATTATATATATTGCATTGTACGGAAACTGATTATTTTTGGTAAAAAGCGTAAAAAATTACATAAATTCGGTAAGAATTCATTTTATATTCGAAGTTCGAAGTCTACACTTTTTCTGGTTAAATGTGTAGATTCGCGGATCCAGACTCGAATGATGGTTTGAGAGGGTGATGTTGGAGCCCTGAAGCTGCTGGAGCTACCTAGGATGATGGATCAAAATAGAAAATATGTCTAAGAACGAGCTACAAGGAAGCCAAGACGAGAACTTAAGTGAAGGCATGGAAGACAAGCGAAGAGATCCAAGAAATAGAGAATCGAAGCCCACGGACACTGAGCGGCGCCCGCCCTTGGACATCATGAAGATCGGCGCCCGCCTATGGGAACCGGTTCCCCCCGTTGGGTGGATAACCCAGAATCCACATAATATACCGAGAGCTTATCCGATAAAGATTTATTTCTATGTTTTGAGATACAATTTTAGCCCATTTTGGCCGGCACTTATAGGGTTTCTAGGCTAACCTTAAGCATCCATATCAGCACAACAATTCAATCCATTGTTCATAGCATTTCAATTCAGTTGTTTCGAGTTAAGCCATGCTCGGCTAATCTCGTTGTTAGTTTTGCTTATATTTCAAGACATAGTTGATGACATGTGAGATTTGATTTAAGGTTTATTCTCACTACCAAAAACACAGGAAATAGCCACGGAATTTTAGCCACGTCGTACAGTCGTTGCCAAATCCGTAGCTGATAGCCACGACTATAGCTACGACCTGACAAGCCGTAGCTATAATAGCGTCGAATGAAAATATTCATGGCAAAGCCCGTTGCTAGGGATGAAGAAATAATTTCGTGTCCGAAATTTTGGGGTTTTAGCCACGAATATAAGTGTCGTGGCTGGTATCATGGCTATTAGCCACGACTTTGGCCACAGTCACCTTTTTCGTGGCCAATTTCGACGCCATTTTTGACGAGTCTTACCCGACATGTCAGTGTAGCCACGAATTTAGCCACGAATAATATCCGTTGCTGTACTCATGGCTAAGAATGTGAGGCAATTAGCAATATATGACCCGAGTTGGAGGTGAACAGCCACGAATTTAGCCACTGTTGGATTATCCGTGGCTGTATTCGACGCTAACATGGAGATGCCCATTATCACTTTGGTGTATCCGAATTGAGGAAATTCAAAAATTAAAGCAGATTAATTTGAAAGAAAAAATCAATTTTTAAGCCCAAAATCTCACCCAAAAAAAATGTAGGACCTATAGATGGTCAAACTCAATTTTAGAGAGTCAAAGCCCAAAAAGGCTCAAGCCCATTAGTATTAGTCAAAGCCCAATGAATATGTAAGCCCAATTAATAACTCCCAACGTATTAAGAAGCCCAATTAATTGCCACGGTCATATCTGTGGCTAATGCCGTGGCTATTTACAGTTAACCTCAAATGACACACTTTAATTTCTAATGAGCTTTAATTTATTATGGGCCCAAATACGGCTATAATTTTCGCCAATAGGCCCATTAATGGTATATGTATTTATATCTAAATAAATACTAGAATATAAACAAAACTAATAATTGTTAAATCAAATGTGTTTTGAGGGAAAAAATCATATAAGTAACTAATAATCGTTGAATAAAACCTTATATTAACTAATAAATTCATATGAGAATATTATGAGAGTTTATCTTGAGAAACAAATCATATAAGTAGCTAATAATTGTGGAATATAACTTTATATTATGCAATAAATTCTTATTCGAATAATCTAAGTGAGTGTTTTGAGGAAAAATCGTATAATTAAGGAATAAAAATTTAATAAAACCTTATTTTAACTACTAAACTCTTATTATAATACTATAAGAGTATGTTTTGAGGAAAACTAATATAAGTAACGAATAAATGTTTAATAAAACCTTATTTTGACTACTAAATTCTTATTAGAATACTATAAGAGTAGTTTTTTAAGAAAACTCGTATAACTAATGAACAAATGTTTAATAAAACATTATATTGATTGCTAAATTCTTATTAAAATACTATAAGAGTATGTTTTGAGGAAAACTCATTTAAGTAACTAACAAATGTTCAATAAAACCTTGTATTAACTATTATATTCTTATTAGAATACTATAAGAATATGCTTTGAGAAAAAATCATATAAGTAACTAAAAAATGTTTAATAAAACCTTATATTAACTACTAAATTCTTAATAGAATACTATAAGAGTATGTTTTGAGGAAAACTCATAAAAGTAATGAACAAATGCTTAATATAACCTTATATTAACTAATAAATTCTTATTCGAGTACAATAAGAGTATGTTTTGAAGAAATCTCGTATAAGGAATGAACAAATGTTTAATAAAACCTTATGTTGACTAATAAATTCTTATTATAATACTATATAAGAGTATGTTTTGAGGAAAACTAATATAAGTAACGAATAAATGTTTAATAAAATCTTATTTTGACTACTAAATTCTTATTAGAATACTATAAGAATAGTTTTTTAAGAAAACTCGTATAACTAATGAACAAATGTTTAATAAAACATTATATTGATTACTAAATTCTTATTAAAATACTATAAGAGTATGTTTTGAGGAAAACTCATTTAAGTAACTAACAAATGTTCAATAAAACCTTGTATTAACTATTATATTCTTATTAGAATACTATAAGAATATGCTTTGAGAAAAACTCATATAAGTAACTAAAAAATGTTTAATAAAACCTTATATTAACTACTAAATTCTTAATAGAATATTATAAGAGTATGTTTTGAGGAAAACTCATAAAAGTAATGAACAAATGCTTAATATAACCTTATATTAACTAATAAATTCTTATTCGAGTACAATAAGAGTATGTTTTGAGAAAATCTCATATAAGAAATGAACAAATGTTTATTAAAACCTTATGTTGACTAATAAATTATTATTATAATACTATATAAGAGTATATTTTGAGGAAAACTAATATAAGTAACGAATAAATGTTTAATAAAACCTTATTTTGACTACTAAATTCTTATTAGAATACTATAAGAGTAGTTTTTTAAGAAAACTCGTATAACTAATGAACAAATGTTTAATAAAACATTATATTGATTACTAAATTCTTATTAAAATACTATAAGAGTATGTTTTGAGGAAAACTCATTTAAGTAACTAACAAATGTTTGTATTAACTATTATATTCTTATTAGAATACTATAAGAATATGCTTTGAGAAAAACCCGTATAAGTTACTAACAAATGTTTAATAAAACCTTATATTAACTACTAAATTCTTATTAGAATACTATGAGAGTATGTTTTGAGGAAAACTCATATAAGTAATGAACAAATGCTTAATAAAACCTTATATTGACTAATAAATTCTTATTAGAATGCAATAAGAGTATGTTTTGAGGAAATCTCATATAAGTAATGAACAAAAGTTTAATAAAACCTTATGTTGACTAAAAAATTCTTATTAGAATACTATATATAGTATGTGTTGAGGAAAACTCATGTAAGTAACTAACAAATGTTCAATAAAACCTTATATAATTAACTATTATATTCTTATTAGAATACTATATATACAAATATGCTTTGAGAAAAACTCGTATAAGTAACTAACAAATGTTTAATAAAACCTTATATTAACTACTAAATTCTTATTAGAATACAATCAGAGTATGTTTTGAGGAAATCTCGTAAAAGTAACGAACAAATGTTTAATTAAACCTTATATTAACTACTAAATTCTTATTAGAACACTATAAGAGTATGTTTTAAGGAAAATTCATATAAATAACTAACAAGTTTGTGATAAAACCTTATTATTATTATTGTTGTTGTTGTTATTATTATTGTTATTATTATTGTCATTATTATTATTATTATTATTATTATTATTATTATTATTATTATTATTATTATTATGATTATAATGATTATTATTATTGTTATCATTAATTTATTATTTAATATATATATTTTAATTTTTTTTGAATAATAATAATGACTATTATATTATATTTTTATTACTATTATTATTTTTACCATTATTTTATTATTTAAAATATATTATATTTTTATTTGTATTGATGGTTTTATTTTCTAGATGTAAATTGTGAATGGAAATTAAAAAAGCAATTCATGTGCAGGGTCGAAATTTTTTTTTACCGCCCAAATGAATTTTGAGCGGTCAATTTCCCGCACTTCGGAATTGAGAACAACCCTAATTGATTTTGGGCACCGCCTTCTTGCCTTCTTCTTCATTTGGCCGCTCTCTTCATCCCCTTTGGCCGCTCCTTCATTCCAGACTTCTCTCTCCTAAAAATTTCAGATCTCTCGTCCTCCCCGTCGACGCCGACAGACAACCACCGGACGGAGCGCCGCCTTCTACCGCCTCTTCTCTCTCATGCGCTCACCTCCTCCTCATGCGCTCACCTCCTCCTTAGACCACCACCGGACGGAGCGCTCACCTTCTCTCTCATGCGCTCACTTTCTACCGCCTCTTCTCTCCCATCGCTGACCTTCTTCCTCATCCTGCTGACCCTCTTGCCCTCGCACCACCTCTCGCCGGCGATAGCCCTCCACCAAATCACCCCACCAGTCCTCCCACCGCCTCCTCTGTTGCCCACAGATACCCGTCTCCCCTCTTTCACTGCCGGAACCCTAAGCCTTACCACCGCCTCCTCATCCCTGGTTTCCTCTCCATCACCACTCGCCGTCGTTCACCAAAACCTCCGCTGCTGCTCCCCATTGGTCACGCGGCTCCTCCTCTCGACCTGGCTGCTCCTAACCCCGCTGCAGCTCCTCCACTGGTCGCCAAAATCGGTAAGTGCAGGCCGGTTAAATGTGGTCTCCCTCTCCTATTCTTGGATGCTTAATTGCTGAGTTGATGTTAACTTGTTTTGGTATGTATTTGGAACAATCCATTGGGGATTAAGCACTAAGGTCGAATGGGGAACTCATCTCTACAAGAGACGGAAAACTCAATTGTTGCTGTTAACTTAATTCTTGATAGTGCTATCCATCGGTGTTGTCCATTGTTGATACCATTGTTGTTATCCACTGTTAACAAATAATTGGTAACTTGTCAACAGTTATTAGGTGTTGTCCATTGTTGATACCATTATTGTTGTCCATTATTTTTATCCGAGACAGTTACTAGATGTTGAACGAATCTCCAGGATTAAGCACTAAACTTACTACAAGCAGTAGTAGTGGTAAGCTTGGGCTAGAATTTCGTTGTTTTCTTTTTTTACATTTCACATATTTAATAACGTCTTCTGCATAATTAATGATGATACACAGGTCTCCAGGATAGCCAAAAGACTGCACACGGTTGCAAAGCTTAGGATTGACAAAGTAAGCAGAGTTCTTTATGCTCTTATTTCTAATTGTTCTAGTACCATGCTAATGCCTTCACAGCTGGGCTTGTTACTGTCTTGGAGTTTTCTTTGGCGACACTGCTTAGAGAATCATGTAGAAGGTTTTCTCTTGATATGCTAATACATATAATTATAAATTTATAATGTTTGATTTTTTTTAATTTAAAGAAGAGTGAGAGAATTATACTTTTATGCATTACCTTTATATGATAAGAGGTGTGTAGTGAAACCTCTTTAATTGTGTGCTTATGCAATTGTGTTTGGCATTCCAAAGTTGGGACCTATATTGAATAATTCAGAGCTCGCTTGTAATAGATCAGATCTATGATCTATCATTCATTCATTTTACTCTTCTAATAGAATAAGTCAACACTTTTACGGTACTATTTTATCACAAAAAGATCTTTAGCTATATGGATATGCTTTGCTATGTATTTTTTTACATTATCATTGTTGTGTGATATGATTTGAGTTTAAAATGTGATGTTTTGGCCTCCATGTAAATGAACCCTTTTGGTTGCGAGTTCTCCTTCCCTCGTAGGAGGCGATTACTCCCCCAAAACCTAAACCTGTTAGGTTGTTACAACTTTAATTTGATGCTGAAATTCAATTTTGTTTTAGAATATCGATGCTGAAATTGAATTTGATACACTGTTTGATTTGAGACTTGGTTGTAGAAAGAAATCAAACAATGCATTGTTATGTTGTAGAAAGATATTGTTATGTCCCTTGCTAATTATATTGGGATTTTTTTGTGTTGTGTGTAGGGAAGAAGGTGGGGCAGATGGGTAATGTGTTGGCATACTACAAGAAGCTATCATTGTTTTGTTTGTGTTTTGGATAGTCGTATTTATGCTTGTGTTTTGGTTTGTTGAACTCGTGGTTGTGTGTTGGATGTGTTTAGAATGAACAAATTATGTAAATGGTATTTTATCTTGATATATTTATGTGTCCAGCATTATTAAATAATTATATTATATTTAAATGAGATGTGGCAACAACATTAGCCACAACCCACAGGCATTAGCCACACAGACAATAGCCACGGCTATAGATACGGGCATATATTGTAGCCAGGATCATACCCACACGCAGGCCATGAAATTAGCCACGGGCATAGCCACGACAGTCGTTATGCTTCAATGGAGACTCCCACGTGCGAGGCCACGACATCAGCCACGAGCAGACCGTGGCTAATGTCGTGGCTATAGCCACGAATTCCTCGGATGTGACCCGGCCACGGACATAGCCAAGGAACTGTCAGATCGTGGCTATTAGCCACGGATATTGTGGTGGTGGCTGTTAGCGTCGAGGCATATAGCCTCGAATGGCGACGAACGTCAAATTCATGGCTATGGCCGTGGCCGATTCGTGGCTATTTGACCGTGGCTATTTCCTGTGTTTTTGGTAGTGTCTATTGAATTATTTCAATTCTCTTTATTCCCATATTGCATATGTTGTTGATTTTTCTTAATTGGTCACTAAGATAGAATCGCATCACACTAAGGGTATACCTTCATTTTGCTATTGCGGGCCTTAATCCATATAGTAGCTAACACATCCTGCAAGAATGATTCGGGAAAATAGATGTTGTAGCAGGATTGACAGGTAAATATTATCTCTTTTGGTGGAAGCGATGGCTGGGTTGACAACCGGGTGAGAAGTCGAGGATACGGGAGATATGATGTTTATGTGCTAGGTATTTGGGACTTATTGCTACTTTCCCCCGTGCTAGAGTAAGGGAGTTAGGTGACGATCAAATAGGCGACCTACCTAATTCTATACACAAATCACATGACCAAATAAAATTCCTTGCCCTTATGGTTTTACCAAGCCCCATTACAACCCTATCGAATGGAATCTTCTTTGAAGGTTTCCATTGAGCGAAAGCCCTCTTGATGTTCTTATTTTGCTTTGATGTATCCGGTGGAGATTTTGTGATATAAGTGTTAGTATTTAATGTTGATGTTTGCATATGGAATTGAGTTGAGTGTATGATTAAAGCCTAAACATGCGAGAGTGAAAGAAACACATATTTGCCCTTGTGAGGTTGGATTGATAAGCATGCAGGCTACTTGATCACCCATATACATGTTATGATGTTTTTATGTCTTGTTCATATTTGCATTTTTGATTGAAGTTGCTTTTGATGAGGAAAAGTTATGAAGGGATCTCCTGTGGGATGCATTAATTTTGTTTATTGTTCATGGTTGCTTGGGACAAGCAAGAGCTTAAGTGTGGGGAGATTTGGTCATGCATCTTTTAGATAGACATTGTAGATAGGTTTTTATTTCATTTAAGTAGTCATATTGCATATGTTTTGTTCTATTTCCATTATCTTTCATATGAAGTATCCGACTTCAAAATCTAGCTTTTTAGTGTTTATTATGCAGTTTTATGATCCGAGACATTATATGTTTTATTGCATTTAAGTAGTCATATTGCATATGCTTCTCTCTATGCCTGATCATTTAGATAGAAACTGCATCTTTGCTAGCGATTCCTTTCGTTAGATCGGTATCTTTGTTGCAAGCAAGGGAAATTGATCCCGTGAAAGCATCAGTCGTCTCTGCAGGATGATGACTATTGGTTTATATTAATTTCTATGAGATTAGGGTTAAGAGCTCTACAACTTTGCGATCTCTTGATTCCTAATTGCATTGATATTGATATTGCTAATTGGCCATGCACTTGGGTCTTTATGCTGTTCTATGTTGTATTTCATAGAATATAAGTGGTTATCCCTTTATTGATCAATCTATCTAAGACAAGTCGGCGTAACTTTTGATATCAATTGTTTTGCATTGATTGAGAATAATAATGAAATCATTCCAAGGGTCATGAACCCTAACCATTGACAAGAATTGCAGGTGAAGCGTTTTCCTCATATTATTATTACTTTGCAATCATTACTTCTTTTGCTTATTTGTTTGTTTCATTTGTTTGCTACAACCTTATTGATACTTGTTTGAGAATCATCATAAGAATTACGAATCAGTCTTCTCTGTGGGATCAACTCCTTACTTTTCTGTTATACTAATATTTTGTTTAGAAGCTTTCATTTGGGGGACCAGGACCAATGACACTACACCTGGTTGAGAGCCACCACCTTCCTTACTAAACAATTGAAATTTCAGTACTTGTCGGGCAATCTCTTCCACCATTTATTTTTCGGGGTTATCTTCTTTGAATTTCGCCTTCAATCCGACGAAATTCTGATTGACATTGATAGTAGTTAAGGGGTGTTTATTCTTCTTACTTTGCTCCTCCCCTATCTTCGTTTGTTTTGGCCTCCTGTGTCATCTCTTTGGAATGAACACCGATATGAAGAAGAGAACAACTAGCTGGATACCACTAGAGTGGCGCAGCAGAAGCGTAGTGGACCCAAAACCTATAGGTACTAGAATTGACATCATCGACAACAATGAAGGATGAGTATGTTTCATAGATCGTGATCAAGAGAAATACAGTTCTTGTATCCATTTACAGATATTATATTCTCTTATAACTTCCTCTCCTCCTATATTCTTTCCCTGTCATCATTTAATATCCTTAGCAATCTTCTTCTCCCTATAGTGTCAAAATCTTTCATGGGAAATTGGGTTAGTAATCTTACTATGTGGATGGTTTCTACTAAGTGTATTGATTCTTTAGTGCATGGTGAATAAGGCTAGAGAGAACAATGTATGATGGGCTAAGATGCATTCAAAGGACTAGAGGCTTTAGATGCGTGACTAATGATGTGGTGATTTGACGGGCTATAGTCGTAGAGTGGTGTGGACTTGAGGATTCTCTCTAATAAGGCTCAGGGTTCTACTACAACTTAGTCTGGGGAGTGATAGGATAATTAGGAGTCGGAGATTTCGACTGGTAATGGTGTAGTATAGAATCATATTTGGAAATTGGTTATAAAGGTTGAGGGGGTTCTTAGGAATAATAGGAGTCCTATTTTGGGAATTTTCAGATGGACCTTCTAGGTGAGCCTTAGGTGGATCTTAAGATGAAAAGGGTGAGGTGTCGGAAGATAAGGTTGTAGTATAAGTGAGTATTCCGAGTGAGGGATAGCATCAATCCGTGTAGGTATCGATAAGGAAGATGTGGATGGACTCGGCGTGTATGGTTATGGATTCTTGTAGGGAGGATGTGGATAAGTATAAGCTCTTCGTACTATGAGTAGTAACAATTTTTTCGAGGAATGAATTATGGATGACTTTGAAGATTGAGTGGCTAGGACAATTAAGATTTGCTAGATCATAGATTTGAATTGTTTATATATTATAGGACATGATGTAAGATTTATGGTGAATGTATGTTCATGTAAGATTGAGGATACTTGCTAGAGTTGTAATTGGAGAATTACTAGGGTCGTGATTGGAAAATTTCTAGAATAGGGAAGAAATCGCAATTGGTATGCATAAAAATGACTTGATTGCCAAGATATAGGGGAGAGAAGGGTAAGTCTTGAGGAAAGGCATATAGCTAAGTAAAGGATATCGTTAGGATTGATCATGAGTCTGATTGATTGGGTTTGGAGGTAGGAAGATTTTGAATGATGAATACGGGAAATAGTCCAGGTGGACGAAATGGGAGTACTAATGGTCATGGGAATATGGAAATTCTGATTGCTTGCGAAACCTTGGGTAATTTGAATGTGTATGACATATAAATTCTCGGGAAAGATGGTTGGCGATAAAATTCATTAACAGGTAAGGTATCATTTCTCGGGAAATATGCGAGTACTTGAATGATGAAGTGGTGTTAAGAGTAAGTGCAAATGTTTTGACCATTTGGGAGAATATGAGATACGATTCAGTTTAGATGTGCTATAATGAGATAGCCTGGGTAAGACACGTACTTTGACCACTTGGGAATAGGTGCAGTTGAGGAAGGACTCGATGGTTCCTGATTTCGGGTTTATAATTTGTTGGCTCTCTGACTTAGGATCTGGCTTGAGAGGTCGGTTGCGATATTTCTCGAAATTTCTGACATAGTTGAGTGACGGGCTAGTGTTGTTTTGTGATACGTAAGTAGCTTAAGGAAAATGAACCTTGCTTGCTGCAAATTGAGGTTATGAGATGTGAGGATGCTCTTGTATAAGGTTGTATTGGTTCTTTATAGGTCGATTAAGGGTAATGACTGAATGTATTAGTAAGAACATAGGTAGATGGAACGATTCCGGTAAAAGGCGCCTAGTTTGATTGTCCACTATTTAGAGGTTTTAAGGAGGGTTTGGGATATTGGACTTGAGCTATAATTACTTGGAGAGTTATGAATTTAGAATGTGGGGACTTTAATCGATTGGATGGAAAGTTGGGATCATGAGATTAATACCTTATGTAAGAGGATTTTCGGAGAACTCGTTTGGGCCTGAGCATTGAGATATATAATGGATGAATTTGGAGTAGGCTTCGACCCTTAAACCTATGTGAAAGAATTGAAGAGGATACCTATGAGTTTTGGTTCTAAGAAAAGTGAGACACGACTGTATTTGGGATTGGATCATGATTTGAGTTTATGAGTCTAGATTGGACTTGACCCTGACTTCGTGAGCTTGGTAGTGGGTGTGCCTTAGATGCCTTTTTCTCCATGAGATGTGTGTTTCATTGCCTGATTCTGTGACTATCTATGTTCTTAGTTGATCCTATCTAGTTGGTAGTAATGTGCAGATTTCCATGACTATATGATATGTTGATGATATGATTTGATATGTTGATATTCCTCATATTATGAATTCTGATAGGATGATATTTGGTTATGTTGACATTTTTCATATATGGTATTTTGATATGTTGATATCTTCAGCTTGATGTGTTTAGACTGATCTTAAGAAATGAACCTAGGAAGTGGAATATGAGATTAGCCTTTAGAGATGGATAATTCCTTCTTGAGTCCTTGGAAATCTGGTTGACTGACATAGGAGGAACTGACCTGAGTTTTTGAAAGGTATTGTTTGTTTTTAAAAAGGAATTTAGTCTCAAGGACGAGACTTGTTTTCAGAGGTGGATAATATAAGGACCCGAAAGTTGAAAACAACTATTTTATAAACTATGACTTAATTCCAATTTAATTTTTATTTAATTCCTAATATTCAAAATTTTTTAAAAATATCCGTCCTTGATCAATTAATTTTACTTTGATTATTTTGTAACGAATTACAGCATAACTTTGAATTTTATTTAAAATCGAATTTATTCCGCTTTCTTATACCGAGACTTGAAAATATTTTACGGATTCCATTTATTGTTTTATCGAGCAAAGAAAATTTATTATTTCTGATTTAAATTTAAAATTCACTTCAGGATCGGTTCGGAAAGGTGAAGAGAGCGGGTTTTGGGATTTATTTATTTCAGGGTTTTTTTGGACCACTTATTTTTCTTTCCTTCTCCCTCCCCTTTTGCCTTCTTTCTCCCTCTCTCATTTCGAATTCGGACAGGGCAACAACCCTCCCATCCCTAGTTCACCTTGTCCTCTTCCCAAATCGAGCTCAACAACTCCTTCAAACCTTCCTCCCTCTACCTCTCCTGCCTCCCCATTTCTAGCAAAAGACCAAACACTATCACATCCTATTTCAGAGGCCAGCCCATGCTACTACATACCCTTCACTTCCTCTCCTTTTGTCCTCAAAGCCTGTAGCTCTCCTCCTCATTTTTTTGTGTTAAAAAAAACACTGCAATCCACTCCCTCTTCACTCCTTCCTCACTCCCTCTTGGATCCCTTCTTCACTCTCATTTGCAAAATAAATACCCCTTGGCTATTTCCTCTAATCAGTCAAGCCTCCTCTTTTTCTCCTTTGTGCAATTTAAATGCCAAGCAGCAGCAACCCTAAATGTCGAGCCTCCATTCCGTTTCTCTCTCGCGGATTCCAACAACCACCATCTCCCCCTTATTCTCATCCTCTGTTTTCACCAGCCCCAAGCTCACCATTCCCTTACTTCTGCTGAATGGAGCCTTCACCACCCCGCACAATCCCCTCGTTAATACATTTCGTCCGAACCCGAAACGAAGAGGAAAACCTGATAAGCTCTTTCCCCATGAGGATGACATGGCATACTTGGAGAGACTGACTTGACTCACCTAACATGTTATCTTGGGTTATTTTACCATATTTTGACCCAACTATGTCGTGGCAACCTTGTATTTTAGATTTATGTTTTGCTTACTGTTGTGGAGGGAATCTAGCAACGAAATAAATATAGAATATAAACAACGAAACCAACTCCCTATCCAAGCAAATAAAAATACATGAATCCCTCTCATTGTAGTGGTAGAGTATTCAGGATCGTATCCACGAGGAAGCGTGTCAGCGCTCACCTTTCTCGTTCCAAGATGCTCTCAAAATTGACCAGAAGAGTACTCGATGTCGAGTAAAGTACTCGATATCGACCACCGCCGTCGAACCGATTTGTAGCTGCACAACATAAGACAGAAAACAAGCCGATTTCGAGTAGGAAGTACTCGACGTCGAACCATCAACCCGATATCGACCACTCCCTTTGATGCATTACTTTACATGACTACCGTCGAGCTCACCCCGACCCTAGAAGTTGGGTGAATACTCGCTCTTCATTATCAAAACACACATAAAACATAAAATAACTAACTTGCATTAAATCTGAAATAGAGAGCTTGCAACCAAATATCACCAAAAACGTCTCGTCCTGCTCTAACTCCACTCGACCTCCACTCTCTCTCTAACTCTATGTAACACAATTTCTTGTGGCTTGGATGATCCTAAAACTCAGCCCCTAAGGCCTTATTTATAGTGCTCAAGTCTTTGCTAATCAAGGAGAGATCAATTCTATCTATATCTATATCTAACTATCTCTTTCCTAAGATATAACTTTGATAAATAAATCAAATAAAATTCCCAAAAGTAAATATGGGAATTACTAAGTAACATCTCACATCCAAATCTTCACTCCACTTCGACTTGGACTGGCGCCAGGGTGTACTCGACATCGAGTAAAGTACTCGACATCGAGTAGAATTCCTCTGCTCCTCGGATTGTGCTCGATCTCGGCTAGGATATACACTCGATAGGTATTCGACATCGAGTAGAGTACTCAACGTCAAGTATTTTCTGGGCTATCGAGTGGTGTTGTGCTCAACTGGTGCTCGAGGAGTGAATAAAAGAACACTAGTGAAACAAAGCTTCTAAGGATACCAAGGTACCCTATACATTGGGGTAAAGAAACCCTTAGTATAACCTAGATGAATTATACTATAATGCTCGAATGAAACCTCACACACTCAAAAGTAAATACAACACTTAGCCAAAGGAGCGATGTGAGATTTGAATTATTGAAGAAGATAAGCTTGCAGAAGGTCGTTTGAGCACAGTGAATAATGTGTGTTCTGGAATCTCCTTTTTCTACTTTCAATAGGCCGGAACCCTTTATTTGAAAGTCGTCCGTTTGAATGTGAAGTTTGCACCGAACTTCCAGGAGAGATCTTTGGCCGACTGAATCAACAAATTCCAGAACCTTCACTTCGGATAAGTTGAGATCTCGGATATCGAAGTTGTTGTAGGAGTGTAGGATATCATCCGAACAAAACCTGCACAATCTCAACAATATTTGCCTAACAATATAAAGATAAGATTGAAACCATTCAACACAATTAGGCCCAATCAATTAGGCGATCAATTAGGCCCAATGCAACATTAGAGCAAAGTCCAAAGTAAATAAAATTAGGCCCAATATGGATCTCGGATATGTAAGTTTAAATAGACACGTTTATCAAATAGGCCCATTTAACCCTTTCGACAATCCGAGTCCATAATAGCAATCCTTTGAGCCAACTATTTGGTAAGACCTTACCAAACTCATGAATCCCGAGTTTTGGCTTTCATCAACCAAGGCCTTAATTTTCATTAGACAGGTCTTATCATCAAGGTGGAGTTAACAATCTCCCCATTGATGAAAGAAAAAACCTGCAATCCCAGTGCAACATGTTGGATCAAAGTTTTCCAAGAGTTTTAAAATCTAAAACAGTAAGGCCAACCACGCAAAAGTAAGGCCTTACAATCTAGAGTTCTCCCCCTTTTTGTCTTTCAACAAGAAGGGAAGAGAGTGTTTTCAAAAGACCAGCAACCAGAAAGTTTTTAAAATAGAAACCCAAAAGTTCTAAGACCAGCACCAAGCACTGCTCCAAACCCATCACTCGTCATCAGACAGCACCACCACCTCTTCCTCGTACCACTGGCCATACTTTGGAGAAAAACCGTATTCATTCCACTGGCCTCAGTAGATCTTCTCACGCCAGCGGTCCTTTGCATTCTTCACATGGTGGTTCTTCCACATCTCCGCTTGCTTCCTGGCTTCAGCATCCCGCCATTTCTTGACAATGCCATACTCCTCTACAGTCAGGATATTTGGCTCGAGGAAAAGAGGGCATATGATGAAGCGATTCAGCACCTTGCGTTCACAGTTGAAGAAGACGTTCTTAGCCATTTTCTTGATGTGCTTTACCGAGTCTGCATCCATTGGCATAATCGAAGTGGTTCCCCGGTGATTCATGCCACAAAGCATGAAAAACTGATTCAGATTTTCATCTATGATCATGAGCCGCTGGTGACTGTCGTCCTGTCGATCCACAATATCGGTTCTCGCGGCTGATGTCCATGTTTTGTGCCATGTTTTATATTTACTTTTATATCGATTTCTGTATACATTTCATGCATTTGGGTTAGAATAGTACAGAATCTATGTATTTTATGCTTATTTGCCAAATTATGGAGTCTACACTAGTTTGTGTTTAATTTCGCAGAAATCGGACGCACTTTGGAGCTTAAAAGAAACTCATGAAGAAGCTAAGAATGGTGCAGCTCGCGAAAAGGCAATTTTTCGGCATTCATCATTCTGAATCAAGCTTTGATGTCTTCATAAGAGTTGTAGCCCTCGAAAAGAGCTTTCCAACGCATACTCATATGCGTCAATCCGATAAACGAGGACTCGGGAAAGTGCGTTTTAAGAACAGAGCAGAATGCTGAGAACGAGGTCGATATCGACCAGACCTACTCGATATCGACCAGATTGTGGTAAAAAATCTCCAGATCGACTCAAGATGCCCAGCAGAGAAGAAGACTACTCGATATCGACCCGATTTGGTCGATATCGACCAACAAGCACTCGAGATTCCTCCCAGTGACCGATTTCGAGTGACAGAAGTGAATGTGAGAAGGTGACTCGATATCGACCAACTTTGGTTGATATCGACCTAATGCCAGTGTCGAGTCTATGTGTTGTAGGAGGAAATCGAGTTCAAAATATAATAAAATAAATCAAACCAGATCTTGCCCACGCAAATAATTACAAGACCTCCACCTGATGTAGCAACAGGAAGTCAGGATCGATCCTCGGGGAAGCTGGTCAGCGGATCCTAGGCAGCGAAAGAATCTCACAAGTGGTTGTCGACTTCAGGAGTACTCGACCTCGAGTAAGGTTAGTCGACAAGGGGTCAAGCACAGTCGAATTCGAGCAAGCAAGAGACACTGGTGTTTTGTCGATCTCAAGGAAGGAACTCGATGTCGAGGAAGTTTTGGTCGTAGTTGAGTAAGCTGGTTGAAATCGAGTAACCTACAGAGACAGAAGCAATGGCAATCTTGCTCGATCGAAGAATCAGTGTTCGATGTCGACTAGGGTCTAGTCGAAGTCGAGTAGGCAGCAGAAACTTAAACGAATGCAAATCTCGAATTTAAACAATGTATGAAAAAGACCTTCCAAGATCGGGGTTCGCAACAACAATAACCAAACATGCATAAGGTAAGATAAAGAGATAATCATGCAATCGCATCGAAGGATTAAGCTTTTGCCTTTTCCAACAATTAGACAACTCTTTCAAGAAACCCTAATTGTATCTACCAATTTTATTTTTATAATCCAAGTTGTTAACATGGATCTCTATTGAATAGGTAATAAACACATAAAAGGTAGTAGATGCTCAAAACATAATAAAGGTCGGATCTTTACCTAAAACACGCTTGGCTATCGTCGGGCTCACCCCGACCCTAGAAGTGGGTGGACTACTCGCTCATCATCGCAATTGCAGACATCATTGATGGAAAAGAAACTTGCATTAATAAACTAAACAGAGCTTACAACCGATCGAAGCCAACTTGCTCTCGCTCCCCGATCGAAGCCAACTTGCTCCCCGGCAACGGCGCCAATTTGTTGTAGGAGGAAATTGAGTTCAAAATATAATAAAATAAATCAAACCGGATTATGCCCACGCAAATGATTACAAGACCTCCTCCTAATGTAGCAGCCGGAAGTCAAGATCGATCCTCTAGGAAGCGTGTCAGCGGATCTCAGGCAGCGAATAATTCTCACGTCGATTTCGACTCAAGGGATCAATTCGATATCGACCTAGGTGAGTCGATATCGACTGTTGCAGTCGATTTTTGGGATTCTGCAGACGGCTGGCAAATATCGATTAGGCTGGCTTGATATCGACTGGTGGAACTCGATATCGACTTGGCTACTCGAAATCGACCTATTTTCTGCAGAAACACAAACGAGCAGCGAGCTTTCTGGATCGAAAATTAGAAGTCGATATCGACCAAGGGTTGGTCAATATCGAGTAGAATCCAGTAACGAAAATAAAGGACAAAGCTTTTTGGATTCGGAATAAATTATGTAAAAGAAGACTTCCAAGGTCGGGGTTTGCAACAACGATAACCAAACATGCACAAGGCAAGATAAATAACGATAATTATGCAAATCGCATCTAAGGATCAAGCTTTTGCCTTTTCCAACAATTAGACAACTCTTTCAAGAAACCCTAATTGTATCTACCAATTTTATAATCCAAGTTGTTAACATGGATCTCTATTGAATAGGTAATAAACACATAAAAGGTAGTAGATGCTCAAAACATAATAAAGGTCGGATCTTTACCTCAAACACGCTTGGCGATCGTCGGGCTCACCCCGACCATAGAAGTAGGTGGACTACTCGCTCTTCATCGCAAGGAAATTCATCAATAATAAAAGAAAATAACTTTGCATTAATAAACTAAATAAAAGCTTACAACCAATGGAAGTCAATTCCGCTCTCGCTTCACAAACTTCTCTTGGCCTCCACTCTCTCTCTCTCTCTCTCTCTCTCTCTCTCTCTCTCTCTCTCTCTCTCTACTTCTCCTCTCTAGCATTGAATTAATGAAAAACTAGCCCCATGGGCTTTATTTATAGGCCTTAATCCTTGCTAATCAAGGTAAGGAATATCTATCTATATCTCTATCTAACTAGAAGATATAATTCTACTTTGGAAATTAATAAATCTAAACTAGATAAAACAAGATAAATTCTAGGGTAATTAATTGTTCAACCCTTAGGATAGATAAAAAGATAAAAAAGATAAAATCTCTCAATTCTTCATGTGCAAGGAATCTTCTCTAAAAAATATCTCTATTGGATTCGGGATAGAACTTTAATCAGAACTCGGAATCGACTTGATAACGTCACTGGACATAGGTCGATATCGACTTCACCTGGTCGATATCGAGTCACCTCTTCCGGTTTCAGCTCAGTCACTCGATCTCGGCTTCCAGGGGAAATATCGATTCAATTTTGTTGGTCGATGTCGATCACTATAGGTCGATATCGAGTTGCACCCTTGCCTGCGGGTCGATTCTGGAATTTGCGACCAAGATTTGGTCGATATCGAGTAGCCTTGGTCGATATCGACCAGTCTTCTCAGCATCCTGCTCTGTTCTTTAAACGCAGTTTCCCAAGTCCTCATTCATCGGATTGATGCATATGAGTATGCATTGGAAAGCTCTTTTCGAGTGCTACAACTCCCATGAAGACATCAGAACTTGACTCATAATTATGAATGCCGAAAAATGGTCTTTTCTCCAGCTGCACCATCCTTAGCTTCTTCATGAGTTTTCCTTTAAGCTCCAAAGTGCGTCCGATTTCTGCGAAATTATATAAAAACTAGTGTAGACTATAATTCGGCAAATAAGCATAAAATACATAGATTATGTATTAATCTAACCCAAATGCATGAAATGCATGCAAAAATTGATATAAAAGAAGATATAAAACATGACACAAAACATGGACATCAAATCACCCCATACTTAAGCTTGCTTGTCCCTAAGCAATAACTTGGATGGTCATTCAGGGGAAGAATTCAAACTCTTAACATTATAGATTCATTCTTATATGTCCCTGCACTTAATTATCATCATCGAAAAGGTATTAATGCCACAAATCCATACATGTGCAATAAAAGCAACATCTACTCACAAAAGGAGGGTTATGCAAAAACAATTCATGTGACAAAGCATTAATAATCAAGAGGACTTTAATCAGGCTTAATAAGGAGTAGATTGGTATAAGGCTTAAGGTGGGCAATTTTTTGGAATGTGGTGCTAATGATCCGGGGAAATGGAGTACTTTCCAAACTTTCGTACCACATTCCTTATTCCTTTGATTTCTCACCTTCCGCTCATTCGCTCAATGCTTTTTTTTTTCAATATTATGCTTTTACCTCTCTAACCTCAACACTGCCTTCTCGCGAGTCGCAAACATGGGTGTCATGAATGGCCCCGGATACTTAGTGCTTTGGACTCCTCACCTGTGTGTCCCATCTCGCCAAACTATTATCTCAGCGAGCATGATCGATCTACCTTTATCTCCTGAGGTGAATGGATTTTTTCTCACTCATTAAATTTTCCATATATTTCAAACATTCTTGCCAAACTCCAATAATGATAATAACAACAACACAAACACCATATAATAATCTCCATAATGTAATTCCATTCTCAACATAATCCTCGGATAGAAATAAGGTAAAGAATGGGCAATATTTAGAACATGTGGAGCAATAAGGTAAAGCATAGGTGTGGCTAGGGAATATAAACAATATGAGCATTATATGGAAATATAAAGTCCTCCATCTTCTTATCATGCAACATGTCAAAAGCAATTTCCAATTTTACCTCCTTTCATGGTTTTCAATAAAATATGCACTTCATTGTGACTTCCCTTTACTAGGCAATTTCATGCTATATCTCTAATGAATCCAATTTGGCATCATCGAGTTCAATATAACTTCCATGACACTATTTCTTTAAACAATTTACAAGCTTTGGGAGATGTATCATAAAACTAACTTTGAGTTTAGCAATTAAGCATAAAAATTCAAAAATTCACTCAAAATTTACCATGTAGTAGCAAAATCAAGAATAAAATATAAAATAATAATAATGAGCTCTTCCCCCACCCCATACTTAGAATATATACAGTGTACCCACTGTATAAAAATTAATATAAAACAAAGGTACAGGAAGGAACTCACCGAATAACGCGTTGTAGGGTCGAAATAGGGCTGCAGTAGATTGCCAGAAGTCGATATCGACTAGGTGTAGGTCGATATCGACCGCAATTCTCTTCCAATTCCAAGTGTTCAGCTGGTCGAAATCGGGGCTTGGGTCGATATCGACCAGGTTGCCTCGACATGTTCATTCGATCCCCGTGTTTTCGACCTGGAAATTTGTTAGTTTCGCACAAATACAAGATTCCACATGAAGTATTCAAAACCAAAACAAAAACCAAAACCAAAATCAAAAGTTTTAAAGTCCTAAAGAAAATTCAAAAGTTTTATGTACATGCTTTAGATTTTAGAGTCGCTAGGCCGACTTCTTCGCTTTTGCTCAAGGACCGTCAATGTGGGGCCCCCTTGTGCGTGGCCCTTCTCTTGGATCATCTAGGTCCTGATTGTAGTATGCAAGCTCAGCTGATAGGTGGTTGCTTGCATAGAGTCCCCTGCCTTCCTTCTTCTTTCTTTCAGTCATTCTCCTGCGCAGGTTAGCTCTCCACGGGGCCTTATCTCCTCTAAAAATCCTATTTTTATTAATGGACTGAGGAGGGATAGGAATTGTACTTGAACTTACCTTTTCGTGCCCAAAACAACAATCTTTAGGCTGGGAGTCAGTCGATATCGAGTGATAGGGGTCGATATCGAGTGCAGGGACCCCATACTTAAGCTCTTTGTAGGGCTGAAGCTCGTCCCTATGGTGGTCTATGCTCTCCACCTCCAGCCATTGAATTTTCTCCTTTGTAGGGCCAAAAGAGAAATCTAAGATCTCATCGCCTATCGTGAAGGTGAGCAATCTCTTCCTGACGCTGATCTTGGCATCTGCAGTAGCTAAGAAGGGTCTACCAAGAATAATAGGGCAACTAGGATCTTCCACACAGTCTATAACAAGGAAATCAGCTGGAATATAGAACTTACCAACCTGGACAGGGACATTGTCGACCATACCTGTAGGGATGACCACTGTATTGTTTGCCATGTATAGTTTGGCATCCACTGGCTCTATTGATCCTATCTTTATCTTTTGCCAGATTGATAGGGGCATAATGGTCACACTTGCACCTAGATCACATAATGCCTCATAGTTATATTGTCCAAATCCCACAGTAGTAGAAAACTTACCAGGGTCAGGTCTCTTCTCAGGGAAGTCCATCCTTCTGCAGTCACCGGCGATTTCAGTGATTGGTCGCTTGTTGCTAAGGATCTCCTTGAGGAACTTGACATAAGCAGGGATCTCTTGAAGGACTTCTGTAAAAAGGAATTGAAACATTTAGTTCCTGAAGCATCTTAACAAAGCGTTTAAACCTACCTGCAGTGGGATCTTTCAGCGCCTTGGAAGGGAAAGGAAGCGTCTTTTTCTGGTTCGGAGCGGAATCAGCTGTCGGAGGCGATGTAGAAGAATCGATATCGACTGGAGGTGACTCGATATAGACCAGGTGTTGGTCGATATCGACATGGTGCTGGTCGATTTCGACTGTTATGGTCGATTTCTGGGTTGCTGTCGATTTTGACTGTTGTGGTCCATATCGACCTGAGGGTGGTCGATATCGACCAGGTGTTGGTCGATATCGACCTGTTGTCTTGTGCTGTCGTTTGCTTCTCCGACCTGTGTTTCGTGTAGTTCGCGTCCGCTCCTTAACATTACAGCAGCTACGTGTCCGGATTGCCCCTTAGGATTGGGATCTGTGTGCCCAGGGATCTTTCTGGCTGGTCTTGGGATCTGCTGCGCGAGTTGACCTATCTAGGTCTCCATGTTCCTCTTTCAGATGTCCAGTTCTCCAAATCTTGTATTGATGTTTTGGAGCTGATTGTTGATGGCGCCATTGGCTTGCTTGCTATCCGCTTGATTCCGGCGCATCTCATCTGTAGATCATCCTTCCACTGATCCCTTTCTGGATGTCCTGGAGCTCTGTATGGCAGGGGGTTCCAAGGGGCACCTTGGTTCTATTGTGGTTGCTGGAACCGCTGGTCCCCCATATAGCGATTAGGATCCCCTACGTAAGCTACCTCGTCGTGAGTTTCTTCCATCCTGACTTGCTCTGTATGTGGGCACTCTGGAGTGGTGTGCCGTTGTTAGCCACATTCAATTCAGGGCTAGTTAGCAGAGAGATACTTGACTTGCTTGAGGAGCTTGCTATTCTGATATCTGTAGTACTGCTCCTTGACATCCGGATCAATCTCCTTAGGAGGCTCATACAGGGGCATGGACGAGGTTGGCCTTGCATAATTGGTGCTATCATCGTCGAAATTTGCAGCAGCCCCATAAGTATTGTCGAAGTTGGTTAGCCTTTCGATTGTATTCCATGCCTCTGATGGTGTCTGTGTGAGGTACTCATACTGCGTGAATTGGTTGATCCTATCCTTAGATGCCAGATCGAGAGAATTGTAGAAGATCTCTTGAACGACATAGGGTGGCTGCCCATGTGTGGGGCAGGATCGTAGTAGATCCTTGTATCTATCCCATGCTCGTGTTAGCGGTTCCCCACGCTTTTGTTTGAAAGTGGTGATCTTTTGTTTGAGGAGTGCTGTCTTGGCGAGAGGAAAGAACTTGTTGAGGAACGCATTCCTAACCTCTTCCCATGTTTTGAGGGATCATGCAGGGAGACCTTCAAGCCACTTTAGTGCTAGGCCGACAAGAGACCAACGAAAAGCCTGCATCTTGACATATTCCAGAGTAGTACCTTCAGCAAGAGTATGACACATGTCAGAAAAAGTTGTAATGTGTTTGAGAGGGCATTCATTAAATCTTCCATAAAAAGCATTATTTTTAATTTCAATCAGAAAGGCAGTGTGAATTTCAAAGTTATTAGCAGGGATTAGAATAGCCGATTCAGGCACGATAAGAGTCGAGTGCATGTAATCCTCAGCAGTGGTAGGGAATTGGGCAAGCTCAGCTTCCGCTTGCCTCCTACGTTCAGCTTCCTGCTCCGTACGTCCTCTCTCAGCGATGAGAGCAGTATTTTTGGCTTCTAATTCCGCTTGAAGCCTCTCTATCAGTTGGGCTTCTGTTTCTGCGGCCGCCATGGCTCTTTTCAATTTAGCGTAGACGTGTATAAGACGTTCTGGATCATCTAAGGCGTCAAACTCAGGTTGTTGACCAGAACGGCGCATACACTGCAAAAAGAAAAATCAAAAGAAATGTGAGATCTAACTACCTAAGGCGCGAATGATTGCTTCCCCGAAAATGGCGCCAATTTTTTGTAGGAGGAAATCGAGTTTAAAATATAATTAAATAAATCAAATCGGATTCTTCCCATGCAAATAATTACAAGACCTCTTCCTAATGTAGCAGCGGAAAGTCAGGATCGATCCTCGAGGAAGCTGGTCAGCGATCCTAGGCAGCGGAGGAGTATCACAAGTGGTTATCGACTTTAGAAGTACTCGACCTCGACTAAGGTTAGTCGATAGGGGATCAAGCACAGTCGAATTCGAGCAAGCAAGAAGCACTGGTGTTTGGTCGATCTCGAGGAAGCAACTCGATGTCAAGGAAGTTTTGGTCGTAGTCAAGTAAGCTGTTCGAATTCAAGTAACCTGTAGAGACAGAAGCAACTGCGATCTTGCTCGATCGAGGAATCAGTGGTCGACGTCGACTAGGGTCTAGTCGAAGTCGAGTAGGCAGAAGAAACTTAAACGAATGCAAATCTCAAATTTAAACAATGTATGAAAAAGAACTTCCAAGATAGGGGTTTGCAACAACAAAAACCAAACATGCATAAGGTAAGATAAAGAGATAATAATGCAATCGCATCGAAGGATTAAGCTTTCACCTTTTCCAACAATTAGACGACTCTTTCAGGAAACCCTATGGAATAGGTAATAAACACATAAAAGGTAGTAGATGCTCAAAACATAATAAAGGTCGGCTCTTTACCTCAAACACGCTTGGCTATCGTCGGGCTCACCCCGACCCTAGAAGTAGGTGGACTACTCGCTCTTCATCGCAAGGAAATTCATCAATAATAAAAGGAAATAACTTTGCATTAATAAACTAAATAAAAGCTTACAACCAAAGGAAGTCAATTCCGCTCTCGCTTCACAATCTTCTCTTGGCCTCCACTCTCTCTCTCTCTCTTTCTACTTCTCCTCTCTATCTTTGAATTAATGAAAAACTAGCCCCATGGGCTTTATTTGTAGGTCTTAATCCTTGCTAATCAAGGTAAGTAATATCTATCTATACTACTATCTAACTAGAAGATATAATTCTACTTTGCAAAATTAATAAATCTAAACTAGATAAAACAAGATAAATCCTAGGGTAATTAATTGTTCAACCCTTAGGATAGATAAAAAGATAAAAAAAAAGATAAAAATCTCTCAATTCTTCACGTGCAAGGAATCTTCTCTCGAAAATATCTCCATTGGATTTGGGATAGAACTTTAATTAGAACACGGAATCGACTTGATGACTTCACTGGACATAGGTCGATATCGACTTCACCTGGTCGATATCGAGTCACCTCTTCCGACTTCAGCTCAATCACTCGATCTCGTCTTCCAAGGAAAATATCGAGTCGATTTTGTTGGTCGATATCGACCACTATAGGTCGATATCGAGTTGCACCCTTGTCTGCTGGTCGATTCTGGAATTTTTGACCACGATTTGGTCGATATCGAGTAGCCTTGGTCGATATCGACCAGTCTTCTCAGCATCCTGCTCTGTTTTTTAAACACACTTTCCCGAGACCTCGTTCGTCAAATTGACGCATATGAGCATGCGTTGGAAAGCTCTTTTCAAGATCTACAACTCTCATGAAGACATCAGAACTTGACTCAGAATGATGAATGCCGAAAAATGGCCTTCTCTCCAGCTGCACCATCCTTAGCTTCTTCATGACTTTTCCTTTAAGCTCCAAAGTGCGCCCGATTTCTGCGAAATTAAAGAAGAACTAGTTTAGACTCTTTAATTTTGCAAATAAGCATAAACTACATAGATTCTGTATTAATCTAACCCAAATGCATGAAATGCATGCAGAAATCGATATAAAAGTAGATATAAAACATGGCACAAAACCTGGACATCACTACATCAATTCCGAGCTGTACTCAAAGTTCTATCCAAAGTCCAATGGAGATATTCCCAAGAGAAGATTCCTCACACGTGAAGATTTGAGAAGATTTATCTTTTTATCTTTTTATTTATCCTAAGGGTGGAACATTTAATTACCCTATAGGATTTATCTTGTTTTACCTAATTAGATTTATTTATTTCCTAGTAGAATTATATCTTTAGCTAGATAGAGATATAAGATAGATATATTCCTTCATTGGATAGCAAGGACTTGGGTCTATAAATAAAGCCCATAGGGCTAGTTTTTATTCATTCAATTCTAGAGAAGAGAAGAGATAGCAAGTAGGAGAGAGAGAGAGAGTGGAGGCCGAGAGTTGTTGTGTCATGCGAGAGCGGATTTGGCTCCAATCGGTTGTAAGCTCTGTTTGGTTTATTTTAATGCAATTTAGTTTTCTTTTATTATTGATGTCTTTTCCTATGATGAAGAGCGAGTAGTCCACCCACTTCTATGATTGGGGTGAACTCAACGATGGCCAAGCGTGCTTGAGGTAAAGATTCGACTCTTATTGTGCTTTGATCATCCACTGCCTTTTATATGTTTATTACCTATTTAATAGAGATTCAGGTTAACAACTTGGATTATAAACATAAAATTGGTAGATACAATTAGGGTTTCTTGAAAGAGTTGTCTAATTGTTGGAAAAGGCAAAAGCTTGATCCTTTGATAAGATTGCATGATTATTCTTCTTCATCTTACCTTACGCATGTTTGGTTATCGTTGTTGCAAACCCCAATCTTGGAAGTTTTCTTTTATACATAGTTTTTTCCGAAATCTCCAAGCTTTGTCCTTTATTTACCTATTGTCCCCGACGCGATATTGACCAACCCTTGGTCGATATTGACTTCTAATTTTTGATCTAGAAAGATCGCTACTTGTTTATGTTTATGTAGGTACAAGTCGATATCGACTACTTCTTGTCGATATCGAGTGGTCCCCTGAGGTCGAAATCGACGTGAGATTTGCCGCTGCCTAGGATCCGCTGACTTCCTGTTGAACTCGATCTCTTCCTACAACAGCGGCGTTGAATGTCCTTCCTTAGCGCATCGATCTCAACCTCCAGATACTCAATCCTCTGCTCCAGCTTCACTGTATCTCCCTAGGATGGTGGTTTCAGAATTCATCCACCGGCCATAGTCTGTTTGATTCCCAATCTCTTCCGGCAATCCTCATCAATTCGGCCAGAGTGGGAGACATGTTCCTCCCCTCGTGTGTTAATGTTGAATAATTCAAAGATCTTAGGGAGGAAATTGGCATAAGGCAGGGGAGCGGTCAGAGTGGTGTTGATAGTATGAAGCATATAGGTGAGAATGAGATTCGGAACATCAACCTCATAGCCCGCTAAGATCAGATAGAGGGTGTGAAGCAGGTTGTCTGTGACAAGCTCGTGAGATTTTTTCCGGGTAAGATACAACGAGCGAGGAGAGTGAAGACCACTTTAGCCTCAAGGGTAAGGACATTATGGGTGTATTTGGGCATAGGCTTAAAGGCTTCAGGAGGAGGGACAGGGCGCACAAAGAATTCCTTCTGTGCTTTGCGGAGAAAGGATTCTTTGGAGGGGTGGTCTTGGGTGTTGACGACTTCAGGAGTGCCAAGGATGAGGGCTAAGGAGGATCGGGTGAGGGTAATCTGGTGCTGCTTTACTTGAGAGGAGAGAGTAAGTACTCTCTTCTCCCTGCTGGCAGTAAGGTTCACAAAGAAAAGCCCGGTGAGGTGAGGATAGGCAATGATTCCGGGGTTTAGGAGAGATCAGACATGAGATTTCTTCAACAAATTGACACACGGGAGGTGTGTGGATTCTAGAAAATCTAGATCCACATGCTCATAGAAATTTATAGGTCGATTAACGTACCCGTCCTTCCACATCCCAGACTTAGTGTGACTACCGAACCAAACGAGATGGGTGTCGGAGAATACCTCGTGATTAATCGAAGCCTGGAGGTGGTGTTGCTGCAGAGCCTTTTTAGGAGCGCGAGGATTCACCTAGCACGGATGATTGCAGGGTGGAGGATGGGGCTCCCGTTTGATGATCTTTCGGCAACCGCGGGTTCCTTCTTCCTCACTCTCTGAGGAGGTCTCCAATTGACGGAGAAGAGCCTTGCCTTTTTAATCGTCGTTGATTTCTATGCCCATGTCTTTGTAATCCGAGGAGCGGAGCCTCTTGGAACCAGACCGGGTAGAGGGAGGGGAGGAGTCTTTCTTTAGAGCCATGGCGGATGGAGAGTACTCGAGTAGTCTCGGGAAGAGAAGAAACAGAGATGGAGAGAGAGAAGAAAGTGGGCGTGGGATGTGACCGGGTGAAGAGAGATATATAAATAAGGGGGAGAAGCCTTTAGAACTTCCAAATCCCGTACAAAAAATCCGGTCAAATCAACTTAAGTGAACAACCATTTTTCAAAATGGGATAAATACAAAGGATTTAGATAAGGTAAAAAATTTTAACCTTGTGAGAGAAATCGGGGATTTTTAAAACCAAAAAAATTCTTATTGGTAAATATCTAAAGAGATATTACCTAAAATATTTGATCACAAATTTTTTTTGAATTTCAATTTAACCCCAAAATATTACGAAGTAAGACTTTAAATTTTATTTCAAGATCTTGATGTAGGAGATAATACTGATATCATAAGATACGATTGCTCCCCCTACATCGATGCTTCCTTATTAAGCATTCCAAGTTCTAATCTGATGAAATTAAATCAGTCTTCGGTTAAAGGTTTTGTAAAGATATCTGCAAGTTGAAGTTCAGTAGAGATGAATGTTAATGACACATCAGCTTTTTCGACATGGTCTCGGATAAAATGGTGTCTCACATCAATGTGCTTTGTTCTTGAGTGTTGTACAGGGTTTTTCGAGATAGAAATTGCACTGGTGTTATCACATTTGATGGGAATGCCCTTATAGTTGATTCCAAGATCTTAAAGTTGTTGTGCAATCCATAAGACTTGCGAACAACAGGCTCTAGCAGCAATATATTCAGCTTCGGTCGTCGAAAGCGCAACTGAATTTTGCTTCTTGGAATGCCAACTTATAAGGGACGCCCCAAGAAATTGACAACACCATGAGGTGCTCTTTCTATCCACTTTGTATCCTGCAAAATCGGCATCGAAAAATCCGATAAGATCAAAGCTTGTTTGATGAGGATACCATAATCCGAGATCTTTAGTACCATTAAGATATCTCAAAATCCTTTTTACCATAATCAGATGTGATTCCTTCGGATTAGCTTGAAATCTTGCACACATACAGACACTAAACATAATGTCAGGTCTGCTTGCCATAAGATAGAGAAGGGAGCCGATCATACCTCGATATTCTTTCTGATTTAACTCTTTGCCGGTAAGATCTTGATCCAAAGAAAGTGTAGAACTCACAGGAGTTTTAGCCACCTTGGAATCGATCATCTTGTACTTCTTGAGTAGATCTCGTGTATATTTCCCTTGATTAAGGAAAATACCTTTTGAAATTTGATGTACGTGAAGACCAAGAAAGAAATTCAGCTCTCCCATCATGCTCATCTCAAACCACTTGCGCATAATGTTAGAGAATTCCTTGCAAAAAGAATCATTAGTAGCTCCGAAAAGAATATCATCTACGTAGATTTGGACGATAAGTATATCCTTTCCATGGGTTTTGATGAAGAGATTTTTATCGATCAACCCCCTTTTAAAATTGTTTTCCAAGAGATATTTTGAAAGCCGCTCGTACCAAGCTCTTGAGGCTTGCTTTAAGCTGTAAAGAGCTTTGTCATGTTTAAATACATGCTTTGTAGATTCATCTTTTTCAAAACCTGGAGGTTGAGCAACATTAACTTCTTCATCTAAAAAATCATTAAGAAAGGCACATTTCACATCCATTTGATAAAGCTTGATATTCATAAAAGAACCAAAAGCAAGAAGCATACGATTGGCTTCGAGTCTGGCTACAGGAGAAAAAGTCTCTTCGTAATCAATACCTTCTTCTTGATTATATCCTTGTGCAACTAGTCGTGCCATATTTTGGATAATATTACCTCCTTCGTCTATCTTGTTTCGAAATACCCATCGAGTTCCAATAATAGACTTTCCTTTTGGCTTAGCCGTAAGGATCACTACTTTATTGCGTTCGAACTCGTTGAGCTCATTTTGCATAGCTATGATCTAATCTGGTTCTTTGAGAGCATCAGTGTATTTCTTTGGTTCTGTAAGAGAAACCTACGCATGAAATGCACATGGGTTTCTAAGATTAGAACGAGTTTGGACACTTGATGAAGGATTCGAAATAATCTCTGTCAAGGAATGAGAAGAGGCATGTTTGAATTTTCTTCTTGTCGATCCTTGATTGGATGTTGAAGCTTCAAGGACAGGTGAGACAGGCTCTTGAGTTTCAGGAGGACTGGTAGGATACGGTTTTAGAGGCTTGGGAGGTATTTCATCTTCAAGACTGGCTCCTTCTGTAAGGCCTTGAGATTGAGTTCCAGGGCCTTTTGATAGCTCAGTAAGATCTTGAAATGGCTCCTGTATATTTCTTGATTTGCTCTTTCCTTGATCATTGGCTTCTCCTTCTAACTCATCTTCCTCATAAGTATTCAAGTTGAGATCTGCAAATCCTTTACTCAAGGTACCGTTATCACTTTCATCAAATAACACATGTGTGCTTTCTTCGACTACTTTGGTACGTTTATTGTATATTCGATAAGCCTTGCCTTGAGTCGAATATCCAAGAAATATACATTCGTCGCTACGCGCATCAAATTTTCCAAGATTATCCTTACCATTGTTATGCACGTAACACGTACACCCAAATGGTTTAAAATACGATATGCTTGGTTTTCTTCCTTTAAAAAGCTCATAAGGAGTTTTCTTTAAAATTGATCGAATCAACATCTATTGAGAATATAATTTATTGTATTCACAGCCTCTACCCAATATGACTTTGGCAGACTATTCTCTAATAGCATTGTCCTTGACATCTCCTCTAGGGTGCAATTTTTTCGTTCCACAACCACATTCTGTTGAGGTGTCCTTGGAGCTGAGAAATTATGAGAAATACCATATTTCGCACAAAATAAATCAAAGTTTAATTGATCAAATTCTCTACCATGATCACTTCTAATAAAAATGATAGGTAAGTTTTTCAAGGTTTGTAACTCCTTACAATGTTTTGAAAAATAAAACAGAGTTTCTGATTTATCTTTAAGAAAGAAAACCCAAGTAAATCGCGAATAATCATCAACAACTACAAGAATGAATTGCTTACCTTTGGGAGACTTAATACACATAGGTCCACATAGATCCATGTGTAGAAGTTTTAAAGGTCTAGTAGTACTAACGACCTAATTTTTCTTGAAAGAGCTACGAGTATGTTTTCCTCTTGAGTAAGCTTTGCAAAGATCATCCACCTTGAAGTTCAAATCAGGGAGGCCTCGGACAAGATGCTTAGAGTGTAGTTTTTCGAGAGTGTGCATGCTAATATGTCCAAATCGCCTATGCCACACCCTTGGATCCTCTGATAAGGCCTTGAGACATTTCAGATTGCAAGCCGGAATTCGATTTGTATTAAGAGCATAGATGTTAGAGTCTCTATATGCCGTAAGAACAACATCTCCTGTCCTTTCATCCTGGACGATGCATTTCTCCTTATTGAAGCTTACACGATTGCCTTGATCACAAAGCTATGAAACACTAAGAAGGTTATATTTAAGGCCATCAACAAGATATATATCTTTAATGAAATTATTTGGATCAACACCAATGTTACCAATACCGACGATGTCACACTTTCTTTTATCACCAAGGGTTATAGTACCACTGGATTGCTTCTTTAGATGATGAAAAAAATATTATTTTCCACTCATATGCCTGGAGCAACTACTATCCATAATCCATTTATGATCCTTATTCTTGGTGATATACTACAAAACTAAAAAATCAACCTTTCCGGCTTGACCAATAGATCGATTTGGATCCGTTATGGGGGTAAACCATATTTGGCAACCTTGTTCCTTTAGGGACCCAAACTTGCCTTATCCGTTCATTTAAGAGTACCGGAAATGTGTTACAGGTAATGTAAGGATCCGTTCTCCAATAAGGACACGTCTCCTTTACCTGACCCTTTTGGCAACAGAAGAAACAAGTAGGAGACCTCCAACTTCCTTTTGCTTTTACGAACTTGGTAGTAGGCTTAACAGGAAAATTCTTGTTATACCCTATACCACTTCGGTTTAAGGAAAGTTGTTGTTCTCCAAGCATCCTATCAAGAGTGGCTTTGGATTTAGTAAATTGCACCAAGACTGTTTGTTGATCTTGACATTTCTCAGACAATTTCACTTTTTCATTCTCAAGGTTAGTGTTCTGAACCTTAAGATATGAAAGGTTATCCTTAAGTTTGGAAATTTCCGATCGTAAGGTCTTACCTTCAGTGATAAGATCTGAGTTCTTGTTTTCAAGATCTTGCAATTTATACGACAGCCTTCTTGTGCAGATTTCTTGATCCAACACCTTCTCTTGTAGGCTACTGATTTCTCTATTACAACTTTCTTCATTTGAAATCATGTTTTTGAGAAATTCAGATAACACGGGTTTGGAACTAGATAGAAGGTTTCTTACCACTCCGTGTAGATGTTGATCTTTATCGTCACTCTTTGCCATCAGACATAAATTGGCGTGTTCTTCTTCAGAATCCAAGTGACTCGAAGAATCTGAGTCACTCCATGAAGCCATCACTTTCTTGTTGGACTCTTTCCTCTTAGCCTTGTTTCGTTTCTTGAGAGGACATTCCATAACAAGATGGTCTGTTTGACAACATTCATAGCAAGTTAGGACACGGTTTCTTTTCGGGGGGGGGGGGGGTAGACGACTTACCTTGATTCCTAGATGATCCTCCAAATTCTTTATTAGAGAATTTCTTCTTCATTTTGAGAATGCAAGACAATCCCCTTGTAATAAGAGCGAAAGGATCTTCTTCGTCTTCATTCTCGGAATCCTCAGGTGATTCTTCTTTCTTAACCTTAAGAGCTAGGTTTTTGACATTTGTGGAAGGTTCCCCATCATCCTCATTGAGGATCATTTCGTGGGTGATTAACTTTCCCAATAAGTTGTCAATGGTTAGCATGCTAAGGTCTTGAGCTTCTTCAATGGTTGTTACCTTGGGACCCCATTTTGATTTGGGTAGGCATCTAAGTATCTTTCGGACTTTCTCCTCAATTTCGAAAGTTTTTCCCAATTAGTCAAGATTATTAATGATCTCCGTAAAACGTGTGAACATTACTTTCACTGACCTAGCTCGTCCGGATTCATCTTAAACAATTCATATTGTCTAAGATAGATACTTATCTTAGCCTCTTTGACCTAGCTCATCCCTTCACAGGTCACGACCAATTTGTCCCAAATTTCCTTTGCAGTTCTGCAAGAGGAAATGCGGTTAAATTTGTCGGTGCTCAGTGCACAATATAGAGCATGGACGACTTTGAAGTTCTTAGTCGTGCTCTCCAAATCTTGCTGAGTATATTCTTCTTCCGTTTTGTCCAGCTTCGTTCCATTTGGTCCATCCTTCTTGGTTACATTCAGCCCTCGCGTAATGATATGCCAGAGCTCCAGATCCTGATCAATGATGAACTTTTTCATCAGAGATTTCCAATGCATGAATTTGTCCCCAACGAAGAGAGGTGGACGAGAGACAGATCTTCCTTGAATAAAGCCACCTTGACCTTCACCTGCCATTGTTAGTCTCACAGATAGTAATATCTAAAGAACGTGAGTTAGGCTTTGATACCAATTGAAGTGCCGAATAGGCAGACAAATAGTAATCAAATACTCTAGAATGGTGGGGGAGGGGGGGGGGGAGGGTTGAATAGAGTATGACAACTTTTCGCAAAATAGAAAAGGTAAGACCTTACCACCAGAAGTAAGACCTTATCTGAAAAATAGAACCACGTTAAACCGAGATAAAGAATAAGGTCAATCGAAAGAACAAGCAACAAAGTAAAGAACAGAAAGAAAATAACACAGTACTTGTTAACGAGGTTCGGCACAACCGCCTACGTCCCCGCCTAGGGTTATCCAACCCGTAGGATTCAAAAAACTTTATTTCACTTTACCTTATGAGCTCTAGATACAACCTCTAGGAGACTTACCCTCTTCTAGACTAACTTCCTATCTAGCAACCCAAGCACACTAGTGAAACAAAGCTTCTAAGGATATCGAGGTACCCTATACGTTTGGTAAAGAAACCTTTAGCCCCCGTTTGTTTTTTGGTAGGGAAAAGTAATGATTACCCTCATGAATATAGTCCATATTTAAGTTAAGATTCATTGATTCCTATTATAATCATTTCCCTCCTTCTCCCATTTTCAATACAAATGTGTTACCCTTCTATTCCCTAATTTTGAGGGGGGTAACTAATACTTCTAGGATGGGCTAATATTCCCCTCCATCCTCTCCTCCAAGCTCACAAAAATTGGTGATCATATACATTTTATGTGTAAAATTTAATACCTTACCTTTCCTTTCCCTAGTTATCTAAACAAACGAGCCCTTAGTATAACCTAGATGAATTGTATTATAATGCTCGAATGAAACCTCACACACTCAAAAGTAAATACAACACTTAGCCAAAGGAGTGATGTGAGATTTGAATGATTGAAGAAGATGAGCTTGTAGAAGGTCGTTAGAGCGCAGTGAATAATGTGTGTTCTGCAATCTCCCTCTTCTACTTTAAATAGGCTGGAACCCTTTATTTGAAGGTTGACCTTTTGAATGTGAAGTTTGCACCGAGCTTTCAGGAGAGATCTTTGGTCGACCGAATCAACAAATTCCAGAACCTTCACTTCCGATAAGTTGAGATCTCGGATATCGAAGTTGTTGTAGGAGTGTAGGACATCATCCGAACAAAACCTGCACAATCTCAACAATATTTGCCTAACAATATAAAGATAAGATTGAATCGATTCAACACAATTAGGCCCAATCAATTAGGCCATCAATTAGGCCCAATCCAACACATTAGAGCAAATTCTAAAGTGAACAAAATTAGGCCTGATATGGATCTCGGATCTGTAAAGTGAAATAGGCCCGTATATCAAATAGGCCCATTTAACCCTTTCGACTATCCGAGTCCATAATAGCAATCATTTGACCCAACTATTTGGTAAGACCTTACCAAACTCATGAATCCCGAGTTTTGGCTTTCATCAACCAAGGCCTTAATCTTCATTAGACAGGTCTTATCATCAAGGTGGAGTTAACGACTTACATACTTGTACCGATACATCGTCCACCATGCCTGTTGGGATGACTACAGTGTTGTTTGCCATGTATAATCGGGCATCCACAGGCTCTAAAGCTCATATCTTTACTTTGGACCAGATTGACAATGTCATGATGCTGATGTTGGCTCCTAAGTCACACAGTGCATTGAATTTGCATTGACCAAACCCAATAGTTATTGAAAACTTACCTGGGTCTGGCCTTTTCTCTGGTAGGTGCATCTTACAGCATTCCTTTGCGATCTCAGCCATCGACCGCTTCTTGCTTAGAATGTCTTTGAGGAACTTGACATAGGATGGCATCTCGTGAAGAGCTTCTGTGAAGGGAATAGTGACGTTGAGCCTATGAAGCATCTTGATGAAATGTTGAATCTTCTTCTCCGTTGAGTCCTTCAAAGTTTTTTTTGTTGGGAATGGCAATGTTTTCTTCTTCGGAGGTGATAGAGTGTGATCGACGTCGAGTACGGGTTGGTCGACGTCGAGTATAGGTTGGTCGACATCGAGTAGATTTGTCGACTTCTGGGCAGGTGTTGTGTTCTAGTCGATATCGAGTACAGAGTCCTCGACATCAACTAGATTCTGCTCGACGTCGAGTGGTTTGGTCGATGTCAAGTACTCCTTAGTATCTTCTTCCTTCATGTTGTGCTCGGGCGTTTGCAGATATACCCTTCGGGTTAGGTTCAGAGGATCCATGGAGCGTACCTGATTGTTTGGGGACGGATGTAGCCAATTGACCAATCTGGGTCTCCATAGTCTTCCGACATATGTCAATCTCCCCAAGTCTAGAGTTGATGCCATGCACTTGAGTGTGGGTGGAATTGATGGATTGTTTGCTTTCTGTATGATTCCTCTGCATCTTTTCAAGAATAACCTGCAGGTCATCTTTCTTAGCTTCCTTGTCAGGGTGACCATGTTCTATATAGGGAGGGGGTCTCTTTAGTACTGGGGCAGGCGATAATGGCTCCAGTTCTGTTGCTGATGCTGCCCTGAGTAGCGTCCCCTGCATAACGTGCCTCTTCGTGGGTTTCTGCTAGCTGCACTTGGTCGGCATGTGGGCACGCAGTAGTGTTGTGCCACACAGACCCACATTCCAAACAAGGTTGGTTTTTAGATAGAAATATGACTTGTTTGGTGAGACGACACGCCTGATCATTGTGGAACTGGTCCCTGAAGTCCGAATCAACTTCTTTAGGTGGCTCATATAGCAGCATAGATGGGGCAAGCCTTTTATACCTTTCTTCAAAGGCCGCAGAAGTCTCATATGTGTTGTCATAATTGGCCAAGGTCTCAAAGATTTCCCAAGCACGACGTGGTGTGTACTCGAGATACCTATAAGTTGTGAATTTGTTGATCCGCTCCTTAGTTAGCGCATCCAGGAAGATGAAGATGATCTCCTGGATCACATAGGGTGGTTGTCCATGCGTAGGACATGATTTTAGCAGTCTCTTGTAGTGCTCCGATACCTTAGCACATTGTTCCCCTAGCTTTTGCTTGAAAGTCGTCATCTGTTGTCTGAGCTGCGTTGTCTTGGCTGGAGGAAAGTACTTGCTAAGGAACAAGTCCCTTAGTTCGTTGCACATGCGAATAGATTGTGGAGGCAAACCCTCAAGCCATTGTGATGCTACTCCTGCAAGAGACCAACGGAAAGCCTTTAGTTTCAGATATTCTAGATTTGTATCATCTGCAATAGCCTCACATAAATCTAGAAAAACAGTAACATGATCTAAAGGGCATTCAGAAGGTTTCCCCTGAAATTTATTCCTCTTAATTTCATAAATAAAAGAAGGACGAATTTCAAAGTTAACGCGCGGGAGATTCATCGGTGATTTTGGAACTTCTAGAGTAGGGTGCAGATACTCCTTTGCGTTTGCAGGGACATGCTGAATTTGTTTCTCAAGCTCTCTTCTGGAATTGACCTCGCGATCAACCCTTGCTTCCCACCTTTTTTTATTCCTTTGATATTCTGCCTCTCGTTGGGCGTATTCTGTCTGCCTGGTGGTGAACTCCTCTACCTGTTTGCAGAGTTGCTCAAGCTCTTGTGCTGGTGTGAGTTGGACCTCGTTCTCGCCATTATTTGGAGTCAACATGAGTCTCTTCCTTAGCCTTTGGTGAAGTTGAAAAAGGCGTTCCGGCTCGATAATAGGGTCGATGGGTGTGCGATCAGTTCTTCGCATGCACCTGTAAAACAAAAAGAAAAATAAAAGAGTAAAAATGAACTAAAAAGGGCGCGATTGATGGCTTCCCCGGCAACGGCGTCAAAATTTTTAGTGGCGGGAAACCAGCAACAAAGTAAATATAGAATATAGACAACGAAACCAATGCCCTGTCCAAGAAAAAAAAATACAAGAATCCCTCTCGTTGTAGTGGTAGGGTATTCAAGATCATATCCACGAGGAAGTGTCGCAACGCTCGCCTTTCTCGTTGGTGCGGGCGAACGTCGTTGGCACTTTCGCCCTTTGCCAAATAGAAATAATATCCAAACTTAAACATAAAACAAATAGATTAGGCAATCAATCACTTGATAATTGAAATAACTACTAGTATAGCGATGAAGTCCGGTGTCGAACCCACATGGAGAAGCGATTTCCTATTCAATAACTCTAAGTAAAGACTCTTATGGCAAAGCAATGATTTGTAAAAATAGAGGCTTTCGCATACGCAGTGTCAGTCGTTCGTCAATTGTCTTCAATAAATTCCAATGCCGTGCCTCCTTGCTCCTCTCTAGCTCCTCATTAGCCTCCATATGCTTCCAAAACATGCTTCTTAAGCTCTTCCCAAAGTCTATCCAAGGTCGGAATGTAATTCTGCAGAATAAACACTAAAAACGCATAGATTCTGAACTCGAATACTTCACAAGCAATATACGGAACTAGACTCAAAACATAGCAAAACAATTACCTTAAAGCAATAAGAAATACCTATAATGCCTATATGAAATATCCATTATAACTCGTTCCAAGATACTCTCGAAATCGACCAGACGAGTACTCGATGTCGAGTAATGTACTCGATATCAACCACTACCACCGACCCGATCTGTAGCTGCACAACATAAGACAGAAAATAAGCCGATGTTGAGTAGGAAGTACTCGACGTCGACCAGAGTGCTCGATATCGCCTAGAAAGTAGTCGACTTTGAGTGCGTCTGTGTACATAAAAAACGTAACTTGCAATGAAAGAAAGACAGAAATAAACACGACATTGGTGATTTTAATTCAATAAACTAAAAGCTTCTAGAATCGGGGTTTCAACTCCACAACGATAACCATATAAGAATCATGCTAAAGGTAAAAAAATCATATATTTTCATCAAATAACTTTCATCATTAAAAAATAGAAAAATAGAGGCTTTCGCATAAATCCTAATTATTACTAATCCTTTTCACATAAGGATGTAAATCAGGGATAGAAGATGAAATCACAATAAAGATCGTACCTTTGATGCATTACCTTACATGGCTACCGCTAGGCTCACCCCGACCCTAGAAGTTGGGTGACCACTCGCTCTTCATTATCAAAACACACATAAAAAAAATAACAAACTTGAATTAAATCGGAAATAGAGAGCTTTCAACCAAATATTGCCAAAAATGTCTCATCTTGCTCTCTCTCTCTCTCTCTAACTCTATGTAAAACAATTGCTTGTGGCTTGGATGATCCTACAACTCAGCCCCTAGGGCCTTATTTATAGTGTTCAAATCCTTGCTAATCAAGGAGAGAACAATTCTATCTATATCTATATCTAACTATCTCTTTTCTAAGATATAACTTTGATAAATAAATTAAATAAAACAAATGAAATTCCCTAAAGTAAATATGGGAATTACTAAAGTGGATAAATCAGCCTTCAACTTGATAGAATATCATGCCTTAATGCCCAAGTAACATCTCACATCCAAATCTTCACTCGACTTCAACTTGAACTAGCGTCAGGGTGTACTCGACATTGAGTAAAGTACTCGACGTCGAGTAGAATTCGTTTGCTCCTCGGATTGTGCTCGATCTCGACTAGGATTTACACTCGACAGGTACTCGACATCGAATAGAGTACTCGACGTCGAGTAGTTTCTGGGCTCTCGAGTGGTGCTATGCTCAACTAATGCTCGAGGAGTGAATGTCGACCAGAGTTTACTCGACATCGACCAGTCTGGTCGACGTCGACTAGCCTTGTCGAGTGGCTTCTTCCTTGTTTCTGCTCGATGTGTTCTGGCTCAGTTTTTTTTTTGACCTTGGACTTTCTGTAGTCGACCTCGAGGACTTTCATGGTTTCCTTCCTTCTCTGAATTGCTTGTAAAATGTCTCGATTTCTACGAAGTTAAACAAAAACTAGTGTAGATCTCCATAATTGGCAAATAAGCATAAACTACACAAATTCTGTATAATTCTTACCCAATGATATGAAATGCATGCAGAAATCGATACAAAAGTTGATGCAAAACATGGAAAAATAGGCGCACATCACTTACTTGTTTTAGACTTAAACTACTTTGCGTATATTATAAATTAGGAGAGGTAACAGTGTGTAAAAATCGGGTCCCCAATGGACCTTACGAAATTTTAGGGTACGAAATCCCTCTTTTTCAAACATAACTCTTTGTTTTCTAATCAACCTGTACTTGAATTGCAAGATCCGAGCGAAGGTATTCATTCCTTCGAACGTAACTTAGGTTCTATAACTCGGGTCGTTACAAACTCAAAAAGATCAGGACTCTTAACCAAACATTTATCCAACTCTCATATGTAAAAATAAGACCATGACTCTTTATTTCAATGAATAATATCCTATTTCTTTTCTTTTCTTCTTTTTTCTTTTTCGATTTTTTTTCTTTTCTCTTTTTTTTTTTCTTTTCATAGAGCCACTAATGCATACAATATGAGGGAAATAAAGCATATAACATTACAACACTTTATATCACTTCTTTCTCTACTTAAAATGATCATTTCATAATCAACTCAAAATCCTAATTTCCGAAAGGGTCAGCATTATTATCGGCTAAGATACATGAATTTTATGGGGCTTCAAAAGAAAAGGTTAAATGCTCAAATATTGGCTTCAAACAAATACATAATGTAATGTAGATATGGATAAATACAGGGTAAGAAACAATTGAATCTATCATATGAAACTCATATGCAATGATCATGTATTTTAATCGGTCTCAATAATAATAGCCATGTTAATAATCAGAGATAAATGCATAAGAATAGTAAAGCACACAACAAAAGCAGTGAGACTATAGATGTAATTCCTATAAGGCAAAAGATCCTCAGTAAGACAAATATTTATTGGATTTCAATTATGCCTATGAACTTAGATCATACATGCTCAATTACCATTGCGAAATCATGTTTAAAAAAAGACAGGGGTAATTCATCCAAAATTCCATGGAACTTATATGACTCTGCTGAAAATAGAAATAGAGGACAAAATAAGCCAGATGGGTGTATGAATAATAAATAAATCCAATGCATGATATTTTGTAATTTTTTTTTGACATTTTTCAATTTTTTCTTTGATTTTCTGAATTTAAAACATACTAAACTTAAATATGATGCATGATAATAGCAAATTAAATTTGAAAATAAACCAAACGAAACATGAAACTGGATTTAAACACGAACTATCTATCTATCTAATTCTCCTCTACCACACTTAAATATTGCATTGTCCTCAATGCAAAAACAAAAAGAACAAAGATGAAGACCAAGTGTAGGAAAGGAGAAATGTACCGATCATTGGGCAAGCGACAGCTGGAATGGAGAGTATTGAAGCTGAGCTACAAGCATGTCAAGTGTATGCGGGAACTTGGTCATTCTGCTTGTAATCTCCATTTGGTGAGATGACTGTTGCTGCTCCAATTTAGCCAGGCGGTGATCAAAATCCACTAGTAGAGTAGAAATAAGATCGTCGTCGGCTTCAATATCATAATCCGCCTCCATGTGCTCATCCTCTACTTAATGCACTTTCTCATTGGAGTTCTCAGATTCTACCTCCTCATGATTTGAAAGAATCTCATATGGAAGAAGGAGATCATCACGAGGGAGGGGAAAATTGATCAAATTATGAGAAATAGATAACTCCATAAGAAGAAGTTGATGGTGTTGTCCATGAGGGCCTGCCATCCAACAGAATCGTATCGTGGAGGAAGCAATGAAAACCTTCTCAATTATGCTAGCCCTTATCAATGGTGAGATATCATAGGTATACGTGGGGCTCAGAGGTTGCAACTCATTCAAATCAGCACACATTGATGTACAATCATGGATATTAGGCCTTCGAAAGAGATGATGTGATCATCGCATATATAAGTTCTACAGAGCATGTCAGTGCAGGAACCCAAGAACAATTGGACCCAATCTGGAGTTCTAGTGGCCTCAGGTGTCAAGCAATACTCCAAAACCAACCTCTCAGATACACTACAGTAGGATCCTCCATAATACAGAAAGCAGGACTCAGAATCCTATGGCATAGGCGTAGGGCTGGATGCGAAATCATGTAATAGAAATAATCCCCCCCCACCCCCCCCCCCCCCCCCCCCCGTGCCCTTTGGGCCATCCAATAGCTAATTTCCATGTATGCAGTGGTGGGGGGGCTCGACCAAAGCCTTTTTCCAAGCGGTTGTTGATGCGGGAAGAATGTCGGTGGCAATGTCGTTGGGGAAGATTCCCATTCCTCCTCCCTGTATTGTATAGTATTGTACAACTTGCAAATTTGGCCTCTTGTTCCATTCCACCTATAACACTCTTTCAACCTCATTCTTACACACCTCAACAATGGGGACTGATGCGGGACGAATGTCGTTGGCAATTTCGCCCTTCCCAAACTAGTAATAAAGATCCAAACATAAACACACAACCAATAGATTAGGCAATCAAGCAATTGATAAACCAAATAACTACTAGTATAGCAAGAAAGTTCGGTGTCGAACCCACATGGAAAAGCGATTTCCTATTCAATAACTCCAGACAAGACTCTTTAAAGCAAAAGCAATAAACTTTAGACAAATAGCAAATATAAAAGTAACTAAATTGCAAATTACAGAGCACATTGATATCAAGATAGAAAGAACATTTCAACTCTAATTCTGTGACAATGGTTGGAATTCATGGTCCTCGGATTGATTTATCAATTATTCATATTCTTAGATCTACCTGACTAAAGTTGAGAGATCCGCAGAGATTCACTCATCTTATTCGATATCACTATAGAATAGCATTAAGAATTCAAGTAATCAAGACCAATTGGCACATTGAATCTATTCAATCAAGACAGTAGATGCATACGTAAGTCAATCCTAATCAGATATCCTCAACATAGATCAACTGAAATCATCCACTACAAAGACAAAGTGTCACCGGTCTCATTTCCCAGAATCAAACTGCGTGAAGAGAATGGATCCGCAACTAGCTCAGCAGGTGCTGGAGCATGACGAATCATGAAAGCAACTAGTGTAGGACCAATAGGTATATGCACAGGAAGATACAAGCGGTGCTCACCCTTTTTGCCGGATAGCCAACGAAAACGTTCGTCCATGTCAAAGTAGTTAACTCTTTCAACCAAACGAGCGTTCATCAGGGCTGATATATCAAAATAGTAAGGCTCTAATAAGGGTTGCAGGGAGCTCAAATTCATACCCAAATAACATGCTATTAAGTTAATCATTCCACCAAACGTAACCATAGGAGAACTCATATTATCCCATCTTTGACATACGTTCCCACAAGAAGATAAAAACAAATGTATCCAATCTGGAACATACTTAGCCCCCGACGTCAAACATTGTAACCACAGCCACATCCTCTTAGGGATAACCGACGGATCAGAAGAACCATAGAAGGAAGGAGTTAATACCCTATGGCAAAGTCTAAGGCTCGGATGCGTAATTGAATAATTGTGATAGTTGTATGCCAACTCAGTATGGCCTGACACAATATCCCAAGTCTTAGCAGGTGTAGTAGTCGATAAGCTCCGACGCAATGGACTTGACCAAGGACGTTCATTCCCAAAGCATGAGATAACAGTCGTTTCTGAATTGAGCATTCGGTACCCCTTAGTATGAAACGGATGTCCTTATCAGAAGGCACCTCGAGAGTTGACAGAAACTCACGCACCAAGACAGGATAAGTTAGCAAGGCCTCCCATCTCCAGCATCTGAGAAACCGATATATGAAGAAACCGATATATGAAGAACAACCCTATGTAGTGTTTCCAGATGAAAGAATCGCGTTGACTGATAACTCACATTCCTAAGTTGAAACCACCGCTCCTTCTCCATCTTATACAAGTAGGTTGGGGCATCCATAGTGGGAGTATGAGACATGGCTCAGGAAACTGGAGGAAAAACCAACAAATATTACCAAAAACGACCAGAAGACTGGCTCGCTGTCGAGGCGACGGGCGCCGTGGTAGGGGCGGCGGGCGCTGTTTACGTAGAACCACGAATCCGAGTGAAAACGTTATAAAACCGATGTCCACTCCTCCAAACTTCCAATTTCTCGAACAACTTGGTTTCAAAAGAGTTATTTTGTGATGGGTAATGGAATGGAATGACAAAGATCGATGTTTTTGGATGTAGGGTGGATGTAGGAAGTGGTTTAGTGGATTGAATCGATAGAAATGCAAGGCTCTTAGGTAGTCGGATTAGATTCCAGAAGGCTTGTGGTGTTCTTGAGACTCTGCTTGAGCAAGTTTAATTGATCCAAAAATAAGGAGAGATATTATATGGTAATTTGGAAGGAAATCTATCAAAAAGAAATAGAAATAAATACAAATATAATCCTAGGAAATAAAGAAACTAATCCTAAAAAGAAATATCTAATCCTAAAACAAAATAGAAGATAAATAAAAGATAAAATACTAATCCTAAGATAGAAAAAAAATATAATCTAACCTAAAGTAAATAGGAAATAATCTAGTCCTAAAACCAAAAATAGAAGAAAATAATCTAGTCCTAAGAAAAATAATTCGGAAAATAATGAAAGTAGAACTTCTACTTCCAAAATTTACCGAAATTCAGATTCGTCAGGCGAGCACGTAGGCGGCAGGCGCCGTGGTAGGGGCGGCAGGCGCCGTGTCCACAGGATGCACTTCGTCTTTGAAATCAATCAGAACTTAAACCCAACATTGGTTTCACTTACCGTAACTTCCAAAATCCGTTGACGCGAGTTGATCCTACTTTATTGATTTGAAAAACAAATGCAAAAGAAATAGAAATACTACCTAACTACCTTGGGTTGCTTCTCAAGAAGCGCCTTTGTTTCATGTCTTTGGCTCGACGTGATGCAATCTTGATCAAATTATTCCACTAAGATCCCCCACACTTGTCCTTTTCAGAATGAGGGGTGGAACTTTAGGAACTTGTCCGACATAGCCATCAATAGCATCCTTCGATTCCTCCTTGACAGAAGTAACTCCGGGAGGTTGTTCTGCAATTGCAAAAACCTCAGCAGTATTAGGAATCGCATTTTCAATGGAATATCAATAGAATCATTTGAATGAGGCACATTTTCATGCGACTTAAAGAAATTCCCAATTTTCTTTTCAATCTCTTTCCCTAATCCATTTTCATCTTTGTTAGAAAACTCAAGACTCATTGATTCATTTTTAGCAGAAGCATCTAACAAAGTGTTTGATTCATTCCTATGATTATTTTCATTAGAGTCAAGAACATCTATAGAATCATTTGTAGAAGAAACAATAGGCTCAAATAAAAAAAATCCAATCTTTATACCCTCAATTTCCATAGTTAGTGAACCTTCAAAATAATCATTCTTAGTTTTAGCCGTTCACAAGAACGGCCTTCCCAAAATGATCGGGGTTTCAGGCGTGCCTTCACTACTACAATTAGGACCTATTGTAACACTTCATTGCAACGGTTGTTCTATTGAAGCGGTTATTGTGGCGGTTTTATCTATTGTAGCGGTTTTGTGGCGGTTTTTATCATTCATTATATTAAAGTGACTATTGTGGCAGTTTTAAAGACTATTGTGGCGGTTTTTAAAACACTTTTTTTTTATCTATATACTGCGGCGGTTTTAATAGCGTAATGAAGCGGTTTATTAAAGTAATAAAACACAACTAATGAAGCTGTTTTAATATTAAAGCGACTTGGTAAAATAAATGGGTCTAGTTCTTTCTCTCTCTCTCACTTTCCTCCAAACCGGCCCTTTGCCCCGTCCTCGACTCCTCGCCCACTTCCTCTCCAAACCCTAGATTCGTTCTTTGATCTATCAGATTCCGACCACCCCTCGCCCTTTCTTCCGTCTCCGATGTCCGTCGTCGGCCCTGCACCCCATTCCTTCGCCGCTCCTCACGATATTCCTTGTTCGCCTGTGTCGCATGTGTCGAGTGTTTGGAGCATCCCCCATGATCTCTCTCCTTTGTTCGCTTTGTGTCGAGAGTATGGAGCTGAGCCGATTTCGATTCCGCTTCGCCTAGGACGACCTATGCGCTTGTTGCCTGAATCGAATCATGTATTCTCTTTCTCCTTTCTTTTATTTCCTTCTGTGCTATTTTCTTTCTGAAATCGAAGATTCCAACTGCGAATTTCAATCCTATGGCACGTAGTTCAACATATGCGCGCTCTGTGTTTTGAATTGATACATCTCTCTCATTCTCGCTTTGTAGTGTCTAGGGTTTTTTCCTCGTCATCCTATATTATTATTAGACTTGTTGAGGCAACGAAAAAGGCGAGATTTCTCCCCTTCGTGTTTCAAAGGTCCCTGGGATGTTAATTTTTGTGGTTTCAACAGTGGCTGTTTGGAAGTTCTATTTCACCATCAATTTGTTCTCTCTTTTACTCTATTGGGCTTCTAAATTATGATGTGAATGGGGTTTCAGGTCCTATTTCACTCCTTTCTTGGACAAAATTATATCCCTGATGTACCAATTGAGTAGAAGATGTGGCATGACCTTTTGATTTTGATCTAACAGGTTTGTTTAATTCTCTCCTAGATAGTTCTTATTTGTATACTTCTAGTTTTTCTGTATGTTTACTTGCTTTAGCTCACTGTGGAATTATGTGATTTGATTCTTTTATCAGTCAATCAGTTGCTTTGGATGGTGATTTTGAGAATAATTGCATTTTGTGTTTATGGTTAGAAGCTTATAATTCCTTTTAAGTAAAATGAAAAATTAGGATTTGTTTGAGATTATTTGATGATTACAACTATTTGGATCGCTCATTGGCATATGTGTTATGTTGAGAAGTTAGTTAAACACAATGTACACATGTTGATAAGCTTGACTATAAAAACATAGGTATTCCATTATTTTTTTGGGTAAAATAGTTCTGAAAGATCAGAGGAGTTGTGACCTAATTGAAGTTGAAATTGCCAAATCAGAAACTCTGAATTGGATATTCTTAAAAGGACTGCAAATATTATAAACTACCAAATCACAAGTACACCTAGAAGAACATTCTTCTTGTTATAGTACAAGGAACCTTACCTTTAAAGGGAAACCTATACAAGACAAGAAACGGTTCCAGGTATATACTACCATTAACTAAACGCAGTCTTGCAAGTATCTCGAGTACAGATTATGGACAGGTAGGTTATCTGACTGCAGAAGTAACAAGAAAACCAAGACAACCATTTACTGCCATGGAAAGCAGTATACATAAAACGGAAGAGTTGGCAAGTTAAGGGTAACATAATATTTGAAAACATCTTTTATCTTGTAATGTTTAGTCTCCTGAGCACCAAACACTATTTTAATCAGATGCAACTATCCAGGGACTCTCAATCCCCCCACCCCAAGCTAACTAATCTGATGAATTAACTACTAACTAAATTTTTAGAAACTCAGAATAAAGGTTGGTAATTAGGGTTTAAGAGAAATGACACGAACCTCCTAACAGCTCATTCGGATTGTTAAAGCATTAATAAGCAAGTAAATATTACCACATCAATCTTCCAGCTTTAGAAAGTTTTATTAATATGTTAACATCAACGACTCAACAGCTTTAGAGGGTTCAATTTTCTAGCTCCAGGCTTCATACTAAATTCTGGAATCTGGATTACAGGAAGGGAATGACATAAGAATGTAAGACAACAACTTCTAACACACACATAACCAATGTCATCCAAAACTATTCCTTGAATCCTAAAAACCAAAAATAAAAGAGAAACATAAAATTCATATGAAATCAAAACTGTAAGGAATTGAAAAGAAAAGAAAAAGGAAACATCCTATTACTAACTCTGTTTCAAGGATTGCACTGCAGTGTAAAATATTAAAGCTAGTCAATTTAGATTCTGTTTTTAATTTGTCCAAGTATGGTGCATCATTCATGTGTATGTATGCTAAACATTTAATACCTTTTCATTCTGTCCTTTTGCACTGCTTTGGCTTCGGCTTTTTTGATTGCCTATTTTCAGATTCAACCTAATTTCATGAGGGATGAATTTTTCATGATGTTCATTTTGATTTTGTTATCACATTTGCTTCATGTATCTTGGGTTTTAACAATATAGCTGAATCTGACGCACTGCTTTTGTTCTTTGTGCTGAAAACTACAGAGCTCATGGATTTTGGCTATCCCCAGAATCTTTCTCCTGAGATATTGAAGTTGTACATCACCCAAGAAAGAGTACGATCATCATTCTCATCTAAGGTTAGTTTGATAAGTTTCCAATAACTGTGATTGTATTGGGAGGAGTAAAAAAGTGTTTATATTTTGTTTAATTTATTGGTATCTGATCAAAGATATAGATACATCTCATAAAATTATTTATGCTTCTTACTCGATGGTTGTTTCTTCCTTTAAATAGCCTGCAGATAAGCGAGTCCCAAATGCAACCTCACAACTTACAGGAGTTGTTGGATGGAGGAGAGAGGGCCTTGTCTACAAAAAGAATGAGGCGTTTAACTCTTTGCACTGGTATCTTTTTATATGTTATTTTAAATCTCTTTCTTCTTGTCTATTTGTTGGCATCTCATCTATCAGGTTCCCTTTTACTCTCCATTTTCAGTTTTTTGCTTCACTGCCTCGCTCCAAGCGAACTGAAAGGGTCATATGCCTGAATTTGGACATTCTTTTCTTGTAGGTTTTCTTAGACATCGTGGAAAGTGTTAATCTTCTCATGTCTTCAAAAGATAGTTTGGTGCATGTTGTGCTTGCTCTAGAGGTACAACTCTAATTTGTTAATTGGCACTATCTAGCTCTTGGATGTAGCTCAATCTGTTTATGGCACTTCTATTATAATCTGTATTCTTCATTTCAGGTGATTGAACATGTTGCAGATCTTGCTGAATTTTGCAATTTTTTTTTGGCAACACTGACTGTTCCCAATGGAACTACTACTGTGATCTCAACCATCAATCGCTCTATAAAAGCATATGCTTCTGCAATTTTTCAGCTCAACACTTGCACAAGTTGATTCCACTATACAAGGTGTTCGCCTGAGCTACTGGCAGAAGGAAATGATGCTACTGTTGAATTTAGTGTATTAATTTTGAATTAGGATAACACTTAAATTTGTTCTTTTGTAAATGAATATTAGATATTAATACTTTAGTGGGAATATTTTGATGTATATGTGATGGTTATATATTTTGGTTAATCAAATATTTCAGTTTATTATTATTCTAGAATTTATTATACATTTTATTTATTATTAGTCACAAATTATTTTATGAAACATAAATATCAAAAACAGCTAGAATAACAATGTAAAACCGCAGCAGTAGCATAAACAACCGTTGCAATAGCTGTCTAAAACCGCTACCTTACATAAGAAAAATGCCACAATATTTAGGAAATAATCGCTGCATTAGATAGGTCTATTGTGGCGGTTTACTTACCTATTGTGGCAGTTTTTAATTTCCATAATAAACCGCCACAATAGATGCAAAAACCGCCACAATAGACCTAATGCAAGGCAAGCAACAGAGGCGGGTAAAAACCGCCACAATAGGTCTTTTGTGGTGGTTTTTAGGCCTAATGTGGCGGTTTTGATCCGCCACATTAGACCTTAATTGTAGTAGTGCTTATTCCATGTCTAGAATCAAGAAATTAGCTTGAAAAATCAAATCATTTACCTTTACCAACACATCTTCAACAACTCCTCTAGGCTTAAAACTAGAGCGATCAACAAGTTGTATAGTAAGACCAGTTTCAGATAATGAATCGAGACCCAAAAACATGTATAAGTTATAGGACATAACATTAATTGTAACACCTAGGTCTACACAGCTTTGGTGAAGCTAGCATTACCTATCGCACATGGTATAGGAAACATACCTGGATCTCCGCATTTTTTAGGCAATCGTTTCTGAAGCAAAGCAGAAACATTTTCACTTAAACTTACCTTTTCCTTGTTTCTCATCCTTTGCTTGCACTTCATCGTGCATAACTCTTTCAAAAATTTTACATAGCGAGGCACACTCTTAATTAAATTAAAGAGTGGAATATTTACCTCACAATGAGCAAAGGTGTCATAAAGAATTTTTTCATCTTCCCACTTACGATCAGATCTTAAGGCATGAGGAAAAGGTGGTGTAGGTCTTGAAACCTCAGAAGACATCTCTCTGGAAGCTTTCTTTGATGATTAAACAATGTCAGAAGTCAGATCCGTCAAAGGAGATGGCGGCGGGCGCCGTTGAGAGGGGCGGCGGGCGCCGTTTACGCAGTGTGTCTCCAATTCCGCCTCTTCATCCTTTTTGCCCAAATCAACTTCCTCTCTAGGCCTCTCTTCAACATTCCTAGTCAGTGTACTCACTTGTTTACCTCCTCTAAGGGTCATGGCGCTAACATTTTCATTTGGATTAATTACCACTTGTGATGGCAACTTTCCCGAATCTTTCGCTTTCAATTCACTAATCTCCTTAGCCATTTGACTCAATAACTTCTCTTGAACACTCATCTTGTCCAATAGCAACCTCAACGTCTCATCTTTGTCATCTTGTTGAGTGTTTCTAAGACGATTCTCATATTGTCCTCTTTGAAAAGGAACTTGTTGCTGCCGGTCTCTCCCGTAGAATCCACTTTGGTAGTTTGAATTGTAGCCTTGATTGTAATTGTTAACAAAGTTGTGGTGAGGTCCATAATACATAGCATTCACTTCAGCGGTGCCCTCCTAAATCAAGGGACACTTATCATTCGGATGAGTTGGATCTCCACAAACTCCACAAGGTCTAGGCTGATAGGGTTGATTCATTTGCATAGTCATCTTTTGTCCATCTTTCGAACTATCCAACTTATGAACTCCTCTAACTCCTTGGTGTCTCCCATATTGTTGCGATGCATTAGCCAAACCTTCAAAATTCTACAATGCTTCCTGAGGTGTTTTATCCAAAATATCTCCTCCGCTAGTAGCATTGATGAAACTCGTGTGAAGAAAGCCTTCATAAAGATATAGCACTAGATCATCCTCGGGTATACCGTGTTGCGGGCAACTACCCTTAAGCTTCTTGAACCGCTCAACATACTCTTAAAGACTCTCCGTAGGTGATTGCTCAATATTGGGCAGCTCCTTCTTAAGTTTGTTGAGGCGAGTCGCAGGAAAGTACTTTTGCAGGAAAGCTTTCTTCAATTGCACCCAAGTAGTAATGCTTTAAGGGGGAAGGTAGTAAAGCCAATCGCTTGCAGCATCTTTCAAAGTAAAAGGAAACATTCTCAATATCAATTGGTCGTCAGACAAGCCTTGGGGTCTCAGTCTATCACAAACGTTTGCAAAGGTAGCAAGGTGCTTGTTTGGCTCCTCCCCAGGCAATCCATGAAAGTAAGCCAAAATAGATGACCAATTTGACTTGAAGTCAAATCTTGAACCCTCAGGGAGAGCATGGAGACTAATTGCAAGTGGTTGAGCACTAAAATCAGGTTCCTTTAAGTTTCTCAAGGTCCTTCTTGGCGGATTAACCACAACGTCTGCCATCTCTTCATTCGTCTCAAACTCGAGCCTCCTCTTCAATTGGAAAGATCTTTCAACCTCGGGATCAAAACACAAAGACGATGAATTAGAAGATCTAGTTTGAACCACGCAAAGACAAAATAAAGAATAATTGATAGAGTTAAAGAAAAGCAAACTCCTTTCTTCTCTCCAGCAACGACGCCAAGAGGTTTGATGCGGGACGAATGTCATTGGCAATTTCGCCCTTCCCAAACTAGCAATAAAAATCCATACTTAAACACACAACCAATAGATTACGCAATCAAGCAATTGATAAACCAAATAACTGCTAGTTTAGCAAGAAAGTCAGATGTGGAACCCACAGAGAGATAGAAAGAACATTTCACCTGTAATTCTCTGACAATGGTTGGTATTTGTGGTCCTCTGATTGATTTATCAAATATTCACATTCTTAGGTCTACTTGACTAAAGTTGAGAGATTCGCAGAGATTCACTCATCTTATTCAATATCACTAAAGAATAGCATTAAGAACTCAAGTAATCAAGACCAATTGGCACATTGACTCTATTCAATCAAGATAGATAGGCGCATACTGAACTCAATCCTAATCAAATATCCTCAACATAGATCAAATGAAATCATCCACTACAAAGACAAAAATACATCACTACCATCAATATCTTTGTTTGCTATCAAGAAAACAACAACGAATTCATAGCTAGAGATGCAATTCCTAACATGTTGATCAGGCATAGAAAGGAACACAAATGTAAGTTAACCACAAGATAATAACTAAAAACAAGAATAATCAAATAAACTCAAATTCTCACAATCCAAACAACCATGTCTTCGAATCACAGGCGAAACTATGAGTTTAGCCACTCATAGGACAATTCTCTCTCTCTCTAATGGTGCTCATAGTTTCACACAATAGCCATACACGACGGAACTAAACTGAAAATAACTTAAATAGAGTTTCCAAAGGTCGGCAAAAACCCTAAAGGAATTAATAAGAAATAACATAAATTAATTGTCTACAGATCCAAAACCGCGTATTCGGGATCTGAGGCATCGACGGGCGCCGTTCCTACAGTGCTTGACGTTCCTCATATTCGTTCAACGAATTCCAATGTCGTGCCTCCTTGCACCTCCTTAGCTCTTCCTTAGCTCCCATGTGCTCTAAAACATGCTTCTTAAGCTCTACAGAATAAACACTGAAAACACATAGATTCCGAACTCGACTACTTCACAAGTAATAAACGGAACTATACTCAAAACCTAGCAAAACCAATACCTAAAAGTAATAAGAAATACCTATAATGGCCATATGAAATATGCAATATCAGGGACCAAACCCATTCTTCTCTCTCCCCCCTTTTGTCCTTCTCTGCAAAGCAACACATATATGGTGTTTTGCAATAATTTTGAGCATGACAGTAATTTGAGACTTATTGATACATTTGCAATGCTTGATGATGAACTTATAACGATATTATTATAAATGCTAGCTGATATGAAGTGGATCATATGTGTGAGGATTTCATGATTGCTTCTTCCTTGAACGTGTTGGTGAGATTCTTTTGTGGAGTCGTCGGAGAATGGCTGGAGAATTTGAGCGGTTAGGATGATCGATGGTATTACGAGGTAAGTCGTAGGAGAGGGATGTTGGTTGAGGTAAGACCGGGTGAGTTGGGATTTATGAGAGGTAATTCTTGGTGGTTCCGATGAGCTTTTAGGTGAATCTCGAGTGGGGGTATGGTTAGCAATAGGTCAGCTAAGCGCGATCAAGGAAATTTCTACAAGAAGTGTGGCTAGCAGGGTAGAATGTTTGTGATGCCTTGGGTAATACGGGAGCGTAAGGAATGACCTTTGTGAGTATTGGGGACATAGAGTGAGAGTGTACCCGGGTGTGAGGTTAGATATAAGCGTTGGGTTCTTAGAGGTGGATTGCTAGTGAGAGTGATTGTTGGAATGAGAGGCAAGATCGGAGTATCGAAAAGAATTTGGACTTCTTTTAGAGGATGTTAGTTGAGATGATGTGGGTGAATCTAGATGAGGGTGGTTTTGATTTGGGATTTGGACTCGAGCGGGTGAGGATTGTGTTTCATTGTGACTAGTATGATGTGAGGATTTTCTTGATTATGTGCTTTATTCATATGTGTTGACATGATGTTAGATAACAACCATGATGAACCTGATATGAAATGATATTACATGATTGATATGCAATATTGAAATCTAGTTGGAAGTGAGAGGTGTTATCATGATATATTGATGCTTTGCTATCCTGTTATGTTGTTTTAGAAGCATGTTAGAGAATGTTGTGATATGATATATGAACTATGAGATAATGATGTGTTGCTATGTGAAAGCATGATGTTATATATTACGTAGTGGTAAGCAGGATTATGAATGTGTAAATGATGAATATGACTTGTATATATGAGAAAATGGTGTTTGATTACTAAATGATCGTAATATGCTATTGTGATGAGTTAAGGTGATGTCTATTGAGCTTGTCTACATTTTGATGATTGATATACTGCTAGATTTTCTATTTGTTGAATCTTAATAGTATGACCTTGTTGTGTTGATGGGTTGGCAAAGGTTTTGTTTGCTGACCTTATGATGGAAAAAATTCGCTATGACTACCTGTATAATACCAATGTTGATATGATAAACCTGTTATGACAATGATGGATAGAACGTGGATAGGAAGACTATGTGAGTTATGTGTTCATTAAATGGGATCCCATGTTGTGACTGGCCCCACTATGATTGCGGTGTTGATATGCGATAGTGAGATAACTTTTATAACTTCTGGTGGGATGTCAAGACATTTGTTATGATTTTGGTATGTTGTTAAGATGCGTATTATGGCCTATAGTATGATGTGAAGATGCTTGATGTGACCTTGTGGAACTGTGTTGTTTTATGTTGATAGTGGTCGTGTTATGTACTGATGGGAAATTGGTTGATTATGTGGTTATACTACCGAGAATTTTGATGATTTCAAGGTCAATCTTTCCATTTACAAAACTCTTTTGAATTTTTCATAATTAGATTTACATTATGCGTCTCACGAAGTGGATACAAGCATTTATAGGGGCACTTATAGATTGCTTGCTATTGTGAGCCTAATTCGCCATGTTTTACACTAACTTTTATATCGATTTTTGCTTCGATTTCATAGATTAGGGTTAAAATAATACAGAATATGTGTAGTGTATGCTTATTTGCCAATTATGAAGGTCTACACAAGTTTTTGTTTACTTTCGCAGAAATCGAGGCATTTTACAGCAATTCAGAGAAAAGAGGAAAAGCTCGAAGTCAACTAAAGAAAGTCCAAGGTCAAGGAGTAATGGAACCAGGACAAATCGAGCAAAGAATGAGAAAGATTGACTCGACACAATCTGGTCGATATCGACCACTTTTCGTCGATATCGAGGAAGCTGGTCGATTTTCCACCAGAAGCCTATGATCGAGCGAAGAAACACAAAAGAGGTCGATTTCGACCATACTGGTCGATATCGACCAAAACCAGGTCGAAAATCCTATCATAAGCCGAAATCGAGTGACAGAAGAAGAATCCGAAAAGAAGTGCTCGATATCGACCAAACTTGATCGATATCGACCAGTCCTCAGAGGCCGATTTCGAGCGAATCCTAGTCCGAGTGCTGAGCTAGCTTTCTTCCACATTAAGCAAGAGATATTCTATCAACTCAAGAGGAGATTTATCAAGTTCCATCAAGAGAAGGAAGATCTATCCATACTAATCCTAGTTTTCTTTTTAGATATAATTGTTTTATTTCTCAATTTAATCTTTAAGTCTTTAGATAGATAAAATTAGATATAGATAGATGTTTCTTTCCTAGATTATCTAGGGAATGAAGCCTATAAATAAAGCCTTTGGGGCTGAGTTTTATTCATTCAATTTCAGTTACAATTAGTTACATAGAGAGAGAGAGAGAGAGAGAGAGAGAGAGAGAGAGAGAGCTTGTGACAAGAGAGGTTGGAGGAGTTGAGAGACGAATTGGCTTCGATTGGTTGTAAGCTTTCTTATTTAGTTTATTCAATGCAATTTAGTTCCTTTTTATTATTGATGTCTTTCTTGATGATGAAGAGCGAGTAGTCACCCAACTTCTAGGGTCGGGGTGAGCCCGACGGTAGCCATGTAAGGTGATGCGGTAAAGGTACAATCTTTTGATGCGATTTCGTCTTCTATCCCTACGAGCATGATTCTTTTGCGAAAGTTGAAGGTGATCCGTGTTTGTATTATTAAAGTGAAAGTGATCTTAATGCAACTTGGATTAATTATGTGAAAAAGGGTTTGTAATTGTTAGGGTTTATGCGAAAGCCTCTATTTTCCTATTTGTTAATAACAAAGGTTATTTGATGAAAAGCATGATCTTTTATACCTTTATGTGTTATTTTACATGGTTATCCTTGTGGTGTTGAAACCCTAATCTTGGAAGTCTTTAGTTTATTTGATTTATTTCATCAAGTTTCGAGTTCTGTCTTGCGAAAAGTTGCGATTTTTGGTTTCTGTGATAAGTCCATTTCGAGCTACTGTTGGTCGAGATATTTGGTCGATATCGAGTAGATGGGTCGATATCGACCAGTTTGAGTTTTCTGTTCTGTTTTTCTTATTTCTGCGTTTTACAGTTTCTGTCGACAGTGTGGTCGATATCGAGTGGTAAGGTCGATTTTCTGCTGAGTTCTGGAACTGAAAAGGCAGGCGCTGACACGCTTCCTCGTGGATACGATCCTGACTGCCTTCTACTACAACGGGAGGAAGTCTTGTATTTATTTGCTGAGACAGAGAGTCAGTTTGCTTTATATTTTATTTATATTTCATACTTGACCATCCTGGTGCAACAACAAATTGGCGCCGTTGTCGGGGAAGCAATCAATCGTGCCCTTTGTAGTTCTTTTTCTCTTCTTTATATTTGTTTTTGCTCTTTAGTTTCTCTTTACTTGTTTCTTTTTGCTTTTGTTTTTCATGTGCATACGAAGAACTGATCGCACACCCATAGACCCTATTCTCCAGCCAGAACGCTTTTTCCATCTTCAGCAAGAACTTAGGAAGAGACTTATGGAGACTCATCCCAACGATGAGAATTTGGGCCAGCTCACACCAGCACAGGGGCTTGAGCAACTCCGACTACGGATAGAGGAGTTCACCACCAGAGAAGCAGAACACGCCGGACGAGAGGCGGAATATGCACAGAATTAGCAACGGTGGGAGGCAAGGGTAGATCGCGATATAAACACAAGAAGGGAACTTGAGGAGCGGTTTGGGCATGTCCCATCCAACGCAAAGGAATATCTGCATCCTACTCTGGAAGTTCCAGAATCGCCGATCGTTCTTCTCGCTATTAATGTTGAAATTCGTCCTTCTTTTATTACTGAAATTAGAAGGAGTCAATTTAGGGGAAGAATCAATGAATGTCCTTTAGAACATGTTACTACTTTTCTAGATTTATCTGAAGCAATTGATGATGGTGCCAATCTAGAATATTTAAAACTAAAGGCTTTTCGTTGGTCCCTTGAAGGAATAGCACAACAGTGGCTGGAAGGATTGCCTGCACAATCAATTCGCACTTGGAACGAACTACAGGACCTGTTCCTCAACAAGTTCTTTCCACCTGCAAAGACACCTGCTCTCAGACAACAGATTACGGCTTTCAGACAAAAGCCAGGGGAGACACTAGCACAGGTCTGGGAGTGCTACAAGAGGCCTCTGAAATCCTGTCATACGCATGGACAGCCACCCTACGTCATCCAGGAGATCATCTTCAACTTCTTGGATGCGCCTACTAAGGATAGGATCAACAACTACACCACCTATGGGTATCTCGAATACACTCCACATCGTGCTTGGGAGGTGTTTGAGACGCTGGCCAACTACGACAACACATATAGGACTTCTGCGGCCTCTTCTGACGAAAGGTATGAAAGGCCTACCCCATCTATGCCACTGTTTGTGCCACCAAATGAGGTGGATCCAGACGTCAGGGACCAGTTCCACAACGACCAGGTACGCCGTGTCACCAAGCAGGTTAAGTTTCTATCTAAGGATAAGCCTTGCTTGGAATGTGGGTCTGTGAGGCACAACACTACTACGTACCCACACGTCGATCAAGTGCATAAAGGAGAAATCCACGAAGAGGTAAGGTATGTCGAGGGACACTACTCAAGACCACACCAAAACCAGAACTGGAGCTATTATCGCCAGCCCCAGCATCAGAACCCCTCGCCCTACAGAGCCCCTGGTCACCCTGATAGAGAAGGCAAGAAGGATGACATGTAGACCATTCTTGAGGAGATGCGGAGGAATCATTCAGACACCAAGTAATCTATCAATGCCATCCACACTCAGCTGCATGGTATCAACTCTAGGCTTGGGGAAATCGATATCTGGAGGAAATCGATAAACACACAGATTGGCCAGCTGGCAACATCGATCCCCAAATAATCAGGTACGCTCCCTGGAGCCTCTGAACCTAACCCTAAGAGTAAATCTACAGGACAGGTGGCTGCCATGAATCTAAGGAGTGGGCGACAGATGCAAACGCCTGAGCAAACAACGGAGGAGAAGGGCACTGGAGACTAGACGATATCGACCAACCCAATCGTTATCGACCAGTCCCTAGTCGATTATGACCCCCCTATAGTCGAAATCGACCCAACTCTTCGATAAAACCAGAGGCCAGCAGATCAACTCGATATCGACCACTCGATATCGACCACACATAGGTGGATATCGACCGGCCACTTGTCGAAATCGACCCCCTCCACAGGTTCAACGTCAAGGTATGAAAGGACCCTACAGAGAAGAAGTTCCAGCATTTCATCAAAATGCTTCAAAGGTTCAACGTCACAATACCCTTCACAGAATCTCTTAATGAGATGTCATCCTACGTCAAGTTCCTAAAGGAGATTCTGAGCAAAAAAGTGGTCAATGGCTGAGATTGCAGAGGAGTGCAGCCAAATGGACGTTCTTGAGAAAAGGCCAGATCCAGGTAAGTTTGCTATAACCATTGGATTTGGTCAATACAAATTTAATGCTTTATGTGACTTGGGAGCCAGTGTGAGTATAATGCCTTTATTAATCTGGTCCAAGATTAAGATAGTTGCCTTAGAGCCTGTGGAAGCAAAACTATACATGGCAAACAACACGGTGGTCATCCCAATAGGCATGGTGGACAATGTACCAGTGCAAGTAGGTAAGTTCTTTGTCCCTACTGACTTCTTAGTTATTGATATGCCAGAGGACCCTGCTTGTCCAATCATTCTAGGAAGGCCCTTCTTGGCGACGGAGGATGCCAACATAAGCGTAAGGAATGGAGTGCTTCCTTTCAACATCAGTGATGAGGTAATTGAGTATTCCTTTAATAAAACTGAAAGGCATACAGGTCCCATGGAAGAGGTCAAATCCATATCAGCTAGGTACATCACTTGCGGGGAGCCTAAGGTAAGAAACATGACCCCCGAAGAGCTGGAAAAGAGGGATATGAAAACCCAGGTGGAGGAGATCATGGCCATCCTGAACGAAGAAACAAAGGATCCGCTCGACGTCACCCAAGGTAAGTCGATATGGATTAACTATTTTTCGGATGCTTCGCCATGTCTTAAGTATGGGGTCAAAACCGACCAGGAAAAATCGACTGGAGCACAGCAGCAGTCGATATCGACCAGATCATACCGAGATGCCTCCTCCAGAAATCGAGCCAGGAAATATCGAGCAAGACAACTCGATATCGACCACTTCTGGTCAATATCGACCTCCCAAAATCCAGCCGATTCCACCTATCGAGACAAAGCCAGTCGAATTTGAGCAGAAGAGCTCGATATCGACCACCCTTGGTCGATATCGACCAGTCTAAATCGACCCGTCTTCGTTAGAATCGACCGAACATCCACCAGAATAGCAACAGTCGATATCGACTGATATAGGTCGAAATCGACTAGATCCTCAAGAGGCCTCCGAGTCCGATTCAGCGAAGGTAAGCCAAGCTATGGATCTTTCTTTCTCCTATTTCAATTAAAGATCTATCTATACATGGGAGAGGTTTGCCTTGGCATGTGCGCTTATGCAGGGTTTCCAATGATGAGCCCAAGGAATACGAGGTAGGAGATAAGGTCTATGTCTCCAAATCAAATGATCATTGGTTCCCTAACAAATTCAAGAAGAAGAAGATGGGCCCTTTCACAGTAAACAAGATCCATTCCGGAGGACTACAGCTGATGGACAAGAATGGAGTCCTATTTGAAGCCCAAGCCACGTGGGCCTTGCAAATGCCACCTTGAGCCCAATGGAGAAGTCGGCCTAGCGACTATAAAGTCTAGAGCTTGTAAATAGACAATTAGTTTTTGGGATTTTTGGACATTGTTTCTTTTGGTTTTGGTATTGGACATTATTTTTATGTTTTTCTATTGTGGGTATTTCTTTCCTAACAATTTTTGCAGGTACAAAGAAGGAAGCAGCGAATTCACTCGATTTCGAGTAGACTAGGTCGATATCGACCATAGCACTCGAAATCGACCAGGGCCTACAACAGCATCTGCACTCGATTCTGAGAACTAGCACGCATGTCTAGTGAGTTTCTTTCTTTACCCTTATTTTTTATACAAAGAGGACACTGTAATATTTAAGTATGGGGTGGAGGAAGGGCTTACTTTGTGCATATTTGACTATATTTGACAATATGTGTGCATATTTAGAGTTTATTTCTTGAATTGCTTATACATGGCTATTTTGGAATTCATTATCAATTTATGTACTATTGTGCCTATGTTTTTCAAGGTTTGAAAAATGATCCCCATTGAAAATTTTTGATAAGTGTCATGGAAGTTATATTGAACTCGACGATGTAAAATTGGATTCATTAGAGATATAGCATGAAATTGCCTAGTAAAGGGAAGTCACAATAAAGTGCATATTTTTATTGAAAACCATGAAAGGAGGTAAAATTTGAGGTTGCTTTTGACATGTTGCATGATAAGAGGATGGAGGACTTCATATTTTCCATATAATGCTCATATTGTTATATTCTAGTCTTTACCTACGATTATGCATCACAAAAGCCATATTATGCCTTATTTCATATTTTGCTCCACATGATCTAAATATTGCCCATTTTCTACCTTGTTTCCTTATCCGGGGATTATGTTGAGAATGGAAGTCACATTTTGGAGATTGTTATATGGTTGTTGTGTTGTTGTTATCATATTTGGAGTTTGGCAGGAAATTGAAAAAAATATATGGAAAATTGAATGAGTGAAAGAAAATTCGGTCACCTCAGGAGATAAAGGTAGATCAACCCTTCTCGCTGAGATAATAGTTCGGCGAGATGGGACACACAGGTGAGGAGTCCAAAGCACTAAGTATCTGGGGCCATTCATGACACCCATGTTTGCGACTCGCGAGAAGGAATGCTGAGATTAGAGAGGTAAAAGCATAATATTGAAAAAAGCATTGAACGGATGAGCGAAAGGTGAAAAATCAAAGGAAGAAGGAATGTGGTATGAAAATTTGGGAAAGTACTCCATTTCCCCGGATCATTAGCACCACATTGCCAAAAATTGCCCACCTTTAGCCTTTTACCAATCTACTCCTTATTTGAGATTAAATTGAAGTCCTCTTGATTATTAATGCTTTGTCACGAATGAATGTTTTTGCATGACCCTCCTATTGTGAGTAGATGTTGCTTTTTATTGCACATGCATGGATTTGTGACATTAGTACCTTTTCGAGGATGGCAATTGATTGCAGGGACATATGGCAATAAATCTAAGATGTTGAGAGTTTTGAATTCTTCCCCTGTATGACAAGTAAAAGTATTGCCCGAGGACAAGCAAGCTTAAGTATGGGGTGTTTATTGTGAGCCTAGCTAATTCGCCATGTTTTACACTAACTTTTATATCGATTTCTGCATGCATTTCATACATTTGGGTTAAAATAATACAGAATATGTGTAGTATATGCTTATTTTCCAATTATGGAGGTCTACACAAGTTTCTGTTTAATTTCGCAGAAATCGAGGCATTTTACAGCAATTCAGAGAAAGGAGGAAAAGCTCGAAGTCAACTACAGAAAGTCTAAGGTCAAGGAGTAGCGGAACCAGGACAAATCGAGCAACGAACGAGAAAGATTGACTCGACACAATTTGGTCGATATCAACCACTTTTGGTCGATATCGAGGAAGCTGGTCGATTTTCCACCAGAAGCCCAGGATCGAGGGAAGAAACACAGAAGAGGTTGATTTCAACCATACTAGTCGATATCGACCAAAACTAGGTCGAAAATCCTGTCATAAGCCGAAATCGAGTGACAGAAGAAGAATCCGAGATGAAGTGCTCGATATCAACCAAACTTGTTCGATATCGACCAGTCCTTTGAGACCGATTTCGAGCGAATCCGAGTCCGAGTGCTGAGCTGGCTTTCTTCCACATTAAGTAAGAGATATTCTATCAACTGAAGAGGAGATTTATCAAGTTCCATCAAGAGAAGGAAGATCTATCCATACTAATCCTAGTTTTCTTTTTAGATATAATTGTTTTATTTCCAAATTTAATCTTTAAGTCTTTACATAGATAAAATTAGATATGGATAGATGTTTCTTTCCTAGATTAGCTAGGGAATGAAGCCTATGAATAAAGCCTTAGGGAATGAGTTTTATTCATTCAATTTCAGTTACAATTAGTTACATAGAGAGAGAGAGAGAGAGAGAGAGAGAGAGAGAGAGAGAGAGCTTGTGGCAAGAGAGGTTGGAGGAGTTGAGAGATGAATTGGCTTCGATTGGTTGTAAGCTTTCTTATTTAGTTTATTCAATGCAATTTAGTTCGTTTTTATTATTGATGTCTTTCTTGATGATGAAGAGCGAGTAGTCACCCAACTTCTAGGGTCGGGGTGAGCCTGACGGCAGCCATGTAAGGTGATGTGGTAAAGGTACAATCTTTTGATGCGATTTCGTCTTCTATCCCTACGAGCATGATTCTTTGCGAAAGTTGAAGGAGATCCGTGTTTTTGTTATTAAAGCGAAAGTGATCTTAATGCAACTTGGATTAATTATGTGAAAAAGGGTTAGTAACAGTTAGGGTTTATGCGAAAGCCTCTATTTTCCTATTTGTTAATAAAAAAAGGTTATTTGATGAAAAGCATGATCTGTTATGCCTTTATGTATTATTTTACATGGTTATCGTTGTGGTGTTGAAACCCTGATCTTGGAAGTCTTTAGTTTATTTGATTTATTTCATCATGTTTCGAGTTCTGTCTTGCAAAAAGTTACGATTTTTGGTTTCTCTGATAAGTCAATTTCGAGCTACTGTTGGTCGAGATATTTGGTCGATATCGAGTAGGTGGGTCGATATCGACCAGTTTGAGTTTTCTGTTTTATTTTGCTTGTTTCTGCGTTTTACAGTTTCTATCGACAGTGTCGTCGATATCGAGTGGTAAGGTCGATATCGAGCGCTCTTCTGGTTAATTTTCTGCTGAGTTCTGGAACTTAAAAGGCGGGCGCTGACACGCTTCCTCGTGGATACGATCCTGACTGCCTTCTACTACAACGGGAGGAAGTCTTGTATTTGTTTACTGAGACAGGGAGTCAGTTTTCTTTATATTTTATTTATATTGCATACTTGACCATCCTCCTACAACAACACTTGCTAAGACCTAGTCAGGACGGTATGTTGCTTTTGAGTTGTGATATAATCGAGAAGTCGGGGTAAGGATGTGATAAAGGCCCATATCACATACTTTCCACGACCAATTAGGGATATCATGATCACGTCGACGATACTGTGAGGATCTCATATGGGATCATATAAGGTGCTTACGGGATCAATGGCATGATTCTCGGACTCACCGATTTCAAACTTTTTTCAGTTGCTTTAGAATGATTTTAGTCTCGGGGGCGAGACATATTTTTAGAGGTGGATGAATGTAAAGGCCGAGTATATATTTTATATTATTTTATTATTATTTTTATTAAATACACTATTATTTTATTCAATTTGTAAAGTGGAATAAAACTCGTCCGCGAGCACAAGTCTCGATTTTAAAATCCTTCCAGCATCGTTTGAGAATTTGGATTTTGACGGATTCCATTTCTGCTTTCGGTCTTCGAGTTTGTAAATTTCATTTAATTATGTTCGTTTGAAGATTATTTGAAAATTTCGATTTGAAATTTTCGTTAGAGTCAGGATTAGCGGTTTTCGAGTTTCGATTTGCGAAATCTAAAATTGTCATTGTGGAACCATTTTCTATTTAATTTCTTTTCCTCTCTCTCTCTCTCTCTCTCTCTCTCAAATGTTGTTGGGGAAGATTCCCATTCCTCCTCCCTGTATTGTATAGTATTGTACAACTTGCAAATTTGGCCTCTCGTGCCATTCCACCTATAACACTCTTTCACTCTCATTCTTACACATCCCCACAAAGCAGACTGATGCGGGGCGAATGTCGTTGGCAATTTCGCCCTTCCCAAACTAGTAATAAAAATCCAAACTTAAACACACAACCAATATATTAGGCAATCAAGCAATTGATAAACCAAATAACTACTAGTATAGCGTGAAAGTCCGGTGTCGAACCCACAGGGAGAAGTAACTAAATTGCAAATCACAAAGCAGATTTATATAAAGATAGAAAGAACATTTCACCTGTAATTCTCTGACAATGGTTGGAATTCATGGTCCTCGGATTGATTTATCAATTATTTATATTCTTAGGTCTACTTTACTAAAGTTGAGAGATCCGTAGAGATTCACTCATCTCATTGGATATCACCAAAGAATAGCATTAAGAACCCAAGTAATCAAGACCAATATGCACATTTTCTCTATTCAATCAAGACAGATAGGCGCATACCGAACTCAATCCTAATCAAATATCATCAACATAGATCAACTGAAATCATCCACTACAAAGACAAGGAGACATCTTTATCATCAATACCTTTGTTTGCTATCAAGAAAATAACAACGAATTCATAGCTAGAGATGCAATTCCTAACAACTTGATCAGTCATAGAAAGGAATATAAATATAAATTAAGCAATAGATAATAACTAAGAACATGAATAATCAAATAAACTCAAATCCTCACAATCCAAACAACCATGTCTTCGAATCACAGGCGAAAATATGAGTTTAGCAACTCATAGGCCAATTCTCTCTCTCTCTCTCTCTCTCTCTCTCTCTCTCTCTCTCTCTCTCTCTCTCTCTCTCTCTCTCTTGGTGTTCATAGTTTCACACAATAGCCACATACGGCGGAACTAAACTGAAAATAACTTAAATAGAGTCTCCAAAGGTCAGCAAAAACCCTAAGGGAATTAATAAGAAATAATATAAATTAATTGTCTTCGGATCCAAAACCGCGTATTCCGGATCTGGGGCAACGGCGGGCGCTGTGCAAGGGGCGGCGGGCACCGTTCGTGCAATGCTCGACGTTCCTCATATTCCTTCAACGAATTCCAATGTCGTCCCTCCTTGCTCCTCCTTAGCTCTTCCTTAGCTCCCATGTGCTCTAAAACATGCTTCTTAAGCTCTTTCTATAGTCCATCCAATGTCGAAATGTACTTCTGTAGATTAAACATTGAAAACGCATAGATTCCGAACTCGACTTCTTGATAAGTAATAAACGGAAATAGACTCAAAACATAGCAAAACCAATACCTAAAAGCAATAAGAAACACCTATAATGGACATATGAAATATGCATTATTAGGGAACAAACCCATTCTTCTCTCTCTCCCCTTTTAACCTTCTCTGCAGAGCAACACATAACCCACCAAAATCGCCATCACCGATTTCAAACCAATAGGCCACCACCGCGACCTCCTCTCCCAGCACTGTCTCCACCCCCCCTGGGACCTTTGAACCACCATTGCCCCTTGTTTCCGCCGCCACCAACATCACTCCCCCCATTCCCTGTCTTCGGAATCACCAAGCTACCATGCTCCCTCTCATTTCTGTTGAGAAATCTTTAGCTATTATATCCTCCATTCCACCGAGAACAGCAGCCGTCCGAGCTAGGAGTAGCCAAGGTCGTCCAGCAGCCTCGTTCTTCCTCCTTGTGTCCTCTTTTCTTCCTCATTTGAAATATTAAGCCTCTCCTCTTCATTCTTCCCCTCATCCACACCATAAAAGTCCACCTTTAACCCCTCTGCACTCGTCGTAGGCCACCCTGCCGCAGATCTACCTCCGACGAAGCCCAATCCACCTCGGTGAAGTCCAGAAAATCTAGAACGAACCCCTCGGTGAACCCTATTTCCACTCTTCTCCTTTGCACACTTTTAAATGCTTTCATGTCCTTGGTCGTCGAGAAAGGGGTGGTCGAGTGAGGGTGTTGAGTTGTGAGCGAGGGAGGGAGCAGACGAGGAGCTTCTCTTTTCTTTTCTTTTTCCGTTCAAATCAAGGACATGGATTCTGGGTTGGAGAAAGGAGTCGGGTTAGGTTTCTTCCAAAATCAGATTTGGGGAGAGTAGAGGTCGGGAGCGTGGTCGTTGGCAGGCCGGAATTCTTTTCCTTCCTTTCTTCCGTGTTTTTCGTCGCCGAGCAGAAGCTTTGTTCTGCAGATTTGGGGAAGCAGGGTTTAGTGAACCGGCCCCTTTCCTTTCTTTTTGTGAACTAGCGGTTCGGGCCTATTTTACTCGGTTTAGTTAAATCACCATCAGATTGGGTTATTGTTTCGGTTCTAGACTGGGTTTTGTCTTTCGGTTCTGGGCTTCTATCCGGGTTGAGTGATGGGCTTGATTCCCTTCTTTGTACTTGGCTTATTTATATTAAGAGGTTGTTTTATGTATTATGTTATGTTGATATAGAATTTTATATGATCATTATTTATTCGATTATTATTATATGATTATATATTTTGTTAGTAGTTATTATTAGTATTAAAATTTTATATTCTGAGTTTTGTGATGATTATAAATTCTTGAAAATATATTCTTCTTTTTGGAATTTCATATCTTATAAAGTTATTTTGGCAAGTGATATCATTTGAATATGTATTTTTTGATATTTTAATTTGTGATTTTAAGAAATTTGAGATGAATTATTGTCATTGATATGTAAATATGGTTTGTGAAAATGGAATTGTTTTGGTGATTTAATGTCAAAATTTATTTATATAATGATTTTGAAAATAGACATATTGGGATTGTTTTAATAATATGATTTTTGGAAATTGGTTAAGGATTTATATGATTAATGTCGGAATTCGGCCAAGTATGATTTGAGAAATTGCTTTGAATATGAGTTGACTTAACTTGAGATTTCAGAGTTTGGAAAACGTTGCGAAAATGATTTACTTGATTTAACTCAGTGAATTTGTTGTTGAATCTTGCTTGAGAATTATGAGAATTTTAAATAAGATATGAAATGTTATATGTTGGTGCAAGATGAGACGATGGATGAGATATTATATGTTGAGATGAGATGAGCAGGAAATGATATGTGATATATAATGAGATAAGACGGAATGATCTGAAATGGGATATGTGAAGTTATGTATGATAGTTAGGGGTGCCTTGTGTGATTTAGATAGACTTATGCATATTTGTATATCTGTTAGGTGATTTGTGATCTGTTGGACATTGCTTGCTATTGGTGTTGATTGCTTGGATTTTGCGCGCCTCCAGGTATGTATCCTATGGGACTTACTCAGCAACCTGGATCTCCTGCCTGATGTGTCATATAATGTGTAGGTGTTGCATATGCATAAAAGCATGCCATGTAGTATCATGCTTAGGACTTGCACTTATGAATGAGCATCCTTATTCTGTATGCGTTTGAAAAGAGAACAACTATTATCTTTAGAGTCGTTGCTAGGTCATTGGGGGCATTCGTGCTTCATATCGTTTCGATCCCCAATCAAGTCTTATATTATGATATGGCTGCGGCGGTGACCGAGCGTCCTACCTCGGAGTTGGGTACAAACAGATGGTTGCGACACTGACCAAGCGTCCTACCTCAGACTTGGGTAAGGACAGATATGACCCCAGAGTGGGCACAAGTTGGGGATATGCCACTTGGCATTCTTTGGGCGCCTTTACTGTATTTCTGCACTTATATTTATATATCCTGATAAGCATGCTTGTGTGATTTAATTCTTGTACTACATTAGATCATCCTTTATTTAGGTATAGGCATGTTATATGGCCTCAGCACGGTCAGAGGACCCGCGGGCGATTACTGGGCCTAACTTCGTGGATAGTGTTAGGTATCTGCTCCTTGCTTCTGTGATGGGAAGTCTCTTTGGAGAAATCAAAGAACCCAACTAATCCGCTAACTTGGCTAAATGGTAAATTGTTCCACTTATGATTTAGTTTTGACCCGACTTTGTCGTGGCACGTTGTATCTTAATCTTGTTTTCCGCTCGATTTCCTTAAATGAGTTTATGACTTAGTTATTAGGACAGTACAATGGCACCCAACGGCTCTACGATGATTTTAGGGTTCGAAATCCCTCTTTCATACTGATCCTTAAAAGAGGTTTGAAACCTCGACCCGTACTTGGATTACAAGATCGGAATGAAGGTATCTGACCTTCAAAACGTAACCCGGATATTTATATCTGGGTCGTTACAAGTATATCAGGCAAGCAGGGGTCGAACCTATAGAGAAGACTAGATTCGTTGTTCTTATGGTGACTTAAGGCAAACAATAATAAAGATGAGATGAATAAAGAAAACACATAAATAAAAGTAGTAATGAATGCAAGGTGATAATAATATAAGAAAACGCTTCACTTACAATTCTTGACAATGATTGGAGTTCATGATCCTTGGAAGGATTTCATTGTAATTCTCAAATCAATGCAAAGCAATTAATTGATATCAATAGTTATTCTGAATCTGGTTTAGATAGATTGATATCCCTCAAAGGTTTACCAATACCTTACACTCTATGCACAACAACACAGAATAACATAAATTCCCAAAGTACTTGGCCAATTAGAAATATCAAATCTCAATGCAACTAGAATGTCAAAAGAGTGTGAATCTTTTAACTCTAATCTCATAGAAATCAACATTCAACCAATAGTCATTACCCTACATAGACAATTGATGCTTTCACGTGATCAATTACCCATTACTTGCTATTACGAATCAACTATTCTTTCTAAAAGTAGTCACTCGCAAAGATGCAGATTTTGTCAAGGTGATCAATCAAGAGAGAACATGTGCAAATACTTGACAATAAGAACAAAGATAATGAAATAACTCATGAATAACAATATGAAATCAAATCCTCGCAATTCTACCAACCATGTCTTCGAATCACTTGCCAAACTATGGGTTTAACAACCGATAGTCTACCAAAACAATCAATGGAAAAGTGGTTGTAAATTGTCTCTCTCAATTTTCCTCTCTACGCAAAACGACTAAGAATAATAGTCTTATAGCCTATAAGTGACGGCTAAAAACCCTAGAATGTAAAATAATAATAAACTAATTAAAATAGATCCGGACGAAATCAGGTTTGCTAAAGACTACGGAACCGGCGGGCGCCGCTACTAGGGTTGGGCAAAAGTTGGATCGGACCGGAATCGGACCGGGACTAGACCAGAATTTACGGTCTTTACATCGGACCGGAGTATTACGGTCTGGTCCACGGTCCAAGAAAATTTGGATTCCGGGTTTCGGTCCAAACCCGGGACTAGACCGGAATTTTCGGGTCGGACCGGAATTGGACCGGATTTGGTTGATTTACAAAAAAAAAGGTGATGCGCTTGCCTTTGACCTAGCTACTACCCACTCTCACAACTGCTTCTTCAGAGACTTCAGAACCTTCACCCCCTCTCTCTCTCAGCCTCTCATGCTTCTCTGTTCTCTTCTCACGGCCCCGGCGCTCCGCTCCTCAGTCGGCCTCCTCCCTCCGTCCCTCATGCTCGCCATTCCGCTTCTCCCTCTGCCCTGGCGCCCTCCTCCTTCCGTCCCTCGTGCGCCGGCGCTTCGCTCTTCAGTCGACCCTCCTCCCTTCGTCCCTCGTCCTCTCCATTCGGTCGCTCTGCTCCTCGATCTGCCCTCCTCCCTCTGTCCCTCGTGGTCCGATGCTCCGCTCCTCAGTCTGCCCTCCTTGTTGTCCCTCGTGTTCCGACGCTCCGCTCCTCAGTCCGCCCTCCTTGCTGTTCGCGGCTCCCCTCCACAGTACTATAGTAGCAAGTGTTCATCTACCCTCTCTTTACACTTTTAGATCTAGGTTTGATTTATGTATATTTTGACAAATTTAGTTTGATTTCAGACTTCCAATCTTAGATTTCGATTTTGGAGAAATTATAAAAGATTGTTGTATTGCTGTCAATGGGCTTTCAATCTTAGATTTCAATTCCAGAATTTCAATGTTAATCAAGGGTTAGAAAAATCAATGGGCAGTTGTATTGTTGTCACAATGTAAACCTCCCAAAAAGCAGATGAATGTGTAACAAGGATGAATCCGGTCCAAACGGTCTTTCCGTTCCGCGGACTGGAAAACCCAGGACCATATTTTTCGGTCCTGGTCTGATCCGCGGTCCAAGTTTTCGAAAATTCCGGTCCACCGGATCGGACCGGGATCGGAATGTCCGGTCCGATCCGGTCTAGACCGGAAGCTCAACCCTAGCCGCTACCTGACTTCACGATTCTTCTTTGTCTTCAACTTTGTTCTCCTTAGGTCCTTTGATGATATTTCCTTAGCCTCTTTTATGCTCGAAAACCGGCTCTTCCAAACATCTTAATCAAGCCTTCTTCAAGCTCGGATACTAAAACAGCAGAATAAACACAAAATAGTGTAGATTTCGAACTCGAATACTCAAATAGAAAACAATGCAAATTAAATATAACACATGCAAGAAACCTATCTAAATGTATCTAAAACTAGCTATAATTTCTATCTAAAATATGCATTATCAAACACCTTCAAAAGTGTCACCAACATAAAATTCACCTTATTAAATGTGATCATCGTATGATTCACCTGATAAATTCGTATCAACATATAGTCACCTTGTCAAAGTGTGCTATTGGCATATAATTTCCCTTGTAAAATGTCACCAATATAGAATTCGCATACTAATGTGGCATCAACGAATAATTCTCCATGTAGACTTTAAATACAGAATTATCTACTATAAACCACATAATATAATGTGTCATCAACTAAATAAAAAGTGTCACCAATGCAATGAAAAAAAAATTGGAATCAAAACAGTGTCAACTTATTGTACTAAATGAAGTCAATATTGGTTATGTACATAAAATCATACATTATATTATGCCATCAATTAAAAAAAAGTAATATCAATAGTAAGTAAGTATAAGTTGGAATCAATCAATATAATGTGGCATCAATATAAAAAAAAAAAGTGGTATATAAAACAATTGGCATCAATATCGAAAAAAAAAGTGACATCAAGTGATAATGAAAAAGTGACATAAAAAATGTCATCAATGTGATGAAAAAAAAGTGACATTAAATTATAACAAAAAGTTACATATATGAAATATCGTAATAAAAAATGTTGTAACAAAAAAATGCCTTCAAATCAATATAATATATTAAAACAGAGGTCTGAAACGGGCTCTGGTGCGATTCGCATACGTGTCATTTTCTGGATTAATATGGTGTTATTTTTTCATACGTGACATATTCTGAATTAAAATGTATTATCTTTTTCAGCTACATCAATTAATAAGTCAATATAGTTAGGTAAAAAAAACTTATCTTTTTAGATCAAATAATCTAAACCAATAAAACCTTTCATAACTCCTCTCCCTTGATGAAAATCGGAGTAAGTTTCAAAGGCTTTGACAGTCAGTTTTTGTCAAAGGTCTTGAAGCTACAGCTGTGTTGATGAAACACAAAACCTGTACTCCATGTTATTATGCTCGAATATTATTTTATATTATTATATGCTTCCAGATATTATATTCTAACATTTCAGGAAGCTTTTCAAAAATTATCTCCTTCCTTAAAGCATGAAGATGAGAAGGACACAACCGGAGATCATGGCTTCAAACTTTCCAAGTATAGAAGATCTCAAAGATGGCCATGATCAGCCTAGCCGTTGAAGAGAAGATTCTTCTTTGGAGGCGCCGATTTGTTCTCTATAAAGGAAAGGAAGAAGAGAAGACAAGAAGACAATTCGTGGAACACAAGCTCTCATTCGCACTCAAGCCTTCAAGTGAAATCTGTCTTCTTCATGTGCTCTCTGCTAGTCCTTAAGAGTCTGTTATTTCATTTCAAAGAATTTGAGAGTTACACAGTGAGCTTATAGGATATATTTCGAGAGAGTGTTATACTCAAGAGTTTGTAACTCAGGAAGTAGACACTAGGCGATTGATTCACTAAGTGTAAGAGGATTGTACTAGATAGCTGAGAGAGGTGGGGCTCTTCTGGATTGGTTTAGGACTCCAAGGGAACGTGAGTTGACTAGATTGCAATTGTATAGGAGAGAGGCTTCTCGGTGAGCTATTAGGTTCCTAAGTCTTGTGAATCAATAAAAGTCGGTTGAATCCTAAGATTGTGGAATAACCCTAGGCGGGGACGTAGGCCAAGTTCGTGTCGAACCTCGTAAACAACTCATTGCGTCCTTTACTTACTGCTTTACCAGGAGAAGTATTCCGCACTTGGTTCGAATTGTTTAACTTTGTGATTCTGGTTTGCCAGGAGAAGTATTACGTCTAATCTCAAAGGGTTTTGCATTAGCTTCAAAAGTCTTGAGATTATCTGCGAAAAACCAGCATACTCTATTCAACCCCCCTTCTAGAGTATTTCTATATTACTTTGTTTTACTTTATCGAACCTTCAATTGGTATCGGAGCTTTACTCACTGCTTTCGATCTAACAATCTTGTGAGTTTTTGATCATGTCTGATGAAGCAAGCGGAGGATTTGCACAGGGAAGGTCTACCAGTAGACCACCACTCTTTGTTGGAAACAACTTTGTCCACTGGAGACCGTTGATGAAGATGTTCATTATAGATCAAGATCTAGAACTTTGGAACATTATAGAGAATGGTCCGAAGGTTTTAGAGAAAGACGGACCAAATGGAACCAAAATTGCAAAGGAGGAGTCTAAATACATCCAAGCAGATCTTGAACTCGTCTCCAAAAACTACAGGCCTATTAACGTACTTTATTGTGGTCTTAGCAGTGATGAGTTTAACCGTATTTCATCTTGTAGGTCAGCTAAAGAGATTTGGGACAAGCTGGTCATCACCTATGAAGGAACCAGCCAAGTAAAGGACACCAAGATCAGTATCTTCCTTCGAAAGTATGAGCTTTTCAAAATGAAGTCTGATGAGTCCATCAAGGCCATGTTCACACGATTCACAGAAATCACCAACAACCTTGACTCTCTTGGCAAGAGCTTTACGAACGTTGAGAAAGTGAGGAAGATATTGAGGTGCCTCCCAAAAGAAAAATGGGGTCCTAAAGTAACAACCATAGAGGAAGCCCAAGACCTCACCACTCTGAACCTTGATGACCTGCTTGGGAAGCTGATCACTCATGAGATGATCCTTAATGAAGACGATGGAGAACTTCCAGCAAGCACTAAGAACTTAGCGCTCAAGTCTAAGAAGGATGAGCCCAAAGATGGATCTGACTCCGAAGATGAGGATGACGATGAGGATGATCCTTTTGCTCTTATCACAAGAGGCCTTTCTCGAATCCTCAAAATGAAGAAACAATTCAACAACAAGGATGGATCAGAGTCTTCTAAATTTCGAGGTAAGTCTCAATACAACAAATATGATAAGAAGACTAAACCTTTGTCTTGTTTTGAATGTGGTGAAACAGATCATCTTGTAAAAGGCTACCATCAAAAGATGAAGAGCCAGTCCAAGAAGGGTGATAGATGGAAAAAGAAAGCCATGGTGGCAACTTGGAGAGATTCTGACTCTAACTCCGATGATGAGAAGGCCAATGTCTGTCTTATGGCCTCAGGAGATGAATCCCACGATGAGAAGCTTGAGGTAACAGTAAGAGAACTTATGGCAAGTCCAAAAGAGGTATTATCGGAATTCCTTTCTAATATGATTGCCAATGAAGAGAAACTTATTGCCCATACTAACACTCTTATTAAGAAAACTGTGGACCAGGAAAGAACTATTGAGGAACTGTCTATGAGGGTCAAAAGTCTTGAAGCTTCTTATTCAGGTCTTGACATTAAAGTCAAGACTCTTGACTCAGAAGAAATCTGAACTCAAGCAAGATCTCTCCTCTCTAAGAAGTGAACATCATGACTTAGAGAACGAGAAGATCTCCCTGAATAATAAGATTCAAGACCAACAGATAGCCCTCATAAGTTTTACCAAATCCAAAGGCACTCTTGATAGGATGTTGGGTGAGCAACAAAGTTCTCTAAACAGAAGTGGTATTGGTTACAACCCGAGGTTTTTAAAGAAGCAGCACATTACCACTTTTGTAAAGGCAAAAGGAAGCCGAACCTCTCCTATATGTCACCATTGTGCGAGAAAGGGACATGTAAAAGAGACTTGCCCCTATAGAAGAAAGGATCCACACATCATTCGCAATACATTTCCTGTTCATTTGAGAAAAGAACGGATAACACAAGTTTGGGTCCCCAAAGGCACTATTTTACCAAATATGGTTTATCCCAATAATGGATCCAAATTTCCTTATTGGTATAGCCACAAAGGTCGATGTTTGTTTTGCAGGAGATCACCAAGGTGAAGGAGCAAAAATGGATTATTGATAGTGGATGCTCGAGGCATATGAGTGGAAGGAGTTCTCTTTTCCATAATCTAAAGAAGCAATCCACTGGAACAATCACTCTTCGTGACAAAGGAAAGTGCGACATCGTTGGTATTCGTAGTGTTGGAAGTGATTCCAACCATAGTATTAAAAATGTCTATCTTGTGAATGGTTTGAAGTATAATTTGCTTAGTGTATCTCAATTATGTGATAGTGGCAATGATGTCAGATTTAACAGGAAAAGATGTCTAGTATGCAGAGAAGATACAAGTGAAGTTGTTCTGACTGCATATCGTTAACAACAATATATATGCTGTAAATGCTGAGCAAGTGGCACAAGGAAGATTAACCTGTCTAAAGGCTTTGACGGACGATCCAAAGCTCTGGCACAGTAGACTCGGTCATGTGAGTCTACATACACTACAGAAGCTTGTGTCCAAAGGGCTTGTAAGAGGGCTACCTGAGATGGACTTCAATGGTATTGATATGTGCAATGCATGCACACGAGGTAAACAAACACGTAGCTCTTTCAAACCCAAAAAGGATGTAAGTTCTTCTAGACCCCTTGAACTTTTACATATGGATTTATGTGGTCCTATGCGAGTCAAATCTACCAATGGTAAAAAGTACATACTTGTTGTTGTTGATGATTTTTCTAGATATACTTGGGTTGCATTTTTAAAAGAAAAATCAGATGCCTTATTTGAGTTTTCAAAACTATGTAAGGTGTTGCAAACTTTAAGAAACTAGCCCATAGTGTCAATTCGAAGTGATCATGGTAGGGAGTTTGATCAACTTCAGTTTGATTTATTTTGTGCTAAATATGGCATCTACCATAACTTTTCTGCTCCTAGGACACCTCAACAAAATGGGGTTGTGGAAGGAAAGAACCGCACCCTAGAGGACATAGCCAGGACTATGCTTTTAGAAAATGCATTACCTAAAACCTATTGGGCTGAAGTTGTTAACACAACTAACTATATTTTGAATCGTTGTCTTATTCGTTCCATCTTAAAGAAAACTCCTTATGAACTTTTCAAAGGCCGCAAACCACTTATATCTTATTTTAAACCCTTTGGCTGTACTTGTTTTGTTCATAATAATGGAAAAGATAACCTTGGGAAATTTGATGCGATTAGTGATGAAGGTATATTTCTTGGCTACTCTACAAGTAGCAAAGCTTATAGAATCTTCAATAAAAGGACCCAATTAGTTGAAGAAAGTATACATGTTATATTTGATGAATGCAATGACGGTTCTTTGAGTGAAAGTGTTGCAGATATAGATCTTAACATCCATGCAGAGAACGAGGAAGGTGATGATGCTACCACCAAGAACACAGAGAAGAGGAACATGCAGGAACAGATTCTCAACACTGAAGAATTGGCCCAAGGTGTTGAAGATTCGTCCAAAGCCCTTGGTGTCCAATCCAACAGTGTTAAGACGTCAGAAACTGCTATAACTGAACCTAACAGGTCCATGGAGTCAGATGTACCACAAATCAATCCTGCTGGTGTGACGAATCAAGGAGCTGAGACTAGCAAAAGAAAATTCAAATACTCCTCATCACACTCATTAAAGGATATCATTTCTGACCCTAAATCTAGTGTTCAAACTCGTTCTAAACTTAAAGATCTTTGTGCTTTTCATGCGTTTGTTTCTCTTATAGAACCAAAGAAGGTAGATGAGGCCCTTCAAGAGCCAGACTGGATCATTGCTATACAAAGTGAGCTTAACGAATTTGAAAGAAACAAAGTCTAGACCTTGAAGCCAAGGCCAAAGCATCAATCAGTCATTGGCACACTTTGGGTATTTCGAAACAAGCTAGATGAGAATGGTAAGATCGTGAGGAACAAAGCAAGGCTTGTTGCTCAAGGCTACAATCAAGAGGAAGGTATTGACTACGAGGAGACTTTTGCTCCCGTAGCCAGGCTTGAAGCCATTCGTATATTATTAGCATTTGCATCTTTCATGGGCATAAAGTTATATCAAATGGATGTCAAGTGTGCTTTTCTTAATGGTTTCTTAGAGGAAGAAGTATATGTGGCTCAACCCCGAGGTTTTGAAAGTACGGAATTTCCTAATCATGTTTATAAACTAGACAAAGCGCTTTATAGGTTGAAACAAGCCCCAAGAGCTTGGTATGAGCGCTTGTCAAAATATCTTTTAGAAAATGATTTTAAAAGGGGGTTGATCGACAAGACTCTTTTTTTTCAAGACCAAAGAAAATGAAATTTTGGTTATTCAAATATATGTTGATGATATATTGTTTGGTGCTACTAACACATCTTTGTGCAAGGAATTTTCTGACATTATGTGCAGTGAATTTGAGATGAGCTTGATCGGTGAACTCAACTTCTTTTTGGGATTACAAGTTCATCAATCCAAGAAAGGGATCTTTGTCAACCAAAGCAAGTACACTAAGGATCTCTTGAAGAAGTTCAAGATGGATCAATCCAAAGCAGCCAAGACACCCATGAGCTCAACATTATCTCTAGATCAATACAAGACTGGGAAGAGTGTCAATCAAAAGGAGTATCGAGGAATGATTGGATCTTTACTATATCTTACAGCTAGTAGACCTGACATCATGTTTAGTGTTTGCATGTGTGCTAGGTTTCAAGCTGATCCTAAAGAATCTCACCTCGTAGCTGTGAAGAGGATCTTTCTATATCTCAATGCCACTAAGGAGCTTGGCTTGTGGTACCCAAAGCAAAAAGATTTCACATTAATCGGGTATTCTGATGCAGATTTTGCAGGCTATAAGGTGGATAAGAAGAGCACATCAGGATGTTGCCACTTCTTAGGAGCATCCTTGATCAGTTGGCATTCAAAGAAACAAAACTCAGTTTCTCTATCCCCTACAGAAGCCGAATACATAGCAGTTAAAGCATGTTGCTCCCAAATCCTTTGGATAGCTCAACAAATGAGAGATCTTAGCATCAACCTCAAAGGCATTCCCATTAAGTGTGACAATACAAGTGCCATCTCCATTACAAAGAATCTTGTTCAGCATTCAAGGACCAAGCATATTGATGTAAGACATCATTTTATTAGAGACCATGTCGAAAAAGGTGATGTGTCCATATCTTTCATTTCAACTGATTATCAATGGGTTGACATTTTTACTAAGCCTTTGGCAGAGGACAGGTTCACCTTCATTAGAAGTGAGATTGGAATGCTTAACAAAGATGCACTTTCGTAGGGGGAGCTTTCCCTTTACGAAAGATATATTCTACTCAGTGTCAAGACCTTTGAGAATTATGTCAAGGTTTGTGATCTGAATGGTAGAGAACAGATATCGGATCATATATTTGGTTAATATCTTTTTAGATATTTGATCAAATATAGTTTTAAATGGATTTTAAACTTCTTTATATATATCACATATTTTATTTCTCTATCCGAATATGTGTTTTAATTTTGGGAAAGATATTTTCGGATTTATTCCCTCCTATTTTAAATTGTGAGAAGAAGATTTGAATTTTGAATTGAAATATTTTCAAAATGACAATGTTATGATTACCCACATTGGAACCATAAACCAGTCCCATCAACTTCATTATCTCACACTACTTAAACCCCAAAGTGTACCCGTTTCTCTCACCACCTCAGACTTATCTAAACCCTTTCCAATTCGTCTTCTTCTTCAACCTCTCAACCTGTTCTGAAACCCTAGCCGAATATCTCCATGGCTCCCAAATCAAAGAAAGCCTCCACACCCAAACGTCTTGGCGCCACCCCCAAGGGATGCCTGGCCACTGCTACTTCCCCTCAACCAGAACCCACTCCACAAGCAATCATCTCAGCTACTGTCTAGAGCACCATCGCTGAGAGCACGACTACAATAACCAAGAGTTCTCTGAAGCGTTCAGCGAAGAAACCTCTCAGTGCTAAGCAAAAAGGGAAAAAGAAAATCATTGCTGAGGAGGTGGACGAAGAGGAGGAAGAGGAGGATCTAGATGCAATTTTGGAACGAGATGCAACCAAGGAAGTCGAGGAAGAAGCTCTGAGAAAGAGAAATGCCGAGGAAGAGGCCGAGCTGACGATGAAATTGGCCGAGAAGGAGGCCGAGAGAGTTCGAAAAGAGGCTGAGAAGAAGGTTCCCACTGAGGAGGAACCAGAGGAGGAAGAAGAGGAGGACGACGAGACCGGAGATGACGAGGATGCTGAAGGAGACAACGCTGAAGGGTCCATTGAGGACTCGGGGTCTGAGGACGAGGAGGATGAGGAGCCAGAACTTGTTCCCTCTCCTTCTCCTTCTCCTCCTCCCTCGTCTCCAAAGAAGCGGAAAGCCCCAGCAGCCAAGCCTCCATCTCCCAAGCGTACCAGGAAGGGCACTCTCAGAAGCCTTAAGGCGCCTGCCAAGAGGACTGCTCCCACACAGGCTCGCAGGAAGACTGCTGATCCATCTGCCCTCATCCAGGTAAACCAATCCTTGCCCTCTTCTTCGTTTGAAAATGCTAAAATGGCTGGAAAGTGGGTAGATGAGTTTCGAACTCGTAAGATATGTTATTCTGGTTTTTTAGATCTTGAGTTCTTTGATGCTTTGAATCTGCCATGCATCTCTTTACTCAAACAATCCCCTGCCTGGACCCTTCTCAACCTTGAAGCTGTCTATTATCCCCAACTTACCCGCCTGTTCTACATAAACCTAAAAGCCAAACACAGTGTCGATGGTTGATCTTTGGAATCCGTCGTCAAGGGAGTTAGAATCTCTTTCAACTCCATTGACTTCGCTGATTTCCTTTGCCTACCTAGACCTTGTCCCCCCTCTCCTGAAAACCTCACTAAAGAACAGTGCATTGCCCTTGTCCGATCCAAATATCTCATACCCGAAGCATCCAACAGCACCTCAAAACAGCTTACCCACTCATCCCTTACCCTCGAGGCAAAAATTATCTTCAACATCATTGTGCGTTGCCTCCTACCCCGTTTAAACTCTAGCTCCCTCCTAACCGATAATGCCATGATCCTTTTATACCGCATCCTGAACGACCTTGATCTTGATCTGGCCAACACTATTCTCGGATCCATGGCTCACACTCGAAAAGCCAGAAAAGGAACTCCCCTCCCCTTTGCCACCTTTTTGACCCATATCTTCAAAGCTTCTGGAATCGATTTCAAAAATGAAGAACAACAGCGTCAAATGGGTAAGTTCGACTCCAAGAGCTTTGAGAAGATAGGCATTACTCGGTCCTCCCAAGGGACTTGGAGTCTTGCCTCTCCCTCAAAAGCTCTTCCCACTGCCTCAGCCATTGATGAACGCATGGACAACCTGGAGTTGGGCTTGGAGGAAGTTCGCCTGGATATCAAGGAGCTGCACAAGGAGTTTATGACGGAGATGAGCGGGGTGTCCAAGCTGTTGCAAGGTCTGAGGTCGCTGCTCACGGATGATGCTCCGGAAGATGAAGCTTAACCCTACCCTACCCTACCCTACCCTAACCCTAACCCTGAATCTAAAACCTTGCTGGTTTTTGGAAACTGTTTCAAAACTTTTGGTGACTGTTTTACCTCCTCCCTTTGTTGAAAGACAAAAAGGGGGAGATGATCTGTGGTGTTATGATGTTAGACTTTTTAAACTGTTGCGATTCAAAGGTCTTGGAAGATCTTGTTTTGTTTTTGGTTGGATATTTTCACGCTTTAAAATTATGATCCGACATTCGTCTAACCCATGCAGGTACTTAGTCCGATGTTGCTTATATTATATATGTTTGACTAAGTTGTAGGGATGCACAGGTTTTGTCTTTCATCAAGGGGGAGATTGATAACTCCTCTCCCTTGATGAAAATCGGAATAAGTTTCAAAGGCTTTAATAGTCAGTTTGTGTCAAAGGACTTGAAGCTACAGCCGTGTTGATGAAACACAAAACCTGTACTCTATGTTATTATGCTCGAATATTATTTTATATTATTATATGCTTCCAGATATTATATTCTAAGATTTCAGGAAGCTTTTCGAAAATTATCTCCTTCCTTAAAGCATGAAGATGAGAAGGACACAATCAGAGATCATAGCTTCAAACTTTCCAAGTATAGAAGATCTCAAAGATGGTCATGATCAGCCTAGCCGTTGAAGAAAAGATTCTTCTTTGGAGGCGCCGATTTGTTCTCTATAAAGGAAAGGAAGAAGAGAAGACAGGAAGACAATTCGTGGAACACAAGCTCTCATTCGCAGTCAAGCCTTCAAGTGAAATCTGTCTTCTTCGTGTGCTCTCTGCTAGTCCTTAAGAGTCTGTTATTTCATTTCAAAGCATTTGAGAGTTACACAGTGAGCTTATAGGATATATTTCAAGAGAGTGTTATACTCAAGAGTTTGTAACTCAGGAAGTAGACATTAGGCGATTGATTCACTAAGTGTAAGAGGATTGTACTAGATAGCTGAGAGAGGTGGGGCTCTTCTAGATTGGTCTAGGACTCCAAGGGAACGTGAGTTGACTAGATTGTTATTGTATAGGAGAGAGGCTTATCGGTGAGCTATTAGGATCCTAAGTCTTGTGAATCAATAAAAGCCGGTTGAATCCTAGGGTTGTGGAAGAACCCTAGGCGGGGACGTAGGCCATGTTCGTACCGAACCTCGTAAACAACTCATTGCGTCCTTTACTTACTGTTTTACCTTATTTCCGCACTTGGTTCGAATTGTTTAACTTTGTGATTCAGGTTTGCCAGGAGAAGTATTACGTCTAATCTCAAAGGGTTTTGCATTAGCTTCAAAAGTCTTGAGATTATCTGCGAAAAACCGGCATAATCTATTCAACCCCCCTTCTAGAGTATTTCTATATTACTTTGTCTTACTTTATCGAACCTTCAACCTTATATCTTAATTCGATCAAATAATTAATTGATCATTCAAGGTAAAATAATTAACAATAAACCAAAATCTTTCAACTTGATAAAATCCACCGCTAACCATAATAAATAGTTTTTATTCAAAAATAATTATATTTGTTCAAATAAGTTAATATTATCCAAAATCATAATATATAAACTATGTACAACATATAGCCATAAAAAATTGTTAGTATTCCAACCAATTTTATTACAAACAAATAAATTCAAGTGTGTTATAAAGTCATTAAGAGGTGGATGTTTCACCTCCTCTAACCTCTCACATTTGCCTATATAAAACCTTGTAAACCTCACTTGAGAAGTACACATAAATGAGAAGTATCCTCTTTACTCCCTTGTTCTTCCATGAAAGAGCTTTTCTCTGCTCTCTTATTCCCTATATTTTAACACGTTAATTATCAGCACGACAGTCTATAATAAAGAGTAAACGCAGAGTCTCTTATGTCTCTTGACCAAGTTCAATGAGGCAACTACGAACATAAAACATCGCCATATGGACCAGTGTTATTCCAATATAGATGCCTGAACACATTGGTCATATGCAAAGGTAGAGAATGTTATCAATCATACTGTGGAGCATATAGTAGCTCACAACGACCTAGAATAGTCGTTAGTCAAATAGGCCCATGCAATTTTGCATTTCAAATTTGACACAATAACTTCTCTCAAATTATCTCCAGAAGAGAGTATATGTTCCGATGCGTCCTCCACAATTAACTAAAAAGACCACAAAGAAGTTGAATGATACATAGGGTTTGAGTCCCTAATGATATCAGATACCTCGAGCTTTATAAAGGTGATCAATTGCTCGGTATTTAGGGGGAGAGGAAATGAGACTATATTCAGAAGAGATTGCATGAAAGCAACTTCTTTATATATCATTTGGGATCCACGGATGAATGAAAGTGAACTAGAAGTTCAAAACTTATGTACACCAAATGATAATTACATGGTTTAGCAAAAAGCCATCAAATGCATTTACTAAGGCCGAGAAAGTTACTAAGTCACGTATTGCACTAGCTAGCTCATTTGGAGGTTCCAGAAGTAACACCGAAACCAACGAAATCAAATGAGTCTCAAATATGTCTGAAGCATGTGATATCACTATGCTCTTAGTATATTATTCTCCGGAAATGGAAAGAGAATATGAAAATATGAGGATCATCCTTTAGAAGATGAATTTCGACCTCGAAATGATTGCAAAGAGCTAGAAAGAAGCACTTCATGTAAAGATAAATTCTTTAAGAATGATTTTATTGGACCTGTAGTTCCAACATCGGAGAGTATAACATCATAGGTTTTAAGTGGGTGTTTATTGATAGCATCTATTTAGCAATGATTATAGGGCATGTTAGCATCGGGTTTATGGCCTTTGAGTAAGCATTATATATATTTTTGGCCCTTTTTGGTTTAGTTTGGTGGAATCGGTGTCTACCGCTCGGTTGTTATGATTTCAGGCGTTGCGGAGCAGTTTTGGTGTCGATTCAAGAGTTTAAAGAGAAAGAGGTGGCTCGATGATGTTCGCTACGCTAAAAAGTCGTCAAAGATGAGATAGGAGGCACGGAATCAAGGAAACATGCCAAAAAAAGCGAAGCAAGCTCGGCAAAGTTAAGCTCCAAAAACCACTCGACCGAGTGGTGCTAGAGTGAAGTCAAGATGAACAAGCCAGAAGGCACTCGACCGAGTGCAGAAACCACTCGAGACTCACTTTGGTCGAGTGCTTTATAGGCATTGCTTTTCAGAGTCCACTCGACCGAGTGCAGAAACCACTCGGCCGAGTGTTTCTTGTGTTCCGAATTAAATTCGTTTTCTTTTCTAAACAAAAGGGGGATTCGAAAGGTTGAAACGGGGGGAGATCAGTTGGGGCCGAAAATATGACATTGTAAGAGAGCTTTTGAGAGCTTTGGGAGACTAGAGATTTTTGGAAAGGAAAACTTGTTCGATCTATCAAATTCCGGTAATTTCCGTTTCTATCTCCGTTGTTCTATGTTTGTCTTGCCGAATTCGATTGAATCAAGCATGTACTTTTCCATGAGTGGCTAGATCTCTTGTTCTAGGGTCGGGGTGATCCCGGCGATGCGGAAATAGACTCGTTATTAGTATTGTTTGATTGATTTCTGATTTTGTTTGGTGATTTAATCCTATTGCGCCAGCCCTAATCGATGAGAATTGGTTAGAACTGATTTTGGGTTTGAAATCGAAAGACTAAAACCCTAAATTGGAATTTAGATGGTGAATTTAGGCTGAAAGGCTATTTGATCCATTGGAACCATAGGATTAAACCCGAAGTTTAGTTGATCGAAAGTGAAATTGAACTTCTTGAGGATTATGGATTGTTATAGATATTCTAGATGATCGTTATATCAAATGAGACCGAAAGGCGAAGTTGATGGGATTTTCATTTAGAATTCTAAGCGCTTAAGGGTTTTAAATTTGTTGCTTGAAACCGAAAGGAGATTGTTAATCAATTTAGACACATTCGCTTCGATTCCGAAAGGAGCTTTGCGATTACCTTAGACAATCTACCTTCACTTTTGAGTTAGAAATCATTCAAGCGAGAATATATTTTGGTCTATTGACGATGCATCGTTGGTGAATCCCTAGCCCTAGAATATCTTCCATACATATATTTCTCATCTCTTTTATCTGTGTTTGCTATTTTTTTACACACATTTTTTCCCTCAATTTGTTCGTTACTTTTGGGCTTAGTCGAACTAGTTTGAAATTGACAATCGATATTCCTCCGGTCCTTGTGGATACGACACTTGATTACTACAGCTGAACCCCACACACTTGTGGCTGTAGGTTTTTAGCCTATCAAGTTTTTGGCGCCGTTGCCGGGGACTGGTGCTAGTATCGATCGTCTTTTTGACGACTAGTTCACTAAGTTCTTTTTATTGCTTTGATTTTTTATTTTTTTTTTTTGGTTTCAGATATGCATTTTTGAAGATGAGTCATGTTCCCTTCTGTGATTTTTGCGCGTTCTTTGGTCATGCCACTCGAGATCATCAGTTCTCTATTTATGGGACATATGCCTATTGCGAGTTTTGTGGTGGTTTTGGACACAGAATTAGTGAATGCCCGGTTTTGCTAGCTCCCACCTCTCGTGATGCGGATTTCATGTACCGCATTTGCAATCCCGATGGACATTACGAGTGTGAGAGCACTTATGAAAGAGATTCAGTCGAGCTTCAGTGCCAACCTTTGCAACCTCCTCCTGATCCAGAGCCTTATTCACATTCATCCATTGATGAGCTAGTTGCTAGGATAGCGGAGCTCAAAGCTCAAAGCTCAATTAGCGCATCATACATTGAATGCTGTAGCTATTCTGGAAAGTCTCCCAAGCCAAACAGATGTCAGTGACAATGAAAATTGCACTGGTATTTCTTTTGAGATTGCGGAAAGTTTGGAAGAGCATGTGCAAGAGTTGATGGAGCCAGAGATTGATTTTGAGGAGGATGAGCCCAAAGAAGAGCCCCGATTTGTTGTTCACCAAGCATACATGGTACCATCACTGTTTTCTGAAGGATTAGTTCAAGAGAATGTTGATCAACAATTTGGAGCATTTGCCGGAATGCTTGCAAAATGGCACAAGGAGGATATATCAATTGAAGTTCCTGACGACATACCGCCTCCCATCAATTCCCAAGAGGTGATCTTATTATTTGAAGACGGTGGTGACAATGAAGGCACAAAGGGCCAATGGGGTAAGAAGAAGAGGAGCACGCGCCTATGGAGCTTAAGCGAAAAGCGATCTAAATCATGTCGCTCCAAGAAGACTCTGCTGGAAGGATGGGACGAGCTATGGACCGTTCATTCAGGTCGAGTTAAGCTTCTCGAAGGTAATAAGGGTCGGCTTCAGACCTTAAACTAGCGCTTCTTGGGAGGCAACCCGAGGTATGCTTTCTTTATTTTTAGTTTTCAGTTTTTTTTTCTTTTGTCTTTTTTTTAGCTGATTTCCAAAAGTGCAAGTATGGGGTGGAGAGTGTGCTATACTGAGAATATTGTTTGTGTTTTGAGATGAATTGAAGGTGTTTGACACCTATTTACTAACCCCCATCTTGCCGAGTTTTGTTGTTTTGTTGGTGTTGTTTGACTTGGTTCAGTTTTCGACACATATGACTTTGGCTTGGCCACCTTCAAGACACCCGTTCTACATGTTGAAATTGTGAGTATTCCCATCTCTTATTTGATTGTTTTGCACATTGAGGACAATGCTTTGTCTAAGTATGGGGTGGGGGTGAATACTTCACAATTTTTGCGGTTTTTGTGTCTATTTGGCCCGCGCTTATTGGAATGTTTGATGATTGCTTGAGCATTGAGCCATTGCCTTGTTTGATTAGCTAGATTGTATACCCTCTTTCTTTATCTTATGTGTATCTTGCCTCATACTTGGATACTCGAGCTTGATTTTATGGTTTAAGACCGCATTATTGGGTTTATGTGCACAATTGAAATATGATTGAGGCAGTTTTGTTAGGCCATTTATCCTTGCCTACCCTTGCATTTGACCATCCGCTTGAATCCTTCTGAGCCTTAGAAGCCTGTTTCTTTGGTAGCTCCACTAGATTTTCATAGCCCGCTATTTGCCTTTACCCAATCCGGGATTTTGGGTCATGATAGTGTGTTTTGTTGTGTGGATGTGCTTCAAGTATGAGATGATTTCTCTTGATTGTGATTGAAAAAAAAAAGGAAAGAGAAAAGTCTTGGGATAAGAGGAGGATAAAATTCACTCTTGTGCAAAAGTCAAGAAAGAAAAAATACGGTTAGTAACCGATCCTGCTTGTGGAGAATAAAATTCACACAAGGAGGAAGAAGTGCAAAGTGAGATGGCCAAGACACTTAGTAACCGGGTGCATTCATCACAAATGTTTGTATTCGCGTAAAACGGTGTAGATGCTAGAGAGTGAAGAAAAAAAAATAAAAAGAAAAAAAAAGAAGGAAAACAGAATTTTTTGATGTGGTAAACAAAAGTGAAGATGAAAAAGTTGTTGTGATGGAGCTTGTTTGATGAATTGGTATGGATTCGTTTCTTTGAAGTTGGTGTTTCTTCCGGTTGTTCTCGCATGATCCTTTTTCCCGGATTTTAGCACCAAATGGCCTAAATTTTTCCATACCTAACTGTTTCTGCCTTAGCCCCATTATAACCTTATAAAGTCCTCATGATTTTGTTGTGTGCACAATTCCAAGCGTTGGAGATTTCTGAGATTATTCAAGCTTTGTGGATGATGAGTTTTGAGGTTGAGATTTGAAGAGCTAGTCAAGCTTGATTGTTGGCTATGATATGCTAGGACGGTATTCGTCGAATATTTTGAAATAGTAGATGCTATTTTGTGATTATTGTCTTAGTCTTGCTTGGGGAGAAGCAAGGTTAAGTATGGGGTATTTTGATGGCATCTATTTAGCAATGATTATAGGGCATGTTTGCATCGGGTTTAGGGCCTTTGAGTAAGCATTATATATATTTTTGGCCCTTTTTGGTTTAGTTTGGTGGAATCGGTGTCTACCGCTCGGTTGTTATGATTTCAGGCGTTGCGGAGCAGTTTTGGTGTCGATTCAAGAGTTTAAAGAGAAAGAGGTGGCTTGATGATGTTCGCTACGCTAAAAAGTCGTCAAAGATGAGATAGGAGGCACGGAATCAAAGAAACATGCCAAAAAAAGCGAAGCAAGCTCGGCAAAGTTAAGCTCCAAAAACCACTCGGCCGAGTGGTGCTAGAGTGAAGTCAAGATGAACAAGCCAGAAGGCACTCGACCGAGTGCAGAAACCACTTGAGACTCACTTTGGTCGAGTGCTTTACAGGCATTGCTTTTCAGAGTCCACTCGACCGAGTGCAGAAACCACTCGGCCGAGTGTTTCTTGTGTTCCGAATTAAATTCGTTTTCTTTTCTAAACAAAAGGGGGATTCGAAAGGTTGAAACGGGGGGAGATCAGTTGGGGCCGAAAATCTGACATTGTAGGAGAGCTTTTGAGAGCTTTGGGAGACTAGAGATTTTTGGAAAGGAAAACTTGTTCGATCTATCAAATTCCGGTAATTTCCGTTTCTATCTCCGTTGTTCTATGTTTGTCTTGCCGAATTCGATTGAATCAAGCATGTACTTTTCCATGAGTGGCTAGATCTCTTGTTCTAGGGTCGGGGTGATCCCGGCGATGCGGAAATAGACTCGTTATTAGTATTGTTTGATTGATTTCTGATTTTGTTTGGTGATTTAATCCTATTGCGCCAGCCCTAATCGATGAGAATTGGTTAGAACTGATTTTGGGTTTGAAATCGAAAGACTAAAACCCTAAATTGGAATTTAGATGGTGAATTTAGGCGGAAAGGCTATTTGATCCATTGGAACCATAGGATTAAACCCGAAGTTTAGTTGATCGAAAGTGAAATTGAACTTCTTGAGGATTATGGATTGTTATAGATATTCTAGATGATCGTTATATCAACTGAGACCGAAAGGCGAAGTTGATGGGTTTTTCATTTAGAATTCTAAGCGCTTAAGGGTTCTAAATTGGTTGCTTGAAACCGAAAGGAGATTGTTAATCAATTTAGACACATTCGCTTCGATTCCGAAAGGAGCTTTGCGATTACCTTAGACAATCTACCTTCACTTTTGAGTTAGAAATCATTCAAGCGAGAATATATTTTGGTCTATTGACGATGCATCGTTGGTGAATCCCTAGCCCTAGAATATCTTCCATACATATATTTCTCATCTCTTTTATCTGTGTTTGCTATTTTTTTACACACATTTTTCCCTCAATTTGTTCGTTACTTTTGGGCTTAGTCGAACTAGTTTGAAATTGATAATCGATATTCCTCCGGTCCTTGTGGATACGACACTTGATTACTACAGCTGAACCCCATACACTTGTGGGTGTAGGTTTTTAGCCTATCATTTATACAAAACCGCAAAAAGCGAAATGAACATGTAAGATATATAGCAAGATGATGTGAGCCTAATTCGTCATGTTTTATATCGATTTATGCATACATTTCATACATATGGGTTAGAATAGTACAGAATTTGTGTAGTTTATGTTTATTTGCAATATATGGAGGTCTACACAAGTTTTTGTTATATTTCACAGAAATCGGACGCACTTTGGAGCTTAAAGGAAACTCATGAAGAAGCTAAGGATGGTGCGGCCGGAGAAAAGGCCATTTTTCGGTATTCATCATTCCGAATCAAGCTTTGATGTCTTCATGAGAGTTGTAGCCGTCGAAAAGAGCTTTCCAACGTCTGGTCAAATGCGTCAATCCGACAAACGAGGACTCGGGAAAGTGCATTTAAAGAACATAGCAGAAAGCTTAGAGCTGTCACATTTACTCGACATCGACCAAATGGGTCGAAGTCGACCAAGCCCAAATCGAGCTGGAGCACCAGGAGTCGACAAGTGAAGCTGGGAGCTGAACAAGTTACTCGACGTCGAGGAAATTTACTCGATGTCGAGGAAAACTTAAGTCGAGGTGCCGTCCTGGAGCCGAGATCGACGAAGAAGACTGAAGACGAAGGAAAGTTAGTCGATGTCGAGGAAATTTACTCGAGGTCGAGGAAATCCAAGTCGAATTCGCTCCTAGAGGCCGGAATCGAGTTGCTGAGCAGAAGACGAGAAAATTGCTAGTCGATATTGAGGAATTCTACTCGATATCGAGGAAATCCCAGTGGCCAACGCCGAGTAATCCGAATCTTGTTAAGTTTCTATCCCGAGTCCAATGGTTATATTTTCGAGATGAAATTCTATCAATATCTATCAAGTGTCATCAAGTCAAGAGAGAGGATATTTTATCCACATTAGATATAGTCCTAGTTGATTTTATTTATTTATTTTCATGTTTTATCTTAATGTTATTAGATAGATATAGATATAGATAGAGTTTCTTTCCTAGAATAGCTAGGGAATGAAACCTATAAATAAAGCCCTAGGGGGCTGATTTTCATTCATTCAAGCCAAGTCATCTTAGGACGCAAGGAGGAGGAGGAGGCGAGAGAGGAGAGAGAGAGGAGGCAAAAGAAGAGAGAGTGGAGGAACGTTTGGAAGGTTTTGTAAGTTTTAATTTGAATTTAATGTTAAAGTTAGTTTCTTTCATCATGTTTGCTTTCTAAATTTTCCTTCTTCTAGGGTTGGGGTGATCCCAACAATAGATATGTGTGTTTAATTTATAAATCCATGAATTTATATGTCTTTATCATCATCTACCTATATGCTTAATCCTTTGCAAGAGTTGAGGAAATTCCTTATTCATGATATTGAAGCGAAAGTGATCTTATTATGAATTGGATAGTAATTATGGTTTATTTGCGAGAGCCGACTAATCCTAATTAAGAAAAGGTAGAAACAAATTAGGTTTTTATGCGAGAGCCTCTATCACCTAAATTGTTGGAATTTGCGAAAGTCGATTCTTTGATATAAAGCATGCATCTTTATGTGATTTATGATCTGCACATATGTTTATTGTTGTGGTGATCCTTAACCTTGGAAGTTTGCATCTTTATTTGTTTTATTTTATTATTTTTATTCGGCACATATTCTACTCGATATCAAACCATCATTCTCTCTCCATCCCTCGACATCGACCCCTCTATTCTTTGTCGACAGCCACCCTCATCACCTTTTCCTGCTACCCCTGAACCCCAAAACACACTAAACCTAGAATCACTGACTTCTCTCCTGAGGACGAACCTGACTCCACTATCCTATAGCGGGGTCTTGACTATAAATTTATTTGGTCGAGAAACCCTCTCGTCACAAGATAGATTGCACAAAAGCCTAGATTGGATGATTTGAAAATATATTCACAAGTAGTGAATGTATCTTTGGTTGTCAATGAACCGCTGCCAACTGTAATTGACGGGCATAGTAGTTGTATATATACTGAAATTGATCATTCATAAAAGAACATAGATGAAAATGATTGATTAATTTGAAATGTCGGAAGCATCAATATGAAAGCCTCGTCATATGTACATGATTAAGCCAAATGTGCTTATAGTACTTGAAGTATTGTGTAAGTGGTGACATAGTGTATTGAGTCGTGAAGTACTATACACAACGTTGTACTCTTTTCCTTAATCTTGGTTTTTGTCCCACTAGGTTTTTCCAAGGTAAGGTTTTTAATGAGGAACCTTATACACCATCTATACATAAGATTCCTCACATCAATCGACGAAAAACACATTAGGTCCTAAAGTACCTTATATATGTGCATTGAAAGCAACTCATCACCAACGACTAGGGAGTCTATTGCATCGAAGTCGAGTGTGATTAATGAAGGCATTTTAACTTTCATACATCGAAGACAATGTTCAGACTCGACCATGCAGCTCATAAAGTCAGCATTATCAGGAAGTTCGAGGAGCTTATCATAATGAGAAAGCTGCAAGAAGATTGTCGAATTCAGAGGGATAATATACGCACTGCACTCTTTTTCCCATCGATCAAGTTTTGTCCCACTGGGTTTTCCAGACAAGGTTTTTAACGAGGCAGTATCACCATAACGTATCAAACGACACGTGTACTCTTTTTCCCTTAGCCCTAGTTTTTGTCCCTTTGTGTTTTCTATGCGAGGTTTTTAACGAGACAAATTGTAATGTTAGAGGTGTACATCCAAGGGTGAGTGTTATAAAGTCATTAAGAGGTGGATGTTTCACCTCCTCTAACCTCTCACATTTGCCTATATAAAGGCTTGTAAACCTCACTTGAGAAGCACACATGAATGAGAAGTCTCCTCTCTACTCCCTTGTTCTTCCATGAAAGAGCTTTCTCTGCTCTCTTATTCCTTATATTCTAACAAAGTGAATATTCTTAGAACTTGAAATCTTGGATTAACGTTGAGTATTAGGGACCTAGTTATAACACAAAAAAATAACAAACAAAAATTGTCATCAATGTCATAACAAAAAAAATCATTTTAAAATAAAAAAAAAGTGTCAACAATGTAAAAAATTATTGGTCAAATTAATCGGTCAACATTGATCAATCAATAATCTAATAGTTGATCATTAACCATTAATATTTAATTTTCAAATGGTATATTCAAGCAATTCGTCTAAAAAAATTTACTCACTTATAGATTTTATAAATATTGTATTATTTGGAATTCGATTTCTTGATAACTGTAATTAAAAGAGTAGTAGTCAGAGTTCTTTGTCAACTAAATGTTGAAATGTTAGTTATAACTTATGTATGCCGAAGAAGTATAAGAACTCAAGTACGTGTAGATCTTCGTAAATGTTTTAATTTTCCTGGTTTTAAGTTGACTTGGGTTATAGTGGATTTTTTTTTTTCTTTTCTGTCATAAATTTCAACGAAGTTCGGATGGTTGTTCTTAGACCTGTCAAAACACAACCCGATCCGGTCGACCCGACTCGAACGCCCGAAAAAATTTCGACCCGAACCCGAGAATTTTGACCCGGAAATTTTTTTCGACCCGAACCCGAAATACCTGGAAATTTTTTGGGTAATCTGGGTTTCGACCCGGTGACCCGATTCACCCGGTAATTTTGACCCGATTTACCTATTTGACCCGGCGACCCGATTGATTTATAATTATGTAGGATTAAATTTTTTTATGGAGATTCGAATTTATTATATTTTGTAATTACAATCACTTGATCTTTCATTTTCAAATCAACTTTTATATTTATTTGTATTGGGTAATACTCCGTCCGATCGATAATATTTGATTTTTTATTTTTCAACGGACTTTTTTATGAAAATAAAAATTCTAAAAAATATTAAAATATTAAAGCAGTTCAATGCTTATTTCTAATTGCATGAAATTATTTTTAAAAAATTATTTGAAAATTTGATATTTTATATATTATTACATTTTATTAAAAATTACGAGAAATAATAAAAATCAAATATTTAAGATCAAATATAGTATATAATTACAAGCACCATATATAACTTATGAACAACGTCTTTAACTTTAGAATTTTAAATTTATCGCAAAATTATCAAATCATGATTTTTTTTAATTTAAAAAAGAAAAAATTGACCAACCCAAAATCGACCCGAAATGACCCGAAAACCCGGCCAAACCCGTATTACCCGGGACCCAAAAATACCCGAAACCCGTATTACACGGGACCCGTATTACCCGGAACCCGAAGTGATCCGACCCGAACCCGACCCGAATGACCCGTTGGTCTAGTTGTTCTCCTAATTCATCCAATAGCAGTTTCCTTAATTCTAAGTTATATTATTTCTTACTGAGTAAAATATACTTCCTTCTGTTTTTAAATACGGAGTAGTTGCATGCCCTTTTAGCTTATTTAATTTTTTTTCTCACAATATTGATGTTTTTAGTTTGAAGATGTATCTATATACATATACTAAAACCGATGCATTGGGGCCTGTGTGGCGGCACGTGAGTGAATCTGCCTACGTGGCGGCGCGATAGTGCGTCTCGCAAAGCTTTCTCCCGTCAAAAAGGAAATCTAATAAAAATAATTATTTTATTTTACCATTAACACATATAATTGGATAGATGGAATATTTTATAAAAGAGTAAATATTATATAAGGAAAAAACTATATCAATATAATTAAACATAGTAGTAGTAATAATAAAAATAATTAATAAAAATAATTTTCATAGTCATACTTACCAAAAATATTAATAGATAAATATGTAATATTTGATAAGTGCTATTTTATTTATATTTAGATTATTTTTTGGTGGAAATAATTATTTATATCAAAATCAATCATTTAATAATTGTTATTTTATATCTATCTATATTATTTTTTGAGGCCAAAATAAATAATTAAAATATTATATAGCTATATATGTAGCCACAATCCATCCGTACATAGATATTTTAGTAAACTAATGTAATAAATATGTACTACATATTTAATAAAAAAGAATATTAAAATATTTTTAAAAATCAACTATCTAATTAAATTACATGAGATTTAATTAACCATAGATTAGATAAAAAAAACTTTTACGTAGTACCTTATAATTGTGAATTTTATTTATATTTTGAGAGAATCTAATTAAAAGATATTTAGATTATATATAACCTATCGAACTAATTTTATTTATATTTATATTATTTTTTGGAGGAAAAAATAATTTATATTTAAATTAACACATTTCCCGTACACGGGACGGGATCTGCACTAGTTTTACATATATAAACGGAGTAATATACTCCGTAATAGAGTGCCGGAGTATTATTATACACTGTATTTGAATGTATACTTGAATTTTTTTTTAAAAATCAGATTTAAAAGTTACTGTTAATAAAAACACAAATACTCCGTATTAAGATAATAGGGGGGAAATTTGAGTGCCATATAAGAAAAGAAGGGGCACATACTACAAAATTAGGAATAGGGGGAGGTGGAATAAAAAAAGAGGGAAACTGGGCAGTAGATAGGAAAGAGATACTCTCTGCAGCGCAGCAGCACGCAGAGAGATGCAGCAGCCATCATCTATCGATCTATCTGATTCTGATTATGATGATTGATGAGGCCTCGATCAGTAATGAGTGCAGTGCAGATGAGGAGGGGAAGACGACAAAACCGGTGTGAGTCTGTCCAAGTAGAGAGAGGATTGGAGTACTCCAGTGTTTAGTCTTATAAGTGTAGGGGGCGGGGGAGGGAAGATGGTGAAATAATGATTGGATGCCGCGTGGAAGCTGTTGATTTGACAACGCTGCCAGTCTCACTATCTGTGCTTTTAGCTCCCGTTGCGTACCCCACACCCCTTTCTTTATCTCTGTCTCTTTATTTTTTTTTAAAAAAAAAACAATTCTTTTAAAGGAAGATTTGCATGAATATACCATTTTAACTTCCATTTTGAAAAAAAAACATCTACTCGGAAAATTGGCAAATGCATTGTAAATTGAGACTAATTGGTTGCTGGTTACCCTTTCCACAAACCGAGAAAAGCTGTGACAATGTGGGACATGTGTCAACCGGAAAGAGGAGGGAGTGTAATCATTTTGGCAAAAAAAAAATTTTTAAAAAGAAAGACTAGCATTTAATGTTGGGAGAGAGGGTGAGGAAGCTTGGAATGACTAGCATTTAATGCTATGAGAGAGATAGTTAACTTTTCACAAAAAAAAAAGTTCATGTCAAGGCAAAATGGAGGGAAATCACATGGGGAATTTATCGGTTTTCAGATGGAGTATAAAAGGAGATGGGGGAGCTCGTCATGTAGACCAAAAAGTGCAAAACATCTGATTCTTCCCCATGGCTTCCATTAACGGCAAGTTGGAAGAATAAAACCCAGAAAATCAGTTACTAGCCAGACAGAGACAAAGACATCACAACAGTCGTGGTGGAAGAGGGTGGTTGGGTTGATATGGCCGTCGATGGGTCGATATCACATCTTGATCTGAATTCGGAGAACGTCCCGGATAACACCATTGATGGCAAGGAAAACACTTTAGCTGGCAAAGAAAATCACACGACTAGCAAGGTAATCTAGAAAGCAAGGCAGAATCGATAACCGTCACCCCAGAGACGAGAGGTCAAGTGTTGGGCATGGACCGGGGGAAACAGATCGTATGTCTGAGTAGTGATGAGGAGGATAATATATATGTGGGTGGGCATAAGGGGAGTGTTGTTTCCGTCGACTTGGCGAGCTCATTGGAGGAGGTGAATGAAAATCTCATAGTAACAAAATTGGAGTCGCTTGAGGAAACTTCATCAATGGGTTATATATCATCCGATGATGAGATGGACGAGGCCGAACGGTGGGTTTCGAGGACGAAAGCTCCAGGGATGTCGACCGAGGATGTGGAGAAGATGTTGGACAAAGCTTTTCCGTAGGGAGGGGACCCCCGGCGCAAGAACACCGACCTTCACGAGGGATTATTATTGAAGTCCAAGGAGGAGGTGCAAAACCGGGTAAGGTGGTCTGCTTTAGAGGGCTGTTTTGACACACATGTGAAGAGGTCGTCGCCGGAAGTCTACTCTGTGGCGTGCATCGATCCCGAATGCAAGTGGATGTGTCGTGCGTCAATATACCTGAAAATAAGTTTGTGGAAAGTGAGGAAGTACGTGCAGGAGCACACCTGCGGGGTTAATATTAAACACAACCACGATCGGCAGGCATCGTCCGAGCTTATTGGGAAGAGTCTTGTATCAAGGTGAAAAAAATTCTTAGTGACCCCTAACCGTGAAAGACTAGCCACTTTATTCCATATCCTACTCAGTGATTATAAACCTCTAGCCAGTTTGTTACCTGACACGATTGATGAAATTGAATGCAGTTTCACTGGTACCCGTAAGCCGGTAACTCTAGCCCACATACATGCCTTATCGAAGTCCGAGCTTGGAGTTACTTGCAGCTATTGGAAGGCTCGACGCGCGAAGGCGACAGCGAGGGACACCCTATACGGAACGGTCGAGGATTCGTACCGGCTAATGGTGTCGTACTTGTACATGCCGGAGAAGGCAAACCCAGGATCCCACACTTGGCTTGGGTGGGATGCTAACCATAGGTTCAAATACGCGTTCGTCATCTTCGGGGTCTGGATTCAAGCCATCCCCCACTTAGGGAAGGTATGTTGACTAGCCATTATAGTGTTAACCCTAGCCAGTCAATACATTTACTCAGCCGTCAACGGGACACATATAACACTGATGTCTATAGGCCAAATGGCCGTAGGTAATCTCAGTCAACAGTTCCTTTTTGAAAGGCAAGTTCAAGGGGACCTTGCTCTTTGCCACTGCACATGATGTCGATCACAAAATATACCCAGTCGCCTTTGCGGTAGTGGATGGCGAGAATGACGCTTCTTGGGCATTCTTCTTCCAAAAAATGCTTCGAGTCGTCCCAGACACCCAAGACTTGATGTGGGTCTCCGACCGACATGGGAGCATCGTCAAGGGCATATGTGACAGCTACACCTTTGCTAAGTAGGGCTTTTGCACACGACACCTCTTCCAAAATGCGAAGCACCACCACAAGTGCGCCCCCCTCCAGAAGTTGTACTTCGATATGACCAAGGCTTACACCCACGCCGAGTTCAACCAACTCTTCGCTGACTTCTCATCCTAAAGCCCCGCAACCGGATAGTATCTATGTGAAGCTAGATTCTGCAATTGGGCAAGGGCTCACTATTTGTCAAACCGCTTCAGCATAACCACAACGAATACCGCCGAATGCCTCAACAACGTCTTCAAAGACCCTCGGGATATGCCGGTTGTAGCGCTTTTTTATTGCATCATCGAGACGGTGCAAAAGTGGTTTGTGAAACGGAGGAAGGCAAGTGGCACGCCCGGGAAGGTGGTAAGTGATTGGGTTCCCAAGGCCATCATGTCTAGCTACCATGCATCCATATGCATGGTCGCGAGGCCCCTGAGCGATCACGAGTTCGAGGTCATAAAGGGAACCTCGAAGTGGCTTGTCAACCTCAGCGCATGTTCATGCACATGTCGGCACTTCAACATAGATCAGTACCCCTGCTATCATGTTGTAGCCGTGACAAAGGCTCGAGGCCTCGATGTGTACTCACTAGTGAATGACTACTACAGGGTAGTTGCATGGCACACGAGCTACGACGGAGTGGTGTACTCCGTCCCCCCCATGGACACCTGGGATCCTCCTAAACGGATAACGCATATCTGTTTACTACCTCCAGCTGTGAAGAGAAGGCCTGGGAGACCGAAGACCAGCGGTACCCATCACGTGGGGAGTTCATTTGCCGGAAGCGTCGGAGGATATAAGAATTGCGGTAGTGGATAGGCGATTATTTGATTGTGTAGTGGGATGTCGCATCTGTTGCGTATGTTGACGAAGGTAGTATTTTGGTAGTATGCGTGTCAATTAGGAGAACTTTGGGGTTTTGGTCGTTTCTTTTGTGCATAACTTGGCGTTCGGTGTAACAAATGTACGGGGTTTTTTACTATCTAGCCAGTATAATATTTTCCCTAGCCACTCTCATTAATTATCAAGCCGATAGCTGGGAATCCCTGACTACATGTTACATGTCTCAGGAACTGTGAACCGTAACCGACAATTACACCCAAATATAATGCATAATGAGGCAACAATAACCATACCCATCTACAACAAAGATAATAAAGTCTCCAAAACCATACATATGCAGTCAACAACACATGTTTCCAAAGTTGGAAATGCTTACAAGTTTTTTCTAGTCAACCAAACACAACGAACAACAACCAAACACAAGGAACAACAAATGTCCTAACAAACAGAAGTCAAAATATCGTTCACTACGCTTTAACATTAGCTGACATCACAACATCCATCAAGTCTACACATCCGTTGAGGGAGTATGAGTTGGGCTGGGAGGAGGAAGGGGACACCTGACGATGATTTTAGCAGCTAGGGCATACTTGTATGCGCCGATCAAGGCGTCATCGACGTCGGAGAGGTCAGTTACGCCATCAGCACGCAATTCAATGAACCTCAGCGCGGAAGGACCACAACCTCTGCTGTGAACAGAACCCATAATGAGTAAGAGAAGTATGAATTAGCGGAAAGGAAGATGAATACTAAAGTACAAGCTAGGGCTTACGCTTGCCCCTGTTGGGGGACATCCGCCACTCGGGTCAGCTTCACGGGGGTGGTGGCCTTGTCGGCAAAGCGGAGGGCGAGCTTTGGGTGAGCGGCAATAACATGTGGCAGGAAGTCTACAACGAACTGCATCTCGTTCCCAAGTTGGCGGTTGCGGACAAAGTGGACATCGCTATCGTACAACTTGACCGTCCACTCGTCGAGACATACCTCCATGGCCACCCAGTGCTTCTTCCGGAGGTTTACAGGGGCAATAATGTTTTTTGCCTAAGCCCAGCTCTTCCTCATGAACGCGGGGGCCGACCCGTCGAGGTAGGCTAGCATCTTCTTCTCGACAGTGTAGCCGGTTGTCGCTGTCTTGTGCGTCTTCCACTCTGTCTCCAACACGAAAGGCCAAAAGCTGTCCATAACGACGACCTCTTTGAACTTCGTTTCATCTCCCTTAACTTTCTCCCGTTGGATACACAAGGCCTGGTCCATGTGCTGCAAGTCAACGCAACAGAGATAGGTGTGAGAATGCTAGTATAAGGGGTGCATTGAGGACGACAAGATTCACTCATACCGTAAAAGGCTACCTCGGTAGACATCGAGAAGTCGGAGTCTTGACAATCTAAAAAAATCCCTGGGTGATTGCCGTCCCTTGTGCCGCGGTTAGTGTGGGTCCTCCCCTATGTACATATTCGTTAGTCAACAAACGAATACACGGCTTGGCCAACAATTAAAAGAAATAAGGATGAGGCCACTATGACAACGCACCTAGACAGCCACCCGTCGACGGCGTCGACGTCCTCCTTCGTGAGCTTGACCTTGATGACACGGGCTCTCTTATTAACGACCGAGACGACCTGGTCATTGACATATGTTTCTTCCTGCTTGGTGCGTTTCGGCCTCCCCATCCCCTTCGGCTCAGCAGGTGCAGGTGAAGGATGGGCCTCCTGCGTCACAGTCGGCTCCTGTTGGGTGACAAGCTCTTCATTTGTCGCAGCTGGCTCAGACTTTTTGGTGTCAATCTCCTCTTGCTTTTTAGCGCGTTTAAGCCTTTCTCGAGCCTTCGGCTTAGCAGGTGCATGTGGAGGGGAGGACTCCTGTGTGACACTCTCCTAATGCGTGACAACCTCCTTAGTTGTGGCTGCTGGTTGGGCCTTTTTGGTGCCAATTTTCTCTTGCTTCTTCGTGCATTTCGGCCTCCCCGTCCCCTTCGCCTCAGCTAGTGCAGGGGGAGGAGGGGGGGGGGGTCCTGTTGGGTGACACTCTCCTGTTGTGTGACAACGGCCTGTGCTGTGGAAGCTGGCTCGGAGTTTTCGGTGCCAATATCCTCTTCCTTGTCGTTGTCAACCCCCATGAAGACATTCTCCTGCCAAGTTCACAGGTGGACTAGCCATTCATTAACTCATCATAGCCAGTTTCAGATGTGTGACTAAGGTGTAAATAAGGCCTAACGATATGACTTACCTCTTGCTCTTTATCCGACTCAGGTCAGGCCTTTTTGACGTCAGTGAGGTGGCTCTTCATTTCTTCCACTGCTTTCTCGAGGCCCGACAACTGCGTTAGGACCTCTTGGGGCATCGTGATAATCGTTGAATCCTCAGGAGCTCCATGGGTGGGAGAAGGCAATGTGTCGTTAGGAGGAATGTCGACAGGTGGGAGTGATTCCTCGTACGCCTTGGCGGCCTTGTCAAAAAAGTCATCATGGTCCTCGTGGGGGTACCCAGCACCGAGGAAACTCTCCCGCTCAGCCACTTCAAGCACAAGGGTCGTCCGGGCATCGTTGCACTTGATCCTATCCTCATTGTCTATGTCCAGCATCCTCGTCACCCTCTCATAGGGGATGTACGCCTCCGTTATGTTCCACCTAGTGCATCGGAGAAAGATAACCCCACGACTCCTGTTGGCAAAGTGGTTGTCCACACCCGAAACCGCTTCATAGATCCAAATCTACACGGCCAGAATATCATAATTTTACTAGCCAGTTTTGACAAAACCTTAGCCAAGTGTTAAATCGCATTAAGTTTGAACTCATGCCTAGAACGCTAATGGGAATCCATTGAGCGAGTAGCCGGACCTCTCATTCCCACCTTTGACTCCCTGCTCCACCTTCCTCACCAGTGCCCCATCCAGACTCTCGTGGGTGGCTTCGTAACATACCTTACCACACGAGTAGTCGAAGAATCGGTCGAGGTCTTGCACGAGGGCGACCACCCACCCCTTCACTGCCCTACCCACATCTCCTGGCAGCAGGATGCACTCTACAATGATGAGGAGTGCAAGCTTCAACCTCTTCCTCTCACTCCTCTCTTTCGCCTTTGCTACCTCCCACATGTCAGGAAAGTCGGACACCTTTACCTTGTCCCTTCCAAAGAAGATCCGAATTGCGTCTTTGTGATCCTCCGCCTTAAATGCCCGATTCCTTCCAACACATTTGAGGCCGGTGACGATGCCAAATTCCTTGATGGAGAACCAGACGAGTCGCCCTTGAATCTCATACCATTTCTCACATTTCTATAGTGTCTTGAGCTGCCTCTGCAAGAAGTAATGGATCAGGGTTGAGCAATAAGGCACATTGGATTCGATCTTGACAATGTCGTCGAGCCTGCTGTCCTTGAGCATATGCCAATCAGTTGCAGATAGCCCATCATCCATTGCTTTCAAAATGCCCATCTTTGAGAACTGGTTGGACCTCCCTCTAAAATATTTTTATGGAGGAAGGGCAAGAGTCGCCTGCACAAATATCACAAGAGAGTAACGAAGTTCACATCACGAACACAAAAAAGTAACTCCCCTAATTGTTGTAGGAAGAAATCGAGTTAAAAATATAATAAATCAAACCAGATTGTCCCCACACAAATAATGACAAGACTTCCTCCCGATGTAGTAACAGGAACTCAGGATCGATTCTCGAGGAAGCGTGTCAGCGGATCTCAGGTAGCGGCAAATCTCACGTCGATTTCGACCTCAGGGGACCACTCGATATCGACCAGTTCAGTCGATTTCTGGGCACTTCTGCAGACGTTAGGCAATATCGACCAGAGGCACTCGATATCGACTAGGTAGCTCGATATCGACCAATTCCTCGAAATCTACCTGTACTTGTAGAGACACAAACGAGCAGCGATCTTTCGGGATCGAGAATCAGAAATCGATATTGACCAGTAGGTGGTCGAAATCGAGCAGATACAAAAACGTAAATAAAAGACAAAGCTTGCAAATTTTGGAATAAACTATGTATGAAAGAAAACTTCTAAGATCGGGGTTTGCAACAACGATAACCAAGCATGCATAAGGCAAGATAAAGAGGAATAATTATGCAATCACATCAAAGGATTAAGCTTTCGCCTTTTCCAGCAATTAGATAACCCTTTCAAGAAACCATAATTGTATCTACCAATTTTATATATAATCCAAGTTGTTAACATGGATCTCTATTAAATAGGTAATAAACATATAAAAGACAGTGGATGCTCAAAGCATAATAAAGGTCGAATCTTTACCTCGAACACGCTTGGCTATCGTCGGGCTCACCCCGACCCTAGAAGTGGGTGGACTACTCGCTCTTCATCGCAGGAAAAGACATCAATAATAAAAGAAAACTCAATTGCATTAATAAAACTAAATAAAGCTTACAACCGATCGAAGTCAAATTGCTCTCGCTCCTTAACTCCCAATCGGCCTCCACTCTCTCTCTCCCTTACTCGCTATCTCTTCTCCTCTCTAGAATTGAATTAATAAAAACTAGCCCCATGGCTTTATTTATACACCCACGTCCTTGCTATCCAAGGAAGGAATCTATCTATCCTATATCTAAAGATATAATTCTACTAGAAAATAAATAAATCTAATTTAGGTAAACAAGATAAATCCTATAGGGTAAATAAATGTTCCACCCTTAGGATAAATAAAAAGATAAAAGATAGAAAATCTCTCAAGTCTTCACGTGTAAGGAATCTTCTCTTGGAATCTTCAGTTGGGCTCGGAATAGAACTCGGAATCGACCAGACTCATCACTCGCAGTTAGTCGATATTGACCAAGTTAGCTCGATATCGAGTAATTTTCTCAGGTCCAGCTTCTGTTGCTCGATTTCGGCTTCTGGGAGGATTTTCGAGCAGTCTTTGGTCGATATCGACTAGTATAGTCGATATCGACTAATCTTCTCAGCTTCAAGATTTCTCGAGTCGATCTGGGATTTTCGACCAAGTTCAGGTCGATATCGACCAGTATGGCTCCATATCGACCACTCTTCAGTTTCTTGTTCCGTGCTCAGTTTTGCTCGATGTGAGGCGCTCTTCCTTCGATTTTTTAGCTCCTTCTGTAGACATCAAGTCCTCCTCCAGTCCTTCTTGGTTTTGCTCTGATTTAGCTCTTAATTCTACAATATTAAACAGAAACTTATGTAGACTCCGTAATTTGGCAAATAAGTATAAACTACATAGATTATGTACTATTCTAACCCAAAATATATAAAATGATAAAATAAGGAGCTGAAATAGATATAAAAACATGGCATAAATCATGGACATCAAATCACCCCATACTTAAGCTTGGTTGTCCCCAAGCAATAAGTTGGATGGTCATTCAGGGGAAGAATTCAAACTCCCAACATCATAGATTCATTCTTATATGTCCCTACAATCAATTACCATCATTGAAAAGGTACTAATGCCACAAATCCATTCATGTGCAATAGAAAGCAACTTCTACTCACAAAAGGAGGGTTATGCAAAAACAATTCATGTGACAAAGCAACAATAATCAAGAGGACTTTAATTAAGCTCAATAAGGAGTAGATTGGTAAAAGGCTTAAGGTGGGCAATTTTTGGCCATGTGGTGCTAATAATCCGGGGAAATGGAGTATTTTCCAAACTGAATTTCCACGTTCCTTCTTCATAAGATTCGTCACCTTTCTCTCACCGCTCATTGCTTTTTTTTTCAATATAAAGCTTTTACCTCTCTAACCTCAGCACTGCCTTCTCGCGAGTCGCAAACATGGGTGTCATGAATGACCCCGGATACTTAGTGCTTTGGACTCCTCACCTTGTGTCCCATCTCGCCAAACTATTATCTCAGCGAGCAGGGTCGATCTACCTTTATCTCCTGAGGTGACTGAATTTTTTTCTCACTCATTAAATTTTCCATAAATTTTCAATTTCTTGCCAAACTCCAATAATGATAATAACAACACAACAACCACATAATAATCTCCATAATATGACATCATTCTCAACATAATCCCCGGATGGAAATAAGGTAAAGAATGGAAATATTTAGATCATGTGGAGCAATATATGAAATAAGGCATAATATGACTTTTGTGATGCATAAGCATAGGTATGGCTAGGGAATATAAACATATGAGCATTATATGGAAATATAAAGTCCTCCATCCTCTTATCATGCAACATGTCAAAAGTAATTTTAAATTTTACCACATTTCATGGTTTTCAAGAAAATAATGCACTTCATTGTGACTTACCTTTACTAGGCAATTTCATGCTATATCTCTAATGAATCCAATTTTGCATCGTCGAGTTTCAATATAACTTCCATGACACTATTTTTTTGAACAATTTACAAGCTTTGGGAGATGTCTCATAAAACAAACTTTGAGTTTAGCGATTAAGCACAAAAATTAAAAATTCACCCAAAATTTACCATGTAGTAGCAAAATCAAGAATAAAACAATAATATAATGATAATGAGCTTTTCCCCCACCCCATACTTAGAATATACAGTGTCCCCACTGTATAAATAAAATAAAACAAGGGTAAAGGAAGGAACTCACTGAATAACGCGTTGTAGGGTCGAAATAGGGATGCAGTAGATTGCTAGAAGTCGATATCGACTAGGTGGTGCTCGATATCGACCGCTATTCGTCGGATTACAAGTGTGATCAACTGGTCAAAATCTGGGGGATTTGGTCGATATCGACCTATGCACTCGATATCGAGTACTTTTGGTCAAAATCGACTTGCTTCCTTTCTCTACTTGTGGTTGAAATCTGCCTTAAGGGTCGATATCGACAAGTGCTGGTCGATATCGACTAGGTTGCTCCGACAGTTTCACTCGATCCCCATTGTTCGACCTGTAAAATTGTTAGTTTTCACAAGAAAACAAGATTTTCCAAATGAAGTATTCAAAACCAAAACAAAAACCAAAAGTTTCAAAGTCCTAAAATTTAAAAGTTTTATGTACATGCTCTAGATTTTAGAGTCGCTAGGCCGACTTCTCCGTTTGTGCTTAAGTACCCTTAATGGTGGGCCCTCTTGTCCCTGGCTCTTCTCCTGGATCATCTAGGTCCTGGTTATAATATGCGAGCTCAGATGATAGGTGGTTGCTTGCATAGCGTCCTTTAGCTTCCTTCTTCTTCTTTCCCGTCCTAACCCTATGCAGGTTAGCTCTCCATGGGGCCTTGTCTCCTCTAAAAATCTTATTTTTATTAATGATGGAGGAGAAGTAGGGATTATACATGATCTTACCTTTTCCTGCCCAAAACATCAATCTTTGGGTCGAGGGTTGGTCAATAATCGAGCTGTATGGGTCGATATCGAGTGCAGGGACCCCATACTTAGGATTCTGGCAAGTTCGGAGTTCAATAGAGGAGGCCGATATCGACCCGGTGCAGTCGATATCGAGCTGGGTGGTCGATATCGAGCTGCTTTCTGGTGCTTTCCTTCGTTGTCGTGTGCTCGTCCTCGTGGTTGCCTATGCTCTTCACCTCCAGCCATGGAATTTCGTCCTTTGTAGGGTCAAAAGAGAAATCTAAGACCTCATTACCTATCGTGAAGGTGAGCAATCGCTTCTTGACGCTGATGTTGGCATCTGCATTAGCTAGGAAAGGTCTACCAGGAATATTAAGGCAAGTAGGATCTTCCGCAGAATCTATAACAAGAAAATCAGCGGGGATATAGAAATTACCAACATGGACAGGGACACTATCGACCATACCTGTAGGGATTACCACTATATTGTTTGCCATGTATAGTTTGGCATCCACATGCTCTATTGATCCTATCTTCACCTTTTGCCAGATTGATAAGGGCATGATGCTCACACTTGCACCTAGATCACACAATGCCTCATATCTATATTGTCCAAATCCCACAGTAATAGAAAACTTACTAGGGTCAGGTCTTTTCTCAGGGAAGTCCATTCTTTTGCAGTCGCCGATGATTTCCGAGATCGATCGCTTGTTGCTAAGGATTTCCTTGAGGAAATTGACATATGCAGGCATCTCCTGAAGAGCTTCTGTAAAAGGAATTGAAACATTTAGATCTTGAAGCATCTTTAAAAAGTGTTTAAACTTACCTGCAATGGGATCTTTCAACGCTTTGGAAGGGAAAGGAAGCGTCTTCTTTGGTTTTGGAGCGGAATCAGATGTCGGAGGTGATGTAGAAGAGTCAATATCGACTGGAGGCTGCTCGATATCGACCACATATTGGTCGATATCGACCTGGTGTTGGTCGATTTCGACGTCTTGGGTCGGGATCGAGTTTGCTAGTGTAGTTGGCCCAATGTCGACCTGATGCTGGTCGATATTGACCAGTACTTGGTCGATTTTGACCTGTTCTCCAGTGCCACCAATTGCTTCTCCGACCTCCGATTTGTGCAGTTCGCGACCGCTCCTGAGCTTTACAGCAGCGACGTGTCCGGATCGGCCCTTAGGATTGGGATCTGTATGCCCAGGGAGCTTTCCGGATGGTCTTGGGATCTGTTGCGCGAGTTGACCCATTTGGGTCTCCATGTTCTTCTTCCAGATATCCATCTCCCCAAGTAGTGTATTGAGGCCATGGAGTTGAGTCTGGATGGCGCTTGTAGATTGTTGTTGTTGTGCCTGATTTCTCCTCATCTCATCGAGGATCATCTGTATATCATCCTTCCGCTGGTCCCTTTCTGGATGTCTTGGAGCTCTGTATGGTAGGGGGGTTCCTAGGAGCACCTTGGTTCCACTGTGGTTGTTGGAACCTTTGGTCCCCCATATAGCGATTGGGACCCCCTGCGTAAGCTACCTCCTCGTGAGTTTCTGCCATCCTGACTTGCTCTGTATGTGGGCACTCTGGAGTGGTGTGCCGCTGTGAGCCACATTCAACGTAGGGTTGGTTGACAAAAAGAAACTTGACTTCCTTGAGGAGCTTGCGATTCTAATCTCTGTAGTACTGCTCCTTGACATCTCGATCAATTTTTTTAGAAGATTCATAGAGGGTCATGGATGGGGCTGGCCTTGCATAATTGTTGCTGTCTTCATCTTAATTTGCAGGAGCCCTATAAGTATTGTCAAAATTGGTGAGCCTTTCGATAGTAGCCCATGCCTCTACTGGTGTTTGTGTGAGGTTCTCATATTGAGCGACATGATTGATCCTTTCCTTGGCGGCCAGATCAAGAGAATTGTAGGAAATCTCCTGAATGACGTATGGTGGCTGCCCATGTGTGGGGCAGGATCGCAGTAGATCCTTGTATCGATCCCATGCTCGTGCTAGCGGTTCCCTAGGCTTTTATTTGAAAGCTGTAATATTTTGTCTGAGGAGCGTTGTCTTGGCGGGAGGAAAGAACTTATTGACGAACGCATTCCTAACCTTTGCCCATGTTGTGAGGGATCGCGTTGGGAGACCTTCAAGCCACTTCAATGCTGGACCGACAAGATACCAACGAAAAGCTTTCATCTTTACATATTCTAGAGTAGTACCTTCAGCAAGAGTTTGGTACATGTCAGAAAAATTCGTAATATGTTCAAGAGGGCATTCATTAAACTTTCTGTAAAAAGCATTATTTTTAATTTCAATAAGAAAGTCAGTGCGAATCTCAAAGTTATTAGGAGGGAGTAGAATAGCCGATTCAGGCACGACAAAAGTCGGGTATTGGGCAAGCTAAGCCTCTGCCTGCCTCCTTCGTTCAGCTTCCTGCTAAGTGCGTACTCTCTCAGCGGCGAGAGCAACATTGTTTGCTTCTAGCTCCCTTTGAAGCCTCTCGATCGTCTGGGCTTGTGTTTCGGCAGTCGCCATGACCCTTTTCAGTCTAGAGTGGATGTGTATAAGACGTTCCGGGTCATCTAAGGCGTTAAACTCAGGTGGTTGACCAGAACGGCGCATACACTGCAAAAAGAAAACTCAAGGAAAACGTGAGATCTAACTACCCAAGGCGCGAATGATTGCTTCCCCGGCAACGACGCCAATTTGTTGTAGGAGGAAATCGAGTTCAAAATATAATAAATCAAACCAGATTCTGCCCACGCAAATAATTACAAGACTTCCTCCTAATGTAGTAACAGGAAGTCAGGAACGATCCTCGAGGAAGCGTGTCAGCGAATCTTAGGTAGCGGCAAATCTTACGTCGATTTCGACCTCAGGGACCACTCGATATCGACCAAGAGTAGTCGATATCGACCAGTTCAATCAATTTTTGGGCGCTTCTGCAGACGTCAGGCAATATCGACCAGAGGCACTCAGTATCGACCAGTTAGCTCAATATCGACCAATTCCTCGAAATCGACCTGTACCTGTAAAGACACAAGCGAGCAGCGATCTTTCGGGATCGAGAATCAAAAGTCGATATCGACCAGTAGGTGGTTGAAATCGAGCAGATACGAAAACGTAAATAAAAGACAAAGCTTGTGAATTTTGGAATAAACTATGTATGAAAGAAAACTTCTAAGATCGGGGTTTGCAACAACGATAACCAAGCATGCATACGGCAAGATAAAGAGGAATAATTATGCAATCACATCGAAGGATTAAGCTTTCGCCTTTTCCAACAATTACATAACTCTTTCAAGAAACCCTAATTGTATCTACCAATTTTATGTTTATAATCCAAGTTGTTAATATGGATCTCTATTAAATAGGTAATAAATATATAAAAGGCAGTGGATGCTCAAAGCATAATAAAGGTCGAATCTTTACCTCGAACACGCTTGGCTATCGTCGAGCTCACCCCTACCATAGAAGTGGGTGGACTACTCGCTCTTCATCGAAGGAAAAGACATCAATACTAAAAGAAAACTAAATTGCATTAATAAAACTAAATAAAGCTTACAACCGATCGAAGCCAAATTGCTCTCGCTCCTTTACTCCCAATCGGCCTCCACTCTCTCTCTCTTACTCGCTATCTCTTCTCCTCTCTAGAATTGAGTTAATAAAAACTAGCCCCATGGGCTTTATTTATAGACCCACGTCCTTGCTATCCAAGGAAGGAATCTATCTATCCTATATCTAAAGATATAATTCTACTAGGAAATAAATAAATCTAATTTAGATAAACAAGATAAATCCTATAAGATAATTAAATGTTCCACCCTTAGGATAAATAAAAAGATAAAAGATAGAAAATCTCTCAAGTCTTCATGTGTAAGGAATCTTCTCTTGGAATCTTCAGCTTGGGCTCGGAATAGACCTCGGAATCGACCAGACTCGTCACTGGCAGTTAGTCAATATCGACCAAGTTAGGTCGATATCGAGTAACTTTCTTAGGTCCAGCTTCTGTTGCTCCATTTCGGCTTCTGGAAGGATTTTCGAGCAGTCTTTGTTCGATATCGACCAGTATAGTCGATATCGACTAATCTTCTCAGCTTCAGGATTTCTCGAGTCGATCTGGGATTTTCGACCAAGATCAGGTCGATATCGACCACTCTTCAGTTTCTTGTTCCGTGCTCAGCTTTGCTCGATGTCAGCCGCTCTTCCATCGATTTTCGAGCTTCTTCAGTAGACATCAAGTCCTCCTCTAGTCCTGCCTGGTTTTGCTCCGATTTAGCTCCTAATTCTGCAATATTAAACAGAAACTTATGTAGACTCCATAATTTGGCAAATAAGCATAAACTGCATAGTTTATGTACTATTCTAACCCAAAATATATAAAATGATAAAATAAGGAGCTGAAATAGATATAAAAACATGGCATAAATCATGGACATCACTAATCTGGCTCATAAGAGATTACAGCTGATACCTTCTTGCTCGAAGGGGTTGCAACCTTTTTTCCTTTTCCTTTTGTCATTGTGTCTTTAATCTGTCATTCAGATAACACCCATTTCAGCAATCATCCTTGATAGTACATATGAATGCATAGCCAGTCAAAATAATGATTTCGCCAGAAATTTTAACATTTTCCAAATGACAACACCACACAAATGCTTGGAAAAACCATCAACAACAAAACTGTTTTTGTTATATGTTGTTTTTATTATTCCATATACAAGAGTGCTTGGAAAAACCATCAATATATGACAGCACCACACAAATGGTTTCAAGATCTCTGTTTTTGTTATTCAATATACAAGAGTAATGAAACTCAAACAACTTCATATCCATATGCTGTTTTTTATGTTCAATTGTTAGAGATCTCACCATTGATTTCATTTTATGCTACAAAATGCTATTAGTTTTCCTTACTTCCCCAAATCAAAGCCAACCCAGATTTTTCTATACCTAGCCATTCAATCGGTTCCCCTATCCACAAGAAGGACCCCGCTCGCCATTGACGAGTTATCACATTCCCAATTTCATTGTTTCATTGGGGTTGTCTAACCTTTTCATGCATTTTTGGACTTTCAATTTCATCCCCAACTTATCATCAATGGCAACTCTCTACCCCTATCCTCAAACCGCCCACCCTCACTTACAATTAGGGTTTCCCGTTCCCAAATTTCGAACCCCATTCACCCAATTCTTCCAACCGGTCCGAAATTGAATTTACATGCATTGAAACCCCCTAACTACCATTAAAGGAGAAAGCTTTGAGATAGAGGATGGGGGATTACCTCTCTTCAATGGAGGACTGGGCACCAGGAGTTTTGTCTCTCTCCAATGTCGGGTCGTCCCTCACTTCCCCTCTCTCTCTCTTCGTGCCGGCGTCGTAGCCCTCTCTCTCTCTCTCTCTCTCTCTCTCTCTCTCTCTCTCTCTCTCTCTCTCTCTCTCTCTCGGTTCTGGCGTCGCACGAGGTGCTCCCTCCAAGCTTTGTCAATGGTGGTTTTCCCCACCAACCTTTTGAATTCCTACGGGTTTGAGAAATAGTGATTGTAACTGAAGACGTTTGTGATGTGATGTCTTCTTTTTTCGCTTTTCTCTTTCCAATTTCCAACTGAATTTCAACCCGCTGCAAGACGTAACCACAACAGGTTATTTTTGCAATTTAATGGGCTTTTTTTACATGCATACCATTTGGCCCGAGGGGGTTATTTTTGCAATGGGCCGCATGAAGTGGTATATCCACTACAATTTTCTCTCATTTAAATATGGGCGGGTTATTTTTTCTTTAGAGTAAAAGATAAAAAAAATGAGAGAGAAACTCCCTTTGTGAAATCCGTAATTCGGACGATTGGGATCCTGTTTTCTGAAATCCTAATTTCTTCAATCCGTTTTTGTTCAACCCTAATTTGTTTCAATCCCCTCGTTCAATCTGGTTTTCTGAATATTGATTGGGAATTATGAAGGTTTCTCCTGTCGTTGCTTCCTTGCTCCGGCCTCTGCAAATCCACTTTTCGGATGAACTTTGGTCCCAAAATCTTGCCTGATTTTAGTCTAATCAGCCCCTCTCAAGCTCAATTTTCGGATTCTCTCCTTCGAATCCTTGTTGCCTACCCCTTGTATCTATTGGTCGATCTTCATCTCCTTTCCGTCGTCTCACCTTTCACCGGTTTGTGGGCGTTCTCTGTCCGGGTCGGCGCTGGGCTAGGTTTCCTCAGGGCGGCTGCTGTCGGTGGTGGTTCTGGGGTGGGTGTTTGGTGGCGTGGCCGGGGTGTGGTGTCTTCAGCGCTGCCTTCGCCCCCTTCTTCTTCTTCTCCCTCCGTCGTCGTAGCCCCCACCGCTTGTCTCTCATCTCCTTTGGTGATGAGGATTCTTTCGTCACCTTCTACTCCTTTGCCAGAGCCGGGCTACGCTCCCCTCCACCTATTTTTTCTACTCTGGTTCAGCAGTTTCTACTGGCTTTACCTTTGTGCTCCCTTGGTTGTGTTGTGTTACTGGTTTCGTCGCCGTTCTCCTTGCCGACGGTCCGTGTCTTCCTCGGCGTGCAAGGGTTATGGATGACCTTGTACGCAATGACTCTGTATTGTCTGGCCTGATTGATGGGTTTCTCCTTGGCGTGCAAGGCTAATTTGGCCTTGTACACCAAGGCTTCTACCCCAAAAAAAAAGAGCACGAGAGGGCCTATTTAAATCCCGAAAGGATTTGATAAAATTCCTGAAAGGGTTTGACAAATTTTTGACAAATTTCCCGAAAGGGTTTCGATAAAAATCCCGAAAAGGTCTGGAAAATAGTTAGTGTAATATTAGTAATATTTTAAATAAATCGTTCTCGAGCTTTCTTTTTGGTTCCGGGAGTTTGCATGCATTTTCGTCCGATATTTAGATCTTTCCTTTTTGGCTTGTATTTGTTCCCTCGTTTGGCGTCAGGTCGCTACTTTGGCGTGAGTGTGCCTAGTTCCGAGTCAAGTTGCAGTATCGGACTTCCTGTATGATTGAGAGGATCGTGGTGGTGTTCGTGGTCTTCGAAGATCCCTCATCTAGGTGGGGGCAACGTTGGTGGTCCGCACTTCCGTAGGTTTCGCCCTTTTTAGTGGTGGGTTACTCTTTTCTGCCTTCTCAACATCGAGACACCGTGGGAGTCGTCGTACTCTCCCGTGTTCTCGGCATTCATGGCTCGCCTTGGATCTCCCTCGACTCCTCCACTGGCTGATGGCTTATATGGGTTTTTATGGTTGTTTCTTTCATCCATATTATTTTGTGTGTTTGTATGTTGTATGTCAACGGTTAATCTGTCTGCCGATTCGTCGGCCTCTCGAGCTTCAGGCTTGTTTGAGCTCGAATTTTTACCTCATAAAAAAAAGATAAAAAAAAGAGAAAACCCGGACCCCCCCCCCTTGAGAAGAACGCGGCCCTTTTTCCTATCGCCAAATTAATCCTTTCCCAACCCTAATTTCTCAAATCAAGTTGGTCAATCTCCGGCGTGTTTTAAGCTGATGGGAGCATATTCTTCCAAATCCAATATCCTTGTCCGTATATTGCCTGATTTTTGGCAAATTCCAAACCCATTTGGGAATATTCCTCTCGATTCCTCTTATGGGAGAACTATTGAAGATCTGACATACTGATTCGAGGTCATCCTGGCCTTGTTCCTTCTGTTGGTGCGACTAGGATGCAGTCTCCATGGCTATGGTGGTCGATTGACCGGAAACCGAATGGGTTGATGGCTGAGTGGAGAGAAAGGGCACCTCTTAGAAAGAATTTTAGAAAACGAAAGAAAAAGCTTCGCTCCTGGGGAAGGAGGTGTCGGCCATTTCTTACTTGGACGGGGAGGTCTCGGTGTCAGTTTAACCTCAGGTTTGTTCGTCTTCTTTCCCCTAAACCATCCAGTAATAGTGTAAATAATCTCTTTCTCAGAAAGAGGATAAAGCAAAAATATCTCTGGGGAGGGCATTTCATTCCACCCCATCACAGGACGGGTGTTCTCGAACTGTCAGCAACCGAAAGGTCACCAGTTCTTCATATTATCCCCATGATTGAAACTAATCTAATGCTATTTTTTTCTGTCATGGGTCTTTTGCGGAAAGTCAGTGGAGTACACAAACTCATAGTGAAAGATATCTCTTTCCCATACCCAAAACTCCGAAAGGGCAAACAACTCATGGGACCAATGCAAGTTGTGTTCCCATTAAACACCCCCCGAAAGGGCCTTACACCAAATGAAAAGGAAAAATCTTTTGAGGGTACTTCTGTGCCTAATGATGGTGAAGTTTCTATGTAGAGTGGTGACATTTCTTTGCCGAAGGGTGATGTTTTTGTGCAGTTGTTCCATGGAGCGAAATATTTTAAATGGAAATCCATTGATAAAGTCAACCTTAAGGATGTGCAAGGTCGAGGAAACAGCTTGAATGGCTCTAGTGGAAGAAGACACAACTTAATTGTTGTTAAGCTAGACAAGGCCTCACTCAAGGTGATAGTGAAGAAACCACCTACTTTTGTGCATAATCTCTATATTTATCCCTTTGATTCTAGTGTTGTGTGGTGCAAAAAAATTGTTGGTAGTTCACTCATGATAATTGTTATTGACTATCTTATATGCCACTATGGTCAAAGTTGTTGTTAGTACTGAAGGCCTTTTGGCACCTGGTCTCATTATAGTTGTAAATAAATTAGTTTGTATCTGGTTGTATTTTGTATGCCTCTCTGTGTACAATTTGGTTTGGTATCTTGAATAATACCCCTTTCATTAAATACATCTGGTGTGCATTGTCAACTAACACTTGACTGAGATGTGCTAATAAAGCATTATGTACTTCTGAACCCAACAACATTTTAAAATCTGACACTTCTCTCCTCCCTCTTCTCCAAACATATTTTGTTAGCTGTCTTCAATCTATTCACCTGTGTGTTTTACCATTTTCTGTGATGACTATTGCCGAGATAAATAAAGGAAAATCACCCATGGAGCCAGTGCAATTTGTGCTTCCATAAAAAACCCCCCGAAAAGGTTTCAAACCTTTTAAGAATGAAAAGTCAGATGAGGGGACTGCTGTCCTCAATGATGGTAAAAGTGTTGCTACAACACCTAAGAACTATGGGGCCAAAAAATATAAGAGGAAAGCTTTCGATAGAGAAAAGCTAAATGCACTTCTAGGTTGGTTGCAAAATAATATTACTATGCTAATTTTACCTCTCTTATTTGCCATTACAATTTCTGATCCTATTGAGACTAAAGAGGTTAGGAAGAAGATCAAGCTAGTGTAAAAAAATGTAGATGTATCTACTTTGGTATTGGATCAGACATGCTATGAAGGTTTTCCTAGTTTTGTTACAAAATGGGCTTATTGCCTCCCAACTTCACTCTTTGCTAATCATTCCTGTCGGAGCACATGTTCATCTGAATGTAGGGTTTTCAGTTGGAGGTCATCTATGAAGACCCACAATCCAAGTTATCATTTGTATCTACATCTTGACTCAATCTTCATCCAAATAAAATGTGTCCTTTGAAGGATGATGCTTGAAAAGAAACCTTTTTGGTTTATCAAACAGAGAATAGTGAAGCCTCTTAACCACTCAGGTAATTCATTTAAATTAGTGACTTCGAGGCACACCCACCACCCTTTTAAGAGTTTGAAAAATGTTCTCAAGCAACTCACAAGGGATCCTCTTTTTTTTTGGCTTCTTGTTGTGGTGTAACAATATCTTCATACATAGCGTTTCTATTTATTGCTTGGTTTGGATTGAACTACTTGACCCTTGCTTGATGGAAAACTCTTGTTTATATCAACTGGGTGGTTGGTTCACCACGTTGTTTGCCTACCTCTTATGCTCTGAGATATCTTGGGATAACATCATGCTTTCCCTATTTCCGTGTGTAAATTCCTATCATGAAGAAAACAGGAGGCCATTTAACTTGATGTATTTGTGGAAAATGCACCTCTTTGTAGACAACATGTTTTTCGATGAATCCATATGTATAGTCAGTTATTTTGTTCACATGATTCACAAATCGGGTTTCTGTTTACTTGTTGTATGCGTATATGCTGGCATGCGGACGAGTGTCATTGTGTACTGTATAAATGATCCGTGTGTGCTCAGGGCCTTTATTTTGCACATTACAATATTTATTAACATTCTTGCTCAATCAGTCATAACAAACCCATCTGCTTATTACTTTGTAAGTCCTAATCAAATGGTGCAATTATTGAATACACCCCCCTTCATGGGATCCAACCGGCTGCAATGCAGTATTAATAAAGTCATGCTCACAATAATCGCTAAAAGCACCATCTCTTTTGTGGCTGTTAGTAGCCACTCCAAATGGTTAAATCGGTTTACAAACACATCTCAAGGCAACTAATTATTTTTCACTATATTTGATTCACTACACCTTGGTGTTCTGGCCTAAACACACACAAAATCGCTTGTCGAAATCATCTTCGTGGGAATTGCTATACCCCTTGTTCCCATGACAAAAAAGGTTATATTACCTATACAAAAGCAATGGTGTTGGGATAATACATGGGATTGCAACACAAAAAAACTACGATTAAATGAAAATATGTGCCTGGAACTGTAGGGCATCGGAAAATCGTCATTTTGGAAAAACATTAGACCCTTCTGTAAAAATGAACAAATTCATCTAATTGAACAAACGCAAACAAAAACAGATAGAATACCAGAGGAAAACACATGGAGAAGCGTAGATTTTGATAATGCAGTCTGGTCGCCAGCCATTGGTTGCTCCAGCAGGATTGGAGTACTTTGGAAATCACACTTTCTTACTAATGAAGACATTTCACTGGAAAGACAATTTGAAAGAATCATTACGATCAAATACAAAAACTTTAATTCAAATTTCTCCTGCATTATTATGTTCGTCTATGGACCTCCTGATGAAAGAGACAAAGATGAATTTTGGATGACAATTAAAGATTTGATAAATTCTACTGACCTACCATGTATGGTCATTGGAGATATGAATGAGATTAGTTATGGTAAAGACAAGTTTGGAGGGGCTGAAATCAAGCCTACACGGTTTAGACGTCTTCTTGATCTTAAAGGATCATGTGATCTAGTTGAAATACCTTTTTCAGGGAGCCCTTTTGTGTGGAGAAAAAAGATGTCTGGACCGGATAATATAATTGAAAGACTAGATAGAGCAATTCCAGCATAGGTTTTTGAAGGAGTACCCAAATCTACAAGTTACACGTCATGCATTCACATCGTTTGACCATTGTCCCATCACTCTCGATCTAAGTAATGGTGAAATACACAAGGCCCTACCATTCAAACTTGAAAACATGTGGTTACAGAGGAATGATTTCCATAACATAGTTAAACAAACCTGGAGAGGAAACTGTAGTGGCTCAGCAATGTTTCAACTATCTTATAAGACAAAAATACTAAAGGCAAAAGCAAAGGAATGGAATATGAAAACTTTCGGAAAGATTTTTCGACTACTAAAGGATGTTAAAAATAGCCTTCCCGAGATACAAAAGGAGAATTTAGTCTCTCAAAATGCATTCATGGTGGATAAACAAACACAACTACTTAAGAAAAAGGAAGCTTTGTTGAACTTCCACAAAAAATTCTGGAATCAAAGAGCAAAAGTTAAAGACCTAAAACTTTATGACACTAACTCTGGCTATTTCCATAGAGTAGCAATGGGGAGGAGAAATATAAAGATTATTTGAAATATTACAACCATAAATGGGACCCAAATTGTTGGGGAAGAAAATATCAAGAAGGAAACTCAACAAGATTTTGAGAGGCGGTTCAAAAAGGATGGTGTGAATAGATCAAACCTATCAGAATATTTATCTTAATAACTCCATCAATTATGGAAAGTGAAAATAATGAACTGATAAAACCAGTTAAAATTGGTGAAATAAATAGAGCACTATTTAGTATGGGTAAAAATAAGTCCCCAGGTCCCGACGGGATGACGATCGAATTTTATAAATCTTACTGGGGCATTTTTGGCCCATCAATGATAAAAGCAATCAAAGGATTCTTCTTTTCAGAGAAACTGCTTAAACAGATAAACCACACATTTATCACCCTTTTACCAAAATGTCTTAACCCAACTACAACAAACAATTACAGACCAATTAGTCTTTGCTCGACTATATATAACTGATCAACTACATACCAACTACAACAAACAATTACCAAAATGTGATAACCCAACTACAACAAACAATTACAGACCAATTATTTCAAAAATCATAACTGACCATCTAAAAAGAGTGATAGGGAAGCTCATACACCCATTACAAGGAGCTTTTGTATCTGACTGCGCTATCCAGGACAATATTCTGATAGCACATGAGATCTTCCATACTTGCAAAAACAGAAAAGGAAATGAAGGTTGGATGGCAATAAAACTTGACATGGAAAAGGCATACGATCGTGTTGACTGGGATTTCACCTTTAAAATCCTAGCTAAATTCGGCTTCCACCCAACCTTTATAGGGTGGATAACAGAATGTGTAGAAACAATATCATTTTCAGTGTTGGTTACCAACTGCCCTACAGACTTGTTTAAACTAACTAGGAGTATCCATCAGGGTGAAGGAAATAACAAGGGGTATTATAAGAAGGTTAACTTTCACAAATCCTCTTTTCAAACAACAAGGGTTGTACCCAGATCTAGAGTTCAAGAACTTGAACGAAGTCTATAGATTCCTCACACAAGAGCGTTAGAAAAATATTTGGGTTACCCCATTATAAACGGAAAAGTAAATCGAGAAACTTTTGAAGACACTGTTAGCAAATCAAAGGGGCAACTTTCTAAGTGGAGAGCTAATACACACTCTCACCAGGGGAGACCAATACTTATTAATTGAAATCTTTCTTCAAAACCTTTCTACATAATGCAAAGCTTTTTGCTGCTAACCCATATACACAAAGAATTAGACCAAATCAACAGAACTTTTTTCTAGAACAAAGACCTTCAACATAGACCACTAATAAGCTGGGATAGAATCTGTAAGCCAAAAGGTAAAGGGGGATCGGGCTCCGAAAATCGAAGGATATGAATGAGGCTCTCTAAATGAAATTACTATGGAAAATCCTAGCCGAACCTGATAACTTTTGGGTTAAACTGATAAGGTACAAATACCTGAAAAATACAGAACTTCTACAATATAAAGCAAAGGGCAATTCATCATGGCAGTGGAGAAACCTTAGCCGACTCGTTGACAAATTCAAAAAAGGCCTCATTTGGTCTGTAGGAGATGGGAGATCAATTAACTTCTGGATAGAAAATCGGTTGTCGATGACCCCTCTTTTAGGAAAAATACATCGACCCCTCTTTTAGGAAAAATAAATCCACCACAAGGTGTTAATATTAACCAAAAAGTCAGCGACTATATAATAAAGAAAAAATGGTTGATTGAGAGACTAAACCAAGATTTTGATAAAAACAATTGTGAAGGAAATAACAGAATTTCCAATCCTTGTCTCGCCACTCCCAAATAGAATCTTCTGGTGGCCTGATCGAGAGGACTGGTTCAGAACAACAAGTGCAATGAAACTCAATATTACAACCACTAGTAATATGACAGACGAACCCAACTCATGGATATGGAAGCTAAATATTCCCCCAAAGATTAAAAACTTCCTATAGAAACTGGTTAAAAAAGGGCTCCCAACAACAACTCGATTATCCTAGAGAGTCGTTCCTGTCCCAAATCCCTGTAAATTGTGTAAGCACCATTTCGAGGATGAAGCACATCTTTTTTTTCCAATGTTGTTTCGCAAATTATCCAGCTCTTCAGATACAGGCAATTCAACACATCATAACCAATATTCTAAACAAGACATGAGACATTAAAGTAATCATGAGCACATAGCGCTCAAATGGTGGGTCATTTGGTTTTACAAAAATCAAATTACCTTATGAGATGACCGTATTCCATCAAATAAGGAAATACAAATTTTCATTAAAAAAATCTTCATGAGAATTGGAGAAAACGAGTAAGAAAGAGGAGGAAATAGGAATAGAAAATAAAAAGGACAATCCAAGCTGGGAAAAAAAATATATTAAGTGGAGAAAATCGGGACTTGGGGTCTTGAAACTAAACTTCGATGGTTCATCTTCATATTTGGATGGAAGCACCACGGGGTACATTATTCGGGACTGGGAGGGGAAACCTATTACATTGGGATACAAAGAAATAGGTAAACAAAATCCTCTTATGATGGAAACACTCGCCTTGAGAGAAGGAGTAATTAAAGCTAGAGAACTTTAGATTAGAAAACTCGAGATAGAAGGAGATTCACAAATCATCATCTACCATCTAGCACAAAAAGGAAAATGTCCTTGGGAGATTGAATTGACAATAGGAGATATCAAAACAATCCTTCAATACTTTCATGAAGTATTCTTCTCTTATGTCCCTCGCAATGGGAATAGGGTGGCTGATAAGTTTGCACACCTTTTCCGCTCTCTGCGGGGACATGCACTTGAAACCAATCTAGGTCTTCTTAACCTCATCCGATAGGATGCGATCGGCTAGGCTTCAGCCAACCAAAATTTTACCTTATAAAAAAATGATGATTTAGTTCAATTGGATACATCTAATAAATGAGTTATATAGATAGTAGGGAACTAGAATGTCTTTGTAAACAAAGATCATTCTTCATCATCCTGACGAATGATGTTATAAATCTCCCTATTCAAAGGTACGATAAACAGATTACAATCTAAATCATTCTTAGCTATATAATCAGCTGCTGAATTTGCTTCTCTAAAGCATTGTTGGAATTCAATCTTCGCAAACTTCCTCTTCATATTCCCGATCTTCTTAATTACTCTAAGTATCTCCCATGGCTCCTTAGAAGTATCTTCTATTGCATTGATCACGCCCAGACTATCCCCTTCAATGACGACGTTTTGCCAGCCTCTTCTGAGTGTTAGCTCTGTCCCATTGTAGAGAGCAAATTATATTCAGTTTGGAGAACCGATCCCTTTGGAGCCTGTTTGTGGAAAATATCAATAACCTGGCCATCCTTATCTCTGACAATGCCCCCAATTTGGCATTCCCCAAAGAGTTTGACGGACCCATCTTCATTGATTTTGTAGATGTACGTAGGTGGCTTAACCCATTTTAAATGTCTACCCCTCCTTTTCATTGTAACGGTTTTTTTTCCTTTTTTAGGTAGTTTCCTAGTCCAAAATACAATTAACAATTTTTTGGATAATAGAGGACACATTCTCCATCCTTTTATTTTGGAAAATGATTGAGTGTGTGATCTCTCATATATAGTTCGCCATATAATATAAAAATGTTCAAAATATGTATTATTTGTTCTGATTTGATCTATTTCCTCTATTTTGGTATGGACATACCTAATTCCAATAAAGGACTTGCTCGTATTATACTCATATTTATCAATAATGGACCTGGAAACGGGACACCATAGTAGAAGATGGTTGGCATCTTCATTAAAATCTATTTAATCGTACTTTTGCTGGTAAACCATCTGTCATCAACTTCCAAACAAAGTTCTGAGTTCTTGGTGGGAGTTGGAGCTTCCATATCCAATTATAGTCATTGTTGTTGTGACCACTATTTGGAACTAATTTTTGTGCCGATTTTGTTGTGAATACACCGTCCCTATTAACCTTCCATATCAATCTGTTGGGCGTATCCCAATCAAGGACTTGAATTTAAGTAATATTTTTGACCAAATGAGGGGGAAAAAGTTGATTAAGAAATCTTAAGTTCCACTTCTTATGCAGATCTATAAGTTGTGAGAGTTTCATTTCAAAGTCATTGTTGTTTTTGAAACATTCTAGAGTAATGTCATTAACCCAGGGGTCAAACCATAAATTTATACTAGTGCCATTTCCAATAATCCAGAGGAGGCCCTTTTGGAACCGTTCTCTCAAATGTAGAAGTCTACCGAATTGCCAGGAAGTATGATGGATAATAATATCCATAATTTTTTCATTTTGTAGGTACTTTTCCTTAATTACCTTAACCCATATGTTGTCTAGTTCTGTGTAGATTTTCCAAAGGAGTTTCATTTGAAGGCTAATATACCTCTCCTTATCAGTTCTGATTCTAAGGCCACCTTGTTCCTTATGAGCAATCTTGTCCGAGCTGATCAAAGGGTTATAGTGTTCATATTTGATTTTGTTCCAAAAGAAGTTCTTGTTTATTTGATCGATTTTTTGTAGGATTCCTTTTGGCAGAAGGAAACTCTTCACAAGATAATTTGTTTTTGAGCTAAGATTAGCTCAAATGAGTTTTGTTCTACCCGCTTGTGATAGTGATGAAACTTTCCATTTAGAGAGTTATTTTCTTAGGTTTTGCAATGCTTCTTCAAAGACCCAATTTTTTACTCTCCCACTAATAATGGGTATACCCAGATATTTTTCCATCCCTAGGAAAATTAAAATGTTCATTTGTTGTGCCAAAGCTCTAGCCATTGCTTGGTTGATATTTTTGGATACTTGAATTGAGCTCTTGTGATAGTTAATGGTTAGACCTGAAAGGTTGTAGAAGTTATTAAGCATATTTTTTTTATTGTGTCAAGGCTTTTGTCTGAGGCTCTCACAAATATAAGAGTATCATCAGCAAAAGTAAGGAAATGAATGGGATGACCTCTTGGCATGAATTTTATACCAACAAGAGCATCATCCAGACAAGCTTCGCAATGGAGCTCTTTTTCTAAGGTTTTCATAACAATGAGAAATATATATGGAGCTAGGGGATCACCTTGTCGGATACCTCTTTCGGGCTTAAATTGCTTACATGGGCAATTGTTAACGAGGACAAAAAAAGTTGTGGTGGTCATACATTTCATAATCCATGATACCCATTGGGGGTGAAAACCAAATTCAATTAGTACGGCTTCAATGAAATTCCAGTTGATCTTGTCATAAGCTTTCTCCATGTCTAGTTTTAACGCCATATCCAACCCCTTTTTTTCTTTTTTGTTTATGAAATGAGTGAAAAATCTCATGGGCTATCAGGGTGTTGTCTCGAATCGATCTTCCTTCTACAAATGAACCTTGGAATGACTTAATGACTTTTTGAAGGATTAATTTGAGTCTATTAGCCAACATCTTGGCAAGTACTTTATATACAGTGTTGTATAGACTAATAGGTCTATAGTGGTGAATATTTGTAGGGTTATCCACTTTGGGATAAGAGCTATGAAGGTCTGATTCATTTGTGAAAGTATAGACCCGGAATGGAAAAAAGCTTTAACAGCCTTACAAACTGAATCAACAATAATATTCCAATATTTAGAGTAAAAGTCAGGGGGTAATCCATCAAGGCCAGGAGTTTTATCTTCTGCCATGCTAAAGATAGTATCTTTTATCTCTTTATTTGTAGGTTGTCTAATAAGGTTGTATTTTGTTCTATTGTAATCTCTGCTTGTATATGGAACGAATCATTTGGGTCAATTCTTATCTTGTTAAACTTGGTAAATCGTTCAGCCATTTCCTTTGTAACCTAATCTCTGATTTGGCATATATCGATAATAAGGATTACATCCTACGTCACGAAACTAGAAGTTGAGTTCTTGAAGTTTTTTATTTTAACTGACGTTTGGTAGAATCTAGTGTTCATGTCCGCAAGTTGAAGATGTTTTATTTTAGCCATTTGTTTCCCAAACTTTAGATTGAATGATAATATATGATATCTCTTATTTTCCAACCTCTTAAGTTTATCCACTTCTTTGGCGGAGAGAGCACCCCACGAGAGTGATTTATATGCAAATAAAGAATATTCTTTTTAACTATTACTAGTTGTTTGTTTAGGTTGTTTGTATGCGTCTTGCACTACTCTTTTATGTTTTTCTTATGTAGTTTTTGTTTTTGAAATAGTTTAAACCCAAAGGAGCCTTCCATCTTGTTATTCCAAACTCGCTTTACCATATTTTCGTATTATGGAAAGGTAGTTCAAACTATTTCAAACTGAAATGGGGAACCCTTATCATTAGACAGGTTTTCAATTTTCATAGTGATCAAACAATGATCCGAAGAGGTGAAGAGATGGTGGTGGACTACTAAATCTTTAAATGTAGTTAACATGCCCTGGCGAACCAGGGCTCGATCCTATCGTTCATATGTGTTATTGGAATTATTACTACATTTTCTCCATGTAAATGGAGATCCTATAAACGAGGTGGTATGGAGATTGAGCTCTTCCTTAACTTCCTTGAGTCGCCTAAATCTACTTAAGGATGGTGTGCAACCTTCGACCTTCTCGTTGTCATTTTCAATCATTGAGGTTGCCTATAATAATAACAGGGAGAATATGTTTGTTAACTTTTGAATATACATCATCCCAAAAAAGAGATTTTTCATTCTCAAAAGTTGGGGCATAGACAAATAGAATGGCCGTCATTAAACTATTGATAATGGTTTTGACCATGACAAGTCGTTTAGTTTTGTCTAATATTGATGCATCTTCAATTAGTTTGGCTTGTCTAAGTAGGATCCACAATCCCCTTTTTTGTCCTTTTGAAATGGTAATAATGCATTTTTAGAATCCAACATTTTTTAGTTGAAAATCCGAAGAAGGACACATGTACTTAGTTTCATTAGAGCTAGTATATCCAATTTGTTGGTTTGTCGAATATGTTTTATTTCTTCTCATAACAAGGGGTGTTTAAAGCCCGTTGGTTCAACAAATGAACTTGAACTATTCGTAGTAGCAAACAGCTTGCAGAAATGGTTTTTTGATCCATAATGTTGCTGCTGAAATCTGGTAGCAATTTTGTGATAGAATTTTTGTTGTAAAGATTGGAGGGGCTTTCCACCTCACAGAGAAAAAGTGCTCAGATGGGAGAGTAGACAAGTTTTGGTATATGGAGTTATGTAGAAGCTTTTACCTTCGTTGTAGTTGTTGTCCATCAACCCTTGATGATTCTTCTTAAACTTTTCATTTCTGTAATTAATCACAAGAAAACCAAAATCCCAAAGTTTACAGGTTCCATGAAGAATAAAACCAAAATGGAACCTAGTGTCAACATATTGCTCACAAGAATTGTAAATATTTATGAGGTTGCTGAATAACACTAAGGTATAATGCATATGATCGATACAAGATTTTAGACACCAACATAGATCAAAAGAAGGGTTGCATATAACACAAGAGCAACCCGCATCCACCAAATAAAATTGAGGGCATTCCCTACAGTACTGTCTGTACCAGTGCACAGTGACAAGAACCACCATGGTATTCAACAAAATAAGCTGAGAAATATTATTCCCAACAATTAACAATTCAGAGTAAGTAGAGTTAAGCATCTTTTGCTTTATAACATAGGGGGCTTGACTCAGCCCACAATTCTTATTAAACGTAGTATAATAAGCATTAAATTGGCAGTTAAGCAGTAGTAGAAAATCATACACTGAAAACAAATTCAGACATTTACCAATAGTAAGAGCAATATCATAAGCAAAAAAATTTAGAAAGAAGAGAGGTTTAATATTAAACTTATCTCTCATGGGGAGTGTTCTAACAATTGGTTTGACACCCATCTTAGCATCAATACGGCTAGGAAGAGCTAGGTCTTGAGTGACTAAGTTGCATGCAAAGATTTGATCCTGAAAAAAGAACATTTTAAACTCAAAACATTTGTGATAATAGGAAGTCGAAGTAGATGGTTGAAAGTTTTAATTTGAAGATTTTTAAGTTGAAGATTAGGCTATATATGAGTAAATTTTTAGGATTTTGAGATGGCTAAGAGTAGGTTAGTAAATAAAAGGTCTTTTGGGTTTATAGGCAGGCTGCGGACAGGAGGCGACAATCCCCAAGATGGACGGCGGAGGCGACACTACTCCGAGCGCGGGGCACAAAGAAGAGGAGCCGGACGCGCCGGGAGGTGGAGGTTCGGACGCGGTCGGCCCCACATCCCACAAACACGACTTGGAGAGAGGATCTGATGAAGATGACTGCAGAAGCGAAATGGTGAAACAGACCAGAGGGAACACAATCGTACCGCCCGAGCCACAAACAATGGCCACCACCCGCTCAACAAGACATATCAGAGGAGATAACCACGGAACAATTCCGGAATGGGTCGCCGAAAAGGACTTGTGGGTAGTACCCATAGGTCCCAAGTTCGAACCCCGGAATGGCCGCTCTTTATTTACCTATTCAAGGAGGAGATAACCATGGAGAAAACTCAGAGATTTGTTCCTCCTTTTGAACTTCCAATTTCGATCTTTGCTTTTGGCTGTCTCAGTAGAAATTATCAGATGTTTTTGCTTCCCTTTCTCCGTTGTTCCTTGTTGGGAGTTTGAAACCCTCGATGTAGGAGCATTCTGGCCATTGAAGCGATTTTTATTTTAGAAGGAGAAATTGGGAGCCATATCCTTGCAAAATCATTAGGGAAATATGAGGATTTGAGGCTAGATCTGGTGGAGTTTGGGTAGTAGCAGCTAGGTTGATGGGTAGGGTTTTGTTTTGCTCTCAAAATCAAGTGGGTAGGTCTCGCTCTTCTATTCACATCTAATAAAAGAGTTTTTTTTTTACAGTGGACAAGAAGTAGATCGATAAAGTGATCTTGATGGATTCAAGAATTATCTTAGATTACAATTACAAAAATTTAAATTAAAAAATCTAGAAAAATAAAACTCTTGTTTCTTCATAGCTAACTGGTGGCTTAGACAGCTTGCATGCAAGCCAAGGGAGCAATAGACATAGCATTGTTGGTTTGGAAGGCGTTGACTTTGCTCATCAGTCATATTGCATGTGATCCCTCGGACTCAAAACTTTGAGATTTGAAGGTGAACGACAAAAGACATGGATCTTTTATAAATAGGTTTCGTTTGAAGTTTTAGGTTAAGGAAAATAGGTATTTGTTGTAGGTGTGTGGAGGGAGGACCCTCTGATGTTGAGATAAAATTAGGACATTGTGTTTGGATTTAACAGATTTGAGATTTGAGTAGAGGGTAGGTTTGGTTTTCAAATTGGGGAGTTTTCATGGCTGCTGGGACCACTGGCAATTTTGGGTTTCACATTTTGGTTTGGCAGAAAGATTTTTTTTTTTAGATTTGAAGTTAAACATATGAGGAGAGGGTTTGATAGATTGAAACTAGGGTTGTGCATCGGTCTAAAACCGAACCGGACCGAACCGAACTGAACCGAAAATCTTAAAATTTCAAAACCGAAAGCCGAACCGAAAGCATCAGGTTCGGTTCGGTTGAACCGAATTCCCATAAAAAAAAAATTTTAAAAAAATCAATTTAACACAAACCGAAAAAAAAAAATGTTTTAGTGTATATATGTGTGTATATAAACTGTATATATACACACTACACACTACACACAAAAACAAATATGTGTATTAGTGTATATATACATTGTATAGTGCATATATATGTATTTATACACTGTATAGTGTATATATATGTATTTGTACACTTTATATACGTGTATATATAAAGTATACATATATATATAATTTGTGTAGTGTATAAAAAGTAATATATATATATATATATATATGGAAAATTTGCAAAACTATACCATAGAGATGGCAAGTTTGCAAAACTAGCATTGCTAGTGGGAAAATTGCAAGGGAGGGGGAAAATGCTAGTTTTGCAAATTTTTTTTTACCTATTCATCCGGTTTTAGGTAACAAAGTAAAAAAAGGAAAAGGAAAAGGAAAGGGATAGTGGAGGGTTATTCCATGTGTCAGGGAGAAAGATGTATGGAAAATGAGAGGAGAGAGAGTTATTCCATGTGCATTAAATATCGGGTCCCACATGCATTAAATGCACACAGTTCCCGCCCAAAATTAGCAGGGAAAGATGATTGGGAGGGAAAGTAAAAGAGCTGTCATTGAAGCTGATCGGGAAGCAAATGTGGTCCCAGTTAGCAGTTATATGCCAGACAATAGGAAATATGGGACAACAACTGATTATTACATACCATGCAAAGGGTGACATGTGTCAAATCCAGAAAGCATATATTAACAAAAATGGGTAAGAAAGCTTATGATATTTGTTTTACGTGTTGGATAAAATTAATGTGTCAGTTATTATGTTTTACGTGCCACCAAAATCTAAACTTGTGCCATAAAAATATAATTTTATGCCAATGATATTTCGATGCATACGAATTGCTAACAAATCCATGAAGTCCACGAATCCTACAATGGAGAATCTTAAGTTGCTGGCGCAGTTTAGCGTTCGGTTGACACACAATATTAAGTTGCTGACACGTATTTCGTATTGGTTGGCATGCAACTGATCACTGGGTTGTCCATATTTCCGATTCTTCTTCAACGACACGACTTCCACTTTCCCTCTCTCATCTATCTCTCTCCTCTGCGAAAAGCTGATTTTTCCTCTCTCTCATCTGCATTTTATGTTCTTCTCTCTCCCTTTTTTCATGAAATGTTCTCTCTCTCTCTCTCTCTCTATCTCTCTCTCTCCCCTCCCACTTGCAGACCTCCTTTCTCTTTTCCTCCCCCTCTGCCCACCGGCTAGTTTTGCAAAAGAATTGGGCTCATTGTTACTTTTGCAAATTTTTTAGGGGGAGTGCTATTTTTGCAAACACCCACCTTTTTTGGTATATTCAATACCAATTTCTCTATATATATTGGAATTATTTAAAAAAACGGTTTTACATAAACCGAACCGAAATCGAACACAAACCGAGCCGAAACCGAAAATGAAAATTATCAAACCGAAAAACATCGGTTAGGTTCGGTTTGTGTTGGTTCGGCCCAAAAATTAGGTTTGGACCGAATCATGCACACCCCTAATTGAAAGCAATAGCTAAAGCCCAACGACATAGCCACAGGAAAGCTCAAGGAAAACCCAGAAACAAACAGAGGGTGAATGACAGCGGAGGGGTCTCGCGCTGGATGACTTCAGGCGGACAAATTCCGGTAGGAGGAAAGGGTGGCGACCGAGGAGGCAGGTAGGAGGCATCGAAGGATGGGAAGTTGCGAACGGCCAGGAAGTCGAGGGTTGACTTGCCGGTTCCCACAGGTCCCATCATGACCATGAACAGGAAGAGCTGGGTGGTAGGGTGACATAGCAGCGGTGGAAGGTCGGGGGCTGGGAGTCGTTGCTCAAGGTCGGCGGACACTAGGGATAGCGATGACAGTAGGAGCTTAGGCGGGTTCCGGTTTACAGATGAAGAGCCCGGACGCCAGGAGAGCCCACAAGGGTGATGCGGTGATCCATAGGAGGTTTTGGGGTTGTTTGGGTGATATGGTTGACGGCTAGGATTTTTTTATCTATGAACATTTTTCGACTATGGTTCCTCTCCCATTTCCACGCGTATAATAAAAGAGTTGAAAAGTGTTTCATAAGGAAGTATTCCATTATAATACTCTTTCTAGCAAAAAAATATAAGATGTTTGACTTTGTAACATATATTTTAAGGAGCTAAATATTATATAAAATAATACTACTACTACTACTATTATTATTAATATTATTATTGATTATTATTATTATTATTAAAAATTAATAGATATTAGTAATAAATATTTTTTAAAAAAATTAATATTTTATATAGTTTTTAGCTTCTCAAAGTACGTGTTAAAAAATAAAAAATCTTATACCCTTTCTGTTGTCGTTTACTATTTGTGTACGTTTTTTTAGAAATATTAAAACTATATAAAATATTAAATTTTTTTAAATTTGTTTTTATGAATTCATACTTAATAGTAACAAGTATGAAATTATTTTTAAAAATTATTAAAAAAAATAATATTTTATATATTTTTAATACCTAAAAAAACATGCAAGAATAGTAAAACGTTACGTTTTAATTAACGCAGGGGATAATTCAAATCCCCAAACTTTTTTTTTTTATGACAGGAACCCATCTTTGGTGGCAAACCCCGGGCACGTGACCCAGCCGGCAAGATTCATACACCAGGTAAACCGGATTGCGCCAACCGGCTCGACCCATCGATAAGGAGCAAGGCAAACCATGGATTTTCTCCCAAGAAAAGGGACGGAGGTAGGGATCGAACCCGAAACCTCATGACATCCCTCTACTTCCTACCAGTGAGCACCCCGACTGGGGCCAAATCCCCAAACTTTCGTTATGAGTAAAGAGCTCCAATCAGTTTAATTACCACGCTCCTTGTGGGTATTGTAGGTACATAATTTGTAAACAGTTTTTTACATAGTATATTTTATAGAGATATTCGATTATTTAAAAACATGTGCAAAATAGTAAATATTTTAGTATTTAGATCGGGAGTACTAGTTCATACATTAAAAAAACAAAGAAATTTTGATTTAAATGGAGTCGTTTCTTGGGTGCGGTTTCGTTTAGTTTCGGATGAAGTGCAGTCTCGGGCGCCCTGTTGTTTGAGTTGACCGTGGTAGTGTTCGTGATTCTCGAAGATCTCTCATCTAGGTGAGGGGAACGTCGTTGATCCACACTTCCCCAGGTGACACCTTTTCCGATGAGTTTCTGCATCTGTCTCCCCGGCGTCGAGTCGTCGTGTCAGTCCATCGACTTTCCCATGTTCTCGGCATTCGCAGCTTTCACTCGGAGTCCTTCGACTGTCTCTCTTCTGGCCTTCTTGCTGAGATCTTGTGTTTTCGGGTTTTTCTTTGTATTTTGCTTTTCTGGTTGTATCATGACGGTTAGTCCGTCTGCCGATTTCTTTCGGCCTCTCGTTGTCCCAGACTTCAGTTGAAGTTTGAGACTTCGAATTATTTCCTGTTCAAAAAAAAAAAAAAAAAAAAGAAAGAAATTTTGATTTGTTCTGAAACTCTAAAAGAAAAGAAACTTGTTTTAATGCATTAAAATTAACCCTAGGAGTAGTTTTGAAAATAAATATTTTATTATGGGTTTTATTAGTTATAATAATCTATATTTGTATATGTATCTATATATACTAGGGGTGGGCACAAATCCCGCAAATCCCGATCCCGTCCCGGTCCCGTCCCGATCCCGTCCCGGTCCCGTCCCGATCCCGTCCCGATCCCGGTGGGATTTAGGACAAAATAGTGAATCCCGTCCCGATCCCGTCCCGCAAAAATTATGCGGGACGAAACGCGGGACGATCCCGGTGGGATCCCGCAAATCCCGTCCCGTCCCGCATATAATAATAATAATAATATTATTATTATTATTATTATTATAGAATAATAATAATATATTATTAGTATTATTATTTTGAGAAAATATTATAATTATAATTATAATCATAATCTTCTATTTATAATAATAATAATGTTTGTTTATAATAATAATATTATTATTATTTGAGCAAATATTATTTATAATTATAATTATAATAATTTTCAATTTATAATAATAATTTATTACAATAATAATATTATTATTGTTATATAATATTATAATATAATTTAATAATAATATTAATTTATAATAAAATTATAATTATAATTATTATTATATTATTATTATATCATATTATATTATATTTTTTCTTGTAAATTATAATTATTTTATAATAATAAGAATAAAAAAAGTAATATTATTATTATTATTTTTTAATTATAACGTGGCATTATTATTATTATTATTATTATATTATTATTAATAATAAAGTTCTTACATGAAATTAGATCGGAGCCGGCTAACAAGCTAGGCTTCGCATCCCTTTTGAATACTAAACGCAATCCTAGTCAAAGTGTGGCAAATAGCTACAAGAGGCAAATAGCTAAACACGGTATTCTTCCCAACTATCAATCGATAAAGATACAATATCTGGTGAATCTCGTCTCAATTTCTTTCCGTCCTGATCTAGTAAGATAATGTAGCCAAATATGTTGAACGTTATAATTAATTATACAATCATTGTATGAGTTAATAATAGTATAATAATAATAATAATAATAATAATAATAATAATAATATTATTATTATTATTATTATTATTATTATTATTATTGAATAATATAGTTGAGAAGAATACCGTATTCAACATATTATACAAACTAATGAATTATAAAAGCCTTTTTCACTTTGCAAATTTATATAATATTTTATTATTTTTATTTGCGGGACAAGGCCCGTCCCGTCCCGATCCCGTCCCGTCCAAATACCATCCCGTCCCGAAAAAAAAAGTGTCAATCCCGTCCCGATCCCGTCCCGTAAAAATTTCGTGGGACGAGTCCCGTCCCGGCTCAATCCCGTCCCGTCCCGTCCCGTGCCCACCCCTAATATATACACTTTTAAACAAAAGAGTTTTCACTATGTGTTACATTCTTCCTAATCCTTTCATTTTCAACTAATTATATTTTTTTTCTTTTTTCCAATTGATTTATATTATTCACATAACCAATCTATATCTATATCTATATAAACTCTTAAAACAAAGATTTTTCACCTATGTAATGTGTCACATCCACCTTCGAGTCAACCCGGATATACCCGAGTTTTACCTGGAACCCGAAGTGACCCGACCCGAACCTGACCCACTACGCCAGATTGCGTCTCGCTCGACGGACCTCAAAATGTTCGTCGCCTGAATCAGGTTCGGGCGACGAACTTACTAAGGCCCGTCGCCTGAACGTTGGGAGGCCCAAATCGCCTCCAACCCATGTTCAGCCGACTAGAAAAACTCAATGTTCGTCGGCTGAACTGAACTCAAGTGACGGAATAAATCCAGACGACGAACTTTGCTCAAGATCGATCGCCCGAACAGGTATCCGAATGACGGCTGTCAGAATGGGCCTTTGTAGCGACGGAAATTCTAATGGTCCGTCGCCTGAACGTTGGACTTTTTCAAAAGTAAAGTAATAAAGTCCGGTTGGTGGCGGATATTAAATACTGTTCACTCAGGAGACGAACATTTAAATATTTCCGTCGCCTGAAAAGTGGGGTAGTTGACCCCATATTTATTACTATTCACTCAGGAGACGGAGATATATATATGTCCGTCGCCTGAATCTGTTTTCCGTAACAAACAATTAAAATCGGTTGTACTGTACAATAAATCATTCTCATCTTCATCCTTTCTCCCAAAATAACCCTAGAGGGCTCGAAAACTCTTCCCCCATTTCACAATTTTCACACCTCCATTGAAGGTATGTACAAATTTTATATTTTTTTGTTTTTTTTTGTTCAATATATGCATATACATTGTTTGTTTGGATTGATGATGAGCTTGTCTTCCCCCATATACATTGTTTGTTTGGATTGATGAAGAGTTTGTGTTATGAATTGATTGTGTATGTGAATGGATTGTTTATGTTCAATTTTATTTTAGAATGTGGTGTAGAATGACATAGATGATGAGAATGGAATTTGTATTTGAGTTTTTGGTGAAAATGGAATTTAGAATGTTATGATTGAAAATTGATTTTAAATTGAGTTTGAGGTATGAATGGATTGTGTATGTGAATGGATTGTTTATGTTCAATTTTATTTTAGAATGTGGTGTAGAATGACATAGATGATGAGAATGGATTGTTTATGTGCAATTTTATTTGAGATTGTGATGAATTCATATGAATGGATTGATAATGATAGGACGATAATGGGCGATAAAAGTTGGATGCTACTCCCTCACGCTCACGGGGAGTATCAAAATGGAATATTTCTCTTTATGCAGAATCTTAGAGATAATGCGAATGGAATGACTCATTTCCTATGTCCGTGCCAGAGATGCCGCAACACTGAATGGCACCCAATAGATGAAATACACAGTCATTTGGCCCACATAGGAATGTGGCCTAGTTATACTGTTTGGGACAAGCATGGCGAAGCCCCAGTTGATAGGACAAATGAGCAACGACGAACGCAGATCCTGGAGGAAGGGGCATCTTCCTCCGTTGATGGTCCTGCTATGAACATTCTGCACGATGCTTTTCCGTTTCATGCCGGATATGAGGCGCACTCTGTCCCCGACGATCCTCCGTTCCAATATGTTGTTGACGATGATTACGAGAAATATAATAGGCTTGTAGAGGCAGCAAACATGTCATTGTGTGAGAACAGCGATATGACTGTTCTGGATGCCTGTTTGGATGCAATGCAGATGAAGTCAGAGTTTGGCTGGACAAATAGGAGCATGGACGCCATGTGCGCACACATTGCTCGCATGTTGCCGAAAGGACATAAACATCCTACGAATGGAGCGAAGATGAAGAGTGTGATTAGGGACCTTGCATTTGGGTACGAGCTGATCGACGCTTGTGAGTATAACTGTGTGCTATTTCGCAAACAATATGCAGATCTCGAAGCGTGCCCCAAGTGCAACACACCTAGGTGGTGTACTAGGGAGGGTACGAGAGGCAAGGTTCCCAGGAAGGTTCTCCGGTACTTTCCCTTAACCCCTAGACTGAAGAGATTGTTCATGGAGCCGAACATTGCAAAGGCTATGCGATAGCATGGTGAGCGGGTGAGAGATGCAGAATGGTTGAAACACCCATCAGATGGTGAGGCATGGAAAGAATTCAACAAAACCTACCCCCATTTCTTTGAAGACGTGAGGAATGTGAGACTTGCACTTGCAACCGATGGATTCAATCCATTTGGGAATCAGTCAACCCTCCATAGCACATGGCCTGTCATAGTGATGCCATACAACTTGCCTCCGTCATTGTGCATGAAGAAGGAATTCAACATGTTAGCGTTGCTGATTCCGGGACCAAAGTCTCCAGGAAAGTGTCTTAGTGTGTTCATGCAGCCGTTGATCGATGAGCTTCGCCACTTATGGGGGACTGGGGTACATACTGTTGATTGATACTCAAGGTCCACTTTCACGATGAAAGCAGCAGTGTTGTGGACTATAAGCGACTTTCCTGGCTCGGGGATGTTGGCTGGAGCTGCGACGAAGGGGTATAAAGCCTGCCCTATTTGCTTGGATGGTACTTCTGCAACGCATGAACAGGGGAGAATGGTTTACGATGGGCACCGTAGATGGCTTCCACTAAACCACCCGTGGCGAACCGATAGTATGGCATTCAATGGAAGCGAAGAACACAGAACACGCCCTTATGCTTGGAACGAGGAGCAAATTCTTTCACAGATCGATAGGTACGAGAACTACCTCTCTTTTCACTCTCTGTTCACTCTCTTTTCCCTTTTCATACGTTTGTCCGATGTCTTTCTCATTATGTTTCCATCTGTTTCAACAGGATCAACTTCCCCGTCCTCAGCTCGCACCCTGCTTTCAAGGCCCCATACAGTGTGACTAACAGAATGTGTTGGACCAACAAGTCCGAGTTATGGAGATTGCCGTATTGGCGTCATTAGAGTCAGACATGCACTCGATGTTATGCACATCGAGAAAAACGTCTTCGACAACATCATCGGCACTACTCTTAACATAGAAGGTGATGTGATCCTATTCGTCAATGAGCTCGAATTCTTTATCTCACAAAGCTATGTTGCCGGGGCCGAACATCAACCCTCGTTTGAGAAAACAGCATGGCGACACCGTGGTATTTTGGCTCTTTCGGACTGCATAAAATTCCGATTGAAGCCAATGAGTACTTGTTGGAAAGCTATTTTAAGTGGCTACAAATTCCATGAAGGACACTTATCCTAAATCGGTCTCTAAGATGCTCGAATTGGACGTTCTTTCCAGCAGCTCCAATCTAGACGTTTTTTCATGCTTTTATTTCTATCAAAAAATAATCCCACATCGTTTAGAGATGTTTGAGGCTTCTATTTTAATCCTGTATATTGCTTGTAAAACCTTCATTTTAAAGGAAGTCAAGTTTAGTTGAGTTAAAGGTTAAGCCACTAAATAGCTTCCTATGATTCCGGGTTAAGGATCGAGTTCTTGGTGAGAGGCTAAGAGCGAACCCTTTGGTGAGAGGCCGAGGGTGACACCCTAGTGAGAGGCGAAGGTGTCAAAGGATCGAGATCCTCGGAGTGCGATTCCGAGAGGATTGAGATCGAGTGTAGGAGATTTAAGGGTGAGAGGCCTGCGAATCTTGCTCCACATATCCCTTCTTTTAAGTTTTCATAAACCACAAAAATTAGCCCCACAAAAAGAGTGTTCGAAAGCTCGAGCCTTGGTCGATCCCGGTCCTCGGGTCTCATCAAGTGGTATCAGAGCTAATCGACTCGAGTCCATCGAGCTTCGATAACTGAGTTGTTTCTTACTAGTCAAAATGTTAAAGTAGACAAGTTCCAAGCCTTTGTCCGAAGAGTACATCCGATGGGCCATTCGAGCCTATGATGATGGGTACCTTCATTGGAGCGACATGGATGATGCTACATATGATGTAGTTGATCAGGAGCTTCGGAGGAGATATCGAAAGAGAAGGGCTCGAGAGGATGAGGCCCGGCATAAGAAGAAGGTTGAACCACCTTGGCAAGAGATCCGCAAGCTCGTGGAAGACTCAATGCAACAAGTACGGGAAATGCGAAAAGTCATCATCACATTGGGGTCGACGTTATCGAAGCCCACAACAGCCCCACCTCCCTCTTCAAAGACGACATCCTCTGCGGCCATTGGCGAGACAATTGAGATTAAAGAAGGCAAGTACAAGGATGTTCCGATTGAGACTGCAAAGGTCATGCCTGAGCTTAAGAAAGATGAGGAGATCATCCGACTTTCTAATGTTGTGCTTTCCATGAAGGAGAAACGGATGCCAACCGAGGTACCTATCTTTCTAAATTCCATGTCAACTAAGTGGTTGGATGCCACCCAATTCATTCCGTCTTGCTTGCCTTTCACGATTCAAGAAGAAGTGGGGATTCAAGATCCGTTCAAGGAAAAAGAAGAAGGTTTGAAGAAGTCACTCGTTTCCATCACGGATTCGAGGACGAATCCTTTTCAAGGGGAGGAGGATGATGTGATCCTATTCGTCAATGAGCTCGAATTCTTTATCTCACAAAGCTATGTTGCCGGGGCCGAACATCAACCCTCGTTTGAGAAAACAGCATGGCGACACCGTGGTATTTTGGCTCTTTCGGACTGCATAAAATTCTGATTGAAGCCAATGAGCACTTGTTGGAAAGCTATTTTAAGTGGCTACAAATTCCATGAAGGATACCTATCCTAAATCAGTCTCTAAGATGCTCGAATTTGACGTTCTTTCCAGCAGCTCCAATCTAGACGTTTTTTCATGCTTTTATTTCTATCAAAATATAATCCCACATCGTTTAGAGATGTTTGAGGCTTCTATTTTAATCCTATATATTGCTTGTAAAACCTTCATTTTAAAGGAAGTCAAGTTTAGTTGAGTTAAAGTTTGAGCCACTAATAGCTTCCTATGATTCCGGGTTAAGGATCGAGTTCTTGGTGAGAGGCTAAGAGCGAACCCTTTGGTGAGAGGCCGAGGGTGACACCCTAGTGAGAGGCGAAGGTGTAAAAGGGTCGAGATCCTCGGAGTGTGATTCCGAGAGGATTGAGATCGAGTGTAGGGGATTATAGGGTGAGAGGCCTGCAAATCTTGCTTCACATATCCCTTCTTTTCAATTTTCATAAACCGCAAAAATTAGCCCCACAAAAAGAGTGTTCGAAAGCTCGAGCCTTGGTCGATCCCGGTCCTCGGGTCTCATCAGAAGGGAAGACAAAGGATGGTCCCAAAGCTCGAGCCGCATTGCAGCAGAGAGGGGTGCGGAGAAGCCAGGCACAGAAGAGAGATGGAACACTCCCTCATGCACCATTCCTGGTGAAACGGGAGGACATACCAGATATATTCGAATGGTTCGGTGCAGTGAAGTACCCCCATGGGTACGCTGGATCTTTGCACAACAATGTCAAAATTGCAGAGAGAAAGTTCCACGGCCTAAAGACCCATGACATTCATGTTATATTTCAGCGTCTTCTTCCCATTGTTGTCCGTGCATACCTGCCGTTGGGTGTTGCCAAGACTTTGGTTGTGCTAGCGAAATGGTTTCAGAAATTGTGTGCTAGGGAGGTGAGGAAGGAGGATGTTCGCCAGATGGAGGATGAGATACTTCAGATTCTATGCAGACTGGAGATGATTTATCCCCCGCACTTTTTCAGAATCATGGTACACCTTCTAGTTCACCTACCGCAACAAGTGTTAGAAACTGGACCAGTACATTACACCTGGATGTACCCAATAGAAAGGTATGCTACTTATAGATTAAATTCATCTCACAATTTCAAGTGAAGAACTACTGTTACCCGGAGGGAAGTATTTCAGAGTGTTACGTTTTAAACGAGGCAACAACATACTGCAACTTGTATCTCGGGGGTCGAGATGAGAGCCGTGAAGGTACGAATGCTATGGAGGAGCTGAGCTATGATATTTTTGTCGTTTCAAGCCTCGTGCGTCCTCACGGTGAAATCATGAGAGAACGGTTAGGAGAACCTATGATTACAGAGGCTCACTGGCAGGTTTTAACCAACTGCAAGGAAGTTGAGTTCTACTTGACATCGCATGAGAACCTGTATAGTGAGGCTTACCCGGAGTATGAAGAATGAGACCGTAGAAGAGATTTTCTCAGTTATTTCTACCCATGGGTATGAACGACCGTGATGTTTCATTGAATAAATTGCATATTTTTTTTCCCAAAACAGAACTCTAACATGTCATGTTGTATAGGTTTCTAAGTTGCACAGAGATGGAGACAACTACCTGAAACCGGAGGTTCTGAACTTGGCAAAGGGGCCACTACAATGCAAATTGTATTCGGCCTGCTCTGTCAATGGGGTGAAGTTTGTGGCATGGGACAAAGACAAAGATTTGAGAACACAAAATTCAGGGGTGATGGTGGAAACTTCAGATGCTAAGTATTATGGGGTACTTGAACAAGTGGTAGAGCTGATATACGCTACTTGTATGCCAGTTGTGTTGTTTAAATGCAAGTGGTTTGACACCGACCCTGAAAATAGTGGAAGCACCAAGGTAGATATGGGTTTGCTCTCTGTGGACACGAATAGCAGTTGGTATGAGGATTCCCCGTTTTGTCTTGCACGCTCGGCGAGGCAAGTGTTTTACGTGGATGATCCAAAGGCGGGTGATGCTTGGAAAGTAGTTAATGTGATATCCCATAGAAACGTGTATGATCCTCAAACTCTAGCAACTCGCGGAGATGATCTTACTAATGAGGTGGAAGAAGCTTATCAGGAGATTGGCTCGGTGATCTATTTCGAAAATTTGAACCTCGCCATTGATCTTGAAATGGAGGAAGAAGAAGAAGAAGACGATGATGATGAAGATGAAGATGTAGATGAAGATGAAGATGAAGATGAAGATGAAGATGAACAAGAGGATGACGAAGATGAAAATGACGATGACGAAGGTTGATAATGTCTTCGGATTCCATAAATCATAGATTGTAATCGTTGTTTTTGTGAGACATGGCGGTTATCTATTCATATGTGTATGACATGGTTGGTATCATGGCTTCTAAGACTATTTTTTTGGTGCAATTTGTCATTAAGTTATGGTAAACAGGGCAATAACATGTGCAAAGTGCTCTTTTTTAAAAAAATCTGGATTTTTTCAGGCGACGGACAAATTAAATTCCCGTCGCCTGAGATTATTCAGCAGACGAACTTATTACTAGTACGTCTCCCCAATGGAAAAAAAATTTGGCTCGAATAAAATTTCTGCCCCATTTTGGCTCGAATAAAATTTCATTTCCCACCTTTATTTTCACCAAAATTTGAATTTCCGCCAAATGGTCAATCGACGGACTTGTTAATTTCTCGTCGCTTGAGATGATTCAGGAGACGAACTTATTACTAGTACGTCTCCCCAATGGAAAAGTGAATTTCTGCCTCATTTTGGCTCGAATAAAATTTCATTTCCCACCTTTATTTTCACCAAAATTTGAATTTCCGCCAAATGTTTAGTCGACGGACTAGTTAATTGCTCGTCGCTTGAGATGATTCAGGAGACGAACTTAATATTAGTATGTCTCCCCAATGCAAAAGTGAATTTACCCCCTATATTTTCACGAAAATTTGAATTTCCGCCAAATTTTCAGGCGACAATATTTTTTTAAATGTCCGTCGCCTGAACATGTATGATTTTAGTAACTCGGACTCCTCCCCTAACCCTAGCCCCAAATCAATTTCATTCATCGCTCTCTCTCTCTCTCTCTCCGCCTCTCCTCCGCCTCTCTTCCGCCTCCTCCCTCTCCTTCGTGCTCTGTCCCTCCTCCGTCTCTCCTCTGCCGCTCCTCTCGTCCCTCCTCCGCCTCTCCTCCACCTCTCCTTCGACCTCTCCTCCGCCTCTCCTCCGACCTCTCCTCCGCCATGCCTCCTAAATGCCGCCCTGTGAAGGGGAAAAAGAAGCAATCCTCGTCCACTCCGGCCCCGATTCCTCCACCTCTGCAATTACCGGTCCCCTCGCCATCGAACTCATCTGCTTCAGCGCCTCCGGCTCCCTCTCCAAACCCGGCCCCCACTCCCACTCCCTCTCCAAACCTGGCCCCGACTCTCACTCCCACTCCCTCTCCAAACCCGGCCCTGACTCCCACTCCCACTCCCACTCCCTCTCCAAACCCGGCCCCGACTCCTCCTGCTTCAGGGACTCCTACTCCCTCTCCTACTCCCTCTACAACAACCCCGGTGCCACCTCCTCTCCTATCTCTGCCCAATGGCAACCCTGCGCCATCCACAACCATTGTCGGCGCCAACCCAGTAGCTACGTCATCAGGCGAGGCCCCTCGCTCCATCCGTTGTCGTGGTTAGCACCTCTCTCTCCCTCTATCAGATTCTTTAAAATTGTATAAGGATTTAGGGTTTCAATTTGTATACTGATTTAGGATTTAGGGTTTCAATGGTATTAGATTTAGGGTTTCAATTAGATTTAGGGTTTCTATTGAAAGAGTTAGGGTTTCCAGTTGAAGCTCTGTGATTTTACAATTTCCATTACTAATTCCATTATTGAAAGATTTAGGGTTTCCAAATTTACAGCATGTTATGAATTAATGTTGTTGTGTTGGTTCTGTGTTGGTTATGTGTTGATCTTTGATTTGGAATTGTGTTTATTACTTCGTGATGCTCTAGATATGCTATTTTAGACTTAGTTTTATCATAATATGCTGTAAATTTGGCTATATCAAAATGACAGAGCTGCAAGTTTTCAACTACTCCTCACAATATGCTATTTTAGATTTAGGATTTGGAATTGTGTTGGTTCCATGTTGATCTACCTTAAAAGTTATTTTTTTTTTTTTGCTTCTCTTTCACTCCTACTTACAAACAATGTTACTTATGTTGATGATGGTTCCATGGTAGTTGCTTCTATTTTAGATTTAGGATTTGGAATTGTGTTGCTTCTTTTTCTTTGCTTCTCTTTCACTCCTCACAATATGCTATTTTAGATTTAGGATTTAGGATTTGGAATTGTGTTGGTTCCATGGTTCTATTTAGACCTGCCACTGCTGGTTTCCTTTGTTGCTTATTAATGTTACTTATGTTGATGATGTATTTTTTTTTTTTTTTTCCAGATTCAGTTTGGGTCAAATAGTATTTGTAAATTGCAATAGTGAATAGATGACTGAATTGTAAATCTGCAAGTGAGGATCTATTTAATCCATATATTATCAAATTTGTAATGTGTAGTTGCTCCTAATCCTATATATGATTATTAATGCCACTAGGACATGTGTTGTTGCATTGATATGTTCTTATTTATCTGATATGTTCTTATTTTTGTCTAATGTTAGAGTTCTGTTATCTGATATGTTCTTATTTATCTCAACTGTCTTATTATCTCAATTGTCTTATTATTTATCTCAACTGTTATCTGATATGTTCTTATGAATTTTAGGTAAATATCGTACCATCAAGAGTCACAAAACATCACTCCTCAAGGCGGCAGCAGGGAAGAAGCTGAAGATTGAGTGGTCCTGCTTCCACAAGGGGCCTGGCCTCAAGCAACTGCATGACACTTTTGTCCGAGACATTGGGTGTGCTATCAGGGACAAAGTGCCGATGCTTGCATCAACATGGACCAAACTAACAAATGAGCAACAGTCCCCCGTAAGAGATTACTTGGAGGTAGTTTACTTTTTTTATTATCTTTTACCTAAGTACTTATTACTTATATCTTTATAGTGTGATCTGTGTGATCTACATATTACTTATTACTTATAGTGTGATCTTTTACCTAAGTACTTATAGTGTGATCTTTTACCTAAGTACTTATCTTTATAGTGTGATCTTTTACCTAAGTACTTATTACTTATTACTTGGAGGTAGTTTACATTGTATGATCTGTGTGATCTACATATATCTTTATAGTTTGATTTATGTATTTGACTAAGATTTAAGATGAATATCTCCTCAACAATGTGGTTTTATCTTTATAGTTTGATTTTTCTATTTGACTGAGATCTACATATATCTTTATAGTTTGATTTATCTATTTATCTATTTGACTGATATTTATCTTTATAGTTTGATTTTTCTGTGTGGTCTGGATAGTTGATATATAAAAAATAATTTGGTTTTGTGCTTCACATCTATTCTGCTCTGAATTTTTTTTTGTTTGCTTGCTTGGTTGTTGCCTATCTTCTGTCATGTGTGGATGCACTATGAGATTTGTTTGCTTGCTTCACAATATGCTTATCTACTGTTGCTTTTCATCTATTTGCTCTTAATTTTTTTTTGCTTGCTTATCTACTAATGCATTTCTTTCATTATTTCTTTTTCTATATAATGAAAGCAGTAGGTAATAATGCATTTCTTTCACTATGAGATTTGTTTTACTTATACATTCCTTTCATTATTTCTACTGTTATTGTAATCAGTAGGTAAATCCTACTGTTATTATAAATTCATTTCATTATTTCTGTTAGGGTTAGTATAAATTCCTTTTACTTATAAATTCCTTTTAGTGTTATTATAAATTCCCTTCATTATTTCTTTGGTTTTACTTATACATTCCTTTTGGCATCTTAATTAGTTTATACATTCTCAGTTTATGCAAATGTTATGGGAAATCAATGTTGCATTTTAAACCTAAAAAGTAAGTGTATTTCCTATGATTTCACATGATTGTAAGTTATGGGAAATCAATATTGCATTAAGTTTGTGTACATAACTGGTTTGAAATTTATATATGCATTCCTTTCATCCTATCTATGAGTTTGTGTACATCCTATAACTGGTTTTACTTATATATATTCCTTTTACTAGTTTGAAATCAATATATGCATTCCTTTCTGTGTTTTACTTATATATATTCCTTTTACTTATAAATTTCTGTGTTTGTAGACCAAATTGAAACGTCATCTTGATGAAGTCTACACTGTTGGAGAAGGAGCAGAAGACCCAAGCCAAATACCACCCCTCTCTGTCGAAGAACAAACACAGATCATCTTGGATTTCCTTGGGGAAAGACGAGGAACAGAAGTTCGAGGTATAGTTCAATCCCACTTTTTTTTATTATTGTTTTACAATTTTCAGAAGTTCATAACAAGATTTTACTTGTTATAATTCATAACAAGATTTTACTTATGTTTTCATTACTGATTTTACAATTTCCATTTCAATCTTGTTTTCATAACAAGATTTTATTTATGTTTTACAATTTCCATTACTGATTTTACTTATAGTTCATAACAAGATTTTACTTATGTTTTCAATCTTTTTTTACTTACAGCTCTTATTATGTGTTCAATCCCACTGATTTTACTTATAGCTCTTATTATAATTCAATCACACTGATTTTACTTATAACTCTTATTATGTTTTCAATCTTTTTTTAAAAGGAATGGGTGCAGCTGGAGAGCGGCCTACAAAGAAACGAGGGGGTCCATGGGCAGCAAGGGCTGCAGAGAGGGACAAGGAGCTGGAGGAGGCGAAGGCTGAAATTGCAAGGCTGCGTGAGAAAACCCTCCAAGCCGAGAGCAAGAATGAGCATCTGGAGGAGCGTATGGCCAGCATCGAGAGGCTCATGATGGGCATGCTAGGTGGTCAGGCCAACTCACAGCCATCCGTCACCTCTGTAGTGTGTCCTCAGACTGTCCCTTCAACCACAACTTCTCCTCAGCCCTCCAACAACTCAGCTGGTCATCCAACAGACAGTCAGCCCTCCCCCCAGCCGAAATAGCTAGGTAAGGACGCCCTCCTCATATATATAACTAAAACTTGGGTTTGGTTTTTTGGAGAAACATTTAGAACTTGTGTATTCTGGAACTTGTAGTGTTTGGAGATACTTTTTGTGAAGTTTTGTGTGAAGTTGTCTGGATATTTGTCACATACTTTTGGTATGTTGGACAAGGTTTAGGGTGGATTACAAGGTTTTTAATTTGATGGGTTGAATTGCTTGTGCTTGTGATTGTGTTGTTGTTGAGTATGTTGTTGTTTGTGTTGTGTGTGTTGTTGTCTATAGAGTTTAGGACAGGAGCACAACATGTGCTATAAGGTACATTCCAACAGGGGGCACTTGCCCTATTAAATTTTATTTTTTTAAAATCAAAACAATTCAGGCGACGAACAAACAATATTACATCGTCTTATTAATAAAAAAAAAAAATTTTAACCCTTTCAGGCGACGGAATTATATAAAATTTCGTCTCCTGAACACTGCAGCTACGGACATACAACTGAGAATGCATCTTTAGACTACACTCAGGAGACAAAATAATTCAATGTCCGTCTCCTGAAACTATCTAGGCGACAAAACATAAAGGAAAGAGTCTGTCGCCTGGATTCTTTCATAGCTCTATGGATCGACTCAGGCGACGAACTTATGACACTAAACTCGTCGCCTGAGTCTTAATGGGCGGGCCTGGATGGCCCTTGGCCTCTGACAACATCATCAGTCGACGAACACATTTTCCATCGCCTGAGTTAACTCCACCGACGAACATACAGATGCTCATCGACTGAATGGTGGAAGGATGAAAGTCACCCGACCACAACTCAGGCGACGGAAGTTCGTCGCCTGAGTTATCAGAGGGCGAAAATCACCTTTCAGGCGACGACTTTGGCCCGTCGCACGAAAGGCCATCTGACGTAGTGACCCGAATGACTCATTTAACAGACCTATATGTAACAGCTCATAACAACCTTTTGTTCTATCTTCTTCTTCCTCTTCCATTCTAAACTCTCTCTCTGATTATCAATTCAAGTTGCTTCTGTTTTCATACATGCATTAACATTGCCTATTATATATGTAGCATTAGAGATCATTTCAATCTTTTCTTTTTTTTGGTAAGAGCACATATTTGAGTTGGAATATTGGGAACCACCATTATTTTGTGAGTTTTTTAACCTTCGTGCTGTAGCAAGATTGGTCTTATAATTAATTTGGCAAAGGGTTGTAACCTCGCTTGCTCATCGTGAAGACACAACTTTGGTGATAACACTTAACAAGTAGCTAGACCCCTTCTTAATACGTTCATATGTTCTATAAATAATGAGGAATTAAATTAATATTTTGTAGTTCTCGGATTTATTAACAATTAGTTTAAATATTTTAAATTATTAAAAGTAATTATCAAATATAATTGCAAGATTAAATTAATAATATTTTGAATTGCCAAATTTATTAAAAATTTAATTTAAATATTTTAAATTATTAAAAGTAATTATCAATTATTTTTTGAAATGTAAAATTTATTAAAAATTGATTTAAATTATTTAAAATTATTAAAATTAATTATCACATATAAATAGGAAATTAAATTAAAATTATTTTATATTGATAAATCAATTCAATTTTTTTAACATTTGAAATTATAGAGAAAATATAATGAATATGGAAAAATTGATGAGATAGATTGTTGGAGAACTCTACCCTTCTGGTAAGAATAAAGTTGGTGAAAATGAGGAATGAGAAAAAGAAGGAAAGCTTGGAAGAAGTAGTGGAGAATCCTAGGGGTGTGCATAACCGGGTACCTAACACGAACTGGTTAACAGTGTCGGATACCTGGAACAATTTATTGGGAAACCGCCCAAACCGGATACGAATCGATTCAAGCCGGGTACCTGAACATTTACACGAAACGATTTCGTGTATTTGGTTCGGGTACCCGGTTGAACTAGGTGGTTTTTTTTTATAAAACCGTAAAAAAATTAAAAAAGCATGTTGTATCACTGTTTCTGAAGATGAAAACAACTGCATCCAATTCTTAAACAAAACCAAATGTACTTTACTCATATTAGATCCACACAAAACTCACCTAAATACCTAGTTTTGTAATCTCACAATCATTTGCATTCTCTAAACCTCTAAATTCACCAAAGAGAATCATAGAACACTTCACCACATCAAAAACGAGTCTAGTATTGCAGAATCACACAATTACCAATTCCAGGAATTGGATTGGATGTTTACTTCTCACTTCGATGTTCAATTTGATAGTAGTCCACCAACCCGTTGAGAGTTCCTCGGCATTTTGCATATTCGAATCCTATCAAAAAACAAAGATCTTGCTGATTTTAATTGCAAATCGAATGAAATATGATAGATTACATAGGTCTTCTCATATATAGTGGACCCAAATGCCCAATAAGGCTCAATACATTTGTAATGTATGTATGTATGTATATATATATATATATATATGTTTATCAATGAATGGAAACTCTTAAGGAGGACTTTACATCAATTTTAGAATCTTACATGGTATCACAGCCTTTTCTTCCTCACGAAACCCTAATTTAATCCTCCCACCTCCCCTCTTCTCTTACTGGCAAGCGCCCGTCTTTCTCCCAAGCCGCTGCGCAGCCACAACCACCGTCCTCCTCTTCTCTCCCATTCCTCCCAAGCCGTGCGCAGCCGCCCCGACCCCTGCCGAGCCGCCGGTGACTTGCCTCCGAGCCGCCTCCGTCCTTGAGAGCTTTGTCGCCTCCTCCGATTGCCATAGGCCATCACTGTTTGCAGTCTGCGCCGCCTCTGTTTTCCGCTGCCCATAGCCACCGGAAATCACCGCCCCCGCCTCTTTTTTGCAGCGCCCGCAGCCTTCCCCGCCGCCTCGCAACCCCCCTGCCTCCGTCCTTCCCGACTCCCAATCCCCCCTGCCTCCAACCCGGCCTCTCTTTCCCTCATCTCCACCTCCCACAAAACATCCCTCCTCGAGCCGAATTGGCAGGCGGCTATGCTCGACGAATACAAGGCCCTTACAAAGAATGGTACTTGGGTTCTGGTCCCTCGCCCTCCTGAGGCGAACATCATTCGTTGTATGTGGCTCTTCCGTCACAAGTTCCGCTCTGATGGGACGTTGGAGCGCTACAAAGCACGTCTTGTGGTCAACGGTCGTTCTCAGCAGGTAGGTATTGACTGTGATGAGACATTCAGCCCCGTCGTCAAGCCTGCCACTATCCGAGTGGTGTTGAGCTTAGCATTGTCGCGCAACTGGGCCATTCATCAACTGGATGTCAAGAATGCTTTTCTTCATGGTCATCTGAATGAGACAGTTTACATGTTTCAGCCGCCGGGGTTTGCTGATACTGATCGTCCCAAGCACGTCTGTCTCTTGAAGCGATCTCTGTATGGTCTGAAACAGGCTCCGCGAGCATGATTCCAGCGCTTTGCTTCTCATCTGCTACGCTTGGGCTTCATTGGCAGCCGCTCGGATTCGTCTCTGTTCATCTATCGCAGAGGCTCAGACATGGCCTTTCTCTTGCTGTATGTCGATGACATCATTCTCACCGCCTCTTCTGATGCTCTTTGGACGTCGATTATTTCGCAATTGAGTGCAGAGTTCGCCATGTCCGATATAGGTCAGTTGTCCTACTTCTTGGGGGTTGCTGTTCAGCGTCATGCGTCTGCTCTGTTTCTCTCACAGAGTAAGTATGATGCTGAGATTGTTGCTCGGGCTAAGATGGTTAACTGTAATCCTGTCGCCACCCCTATCGATACATCCAACAAGCTCAGTGCTCATTCTGGTCCTTTGGTTGATGATTCGACGTTGTACAGGAGCCTCGCTAGTGCTCTTCAGTATCTCACCTTCACCAGGCCTGATATTAGTAGCAGATCTGCTTGTTCATGCATGCACCCAGGGAACCCCACTTTCAGGCCTTGAAGCAGATCATTCGGTACATCAGCGGCACCCTCGAGCTAGGCACCACGATCACTCCTTCCTCTAAGCTTGACCTTGTTGCTTACACTGATGCGGATTGGGGTGGTTATCCAGACACACCTTGCTCCACGTCTGGTTACCGTGTCTTCCTCAAGGACACTCTTGTGTCGTGGTCAGCAAAGCGTCAGCCTGTCGTGTCTCGCTCCAGCGCTGAGGTAGAATACAGAGGTGTTGCCAACATTGTCTCCGAATGCTCTTGGCTCCGCAATCTCCTTCTTGAGCTCCGTTGCCCTCTTTAGAAGGCCACTCTGGTCTACACTGACAACGTCTCCGCCGTCTATCTGGCTAGCAACCCAGTCCAGCATCAACGCACGAAGCACATTGAGCTCGATCTCCACTTCGTCAGGGACAAGGTTGCCATTGGACATGTCCGCGTTCTCCATCTCCCGTCCTCCTATCAGTACGCTGATATATTCACCAAGGGTTTACCTAGACAGTTGTTTATTGATTTTCACTCCAGTCTCACTGTACGACCCACTCCAGTTTCGACTGCGGGGGTTTGATACATTACATAGGTCTTCTCATGTATAGTGGGCTCAAAGACCCAATACCTTTGTAACCTATATATATATATATATATATATATATATATATATATATATATATATATATATATATATATATATATATATATGTTTATCAATGAATGTAAACCCTCAAGGATGACTTTACATCAATTCTAGAATCTTACAAAATAGACACATAATTCAAAGATTGGGTTCGAAAATTAAAGAAATCATACCATGGAGGTCGAAAATTGAAGAAGTGGCCGCTGTCGTCGCATGCTGGTTAGGGTTAGTGGTCGCCGCCGTTTCGCCTGTCGTCACCTGCGAGCTGCGGGTTAGGGTTAGTGGTCGCCGCCGTTTCGCTTGCCGTCGCCTGAGGGTTAGTGGCCGTCGTTGTTCTCACTTCTCTGGTTCTATGGGTTAGGGTTTCAGAATGGCTTCTCTCGTTCTCTGCTTATTTGTTTTATTTCGTGTGTTGTAGATCTAATTAAAATATTAATGATAACAAAAAAAAGGAAAAAAAATCAGGTTTTAAAAATAAATAACACGCCGGTAATCAAATGAATATTTATATGAATATTTGTTAGCATGAATAAATAACATGTCGCTTCTCTCGTTCTCTACTTATTTCTTGTTCTCTACTAATGTATTCATATGAATATTTGTTAACATGAATAACACGCCGGTATTCAAATGAATATTTATTCACATATTCATCCACATTCATTCATATTCATCTAATGCATATTCATTCATATTCATTTATATTCGATGCGTTTTTTCTAGTTAAGACTACCCTCAATTTTTCAATCGAAATGGATAAATATTAAAAAGGCAAGTTAATTTTTTAATCTTTTTATTTTCCGAAAATTTCTCTTTTTAGTTTTACCATTTGAACTTTTCATCATAACCCTTAATTCTCTTTTTAGTTTTACCATTTGAACGTTTCGTTGTTGAAGTGGGGAGACACCCTCGTCCGCCTAAGGAGGATGCTTGCAACTGCAAGCATATGAACTATACACATTATTTTCGATGCAATTTACTTTCTGTGCAGGTTTACCGTATCCTGGAGATGTCAACACAGTTGCAGCTCGGGTGTCAGGAGTGTGACGACGACCCTGCATCGTACTATACACAGATGATTGAGCAGATAACGAATATCCTGGTCGTTTTGTACGACGACATGTCTCCGTCGCGCTGTCGCAGAGTAGCAGAGTATGCAGTTGATACAGTAGTGCGCCCTGCCCAAGATCTGATGATGACATATGCGTTCCAGCAGGTGCAGATTAGTATATACCCAAACATTCCTGAAGAGTCGGTCGGTAGTTGTTCCGTTTAATACAACAACCCTTGTTGAAATGTAACATTAAAACCCGTTTGTAATTTTAGATATGGGGCCAAGTGATGTTTGTTTTGGTTGAATGATTGCTTTTTTATATTGTTTCTCCGTCTTCATAACAACAAACATTCAACTTTCAACTCTGAACTTCATAGACAAGAAAACAAACAAATACGACACGGATAATTCCAACTTTCATGACTCCTAAACATGGTTTAGAGGGCGACCTTCCTGAATCCGCAATGCTCTAAATCTATCAAATTGGTCTTGGAAGGGAGTATCCCATCCGTTGACGCTCGGGTGATGGTATGCCGTCCATTCATGCGTTGGAGGAGTAAAAGGGGCGTTGGGATGTAACCATATCTGCAAAAAGGGCAAAAAGTATAGTATAATGTTAAGTGGGGTAATTAATGATAGTTAATTTATGGTTGGAGTGAGATCATACTCACCGCTGCGAAATGATCTTGGTTCCCGATGCATGCCATGCCCAGTATGGCCTCGTGAGGTGCGCCATTTGGTTGTTCGGTGTACATAGGGAGGCATGTGAAGGGCATGTGCCAAGATAAGACGACAAGGGGCACCTGGTAGACGGTTGCGAACACAAGACCCATGATAGGCAACTCGATCCAGTATCTCCGGTCACCTCCCACTCTGCCGGAGTAACTCTGTAGGTCGACAAACTATCGGACCGAATACCCTCCCATGTAACAACCAGCGTAAAGGTGATCGTTATGCTCCAGATGGTTACACAATAACCCTTTCATATTTGCGAATCATGCATCCCCTGGCCGTAACATCAGCTGCGCCAAAGCTCGATATCCGCAGTGACCATCTCCCACGGTGTTGACGATCGCCGCAATGTGCCTGAACATGAAAGGGTCCACATTGTTGTCTCCACAGCTAAATCTCCAATACTGTGCGTCAAACGGATGTCCGGACTGTCGGTCCCTACCGTGGCAACCTGCTCTGGCTTCCTCCCTTTCAAAATTCGCCCGATTTTGCTCAGATCGCAAGGGATTCATTCTGCACGAGTTCCTCCTCCCTCTAGGTCTGCCCTTTGACCGTATGCTACCCCACTCCGGTGGGTGCAAATGAGGATCACAAGCTTCATTAGATGTAGTGTACGAAGCCGACCTGGCATAGGGTAAGATCGCATTGTCCGATTCATCCCACGTCAGATCCATCCAAAATGGGTGGATGTCGTCAGGTGTTATTTGAAATCCTTCATCAACAAAACGCTGAATGTCGTGCACACAAGGTATCCCATGGCATATTCTCCAATGACGGTCGATGCACTCTGAAGCTACTGTTTTGTCGACAACTTTCCTCCAATGACCGTAGAGAAGTTCGAAACACTTCTTTGAAACCACGTGCTTAATCTGATCGAATAAGGGGACTTCGTGTGCGTTAGTTGGCCACTTGAAACGATCTATCTCCAACGCAGTCTGGATCTCGTGCACCTGACATTCATTCACCCGATGAATGGCATCCACCACGACACAGAAATCACCAGTGGACGAGTGTAATGCTTCCTTCAACACTTTATGTTGGCCTTCAACCCTACACAATGCATCATGTGCTTGAGGTGAACGACTGTCGAAATGTAGTAAAGGAGTGATAAGGGTAACGACAAAAACGATATGCGTACCTATTGGTTGTCCTCGTTCCAAAGTGTAGGACGTGGTCGGTGTAACATCTGACAAGGCTCGTCCGGTGGATGAGCCACACTGTTTCCAGATACCCCATGACCCCGGGAAAGAGCTGCCATTGGGCGTGAAGATATCTACGCCGCCTCTCGAACAACTCCTCCGTCGAAGACGAGAATAAACCCCACACCTGATTCTTGAATAGAGTTGAAATTTCCAGATTTTTTGTAATCTTCCAAGCGGTGTCTTCACAGTTGCGAGTTACATGTAACCAGCACAGTAGATGTTGCACCTCGGGGAAGACGGCCCTAAGTGCAGCCATAAGGCCCAGCTCTCGATCTGTCATGATCGAATCGGGCACCCTACCCTGAAAAATAACACGTAGGTTGTTGAGCACCCAAGTGTACGTGTCCGTGTCCTCGTGAGCGATAAAGGCATATGCGATGCAAAAGTTGTTTCCCGTTGGCGTTAAGCCGACTATCTCGCACAGCGCGACGTTGCTTGGCGTCAGATCCTAGGGCTGTTGCCAGTACCTCCGGACACGCTCATGGAGACGCTGCTTGGGCTGCGGTCATCGCAGCAGCAGCTGACTACCTCGGTTGGTTCCAGTCATCGGTCACAGGAGGACGATCGAGAGCTGTCAAGGAGGCGTCACAGCTGACTACCTCGCTTGGTTCCAGTCGCAGAGTCGAGGTCATGTGTTGCCCACGACAGTGGTACTACCTGGTGCTCCTCCGGCTGCGCCTACCCACCCAGACGACGACATCGGACCAGATGGGGATGGGGATGATGTTGATGCTGACACTGCTGCTCGCCAGGCCCGGGTCGATGAGATGACCCATGCCATTCATGCATTGGTCGGGCATCCCCAGCTAGACCAGATGTATGAGCATTTCATGGGCTACATTCTATCTCTGCAGTAGATACATTATAGTCCCTTTGTTTATGACATGCATTTCGTATTTTGTCGGTATGCTATATTTGTGTATTTCGTATTGTTTGCGTTATTATTTTCGATGGTTTCTACCCGATCACAACAACAAACAATCACATGCAAACGCTTCACTTCATAGATAACGATCAGATTTCACATCGAGGCATTACTAAAACTAACAAATTACATACATCGAGGCATTACTAAAACTAACAAATTACATACTTCGAGGCATTACCACAACTAACAAATACAACATCGATAACAACATAATTTTGTCTACATATTGACCATGCTATTCTTAGTTTGTCTTCGGAATTATTTTAATCTTTAACTCGTTGAATGGAAAGGTTCCAACCTCTTTATTTGCTCCCCTCACAAGTATCTCTGCCGTTTGAGCCACGTCAACGTGGTCACATCTGTTTACATCGGCGAAGAATGACCGGATATGTTGAAGCAGAAGATCTCCAACCTTCCACTCGTAGGCTCCACTAATGCCCGGATGAAAATCATTGCACTCCAGACACCCGAGCCACAAGGGTGCAGAAATGTGATTCTCTTTTTCACAAACGACCTGAAACAGCGCGCATGGATGCATGCCTCTGTATTCTGGACTGCTGCAAGCACATTTGGACTCCTCCGGGGGCATTGGGTACCGAACCCTTTCGATTGCATAATCAATTCTGCCCGTGGAGCCTACTACTCCAGATGTAACCGGCTCCATGGAAGGATTGAAAATGTGGAAGGAATCAGAATGTGGAATTGTTGTGTTGAGTTATTCAAGGTCCTCATTCCCTTTTATAGGACTGGTTGGTTACCTGGAAGTAGTCACAACGTCAAATCTGACGTTGTGACAACGCTGAATCCGACGTTGTTACAACGTCCAAATAAACGTTTCTAAGCCCCCCTAGTTTGCCTCTGGGGATTTGGAGGTAGCAGCAACGTTAAATTTAACGTTGTAGTAACGTCCAAATAAACGTTGCTACGCTCGACGGAGCCCGTTGGGATCCAGGGTGCAACGTCCGATATGACGTTGTAACAACGTCCGATCCAACGTTGTTACAACGTCGGATCCCCTTCACTTGGGCAATTTCCCCAACAAATGAAACGTCAAATTGGACGTTTTGGCAACGTCTAATCCAACGTTGCTGCAACGTCCAATTTGACGTGTCATTTGCGGTGTATATAGGGAACGCGTACCCTTATTATAAAATTAAAAAAAAACAATACGGAATAGTCCGTATATGAAAATTGGAGATTTTTTAATGTAATTTTCCGTTACTTGTTCATTCATTATGACAAGACAAAAGGTAGCGTTTTATAATACTCCATAGTCCGTAATAACTGGGGGTATATAGGTAAGATGAAAGATGCTAACCTATAAAGGCTACAAGCCTACAATGCTAGATGCAGCAAAATGTGCAGCTTTATAAGTTAGATCGTTTCACGTTTCAAGCTCGCGGCATCAAAAAAAAAGAGAGAGAAACACAAGAAAAAAACATACTAGTACAGTACTAACATCGTTAAAAAAAAATTACTTCGTATGTCATGTTTTTTTATTTATCTATATTTTTTAAGATGAGAAAAATTATATAAAATAATAAGTTTTTTAAAAAATTTTGAACAAATTTAAAAAAATTTGAACAAAATTATAAAGTAATAAATACAAAACTGTTTATTTTTTTTATAGAAAGTTAATATTTTATAGTTATTCTTATTTTAAAAAAAGTACAAAAATAATAAACAGCATATTTTAATGAATGGATGAAATAAATGCAAATGTACAATAAAAATTCAATGATTACAAGCATTGCAAGTTAGAGTTGGTTAAAAATTAGAGAGGAGAGTGGGATTTGAACCTGAGCTTACATCGCCCCCTTATTCCCCCACAAGCACAACGAAATGAGCCAATCAAACATTATGATACAAACATATTACTAGAAAAATTGGGTGGGTTGTAGCAACATCAGTCCACCTCTAATTCCGTCCCTAATCTCAAGGTACGTAACTAGGGTCGACGAGCTGAGGTCTGCTCCAGCCTGCCCTATTTAAAAATAATAATAATATAGGTAAGAAAATAAGAAAAAATTAATAAAAGTTATGTATTTGTTTAATAGAATAATAGTTTGGTTAATGAAAATTATGAATATATGAAAAATTGAGTCTATTAAGCCCATCCAAATAAATACAATATATGAAAAATTTAATCTATCTATCCCAGCAAAAATTTATTTTCTGCTATATAAAATATAACAGAAAATAAAAACTAGTGCTTTCTCAGTCCATTTTTATTTGTCGTTTACTATTCACGCGTGTTTTCTTATGATGATAAAAATTATATAAAATATGAATTTTTTAATAATTTTTTAAGATAATCTCTTACTTTTTACTCAAAGTACGATATTGTTAAAAAAATTATTTAAAAATAAATATTTATATATTTTTATCACTTTAAAAAACGTACATGAATAATGAAAAACAATTAAAAGTGAATGGAGGAAGTAATATTTTTTTATTAAGAAATAAACAAAATAATGAAAATTAAAAAAAATCATCATCTGGATAATTAGTTTTTTTTTTATAAGGTAAGAATTCGAGGGTCAAACATACCTGACACCTCGAGTGGTCGACAAGTTAGATAATTAGTTTTTGTTGTTATCGAAGACTCCACTAAAATACATAAAATAAAAACTTTTTTTTTTGCCCTTTTTCATTGTTCAACTGTTTATACAGTATATGTTTTCATTTTTTTTTTTAAGGATTGGATATGTATGAAAATTTTATTGGAAAAGTACATTTAAATATATCAAAGTTGTAAGAGGAAAATAGGCCTTTTTTCACCTCTCGCCAACAAAATTTAAGCGTTAGATAAAGGAAACTTTGCATAAAGATTTAGATAGAATTAACAAAATTTTCATTTGGAATAAAGGCTTGTAGTATCGGCCCCTTATTAGCTTGTTTGAGGTTTGTAAGTCTCGGATCAATAGTGGCTTAGTCTTGCGCACCCTGGAGGACTTAAATACGGCTCTACAACTTAAACTTTTGTGGAAAATTCTAGCTGAACCAACGAACTCTTGGGTTACTATTATGACACAAAAATACCTAAATAATCAACCACTTCTAGAATATACCCGCAACCGCAAGGGTTCAACATCTTGGCAATAGGAAAAAACTGACTAGTCTTCTAAGTACATTTAAAGCTTGATTGCTGGATGGGCGACTCTCCCCTAATTAACCAAGTCAACAATAGACTTGAAATTGAACCTAACTTAAAAGTAAGCCACTTCATCAACCCGAACAAATTATGGAATGTTCATTCACTTCATGATCATGTTCATAACTAGTTGGATGAGAATGTAATAAACTCAATCCAGCTAAAGTTGAGATCCAGAAATCAGATCAACGATAGACTCTACTGGAAGTGGAGTAAGAATGATTGGTTCTCTACCAAGTCGACCATTGACACTACAACAGAAATGCCTATTAGCGGGGAAAATTTTTGTCGCTGAAAACTGATTTTTTGTCGCTAAAGAGATTTGGCGAGGAAATACATTTCGTCGCCAAAAGCTCGTCAAGGAAAGGTTAGTCGATGGAAAAAAATTCGTCGTTGAAAATTTTTTTAGCGATGAAATCATTTTCCCTCGCAATAACCATTAGCGACTAATATTTTCCTCGTAAAAAGTCAATTTTTTTTGTCACCAAACAGGTGGAAGGATTCAATAATAGTCGTTGAAGGTGTTTGGTGACAAATGTAATTTCATCGATAATATGCTTTTTTCCTCGTTAATGATGACATCAATTTGTGTCTATATTTATTGGCGACTAAAATTTTCATCGCAAAAGACATATTTTCCTTGATAAAATATTTATTTCCTCGCCAATGGTAAATAGTAATTATAAATTTGTAATTATGAAAATCGATCTTTTACGACAAATTTATATTTGTCGGTGTAGATAATTTTGGCGAAGAAATTGCTTCATCGCAATCAATGCTTTTTAGCGAGAAAAAAGAATTCGTCATGTAATTTATGGTTTTAGTGATAAAATTTTGACTCGAGAAAGGGGTTCATTAACGACCTTTTTTTCATCGTAAAAAAGGCTTAAGGTGAGGAATTTATTCATCGTTGTAAACAAGAATATGGAAAGAGAACTTGATTTCATCGTAATATGTATCAGTTTATCGAGAAAATAGTTTTTCTTCATTACATTGTAATGTTATTAGCGAGGAAAATGTTTGATGCAAATTATGTGGTTTAACTATGAAGTTCAATTTGGTCACTATTAATGCTTATTTATAGCGAGGAATTTTGTAAGATTATACAAATTTGAGGAAATTGTATACATATTATAATTTAAATAATAAAATACTAAAGAAAGAAATATAAAATTATTAGTTAATAAAATATAGCATGAATATTATATTGCATATACCTAAACTAGTAATTCAAATTGAATTCCAACTAAAATTCAAATCGACATACCTTACTAAAATATGCTGAGAAAATATACTAGTAATAAGTAACCATCTAAGCAGTTTCATCATGTTCTAGATTCAACTTTGCCATAAAATCTTCGAACTTCTTTGAAGCCTCCTTCAATGCAATGATCTCCTGAGTCTGAGCTTGGACAACAAGTTGAGTTTCATCAAGCTTTTCTTGCAGTGCCTTGTTCTTCTCATTCATTTCTTGCGTTGATGATACAGAGGCATATTTGGGTGGGGGTCGAGGTCCAAAACCAGCATCTTTGATGTAGCCAGATTTCGCTCCTAATACCTTTGCGCATATCTCTTCATCCGTCATTGTCCGGACTCCATCTTCTTGTGTTGTTTCGGAGCGCATTTGCACCATTTTTTCCTACATAAACATTAAGAATTAGTAATGAAATAAATCTAGAAAAATATATGTTCCTTTCCAAATCCAATATTCCTACAAATTCCAATTGATTCTATTCAAGATTTTGTGTACATACCCATAATTCTTTGGCTCCAACATCCCATCCTTTGGTCGAGCTCTTGTGGACTAATTCAAAAGTGTCAATTGCATCAAGCGGTAAACCCGTTTTTGCAACCTACAAAAGGACCCAAGTGTACAAGACTTTAATAGTACATAAGAAGACATTTATATCTTCAGAATTAAACAAATAAAAATAAACAAATAAGAAGATATTTATATCATCTTACCTCGTGCTTCTTTTGGGACTGAAATGACCTAGAGTCGGTTTTGTGGTGGTATTTCAATTTTGCCCTATTAGCATAATTTTTCTCAGACACGCTCTGCAAAATAAATTACATTTAATCTATTTAGAACTATGTATGGAAGATGAATATCACATTATTGATATTAACACTAAACAGCATACCTTGAATACTTCACTTGCAAAATAGCTGCACAAGAATTTCCAATCCTCGTCTGTTTTGACATCCTTATGCTTGTTTTGTACAGCTTCCTCCATGGTTGGGTATTTTTGAAAATGATTTTTCAGCTTAAACCGAAAGTTAGAAAAAGTGGTGCTCAAAGCTTTATTAACATATCGGTCTATCAAGGGAAGATTCATGTCAAACTGGAAATTATTTTGCAAAAAGTACAAATGGTAAAATAATCATTCAAGCCATATTCATTTTCACAATATATTCAAGATAAGAGTAGGTGAATAGGAAATAATAAATTTAAGGTAAATATTATATATTTAAAAAGGTAAAACTCACTTGGATTCTTTTGACCAAACTTTCCTTCACTTCCTTAGAAATATGCTTCCACTTCTCAATATTGAGTGGTGCGTGGTTCCTAATCACGAAGCCAATCTCACTTGCAAACATCTCTGCATAAGGACCAGTTGGTCGACCCTCATCTTCTCCTATGATGGTGATTGGTAGTTTCCCACCAAGCTGACTGCGCGCCTTATCAGCATTGGCACCTCTAGTTCTTCCTCGAACTCTTTTCTTTGACAATTCTGGAAATTAAAATTTAGTATTTGATCTGAAAAAATATAGAAGTAATATACAAATTAAATATAATAGGAAATGATGAAGTTACATATACCTTTTGGTTGGACTACCACCGAGGCAGAAGCATCATCATGTTCATTTGTTGAATGGTTACCTGTATTAGAAAAGGCATGTTAGAATAATATGATTGTCATCATCTCCATAAAAACAATGTACATGTATTAAAAATTTATATGAATTAATTATTTACCATTTGTAGGGGCATGTGTGAGAGCTGGAGAATTCTCAATTGCATTAGTTCCGGCTGAGTTGGCCACAAAAGGCATGCGAGGTTCATTGAGTTGTGAGACAGGTTGTATGGTAGGTGAAGTCGCATGCACACGTGTCCGTTTAAGAACAGTAACACCTGAGTATGCACCATGCTATTTAATACAAATTTATATATTTAAAAAACTGATTACAAGTAGAAGGTTGTGTACCGGCAATGGCCCGAGCATTATTATTGGCTACATACGATCGTGGACGCTTTTGGGCTTCGTTCATTTTCAAGGTAGTTTTGTTCATTGCTTTATGTTTTGATGCAACCGTCGACGAACCAGTTTTGTTTAGTCCTTCCATATATCTAGAATTATGAGAATAAAGCAAGCAAAAGAAATATGTTAACGACATTCAGATTGGGCTTGAACTGAATAAAGAACAAAGCAATCAAAGAACCTAAAAATATAAATTGATCTACAAATTTTCCAATACCAAAATCATTGCAAAAAGTGTTCATACGATCAATTTACAATCTAGTGAGCAAGCAATAGTGTGTGCAAGCAAGTAAGCAAAACTTAATAGAACAACTCAATATAAAAGTGTGTGCAAGCAAGTAAGCAAGCAATAGCATCAGGTCAAGAATGTAAGCAAGTAAGCAAGCAAGTATTCAATTGCATCAGGCCATTGCATTCAAAAGTGAGTGCAATTTGGAAGAACGCAAACATCAGGCCACTATATTCAATTTGGAAGAATGCAAGCAAGCAAGCAACGGAAAGCATTGAACCAACATCATTAAACTGATAGAATGCAAGCAAGCAACCGACAACATTCAAATATTTAATAACATCAGTCATCAGGCCACTGCATTCAATAGCATCAGGAAAAAATTGCAAGCAAGTAAGGAAAAGATGAATGCAAGGAGCACTGCTTTGATCACGCCAATAGCGCCAACATCACTGCAGCAGGAGATAGGTAAATCGCTGTGATGTTTGGATGGGAAAACAAATTTCCAGCAGCACAATTGCACAGTAGTAGGACATTTGCACAGACCAATCCAACAGATTTTGATCAAGAATTCGGGTGCAAAACAACACAAGTGCACAAACCAATCCAACATCATATATCAGCATCAGGCATTCAGGCCAAGAATTCGCCATTTCGGGTGCAGAACCCAATCCAACAGCAAATTAGAAGAAGAAGAAAACAAATAACCACCAAAAGATGCATAAAACAGAAGAAGAAAATAGAGAAGTAAGGAAGAACTGCCAATTTCCAGAGAGGTTGTCAAAATCTTGCCTCTTCGAAGTAGTAAAATGGGTGAGAGATAAACCTTTTAGGAAGCCAAACGAATTGAATTGGATCAGTGAGACATGCCAAAGAGGCCCCAAGGCTACCTAGTTAAAGCTTTACTCAAGTGAAAGCCCTTGTAAAAGTCAAAACAGCCTTGCAGCATCATTAATCACAACAACAACACAGCAGATCATCAACAATTAACCATTTCAGATAATCCAATTTAGAAATCAATCAAACAAATCAAAATGGAGCAAGCTAAAAGCCTAAGAGTTTTACCCCAATCCCGACAAGGCTAAAGGAGGGGTCGGATTCGGGGGATTCGGGATTCAGCAAAGCCGGTTTGGTACCGATTCGAGGCTGCAGAGGTTCATCGACTCACAGGTTCATGGCTTTCTATGTACATCCTGCATGTTTTATTTTAATTTGTTTGTGATTTTAGCTCAACAAAGTTTGATCATGGCTTTCTATGTACATCCTGCATGTTTTATTTTAATTTGTACATGGTTTTATGTTTCCTTTTGAATCTTTACTAGGTGGTTGTCTTTTTATGGATTCCGATTCAACTCTTTTTCTCCCAGATGGCAAAATGCTTCATGGCTTACAGAATTTATCATATTCTGGGATTCTTCGGGATTTGGAAGCTTCATGATCATGCAATGACAGGTCTCGTTGGAAAATTCAGACCATTTATCCTTTTGAGTTAGGTGAAATATAATTTCTAGTACTTATATGCAAGATTAAGGAAAGTTAGATGCTTGTATTTCTTATTAATATTATGTTACCCAATCTTTCAGGAAAATTTGGTTCTTCTTGGACGGTTATTGCTTCAGTTTTCTCAATGAGTATAAGAAACTTCATTATGAGGTAACGTCATTAAGTGCTTTCTCATGTTAGTGTCCAAATCCTTGTTCTAGTAAAAAAGCAGTTAAAGTCTCAATTTCCCCTATCCATTTTAAAACCTCAACATAAAAACAAATATGAGTGAAAATAGTTATGAACTTTAGAAACACATAAAAACAAATATGAGTGAAAATAGTGCATATAATGAATATACAAAACCCCAAATAGGAACATTTTTAAAAGACTACTCAAACCACCAACTTATTAATCGCTATAGTCCTCATCAGATGAAATGTTTTCTTCGCTATCCTCATAAGCATTATCAGTATCTTCATCGATGTCGCTTGGGGCATAGTTGTCGGTACTATCCCTTGTGATGCTATCCAAGTTTGTATGAACTACTTCAGGCTCAACATCTTCTTGATTCAGTCGAGAATTTTCCAAATCTTCTTCTTCAACCACCCATTGAACTTCGTTCAAATCATCTTGTTGACTGACCCCAACGCTACACGTAGGCTCAACATCATCCTCTCCCTCATCCTCTACCTCTGGGACATCCAATAGATGTCACATTTGAACTTTTTGGATAACTTTCCATCCACGCTGTAATTTTGGATCATCGACATAAAACACCGATTGCGCTTCATTTGCTAGAATAAAAGGTTCATCCCCGTACCATTCAGAATATGTATTAATGCTCATCAAATTGTAATCTCGTTGAACTCTTTTATTGGCGTTTCTCCCTGTCTCATTTGTGTTGAACCACTTACACTTGAATAGAAAAACGTTATGCGCACCTAAATAGCTCAATTTGATAATACTTATGAGAACACCATAATAATCGTGTGTTCCCCCGGTATAAACTCCACTCACATAAACACCACTATTCTGAGTAGTTGGTCGATCATCAACCTCTTTTGTGTGGTATCTACATCCATCGACAACACAACCGGTGTATGTATGAACGCGTGGATCTGGTTTACATGCCAAACAATAAATTGCATCATTTGATGAAACCTCTCCCCTTTGTACTAAATTAGTCATCTACAAATATGAAAAATCATATCAGCACATTACCATATGATAAACACAAGGTGATAAAACAACGATAAAATAAAACTAATAGGTTAGGTCATACTCTGTGTTTAAACCAAGCAGAAAATTCCTTTTCCTGTCTTTTACGTATATCCTCAACGGATAAGTGTTGCATCTCATTCGCGTGCTCTCTGCATGCATTGAAGAACTAGTCAAATAAAACAATATTTTAACATACAAATATTCTAAAATAATAAACTAGCGTTTATAACTCACTTGATATATGGTTGAACTTCATCACAACTGTTGAGCACGTACCAATGAGCCTTGTTTAATTCATCCCAATCCAACGTGATAAATTTCCGCCCACTAAATGGACGAACCTTTTGGGTAAAAGCTGAAAATCCACCTTCCTCTTCGTTTTCAATATCCTCATTACGTTCCACTGGGTTGAAACGTGTCTCAGATCCACGAAAGTACATCGAGCAAAATGTAATTGCCTCATTAACAATATAGGTTTCAGCAATCGAACCTTCGGGACGGGCTCTATTTGACACATATTTTTTGTAAGTCCCAAGATTTCGTTCAATGGGATACATCCACCTATAGGATACGGGCCCTCCTAGAATAGCTTCTCGTGGTAGATGTACTGTCAGGTGCACCATAATAACGAAAAATGAAGGTGGGAAAATTCTTTCCAGCTTACACAGTATCAAAACTATCTCACTCTCCATTCGTTTCAATTCTGAAACTTTTAGAGTCTTTGCACAAGTTTATTGAAAAAATATGCACAATTCAATGACAGCGGTGCATACATCTTTGTCCAAGAAAGGCCTTATACCCACAGGGATAAGGCGTTGTAGTAGAACGTGCCAGTCATGACTTTTTAGCCCATGTATCTTCCAGTCAACAATGCTCACATTTTTTGAAATATTTGCAGCATACCCATCGGGATATTTAACGGTCTTTAAAAAGTTAGCTAGAAGTTTACGAGATTCAACCTTGAGTGTGTACCTGGCATGAGGCTTTTTGAGTTGATTCCCTTGTCGTATTAGATGTAGCTCTTTTCGTATTTTCATATCTTCGAGGTCCAAATGAGCATTGTGTGTATCTTTTGTCTTTCCCACTATATCCAGCAAAGTTCCAACAAGACTTTCACCGACATTCTTTTCACAATGCATCACATCAATATTATTATGCAAATCTAGTCTTGACCAGTACGGTAACTCCCAAAAAATACTCTTTCTACTCCAGTTCAATTCATAACTTTGTCTCTTTCGTTTCAAATCCGGATTAGATGGAGATTTACCGGGTCTCCTCGTATAAACCCGGTCCAATTGCTTCAACTTATCCTCCCCAGAGAATATTCTTGGAGCTGCCGGATTTTCAAGCTTGCCATTATATTCTTTACTCCTTCGCCACACATGATTATTAGGCAAAAATCTTCTATGCCCCATATAACAAATTTTCCCTCTCAACCCATCCGAAGTTATGTCTTCTTTACACACTGGGCAAGCCAAATATCCTTTTGTGCTCCATCCTGATAAATTTCCATAAGCCGGAAAGTCATTTATAGTCCAAATGACACATGCTCGCAAGGTAAACGATTCTTTGGTAGAAACATCGAAAGCATCAACACCAACTTCCCATAATTCTTTAAGCTCATCTATTAAAGGACGAAGATACACATCAATGTCCTTTCCAGGTGCCCGTGGACCAGGAATAAGCAATGATAACATTGAAAACACTCCTTTCATGCATTTCCATGGAGGAAGGTTATAAGGCACCAAAATAACGGGCCACATACTATAACTAGTGCTCATGTTCCCAAATGGATTAAACCCATCTGAAGCAAGCCCCAACCTCACATTTCTACATTCAGCAGCAAAATTAAGATACTCTAAATCAAACTTCTTCCACTGCGTAGCATCTGCAGGGTGTCTGAGATAATCATCTTCGGTTTTACGTTTCAATTCATGCCTTTTCATATCTGTAGCCGTATGTCTAGACATATATAGTCTCTTTAATCTGTGCTTTAATGGAAAATAACGCAATACCTTTTGTGGAACTTTTTTACCTTTTCCTTCTTCAGATTTGTATCTAGACTCATGACACTCTAGGCATTCTTCAAGGTTAGCATTCTCTTTCCAAAACAACACACAATCATTTGTACACGCATGTATACATTCATACCCCATCTCTAATTCTCGCAACTTTTTCTTTGCTTCGTAAAACGACGAGGGGATAGCTGCCCCAGCTGGGTGAGAATCTTTCACTATTTTCAGTAACATATCGAAACTTTTATTGCTCCATCGGCCGAGTACCTTCGTGTGCATGAGTTTTACAATAAAACTCAACGCAGAGAACTTTTTACAACCCGGATACAACTCTTTTAAGGCTTCTCTAAACATATCATCGTAGTTATTACCATGTGTACTATCTCCACCATCACTTATATCCTCTTCATCTAATTCCATCTCTCCCTGCGTGTCCTCAAACATGTCCATCATTGACACATCCTCGTCATAGCCTTCGTCATCACCTTGGTCACCATCATCTTCATCTTCTGGTTCACTACCTAATCCATCATCATCATCATTCCTATCTTCCCCATGATCGGTCCATACTGTATAGTTTAATTGAAACCCATTTTTCAATATATGATGACGAACCATTGCCAATGTTTTAAAATTCCCATTTCTGCAAATACGGCAAGGGCAACGAGTTTCCCCTTTTTCATTAACATGCTTTTTTGCAGCCTCCATGAATATGTCTAGGCCATTGTAAAATGCATCTTGAAATCGATGAGGCAAATACATTCACGTTCGGTCCATCCTAACAAAAATCACATGATTGAACAAAAACAACTAAATACACATACCATAAATTAAACAATTGTTTCAAGTAGTTTTTATGTCTAAAAAATTTGATCAAGTAGTGTTTATGACACTAACGTTTGAAGTAGTTTTTATGTCTAAAAAATTTGATCAATGTTAATATGTTCGAATAAAATATTTTCATAGTTGGTGATATGTTATTTATGATTTTTGTTAATGATCGTACAACATCTAATTAATACTCTTTTAATAATATTCAAAATTGGTATTTCTCATGGAAGTAGCCAATGATGATGATGGAAGCGATGTAGTTTTTGAAGACTCTGATGGCGATGGATTGGAAGGCAATATGGAAAGTAAGTTCCAAATGCCAAATAATGCTTGAAGTTATTTCCTCTTAAAGAATTGTTCATAGAAATTGTTGTAAGGAGACAGATAAAAGCAATTTAGATTAGATTGGTTGATGATCAATGTTTTGGAATATGTAAGGTAATAATCTTTGTTTGGGCTGACCAATGAAGAGATCTTCTATTATGATGCATGTCATGTGATACCTTTTTTAAATGATTATTATAGTGGAAGAGGAATTAGGAAATGCTACAAAATGGAAAGAGTCCTTGTCAGAAAGAATTGCCATGAGACCAAACACTAATCTAACACAACTAGTGTACGGGCAATTTGAAGTTTCTGATGCATTAGGAAATAATGATGAAGAAGAAAGTGATGATGAATTTTTCAAACTGAAAGGGGAGATGTGCAAGGTTTGATCTTTAATCTATTGGGCGATAGTGTAATTTGTGCTTTCTTATATCTTGAGTTGATTGAAATCAGTTAGCTTATAAATCTTGTTTGTTCCTCTCAGAAATCAGAAGCAAGTGTAGATGCTGGAAGTTTTGGTATGGATGACTGTTCTAAATTTACCGGTGCTTCAAGTGTGAGAGACTGGAAAAATGAAGAAACACTCAGGATTATCTGTGACCGATTTGTCACTGGAGATTGGTCAAAAGACTGCAGAGAGGAATAAAGCCTTTGATGCAGAAAGTGATGAAAGTGATGATGCTTATGGTGACTTTGAAGATTTGGAGACAGGTGTGTTTGTAGCACCCGTCGCGTCAAAGAATGACACGCCAAGTGTGGTTGATACTTCCTCTGCTGAGGAGCGGAGGCTTAAAAAGCTTGCTCTACGAGCAAAATTTGACTCACAATATCCTTTTCAATGTTTTTCCATTTTATTATGGTTTAGTTCTACATTGAGTGTTATTTACCTTAAACATGACTGCATTGCTGGTTCTTTGTAAATAAAAGATGATGTGGCATGCAATTACTTTTGGCTTGATGTTTTATTTCCCCTTCAATACATGCTTTGGGGGTTTTCCATTTTCATGGATTTTCAACGAGAATAGGTTATGCAATTAAGCATTTGTGTTCCTTAATGTTATCACTTTTTTGCAAATAGATGAGAAAAATAATACATATTACGTATAGTCAACATGCTATCCACAATATAAACAACACCAACATGTATAAATTAGACCAAAGTAAACAATCGAGTAATTACCTATATTGGCAAAAAAAATAGCTCTTTGTAACAACTGAATCCTTTTGCTAGGTTGAATGTGATAATCTATCGTGATACTTTAATTATAAAAGTATATATAACAATGTGATATCTATCTAAATCAATCTATAGATATAGATCTATCTATCTATCTATCTATACATACATACATATCTATAGATAGATCTATCTATATCTATTTATAAGTAATATCAATTTATCTTAAAAGCGAATTACCCAATTCTAATAATCGGTGCATAAGGCACACTTTATTAATTTATATAATTTTATTAACTAATATACAAAGTATATTTATATTTTATTTAATTAGATAGAATAGATATACTTCTAATTAATAATTCATGGCATGATTTAGCAACATGACAATTAGGAAAGTATAAAACTGTAGTTTTCCATTTATATGAAATATCTATACATACATACTAAACTAACCAAAATAAATTATTAACAATAATATTTTATCATAATTTATGGAAAGTCTTCCTAATTAAGCTATAATCTATCTTAACATATTTTAGTAAATTAATAAAAATACAATTAAAAAATATTTCATAACAAAACTTACCAAAAATATTAATACATAAATATTTGATTGATTTTATTTTATTTATATCTTGATTATTTTGACGGAAAGAATTATTTATATCTTCATTAATATTTATTGAAATATATCTCCTCACATATTTATTTAATTATGTTGTAAATTGTAATTGATATTAATTTATAACTATATTAGAATAATTTTTTTACGTACTGTTATATTTTTTTTAAGACGAGGAGTATTTGTTAATGTATTTAAAAAATATTATGGTTCAATATTTTTATAAAATCAAAATTTTGAAAATAATATTTATTTTGAAAAGATAATTTAGACGAAAAGTTTCTTTTTTAATTTGTTAAAACCAATTAATTTTTTTAAATAAAATTATAATTAAAATGGATCGTTACTCTCTCTAATTGATATGTTTTGTGACAATTTTATTCATCGAGAAATAAACAATTTTAGTAAGAAATTTTAATATTTATTGCAAATAAAAATTGAAATTTGCCATAATTTTCCTAGTAAAAGTAACGACCAAGTGATTCCCTCGCTAAATAGTTGTTTTAATGACAAAAAAGATTCATCATACAAGATGATCATATAGCACGGAATTGAAACTTTTCTCGTTAATGAACCTGAGTCATTTTCTCTATTTTTACTCAAGCCAACAACGACCAAATGATATTTCCTCGTTGATTAATATATTTAGTAACAAACTTTTTCCTCGGTAAAAACTTTTAGCGATGAATTAGAATCTCATTCACTACTAAATTTGGCGAGGAATTTAAATTTTGTCGTTAGTAAATTTGCGTACTTTTATCTATTTTCATCCAACCCAATAGCGATGAAAATGGAATTTCCTCGCTCATCAATATGTTTAGCGAGAAATTCATTCCTCGAGAAATACATATTTTTAGCGAAAAATTACAATATTTATCGCCAATAAATTTGGCGGGTTTTAATAATATACACCAAACATATAGCGACAAAATATGAAATTCCTCGATAATTTAAATTTTTAGCAATGAAAATATTCCTCAATAAAAGTTCCAAATTCGTCACTAATTTTGTCCTGCTTTAGGCGACCACATTCTAATAACAATTAGTGATGAATCAAACAAATTGTCGCTAAATGTCACCTTTAGCGAGGAATATAGATTACTCACTAAAGTTCACATGTCCTTGTGCGACGACCGGTTATGTTCGTCGCCAAAGGCCACATTTATCGAGGAAAAATAATTTGTGGCTAATGTTTTGGTCACTAATAGGGATTTTTGTTGTAGTGATATGATTCACAATTCAAAACAACATTCTCGTTCAAACCATTACTGGATCTGTCAACTAGATACCTTGCCTAAAATAAAGGAATTTCTTTGGCGTTTCACTAAAAATGGACTACCAACCACAATAACCCTGACTAGTAGAGGAATTGGCTTCCCTACTAATTGTCATATGTGTGGCATGCACTTCAAGGATATGATAGAGAATATTTTCTTTTCTCTTGCCCAATTAATTATGCTATGATCCGGCTTATCTCACCCGCATTGGCTAAAAAACATGCTCAATATCAGCAAAACACTCAAACTATACCCGATAAAATTAATCTTATCAAGCAAGAACTAGGGACTCAACAGTTTGCTAAGATGGCTACCTCTTAGTGGCGCATCTGGTTCTTTCGCAACAAATCACTCTTCGACAACATCAAACCAGATCTAAGAATGATTGTCTCTTATATTAGAGAACAAATTTACAACTAGAATAGGGCAAAGCAATCTGATCATAAACAAAAAATAAAAAACTACTCGGAACATCTCAACAACGAAGCATCATGTTCACAAAAATAGAGCCAAGTGTAAATGGAAAAATTCCAATTGGAACAAACTAAATTTCAATGGAGGACTTTCGACAATACTAATGTTGGAACATATGGATATATTATTTGTGACGAGTTTGGTCATCCCATACATCTTGGTGCTAAAATCTTGCCTATTCATATAGTCACCGGGACCAAAGGTTTTTCTCTTTGGAAAGGTCTTTTAAAAGCAACGGAATTAAATATCAGTAATCTAATCGTGGAAAAAGACAACATTGGTGTAATTAACAACCTTCGTCTAGGTTGGTCATCTCATAGGGATATTGATATGCTCATCTCTGATTCACCCTTCACTATGTGTAGACCTGGCAACTCGGGTGATCCAATCGGGTTTGGGTTGGACACATTCTGGTCGGGTCACCAATGAGTTGGGTCAGCTCAGGTAAAATTTATGCGTCGGGCTTGGTTAGGTCGGGTCAGGTCGGATTCGGTCAAAATGAATATCAGATTGGTCGGGTTTTGATCTGAATCGGGTTGGACTCATTTGGGTTTTCGGTCAAATCAGATCGTTCTCATTCGGGTTTTAGGTCAGTGTTCGGGTTGGTCTCATTTAGGTTTCAAGTAGAAGCGGGTCTATGTTTGTTTCAAACTTTCAATTCTTTGAGTTAAAATTGTTGAATCATATTCGTTCGGGACTTTCGAGTAATCAATTTTTTTTATGGGCAAGAAACTAATTAATTATAGGTATTAAAGATATAGTTGTTTTTTTTAGAGCAAACACCCTAACGATGAGAGTAAATATGATAATATTGGAATTATACATGTGAGGAGTTCTTTCAACATCGTTTAATTAAAAAATAGTTGTTCAACGATATTCGGGTCGGGTTGGGAGTCGGATCGGGTTGGGAATCGGGTCTAATTTGAGTTGGATCTTAGTTGAGTCAGGATTGTTTGTATTTGAGTCAATTCAGGTATCGGGTCAATATCGATCGGCCTCGGTTTTGGGTTCGGGTTATGCACTGTAACGACCCGGAATTATGATTTCCGGGTTACATTTCAAGGGATGAAACCCTTGTTCGGATCTTGCAATCCAGGTACGGGTCGAAGTTTCAAACCTCATTTTAAGATCAGTAAGAAAGAGGGATTTCGAACCCTATAAGCATCGTAGAGCCGTTGGGTACCCTTAACCTATCCCAAAGGCTAAGTCGTGAAATTCATTTCAAAAGGAGCTAAGGCGGAAGCAAAATTAAGGTACAAGGTGCCACGACAGAGTCGGGTCAAAACCAAATCATAAGTGGGTAATTACCATTTGTTCCAAGTTAGAGAATTAGCTAGATTCTTCGATTCTCCAAGAGGTTCCCCATCACAGAAGCAAGGAGCAAGCAAGGATCGGTACCTAACACTACCCACCAAGTCAGGCCCGGTAATCGCATGCGGGTCTTCTGACCGCGCTGAGGCCACATAACATGCCTATACCTAAATAAAGGATGACTAATGCAGTACGAGATTTAAATCATACACGCATGCTTTCAATAGGTAATAATATACAAAAAGACTGTAAAGGGCACCAGACAATGCCAAGTGGCATATCCTTCTCCTACTCCACCCCATTTTTCATGAGTGGACCTGGCTAGTACGGTACCCATTTCCTCGTGGTGGTGCACAAACCACGACATCATAGCATGCTTAACATCATAACTCATCACATCATAACATCATATCACATCATCATATCATCGCTTCCGCGATGGTACTGGGCTATCATATCATGCTCATATCGACTCGATTGACTTAGGGAAACCCGATGGGGCTGGGCTACCCTATGAACCTAGCAAAGACTCTAGGACTTCACAGATAACGACCGTTCTGTATTCAAACACAGAGTAACCAAATGCTCATTTCAATGCGATCCTAGCATGATACTACATGGCATGCTTTATTATGGAACACCTACACATTACATGACACATCAGGCAGGAGGTCCAAAAACAATAAAAACCTATAATCATGTCAATGCCATAAGCTACCGAACCAACCATTTCCTCTCGCTGGCTGTGACTCGTGGCCGCGAGGGCCGTGGTCGCGGCCGCGAGAGACTGTCCCGCGAGACACCTCTCGCTGCTGTGACTCGCGGATGCGAGGGCCGTGCTTATGCAACACCTACACATTACATGACACATCAGGCAGGAGGTCCAAAAGCAATAAACACCTATAATCATGTTAATGCCATAAGCTACTGAACCAACAATTTCCTCTCGCTGGCTGTGACTCGTGGCCGCGAGGGTCGTGGTCGCGGCCGCGAGAGACTGTCCCGCGAGAGACCTCTCGCTGTTGTGACTCGCGGCTGCGAGGGCCGTGGTCTCGGCCGCGAGAGGTCGTCTTCAACCTCTAGCTTGGGTTCTAACTCGCGGCGGTGACCATGGTTTCGCCGCGGTGAGTACAAACCTAGGTTTGTCCATTCTTGCTCGTTCTCGCTCGTTTCAAACTAGTTTCCATTTAAACTTATTTGAAAACCTTTCTAAATCAAAATACTTTGCAACCAACACAAAAATGACTCCAAACAAGACTAGAGGGGAGAGCGGAAGAGGGATTACCTAGCCTCTTAAAGGCTTTCAAAAAAACTTGAGAGAAGAAGGCCTTGGGGGCTTAGATCCGACAATTCCTGGCTACGACAGAGCCTAGGAAGGTTGAATGTGAGATAAAAGTGCAACTTTATTGAGAAACAACCTCTAAATCAGAAGATCCAAAGGAGGGAGTGTTTACCTTTGCACAAAAATGAGAAACGAGAGAAAAGAGGCTCGAATCCTCACCAACCCATGATGGATCTACGATTTCTTAACCTTGGAAGGTAGAGAAAGAAGTCAGGAACACACGACAACAAACGGATTCAAGAAAGGATGAAAAATGAAGGAAAAAGACACGATTTACCATGAAGACGGAGCTTCTGGGCTCGAAGTCACGGCGGCGAGGAAGAACGTCGCGGCTGTGAGGAAGAACACTCATTGCTGGATTCTTGGTCCCGACGGCGAGACAAGGGAGTCGCGACCGCGAGTTGCTCCCAAGATCCGGGTTTTTTTTTTAATCGGATTTGGCCTTCTAAACTCGATTTCGTAGTTGTTTTTGTGAGATTAAGACTTCTTGGGGTGGATTTGAGGTACCTTGGCTCAGAGAAACACAAAAGGAGGACTGGAGGAGAGAGAGTTGGGAGATTTTGATTCAAGAGGGGGAAAGTGAGGGTTTTTGGCTTAGGGTTTTTGGGAGGATAGTGGGATCTTCTTGGGAGTGTGGGAATCAGGTTTTGGGGGCTGATTTGAGAGGGTGAAAGTGAGGATCCACTTAGGGATTGGAGCATTATATAGTGGCTTCCTAGGGTTTAACTCACAAGAAGACAAAACCATTAATAGGAGAGAGAGAGAGTGGCGTGAGGTAGAGAGAGTGTGTGATTCCGCTGTTCCGACCTTGAATCCCGACATCCCAAAATCCGACCCCATTTCCCAAACTCATTTCCAAAGACATCCGAATTCCCCGAAATCAAGACCAAGCAACTAGGATTTAAAATCCGTCAAATTAAATCTTAAAACATGTCGGGATGTGTTTGCAAAACTTCTAAAAATGGAATTTGCTCGAGGACGGTTTTCCGAAACATGCCCTTTTTAGAAACTGAAATATCCGTTCTTTACAGGTTATGTACAACGCTAAATTTTTGGGTTCGATCGGGTTTTGGTTCGTGTGACTCAGTCAGGTTTGTCGGGTCGGGTCGGATCTTGCTAGCTCTAACTATGCGCATGTTTGTAACTGTCCATATTTATCACACTTTCAAGGAAGCCAACCGTGTCGCATATCATTTATCCCATATTGCCTATCAGAAATTGTTGAAGAGGTAAACAAAATGTTTCTTTTGTCCTCTACAGGCGGTCGGAAAAGAAAGAAATGGTTATATATTTAAGATAATTACGTATTTAATTTATTTTCTATGACTCAACTCCTCCAGTTGATTCTGTCTACTCGGGTTTTATCCTTTCAGATGCTCTTGTCTAGTTTGGCTGAACGGTCAAATTCTTTTCGGTTCCAAAAAAGGAAACTTTTTCCCAAATAAATTATGTGAATGCCCCAGCCAGGAATATGAAATGGGAATCGTGTTAGATTCATTTTATTTTTTTTGTTATAAGGCTGGATCCACTGTTCAAACACAAAAGATTAGGCTATTGTATAGAGGTTTCATTGATCCTTATATTTTGTCTTCATTTCACTCCTCAATCAATGTGAGATCCCAACACATCCCTCAAGTGCAACCAGTCTGGCCTGGTTGAAACTTGAAATTAGAAAAGCATCTTAATCTCTTTATATCTTACTTAATGATGTGTCTAGCATCTCAGTTTCTTAATAGCTAGCCCAAAGCAAGATAAACGGACTCGAACCGAACAAGCTCTGATACGATGTTAAATTACGAGAATCCTCGATCAGACCATACGAAAAGGGATAAATTATTAGCTTTCCATTTTGTTAATTGAGGTTTTATTCTTCCTATTGTTTCTTTGAAGGTGTCTAAGAAAGCGAATGTTAATATCTCCTTTCTTAAGTCTTCTTTCAAAATCCGCTTTGATTTCTTTTTTAATATTTTCTTTACCCGTTATTGTTGTTCCTATTTGAGTTGTAATTTCCCTTATCAATTTCTTACTTGGTCTTCCCCAAGCAACTTTATGGTGATATCTCGAGTTTGTAACTGACAATTGGAGATGCTTTGTTTTAGCTCGTTGGCTCCAATACATCTTGTGATATTGTATTATTTTTTCCTTTTTGTTTAATGAGCATTGTTGTTGTTGGTCACTTTTACTTTTTTGCCTTCGACTATTTTGGCTTTGTATTTCTATCAGTTTTCCCTCATTCTCTTTGAATTGTAGAAATATGTTCCCAAAATTTCTCTTGTTCCAATATTTGGTTAACCTTTTTAGAAGTTGGGTGTTCTTAACTAGTTGGAACATGTGTCATGATGTGTGCCTATTTTACCATGTTTCCCGCCTACTTGTATTCCAATTTCTGCCTATGTTTTATACTTTTGTATTAGGAAAGTATGAAATTTGTGTAGTTTATGTTTATTTGCAAGATGTAGAGGTCTACACAATTTTTGGTTTGATTTCGCAGGAATTAGAAGCATTTCGGAGAAATCTGGAGAAGCACTCGATGTGTATTGAAAGCCACTCGATATCGACTGAAGAAGGAGCTGAAATTGGCCAAGTGTTGGACGAAGCAAGCTACTGATGATTCACTCGACGTCTACTGACGTCACTCGACAACGAGTCATAAGGCCCACACTTAGAAGGCAAGAGAAAGAAAGCCACTCGATGTCCACTGCCTGACATCGATTCCTAAGGTTCACACTTAGAAGGTAAGAGGAAGAAAGCCATTCGAAGTCCACTGCCTGACCTGAGATCGAGTAGAGTCACTCGACATTGACTGAACCCTAGTCGACGTCAAGTGAAACCCTAGTGGGCCAAGATGCATTTTTGAGGTGTCCGAATGAGAAGAAGATTACTTAAGCACGGAGTGAAGATCTTTTATTCTCCTTAGATACTTATATTCTTATGGGTTAAAGTCCATTTACCCTAGGGAATTTTTATTAGTTTGATTTTCTTTGGCAATAGGATAGAGATTTCTTTCCTTGACTAACAATGATTGATCTATTATAAATAAAAGCATTAGCCCTAGGGTTTTAATCATCCAAGCACTTGAGCAATCATGTTTATAGAGTAGGAGTAGAGACAAAGAAAGGAAGCCGAGAGAGGGTTTGAGAGGTGGAGAGTTTTGAGTGTACTTTTTTTCGACAATTTCAATTCTAGTTTGTTTCTTTATGTCAATGATGACAGTTGCTATAATGAGGCATGCGTAGTTGTCCCACTTCTAGGGTTGGGGTGAGCCCGACGATAGCCATGTAAGTATGCTTAATTTATGATTCTTATGTGATTTTCATCTTCCAGCCTATATCCTATATGCTTAATCCACTGCGAGAGTAGTGGAAAATTCCATATTTATGATTTTGAAGCGAAAGTGGATCTATTATAAATTTGGATAGTAATTACGTTTTTCTTACGAGAGTTGGTTAACGCTAATTATCAAAAGGATAGAAATAATTAGAATTTTATGCGAGAGTCTCAATGTTTCTATTCATTGGTGACGAGATTTATCTATTTCGATGAAAAGCCTATATCTTTCATGATTTTAGTATGTCGCTTACATGGTTATTTCTGTTCACGATTCGCATCCATCCTTACATTCTTTGACCGTTCTTTGCCGACGACTTTTGTTTTTGTTTTCTACATTATGACTCGAGATCATCTGCCCTTCTGTCAATATCGAGTGGACCGACCCGACGTCTAGTGCCCTTTAGTCGATGTCGATTGCCTTTGGTGTAGGACGAACGTCGATGGCACTTTCGCCCTTTGCCAAATAGTAATAAAATCCTAACTCAAACCTCAAAACCAATAGATTAGTAAACCAATGACTTGATAAACCAAACAAAGACTCCTATGAGAAAAACAATTACTTGTGACAAATTGCTAAGGAAGTAAAGTAACCAACTTTATGATTGCAAAATAATTGATAGTAAAGTAGAGAATATATTTCACCTGTAATTCTCTGACAATGGTTGACATTCATGGTCCTAGGATTGATTCATCAATTATTCATACACATATGTCTACTTGACTAAAGTTGAAGGATCTATAGGGATACAATCACCTTATTCAATATCAGTAAAGAATAACATTAAAGACTCAAGTAATTAGACCAATTGGCATATCGATTGAATGCAATTAGAGACAAATAGGCGCAAGCCAACATCAACCCTAATCGATCCTTATCAATATAGATCAATCGAAATTATCCACTACAAAGACAAATAAATATCACTACTTTAATGCCTTCGTTTGCTATCAAGAATACAACAACGAATTCATAGCTAAGATGCAATTCCTAACATGGTGATCAATAATACAAAGGAACACAAATATAATCAATAGGCACAAGATGATAAATATGAATATGAATAACTAAATAGAATCAAATCCTCATAATCCAAACAACCATGTCTTTGAATCACAAGCGAAACTGTGAGTTTAGCAACTCATAGGCCGAAAACCTCTCTCTCTAATTGTGTTCATTGTCTCACAACTCTTATTATTCTCTACCTAAAATCAATGGAAATAACCTAATAAATCCTCATAAAGAGTCGTGCAAACCCTAGAAATAAAATAATATTATAATAGGAAATAGAATCTTCGGATCCAAATCACAATCGCTGGAACCGGCATCATGGCGGGCGCCGCCTAAAGCACGGTGGGTGCCACCCTTCACAGTGACAGTTTTTCCTTCTTTTCTTCATTGTGTGCTTCCTTGCTCCTCTAAAGCCTCTTTCTTAGCCTTCATATGCTCCAAAACATGTCTCTTAAGCTCTTCTAAGATACCTTCCAAGGTTGGAATGTAACTCTGTAGAATAAACACTAAAAAGGCGTAAATTCCGAACTCGAATACTTCATAAGCAATATATGAAACTAGACTAAAACATATGCAAAACTCCTATCTAAATGCAATAAGAAATACCTATAATGCCTATATGAAATATGCATTATCAAATCCCCCAACACTTAACTCTTGCTTGTACTCAAGGAACCATAAGACAAAAACATCATCTATAGATCCCATAGGAGATTCTTTCACAATTTTACCCATCAAAAGCAACATCATCATTAGTGCAAATATAATCAAGGCATATAAATGTCGTAACATGTATATATGGGATCAAGTTGCTTGCATGCTCAAAAATCCAACCTCACCAAGGATAATGTGTATCTCTCACTCTCATGTGTTTAGGTTTTAAGCATACACTCACCTCAATTCCATATACAAGCATCAAATCAAATATTGACAATTATATCACAAAATCTCCACCAGATATGTCAATGCAAAAATAAGAACACCAAGAGGACTTTCGCTCAATGGAAACCTTCGTAGAAGATCCCATTCGACAGGGTTGTAATGGGGCTTGGTAAGAAACATAAGGGAAAGGAATTGTATTTGATCATGTGGTATTATAAATTCTGAGAAAATAAGATTCCAACAACTCCCAACATAACACAAACCAACTCAATAGTACTCAAGCTCACATAAACACAACATCTCAAAATATAACATAACTCCGAAATCCTCCTAAATCACAACTCTCAAAATATATAAATAAACTCATAATTATCCAAAAATCATCAATCTCATCATCATATCATCATCTCATACTCATGTATCTACAACATCCAACCAATCTAACTTTCGACCCACATAATTCCAATTCTTCCTCATTATGCAAAAATAAATAAACATGGCTCTTATTCACTTTTTTTTTTCGAACTATTTTTTTTACTTGAGCCGAAATCCATAAGGATAAAATGCCTAAAAAAGAGGGAACTAATAAGCACATGACATTACATCTTCTCTAAACCATAAACCATAAAGCTCACACTTTAGCTTCTTTCCTCATCAACTCCAAAATAAATTCCATAACCCACTCAAAATCTCAATTTCCCCGGAAAAGGGTAAGACCCATCATAGGGTAGGAATAATATAATTCTGTGGAGCTACAAATAAAATAGGCTAAAGGCTCAAATTGGCTTCAAAGTAAGATATAACATAAGGTAGACATGGATAAAATGTGGCTTAAAAAGTTGCCTCTATCATTTGAAATTATCAAACAATGATCATGTATATAATCGGCCTTGAAAATATATAAACATGTCAATACTCAAAGATAAATGCACATGAAGAGTAAATCACACAGGCTCTAGGGCACCTATCTTAATCTTGGACCAGATTGATAAAGACATTATACTCACACTGACTCCCAAGTCACTTAAAGCATTAAATCAATATTGACCAAATCCAATGGTTATAGCAAACTTACCTGGATCTGGCCTTTTCTCAAGAACATCCATCTGGATGCACTCCTCTGCGATCTCAGCCATTGACCGCTTTTTGCTTAGAATCTCTTTTAGGAACTTGACATAGGATGGCATCTCATTAAGAGCTTCAGTGAAGGGTATGGTGACGTTGAGCCTTTGAAGCATCTTGATGAAGCGCTGGAATTTCTTCTCTGCTGGATCCTTTGGAGATTTCGTCGGGAAAGGCAGCTTTTTCTTCGGTGGAGGTGCAGAAGTCGAGTGGAGGGGGTCGATATCGAGTGTTGTCTGGTCGATATCGGCTGGACTGGTCGATTTCTGGACTGGCTGGGCGTGCTGGTTGATATCAACCATGGTCTCCTCGATATCGACCAAGTTCTGGTCGATGTCGACTGGTCTGGTCGATGTCGAGGAGTCCTCTGCAGCCTTCTCCTTCGTCGTTTGCTCGGGCGTTTGCATCTGTCGTCCACTCCTTAGGTTCATGGCAGCCACCTGTCCAGTAGATTTACCCTTAGGGTTAGGTTTAGAGGTTCCAGGGAGCGTAACTGATTGTCTAGGGACGGACGCCGCCATTTGGCCAATCTGTGTGTCAATCGATTTCCTCCATATATCGATTTCCCCAAGCCTAGAGTTGACACCGTACAGATGAGTGTGGATGGAATTGATGGACTGCTTGGTGTCTGAATGGTTCCTCCCCATCTCTTCAAGGATGGTTTGTAGGTCATCCTTCTTACCTTCTCTGTCAGGGTGACCAAGAGCTTTGTAGGGAGGGGGATTCTAATGCTAGGGCTGGCGATAGTAGCTCCAGTTCTGGTTCTGATGTGGCCCTGAGTAGTGTCCCCCCGCATACCTTACCTCTTCGTGGGTCTCTCCTTGATGTACTTGATCGACGTGTGGGCATGCAATAGTGTTGTGCCTCACAGACCCACATTCCAAACAAGGTTTATCTTTAGAGAGGAATTTAACTTGTTTGGTAAGACGACATACCTAATCGTTGTGGAACTGGTCCCTGACGTCTGGATCAACTTCCTTTGGTCGCACATACAACGGCATAGATGGGGCAGGCCTTTCATACCTTTCGTCAGAAGCGTTCGCAGAAGTCTCATAGATGTTGTCGTAGTTTGCCAATGTCTCAAATACCTCCCATGCTCGGCGTGGAGTGTATCCAAGATACTCATAGTTGGTGTAGCTGTTGATCCGATCCTTGGTAGGCGCATCAAGACAATTAAAGATTATCTCCTGGATGATGTAGGGCGGCTGTCCATGAGTAGGACAGGATTTCAGAAGCCTCTTGTAGCGCTCCCAGACTTGTGCTAAAGGTTCCCCTAGCTTTTGTCTGAAAGTCGTGATCTGTTGCTTGAGGGCAGCTGTCTTTGCAGGAGGAAAGAACTTGTTGAGGAATAGGTCCTTTAGTTTATTCCAAGTGCGAATTGATCGTGCAGGCAATCCTTCCAGCCATTGTTGGGCTATTCCTGCAAGGGACAAATGAAAAGCCTTTAGTTTTAAGTATTCAAGATTAGCACCATCAGTTATAGCTTCGCAGAAGTCTATAAAAGTGGTGACATGCTCTAAAGGACATTCATTAATTCTTTTCCTAAATTGACTCCTTCTAATTTCAGTAATAAAAGAAGGGCGAATTTCAAAATTAATAGCAGGAAGAACGATCACTGATTCTGGAACTTCTAGAGTAGGATGCAGATATTCCTTTGCGTTGGCTGGGATGTGCCCAATCCGCTCCTCAAGTCCCTTCTCGCGTTGACTTCGCGATCTACCCTTGCCTCCCACCGTTGTTGATTATGTGCATATTCCGCCTCTCGTCGGGCGTGTTCAGCTTCTATGTTGGTGAGTGCCTCAATCTGTTGGCGGAGTTGCTCAAGCTCTTGTGCAGGTGTGAGCGGGCCCGCATTCTTGTTGACGGATGTTGACATGAGTCTCCTCCTAAGCCTTTGCTGAAGGTGGAAAAATCGCTCAGGCTCGAGAATAGGGTCTATAGGCGTGCGATCAGTTCTTCGCATGCACCTGACAAGCAAAAAGAAAAAGCAAGTAAAAGGGAACTAAAAAGTAAAAACAAATATCAAGAAAGGAAAAGAACTAAAAAGGGCGCGATTGATAGCTTCCCCGACAACGGCGTCAATTTGTTGTTGCAGGAGGATGTCTCAAGTATGAAATATAAATAAAATATAAAGCAAACTGACTCCTTGTCTCGGCAAATAAATACAAGACTTCCTCCCGTTGTAGTAGAAGGTAGTCAGGATCGATCCATGATGAAGCGTGTCAGCGCCCGCCTTTTCAGTTCTGTAAACTCAGCAGAAAACCAACCAGACAAACACCAAACACAAAAGAAAGAAGAAAAATAATGCAAAGACAGAATTTTGGTCGATATCGACCTACTGTTACTCGATATCGACTCAGAAAATCGACCACCAGAACTCAATTTCGACTCAAAACAGAAACAGAACACAAGTCAAAAACTTGGTCGATATCGACCTAGGGTACTCGATATCGAGTTGGAAAATCGACTTGCGGAAACTCGAAATCGACTTGGCAGAAACTTAAAACTTGAAACTTTATGAAATAAATCAATAAAATAAAGACTTCCAAGATCAGGGTTTCAACACCACAACGATAACCATGTAAAATAACACATAAAGGCATAAAAGATCATGCTTTTCATCAAATAACTTTCGTTATTAACAAATAGAAATATAGAGGCTTTCGCATAAACCCTAATTGTTACTAACCATTTTCACATAATTAATCCAAGTTGTATTAAGATCACTTTCGCTTCAATAACAAAAACAAGGATCACCTTCAACTTTCGCAAAAGAATCATGCTCATAGGGATAGAAGATAAATTCGCATCAAAAGATTGTACCTTTATCGCATCACCTCACATGGCTACCGTTGGGCTCACCCCGACCCTAAAAGTTAGGTGGCAACTCACTCTTCATCATAAAGAAAGACATTCATAATAAAAGGGAACTAAATTGCATTAATAAAATCAAAGAAAGCTTACAACCAATCGAAGACAAATCTGCTTTCGCCTTTCCAACTCCTCTTGCCACAAGCTCTCTCTCTCTACTCTCTCTATGTAACTAATTGTAACTGAAATTGAATAAATTATGATCAGCCCCTAAGGCTCTATTTATAGGCTTCTTTCCCTAGATAATTAGGAAAAAAACTCTATCTATATCTATATCTATATATATCTATCTACTTACTTAAAGATTAAATAATGGAATAAAAGAAATAAATCAACAAGGACTATATCTAATGTAGGTAAATATCTCTTCCATCTTGATAGATCTTGATAGAATTTGATCTTGTGGATATCTCCATTAGACTTTGGATAGAATCTTAACAAGAACTCGGACAAGCGCGAAATCGGCCACTGGGGTGTCACTCGATATCGACTAAGGTCAGTCGATATCGACCTGCAACTTTCAGCTTCTTCTTCCTTGACTCGATTTCGGCTACATGATGCAATATCGACTTGATAGTACTCGATATCGAGTTGATTTACTCGATATCGACTTGAATCTTCTGCTCCCAGCTTCACGGGTCGATGTCTGGATTCTGCTCGATTTTTGGGTTACTCGATATCGAGTTGTTGTACTCGATATCGACCAAATTCTTCAGCTTTTCTCGATTCTTGGCTTTCTGGTGAATATCGACTGTCCACTCGATATCGACATAGGGTACTCGATATCGACCAGTCCGTGTCGACTCAGTTTTCTTGCTTCCAGCTCGATTTGTCCTGGTTCCGCTACTCCTTGACCTTGGACTTTCTGTAGTTGTCTTCGAGCTTTTCCTCCTTTCTGTGAACTGCTGTAAATTACCTCGATTTCTGCGAAATTAAACAGAAACTGGTGTAGATTCCATAATTTGGCAAATAAACATAAACTACATAGAATATGTACTATTCTAGCCCATATGTATGAAATGCATGCAGAAAACGATATAAAAGTAAGTATAAAACATGGTAAATTAGGCTCACCACATGCCTCAACCCACTTAGACACATAATCAACCACAAGCAAGATGTAGACATTCCCAAATGAACTAGGAAAGGGTTCTATGCAATCGATACCCCAGACATCAAAGATCTCACAAACCACTATCAAAGTTAATGACATCTCATTTATGCCTAAAATATTTCCTGTGCGCTGACATCTATCACAAGTTATGCAGAAAGCATAAGCGTTACAAAAGATGTGAGGCCACCAGAATCCGGCTTTCAGGACTTTCCTAGTTGTCCTCTGTGGTCCAAAATGTCCACCGCTTGGATGTGAATAACAGAATCTCAAAACACAAGTTTCCTCATTGTCTGGAAGACATCGACGAGCAATTCGATCAGCGCAGAGCTTCCATAGAAAAGGATCATCCCAAACATAGTAACGGGCATCGTGCCGAATTTTATCCTTCTTAGCTTTCGGACAATTTGAAAGGAAGATTCCAACCACAAAGTAATTAACAACATCAGCAAACCAAGACTTCTTAGTTTGAATACCCATAAGCAAAGCAGGTGGCTCATTGTAATTCTCATCAAACAAATCGTAACCTAACAGATTGTCAAAGCGCCAGGCGCCGGTGTGCTTAGTGTCATCACATGATGAAATCCTCATCAATCCTCATCGTAACCCAACAGATCGTCCTAGCCTCTCTGGTTGCTCTCCCCCACCATCAATTCTTTAAATCCTACTTAGGTGGTCAGCCGCCAACTTTTCTGCTCCTTTCTTATCTCTGGTATCCTAATTGAATTCTGTCAGGAGTAGAATCCCTCGAATTAGCCTAGGTTTTGCGTCCTTTTTTGTCATTAAATAACCAAGTGCTGCATGATCGTTATAAATCACTACCCTATCACCCATCAAATAAGGATGAAACATCTCTAGAGCAAATAGCAGGGCTAGCAATTCCTTATCTGTAGTAGTGTAATTCCACTGGACCATATTCAACATCATAGAAGCATAATATATCACATGAGATGCTTTCTCAACCTTTTGTCCCAAAACAGACCCAACAACGTAATCACTATCATCACACATCAACTCAAAGGGTAAAGTCCAAATAAGAGCTTGAATAATAGGTGCTGAAGTCAACTAATTCCTCAACTCATGAAAAGCGTTCTTACAACTATTGTCAAACACAAAGGATACATCTTTCTAAAGGAGTTCACATAATGGTGAGGTTATCTTAGAAAAATCTTTGATAAACCTACGATAAAATCCTGCAAGACCTAAGAAAGAACGAATTTCACGCACAATAGTAGGATAAAGTAAAGATTGAATAAGATCTATCTTCGCTTTATCTACCTCAATGCCCTTGTTGGACACAATGTGACCAAATACAATCTCCTGTTTAACCATAAAATTGCAATTTTCAGAGTTTAAGACTAAATTGGTTTCAACACACCTCTGAATCACTAGTGATAAATGATGCAAACAAGAATCAAAATCATTCCCATGAACAGTGAAATCATCCATAAACACTTCAATGAAATGCTCAACATATTCAGAAAATATACTCATCATGCATCTTTGAAATGTACCAGGCGCATTGCATAATCCAAAAGGCATCCTACTATAAGCAAAAGTACCAAAAGGACATCTAAAAGTAGTTTTCTCTTGGTCTTCAGGTGCAAAAGGAATTCGAAAATATCCAGAATAACCATCTAAAAAGCAATAATAGGACCGGTCGACAAGGCGTTCAAGCATTTGATCAATAAAAGGCAAAGACAAGTGGTCCTTACGTGTTTCAGCAGTGAGGTTGCGATAGTTAATGCAAATCTCCAACCAGTTTGTACCCTCATAGATACCATCTCACATTCCTAGTTTTCAGAGACTATGATACCTCCCTTCTTAGGGACCACTTGTGTAGGACTAACACATTGACTATCAGAAATAGAGTAGATCTTACCTGCCCGAAGGAGCTTTAAGACTTCCTTTTTGACGACCTCCATCATAGGTGGATTCAACCATTGTTGAGGTTGTCTTGTCGGCTTCCATCATCCTCCATGAGTATGCGATGCATACACAATGTGGGACTGATTCCTTTGATATCAGCAATGGTTCATCCCAAGGCAGTGCTATGTTCCCTAAGGACATCTACCAACCTTTGTTCCTGGTCAAGAGTAAGCTTATTAGATATAATCACATGAAGTGTATTACCCTCTCCCAAAAATGCATACTTCAAATGATAAGAGAGGGGTTTCAATTCAACTTCAGGCACCTAAATGAGAGACGGAAGAAGTTTCTCACAGGAAGGACTCAATGGTTTAGTTTTATGAGAAGGAGACCAACTCCCTGAATTGGCATCCATAGCCACAGACAATTCCTGTAGGTTGTTAAGCAAAGCATAATCAAGAGATAACTCCCCTAAAGAGGATTCCAAAATAACCTATAGATGGCCATAACGATCAATACTCATAATATGTTTAGTGAATATATTAACAACATCAACCAGATTCAAAGAATATGCAGCAGATTTCCCATTAGGGATCAAATACTCAACCTTTTTCCCATCAACTTCCACATTTGAGGACCCAGCATAACAATCAATTTTTGCCTTTGCAGTTCACATGAAAGGTCTACCTAGTATGATAAGTGTTTTAGGTATACCAAGTCCCATATCAATAACATAAAAATCAGCAGGGAAAATCAAATCGTCAACCATATTCAACACATCTTCAACTACCTCCTTAGGATGAAGTTGAGAGCAATAAACAAGCTATATAACAACCCTAGTTTCATTTAGATGCCCTAATCCTAACTCATCATATAATATGTACGATATCACATTAATAAATGCCCTAAGATCAAGCATGGCAGTTTTGAACTTAACTTCTCCAATCGTACAAGGAAGAGTAAACATATCTGGGTCTCCGCACTTTTCAGGCAATCACTTTTAAAAACCATTGATAAATTTTCTTTTTGTTCCTTACCTTCTTTTTCCTTCTCTCATTGTGTTCTTTTGGTCGTGCATACTTCCCGAAGGAATTTTTCATATCGAGGGACAGATTTAATTAGATTAAGGAGAGGAATGTTTACCTGGTACTTAGTGAAAGTGTCGAATAGTTCCTTCTAATTTTCCCACTTATGATCAAGGTTAAAGGCTCTTGGAACCTCAAATGAACACTCCTCTGATGATTTCTCCGTGGATGGATCAACGTCAGAAATCGGACCACTCACTGACAGGAGCAGCGAGCGCCGATTTTAAGGGCGGCGGGCGCCGTTCAACGTTGATCTATTTTCCGAGTTCCCATAAGCTTCATCATCCATGACCATCATCTTCTTAGGCTCTTCTTCTAAATTTCCAGCGGATAAATTAACTTCTTTTTCCTCTAAGAACCATAAACAACATCTGGTAGATGTAAATAATGTTTTTTTTACATGTTTGTTTTGGAGGAATATGTGTTTGTGTTGCCTCCTCCTGGTTATCTAGTACCTTCTATTATGGTTTGCAAGCTTGATGATTCTCTATACTATTTGAAACAGGAAAGCAAGCAATGGAATCATGAACTCACTAAATTCCTCACTAAGCTTCGTGTTATACAGTCAAAGCATGATTATAGCTTGTTCACTAAAGGCAAAGGCTCTTATTTGATTATTGCTCTTGTGTATGTTGATGATATGCTTCTGTTAGGTAATTCATCTTTAGAGATTGCAACGACTAAACAAGGTTTGTATCATGCCTTCAAAATTGAGGATCTTGGATTGGCTAGAGATTTTCTTATATGGAATCTCAATAAGTTCTTCTAGTATTTTGTCCAATCTGATGAATTGTATCTTAGATATTCCTAAAGATACTGATATGCTTGATTGCAAAATTAGTAAGTTTCCTATGCAGCACGGGGTCAACGTAACTATTGAACGCGAGGATGTGTTTCCTTATCCAAACAGATATAGGCGTATTGTTGGGAGATTACTGTATCTTACATTGACTCATCTAGATATTTCCTATACAGTGCAACAGCTGAGTCAGTTTTTACAAAATTCTCCGTAGAAATCTCAAAGGGACTTTCAATTTGTCATTATCCTACCCTGTTATTTCATATTTGTCTCTCTTAGCATATAATGATGCAAATTAGGCATCATGTGCATATAGTTGCAAATCTTTAATGTGTTATTGTGTGCTCCTTGGTTCGTCAATGATTTCTTGTAAGAAAAAGAAGCAAAAGGTGGTTTCTAAATCCTACGGAGAGAGTGAATATAGGGCTATGTTAGCTACTGCAACTGATTTAGTTTGGCTTACTAGTTTGCCTACAGATTTGTGTGTTAATGTTCAATTGCCTATTGTGTTACACTGTGATAATTGATATGCTCAACACCTAGTTGCAAACCCTGTGTTCCATGAGAGAACTAAGCACATTTGTAGATTGTCATTTCATAAGAGACATGGTTTATGATGGTTTCATCAATACTTCTCATGTACTTACTACTCTTTTACCAGAAGACATTTTGACTAAGGCATTAGGTACAGCTCAGTATCGCTTCTTATGTTCTGAGCTTGGTCTTGTCACACCAATCATAAGTCTAGCTTGAGGGGGATATGTGGAATATGCAAATCTATATGGGTAGCTAGGAGATTTGTTATGATGTAATAAAATAAAACAAACAGGGGCATTTTAATCTTTTCTGTAGGAGTTTGTTAGAGTAGTTGTTGGGGTAATCTTCTTCTATAAATAGGTAGGAGATGTTTTTTCATCTAGATCAAGAACTTGAATTCATTGTTCAATCAATCTGTTTTGTGTTCTATGTTTTGCTCTCATGTTCATAATCACTTCTTGATTCTTCACAAAATTGTTTAAATAAGGTAAGGGTTTCATGTTGATGAGACATGTAGCAGTCATGACAAAATGTCCCTAGAAGGGTAATGGAAGGTGTGATTAAAACATCAAAGATCTTGCAACCTCAAAAAATGCTTTTGTTTGTGTTAAACAACCCCGTTTTGTTGAGGGCTGTCAACATAAGATAATTTGTGTGTAATTTCCTTGCTAAGAAATAAAGAAGTGAATTTCTTGTCTAAAAATTCAACTATATTGTCTGATCTGGTGATCTTGACATTAGGAAGCAAAATGAGTTTACACGTATAAGTACTACTAGAAACCTTGTGATGACCGAAAGAAATCACTCATATTTTTCACAAGAAACAACTAAGAACGTCTAGTAAAATCATCAACAATGGTGAGAAAAAAAATTCAAAAACCATCACAAGTAAGACAATTATAGAGTCCTCAAGTATCAATATGTATAAGATCAAAAGCACGAAGAACTTTAGAGCTAGAAGAATTAAAAGGTAGTATGTGTTGCTTAGCCTTTGGGAATATTTGACATATATGAGTAGGTTTTACACAACTAGTCATGAAAGGAAGAGAATAAAATTGATCTAAAGAAACATGTTCGAGTCTGTAATGCCACAACTCATGATTTTCTATTGAAAACAATGGAAACAAAAGAAGGTGTGCCAATAAAGGTATGAATAACTTGCTTATCAGATAGTGAATGGTTGATCACATATAAGCCTCGTTCTTCTTTACTAACTAAAATTGACCTCTTCATCCAATAATCCTGGAGAAAACAAGAATCAGACGTGAAGGAAATAACGACATTCAAGGCTTTAGTTAACTTCCTAATGGAAAGCAAATTAAAAGAAATCAAGAACAATAAGGACATCTAACGGAAGAAAATCGTTGTGTCTCCTATCAAAATATAACTCAAACCTACAAATTAGTATACCAAGTAAGAGGTCGATCCCACAGAGAATCTAGTATTTCTGAGCAATGTGTATTTATCAATTATTTAAAAGGGGGGTTTTGATTGATTGAAATAAGAGAGAAAACAAAATAAACTATAAACAGATTGATTCAAAGCAATTTAGAGAAGATCGATCTACCAACAACTATCCACTTTATTTGGTTGAATTGATATTGTAACTTCCTCTTGTCTTTATAGGTTTCCTATGAATGTCCTTGTCCCGGCCTAATATAGTTACTAGTCTAATCAACCCTATCTCATGAGCAGTCCCTCAGAGAAGGATGTAACCCAATCGATAGCTTTATGTTCAGAGATTAACCAAGGTATTTGTAGTCCCTCAAAAAGAGATTTAACAGCACATTCAACTTCCTACCCATCCAATTAGTTCAATCATCCCTAAAGGGATAAGTTTGCCACTTGGGTTAAGGTTTACAATTAGAAATCTACTAAACCCTAGGAATTAAATTGATTCTACCAAGTTGATCATGCAAGATAGAATAAAGCAATCAAACATTCAAGCACAAAGAAGTTGAAACGTTCAATATAGGAAATAAGGAACAAGATTCAGAAACTCACAACTCAATCCAAAGAAAACTTTAAATTGCAAGTAAAACGGAGAGAGTTTCGCCGCCCATGGCGAACACCGCTCTCGATCTCCAACTAAAATCGTCTTGAATCCTAATCTAATGAATAAATGGAAACCTAGGGCTAAGCCCTCTCTAATTTCACGCAAATTTCGTCCAAGAGTTAGCCTTCCAAATGATAGATAAAAAGGTCTAGGATAGAACAAAACCGTCGCTGCGAAAAAACCCTAAACGCCTCGCTGCTAGAACATGCGGCGGCCGCTGCCTGAGTTTTCTGTCGCTAAATATGCGGCGGCCGCTGCCTCTAATGCGACGACTGCTTCATCTGGGTTTTACAGTAAATGCAGGTTGAATCAGCTCACGTCGTCAACATGAAAGTCGTAGCTCTATGAAAGAGCTTTCTAACGCATGGTCAGAATAGTCAATCGAACAACTAAGGCCTCTAGAAAGTGCAAAACAACTTCAGCAAGTCTGGCGACAACTTTTGCAGACTCGTTCTTCGTTTAGGCTTGCTTCTTCTTCGATCAACTAGACATCCTCATTTAATGCGTCGTCAACCCATGTATCCTCCTCGGATCCACAGTTGCCTGAAATAATCAATAAAAGTATGTAGATTCCGACTCCACCGACATAGAGATCAAATATGTATCATAACTAAGCTAAATGCAACCTAATATTACCATCTAAATGCATGCTATCAACATCAATAAGAGTAATGTGTGAAGGTAAAGTAACACCACCCAGATAGAAATAAAAGACTAATGTTCATTTGGCATCGTAATGGTTGTGGAATGGCGAGAAGAAGCAAGGTTTTCAGGAAGAGAAATATGGGGTGTAATGTGGTCGGTTGCAGCAATGTCAAGAATCCAATTGGAAAAAGAGAAATGAGAAGGAAATTGAGATACATTACCAAACATTATGGCACGAATTCAATGGATGCGAAGCACAAATAGCTAAGCAAAGAGAGCAACTAAGAATATATTATTCTGATGTGAGCATGGTGGAAGATGAAGAAGCAATCGGATGGTGTAACATCAGTCGGAAGAGAGTTTGCAAGAGCTTTTTGGTGATTGAAATCGGGTGGATATCCATGGAGCTTCCAATAGTGATCGATAAGGTGACCTATATGCTTGTAGTGCTCACGGAAATAAACACATTTTCCATAAGAGTTTCCTATGGAGGAGGAGGAGGAGGAGGAGGAAGATCCATGATATCCTCCTCTTAAACTAGAACCAAAATTAGAAGCATTTCCTTTGGTACTAGAAACAGCTAGAGCAGTTAATTCACTCTCAATAGCATTACCAAAAGTATTTCCAGAGTTGTGATAGAATGTTGTTCCTCTTCTTGTGTTACCATCTAATAGACAATCCTAAGAGATCGAGGTAGATCAATCATAAAGATGTGTGCTCTAACAGCAAGGAAAGAATCGTTTAATCTCATTAGAAACTAAAGAACATGTTGTTCTTCAAGAAGAGCTACAATGGAAAAATTGAACTGCAAATGCACAATTTCCATTCAACGTGTGACTTATATTCATCCCAAGTCCATCGGTACTTTGTAAAGAATGCTTTAATAAACAATGTGTTTTGATAAAGCGAATGTAAATCACGTTGTGCCTAATAGAAACGAGTCTTATTTGGCCTGCCAATTTGAGATTCCAATTCCTTCTAGATCAAAGTTGTAGAACAAAGATAAAGGATGGACTCTGTGATTTCTTTGTGAATGGAGTGCAATAACCAAGAGATTGCCATGTTATTGCAACGTTCCCACTGATGACTGAGTGAAGATCCATGAACAGGTTTTCTGCAGTCGTTAGTGACGAAATCAAGCTTATTTTTTGCTAGGATAGAAATGTCAACATATCGCCATCTATCAATGTTGTAAATTGCGATCGTTGATCTTGTTCGTAGCCAATACATAACGCGGATGATCGGAATGATGTAAGAATCATCGGAGGAGTCAAGATGGTCAAGAAAATGTCGTGGATCTGGTGCGACCATGGAAGAAACAGAGAAAATAATGAGAAAGAAATAGAAAAATTAAAATGAAATTGAGATTTATATATTGAAAGCATTTGTGATGATCTTGCAAATTTGATACCATGTTAAGTTGTGATCATTGAACTCAATTGAAGAAAGGATAAGAGGAAGATCAAAGAGGAAAAAGATTCAAAGGAGAAAACCATAAACTTCTTTACAGAGCTCTGTTATGAGTTTATTGATTCGAAACTTCTGTATCAACGAGCACCTCTATTTATACAATGACAATTCTCTTAGAAACGATTTCGGATAGGAATGAGGTCATCATATTTCTAACAACTTTGACTAATTCTAATTGTCTAATTAGTTTTGGTTTAAGCTAATCATGATTTAATATCAATCAACTATTGGACTACCGAATAAATTGTGTACGAAGTTGAGAGTACTACATGAAAAATGTAAAACCGTTTGACAATAATTATATGAAATTCACATATATATAATCTCAATATTACCGTGCAAGCATTTGCTTTATATCTTGTATTTAGTGGGGAAAAATTGTAATCAAAATGCGACAAATGGAGACTTCTTCTTTGTTAGTATAATGCCTAGCTAGCTAGCTAGCTTGCATGAAATATTTGATTGTCTTTATAAATTTGTATTTATACTGTTAGATAACAAAACCTATAGAGTATAAATAAAACGTTGAGGCGTTTTGTCTCTCTATATATATATTGGCCATGAAATTGGGCTTTTTAATAATTGGGATAGTGGACATATTTTGTTTTCTTTCTAAAGACCCCATTACAATTTTAACAAGCTAGCTAGCTAACTAGCCAAGAAGCTAGCTAATAGCTACCTAGTAATCTTCCAAAAAATATGAGTATCCTTTGAATTAATTCATATGTTTCGATTATGATATTAATTATATTTTCCTTTGTATTGCAAAATTATATATTTTTTCCCCTCAACTATGTTTTTCTTTTAAAAATTAGTTGGTGATTAAATTAAATTGGAGTGTATAATGTATAGGGATAAAAAAAAGTAATTATCGTATAATAAGACCTAATTGATTAAATATCAATCATTCGAGATTTATTAGCTAAATCTCCACCGATTACCCCAAACACCTGCTCGTGTCTCTCAACGAACCCATCTCGCTCAACAATCCCCCTAGTTTCCCTCGCGAATGTCCACCTCCCAATTTTGCTTCACAATTTCGATTGTATTCATTTGTCATCATAACATCAGCACATATTCTTGATTGTATTCGTGAGTTTGTCAACACATATATAACCGATAGATAGCTGACAAACGATGAAACGATGACAAAATGAACTCGGTATGATAGATAGCTAAAAACACAATGACAAGAAGCTGGCAAACGATGAAACAATGACAAAATGAACCTAGTATGACAGATAGCTGACAACACAATGACAGAAAGTACACAAACGATGAAACTTAAGCTGACAATATCAGCATATATATAAATTCGTTTGTCATCAAATTATCAGCACAATGACAGATAGCTGACAGAACGATGAAACAAAAGTTGTCAAAGAATGATACATAATTGACAAAAGCATGAAAAATATAATCATATTGCACATATTAAAGTAGTGTAATTATCAGTATATATATAATATCCCTACCATATACCGATGTTTATCAGGATGCACATACCATATAATCCCACTACAATATAATATCAGCAATGTAAATATATTAATATCAGTAGTGTAATTTTCCTAAAATTTGAAGCTTTGGGTCTCCTTCATAAGATCTACACACATTAGTTTGTGATAATAAAGTTTAATTTATCTTGAGTAAACATATTAATATATTAAACACAAGAGCTTCAATTGCCTTGATGATAAAAATATCACAACAACACCTGCAAAAAAATACGTTGGATATAGAAGGTTAATAGTTACTATATATTCTGACAAATGTAACTATAAAAGTAACAAAATATACATACCCAGTTTCATCATTAATAGTATTAACAACCCTTTCTACACTGAATGATGGTGTTGCTTCAAGCTTATTGTAAATTCCACATTTCCATAAATGATGATGCATACACCAAGTTAAGCCTCATAAAGCTTCCTTGATTGCCTCATCATCATTAGTGTGCTTGTTACAATCATACACCAGAACCTTCCTCTCTGCAATGTTTATCTCTAGCGCTAATCAATGCTCATTTTTAATATTGTAGGGTGTGTATATCTTGGTTGCATTGCTCCAATCTTTCCCAAAATCAACAAGGAACATACTAATAAAAAAATTTGCAATATATTCCGGAACATCAGAAGCTACATCATATGAATAAACAGTACTAGGTTAATAATATTGATATACAACCCAACCCAATATAACAACATCCTGAGATTCTGAAGGATGTTCTAATATTCTCTTCTGCATATGATAGAGAGCTTCCCCGATATGCTGACAATGCAAATTACACATGTTTAGTAGATTATCATCATGAAAATGTTTTTTTTATTTATAATAGAATATATGTGTGTATGTGTGCGCGCGCGTGCGTGCGTGCGTGTGTGTGTATACATACTTATATTTCCTTCCAAAACATTGTTTTCTCGCACAGACAACTTTGAAAATTTCTTCATCCGAAAACCCCTCATAGCCCTTCACAACAAAATCCCTGTTATACACTAAAAAAAAAGACAACATATCATAAATATTAATATAACTAAACAAAACTGCAGAATAAAAAATAAGCACCTGTTCCCCTTGATGTACGAGTACAAAAAAAAATTATCATCTTTGGATAATAAAGACTTTGAAGCATAGTATTTCGGAATTTTTCCCTTCTTTCCAACTTCAAAGGGACTTAAAGAAAAATTGTTTACTGGAGATATACGCTTTGATTGCCTTAATTGTTCAATTTCATGGTGAACTTGAGGATGTTCTTCTTTCGACACGTTAAAACAATCAAAGCGTTTAACAACAACAACGGATTCATTCTCGCTAAGCATAATCACAGGTGCATCACCCTTAGTGTGTCTTATAACAATATTAGCCATGGTGGATGGAAGAAGGTTAGCTACTCTAGGATGAACCTCATTATCAATTGGAATAATGTCAACTGCTTTAGTATAAATGTCTGCATCACTTGTAACCATGTCAGCCTTTAATGATAGAATGTCAGCTGCTTTAATAACAAGATCGCCATCTCTTGCTTAAATATCAACCTTGGTTACACACATCACTTCATCATTTTCAACATTAGGGGTAATAGTCTCATGGCTGAAAGAACACTTAATAAGGAAACGAGTCTTCGATTCAAAATCATCTAAAACATCAATAACCCTCTGCCACTCAACATTCTTCACCCCACCAACACCCTTAATAGAAGGTTCTAATTCACACTGGCATTAATGTCAGCTTGTTCAACAGGGTCTAAGTCACGAGAAATAACAACAGAAGATAGCAAAGAATCAAACTCAAGGGACTTTTACCGCTCGAGAACTGTGACATCACTTTCACCTTCAACTAAGGTGCTTTGACCTTCACCTTTCAATGAAGGTGAAATGTCCGCTTCTTTGACCTCATCATTTTTTTCTTCACCTTCATCAGGAATCTCCACATCAATTTTCAACCCAGACAAAACAAGTTTTTCCATTCATTTCACATAAAATCAATTGCATATTTAAGTATGTTGAGAATGACCCAATGTCTGTATAATGGGTTTGTGATGTCAAAAACAATTATGAGCAAGCAACTTCGTTATTTGAAGGAGAAATGGTAAGCTTTTTCAATTTTTTTCATTAATTTTCAACGTCATTTTAAGTTTCATTATTTGTCAGCTATCTGACATGGGTTGTCAGCTATCTATCATGGTTTGTTAGCTATCTATCATTGTATGTCAGCATAAGTTTACCTTTATATTATTTGTATAATAGGCTCTCATCCACCCAACTTATGGTGAATTTGCAAGGAAGCCTGGGATGGAGTTTGAAGACGAAGCTGCTGACGATGTTTTCGATAACATTGTTGAACTAGTTTATTTAAACGTTTGTAAAAGTTCTACTTTCCATGTTATGGGTGTGAGGAAGCATTTCTATTTAATGAGGATTAGCAATGTGCTTCCTACACTTCATTCTCTCATTCCTGTACCTACACTTCCTTCTTCTGTACTTGCTCTTGCTGCAATTGAAAATGACGATCAGTTTGAAGTTCCATTGTCGCGCAAGGTTGAAAAGAAAAGCAACTAATTCTGATGCTGATGTTGATGGTAAAAAGAAGAGCAAAAAGAAGCAAAGAATGTCATTGAGCCAATACTATATTCGGAAGAGGAGGAAGTCTAGGGAACATTATAAAGCATCTCCTTTATTTGTTAAAGATAGTGAATTAAATGAAAGTTCAAGATTGAAATTTAAGATTCAAAAGACTAAAAAGGTCGTTGAACTTGAAACTGAGAGTTTGTTGTGTATTGAGAGTAGGGGGTGTGCTTAAGGATCATGAAGACAGTGTAATTGATAAATTTGATTTCTATGAGAAACGTTTGGATGCAATTGATAATCGGTCTGTGCCGAGAAAGGGTTGGAGAGTCAATTAAAGGATGCGGACATCGGGATTGATTTAGTTGACAAAGAAGTTAATGAAGCTCACGTTGGGGGGGGGGGGGGGGAGATGCAATTGATAAAATCTGTTTGAACCTTTCGAAAGAAAATATGGTATGGAGGTTATCCGAAGAAGAGTTGTATGGAGGTTATCCGACAGGATCCAAATCTGTTGAACCTTTCAAAAGATATGACATTGGATAGGGACCGCTAGAAGAGGTGCGTTCGGGCTTCTAATGTTTAAAAGTTTGAGGATGGGTGTTGGGACCTTTCGATTATGCTTCTTTTCTGTCTTGCTCCCTGCTTCGTATTGCCTCATTCTCTATTATTTGGCATGTTACTCTATGTTTCATGTGCCCTATTGTTTTGGGTCAATCGGAAACACTCTCTCGACTTGTGATACAACATAATTAGTATTGCATAATAGATTACATTTAGCATAGTTTAGTTGTGAATATTGCATATTTTAGTTACAATTACATGTTTACTTGCGGTGTTGGAAGATTCAGGTAAATGTGGATCCGAAAAGGAATGAGGAGACTCTTGGATGAAGTGAGATTCAAGTTGGCGAAGAAAAGTGAAGAGCACGGGAGCGGAGTCGAATTTCGAGAGCTTAAGTGAAGAACAAGTGAGCATAAATTGTCGCTAGACAAGCTGAACTTGTTTCGCACTTTCAGGAGGCCTCGGTGGTCCGATTGACTATTATAACCATGCGTTGGAAAGCTCTCTTCAAGATCTACAACTTTCGTGTTGACATAGAGACTAAATTCGAAAGGAAAAAATTGATGTGAACAGTATGGCCGCCCCGCGGCCAAGTTAGCCGCCCCACGGCCCGAACCTCTGACGAGCGACTTCGCAATCGCCTGGCCGCCCCACGGCCTGGGTTTGCTGCCCCGCGGCCTTCACAGAAACGCCGAATCGAATTTGGACTTTAATTAGGGTTTTTATGTTATTTCTTGGCCGACTTTCTAAAGGCTTTTAAGAGAAACTTTAGGTTATTCTTTCATTCACCTTATGCACTTTAGAGAATTGTTGAGAGCCCCGTTGAGCATGAGCAACTAGAGTCTCAAGGTTTCGCTTACAGTTTGGATCTTTGATTGTTGAATTGTGAGTTTCTTAATCTTGTTCTTATTCATATTCCAATGTTTTGACTTCTTTGTGCTTAATTGCTTGAATGTGTTTTATTCTCTCTGGCCTGATCAACTAGTTAGAGTAGATTCATTCAATTGCTAGGGTTTTGTAGATTCCTCGTAGCGAACCTTAACCCAAGTGGCAATCATATCCCTTTAGGACTCGTGTGACTAATTGGATGTGTAGGAAGTTGAATACATGTTAAATATCGACTCGTAGCTTGATATTTATGTACCTTGGTTAATTCATTCTCTTAATGCTATCTCTAGGTTGAAACTTAACGGTGTTAGGGTTATTTGGAGATAAGGGTTGCTAGGACTCATAGGACTAGTAATCTACCTAAGATCTGTATAAGGACATTGATAGAAAAAGACAAGAACTAGAGGCTGAAACAATGATCGAATTCATCAATCGAAGTGATAAATTGTAGGTGAACCTAATTCTCTCCACTGCATTCTAAACACAATTTACTTTGTTTGCATTGCTTCCGATTTCATAAAAGGCGGATCTTTTTCACACCAAAAACCCCCAATTTCTCTCTTAGTGATTAGACTTATACTTGAATGGAATAGATTTCCTTGTGGATCGACCTCTTGCTTACCCACTATACTAGTTGTGAGTTTGAGTATTCTTTGGCAGGAACAATGACGGGTTTTCCTATTGTCAACTTGTTCTGGGAAAGAGTGCGTACATCCTGACCCCGCAGACTAGGGGTGATATACGAGCTCATGAGCTCGAGTATCTGGTGTTCATGCTCGGCTCGTTTATAAAGGAGCCGAGCTCGAGCTCGAGCTCCATATGGAAACGAGCTCAATCAAGTACTCGAGCTCAGCTCGCGAGCTAGAAAGGGTGCTCGAGCTCGAGCTCGTGAGCTCGCTTAAACTCGAGCCGAGCTCGAGCTTGAGCACGTGAGCTCATTTACAATGTTTATATTGGTTTATCTTGTTTATACCACAACGTATTGGAAGCCATTAATTCAGTAAACTAGATGAAGCAATCAATTCACAGAATGAAAGGACAACCACGGAATGCGTTCGACTCCCCAGCTACCATGAGATATATATGGTCAAAACACTAGATTTTCGTTTAACTTCTTGGATTAGATCCAGAGTTATTCTTTCTTGCAGGCTGGTATTAACTCCTGTACAGGATGACAAAAAGAACAAAGGAGGACGAAGAGAGGATGGTGAGAGGGAAGACAACCATGGATAAATAGGGACAGAGAGGACGACGAGAGGTTGGTGATAGACTAAGAGACGAAGGCAAGGACGACTGGATAGATTGAGATCTGGATCTCAGATCTATGAGAGAGGACGATGCGTGGGAAGACGATGACAAACAAAGAGGGATGGAGAGAGGACGATGATGGACTGAGGGACAAGGGCGAGGAGGACAACGGACTGAGGGACGAAGACGGCGAGAGAAATTGAGATCCAGATCTCAGATCTATAGGAGATGCGGCTCTCTTTTTGTTTGGGGAGTGCGGGACTGCAAGGTGAAGCACTAAGATAGTTAATAAAACCTAGGGGTAAAATGGTAAATTGGCTAACTAAACGAGCAATACGAGCTACTCGTTAAAAGCTCGAGCTCGGCTCGAGCTCGCCACGAGCTCGGGAGTGAGCTCGAACTCGGCTTGTTTTTAAATTCGAACGAGCTTGAGCCGAGCTTTTTCCGAGCCGAACCCGAGTTGAGCCCGAGCTACTCGGCTTGAATATCAGCCCTACCCTAGACCCTGCTTAATCACGTGATATACTGGTTTGTTATTGTTGTTAATAGGAAACTGAATTTCAAATTAACTAGATTAATTCTTGTACTTTAGTTCCTCTCAAAGTAGTTATTTTTTTAAACTTGACATATTTTTAATTACAACAAAAATTAGATGAAATATCAATTATTTTATTAACTTTTAAAAATAATTTCATATTTAATACATTTATAAATTTAATAGAAACTTAATTTTTTAAAATTTTTTAAAATGTGTTAAATAATCAAATGACATATTTTTTGAGAGGGAAGGATTATATGTTTATTGGATTTATTATGGGAAGATGTGGGACCAACCTTGTCTTGGAAGTATTAAGACAAGATTAAATCGTAGTTTGGCCTAGTAGTGGGCCCTCTAACGAGCATATATATCCCCACCAGTTTCCCCCGGAAAATGTATCCCCACCGATTGACACATTTATCAAAAACCATAGGTACATTCACTCACTTCCATTAAAAAAATTATGGGGAGAAAAAAAACTTAAGTTAAATGAAGAAAAGTTTTACAATGTGTATGGTGGATTGGTGGTTGGTTGATGTGTTTCCCGTGACGGAGGATGTGATCTCTGTAACGGAATAAATATTCATTCACTATAGTGTAAACTTCTTTCTTGTGTGTTAGTATTTGGTGGTCATCACTCATGACATGATGGGAGAAACTAAATATACTCTAAATCCTACACGTCGGAATTGATTTACGAGTTAAAGTGTGTTAATTAAATTTTTTAGCGTGTTAATTAATTGAAAAAACTTACTCGTTAATTTCGACATGTACTTAATTGAAAATCATGTATGTTAATTCCGACGTGCATTTTTTATGAGAGATTTGCGGTGTATCAAACAACAGCCTGACATGATTCATGAAATCTTTAAGACTCTTTGTTATTATAATCATTCCACCATCTCTTTACCTGTAACTTGTCATTTTTATGCAAATTCAACCTATAAATCAAGAAACATCTTGTTCGGAGTCCGTTATGAGTTTTTTAAAGCTATAAAAGAAATTTAAAAGAAAGGAGCTGCGCGCTTATTAAAAATGTAATCCCAAATTATTATTTTTTGATAAATTATCTAAATATATAAAAACTTTTTAAATTATTTACCACTAGTAAATTGGATTTTTTTTTAATCGATCACTAACCCTCCATAATATATATACAACTATTTTTTTTTGGGTGCATGCAAATATATACAACTAATTAATGTATGCTATATATTGAGCTCATCCTTTGTTGCAGCACGCTGTCCTACAGAGATCAAAGACCTCGTTCGAAATAACGCATTTGGATTTTGGTTCAATCATGATTAACCACACTCAAATTTTTGCTTTGTATAAAAAAATAATTTCTCTATTAGTGGTGTAAGAAGTATGAGATCTTCCTAGTAATAAATAAAGTTTAAAAAATTGTTATTTTTTGGTTTTGTTTTTAAAGCTAAACTTAACACTTAGTAATATCTAATTCATCCATACAAAATATTATAACCATACAAATAAAGATCTTAATCTAGCAAAAATATCTATTTTTACTATAAAAAACACCTTCTTGTATTTTTGGCAAAAAGTGAAAGATAAGTCAATTTTGGACTATATATCGATCATTCACGTAGATTAGCGATTAAACAAATCAACCAAATTTTACTTATATCTAAATATTAGTGAGTTTTTTTTACTTATACATATAAAAAAAGTCATATACATAATATCTTAATTATATACAGTATACATTAATTTTATTATTAGGACCGAACTGGATGTGGGCCTCAAGGTCAAAACCTCTTTGGCTTATGCCTAGAGCCGGCCTGATCTTGCTTTTTAGTTCAATTGTTTATTGGGGGAAAAGAGTAAATATCCATATAATAAGACTTAATTGAGTAAATATCCACCAAGCTGGCTTTATTTATTAAATATCCACTAAACACCCTACCTCATACCCTCACTTCTCCCCAAGATCGCCCCTCCTCTACGTTTCTTGTGAAACAAGTTCCACGTTCACCAGGAAAAGTTTCCATCCAGGTCTTTAATAGCACACAAAAATAAATTCCTCATATATAAACCTCTTCAATATCAACATACATATACATATTTCCCTTATAATATATCACGAATGTGTAATGTATTTTCGTTTATCAGCATATTTATTTACGAAAACGTCATTTGTCAGCATATAAAATCTCTTCCAATAATGCCGATAATCATACATTTATACCATCATATATATATATATATATATATATATATATATATATATATATATATATATATATATATATATATATATATATATATATATATATATATATATATATATATATATATATATATATATATATATATATCAGGATTTGTCATCGTTTGTGAATACAAATATAATCATACATATATATCAGCATATGTGATGTCAGAAATAATCATACATCTATCAGCATACGTTAGTCGATTGCCAATATGCTTATGAAATTGTTCTCTTGTCATATCAAGCGGTAATGTCAACCCACATTCTTACAATTGTTTGTGGCGGAGAATGGATGAATGTTGACAACAACTTTATTTTCGTTGGTGATACAACAACAAAATCTTTCCTAGTAGATGATTCAGTTACATTGGGTTCACTAGCTATGAGAGTGTTCAACATATTCAACATTGATCATAACGTTTATAATCGAGAATTCAACCACTGACACCCATGCAAGGTTTAAAAAAAGCCTTTTATTATCAGTTGTGATGTCGATTTATAGGAATTCTTGACATTAAGTAAGCTCGAGGGAGTGAATTTAGTTGTTGAATTGCGTGTCACTAAAAAGAAGAAAGATGGAATATCATCTATCATACAACCAAAAGCTGACATCGGCATACCTGAAACAGAAGACCAAGAAAGCATGAAGACTTTTGAATCTAATGAATTTCAAAGACTTATGTGTTGTTAAAGACAAGAAAGCTAAAAACGAATATATGTCATTGGATGATTATGAGTATTACTATGGAGATGATGTCGATATTCTTGTAGATGATGAATGGCTTATTCCTTTTCATGAATTGGTTGACGTTGATGGAGAAAATAATGCAGCTGACACCATAGGGACAAACATTAGAAATCCAGATGAAGGAGAGAATGATGATTTAAATACAAGTGAGGAAGACCAAAAAATTTGTAGGGAAAGCTACAATTCAATGAATAGGAAAGAGAATACAATAGAAGAATACAGTGTTGATATTTCTTACAATGCTGAAATTGAGAGTTTTGGGAGCTATAACTCAGTAGCTGACAGGACAATGTATGTCGGGAAGATATTTCCATCTAAGTAAGAACTAAATTGAAAGATACTCTATATCTCATGTCAATGACTAAAATATTTGGGTTTGTGGCCAAGAAATCTACTTTGTAGTATTTTAGAGCCAAATGCATAGATGCCAACTGTGGTTGGAAATTGCATTAAAAAAAGCTCTATTCAGAATCACACAATCCAGCACAAATTGGATCTACACATTGCAGAAAAGCTTCTTACAATGTTGTTGCTAACTTCATAAAATTAACATATGTAATAAAAAACCTCATACTTCTTAAGTTTATTCTTACAAATGTGAATATAGACTGATTACTTTATTATGCTAACAGATCATACAATCCAGCACAAATTAGGAATAAGATGCAGAAAGATCACAAAATTCCAATCACTTACCGAAAAGCATGGAAAGCATCACAATTGGCACAAGTGAGGGAAAAAGGAACACTGGAGTCGAATTTTGCTGCTTTACCATCATACTGACACATGTTTGCAGAGAAAAATCAAGGAATAATTGCTTTCTTTGCTACCGATGAGGCTGACAGATTTAAATATATATTCCTATCATTCGGGCGATGCCAACGAGCATTCCATGTTTTGAAGAAGGTTTGTTTAATGTGTTCAATGACATTAGTATATAATGTCATGACCATTTATCTAATGTCAGCATGATTTGAATACATTATATAAGATGTCAGCATCATTAAGTATCATTCTACATAAATTCAGAATCGTTTTTTACACTGTCAGCACAATAAAAAATAATCCAATGTCTGCTTTTTTTTTTAAATAATTTGTTCTGGATGATGGAACATTTCTTACTGGAAAGTATGAGGAAACATTGCTAGGTGCAAATGCACAGGATGCGGACATGAGTATATATCCGCTTGCATTTGGGATTGTTGATTAAGAAAACAACAAAATCATGGAAGTGGTTCTTTCAGCAGCTATAAAAGGTGATACTACAATCAGATGTCCATATGTTTATGTCGGGCAGACACACATATCAATTTTTTTTATGAGGTTTACCCAAATGCTATACACTACATATGCAGATGGCACCTTAATCAAAACATCAAGTTTACTTTCAAGAAAAAGCAGTTGTGGGAATTGTTCCAAGACGTAGCAGAATGTTACATAATTAGTGATTTCAATCACTACTTTGCTAAGATAACATAAATCAACAAAGATTTGTCAGCATAGTTGATAGAAGTAGGGTTTAAAAGATGGTCTAGAGCACATACAAGCGGGCAAAGATACAATATGATGATATCCAACAATGCTGCGAGCTTGAATTCTATGGTCAGCGATAAGAAATCATTACCTATAGTTTCCCTACTAAACTATCTTAGAGAGAAGTTGACAAAATGTTTCCAAGAGAGAAGGGTGCTTTACGGAAAAGAACACGCACGGGATGCTCAAAAGTATTGTTAAAATTCATCAAGAATTAATTGCAAAAATCATCTATAGTGTACCATGTTCAGAAAATGAATGGCTTCCAATTTGAAGTTGTGGGAGAAGAGACAACCAATAGTGGTTGATTTGTTAGTAATGACATGCACTTGTAGAATGTTTGACTTGCAAAAGATCATATGGGTACATGCTCTTGCTACTATAATAAATAACAACGCCTCTGTAACACACTTCATTCAAAGCTTTTACACTGTCGAAGCTTCGGAGTTAGCATATCATGAGACAATATACATAGTCTTATGATGTCCATGTTTTTTTACCATGTTGTGTGCTTACTTTTATTCAAAATTATGTCTATTATATATGTTTTGGGTTGGGAATATTAAGAATATGTGTAAAACACAATTATTTGGAAGATATAGAGATCTACACAAGTTCTGGTTTAATTTCGAAGGATTTGGAGACAATTGAGCAATTGCAAGAGGAAGTTCACGAAAGATAGCGCTCAACGTTGATTGTATTTACTCGACATCGACCAAAGACTTTGGAGTAATTCTAAGTATTTAGGAGGCAAGCTACTTCAGAGGTCGACATTCAACCTTTGCATCGACCACTGATCACTCATGTTTTGAGAGCTCGACATTGGCTAACCTTGCTTGATGTTGACCATAGAAGAGATACAATTCATAAGCTATGAAGAGGGAGCCATATGTCGACCATTTCACTCGAGATCGATCCAACCGGAAGAGAGTTCGATGTCGACTACTTTGCTCAACGTTGACTTGAGGATCACATGTAGCAAACATGGATCAGACCGAATCTTTTGGAGGATAATTATGCACGAGATCTTTACACGTCTTACCTTATGAGATCAGACTTCTATTAGTTAGATAAAGTTTTAGATAAATGATTTTAATCTCTTATTAGATAGAGTTTATTTTCTTAGAGAGCAAGTTTAGGTTTACCATAAATAAAGGCATTACGCATAGGGTTTGAGACATCCCACACTTGAGCGATCAAGCCTAGTTAGTTAGAGAGACAACCAAGAGTGAGGAAGAGCTTCAACACTGATTTTTCGGTTTTATGTTCTTTTAAATTCCAGTTTATGTTTTCCATGTTAATGATATATTTTCATTGCGATGATGAGTGAGTAGATGTCTTACTTATAAGGTCAGGGTGAGCCCGGCAATAGCCATGTATGTATGCTTGAATCTATGATCTTTCTATGTGATTATCATCTTCTATCTTGTGCTTAATTCCGCTGCGAAAGTAGAGGAAAATCTATGTTTGCAGTTGTGAAGCGAAAGTGAATTGATTGCGAATTTGGATAGTAATTAGAATTGATTTGCGAAAGTCGATTAAACCCTAATTAAAAAAAGATAGAAACAAAAAGGTTTTTATGCGAGAGCCTCTATGATCTATTTGTTAAAGTATGCAAAAGCCATCTTTTGATGATAAAGCATGATCTTTTCTACAAATAGGTTTTTATGCGAGAGTCTCTATTGTTGTTGTGGTAAACCCTAACCTTGGAAGCTTTTATTATATTGTTTAAATCTAAAGTTTTATCCTTGCGTTATGTTTGAGAAACCCAGCAAAAACCCTTTTGATATCTCTGATCATCCTACCCACACCCATCTTTATATTCTTCGGCCTTTCTTTGTCGACAATTGTTTCTATTCTGTGTTACCGCTCGTCGTCGATAACCTTAGTCAACATTGACTGCTTTTGCTACTGTTTTTGAATTGGTCTATGGTATTATGTGTCGACTACTGCTGGTACTGACTCGGCATCGACTACTCTTAGTCGACGTTGACCTCTTTGTTTTTTGTTGTTGTGCTTTGTAGGATACCACTCGACGTCGAGATCTTCTAATCGACGCCGACCACCTCTGTGACTTGTTGTCGAAGGAAAGCTACTATTCTGATCGACATCGACCACTTTTGGTTGATATCGAGGACTTTTGGTCGATAGCAGAGAACGTTTTTATAGGACTACTTTGGAACCGCTGACACGCTTCCTTGTGCATCGATCCTGATTCCTCTGCACTATAGTGGGGGAGTCTTGTAATTTATTTGATAGGCTTGAGTTGATTATTAGGTTTCCTATATTGTATTTGCATATTCAATTCTCCCCTACGTCAAATTTTGGCGTCGTTGTCGGGGAAGAAATCAATCGCGCCTTTTAGTAGTTTGTCTCACGTTCTTTGCTAGTGTTGTTTTATAGGTGTATGTGATGTCTTGATTTTACGCCAGAGTTTGAGCCCTTAGATGAATCAAAATGCTACCTTCGTTTAAAAGAGAAGTTAAAGAGAATCATGGCCAATGAAGAGACCACCCAGCAGGAGCTCAAGAGGCTTCGAAAGAAATTTGAGGACCACGCTACGCGAGGGACTGAGTGCACTTGGGCTCAACAAAGAGCAAAGGCAAGGGCTGATCGCGAAGCCCAAGCTAGGAGAGAATTCGAAGAGCTGCTGAACCAAATTCCCTAGACCGTCAAGGAATATATGCACCCAATACTGACGGTGCCAAAATCTCCTATAATTCTCCTTGTAGTCAAATTTTAAATTAAGACTAACTTTATTGCAGAGATTAAAAAACATGCTTTTGAGGGGAAGGCCATTGAATGTCTTATGACTCACATATCTACTTATATTGATCTTTGTGAAACTATTGTTGATGGAGCTAACGTTGAATATGTGCATCTTAAGGGTTTTAGGTAGTCAATTATAGGAAAAGTTCTGTAGTGGTTGGGAAACTTGACCTAACGATCCATCCACACGTGGGCTTAACTTAGGGACTCTTTTCTAAACAAGTTATTTCCACCATCCAAGACATCACAAATTACACAGAAGATTGTGTCTTTCAAACAGAAGCCTGGTGAGAGGCTTGCCCATGTATGGGAAAGATACAAAGACTTACTGAGATCGTGCCATACTTATGGGCAACCATCGTATGTCATCTAGGAGGGCATTTACAACGGTTCAGACGTGGCAAGCAAGGAGAGAACCAACCCATATACCTCTTATAGGTATCTTGAGCTCACACCACAACAAGCTTGGGATACTATTGAGAGGCTAGTTGAGTTCGACAACACATATGTGACTCCTGTAGCTTCCGATGCGAGGCCTGCTCCATCTATGCCACTCTATAAGCCATCCAAGGAAGTTGATCCGGATGTCAAGGAGCAGTTTATGAAGGATCAAGTACGGAGATTGCAGAAGCAAAAGAGGTTCCTGCTCGCCAATCAAGCTTGCTTGAAGTGTGGGTCACAAAAGCATAACACCACTGCTTGGCCATACACCGAGTAAATGCAACTCGTAGAGACCCATGAGGAGGTGCGCTACATGGGAGGTCATAACCGCATGATATCAAGGAAATTGAGGCAATTAGCAGCCTTAGTACAACCCTAGGGACCCATCATTCTATAGAGCTCATGGACATCCAGAAAGAGACCATCGAAAGGATGCCCTGCAACTCATCCTGGATGAGATGAGAAGGAACCAAGCAGAGAACAAGCAATCCAACAATGCTATTCATACTCAGCTACATGGAATCAATGCTAGGCTTGGAGAAATAGATGTATGGAGAAAGAACGTGGAGACCCAGTTGGGTCAATTAGTAGCACATATCCCAAGGCAATTTGGAATGCTCCCTAGGCAAACAAAGGCAAATCCTAAGGGGCAACCTTCTGGTCATATAGTCGTTGTCCAATTGATAAGTGGATGTCACCTACAAGAGCGAAGGATGAGAGATGAGAAGAAGAACCCTCTCTAGAAGCCTTCTAGAGAGGTCGATGTCGACCATCCCATTGTCGATGTTGACCAGTCCATTCCACTTCCGAGGGTTGTTTTGGGCTCAAATCCGAAGAAGGCACTCCCCTTTTCCTCTAAGGCATTCAGGAATCCCACCAACAAGAAGTTTCGACGTTTTGTGATGATGCTTCAAGGCTTAAATGTCACCATTCCATTCACATAAGCTTTGTGTGAAATGCCATCCTATGTGAGGTTCCTTAAAGATATTTTGAGAAAGAAGCAATCGATGGCTGAGATCGTTGAAGAGTGTAGCAAGATGGACTACCCGGAGAAGAATAGTGACTCTAGGAAGTTTGTCATCGCAATTAGGCTTGACCAACATCGTTATAATGGCCAACATAGCTATCGGGGTTGGGAGGTGTTCATCTACACCGAGCAGTCACCTTTGTGCGCAAGCCATCAATTTATGTGCCGGTAATCGCCTTGAAGAACACCAGAGAAGGGGCAAAACTGATGACTTCACCGGCGTTTTTGTAGAGTTTCTGCCAGCCCTTCTTTTACCCTCCTCTGCAAGAATTGATCGATCTATCAAGTCCGATTGAGTTAGGATTTTCTTCGGATTACTTTTATTTACAACATAGGAGCTGAACGATCTTCATTGTTTCGAGACAATCCTCCCGTTCTAATTCCATTAGATTTGTCATTAGTCAGGAAGCCATGGAAGATGGAGAGCTTGTTAATGGAAGGTTTGATCATGACTAAATTTTCTGAATGGTGAATGGGTAATAGATTCATACAGAGGAGGAGATTAAATTAATGTGGTGTGGTAATTGTGGTTTCAAGGTTTAATTTTATTGATAAGGTTTAATGCTGAATGGGTGTACAAGTTGACAAATTAAATTTGTATCCAACACAATACGACTCTTTCCTCCCGGCCTGTTAAATTTCGTGGCAAATTGAAATAAGGATGGAATATTTCTATGATCGAATTGTGAGCAATGTGGGTTTGTGCAGAGATGTGGGTTCGACTCGTACATAGGATACATTGCTTAATTTGAATAGTTTGTATTATTGTCTGATAAAAGTGCAATTCATAATCTTAATTGTGCACTTTATAATCTTATTCTTGCACTTTATCATTTTATTTATGTACTTTATAATCTTAAGTGTGCACTTCATAATCTTATTTATACCCTTTATTATTTTATTCATGCACTTTATCATTTTATTTATACACTTTATAATCTTAATTGTGCACATCCTAAGCTTATTCACGCACTTCCACCTTAATTTTCTCATTTTCAAGTAATTTTTTTTTCTTTTTTCCCCCTTTTTAGATTTTTTCCAATTGACTTTCATCTTGAAAATAATCAATCTATATCTAATATCTAATATAATACTAAACCACTTGCAAAATGGGACACGTGGCAGCCATACATTTAAAGTTAGAAATTTTGGATAAATCCCCAATTACTTCTCCAATTGTTTAAAAATCAAAATTTAGGATAAATCCTCAATTGCTTCTCCAATTGTTTAAAAATCGAAATTTAGGATAAATCCCCAATTGTTTATCCATTTGTTTAAAACTCTTTTATTTATAACATTTACAATTTTTTTTTGCAGAGCTGCATCTCGACATTACACCTGAATCCAATTGATTATGATCGATACTAAAATTGGATGAATGATCAACTACAACAATGGATTCCCGCTCTCACATGTTCATTCTATCCAATTTGAAATGTCATCAATGCACCTGAAATGCATTTACGTGCACAAAATGTTCACATGACACTTCTAATTTCACCAATTTCCTGTTGCATACTACAAACACTAAAAATACAAATATGAAATCTCTCACATGTTCTCCTTCAACCTTTCCTAGGTGTGTATGCAGTCCATGAATGTTTCATGGGCGTGGTGGTAGTCAATGAAAGCCTCTTGGTTATCTTGACAATCACCTAATTAAGGTTATAACTTATCCACATATGCTTCCTTTCCATATGGCTCATGGTGTGCGATGATCCTCCCATTCATAGTGTCCGCTCATTTCCATTGATTTCATCATCGAGGAACATCCCATTGATCTCAAAACCTGAAAGACACAACGCTTCATCTAACAAAATCATTTGATGTACATAAAACACTAAATAAAACACCCTAAATATAAAAAAATCACAAATTGAGATACACAGATATTTATCCTTCTATGAAATACCCTCCTCCATAAATTCAACCATAAATAAAAATACAAATTTCAGATCTGCAAAGATTTGATTTCGGGCCTTATTTAACTGATTGATTTGCTTCACATCCCTATTTCATATTTGTTTTTAATTTACATGGTATCCAAATCTTTGATCCAATAAATCGTTTTAAGTTTATGACCAAGTGTCGCTCCAATTTTACTCTTAGGGCTATAAAATGTAACATTTTATTTAGAATTTTTTTAATAGATGATTAAATCTAACTTGGTTGATGAATAATGAGATCTATTTTCTAATATCATTGGTCATAGAGTTGGTTAATTGATTTTTTTTTGCATTTCCAGTAGCTGTTTGATTTGGAGAACACTAGCTCGAACCTCAAGAGTGAGTTAAATAATATTAAAACGATATAATATAAGCATTTCCAGTAGTTGTTTCACTTTTGTTACTTTTTTTTAAAGTTCCATCCGTTATTACTTCAATTACCCAATTAACCAATGTTTATCTCTTTTATTTAACCAAATGATTATATATTTATCCTAATTTTAGATCTTTAGAGATTTTTTAAATTTAGTTTAAACCGTTTTAATTAAAATAATTACACTTTGCAGATCTACAGAGATTTTTAAACCAATTACAAAACATTCTGTTACTTTTTGTTAAAATAATTAAAATTTTCAGATCTGCAGGGATTTTTTAACCAATTACAAACCATTATGTCAAACACACTAGCATGCTCCTAGTCATAATAATGTGTAAAAATACTGTAAAGGGCCCAAGACAATGCCAAGTGGCATATCCCTCTCCTACCTCCACCCCCTTCCGATAGGGTGGAGACTGGCCAGCTCGTGAATGCATTCCAGCATAATCGGGCGGCACGCATGCCTAACCCGCTCCACAACAAAGCCCGCATGCATCTCATAATATAAGGAAGTTCATGACTCGATTGACTCAGGGTACCCGATGAGGCTGGGCTACCCTATGACCCTAGCAAAGACTCTAGGACTATCACAGATAACGGCCGTTCTGTTTCAAACGCATAAAGTAAGTAGATGCTCATTCAATCGGTGCAACCTAAACAGGATACTACATGACATGCTTTTATGCATATGCAACACCTAACATAAAATGCAACAACAGGCATGAATGTCCAACCTGAGTAAGCCCCTAGGGAACTTACCTGAAATGTCGAACAGCAAAAGATATCGCAAGCGGAGTCCAACAAGCAACAATCACCTAACAAATATACAGATATGCATAAGTCTATCTAAATCACACAAGGCGCCCCTAACTATTACACATAACTTCACATATCTCATTTCTGATCATTCCGTCTTATCTCCTCATATATCATTCCATGTTCATGTCATCTTAATCTCCAAAAATAGAATAATTCCGGCATTTTTATTTCAAAACATAAAACCCCTTTTTAATTACTTCAAATATTTGTTTTCCAAGATAAACACCAAATAAACCCATCTTGACAAACCGCATTTATAAATCAATACCATCAATACTTTGATAAAATAGAACAACAAAATCCAATCCATTTTAATGGTACACATTTATAACATAACAATACTAAATTATTCTATTATTTCAAAACCCTCTATTAAAATACCTCATAATGCTATAAATACGTGTATACCAAATAATACTACTTTCAAACCTTTTTTAAAATATATACTCATTTCCAAAAGTATATTTATCTCACAAAATCTCATAATATAATAATTGTAAATAACTAACCAAACTGTATTTCAAATCATAATATATACTTAGTATATATATAACAACATATTTAAAACCCAGATCATAATAATACAACCCACTACAGCCCAAAGAGATTAGCAGCCCAAGACCCAACCCATAACCGAAACCCAAAAGAAAGGAAAGAAAGAAGGCCCAGGCCAACCATTTTCCATTTGAAGAATCGAAATCCGATGGAGATAAAAAGAAAAGGGGTCCCACTGCCGAGGTGGCAGCTGAGGTGGAAGTGGGAGGTGGGTCCCATGGCTCACCTTCTTCAACCCCTTCTCTGTTCGAAAAAAAGAAAACAGAGAGAATGGGGAGGCTCGTCGGCATTCACACAACAGAAGGAGAAGTCAGAAGAGGGAGCTGGCCGGCGGCCTGGTCACCACTCCGACCACGGAAACATCACGCACACTTGACAAGATAGGAAGCGAAAGAAGGAAGAAGGAATGAAGGAGCTCACCGAGGGTCTTCAATCTCCGCCGGGAAGGATTCGAAATCGCTCAGGGAGCTTCGCCGGGGTGGAGGCTCGTCGGCTATGGCCTAGGAAGGGAGGAACATGCTTAAAGACGCGACCTTTATGGCATTTGAGGACGAAGGAGGAGAGAACGAGCTTACCGGCGGTTCGAATCGGGAGAAACGGGGAAGGGAGGCGCCTGCGACGGCTCCTGGCGGCTCTGGGCAGTTGCTCGGTTGCTGGCTGCTCACGGAAGGAATGGGAGGGAGACGTTGCTGCTGGAGGAGGCAAGAGCGCACAACTCATTCATCAAACAGATGAGGGAAGACGGGGGCGCTTCGGAGGTGTTGGTGGCGGTACTGGTGGTCGGCGGTGGGAGGTTCCGTAGTACCGCTCTTGGCAAACAGATCTTGGAGCTCCCGGTGGTGAAACGAGAAAGAGGAGGGAGGAACTGGTGCTGCTGTCGTCAGAACCCAGGGGAAGGGTGCGTCGTCTGGTGGCTGCTGGCGGCCGGAACGAAGGAGGAGGGGTGGAGGATCCATCTCGCCATAGAATCAGGGAAGAAAGGAGTGGGGCTTATGTGTTTGGAAGGAGAAGGGGGTAGGAAATGGATAAGGGTGAAGGGTGTTTGAATCCCACTGGGATAAAAGAGAGGTTGTAGCCTTGAAATCAAAAGAAATCAGGGAAGAGGGGTTGCTGCAGGTCTTGGCGTGGGTTCTGAAATTTCAATTGGTCTTATGCCAAAGAGGGAGGGTCAATTGCAAAGGGAGGAGGATGGGAAATGGGGGTGCTTAGCCAAAAATGGCATAGAGCAAGCTGGAAAGAGGGAAGAGCTTCCTCTTGGTCTGAATTTCGGAATTAGTGGGGGAAGAAAACAAAAGGTGTGGTCCCAACTCCCAAAACACAATTCAAAATTTACCCGAAAATATTTATCGAAATTAGTCCTCTCGATCTTATCGAAATTCAACTTGAATTTGTAAATCATTATTAGAATCAATTTAATTTATCATGAATCGGAACTCGAAAGCGGAATCAAATTCTGTCAAAATTAAAATTCTAAAACGATGCCGGAAGGATTTTAAAATACGATTTTTAAGGCGAATATGAGGATTTTCAAATATCCGAATTTTTTTTGACCTAAATCCCTTTTATTTAATTATTTATTAAAATTTATTATTTAAAAAATCCGAGCTTTTACATATGTTGCTGTTTTTTTTAATTTCCATCCGTTATTACTTCAATTAACCGTTTATCTCTTTTATTAAACTTAATTTCAGATCTGCATAGATTTTTTAAATTATTAAAAACCAATCGATATTAATTTATTTTTTAAGTTCTATCCGCTATTAATTTCAGATCTGCAGAGATTTGTTTTACCGTTTTCCTCTCATTCGCCCTAACCTAACCGGCAACACTACTCTATATATAATTAGAATCGAATATAACACAGAACTCACTTCTCCTTCTTCCTCTTCCACCGGTCATGGGGCAGTCCTCTCATTTGGAATTCAATAGTGTATACAACCAACATAAAAAACCTAAATAAATTCATCAATGTTTATCTCATTTCTAACCAAAAGATTACAAATCTATCCTCTAAAAAGGGATTTTGACGGTTTATAATCGCTGCACAAGTTCATATCTATCCTAACTTAATAGTCAACAGTAATCTATATCTCATTTCTCATTCCAAAGTAAAAGATTTGATATCTACTATAAATCTTCTAGAAAAAACAGAAAATAAAAGTAAAATCAGCTGGTGCAGGCGTAAAAACTCATATAAAAACAGGAAATTCATCAATGTTTATCTATTTTTTAACCAAAAGATTACAAATCTATCGTCTTAAAAAGGATTTAAAATGTTTATTGATATATATCTATCTATTTCTACTATTATTCTATTATCTCTCCTAACTTAATACAGCGAAAGGAGCCATACAAACCATAATGTGTTCGATATTACAAATAAAATACAATTCCACATAAATAATCCAATATTAATAAGATAATTCAATTTAGCAGACAATGCACACCCACATAAATAATCTCATTGCACAAAATTCCAATCCAAATTTGATTTCGACATTCCCATTGCACAAAACCCCCAATTCAAATCCCATTGTTATTCAACAACCACTGTTATTCCAATCCCATTGCACAAAATTCCAATTCAAATTCGATTTCAACATTCCCACTACACAAAACCCTCAATTCGAATCCCATTGTTATTCGAATCCAAAATTCCAATCCCATTGCACACAACCCCCAATTTGATTTCAACATTCCAATCCGAATTCCAATCCAAATAAATCAACCCTAGATCATTGTTATTTGTTAAACCAAATCGGTGAAAATTGAAATGAGATTATGCATAATCGATTGAGACTTGGAAGTTGGGAGTGGTACCTGAGAAAAGAGGCCGGGCAGAAGACGGTGCGGCGATAGCAGCAAGGAGGCTGGACAGAGGCGATGAGCCGGCGATGAAGAATGTCTGCTTCTGCTCGGCAACAAACTCGACGACGACACTTCGACAGTCGCCTGGGCTACTTGAGCAGGGAGTGGTGCATGGGCTCGTCGGAGTCACCGGTGACGACGGGAGAGAGCAAGTGGTGCAGCTGAGGTCCGGGCTAGACTGGAGGTCGACAGTGAGGTGATTGAGCAAATGGAGGTCAAAGGAGCGGGCGATGGTGCTACGAAGGGAGTTAGGACTTAGGAGCAGTAAACGGATGTTTGATTTTTAGGGTTTTTCTCAAAACGATGTCGTTTTGATTTTTTTTACTAGTTAATTGTTGCTGAGAGGGTAAATCCTTATTCGTTATGAAAAATATTTTTAATCCATTATTTTACAATGTTTCATTATAACTTTGTTATTTCTCTTTTTAAATGATATTTACTCAATTTACATACTTTATATTATAATAGTCTATATAATATGAACTATTTCTCTTTTTTAATATCTCATTCTTAACTTTGTTAAGATAGAAAAACAACATTGAGTGCGAAGTCATATAACGATAAACATCACAAAAGACTTGAAATTCATATCCAAAACGCTAAGATAATGTATTCATATAGTTTGACAATAAACTTCACATGATATGAATTATATCAAATAATTACATTATAGTTTTATTATTTTTATATAATTGCAGTATATTAAATGACAATTTGCTATATTCTTATGCCTTACAATACACTATTTTTTATATTTTGTTATTAATATTATTAATTAAATATTGTATAGGAAATATCTACAAATTTTGCTCATATTCTCGCATCTCTAAATTTACTTATCACAAAAAAAAACTAATAAGAATATATTAACAAGGTGGATAACGACAAAATAACAAATAGCTATGTCGTTTTCATATTATTATAATAGTATAGTACATCTAATAAATAATGTAAATAAGTTATGGTAATATCTTCTATAAAATATAATACACTTTACAAATCTCGTGCGTTACGCATGTGCACTACGCTAGTAAACTCTTAAAACAGAAGAGTTTGCGCCTACGTGTCACATCCACCTTAATTATCTCATTTTCAAGTAATTTTCTTTTTCTTTTTCCCCCTTTTTAGATTTTTTCCAATTGACTTTCATCTTGAAAATAATCAATCTATATCTATATCTATATAATAAACTCTTAAAACAGAAGAGTGCGCATACGTGTCACATCCACCTTAATTTTCTCATTTTCAAGTAATTTTTTTTCTTTTTTTCCCCTTTTTAGATTTTTTCCAATTGACTTTCATCTTGAAAATAATCAATGGGTTTAATTCAAAATATTAAATTAATATAAATCTATCTTTATTTGCAAATCTTCATTTACTATCACAATGGAGTCTATTTTGATTGAGCTTATTATATTTTACTCTAATGAGTTTGTTTTTATAAGTTTAATTCAATATATTAATATAATATTTTATTTAATTGTATAATATTAATTTATTTTATTATTAAAATTTTATTTTTTAAAAATCGCGCCATGGCGCGGGAACTATACTAGTTACTGTCACAGTTAACCAATTGTTTAGCAATAGTTTACAAATAGTTACAGTACGTTTAGAATAATTTTTTAATTGACAATTTGTAGTATACATCTTTCCCGAGCAATTTTTTTTGAAGTAATTTGGTCCAAAGGCCGGCCTTTGGACCAATTACTAAATGTCCTAAAGGCTTTTCTTTGCTAGTAAATGGCCAAACAATTTTCATAATACCCCTTTTACCCCTCTTTTAATTTTACCCCAAACCCCCTCCTTCTTCCCTTTCCCAGATCTGAGATCAGATCTCGTTGTTTCATTCTTCCCTTTCCCAGTTCCCTCCCGTCGCCGCCTTCGCCCGACTCCCTCCATCGTCGTCGATGGGCCGCGCCGCCCCGCTCCCTCCCTCGCCGAAGTCGCCACCCTCGTCGGAGTCGTAAGCCACTCAAGTTGATGGCCCCAAAGCTCACACCCGTCACCGCCCTCACCCAGTCGCGCTCGATTGCTCCCGTCGTCGCCGCACCGCATCGCGTCGCTCCCACTCTCTCCGGAGTCGCAAGCCCACTCCCACCCGGTCGCGCTCTTCGTCGTCGTCGATCGAGCGAGAATCGTGCATTTCACCATTGAAATTGGTGGATGACCAGGAAATGAAGGAAACGGGGACGCCATTGATGAATTGCTGAGGTCTCATGGCGTTTCAAGCTCTTGAAATTTATGAATCTTATCATCTGAAATCTGAATGTTTAATTTCTCATCATCATCATCATTTATGTAATTTTGGCTTAAAATGTCATTAATTTGTAAAGTGCAAGTTCAATTTCACATGTTTATCCATATCATTTTCATGCTATACTCACGGCAGATAGTGGGAAATTAAACCATGTTATTCGGTCTTTGTTATTTGGCTTTTGTTTGTGACCCTTTTTTCCTTTTGATTACAGTGTCTTTGACTCTTTTTTCATATTGGTGACAGAGTCTATAAAACTCTTTTTATTTTGGTTACATTTTCTATAGAGTTTTCCTTTTGATTACAGTGTCTATGACCCTGTTTTTATAGTGGTAACAGTGTCTATGACCCTATTTTTATTTTGCTTACAGCGTCTATGACTCTCTTACCGATTCATATATTAGAGTAGAATTGTCACCACATTTATTTTGGTTTCTCATTAGCCCCTATAGGGTTTGTATTTCTCTTATGATATAATTTCCCTTTGATTACAGTGTCTTTGATCATGTTTTTATAGTAGTGACAATATATATGACTTTATTTTTATTATGGTGACAACAGTAGTTAAATTTTTATTTTTTTTTTATTGTGGTGACACTACTTTAAAAAAATCTAGAAAACTAGAAATTAGAAATTAGAGAAGAACTGTCATCACATGTATTTAGCCTCTCATTAGCCTCTTTATTGTTTGTGCTCCCCTTCTCCTAGCGTTTTTCCTTTGGTTACAATGTCTATAATCCTGTTTTTATTTTGATTATAGTGCCTATGACCCTATTTTTATAGTGGTGACAGTGTTCATAACCTTGTTTTTATTTTGATTACAGCGTCTATGTTCCCCTTACTCATTCATTTATTAGAGGAGAACTGTCAAAACATGTATTTTGGCTTCTCTTTAGCCCCTATAGGGTTTGTGTCTCCCTTCTCGTAGAGTTTTCCTTTGATTACAGTGTCTTTGACCCTTTTTTCATTGTGGTGACAGTGTTTATAACCCTGTTTTTATTTTTGTTACAACGTCTAAAGGGTTTCCTTTGATTACAGTGTCTATTACCTTTTTTTCATAGTGGTGACAGTATCAAAGGCCCGGTTTTTATAGTGGTGACAGTGTCTATTATCCTGTTTTCATAGTGGTGACAATGTCTATGACTCTCCTATCCATTCATATATTGAAGGAGAACTGTCCACCTAATGTCTTTTGGCTTCTCATTAGCCCATTTAGGGTTTGTGCTTACCTTGTCCTAGTGTTTTCCATTTGGTGACAACAATCATCTCTTAACGACGTACTGTACTAAACATTTTAGGGTTTAGGGTTTAGGATTTAGGGTTTAGGGCCTTGGCCCTAAACCCTAAAGACTTAACCCTAAACCCTAAACCATACTGTACATCACATGTTCTTTTGGCTTCTCATTAGCCCCTTTAGGGTTTATGCTTCCCTTTTCCTAGGATTTTTCTTTGATTACAGTGTCTATGAACCTTTTTTCATAGTGGTGACAATGTCTATAAATTTTTTTTTATTTTGGTTACAGCGTCTATAGGGTTTTCCTTTTGATTACAGTGTCTATGACTTTGTTTTTATAGTGGTGACAGTGGCAATGACACTGTTTTTATTTTGATTACAGTGTCTATGACCCTCTTACCCATTCATGTATTAGAGGAGAATTGTCATCACATTTATTTTGGCTTCTCATTAGTCCCTATAGGGCTTGTTCTTCCTTTATGATATGATTTCCCTTTGATTACAGTGTCTATGACCATGTTTTTATAGTGGTGACAGTATCTATGACTTTATTTTTTTATAGTGGTTACAATAGTAGTTACATTTTTAATTTTTTTTTATTGTGGTGACACTAATTTAAAAAAATTTAAAAAACTAGAAATTAGAAATTAGAGAACAACTATCACTAGATGTATTTTGGCTTCTCATTAACCCCTTTAGTGTTTATGCTTCCCTTTTTCTAGGGTTTTCCTTTGATTACAGTGTCTATGAACCTTTTTTCATAGTGGTGATAGTGTCTATAAAGCTGTTTTTATTTTAGTTACATCGTCTATAGGGTTTTCCTTTTGATTACAGTGTATTTGACCGTGTTTTTATAGTGGTTACAGTGTCTATGATCCTATTTTTATTTTGCTTACAACATCTATGACCCTCTTAACCATTCATATGTTATAGGAGAACTGTCACCACATGTATTTTGGTTTCTCATTAGCCCCTATAGGGTTTGTGCTTCCGTTGTCCTATGGTTTTTCTTTTGATTACAGTGTCTATGACTTGGTTTTTATAGTGGTGACAGTGGCTATGTCACTGTTTTTTTATAGTGGTTACAATAGTAGTTACATTTTTATTTATTTTTATTTTGGTGACACTAATTTAAAAAAATCTAAAAAACTAGAAATTAGAAATTAGAGAACAACTGTCACCACATGTATTTTGGCTTCTAATTAGCCCTTATAGGGTTTGTGCTTCCCTTTTCCTAGGATTTTCTTTTGATTACAGTGTTTATGAACCTTTTTTCATAGTGGAGACAATGTCTATAAAGCTGTTTTTATTTTGGTTACATCGTCTATAAGGTTTTCCTTTTGATTACAGTGTATTTGACCGTGTTTTTATAGTGGTTACAATGTCTATGATCCTATTTTTATTTTGCTTACAACATCTATGACCCTCTTAACCATTCATATGTTATAGGAGAACTGTCACCACATTTATTTTGGCTTCTCATTAGCCCCTATAAGATTTCCTTTTGATTACAGTGTCTATGACCACGTTTTTATAGTGGTGACAGTATCTATGACTTTATTTTTATCATGGTGACAATAATAGTTACATTTTTAATTTTTTAACGGAGATTATGCGAGTTAGAACAACTTCTATAATTGCGGGATAATTTCTGAAATTTTAGAAATTAACACAGGGGCATATTTTATAAAAAACAGAAAGTCTGGGAGGTTTGGCGTAATTCTTCTTCTTCTTCCCCCATTTCGAGCCGTCCTTCAACAGTGATTTTCGCCGATCTTCCGACGGCTCGTTCTCCTTACACAGAGCTCCGTTTGACGCGTATGACCTATCAAACTGACGAGTGCAATCTCTACTTCAGTTTCTTTGTGTTTATTTTGTCTAAGGATGATCTTACAAAACGCGACGAATGCTTGAACAGGGGCTGCTAAGCGGGTGTTTCACGAAGCTCCAAGGTGTCCAACAATGGCGGTTAGCGATTTTGTATAAATTTGAGAGGGGTTTTTGCACGAAAACCATCCTTGAGAGATGTAGAACGTGATTGAGCGGGTAGAAGGCTTCGATTTAGGGTCGAACGGAGAGGAGGTCAAGCGACGGCAGCGGATGCCGGAGGAAGAACATCGGCGATTGGTCGAAGCACTGGTTGGGGCCGACGGAGTGGGAGTGGTGGAGCCTCGAGCGACGACCAAGGACCGACCGACAGCTACCGGAGACGAAGATGGTGAATCTGTCGAGCGTGAAATCTGTCGATCGTGCTCGATTGATTTTAGAGAAGTGGAGCGTGAAATTTGGGGGAAATTAGGGGCAGGGGCAAAATTGAAAATTATGGACATTTACCTAATATTACCACCCTTGTGGCCTATGTCTTAAAAATTGGACCCAAAATGGCCACTTAGCAAAAAACCCCTTTTTTTTTTTAAAAAAAAAATTTAGTTGTAACAAATGAAAGAAGCACCCATGAAGCTGAGCAGTGCCTTCCACGTTTTATCCTTGGCTTTTCCGAGATGTATGGCTACTACTTGTTCCATTAATTAGAAAATGCCATTTTGGATATTTGTTTTTGAAAATATATCATTTTGAATAAGTTAGTATTTGTACTGGCCTTGAAATTATTAAGAGATTATAATTTATAGGTTATAGTTTTTAAGAAAATAAAAATATATAATAATAATAATAAATGAAGGTATAATGGTATATTTATTACTTTTCTTAATTAACAAAATGTGAATTAAAATGATTTTTTCTTAATTAACAAAATGAGTTCTTGTCCCGGTCTTCGTTTGGTGATTGATCTTCCTGTTGTTGGCCCGTTTTTGTTCTCTCTTTTGGCGTCTGGTCGTTGCCTTGGCGTGGTATTTTTAGTTAGGAGTTGGGTTGCAGTATCGGGCGTCCTGTATGATCGAGAGGATCGTGGTTTTGTTTGTGTTCTTCGAAGATCCCTCATCTAGGTGGGGGCAACGTCGGTGATCCGCACTTGCCCAGGTTTCGCCTTTTCCGATAGTGGGTTACTGTTCTCCGCCTTCTCGGCATTGAGACGCCGTGTGAGTCATTGCGCTTTCCTGTGTTCTCGGCATTCATGGCTCGTCTTGGACTTTCTTCATCTCTTACGCTGATAGAGGGCTTTTATGGGTTATTGGGTTTTTCTTTCATCTTTGTTTGATTTGTGTTGCTTTTTTGTTGTATGTTGACGGTTATTTCGTCTGCCGATTCGCCGGCCTCTTGAGCTTCAGGCTTGTCTGAGCTCGAATTTTTACTTAATATAAAAAAAAGTGGTAACTCAAGAGAGAAAAATAAATAGCTAGAAACCTATGGGAAGAAAAAAAATCAATATCAAAGAAAAGAAAAGATACAACCAAAATAGTAAAACATAATGAAAATGATATCAAACAACAGAGGAGAAAATACATTTGAGCTAGATACATATCTAATCATGAAGTACATTTTTGCAAGAATGTGAGAGATTACATACTCCAGGAAGATTCATTAACAACTGTAATAACTTCTTTTTCGACTCGGTTTATAACAAACTGTTAGGGTTCGATGATATGATTTTGTCACATTAACATGAGATCGACAAGTAGGTTACACTAAAAGGCAACATTGTAGGGGTTATGGGATACACCAAATATTATTGAAAATATTTAAACCTTCAAACTTCCGGAATGAGATACACCAGATCGGCTAATCTAGATCGAAGCCAAATACACATTGCCTATTTACGACAAATTAATAAATAACACTCCACAACATGATAATAACTACTCCTGGATCTGAAAACTCAATATTCCTCCTAAAATTAAGAATTTCATTTGGAAAACAACTATTGATGGATTACCCATAGTCTGGCTAACAAATTCTTCTACAGAGTACCCTCCCAATGCTACCTATGTAATCATGAAGACTACCAACATCTGTTTTTCAATTGTTCAATAATGAGAGTAATCATAGGACAATATGATTCAATGATAAATAAGCGCATTGTGATACCAATACTTACCCAAACATTCTTAGAAAACCTTGAACTAATCTATGAGAGACAAAACAACTTTAATGATTTATGTTTCATATGGCAGGCGATATGGAAATTGAGAAACATTATCATTTTTATTAAAACATAAACCAAATCTACATCGGGATAACTCAAAAAATAATCTCTGCCATAAACAAATGGGACCTGGCTAAAATAAAAGAAGATAATTAAAAAAACAGTGAGTTCCCAAGTGAGAACGTCCACCAAGAGGCATCTACAAACTAATTAAATGCAGATGGCTCAATAAAAAGCTCTTGTGCCTATGGTGTCGATGTAAACTAGGGAATGTAAATTGTCAGGTTATTGATATGTTTCAGTACACGATCGCGCATGGATCAATATTACAAATGGAAGCTTCCACTTTCTGAATTGGTTTACAAGTAGCGCTTGGGAAAATAAGGAAGATCATAGTAGAAGGGGACAGTCTAGGTGTAATCAATGTCATTTGGGGCTCAACAAAGTTATGTGGAGGATCCTTAGAATGGTAGAAAGAGACCCATTGAGTGTGTGTAGCTAGCTATGTGTGTGTATGTGTAGCTAGCCAAGTGAGGTTCAGTTAGTTAGAGGGAGCAGGGGTATTTTGGTCATTTCTCGTGAGCAACCTATCTCCCATTTAAGATGTTGAAATAGGCGGGAGAACTGGTTTTGTTCAGTTGTTAGAAATTGTGGAAAAACTCTCTTCCTTCAATGGAGTTTTCTCCAATTTTCCTTTCCGGTTCTTGGTGATTATTTGCAATTGAATCTCAAATATCCTTTCTTCAAATGGTATCAGAGTTATAGACTGTCGATCCAGTGTTTCGTTTCTTTTTGTTTGATTATTGAGCGAGATCTACAATTGGAATTGTAGTTGTCGTCGTTTATGTTCGATTTTGAGATCCGAAATCGATTTCGCTTGTTCGTGTCAATATGGTTGACCGAGGTGCAACAAATCAACAAAGACATAGCTCTGATGTTGGAGGAGACATCAGTGGAAATGGACGAGGTGACTTTGTCTCTGTTACTCCTCCTGCTCCAAGTGCTGGTGTTGGAAGGATCTAGAATTTTGCTAATCCAACTATCCAATTTGGAGAAATAATGCAAGGTATGAGCAAAATTGAGCATAAGAGATCAGCTCCGGGTGTTCATGAGCAAAATGGAAGAGTAGAGAAAAAGCACAAGCATTTGATTGAAACTGCAAGGGCTATCAGGCTACATGTTGGTTTACCCATTAAGTTTTGGGGTGATTGCATCTTGAGTTCCACACACATTATCAATAAAATGCCTTCTTCTGTTTTAAATTGGAAATCTCTTTTTGAGCTACTTTACAAGGTTTCTCCTAGATATAATCAATTGAGAGTTGTTGGGTGCTTATGTTATGCTCTTCAACCAAATGATCCTAGAGATAAGCCGGGGGTTATTACTAGATGTTGTGTCTTCTTAGGATATCCTCCTGGCCAAAAGGCATTCAGGTTGTTTCATTTGGAAGGACAATCTATCATTATTAGCAGACATGTCAAATTTGTGGAAGATATTTTTCCTTTCAAGCAACCTGCTTCCCCTCGTGTTCGGAAAGTGGCTCCTGTGCACTTTTCTGAAGGTGATAGTCTTGAGATCTATGATCGGGCTTCTACTCCTTCTCCTCCTCCTTTAGATCCTCCATCAAGGTCTCACTCCTCTACTTCCACACCTGTACCGGATCATCTATCACCCCATACAAACACTGGCTTTGTGAGTGATAAATCAATTTCTTGTTCTCCTGCTCAATTCAACACTTTACCTCTAGGAAGATACATTACTGGGCCGTCTAGGTGGAAGGATTTTGTTTGCAGAAGCTTACCCGATCGGGGTCCTATTGATTCCTCATCCTCTAAATCATTTGCAGTATTCTCTGTGCAAAATTTGTCATATCTTTCACCTCAGTACATTCATTCTATGTGGAAACAAAGATAAGACAAAAGGTAAGAGTGTGGTTTGCCTACAATTCGCAACATTGGTTGATTTATTGATCCTTGAGATGATTGCAATATTATTCCTAAGCCTATGTCGACTTGACTACATTTGGAGGATCCGCTGAGATACAATCACCTTATTGAATATAACTAAATAATAGCAGTAAGAACTGAAGTACTTAGACCAATTTGCACATTGATTCAATGGAATTAAGTCAGATAGGAGCATACCGAACTCAGTCCTAATCGAATCTACACAACATATATCAATTGTTATCATCCACTACAAAGGCATAGAAATATCACTAAATCAATGAATTCATTTGCTATTGAGCAAGAATCACAAATATAAACAATGAAGAACAAGAGGATGAATAAACTCATGAATAATCTAGAAATCAAGTCTTAAAATCAAACAATCAAGCCTCGAATCATACCAAAACCACAAGAATTCTAGGCAAGTGTAACAAACCTTGAATCCCTAAACTTAAATCCTCTCATTGTAATGAGTTTTATGGGGAATAGAACTTATTAGTTGTGTTCGTTGATTGAATGAATGCTGGAAATATGTCTAATATAGGGCTCAAAGGCGTCGACCAAAACCCTAGGAAAGATAGACAAAAGTTCCACAAAGATAGATTGGGCCGCGTATTGCAAATTCGGATCTGAAGAGGCGGCGGGCGCCGTCCCTACAATGGTGACAGCTTCGGCAGACTGAACTTGTAACGCATTTTCTGGAGTTATCCTTTATCCGATTGACGCATATGAATATGCGTTGGAAAGATCTTTGCAGGCACTACGATTCTCATGAAGACATCAGAAGCTAATTCCAACTTCACAGAACCTTAAAGATGGGATTTCTCCATGTTCTCCATTTCCGCTCTTGTTCCTTCGCTCTTCTTTGTCCATTTTGGTCCATTCTTTCTCCACCTTTAGAGGCCGGATCTTAAAACCTACAAATGAACACTAAAAATCATAGATTCCTCACTTCGAATACCAAATGCCCAAGAATATGAATAAGCTTATTAAACACGGAATACGACTCTCTAATGCACCTAAGGCCTATCTATAATGCCTATATAAAATATGCATTATCAAACTCCCCCACACTTAAGCTTTGCTAGTCCTCTAGCGAACTAGATTATAGCATAGACATGGAGAATTCTTCATGTCTAAACAAAATTTTTTTTTATACCATAACAAACGCAAATTAAACATGAAAGAAGCAAACAAATGGTCATAACTCCATTCTTTCTCCACCTTTAGAGGCCGGATCTTAAAACCTACAAATAAACACTAGAAATCATAGATTCCTCACTTCGAATACCAAATGCCCAAGAATATGAATAAGCTTATTAAACACGGAATACGACTCTCTAATGCATCTAAGACCTATCTATAATGCCTATATAAAATATGCATTATCAAACTCCCCCACACTTAAGCTTCGCTAGTCCTCTAGCAAACTAGATTATAGCATAGACATGGAGAATTCTTCATGTCTAAACAAAAATTTTTTTTATACCATAACAAACGCAAATTAAACATGAAAGAAGCAAACAAATGGTCATAACTCCATTCTTTCTCCATGAGGAAGCGGCGGTTATCATCGTTAACAATCCTTGGAGCACTGGGGAAGCGGCGGGCACCGTGTATCAGGCGGCGGGCCCCGCTTGTGCAGAACCGTGAATCCGAGTTGCAATGTCTATGTTTCGACGTCCAAACTCCTTCCAACTTGCTCCTTGAAGATCAGGGCTTGGTTTCAAAATACATAATAGAGGACAAACATTGCAATATGGCTTTTGATCGAATTTGATGGATGAAGGGTAGTGATGGATGTGGATGATGGGAAAAAGAAAGTGTTTTGATTGAAACACAAGGCTTAAGTTTTGGAATTTAGATTCAATTGGAGAAATTAGGGTTCTTGCATTTTCTTGGACACAAAGGCTTGAATGATCAAATTTGGGAATTGGGATATATGGTTAATTGGAAAGGAAAAGGATCATCTATCAAAAAGAAAAAGAAATATTAGAAATAGATAGAAATAATAAAAGAAAACCAAATAAAAAGATAAAATCTAGTCCTCAGATAAAATAAAAACTAATCCTAAGATAAAACAATCTAACCTAAGATAGATAAAAATAATCTAATCCTAAATAAAAAATAAAATAAATAAATCTAATCCTAAAGATAGATAGAATAAAATCTAATCCTAAAATGGAAAATAGAAAACATCTAATCCTAAATAAGATAGAAAATATAAACTAACCTAAAACCTGAAAATAATAAAAGATAGAAAATACTCCTTTCCAATGTCACCAAAATCCGCAAGTGTGTCACTGATAACCACGGCGGGCGCCGTGTGGAAGACGGCGGGCGCCGTGTGGAAGACGGCGGGCGTCGTGTCTACAGAACGCCAAATCCGTCATTTAATCAAGCAAATTGCATGGTTAACTCAAGACTCCTCCAAAAACACATATCTAAATGGAACTCTATCATTTTATTGAATTTGAAAGACTAAACACCAATCTAGGAATTGAAAAACTTAAAAACTAGAAAACAAATCATGGGTCGCCTCCCAAGAAGCGTCATTGATTAACGTCATAGACTCGACGGTTTATTTTGTCATTACCTTAAGACTCATTCAGACATTGGTAATGCCCTTAAAAGCAAATCAAATTCTTGTGCCCAACCAAAATTTGAATGAATACTAAACATGAAAAACTTGGCAATTAAGGATACCTTGCAGAAAAACTTTGAGACTTCCCTACTTACCTAAGGTTTATATTTTCCAAAGGGAATGTAAGACCACCAACACTATTTCGTTGGCGTCTTGTAAAAGTAATGCTCACAGGGATCAAAATAATCACCATAATCCACAAAAGTGTTAGAAATTTCATTACCTTGCTCAGAAGCCACAGAAATCGGCTCTGCAATTGGTTCGTCAATAAGTGCAATTGAGATGAGTTCTTCAGATGAATCAGCAGCCAAAACATATAGATCATCATGCGTGCACTAATGAGGTTCCATTGCAATAAGCATTTGGCTTTCGTCATCACCCATGGATATTTCCTCGTCACTCAAGAGAGAGATGTCAATCAATGATAGGACCTTGGTTCTTGGACCAAATTCTTCTTCATAGATGTCCTCCTTAGTCATCGCATCATTGGCCACATCGCCTATATGGTCCCAAAATCCTAATGGTCCTGGTTCACACAATCCTTTCTCATATGCACATATCAAACACTTCACTATCCTAAAATGTGCACCCCCTAGGACGCAATGTATTATCTCAATAGTGGCGTCTTCGATGCTTTTTGATGGCTTGCTTTCCATACAAGCTAGTACCTTTAAAACATATCGGATGAAACTCTCATCGGGTAGCTGGGATAACTTCATTGGCACTACGATAGATGGATCCTCAAAACACACTGGTGCATCAGATGTAGCAGGCAGCAAACCGGTGTGACCGTCGATAGGCTCTTCCACTTCTTTTTCACATGCGTTTGAGATGTCTGCAGCGACGGCAGGCACCGGTGGTGGGGCGGCGGGCGCCGCTTCTGCAGAACCATCATCCTTCTTCTTTTGCTCTGCCACTTTCTTGTATTCTTCCTCCTTCAATGCTTCGTCGGCCAAGTCGTGGAAAAGATCTCACAATCCTAACAGCTCGGGGTTGCACAAACCATTGTCACACATGTCATCGATAAGTTCTCGAATTTCAGGACTTACGCCTCCATAATCGCAAAGAAGTTGAAAGAACCATATCTAGCTCATCATCATAGATATCTCATGTTTGATCCTCACTCACTAATTCTTGCACTCTTTTGAAGTAATGGTGAAAAGATTCTCCGTGATTTTGATATAACATCAATATTTTTTTTTCGAAAGAAACAAAAGAAATAAACATGTCTCCCCGGAAACGTTTCAACTTTTGACGGAAGGAAAACGTCGTTAGATTTCACCTCACCAAACAAATAAACTAACTAGTAAACTAGTATAGCGGATAAGTAAGGGGTCGAACTCAAAGAGAAACAAGTACTTCAATGGAATGTGTATCTACCAATTATGACACTAACAATGGAATAGGATTATGAACGAAGAAAGACAACACAAATAAACTAAGACAAAGATATGGATGGAAACAAAGAGAAGACAAAAGGTAAGAGTGTGGTTTGCCTACAATTCGCAACATTGGTTGATTTATTGATCCTTGAGATGATTGCAATATTATTCTTAAGCCTATGTCGACTTGACTAAAGTTGAAGGATCCGCTGAGATACAATCACCTTATTCAATATCACTAAAGAATAGCATAAGGACTCAAGTACTTAGACCAATTGGCACATTGATTCATTGCAATTAAGACAGATAGGCGCATACTGAACTCAGCCCTAAGCGAATCTACACAACATAGATCAATTGCTATCATTCACTACAAAGGCATAGAAATATCACTAAATCAATGACTTCGTTTTCTATCGAGAAACCAACAAGAGATTCATAGCATATATGTCAATTCTAACTAGATGCGCAGTCATAGAAAGAATCACAAATATAAATAATGAAGAACACGATGATAAATAAACTCATGAATAATATAGAAATCAAGTCTCAAAATCAATCAACCAAGTCTTGAATAATAGCAAAACCAAAAGAATTCTAGGCAAGTATAACAAACCTTGAATCCCTAAACTTAAATACTCTCATTGTAATATGTTTTATGGGGAATAAAACTTATTAGTTGTGTTCGTTGATTGAATGAATGCTAGAAATATGTCTAATATAGGGGTGAAAGGCGTCGGCCAAAACCCTAGGAATGATAGATAAAAGTTCTCACAAAGATAGATTGGGCCACGTGTCGCAAATCCGGATCTGATGAGGCGGCGGGCACCGTCCCTACATGCAAAAACCATCCAACCGAAAACCTTGCAACTTAGTCAAGCATAGATAATAAAATAGAAATTGGACTAAGTACCTGCAAGGGTTAGACAAATGTTGGATCAAATTTTTAAAGCATGCAAAAACCATCCAACCGAAAACCACAAATCAAAAACCAAGGTCTTCCAAGACCTTGAAGCAGAGGTTTTCAAAGTCTAAACAACACCACAGATCATCTCCCCCTTTTTGTCTTTCAACAAAGGGAGGAGTTAAAACAGTCACCAAAAAAAGTCACCAAATGTTTTGAAAACGTTTCCAAAAACCAGCAATGTATCAAGTGGGTGGGATAGGGTAGGGTAGGGTTCAAGCTTCGTCATCCGGAGAATCATCAGTGAGCCTCGTCCACAGTCCTTGTAGCATCTTGGAAATCCCGCTCATCTCCATCAGAAACTCCTTTTGCAGCTCCTTGATATCCAGGCGAACATCCTCCAAGCCCAACTCTAGGTTGTCCATGCGTTCATCGAAAGCTGGAGCAGTGGGAAAGGCTTTTGAAGGAGTGGCAAGACTCAAGGTCCCTTGGGGAGACCGAGTGATGCCAATCTTTTCAAGGCCCTTAGAGTCGAACTTACCCATATGACGCAGCTGTTCTTCATTTTTGACATCAATTCCAGAAGCTTTGAAGAGAGGGGTCAAAAGGGTAGCAAAGGGGAGGGGAGAGCCTTTTCTAGCTTTTCTGGCATGAGCCATGGTTCCAAGGATAGTGTTGGCCAGATCAAGATCAAGGCCATTTAAGATGCGGTAGAGCAGGACCATGGCATTGTCAGTAAGGAGTGAGCCAGAGTTTAGCCGGGGTAAGAGGCATCGAACAATGATGTTGAAAATTATTTTTGCCTCAAGGGTTAGGGATGAGTGGGTGAGTTGTTTTGAGGTGCTGTTGGATGCTTCGGGTAGGAGGTACTTGGCTCGGGCAAGGATGATGCAATTCTCTTTTGAGGGGTGTATTTCAGAGGGTGGAACTTGGGTAGGTAAGCCAAGGAAATCTGCAAAATCATTGGAGTTGAGAGAGATTCTAACCCCTTTGACAACAGACTCCAAAGACCAACCATTAGTGTCGTTTTTGGCTTTTAGGTTAATGTAGAAAAGACGGGTAAGCTGGGGGTAGTAGACAGTTTCAAGGTTGAGAAGGGTCCAGGCTGGGGATTTTTTGAGAAGATCAATGCATGGCTTCGAAGAACTCAAAATCCAAAAAATCAAAACAGCTAATCTTATGAGTTCGAAACTCATCTACCCACTTACCAGCGGTCTCAGCATCTTGAAACCAAGAGGAGGGCAAGGATTGATTTACCTGGATATAGGCCGAGGGGTCGGCATTCTTCCTGCGAGCAATCGTCGGAGCAGCTCTCTTGACAGACGCTTCAAGAGTCCTGAGGGTGCCCTTCCTGGTGCGCTTTGGAGAGAGAGGCTTGGCAGTAGCTGGGGCTTTCCGCTTCTTCAGAGAAGGGGGAGGAGGAGAAGGAGAGGGAGATTCTTCCTCCTCTTCCTCAAACCCCGAGTCCTCACCGGACCCCGCTTCATCTCCTTCAGCTTCCTCGTCATCTCCAGATCCCTCTTGCTCTTCTTCTTCTTCCTCAGGCTCCTCCTCGGATGGAACCTCCTCAGCTTCGCTTCCTTCCGAATCCGCTCAGCTTCCTCCTCGGCCAGTTTCCTAGCGCGCTCGACCTCCTCATCGGCCTTTTTCTTCTTCAAGGCTTCCGCCTCGGCTTCCTTGGCAGCATCTCTTTCCAGAAGGGCGTCAAGATCCTCTTCCTCCTCATCCTCGTCTGGGTCCTCAGCTAAGACCTTCCTCTTTCCTTTCTGTTTGGTACTGAGAGGCTTCTTAGCAGAGCGCTTTTGAGAGCTCTTGGGAACAATGGATGTGCTCTCAGCGATGGTGCTCTGGACGACAGTTGGGACAATGGCTTGAGGAGCGGGTTCAGGTGTGGGAGAGGTAGCAGTGGCCTGACGTCCCTTGGGGGTGGCGCCAAGTCTTTTGGGTGTGACAGCTTTCTTGGTTTTGGGTGCCATGGAGGAAATCGGCTAGGGTTTTCTTAGAACAGATTGAGAGGTTGAAGAAGGAGAAGGTGAGGGGGTTTGGATTAGTTCTGAGTTTGTGATGTAATCGGGTACAGGATTGGGTTTAAGTAGAGGGAGTGATGGGACGGGTTTAGAGTTCCAAGGAAAGAAATCATCACATTGCCAATTTGAAAGGTTTCCAATTCAAAATTCAAATGTTCCATTGAAATCGGACTGAATAACCGAAATATCTAGTTCCAAAAATAAAATATCTTTAACGGAAAAAAATAATTTTGAAATCCGATAAAAAAAATATAATTGATTAAATATCTAAAAAGATATTAACCAAAAATATATGATCCGATATATGTAATCCACCATTTAGTTCACACACCTTGACATAGTTCTCAAGGGTCTTGACACTAAGTAGAATTTATCTTTCGTAAAGGGAAAGCTCCCCCTACGAAAGTGCATCCTTGTTAAGCATCCCAATCTCTCGTCTTATGAAGGTGAACCTGTCCTCTGCCAAAGGCTTAGTGAAAATGTCAGCCCATTGATAATCAGTTGAAATAAACGAAATGGACACATCACCTTTTTCAACATGGTCTCTAATGAAATGATGCCTTACATCAATATGTTTGGTCCTTGTATGCTGAACAGGATTCTTAGTGATGGATATGGCACTTGTATTGTCACACTTAATTGGAATACCTTTGAGGTTGATGCCAAGATCTCGCATTTGTTGAGCTATCCAAAGGATTTGGGAGCAACAGGCTCCAGCTGCAATGTATTCAGCTTCTGCATTGGATAGAGCAACTGAGTTTTGCTTCTTTGAGTGCCAACTGATCAAAGATGCTCCTAAGAATTGGCAACATCCTGATGTGCTCTTTCTATCAACCTTATAGCCTGCAAAATCTGCATCAGAATATCCAAGTAATGCGAAATCCTTTTGCTGTGGGTACCATAGTCCAAGCTCCTTAGTGCCATTGAGATATCGAAAGATCCTCTTCACAGCCACGAGGTGAGATTCTTTAGGATCAGCTTGAAACCTAGCACACATGCAAACACTAAACATGATATCAGGTCTACTAGCCGTGAGATATAATAAAGATCCAATCATTCCTCGATACTCTTTTTGATTGACACTTTTCCTAGTCTTGTCTTGATCTAGAGACAATGTTGAGCTCATGGGAGTCTTGGCTGCTTTGGATTGATCCATTTTGAACTTCTTCAAGAGATCCTTAGTGTACTTGCTTTGGTTGACAAAGATCCCTTTCTTGGATTGATGAACTTGTAATCCCAAAAAGAAGTTGAGTTCACCCATCAAGCTCATCTCGAATTCATTGCACATGATGTCAGAAAATTCCTTGCACAAAGATGTGTTAGTAGCACCAAATAATATATCATCAACATAAATTTGAATAACCAAAATGTCCTTTCCTTTGGTTTTGATAAAAAGAGTCTTGTCGATCAACCCCCTTTTAAAATCATTTTCTAAAAGATATTTTGACAAGTGCTCATACCAAGCTCTTGGGGCTTGTTTCAAACCATAAAGCGCTTTGTCAAGTTTATAAACATGATTGGGAAATTCTGAACTTTCAAAACCTGGGGGTTGAGCCACATATACTTCTTCCTCTAAGAAATCATTGAGAAAAGCACACTTGACATGCATTTGATATAATTTTATGCTCATAAAAGATGCAAAAGCTAATAGACTGCGAATAGCTTCAAGCCTGGCTACGGGAGCAAAGGTCTCCTCGTAGTCAATACCTTCCTCTTGATTGTAGCCTTGAGCAACAAGCCTTGCCTTGTTCCTTACAATCTTACCATTCTCATCTAGCTTGTTTCGAAATACCCATCGTGTGCCAATGACTGATTGATGCTTTGGCCTAGGCTTCAAGGTCCAGACTTTGTTCCTTTCATATTCGTTAAGCTCACTTTGCATAGCAATGATCCAGTCTGGCTCCTGAAGTGCCTCATCTACCTTCTTTGGCTCAATAAGAGAAACAAACGCGTGAAAAGCACAAAGATCTTTAAGTTTAGAACGAGTTTGAACACTAGAAGTAGGGTCAGAAATGATATCCTTTAATGAGTGTGATGAGGAGTATTTGAATTTCCTTTTGCTAGTCTCGGCTCCTCGTCACACTGGTAGGATTGACTTGTAGTACATCTGACTCCGTGGTTCTGTTAGGTTCAGTTACAGCAGTTTTTGACGTCTCAACACTGTTGGATTGGACACCAAGGGCTTTGGACGAATCTTCAACACCTTGGGCCAATTCTTCAGTGTTAAGAATCGGTTCCTGCATGTTCCTCTTCTCTGTGTTCTTGGTAGCAGCATCATCACCTTCCTCGTTCTCTTCATGGATGTTAAGATCTATATCTGCAACACTTTCACTCAAAGCACCGTCATTGCATTCATCAAAAATAACATGTATACTTTCTTCAACTACCTGGGTCCTTTTATTGAATATTCTATAAGCTTTGCTACTCGTGGAGTGGCCAAGAAATATACCTTCATCACTACGCGCATCAAATTTCCCAAGGTTATCTTTTCCATTGTTATGAACAAAACAAGTACAACCAAAGGGTTTAAAATAAGATATAAGTGGTTTGCGGCCTTTGAAAAGTTCATAAGGAGTTTTCTTTAAGATGGAACGAATAAGGCAACGATTCAAAATATAGTTAGCTGTGTTAACAGCTTCAGCCCAATAGGTTTTAGGTAATGCATTTTCTAAAAGCATAGTCCTGACCATATCCTCTAAGGTGCGGTTCTTGCGTTCCACAACCCCGTTTTGTTGAGGTGTCCTAGGAGCAGAAAAGTTATGGGAGATGCCATATTTAGCACAAAACAAATCAAATTGAAGTTGATCAAACTCCCTACCATGATCACTCCAAATTGACACTATGGGCTCGTTTCTTAAAGTTTGCAACTCCTTACAAAGTTTTGAAAACTCAAATAAGGCCTCTGATTTTTCTTTCAAAAATGCAACCCAAGTATATCTAGAAAAATCATCAACAACAACTAGCATGTACTTTTTACCATTGGGAGATTTGACTCGCATAGGACCACATAAATCCATATGTAAAAGTTCAAGGGGTCTAGAAGAACTTACAACCTTTTTGGGTTTGAACGAGCTACGTGTTTGTTTACCTCGTGTGCATGCGTTGCACATGTCAATACCTTTGAAGTCCATTTCAGGTAGCCCTCTTACAAGCCCTTTGGACACAAGCTTCTGCAGTGTATGTGGACTCACATGACCGAGTCTCCTGTGCCAGAGCTTTGGATCGTCCGTCAAAGCCTTTAGACAGGTTAAGCTTCGTTGTGCCACTTGATCAGCATTTACGGCGTATATATTGTTGTAACGGTATGCAGTCAATATAACTTCACCTGTATCTTCTCTGCACACTATACATCTTTTCTTGTTAAATCTGACATTGTTACCACTATCACATAATTGAGAGACACTAAGCAGATTATATTTCAAACCATTAACAAGATAGACATTTTTAATACTATGGCTGGAATTGCTTCCAACACTACCAATACCAACGATGTCGCATTTTCCTTTGTCACCAAGAGTGATTGTTCCCGTGGATTGCTCCTTTAGATCATGAAAGAGAGAACTCTTCCCACTCATATGCCTCGAGCATCCACTATCAATAATCCATTTGTGTTCTTTCACCTTGGTGATCTCCTGCAAGACAAACATCAACCTTTGTGGCTAGACCAATAAGCAAATTTGGATCCATTGTTGGGGTAAACCATATTTGGTAAAATAGTGCCTTTTGGAACCCAAACTTGTGTTATCCGTTCTTTTCTCAAATGAACAGGAAATGTATTGCGAATAATATATGGATCCTTTCTTCTATAGGGGCAGGTCTCTTTTACATGTCCCTTTCTAGCACAATGGTGACATATAGGAGAGGTTCTGCTTCCTTTTGCCTTTACAAAAGTGGTAATGTGTTGCTTCTTTAAAAACTTTGGATTGTAACCAATACCACTTTTTGTTTAGAGAGCTTTGTTGCTCACCCAACATCCTATCGAGAGTACCTTTGGATTTGGTAAAACTTATGAGGGCTGTCTGTTGGTCTTGAATCTTATTATTCAGGGAGATCTTCTCGTTCTCTAAGTCATGATGCTCATTTCTTAGAGAGGAGAGATCTTGCTTGAGTTCAGATTTCTCTGAGTCAAGCGTCTTGACTCAAATGTCAAGACCTGAATAAGAAGCTTCAAGACTTTTGACCCTCATAGACAGATCCTCAATAGTTCTTTCCTGGTCCACAGTTCTCTTAATAAGGATGTTAGTTTGGGCAATAAGCTTCTCTTCATTGGCAATCATATTGGAAAAGAATTCCGATAATACCTCTTTTGGACTTTCCATAAGTTCTCTTACAGTAGCTTCAAGCTTTTCATCGTGGGATCCATCTTCTGAGGCCATAAGACAAATATTGGCCTTCTCATCATCGGAGTCAGAGTCGGAGTCACTCCAAGTTGCCACCATGGCTTTCTTCTTCCATTTGTCACCTTTCTTGGGCTGGCTCTTTGTCTTTTGAGGGCAGTCCTTCACAAGATGATCTGTTTCACCACATTCAAAACAAGACAACGGTTTAGTCTTCTTTTCATACTTGTTGTATTGAGGCTTACCTCGAAATTTTGAAGACTCTGAGCCATCCTTGTTGTTGAATTGCTTCTTCATTTTGAGAATTCGAGCAAGGCCTCTTGTGATAAGAGCAAAAGGATTATCCTCATCGTCGTCCTCATCTTTGGAATCAGATCCATCCTTGGGCTCATCCGTTTTAGACTTGAGTGCCAAGTTCTTAGTGCTAGTTGGAAGTTCTCCATCGTCTTCATTAAGGATCATCTCATGCGTGATCAGCTTCCCAAGAAGGTCATCAAGGGGTAGAGTGGTGAGGTCCTGGGCTTCCTCTATAGCTGTTACTTTCAGACCCCATTTCTCTTTTGGGAGGCACCTTAGTATCTTCCTCACTTTCTCAACATTGGTAAAGCTCTTGCCAAGAGAGTCAAGGTTGTTGGTGATTTCTGTGAATCGTGTGAACATGGCCTTGATTGACTCATCAGACTTCATCTTGAAGAGCTCATACTTTCTAAGGAAGATGCTGATCTTGGTGTCTTTCACTTGGCTCGTTCCTTCATAGGTGACGACCAATTTGTCCCAAATCTCTTTAGCTGACCTACAAGATGAAATAAGGTTAAACTCATCAGTGCTAAGACCACAATAGAGTAAGTTAATAGCCCTGTAGTTTTTGGAGATGGTTTCAAGATCTGCTTGGTTGTATTCAGACTCCTTCTTTGCAACTTTGGTATCATTTGGTCCATCTTTCTCTGGAATCTTCGGACCATTCTCTATAATGTTCCAAAGCTCTAGATCTTGGTCTATGATGAACATCTTCATCAAAGATCTCCGGTGGACAAAGTTGTTTCCTACAAAGAGTGGCGGTCTGCTTGTGGACCTTCCCTGTACAAATCCTCCGCTTGCTTCACCAGACATGATCCAAAACTCACAAGATTGTTAGATCAAAAACAGTGAGTAAAGCTCTGATACCAATTGAAGGTTCGATAATATAAAACAATGTAATATAGAAATACTTTAGAAGAGGGGTTGAATAGAGTATGCCCGTTTTTCGCAGAAAGTCTCAAGACTTTTGGAGCTCGTATAAAACCCTTTGAGATTAACCTGAGTCACAAAGTTAGACAATCGAACCAAGTGTGGAAATAAGGTAAAGCAATAAGTAAAGGACATGAGTAATTGTTTACGAGGTTCGGCACGAACTTGGCCTACGTCCTCGCCTAGGGTTCTTCCACAACCCTAGGATACAAAAGGCTTTATTGATTCGCTTAGCTTAGGATCCTAATAGCTCACCGAGAAGCCTCTCTCCTATACAATTGCAATCTAGTCAACTCACGTTCCCTTGGAGTCCTAGACCAATCTAGAAAAGCCCCACCTCTCTCAGCTATCTAGTACAATCCTCTTACTCTCACAAATCAATAGCCTAGTGCAACTTCCCGAGTTACAAACTCTCAAGTAACACTATAAATGAATATATCCTATAAGCTAACAGTGACTCTCAAAGGCTTTGAAATAAACAACAAACTCTTGAGCGCTAGCAGAGAGACACTTTGGAAGACAGATCTCGCTTAAATGAATGAAAGCTCGTGTAGCACTTGTGTGTTCTGTCTTCTTCTTCCTTTCCTTTATAGAAATAATGTGGAGCAGGAGGTTCTTCAATACCAGATCTTCAACAACGACTAGTAAAGATTATGGCGCGCCCGGATCTTCTATTTTAGGACACTTTGAAGACATGATCTTCTTTGAATTGGATCTCCTCGATATGCACCACAAGGAAAGATATAATCTCGAAAATACTTCCTAAAAGATTAGTCATACATATATATATATATATATTATAAAAAGGAAGTATATAATAAGATTAAATAATATACGGACTTATAAAACAGGTTTTGTATTTCATCAACTGTTAATGCTTCAAGGCCTTTGACACAAACATCCTGTCAAAGCCTTTGAAACATTTATTCCGATTTTCATCAAGGGAGGGAGTTATCATAGTGGATGCCCATGAGTAGGGCAGGATCGCAGCAAATCCTTGTATTGAGCCCATGCTCGTGCTAACGGCTCCCCAGGCTTTTGTTTGAAAGATGTAATCTTCTGGCGGAGGAGCGCTGTCTTGGTAGGAGGAAAGAATTTGTTAAGAAATGCATTCCTTACCTCAATCCATGTTGTGAGGGATCACGCAGGAAGTCCTTAAAGCACTTTAGTGTTGGAGCTGCAAGAGACCAACGAAAAGCATTCATTCTTACATATTCAAGAGTAGCACCTTTAGCATTAGTTTGGTACATATCAGCAAAAGTAGTAATATGAGCGAGAGAGCATTCATTAAATCTCCCTTCAAAAGCATTATTTATAATTTTAGTAAGGAAGTCAGTCCGAATTTCAAAGTAATTATGAGGGATAAGAATAGCCGATTCATGCACTATCAGAGTCAGGTGCATGTAATCCTCAGCGGTGGTGGGATATAGGGCGAGCTCAGCCTCAACCTATCTATTTTATGCTATTTCCCGCTCAGTGCGTGCTCTCTCAGCGGCGAGAGCAGCATTGTTGGCTGTTAGTTCCCTCTGAAGCCTCTCGATCATCTGAGCTTGTGTTTCTGCGTTTGCCATGGCTTTCTTTAGTTTTGAATGGATGCGTATAAGGCGTTCCGGATTGTATAAGGCGTCAAACTAAGGTGGTTGACCAGAACGTCGCATACACCTTAAAAGTAACTCAAAAGAAAATGTGAGATCTAACTATCTAAGGTGTGAATGATTGCTTCCCCGGCAACGGCGCCAATTTTTTGTAGGAAGAAATCGAGTTCAAAATATAATAATAAATAAAACCAGATTATGCCCACGCAAATAAAGTTCAAGACTTCCTCCCGCTGTAGCAAAAGGTAGTCAGGATCGTTCCTCGAGGAAGCGTGTCAGTGGACCGAATTTCAAAGTCATTAGGAGGGACAAGAATAGCCGATTGAGGCACTATCAAAGTCAGGTGCATGTAATCCTCAGCGGTGGTGGGATATAGGGCAAGCTCAGCCTCAACCTATCTTCTTTATGCTATTTCCCACTCAGTGCGTGCTCTCTCAGCGGCGAGAGCAGCATTGTTGGCTGTTAGTTTCCTCTGAAGCCTCTCGATCATCCGAGCTTGTGTTTCTGCATTTTCCATGGCTTTCTTTAGTTTTGAATGGATGCATATAAGGCATTCCGGATTGTCTAAGGCGTCAAACTCAGGTGGTTGACCAGAACGTCGCATACACCTGAAAAGTAACTCAACAGAAAATGTGAGATCTAACTATCTATGGTGCGAATGATTGCTTCCCCGGCAACGGCGCCAATTTTTTGTAGGAAGAAATCGAGTTCAAAATATAATAATAAATAAAACCAGATTATGCCCACGCAAATAAAGTTCAAGACTTCCTCCCGTTGTAGCAAAAGGTAGTCAGGATCGATCCTCGAGGAAGCGTGTCAGTGGATCTCAGTTAGCAGGCGAATCACGTCCAAAAATCAACTCAGAGTACTCGACCTCGAATAGGTGGTAGTCGACAGGGGTCTTGTACAGTCGATCTCGAGCAAGCAGTGACTCCAGGCAATAGGAGTAGTCGACGTCGACTAGAAGTCCTCGATGTCGAGTAGGTGGTCGAAGTCGAGTGGGTCTGGTCATAGTCGAGTACCTGCAGAAACACAAACGGCAATGATCCAAGTTTTTAACCTGAATCTCTATTAATTAGGTAATAAACATAATAAAAATAGTGGATGATCAAAACATAATAAAAGTCGAATCTTTACCTCAAGCATGCATGGCTATCGTCGGGCTCACCCCGGCCCTAGAAGTAGGTGAACTACTCGCTCTTCATCATAGGAAAACTCATCAATATTAAAAGAAAATTAAATTGCATTAATAAACTAAAACAAAGCTTACAACCGATCAAAGCCAATTCCGCTCTCGCCAAATACAACTTCGCTCAACTCCAAGCTCTCTCTCCTAACTGTCCTACTCTTTTGTTCTCTCTGAATTGGAATGAATAAAAAACTAGCCCCATGGGCTTTATTTATAGGGCTTAATCCTTGCTAGTCAAGGTAAGCAAACTCTATCTAATCCTAAAGATAAAACTTAGATAAATAAAACATTAATCTAAAAAGGAAACAATGAAATCTTCATGTGGTGGATAAATCTTCTCTTCCGTAGATAGATCTTGAGAAACTCGTGATAGAACCGGCCTTGCTTCGTGGCCAAGTAGTCCACACATCCTCGGATCGGCCCAACGGACTCGCGGCCGAAAAATAGCGTAGTAGACGTCAACCAGTTCTAGTCGACGTCGAGTAGTCTCCTCGATCTTGAGTGATCTTCGGAGTTCTCGAGTGGTCTTCTCCTCGTCGAGCTCGGGTGAGACTCCATGTCTAGTCGACGTTGAGTAGATGTACTTGACGTCGAGTACTCCTCGTGATAGTCATATATACGTGCCCAAGTGGGCAATATAAGTTTTTATTTCTTTGTAATTAATTTAAAAAAGCTATTATACATATTTCACATAGTTTAAAGGAAAAATGCACCTACTGTTGGAGAAATCATGTCATAATTTTTTTTCCAATTTTTTTTTAAAGGAAAATGAAAGAACGAAGCTTGGCCGAAGAGAAATGTGTAAAGACGAACGAAGCTTGGCCGGAGAGATCTAGCAGATACCGAAGAGAAGAGTTGACGACGGAGGGTTGGGGACAACAAAGGGCAGAGGCTTTCTAAGGATGATGGAGGGTTGGGGACAACAAGGCTCATCCATGAAATCAAATGCTCGGAGAAGATTCGACAACGAATCTTCAATCGAAAGGCGCAAGCATGGCTTCCCTGCGAGATTGCAAACTTGCAAATACACTAGAAATTCGGGAAGATGACGAGAGGGTTTCTCGACCAAATAAATTTATAGTCAAGACCCAGCTATAGGATAGCGGATTCAGGTTCGTCCTCAGGAGAGAAGTCAGCGGTTCTAGGTTTAGTTGGTTTCAGGGTTCGGGAACAGCGAGAAAATGTGATGAGGGTTGCGGTCGGCGTCAACTAAGACTTGGTCGATGGAGAGGGAAGTAGTGGTTGGTGTCGAGTGGTTGCATAGGGAACTTTAAAATAACAAAGATAAAATAATAAAAGAGCAAACTTCCAAGGCTAGGAATCACGACAACAATAAACATATATGTAACTCATAAATCACATAAAGATGCATGCTTTATATCAAAGAATCGACTTTCGCAAATTCCAACAATTTAGGCAATAGAGGCTCTCGTATAAAAAATTAATTGTTTCTACCTTTTCTTAATTAGGATTAGTTGGCTCTCGTAAATAAACCCTAATTACTATCCAAATTCATAATAAGATCACTTTTGTTTCAATAAATGAATAAGGAATTTCCTCAACTATCGCAAAGGATTAAGCATATAGGTAGATGATGATAAAGAGATACAAATTAATGGATTTATAAAGTAAACACACATATCTATTGTTGGGATTACCCCAACCCTAGAAGAAAAAAATTAGAAACAAGACATAATAAAATAAACTAACTTTAACATAAAATAAACTAAAATTTACAACTGTTCGTCACCTTCCTCCTCCTTCTCTCTCGCCTCCCCCCTCTCTCTCTCTCTCTCTCTCTCTCTCTCTCTCTCTCTCTCTCTCCTCTCTCCTTGCGCTTTATTTATAGGCTTCAATCCTAGCTATTCTAGGAAGCTAAGGAACAATCTATCTCTATCTAAAACTATCTATCTAAAAGCTTAAGATAAAACTTGATAAATAAACAAAAGAAATCTAATAATTAAACAAGGGAAATATCTAATGTGGATAAATCTTTCTTGAACTTGACAGATCTTCACTTGATTGGGTAGAATATCACGTGCGTTCACTTGCAAGTAACCCACAATGCTCGGATATCCACTCGATCTCGGCTCGTACTCGTACCTGGGAAGTACTCAACATCGAGTAGTTTACTCGACGTCGACTAGAATTGTGCTCTCGGGTGACTGGATGCTCAATCTCATGTGATTTTGTTGTCCAAAGTACTTGACATCGACCAAAGTGGTCGATGTCGACTAGTCTTGGCTGCTTTCAGCATTCTGCTCCATTCTTAAAACGCACTTTCCCGAATCCTCAATTGTTTGATTAACGCATATGAGTATGCGTTGGAAAGCTCTTCTCGAGGGCTACAACTCTCATGAAGATATCAGAATTTGATTAAGAAGGAGGAATGGAGAAAAGCGGACTTTTCTCCAGCTGCACCATCCTTACCTTCTTCATGAGAGAAACAAGTGTAGACCTCCATAATTTGCAAATAAGCATAAACTACATAGATTCTGTACTATTCTAACCCAAATGCATGAAATGTATGCAGAAATTGATATAAAAGTTAGTGTAAGACATGGCGAATTAGGCTCACAGCAGAAGACTATTTTATGTTTGTCCATTATGGAAGGTATGATTCTAAATCTGTCGTTTATCGCACAAGGTCGATCGAATTTTAATTTTGTATTTTTGAATTGGGGAAACTGTTAGGGTTTTCGAATATGATTTCCATTTTAAGGATTCCATTGTGGATATGAAACTGTCATTTCGAATTCGGTATCAAACTTTAGGGATTCCAATGTGGATATCACGACTTTAATTTTCGGGATTCCACATTGGATATCAAGCATGGTTTCCTTACTGTTAGTGTTTTCTTAGATTTGTTGTCCGAAATAGTGGAATTAATGCATAATGGTTGTGATTTTGCCTAATCATGAGTTGGAGAATGAAAGTTGAAGTTAAGCTTGTAGAATGTGTTTTCTGTCAGAAGAGTTAGCACGTATGCATACTGTGGTTGTGAATTTATGTCAGATTTGCTATGTTTTCCATTATCGGCTTGAGGGAATTGTGTTGGTGAAAATTTAAAAATATTAGTAGCTGTCTTGTTTCCATCAATAGAATCAAGTTTTATCTGCACAAGGTGTTATGTAAACCTCAGACAGTAGGTGAATCAATGAAGCAACTGGAAGATTTACTCATGCCGTAACTGATTGCATTCTATACATGTCTGATTTGTTTAGACAGCATATTAAATCTGATGCAGTTTCACGAATTCAAAAAAACAAACAACAAGCAAATCACACATGAAGGATCTCGCAAGGTTGTCACTCATAGCAATCTTCGCAGCTTGTTGTGGCCTCAAAGTCGTCCTCTTCTTTTTCAACATGAAACTCATCCTCCACGTGGTCAAGCCCTACATCATCGGTGTCCTCACAGACTTCCATCGCACCTGAAGGATCTCGCAAGGTTGTCAGCGAGTTGTCTACTTCTATGTTGATGGAGAATTCTGGGGTGATGACTTCATCCGATTGATAAACATCTGCTACAGCTTGACCCTCGGCATTCCACCATTGTTCAATCTTGCTACGAGGCCTTCTCTTGCATACATGCCACCATTCCATACGCTCACGTGTGGCTCCTGGATATTGAAGATAATAAACCTACAGGGCTTTTTGTGCGAGTACAAAAGCCTCAAACCTTCTATATAATTGCTTCTGGTTGATTTTGAAAAATTGGTAGATTGGATGAACTTGTGTCCCACGTGTCGTCGGATCAAACCATCAACACCTGGACAGGACAACTTTTAGCGGATCATCAAGTGCACTTGGGTACTCGAGCTCGATGATTTCTTCGAGGAGACCAAAAAAATCTGATTCAGGACTCGCATAGTTGGACCCTTGAACACAAACCCCACTTTTATTGTAGATTTCCCGACACCATGTTGCAGAGTATGGAACTTATACCCATTGGAGAAGTATGCTGGCCAAGAAATTGCTTTCACTTTATAACGTGAAAGCAATTTCTTGGCCAGGACCCCATGCCAAACTCCACATCAGATCTCCATGACCAATTCCATTTCGTCTATCTAAGGCCTACAGAACACATTTATACACATTTGTGAAACTTATAAACATGAACAAATTAATGTAAGCATTTTGGTAATGTAATAAAACTTACATAATTCTTAAACCAGATCGCGAATTCATTTTCAATGAGGTCATCTCCAACATTATCCCCGATGACAGTCTCAAAGATCCTACACCGTAATAAAGTTGAGAAAGATAAATAAATATATTTATATACTTATATATAAGCATAAATAACATATGTGTGCTTGGGTTTTTCCTTACTCAATGTGTGGTTGCACCTCCGGACAGTTTAGCAACACGTATGTGTGTGCGGCCCTCCACTCGTCATCTTTGGTCAACCACCGTATTTGCTGCTTCCCACTACCCTTTCCGGGATAATTGAAAATAGAGAAAGCAAAATCGTCGCTGTCAATGATGTCGTTTCTCGCTTGTCTTCTCAACCTTGAAGGAACATGCGAAGGGAAGTAGTGCGCGGAGAAATAAGTTATTTCTTCCCGTAAGTATGACATCATGATCGACCCTTCCATATTACTCTTTTGAACGCTCTTTTGTTTCAACTGGGATAGATTTTCTCGAACGGATACATCCATCAATAATGAACTGGGCCACCTATATGAGCCTCATATGGAAAATGGACAATGAGATGCTCCATTAAGTAAAAAAATGACGGCGGGAAGATACGCTCCAACTTACAAACCAACAGAGGAATCATCGATATAAGCTGATCCATGACAGAATCTGATAATGTCGACGAACAAATTGTTTCGAAGAAGATACTCAACTCAGTTAAAGGACCTCATACAGTTGGATTCAATAACTCTTTGAAAGCAATCGGCATGAGTCTCTCCATAAACACGTGACAATCATGGCTCTTCATCCCTCCGTGGCTACAGTCGTAACTCTGAACACATCTTCCTATATTAGAAGCATAATCATCAGGAAATTTAACGGTCCTCAACCATTGACCCACCTTTCTCTTCACCTTTCTTGCCAGTGTATATATTGCTTTAAGTTTTGCACCCTTGTAGTCATCATCTACCTCCATCTCAAGTCAATGACAATATAGGCGAAGGTCCTTCCGGACATTCAAGTTATCCTTTCTCTTCCCAGGGGTATCCATGACAGTGTTGAAAACATTGTCAAACACATTTTTCTCAATGTGGATAACATCGAGATTGTTTCCACATGTCGTTTGTAGAAGTCCTTATTTCTACGGAAAGGATGCGAAAGATATAAGAATTTCCAATAAAAATCGAACAAACAAGCCTTCCGTCCATGTTGAAGGCAAAAATCATAAGATCATGCTTCCATACAAATCGGACAAGCCGATTGATCGGCAGTGCTCCATCCGGACAACATAGCATATGCAGGGAAATCACTAATGGTCCAAAGTAAAGCTGCACACATAACAAAGTTATCTCTCCTAGAGGCATCATAGGTTACGATACCAACATTCCACAATTGCATCAACTCATCAATAAGAGGTTGGAGGCAAATGTTAATCAACTTTTTTGGGTTTTGAGGACCTGACACTATCAACGACAGAAACATTTGCTCGGTTCTCATACACAAATGTGGTGGAAGATTGTAAGGAGTGACAATCACGGGCCAACATGAATAAGTTTGACCAGAGTTGTTAAATGTAGCAAAACCATCCGTGCATAAGCCCAAACGAATATTACGAGGCTCGTAGGCAAAATCAGGATACTTTGTGTCTAACCTCTTCCATCCTGCTCCATCTGAAGGATGACACATCATTCCCTCCTCTATTACGTGTTTTGCATGCCAAGTCATATGGATGGATGTCACCTCGAAAGCATATAGTCTCTGTAGCCTCGGAGTTAAAGGCAAGTAGAATAAAAGCTTCTGCTCACGACGCTTCCCTGTAGCACTAACAACATATCTTGCATGACCACAACACTTACATGATTCTTCATTCACATCACTCTTCCAATACAACATACAACTACTGGGACACATTTCTATTCTATCCAGTAGTAGCCCCAAATTTTGAACTATCTTCTCAGTTTCATAGTAACTGGTGGGAATCTTGTGGTCATGAGGTAGCACTTCATCGTACAATTGCAAGAAACCATTGAACAGACTTTGAGGAACATTATGTTCACACCCAGGGAACTGTGTATGTGTAGTACACCCAGGGAACACAGGTTCATCAGCTACTTTCAGCACATCTGCAAACCGTGTGGAAACAGATTAGCCTCCTCGGATGCTACCGGATCTTTCCTCATTTCATCGACCTCATTAACTTCAGCTCGCTGGAATTGAACATCATCCCCATTATTCAGAAAATCATTGACATTAATATACGGGCTAAACCATGATGGAGGAAAAAAGCTTGGCCCTACAACGTCAAGTACCATCCAATGTTCTTCCGTTAACTGATCATACATAGCCCACTGGTTGCCCCCTACCATTGGCTCATGATATGGAGGTGCAATAGTTTCACCATGTGATCGATGTCCAACGATAATAACCGAACATAAACCCGCGACGATATAAATGGTCCTTCACAGTATCTGCTGTCTTGAATTTGCAATTCACACATTTCCTACATGGACACTTTATATTACCTTCATCGACGTCAAACTCTTGACTACAAGAAAAATCTATTAACTTATCCACCCCTGCGAAGTATTCAAGATTTAATCCTCCACGATCCGACAAGTACATGTCATACATCCATGTACAATCATCCATTTCATAAAATTCAATCAATTTGTATATATAGTAAACACACATTTACAAATTAGTTTGTAATAAATAATTGAGCAATCATAAATTTCCAATTCATTATAAACACACATTACTACAGTTTGAAATAGTTACATAAATCATTGAATAAAATTGTAACCATTGATCAGACAAATGTCAACATACAACCAATTTTTAATTTCATCACCTATTTACAAATAAACATTTTACAAATTCCCAAAACCCACTTTCAAATTACTACATATATAACATTGAATAAAATTGTAATAATTGGTATCCTAAAAATTCCATTTCCAACCAATTTTTAAATGACATCCTATTTAATTACATATATAAGCATATTTACAAATTCTTTCAATAAAAACTCAAACCCATTTCCTAACTCTCATTGTAATAATAATTCAATATATATTTTTACCCATTATATTTCTAATCAATATATACTCTTGAAATTAAATTAAAAAAGAAAATATATAATATAACATAGGTAATTAAGTAATTAAGAAAAATGGCACTTACCTCGTACAAGCAGTGAATTGGAGGTTTTCTGCTCTTCATCCATTTGCAAATGGCCATGTTCACCAAAGCTAGAATAAAAACAAGTGGGCTGGCCCTAATTAATGCACACAACCACTAAAAGGCAGGTAATGTACAATGCGCATTAACATTGACCTCATCCGTAATAGCAACGGATTTAGCCAGGCACCGAGTCGTTGCTAAATACACATTTCATTCTACAGGCTAATAAGGTAATTGGGCTGATCATTTCTAATGGGCTATTGATCCATGCCGAGCCCATAGCATTTGTTCTTCTTTGTTGGCCATGGATTCAACTACGATTCAAGCCCACTCACCCCATGTCCGACCCACCTACAATAACCGATCCAAGCCCCCTCACCTCGTGTCCATTCCATCGTCGGATTTCTGATGCTGAATAGCCACGGATTTAGCCGTGAGGTTGATGTTGTTGCCAAATCAGCATCGAATACAGCCACAAAATATGCATTCGTATCTAATTTCGTGGCTAATCACCAATATCATCCACTTCTTCAGCCACGAAATCAGCCACGGATATTGTGTTCGTTGCTATTAGCCACAAATTTGATGATATGGCATTCTTGGGTGAACGCTGGCCACGAAAATAGCCACCAGCAAGAACAGTCGTGGCCATTGTCATTGCTATTGGCAACCAAAACAGAGTCGGCTGACATTCGTGGCTAAAAATCCATAGTTATTCCTTGTTTTTTTAGTAGTGCGTGCTAGGGTTTGGATTAAGTTGATTTCTGGAAATTTTATCGATTTCTTCTTTCAATTTTTGATCATCTATGGTTAAATCAATGCTTGATATGCATAAATGTGGTGCAATTTTGAATGTGGTCGATAGTTTATGTAATTTGTATGTGTAAATGCAGTGATTTTAACCATTTGTTTGCTTCACTTTTTGTGATTCGTCACTTTGCATGTGCTTTTTTAGTGTTATACGTATAGGTAAATTTGTTTACGATGCTTGTATTATTTGTGTGGTTCATAATGTAGACGGTTGCGGTTATTCTCATGTGCATGGGGCTAACAATGTGTGTTTGTATATATATTTGTGTTAGTTTATGTTAGTTTCAAGAATGTGTGTACTTGTATTCGGTATTTTGTGTTGTATATGTGATGTTTATGTTCTTTTACTGTGTTGGTGATATTTTATTGTTGTTGTTTGTGGTTGTTGGGTCAATCTGGTGATTTATCAACTTCCAAGAGTAATTCTAATGCGAGTTATTTTTTGTTTTCTATTTTAAATTCTTTTGTTGATGAGCAAGTTTTGATATTTTTAGTAATCTCATGTTGGCTTTTTTGGATACTTGTTTGTGAATGAGCAAGGCTTGGAATATTGCATTCTTGTTTTTGAGTGTTTTCATTGTAGATCCAACATCTATTCATATCATGATTTTTGTGATCTTATAGAGTAGCATCTGTCTCCTTCTGATTATAATATTCTGCGTAAAAGTTGTGTTGGATGGGTGCTGACGCTGGGCACCAAAATGGTCAAGAATTTCCAGCTTATGAATCAAATGATGCTGCGTTAAGTACAAACTCAAAAAGAGAAGAAGTTGTCGTTTAGAGTTGGTGGATTTCTCGAACGTTTTTCATTGGCTGAGTTCCATGTTATTAATTTCCTTCCTTGTGAAGACCGTGTTTGTGATCTCTCTAAGAAAGTGTCTATACTTGAATTTTTTGGGAAGAAGAAATTGACTCATGGTGAGTTAGTTGCCCATTTCAAATCTGAGAAAAAGAAATTTAAGAAAAAGTTGATTATGGAAAAGTTGATGCTCATTGAGAGGTTAATAGTGTATAGGAGGTCAGAGCTTGTAAGTGCACAATTCTTATCTCTTGCGTGCAATGAGAAGGAATTTGAACTATATCCTTGGGGAGAGAGTCATACAACAATTTGTTCAACAATTTGTCTAATACTGTTTTGTAATGTCATAACGAGTTTTCTTGCATCACAGGCTTGGATATTAGAAGCTTTCCCAGTCCTCTCTGCTAAGTTTGACTGTAATTTTAAGATGCCTGATATAGATCCATACACATTGCACTGGGAATGCGATGTTAGCCATTCTTATGTTGAGGCTGAGAAGTTGTGCATGGTCATTTGGCAGTAGTTTTATATTAATTATCTTTAAGAACATTTTTATTGGATGCATCTTTGGTTTTTTTTAAATATTTTTATACATGCATTTTGTACTGACTCCGTTGTTCCCTACTTATTGGGAGTTTGCACGCACTGAAGAGATGGGGTTTGCCGATGAAAAAGTTGATCCAGTAGTTGATGAAGCTGTTGATGATGTAGGTGGTGAACCTGATGATGAAGCGGTGTATGATTGTCGTCATGTTCATAAAAGGGCATCCGAATCTATGTTTTCAAACAGGAATGTACAAGTTGGTGGTGAGAAAGGTAATGCCTTGCAGAAACAGGATGAAGAAGAGACCTCAAAGAAGATGAAACCTGTGAGGAGAGGCAAGGGTGTTAAAACGAAACATGATGGGAAGTCTTTTGATACTTCTTTTGAAATTTTCTATGAGGTGGAGAAAGATGATGTTGTAGATACATAAAATAAGTGGAAATCTATGACTGGAGGCATGGTTGGTAAAAAGAAACAGAAGGTGGTATCTAGTGATACCCTTGTGAAAAGGGTTGCTATGATGAGGGTTCGTTGCGAAGGTCATTTTCTGATCCATCCATCTATTGATTTAGAGCATAATAAATCTATTAAGAGTGAAGTATAGAAGGTTAGAAAGAAGGCTTCAGCAGTGAGGAAGGCCGGTAGAGTTGTTGCTAAAAACTGATGAGGTTGAGGCTGGGGATGAGGTGCTGGATTTGCTTACTAAGAAGGATAATGTAGGGGAAAATGTTGGGAGAGATGATGCTGACATAGGGAAGGATGAGGTGGGGGATGTTTCTGCTAAGAAGGTCAGGAGAGTTAATGATGACACAGATATGCATGATGTCCCATTGAGTATTGTCTTTCAGCGGAGGTTTAAGATGAAGAAAGTTGGTATAGGTAGTGGAAAGCCATTGTATGATAGTACTACTGACATGTCTTCGGTTCTCCCTTCAATGTCTATTGTAGATCGTGAGAGTGCTGATGGAGTGGAGAAACAAGGATTTCATGTTGCATGATCTATTTCTGGTGGAGAAGGTAGTGATGGTGATGTCAGGGTTGATGATGGTATTGGTGACATCCATTCTTCTGGCTTTGATGAGTTGTCTGCTTCCCCGACTGTTGGGCTTTCTATCCCAGTGGAGGTTGCTGTTGTGGTTGGTGCTGGCACATTTGGTGACAAAGTTCATGGAGATGAGATACCTTGTGGTGAAGGGCGGTAAGAGGGTGATGTTCTGACACCTTGTGTGAAGAAGTCACCTTTGGGGAGTGAGGAAGCACATGATGGATTTGATGAAGGGGTTGAGTTTGTTCAAACATCTGATGGTGGTGGTAATGAAGAAATTCATCATTCAAGTTTTGAAGCTGGCAAAATGGAAGTTGAGGGAGAGAAAGTGGTAGGTACTGAAGAGGTATCTCCCCAAATGGATGCCGACAATGATTCAACGGGAGATTTGCCTCCAAAAATAGATGGTGATACTTCTGCTCCTTCTATCCCATCTTAGCCTGATTGGGTGAATGAGATTTTTAGGCGGCTTGAGAAGCTTGAAAAGGTACCTGATCATATGAATGTGTTGGCCGCCAGAGTTGATGAAATTTAATCAAAAATTGGAAAGTTCACTGAGATGCTTGAAGTTGTTGGTGACATGGCGAAGAGGTATGATGAGCTTGAGATCAGTGTTGCTAAGTATGAGTCATTGTTTGCGAGGTTGCAGGTAAATCTTTTCAAGCCTGTTGATGAGCATATGGTTGGTAAGTCGTAGGGCACTCTTGTGAAGGATGATGATGAAGATGTCAACACAAAAATTATGAATGAAGTTGTCGCGGATCTTCAGAAGAGTTTATCTGCTGAGGAGGTAATGCTGAAATCATCACCCCCTTCTGTTAATGTTATCTATGCCATCAATAAAATCTGAGGGTACAACTATTGATAGGGAGATTCTATCTACTGAAACTCCTTCTGTATTTTCAACTGGTGTCACTAACACTAAATTCGAGGTGGTAGGCGCAGATGTGAAGGGTGTGAAGGATTTGAAGGTTGACATTTCATTAATGAAGGGTGAAGTTCATGATGCCAAAAGGAGTGCAGATGTGCTTGGAATTCCATCATCTTCTGCTAAAGTTGCTCGATCTACTAAGTGTGAAGATGATGATGTTGATGCTAAAGTCCATGCAGTTGGAGGGCAACCATCCTTGGAAAAGTTTACCTCGCTGTATGATGATGATGATGACACAGTGGTAGGATTTGATTAGGATTCCTTAGCCAAGGATAATGAAATTATAAATGAAGTTGAACATTTAAAGGCTTCCATATCTTATCTCGTCAACCAGTACATTCTTGTTTGGCCCATTTGAGATTAAAAAGAAGGTGAGGCTCCCAAAGAACGTTCCTAACAAGCACGTTCCTAACAAGTCATCGATCAACTTGGAGGATCGTGAATTTATGTATGGAATTCTAAAGAGGAAAATGTTTGCTTTATTTTCTTGTTCAAACATTTATGAAATGTTGTTGTCATTGTATTAGTTAAACAACCTCATGCTAACTATATTTTTATGCATCTTGTGTAATTGGGGTTAGGAATTTTTCTATTTCTGGTCCAATTACGAGGTAGGACAAATCATTTTTCCAGCGCATCATATGCAATAATATGTGGTTGGATTGTTAGGTAATAACTGCTGGGAAATAGAGAAATTCCTAAATACAAACAAAAATTATCCAAATTTTTTTAACATACTCCTCCTTAGTATATATTTTAAAAAATTACATTTAAAATTTATAATTATTGAAATTATGAACCGGGCCTCCAAAATTGATTGGACGGCCCTGGAAATAGATATACGTCTGTGGATTGGATTCTATTGTATAAGTTGATTGTTGACATCATTTTTTTTAATATGTTGTATATCATCTAGAAGCAGGTTTGATTCACATTAGGAGGCACATTTATGAGGACTCTGTGAAATACAGAGAGGTTCTTGTTCTTGATTGGCTTTTTTACTTAAAGTACATGCCTGTATATGCTGCAAATTATGGGGAAGACTTTATTTCCTCTCCTTTCAAGCTAAACATGGTTGCTGGGTTAATTCATGATTCTTCCGGGTATGTATTTTATCTTGTATCGTTTTTCCTTTAGCGTAAGATACTTGTTATTTATGTGCTCACATTACATGGGGTGTTTTTGTGTTTGCAGTGCTGCATGCGGAGTGTTTCTCTTAAAAGCAATTGAACTGTCTGTCTTTGGGGGAGATGTGAAAGCATTCAACAACGAGAAGCTCCTTCTATTCGGAGAACTCATGTGTTCAGATTTTATCAAGGAGAGTTGGAGTTTTAGGATCTAAAACATGTATTTAGATATGTTGTTAATGGATGTATTGGATATTTTAGATGCACGTACTAAGAGAACTTACGGTGCTCAGACAACTAACTAGGTGGACATGTATGTAGATTTGTAGTTAAAGGATGTATGAGATATTTTGGATGCACTGTTTGTGTTTGTGATTGTTAATGTGTAATGATTGTGTGATTTATGTTATATTAATGCTTATTAAGTTATCTTTTTCTTCTTTTAACAATGTTTTATTTAATTTTGTAATAATCATGTGGTAGACTATGTGTACATAATTAACAGGGTATACCAAATTAGTGTTGAAACTGATGGTTATACTAGTTAGAAGTAGTGGTGATACTAGTCTGGTGGTTTGTGATATTGAAGTTATTGTGGTGACACAAGATGGTTAAGACCTAAAGTAGTGTTGATACTGATGGTTATAGTAGTTAGAAATAGTTGTGACAATACTCTCGTTTTATTTGATAATATAGTTATTGTGTTGACACAAGGTGGTTAAGCCCTAAAGTAGTGTTGACAGTGATGGTTAGACCTGGCCGGGCAAACGCTGGTAGACCCGCTCGGCCCGCCCCGCCCGCCCGCATTAATTAGCAGGAGGGCTTGGACATGGGGAAAAGCCCACGCGGGCTGCTAGTCCCGACCCGCACCCGCAACGGGTGCGGGATTGGACTTATCAATCAACCCGTTACGGGCCTAGCGGCCCGTAACGGACACCCGTCTTTTTTTAATTAAAATTAATATATATGTGTATATATATATATATGTAATAAATAATATTAATTATTCATTTAAAAAAATAATAATAAAAAATAACTTATATATATATAACGTACTATATAAGTAACATATACATATACAATAATTATATATAAAAAAAACAGTAAGTAGGGTATGTACTCATTTTAAATACAAATAAAAAAAGTAAGTATGTATTTATAATTGATTACATATACAGCTGTTTGTATTCAGTTAAAAAAAAACAGTAAGCGTGTGTGTGCATGCGTGCGTGCGTGCGTGTGTAATATTATATATTATAAAATTAATTACAATAGGCTTAGTGTGTGTGTATATATATATACTAGCTCAGTATCCTGTACATTGCACGGACTTTTGTTTAAAAATATATGTTTATATAATTTTATTCGTGTGTGTGTGTGTGTAATATTACATATTATAAAATTAGTTACAATAGGCTTAGTGTGTGTGTGTATATATACTAGCTCAGTATCTTGTGCATTGCACGGACTTTTGTTTAAAAATATATGTTTATATAATTTTATTCGATATTTTTGACATAAATATTATAAGTAAAGTAATCAAATAAGCATTTCCTAACATATTGAATAATGAAAAAAAAGGCTAAATAGATATATATACACACACTAGCTCAGTATCATGTGCATTGCACGGACTTTTGTTTAAAAATATATGTTTATATAATTTTATTCGATATTTTTGACATAAATATTATAAGTAAAGTAATCAAATAAGCATTTCCTAACATATTGAATAATGAAAAAAAAAGGCTAAATAGAAACTTCAATAATCAAATTGAGATAATTAAAAAATATTATAAGTATTACTAAGTAGTTAAAAAATAAGCAAAAATTTAAAAAAGTAAGCACTTCTTCCATGTGCTCGACTTTGTTTAAATAGTGTAAACAAACTAATCGATTGTTAAACACAATTACTTTTTCATCTATTAAAATCATGTCAATCGAATGAACTTGGTCAGGATCATTGTAGTTTAGTGATCTCGATATTCTTAATACACGAGCAATAATATTCCATCGGATTCGTGTGATGTTTAGTTTTTTTTGGTATTAACTCATCCAGATAATGAAATTTTCTGTTGCTACCATCAATGTTTTCATTGCTTGAAAAAAAAATGAAAAGATGAATCCTTGTAATGTCCGATAACAAAAAGATCATATACATAAAACACACGCATAAATAAAATATTTAACGTACCTCTCTTTTAAACCTTCCTGTTATTCTCTATGAACACATTACCATTAGTATATACATGTCATCGTGGGCGATCTGATCAGGTCTAAGCTGTACTCCTTTTAATGTGGCATACACGTAATGCCCTCACAAGTCAATCTATATACAAGAGATTGCAATATATAGAATCCAAACAATAAGATATGCAATTAATTGGATTTGGTTAGTTGACGTCTTGCGGCGCCCTTTCTTTCTCCACGCGCCCCTTCTCTTTCACTTCTTCCCCCTGATTCATCTTCTTCCTTGGTCGCCTGGCCATGGAGCGGCGCTGCCGCCTCCTTTGGCCCCCTACATGAGCCTTACTCTTGAATCCCTCTCCACTGTTCTCCAAATCTCAATTAAACCTCAAACTAACCCTAAATCCCCAAAAACTAAATCTCCACACAAATTTCTTCAAAAAATGGCTTGCGACCTCCAAATTGATAGCCTCCAAGTCGCTATCGGCGCATGCATCAGGTCTCAAGGGTGGTTCAACCCTTGTATGGCCTCGCCGATGCCTGGGAGCTCTGATTTGGACAAATCCTGCGAGTAATCGACCATCAGCATCAGCCCTCGGAGCCGATTTTGGTTGGATTTCACTGATCGATCTAGTGTCTATGCCTGCTGGGTGTTAGGCCTTAGATCCAATCAAACAAATCCTCCAATTTCTAACAAAAAACTCTCAAAAACAACCTTTTTTACCCAACAAAATTTTAGAAACCAAAACTTTCTCAAAACCCTTTTTTGCAGATTCTTGACTCACAAATACATAGCTTTGGTTGTGGACACAGTGGTGTGCACGGACGGAGGGATGGGTAAAATCCTCAACTTTCCAGCCACAAGTAGAAGCCCTTGGAGTCGGGCTCTGGTTGATTTGGTCCCTGGATCTCGTATCCTTCTCAAGGACTTATTACCGCAGCCTACTTCGGGGTGTGAAAGTTCTCAAATTGCTCAAAAAAGTAAGTGTCCCCAAAAAACATTAATTCTCCTCCTATGTGTATGCATATCTACCGAGAATAGAATACTCTTTAATTGCCTATGCATGTCTAGTAATGATCCTCGTTGTGAATTGTATCTCATCCTTAAGTTTTAACTCCACTAATACTACTTATTTGCACACTACTGAGAGATGCGAACCTCTGATGTATGGTGCTACTATTGAATCTCTCATTTCCTTTGCATCTCATTTTGATCATCATTCCTGCTGTGAGCCGATGTTGCAGTCTATGCATTGTTGTGACCGTAAATTAACAATAGACTGTTATGGGTTGACAGCCGGTATGATGCTTGGATGGGGTCGCGAGCTGTTTAAAGATCCCATTAGCATTAGGATTGACAGCTTGTCTTATCCTTATTTTGTTATATTGGCTATCTCTAGATCTAGGCTTTATTCTAACATGATTAAGTACGATAACCCGAACTGCAAGGGCAGTATCCTTCAGTATAGCCCTTCCTTTCCTAGTCTTTTAAGGAATTTGGTTTATACTTGTGTGGATTTAGATACTAATTATAATAAAGTATACTTTCCCTGGGGAGTAATATTTAGTAATTTGATGAATGATTATAAGTCTATGATCTATTATCTGTCTGGTCATGGCAGCTTCCAATTTCTTTCATCTGAAATTGGGAGCAGTCTTGATGTGGAAGTTCTTACTCCACATCAAATAATCTGCATGTTTCAGATACTAGCTTGTCATCTCTGCTGTTGTTTTTTGTCTCTTTGTTTCTCATCCTACATCTCTTGGGATGAGTATAAGTTAACCAAGTGCAGGGTTAGGAAGCAGGCTGATATTAGGAGACAAGGAAGAATGTTGGGTAAGCCTCTCTTCTTTGATCTCACCGAACACTTTAAGCAATGTCCCAACGAGTTCTACGGAATTCATGTGGTGGTAAGCTGCCCAAACCTTACTAATAAACATTGGCAACACAAAACTTCTACCAAAACTATTGCTACCAGGCATATGAAACTTCTACAATCTGTTATGTGGTACAACTCGATATTGTTGGTTTTTGGATGTAATCTCATGGACATCAATGATCTGTGGAGTGATGGTATTCCATACTCTTCTTTTGAACACCATCACTGTCAGGAACACTTTGAGGCTAAGGCTTCTGATTTTTCAGTCTATCACAAGTTTAATCTCTATTATAGATGTTGTTTTATAGATATGTATGTATACATCTTACCAAATTTCAGGGGTGAGAACATCCTAACCAAATGCAGGCTCATAATGAAGACTATAAAGAGGAGTGAAAGAGGCTTGTCAGATAAAAAGAACCAGTTGATAGAAGAGCAACGAAGGAGATCATCAGGTATACAACTTCTTGCCACTCTCTACGAAAAACTTAAGCTTTGCCCCATAGAAATCTATGATTTCCTGTCGGTTGCAAGCTGCCCCAACCTTACCAACAAACTTTATCAAGCCAAAAGCACATTATACTATAGCCTTGTTCAAAACAGATCTCTCACATGCAAAGGTAATCAGCTTACTCAGCAGCAGTACTAGAACAAGAAAAGGCAAGCCAAACCTATCCACAACAGAAGATGCATAAGAGAAAATAAATCCATCAGCACAACAAAGAGAAGCTCAATGAGAACTATACTGATCATTAAGGAGCTTAAGTTCCCCTCTCTCAGCAAAGAAATGAATTGTAATCTTATGTATCTTAATTTACTCCACTATAATCTTCACCCAGAGTCCATCATAGATTTGGTTACCTTTCTAAAGGAACGTTATGGTTGATATAGCATATTGGAATGTTAGAGACACTAAACGGCCACTTCTGTGGCAAGAGATCAACCACTTTAGATTTATAAATAATATTGATGTCTTAGTCCTTACGGATACAAAATCAGAACTATCCCCATCTGATATCCAATTGAGGAGCTCTGGATTCCACAAAGCCCTCTGTGTCCCATCTATTGGACGCAAGGGTGGAATCTAGTTGCTATTCAAAACTAAATTTGAAGAGATAAGTAGCATCCTTGAGTTGAAGCAAAGAGCTGTAGTAATAAAAGCAACAATAGAGAAACACGAAATTATCCTAATCTTTGTCTATGCTCCATCCATTGAAAATGAGAAGGATGAATTCTGGCATGATATCTATGATACTGTCAACAAATATATGCTCTCCATTTTCATCATAGGTGACCTTAATGATATAGAATTGGATACAGAAAAAGTTGGAGGATCTCTCCCTAACATCAATAGATTTAGAAGAATAAGAACTATCAAAGATGAACTTGGATTACAAACCTTGTCGTTCTTGGGCTCGCCCTTTACATGGAGGAAAAACAGATCCTCAAGCAACAACACCTATGAAAGACTTGACAGAATTCTAGCTCATCAACATATTCTAAACTGGTTCCCCAATCTCTGCATCAAACATCACCCTTTCTCTAATTCAGATCATGCTCCTATCTCGCTCCAAATTGGCTCCCATGCTAAAAGAAATGGAACTCCATTTTGATTTGAAATGGCATGGACTACTAATGATGCTCTTGAATCGATGATTAAAAGAGTATGGAGTAATAAGATGAATGGTTCTCATGGGTTCAAGCTCATTCAAAAACAAAAGCTTCTTAAACGAAATATTAAAAAATGGTGCAAATCTAATCCTAACAATATAACAAAGAAACTTGCCCAAGTGGATCTTCAAATCAAGGCTCTTCAAGACAGAATGCCATGGGGAAACATATCTTCAATAGAAGAAGAGAAGCTTGCAAGGCTCGAACACAAGAAATTTCGACTTCTCGAATTTAATCATAAATTTTGGAAACAAAGAGCGAAGATTAAACACCTCCAACTGGGAGACAAAAATACTAAGTATTATCAAGTTACAGCTAGAATTAAAACCACTAAAAGAACGACTAGATTCTTTACTACAAAACAGAATATTTTACTAACAGATCAAGATCTAATATCGAAACACATCACAAGTGAAATGTCGGAAAGATTTATAGGTAATAATCAACCCAGAATCTCCGCGGAAGATGTTTGGAATATTCAAGCTCAGATAACTCCAGAGGAAAACAATAAGCTAACTTCTCAACCCTCTAATTTGGAAATCAAAAATACGCTCTTTAGCATGACAGAAGATAAATCCCCAGGGCCATATGGATACCCTCAGAGTTTTATAAACGATATTGGGATATCATAAGCCAATCCTGTTGTAAAGCTGTGAAGGCCTTCTTCCACTCTGGCCAAATGTTATCTGAGATCAATCAAACATTTATAGCCCTCATTCCGAAAACTGATAACCCAACCTCTATAAATCATTACAGACCTATTAGCCTTTGTAATATGATCTACAAGATAATCTCAAAAATTCTTGCTAATCGTCTTAAACCTATCCTCCCTAAACTGATTAATCATTTCCAAGGTGCCTTCGTTGAAGGCAGATCGATTCAAGATAACACGTTAATAGCTCATGAAATCTTCCAAACCTTCCATAAACAAAAAGGCAAGAAAGGTTGGATGGCCTTAAAACTAGACATGGAAAAGGCTTATGATAAACTAAACTGGAGTTATATTCACGCGGTCCTTGAAAAATTTGGTTTTCATCAAACTTGGATCAAATGGGTTATGAAATGTATCTCTTCCACTTGGTTCTCTGTTCTAGTTAATAACATTCCTGGTCCTCAGTTTAAACCTAATAGGGGTATTAGACAAGGTGATCCCCTTGCCCCTTACCTTTTTGTCCTAGTTATGGAAGGTCTTTCTAGAGAATTGCATAAAGAAGCCCTCCTAGACGACGACTTAATTGGCATAAAACTAGCAAAAAATGGTACTACAATTCCTTTCTTAGCATTCGCATATGACACTATTATCTTCGCCAAAGAAACCCATACCAGTCTAAACATAATTCAGAATATTATAAACAACTTTTCCAATCGATCTGGCCTCACTATTAACTACAACAAAAGCTCTCTACAATGCTCTAGAAATGTTAATCCAAATCTCACCAAGGATTTGGCTACCCATATGGGCATCTCGGTGTCTAAAACCCTTGAAAAATATTTAGGAATTCCCCTTGTCAATGGTAGGATTAAAAATTGTGTTTTTGAGGATGCAATAGACAACAAGAAAAAACAACTTTCTAAATGGAAAGCTTCGAATTTATCGTAAGCAGGTAGGACAATCCTCATTCAATTCAGCCTTAGCTCTAAAACCAATTACTTAATGCAAAACTTCCTTCTCCCAAAAGGAATTCTCAATCAGATGGATCAAATTAATATAATTTTTTTCTGGAACAAATCCGCATCAGACTCCTATACACCCCTCATCAGCTGGGACTCAATTTGTAAAAGCAAATCCTTGGGAGGCCTTGGTATTCATAAGGCTGAGAATCTCAATATCTCTCTTCAGATGAAACCTCTATGGAAAATCTACAACAATGAAGAGAGTATATGGGTAAAAATTATAAGAGAAAAGTATCTCAAACAAGATAGCATCAGGAACTATTGCAAGAAGGAAACCTCCTAGCAATTCAGAAGACTACTTTCTCTAAGGGAAAATTTTGAAGAAGGTCTACTTTGGCTAATTGGTAATGGATCGACCATTAATGTATGGGAGGATCACTGGATCCCATCTATCCATCTTAAGCAGTATATGGGATCGCATGATCCTAACATGACTGTAGACTCGGTCATGAATGACAGGAAACAGTGGAAAGAAGACAAAATCAGACAAATATTCCCACAAGATATTGCTGGTAAGATTCTACAAATGAAGATTCCTCAATGGCATACGAAAGATAAGCTGATTTGGAGACCCGATCCGGAAGGAAACTTCACTACCAGGTCAGTAAAGAAAATCCTAACTCCTACACCTCAAAACATCCAATCTCAAAATTGGATTTGGAAACTGAAACTTCCTCCTAGAATCAAGAATTTCTTATGGAAAATCAAGATTGACGGTCTACCTACGACAAATAGACTAAATAGATACTTAAATAGAGTTCCAAGCCAATGCTATTTGTGTAGCCAAGCAAATGAGGATGCAACTCACCTATTTACTAGTTGCACCTTCACCAGAGAACTCATTCACATTTTGAACAAGCTTCAGATATGTATTTTCCAGGCCTTAATTCTCTAGAACCTCTGCATACAAATTTAGAGAAAATCAAGGATACTAATAGTAGATTTGAAGACCTTATTTTTATTTGGCAAGCCATATGGGAAACTAGAAATGATCAAATTTTCAGGTCTAAGAAACCAGAAGGAACAACCACCATTGTTCAGAAAATCAAGCAAAACATTAAGGACTGGGCCATGGAAGGAAGTAAAGGAAAGGATAGCAAGAAGAAAGGAAACAGGAGGGCAAAAGCCAAATGGACGAGACCCCCGAGGACTATCTACAAAATTAATGTAGATGGTTCTTTTTCCCATTCTGGAAAAAGTCGGGTGGGAGGAATCATTCGTGATTCCGAAGGACAGATCATTGATATTTTCTTTCAAGAAGTCAACGCTGGATCTATCATTCAAACAGAGGCTTCGACAATGATTCTAGGACTCCAACATGCGAAGATGAAAGGCTTGAGGAAGATCATCGTAGAATGTGATAATCAAGTCCTGGTTAAAGCGGTCAAAGGAATGCAAGCGCCCAAATGGGAGGTTCTGAGACAAGTAGAAGAAATTGGCAGACTTACATCTGAATTTACCTCGGCAGAGATCAGACATATTTTAAGAGAAGCAAATAATTCTGCATACTACATTGCTAGACGAGGAGTAATTTGTAACTTACAATCTATCCCCTACCATAGGGATCTTTGTAACATCATCCTTTAGGATGATCCGGGAGTTAGGTTAATGTATTAGTAACAGCTCCCACTGTTTGCCTACTGTAAAAAAAAAATTGGATTCGGTTAGTTAGTTAATTAATTAGATACGGTTATATCATGAGTTAATTAATAGGAATATATATAAGATACTTGGCTAGTTAGTTAGTTAATTGGATCTGCAATTAATTATGGCGATTTGTTTATACCCTGAGTTAATTATTTAAATAATTAAATATCATTTGAAATCAAATAAACTTTTTACCAAAAGAAAAAGATTCGGCATACCATTTAATATTAATTAATTAAATAGATTAAAAATCATCTACAATCATATTTAGATTTGCATTTATCATCAGTAGCTTTTTGTTGTTATCTAGAATCTGATAATCTATCGAATCCAAGTGATGCAATCTCTATTTTAAACACTACGAATGAATCAGTTCTGATTGATAAGCACATCAAAGTCCGATCTACAATACTATATATTTGTCCCTATCTCTATCTTGGTACAATTTTTCCACTTGGTATCATAACTGTTTTTTTTTCGAAGTTCAAATAAATAGAAATAATCAAGTAATTGAATAGGTAAAAATGTGTAATCCATCAAGTAATTGAATAGGTAAAAATATATAATGCACGAACATCACGTTGAATAAAATTATTGTATTTAATAAAATGATAGTAAAACACCCACTAACTAATAATCATTGAATAATATTATTGTATTTAAACCATTAACTAATAATCAATACCCTAAACTATAAGCAATAACAAATCAAACCCACAAATATTTATGAAATATTTCATTTGCCGAAAACATAAAATCTATAAGTACAACCTCATGATAATCTAAAATTATTGATGATAAAATATATTAATTCTCAATCTTCACTCAAACGACCTTCTTTGATATGCTTCCTTCATTATATGAAGTTTCTTCTTCTCTTGCTATCATGTCATTTTTCTCTGATGTGTCATCCACACCCTCCTTTTCTTTATCCTCCTTATTATATGAGATAACCACATAGCGAAGTTTACGTTTTACGGGAACAATCACCTTCTTTTCCTCTTTAACATGGGGGAAACAATCATGTAATGATAAGATGTGAAGAGAACCAAATTAATTATTATTATTTATATATGTAGTCAAGGATAAAATAGATATCTTTGTACCAGAACATTCAGATTTGGACTTATCAACCAGAACTGAATCATCTGTAATCTTTGAAATAGAGATTGCATCACTTGACTTCAATAGAATATGGGTATATCCCTCATCTTTGAGATAATATATATAATGATTAAGTATAAGGACGAAGATAAAATAATAACATGTGAATTACTCTAAGAAAGTGTACATGCAATTGATTAAATAATAATTTATATAAGCATTAATGTTTACCTTTTACTTAGCAACGATATTCGTATACTTTTTAATAAGTGATGAATCATCGCTAAGCTTTAAAATATCGAAACCACTATGGTTGTTTTCGATGGATTTCTTGGTGATCTCGACTTTAAACAAAAATTTCTTCTTTATGATCGAGCACATCAAAGTCGGATGGTATATGATCGATATCAGCATCCTAAATCCTGTTTAAACATATTTGACGTACGACAAGCAAGCATGAACCTAAAACGATAAATGAATTATTTTTAGAAACGACATATTTGAAATGTTAGAAAAAGGAAATCCTGTTTCATCATGTTTAATCAATTAATAATCAGTCACTTTATAATTGACTTGCTCATTTGTTATCACGTTATATTGCTCATATGAGATGGCAACAATAGAGTATATAACGGCAATTTTTTTTTTCGGAGATCAAATGGTAGTATAGATCAAAATATTTTACGTATGATCAAAACTTGTAATATCTCATAACAAAAATATCATATATGAAAAAAACACACATATAAATTAAATACCTAATGTACCTCTCCTTTTCACCCTTGACCCTACTATTGTTGTTGTCTACGGACGTCTTGCCTTTCTTATTTGACATCGTATTGGATATGATCTAAGCTTTGAACCTGTTGTTTTCGTAAGGCAGAAATTTCTCCTGCAGAGAGTCAGAAGAGGGGATACTTACCTGACACCAAATCAATACTATATATGAGATTGTGATGCGAGTACGCTCCTAGATCATCGATGAGATCAAATCAGAAGTTTCTAACTAACAAATCTTAACAAATAAAAAAAAACCTACTAATTAAAAAAAAATCCTACTTGAAGATTATATCCTACGTACTAATTAATTACTAATTGATTAATATATATATATATATAAGATGATATTTTCTAACTAATAAATCTTAACAATTAATAACAAATCCTACTAATAAAAAATTCTACAAAAAATTAACTAACAAATCTTAATAATTAATAACAAATCTTACTAATTTAAAAAAATATAAATCCTACTTTAAAGGAGAAGCCGCCACATGGGTTAGGCGACTTCTCCTTTAGTATTATAACTAGCGTAGTACCCGTGCGTTACGCACGGGGTTTGTAAAATATATTATATTTTATAGAAGATATTACCATAATTTATTTACATTATTTATTAGATATATTATACTATTATAATATTATGAAAACAATATAGTAAAATAATACTCCGTCCGTTAAGAAAAACATGTCGTTTTAGGAGTAAAATATTGTTAAGAAAAACACGCCGTTTTACGTATTTTGGTATTCACTTTCCAAAATTATCTTTGTAATGATTAGAGATTTGTTAGTTGTAGTTTTCAATAAAGTGAAAAAGTAAAGTAATAATTAGATGTATAAGTGTATTTTTGTTTGCTTTTATTTGCTTTCTTAAAAGAGAAAATTTGCGCCGAATGCGCAAATTTTCGGCCAAATTGGCCAAATTAGCCAAATATACACACTTTTGTAAATATTAGCAAACTATACAACATCAAACCCTATACAGATCTACGGATATCACTAATCAAAACGCTCCCTTCTCTCTCTCCCTTGTACAGATCTACAAAAATCCGGCACCCTCCCCTCTCCTCCGAGCTCAGTCAACAATGGAGGCGGCGCTGGAGCTTGGCCAGTTCACGCGCTCTCTCACCTCGGTCTATTTATCCGCCTTCACCCTCTTCCTTTTCTCAGATCCAGTTGAGGAGAAAACTATGCGGCGTCGATTGTGGAGGAGAAGCCGTATCCGACTGAGCCGATCTACAACGTCGCACCTTCCTCCCGGCCTCTCCCGATCCGATCCGATCCGGCGACAACGGAGGGAGGCCACCGGAGAACCACTAGATCCGGTGGTTGTTGATCGGCTATGGGGTGGCTGTCGGTTGTTTTTTCCAGACCCCCAACCACCGGCTCTAGATCTGGCCAAGCCACCACCACTTCAACAGATCCGCCATCCACTTCTTCTTCTTCTCCGATGATGATGACGGCGACGAGGAAGATCGACGGGGATTCTGAGGACGGAGATGAGTTTTCCAGATCGTCACTTCAATAGGTGTTGGCTGATGTTTTCACCGATATCACTCTCCGATTCACCGCCGGAGATCTCCCTCCATTGCTTCCCGTCCTCGCTCCCGCCGCCAACTGCTTTATTGGCTCCTAGTTTCATGTCAGCAACGAAGATTGAAGGCGGTGTCCGCACTTCTGAGTTCTGATGGTTGCTGTTGCTGGTAAGCTAAGCTTTTACTTTGATGGTTGCTGCTTGATTAACTTGGTTGCTCAATCAAAGTGTTGGACCAATTCTGAGAAGTAAAAATCAGTTCCTATTATGTGATTGTGATTGTGTGAGTTTCTTTGTTCCTAAATCTGTAATGTGCTGAAACAATTAGCTAGATGACACATGTCAATTGAAAGTGTGGATTTTTGTTTAAGATTTTGCAAGGAAATGGAATGAGATTTGACTTCATCAGTTGGTAGCAAAGTACTGTATGTGCCTTTTGAATACATTCATTGTTGTAACTATTGGATCTTTATATTTTTAATTTTTTTTTTTGGCAGTGGTTTAGTTTTGGTCTAATTTATTTTTGATGAAAGCATGTTTGTTTGGATAGCTTACACGTTTTAAGATGTATGAAAGCGTAAGTTATGTTTTTAAGTTAATGACTTTTAGCTACTGATTTTTTTAAAGGTTGGTGATTTTTTTGTGTGAGTAATGCAATTTGTCTCCAATTTATTTTAGTGCTGACATCGTTTTTAGTTAGATATTATATATGTAGGTATATATGTATGCTTGAGTCCTTAGAAATTGGGTTGTTTTTTAGTGCTGACGTCGTTTTTATGAGTATTTTTTAGTGCTGACTTCTTTTTTATGCATATTTTTTAGTGTTGACCTCGTTTTTAATTTGATATTATATATGTAAGTATATATGTATGCTTGAGTCATGAAAAATTGGTTTATTTCTTAGTGGTGACATTGTTTTTATACGTATTTTTTAGTGCTGACATCGTTTTTAATTTGATATTATATATGTAAGTATATATGTATGCTTGAGTCCTTAAAAATTGGTTTATTTCTTAGTGCTGACATCGTTTTTATACGTATTTTTTAGTGCTGACATTGTTTTCATGCATATTTTTGTGTAGGTATATATTTGCTGACATCGTTTTTGCAATATAAGAGATGGATGAGGAAAGAGGTCAGCATCGTCGGCGTCGAAAAATTCTTTGTTTCTCACTACAAAAATAAAATAAAATATTCGTTTTTTTTTTAAACATTCATTTGTCTCTTTGTTCTCCCCCTTTTATATTTTATATAAAAATATATTGATATTTGATGTCATCACCGTCGGCGTCAGCATTCTCGTAGAGGGCGTCTACAATGCTGACGTCAGCATTCCCGACGTCATCGTCGGCTGCGTAGCATCCTCGTAGACGGCGTCAGCATTCCCGACGTCGGTGTCAACATCCCTCAAACGGTGTCAGCATCATCGACGTCCTCCGCGTCAGTGTTGTCGGAGTCTGCGGTGTCAGCAATGCGGACGTCAACATTCTCGACGTTGGCGTCAGCACCAACGCACGGGAAAAAAGGAAAAAAATGTTGGCGTCAGCATCCTTGTAAACGGTGTGAGCATTGCTGATGTCAGCATTCCCGACAATGATGTCAGCACTGACGCGCGCAAAAAAAAAAATTCCTTTTAAACGGTGTCAGCATTGCTGACGTCAGCATTTCCGACGATGCCGTCAGCACTGACGCACGAAAAAAAAAATGCTGACGTGGAGGGGGGGCACAGGGGGGCACGCTGGAGGGGGGCGCAGGAGGGGGAGGGGGGGCATATAGGAGGGGCAAGGGTTGTTTATAGTTTTGCAAAATTCCCAAAATCTTGTATATTTGGCTAATTTGGCCTTTGTATTTGTATAGTCGGCAAATTGACCCTTCTTAAAAAATGTGCAAATGTCTAAAATGACATGTTTTAATTAACAGATGGAGTATAAATTTTGATAAAAAAAAATATAATACTTCCGTCAATGTCTCACCTTTCCAGCAGGGTTGGGTTTGAGATTTGAGATGTTAGATGCATTGATATAAAACTGTGGCACTCTACTATTACTTTTTGTTGTGTTAATGGATTGGAAGGTAAGACCAAATAATTTGGTTTTTGACTACATATTACACAAACTCTAGGAGGATGGAGTTTTAAGAACTTTGTGATAATGGGTTGGAAGGTAGAACTAAATAATTTGGTAGTTGGACTACAAATTCCACAAACGCTGGTGAATGGAATTTTCTGAGCTTTTTGATAGAGAGCACAAAAGAGATATATTATATTAAGAAACTTAAAAGGAAAAAAAATGCTTTCGTCTCAAAATATAGGCAATTTTTTTGACATGTTTTTTAAGAAGCTAAAAACTCTATCAAATATTATCTCTTTATTAGTTTTATTTGAGCATGTTATATGATTTGCAATGTCTAAATAGAAGCTTTATTATTATATATTAATGAAAACATCACTTTCCCAATAGATAACAGATTGATCTTGAAAGCAGATATAGAGAAAACATCATACAAAACCAAACCCGATGCAAGATGTATATGCCCAACCTCTGTAACAATCTTAATTGAGCCATTTGGCAAAGAAACTTTGACAGGAAACCTCAATTTTTGCGTAAACCGGCCTCTAAAATAATTTTAAATAAATATGGAATAAAAAAGAGTTGAAAAGTGAGAAAAAAAAACTTATGGTTACGAAGGAGGTTCAAGAAGGACAGTTAAAGATTCACCTATACACGATTCATTTTAATATTTGATTCTAAAGGTTTTCACAACTAAAAAAATAAAATAAAAACTAAGATATGTCTTTAATGTATACGAAATTTTTGTTAAAGATACAAATGTAAAAAAATATGTTTAGATTCAAATGATATTTGAACAACATAAAAAATAATTAAGGCATTAATATTAGTCTTATAAATACGTGATAGTCAGGGTGTGTTTGGATTCTAATTGCATTTTAATTATAATGTATTTATAAATACAAACACTTGAGTAGTATTTCGTTATCGGATTTTATAATATGCTTAAAATGATATACCTTCTAAATAAAATACCTTATAAATTGTGTCATCAAACAACCACTATTGTGTAAAGTTTTTTTGAATCAAGATTAAGATTTTCATTATCAATAGGCCATGGGCTCGATTTCCACTCACCATTTTGCTTGATGGTTTTTCCTCTACTTATTTCTTTTTGCAATTGAATTGAAAGTATAAGTTTAAGATCCAACAAATGTGAAATTTCAAAATCCAAAATATTTTAGGTTAAAGGAAACTATTTACATATTTTTTGAATTCAAAGTATAAATTAATATAGGTATCAATTCTCAAATCAATCAAATAAAATTTGACATAAAGTTTGATATTAGCTCTTAGCTCTAGAAAAAATAATAGTATAAAAGAATTCATTCACATGGTATTTGATTTCCCCTATAATGAGTTTTTATATTCACAATCAATATTTTGTATCGTAAGATATAGTTTGTTTTAGTGGATATATAATTAAAACAGAAAATGAATTCTTGTTATATCTTTTTTAAGTTATATTGGTTAGATTAAAGTATATTATTGAAACACGTAGCTCTAACAAACATTCAATAACTTAATGAGTTATAAAACTATATTTTAGATGTTAGTTTAAGGTGTTTACAATTTTAAGTAGATAAATTAAGTCAATTATAATCTTCATATGAGGAAATATTTTACTAAAAAAAACTAACTTTGGGGTAAAATGCGGTAACTAACAAAGATATTAAGTTTTATTTCAAAATAAATGAGAAAATATTATTTAATGTCAAAATATAATATTTGTAAATAAATATAATAATAAGAATAATAGATAAATATTATTTAGTGTCAAAGTTGTGTACCAATAACCACTTGCTTTAGAGTTCACTATTTTCTAATAGAGTAATAGATAAATTGTATCTAGATTATCTCTATATAGTTTTTCTATTAAATTAAGACGATTTGCTCTTAAATCAAGAGCAAATCAAGACGATTGCTCTTAAATATCGATATATTTTACAAATCGGTTCCCTAGCTTATATACTATTATAATGATAAAGGTGCATAATAATCTCGATGTATTTTACAAATCGATTCAAGAGTTTCCAAAAGCCATTTCCTCTTAAATCAAGACGATTTGCTAACCAAAATAATTTATTCTAAAATAATACTTAGCCAAATTCTGATATTAAAACATTTAACCTTTAAACCAACTTCACAATATCTCATTAAAATAATTCGGCATGGGTTAATTTATTTCAAAACCTTAGTCTACTATTTTAAATAGATTCTGACACTTGACAATTTCTACCAAATAATATATTTTAAATCTAACCATTTAAATAACTTCAACCAAACAATCAATTAATTAAATAGCCAAATAATTATTACATTGGAAATAGGTAAATGAATAATAAATCAATAAATCATTAAATAATAGCAACCCTAAAATAAATAAGTCATTAAATAATTAATAAATCAGAAATAAATACTAAAAACATGATAAAGGTTTTTACAAATTTTTAGTTCGGAAGGATACATCCATTCACTTTCAAATAAATATTTGGATAAATAATTAATTATTTTAATTAGTAAAAAATAATTAATTATAAAGGTGGCAGTGTGGGACCATGATTCATGAGAAGTTGTCACATCAACCTATTTGTAAGCAAAACTCGCCAAGTGTCATCTTTAGCATTTGATTTAGTATTATATTAGATATTGATTTAATAAGAAAAATTAATTAGGTTTGCGGGTACCCGCGGGCTACCCGCACCCGCATTTGCGGACGGGCTTGGACACAACTTCCAACCCGTTAACCGGGCTTAGCCCGGCCCGCGCCCGCAACAACGGGACAAAATCTCAGGTAATGCCCGGCCCAAGCCCGGCCCGCGCCCGCGTTTGCCTATGTCTAGTGATGGTTATACTAATTAGAAGTAGTGGTGACACTAGCCTTGTGTTTTATGATATTGAAGTTTATGTGGTGACGTTTTCTGTTATTGAAGGTTATGTGGTGACACTAGGTGGTTAAGTTCCAATATTGTTAACTGCAACTCATATAACTGTAACCTCTTTACATTTTATAGTTTTACAGTTTCTTTGTAATGAAGGAAACCAAATAACCGCCACAAGAAAGAAAATTGTAAAATTACTGGCAATATATACCCATAAATAATTCTTTGATGACCATTGATTTCTGCAAACTGATTTTAACAGAAATCGGGATACCAGAAGTTGTATTCTTACTTCTAACACATTCACCCTACAAAAAGATGGATTTTGGTAGCACTGTTGAGTTTTGCACAAGGTTTCACCAAATGATGGACGAGCTGGATGGTATCATATACCGTGGGTATCGCATGAACCTCCTTGATGAGGCATGTAAGACTAACAAAGAGGCACGTAGGGTTGAGTTGATGGAAGCCGTTGTGCTTCATTATACATTATATGATGAATTGTGAGGATCAATATTAGCAAACGAATTTCATATTCGCAGTGCACCCAAAGACGAAGATGCCGAAGCACTGTCAAAGGTGAGATTGAAGTTTTATCCTTACTTTTTTTCCCCTAGTCTTAACTCTTATATTTTATGCTTTATTTAGGTGGAACGAGAACTGGGACAACAAAAACGGATGTTGAAAGAGGCGAAGGACAACCTCATGCAATGCGTTAAAGAAGTTTTAAATGCAGAAATGGAAAAGATGAGGAAGATTAATGATTTTTTAGGCATGTAGTTCTAGTAGATTAATAACTGATAATATTTGAACTTATTTATATGTTCAATGTAACCTTTTTTTTAGTTTCTATGTGTTTCAGAATAATGATATGTTGTAACTTATTAATATCATATTAATTATATGAATATTTTGCAATTTCATAACTCATTTTTCATACTAGTATTATAATGTATTAACTAAGGTTGACGTCTATTCTTGGTTGATAATGTCGACACAATGAGTAATTTGGGGATTGTTTTGGTAAAAAGTAGTGGTCACCCGAGGAGTTATGGGAGGACCAAGGGAATTATGGTGGTGAAAGTAGTGGTGACACTGTTTAATTAAGGTTTTACATTATTGGGAATGTGGTGAAATTAGTGCTGACACAACAATCTTTTATAATTGCACACTATTATATTATATGTTCGCATCCCAATTGTATAAAAGGATTTGTCGCGTGAAGATTAAGACAGAGAGATCCTGTTTTGAAAATTGGGTTACATTTTTTATCAGTTAGTGTATGGTTTAAAAATAGTGCTGACACGGATTAGGAGTAGCAATGACAGATACAAAGGTGTAACATCTGACATTCATTCATTGATGACTCTTCTTTTGTTCAACTGTCTTTCTCAACAAATAAGAAGTTTCTTGCAAAACAATGTATAAAGCCTTTTTATTTAGCATATAGTCAAAATTTTTAAATATTATAATAACCATAAAGTGTTGGATTTATCATAATAGAGTTATAGTTACATGCAACTCGACAAATGTTATCCAGCATGTCTTATACCCATACCAAAACCACTTAAAATATTAGGCAACACAAATGTTCAGAAGTAGAAGATATTTAGGCATAAAAAACAACTGTCTAGGTCCAAATACAATCCAAAAATTATGAAAAAAAAACATGAAACTATTTTGTAGCAGTTCAACTAAGATTTAGTTTCTGGCGGAAGGGAAACGTCTTTACATTTCTCCTCGCGAAATAAATAACTCAAACAAATTAAGTAAACTAGTAACCTAATATAGCGGATAAGTAAGGGGTCGAACCCACAAAGATGCAAGCTAAGTACAACAATGCAATATGTGTTTATCAATTATGACACTAACGATAGAATAGGAATGCAAATGAAGAAAGACAATGCAAATAAACTATGACAAAGACATGAATGAGAACAAAGAGATGATAAAAGGTAAGAGTGTGGTTTGCCTACAATTCGCGACATTGGTTGATTTATTGATCCTTCAGATAATTGCAATATTATTCCTAAACTTATGTCGACTTGACTAAAGTTGAAGGATCTGCAGAGATACAATCATCTTAATCAATATCACTAAAGAATAGCATTAAGAACTCAAGTACTTAGACCAATTGACACATTGATTCAATGCAATTAAGACAGATAGGCGCATACCGAACTCAGCCCTAATCGAATCTACACAACATAGATCAATTGTTATCTTCTACTACAAAGGCATAGAAATATCACTAAATCAATGACTTCATTTGCTATCGAGAAACCAACAACGGATTCATAGCATAGATGTGAATTCTAACTAGATGAGCGGTCATAGAAAGAATCACAAATATAAACAATGAAGAACAAGATGATAAATAAACTCATGAATAATATAGAAATCAAGTCTCACAATCAATCAACCAAGTCTTGAATCATAGCAAAACCACAAGAATTATAAATAATATAAGCCTCCAAGACGGCGGCCAAAACCCTAGGAAAGATAGATTGGGTCGCGTATCGCAAATCCGGATCTGACAAGGCGGTGGGCGCCTTTCCTACAGTGCTGACAGCTTCAGCAAACTGAACTTGTAACGCACTTTTTGGAGTCATCATTTGTCTGATTGACGCATATGAATATGCATTGAAAAACTCTTTTCAAGCACTACGATTCTCATGAAGATCTCATAAGCTAATTCCAACTTCTCAGAACCTTAAAGATGGGGTTTCTCCATATTATCAATTTCCACTCTTGTTCCTTAGCTCTTCTTTGTCAATTTTGCTCCATTCTTTCTCCACCTTTCGAGGCCGGATCGTAAAACCTGCAAATAAATACTAGAAACCATAGATTTCGCACTTCGAATACCAAATGACCAAGAATATGAATAAGCTTATTAAACACGCAATACAACTCTCTAATGCACCTAAGACCTACCTATAATGTCTATATAAATATGCATTATCAAATAACTCTCAACTCATTCCATATACAAAAAGCTACATAAGCATTGACATTTATATCACAAATTCTCCACCAAATACGTCAAAGCAAATAAGCAACATCAAGAGGACTTTCGCTCAATGGAAACCTTTATAGAAAACTCCATTCGGCGGGGTTGTAATGGGGCTTTTGGTAGGAACAAAAGGCATGGGAAACATATAGGGTTGTGGTGCTAAAAATCCGGGAAAAAGGATTAGAAAACAACAAGAACAACACCCCAACCTCCATACTTCTCAAACCATTCCAATACAAAAACTCCAACTCATAACAATAAGCTCTCAGAACATAAGTTTCATCTCTTAAAATAGAATAAGACTCTCAAAAAAATCAAAAGATGATGACTCTCAATATCAAACTTCCAACCAAACATTTATCCAACTCTCATGTGCAAGAAATAACAAGGCTCTTATTCATCCCTTTTTTTCGATTTTTTTTTCGAATGCTTTTTTTTAGCTTTCTTTTTTGCCCCTATGTGAATTTTATCCTCCCTAGGTCTATGCTTTTTATTCTCTTTTTTTTTTGAGCCAAAATGCATGAAATACAATATGAGGAAAATAAGCACATAACATTACATCTCTCTTAAAGCCTCTCAACATAAGCACAAACCATAGCTTTTCACTCTCACCTCAAAATAACATCCATAACCAACTCAAATCCTAATTCCCATATGGGTCAAGCTTATCATAGGTTAGGAAACAAGAATTTTGTGGAGCTACAAAGAAAAAGGCTAAAGGCTCAAATTGGCTTCAAGCAAAGATATGATATAGGGTAGATATGGATAAAATGTGGCTAAAAGGTGTCTCTATCACTTGACACTACTAGAAATTTGTTATTTAACATCGGGTAATAGTCGATGACTTTAAAAAAAAGAATCGATGTCTATGTGGGGGATGTAAAAAGTCAAAAGTTTTTCACATCGGCCAGAACCCAATGTCTTTTTATGTTATAACATCGTTTATATTTTTAAATCTGATGTCTTTGTTATCCTATAACATCGATTATAAAATATAACTGATGTTATAACGTATAAAGACATCGGCTATTACCCTGTTAAACAGTTTTGACTTTTACATCCCCACATAGACATCAATTTTTTTTAAAGACATCGGCTATTACCCGATGTGAAATGACATATTTGCGTTTTTTTATTATTATTGTAGCCTATGCGGGATTTGAGCCCGCATCTTTGCGTTTGAATGCAATTCTCTACCATTTGAGCTAATAGGCTTTAAATTAATAAAGCAAAAAGAGCATGTAAAACCAAATGCCAAATACATGATCATATATGAACCTATATATAACTATAAACCTGTAGAGGATGCAATGGAGCATGCCCAGCACCATTAGGCAAAGTGAATCCACAAAATAAAAACATCCTGTATAAACAAAACCGGCATACCTACGCCCTTGATCATTGAAGTCTCTCTCCTTGGCAATTAGAGCATTAATGAGATTAATGAAGCAGATAGTGGAGGGGTATTATTCCCTACTAGTTTCTATCTCGTTTAACTCATACTGCATATCATAAACATGCATGCAAAGAGCAACAATGATGAGATTATAGAGCTCTAGAAGTTAAAGTAGAGGAAGAATTCAAGTCAATAACCCATTATAACTCGCTCTTAAAAAAAATAGCACTTATCTAACTTTTCAAAATCTTTTTGAATAAAAAGTTAATATTGACCCTATATTACTCTTTATAGAATCATTGTACTAAGGTAAGTACTGCTAGAAGGAGGCTATTATAATTAACAATACTCACTGAATTGGAATAATAATAATAATAGTAGTAGTAGTAGTAGTAGTAGTAGTAGTAGTAGTAGTAGTAGTAGTAGTAGTAATAGTAATAGTAATAGTAATAGTAATAGTAATAGTAATAATGTCTAATAATTATGGTTTCAGATTACTGAATTTAGAAATGAAAAAAATATCTAGACTTGCCCTCTTCAAGGTTGGTTGCATGAGCACCCTCAGCTGCCTTTGCAAAGTCTGCAGGACTCACCTTCACAACAGGCTTGCTTGAATCGACGAAACCAGGCTAAGGTGAAGAGAAATGAAGAAAATCTATATGAAATAATAACCTGAGTTGTGTTTTTAATGTTGGTTGTGATTGGAGAACAAAAAGAATACCTCTGCTGCTCTGTACGTCGAAGAAAAACGAAGCAACGAAGAGATCAGGTCAGAAGATAGCACAGGTGTAGACTGAACTAAGCTTAAGCCAGAATAATGGTTCCGCAACTCACGTTCTTCTTGCAACAACACAAAAGCAATACTAAATAAGTTGAGTGTCTTAATATATAAAAGCAATCCAACTATTTTGTAAACAAGAATGTTGAATCTATAATATGAACAGAAACCTTGTTAAAATTTGTTGATTCGTTAATGCTTGCTAGTCACCAAAATGGTTGAAATAATAAACCAAACATAAACAACTAACATTACCTATGGATTTGTAAGTATTTGTGTTGGTGGGCAATTGCCTTAGCTCCTCCATGGTTAAGTATGCACGCTTCTTTTCTCCTTCCTTATTTCGCATTTGGTTTTGTACCTGAGCAAATACGTCAATGCAAGGTATTAACAAATTAAAATATTTAGCTATCACTTAAGGAAAAAAGGAAAACTTGATTTCCAAAGTTTAAAAATATTTAGCCAATCATACCTAATAAATATTTATTCAAAAATGAAAATTAGATCAAGATAACATCCACATTTGATCCACTTAAGATAAATCCTGCTCAGTTTTTAGCTATTTTACCAATTAATCACTTCTTCCACTCAAATAAACAATAAGAACCCACAACATGGATGTACAGAAATCAGATTCATATGCCTAAACAGAAAACGGATTCAGAGATTCTATTAATGAGACAGCTCAAACTGCAGTGATTTTTAAGAAAAGGAACAATCACCTAGACACAGATATGTGCAGTCAAACACGATTCATTTGACGTATGTTCTATATACTTCCGCCATAGACTACAGTTGGCAAAGTTTGCCATATTATTAGAAAAAAACTTGCTTTGATGGAAATGTGAAATAACATATCGAAAGGAAGATCCAAAAGTGACAAAACCTAAGAACATGCTAGGAGTGAGTAAGTACATACATGTCTGACAATTGAAGCCAATGACAGAATTCTCCAAGTGAGATCATCTCCAGCTGAGGTAGTAGTACCTCAGCTACAACACGCTTCAGAGGAAACAAAAAGTATCTCGAAGCAGCATCAAACATCTCTTCGGCCTGCCAAAGACAGTAATTGGCGTTCACCCTTTAAAGCAAGAAGAATACAATTCATTAAGCATGAATATAGCCATGTACCTGATCTGGATCAATATCCCTTAATCCATCTATGCTCCTTAATCAAGAAAGAATAAAAAAGAACATGACACGCATCATTGGATATAAAACAAGATGCAGACAAACTAAAGAACAAGTCAGCATCAAATTAATATCATAAAAGAATGGTATAGCTTTATGAGAATAACAGCACTAGGAAATATCAGAAGTGCATTAGAAAATTTAATCATTTAAAATAACTAATGCTAAGAGCGGCTTGATCGCCCAATCTATGTATATGCAGCCAAAATTTCACCAAATAACTTTAAATATCAATCTAATATCTCAACACTATAAGCAGAGTAGAAAGTAGAAAAAACGAGAGGAAGCTTACATAAACTTTTTACTTCTCCAATCTCGTCTGTCAATAAAAATTCACGTCTTTAATAATAAAAGGATTGTGAAACAAATGAAAATCAAACTTGAAGGCTTCACGTCTTTTGCCTTTGCTCAGATCTGGTTTACTCATGTCAGAAATCACAATATCTTGAAGGCATTTCTTTGAAGGCTTCTTCTACAATAAGTATCAAGTCACTAGACTCATCAGTCATCACATTGTCAAAGGGGGCTAAACGATCTCTAGATGGAAGGAAGAAGGCGTATAAATCCTACTTCTAAAAAAATCCTAACTGCTAGCAATATACAATCCTGGATGGAAGAAGCGTAATTTCCTAATGCAACATCAATTAAAAAAATTTAAACCAAAGTAATCAAGAACATTCGAAAGATCAAGTCAAAATAAGCTCCAAAATTGAAGGAAAAGAACAATAGAAGCCAAAAGCAAGCAAGAAAACAAAACCCTAGGTCCAATTGAAAAGAAGAGAGGTAAGCAAGCAAGAAACTGTAATCAAGAACAATTGAAATATTAAGTGAAAAACACAAATGGTAACTAGAAGAAAACTCGATATAGAAGTCAAAACAAGCAAGAAAACAAAACCCTAGGTCCAGTTGAAAAGAAGAGAACCAAGGATTGAAGGAATACAAAGAAGAACAAGGAAAGGTTCGGTGGATGCTACCATGGATGAAGTCTTCTTCTTCCTCTCCTTTGGTTGCCATGGCGTCAATACTTGATAAAGAGAAGGAAGGGTTCGCTGGAGGCTGCCATGAAAGAAGTCTTTTTCTTCCTCTCCCTCGGCTGCCATAGCATCGATACCAGATGAGAGAAGGAAAGTTTCTTCCTCTCCGGCTGCCATGGCTTCGATACCAGATAAGAGAAGGAAGGGTTCAGTACTTCGGTGGAGGCTCAAGAGAAATGAGGTGAGAGATGGGAAAGTGAAAAGTAGATCTGAAAATGGAGAGATAAGCAGATGTGGGCGGGTGTTCAAATAAATTAGGTTTCGTTCCGCGACTTCTATTTTTTTTTAAACACATATTTAACATCTGTCAAATAAATAAGACGATGTCTATACTTTTATTTACATCGCAAATTTAAAAACCGATGTTAAAAAATTATTTAACATGGCAGGTTTTTCTGACTGATGTTAATAAACCGATATTAAATAACAGAATTCTAGTAGTGTGAAACTTATAAGCAATGAACAATGTATATAATAGGTCTCAAAAATAGATAACCATGTCAATACTAAGAGGTAATTTCATAAGATGAGTAAATCACACAACAAAAGAAGAGGGAATATAGATGTGATCCCTATAAGGCCAATTATATCTCACTAGGACAAATACTCTCTTCCAATGTTACCGATATCTGGAAACGTGTGTAACTGACAACCACGACGGGTGCCGTGTGACAAGTGGTGGGCGTCGTGTCTGCAGAACATCGACTCCATCATTTAATCAAGCAGATTTCATGGTTAGCTAAAGAATCCTTCAAAAACACATATTTATATGGAACTTCATCATTTTATTGAATTTGAAAGACTAAATATCTAACTAGGAATTGAAAAACTTGTAAACTAGAAAATAAATCATGGGTTGCCTCCCAAGAAGCGTTCTTGGTTAACGTCATAGACTCGATGGTTTATTGTATCCTTACCTTAAGACTATTTCAGACATTTTTAACGCCCTTAAAAGCAAATCAAATTCTTGTGCCCAACCAAAATTTGAATGAACACTAAACATGAAAAACTTGGCAATTAAGGATATCTTGCAAAAAAGCTTTGACACTTTCCTACATACCTGAGGTTGATCTTTTCCAGAGGGAATGTAAGACTACCAACAATGTTCCACTGGCGTCTTGAAGAAGTAATGCTCACAGGGATCCAAATATTCACCATAATCCACAAAAGTGTTAGAAATTTCATTACCTAGTTCAGGAGCCATAGAAATTGGCTCTGGAATTGGTTCGTCAATAGGTGCGATTGAGATGACTTATTCAGATGAATCAGTAGCTGAAACATATAGATCCTCATGCATGCCCTCATGAGATTCCATTTCAATAAGAATTGGGCTTTCCTCTTCACCCACGGATGCTTCCTTGTCACTCAAGAAGGGGTTGTCAATCAATGATAGGACCTTGGTTCTTGGACTAAATACTTCGTCATAGATGTCTTCCTTAGTCATCTCATCATTGGCAACATCACCTATAAGGTCCCAAAATCCTAATTGTCCTGGTTCACACAACCCTTTCTCATATGCGCATATCAAATACTTCACTGTCCTCAAATGTGCACCCCTAGGACGCAATGTATCATCTCAATAGTGGTGTCTTCAATGCTTTTTGATGGCTTGTTTTCCATACAGGCTAGTACCTTTGAAACACATCAGAAGAAACTCTCATCTGGTAGCTGGGATAAGTTTATTGACATTAGGCTAGATGGATCCTCTAAACACAATGGTGCATCGGATGTAGCAAGAGACAAAGCGGTGTCACCGTCGATAGGATCTTCTACTTCTTCTGCACATGCATCTGAGATATATGCAGCGACGGCGGGTGCCGATGGTGAGGCGGCGGGCGCCGCTTCTGCAGAACCATCATCCTTCTTGTTTTGCTCGGCCACTAGCTTGCATTTTTCCTTCAATGCTTCGTCAGCCAGGTCGTGGAAAAGATCCCACAATCCCGACAATCCAGGGTTGCACAAACCATCATCACCCATATCATCGGTAAGTTCTCGCATTTCAGGACTTACGCCTTCATAAACCCAAATAACCATATCTCGCTCACTATCATTTATATCTCGTGTTTGACGCTCACTCACTAATACTTGCACTCTTTTGAAGTAATGGTGAGAAGATTCTCCCTGATTTTGATATAACCTCAACATTTTTTTTTAATTTTCCGAAAGAAACAAAACAAAACAAAAGACACAAAAATCAATAAACACACTAAACAAAGAAATAAACATGTATCCTCGGCAACAACGCCACTTTTGATGGAACGGAAACGTCGTTAGGTTTCACCTTGCCAAAATAATAACCTAAACAAATAAACTAAACTAGCAACCTAATATAGCGAATAAGTAAGGGGTCGAACCCACAGAGAAACAAGTACTTCAATACAATATGTTTTTATCAATTATGACAATAACCATAGAATAGGAATGAAAATGAAGAAAGACAACGCAAATAAATTAGGACAAATATATCAATGGGAACAAAGAGACGACAAAAGGTAAGAGTGTGGTTTGCCTACAATTAGCGACATTGGTTGATTTATTGACCCTTCAGACAATTGCAATATTATTCCTAAGCCTATGTCGACTTGACTAAAGTGGAAGGATCCGCAGAGATACAATCACCTTATTCAATATCACTATAGAATAAACACTTTGCTCCATTTCCGCTCTTGTTCCTTAGCTCTTCTTTGTCCATTTTTCTCCATTCTTTCTCCACCTTTCGAGGCCGGATCATAAGACCTACAAATAAACACTATAAACCGTACCAAATGACCAAGAATATGAATAAGCTTATTAAACACGCAATACGAATATCTAATGCACCTAAGACCTACCTATATAATGCCTATATAAAATATGTATCATCAGTTTCTATCCCTGGATCCTCTTTGAAATCATTTTTACATGGGATTTGGCTGCCTTTACAACTTCTGTAATCAATTACATTCACCTATGAGCAGACAATATCTGTTAGGTACTTCACCCGTAGCTTTGAGACATTCTTGAAATTGCCTTTTTCCAACCCACACTTGTACCATTTCTCGGTCCCAAAGAAGGTCTCCATGTGACGCATAAGACATACTCTAGAATGCAAAACTTTCTGTTCACCGGCCCATGGGAGGGGGACAATGGATGTTGGTGCATTTGATACTATTTGTGCCTTTGCTTCAAGTCTCTTTTTTGTTAGATACTCAATCAACACATCTCCCTGCATGAATTGAATTAAAAGGGATGTAATTTTAATGGCACACTAAGATGATATTGTATTGAAATTGATATAATAAAACTAACCAAACATTCGGAGGGGGATGCAAAGGTGCAAGTTTTATCAAGGCGAGATGGTGTGACATCAAGGACCTGGATGACTTTGTTTTTCAAGTTGAAGGCAACCATGGAGAAGATCTTTTCACGGTGGACACTAAATACAAACTACTCACTACAATATGAAGCAGATGGCGATTAGGAAGGGAGTTGTTACCTTTGATATCAAATTCAAAATTTAGAGAACATTATTATTAGAACTGTGTGGGAGTGTCATGTATATATCTCTCAAACAAATGTGTGGTGCCAATGACAATGCATTATCAAGCTGGAGGTCAAACTTCTGAAACTGTTCATCACAAGCTCCTGATGATACACTCTCCACATTAAACTGGATCAAGAATATAAATTAGTAAATAAACAGACCCATAGTATTAATGACAAAGAATGGGACCCAAAGTGTACTTGAAAAATGAATAAGTAAAAATATTACAGATTTGTTGATATTAACAAATAGTCTTGACGGTGACAGAACACTTTTATATTGTTCCTTGTGGTTAAGGACTATTGTCCATACATCAATAACGACACTAGACACTTGGGAATCATCTTCATGTGTACAATGTTTGTTCTAACCACTTCAACAGACTTGTGTTTAAATAAAAACTTCACTGCAATGCGAGCCATTATGAAGGTGGTTTAAATTAAAATAATCTTTTTCTTGTAACTAAAATTACATTAAGTAAATTAAAATTAAAATGAACTTACGTGCTATGAGATGTTTTCATTGCTAAATAGGCTGAAACAATGCGCTCAATTTCAGAGATAGAATCATGAATATCAACAACACGTGAATAATATGGGCTTCTAAAAAATGCAGAAGGTTATGTGCTCTCCTTACAGCTTCATCCCTCCTTGTGTCATTAAGTTATTCTGCAGCATTTTCAGATTGAGTGGGGAGAGGATTGGCAGGAGTGCATAATGTGTCTCCGGGCTTAGCTTGAACATCCTGTTGTATTGGATGATCACCATGGCTATCTGCAGGAGCCTGTTGTGCATCATTAGCATCCTTGTATGCATCTGCAGCATTCTGTGTTGCGCCATAAACTTCACCAAAAGCATGATCATTTCGAAATATATCAAAGGAAAAAGTTTCATCTTCTTTGATATTTGATTTCAATTTTTCCTTATTCTTATAAGCCAGCTCAGCCTGAGTAAGGCAATCTATCAAAGCAGGGTCCGACCAAAATGGGTGTTGGGATTTGTTCCACATTGTGTTTGGAGAGTCATCCACATAAGACCTGTCAGCAGCCCTTGTAGCAGGTTTATAGGACACATCTTTCATCCCTAGAAGCTGGTTGGCTCCATGTAGAAGTGTTTTCACCTTGTCATCGTGTTGTAGTTCAGAAGTACATTTGAAGAGCACTCAACAAAATCAGAGATATCAGATGCAAGCACATAATTTTTTTGAGCAAAAAACTGTATCCATTTCTAGAAGATAATAGCACATGAAAAATAAGAATAAAAAAAGATCAGTAAACAACAAAACATGCTAAACTACACCAATATTATATTGAAGTGGTTTAAAAAATTCATATAAACCTCAATCAAGGTGGTTGTTTTTCTAGAACAACAAGGTGATCGGTGGCTTCATCATTGTGTGTAGTAGTATGCGGACAAGTTGTAGGATGTATGTCTTGAGGGGGAGGAACAATTTGGCGAGGCTGGACTAAGCCACAGCCAAAGCCTCCACTATTAATATCATCAGTTTCTCGTTGATGCAAAAGTTTTTAACTGATTCCAACAAACATTGGGAAAGAACGAGGTACTCTTCTAAGCGCAGTGCTTGAGAAAATTTTCACCCTATCCATATAAAACAACTGCCACACCAATGGGATAAACATATATAAGTATAAATTTGGAGTGAGGACTGCTGACATGATGAATAATGTAGATATGAAGGGAAAAATGGGCACTACTGACATGGGTATTGTAGACATGGTAAAGATATTAATTTAACATCAGAGGAAAGGTTTGAAAAAATGCTTACAACCAAGAATAATATAGGCCATCTGAAATGGCCATTCTTGTTCTTTCCCCAACTCTTCTTTGCGTCAACCAAACTTTCCAACACGAGAGCACACCAATTTAGCTCTTTCATGTGTCCCAATTCAGGAACTACTCTTACTAAATTTTGGTTGGCATGTACATTTCCTAAAGTATCAACCAAGAAATAGTCGAATATAACAATAAATTTTACGAGGAACTGGTCACTACAGTCAGTGTCAGCTATCAATTTATCGATAACCATAGTCGATGTTATATTATCCTAAACCTTAAATGTCTTTCTCCAGGTCTTCACAAGACTGAAATTCTCTTTAGTTGTTTTTCTTCCTACTAAAACCTTCCCCCATTGGCAAGCCCAAGGTGATATGCACATCTATATCAGTAATTTCAATTACTCATCCATTAGCCATCACTAAGCAACACTTGTTAGCATCAAAGTGATCTACTAACCAATATGAAAGATATAGTGGCAGAGAAACAATATTCAAGTCGAACAAAAATCCACAACCAATTTCTCGAATAAAATTCATCTACTTGTCATTCCTTTTTTGCAATGCTGACATAAGCAGGCGGGGCTTGAACGTGTCTTCAAAGATGGAAAGCGTTTTAGTCTAGTGTCCCTCTCGTTCTTCACAATCATTTCTCTGTTTCTTGAGTTAGGTTGGATTTCAGTGGGTTCCATTTGCTCATCAGATGTGATGATATGCATAATTGGGTTTGCTGGTTGAACAACCGTCATATTAGGTGAATGGTCATGCAAACCTACAATTTCAAAGGCTTCCAAAGCAACAGTGCTAATAAGAACAACAGTCATAGGAGGGACGTCGATCTTTCTTACTGTTTTTCTGAACAAGCAGTTGTGAATCTTTGGATTCAAGTGACTGACAAACCTCCCTTATTTCATATGCTTTATCGGGCTCAGTATCAACAAACAGTTCATCTTTGAAGGGTGGTGAATCTCTAGACAAATCAACTACTGGAGGTTTAACTCCAGATCTTTTTGAGCTTTATCGGGCTCAGTATCAACAAACAGTTCATCACATTAACTCCACATTCTAATGCGAAACTCATTAAATTAGCAAAGATAGTTGTTGGAAGGTTGAATAACTGCTTGATTATAAACATTCAAACCTCTGTGATAACTGTCATTTCCCGATTTTTGTGAAATCTAAACCCTAAACCATAATCGTTCTAAATTAAATTGTAATAAACAGAAAATAGGAAATCAAACCTTTTGGATCTGGGAACATGTTGATGTATATGGTAGATCTAGTCTCAATGAGCATATAATCAAGCATGAAGCAAAAATCAAGGAGCAAGAGAGAGTATATTTACGTGGAGGATGAAGCAAATTAGCGGGATCGACACCTTGTAGAATGAGAAAAGAGGTTTAGGTATTAAGTGTTGGTGCTTTTTCTATTTTTTCAGAGAAAACAGTTTTGTTTTCTTTTTGTAAAAATATGGAAAGTGTTTAATACATTATTTATTTCTTATTATTTAGCTTATAATTGCAGACCTTAACTTTATGTTTCCACAATATGATCCTTTATTTGGGCATCATAATCATATGTTGCACAACATTGTCTTATTTTTCCTCAACAATAGATTATATTTGCACAATAATTGAGGCTTGTGAAATTGTGCTCAACATTATCTTATTTTTGCTCATCAATAGACCACGATTGCACAACATGAGGATTGGTGGAAATTTGCTCAACATAATCTTATTTTTGCTCAACAATAGATTATTTTTGCACAACTATTGAGACTTGTGAAATTGTGCTCAACATGATCTTATTTTTTCTCAATATAATTTTATACTTTCTCAATAGATTATTGCACAACATGGTCTTATTTTTGCTCATCAATAGACTATAATTGCACAATATCGAGGACTGGTGGAAATTTGCTCAATTTGATCTTATATTTGCTCAACTATAGATTATATTTGCGCAAGAATCAAGACTTATGAAATTGTGATCAACATGATCTTATTTTTCTCAATATTATTTTATACTTGATCAATAGAATATTGCACAACATGGTCTTATTTTAGTTCATCAGTAGACTATAATTGCACAACATCAGGGACTGGTGGAAATTCCCTCAACTTGATCTTATTTTTGCTCAACAATAGATTATATTTGCATAACAATCAAGACTTGTGAAATTGTGCTCAACATGATCTTATTTTTTCTCAATATTATTTTGTACTTTCTCAATAGAATATTGTACAACATGGTCTTATTTTTGCTCATCAGTAGAATAAAATTGCCCAACATGGGGGATTGGCGGAATTTTGCTCAACATGATTTTATTTTTGCTCAAAAATAGAGTATATTTGCACAACAATCGAGATTTGTGAAATCGTGCTCAACATGTTCATATTTTTTCTCAATATTATTTTATATTTGCTCGATAGATTATTTCACAATATGGTCTTATTTTTGCTCATCAATAGAATAAAATTGCACAAATGGGGGATTGATGGAATTTTGCTCAACACGATCTTATTTTTGCTCAACAATAGATTATATTTGCACAACAATCGAGATTTGTAAAATTGTGCTCCACATGATCTTATTTTTTCACTATATTATTTTATACTTTCTCAATAGATTATTACACAATATGGTCTTATTGTTGCTCATCAATAGAATATAATTGCACAACATGGGGGATTGGTGGAATTTTGCTCAACATAATCTTATTTTTGCTCAAGAATATATTATATTTGCACAATAATCGAGACTTGTTAAATTGTGCTTAACATGATTTTATTTTTCTCAATATTAATTCATACTTGTTCAATAGATTATTGCACGACATGGTCTTATTGTTGCTCATCAATAGACTATAATTGCACGACATGGAGGATTGTTGGAATTTTGCTAAACATGATCTTATTTTTGCATAACAATATATTATATTTTCACAAAAATCGAGACTTGTTGAATTGTGCTCAACATTATCTTATTTTTTCTCAATATTATTCTTTACTTGCTTAATAGATTTTTGCACAACATGGTTTTATTTTTACTCATCAATAGATTATGATTGTACAACATGGGCGTTTGGTGGAAATTTGCTCAACATGGTCTTATTTTTGCTCAACAATAGATTATATTTGCACAACTATTAAGACTTGTGAAATTGTGCTCAAAATGATCTTATTTTTTCTTAATATTATTTTATACTTGCTCAATAGATTGTTTGTCAACATGGTATTGTTTTTTTAAGTAAACAATAATGCTAAATCTGAAATTTGATGAGTGGTGCCAAAATTATTGTATTGCATTAACGCTGACATAGAGAAAAGAATACACAAACTTGTCTTATTACATGATAAAATCTAAAATAATATTCTATAATACTGAATTAATATTTATTTGGGAACATAAATGTCATTCATCATGTCTAAGATATAATGTTTCGTATCAGTACTTTTATATAGTACTGATAACAGAATTGTGCTAATAGCCTTATTTTGAATGCTTTATCCTCCTCTTGAACTCTCCTATTGAAATCTTTCTCTTGATCTTCCTGCTCTCTTTCTTACTACAAGAGGGTAACACTTGATAGATTTTATGGCATCAGGGACGTTTTCTTCATCTTCTTCCAGCACTGGATATATTGTTTCTGCATATGTCAAACGCCAAACATCATTTGTGTAAAAACTTGCAACAAAATCAGAAACATTTGTCTTATGTGTGTAATGGCTGATAGAGCATGTACACAAGGGACTTTCTCGACGTCAAATATCCTGCACGTACATGTCTTCGTTGATAGATTAATTATAGCTACAACGCCTTTAACCTCAAATTTTGATGCGTTCATCCTTTCTATTTTGTATAATCCAACTTCCTCTTGTGAGTTCCATATAATGTTAAGTACTTCATGAGTTATTCTGTCCCGGTTTTCTAGTGCTTTATCTCGTCTTTCCTGGAACCATGATTTGAGCTTTCCTCTAGCAAACTCTAGCAGTGCCACAATAGGATAATCCTTTTTCCCTTTGAAAATGGAGTTCAAGCTCTCAGGATTGTTGGATGTCATCATATTGTATCTATTGCAATTTGCATGTGCGCTGGCCCACTTTTCAAAAACTGCTGACACTAAATTTTCTGAAAGCTTTGGACAGCTTGCCTCTATTCGTGCAAGACAACTGTTGAATTCTGGGATAGTGTAACTCTCTGCTGCTTCTTTGAACAATCTTGCCAGTTGCATTTTTCTTTAATATTGCTCTGATGTTTTGTTGCAAGCTCTTGCAATGTTAGCATCTCTATCACACACAAACACTAAGTCATTTGAGGGAGGCACAACTGATGTCTCCAAAATAGTCATGTCTTTATGCATATTTTAGTTCCATATTCTTTACATTTTGCATATTTCGGGTTGGGAATATGTCGGATTTATGTAGTATAAGCTTATTTGTCAGAAATGGAGATCTACATAAGTTTCTATTTAATATTGCAGAATATGGAACCATTTCGGGAGAAAGACCAAGAAGCGAGAACCGGAGCACATAGCTACTCGACATCGACTAACCCTAGTCGATCTCGACAAGACTTGTCTAGACACCAACCAGCATCGAGGAGCCTATGTCGAAGAAACTGAAGACGAAGAATCCAACTCCACACCGTCCTCGAGATCGAGTAGGATCTACTAGATGTCGACAAGACTCTGAACACCCACCCAGAGTCGAGAAGAAGTTACCCAACCTGACCAGGAAGCCGGACACCCTACTCGACCTCGACGAGAGTTAGTCGAGATCGACGAAGCCCGGAGCCCAGACCCCAACCTATCGAGCATAGCCACCCGAGAAGACCTAGTCGACAAGGCCACCCAACTCGACATCGACAAGGGGTACTCGAGATCGTGTACACTTGTGGGCCATGTCCGAGCCTGTCGAGGACCAGCTAGCCGAGATGACGAAGTCGAGCCAGTCGACCAACAATCCTAGTCGAGATCGAGTGGGCTCTACTCGAGATCGACGACGGTCCCAGAAGCCGCGTTACTCGGTTTGACGAATCCTACTCGGTTTGGGACTCCTTGGGCTCGAAGTTTGCCGAGTCTATCCGAAATCATCAAGACACACCATGAAGGAAGAGATCTATCCACTTGAAGACACTTTAGATATAATTTCCTATTTAGATTTAATTTTCTCGTTGCTTTTATTTATCATTAATGCTTTTAGATATACTTTTAGATGTAGATAGATATTTCTATCCTTGATTAGAAAGGTTTAGAAAGCCTATAAATAAAGCCCATGGGGCTGATTTCTAGGGATTCAAATTCAGAAGTTAGAAAGTAGTTCATAGAGACAGTTTCAGGAGTTCAGAGGTTTTAGGGTTTTGGCGTTCAACGAGAGTTGGATCGCCGGGATTGTAAAGTCTTTGGATTTAGTTAATGCAAGTTGTTATTTTGTTTCAATCGATGATGTCTGAGTTTGCGATGAAGCGCGAGTAGTCAACCCACTTCTAGGGTTGGGGCGAGCCCGACGATAGCCATGCGTGTTTGAGGTAAAGATCCGACCTTTATCAAGTTTTGAGCATCTCCTACTTGTTTATGTGTTTATTGCCCATCTAATGGAGATCCATGATAAAAACTTGGATTGTAAACCTAAAATCAGTAGAGACAATTAGGGTTTCTTGAAAGAGTTGTCTAATTGTTGGAAAAGGCGAAAGCTTGTCCTTGATGCAATTCACATGATTATCTGTTTATCTTTGCCTTATGCATGCTTGGTTATCGTTGTTGCGAACCCCAATCTTGGAAGTCTTTTACATTAAGTTTAGTTCGAATCCCAAAGCATTTGTTCTTTATTTTCCTTCGTTTTTACTTTCTGTCCTTCTACTCGATCTCGAATTGCACCACTCGATATCGAGTAAACTGATCCTCGACCAAGTCGTTGTAGCTTCTCCTGTGCAGGTTCTCGACGAGACAAAGCGAAGTCGACCAAGACTCTACTCGATATCGAGTAGGCCTTGTCGATATCGACGAGCCCCAGTGCCTGTGTCTGCTACTCTGTTCGACTGTGCCCGACCCCTGTCGACTAACCCTTAGTCGAGGTCGAGTACCACTGTTGTCGACTTCTGACCGTGAGACTTCTCCGCTGCCTAGGATCCGCTGACACGCTTCCTCGTGGATCGATCCTGACTTCCCATTGCTGCATCAGGAGGAGGTCTTGTAATTATTTGCAAGGGACAGAATCTGGTTTGCTGTAGTTTATTTATTATATTTGCATACTCGATTTCCTCCTACAACAAATTGGCACCGTTGCCGGGGAAGCTATCATTCGCGCCTTAGGTAGTTGAATCTCACGTCTACTTTGAGTTAATTTTCAGGTATATGCGCCGTTCTGGTGAACCACCTGAGTTTGACGGCTTAGACAACCCAGAACGCCTTATACAAGCCCACGTTAGACTGAAAAGAGCCATGGCCGCCGCTGAGACACAAGAATAGCTAATATAGAGGCTTACAAGGGAGCTAGCTGCAAAGGATACTACTATCGCCAATGAAAGGGCAGCGAGGGAACAAGAGAAAGCAGCAAGGGAGCAAGCAGAAGCTGAGCTTGCCCAATATCCAACTACAGCAGAGGATTATATGCAACCAACTCTCGTCGTGCCTGAATCGGCGATTCTAATCCCTGAAAACTCTTTTGAAATTCGCACTCAATTTCTAATAGAGCTTAAAAATAATGCTTTTTATGGAAGATTTAATGAGTGTCCTCTTGAGCATATTACCAATTTTCATGACATGTGTCGTACTCTTGCTGAAGGTACAACTCTGGAATATGTCAAGATGAAGGCTTTCCGCTGGTCTCTCGCTGGGCCTGCACTGAAGTGGCTCGAAGGGCTGAAACCAAGATCACTCACAACATGGGCTCAAGTAGAGCAAGAGTTTCTGAATAAATTCTTCCCACCTGCCAAGACAGCACTTCTCCGCCAGAAAATCACCGCCTTCAAACAGAAGCAAGGGGAACCACTGGCAAGGGCATGGGAACGTTACAAAGAACTGCTGCGATCCTGCCCCACTCATGGACAGCCACCCTACGTCATTCAGGAGATCTTCTTCAACTCTCTTGATCAAGTCACCAAGGACAGAATCAACCAGTATACTCGCTATGAGTATCTGACGATGCCGCCAGTTGACGCATGGGGTGTGCTAGACAAACTCACTAATTATGACAACAAATATGGGTCTACTGCAAACTATGAGGAGAACTCCTATGCCAGGCTAGCACCATCTATGCCACTTTATGAGACAGCAAAGGAGATTGACCCAGATGTCAGGGAGCAGTTCTACAGAGACCAGAAACGTAAGCTCCTCAAGCAAGTCAAATATCTATCTGTCAATCAGCCCTGCTTCGAATGCGGATCACAGAGGCACACCACTACTGAGTGCCCACACACTGAGCAAGTCAGAATGACAGAGACACAGGAGGAAGCAACCTACGTTGGGGGTCCAAATCATTACATGGGAGATCAAAGGTTCTATCAGCCTCAGTGGAACCAAGGTCCTCCTAGGAATCCCCCACCCTACAGAGCTCCAGGACATCCAGAAAGGGATCAAAAGAAGGACGATCTGCAGCTGATCCTTGATGAGATGCGCCGGAATCATACACAGAACTTGCAGGCTACAAACACCATCAACAATCAGCTCCAGAACTTCAACACAAAATTTGGAGAGCTAGACATCTGGAAGAAAGGCATTGAGACCCAGATGGGACAAATCGCTGCGCAGATCCCACGACCTTCCGGACAGCTCCCTGGGCAAACTGAACCAAATCCTACAGGGAAGACTGGACACGTCGCAGCTATCAAACTCAGGAGTGGGCATCAATTACACGAGCCAGAAGTCGGGAAACAGCAAGGCAAGGCAGAACAGCAACTCGAGACAGAGCAGGGTGTACTCGATCTCGAGGAGACCCTTGTCGAGATCGACAAGCCGCTACTCGACCAAGACAAGAAGCTGAGCTCGGACTTCACTGCGCAGACCAGCAACCCGAGGTCGATAACCCAGGTCGAGATCGACGAGCCCCTGGTCGAGATCGAGGAGCAGCATCTGGCCGACGTCGATGACTCTGCAATACCTCCGACAGCTGATCTGGCTTCGAAACAGAAAAAGTCACTGCCTTTTCCTTCAAAAGCACAGAAAGATCCCATTGCAGGTAGGTTTGCCAGATTTGTTAATATGCTGTAAGAACTGAATGTTTCTATTCCCTTTACAGAAGCCCTGCAAGAGATGCCTGGATATGTCAAATTTCTAAAGGAAATCTTGAGCAAGAAGCGATCTATCTCAGAGATCGCAGGCGAATGCAAAGTACTCCACTTCCCTGAAAAGAGACCTGACCCTGGTAAGTTTTCTGTTACTGTGGGTTTTGGACAATATAAATATGATTCTCTGTGCGATTTAGGAGCAAGTGTGAGCATCATGCCTCTATCAATCTGGCGGAAGGTAAAAATAGGATGCATAGAACCTGTGGATGCCAAACTATACATGGCAAACAATACAGTAGTCATCCCTACAGGTATAGTTGAGAACGTCCCTGTCCAGGTTGGTAAATTCTTTGTTCCAGCAGATTTCCTTATCATTGACTGTGCTGAAGATCCCACTAGCCCTATTATTCTTGGTAGACCATTCTTAGCTACTGTAGATGCCAAAATAAGTGTCAAGAATAGATCGCTCACCTTCACCATAGGCGATGAGGTTTTGGATTTCTCTTTTGGCCCTGCAAAAGAGGAAATTTCATGGCTGGAGGTGAAAAGCATCAGCAACCACGGGACCAAGCAAACAGCGGAGAAAGGTGCCAACACTGTACTCGAGATCGACAAGAGCTACTCGATCTCGACAAGGGCCCCACTCGATCTCGACAAGACTTTGTCGACCTCGACAACCACTCCTGAACCAGAGACTTGCCCAGAGCCTAAGTATGGGGTCCCTGTACTCGAGGTCGACCAGCTGTACTCGATCTCGACTAGCCCCAAGCCCAAAGTTTCCTGTTTTGGGTCCGAAAAGGTAAGTTTAGGTATGAATTCTACTCCCCCTCAGTCCATAAAGAAATTTTTTAATAATTTAAGGGGAGGTAAGACCCAGTGGCAAGAAAATCTGCGAAAGCTAAGGGCTGGAAGGAAGAGAAAGAAAGAGAAGAGAGATGATGCAAGCAACCACCTATCAGCTGAGCTTGCATACTACCATCAGGACCTAGATGATCCAGGAGAAGGGCCAAGCATGAGCAGGCCCCACAATAATGGTCCTTGAGCGCAAACGGAGAAGTCGGCCTAGCGACTCTAAAATCTAGAGCATGTATATAGAACTTTATGAATCTTTGGGACCTTTTGAACTTTTTGGTTTTTGTTTTTTGTTTTTTGTTTTATGTCTTTTAGAATATTTCATGTGGATAGTTTTGTTTCTTTTGCAATCTAACACTTTTAGGTCGGCAAGCATATAAGGATTGCAAAAAGTGGGATAAAGAAGTCCCTGAAAACCAGTCAGAATCGATGAAGGCCAAGTCGACGACGACAAGGAGGAGAAGCCCACATGTTACTCGATCTCGAGTAGACGTACTCGACATCGACAAGCCAACAGAAACTCCTCGACTTCAGAAACCACTGGACGCAGAAAAGCTACTCGAGATCTAGTACACTATACTCGAGATCGACAAGCTTGTCTACTCGACCTGCACTGATTCGCCTCCCTCGATGTGTTATCCTGTGAGTTCCTTCCTTTACTCTTTTTTTTTATTTGATTTTATACAGTGGGGACACTGTAAATTTTAAGTATGGGGTGGGGGAAGGGCTCATTATCATTATCATATGTGTTAGTCTTGCTTTTTGGTTTTACATGGTGAAATTTAAATTTTTATGCATTCATGTTTAAATTTTATGCCTTTTTCTTTCGTCATACTTTCGTTTTGATTTTTGCATAAAAATTAATAATAATAATAATAAATATGCATGTTTAATTTTTACATTGTTTTAGTTTTGATACCCTAACTTAGATGTCCTATGATGATAAATAATGACTGACTTGATCATATAAATCCTATGGTATGTTTGGAAGGTTTAGCCTAAGTCCTCAAAATGGTTTTTATGTGGATTGTGAACTTGTGATGAAATTGAGTACATATGATCCTAAGCTAAAGGTTAAAATCCAACAAAAATTGTCCCAGTGAGAATTTTGGCCTTATAGGGAGAACATTAAAAATCCCTCTGCTTTCTTGAGTGTATTTACTCTTCCTATGCATCTCTAAATGTTGTAATAGTTATTCAAAGCCAATACATTTATATGTTTATGTTGATGAGAATTAAATGATGGAGGCACCTTTTAAGCCAACTTTATCCTCTCTTTACCTACCCTTCATTTTCCCCGCTTGAAGCCAGAACATTAGCCTGAGACTTTTATTGTAAACTCCACAAAATTATCCTTAGCCAAATAGAGCCTGACCCCCATTTGGGAATTAAGACTTAGAGTTGGTTGGAATAATGGTTTGTGGAAAGAATGAGCTTATGTTGCATTTCAAGTAGGAAGGATTGTTGAAATTATAGAGATATGGGATGGTCTTAAATTTTTATCTTGCTATGCATATTATGTAAAAGGATTTTTTGGCTCACATTATAAATGCACTAGTATTATTTTATTTATTTTCGCTTCAAAAAAATAAAGGAAGAAGAAAAAGTACATATGTTTGCAAATAAAGTCCATGAGCCAAATTTACCTTATTTCTTTCATTATTTGCAAGATACATATTTTGGGGAGATTTAGAAAGTTTGAAAGGTTATATACTCCATTGAGACAAATTGGAGAGTTTGGTTGATGCATATGATTGGGAAGTTATGGTTGGGTTGTGTTGGAAGATTTAGGAGTCTTGGTTCCCAAATTTTATTAAGCACCACATGGCCAAATAATTCCATTCCTTATATTTCTTACCAAGCCCCATTACAACCCCGCCGAATGGAATCTTCTTTGAAGACTTCTATTGAGCGAAGTCCTCCTGATAATTCTTGTTGCATTTTCATAATTGGTTGTGAAGTGGAAACATGTTTAAATTGCAATGTTTATGAGATTGTATATGGAATTGAGTTGAGAGTTGATCTTCATAGCCTAAACACATTAAGAGCCGAGTGTAAACACATTACCCCTCTGAGGTTGGATTTATATTGCCTATGCCTATGGATAGCTCATATATGTGTGATGACGTTAAATTCACTTGTCTTACATTGCTACTACTTGAGATGTTGTTTTTGACAAAGGCGAAGACTTGAAGGATGTGTTGTAGGTCTTGGTTATTGTTTGGTTATTGCTTGAGGACAAGCAAGTCTAAGTATGGGGTGATTTGATGTCTCCAAAATAGTCATGTCTTTATGCATATTTTAGTTCCATATTCTTTACATTTTGCATATTTCGGGTTGGGAATATGTCGGATTTATGTAGTATAAGCTTATTTGTCAGAAATGAAGATCTACATAAGTTTCTATTTAATATTGCAGAATATGGAACCATTTCGGGAGAAAGACCAAGAAGCGAGAACCGGAGCACAGAGCTACTCGACATCGACTAACCCTAGTCGATCTCGACAAGACTTGTCTAGACACCAGCCAGCATCGAGGAGCCTATGTCGAAGAAACTGAAGACGAAGAATCCAACTCCACACCGTCCTCGAGATCGAGTAGGATCTACTCGATGTCGACAAGACTCTGAACACCCACCCAGAGTCGAGAAGAAGTTACCCGACCTGACCAGGAAGCCGGACACCCTACTCGACCTCGACGAGAGTTAGCCGAGATCGACGAAGCCCGGAGCCCAGACCCCAACCTATCGAGCATAGCCACTCGAGAAGACCTAGTCGACAAGGCCACCCAACTCGACATCGACAAGGGGTACTTGAGATCGTGTACACTTGTGGGCCATGTCCGAGCCTGTCGAGGACCAGCTAGCCGACACGACGAAGCCAAGCCAGTCGACCAACAATCCTAGTCGAGATCGAGTGGGCTCTACTCGAGATCGACGACGGTCCCAGAAGCCGCGTTACTCGGTTTGACGAATCCTACTCGGTTTGGGACTCCTTGGGCTCGAAGTTTGCCGAGTCTATCCGAAATCATCAAGACACACCATGAAGGAAGAGATCTATCCACTTGAAGACACTTTAGATATAATTTCCTATTTAGATTTAATTTCCTCGTTGCTTTTATTTATCATTAATGCTTTTAGATATACTTTTAGATGTAGATAGATATTTCTATCCTTGATTAGCAAGGTTTAGAAAGCCTATAAATAAAGCCCATGGGGCTGATTTCTAGGGATTCAAATTCAGAAGATAGAAAGTAGTTCACAGAGACAGTTTAGGGAGTTCAGAGGTTTTAGGGTTTTGGCGTTTAACGAGAGTTGGATCGCCGGGATTGTAAAGTCTTTGGATTTAGTTAATGCAAGTTGTTATTTTGTTTCAATCGATGATGTCTGAGTTTGCGATGAAACGCGAGTAGTCAACCCACTTCTAGGGTTGGGGCGAGCCCGACGATAGCCATGCGTGTTTGAGGTAAAGATCCGACCTTTATCAAGTTTTGAGCATCTCCTACTTGTTTATGTGTTTATTGCCCATCTAATGGAGATCCATGATAACAACTTGGATTGTAAACCTAAAATCAGTAGAGACAATTAGGGTTTCTTGAAAGAGTTGTCTAATTGTTGGAAAAGGCGAAAGCTTGTCCTTGATGCAATTCACATGATTATCTGTTTATCTCTGCCTTATGCATGCTTGGTTATCGTTGTTGCGAACCCCAATCTTGGAAGTCTTTTACATTAAGTTTAGTTCGAATCCCAAAGCATTTGTTCTTTATTTTCCTTCGTTTTTACTTTCTGTCCTTCTACTCGATCTCGAATTGCACCACTCGATATCGAGTAAACTGATCCTCGACCAAGTCACTGTAGCTTCTCCTGTGCAGGTTCTCGACGAGACAAAGCGAAGTCGACCAAGACTCTACTCGATATCGAGTAGGCCTTGTCGATATCGACGAGCCCCAGTACATGTGTCTGCTACTCTGTTCGACTGTGCCCGACCCCTGTCGACTAACCCTTAGTCGAGGTCGAGTACCACTGTTGTCGACTTCTGACCGTGAGACTTCTCCGCTGCCTAGGATCCGCTGACATGCTTCCTCGTGGATCGATCCTGACTTCCCACTGCTGCATCAGGAGGAGGTCTTGTAATCATTTGCAAGGGACGGAATCTGATTTGCTGTAGTTTATTTATTATATTTGCATACTCGATTTCCTCTTACAACAACAACCTGCATCAGTCGATAAAAAAAACCATTCCCGAGAGTTGTTATTTTCAAAGTCAACAATACCAAAAGCAAGTGGGTAAATATTTCAGTTTGCATCTTGCGCAACTTCTCCAAGCCATGTGCCTCTATATTTTTCAGTTAAGAATGTCCCATCAATAACAACAACCTGGTAAACAAGGAAATGAAATATCTGTTCATATTGAATTTATGAAAATTATTGAAAACATAATGTATGCTGACACTAAGTAAGACATACCTTCTTTAACAGGGGGAATGCTCTGATGCATTGTTCAAAGGATAAGAACAAGTACTTAAACATTCCTTCTCTGTTTGTTAAATTTAATGCTATAGTCCCATTGTTTTTCTCCATAAGCATGTGGCAAAATGATGGCAAATCTGCAAAATTTGATTCCGGTGTCCCTTTAACAATTTCATGTGCTATTTTTAATGATTTACATGATGTCAGTAGCTAATTGTCATCTTTTTCTGTTCTCATCTTATCCATTATCTTCTTTGGTTTGTATGCACTGTCAACACTGTGTAATTATATGTGTAAAGGCTCGGATTTTTAAATCCTAATTTTTACGGAAGAAAAAAAAAGAATTAAAAATGAAATTAAATCGGTTGTAAAACTCGTTTAGCGGATTCCGACCGGAATGTAAAATTTGGCGAACAATTTTCGTCTTTTTACCTTCGAAAATTCAAAATAATTATCGGATGGTGATATCCTTGTCGTTTTTAAAAATCTAATTGATCGATGGGGCGAGAGTAGGGGAAACTAACATTCGAAGACTAATTTCAGAATTTTAAATTCGCGTATTCGGGATTTATTTCCGGGTATTGATTAACCAATTCCACACACAATCCCCACCCACTTCCATCACTCACCATACCCCCACCCCTCACCCCGTCATTCATTCTGTCATCACCATCACTCCCACTCTCTCTTCATCACCATACCCCCGTCACTCCCTCCTTCTCATCACCAGCATCACTCTACTCACCTACACCTCTCCCACGCAGACCGTCACCTCCCTGCTCCCACTCCCGCCACCACCCCTCCCACGCATCACCACAACCACTGTTGTCTCCTCCTTTCTCCTCTATTGTGTCGAGAGCAAGGCACCAACGCCACCTTCTCTTTTTTTCCTCCTCTTCAAGCCCAGCGGCTGTAGCACCGTCCCGCCCCCTCCTTCGATGTACATCGCCACACCGGAGCCTCCCAGGAGCCGCCAACACCACCGACGAGCCACCGAATAGTCGTTTCCCCTGTTTAGTGTGAGCCACATTCCGGTAAGCCGTTCTCCTCCGTTGTCGATCGAAATCGTCGTCGAGCTTCACCATCACACTCACCTATGTCCGATGCAGGTCCAAAGTGCCATCGCGAGCCTCCGAAGACGGCCAGAACTCCGATCGAGAGCTCCGAAGTTGCGAACATCTCGGAGCTCTCGATCGGAGTTCTGGCCGTCTTCGGAGGCTCGCGATCGGAGTTCCGGCCACACTCACCTATTTTCCTTGATTCGTTTTGGTTCTTTCTTGTCCTCGGGTGGTCGAGAGAGAGAGAGAGTCGAGGATGGGTCGGAGAGGAGTGGGCAAGCTCGAGAGCTCCGATGAGCTCGAGAGCGAGTCCGAGAGGGCGAGGAGAGCCTGAGAGCGCAGCAAGGGAGCGAGCTAGGGAGACCAGAACGAGGACACGAGGCGAGGCGGAGCTGAGGGCGCAGGCGAGCTAGGACGAGCGAGAGCTGAGGAGCCGGGCTCGAGCTCCGTCGATCAGCGCGGCGACGTCCAGCAGACGAGGAAGGAGATGACGCCATTTTTTAAATCGAGAGGAAGAAGAAGCCAATGTGGTCTTGTGGGGCCCACCTACGCATTAGTTTTTTTATTTGTTTGTTTAGAACCGGTTTGAGATTTAGCGGATCGGTTCGGCTTGGTTCGATTCGGTTGGATTTAAATAGGTTTAGTTCGGTTCGGGTTTATTCGTTTAATTAATTAATTAATTAATGATATTTAAAATAAAGTATAATATTATTGGGGGTTTAAAATATAATATTATTTGGACATGGAAATTTAAAAAGAATTTGGAAAAGAATTTCAAGGTTGGAAAGTAATTTAATTAATAAATTGAAAAAGGAATTTTGTGAGTATTTTCAAAGGTCGGAATTCTTAACTATTTAACTCAAATTTTGAAAGGGTTTTGGAACTAACATGAGAATTATACTTTTACGGTGACTAACTAGCATGATCGTTTGACTAACGATATAATATGTGTGACTAATAGCACGAATTGCGGTGATTTACTATAAGAGATTGAATGTTACATATATGTATGCTAAGTGAGAATATGAAATGGTAATAAGAGAATTCGACTAAGTATGATATGGAGATTGTCTAAGCTAATGAGTTGGCAACTTATGATGAAAACGATATGAGTTGATGAAACGAGATGAGAAATTGAATTGAGACATTAATGTTGTTGATGATGGGATGGTTAACTTATATATGCTTTATGTGAATCTTGTGTGTGTTATTTGATATGCTTTGTGTAAGTTAGACTTAGACTTATTATGTTACTTATCTTCTAGGTGAGCTCTAATCTGCCTAGATTTGCTTGATTGCTATATTGCTTGGATTCTGCGCTTCTCCAGGTAAGTTCTTTGAACTTACTCATGATCGGCGCTCTATACACTGGGTGTTATATAGTAGGCTAGTGTTCATGCACCATACGACTTAGAATCACGCTTAGGATCTAAAATGGAAACCATATGACTTGCTATATGTCTTTGCTAGAAAACGGCCGTTATAGGTGTTTATTGGATGTGACCTTTTTCTCTATTCTTGTCATCTTAGTGGGGCTTATTATAGAAAGTTGCTTGCACTTGATGGGTGAGGTAGGCTTTTTGGTTAAGTCGCCATAAGACTCTTAGAGCATTAGGGCTTATATGGGTGTCGTTGTTTGCCTTCCCTTGATAGTTAGTAGGCTCCTTACGTAGGACGGCCTGCACCGTGGGTGAGGTAGTTCCCTTTGAAGGGAGTTGCTAGAGGATTCCTTAGGAGCCTAGAGGGACATGCTATTTGGCATTTCTTGTAACTGCGCGCCTCTTTATTTATGTCCGCACTTAATTATCCGTATGCTTGTCTGTTAAAGTTCCGCTTTGCATTATTCATTTCATCTTAGGAATAGGATGCTTATTATATGCCTCTCAGAGTGTGTTTACACACGCGCATGAGTGGCCTGATGATTGACCCTGATCTCCCTCATTTTTTTTAGATTCAGGTAACCGCTAGCCGTTATCTTTGCTTATATGGATGCTTGGCGGGTTCAGACTTTTGGCGTTAGATTGAGAGCTCTAGAGACCACTAGACTTCCTCTCTTTTACGTTGTTTTGTCCCGGCTCCGTCGTGGCACCTTTGGGATTGTATTTTGCTTTAACTTCACTTATGCTGGTGACAAGAGGAAAACCTGTCGTTGTTCTTGCCAAAGAATACTCAAACTCACAACTAGTATAGTGTGTAAGCAAGAGATCGATCCACAGGGAAAACTATTCAATTCAAGTCTAATTCTAATTGCTAAGAGAGAAAAAGGGGGAGTTTTTAGTGTGAAAAGATCCGCCTTTTAGCAAAGCGGAAGCAAGCAAACAAAGTAAATAAGTTGTAAAATTCAGTGGAGAGGAATAGGTTCACCTACAATTTATCACTTCGATTGATGAATTCGATCCTTGTTTCAGCCTCTAGTTCTTGTCTTTTCCTATCAATGTCCTTGTCCAGATCTTAGGTAGATTACTAGTCCTACGAGTCCTAGCAACCCTTATCTCTAAATAACCCTAACACGGTTAAGATTCAACCTAGAGATAGCATTAAGATTATGAATTAACCAAGGTACACATAATATCAAGCTACGAGTCGATATTCAACATGTATTCAACTTCCTACACATCCAATTAGTCCTACGAGTCCTAAAGAGATATGATTGCCACTTGGGTTAAGGTTCACTACGAGGAATCTACAAAACCCTAGCAATTGAATGAATCTACTCTAACTAGTCGGCAAGGCCAGAGAGAATAAAACACATCCAAGCAATTAAGCACAAAGAAGTCGAAACATTGCAATTAGAATAAGAACTAGATTAAGAAACTCACAATTCAACAATCAAAGATCCAAATCGTAGGCGAAACCTCGAGAGTTTAGTTGCTCATGCTCAACGGCGCTCTCAACAATGGTGTAAAGTGCATAAGGTGAATGAAAGAATAACTAGAAAAGCCTTAAATAGTCTTATGAAAATCGGCCCAAAATAACTTAGACAAAACCCTAAGTAAAATCCGTAATTGAAGTTCAGCTACTGCACGGGCCGCGGGGCGGCCGGCGATCTGCGAATTCCTGCGTTCCTTCCTTCGAGCCGCGGGGCGGCCAGCGATGCTACGAGGCGGCCTGCGAATCTTCCGACTGCTTCTTCTTTGTTTCCAGCAGCTCCTAAGAATTCTCCTTTAGCTTATTTTTGCTCTTTTCAAATCCATTTCACCTCCAATCTACTTTACCTGAAATAAACCATAAAATCATGTAGATTCCGCCTCTTCTAACTCAACAAGTGATAATGCAAATTCAACTAAATAAATGCAATATTCACACCTAAATTATGCTAAATGCAATATATTATGCAATACTAAATATGCTCTATCAAATTCCCCCACACTTGAACCTTTGCTTGTCCTCAAGCAATAGAAAACTTAACTCTGCAGCCCCACAGAATAGCAATTCATGTATCCACACCTCAATATTCTTTAAGTGCATGAAAACTAGCAAACACAAAAGATCAATAACATCATAGCACATAATTGGAATAATCAATGAAATCAGGCAACCATATCCATTCTAGACCTCACAAAGGAGATGTGTTTCACTCTCGCTCAAGTGTTTGGGTTTAAATGTGTACGCTCAAAACTCAATCTTCAAAAACTTAGCTACAAGAGCCTTGCACCAGTGTTCTAAATCTCCACCGCTGGTGACTCTACACACAACAAAAATCATGAGGTCTTTCAATTTGGTTGTAATGGGGCCAAGGTAGAACATATACGGTATGGAACAATTTTGGTCATGTGGTGCTCATAATCCGGGAACTAAGGAAGAAACCAAATCATACAACCACTCATAAACATCTCATACCATATCTCTATAATGCCAAACAACGCCAATCTCAAGCATAAAACTTTACAAACCAACTCAACTCATTCCTTATTCTTCTCTTTTTTTCTTTTTTTTTTTCTTTTCTTTTGTATTCTTTTTTTTTCTTTTTTTTTCTTTTCATTCATGCTATATCAACTGATTTTTCTTGACTTTTACCCCTAAGTGAATTTTATCCTCCTTAGGTCCCAAGTAATAAAAATGCTAGCAAGAATCAAACATCTCATAAATACACCTCCGACATACAATCCACCACTACAAACCATCATCCACAATAGATATTCACCAACTATTCCTAAATTACCGGATGGGGTCAAGCTATAATTGGCTATGGAATCATCTTGTGGAGCTATAAAAGAATAGGCAATTAGGCTCAAACTGGCTTCAAGCAGAGGATAATATGTAAGGTGGGAATAGAGTCAAATAGGGCTAATAAAGGTGCCTCAATCATGTTTAAGTCATGTGCAGAAATCATAATATGCAGCCTTGAAAAAGATATCTAAATGCAAGTCAAAGAGGAAGTAATTGAAGAGAGTACACACAACAAGCAAAAGGACTCAATAAAGTGTAGTCCTGAATAGCCCAAAATAAGCTCACCAGGACATGTCTAGAACTTCAAGATCACCCTAAAAATTCAAGATTTTATGCGCTCAATCATCAATCAATCATGTCCACCAAATAGTGTAGAAAACATATATCAAAGGCTTCAACAATCCAAGCACATCATGGGGCATAAATCTCAATAGAAAATATAGAGGACAAACGGTATCCATATGGGGAAATAAGACCTATTCCTAATAATGCAATAACTAAAACTGTTTTTTTTTTCATTTTTTCATTTTTTTTTTAAATAAGAAATAATGGTAGAAACTAACTGTGCATACAACCAATAGAACTAGACATGCAAACTTAAAATTTAAAATGCAGTGCAACTTAGAACCAAAATACAGAGAGTTTGCAAGTCTTCTCCCCCACACTTAGTTCTGACATTGTCCTCAATGCAGAAAAAGAGAACAAAAACATCAAAATAAAAATAAAAGGGAAAAGAAAAGAAACAACTGACATGCTCACTGCTGAGGTGGAGGCGGCGGCGGGTATGGTGGAAACTGTGGATAGGCGAATCGATAGAAGTCCTCCTGCCTCTGCCATATCTGCTCCTGCATTCGTCTGATCGATGCCTGGACCTCAGAGACATCCTCCAGGTGAGAAGTCAAGCCACGTATATCCCGACGAATGTCGCCAATCTCCACATACAGCTGCTGGTGGTGGTCCCACATCACATCCTGCCTCTGGGACAACCGCTGCTGGTTCTCCCACATTGCGTCCTGACGACGCGACATCATCTGCTGATGCTCCCACATAGTGTTCTGCTGGAGATATAGATCGGCCATCTGCTGCTGTAGCGCGTAGTAGTCTAGACCAGCACTTCCAGCTGTGCCAGAAGGTCCAGCTCCACTGCCTCCAATATCCGTCTGAACTCTGGGAACATCCTCAGCATCTTCCTGCTCAGCTTCAGGAGCCTGCTCCTCCTCATCATCATCATCCTGATCCATCTCATCCCCCATATAAAAATCAGCAGCTGTAGGGCCAAAAGGGAGATGGCGGGGCAATCTCAATGGAACCCTCCCCTGAGGGCCTGCTCTCCAGATCCACATCGGCGCTCTGCCCTCCAGGTGGCCAGTCTTCCTCAGCTGGGCCTCATCATACAGAAATGACCCATGCTGAATGTCACGGACAGTGCTCATATCAATGCATGCACGAGCTATGAGGGTGATAAGACCCCCAAAGCTGATGGTCGCCTTGTCGCGCTTGTCCAAAATGTCCTTACAGTTCATCAGAAAAAGATCCACCCAACCTGGAACTACAGGGCTCTCTGGCGTTAGACACCATAGGAATGACATATCCTTTAGCGAGATCTTGTTGACCTCCGCCTGAGCAAAGAAAGTGTTCGCTAGAACCTTGTGAATAAGTCGTAGGGCAGGATGGCGAATGCTGGAGTTGTACTGGCCCTTCTTGGCCTCAAAAGGCACCCTAGTAGATGCCAACCAAAAAGCCACAGGGCCCTCTCCCTTGCAGACATCAAGCCAACCAGCGGTCGGCGCAGCAGTAACACCCAGAATCTCTGCCAATCTCACCTTTGATAGCTCATGACCCCTCCCCAATAATCGAAACTCAATGGATGTATGTCCCACACTCAAAGTGGCTAGAAACTCCTTACATAAACTCGGGTAAGTAGGAGCATTCTTCTCCAAAAACCCTCCTAGGCCCCCATGCTCTAATAGTTGTCTAGTGCAGGCATCCATCTGTAATAATCTCAAGGTAGGCTCATGGAAGAATTTTGTTACAAAGAAGTTTCTAGTGTTCAAAGCAGTCCATCTCTCCTTCTGATTTCTATTCATTCCATGTGTTCTCGACATAGTGAATCTGAGCTAAGAAATATAACCCAAAAGAATTGAAATCAAAGAAGAACTCACGGAAAATCAGTCTCTGCAGTGGCTGCGGGGCAGCCGAAGGTGGCGACGGGGCGGCTGGCGACGAGGGTGGCCGCGGGGCGGCTCGACTGGTGATGGGGCGGCCTAATATTTTCCAGAACTGTGTACTCCGACGTCGGATCTACTCTCCGACGTCCCAAACCGTCCTTCTTCGTAGTGGATCCGAAGGAAATTCCCTAGAAAAACTTGGGAGGAGCGATTTTTTTGTGTAGATCTAGGAGAATGAGGTGGTGGGGTGGGGTTTTTGTAGAAGGGGGATGGAAATAATGGGAAAGAGGGTGATTTTGATGAAAGAAGGAAGCTTGGAGGAGGAGTTTTAATGGAGTTTCTAAGAGGGAGCTTGAAGGAGCAAGAAGATAGAGGTTTTGTGAGGGCGGCGGCTGATAGAGATAGAGAAGAAAGGGATGGATAGGGTTTTAATTTTGGTAGAAAGTGGGGGCCCACACGGGCCCCTAAAAAATTTCCTATCCGGCTCAGGCCGCGGGGCGGCCAGGGTGGGCGACGGGGCGGCCAGCAGCTCCTTCGTCCTTTTCCTTTGTTCTTTCTCCCTGCAGTGTTAGTATACCCAAACAAACCAAAAATAAACTAAAAAAAAACGTAATGCAAAAAGAAAATAGTACCTAACTATTACCTTGGGTTGCCTCCTAAGCAGCGCCTTTGGTTACCGTCGTTGGCTCGACGTTATGACCCCTAATGCTCCTCAGCAATTAGTTCAGTGAGAACCAACTCGTCACCGTCCTGTTTGACAAAATTCTCATAATAGGGTTTAACTCTATGACCATTTACCTTGAAAATGTCTCCATTCCTCTCGTTTAGTAGTTCTACTGCACCATGAGAAAAGACATTAGTAATCACATATGGTCCTGTCCATCTAGAACGAAGCTTACCTGGGAAAAGTTGTAGGCGCGATTGAAATAGAAGGACTTTTTCCCCAACTTTAAGGTCCTTTCGCAAGATATGTTTATCGTGCCATGCCTTTGTCTTCTCCTTGTAGGTGACGGAGTTATCATAGGCATCCAATCTCAACTCTTCCAACTCCTGCAGCTGTAGTTTCCTAAATTCCCCAACTTCATCAATCTGCATGTTGCACTGCTTCACCGCCCAATATGCTTTATGTTCGAGCTCGACAAGAAGATGGCAAGCCTTTCCATAGACCAATCTAAACGGAGACATCCCAATGGGAGTCTTGTAAGCCGTTCGATAGGCCCATAGAGCATCATCAAGTCTGACACTCCAATCCTTCCTGTTTGGGGCAACAGTCTTCTCCAAGATAGTCTTTATCTCGCGATTAGACACCTCAGCTTGCCCATTGGTCTGGGGGTGGTATGCAGTAGACACCCTTTGAGTCACATGATACTTCTTTAATAGGGCACTCACAGTCATGTTGTAGAAATGGGTCCCCTTATCATTGATTAGTGCTTTTGGGACTCCAAATCTAGAGAATAGCTCCTTGAGGAAACCTGCAACTACCTTTGAATCATCAGTTTTGGTGGCCTTCGCCTCCACCCACTTGGAGACGTAGTCCACCGCAAGCAAAATATATAGGTTTCCAAAGGAGTTAGGGAATGGTCCCATGAAGTCAATGCCCCAAACATCAAAAATTTCACAAAATATCATGCGAGTTTGCGGCATCTCATTCCTCTTAGAAAGATTCCCAACTCTCTGACAGCGATCGCAGGATTTGCAAAAAGCATAAGAATCACGAAATATATGTGGCCAAAAGAATCCTGCGTTAAGTACCTTCCTAGCTGTCTTTTGTGGTCCAAAGTGTCCACCACATTCATGGGAATGACAAAAATTTAGGACAGATTGTACCTCATCGTCGAGAAGACACCGACGTATCACCTGATCTGCGCAATGCTTCCATAGGTAGGGGTCATCCCAAACGTAGAAGCGAGCATTGTGGCGTATCTTGTCCTTCTGAGCCTTCGAAAAGTTGGGTGGAAACTCTTCCGACACTAGAAAGTTGACCAAGTTAGCAAACCAAGGGTGTGGAAGAGTACTAACCTTTAGGAGAGATTCGAGTTCAGAGTCTGCAGGGGCCGCGGGGCGGCCAGGGGTGGCGACGGGGCGGCCGGCGATTCTGGAGAAATCCTCCTCCGAAGACTCGGCCGCGGGGCGTCCAAATTTGACAAGAGGTTTCCACGTTGTAAACTTAGGACAGGCACAGGGGTTTACCCCGGGGTCTCCAACGGACCTTACGGATTTGGGTGCGAAATCCCACTTTAAACTACAAATCTTTGGTTTCAAACCTTCAACCTGTACTCGGAGCGCAAGATCCTAACGAGGGGTTTTATCCCTCGAAACGTAACTCGAAAATCATAATCCCGGGCCGTTACAATATGAAAATTAGAATAAGTAATATATTAAAAGCAAGATTAAATTTAAATACTATTTCTAGCAAATTAACTCACCTTGATTTCATGATGCTTGCAACCACTGAGCATGGAGGTTGTTCGCAATATTTTGTTCTGATATCCCACGTGCATGTGTGTTTGTCATTGTATAATGTCACCTCATGACAAGTTTGACAAACAGTTTTGAAATGTAATTTCCATTTGCAGTTAGCATCTATGCAATGTACCCTGTAATGCTTGGGTTCTGATTTTGTCACGCGAAAACCAAATATCTTGGTTAATGACAAGAGTCTCAGAGCTTCTTCTACTACTTTCCTGGATTCAAAGGTTTTGCCAATGTGCATCATTTTTTCAGAATTCAGATTCAGACTAGTCATGGGAGAGTTGTCAACATCCCAATCTTCCAGTGTAGTTTCTCTCCTATGCGTTGAAGAATATACATTTCTCCATATTTCTGCCGCGGAATCTACATCTCTATCATTGTTTGCATAATACATGTCATCTTCCATATCTTCTAACAACACACCCTTCATCCCGGTGTCCCCGATCAATGTCATGATGTTTTCTTCAGTGACATTGTCGTTTCTATTTGCATTCTATGTCACCAACTGCAAACTATGAGCTGAAAATATCTTTTGACTCTCTCCATCGTCTCTATCAGTAATGGATATTAGTGAAGTTTTAATGTTGACACACAACTCTACAGTAAATTTAACATCCTCTAGTGCGGACATCTCTCAAAACTCTTTCAAATCAGCATCACATTCAGTTTAAAAGGAGCTCTCAACACATTGAAAGGGTGTAAATGATTGAATTGTAATTCAAATGCACTGTCTACATTGAATCTACTGTGCACTTTTTCATTTAAGCCCTATAGTGTTATTGAGTCATCCAGTATAAAAGCCTTTGAAGTAGTGTCGCCAACAAATGTTGGACATGATTCATCAAATAACCATTCCACACCATATACAATTGTTATAACGTGGGTTACCATTGTAATCAGTAGAATATGAATTTAAGAGGATAAATATAATGCAATAGTTACAAACACAATATTTGAAAATTTGCACCTCCGATGCAAATTTTCTATGATTCAAGTGCAGTTCTCAGAAATTTCTTTTCAAATTTTACGTATTGTTGACACAAGGAACCAAAATGTAACGTAGTGTTGACATAAAGCAGAGAAATCAAGTCTATTGGTGTAGGGGTCAAAGTTTAGTTTGTCGAATGCAATATTAGATGCAATAGTAAGGAATGGATATCATCAATTCAACTCTATGAATAGAATACACCAGTTACAAACACAATCCTAAAAAATCTGCACCGGATTCAAGTGGAGTGCCTACATGAGCAATCAAAGTATAATAAGGGATGGGGAGTTCATTGTATTGTTCAAGCAATCAATGTATAATGTATCAAAGTATAGTGAATGCAAGTGTAGTAATGGATTTAAGTGCAATAATGCTGACATAGCAATGGACTCAAGCGCAGTGAATGAAAGTGGAGAAATGTTTCATCAATTGAACTTGATTCATTTTATTAATCACACGATTCAAATGTATTTGATACATATATAACAATGTGACATATCATTGAGCACAAACAAACATAGATTCGAAAGGAGACTTCAAAATCGCATCCAATACATCAAAAATCAAATATAATTTGTGCCTTTGTTATGTGCGCTCAATTTGCCATGTTAGCATCTACTTTTACTTTGATTTCTGTCCATATTTTATACTTTTATATTGGGAAAGCAAGAGATTTGTGTAGTTTATCTTTATTTTTAATATATGGAGATCTACACAAGTTTCTGTTTAATTTCGCAGAAATCAGACACACTTTGGAGCTTAAAAGAAAGTCATGAAGACATTGGGGAAGCTAAGGAAGAGCACAAGATGGTGCAGCTGGATAAAACTCCATTTTTCACCATTCATCATTCTGAATCAAGTTCTGATGTCTTCATGAGATGTTTAGAACTCGAAAAGAGCTTTCCAACGCATATTCATATGCGTTAATCGCATGAAAGAGGACTCGGAAAAGTACATTTCAAGACATAGCAGAATGTTGAAAGCTGACAGAAGTACTCGACGACGGCTACACATACTCCACGTCGACAATTTTTTACTAGAAATCGACCATGACGCCAGAGGTCGAGCACCATCTGAGTTGAGATACAAGACCTAGTGGACGTCGACCACTTTTGGTCAATGTCGAGTAGAGCCCAGAGACGAATCCGAGTCGAGATCGAGTAGGAATCCGAGAGGGAGCTTTCTTCCACACCAAGGCAGGTGAGGATCTATCAAGTTTGAAGACTTATCCACATTAGTAATTCCCATATTTCCCTTAGGGGGGATTTAATTGTCTTATTTTATTTATTTATCAATGTTTTATCTTAGAAAATAGATAGATAGATTTAGATAGAAAATATATATATATTCTTTCCTAGATTAGCTAGATGGAGCACTATAAATAAAGCCCTAGGGGCTGGTTTTTCATTCATTCAAGCAAAGTCGTCTTCGAGAGTGAGGAGAGAGAAGAAGAGATTTGTGGAGATCGGTGTACTCCTTTTCTTTGTTTTATGTTAAAGTTGTTAGTTTTAGTTATGTCTTCCTTTTAAATTCCCGACCTCTTCTAGGGTTGGGGTGATCCCAACATGGATATGCGTGTTTGATTTATGATTTCATGATTTTGTATGTCTTTATTATCATCTACCTATGTGCTTAATCCTTTGCGACAGTCGAGGACAATTCCTTATTTGCAATTATGAAGCAAAAGTGAATTAATTATGAATTTGGATAGTAATTCGGCTTTGCTTGCGAAAGTTGGTTGATCCTAATTAAGAAAAGGTATAAACAAATTAGGTTTTTATGCGAAAGCCTCTATCAACTAAATTGTTGGAATTTGCGAAAGTCGATTCTTTGATATAAAGCATGCATCTTTATGTGATTATAATCTACACATATCTTTATTGTTGTGGTGATCCCTAACCTTGGAAGTTTGTCTTTTTATTATTTGTTTTATTGCCTTTATAAAGTTTTCGCAGAGCAACCCTACACGAAATTGACCACAACTTGCTAATCCATCCATCGACGTCGACCTAGTTCTTCTCGACATCAACCATAACCCTAGCCACTACTCCCTCTACTCTGCAAATTCTGAATCAAATAAACCTAGAACCGCTGACTTCTCTCCTGAGGACGAACCCTCTTGTCACTTTGGCGCAAATTTTCTATGATTTTATTACAGTAATCATTGGATTCGAATGTATTTGATACAGATATAGTAATGTCACATATGAATGAGCATAAACAAGCATATGTTCGAAATGAGACTTCAAAATCTCATCCAATACATCAAAAATGAAATAAAATTTGCGCCTTCGACGCGAATTTTCTGTGATTTCATTGAAGTAGTCATTGGATTCGAATGTATTTGATACATACTTAGCAATGTAACATATTAACGAGCACAAATAAGCATAAAAAAGCACAGATTCGAGTGGAGACTTGAAAATCAAACACATATAGCAAAAAATGATAATAAACAGTGATTGATACTTCAAAAATCAATCAAAATTTGCGCCAAAGGTGCAAATTTTCTGGCATTCCATTACAATAATCACTGGATTCGACTGTATTTGATACAGATATAGCAAAAACAAACTTAAACAAGCTCAGATTCGGCTGTTTTCAAAATCGTCTTCGATAAGCCAAAAATTGAAGACAATTTGTGCCTTCTGCGCAAATTGTATGTGATTATAATGGACTAAGTACTAAATTCGTTAGCATAATTCAGAATCTACTCAGAAATGTCAAAAATGAATGAAAATTTGCGCATTTGGCGCAAATTTTCCATGATTTCAATGCAGTTCCAGATGTAGTTTGTAATGGAATGTTGTACTTACTTGATTCGATATGAGAGACGTGAAAATCGGTGTTTTTTATGAGATCGGTGAGGTGATCGGCACTGAATCACTATGATCGGCGGTGAGCAGTTGAGCAGCAGAGAGAGTACGCGTAAGAGGAGAGAGTGCGTAGGAGGCGGTTTATATTGTGGACATTTCACCAATTTGTCCGAAAATTTGGACAATTCACCAATTATGACAACGTTTTTGGACATTTCACAAACTCCCCTTATAAACTTCATCCATCTTTGGCAATCATTCATTCATGAATGGCTTGTTCTCGTTTGCTTTTGGCCTCTGCTCATTCAGCTTTTGCTCTTCAGTTTTATTACAAATTCAATGGCAAGTCAAATTTCACTCAATGTAACCATAAATCAGATGCATACTAATACATTAATATATTACTAGTAGTAGTAGTGAATTATACAAAATGCCCATCATGAGGAGGAAATCGCGCTTGCCACTCCAAATAAAACCAAATGGACCAAATCATAAACTCTAGAATTGCATCTAGAGATGATTAGTTAGTTCATATTTTGTTTCAAGGCATTAGACAACACTGCCCGCGAGTACCCGCGAGTAGCCCGTGCCTAGAATACTTGACGGGCTTAGACAATTTGTATATCCAACCCGTTAAACGGTCTTAGCCCGGTCAGCGCCCACAAGCCTAGGATAATATTTGGGTTAAAACTTGCCCCAAGCTCAGCCCGAGCTCGCGTTTGTCTGGGTCTATCCATATATATAAAGAGATCAATCATAATATTGTAGATGTAAGTTTTACATTCTCGAATATGAGGTTTCATCCACTAATCTATTACTCTCTCCGTTCGTGAAAACGTGTCGTTTTAATTACAGTTTTGGTTTTATTTGAAAAAACATGTCAGTTTATTTATTATACCCATTTATTTCCCAATTAACCTTGCTTATTTGGGTCCAGTATAATTGGGGTTTAGCATTTGAATTTGTCTTAGGGAATTTAAATTTTGGCTCAAATTTTAATCTTGTGATTGTACTTTATTTTGGGATGATTAAGAATGTAAAGAGTAATAGTGCATACTATGGAGTATGAGCAAATTAAGTAGTTTAAATATATTCTTTGAAAATTGTGTCCGAAGCTAAAACAAAAAGTATTAAGGGATGAAATAAGGTTTTATCCCTCTCTAAATTCTACATGGTATCAGAGTGGATTTCAATCCTGGCCTATCTCCATCTTCGTGAAACAATTTCGCTGCCTTTTCCTACCCTATCCATATATGATTATTATTTTTTACAGTCTAATCGGTCTCTCTTTATATTTATCGCCGCCACTAGTTGGCTTTGCATGCCATGGTTGACCACTTATTTGGTACTATCTACCCATCCCAATTCTTTTTTATTGGGTTACATATTTTATGATTATAGAAGGGGTAGTTCGCCTTTGTCATTCGTTGATGGTGCGGATCTTTGAGTCATCGATGTTCACATGTATCTTTGTTAGCTTGATCTTGCTATTTTGTCGATCTCTAACTTATCTAACTCCAGGACGGTCGTCCTTGCTATTCATCGTTGGTGCGGTTGTTCATATGTAATCTCGACGTTTGTGATCTAGCTAGTCATCTACATCAACCATAATCTCAACGTTTGTGATATAGCTAGTCCCCACTTCGACTGCGGGGGCATATATATTAGGATAGATTTATTTTGTTATATTTGATTATATTGTATTAGGATAGAATCATTGATATTGTTATATTAGATAATTTAGATAGAAATATATAGTTGATAGATTTAGTTTATTGATATCTTTTGGGAGTGTTTGCAAGCTAAGGATGTTCTAGGATCATACACCAAGATCATCAAAGACATGTACGAAGGTGCGTTGACTAGTTGACGGAGGGAAAGTCGTTGATTCACCTCGTCAAAAATAATTCCCAATTCAAACAAACAAACTAGTATAGTATGCAAGAAAGGGGTCGAACCCTAGAGAATCAAGTATTTCAAAATATTGTGTATTTAGCAATATAAAAGATAAGATGTTTATGAATAAAAATAAAAGAAAATAATATTGACAAAAGAAAATGAAGGATAGAAGAAAAGCGTTTTCACCTACAAGTTCTCGACTTTGGTTGGTTTTATTGATCATCGAATCCTTTTCAAGCTATTATCGTTTCCTACGAATTCCTCTCGTCTTGGTTTAAATAGATTAAAAGTCCTACGAGTTCAATTAATCCCTTACACCTCAATGCAACCTTAACACGGTCAAGATTTAACAAAGAGATAGCAAATAGTCCCAAGAACTTGAGCATATAAATAACACCAATTAAACACGGTAAATCAATGTTTAAGATATATGTCAACTCCCTACATAATCATGCTTCAAACACGGAATCCACAATCTTATGCGTGCTACTACGGAAATAACACAAATACGAAAGTATTAAATCCTAGCATGAAATCAATATTATCAAGGTACCTAATCAAGATAATATCAATAACATAATCAATATCACACAAAGAAGTTGAAAGAATTATAGAGGAAAAATAACTTGAATTAGAAACTCACAAACCACCAACCAAGTCTCAAAAGTGTAGGCGAAAACTACAAAATTAGCCAAACATGGCTTACCTAAGCTTTCTTCTTTTTAATTGTGATTTCTCTACTTTAATTCATTCGAAAACTAACCCTAGAACATCCTATTTATAAGCCTAAAGTCTTGCATAAATAAGGTAAAAGATAGATAAATAAGATAGAAACTTCCTAAACAAACTAGATAGAAGATAGACTTTCCATGTATAGTTCAGCGTCAAATTCCGCTGGCAGCGAAAATTTCCGCTAGCAGCGAATGGTCTTAAACAAGCTACTGTTGGATTTTCGCTACCACCTCGCTACCACACTCGCTGGCAGCGAATGTCCATGCCTTAGAATATTTTCAAGCTTCTTCGATTCCATCGTTTTCGCACCCGCGAGTCCACCCTTCCACTGCCGGGAGAGTCTCCATTTGCTGCCGCGAAAGCTTACATCCGCTGCAGCGAATCCGGTCGTCCGCTAAAGCGACTCCATTCGCTGGTAGCGAGTCACCATTCGCTGGCAGCGACTCATGTTGCTTGCTCGTTGACTCTGGGTTGACTCGACTCGCTGGCAGCGAGTTTCCATTCGCTGGCAGCGAAACATGCTGGCTCCAGGACATCCTCCCGCTAACTCCAGTCGCTGGCAGCGAGATCCCATTCGCTGGCAGCGAGTTCTGCTCAGGACACCTTCTCGCACATGATGTTGTTGACTTAATTCGCTGCAGCGGAAAGACATTTGCTGTTAGCGAAAATCCAGCAGAACACCATCATGTAGATCTTCGAAAGAGCTTTCCAACGCATGCTCATATGCATCGATCGGACATCCGAGGCCTCCGGAAAGTGCGTTATAAGTTCAGCTCGCCGGACGGACAGCTTGATACGTACTCAACTCGGGTTGAGCGAGTACAACTCCCAATCGTCCGGTGTCAAGGTAAGCCGATCGAACCTTGAAACGGAATTCACAATTCCAATCCTCCCAGTTGACTTTGGTTCCGAATTGGCTACGTAATTAGCAAATGATTTGTTGACCTTCAAATTTCAATTGCAAACGGAGGTAGTGATCTCGCATGCGGCTCGACCCTTGCAAATAATTAATTAACCAGTGCCCCGTTGACTTCACTTTCGGATTCCAATTGCAAATCAGTGGCGGCGAGTTGAACTAGGCTAATTAATATATATATGTATACGGCACGATTGATCGACAATAGCTTTCTATCTCAAGGCAAGCGCAACGACAAAGGTGGACATGAATCGGGATTCCGACGGCAATGGTGGTGGTGGTGGTTGTCGGTAGTGGGTGATGATGGTGGTGCAGCGGGACGGTAGTGGAGAGGCGGTGGTGGACAAAGCTAATCCCTTCCAAACGATGATGAGATTCCGATCTTCAATCAATTCCAGCGAGAACCTTTGATTGAAGATCCAATTCGATTCAGCAGTAATCAGTAGCAAAAGAAAGATAGGGTTTGTGACGTCAGGGAGGAAAAGGGGGAGTTTCAACTCAACGCACTTCAATTCCTCTAAATTTGACGTAAAGATGAAAATTAACCCTAATAGAGTATTTATAGGAAAATACTAATAACCATAATTAATTAACTAATGAACCTAATTAACTAACGGGCTGGACTTACTATGTAAAGTAAGTCCACACCATTATTAATAAATAATGCTAAAAATAGAAATGAGTCTTAATAATAAATAGAGTTTATGTGAACGACGTCGGAAAGGTATCCGACGGAGGCTAAGACGCATCACACGAAGTGTCGGCGACAGATACTAATAAGCTCAATGATGATGGTTGCTCCGGTTTAGAAGCGAAGCCTCGAGTGATAATGGACGCGGTAGCTCTTGCGATCGCCTTGGCTCTCGCTCTAGTCATTGGTCCGTCAGAACGGACACTCATGGCTTCCTCCTCTTCTTGTACGGTCAATGAGGGAGGTTGGGACATATCATCCTCCCCCCCTTGAGAGGGAAGCGTCCCCGCTTCCTCATCCAAGTACTCAGGATCCTCATATGGCGACAAGTTGGAGACGTTGAAGGTAGCATAGACTCCGTAAGAATCTGGCAACTCCAGCTTGTAGGCATTGTCACCAATGGCCTGAATAACTCTAAAGGGGTCGTCGCCTCTGTTGGACAGGTTCGACTTCCTCTTCGATGGGAAACGATCCTTCCTCAAGTATAACCACACAAGATCACCAGGCTTGAACAGCATCTTCCTGCGGCCTTTACTCTGTTGAGTCTCAAGCTGTGTAGCACGGCGTTCCAGCTGTAGTCGTTTCCTCTCATGGAGTTCCTTGATCATCTGAGCGCGATTTCTAGCTTGCAAGTGGTCATCCTTCAATGGCTTAGGCGTCAAGTCCAATGGTGTCAATGGATTCCTGCCGTAGACGACCTCAAAAGGAGACAAATTGGTCGCTGAATGCCTGCACCTGTTATAACAAAACTCCACGGTAGAAAGTAAGTCCTCCCAACGCCTGGGGTTGGCGTTGAGCATGGTCCGAAGTAATGCTCCCAATGTCCTATTGGTCACTTCTGTTTGGCCATCTGTTTGGGGATGATAGCTGGTTGAAAACAAGAGTTTTGTACCAAGCTTTCCCTATAGAGTCCTCCAAAATTGTCCAACAAATTTAGAGTCTCTATCAGAGACGATGGTATGCGGTATCCCATGGAGACGAACGACATTGTCAAAGAATAGAGTTGCAATCTCAGAGGCACTATTTGTGGTCTTACAAGCCACAAAGTGGGCCATTTTGAAAACCTATCAACAATGACAAATATGGCATCTCGTCCCCTGCGAGACATCGGCAAACCAACGAAAAAGTCCATAGACAAGTCCTCCCACGGGCCTGATGGAATAGGCAATGGCTGGTAAAGGCCATGTGGCTGAGAACTTGCCTTGGCTCGGTGACAGGTGACGCAAGCTCGAACGTAGCGCGTTACCTGCCGTGCCATATGGGGCCAAAAGAAGTGCTCACGTAGAACACCAAGAGTCTTGGAAACACCAAAATGACCTCGGCCATCATGTGCTTCCCGGACCAAGAGTAAGCGAATAGAACATGATCGAATGCATAACTTACCAGCCTTAAACAGAAAACCATCATGCAAATAGAAACTAGCATGCTTCCTATTACTCAAGCAAATGTCTAGAATGGGCTTAAAGAATTCATCAGAAGCATATAAATCGCGAATTAAGCCAAATCCTAACACACGTGACTGAACAAATGTAATGAGAACATACCTCCTAGACAACGCATCAGCAACAACGCTGTCTTTACCTTTCTTGTGTTGGACGACATAAGGAAAGGTCTCTAGAAATTCCACCCAACGAGCATGTCTCTTACTCAGCAGCTCCTGACTCTTCCGGCAACGTAAGGCGGCATGGTCGCTGTGGATCACAAACTCACATGGCCAGAGGTAGTGTTGCCACGTTTTCAGCACTCGGATCAGGGCATACAACTCCTTGTCATATGTGGAGTAATTCAGTTGTGCACCTGTCAACTTCTCAGAAAAATATGCAATAGGTTGTCTGCCTTGGTGCAAAACACCTCCAATGCCTATGTTAGAAGCATCAACCTCTATTTCAAAAGTCCTAGAAAAATCAGGCAATTGCAGCAAAGGTGCATGACACAAAGCATCTTTCAACTTATTAAAAGCATCATCTAATTTTGGGTTCCATCCAACAACAACATTATGTTTTGTTAAAGCATGCAAAGGGGCTGCAATAGTATAGAAATCCTTAACAAAACGCCTATAAAAACAAGCTAACCCAAGGAAAGATCGAACCTGTGTGGCCGTAGTAGGCTGAGGCCACTCACGAATAGCAGCAACCTTCGACTGGTCCATGTGTAAACCCTCTTTGGAGACTACAAACCCCAAGAAGATGGTGGACGGAGCACAGAAGCTACATTTGGCCAGATTGCCATATAGCTGCTCTTGTCGAAGTCTCTCTAACACCAGCCTGAGATGCTCAGTATGATCTGCAAGATTGGGTGAGTATACAAGAATATCATCAAAATAAACCACAAGAAACTTACCCAAATAGTCTCTGAAGACGTGATTCATCAGTCTCATAAAGGTCGAGGGGGCATTGCTGAGACCAAATGGCATGACAAGCCACTCATAGAGCCCATACTTGGTCTTGAATGCCGTCTTCCACTCGTCACCTTCCTGCATCCTGATCTGATGGTATCCGCTTCGCAGATCTATCTTAGTGAAGACGCATGCACCATATAGCTCATCAAGCATGTCATCTAATCTCGGAATGGGATGACTGTACTTCACTGTAATCTGATTGATGGCTCTGCAGTCGACGCACATGCACCAAGAACCATCCTTCTTAGGAACCAGGATGACCGGGACTGCGCAAGGGCTTAGGGATTCCCTCACATAGCCACGATCCAACAAATCCTGAACCTGTCGCTGAAGCTCCTTAGTTTCCTCTGAACCTGCCTTGTAAGCAGGGCGATTAGGCAAGCTAGCTCCAGGCACCAAATCAATTTGATGCTCTATCCCTCGAAGTGGTGGTAGTCCAGAAGGGAGCTCATCTGGGAAGACATCAGCATAGTCTTCTAGCAGCTTTGCAGTAGCCGGTGGCAAAGCAGTATCCCCGGCATTGCTCTCCTGAAACGGTTGTGGAATCAGCGAGAAACAAGGCGCCTTTCCCCGTAAAGGTGCCGTGATAGTGGAGGGTCTGGCAAGCATCAGACGTGGTTCCACTTTTCCTTGAAGTCCTGCAGGCGGCGGTGGTGTAGGGGAATGACTAGACGCTGCTGCAGTTCTATCTCGCTCTACCTGGTCCTGTAAAATCTCACTCGGGGAAAGTGGTAAGAGCTTGACGCGCTTCCCGTGGTAATTGAACACATAAGTGTTCAGAAAACCATCGTGAAGAACACGTCTGTCGAACTGCCATGGACGTCCTAACAGCAAGTGGGTGGCGACCATAACAGCGACATCACAAACAACAGTGTCCTTGTAAGGACCAATAGCAAAAGAAATAGAACACTGTTCAGCAATAGGGGTACCTTATTGAGATGATAACCATTGAAGACCATAAGGTTGAGGATGTTGCGTTGTAGGGATCTTTAGGTGATCAACAACCTTTCTGCTGACAAGGTTGCTGCAGCTACCACTATCAATAATCACGGACAGCGCAAGAGACTCAACCAAGCATCTCGTGTGGAATAAGTTTTCCCTTTGAGACTCAGGATTGACCTCTTTCACTGTAAGCACCTTTCGATTTACCAATAACAACATGGTGCCTTCATGAGTAGCTGGAGCATAACAAGCTTCTTCTTCCTCAACATGATCTTGGCTATCATCCGCAACGAGCTCAGGTTGCTCGTCGTCATCCAAAGAAGCATAACCCACCTGGTCTATAAACATTACCCTTTTAGAATTAGGGCAATCTCTCTTCCAGTGTCCCTTGCTTCCACATCTGAAGCATTCCGCATCTATAGACCTATCATATGCGGAGGGAGCTGTGTTCTTGGCTAATGGCTGTTGAGGAACAACTACACTAGCTTTCTGAGGAGTCGATCTAGTGTTGGAACCTATTCCTGCACTCGGCTGACGCACATTAGAACTAATAAATTGACCAGAGCTAGAAGCATACCTGGCAGCAGTTGCTGCTTTTCGTTTCACCTGGTTGTAAATCTGCATGGTTGTGTGGGTTAAGGTATTCATGTCGTGAATTGGAAGGATTTCCAATGGATCACGAATATTAGCATTTAACCCAGTCAAGAACCTCGTTCTCAAGGTAGAAGGACTCACTGAGATGTTAGCTTTGTAATACATATCCTCAAGCTTAGAAAAGAACTATAAAGGAGTAAGGTTACCTTGAGAAGTCGTAGCTATCTGAAATCTCATCTGGTCTCTGTAGTTCTGAGGAACATACTTCTGCGTCATCACATAAGCTAGCTGATTCCATGCAGTAACTGGTGGCTTGTTCCTCCGTAAGCGGTCATCAACAAAGCGATGCCACCATACTCTCACTGCTCCTCTAAAGTGCAAAGTAGCAGCTTGCACTTTCTCATTGTCAGGTATCCGACAGTAGCGAAGAGTGTACTCTGTAGCCTGTAACCACTCTAGAAAAACAGCAGGATCATATTCACCCAAAAATTCATCAATTTTAACCTTTACCTCATGGCGAGCGCGAGGTGCTTCGCCTACATGATGGCGATGCCCGCCGAAATTGGGTGATGGAGAACGCTGGTGTGGTGCACGATGGTGACGTCGCGGGGGACGACGATGTTGGCGGTGAGGAGGCGTGGCATCATGCATAGGCTGGCGACGATCGTCCCTGTGGTTAGGACGATGGTCCCTGGGGTGATGGTCAACTCCGTGGCCATGGAAGCGATCATCAACATCAAATGGTTCCGCATTCGGTATCCAATCAGCGGGGTTGTGCTGCAACTCATAACGGTCACCTAAAGGAGGAAATTGATGAGGATTAATCATACCTTGGTGAGGGAGCTCCTCGGCGTCATACTCCTCAAAGTCATCATAGTGGGGTGTCTGGGAGTAGTAACCAGCTTGGCCTGGCCTTGGAGTACGAGATAATGGATGATCTCGGCGTGTATCATACTCCGAAGGCAGGTCGTCATAGTGAGCAGGGCGCCTGGTACGGCGATGGCGAGCATCTCTAGGTGAGGAATGATGGTTTCGGCCACCAGTGTGTGGCGTCAGTGGCTCATAGCGATCTGAGAAATGGATGGGACGCTGCTGACGTCGTCCTGAGTCATACTCATCGTCATCGGATGGATCATCAAAGACAGGATTGTCTCTGTGAGTGTAACTAGGAGTAGCTGAATGCAGAATCTGATGACTCTCAATGGTGCTGTGCATGCGCTGAAACTGAGCCTTGGATGTCGAAGGAGGAACTGTACCCTTACCCTTGTCAATGACAAGGTTAGTGCCACCCTATCCACCTGGTTGCTGAGAAGTGTCATGAGAGGCATCTAATTTGGCTTGCAACTCAGTAACAAGCTGTCGCAGGGTCTGAATCTCATTTTGCTCTTGGGTCAACTGAGTCTCCTGAGGTGTGTCATCGGTGACTCTAGGGAGAACAGTGGTGTTCCCCTATCTATTGTCACCTCCATTACCATCTCCCGTCACTGGGGTGTTGATATCACCTATGACAATACTGGACATGGCGAGTAAAATGCACAAAAGAAAGCAACAAGCACAGATATGCCAACGAACTTAATTGTTCAACACCAAAAATCGGCTAGTAGGCTATGCCGTGAGGGCGGCTTAAGGCTGTAGGCGAAGATGGTGTTTATAGCAACTAGTCCGCAAACACTAACAAGAGCAAATCCCAAATCAAGCACAAATAGTGACAATGAGAAGATGAAATGTGATGTAGAGATGAGAGACAGCAGAAGTGAACACGGTTCTGGGTTACCTTATTTTGGCTATGCCGAACCAAAGGTCCTGGGTTACCTTATTTTGGCTATGCCGAACCAAAAATGTGAACGATTACCTTATTTTGGCTATGCGTCACTAAAATGCAATTTTTTTTTTGAAGGTGTTCTTCGAATCACCAAATTTGAGGTTTTTTTTTGTGATGAGGTGTTCTTCGAATCACCAAACTTAGCACTGCAAGAAAGCAAATGATGCAAAAGAACTAATAGAATGCAATGGTGTATAGAAAAGATTCAATGCACGTTCAGAACAAGCAACAAGCCAATGCAACGAAACTAATCACTTCACACCACACAAATCGCAGGGTAAAAAAAAATTTCGGCCAAGTTTATGAACTTGTAGAAACCGATTAAGGACAATTTTTGAAAAACAAATAAGGATTAAGGGGATGATGAACAATTGAAGATCGAAGGACTTACAAAACCGGCTTGGCTCTGATGCCAGTTGATACGTACTCAACTCGGGTTGAGCGAGTACAACTCCCAGTCGTCCGGTGTCAAGGTAAGCCGATCGAACCTTGAAACAGAATTCACAATTCCAATCCTCCCAGTTGACTTTGGTTCCGAATTGGCTACGTAATTAGAAAATGATTTGTTGACCTTCAAATTCCAATTGCAAACGGAGGCAGTGATCTCGCATGCGGCTCGACCTTTGCAAATAATTAATTAACCAGTGCCCCGTTAACTTCACTTTCGGATTCCAATTGCAAATCAGTGGCGGCGAGTTGAACTAGGCTAATTAATATATATATGTATATGGCACGATCGATCGACAATAGCTTTCTATCTCAAGGCAAGCGCAACGACAAAGGTGGACATGAATCGGGATTCCGACGGCAATGGTGGTGGTGGTGGTTGCCGGTAGTGGGTGATGGTGGTGGTGCAGCGGGACGGTAGCGGAGAGGCGGTGGTGGACAAAGCTAATCCCTTCCAAACGAGGATGAGATTCCGATCTTCAATCAATTCCAGCGAGAACCTTTGATTGAAGATCCAATTCGATTCAGCAGTAATCAGTAGCAAAAGAAAGATAGGGTTTGTGACGTCAGGGAGGAAAAGGGGGAGTTTCAACTCAACGCACTTCAATTCCTCTAAATTTGACGTAAAGATGAAAATTAACCCTAATAGAGTATTTATAGGAAAATACTAATAACCCTAATTAATTAACTAATAGAGTATTTATAGGAAAATACTAATAACCCTAATTAATTAACTAATGAACCTAATTAACTAACGGGCTGGACTTACTATGTAAAGTAAGTCCACACCATTATTAATAAATAATGCTAAAAATAGAAATGAGTCTTAATAATAAATAGAGTTTATGTGAACGACGTCGGAAAGGTATCCGACGGAGGCTAAGACGCGTCACACGAAGTGTCGGCGACAGATACTAATAAGCTCAATGATGGTGGTTGCTCCGGTTTAGAAGCGAAGCCTCGAGTGATAATGGACGCGGTAGCTCTTGCGATCGCCTTGGCTCTCGCTCTAGTCATTGGTCCGTCAGAACGGACACTCATGGCTTTCTCCTCTTCTTGTACGGTCAATGAGGGAGGTTGGGACATATCACAGCTTTCGCGACTCGCCCTCGTTTTTGCTCTTAGACCTCGATTTCGTTCTCCGTTGCTCCTTGGGTTGTTCCATTCTCTTCGTGACTTCTTCCTTAAGCTCTCTCAAGTCTCGCATTAGCCTTACTTAGCTCCGTTCCTCGTGTTCTTTGCCTCGGATCTACGAATCTACATAAAACCATCGAAATAGCATAGATTCCGAACTTTTCCACAAAACGAATGCTAATCTAATTAACACTAAAACATGATTATATAACAATGAAATGCACCTAACTAACCTATAATGCCTATTGGAATACGCCTTATCACTAGTGTTACCACCACTGTAGGGAACACTGAGTACTTTCTAGTGAGGGTAGGGCTTCATCAAGGTTTGGCCCTTAGTCCTTTCCTTTTCACTTTGGTCATGGAAGTAGTGTCAGGGTCTATCTAGGAGTAGGTTCCATTGTGTATGCTCTTTGCGGATGACATTATGTTAGTGGATGAGACGAGAGCTGTTGTGAGCAGGAAGTTCGAGAGGTGGAGAGAGACGTTGGAAGGCAAGCGATTCGTACTGAGTAGATCAAAGACGGAATATGTGGAGTTGAGCTTGTGAGGAGAGGAAGACGTAGAGCAAGACGTGATGTTGGGTGAGGATGTTGTCCCGAAAAAGGATAGCTTCAAGCACTTAGGGTCAGTGATGCAGAATGACAGAGGTGTTGACATATATATCAAACATCAGATTCAAAGGGGATGGCAAAAGTGGAGGGTTGCGTCAAGGGTCTTATGCGATAGGAATGGTAGCAGAGATGAAGATGATCAAATGGATGAGTGGATTTACTAGACTAGAAAGGACCAGAAACGAAGTTATTCGCGACAAAATGGGAGTATGTAGTACCCGAGATAAGTTATGGGAGTCAAGGCTTCGTTGGTTTGGTCATGTGCAAAAAAGAGAACCGAGCGCGCCAGTTCGTTGGTGTGACAGTTTGAAGATCAATAGAGTACGATGGAGCAGTGGGAGACCGAAGAAGAGTTGAAGGGAGGTGATAAGACAAGATTGTGCCCTTCTAAACCTTACTGAGAGCATGGTTATGGATAGAACGCCTTGTAGGAGAGTCATCCACGTCGGAGAGGGTTAGACTATGCCTTAAATGAGTGACAGAGACCATATCCCCCGTTCGCACACCTTGTCATCATCTTTTTTAGTTTCGTTTGTTACATTTGTCCTTTTTCTTTTCTACGAGTTTATATTTTTGGGTATCTAGACCACTAGGAAACACTCTCTCGACGACGTTGGGGAAAGAGTGCGTAAAATATGCCCCCCCAAACCCTGCTCTGTCAGGACAAACTGGGAATGTTCTTGTTGTAGTTTATTGATGTCTTTATCTTACTTATTTTCAAGCATTGTAATCTTCATTAACATTATAGATGTGAGTTTTACCTTTCCTAATACGAAGTTTTCTTCACAAATCTATTAGGGTTTTATCACTCTTAAAATTTTACAGTTTTAAAAATAGCTTATAGGATTTTCTAATTTATATTTAGAAAAAACAGTTTATCAATTCCGCTTCATAAAATATATATTTAGAACATAGGTTAGAGAAATAGTTTTTTTTTTTTTTTAAACTAGGTTTAAGATTAAAGTGTGACCATAATCACAATGTGATGTATCGATCATCCACCGATAATTTCCGTCCTCATACTATAACTAGAGTACATGGAAAATGATTACCAAAAAAAAAAAGAGTACATGGAAAATATTTTCGCCTTAAGCCGGCATATCTATCGATTTACCGGTTCAAACACTACATGAAAAATATGGAAGTATGAGGGCAAAACCGTAAAAGAGTAATTAAAATTTACAGAAAAACAGGTTGTAGTTGACCCTCGGAAATCCAGTGGCGGCCCCTGCGCCGTTGGCCTTGCCAAGACCCTCTCTCCTCACTCCTCACTCCCTATTAAAGACACCCCAAACTCTCCCTTTGTAGAAGACGAAGTAACAATCCCGCATTTTCACTTCACTCCCAAACACCAACTTAAAAGGAAAAAAAGGAAAAGGAACCCAACCCGGCTAGAAAAGACAGAAAACAGAGCACCCCCCAAAAATCCCCCCTTCTTCGAAGCTTTCCGCCATGGACGACGCGCCCACCTCCTTCCTCTCCTCCCAGTTCTTGTATTGGGTGCAGCTGCTGACTCTCTCTCTAACGGGCCTGGTTCTTTTCCTGCGCGTCGCGGTGGTGCTATGGTGGAGACCCAGGAAGATCGAGGCCCACTTCGCGAAACAGGGGATCAGGGGCCCTCCGTACAGGTTCTTCCTGGGCAATGTGAAGGAGCTCGTTCAGCTCATGCTTAAGGCCTCCTCCCAGCCCATGCCTGATTTCTCCCACAACATTCTCCCCAGGGTCTTCTCCTTCTACCACCACTGGAAGAAAATCTATGGTACTTCCCTCCCTCTACCTCTTTCCTCCTTGCTCTGTTTTCCGCTCGCTGATCTATAAATATAGGGCTTTTTTCCCTGGCCTGCTAAATCTTGTTTTCTTCATCTGGGTTTTCAAATTCGGGGCCTAATTTTTCTGGGTGCTCTTTAAAAATGATGGATTTCAACAGTTTCATACATTTTCAGTGGGAGTTTTGATTCTGTCTGGAAACAGAGTAACAACAGAACAGGGATGATCTCTGTTTTTCTTTTTTGTTGTTTTCCTCTGAAATTGGGGCTTTTCAGGCCGCTTTTTTTTTTTTTTCGCCTCTCCGAAATTGAATTTCGTGCTAAATGTTTACTCCGTAATTTCTTCCTTTTTCCGAATCTGGGTTTCCTTTGAAATCCAAATCGGAGGCAGAGATTTTCTGGGTTTTCTTTTAAAAATGATGAATTTTCAATCCTTTTTTTTTTTCCGCCTCCCCTGTTTCCCTTTTTAAAATTCACCCCCTTTTTACAAGGTTCAAAGTTGCTTCTAACAATCACTTTTTTCTTGCCCTTTTGCGAATTCCCAAAATTTTGTTGCTTATGATCTTATCTCAATTGCACTTCATAACTCATCATATACAAAAGTTGCACAAAAACCATCCACCATCCCATATCCAAAAACTGTCAAAACATAAAAAACAAAAACAAAACAAAACATGTTAAAGTTAAAGATAATGTCTAAGTGTCCACTGATATGTTGTAATTGACAATGTGTGTTTCTGTCATATTCATCCTTTTTAACCGTTTTTAGGTAGAAGTGGTGGATGGAATGAAAGTACAAATAAAAAACAAATTTTGAAGGACTATTTACAACTTTATTTAATTTTTAATCTAACTTAACTAAATTCACTATTGATTGGAATGTGAAATCCAAAATCTCCATTAGAGCAAATCTCACAAGTCTTCATGAAGTAGTGGGCGGTGGACCTAACAATTACTATTACAATCCCCATACGTTACATTCTCTTTCTTGGTTCATTTTTCTTGATGTACGCTGATAAGGTGACACTAATTGTGACATATGCAACTAATTTTGGCTTCTGTGTTAAAAAAATAAAATTAATTAATTAATTTTCTCTTGGGTTTTTATTTTTATATTTTTAATCCTTTTGATTGATGATCATGAAATTGAATGATCATGTAACAATAAATGGGGAGAATCCAAATTGGTAATAAATGGGGTTGGGCAGGTAGTCCAGTTGTTTCTGCTGGTCCTCCAACCTCCTCCTATTCATTGCTGAAATATAAACACCAAACCTGCATAAATTCGGATAATTTTGTTTTTAATTATTTAACATTACGTAGTATCCAAAAAACAAAAACAAAAACAAAAAAGCAATAAAATAACTATATTGAAATATAAAAGGTTAATAACAATACCCCCTAATTTTGTCCTCTTCCCTTGTTATCTTTTTGGTGCTATTTCTCTGGGTTTGGGTACAGTAAAATATCAGAGAGGGAGCTCAAATTTTCACAAAAAAGCCGGCAGTTTTTGCAGTGCGCTTGTGGCTCAGTTTTTGAGCTGTCATCTTCCATTTCCTCCATCTCTTTAAACAAGTGCATTGCTTACACCTTTAGTACAGCTTCCATGGCGTCCCCCTCTCTGAATCATTGCCACTCTCTCTCTCTTACAATAAAAGCCATTTTTCCCTCTTTTTTGCAAACTTGATTTGCTTCCTACTTGCCTCTGTCAGGTGCTTCCTTTCCCCTCTTGTGTAATTTTTCCTAACCCCACCAACTCTTTCAATTTCTTTTTTACTTTTTTCTTTTTGAGAAACAGTGGATGCAACGGTTCAGGCATCTGTGTAACGGTTTATTTGTAACGATTATTTTTATTGTTACGGTTTTGTGAGCAATGTAGCGAGTGGCTTTTAAAATTTTGATGTGTGTTATGGGGTGAAGGTGCAACATTTGTGGTGTGGTTCGGACCCACGGCGAGGGTGACGGTGTCGGATCCGGACCTCATACGGGAGATCTTCGCCTCCAAATCCGAGTTCTACGAGAAAATCGAAGCCAACCCGCTAGTGAAGCAGCTCGAAGGGGACGGACTCATCAGTCTCAAGGGCGACAAATGGGCTCACCATCGGAAAATCATCACCCCCACATTCCACATGGAAAACCTCAAGGTACATTGCACAATTGGCCAACTATATTCTTATTTAATTGCAACGTTTTTTTTATATATTGTAATGGGTAGTTTTGCGCAAAACAGCAGAGAGGTGATTGATTTCGGGTTTTGTGATCCATTTGTGCAGCTGCTCATCCCCGTTGTCTCGAGGAGCGTGACTGAAATGTTGGACAGGTGGTGGGGGTCGTCGGATTCAGGGGACGAGGTGGAGATCGAGGTGTCGGAGTGGTTCCAGGGATTGACGGAGGAGGTGATAACGCGGATGGCGTTTGGGAGCGACTCCTATGACGAAGGCAGGGCCATATTCAAACTACAAAACCAACAGATGGTTTTAGCTGCCGAAGCCTTCCAAATGGTCCTCATTCCCGGATATAGGTATCCTTTCTCATCCTTCCTATATAGATCCGCAAATCAGGTTATTTTAGGGTTGGATCCGACGTTAAATACATATATTTTCGTAGTCGAATTAGTTACGGAGTTGGGTAGTTTCATGTTACGGGTTAGGTGTAACAGATTTGTAGGTCTATCACGTTTTGGAATAGTCTTCCAGCCTGTCATGTTATGGTTTATGTTACATTACAGTACCCCGTTTGGGCATCCTTGTGATTCCATTCCGATTCCTGAACCAAACACCTTGAAACGGAATGATTCCGGTGAACAGGTTTCTACCAACAAAGAGGAACATAAGGTCATGGAAAGTGGATAAAGAGATCCGGAAGTCGCTGGTGAAGCTGATCGAGGAGCGAAAGCGGGGAATGGAAACGGAAACGGAAGCGGAAAGAGAATCCGGAGGCGGCGGAAAGGATTTGCTGGGGTTGATGATTCAGGCTGGAATCAGGGAGAACGGAATCCCCAAAACACCGGAATCCGATTCCAGGAGCGGCATAACAGTTCAAGACATAGTGGAAGAGTGCAAGAGCTTCTTCTTTGCTGGCAAGCAGACCACTTCGAATTTGCTGACGTGGACCACAGTCCTTCTTGCTATGCATCCTCAGTGGCAGGCAATGGCACGTGACGAGCTCTTGAGGGTCTGCGGCTCACGTGACATCCCCTCCAAGGACGACATTGTCAAGCTCAAGACTGTAAGACACACCCCTTTATTTAACCAATTTGTGTTACTAACTTTCCTAACTAATAAGGAGTATCACTTACGTAATTTTCGTTTCATGTATTTAATAATTAAAAAATATTATGTTTTGTTAATATTGTGATATGGTGTGTCTGCAGTTGAGCATGATACTTAACGAGTCCTTGCGGTTATACCCACCGGCTATTGCGACGATTCGTCGGGCCAAGTATGACGTGGAGCTTGGGAGCTACAAGGTACCGCGTGGGACCGAGCTTCTAGTGCCCATCTTGGCCGTCCACCACGATCAAGCGATGTGGGGCCAAGACGCCAATGAGTTCAACCCGTTTCGATTTGCAGATGGGGTAGCTCGAGCTGCAAAACATCCGGCGGCATTCATCCCATTCGGGTTTGGAATCCGCACTTGCGTCGGGCAGAACCTTGCGATGATCCAAGCTAAGCTGGTGCTTTCAATTATCCTACAACGCTTCTCCTTCACCCTCTCCCCGTCATATAAGCATGCTCCGACGGTCTTGATGCTTCTATATCCACAACACGGGGCACCAATCGTCTTTCGACACTTGAGAAACCCCGAAGAACCTCAACCAAGAGATTAGTTGGAGTCTGTTGCCACGCGAGTGCAAGAGAAAAGGATATTGACAGATAGTAGTGTTTTTAGGTCGGGTTTGGAAATTTTTATTTTCTGGTGAAGAAAACCCATCCGAAAAAAAAAAAGAAAATTCACTCGATTAATCGGGTTCAGCCTTTCTAACTAACCTTTATGCCCAACTCCTCCCCCGATAGAAGAAAAAAAAAAGAAAAAAAAAACAATTGGGCATGTAGTTCTAGAGTGGTAAAAAGTGGTGAATTAGCTAGTAATCCTAGTACGTATGAGAGTTTTTCAATCTCGTGTATGTAATGTATATTTTCTCACTACCTTTCCTACACAGTTTTGTAAGACTGTCCTATCCAAAAACCAAAAAATAGAGCAAAATAGGATTTCTATCATTAAAAATCCACACATTACTTGATTTTTAACTCTCTAAAATAGGACTCCTATCTCAATTCTCTCAGCGATTTTGATGTAGTGTTGATCAGGCACGGATCGAGGGGTGGGCTAGGATCCGATCTTTTCAAGAATGGACCGAGAGAGAGAAATGAACTAAGTAACAACTTGTGATTCAATTCAACTGAAAATCTTGAGTTCTGTACATAAGGAGCGGGGTTTATTTACACATCAAGAGGAGAAATGGTAACAACCTTCTAACTAACATTGAAGGGGCAAAATTACCATTTTACCCTTACTCTACATACCCCCCTCAAGTCGGACTTGTGTAAGGATGCACAAGACCGAGCTTGGCACACAAATTATGGTGTTGATAAGCTCCCAGAGCCTTAGTCATAACATTTGTTGTTTGTGATTGAGTGGAAACATGAGCAGTAGTCAGAAAACCTTGTTGAATTAGCTCCTTGATGAAGTGACAATCTATCCGAACGTGCTTAGTTCTCTCATGATAAACGAGATTGGATGCTAAGCTCTGTGCTGCCTTGTTGTCACATAACAAAGTAACAGGCAAAGATAGATCAATGTGTAGATCCGACAATAATCCCTGAACCCAAATAAGCTCACTAGCAGTGTATAACATGCTCCTATATTCACTCTCAGCAGATGATTTAGAAACTACTTTATGCTTCTTAGATTTCCAGGAAATAAGGGCACCTCCCAAAAAAACACAATAACTAGACAAAGATCAGCCAGAGTCAGGGCAATTACCCCAATCAGCATCACTAAACGCAACCAACTTTAGATCTGCAATAGCAGGGTATGAGAGAGAAATATTGAGCTACCTTTCAAAGTTTCAAGTATCTAAGAAGATATAAAGCTGCATTCCAGTGAGGTTGACGAGGACATTGAAGAAATTGGCTAAGTTGTTGAACTGTGAATGAAATGTCTGGTCTAGTAAAAGTTAGATAGAGCAAGCGACTTATTAACCTTCTGTACAGTTCAGGATTAGGAAGAGGCTCCCCTTCAAAACAAGACAATTTGGCACCCGTCTGCATTGGAAAAGATGAAGTCTTGCAATCTAGCATATTTACATCCTTAAGAATGTCCAAAATCTATTTTCTTTGATTGAGTAGGATGCCATTTGATGACCTGGATATTTCCATTCCTAGAAAATACTTTGCAGTACCAAGATCCTTGATTGTGAACTCCTTGTCTAAGGCTATCTTTGTGGCAACAATCTCAGTACTATCATTACCCATGAGGAGCATGTCATCAACATAGAGTAAAGCAAAAGTAAATGAATCACCAACTGATTTGGTGAAGAGGGAATAATCATGTAATGACTGTACAAACCCAAGTTTTCTAAGAAATTCGGTAATCTCCAAATTCCATTGTCTGCTTGCTTGTTTTAATCCATACAATGATATGTGAAGCTTGCATACCTTTCCTGAGTTTGCCTTTGTGTATCCCAAAGGAGGAAGCATGTAGACCTCTTCATCCAATTAGCAATGTAAGAATGCATTGTTGACATCAAGTTGGTGATGTTTCCATCTCTTTGCTGCAGCTAAGGCAAGCACAATCCTGATAGTAGACAACTTAGCCACCGGAGAAAAAGTTTGCTTGTAGCCTTTATCCTTTACTTGATTGTATCCTTTTGCCACTAATCTTGCCTTGAATCTATCAACTTCACCAGTAGGCTTATACTTGATCTTATAAATCCAACGTGATCTAATAGCTTTTTCACCTGGAGGTAAATCAGTAATATACCAAGTATGGTTGCTTTCCAAAGCATCAATTTCTGCCTTCATAGCCAATTGCCAATTCAGATCATCCTCAACCTGACTGTAAGTACGAGGATAAAAAATGGCACAAACATTTACCAAGGACTGCACATAAGTGGATGAAAGATAAGCATGATGTTGAATTGAGAATACTGAGAATGACTGAGATTGTGAGTCAATTCTAGTAGGCAGATCCTGACAAATGTATTCAAGTAGTCTCTTTGGACGATGGATGGCTCTTTTAGCAAGCAAATTCATTCTTTGATCCATCACTGGACTAGGTCTGATCTCACCATTATTCTCATTCTGACTAACAACGTCACTAGGACTGGAAACAATGTCACTGACCACAACATTTTCAGGAGGACTAACAAACGATTGAGATTCATTCATACTCATATGAATTATAGATGGTTGAGGCAACACATCAAGAGGAGATTGTGGTAAGGGAAAAATAGTCTCAGTAGAAGCAGGATTGACTAAGGGAAACTTAGACTGTGTATCAACTGATGTTACAGAATACTGAACAACCTTATAAGGAAAGACATTCTCTTGAAATTTCACATGCCTGCTTATCAAGATGACCTTCCTATCAATGTCAAATACCTTGAAAGTTATTTGATCAGGAGGGTAACCAAGAAAAATGCACCTTCTTGCCTTAGTATCTAACTTGTCCCTTAAATCATTAGGTTGATAGGCATAACACAAATAATCTACTACTCTTAAATTCTCTACAGAAGGTGATTGTCCATACAAGACTTCAAATGGTGATTTCCAATTCAACACTGCAGATGGTATTTTAATAATCAAGTAAGTTGCACTAAGTACACATTCACCCAAAAATTTGATAGGAAGACCCAGCAAAATGTCTAATAGCATGAGTTGTTTCAATCAAATGACGATGCATTCTCTCTACCCTTCCATTTTGCTCAGACACACTTGGAGCTGATCTTTGATGAATAATGCCATGATGTTCAAACAAAGTAGTACACACCCTTTGTGTGAATTCGGTCCCATTATCTGTTCTAACCACCTTGATCGTGGTATTAAACTGATTTCTAACCATACTCACAAAAGCAGTTATCATCCTATACACATGTGTTTTATCTTGGATCAAGTAAACCCATGTTGCTCGAGAATGATCATCTAATTAATATAGTAAGAAAATACTTTGCACCACACAAAGCCTTTTATTTATATGGCCCCCAAACATCCATATGAACTAATTTGAAGATAGAATCTGCAAGAGAATCACTCTGAGAAAACTGTAACTTGTGATGCTTGGTCATGGCACAAGAATCACAATGAAATGTACTGAAATCACAATTCTTACAAAGATCCAATTGCCTAAATCTGGCATGAAACAAGTCTAAACATTCAACTTTATTATAGAAACTCCTAAGATCTTTATTCCAGGAAGAAACATAGCTTCTAACTTGAAGACAACTCCTATTATGCCTTCCGCTGTTAGGAGATATGACCTTCAAGTAGTATAGACCACCATCTTCAACTCCTTTTGCATCTAAGCATTTAGTTGTAAGGTCCTGCAATATGCAGGAGACTGAATCAAAACCAAAATTCCAATGCTTATCACTTAGCAATTTTGACACTAACATTAGATTATGTTGAAACTGTGGCACAAATAGCACATTACTCAAACTTAATGCATCAGAACTGACAACAGTACCAGACTCTCCAACCAAGAATGATGTCCCATCAGGCAAGCCAAGAGATACTAATCTATCCAAAGGATGCAATTCAGAAAACGCACTCTTGTCAAATGCAATGTGATCAGTTGCACCTGAATCTACAATCCAAGACCATATATCTGCCTTGTTATTTCCAACAAGAAACGAAAAACTCATAGTACCTGCAAAGTTCACAAAGGCATGATTGACTGAACTGACAGCTCCATCCATTGGAGCTTTACCTTTCATCATCTTCACAATTTCCTGAAAAATAGCATTCGCCATGTCAGGATTAGGTTTAGCTCCATCAGTGTCAAGAGGGTTATCAAACTGAAACTCCATCTGTTGGCCTTCAGCATTGGCAGCAAACCTGCTAGAACTTGCTTTCTGAGCATCACTCTCACGAGGCCCCTTGAACCATTCAGGGTACCCCACCAATTTCAAACAGTAATCCTTAGTATGCCCTTTTTCTTTGCAGTAATCACATTGCCTCTCATACTTTGCTTTCTTAAAATCCTTCTTGAACTGATCAATAGCCTTACTCTGAATAGATTTGCTTCCCACAACAAACACATTACTATCTGATTGACTGTTTCTGCTCACAGCTAAAGCATTCATATCAACTTGCAAACCAGTAATTCCTTTCCGCCTCTCAATCTGCACTGCCATCTGAAAAACTTTGTTCAAACCAGACATGGGATCCATAGAGAGAACATTGTTCCTAAGATGCTTATAAGCATCATTGAGTCCCATCAAGAACGGCATTATCTTGGCCTTAGTCTCTCTGTCTAGCATTCTTTTCAAAATCACACAGCTACAATGGTTAATTCCCTCACAACTGCAGATATGCAAGGGATCCTGAAACTGTAACTCATCCCAAATCTTTTTGAGTTTGCCATAGTAGGCATGAATTGACCGATTTTCCTGTCTCAAATAGCTAATCTCTCGACGCAACTAATATGAGTGGATCATTTGACTCATAAAATCATTCCCTAATCTCTTTCCACAACTCTTTTGAGGACTGTACATACATGAAATGTTCGCCTATTTCACTGGTCATAGAGTTGATGAGCCAGCACATGACCATGTAATTAGCTCTACTCCATCTCTTAAATTCACCACTATCTTCCTCAGGCCTGACAAAGGCACCAATAATAAATCCCAATTTTGCCTTAGCCCCTAGTGCCATTCGCACTCCCCTACTCCAACTAGTAAAGTTTGCTCCATGGAACAAAGTCGATACTAGCTGCATACCGGGATGGTCTGAATTTAACATAAAATATGGATTGATGTGTACAGGATTCATACCTTGCGCAAATTCACCAAATTGAATCGGATTTTGACTAAATCTTGGAACTCCAGTAACTCTATGGTCAGATCCATGTCCAGGTGCTGGAGTTGTGATAAATACACCTCTTCCGACACCACTTCCACCTCCGACGCCACCACTAGCAGATCCAGAACCTTGATTCATCGGAATGCTTCCTCTACCAGCCATAGCAGCAAGCCAAGTCACTCAATCAACAGCACCGATCGAAAACGAAAAATCAACAGAACAAAAGATCGAAAAACATATCTCAAAGAGATCGAAATAGCTCTGGTACCATTTCAAGAATGGACCCAGAGAGAGAAATGAACTAAGCAACAACTTGTGATTCAATTCAATTGAAAATCTTGAGTTCTGTACAGAAGGAGTGGGGTTTATTTATACATCAAGAGAAGAAATGGTAACAACCTTCTAACTAACATTGAAGGGGCAAAATTACCATTTTACCCTTACTCTACAGATCCAGCTCACCTCATTTAATAAAATTAAGGGTTTTATTAGTAAAAATTTTACCCTATCTATACCGCTTGAATTTTAATTTGTGATTCCATGTTTTGGGTATTCATTGAGTTAGAGTTGAACTGACAATAGATAAATCAGTACACATAGATCATCCTTTAACATCAAATTTTCAAACCCTCTTCCCATTCTATATATATGAATTCATATTAGGCATTTTTTACTCAGATAATTGTCTGTTAAATTTAGAAGATGACAAATTGATAGAAATACTGGCCGTAGGGTTGTTATATGAGCTGAATAGATCGAGCTTGACTCGGGATCGACTCAAAAAAAGCTCGACTCGAGATCGTTCCCTTACCTAAATAAGCTGAGCCTGAACATGATTTTAAGCTCGGTTGAAAGCTCAGCTCGTTCGATTTAGGCTCGAATAGCTCGAATAATATGGAATTTCTAACTTTTTCCTTAAGTCAATATTTTGTGACCAAATAAAACTATTTGAAGTTCGAAAAAAGCTCGACTCGAGGTCGTTCATTTATTAAAACAAGCCGATCTTGAACAAAAATGAAAGCTCGCGTTTAAAAATTGGGTCCGGCTCGGTTCGAACTCGTTTAACAAATGAACAACACCCCTAACTGGCCGTCATGATAAAACAGAAAAATAAAAGAACAAAATAATAAAAAACAATCTTATAGACCTATTTGATGAAAAAGACAAAACACTACATATTTTTTAAAGGAATAAAAACTTCAAATTCAAATTACATAAAAGAACAAAAAGAAATAGGAGTGACCTAGCTAATAAAAACCAATACATTACAAGGATCAAGGACGGACGGTTGTCCCAGTACTCTTGCGGGATCTCGGTGCTCCAACATATAAATAGGTTTGTTGTTTTTAAAATTTTCGAAATTAATTAATTTACTGTAATTATTTGGAACTCGTTGGTTGCTAGTTGGAATTTATTTAATGGCCTGGAAAAATTATATGGATAACTTTAGAGAAATCTCACATACAAGCAGCAAGCCTATAGCCTACTAACATTTTTTTTAAAATAAATATATGCATTTTTTTTATACTTATACAATTCCTTAGATTTTTAGAGCAGCCGTTCAATTCATTCAGCTCTAATTTCATATGATTTAATTTTAAGATATTTTTATAAGTTTGCAACTTACAATCTAAATTTTAAATAATTTTGATTTTACAATATAGTCTAAACTCAACTAGCTATATCGTAAAATAAATTTAACAATTAGGTAAGAAAATATGTAAATTCAAATTTTTTGTTTATGTTTACATATTATTATGCTAAGAAAGCAAGTTACATATTGGCTCATTATTCATTATGTTTCAAATGATGCCTTTTAAAGCAAAAAAAAAAACAAAGTTATAGACTAAGATGACATTATTTTGTTAGTTTATTGAGAAATTAAACGACATAAAACAACAAACGTCATTTTGAACTAAAACGCTATCATTTTTGTCCCTTAAAATAAATAAAATTTTAATTGTTTTTTTTTAAATTTGCTAAAAATTGACTTTGATTGTTTGATGTCAATTGTAAGGCGATCCTCTGAGCCACTATATTATGTGGAGTGTTGCCTTGTGATCCTAAAAAAGAGAAACTTAGCCCCGTTTGTTTTTTTGGTACAGAAAGGTAATGATAAACCTTATGCATATATTTCACATTTAAGTTAAGATTTATTGATTATTATTCTAATCATTCCCATTCTTCTCCCATTTTTAATTCAAATTTGTTACCCTTCTATTCCCTAATTTGAAGGAGAGTAACTAATACCTCTAGAATAGGTTAATAATCCCTCTCATCCTCTTCTCCAAGCTCATAAAAAATGATGATCATATACATTTTATGTGTAAAATTTAATACCTTACATTTCCATTCCCTTGATATATAAACAAACCACCAAATTCTTAAAAGTGTTACATAATTCAATTGACACATCATATAGAGATACTAATTTACTAACGGTGACATATATATAGAGGATGGATCAATTGTGCACACCTCTTAAGGTGTACTTTGTACACAATTTTTGATCGTTAATGTATATGAAATAGATGGTTAGGATGATGCCACGTCAATGGGTTGATTTAAAAAAAACCTAGAAAACAAGCGCACACACACCCGGAAGGATGTGCAGCACGTGAGACTAATTGTTTAAAACCCTACAAAGGATGACTGTGAAGAGGAGAGGCGAAGAAGAAGTTGAAGATGAGAGGTGAGCGGTTGGGGCATTCAATTGATTCAGTCCGTCCATCGAAAGACGGAGCCTTCGGAGGCGATGATGGCGGCATATACGGGGGAGGAGGAGACGAGGGTGCGGGCTTGGCGGCGGCCAAGGTGGATGAGCCTGGGGAGGGAGTCAACATTGATTCAGTTTGTCCATCAGAAGACAGAGCCTTTAGATGCGATGGCGGCGTCGCAGACGGGGGAGGAGGAGATGGGGATGCGGGCTTGGCGGCGGCTGAGGTGGACGATGAGATCTTCCGGAAACGTGGACGAGCGTACGAAGAAGAAAAACATAGGTTTCTCAATTGCTTGTCCGATTTTTGAAATTGATGCCAAGATATCGAAATGCAAACTGAAATTTCCTTCTTCTTCAGTTTTTTTCCTGAATTTTGGCATGTTTAGTGGAATTGCTTCTGAACTGCTGGTTTCAACTGATATCAGGGTTTTGTTGCTTGTGTATCAGATTTGGCGGTGCTAGGGTCAGCTCCTCCTCCCCTATGTCTCAGATCCGGGTGGTGCTGGATTGGCTTTCTGGGCTATGGCCGGTGGTCGGGCTTGCATCCATTCTCCGATTCTACGTTCCGATTCGTCTCCGCCTTCATTACGCCCTCCTTTTCTATGGCATTAATTTGCTTTTTTTTTTCTTTTTCATGTGGGATAAGGGTGGGGTGGGTGGCGAGGCTGAGTGTTTGGGTGGGATGTCCTGGGATGGGTGGTTGAGGGGTGGCGGGGGTGGTGGACGCGATGGTTTGTTAATTTGGACCTCTGTATCAATTCATTATTCGTTAATTATTCAGATAAATGAGTTGAATTTTGGTTGTTAGTGTTAGTGATTTATTAATTATTCGATGAAATTTGGATTATTATTCGTCGGTATATGGAGCTTTCGGTTTGATAAACAACATTAAAACCTCTCATATACGGCTGACTAATCATTCGTATACCACTGAATGCTCAAACATTCTATTGAATAATGTTGTTTCTATTTCCCAAAAAATATAAATATTCTATCGAATAATATTTCAAAACTAAATGCATAAAAATTAACTCAGAGTCAATACTAAAATTGATTGACGAAAAACAACATTATTCGTTCATATTTGATAAATTATTCAGCCGAATTGGTAAAATTTGATTTGAAATGGATGGAAAAATGAAATATAACATTATTCGGTAGTATATGAAACATTATTCAGTGGAATGGACATGTTTTTCAAAACAACGAAATCAGCTCCGGGAAAAAAAAATGCGTCATACCTTTTTAGGTGTGTCCCACCAGTTTTTTTTATTAAAAAAAAATAAAACATTAATTTAATCATGACCTTCCATTTCTTTCAATCAAATGCCAAAATTTGTGCACAAGATACACTATAAGGAGTGTGCACTATAAGGAGTGGCACATATTGTAACATTAATTGTAGGTGTTATTTTGCATAGTTGCAACAAGAATATATCATGTTTTACTCCTGGTGGTGTAATAAGGAAAAAGAACAAGCTATTTAATAAATAACACTACAAGTATGGTAAGATGATGAAGATAGATGGCCCCTTTACCAAACACAAAAAGTAAGCATACAAAGCACTATAATTACATCTTTTGCAAAACACTAAAACTAGTTAAACAATTTGCAAGAGCCAAGGCACATGACAATGTTTTCTTGATGCTTTTAAAGCAAAAGTTTAGCATGCAAATGTTCCTTCCAATACTACATTTACTATTATTATAAACTTGTACTTTTGTTTCTTTTTACTATATTGAGTGATACTGCTAATCATCACACTATGTAAATTGTCTTGTAATAACAATAGAAAAAACATTGTTCAATTGATCACATTAAAGAGAAACTCATCATTTAGTGTCACATTTCGAAACAGCTAGCCATAGTTTACTATTTTTTCAAATTATTCATAATTGTACCTAGATCTAGACCAATTGATCTAGTCACACAAATTGAGTTTAGATCAACTTGTGCTCCTTAATTTAGTTCTCGATTTTACTATTTAAATAGTTTCCTATTATTTTTGAGTTATTTTTTTTATAAAGTAAATTTTCGAGATCAGACATGTTTGATTCTTGAGAGGCTGGTAAAACCGGCACACGGAAACACTATCACAGACAAATACAATCGCCACACTTGAAGAAAAAAGCGTATTAAACAAGTTAAATCTGCAATACTACAAGTGGAACCAAGGTCAAACTAAAACCAACTAGTACTTGAAGAAACATATGAGGACCAAACCAAACACCACCACAATTACAAAATTGGCCAGCGGTACATAATAGGATTCGATCTCATGTGAGTAGTGAAGACGGTGTTCTAAGAAAGTGTCTCTCGAAAAGCGGAGCCATCAAGAACACCATTTTGATGTAGTGAAGACCAGCCCCTTCAACAGCCCAAGCCTATTATTTTCGAGTTATAGGATGCTTGATATATTTGGTGTTTATATATTTTTATTGGTAATGTTGGCTTACAAAATTCAGAAATTTTTGTAGGGGGGCTAAAAAATTTCATGGGAAATTTTATTTGCATGTATACAGGGGCTGATCTAGAAAAATTTTCGAGATGGGCACAATTTTTCGTGATATTTTTTATATTATTTTTATTATATAAATATTTTTTTAAATATATATATATATATATATATATATATATATATATATATATATATATATATATATATATATATATATATATATATATAAAGAGAATATCTAAAATTATAAGAATTTTAAAATAATGGAAAATGAATTGAGGAAGAAATAAATGAAAATATGTGCCTAATGAGATTTGAACAAGGGTTGATTGAATTTTATTTAAAATGGGGTGGGCTTAAACACTAAACCACTAAAGATATTTGTATTTTACCCTTCAATGTTTTTACATAACGCCTATATTCCTATATTTTTTTCCGGATCAAGGTGGGCGACGGCCCGGTGTCGCCCACCCTTGGATCCGCCACTGCATGTATATATGAAAACTATTTTTTTTAGGGAAAATTAAGTCAAATAATCCAACCTTTTAGAGGGTGTGAGATAAATACCACCACCTTTACTTTGTTAAAAAAATATCCCATACTTTTCCTTGAATTGGTAAATAAAGAGCGGCCATTCCGGGGTTCGAACCGGGGACCTATGGGTACTACCCACAAGTCCTTTCTGGTGAGCCATTCCGGAATGGTTATCCCATACTTTTCCACATAAGTGTAAACGATGCCATTGGACAAACTTTAATCTTTGATTCCGTTAATTTTGACGGATAGCCTAACGGAATTAATGAGACCTGTCAAATGGGTCATTCGGGCCGGGTCACTTCGGGTCCCGGGTAAACGGGTTCCGGGTATATCCGAGTTGAATCGAACCCGGGTTTGACCGAGTTTCGGGTCATTTCGAGTCGATTTCGGGTTTGTCAAATTTTTCTTTTTTAAATTAAAAAATCATGATTTGATAATTTTGTGATAATTTTAAAATTCTAAAATTAAAGGCGTTGTTAATAAGGTCTAGTGTTTGTTACATACTATATATGATCTAAAATATTTGATTTTTATTATTTCTCGTAATTTTTAATAAAATGTAATAATATATAAATATCAAAATTTTAAATAATTTTTTAAAAATAATTTTATTAAAAATATGATATTTTATATATTATTACATTTTATTAAAAAAAATTTGATTTTTAGTATTTCTCATATTTTTTAATAAAATGTAATAATATATCAAATATCAAAATTTTATATATATTTTTTAAAATAATTTCATGCAATTAGTAATAAGCTTAGAATTATTTTAATATTTTAATATTTTGTAGAATTTTTATCTTCTTAAAAAAATGTGTTAAAAATAAAAAATCAAATACTATCGATCGGACGGAGTATTACACAATATAAATAAATATAAAAGTTGATTTGAAAATGAAAGATCAAGTGATTGTAATTATAAAATGTAATGAATTGGAATTTTCATAAAAAAATCTAATCATATATAATTAAAAATCAACCGGGTCAATCGGGTCATCGGGTAAATTGGGTCAAAATTACCGGATCAATCGGGTCACCAGGTCGAAACCTAGATTAGTAGGAAAATTTTCGGGTTCGAATCAAAATTTTTGGGTTCGGGTCCGAAAATTATCAGTCGTTCGGATTGGGTCGACCGGGTCGGGTTGTATTTTGACAGGTCTAAATGAAGATTAAGAAATCAGCTTTAAAAAAACGGTGTCATTGAACATTAATGCCTAACGGACCAATTAATGGCCCGTTGACACATATGGAAAAGTATGAGATATTTTTTTAACAAAGCAAAGGTGGTGGTATTTATCTCACACACTCCAAAAGGTTGGATTATTTGATTTAATTTTCATTTTTTTTTCTTATTGTGTTAAAAACCCTTATTTGTGATTTAAATAGTCATTTTTAGTATATAAAATTAAGAAAAAAAAAATTATCAAAAAATGAGAATTTTTTTATATGTATATGCTCAAAAGAATGATTTTGTTTGAATATATACATATGTAGGTATGCATGTATGTATGTATGTATGTATGTATATGTATATAAATTGAAGAAAACCTTAAATTTGTTATTTAATTAAGTATTTTTAGTATAAGGGAACTAAAAGACATAAAAATTATAAAAAGTAAGGGTAAAGAGGTTTGAACCCATGACCTCAAGGTAATAAAAACACCTCATTAGCAGATAAATTAAGTTGTCTTTATTGATTCTTTTTACTTAAAATTAGTAAAAAAATACCAAAAATACATTAAATATTCCCCCTCGCGGCCCTCCGGTTTTTCTTTAAGGGCCGGAGTGGGGAGTTGGGGGGAGGGGGGTGTATAGGAGAGGGGCACTTGTAGGGTTGACATGGTACGGTAACCACCGCCAAATAGTGATTACTACGTACCAACCACCAAATGGTGGTACACTAATTAATTAATTTTTATACCACATACCAACCACCATTCGTGATAACCACACATGTTGGTAACCATATTTGGTAGTTATCATCGTTATGTTACCATGGTTACCAAACTACATTTCAATTTGTATTTTTTTTAAAACTCCTTGACGAGCCATGACTCTTCTCACGTGTCACTCAGATCAAGAGAGCAAGTGAGAAATTGAGAGATCTAGCAATTGAGAAACATGAGTTCGAGGCTTTAGAGAAATTGGACGAATGTGAACGACTTCAATTCCTGAGTTAGGATAGGGTATTAGGGATCTTTGCTCTAGCTTGGAGGCTGGAATGGCGAAACGTCTTCATTTGAGAGGGGAGACTGGAAGCCTCGAATGGGTTCAACGAATGGAGGCTGCGGCCACTAGAACAGGCGAATGTCTTCAACAAAGAGAGGAGAGTCTAGATGGAGGGCCACACCCTAGAATGTAAATATGGAGTTGGAATTTAGTTCAAACTCTTCTTTTCATAACATAGTATATTGGTAATAAATAAAATCATCAATAATATACATTACACACACACCTACGCATACACACACAACGACTATTGTAACCATTGTATTTCATATGTCATTACCATCATCGCACCAACTAAACATGGTTACCACCATGTTAGTTACCATCAAAGTGATTAACAAAACAGTTGGTACGTGGTTGGTATGATATTTTTTGAACCATTTGCCAGCGTAAGCGCTCCCGCCTCCCCGAGCCCCCTAGATCCACCTTTTCTTTTAACGATATATATAATAATAATAATAATAATAATAATAATAAACTTATCACTCAAATTATTTTGAGAAATGGCTAGATTGATTGATGCTAGCTAGAGACTAATCTTAAATCTTTATTTTGCATTAGGTTACATGTAAGAAACAGCTTCCTATCGTGTAGGATCATTCTGAATAACACCAATGGACATTTAATTTGGGTTTGGTTGTTGTTGATTATTTAAAGTTTTAGCTTTTTTGGTTCAATTCGAGTTAGACAATGAATTACATACATACAAAGTCTAATTTTGAGTATGTCTAGAATAAATTTCAGAGTGAGTTCTCTTTGGGTTTAAGTATATTTCAAGTTCAAGTTATTTCGGCTTCTTGTCAATAATTTTGACTTAATTATGATTTTAGGATTTTAAAAATAGGTTTGAAAAAATTGGATTTGAACAAATGAGGTCTAGTGAAGTTTAGATACAAGTAACACAAATGGTATATATGTTGTTTTAGTTTGATAGAATTTTTGGGCATTGAGCTTTTGCAAATAGTTGTAATCCTCAACTTTGGAAATCTCTAAATTTGTATTGCTTTTAGGGATCTTCTCATACACATTGAAAATCTCTTCATCAACGACGGAGTTTGATGCTCCCAAAAGGCCTCTTTAACTCTACTATAGTATTACTTTTTGTTGTTATTAATTTAAAGGGAGAATTAAAGCATGTCTTCTAAGCATGTGACCCCATCCATAATTACCTTATATGCTTAGTTATAATAACCTACTAATCTCCAATTTATCGTTTATTTGCTCTCCCTCTTCTTTTTTTAGTTCACCTCTATCCCTCCACGTGTCAATGCACATGCTTATCATTAATGTTCATGTTATTTCATTAAAAAAAAAAGTTTCATGTTTACTATTCCCTCCGTTCGCGAAAACTTGTCAATTTAAAGGTTCGGTTTTGTTTATAAAAATATGTCATTGTAGGTATTTTAGTTTTCACTTTACGAAAATATCCTTGCCATGATTGATGGGTTCTGAGTTCTAGTTTTCGATAAAGTGAAAAGTAGAATAATAAATGAGGGTAAATTAGTAAAAAATAGAGTAGATTCACTATAGGAAAACCATATAAATTGCGACGCTATTACCTCGACGCTTTTTATAAGCGTCTATAATTTTTGATGCTTTTATGTGTAAAAAAAATTTTCGACAGCCCTGGCCGTCGAAAATGGTCTTATTTTTTTATTTTAATAAAAACATAACTAAAACCCCTAAAACTCACTGTAGCGCACACATTCCCCCAAACCTGAGTTTCCAGCTTCTTCCCCCCACTGCCCCACACCACCCCAACCCTAAACATCTCATCAACCCTATCTCCGATCTTTGGCTCCAAATTTTGAAATCGCCTATCTCAGGCTTCGAAATCGCCGATCACCGACTTCACATCGCAGATCTCCGGGGTTCGAGTGAAATCGCCATTCTCCGGCTTTGTATCATAGATCTCTTGTTTGAAGTGTAGATCTACAATGCAAAGCCGGAGATTCGCGATGTCAAGCAAGAGATCTCCAGCTTCACTGATCTTTACCTTTGAAGAAATTTACAGCTTGCTAGCAAGAGATCGAATTTTAGGCGCTCGAAAAAAGTGATTCAATGGCGGTTGGCTTTTTGTCATCGTCTTCCTCGTTCTGGATCGCCGACCTCCTCCAACTTGGATCTGTGACACCTGACGCCATTATGTATTCGACATTATTCTATCTTCGATCCTCTTCCGATTCAAAAGGTATTATTCCATCTTTCTTCATATTTTTCTTTGATTTACTTGTGTTTCTGTCTCCATTGTCACAATCTCACAGATTTCCTATGAAAACCCTAGGTTTTGAAATTCTATGCTTTCTTATTAAGAAATTATGATTCCTTCATCTCCATGAGGAACTGTGACAAATAGTTAGGCTTACTTTTGCCAAAAGCCTAATATGAGGAACTAGTGTTGCCAAAGCCTGTTCTTACGACCAAGGCTTAAGTGATTTCACCAAGAGTAGTAGTTTTAGTTGTTCAAGTTACTGTGGTTCTTGTCCCATTTAAAGAGGCTCTTATGAAAGCATTTTTATTGCTTATATTTCTACCATTTGAGCTATGAGTGAAGCATACATTGGTTTACAAGCTTATATTAGAAATAACTATTCATGTGGAAGGAAGTACTCAAACTAGAAAGGAAAGGAGGTGTTTCTTCGATGACTGAGATTGGACAAAGGATTTTGCAAAGAATCAGGTTTTTTCTTGTTTTGAGTAATAATTTTGTGTATTTGAATAAGTAGAACAAGAAAGATGCAGATCATACATCTACAAGTGAGAAAAAACCAAAAGATGAAATGGAAACATTCGGTATGGGATAAATCATGGGACATGAGCAAGTGGTATGTGATAATTTAGAACTGCAGAACTAAAATGGCTTGATTTAGAGCTGTTCGACGACCTCTATTAACATAGCAGAGAACCAGCTCAGAGTTGCACATTTGGCTTCAGTCTTCTCCCCTCTTATGATACCCACACTTGTTAAAATTTCACTAGTGATGCATTAAATTTGAACTAGAAAAAGATAATCTAGTTTTAAGTCTACTTCAGATGTTTTTCCTCTGAGTTTTTTTTTCTCATATATTTATTTTTACACTTATGGTAGGGGATCCTGTCGATCTACAAGAAGCAGAGAAAACATCTGAGAAGCATGTTGAACCAAGTGTATGGATCTTCAGTATACCTGTACTTTTAAAATATGGTGTTATTAGTTGCTGATGGACTTCTATTGATTATACTTCTTTTAGGGTTCATCATCTATGTTACCATTGATTTAAGTGGAGATATAGGTGCTATTGGACGTGTGATTGTTTCTGGCAATCCACCTAAAGATAGAGAAATGCTTTTAGATTTGAAAGGTTTGCAATCCATCTTATATGGCACAGGAGAATCTTTTTTATTTTCTTTTGTTTCTCTCTATATTCTTTTCACTTTTAACCATATTTCAGGCACCATATGCAGAACTTAAATCGTTCCTTCCAGGACATTCTGTGTTGTATGTGGCTCTCCTTCCCTTTGCAAATTTCTTCTTGTCAGAAATGATAATTCTTGCTCTGAACTAAACCAAATACATAGCTGAAAAACAACTTGTTTCTTTTTGTCTAGGTCAGTGTTAGCGCTTCAGAGGCAAAGGTTCGTAGATTATCTATTTGCATTCCGAATTTTTCCTTCAACTTTTCTCTTTCATGCAGATTTCTATTGTGGGGCGCATTTGCATATATAATTTACTAAATATAATTGCTTTCCTTTTAATGATCTATATTTCATTTTATGAAAGACATCAAGTCACTAATTGGGAGCTTTTTATTTTCTTCTCAGATTGAGGACATCATGAATGATTTTATACAGCTAAAGCCAGAGTCCAATGTTTATGATGCTGAAACAATGGTTGAAGGTATTGAAAATAAGGTGTTTTGTTTACTATACTTTCTACATTACTAGAATCTCTCTCAAATTTGCTATTTTAACCGCTTGACAGGCAGTACACTGGAAAGATTCTCCGATTTGGAAGATGAGGCTGATAAGATGCCTAAAGTTGATCAGAATGAAGGTGATCAGCTTTCAATCTCTTGCTTTTTCTAGTTGAGAGTTTTAGTTGTTTATGTAACTACTAATCTTTAATACATAAGTGGAGCTCTAGTTTTCTAACCTAGATTGTAAACCACTGCAACCTTCTTGACAATAACAACTTATCAAGACCCCTTCCGCTGGAATTCTCTGAGTTGCCAGACTTGTTGATACTTTATGTTTCTTGCTTCTAAAACTTATCTAATATATTTAAAAGTGTTCTCATATCTAGTGACTAGCACTCTACCTCTGAAATTCTGTTGAGTTTTTTTCCCTTCTTTTCTATAAAGGGTGTGATAAATGTCTATTTACATAATGGTTTAATTTCTTTTATTCATATTGCAGCCAACTATATAACAACCACTTTAAGGGGCGTGAGATTCCTTCTAGTTATGGGAACATGACCAAGTTATTGAAGCTGTAAGCACTCAACACTAAATTATAAAGATTCCATGGTGACATTTTGTGCAAGATGCAAATTCATCCCTTTGTTTAGATTTGATGTATGGTGTTTAGATTTTGCTCAAATGGAATTTTATTTGTGATGCAGGAAATAGGATTTGTACAGGTCACTGGGGGGAGAGAGAAGAAGACAAATGTATTTCCAACACACCCTACATATGATTTGAAGGGTGTAATCAAGCTCGCACTTGCTGAAGATGCTGGTGACCGAGGTTAATCTCACATTTCTGCACACTTTTTCTATAGGAACATACAATAGCTTTAGAATTTAGATGGATATGAAAACCTTCTTATTTCTATCGGCTATTTTTTTCTAGTTGTATTCATCCATGCTCCCTCCTATTTTTTATACTTGAAATTCTTATTGACTCGGAATTTCTGGGCGTTTTCTTGGATTAAATCTTTGTATCAACATTTTTTATTGGATAATCACATTTGTCTTGTTTTAAAAGAAACCAGTCCTTGTCAGTTGTCATGTTCTTTTCTCCCTTCCACGCCTATTTTTAGACTAATTTCTAAAGGTGTTAGTTGTGTTGGCTCTGCTACTCAAGAAAATGTTTGTATTAACAAAGATAAGTCATTTATCCAATTTTAACACAACTATATATGATTATAAGTGTGCTATGGCAATATAATTTTTTTGTCTTGCTGTGTGAAAGTGTACGATCTTTAGCAGTGGTGGACATTTGTGTTTAATCGGTGGGGATGATTTGATAATATACCAGCATGTTCTCTGCTTGATAATCCTTAATTTTGTTGTCATTGTCTAATTTGCAGGAGATGTGACATGTTCGGCTACCATTCCAGCTAACATGGATGTGGAAGCTTATTTTTTAGCCAAAGAAGATGGGATCCTTGCAGGTATTGCTCTTGTAGAGATGATATTCCAGGAGGTTGATCCTTCCCTAAAGGTGTGGTAACTTGTCAGCTCTAGTGGCACTATCGATTGTGGTAGAATGGTTTCAGAAGGATGGTGATCATGTACATAAAGGACGTCAACTGGGGAAAGTATCTCGTAATACGATTGCACAAAGAGAAGAATTATGGTTACTGCATAATTTTTCTAAACAAAACTTTGTTAAATTATGTTATCAGTAATTGTTAGTTAAATTATTTGCAGGACATGCACATAGCATTATAGTATCTGAAAGGATTATGTTGAATTTTTGGATGTGTTGACGTTTTTTTTGTCAATTAAAGGATTTGAATTAATGTGTAATGAAAGGGGATGAAAGTAGAAAAATATACTTTTTATTTTTTTTTGGAAAATAAAATGCCAAATTCGACGCCTTAGGGTGTCGGAAATGACATATTATTTTCGACGCAATAGTGCGTCGAAAATAACATGCCATTCTCGACACCCTAGGGCGTCGAAACTGGTTTCGACAGAATTCTGCGTCGAAAATGGCACTTGCCATTCGTGACGCAAGAATTTTCGACGCTTTTTAAAAGCGTCAAAATTGAAATTTACGATGCTTTAAAGCGTCGAGATTGGTCATAAAAAGTGTCGAAATTGACACTGTTTTCCTGTAGTGATTATTGGATTTCTTAAAAATTGTGCTAAGAGCTAAAATGACAAGTTTTCGCGAACGGAGGGAGTAGAAATTTGGTTTTTATTCTTCCCTGTAGCCTTAATTAGTTTAGGTTGTACACAAAACCACAGGTTAATTGATTTTCAGAGAATCTCTTGATACTTGGCACCCATCAAAACACTAAAAGTAAATACATCAGAAATCACAACGTTGATTTGAACGTGGTGATTTACCGTGTACCAATTAATTAAAAATGTGTGCTAATTAATTAAAATTCTACAACCTACATTGAAATGGATGTGATTGTTAAGAGGGGAGTTTCGCGGTATTTCTAGCCACTCCACATCAAAATATCATTATATTAATAAGAATCAACCCAAAAAAGTATTTTAAAAAAGTTCAATTAATTTGAAATCTAAACCATTCAATTTAAATTGAGCAGTTAAGATTTATAAACACTATATAGAATTCAAAGTCTAACTTCTCGGATTCCATTTCTTAGTGGCTATTAGAGCATCCCCAACAACACCTATAAAGTAGAAAAAAGTGAAAATTTTGGAGAAAATATAGTGTTTTTGACTCCAACAGCTCATCTATCTCATTCTCTAAAATAGAGAAATGAGGAGAGAGATGGAAAAATTCTCTATATTTGTAGCAGTGGTAAAAATTCTATAAACACTCTACATTGAATGTTAGCACAAAACTCAATGTAGTTCAACCATAGAGAATGGAAGACTGTAAATAAAATATTATATATATATACATATATATATATTTAAACAGATAAAATTAAGCATCTATTAAATGTATAACTATGTAAAATAGAGGAATTGTTGGAATTCGATCACATTTTTTTTTAGATTTTAGTATTTCTTTCTCTATTTTAGAGATTTTTTACAAAATCTATTGGAGATGCTCTTGTACTACTATTTCTTTTCTTTTCTTTATAAACAAAGTCAGGGCATTTGAACTCGGTTAGGAGAATCAATTAAGCATATAAACTCTATCTAAGAGCACATAGAGATGATAAAGGTATAGTTGCAACCGGTGTTCTAAAAATCGTGCCTAGGCGCTAAGCGGGAGGGTACCTAGAGATTTTTAAGCTTAGGCGGCCTTCTAGGCAGAAATCCGCCTATGCGCCGCCTAGTCCCACCTAGGCGTTGCCCAGACTCCATCTAGGCCCGCCTAGCCGAATCTAGGCACCGCCTAGCCTAACGATTATTCAATTTTAGCTTCTAGTCATGTGATTAGTCGACTTAGGGTTTTTATCCCCCAAGTCGGGATGTATTTGCCATTGGGTCAAACCTATTGTTTTAGATTTTAGGAGGTTTAGAGTCACTAGTCGGATGCGTACTTTCTACGTTTATTTACTTTAGTGTTAGTTAAGCACCACAAATTTAGGTTGATGAGTGATATTATGACTTATTATTACATTATATGAGTGGCATGCGTTAAAATATAAGGAAATAATCATGTTTATTCTAATTCCACCCAGACGCTGCCTAGGCACCCGCCTCGCCGCCTAGGTGCTAGACGGCTACCCACCGCCTAGTGGTCGCCTAGCGCCTTTTAGAACATTGGTTGCAACCTATAAAGATGAATTGCAATTCATATATACAATAATTAGTAATATATATATATTCCAAACAAAAGTAATCGCTTTAGTAGCTAGGTGTGAAAAATGCTTACAATCAAGAAATTAAAAACGTGTACATATATTGAGTAAAGCTGGCAAAATCTGACCCGACCCGAAAACCCGATCCGACTCACCCGAATCCGAACCCGACCGGGACCCGAAAATCTGGAGTCATTCATAACCCGAACCCGAGACCAAACCCGACCCGAACTTGACCCGACCCGAAACAGACCCGAACACAGATAAACCCGACCCGACCCAAACCTGATCCGACTCTGAACCCGACCCGACTTTGAACCCGAGCCGACTCTCAACCCGACCCGATCCAACCCGACCCGAATTGAAATGGTTATTTAACATCAACATTTTAATAATTGAATGTTAAATATTTTTTTTTATTTTAACACAAGTTTATGATTGTACTTTAACATATAAAACACCAATTATTCTTGTTAATTGTTATCATATGAATAAGAACCCAAGTAAAATCAATAGATAAGCAGATAAGTCAATGAGTCAAGTAAGTCAACCGCCATAAATCAAATCAAAAAATCGATACATATTACGAGTAAAAAATGCTAAAAGTTCATTAATCGTTGCAGATGATATAGCGTGCAACCCAACAGCATATCCTTCCAATAACTACTAACAACCCAACAAAATATCCTTCGCGGAACCAACAACAATCAATAATACCTAAATGGGCCAAAAGCTAATAATAATAATGAAAAAAAACTAATGGGCCAAAAGCTAAAAATGAAATGGGCATTGAAAATGATATGGGCCAATGATATAGTCAAACCACAAATAAATCTATTTGCAACTTGCTATTTAAAATAAGGTTAAAACCTAAATGTACAATTAATTTGATTTAATTATAGCACCGATCAATTGGTTTAAATGTTTAAGAAAGGACGATGTTGCCGAATATCGAATTTCCGATTATGACTTTTTTGAAAATCGGTTGACAACCGATGAGTCAATAACAATGAGTGTATTTAACCGAGTCAAAATTACATATTCAAGTATTCAACCGAGTCAAAATCATTTAATTTAAGTAAATTACATATTTAAGTATTCAACCGAGTTAAAATCATTTATTTTAAGTAAATTACATATTTAAGTATTCAACCGAGTCAACATCAACCTAATTATCCAAATTCCAAACGGGTCGAATATGATTCGACCGAAAACATAAACCAACTATACCGCTATACCCACTTTGATTAATTCGAAACTCAAATGAGACCGACCCGCCTCTTGACCCGAAACCCGAACGAGACCGACCCGCTTTGACCCGAACCCAAATGGGCATGACCCGACTTAACCCGAAACCCGACCAATCTAAAATTCATTATGACCGAACCCGACCCGAACCCGACCCGACAAATGTCCGACCCGACCAATACCCGACCATAAATTTTACCCGAATTGACCCGACCCGAGGAAGCCTGACCCGAACCCGACCCGAACGACCGACTTGCCAGCTCTAATATTGAGGGTGATATTTTACTAGGAAATCACTTTCCACTTTCTTTGGATGAAAATCAAGGTTTACCTTACTCTTTACGAGTGGGTCGAGGCGGTCAGCACAAGGCGGTTTATCTGGTACGTGGCTCTTGCTGACTGGGTCACGTGCTCAGAGTTTCGGTGGGTTCTTCGTCATAAAAAAAAAGAGTGCAAACCATGTTACAAATTATTAAAGATGTACCTTGTTAACCTTGATTTTTTTTTCTTTTGTTAAAGTCTATTGAGAGGAGGCGTGTTCAAACTTTTTTAATCATTAAATCCGGGATTATCACAAAGCTCAAACTATAATTTATTTTTGAAATAATTTGCGGGGAAGGAAATTTTTTCGGCCTAATTGGCAAAATGTCCAAGTTTTGGACAAATTGAAAAACTATCCATCCCCTAAATTGAGATATTGGAGGTTGAATCTATGGCGTTCGTGGCTTGCCCACCCTCTTCAACAAATCCCCGATCTCAGATCCTCGGCGTTGTCGCCACAAGCCTCACCGGTGATGCTTGTTTATCCCTTCGTCTTCATCCCTTCTCCTCTCACTCTCGCTTTCCCCTCCGTCTGGTTCCCTCCATTCTCGGTTCATCACTAGTGGCGAATCTGATCTCTCTTGCTCTGTTGCTCTCCTGCTTTGATCTCTCTTGCTCTCTCGATCTCGTCTCTTTTGCTCGCTTAGTCTCTCGACGTCGGATCTGGAATTGTGCAAATCGACGCCAGATCTGGAATTTTGCAAATCGACGCCGGATCTGGAGTTCCTCATCCGCCGACGCCGCTTCAACCAATGAAGATGGCGACGTTTTGCTCTCGGTGCTTGCTCGATGTGCGAATTTGACCGATTTCCTTTCAATTGAAGATTCTCCGATCGTCTCCCTCGAGGTTTCATCCAAATCGAGAGCGAAGGAAAGGAATCCTCCGGTCTAGATCTGAAGTGGCTCGAGCGAGCGAGTTCAGATCTGAAGTCGAATTCCGCCGTCAATCCTCCTCCGGTCCAGATCTGTAGTGGCGCGTCCGAGCGAGCGATCCAGCCAGAGCGAGGTCGAGGGAGCGATTGAAGCTAGATCTCCTCCGGGGTTTTGTGCCCGTGTTCATCGACTTTCATAACGTTGAAGATGTAATTTTGGTTAAATTACAAAACTGACCCCATAAATATGAGAATTACAAAAAATATCTATATTTTATTAAAAAAATCACCCTATAAATATGAGAAATTAAAAAAACTATCTATATTTTATTATGTGATCCATAATCTATATTTTTATTTTTATTTTTGCACAACAAAATATTATACTTGCACAACATATGGTTATATTTGCAGAAGCACAACATATGGTTATATTTGCACGACAAAATGTAAAATAAAAAAAAAAACTAGACTTGGGTCATATTTGCACAACTTATGGTTATATTTGCACAATGTACTCTTAAATTTGCACGACAAAATGTTAAAAAAAAAACTTGAATTGGGTCATATTTGTAAAACTTACGGTTATATTTGCACAACGTACTCTTATATTTGCATGACAAAATGTTAAAAAAAAACTAGACTTGGGTCATATTTACACAACATACGGTTATATTTGGACAACATATTCTTATATTTGCACGACAAAATGTTAAAACAAAATAAATAAAAAACTAGACTTGGGTCATATTTGCACAACTTATGGTTATATTTGCACAACGTACTCTTATATTTGCACGACAAAATGTTAAAAAAAAACTAGGCTTGGGTCATATTTGCACAACTTACGGTTATATTTGCACATCGTACTCTTATATTTGCACGACAAAATGTTAAAAAAAAACCTAGACTTGGGTCATATTTGCACAACATACGGTTATATTTGCACATGCACAACATACTCTTATTTTTGCACAACAAAATGTAAAAAAAAAAACTAGACTTGGGTCATATTTGCTTAAGATACGGTTATTTTTGCACATGCACAACATACTCTTATTTTTGCACGATAAAATGAAAAAAAAATTAAGAAAAAGAAAAAAGAGTGAGGCTATAGGCAAGATGATAAAATTGTTATTGGCAAGATGGACACTCCACCAATTGTCTTTTTTGGACATTTCACAAACTCTCCCGTTATTTTTCTCCTAACAATTGACAATGTTAGATTTTTTTTTCTAGATGTGGATTTCGTTTGCAGGTTGACAATGTTCACTAATTTGGATACTAATTCTCATAACGCTTTGATTACATATTTATTTTAGCCATACTAAAACAATATCTAAGCTGATATTTTACTGCTAAATCAAACTAAATAAGTTTTGCTTATCTCACAAACAGAATGAAGCAAATAAACAGGGATAAATATATTTCTACAAAAATATAAGAAACAATACACCCAACTCGTTCGTCTCTAATCTCTATTTGACGGTACCTTTGTTCATGGAATTGGATTTACTCATATGCCAAACATGTCATGTATTGACCTATTCATATTAGGGGTTTATGTATAATTACTAGAAATTGGATATATTTTAGTGTATAAATATCCAAGGGTTGTATTGTACGGGATATCTTAAATCAATTACAAACCTTATCCTTCTCTTTCTCTACCTTCTTTCCGCCTCCCTTTGAATACTCTCTTTCTCCTTTCCTTCTTCTATTTTCTAATTCTCTATCACCATGGAAGCACAGCTTCCCACTATCAAGCCCGGGTCATAACAAAACAACACACCACTTGCACATCCAATAATGAAGGAATAATATAGAAGGATATTAAATCATGATTTAGTACATATCTCTAATACAGAGTACAGTAGACTATATATGCTATTTTGCATTTCCATTAAATTCCTTTCAAATTTATTTAATTTAAAAGATATGATTGATTGAGGGATGAAATATCATGAACCATGATTGGCGTTGTAATTTAATGCACATAAGTTTGCACCTGCAAATGTTTTGCAGCAGGAGACATGCTACTTCATCTCAACCAAATGTGACTTGTTTAAAATGCTCAAGGAGAGAGCATATCTTGCATATCAAAATAGACAAAGAAAAACCAATTAACAATATCTCATTCATATATCTAACAAGATTCGAGAGATTGAGATATATCGGATAACTCCACCTTGATGAAATTATATAAGATATGTTTTGCAGGAATGATGAAAGAAAATATACAAATATCAAATTGGTACACTATACAAATATCATATTGGCTTTGACAGATTTAAAGATTGTTTTAAATTGTTTTTCAAAATATGTTATATGCAGATCTCAATTGAGAATTCTGGATTTGGTAGAAGATTTGGATTTATCTAACTCTATTTTACATTTATTCTTGTAAATTTGTTTTGGATATATTTATTTAAGAGAAAATTAGAGGATTAAGACCCCTTCTAATAAATTTATTAGTGTATAGACCTCTTTGTTAATCTTTTAGGTAAGTAGACATTTTTAAAGATGTTTTTACTTAATTGTCCTTAATTGTTTTATTTAAAAAAAGGATAATAGACCCCTTCCGCCTCCGTTCTCGAGCTCTCTCCGCTCTTCCAACTGTACTCTCCCTTAATCTGGTCACACTGGGGGTAGTTTTGGATTGTCGGGTTCTCGGATCCGCCTCCTTCTCCTTCCTGTTCCTCTGACCGTCGGCGATTCCAGTCCGCCGGGGCGTCGTTTTGATCGTTGGTGATGGCAGGGCTCGCTCCAGTCCTCCCATCTCTCCCTGTCGTTTTTACTCCTGCCGTCGATTCCCCGGTGCGTGGTCTGGCCTTCGCCGCGTTCGCTCGGGCCTGGTGCCGGCTGGGGTTCGCCCGATGGTCGACTGTTGTCTCCTCCGCCGGTGATTGGCTTGTGCGTCGCTTGCCCTCTTCCTTGCCTCTCCTAGTTTTCCATTTTCAATTACAGAAAGATATGGATTCGGTTGAGATTTCCAATATCTTTTTGTTTTAATTTTTTTTTTTCAAAATTAATTTTCTAATGAATATCAAAACTAAGGGACTAAGGGTATTTATGTCATTACAAATTAAAAAGGTCTAAATTACAATAAAAATAAGAAAGGGGTCTATTTACCTAAAAAATTAATAAAGAGTGTCTATATACCCCGTTCACTCTTTATTTAATCAATTTTAAATATATATCACTTGTTAGATATTGTGTCCGTTCAGAAAAGATTTGCTACAGGGTCAAAGGTTTAAACGGGTTGGATAAGGCTTGAAGATTTGGTAACAACCAGTATCATATTTTGTTAAGCAATGTTATGCAAATTAAAAATCAAACGGTTGGGTAATATGTTGAGGATTTAGTGGAACTAGTATGAAACTCAATCCGCATCTATCTCAGCAGGATTAGTGGAATTCAAACGGCTAGGAGATGAGTCTCTTAGCCTATATAAAAAGAGACGTTTTGCAAAGCCTGAAAGCTATAACTCTCAAGCATTCAATCTGCAAACAAAGCGGTCTTCACTGCACTAAATCGTCTTCCTGCTGATAATTTATTTTCTTTCTCTCCCCTATTGCAATTGCTTTATTTCAAGTTGAGAGAAGAAAAACAAGAACGATATAGGATATGTCAATCCCCATTATACTAAGAGTATCCTTATACTCGAACGTATCTACACTTCGGTGTTAAGGGGCTATTGTTTCACTGGGTTGTGAGTTGACTAGATCGTAGCGGGTTAGGCTACAAGCTGTTAGAAGAGAGGAAGTTCTTCTAGCTTGTATCTAGGACTCAAGTGAAGTGAAATAATTAGTGGTTTAAATCCTACGGGTTGGATAAATCTAGGCGGAGACGTAGGTTGTTTTAGAGCCGAACTTCGTAAACATATCGTGTGTTGTTTGTGTTTTTTATTTCTGCATTTTATATTAACGTTTTATTTTCATACAGCTGAAAAAGTTTATGAGATTGGTCAAGATCTTGAGTTCCATTTCAAGACCTTGACATCTGGATCAAGACCTTGGGATTCATTTCAATGCATTGAAGTTAATTTCAGCTGCGTTAAGTTTTTTAAAAGTTTCCATACTTTATTCATCCTACCCTCCTAGAGTATTCCTATTTGTATCTCCTACTCTGTTCTTCCATTGGTATCAGAGCCTAACTCACACTTATTTGATTTAACCATCTGTGAGACTAATCATGAGCACTGTAGGGGAAGGAGGATTCGCTCACGGAAGATCGGCCATTCGTCCACATCTTTTTTGTGGCAATTATTTTGTTCACTAGAGATCTCTTATGCAAATATTCATTGTTGATCAGGATATGGAGCTCTAGGATATCATCAAGAAAGGCCCTAGAGAACTAACCAAGATCAATGTAGTAGGAGCTATTGTGGCTAAAGAAGAGAGTAAATACACTCAAACGGACTTGGAGAATGTTGCCAAGAATTACAAGGCTATGAATTTACTTTACTATGGTTTAAATGCTAATGAGTTTAACCAATTTTCATCTTGCAGGAATGCTAAAGAAATTTGGGATAAGCTTGTGGTGACTTATGAAAGAACAAACCAATTGAAGGAAACTAAGATCAACATCTTCCTAAGGCAATATGAGTTGTTCAAGATGACGCCCCATGAGACCTGGATTATCTTCGCAAAATCTTCACAAATGAAGAAAAATTCACAATTAAAGGTCCTAAAGAGCATACCAAAGTCAAAATGGGGACCAAAGGTCACGACAATCGAGGAAGCAAAATATTTAAGGGCTCTTCCCCTGGATGACTTACTAGGAAAGCTCATCACTCATGAAATGGTCCTAGGTGAAGAGGATGGTGAACTTTCCTCAAGTGTGAAGAATTTGGCTCTTAAGGTCAAAAAGGAGGATGAAGAAAGTGAAGACGATGAAGAAGATCTTTTTGCTTTGATCACATGAGGACTCACTCGAATCTTGAAGATGATGAAATAATTCTCAAATTGAGAATATCCTCGATCATCAAAGTATAAAGGTAAGTATTCTAACTCTAGTAAGAAATCAAAGGTTCTAACATGCTTTGAATGTGGAGAAATAGATCATCTAGTGAAGGAGTGTCCACAAAAGAGAAGGAACAACAATTGAAAGAATGACCGAAAGAAGAAAGCTATGGTGGCCTCAAGGAGTGATTAAGACTCATCCAATGAATCAGACTTCAAGAACGATCAAGCAAACCTATGCTTAATGGCCGACTAAGAAGAAACTCTGAAACGTCATCTCGAGGTAGTGGTGAGAAATTTAATGTCTAGTCCTACTGCCGTGTTATCCGAAATCTTGCAAAACATGATTATCAATGAGGAAAACTACATTCACGAAACTAACTCTATGAAAGAGAAGCCATTGGACTAGGAGAAAAGAATGAGTGATTTGTCGCTAGAAATGAAAAATCTCAAAGCTTCGCAGTTAACCATTGACATTAAAGTCAAAGCCTTGGAATTGAAAAACTCCGTTCTCAAGCAAAATCTTTCTTCTCTAAGTCATTGCAACGGTGAGTTAGAGAAAGAAAAGATCAAGCTAACTGAGACGTGTAGAAACCAGTAGGTTGCACTCATACATTTCACTTATTCTAAAGCCAATCTCGATAGGATGTTGGGTGAACATCAATCCTCCCTTAACAAGAGTGGTATATATTGGGTACAATAAGAATTTTCCAAAAAAGCCCCTACCACTTTTGTTAAAGATAAAAGGAATTGGCGCACACCCACATGTTTCTTTTGTTGCAAGAAGGGTCATGTCAAAACTACTTGTCCTTATTGTAGAAATGATCCCTATATAATTCATAACACTTTTCCTTTATCTTAAGAGAAAAGTTGAAACAAATTTGGGTTCCTAAAGGGACTAGACCAACAAACATGGTCCTTCCCAGTTATGAATCCAAGTTTGTGATTTGGTCTAGCCTAAAAGGTTGAATTTGGTTGTTTTGCAGGATATCACCAAGACTAAGGAGCAAACAAGGATATTGGACAGTGGTTGCTCAAGACATATGAGTGGTAAATGTTCATTATTTTCAAATCTAAAGAAGCAATCCACGGGAACCATTACGCTTGGTGATAAAGGGAAGTGTAACATCATCGGTATAAGTAAAATCGGTAATGATTCTATTCATTTTGTTGAAGTTGTTTACCTTGTTGAAGGTTTAAAATATAATTTGCTTTGTATTTCTCAATTATGCGATAAAGGTAATAAAGATATTTTTGATTCAGAAAAATGTGAAGTTCAAAATAATAAGACTGAGGATATCGTACTTACTGCTCCTCGGGGTAATAATGTTTATTCTATGAGCACTAACCCAGTTCCAGGAACTAGTTTGAACATTCTCAAGGCCTTAACAGATGATCCAAGGCTTTGGAACATAAGGCTTGGTCATGTAAGTATGCATACCTTAAACAAGCTTCGATCAAAAGACTTGGTACATACACTATTGACAGAAGGGAAACGTTGTTAGATTTCACCTCGCCAAAGAAATAACCCAAACTAATAAACTAAACTAGCAACATAGTATAACGCATAAGTAAGGGGTCGAACCCACAGAGAAACAAGTACTTAATGTAATATGTGTTTATCAATTATGACACTAAAGACGGAATAGGAATACGAATGAAGAAAGATAATGCAAATAAACTAAGACAATGATGTGAATAGGAACAAAGAGAAGATAAAAGATAAGAGTATGGTTTGCCTACAATTCACAACATTGGTTGATTTACTTGATCCTAGAGATGATTGCAATATTATTCCTAAGCCTATGTCGACTTCCTTTAATCGATTGATCCACAGAGACACAATCCCTTATTCAATATTACGAAAGAATAGCATTAACAATTCGAGTTCTTAAGACCAATTGGCACATTAATTCAATGCAATTAAGACTACTAGGCGCATACCGAACTCAGCCCTAATCGAATATCCTCAACATAGATCAATTGAAATCATCCACTACAAAGACAAAGAAACATCATTATCTCAATACCTTTGTTTGCTATCGAGAAACCAACAACGGATTCATAGCAAAGATGCAATTCCTAACTAGATGGTCCGTCATGGAAAGGAACACACATATAATATGAAGAACAAGATGATAAATAAACTCATGAATAATATAGAAATCAAGTCTCACAATCAATCAACCAAGTCTTGAATCATAGCAAAACCACAAGAATTCTAGGCAAGCATAACGAACCTTGAATCTCTAAACTTAAATCCTCTCATTGTAATGAGTTTCATGAACGATTAGAACTAAATAAAACCTACTGAAATATGTCTAATATAGCCTCCTTTCGTCAGCCAAACCCTAGAATAAGTGAAGATAAAAGTTCCCATAAAGATAGACTGGGCCACGTATCGCAAATCCGGATCTGACGAGACGGCAGGCGCCGCCTATGCAGTAGACAACTTCGGCAGACTGAACTTGTAATGCACTTTCTGGAGTCATCCTTTGTCTGATTGACGCATATGAATATGCGTTGGAAACTCTTTCCAAGAACTACGATTCTCATGAAGACCTCAGAAGCTAATTCCAACTTCTCAGAACCTTAAAGATGGGGTTTCTCCATGTTCTCCATTTCCGCTCTTGTTCCTTAGCTATTCTTTGTCCATTTGCTCCATTCTTTCTCCACCTTTCGAGGCCGTATCATATAACCTACAAATAAACACTAGAAATCGTAGATTCCACACTTCGAATACCAAATGACCAAGAATATGAATAAGCTTATTAAACATGCAATATGAAGACCTAATGCTCCTAAGACCTACCTATAATGCATATATATAAAATATGCATTATCAACTACCTGACCCAAACTTCAAGGTAGATGAGCTATACAATGCTTGCTCATGAGGTAAACAAACCCGAGTGTCATTTAAACCCCAAAAGGTTGTGAGTACTTCTAGACTTAATGAACTTTTACGTATGGATTTATGTGGTCATATGCGTTTCAAATCTCCCAAGGTTAAACAGTACATTCTTGTTGTTGTTGTTGATGATTATTCTCGTTTTACATGGATTTCATTTTTAAAAGTAAAATCGAATGCTTTATTTGAATTTTCAAAACTTTGTAAGGAGTTGCACACCTTGAAAAACATGCATATTGTTTCTATTAGAAGTGATCATGGCAGGTGATGTGCGCTCAATTTGCCATGACTCGAGATGCACATGAGGAGTTGATATCGAGTGACTACGCAGAATTTGTCCGACGTTTTGAAGAATCCTTACTCGAGGAGAATTGCTTCCACATTAAGTCAAGGAACTTCTATCTATTTTGAAGACTTATCCTCTATGGTTAATTTCTTATTTACCAAGGAGAATTTTATTTCTTTCCTATTTATTTATTAAGGAAATTTTTATCTTTAGATAGATTTAGATAGAAGATAGATATGCTCTTTCCTAGATTAGCTAATATTGAAGCCTATAAATAAAACACTATGGGGCTCGATTTTATTCATTCTATTCTCAAGAAATTGAGCAAACACTAGTTAGGCAATAGAAAGTAGAGAGAGGGAGTGGAGGCCGAGTAAGTTGTGAAGCGAGGGCAATTGTGGCTTGTTCGGTTGTAAGTTCTCTTTTTGGTTTAATTCATGTTATTTTCCTTATGATTATAATGAGGGTTTCTATGATGAAGCACGAGTAGTTCCCTTACTTCTAGGGTCGGGGTGAGCCTGACGATAGCCATTTAAGTTTGTCAAAGGTATGATATTTATTTGCGATTTCATCTTCTATCCCTAATTTTCATGATTCTTCTAGGAGTGTAGTAGTTAAATCCTTATTTGTAATATTGAAGCGAAATTGTTATTATGAATTTTGATTAATTATCAAAAAGGGTAGTAACAATTAGGGTTTGTGCGAGAGCCTCTATCCACTTATTTGTTAATAACGAAAGTTATTTGATGAAAAGCTTATCCCTTTCAGGAATTTGGCATAATACTTATATGGTTGACGTTGAGGTAAATTACCCGGATTTGAAGTTTTTCAGTTTATTGATATTCATACAAAAATCTACGATTTTTCTATTCACCCTTCTTATTCATCCTTAATCTCTTCGAAAGTTCTTTTCCGAAAAAAATTGGTTATTTTTCAGATTCTGCAGAAGACTCGAAATCAACCCACTGAGTCTATATCGAGTGGCCACTGACCTGATATCGAGTCCCTACTCGACATCGAGTATTCTTCGTCAGTTTTGTAGAAATTGCCTAGAAATCAACTAACTTGGGTCGATATCGACTGACCTGGTTGATATCGAGTGGAGTCCCTGAGTCGATTCAGAACGTGATTTGCTCGTTGCTTAGGATCTGTGACACGCTTTCTCGTGGATTCGATCCTAAATACCCTACCACTACAGCTGGAGGGTTTCTTCTAATTTTATTGGCATAGATTGAGATTGGTTTGAATTTATATTCATATTTATTTAGACTTTATTCCCTCCATAACAAATTTAGGCGCCGTTGCCGAGGAAGCGTTCTTTCACACCCTAAGTAGCTATTTTCACGTTCTTTTCTAGTGCTTATTGTGCTGGTGTATGCAACGCGCTGGTCGTTCACCTGAATTCGAACAACTAGATGAGCCTGAATGCTTTCTACACATCCATTACAAACTAAAGAACATCATGGCGACTGCCGAATCTTAGGCTCAGCAGATTGAGAGGCTGCGGAAACAACTCGAAGAGGCCAATGCACATGGCGATAGGGAGGAATAACAAAGGAGGCAGTTTGAGGAGCGAATCAACCAGATGCCTCAAATGGCCAAGCAATACATGCACCCGATGCTAACCGTGCCAGAATCGGTCATCGTTATCCCTCCTTCTGATTTTGAAATTAAAACGTCTTTCCTTTTTGAAATTAAATGAAATTCTCTTGAAGGAAGAGCTAATGAATGTCCTCTTACACACATTACTACTTTTGTTGATATATGTGAGACCGTCGCCGATGGCAAGAACCTTGAATATGTAAAGCTAAAATCTTTTCGTTGGTCTCTTACATGGAAAGCATTATAGTGGCTCGAGGGCTTGACTCCACGCTCGCTCAGAACATGGATGGAGGTTAAGGATGCGTTCCTTAGCAAGTTCTTTCCTCATTCTAAAATGGCGATATTTTGGTAAAAGATCACGGCTTTTAAGCAAGAGCTCGGTGAGACGCTAGCGCAAGCATGCAAGTTGTTCAAGGATCTTCTGCAATCTTGCCCTACGCATGGGTAACCACCCTATGTCATCCAAGAAATCTTCTACAACTCCCTCGATGTGCCAAGGAAGGAGAGCATCAAGTCTTACACCTCCTATTGGTACATTAAGTTCACACCTACGGAGGCTTGGGACACTATTGAACGGCTCGTGCACTTCGACAACACCTATGGGACTCCTACGACCTACGACTCAAGGCCTGCAACCATCTATGCCACTATATGAGCCTTCGAAGGAGATTGATCTTGACATAAGGCCACAATTCAACAATGACCAGGTAGGCCACCTTCAAAAACAAGTCAAGTTTCTTACTAACAATCAACTTTGTTTGGAGTGTGGGTCCGTCAGGCACAACACCACAACATGGCCACACGCCGATCAAGTTTTGATTGCAGAGACACATGAGGAGTCGTACTACGCGGGGGGTCCTAACTACTCAGGACAATATTATCAACATAACTAGGGTTATCGCCAACCCTAGTACCAAAGAGACCCCCCCCCACCCTACAGAGCTCCTGGACATCCAAAAAGGGAGAAAAAGGGAGACGATCTTCAACTTGTTCTTAACGAGTTGAGGAGGAATCATAATGAATACAAGCAATCCAACAATTCCATCCACACTCAGCTGCAAAACATCAACTCCGGACTTGGGGAAATCGACATCTCGAGGAAGATTATGGAGACCCAAATTGGTCACTTGGCTGCATCAATCCCCTAACTATCCGGATCGCTCCTTGGATAATTTGATCCCAATCTCAAGGGAAAATCTACTGGCCACGTGGCTGATATAAACTTAAGGAGTGGGCGTCGACTTCGAACACCCGAACAAACGACGAAAGAAGAAGCTCCTGGAGACGACCAGATATCGACTCACCCAGTTGATATTGACCCAAAACAACTCGATATCGAGTCACCTGGACTCGACGTCGAGTCATCCCGTCAACATCACTAGAAGCATCCAGTTTCACTCTATATCGACCTACTCCACTCGACATCAGCTACACCAAAGAAAAAGAAGATACTGCCATACCCCACCAAATCTTTGAAGGACCCTGTTGAGAAGAAGTTTCAGCGTTTCATGAAGATGCTTCAAGGGCTCAACGTCACCATACCCTTCACCGAAACTCTTCATGAGATGCTATCATATGTAAGGTTTCTCAAAGACATATTAAGCAAGAAGCGATCGATTACTGAGATCGCAGAAGAATGTAGCAAGATGGAGCTCCCTGAAATGAGACTAGACCCAGGTAAGTTCGCCATCACCATAGGGTTTGGTCAAAACCGCTTCAATGCACTTTGTTACTTGGGGGCAAGTGTGAGAATCATGCCTTTATCCATTTGGTCGAAAGTGAAGATCGACGCACTAGAGCCTGTGGCTGCCAGACTATACATGGCAAACAACATGGTGGTTATCCCTACAGACATGGTTGATATTGTACCCGTCCAATTAGGTACGTTCTTTGTCCATGCTGATTTCATTGTAATTGATATGGAAGAGGACCCTCCTTGTCCTATTATCCTAGGTAGACTCTTTTTTGCAACCGTCGACGCTAACATCAGCGTAAGAAAGGGAGTGCTCACATTCACAATCAACGATAATGTAATTGAGTACTCTTTCAATAAAACTATAGAGAAGCACGACGATCCTATGGAGGTCAAGTTTATCAATGGAGGCTACATCGCCTGTGGGGAACCAAAGGTAAGAACCATGACCCCCGAGGAGATAGAGAAGAGGGCTATGAAAGGCCAAATGGAAGAGATCGTGGCAATCTAGGGGTCGATATTGAGTGAATCACTCGACATCGACCAGTTATCCTCACCTCCATCGACCAACACTTCTGAGCCAGTAGGACACTCTACATCAAGTCAAATGACTCGATATCGAGTCATATCCATCGAGTCCTCTCATCCAGGATCGATTGAGCTAACAACAGACGCCAACCACTCGATATCGAGTTAACAAACTCGATATCGAGTCACTCACATCGAGTCTCCCCCTCCCGCATCGACTGATCCACTACACCTACAACAGGACTTGATATCGAGTGATACTACTCGATATCAACAGGAACCACAGATGCCGAATGAAGAAGAATCCATAAAGATAAGCCAAGATATGGATCTCTCTTCTCCTATTTCAATTCATGATTTATCTATACATGGAAGAGGTTTGCCTTGGTATGTTAATTAGATTGTGCAGGGTTTCCAATGACGATCCGGAAGACTATGAAGTTGGAGACAATGTGTATGTCTCCAAATCCAAGAATCATTGGTTCCCAAATAAATCCAAGGAGAAAAAGATGGGTCCATTCACAGTGCACAAAATCCACTCCGGAGGAATGCAACTGAAGGAAAAGAATGGAGTCCTCTTTGAGGCCCGAGCCACATGGGCCCTACAGATGCCACCTTGATGATCTTAAGAAGAAGTCGGCCTAGCGACTATAAAATCTAGAGTGTGTAACAAGATAACTAGTTTTTAGGGTTTTGAGATTTTAGACTTTGTTTTGAATTATTTTTGTTTTATTCTGTTTTTTTTTTCTAACAAAATTTTAGGTGCGAAGATCTGGAAAAGGACTCGATATTGACTAAACATATCGAGTGAAAGAGAGCTTGTGGTCGAGGCCAGATCACCCTAAAGCTTGGACCACCAGAAATCGAGTGAACTCAGTCGATGTCGATTGGTTCACTTGATATCGACTCATCCTGCAGACTTTTACAACACCAATTTCGAGTTTATGCACTACAGTCTAGTAAGTTTCTTCCTTTATCCTTGTTTTTATACAGTGAGGACACTGTAACCTTTAAGTACGGGGTGGGAGAAAGGCATACTCCTGTTTATTTACGCATATTCCTTCTTATTGCTCTTTACATAGTACATTTGGATATGTTTATTTATCTATATGCTTCATGTTTTTATCTAAAGTTTATTTTTTATCACCCCATCAAAATTTTTGATTAGTGTCCTGGAAGTTTTTATTGAACTCGACAATGCAAAATTAGATTTATTAGAGATATAACATGAAATTGCCTAGTAAAGGGAAGTCACAATGAAGTGCATTATTTTCTTAAAAACCATGAAATGACGTAAATTTGAAGTTGCTTTTGACATATGCATAATAACAGGACGGAAGACTTTATTTTCCATACATTCTTACGTTATTTCTAGCCTTACATATGCATATATGCATCGCCAAGCCATATTATGCCTTATTTGATATTTTTTCCACACGATCTATAAATTGCCTATTTCTTTACCTTAATACCCATCTGGGGAGTATGTTGAGCAATTGATATGATATTATGGAGATTACTATATGGTTGTTATGTTGTATCATTATTTTGGAGTTTGGCAGGAAAACGATATTTTATGGAAAATTTAATGAGAGAAAAAAATCCGGTCACCTCGAAAGATAAAGGTAGGTCGACCTTACTCGTTGAGATGTTAGTTCGGCGAGATGGGACACCAAGGTGAGGAGTCCGAAGCACAAAGTATCCGGGGCCATTCATGACACTCATGTTTGCGAGTCGCGAGAAGGCAGTGCTGAGGTTATAGAGGTACAAACATAAAAGTGAAAAAAGCAAAGAGTGATTTATGAGAAGATGAAGGATTTGGAAATATCATCTGAAGGGAGAAAGCGCATTAAAGCAAAGTTTGAAGAGTTCTCCCCGGATTAAGCACCACATTGCCCAAATATAGCCCATCACTTACCTTATACCATTTTCATCACCATGTGTGTAAAAGTCCTCTTAATTATCAATGTTATGTTACATATGAATTGTTTTTGTATAACCCTCCTTTTGTGTGTAGATGTTTCTTTTATCCGCAGGCATGGATTTGGTGACATTAGTACCTTTGCGAGGATGGTAATTGATTGCAAGGTTATATAAGAATGAATTTATGATGTTGAGTGTTTAATTTCTTACCATGTATGACCATTAAAAGTATTGCTTGAGGATAAGCAATCTTAAGTATAGGGTGTTGATGTGCGCTTAATTTGCCATGTTTTTCGCTTACAGCTATTTCCATTTCTGCCCATATTTTATATTTATGAGTTAGGAAAGCATGCGATTTCTGTAGTTTTTGTTTATTTGCAATATATGGAGATCTACACAACTTTCTGTTTAATTTCACAGAATTCGGAAGCTTTTGGAGCAATTTGGAGGAGGAGGAAGACAGTTGGCAATCTACTCGATTTCTACCCATCCACTCGACGTCTACTAACTGACTCGATGTCAAGTCCACATGAAGAACACTGGAGCCAGAAGCAAAGGAAGATCAACTTGACTCAACATGAAGGAGTCGATATCGAGTTCTATGACTCAATATCGAGTGGAGTTCACTCGACGTACACCACCAGAGACGACATCGAGTGAAGGCTTGACTCGAGATGCACAAGAGGAGTCGATGTCGAGTTACTTGACTCGATATCGAGTGACTATGCAGAATCGGTCCGACGTTTTGAAGAATCTTTACCCGAGGTAAATTGCTTCCACATTAAGTCAAGGATCTTCTATCTATTTTGAAAACTTATCCTCTATAGTTATTTTCTTATTTACCAAGGGGAATTTTATTTCTTTCCTATTTATTTATTAAGGAATTTTTTATATCTTTAGACAGATTTAGATAGAAGATAGATATGCTATTTCCTAGATTAGCTAGGATTGAAGCCTATAAATAAAGCACCAGGGGACTGGATTTTATTCATTCTATTCTCAAGCAATTGAGCAAACACTAGTTAGGCAATAGAAAGTAGAGAGAGTGGGTAGGGGAAACGCTTACTCATGTTTATTTAGGCATATTCCTTCTTATTTCTCTTTACATAGTACCTTTGGATATGTTTATTTATCGGATTTTCGCCTGGTAACCTCGTGGTTTTGCCTTTTTCGCAAGGTACACAGATCTTTAACTTATTTCACGTGGTAACCCTGAGTTAAGTTTCTATTTCACCTCGCGCCCATCTCTGTTAATTCACAATTTACTTTAACCTTTTCACCCACTTTCCGTTTACTGTTTAAAAAATTAAAAAGAAATTTTATTTTTTCACCTTCCTTCCTTTGCTTTAAAAAAAATTAAAAGAAAATTCATTTCATTAGGGAAAAAAAAAAGTCTGCAGGCAACCAGAGATGGAGAGAACGACTTACGGTGAAGTGCGAAGAACAACGTCGGGAAGAAGAAGATCGATGAAGGCTGATGATGATGGCGATGATAGTGTCGACAGGCGAAGACGAAGGTAGAAGAGAAAGGGTGGATTGAATACGAAGGGTGATGGTTCTCTACCATGACTGCCGAAGGAGGTGGAAAAGCCAAAAATCAAATAGATGTCAATAAGGGGGGACAAATTCGAAGGGCTAATGCTAGAGACGAAGATGAAGGCGATTTGGTGATAGATGACGACCATTAATCAAGGTATTTGTGCCAATTTTACATATAATTGGAGTTTTTTTATCCAATTCTAAAAATTAGGGTTTTCAGAAAAGAGGGCTTTGCTTAAATCTGTGTTCAATTGGGGTTTCTTTCCAATTCTAAAGTGATGGAGATTGATTATGGTGTTTTAATTTCAATTTCATGTGATTGCCTCAAAGTTGTGCTCGAATCTGGTTAGTTATGAAAAATTGGGGTTTCTTTCCAAAGTTGTGCTCGAATTATGGTGCTCGATTTAGAGTTGAATTGTGCTTCATTACTTCAAATTGGTTACCTTCTGTTGGTGTATAGGCATCAAATGCGAATTTTTCTTGATTGTGCTTGATATAAGATCTGTCCATTGTATAAGTTGCTGTCGATTGTGCTTGATACAACTTTTTGTGCTCAGTTTTGCATATAAGCTGCTGTCCATTCTGCTTGATACAACTTTCTGTGCTCAGTTTTGCTTCACTGTCCCATTATATAAGCTGCTGGATATGAACATGCTCTCAATTTGTAACTGCTTGGGCTCGGTTTTGCTTGCGATAAGGTGTTGTGCTCATTCTTCAAGCATTCTTATTTAGCCTATTAGCTCAATCGGTAGAGCAAATGTGTCGAGGCATATGATGTGGGTTCGAATCCCATATAGGCATATATCTTAACTTGTGTGTCTGAATTTGGATTTATTTTCTTGTGCTTTTTAATCTTCAACAGTATCTCATTGAAATGATGATGGTTGATGTCTTTGTTGAATTGGTTATGCGTTGGCTATCATAATGGTTGATGTCTTTGTTCTATCGGTTATTTAAGCATTTGTCTACATTCTATTATAATAGTGCTACGTCTATTTGATGATTTGCTGAAGAAATTTACTTTGAACAAGCTAAATAAAAGGTTAGAATACATTAACTGCTTCTTGAGAAATTGTACAGCAAAGGTGGCTGAAAAACTAGAGAAATGGTGCAAACAACCTGAGAGTGATATTCAACAAATTCATGGGGTACAAAATACATCAATCTTCAAATGTAGAACACAACAATTGTAAAGAGTGATATTCAACAAATTCCCCAAATATGTTGACAATAGAGCAAAAAAAAAAAGAGCAGCCAGTTCACAAAGCAATAAGTTCAGCTTCTAAAACTTTCTATTGACTTCCCGGCATCCATGGGGCTGAGGACACCACATCGACCACAGATTGGTGTTGTTCATCTTTGTTTGTTGTTTTTTTCTTCTTTAGTCTTCGTTCAATTCGAATGCTTTGATGTTCCTTAGCTTCTTTTGCTGTTAGTCCACCTTTACATGTCTTCACGTTATGCCCGTACGCCTTAAGTAGCAAAATAACAAAGAATGTTATGAATATAAATTTCAAATAAAGTCTGAAAATAAATGTAAGTAATTACCTGACATCTCCCACACCGCACAAGGCGAGACCTTTTTCCTGGAGGTGCTTGACCCTCTTGTCTTCTTCTAATTCTTGCAGGCCTACCAACTCCTGTTTTCATATTTGGAGGGTTGATTCTCGGAAGATCAAATGGAGGCCATTGCTCTTCATCCGGGACAGCCCTATAATGATATACAATAAGGATGTGTGTATATTTATATATATTGACAAATCCATTCAATTTAAGTTTCAAAGAGACTGAAATAACATTACCTATAATTCACTGAATATGTTCTTTTGTACATTCTATTCGAATACCATTCAGACACATGATGCTCAGGATGACCCCTGATCTTGTGTATAGCCCGCACTCCATGACGACATGGGATTCCTCTCAATTGCCATTCTCCGCAGCCACATGTCTGGTTTGCGATGTTAACAGCCAATGAGGAACGCCCTTCTGTAACTTCAAATTCAGTGGGTGAGGCCTTAAACACCTGCAAAATTGATGTCATCACTTTATAAACAATTAGTAAAAGCAAGGGAAAACCCCAATTGAGACACAAAATTAGTTATGCATATAATCATTACTTTAACTTTAAGTTAGGCGAATCCTCAAGGGCCTTTGCTAATTTTTTTTCCGCATAATCAGTTATGCCATGTTGAGGCATATTTTGAGCATCTTCTTGTCTCTTACAATGCCTAACCATTACGGTTCTTCTGATTCCTACAATAGTGAAAATGAACAATAAAACTCCATTTATGTATGCTATCAAAGTTAGTGAAACAAACAATATAAAGGTGCAAAATAAGAGCCATACCGTCAAGTAGTGCTAGGACTGGAAGACATCTATCCGCTCCTAATGTTGAATTGAACGACTCCACAAAGTTGCTTGATGTGTCGGGAGAATGCAAATTTGGATCATACCTATGCCTTGCCCACCTTTCCAATTCACCCACACGTTGAAGCCATGTTACAGCTTTTGCTCCGGCTACCTTTTCAACTCTCTCAATTGCTTTCTGAAATTTGAAATAAGAGAATGCCTTGCAACAAGACCAAAACAAGTCCCCAATTGGCTTTCCAGGAAATGCTTTCTTGAAGTTGGCACGAAGATGTGTACCACAATACCGCCTTGAAGCAGTGGGCCACACTTTTGTCAAAGCTGGTTCAACACCCTAAAGTAGAACAATAACACTATTAGGAAATGAAAGCCACTTACAATCAAAACAACTAAAAAGAACAAAATTCTACCTTCTGTCTATCAGAGATAATACACCAATTATCTCTATGAACACTCTTCAAAACCTCTCTCAATTGATAGAGAAAAGAAGACCACGTGCTCTTACTTTCATTCTCATAAACGCCATATGCTAGAGGAAAAATTTCATTATTTCCATCAAGAGCAATAGCAGACAAAACAACCCCACCATATTTTCCCTTCAAATGACATCCATCTACACCAATCAGCCCTCTACATCCATAAATGAACCCCTCGATCATTGGCTTCAAAGATATGAACACGCTCTTAAATTGTAAGGGTCTTTCAATATCATCATCACCATGTCTCCAAACAATATGAGCTTTTGAGTCAGGATTAGAGGTCTTTAAGACCTCACAGTAACCAGGCAGACTTCCATAAGAAGTGTCCTCATCTCCTTTAATAATCTTGAGGGCAAGAGACCTCGCTTTGTACAAGGATGTTGACTTCATGTTTATGCCATATTTAGACATCAAGAGACTTTGCATGGTTGATCCCTTGATCTCCTCATCTGCTCTGACATGTTCAAGAAGCTTTTTTTCCGCCCACTCCGGAGTTGCCATTGAATTGAACTTGGTTAGTTTGAGGCAACTATGAGTATCATTCAATGACTTTATTGCCCATGTAACTTCATCTGCGAGTCTTGATACATGGATCCTCCAGTCACAATTTGATTCTCCACAAACAGCCGTATACCTTCTCTGCTCTGCCTTTACCACTACAATGGAGAATCCCTCCTGAATGCAATAATCTCTCATAACATCCATGAATGCCTCTTTATCAACAAAAATCATTCATACCTTAAGTTTGATTTTGCCAAAGCTATTGTCACCATACAACTCCCCATTAGCATAAATTGTATCAAAATAGTCATCTTCGCCATCATCACTAACTATCTCACGATCAACTACATCAGTTGCATCAACATCATGTGATTAAGTGGAAAGCAAATCAACATCAGGCAACTTTGGACTAGGCAATTCTGCATCAAGCAACACGTCATCAATTACGACATCCATCGTTCTACTAACTTCACCCGAAGTCGGTTCACTAGGTAAGGAATGACTCCGACCTTTTGAAGTATAAATCCCTTTTCTTCTCGCACTAGTAACCGGAACTTTCCTACTAGAAGAGGGCTGACTACCATAACTTGACCTTTGAAGTATAGAGTTATCTACCTGCCTTTTTGACTGAATTAAACCTCGTGCCAATTCTAACTGTTTAGATGGTGTGTCACCCTCTCCAATAGCCAAATTAATCAACATTTGTCCACGTAACTTGTTCAACATGTTCACAACATATATGTCACTCTCTAGCCGAAAACTTTGAGAATTATGTGCATACCATAAAGTTGGAGAGTCGGGAAGGAACATTCCTATTTTTTCAGCCCCCTCTAGCAATTCAACAAATATGTCCAAAATATTGCATTTATCAGGATCATCCACTTTGATTTCCACGTATTCCCGATGAATGTAACGCAGTTGCCATAATATCTCATCTTTCTTTCTACGTAGAAAGACACAAAATGAAAAACTATAATCAATAGACTAAAACAATAACTAAGAGTAATACAACCTATGATTAAGTTTGTTTTGAAAAAAAAAACAGTAATTCAACCCAACAAAATGTGAGGCCATGTGAAGCCTTGTCCGAAGTGAATTAGTTGAGCAAAAACGAATTTCAAAATTAATTCAATCCTTGATGTTTGGCTTCACACTTCCATTATGTCTTTATGTATATATATTATGTGAATCAGTTGACGACATGGCTCCTCTAATAGAGCAAAATCCCCAAATCCTAACCCTAAATTAGAATCTTCATTCTAGAAAAATCCCGACACGAAGCCCTAAACCCTAAATATCCGAAATTTAGCCACAGTGTATAAGAAACATACCTGTTCAAACCTTGTCCCGTGTCTGGGGCCCCTGTTTTCTCCATAGTTGTCGTTCGTCTTCTTCGTTTGTAAATGTCGCTCTTGTCGCTCTCTGTATATTATTCTCCCAGAATTTTCTTTTAACTTTTTTAAACAGTAAACGGAAAGTGGGTGAAAAGGTGAAAGTAAACGGTGAATTAACAGAGATGGGCGCGAGGTAAAATAGACCCTTAACTCAGGGTTACCACGTGAAATAAGTTAAAGTTTTGTGTACCTCGCGAAAAAGGAAAAACCACAAGGTTACCGGGCGAAAAATCCATTTATTTATCTATATGCTTCATGTTTTTATCCAAAGTTTATTGTTATCACCCCCATCAAATTTTTTTATTAATGTCATGGAAGTTTTTGTTGAACTCAATGATGCAAAATTAGATTTTTTAGAGATATAACATGAAATTGCCTAGTAATGGGAAGTCACAATGAAGTGCATTATTTTCTTGAAAACCATGAAAGGAGGTAAATTTGAAGTTGCTTTTAACATATGCATGATAAGAGGACGTAAGTCTTTATTTTCCATAAATTCTTAACTTATTCCTAGCCTTAAATATGCCTATATGCATCGCCAAGCCATATTATACCTCATTTCATATTTTCTCCACACGATCTATAAATTGCCTATTTGTTTACCTTATTACCCATACGGGGATTATGTTTGGAAATAGATGTCATATTATGGAGATTACTATATGGTTTTTGTGTAGTATCATTATTTTGGAATTTGGCAAGAGAATGATATTTTATGGAAAATTTAATGAGAAAAAGGAAATCCGGTCACCTCAAGAGATAAAGGTAGATCGATCCTGCTCATTGAGATGTTAGTTCGGCGAGATGGGACACCAAGGTGAGGTGTCCAAAACACTAAGTATCCAGGGCTATTAATGACACCCATGTTTGTGACTCGCGAGAAGGCAGTGTTGAGGTTAGAGAGCTAAAGTATAATAGTGAAAAAAGAAAAGTGTGTATTATGAGAGGATGAGGTATGTGGAAATATCATATGAAGGGAGAAAGCGCATTAAAGCAAAGTTTGAAGAGTTGTCCTCGAATTTAGGACCACATTTCCCAAATATAGCTCATCAATTACATTTTACTCTATTCTTCGCCTTGTGTGTAAAAGTCCTCTTGATTTTCAATGCTATGTTACATATGAATTGTTTTTGCATAACCCTAATTTTGTGTGTAAATGTTTTTTTTATTTGCAGGCACGGATTTGGTGACATTAGTACCTTTGCGAGGATGGTAATTGATTGCAGGGTTATATAAGAATGAATCTATGATGTTAAGAGTTTAATTTCTTCCCCTGTATGACGATTAAAAGTATTGCTTGAGGACAAGCAAGCTTAAGTATGGGGTGTTAATGTGTGCTCAATTTGCCATGTTTTTTGCTTACATCTATTCCGATTTCTGTCCATATTTTATATTTATAGTTTGGTAAAGCATGAGATTTGTGTAGTTTATGTTTATTTTCAATATAGGGAGATGTCCACAAGTTTCTGTTTAATTTCGCAGAAATTAGAAGCTTTTCAAGCAATTTGGAGAAGGAGGAAAGCAGGTTGCAATCCACTCGATTTCTACCCATCCACTCGACGTCTATTGAATGACTTGGTGTTGAGTCCACATGAAGAGCACTAGAGCCTGAAGAAAAGGAAGATCAACTCGACTCAACATGAAGGAGTCGATATCGAGTTCTATGGCATGATATCGAGTGGAGTTCACTCGACACACACCACCAGAGCTCACATCGAGTGAAGGCATGAATCGAGATGCACATGAGGAATCGATATCGAGTCACTTGAATCGATATCGAGTGACTACGCAGAATCTGTCCGACGGTTTGAAGAATCCTTACTCGAGGATAATTTCTTCTACATTCAGTCAAGGATCTTCTATCTATTTTGAAGACTTATCCTCTATGGTTAATTCCATATTTACCAAGGGGAATTTTATTTCTTTCATATTTATTTATTAAGAAACTTTTTATCTTTAGATAGATTTAGATAGAAGATCGATATGCTCTTTCCTAGATTAGCTAGGATTGAAACCTATAAATAAGGCCTTAGGGGGCTGGATTTTATTAATTCTATTCTCAAGAAATTGAGCAAACACTAGTTAGGCAATAGAATGCAGAGAGAGAGAGTGGAGGTTGAGTGAGTTGTGAAGCCAGAGCAATTATGGCTTGTTCGGGGTAGAGGTTAATTCAAGTTATTTGCCTTATGATTATGATGATGGATTCTATGATGAAACACGAGTAGTTCCCTTACTTCTAGGGTCAGGGTGAGCCCGATGATAGCCATGTAAGTTTGTCGAAGGTACGATCTTTATATGTGATTTCATCTTCTATCCCTAATTTGCATGATTCTTCTACGAGAGTAGTAGGTAAATCCTTATTTTTAATATTGAAGCGAAAGTGATCTTATTATGAATTTGGATTAATTATCAAAAATGGTAGTGACGGAAGGGAAACGTCGTTAAATTTCACCTTGCCAAAGAAATTAATAACCCAAACTAATAAACTAACTAGCAACCTAGTATAGCGGATAAGTAAGGGGTCGAACCCATAGAGAAACAAGTACTTCAATGCAATATTAGTTTATCAATTATGACACTAACAATGGACTAGGGATACGAATGAAGATAAATAATGAAACTAAACTAAGATAAAGATATGAATGGGAACAAAGAGAAGATAAAAGATAAGAGTGTGGTTTGCCTACAATTCGCAACATTGGTTGAATTACTTGATCCTTGAGATGATTGCAATATTATTCCTAAGCCTATGTCGACTTGACTAAAGTTGAAGGATTTGTAGGGATACAATCACCTTATTCAATATCACTGAAGAATAGCATTAAGAACTCAAGTGCTTAGACCAATTGGCATATCGATTCAATGCAATTAAGACACAATTGGAACAACCCTAAATCGACTCAAACAACATCTAGCGATATAGATCAATTATTATCATCCACTACAAAGACAAGGAAATATCACTACTTCAATACCTTTGTTTGTTATCAAGAACACTACAATGGATTCATAGCATAGATGCAAACTCTAACTAGATGTGCGGTCATAGAAAGAATCACAAATATAAACAATGAAGAACAAGATGATAAATAAACTCATGAATAATATGGAAATCAAGTCTCACAATCAATCAACCAAGTGTTGAATCATAGCAAAACCACAAGAATTCTAGGCAAGCGTAACGAACCTTAAATCTCTAAACTTAAATCCTCTCATCTCTCTTAGAGTTAATGAATTATTGGAATGTTAGTTGATTGAATGAATGCTGGAAAATATGACTAATATAGGGCTCAAAGGCATCGGCCAAAACCCTAGTAAACATAGATAAAAGTTCCGATAAAAATAGGTTGGGCCACGTATCGCAATTCCGGATCTGACGAGGAAGGCATGCGCCATGGATTTGGCGGCGGGCGCCATCCGTACAATGCTGACAGCTTAGGCAGACTGAACTTGTAATGCACTTTCTGGAGTCATCCTTTGTTCGATTGACGCATATGAATATGCATTGGAAAGCTCTTTTCAAGAACTACGATTCTCATCAAGACCTCAGAAGCTAATTCCAACTTCTCTGAACCTTAAAGATGGGATTTCTCTATGTTCTCCATTTCCGCTCTTGTTTTTTAACTCTTCTTTGTCCATTTGCTCCATTCTTTCTCCACCCTTCGAGGCCGGATCTTATAACCTACAAATAAACACTATAAACCGTAGATTCTGTACTTCGAATACCAAATGACCAAGAATATGAATAAGCTTATTAAACATGTAATATAAATACTTAATGCACCTAAGACCTACCTATAATGCCTATATAAAATATGCATTATCAAACTCCCCCAGCCTTAAGCTTCGCTAGTCCTCTAGCGAACTATATTATAGCATAGAGATGGAGACTTCTTCATGTCTAAACAAATTTTTTTTATACCATAACAAGTGCAAATTAAACATGAAAGAAACAAACAAATTATCATAACTCCAACTCCCCCAAACTTAAGCCTTTGCGCACTTGTCCTCAAGCAATGAAAAACATATCAATAACAAAACATCCCACAAACATATTCATCATGCATTCGCCTCATCAAAAGCAAAATCAAATTTAAATGAACACATGATCAAGTGAATAAACATCACAGCATGTATTTAGCAATCAAAGCATAGGAGTATAAATCATCCAAAATCACTAGAAATATGTGTTTCCCTCATGCTCTCATGTGTTTCACTCATGCTCTCCTGTGTTTAGGCTTTCAAGTTCAACTATCAACTCAATCCAAAATGCAACTAAGCTCATAGAAATTGAGAATAATATCACCAAATCTCCACTGAAATGTCATTACTTGCGGAAAAACTATAAAAATAAGCAATTTGGCTCTAGATCTCACTCTTTTCATTTTCTTTTCTCTCTTTTTCTTTTTTTTTTTCGGGTGTTTTTTTTTCATTTTCTTGTTTTTCTTTCTTTCGACCTTGGTGTATTCCTTACGCGATTCACAAACATGGTTGTCACGAATGACCCCGGTCTATCAACACCTCAACTTACTTGAATAAACTCCACTTGAACATCTTTTGACGCGAGTTGCAAACATGGGTATCATGAATGAACCCGGTTACTCAATGATCAAGCTTCCTTCCGTAGTGGGTAGCTTTTGACACCGTTTTACGCGAATCATACCCATGGGTGTCATGTGTATATTCGGTTACTAAGTGTCTCAACCATTGCCACATTATTCACACTAAACACGCAATAATCGACTAAAGCCAAATATAAACATAAAAGCATAAATATCCGCAAGCAACAAATATCTGAGTCGATTTAATGAAGTCAATATCAAGAGGTAGAAACATAAGAAGAGTAAATCACACATAAAAGAAAAAGACTTTATAAATGATTCCAATAAGGCTAAAAAACAATCTCACAAGGGTCATATTGTGTAGGATTTCAATCATTCTCAAGCTTAATCATACATGCTCAATTATATCACCAATCATGCTTCATAAGAAAAATATTTTAGAGTGATAAGGCTAAACAATCCAAACATGCTATGGAATTTATATAATCATGCCAAAATAGATAATAGAGGACAAACATTGCAAGATGGGTAGTTGAATAACACATATTTATGCAATGCATGATTTTTTTAGGTATTTCACATTTTTAAAATTTTTTTTCTTTTTTTTTTTCTAATGCAATACGATAACGGAAAAGTAAACATGAAACTGAATTTAAACATGATCTAACACACTATATCACCTAACTCACTATCCTCTCCCGCACACTTAAACTTTTCATCATCCTTAAATGGAAATCAAATAAAGACAACAAAACTTAAAATAAAATCACAAGTGACGGAAAAGGAAACCTACTTGATCATGGTAATGGTGGTTAACATCATCAGATAACAAAATTTGGAGCACTGAGGCAGCGGCGGGTGGCGGGCGCCTTTTTGTGCAGAACCATGAATCTGAGTTGCAACATCAATGTTTCGACGTCCAAACTTCTTCTAAATTTCTCTTTGAAGATCATGACTTGGTTTCAAAGTCTTCCTTTGAGGGTAGGGATGGTGATGGTATGAAAAGAATCAAATTTGATTGATTAAGGGTAGTGCTGAATGTAGATGATGGATGGGAAAAAGAAAGGGTTTTGATTGAAATACAAGGCTTAAGATTTGGAATTTAGATTAAAGTGGAGAAATTAGGGTTCTTGTGTGGCTTGGAGACAATGGCTTTGAATGATCAAATTTGGGAATTGAGATATTTGGTTAATTGGAAAGGGAAAAGATCATCTATCAAAAGAAAAGAAAATATTAGAAATAAAGAAAATAACCAAAGAAAATAAAATAAATAAAAAGATAAAATCTAGTCCTAAGATAAATAAAAACTAATTAATCCTAAGATAGAACAATCTAACCTAAGATAGATAAAACTAACCTAAGAAAGAAAAGAATCTAATCCTAAAGAAGATAAAATAAAATCTACTCCTAAAATAAAATATAGAAATATATCTAATCCTAAATAAGATAGAAAATATAAACTAACCTAAAAATCGAACATAATAAAAGGATAGAAAATACTCCCTTCCAATGTTACCAAAATCTGAAAGTGTGTCACTAACAACCACGATGGGCGCCGTGAGAAAGGCGGCAGGCACCGCTTGTGTAGAACGCCAACTCCGTCATTCAATCAAGCAAATTTTATGGTTAAATCAAGACTCCTCCAAAAAAAACATATCTAAATGGAACTCTATCACTTTATTGAATTTGAAAGAATAAATACCTAACTAGGAATTGAAAAACTTGCAAACTAGAAAACAAATCATAGGTTGCCTCCCAAGAAGCGCCTTTGGTTAACGTCATAGACTCGACGGTTTATTATGTCCTACCCTTAAGACTTATTCAGACAATGTTAAATCCCTTAAAAGAAAATCAAATTCTTGTGCCCAACCAAAATTTGAATGAACACTATTCATGAGAAAATAAGTAATTAAGGATACCTTGTAGTGAAACTTTGAGACTTCTCTACTCACCTGAGGTTGATCTTTTCCAAAGAAAATGTAAGACAACCAACACAATTCCGCTGGTGTCTTGTAGAAGTAATGCTCCCAGGGATCGAAATATTCACCATAATCCACAAAAGTGTTAGAAATTTCATTACCTTGCTCATGAGCCACATAAATCGGCTCTGGAATTGGTTATGTGATTGTCGCGATGGAGATGATTTCTTCTGATGAATCAGGAGCCAAAAGCTAAAACACATAGATCCTCAGGTGTGCACTCATGAGATTCCATTCCAGTAGACATTGGGCTTTCAACTTCATTAGGTGATGGATAAGAAGAGGTAATGGGTGATGGGGCAAACGGTATGATAAATGATGGAGAAGAAGGCATAATGGGTGATGGGGAGGATGGTATGATAGGTGATGAAGGAGAGGGAAAAATAGATGAAATTTCATGCGTCGACTCACGAGACTCCATTTCAATAAGTACTAGATCCTCTTATTCATTGCAATCGCCATCACATGTGTTTGAGCTGTCTGCAGAGGCGGCGGGCGCCGGTTTTGGAGTGGCGGGCGCCGTCATATGTAGTGATGATTCCTCCTTGTCTTGCTCGGTTATTGCCTCGCACTCTTCCTCCAATGTTTCGTCAGCCAGGTCGTAAAAAATACCCCATGTTCCAAACAGTCCAGGGTTGTAAAAGACATCGATGACCCTGGAATCTATGCGCTTTCTCATTTCAAAAGATACCCCTTTATAAACACAATGCACCATATCTTGCAGGCTAACATTGAAACCAATTGATTTACGCTTGCTCACTAATTCTTGCACTCTTTTGAAGTAATGGTGGAAATATTCTCCCTGGTTCTGGTCTAACCTCAACATTTTTTTCATCTTTTTTAAATTTTTCGAAAGAAACAAATAAGCAAACTAAAGAAAAACAAACACACAAAACAAAGAAATAAACTTGCTTCTCCGCAACGGCGCCACTTTTGGCGAAAGGGAAACGTTGTTAGATTTCACCTTCCCAAAGAAATAACCCAAACTAATAAACTAACTAGCAACCTAGTATATCGGATAAGTAAGGGGTCGAACCCACAGAACAACAAGTACTTCAATGCAATATGTGTTTATCAAATATGACACTAACAATGGACTAGGGATAGGAATGAAGATAAATAATGCAACTAAACTAAGATAAAGATATGAATGGGAAAAAAGAGAAGATAAAAGATAAGAGTGTGGTTTGCCTACAATTCGCAACATTGGTTGATTTACTTGATCCTTGAGATGATTGCAATATTATTCCTAAGCCTATGTCGACTTGACTAAAGTTGAAGGATCCGTAGGGATACAATCACCTTATTCACTATAACTAAAGAATAGCATTAAGAACTCAAGTGCTTAGACCAATTGGTATATCAATTTAATGCAATTAAGACACAATTGGAACAACCCTAAATCGGCCCAAACAACAACTAGCGATATAGATCAATTGTTATCATCCACTACAAAGACAAGGAAATATCACTACTTCAATACCTTTGTTTGCTATCAAGAACACAACAATGGATTCATAGCATAGATGCGAACTCTAACTAGATGCACGGTCATAGAAAGAATCACAAATATAAACAATGAAGAACAAGATGATAAATAAACTCAAGAATAATATAGAAATCAAGTCTCACAATCAATCAACCAAGTGTTGAATCATAGCAAAACCACAAGAATTCTAGGCAAGCATAACAAACCTTGAATCCCTAAACTTAAATCCTCTCATCTCTCTTAGAGTTAATGAATTATTGGAATGTTAGTTGATTGAATGAATGCTGGAAAATATGACTAATATAGGGCTCAAACGCGTCGGCCAAAACCCTAGGAAACATAGATAAAAGTTCCCATAAATATAGACTGGGCCGCGTATCGCAATTCCGGATCTGACGAGGACGGCAGGCGACGTGGATTTGGCGACAGGCACCGTCCGTACAATGCTGACATCTTCGGCAAACTTAACTTGTAACACACTTTTTGGACTCATCCTTCGTCTGATTGACGCATATGAATATGCGTTGGAAAGCTCTTTCCAAGAACTACGATTCTCATGAAAACGTTAGAAGCTAATTGCAACTTCTCAAAACCTTAAAGATGGGATTTCTCCATGTTTTCCATTTCCGCTCTTGTTCCTTAGCTCTTCTTTGTCCGTTTGCTCCATTCTTTCTCCACCCTTCGAAGCCGGATCTTATAACCTACAAATAAACACTAGAACCCGTAGATTCTGTACTTCGAATACCAAATGACCAAGAATATGAATAAGCTTATTAAATATGCAATATAAATACTTAATGCACCTAAGATCTACCTATAATGCATATATAAAATATGCATTATCAGGTAGTAACAATTATGGTTTATGCGAGAGCCTCTATCCATCTATTAGTGAATAACAAAAGTAATTTAACGAAAAGCTTATTCCTTTCATGAATTTGGCATAATACTTATATGGTTAACATTGAGGTAAATTCCCCTGCTTTGGAAGTTTTTAAGTTTATTGATATGCATACAAAAATCTTGGACTTTTCTATTCATCCTTCTTATTCATCCTTAATCTCTTCGGACGTTCTTTTTCAACAACAATTGGTTAATTTTCAGTTTCTACAGAAGACTCAAAATTGGCTCACTGAGTCGATATCGAGTGGCCACTAACCCGATATCGATTCCTTACTCGACGTCGAGTGTTCTTTGTCTATTTTGTAGGAATTTCCTAGAAATCGACTGACTTGAGTCGATATCGACTGACCTGGTCGATATCGGGTGGAGCCTTTGAGTCGATTCAGAAAGTGATTTGCTCGCTGCTTAGGATCCGCTAACATGCTTTCTCTTGGATTCGATCCTTAATACGCTACCACTACAACGGAAAGGTTTCTTGTAATTTTATTTGCATGGATTGGGATTGGTTTGAATTTATATTCATATTTATTTATACTTGTTTCCCTCCATAACAACAGGGAATTTGATCGACTAAAGTTCAATTTGTTTTGTGTAAAATATGGTATTTCACAGATTTTTTGACTCCTAGAACTTCTCAACAAAATGGGGTTGTGGAACAAAAGAACCGCGCCTTTGAGGATATGACTAGGACAATGCTTTTGGAAAATGGTTTGCCAAAATATTTTTGGGCTGAGGCTATTTACACCACTATCTACATTTTCAATAGATGTTTGATTTGTCCAATTTTGAAGAAAACTCCTTATGAACTTTTGAAAGAAAAAAAACTAAACATTTCCTATTTCAAACCCTTTGGATGTACTTGCTTTGTTCATAACAATGGCAAAGATAACCTTGGAAAATTTGATGCTCATAGTAAAAAAGTTATTTTTATTGGTTATTCATTAAATAGCAAAGCCTATAAAGTTTATAATAAAAGTACCAAGAATGTCGAAGAAAGCATTCATGTTAATTTTTTTATGAAAGCAATAATGGTACGTTGAGTGATACCTTTGCAGATCTTAATGTAAATCAACATGGAGATCAACAGTAGTCTGATGGAGAAGAAGAAGAGAGTTCAACAACGAAAAAGGCTCAAAATATGCAGGAACCAATTCAGGATACTGCTGAATAATCTCAAGACCTTTAACAATAACTTCAAGGCCTTGACCTAAAAAACAATAGCAATGCAGAACCTGAATCCAATCACACCAATGAGCCTCAACACGCATCCGACTTCTCTATCACTGCTCCAGAAACTAAAAGGAGAAAGTTCAAGCATTCCACATCACATCCACCTAAGAATGTCATCTCGGATCCCAAATCTGGTATTCAAACTCTATCAATCTTAAAGAACTTGTGTGTTTTTTTATGCGTTTGTATCTCTTGTAGGGCCCAAGAACTATATTGAAGCACTTCAAGAACCAGATTGGATCATTGGCATGCAAAACGAGTTAAATGAGTTTGAGAGGAATAAGGTTTTGGACTCTCAAGCCAAGACCCAAGCATCAATCGGTCATTGGAACAAGATGTGTCTTTGTTGTGAGCCTGATTAACCATGTTATACATTAACTTTTATATCGGTTTCTGCTTGCATTTCATATCATTGGGTTAGAATTATACATAATCTATGTAGTTTATGCTCATTTGCCGATTATAGAGATCTACACTAGTTTCTGTTTAATTTAGCAGAAATCGAGATATTTTACAGTAGTTCAGAGAAGGAAGAGAATCATGGAAGAGCTCGAGGTCGAATACAGAAAGTACAAGGTCAAGCAGCAGCTAACTAGGACGCATCGAGCAGAAAACAAGAAAGATGGTACTCGACAGCACTAGTCGACGTCGACTAGACTGGTCGATGTCTTGTACCTCATGGTCAAAATCATCAAGTCGAGCACGAGCTGAGCAGCAAACCACTCGAGAAGCACAGAAAGTACTCGTTGTCGAGTACCTTACTGGATGTCGAGTACTCGTCGAGTCCGACTCCTATCCGAGATCGGGGGTGAGTGCACAAGAGAAGCCAGAGTACGAATCCTACATGACATCGACTACTTTGTTCGATGTAAAGTACTCCTCTGGGATATTCTGAGTCGAAATCGAGTGGAATCCGAGTGGTTGAGTTTACTTTCAAGTGAAGGCACGTGGAATTCTATCAAGAGGAGTGAAGATATATCAAGTTGAAGGAAGATTTATCCACATTAGATATTTCCCTTACTTACTTTAGAGATTTATTTCCTTTATTTACCAAAGTTTTATCATTTATCCTTAGATAGATAGTTTTAGATAAAGATAGATTATTCTTTCCTTGGATAGCGGGGATTATATACTATAAATAAAGCCCTAGGGGCTGTGTTTTAGGATCATCTAAGCCACAATCAATTGTGTTTACCCATAGATAGCGAATAGAGAGAGTTTGGAACTTTTGGCCGAGCAGAATGTGGAGAGTCGAGATACGTTTTGGCTTCGATCGGTTGTAAGCTTTATTTTAATTTAATGCAATTTAGTTTCTTTATGTTATTGATTTGTGTTTTGATGATGAAGAGCGAGTAGCTACCCAACTTCTAGGGTCGGGGTGAGCCCGACGGTAGCCATGTAAGGTAATGCATCAAAGGTACAATCTTTATTGCAATTTCATCTTTTATCCCTAAATTGCACGATTCTTCTGTGACAATCGAAGGTGATCCTTATTTGTGTTATTGAAGTGAAAGTGATCTTAATGCAAATTTGGATTAATTATGAGAAAAGGGGTTAGTAAAAATTAGGGTTTATGCGAAAGCCTCTATCTTCCTATTTGTTAATGATGAAAGTTATTTGATGAAAAGACGTGATCTTTTATACCTTTGGCATTATTCTTATATGGTTATCGATGTGGCGTTGAAACCCTGATTTTGGAAGCTTTTATATTATTGAATTAATTCCCATCAATTTCGTGTTGTGTCTGTGTTTATTTCACAACAAGGTCACGTTTTTGTTCTGCACTGACGCACTGAATCTCGACCACTACTAATTGATCTCGGGTAACCTAGTCGACGTCGAGTACTCCTGTACTCGACATAGGCTGCTTTCGTCTTCTGTTATGCAGAGCTGTAGGTTCACTCGACTGAGGTAGTCGATATCGAGTACTTTTACTCGACGTTGAGGACTCTGCTAGTCGATTACGAGAGTAATTTGGGACTTGAAAGGTGAGCGCTGACACGCTTTCTCGTGGACACGATCCTGAGTCCCTTCCACTACAATGGGACGAAGTCTTGTAATTTTTATTTGCGTGGTTCAGGGATTCGGTTTGAGATTTATATTTTATATTTATTTCATACTTGATTTTCCTCCCAAAAAAAATTGGCGTCGTTGCCTGGGAGATATCAATTGCGCCTAGTTTAGTTGTGTTTAAGGTTCAGAAAAGCCCATCCCTTTTTCTTACCCTAACACATACCCTACCAACACCCCCCTCACCGATACCAACTAGGTACCAAGCTTTTGCTACCGATTCGTGTTTTATTTTGATTTCAAACCTTAGGTACAAAGATGGAAGACTTTTGAGAAGGGAATCCCGAATGGGAAAGATGGGTCCGAGATATGATGCGGCAAAATAATATCCCAGTGGAGGAGGCACGATTAAGGGAAATAGCTCAGCTAGAAGACAAAATCCAAAGGCTTGAGGGTTCCATTCAGTCTAAAGGACCATGCCTTTCTCCCTACAAGCCAATTGACCCACTCGATGTCGATAGCCAGGTGAGTCCTTCCTTGAATTTATTTCCAACTTTTTTACCTATTGTTGATGAACCATATGTAGGATCCCAAGACGAAATAGAACTAGAAGAGAAGAAAATGGACATCATTGCCCAGGGTGTTCCAAGGTCGCTTTTGCCTTACAAGGTGAAGGCCATCCCTAACAATTTTGAGCAACCGATGTTCATATTTAAGTACGGGATCCTAGCAAAGTGGAATGAAGCTCCGCAAGATGAGGATGAAATATCTCTTCCCACTCCACCGCTCTGCTATGGTGGAGACGCACAACCAAATCAACATATGAAGTGGAAGAGAGACAAATATGAGGTATGTGAATTTTCTTTATATCTTCCTTTATACATGCTAGCTGGAGTCAGGGAAGATGAATGGGTAGAGCCATGGAGCGTTCACTCGAGGAGGTTTAAGCTTCTTCACATGATGCCCCCGGATGACATTCTACACTTCCCACCACCGGAGGAACCACCAGATCCACCTATACCTCCGGACAAAGATGAGCCAGGCTAAGACTTAAAGGGAAGTAGGCCAAGCTAAAGACTTAAAATTTAGTGCTTACAAGAGGCAACCCGCTGTTTCTTATTTCTTAGGGTTTTAGATACTGTTGGTTTTGTTTTAAATATTTTGTTGGGTTTTGACTTTGTGGATTTTATCTTTCTAACACGAATTGTAGGTACAAGGAGCTGCAGAAAGTACTCGACGTCGACCACACATGAGGAGAAACAAAGCAGTGGTTGACAGGAAACCACCCTGAGGTTCCCACATACTCGATGTCGAGTAGAAAGTAGTCGAGGTCGACTACTCTACTCTATATCGACCACTATGCAACATTCTTCAGCACTCGATTCCAAGCTTCTGCACATATGTCTAGTAAGTTTTTTTCTTTACCCTTGTTTTTATACAGTGAGGACATTGTAATGTTTAAGTATGGGGTGGGGGAAGGGCTTACTTTGTGCATATTTGATCATATTGCTCGAATTGCTCATACATGGTAACTTTGGATATGATTATTTATCTATATGCTTATATGTTATCTTCCAAAGTTTATTTTTATCACCCCCATCAAAAATTTTGATTAGTGTCATGGAAGATTTTATTGAACTCAGCAATGAAAAATTAGATTCATTAGAGATATAGCATGAAATTGCTTAGTAAAGGAAAGTCACAATGAAATGCATATTTTCTTGAAAACCATGAAAGGAGGTAAAATTTGATATTGCTTTTGACATATGCATCATAAGAGGATGAAGGACTTTATATTTTTCATATAATGCTCATATTTTTATATCCTAGCATTACCTATGCTTATTTGCATCACAAGAACCATATTAAGCCTTATTTTATATTTTGCTTCACATGATCTAAATATTTCCCATTCTTTATCTTATTTCCTTATAAGGGAATAATGTTGAAATTGGAAGTTACATTATGGAAATTTTTATATGGTGTTGTGTTATCATATATGGAGTTTGGCAGGAAAGTTTCAAAGTTATGGAAAATTTAATGAGTGAAAGAAAATCTGGTCCATTCAGGAGATAAAGGTAGATCGACCCTGCCTGCGTCGAGATAATAGTTCTACAGGATGGGACACCTAGGTGAGGAGTCCGAAGCACTAAGTATTCGGGGCCATTCATGACACCCATGTTTGCGACTCGTGAGAAGGCAGTGCTGAGGTTAGAGAGGTAAAAGCATAATATTGAAAAAAGCATTGAGAGAAAGGTGAGAAATCAAATGAAGAAGGAATGTGGTATGAATGTTTGGAAATTACTCCATTTCCCCGGATCATTAGCACGACATGGCCAAATATATTCCACCTTTAGCCTTTTACTAATCTACTCCTTATTGAGCTTAATTAAAGTCCTCTTGATTATAGTTGCTTTGTCACATATGAAATTGTTTTTGCATGACCCTCCTTTTGTGTGTAGATGTTGCTTTTGTTCACAGGCATGGAATTGATGACACTAGTACCTTTTCAAGGATGGTAATTGATTGCAGGGACATATAAGAATGAATCCAAGATGTTGAGAGTTTAGTTTCTTTCCCTGTATGACCATTAAAAGTATTGCTTGAGGACAAGTAAGCTTAAGTATGAGGTGTTTGTTGTGAGCCTAATTCTCCATGTTTTACATTAACTTTTATATCGATTTCTGCATGCATTTCATATCATTGCCGATTATAGAGATCTACACTAGTTTCTGTTTAATTTTGGCAGACATCGAGCCATTTTACAACAATTCGGAGAAGGAAGAGAATCATGGAAGAGCTCGAGGTCGATTACAGAAAGTCCAAGGTCAAGCAACAGATGAGCCAGGACGCATCGAGCAGAAAACAAGGAAGAAGGTACTCGACAACACTAGTCGACGTCGACCAGACTGGTCAATGTCGAGTACCTCATGATCGAAATCATCAAGTCGAGCACGAGCTGAATCAAGAAGCACAGAAAGTACTCGATGTCGAGTACTCGTCGACTCCGAGTCCTAGCCGAGATCGAGGACGAGTGTACGAGAGAAGCTATAGTACGAATCCTACTCGACGTCGACTACTTTGGTCGATGTCGAGTACTTCTCTAGGCTATTCCGGGTCGAAATCGAGTGGAATCCGAGTGTTTGAGGTTACCCAAGTTCTAGGGTCGGGGTGAGCCTGAAGGTAGCCATGTAAAGTAATGCATCAAAGGTACAATCTTTATTGCAGTTTTATCTTCTATCCCTAAATTGCATGATTCTTATGCGACAGTCGAAGGTGATCGTTATTTGTGTTATTGAAGCGAAAGTGATCTTAATGCAAATTTGGATTAATTATGTGAAAAAGGGTTAGTAACAATTAGGGTTTATGCGAAAGTCTCTGTTTTTCTATTTGTTAATGACGAAAGTTATTTGATGAAAAGGCATGATATTTTATACCCTTGGCATTATTATTATTTGGTTATCATGACAAGGTACTATCTCCTCAGTACTCCATATTTTTTCTTTGATGATTTTGTCATTAACGGCCTTCCGAATATAATAGGAAGTTGCTGCCAGAGCAGACCTTTTTGCTTTAGACATGCCATCCTCTCCCTCTTGCTTATTTCTTCATCCACTTTACTACTCCTTGCATTGTGCCCATCTCTTTCCACATTCTCGTCCAATGTTTGATTTGCTGCCAAACAGTAGAGGAGAAATTACAAGCAAATGAAATGTGATCATGATTTTCGGGAGCTTGATTACAAAGAGGGTGGGTTAATTCCACTTCCCTTGTCTTTATTTGGTCTCATGTAGCCAGCCTTTTCCTTGCAGCAAGCCAGAATATGAAGGAGTGCTTTTGGATATGGCACCATCCTCAGATCTAATTGCAACATCCTCAGATCTTGCAAAAGAGAGTAGATCATTTCTTGTGTGTGTGTGTGTGGGGGGGGGGGGGGGGGGGGTTATGTCAATAGAGCATATGATAATTTTTTAATTTATGTATTCAATTTCCAAATTGAGTGCCACAAAAAAAACAAAACACATAAAAATTCTTGTTTACTGCTTTTATCAAGCCTAGGTTCTGTATGAATTCGTCATACTTGTATATGGGAGTTGAATATCACAACCTATCTTATTGTTAATGACATTGACCATGGATATTATCAATGCACATTTGAAGAAAAAAGGTTATCTGATGTGCGCTCAAATAACCATGATTTTTGCTTACATCCATATCGATTTTTGTATACATTTTATATTTTTGGGTTAGAATAATGCAGAAATTGTATAGTTTATGCTTATTTTCCAATTATAGAGATCTACCGTAATTCCTGTCTAATATTGCAGATTTCGAGACAATTTTGAGACAATTCGGAGAAGCGGAATTCAAGCGGGAAAACCACTCAACGTGTATTGCAGAGTCACTCAACGTCTACTAAGTAACTCGACATCGAGGGGAGATTGGAACCAACACATCGAGCATAAAAGAAGAGAAGTATATCACTCGACACATGTAGCCGACGTTGACCACCTTACTCGACGTCGAGTAAAAACCTGGTCGACATCACCTTCAGAGATCGAGATCGAGTAAGAATTTGACCAAGAGCCAAGATCAGGTCGACGTTAAGTACACTTACTCGGTGTCGAGTAGAGCCCAGAGACGAATCCGATTCGAGATCAAGGAGGAGTCCGAGTGACGGATTACTTGCAAGAGAAGACACGAGAGATCTATCAAGTTGAAAGAGACGTTATCTACACTAGTAATTCCCACTTTTACCTTAGGGGGAATTTAAATGTTTTATTTTATTTATTTATCAATGTTTTATCTTAGGAAAGAGATAGATATAATTAGATAGAAGATAGAGTTGTGCTTTCCTTGGATAGCAAGGGTTGAACACTATAAATAAAGCCATAGGGTCTAAGATTTGGGATCATTCAATCATCCAAGCCTCAAGCAATTGCGTTTCATAATGTTAGGTAATTTCGAGTATTTTGGAGAGCTTTGGCCGAGTAGAGTAGGAGCGAAGGACGTGATGTTTTGGCTTTGTTCGGTTGTAAGCTTCGGTTTGATTTAATGCAAGTAGTTTATTTTATAATATTGATGTTTGTTAGCATGATGAAGAGAGAGTAGTCACCCAACTTCTAGGGTTGGAGTGAGCCCGACGGTAGCCATGTAAGGCAATGCATTAAAGCTACAACTTTTATTGTGATTTCATCTTCTATCCCTAAATTTCATGATTCTTCTACGACAGTAGGAGGTGATCCTTATTTGTGTTATTGAAGCGAAAGTGATCTTAATGCGAAATTGGATTCATTGTGTGAAAAGAGTAGTAACAATTAGGGTTTATGCGAAAGCCTCTATATTATTAAGTGTTAATGACGAAAGTTATTTGATGAAAAGACATTATCTTTTATATCTTTGGCATGATTCTTTCATGGTTATCGTTGTTGTGTTGATACCCTGATCTTGGAAGTTTTTATATTATTGAATTCAATCTTACAAAGTCGTGTTTATTTTACTGCAATGACGAACTCGACATTGACTTCTGTAGTCGACATTGAGTAAACCCTAGTCGACATCGAGTACTCTACCCGACGTCGAGTATACTTTTGTCTTCTGTTGTACAATTTTATAGGAATTTGACAGCTCAAGTCGACATCGACTGCTCTGGTCGACGTCGAGTTAGCTTCTGGTCGATTTCGAGGCTGATCTTGGAACTATTTAAGCGAGCGCTGACATGCTTCCTCGTGGATACTATCCTGAATACCCTACCACTACAACAGGAGGGATTTTTGTAATTTTATTTGATTGGACAGGAAGTTGGTTATATTTATATTTAGTTATTTATTTGACAAGTTTCTCTCCACAACAAATTTTGGCGTCGTTGCCGGGGAATCTATCAATCGCGCTCTTTTTAGTTCCTTTTTACTCCCTTTTTTTGTGTTTTTTATAGGTGCATGCGAAGAACTGATCGCACACCCATTGATCCTCTTCTCGAATCGGAACGTTTCTTCCATCTAAAGCTGAGACTGAGGAGAAGACTCATGTCGACTCCTACTAACAACGAGAACGAGGTACAACTTACACTGGCGCAGGAGCTTGAAAGGCCCTGGAGGCAAATAGAGGAGCTCCACACCATGCAGACAGAGTATGCCCAACGAGAGGTGGAATATGAACAGAATCAGCAGAGTTGGGAGGCGAGGGTAGACCGCGAGGCCCAAGCCCGACGAGAGCTCGAGAAACAACTTCAGAACGTCTCTGGAAACGCGAAGGAATATTTGCATCCTACTCTAGAAGTTCCAAAATCACCTATCGTTTTCCCTCGCGTTAATTGTGACATTCGTCCTTCTTTTATTTCTCAAATTAGGAGGAATTAGTTTTAGGGGAGACCCAACGAATGCCCTTTAGAGCACATAACTGTTTTTCTGGAATTTGTGTGAAGCTATCGCATATGATGCCAATCTAGAATATTAAAAACAGGGCAGGGAAATCTTAACATTGGTTCGAGGGTTTGACTCCACAATCCATTCGCTCGTGGAACTAACTCAGGGACTTGTTTCTTAACAAGTTCTTTCCTCCAGCCAAATTAGCGCAGCTCAGACAGCAGATCACGACTTTCAAGCAGAAGCCAGGGAAAACACTAGCACGGGTCTGGGAGCGCTACAAACGATTGCTGAAATCCTGTCCTATGCATTGGTAGGCATCATATGTGATATAGGAGATCATCTTAAATTCTCTGGATGCACCAACAAAGGAGCGGATCAACAACTATACCACCTATAAGTATCTCAACTACACACCACGACGTTCTTGGGATATCTTTGAGACGTTTGCAAACTACGACAACATCTATGGGACTGTTGCGGACCCCGACGAAAGGCCTGCCCCATCTATGCCACTCTACGAGTCACCAAAGGAAGTTGATCCAGACATTAGGGACTAGCTCCATAGAGACCAGGTATGCCGCCTTACCAAACAAGTCAAATTCCTTTATAATAATCAACCTTGTTTGGAGTGTGGGTCTGTGAGGCACAATAATACTGCGTGCCCACATGCCGACCAAGTGCAGCTTATAGAGACCCACGAAAAGGCACGCTATGCAGGGGGAAACTACTCAGGGCAACACCAGTAGAAGAACTAAAGCTATTATCGCCAGCCCCAGCACCAAAGAGACCCCCCGCCCTACAAAGCTCATGGTCATCCTGACAGAGAAGGTAAGAAAGATGACATGCACATTATTCTTGACGAGATGCGGAGGAATCACACCGAAAGCAAGCAATCTATCGATTCCATCCACACTCAACTGCATGGCATCAACTCACGATTAAGAGAAATTGATGTTTGGAGGAAGAGCATATAGACCCAGATTGTTCAATTGGCAACATCAGTCCCCAAACCATCAGGTACGCTCCCTGGATCTTCTGAATCTAATCCTAAAAATAAATCTACAGGTGAGGTGGGCGTCAGCTGCAAATGCCCCAGCTAAACACGAAGGAAGAAGCTACGGGAGACAACTCGACGTCAACTAACCCTGTCGACGTCGACCAAAATCTAGTCGACGTTGAGCACCCCGTACTCGATGTCAACAAAGAACCAGAGCGTCACCAGAAGTCGACTCCTCCAGTCGACTTCAACTAGTCACCACTCGACGTTGACCTAACTCCACCACCGCCGAAGAAGAAAACGTTGCCATTCCCGAAGAAATATTTGAAGGACCCAACGGAGAAAAAGTTCCAGCGTTTCGTGAAGATGCTTCAAGGGCTCAATGTCACTATTCCCTTCACCGAAGCTCTTCAAGAGATGTCATCATATGTCAAATTCCTGAAGGATATTCTGACCAAGAAGCGGTCGATGGTTGAGATCGCTAAGAAATGCATCAAGATGGAAATTCTAGAGAAAATGCCAGATCCAGGTAAGTTTGAAATCACTATTGGATTTGGTCAACCTAAATTCAATGCCTTGTGTGACTTTGGAGCCAACGTTAGTATCATGCCATTATCAATCTGGTCTAAAGTCAAGATCGGAGCCTTAGAGTGTTTGGATGCAAGATTATATATGGCGAACAACACTGTGGTCATCCCTACAAGCATGGTGGACGATGTACTGGTGCAAGTAGGTAAGTTCTTTTTCCCTACTGATTTCTTAGTTATTGATATGGCAGAGGACCCTGCTTGTCCCATCATTTTAGGAAGGCCCTTCTTAGCAACCGTGGATGCCAATATAAGTGTAAGGAAAGGAGTGCTCACATTCACCATCAACAACAAGGTAATTGATTATTTCTATAATAAAATTGAAAGGCATATAGGTACTATGGAGGTAAAATCGATTTCAAGGAGGTACATCACTTGCGGGGGGGCCTAAGGTAAGAACAATGACCACCGAAGAGTTGGAAAAGAGTGCTATAGAAGCCCAAGCAGAGGAAATCATGGCAATCCTGAACGAAGAGATAGAAAGTCCACTCGATGTCGACCAGGGTAAGTCGACGTCGACTAACATTTTGTCAGATTTTTTGCCATGTTCTAAGTATGGGGTCGACATCGACAACACTCACTTGACGTCCAGTGAACTACTTGATATCGACCAAAACTTCAAGCCCTCATCGACTTCTCTAGCATCAAGTGATCCACTAGAGGCAGAAACGTACTCGACATCGAGTAACCCTACTCAATGTCGACCAGAACCTCAGAAGCTAAACGATGAAGAATTTGCAAAGGTAGGCCGAGGTAAGGATATTTCTTCCCCTACTTCCATTAAAGATCTATCTATACATGGAAGAGGTTTGCCTTGGTATGTGCGTTTATGCAGGGTTTCCAATGATGACCCGAAGAAATACGAAGTAGGAGACAAGGTGTATGTCTCCAAATCAAAGAATGGAGTCTTATTCGAGGCCCAAGGCACGTGGGCCCTGCAGATGCCACCTTGAGTGAAAAAAGGAAGAAGTCGGCCTAACAACTATAAAATCTAGAGCTTGTAACAAAGACAAAAATTATTAGGGTTTTTAGATACTATCGATTTTGTTTTAAACATTATTTTGATTGCTTTTGTGGATTTTGTTTTTCTTCCTAGCGAAAATTGTAGGTACAAGAAGCTGCATAAGGTACTCAACGTCGACTAAAACTACTCGAAGTCGACCAAGTACATCGAGGAGAGCAGCTTGTGGTTGAGGAAAAGCCACCCTGAGGTTCCCACAAACTCGATGTCGAGTAAGCCTAGTCGACATGGACTAACTTACTCGAGAACAACTAACACTACATCGTCTTTCAACACTTGTTCCGAGCTTCTACACATATGTCTAGTGAGTCTTCTTTATTTACCCTTGTTTTTATACAGTGAGGACACTGTAATATTTAAGTACGGGTTGGGGGAAAGGCTTACTTTGTGCATATTCATACTTATTTCTTGAATTGTTCATACATGGTCACTTTGGATTTCATATTTATCTATGTGATTTACACTTATTTTCCAAAGTTTATTTTTATCACCCCCATTGAATTTTTTTTATTAGTGTCATGGAAGCTTTAATAGAACTCAAAGATACAAAATTGGATTCATTAGAGATATAGTATGAAATTGCCTAGTAAAGTGAAGTCATAATGAAGTGCATATTTTTATTGAAAACCATAAAACGAGGTAAATTTGAAGTTGCTTTTGACATTATGCATGATAAGAGAATGAAGGACTTTATTTTCCATACATTCTTACATATTCTAGCCTTACCTATGCTTATATGCATCTCAAAGCCATATTTGTGCCTTATTTCAAATTCGCTCCACATGATCTATATATTGCTCATTTCTTTACCTTACTACCCATCCGGGGAATATGTTGAGAAATTGATGTCATATTTCGGGACAATTCGAAGAAGCGAAATTCAAGCGGGAAAACCACTCAACGTCTACTACAGAGTCACTCGACGTCGAGAGGAGATTGGAACCAACACATCAAGTAGAAAAGAAGAGAAGTACATCACTCGACACATGTAGTTGACGTCGACCACCTTACTCAGCGTCGAGTAAAAACCTGGTCGACATCACCTTCAGAGATCGAGATCGAGTGAGGATTTGACCATAAGCCAAGATTTGGTCGAAGTCGAGTACACTTACTCGATATCAAGTAGAGCCCAGAGACGAATCCAAGTCGAGATCGAGGAGAAGTCCGATTGATGGATTACTTGCAAGAGAAGGCACAAGAGACCTATCAAGTTGAAAGAGACTTTATCCACACTAGTAATTCCCACTTTTACCTTAGGGGGAATTCAATTGTTTTATTATATTTATTTATCAATGTTTTTATCTTAGAAAAGAGATAGATAGAATTAGATAAAAGATAGAGTTGTTCTTTCCTTGGATAACAAGGGTTTAACACTATAGATAAAGCCCTAGAGACTGAGATTTAGGATAATTCAATCATCCAAGACACAAGCAATTGTGTTTCATTGAGTTAGGTAATTTCAAATATTTTGGAGAGCTTTGGCCGAGTATAGTGGGAGCGAAGAACGAGGCGTTTTGGCTTTGTTCGGTTGTAAGCTTCAGTTTGATTTAATGCAAGTAGTTTCTTTTATAATATTGATGTTTGTTACCATGGTGAAGAGCGAGTAGTCACCCAAATTCTAGGGTCGTGGTGAGCCCAAGAGTGGCCATATAAGGTATTTAACACGTGGCGAACGTCGTTGGCACTTTCTCCCTTTGTCAAATAGTAATAATATCCAAACTCAAACACAAAACCAATAGATTAGGCAATCGATCACTTGATAAACAAAATAACTACTAGTATAGCGATGAAGTCCGGTGTCGAACTCACAGGGAGAAGCGATTTCCTATTCAATAACTCTAAGCAAAGCCTCTTATGACAAAGCAAAGATTTGTAGAAAGTAACAAATATGTAAAAGTAACCAGATTTATGATCGTAAATAGATTGATATCGTAGTAGAAAGAACATTTCACTTGCAATTCTCTAACAATGGTTGGAATTCATGGTCCTCGGATTGATCTATTAATTATTCATATTTATAGGTCTACTTGACTAAAGTTGAGAGATCCGCAGATATTCACTCATCTTATTCAATATCACTAAAGAATAGCATTAAGGACTCAAGTAATCAAGACCAATTCGCACATTGACTCAATGCAATTAAGACGAATAGGCGCATACCGATCTCAGCCCTAATCGAATAAAGCTCTAACGTAACATTTATTATGTAACATTTCTAAAAAGTGATACCATAGACATCTATTGTAGCACCTTTTAACCTTTATTAAAAAAGTGTTACATTAGCATAAAATATGTTACAATTGAGGTAACATTATTTCAAATAATGTAACACTCTTGTATATGCAACAACTTTTTTATTCTATTGTAACATTATTTAAAATGATATTGAATTTAATTTTGAGGGAATTTGCTGATTTAGACCCGTTAGCATATTTGATTAGGTAGTTAGCCCCCTTAATTTTTTTATTAGGCGCATCAAACTCTTTTAATTTTTTTTTAGCCGCTGAAGACTTTTTTTTTCCTTCCTCCATCACTCTCTGGTGCGATTGTTGATGGGGTTTTGCCCAGATCTGGTGCGATTGGCGCCCCTCCTTGTTCGCCACATCAAAGGAGCGGGGCAAAGACAAGCCGCGGCTTCTCCTCCAGGTCGTAGCCAGCGAGGTCCCTGTCGTCAAGTTCCCAGGCGATCGCTGCATCCGGCTTAGAGGAAATCGAGATCTCGAGCTTTCTAGAATCGTCCGCGGCCACCGCCGAGGACAGGACAGACGCCGGCGGGCGCACGGCCTTCGGAGCTGTGAAATTCTCCGGCAGGCCGCGGATGTCGGCGTTCTGTAGGCTGACCCCAGCCGCCTTAACCGCCGCCCTCATCGCTCCTCCACCGCCCATTGATTTGATGCCGTCGAGATTTCGATTGAGATGAATCGAAACTGGATTGATGCCATTGAGATTTCGATTTGGGCCGGTGGTGGCTTGCAGCGTCGTAGGCGGATGAACATTGGTGTTGTGCGTGGTCTTCCTCGAGGTTGAAGGCGCGTGGAAGTGGCAAGTGGGCGCGTGGTCTTTTGTGGACTGTGCGTTGCTTCTTTTTGTTGCAGAAGGTGGCGTGATAGAGTGGTCTTCCCACCTAGCTTTTTCAAAAAAGATGTATTTCTTTTTTGTTAGTCTTGTGTGGGGTTGACCGGCTTGGAGTGTAGTGGGTATCATCTAGTGGTGATTTGAATGAGGTGGGGTTTCTTTTGTGAGGTATGTTTGATTCCATGTAGCAAGAGATTAGTGGATTAGTGGTGAGAGTAGTCTTAGGTTGTGAGGATCGTTTGTGGGGTATTTGTTTGATTTCATTTCATATTATCGTTTTCTCTCCGTTTCTTAATTTTTAGAATTGTCGTTTTCTGATTGTCAAAAAATCTATGTCTTTTGCGATGAAAATTTTAGTGGTCAATAAAATAGAAACCATTTCTTGTCATTATTAACTCCTGAGCTTTTGATTGTAAGATATCGTATTGCCTTTGTTTGATGACACTATTTTGATTCCACATTTCATACTTCAATGTCACCAATTTTATAAAAATATCATCACAAATGTGTCATCAATGTATAAAAGTCATCAATAAAATTGTCATCAATAAAAATAAAAAGATGTCATCAATGAAGTGTAACTACGTATTAAGCTCATATGTCATCAATTGTATAAAAATATCATCAACAAAGAATGTCATCACAAGTGTGTCATCACTTATCAATGAATAAAAAATAGAATCAATGAAAATATATCGATATACAATTTATTGAATTACAAAAGTGACATCAAACGATTTGATTAAAAAAGTCGCATCGAATAATTACATTCGAGTTACTTAAAAAAAGTGGCATCACATTAAAGAAACAATGTCATCAAAACACTACTTTAAAAAAATTTGGCATCACGGTAAAATAAATATCATCAAAAAAATTGACATAAAAAAGTGGGATCACAGTAAACAAAAAATGTCACCAAGTGTTAAAGAAAGTGTCATCCAATCATTTAATTAGAAAAGTGGCATCAAAGTGAAAATAAAAGATAATAAAATTTTGACATCAAAACGGTAAAATACGGCATCACTTAAAAAAAAAATTCAAATGAGTTGGTCAACGTTGACCAGTCAACGGTAACGTTGACCGGTCAATGGTTAAACAGTTGACCATTGACCATTCTACTATATTTGGATGGGATCTAGGGCAAAATTAATTAAATTAGTTTGGGGTCTAAGTACCACATCAAACATTCAAAAGAGCCTATCTAGCAAAATCAACCTTTAATTTTTTTGTATGTTTATGCCATTTTATTACTTTATTAAATTTAATTTAAATAAATTATATTCGAAGATCTTAGTTGCCTTTATTATTTTTGAGAGTTTCAATAATTGCATTATACATAAAAAAAACTTTAAAGAAGTTTTTGAAAACTTCTATCCATTTCTTGTATATACGGAGTTTTTTTGCGCCTAAAATTTTAGCGAAAATTTGTAAGTCCCTCCCATCACCTAGGCATAAATCTTTTATCCATTTTTCGACAAGCATCACTCTCTCGAGAAGCCTACAATCTAACCCTAGGGGTTCGTATGGGACGGAGTTAATAAACTGACTAAAATTATAAACAGGGTAAAATTTATAAACTGTTGATAAAAGTAGTTAAAAATTTATGAAAAAATATAAACTCCGTATGGGGCGAAAAACAGTTTATTTGTAAAAAGTGGAGTTTATTTGGTTTTTATTAGGGGTATTGTGGTACTTTCAAACCAAATAAGATAAAAAAGAAAGGATAAATTTGTAATTCTGGAAAAATAAGCTCCAAAATAAGCTAAATAAGCTGCTCCAACCGGCTTATATTTAAAACAATTAATATAACCTGTTTTTGACTTATTTTGCCTCCCATACCCCAATTAAACCGGCTTATAATTTCAACAGCTAAAAGTTCTTATTTTTAACCAGTTGAATCTATTTGCCATACACAGCCTAGATCTACCGCCTCCTTCCCCATTTGAGAGACAATCACTCTTTTCCGCAGATCTGATAGTTTGAGAGGGCGAGCTCCAATGGCCTCCTTTTTCCTTCTCTCAAACTGGGATGGTGCTCTCTTGCTCCATCAACCGACCTCGATGCCAGATCCTAGATCTCTTCTCTATCTTCCTTCGACCTCTAATGTCAGTCTCTCTGTCTCACCTGGTTCTCTTACTTCTCCCCTCATCTGTTACATATTGACCTAAGACAAAGAGCACAGCCCCAGCCCACCTTCCATGACCATCTCCCTCCTCTCGATCTCTCTCTGTGTCAACTCAAACATGTCGATTCACTGATTCCGAGCCAATCAAGGCTGAGACGGGTGCATGTCAAGAACCTATGAGCACAATTGTGACGGATCTCTAATCCAGCCTCGTCCTCCTTACTCTCTTCAATGACTTTTCTGTTCATCAACATCCACAATCCTAATTCCTCCCTATTGTGAATCCATCAACTAAGAAGGTAAATACCCTATTCCATGGTTTTGCTCTTCTTTTGGTTGAAATTGATTTGGTTTATTTTCTTGATTTAGGGTTGAAACTAGGTTAGGTTTCTTAATCCCTAAATGATAATTTCAGTGAAAGTATGAATTTAGGTGCAAAATTACAGAGGTCCTAATCAGCTCGTTTAGGGTTCTTGATTTCTAAATGTTAACACTAACTAAAAGATAAGGCTGAAATTGTTCCAAATCAATTTATGAACTAGTTTGATCAGGCTAAAATTCTTGTTGATGAATTATTAATTTATTATAATACTCGATTTATGCTCATATTGAGGCTCAAATTAGAGCATCAATTTATTGAATTTGTAGAGAGTAACATAAGAACATGTTTATCTGATGTTCTTGATTAGGGGAAATGTATCATTCTGATCCATTCAAAATTATTTTGGAATCACATTGAAGATTTCAGATTTGTCACCTACTATCCTATGGCCTCCTCTTTTTACATTCTATTTTGACCTATTTTTTTCCCTATGATTAATTTTGCTACCATGTATCGTTCTCTTTAAACGAAGGGTGGTGTTGAACTAGTTTGGCCAAACTAAGTTTGTGACCTTAAATCACCTAACTTCCTTAAAGTGACAACACCAACCTTGAATCTTGGGTGAGTTCTCGCAATCTATTTTTTTTAAATTCTAAAACTAATGGTCTTTGCATTGACATAGATGAGTTCTTAGTGAGTTGGCGTAAAATGTATTCAATTAGAGCAACCCCTCAAAAATAGAGTAAGAAGTATCTATGTGGATCTTTTTTTTGCTTTGAATTTCTTGCTAGTGGGACTTGCTTCTTGCTAGCTTTGAATTTCTTTTTCTCTCATTTTCTGCTTGATTTTAAATCACATTATGTTGGGGAATAATTGGCACCTTTCTTTAACTGCATGAAATTACTTTGAGGGCCCTTGTACTATGTGCTTGTATTAATATTCGATGCTCTTGTTTCCTAGCGTGAATCTACTATTGGCATCATCACCCTTGCTATGATGTGTGGCAACGATGATATATGCTCGCTTGGGTAAGTTTCCTTTTGTTTTCTTGGTATCACGTGGGTAAGTTTCAGCCTGTACTGTTTTATTCGTATCACTTGGTTCTAGCTCACTTCATGGTCAAAACTTAAGTTAGACATTTCAAGTATGTTACAATCAAGAGCATTCAGTTTTTCCTTATCCTTGTATTTTGATATGATCCTCATTTAACATATGCAATACTGAATTTAGAGGACAATTTGGAGGCAATCTAATACATTAATTGTTGGATGCTTATAATGAATGCATAAACTTTTCCACGGTATTGCAATCCATTGGAAATATTTATGAGCTCAGGCCACAAATTTCACATTACCCCTCCTGGTTGGAATTTATTAACATGGAAACCTCTTCTTTTTGTGTGTGTGTGTTTATTAGCTTTATGTTTATTCTTATTCTTGCTCTTTTGAACTGCAACCAATTGATTTTGAGCAGTTGTTCAAGAATGAGACTACAAAGTTGAAGGCTGGTAATTCTTCTAACAGACAAAAACATCAATATTTGCGCCAATTCAAAGAGGTTGTTTGGGTAATCTTTCTGTGGTTATAGAGTTCATATATAGTCGACAGTTGTAGGCTTGTAGCGTGAAGCCCTTACATCTTAAACGGTTTATTAACTCATTATCTTCTATTTTTGGTCAACTCTTTTTTGTTGTTTCTTTTCTGGTCAAATTTTTGCTCAACTCTATTGAAAGAATCTGGTTGCAGTAGTGCCTAAACTGCAAGTCAATTCTAAGCCTTGCCCAGTAGCACCTTGTAAATGCTCTATTTTAGGTACCTGGCTAACCTATGTTTCTGAACATGTTCACTTTTTACTCATGGTTATTCCCTGGCAAATAAAAAAAATACAGCCTATTATGTATTCCTCTCGTGGACATTTTGTCATGCTTCGATGTTCATACTTGCCAGGTTGTTGAGGAACACTGATACGAGATAGAGTGGTATATGATGCGCTGTTGCTGGTCAACATTGAGGAGCAGCAGTGTTTGACAAGAGAAACTATATATGGCCAATGTTGTGGAAGCTGATGATTAACAATTCCCAATGGTAAGACACTTGTTCTTTTTTATTCTCGCTTATGAAGAAGCTCATGTATCATCTCCTTTTGACATGGGCCAAGAAATATTGAATGGTGATGTAAGCGGAGGTTTCCGAGGAATCCAAATAACCTCCGGTTTGTTTCGGCAAAGATATTAAATGCCAAATTATAATTAATACGGAGCATGTTATATAATTTGCATATTGGCAAAAATATTAAATGGAAAATTGTAATCAAGTTCATGAAATGCTATTTCGGAATTTACATGTCAAGCTTGGAGGTGTTAAACTAGTACGTGGTGGTTCGGATTTCATAAAGTTGAACTTCATGAATTTCTCATCGTTTTGCTTGTTTTTTTTGTTTGTTTGTTTGTCATTTTAAGTAGACTAATTTAATCGATTCTTGCATATGCAAAAGTGTTGGTAGGAGGAAATCGAGAATTGCAATAAAATATAAATAAAGTACAGCAAACCAGATTTCGTCCCTTGCAAATGATTACAAGACTTCCTCCCGATGCAGTAGTGGTAAGTCAGGATCGATCCACGAGGAAGCTGGTCAGCGGATCCTAGGCAGTGGTGGAATCTCACGGAAAGAAGTCGACTTACGGGTTGCTCGATCTTGACTAGGGTTAGTTGATAGAAGATCGGACAAGTCGAACAAAGCAGCAGCTGGCTCCCGGTTTTGGTCGATATCGAGCAGAGGCTACTCGATATCGAGTAAACCTTCGTCGACGTCGGGTTCCGGGATTCAGACACAGAAGCAACAACAGTCTCTTTGACCGAAGATCAGTAGTCGATATCGACTAAAACTAGTCGATATCGAGAAGGACAGAAAACTTAAAGCGAACAAAAGTAAAGAACAAGACTTGCAGGATTTCGAAATAAACTATGTGTGTGAAAACTTCCAAGCTTGGGGTTTGCAACGACAATAACCAAGCATGCATAAGGCAAGAATAAAACAGATAATCATGTAAATTGCATCGAAGGACCATGCTGTCGCCTTTTCCAACAATTAGACAACTCTTTCAAGAAACCCTAATTGTATCTACTGATTTTATGTTTACAATCCAAGTTGTTAGCATGGACCTCCATTAGATGGGTAATAAACATATAATAAGTAGTAGATGCTCAAACATGATAAAAGTCGGATCTTTACCTCAAACACACATTGCTATCGTCGGGCTTGCCCCAACCCTAGAAGTGAGTGGACTATTCGCGCCTCATCGCAATTGCAGACATTGATTGAAAAGAAATAAATTACATTCTATATTCAAAGTCTTTACAATCCCGGCCCTCCAACTTTCGTTGAATGCCAAAACTCTAAAACCTTTGAACTCCTAAACGTCTCTGTGGAACTACTTCTCTAGCTTGTGAATTGAATGAATAAAAACTCAACCCCATTGGCTTTATTTATAGGGCGCTTAATCCTTGTTAATCAAGGAAAGCAATCTATATCTATATCTAATGATAAAACTTAAATAATGGATAAAACATTAATGCTAAAAGGGAATATCTAAAATCTCTTTATCTTCTTTGTCATAGATAGAAAATCTTTCCTCCATGGATAAATCCTTGATAGTCTTGATAAAACTTGGATAGAACTTGATAAACTCGGACATCTCGCGACCCAACAGCCCAAGTCATGATCGGATAGGCCCAGCAGCGTCGCGGCCCAGAAAAGCGGTACTCGATATCGAGTAATTTCCTCGATATCGAGGAAAGGTGTGTGTCGACTGGGCTTCAGTGCTTGCTCGAGTTGCTGGTCCTCGACTTGGCTCGGGTATGCGCATCTGGTGTTGTCGATATCGAGTAACGTACTCGATATCGAGGAGATTGGCTGTCGACTTTTGGCTCGTTCGTCGGATTGACACATATGACAATGCGTTGGAAAGCTCTTTTCGAGGGCTACAACTCTCATGAAGACATCAAAGCTTGATTCAGAATGATGAATACCGAAAAATGGTCTTTTCACCAGCTGCACAATACTTAGCTTCTTCATGACTTTTCCTTTAAGCTCCAAAGTGTGTTGATTTCTGCGAAATATAACAAAAACTTGTGTAGACCTCCATATATTGCAAATAAACATATACTACACATATTTTATATTATTTTAACCCAAATGTATGAAATGTATGCAAAAAACGATATAAAAGTAGATGTGAAACATGACGAATTAGGCTCACAACAAAAAGCATACTCATGCTATATTTTTTCTCTTTCTTGAATTGATGATACAACAATATGGGCAATGAGCCCAAAAGATTTACTCATTCATTTAACTAGTTGTGTTTTCTTAGTAAAGTTAAACATATGAGATCCCTAAAACTGGACTCTCTATGCTTGTTTAACGATATTTTCATAGTCTTTCATCTTAGTCCACATCATTTCAAAATTGAAGGGTTGCAATTTGATGGCATTTAACTATTTGAAATTGTGTTAAATGACTTAGATTTTTAGTTATTGTTAACTATATTATAAATGGATTGCTGACCTTATTTGAATATTCTCACAAATTAGTGTCTTTTTATTCAATTGGATTAGTTATTTTCATAGCATTTCTTTGTGTTATTATATTTTTGTTCTTGCACTTTGGTTGCGTTAGAGTTACAAAGGAGACTAGTTTAATTAGCAAACATGGCTTACGTTCTTCCCTACCTACCATTTGTATTGTATGCAGTCAGCGGAAGTAGTTACGATTCGATTCCTCTTCATCAGACCTTGCTCATACAAAGACTACAAACATCTGAAGTCCCTTATAGTTGAACTCGAACATTTGGTGTAACAATTAAAATTGTTTGAAGAACCAATTTTGTACGGCTTTCATTGTGTAATGGTCAAATGGAGTATTGTATTTGATGTTTCTGCTTATTTTTTTTGTCATTTTGAAAGACAGTTTCAAATTTATACACATGAATTGTAACAAATTTAATTGAAATGGAATACTTTGAATTAATAGTAACAGTGTTATTTAAATGTAACACTATTATTTAGATGTAACAAATTTGATTAAAGGTAACAAATTCTATGAAGGTAACATTTATTCTACTAATGTAACATTTTATTCAAAAGTAATAGTTTTGGTATCAAATGTAACATATAGTCTCATTAATCAACCAATGTTACATTAGCTAATAGAAACTGTTACATTAGGTCAAATGCAACAGCCGCAAATGTAATCCTCAAAAAGTGTTACCTTTTCCTCTAATGTAACATATTTGAGGTGTAGTGTAATAAATTTGAGTGTTACATTAGGCCATTATATGTAGTAGTGAAATGTGTATCTCTCACTCTCATGTGTTTAGGCTTCAAGCACACACTCACCTCAATTCCATATACAAGCATCAACTCAAATATTGACATTTATATCACAAAATCTCCACCGGATACGTCAATGCAAAAATAAGGACATTAAGAGGACTTTCGCTCAATGGAAACCTTCATATAAGATTCTATTCGGTGGGGTTGTAATGGGGCTTGACAGAAACATAAGGGCAAGGAATTATATTTGGTCATGTGGTGCAACAAATTCCGGGAAAACAAGATTCCAAAACTCCCAACATAACACAAACCAACTGAATAACATCGAGCTCACAAATGCACAACATCTCTCAATATCATCATCAAAACTCCAAAATCATCTCATAATCATCATATCATCATCTGACATATCATGAAATCTATAACATCTCGTGATAGAGCTCGAAAGGTCCAGGCTTGTGAACCTACATAAGGACCACAATCTCTGGGAAGACAACAAATTCACTTATGACCTTTCAACAAGAGCTTCACAAGACTTCACCGTTCACATATGAAAACGACTAAACATCCAAACATATAGTTATATAAAGCAAAACCCAACGAATTAAAATAACGAAAATATGCTAGGGACGTATTTAGTCCAAAAAGATAGGAATGTAAAACTCAAAACCAATCAGTATCGTATGCAATTAACCCAGACTATCCAAAGGCAACACCATGCTCAAGTAGCACCACCGGTTGGGCAACCCCGCTGCTCACCACTTGCATCTGCAACTGTACCATTGTACAGTTTCAAAATCAACAAACAAAACAACCCGGAGTTAGCTATTGGAATCACAAGAACATACAAGGGGGGCTAGGACCCACACCAAAAACGCTATATAACATCTAGCAATTAGTTTACCGCCTATATCATCCTTGAGAAGCTAATGGCGTGAGAATAATGGAAGTTGATAGCAAGTCAAAGTCATCACCATTCATCATATGATTACAAAAAGGAAAAATATATACTATATATGTAATGAAATACAGTAACATAAAAGGGGAATGAGACCCCCAATGATAAGGCTAAAGGCTCAAATTGACAATACTCAATGATAAATGCATAGGAAAAGTAAATCACACAAGAAAAGCAAAAGGAATATAGATGTATCACTTATAAGGCAAAAAATATCTCACTGGGACAAATTTTTATCGAATTTCAAGCATACTCTCAAATTTAGATCATACATGTTCAATTACATATGCCTAATCATATTTCACATAAAATCCAATTTTCATGATAAGATCAAATCATTCCAGAATTCCATGTGATTTATAAGATCATGCCAGCATAAAGTCAAAATAGGAAAAACTCAAATTAGATGGAAATCTTTGATAACACAATATGCAAAACAACAAACAAGACTCACTTTTTTTCTTCAATTTTTCGACATTTTAACTTTTTTTTTTCTTTTCATTTTTGACATTTTCTATAACATAAAAGAAATAACATAAAGGAAATAACAAAAATTCAAAAACAGAAATTTAAACATGAACTAACCTAACTAATTCACTTCACTTCCCCCCCACACACACTTACATGTTGCATTGTCCTCAATGCATAAAAACACAAAAAGGAACAATGAAAAAAAATTAAATAAAGGGTTTGAAAGAAGCAAATGACTAATCAATTACGGTGAAGGCGGGGTCTGGTGTCTAGATCGCTGATTGATGTCCTGAAGGGCAATCAATATCGTGTTCTGAAGACTAGAGAGCTTCTCCGAAAGACTAGCGAGCTTGTCAGCAATGCTCGCCGTAAAATCAGCAAATCGACACTCAAGATCATCCAAAGTAACATATATAGGCTGGGCGTCATCTTCAGCAACTTCTTCTCTCACTATTACCTCTTCTTCTGTAATCTCAGCAGGTTCATCATCAATGGCCTCATCATCCGTGGCCGCATCAGCAACAACAGACCAACGTCTCTCTAAACTATGCTCATCCGGATCCAATGGAAACTTGTGGTGATAGAGACTAAAATCTGACATCCTCAGGCAATATGGTAGTTCCGCTGGTAGATAATTATGATGCTCCTCTGCTGGTCCCGACTTCCATTTGAAACACCAGGTTTCATCCAGACGCTGGGCCTATTCAGTCACGCCCCACCATTCCAGGCTGGCAAGATTGTAAACTTTCTTTCAATCGAGAGGTTGTAAATCATTAAGACAAACACCCACTCGACGAGCAATCAGCGATATCAAACCTCCGAAAACAATAAGGCGTTCAGGCCTCACATGAGTAGTTCTAGTCACCTCCATACAGTTTCACAAAAATAGCTGAACCCAGTAAGGGATATGCACCCCCTCCGGAGTCAAGCAACAAATATAGCTCCAGGCTTTGATGTCCACTAAAATAGCCATGTTGAAATGCACATTTTAGCTCCATGTTCTATATACTTTGCATATTTCGGGCCGGGAATATGTTGAATTTATGTAATATATGCTTATTTGCAAGAAATAGAGGTCTACATAAGTTTTGGTTTAATATTACAGAATTTGGAGCCATTCCGGGACAAAACCAAGAGAAGAAAGCTGAAGCCGAGTGTTACTCGATATCGAGCAATTCTCCTCGATATCGACAAAACTGTGCACCTAAGCCTGGTCGAGGAGGAGCTGATCGAGGAACTGAAGACGAAGCCAACTAGAGTTCAGAACCTTACTCGATATCGAGTAAACTTACTCGATATCGACCAAGACTTGAAGCCACACCTGGACTCGAGGAAGCAGCACCTAATTGAGAAGTCGAAGAGCAAGATAACTCGAGGAGTTTTTACTCGATATCGACAAAACTACTCGATGTCGAGTAAACCAGCAGCACATGTCCGAGCCAGTTCCGAGAAGAAGTTACTCGAGCAAGCCGACAAACCCGAAGTCGACGACAGTTCTCCTCGATATCGAGGAAATTCCTCAATGTCGAGTAAAAAGTTCCTGGGCCGCGACGCTGTTGGGCCTGTCCGAGTCGAGCTGGATTGTTTGGGCTTACTTGGGAGTGAAGGAGTCCGAGTCTATCTATCAAGTCTATCAAGGATTTATCCAAGAGAGAAGATTATTCACCTATGACAAGAGATATTTAGATATTTAGATATTTCCCTTTTGATTTAATGTTTTATCTTTATTTTCATTCTATCTTTAGGAAGTAGATATAGATTGCTTTCCTTGAGTAGCAAGGATTAAGCCCTATAAATAAAGCCCATAGGGCTGATTTTCTATTCAATTCAATTTCAGAGACACAGTTCCACATAGAGTTTTAGGAGTTCAAAGGTTTTAGGGTTTTGGCACTCTACGAAAGTTGAGTGCCGGGATTGTAAAGACTTTGAATATAGTTTATGCAAGTTATTTCTTTTAAATCAATGTATGCGATTGCGATGAGGCGCGAGTAGTCCACCTACTTCTAGGGTTGGGGTGAGCCCAACGAGAGCCATGTTGGTGGATTAGCGATTTTAAAAGGAAGTATTTTATCGTTATTTTATTCTATTCCCTATATGCTTCATCTTTGATTGAGAAATTGAAGAATCATGTTGTGAAACTTGGGTAGTAATTAAGATTTTTATTCGAAAGATTATAAATTCTGATTATGAAAAGGAATAGAAACAATTAGGGTTATTTATCGTGAGATTTATATTCTTACTTGTCGGATTAGGTGAAAGCCTTCTCCTTTATCAATAAAATCACCGCCTTTTATGATTTATATTCCGCTTTCATGGTAATCGTTGTCGCAAACCCTAATCTTGGAAGTTCTCTTTAATCCATCGGTTAAGATTCAAAATTTGCTTGTTTTTACTTTCTGCTTTTCCTCGATATCGACCAATCCTGGTCGACATCGACTACTGACCTTCGATCGTCTAGATCGCCGTAGCTTCTGAACTGCAGGAACTCGACCAAGGCTTCCTCGACGTCGACATATTTTACTCGATATCAAGTAAAACTCCTCGATATCGACAACATCTATTGACTGCTGCTGCTTGCTTCGACTTGTCCGATCTTCTATCGACTAAACCCTAGTCGAGATCGGGTAATCTGTAAGTCGATTTCTGCCGTGAGATTCCTCCGCTGCCTAGGATCAGCTGACCAACTTCCTCGTGGATCGAACCTGACTTTCTCTTGCTATATCGGGAGGGAGTCTTGAACATTATTTGCTGGGATCCAATCGGTTTGCTTTACTTTATTCATATTTTATTCGCATTCTCGATTTCCTCTCTCAACAAATTGGCGCCGTTGCCGGGGAAGCTATCATTCGCGCCTTAGGTAGTTAAATTTCACGTTTTGCTTTGAGTTACTTCACTGGTGTATGCGTCGTTCTGGTCAACCACTTGAGTTTGACGCCTTAGACGAACCGGAACGCCTTATACACATCCACGCTAAACTAAAAAGAGCCATGGCGGCCGCGGAAACACAAGAACAGCTGATTGAGAGGCTTCAGAGGGAATTAGCCGCCAAAGATACTGCTCTCACCACTGAGAGAGCAGGCAGGGAACAGGAAGTTGCGCGAAAGAGGCAATTGGAAGATGAGCTTGCCCAATACCCTACCACTACAGAGGATTACATGCACCCGACTCTCGTCGTGCCTGAATCGGCTATTCTAATCCCTGAAAATAACTATGAAATTCGCACTAACTTCCTTATTGAACTAGAAAATAATGCTTTTCATGTAAGATTTAATGAATGCCCTCTTGAACATATTACCAACTTTTCTGACATGTGTCGTACTCTTGCTGAAGGTACTACTTTGGAGTATGTCAAGATGAAGGCTTTTCATTGGTCTCTCGCTGGTCCTGCATTGAAGTGGCTTGAAGGACTGAAACCACGATCCCTCACAACGTGGGCTCAAGTAGAGCAAGAATTTCTCAACAAATTCTTTCCTCCTGCCAAGACAGCACTCCTCCGCCAGAAGATTACAGCTTTCAAACAGAAGCCTGGGGAGCCGCTGGCAAAAGCATGGGAACGATATAAGGAACTCCTGCGATCTTGCCCTACACATGGACAACCACCCTATGTCATTCAAGAGATCTTCTTCAATTATCTTGACCAGACCACTAAGGATAGGATAAATCAGTATACTTGATATGAGTATCTGACAATGACACCAGCTGACGCATGGGGTGTACTCGACAAGCTCACCAACTACGATAATAAATATGGGGCTTCAACAAACTATGATGACGATACTTATGCCAGGCCAGCCCCATCCATGCCCCTCTATGAGCCTTCCAAGGAGATTGACCCAGATGTCAAGGAGCAGTACTACAGAGATCAGAATCGCAAGCTCCTCAAGCAAGTCAAGTATCTTTCTGTCAACCAGCCCTGCATCGAATGCGGATCACAGCGGCACACCACTACTGAGTGCCCACACACAGAGCATGTCAGGATGGCAGAAAACCACGAAGAGGTAGCTTATGCAGGGAGTCCCAATCGCTATATGGGGGACCAAAGGTTTCAGCAACCACAATGGAACCAAGGTGCCCTAAGAACCCCCCACCATACAGAGCTCCAGGACATCCAGAAAGAGATCAACGGAAGGATGATCTATAGATGATCCTTGATGAGATGCGCCGAAATCATGCACAACAGCAACAATCTACAAGCGCCATCAATAATCAGCTCCAGAATTTCAACACAAGATTTGGAGAGCTGGATATCTAGAAGAGGAGCATAGAGACCCAGATGGGTCAATTCGCAATACAAATCCCACGACCGACCGGGCAACTCCCTGGGCAAACAGAACCAAAACCTAAGGGGAAGACCGGACACATCGCAGTTGTAAAGCTAAGGACCGGGCAACAATTACGCGAGCCAGAGGTCAGAAAGCACCAGAAAAAAGCAGAGCAGCAACTCGAAAACGAGCAGCAGTAACTCGATGTCGACCAACATTTGGTCGATATCGACAAGCCACAACTCGACATGGAGGAGAATCCAAGCCCAGACTCGACTGCACAGCACAACAACTCGAAATCGACAACTGTCGTCGATATCGAGCAAACCCTTGTCGATGTCGAGGAAAAAGTGGTCGATGTCGAGGACTCTGCAACACCTCCGATATCTGTTCTGGCTCCGAAGCAGAAAAAGACACTACCTTTCCCTTCCAAGGCGCTAAAAGATCCCACTGCAGGTAGGTTCAAACGTTTTGTTAATATGCTTCAAGAACTAAATGTCTCTATTCCTTTTATAGAAGCTCTGCAAGAGATGCCTGCTTATGTCAAATTCCTCAAGGAGATCCTGAGCAACAAGCGATCCATCTCAGAATTCGCCAGCGAATGCAAAGTGCTCCACTTCCCTGAGAAGAGACCTGACCTTGGTAAGTTTTCTATTACTGTGGGATTTGGACAATATAAATATGAGTCCTTGTGTGATCTAGGAGCAAGTGTGAGCATCATGCCCTTATCAATCTGGCGAAAGGTGAAGATAGGGTCTATAGAGCCTGTGGATGCCAAACTATACATGGCAAACAATACAGTGGTCATCCCTACAGGTATGGTTGAGAATGTCCCTGTCCAGGTTGGTAAGTTCTTTATTCCCACTGATTTCCTTATTATAGATTGTGCTAAAGATCCTACTAGCCCTATTATTCTTGGTAGACCATTCCTAGCTATTGCAGATGCCAATTCAAGATTAGCGTCAAACAATGATTGCTCACCTTCACAATAGGCGATGAGGTCTTAGATTTCTCTTTTGGCCCTGCAAAAGAAGAAATTTCATGGCTGGAGGTGAAGAGCATCAGCAACCACGGGATCAAGCAAACAACGGAAGAAGGCACCAAAATTCTGCTCGACATCGACAAAAGCTCCTCGATGTCGACCAAAGTGTTACTCGATGTCGACCAATCTTCCTCGACATCGACTTCCCCTGCTGAGCAACAGACTTGCCAAGAGCCTAAGTATGGGGTCCCTGTACTCGACGTCGACCAAATTTACTCGGCATCGACCAACCCTAAGCCCGAAGATTTCTGTTTTGGGCCCGAAAAGGTAAGTTCAGGTATGAGTTCTACTCCTCCTCAGTCCATTAAGAAATTTATAAATAATTTAAGAGGAGGTAAGGCCCCGTGGCAAGAGAATCTGCGGAGAATGAGAGCTGGAAAGAAAAGGAAAGGAGAAAATGGAGACTATGCAAGCAACCACCTATCAGCTGAGCTTGCATACTACAATCAGGACCTAGATGATCCAGGAGAAGGGCCAAGCACAAAAGGAGCCCACATTGACTGCACTTAAAGCACAAGCGGAGAAGTCGGCCTAGCGACTCTAAAATCTAGAGCATGTATATAAAACTTTTTGAATTTTTGGACTTTGAAACTTTTGGTTTTGGTTTTGTTTGTTTTTGTTTTGAAATACTTCATGTGAAATCTTGTTTTCAGGATAAACTAACAAATTTGCAGGTCGAAGAAAATTGGGGTCGACCAAACCTTGTCGATATCGACTACAATTTAGTCGATATGGGCTCCTAAGGTGGAAATCGGCAAAGGGAGAGGAGAAGCAGCTAGTCAATTTTCGACCAACATTACTCGATATCGAGTAAGTTGGTCGATATCGACCAAAATTTCCCCGACATCGACTAAGACAGTACTCGACAGGCTCTGTTTTACTTTCCTCTACGCATTATTCGGCGAGTTTCTTCCTTTACTCTTGTTTTTATTTGATTTTATACAGTGGGGACACTGTATATTTTAAGTATGGGGTGGGGGAAGAGCTCATTATCATTATTATATACTTTATTCTTGCTTTTGGTTTAACATGGTGAATTTTGAGTAAATTTTAAATTTTTGTGCATAATTGCTAAACTCAAAATTCTATGAGACATCTCCCAATGCTTGTAAATTGTTCAAAGAAATAGTGTCATGGAAGCTAATGTTTAACTCGACGATACAAAATTGGATTCATTAGAGATATAGCATGAAATTGCCTAGTAAAGGGAAGTCACAATGAACTGCATAATTTCATGAAAACCATAGAAGGAGGTGAAATTTGAAGTTGCTTTTGACATATTGCATGATAAGAGGATGGAGGACTTTATATTTCCATATAATGCTCATATGTTTATATTCCTAGCCATACCTATGCTTATGCATTACACAAATCCATACTATGCCTTATTTCATACATTGCTCCACATGTTCTAAAATATTGCCATTCTTTACCTTATTTCCTATCCGGGGATTATGTTGAGAATGATGTTACATTATGGAGATGTTATATGGTGACTGTGTTGTTGTTATCCTCATATTTGGAGTTTGGTAGGGAATTGTTTGAAATATATGGAAAATTTAATGAGTGAAAGAAAATCCGATCAAAGATCGACCCTGCTCGCTAAGATAATAGTTTGGCGAGATGGGACACCAGGTGAGGAGTCCAAAGCACTAAGTATCCGGGGCCATTCATGACACCCATGTTTGCGACTCGTGAGAAGGCAGTGCTGAGGTCATAGAGGTAAAAACATTATTATTGAGAAAAGCAATATGAAAGGTGACGAATCGTATGGAAAAGAAATGTGGAAATTAAGTTTGGAAAGTACTCCATTTCCCCGGATTATTAGCACCACATTTCCAAAAATTGCCCACCTTTAGCTTTTTACCAATCTACTCCTTATTGAGCTTAATTAAAGTTCTCTTGATTATTAATGCTTTGTCACTTACGAATGTTTTGCATAACCCTCCTTTTATGAGTAGATGTTGCTTTTTATTGCACATGCATGGATTTGTGACACAAGTACCTTTTCGATGATGGTAATTGACTGCAGGGTTATATATAAGAATGAATCTAATATGTTGAGAGTTTTAAATTCTTCCCCTGAATGACCATCCAAGTTATTGCTTGGGGAGAAGGAAGCTTAAGTATGGGGTGATTTGATGTCCACTAAAATAGCCATCTTAAAATGCACATTTTAGCTCCATATTCTATATACTTTGCATATTTCGGGCTGGGAATACGTTGAATTTATGTAATATATGCTTATTTGCAAGAAATAGAGGTCTACATAAGTTTTGGTTTAATATTACAGAATTTGGAGCCGTTTCGGGACAAAACCAAGAGAAGAAAGCTGAAGCCGAGTGTTACTCGATATCGAGCAATTCTCCTCGATATCGACTAAAGTGTGCACCCAAGCCTGGTCGAGGAGGAGCTGATCGAGGAACTGAAGACTAAGCCAACTCGAGTTCAGAACCTTACTCGATATCGAGTAAACTTACTCGATATCGACCAAGACTTGAAGCCACACCTGGACTCGAGGAAGCAGCACCGCAGCACCTGATCGAGAAGCCGAAGAGCAAGACAACTCGAGGAGTTTTTACTCGATATCGACAAAACTACTCGATGTCGAGTAAACCAGCAGCACATGTCCCAGCCAGTTCCGAGAAGAAGTTACTCGAGCAAGCCGACAAACCCGAAGTCGATGACAGTTCTCCTCGATATCGAGGAAATTCCTCGATGTCGAGTAAAAATTTCCTGGGCCGCGACGCTGTTGGGCCTGTCCGAGTCGAGCTGGATTGTTTGGGCTTACTTGGGAGCGAAGGAGTCCGAGTCTATCTATCAAGTCTATCAAGGATTTATCCAAGAGAGAAGATTATTCACCTATGACAAGAGATATTTAGATATTTAGATATTTCCCTTTTTGTTTAATGTTTTATCTTTATTTTAATTCTATCTTTAGGAAGTAGATATAGATTGCTTTCCTTGAGTAGCAAGGATTAAGCCCTATAAATAAAGCCCATAGGGCTGATTTTCTATTCAATTAAATTTCAGAGACACAGTTCCACATAGAGTTTTAGGAGTTCAAAGGTTTTAGGGTTTTGGCATTCTACGAAAGTTGAGTGCCTGGATTGTAAAGACTTTGAATATAGTTTATGCAAGTTATTTCTTTTAAATCAATGTTTGCGATTGCGATGTGGCGCGAGTAGTCCACCTACTTCTAGGGTTGGGGTGAGCCCAACGAGAGCCATGTTGGTGGATTAGCGATTGTAAAAGGAGGTATTTTATCGTTATTTTATTCTATTCCCTATATGCTTCATCTTTGATTGAGAAATTGAAGAACTCATGTTGTGAAACTTGGGTAGTAATTAGGATTTTTATTCGAAAGATTATAAATTCTGATTATGAAAAGGAATAGAAACAATCAGGGTTATTTATCGCGAGATTTATATTCCTACTTGTCGGATTAGGTGAAAGCCTTCTCCTTTATCGATAAAATCACCGCCTTTTATGATTTATATTCCGCTTTCATGATAATCGTTGTCGCAATCCCTAATCTTGGAAGTTCTCTTTAATCCATCGGTTATGATTCAAAATTTGCTTGTTTTTACTTTCTGCTTTTCCTCGATATCGACCAATCCTGGTCGACATTGACTACTGACCTTCGATCGTCTAGAACGCCGTACCTTCTAAACTGCAGGAACTCGACCAAGGCTTCCTCGACGTCGACATATTTTACTCGATATCGAGTAAAACTCCTCGATATCGACAACATCCAGTTACTGCTGCTGCTTGCTTTGACTTGTCCGATCTTCTGTCGACTAAACCCTAGTCGAGATCGGGTAATCTGTAAGTCGATTTCTACCATGAGATTCCTCCGCTGCCTAGGATCCGCAGACCAGCTTCCTCGTGGATCGAACCTGACTTTCTCTTGCTACATCGGGAGGAAGTCTTGAACATTATTTGTTGGGATCCAATCGGTTTGCTTTACTTTATTCATATTTTATTCGCATTCTCGATTTCCTCTCTCAACAGGCTCTAATAGTAACAATGGAATAATTCTCCACACCCAAGAAAGACTTACAGAGTACCAAATAGCACAACCTCAATGCAGGATGAGCAATCGTGGATGCACAGTGTTGTCGGCTCATCTCAAAGAACTGATATGTAGCCTCCTTCCACATATAAAGAGGATATGGAGCAGCCAACTTGTCCCCAAATTTGGCGTCAGCAGGTTTTTTTGTAACACCAAAAGCTTGTGTAATGAGATCCTTAGTTACCAAGAACTTACGATTCCTGAGCTGAAAATGAATCTCCATATCAGAACGATAATTCAGGGTAGCCAAGAACTCTCTCACTAATGCCCGATAGGTATAATCCGACACATCCAAGAAATCACTCAATCCCCCCTCTCTAAGGAGTCGATGAACGTCCTCAAATAGTCCTAATTTCTTCAACGTCGGGGAGTGAAAGAATAGGGTTGATTCATACTCCCTCTTTTCAAGCTAGAGCCAACGATCCTCTTCTTCCCAAGATAGAAAATGACCAAAAGACGGGCTCGCTTTAGGGACGGCGGGTGCCGTGTTTGGGGCTGCGGGCGCCGTGTACACAGAACCTCAAATTTGAGTGAAAACATAGGAAAACCGACGTCACACTCCTCCAAACTTGAAACTTTCACGAAAAACTTGGTTTAAGAGGATTCTTAGGTGATAGGAAGGGGAATGGTATGGGAAACGTTGAATTTTGTGGATGTAGGGTAATGATGGAAAATGGTTTGGTGGACGGAATCAATTGAAACACAAGGCTTTAGGTTTTTGGAATGGATTCAAGTAGGCTTTTGGGTTTTGTAAATTCTTGAGCTAGCTTGGTTGATTCAAAATAGGGAGTATCAATATATGGTGAGTTGGCGTGAAAAATCTATCAAAAAGAAAAATAGAAAACATTAGAACTAGATATAATAGAAATAGAAAAAATAGAAAATCTAATCCTAGGAAATAAAGAAACTGACCTAAAATAGATTAAAAAAACAATCTAATCCTAAGATAGATGGAAAATAAGTAAAAGATAAAATAAACTAACCTAAGATAAAAATAATCTAAACCTAAAAATAGATAGAAAATAATCTAATCCTATAATAAAATAAAAAGAAAATAATTCTAATCCTAAAAGAAAATAAATAAAACTAACATAAAATGAAAATAACCAAATATAAAAAGATAGAAAACTTCTCTTCCAATTTTACAAAAATCTGGATTCGTCAGGCGGACAGAGGGCGGCGGGCGCCGTATGACAGGCGGCGGGCACCATGTCCACAGAATGTGACTCCGCACTCCAAATCAACAAAACTCAACTCCAACACAGGTTTTAACTTATCGTAGCTTCCGAAATTCAACGACACGATTGATCCTACTTTATTGAATTGAAAACTAATTGCAAATTACAAATAATACTACCTAACTAACTTGGATTGCCTCCCAAGAAGTGCCTTTGTTTCTCGTCTTTGGCTCGACGTGATGCATTTCTTGATCAAGTTATTCCATCAAGATCCTCCACACCTGTGATTTTTCAAGACAAAAGAGGGAACATTAGGAACTTCTCCAACATATCTATCAATTGCATCCATCGATTCCTTCTTGAAATGAGTTACTCCTAGAGGTTGTCCTGCGATTGCAAAAACCTCGACTTTGTTAGGAGTCGATTTCCCATAGGGAATAGCAATAGAATCATTTGAATTAGACACATTGTCATGTGACTTAAACAAATTTTCAATTTTAGATTCAGTTTCAACAGAAGCATCTAACAAACCATTTGATTCATTCTTTTGTGATTACTTTCATTAGAGTGAAGAATATCTACAGAATCATTGGCAGAAGAAACAATTGGCTCAAATATAGAAAACTCAATATTTCTACCATCGAATTTCATAGTTAGTAAACCTTCAAAATAATCAATCTTAGTCTTGGCCGTTCGCAAGAATGGCTTTCCCAAGATAATTGGGGTTTCAGGCGTACCTTGTTCCATGTCTGGAATGAAGAAATCAGATGGAAATACCAATTCATTTACCTTTATCAAAACATCCTCAACAACTACTCTAGGCTTAATCTAGAATAATCAGCGAGTTGTATAGTAACACCAGATTCAGATAATGCATTGAGACCCAAAAACATGTACAAGTTATAAGACATAACATTGATTGAAGCACCTAGGTGTACCATAGCTTTGGTGAAGCTAGCATTACCTATTGCACATGGGATAGTAAACCTACATGGATCTCCGCACTTTTCAGGCAATCGTTTCTGAAGTAAAGCAGAAACGTTCTCACTTAAACTTACCTTTTCTTTCTTTCGCATCATTTGCTTGCATTTGATCGTGCATAGCTCTTTCAAAAATTTTGCATCGCGAGGAACAGTTTTAATCAAATTGAAAAGTGGAATATTTAACTCACAATGAGCAAAGGTGTCAAAGAATTTGTTCATCTTCCCACTTACGATCAGATCTTAAGACATGAGGAAAGGGTGGTGCATGTCTTGAAACCTCAAAAGACCACTCTTTAGAATATTTCTTCGGGGATTGAACAATGTCAGAAGTCGGATCCATAACTGGAGGAGGCGGCGGGCTCCGTGGTGAGTGGCGGTGGGCGGCGTCTATGCAGTGTGTCTCCAATTCTGTCCCGTCCTCTTTATTTCCCAAATCAGCTTCTTCCCTAGGCCTCTCTTCAATATTCCTAGTGAGCACACTCACTTGTTTACCTCCTCTAAGGATCATGGCACTAAAATTCTCCTTCGGATTCACTACCACCTACGATGGTAACTTTCCCGAATCTTTCGCTTTCAATTCACCAATCTTCTTAGCCATCTGACTCAGCAACTTTTCTTGAGCAATCATCTTGTCCAATAACAACCTCAATGTCTCATCTCTATCTTCTTGTTGACGGTTTCTAGGACGATTCTTAAACCGTCCTCTCTGAAATGGAACTTGTTGTTGTTGGCCTCTGCCGTTGAATCCACTTTGATAGTTTGAATTGTAGCCCTGATTGTAATTGTTACCAAAGTTGCGGCGAGGTCCATAATCCATAGCGTTCACTTCAGCAGTGTCATCCTGAATCAAGGGACACTTATCATTTGGATGAGTTGGATCTCCACAACCACCACAAGGTCTTGGCTAATGGGGTTGATTCGTTTGCATAGTGACGTACTCGGGCCCTGATTCAATAGCTCAAACGATGGAAATAGAGCAACTAGAATATGTAACCAAATTACTTGCCAAATGATGGAAATGGAGCAACTAGAACATGGAACCAAATTACTTGCTAAAGTTTTCGAACAGAAGATAGTAAACAAACTCACCTTTTTATTTTTTTTTAATGAAACAAAGTGCTCTCTTTTTTTCCCTTTTTTTCGGTCTTTTTTTTCCTTTTCTCCCTGGAAGCTAAATAAACAGATTTGGCCTTTTTTTTAAATTAAAAAAAATCCCTCCAAACGTTTAAATAAATGGGAGCAGCTCAAAGATCAACTAATTGCTTTGTAACTTTGATTTGTAATGCTCCTAGGCCACTCAAGCAACAAGAAACCAATCACTAACTACTTCAGTTGAAATCGATCGATGGTCAACAAGAACAAGCAGAAGACAATACAGTGGGGATAAGAACAAGCACACAAGACCATGAATTGAGAGGACGAACAATTGCAACCTCTCGAGCTTAATCAAACATGTTTTGCAAAAACTGAGAATTAAGCAAAGAGATAGTAACTCATACCTCGAAAGCTTGAGGAATCCTTGTCGTTGATCTAATACCACTTGACGTGTTCGGGCTTGGTATTGAGCAAAAAGGACCGGCGACGAGTGTTCCGAGAAGTCGGGAAGTTGTTGGCAGTTTCTGGAGCAGCAGATCAGTTGAGAAAGAATGTTGATTTCTTGTCGATTGGCTTTGATTCTTGGGGCATGCGAGTATTAGGTTTGTAGATCTTGAAGTCTCGGTTGCATATTGGGCAGATCTCATCAATCAGAGGTTAGATGAAGCGGAAAAAAGCGTTTTCCCGAGACGTCGCATGTGCATAGACAATTCCGAATGAGGCTCGTTTGAGAGGGACTGAGAGGGTTTTTTGGAGTGACATTTTGGGGGTGATTTGAGGGTGATGATGGGCCTGTGTAAGGCCTTAGAATGGTGGTAAAGTGGGGGATGGGGGTTGAGGGATATGTGATGCAAGATCGCTCTCGTCCTAGCACTCCGAGCTCTCTCCAACACTCGATCTTCCACATTCTCGGGCTCGCACTCCGAGTGTTTTCAACCCTTTGAATCTACCGTCTCTCACTAGGGAATCGCTCTTAGCATCTCACCAATAGGTTTTATACGGCATCTCACCAAGATAGATTTTGTTTCTTAACCCGAAATGAAGGAAGCACAAAGCTTAGTTTTTTCTCAAATTCAACTTGTCTAAAACAAATGTCAAGCTTACATATTTATAGGACTTGTATGAAGCCATAAAGCTAAAAGAAACCAAAATACAAATGCAAAATAAATAAATATAGCCATATGTTCGGACTTGGCCAGTGAAATCCCAACCGAACAAGGCTATATTTAGTCTAGTAAAATCCCAACCAAAAGCCCTATGTTCAGACTTTGAAAAAAAAAATAGCTTGGCATCCTCTCTAATTAAGTCTCGGTGGACGCCAATTCAGTATTAACTTGTAGTAGAGTGACCGTGTGTCCTGGTGACTGCTCAAAGATAAGAACCGAATGACCAAGTAGGTGAGCTCGAGCTCTTGTCAATGGTGGGGTAGCTCGAGTTAAAAGTGGCTCCTCTTCCATATCCTCATCATTAGCATCTTCAATAGCATCCATTGGAGCTCCATCCATAGCATCTAGATCACCAACCCGATCGTCCGATAAGCTAGCTCCATCAAGGGTCACATCATCCTCCCCCCTTGAAAAGGATTCGACCCTGAATCCGTCAGCTCCTCGAGTAGCCCATCCCCTGCAAGAAATGGAGCTAAGTCACAAACGTTAAAAACATCATGAATACCATACTTACATGGGAGATCAATTCGGTAAGCATTGTCGTTAATCTTCTCTAGCACCATGAACGGCCAATCAGCTCTTGGCCGCAACTTAGATAGCCGCGAAGAAGGAAATCAATCCTTCCATAGTTGAACCCAAACCAAGTCTCCAACCTCAAATAATAGCCCCTTGCGATGCTTGTTAGCCTGGTTCACATACTGTTGAGTTCGACGCTCCAGCTGTTGCCAAACTCGCTCATGCAAAGACTTCACTAACTCAGCCCGGGACTTACCAGCAAGGTTGTCGGGAGACGATAGGGGCTGCGGTGCCAAATCCAATGGTGTGTGGGGATTTCGACCATAAACCACCTCAAAAGGAGACATCTTGGTGGCGGAATGCACTGCTCGATTGTAAGCAAACTCGACATAGGATAAACAATCCTCCCACATGCGCAAGTTAGTAGCAAGCATAGTACGCAATAAAACCCCTAAAATCCTATTAACTACCTCAGTCTGACCATCTGTTTGAGGGTGGCTAGAAGTAGAAAATAACAGCTTGGTACCTAGCTTAGCCCACAAGGTCTTCTGGAAGTAGCTAAGGAACTAATAGTCCCTATCAGAAACACTAGACTTGGGCGAGCTATGAAATGGGCCATCTTAGAAAACCGATCTACCACAACAAATACAGAATCATGGCTTTTCCTAGTCTTAGGCAAGCCTAGCCCAAAATCCATAGAAATGTCCTCCCATGGGCACTAGCTAGAGGTAGGGGAAGGTATAGGCCATTCGGGTTCGACCTAGACTTAGCTTTAGCACAAGTAACAAAACTAGCACAACATTTATCAACATCAGATCGCATCATAGGCCAGTAAAAATGATATGTCAAAATGTCTATGGTCTTAGCAACCCCAAAATGCCCCATCAATCCACCTCCATGTGCCTCTAAAACAAGCAATGATCAAACCGAACAACGAGGCACACAAAGGCGGGAGGCCCTAAATAAGTAACCATCCTACACAAAATAACTACCAACACTAGGGGAACCAACAGATTGCACACATTAACAGAGTATATCCCCAAAATCAGCATCAGTAGAGTAGAGATCAAGTAGCATAGAAAAGCAAAGAACACGAGCTTCAAGAGTAGAGAGAAGAGAATACCTACGAGAGAGGGCGCCCGCGACGATGTTGTCCTTCCTCTTCTTGTACTTGACCACATAAGGAAAAGCCTCGATGAACTCAATACACATAGCATAGCGAGCGCTAAGGGTGGTTTGGCTTCGTATATACTTCAAGGCCTCATGGTTAGTATGTATCAGGAACTCACGGGGCAACAAGTAATGAGCCGAAGTCTTTAAAACACAAACCAAGGCATACAACTCCTTTCCGTAGGTAGTGTTAGAGTAATTCTCTGTAGCTCCTCCTAGCTTCTCGCTAAAGTAAGCGATAGGTCGACCTTCCTGCATCAAAACACCACCAATACCAACCCCAGATGCATCACACTCAATCTCAAAAGTCTTTGATAAATCAGGAAGTGTTAGCAACGGGGCATTTATCAACCACTCTCGAAGTCAAGCAAAAGCCTCTTCTTGCGTCGGTCCCTGGAACGACACCCCTTTCTTTTTTAGGTCTATAAGAGGGGCGGCAATGCTGCTGAAGTCCTTGATGAACCTACGATAAAATCCTGCTAAGCCCAGAAAGCTCCGTATCTGAGAAATAGATATTGGTTAGGGCCACTCTCGAATAGGTCGCATCTTCTTTTTATCCACCTGCAAGCCATCTTTACCTACAACAAAACCAAGAAAGACGGCAGTATCGGAGCAAAACTGACATTTCTTCAAGTTAGCAAATAAGTGCTTATTCCTAAGAACTAGAAAAATAGCGCGCAAGTGTTTAGCATTCTCTTCTAAGGACTTGTTGTAAACAAGGATATCATCAAAGTATACCAAAACAAATCGACCTAGGAATGCACGCAAAACATGGTTCATCAGGCGCATAAAAGTACTAGGAACATTAGTTAGCCCGAAGGGCATGACCAACCACTCGTAAAGACCATATTTGGTCTTAAAAGCGGTTTTCCACTCGTCACCTTCCTTCATCCTAATATTATGGTACCCGCTCCTCAAATCAATCTTAGAAAACAAGCAAGCACCATGCAACTCATCTAACATGTCATCTAAGCGAGGAATGGGATGACGGTACTTAACTGTAATCTGGTTGATGGCTCGACAATCGACACACATGTGCCAGGTCCCATCCTTCTTTGGTACCAACAAAACTGGTACGACACATGGACTCAGACTCTCCCTAATATACCCCTTGCTAAGCAAATCCTCTACCTGTGACTGCAACTCTTTGGTCTCTGTGGGGTTAGTCTTGTAAGCTGGCCGGTTAGGAACAACAACACCCAACACAAAGTCAATCTGATGCTCTATGCCCCTGAGAGGAGACAATCCATCTAGCATCTCATGAGGTAGCATATCATGAAACTCCTCAAGTACATCTGAAATGACAGAAGGCAACTCAACAACAGTAGGAAAAGATGAACTAGAACTAACATGTAAGGTAGAACTAGTAGAATTACTGAAAAATAGAAAACAAACATCACCCCCTGAATAGCATGTCGTACATCTTGAACCCGAGCGACCAGCAAGGTCTGGGGGTTCCTTGGGCAATCCTTGCTCCAGCTTCTGCTTTTCAGCATCCTTTCCGATCTTCTCTTGAGATTGGCGACGCTGTTCCCTAGCAATATAATCAGTGACAACCTCTTGAGGGGTTAGAGCTAGAAGTCTTACCCGCTTGCCTCCAAAGGCGAATGAATACTCGTTGTTGTAACTAGGGTGGGCACAAATCCCGCAAATCCCAGTCCCGTCCCGGGCTCGCCCCGGTCCCGTCCCAATCCCGGTGGGATTTCAGAAAAAAATAGTGAATCCTGTCCCGGTCCCGTCCCGCAAAAATTATGCGGGACGACCTGTCACAGTCCCGCAAATCCCGTCCCGTCCCGCAATTCCTCTGGCGGTGTTGTTGTCCGTCATGGCTACCATGATCACTCGGTACATCTATCAGGGCTGGCGGTAATCATCGTAGTTTCTCTGCAATGCTTAGCTCCATTCTGTCCATACGGTGAGTTAGCTCCTAGACAACTGGTCAATTATGCCACCTTCCCTGTTCACCGAATGTTGTGACATCACCACAGACAATCAAACAAACTCTTTAAGTTAGCAAAACAGAAATCTCTCTCTCACTTTGGTAGACGCTCACACTCTCTCACACACTCCACTCGTGTGTTTAAAGTGTTTGCCTCACTATAATGTATGCCAGAAAAGAAAGAATGAGACTCCAGAACCTGCAAAATGAGCAAACAACAGATATGATAACAGTTAGCAGCAATAGATCTCCTCGGTGTTTGGCTCTCCGCTCCTTACTCTAGATGGTAGTTTCCTCTCACTCACCTTTTCCAACACCACTCAGTATTGCTCTCACCTCTCCTTTTTCTGTTGCAACAGGAAACACTCTCAACTCCCCTTTTCCCAGTGCAGGGGCACAACACTCAAGAACCTTAATAATTGCTAGCGGCAACTAGCACCAACGATAGTAATCAACCACCTGAAACCCACCGCAGACAAAAGCAAGCTAGTAGTAGTACTCATGACAGAATGATCAATAACACCCAACAAACACCAACACACAATAGCAAGTACAAATAAGCCTAATGAGCAACCTTCGAGCACTCAACAAGGGCCTTTCGACGAGTATTTACCAAAACCCGCTATGATCCTTAGGCAATGCAAAACAAATGATCTAGTCTGAATAAAAAATTGAGATTGCAATGTAAAGATTGCATGGAAGGAAGTGTGTTCAATAGCTCAAACGATGGAAATGGAGCAACTACAATATGTAACCAAATTACTTGCCAAACGATGGAAATGGAGCAACTAGAACATGGGACCAAATTACTTGCCAAAATTTTCGAACAGAAGACAATAAACAAACTCACCTTTTTTTTTAATGAAACAAACTGCTCTCTTTTTTTTCTGGAAGCAAAATAAAAAAATTTGGCTTCTTTTTTTTAAATGAAAAAAAAAAAATTCCCTCCAAACGTTTGAATAAATGGGAGCAGCTCAAAGATCAATTGACTGCTTTGTAACTTTGATTTGTAACGCTCCTACGCCATTCAAGCAACAAGAAACCAATCACTAATTACTTCATTTGGAATCGATCGATGGTCAATAAGAACAAGCAGAAGACAATGCAGTGGGGACAAGAACAAGCACACAAGACACATGAATTGGGAGGACAAACAATTGCAACCTCTCAGGCTTAATCAAACATGTTTTGCAAGAACTAAGAATTAAGCGAAGAGATAGTAATTCGTTCCTCGAAAGCTTGAGGAACCCTTTTTCGTTGCTCTGATACCATTTGACATGCTCGGGGCCGGGCTCAAGCAAAAAGAACCGGCGATGAGAGTTCTGAGAAGTCGGGAAGCTGTTGGCAGTTTTTGGAGCAGCAGATCAATCAACAAAGAATGTCGATTTTCCATCGAATGGCTTGGCTTCTTGGGGCTTGCAAGTATTATTTTAGTCGATCTTGAAGTCTCGGTCGCGTATTGGGGCAGATCTCATCAATCGGAGGCCAGACGAAGTGGAAAACAGTGTTTTCCCGAGACGTCGCCTGTGCAGAGACGATTCCGAATGGGGCTCGTTTGAGAGGGAATGAGGGGGTGTTTTGGAGTGACGTTTTGAGGGTGATGATGGGGCTGTGGTAGGCTTTAGAATGGTGGTAATGTGGGGGATGAGGTTGAGGGATATGTGATGCAAGATCGCTCTTCGCCTCGCACTCCGAGTGTTTCCGACCCTTTGATTCTGTCGTCTCTCGCTAGGGAATCCCTCTTAGAATCTCACCAAGAGGTTTTATCCGGCATCTCACAAAGATAGATACTGTTTCTTAACCCGAAACGAATGAAGCACAAAGCTTAGTTTTTTCTCAAATTCAACTTGTCTAAAAAAAATGTCAAGCTTACATATTTATAGGACTTGTATGAAGCCATAAAGCTAAAAGAAACAAAAAGACAAATGCAAAACAAATAAATATAGCCATATATTCGGACTTGGCAAGTGGTATCCCAACCGAACAACGCTATATTTAGTCTAGTAAAATCCCAACCAAAAGCCATATGTTCGGACTTTGAAAAAAAAAAATAGCTTGGCATCCTCTTTAATTAAGTCTCGGTCGATGCCAATTCAGACTGAACTTGTAGCAGAGTTACCGTGTGTGGCGGTGGCTTCTCAAAGATAAGAATTGAATGACCAAGTAGGCGAGCTCGAGCTCTTGTCAATGGTGGGGTAGCTCGAGGTAAAAGTGGCTCCTCTTCCATCTCCTCATCGTTAGCATCTTCAATAGCATCCATTGGAGCTACATCCCTAGCATCTAGATCACCAACCCGATCGTCAGATAAGCTAGCTCCGTCGAGTGTCACATCACATAGCCATCTTGTTCACTATCTTCATAAGCCTATCGATATCATCCTTGTGTTCATCTCTCGAACTATCCAACTTATGAACTCCTCTTACTCCTTGGTGTCTCCCATATTGTTGCGATGCATTAGCCAACCCTTCAAAAATCCGCAATTCTTCTTAAGGGGTTCTATTCAAAATATCTCCTCCACTGGTAGCATTGATGAAATTCTTGTCGGTTTCAAGCAAGCCTTCATAAATCTATAGCACTAGATCATCCTCGGGTATACCATGTTGCAGACAACTACCCTTAAGCTTCTTGAACCACTCAACATACTCATAAAGACTCTCCGTATGTGATTGCTCAATAGTAGATAACTCCTTTCTTCAATTGCACCCAAGTAGTTATGCTTTCTGGGGGTAGGTAATAAAGCCAATCGCATGCAGAATCTTTCAAGGTAAAGGGGAACACTCTCAACATCAATTGGTTATTTTTAGGCCTTGGGGTCTAAGTCTATCACACACACTCACAAAGGTAGCAAGGTGCTTGTTTGGTTCCTCCCCAGGCAATCCATGAATATAGGGCAAAATAGAAGACCAATTCGACTTATACTCAAATCTTGAACCCTCATGGAGATCAGGAAGACTAATTGCAAGTGGTTGAGCACTCAAATTAGGTTCCCTTAGGTTTCTCAGGGACCTTCTTGGCGGATCAGCAACTCCGTGTTCTTCCATCTCCTTGTTTGTCTCAAATTCAAGCTTCCTTTTCAACCTAAGAGATCTTTAAATCTCAGAATCAAAAGACAAAGGCAATGAATTAGAAGATCTAGTTAACCCATACAAGAAAACTAAAGACTCAAAGTAAAGAGTATATGCAAGAGATAAAGAAAATCAAACTCCTTTCTTCTCCCCAGCAACGGCGCCAAGAATTTAACCCTTTGTAAAATAGTCGTTGGCACTTTCGCCCTTTGTTGGCACTTTCTCCCTTTGTAAAAAGTATGTGGGAAACGTCGTTGGCACTTTTTCCCTTTGTAAAATAGTAATAATATCCAAACTCAAACACAAAATAAATAGATTAGGCAATCAATCACTTGATAAACCAAATAACTACTAGTATAGCGATGAAGTCCAGTGTCGAACCCACAGGGAGAAGCGACTTCCTATTCAATAACTCTAAGCAAATAGTCTTATGTCAAAGCAATGATTTGTAGCAAGTAACAATGATGTAAAAGTAACTACATTTTTTATTGCAAATAGATTGATATCAAAGTAGAAAGAACATTTCACCTGCAATTCTCTGACAATGGTTGGAATTCATGGTCCTCTTATTGATCTATTAATTATTCATATTCATAGGTCTACTTGACTAAAGTTGAGTGATCCGCAGAGATTCAGTCATCTTATTCAATATCACTAAAGAATATCATTAAGGACTCAAGTAATCAAGACCAATTGACACATTGACTCAACGCAATTAAGACTAGTAGGCGCATACCGAACTTAGCCCTAATCGAATATATTCAACATAGATCAATTAAAATCATCCACTACAATGACAAAGAAATGTCACTATATCAATACCTTTGTTTTCTATCGAGAAAACAACGAATTCATAGCTAAGATGCAATTCCTAACATGGTGATCAGACATAGAAAGGAACACAAATATAATAACTAAGCACAAGGTGATAACTATAAATATGAATAACTAAATAGAACCAAATCTTCACAATCCAAACAACCATGTCTTCGATTCACAGGCGAAACTATGAGTTTAGCAACTTATAGGCCAATTCTCACTCTCTCTCTCTCTCTCTCTCTTTCTCTCTCTCTCTAATTGTGTTCATAGTCTCACAATAATCAACCACACAATGAATAGAGCTGAAATAACCTAATAAAGCCTCTCAAAGACTCGGCCAACCCTAGTAGGAATTGAATAAAAATAATAGGAAATAATAGTTTCGGATCCAAAATCGCAATTGCCGGAAACCGGCCCACGGCGGGCGCCGCCTATGCAGTGTCCGACTTTCCTCAATTGTCTTCAATAAAATCCAATGTTGTGCTTCCTTGCTCCTCTCTAGCCTCCTCATTAACCTCCATATGCTCCAAAACATATCTCTTAAGCTCTTCCAAAGTCCATTCAAGTGTCGGAATGTAATTCTGCAGAATAAACACTAAAATGACGTAGATTCCGAACTCGAATACTTCACAAGTAATATATGAAACTAGACTCAAACAACAACAAAACCACTACCTAAATGCAATAAAAAATACCTATAATTCCTATATGAAGTATGCATTATCAGTAACGTATCAAATGTACAACTTTTATTGCAATTTCATCTTTTATCCTTGAATTGCATGATTCTTTTACAACAGTAGCAGGTGATCCTTATTTGTGTTATTGAAGCGAAAGTGATATTAATGCGAATTTTGATTAATTATGTGAAAATGGTAGTAACAATTAGAGTTTATGCGAAAGCCTCTATATTCTTAATGGTTAATGACGAAAGTTATTTGATGAAAAGGAATTATCTTTTATATCATTGGCATGATTCTTGCATGGTTATCGTTGTGGTGTTGATACCCCGATCTTGGAAGTTTTTATATTATCGAATTCAATCTTACAAAGTCGTGTTTGTTTCTGATTTTATTTTATTGCAAAAGTTACGGTTTTTACTGCACTGACAAACTCGACATCGACTTCTATAGTCGACATCGAGTAAACCCTCGTTGACATCGAGTACTCTACTCGACATGGAGTATACTTTTGTCTTCTGTTGTACAGTTTTACAGGAATTTGACAGTCTAAGTCGACATCGACTGCTTTGGTCGACGTCGACTTAGCTTTTGGTTGATTTCGAGGGCGATCTTGGAACTATTTAGGCGAGCGCTGACACGCTTCCTCGTGGATACGATCTTGAATACCCTACCACTACAACGGGAGGGATTCTTGTAATTTTATTTGCTTGGACAGGGAGTTGGTTATATTTATATTTAGTTATTTATTTGACTAGTTTCCCTCCACAACATTATCATCCTCATTCGCCGCGTTACATGTGTAACATTGAATAGAAACTTGATTGTAGTACTTTCTATTCAATCTACACTTGGTTGGAAAAATGTCAGCAACGACTTTCAAATAAAATTTAGGATTTTGAGGAGAGTAATTTCATATTCACCCATCATCATAGCCGCTATTAGGAAATGTGTTATATTTAATTAGTATATTAGTATATATTCTTTATTTATGTATTTACTATTTTACCCTTCTGGGTTTAGGGTTATTTAGTAGTTATATTGTAACTTTCACAAATTGAAGAAACGAAGGCAATATCAGCTTTTGGATTCAATCTTTCTTTCTTCATGGTACTAGAGCCATAAACCCCTTTTTTTGTTTCAGCATCTGCTTTGCGTTCATCAATTTCGTAGAATCTGCTTTACGTTCATCAAATTGATTCGGGAGAGATGTCTACATCCGATGATTCAAGCAAAGGGGAGGGAGTTGATTCAGATGCGGGCTCGGAGAAGACGCCTTTGATCTTGAATCAGGCTTCACCTTACTACCTTCATCCATCGGACCATCCGGGGATTAATATAGCACTAGTTACTTTGAAAGAAACCAACTTCCAAGAATGGGAGAAAGGTTTGCGGAATGCGTTTCGGGAAAAACGCAAACTGAAGTTCCTTGAAGGGAAGATAACCAAGCTGGAAGATTACTCCGAGGATATTGAGAATTGGTGAAGCGTGAATTCGATGCTTGTGAGGTGGATTTTGCAGTCCATAGAGCCCTCTTGATACGGGGTTAGCCGTAGGATGGCCCGATCTTCGACAATCAAGACACTAACGCAAGAATTGAGCAAGAACTAAACAAGAACAAGCAAGAACGACTCAAGACTCAATGAACTCGACCAGGAATGATCAAGAACAACGCAGACTCGACAAGAACTATAAGACTCCATATCGACTAAAGCAAAAGAACAAGAATCGAATAGAATCAAAGGAAAAGGCTCAAAATTGACAAGACCAAGACTCGACAAAAGCAATGAAGACCGATAGATTGGATGATTCGATCTATATAGAACAAGATGAAGATCCCAGACCTCCGATGACTATATAACCCGCCTCCACAACCCTACACAACCAAGCAGACAACTTTGAGGCACACGGTGGGGGCTCGTGGATACCAGGGATTACCAAACCCTTGCGAGATTGACAATGCTTCGAATCGATTGACTTTGCACTCAATGTGTTTCACACAAAAGAGAAAGCTTTCCATTCAAAGAGACGTGAATGTTTACAATGGAGGAATCGATCCTTATAAACCTAAAAGACTTATTTTCTTAAAAGAAATAATAATTAAAAGAATAATTAAAATAACCCCTAAAGATTCCTAAAATAACGTAAGTAAAATTGTTTTTCTAAAAATAGCAATAAAGGGGTTCCAACACTTAGGCATTTCGGCCCTAACATAGAACTAGGTACCATCGACTATCTCATGTCCAATGCACATATATGTCTTCAATGGCACCTCGTGAAGTTGGACAGCGCTCGAGAATAGAGCATGACTCACGAACATGAAAGAGTCTCGGTAAAGCTTCTTAGCACTAGCTCGAGTCATGGGTCCATCCCCAGGGATGATAGGCGTGTCCAGAGGTGTAGAAGATGATCCCGCATCAACCTCCCCTTCTTGGAAAGGATTCGACCACGAATCCAAAGTCTCTTCCACAACAAGGTAGGGAATGAGATCCACGACGTTGAATGTAACACTCACGCCATAGTCTCCAGGAAGCTCCAGCTTGTAAGCATTCTCACCAACTCGTTGTAGAACCTTGAACGGTCCATCTACTCGCAGGGCTACCTTGCTTTTCCGTTGATCTGGGAACCTCTCCTTCCTTAGGTGCAACCACACAAGATCTTCAGGTTGGAAGACCACAAGCCGTCGGCGATTGTTGGCTTCCTTGGCGTTGTACTCAGCCTTCTCCACAAGCTTCTGGCGCGTTCTTTCATGCAGCTCCTTAACGAACTCGACATGCTTACCTGCTTCAAATGATTCTTTCTCCCTCATAGGATATGGGGTAAGATCAAGATGGTTTAGGGGATCGACACCATAAACACATTCAAATGGAATTAATTTAGTCGATGAATGCATAGTCCTATTATAAGCAAACTCCACATGAGGTAAGGCTTCTTCCCAAAGTTTCAAATTTTTCCTAATAATGGCTCTAAGGACAGTGGTTAAGGTTCTATTGGTCACCTCAGTTTGACCATCAGTTTGGGGGTGGCTAGAAGTAGAAAACAACAATCTAGTTCCCAATTTCTTCCATAAGGTTCGCCAAAAATGACTTAAGAACTTAACATCCCTATCTTTAACAATGGTCTTAGGCACACCATGCAACCTAAATACTTCTCTAAAGAAGAAGTTTGCAACATTAGTAGCATCATCGGTTTTATGACATGCAATGAAATGAGCCATCTTAGAGAATCTATCCACTACCACAAATATAGAATCTCTCCTCTTCTTAGTTCTAGGTAACCCAATAATAAAATCCATAGAAATGTCTTCCCAAGGGGCTGAGGGAGTGGGTAGTGGCGTGTATAACCCATGAGGCATTAGCTTTGATTTGGCCTTTAAGCAATCAATACATCTCTTAAGGCAATGTTCTACATCCCTAAACATATGAGGCCAATAAAAATGTGTCCTAAGTGCATGGTAAGTCTTATTTCTCCCAAAATGACACATTAAACATCCACTATGGGCTTCATTCACAAGTAATAATCGTAGAGAACACCTAGGAATACACACTTGATCAATCCTAAACAAGAATCCTTCAAAGATATAAAATTTGTCGGTAGGACCCTTAACCTCACAGTTTCGAAATACCTCTCCAAAATCATCATCATCCTTATACAATTCCTTAATATAAACAAAGCCTAGGACTCTAGAATCCAATGTGGTTAATAAGACATGTCTCCTAGATAAAGCATCAACAACCACATTGTCCTTGCCTTTCTTATACTTAACCACATAAGGAAATGTTTCAATGAATTCCATCCACCTACCATGTCTCCTATCTAGTTTATCTTGACTCTTAAAATGCCTCAATGATTCATTATCAGTCCTAAGAATAAACTCTCTAGGTCATAGATAGTGGGACCATGTCTTAAGAACTCTAAACAATGCATATAATTCCTTATCATAGAGTAGTTAAGACACGCACCTTTCAATTTCTCGGAGAAGAATGAAATAGGCTTACCTTCTTGCATAAGAACTCCTCCAATTCCAACTCCGCTAGCATCGCATTCCACATCGAATGGTCGAGTGAAGTCAGGCAATGCAAGCAAAGGAACCTACGCCAGCTTCTTCTTAAGGGTGCAGAACGCCTCCTTCTGAGCTGCGTCCCACCTAAACTCGCTCCGCTTCTTTGTGATTTCTGTGAGAGGCGCTGCGATGGAGCTGAAGTCGCGCACAAAACCTTTGTAGAAGCTTACGAGGCCATGGAAGCTTCGGACATGGCAGATTGAGGTTGTGGTCGGCCACTCCTGAATTTCCTTGATTTTCACCTCGTCAACTCATAGTCCATTCGAGCTTACTACAAAACCAAAAAAGACACTTGATTATTTCACAATTCACATTTCTTAAGATTTGCATACAATTGCTCTAATCTAAGTGTAGAGAGTACTTCCCTGAGATGTGCTTCATCTTCCTTAGGTGATTTGCTATAAATGAGAATATCATCAAAATAAACAACAACAAATTTACCTATGAAATTTCTAAGCACATGATTCATTAAACGCATGAAAGTACTAGGAGGGTTAGTTAAACCAAAAGGCATAACCAACCATTCATATAAACCAAATTTGGTCTTAAATGCTGCTTTCCATTCATCGCCTTACTTCATTCTAATCTGATAATAGCCGCTTTTTAGATCTATTTTCGAAAATATGGAAGAACCATGCAACTCATCTAACATATCATCTAAGCGGGGAATAGGATGACGATATTTGACAGTGATATTGTTAATAGCCCTACAATCTACACACATTCTCCATGAACCATCTTTCTTAGGGACTAATAACACAGGAACAGCACAAGGACTCAAACTTTCGCTAATGTATCCCTTATCCAACAACTCTTGGACTTGGGATTGTAACTCTTGGGTCTCAGTGGGATTCATGCGATAAGCATGCCTATTAGGCAACGCAGCCCCCGGAATGAGATCAATTTGATGCTCAATGCCATGAATAGGGGGTAGGCCTGGTGGCATATTATCGGGGAACACATCCTTATACTCTTCAAGAAGAGATAGGATATGAGGAAGGAGGGTAGCTCTAAGCTCCTCACTCAACATATTCAACCCTTTGCATAGGAGCATGAGGGTTGTTTCCACGTCCACAAACTCATCTACAAACACCCTCTTGAATGCCAAAAGGACATCTTCAGGCCGAGTAGGGGTAGTAGTGTGGCTCGTCTGAGCCTCCCTATCTAACTTACCTTCACTTACCTTCCTTTTCTCAATTTCATCGGCCACCTGTGTTGGTGTCATAGGCTTGAGGACGATGTTCTTTCCCTGAAAAGTAAAGGAATAGCGGTTAGTGAAGCCATCATGTAAGACCTTACGATCAAATTGCCAAGGACGACCTAAAAGTATATGACAAGCTTGCATAGGCACAATATCACATAGAACAACATCTTCATAATGTCCTAGCTTAATTTGAACTTTAGCTTGCTTGTTAACTTTCAAATTTCCACAATCATTCATCCAATGCAATTTATAAGGTCTAGGATGTTGAATTGTTGGAAGTTGTAGTTTATCAATCATCTCCTGACCAGCTAAATTACAAAAACTTCCGCCATCAATGATCACATTGCAAACCTTACCCTTAACTAAGCATCTAATATGAAACAAGTTTTCTCTTTGATTGTCATCACAAGGTACAGGTTGAACACTTAAAAGTCTCCTAACAATCAAGGAATCATCGTGCTCATATTCAATGCAATCATCATCATCATCAAAAGCAAGTAAGTTAAGGTTTGGATCATCATTAACATGCTCTTCATTTTCATCACTATAATTTTCAGATTCATATTCGCCTAAGTGATTAATCGTGAGAGTTTTCTTATTAGGGCGATCCTTCAGAACATGACCTCTACCTTATCATTTAAAGCAAACAATGTTTCTAGATCTAGTAGTAGAGGGGTTAGGATTACTCCCTTTAGTGCTAGTAGATGCCCCAGATGAATTCCTGGGGACCATAGGCGCCTTACCCTTGTTGATGGGCTCTTGGGGTGCTCGTCCCTGGATCGGCCTCTCCCTAAAACCGACGTTGGTCCTTCCTTGAGGTTGCTGAGGCCGGTTCTGGCGCCACCCTTAGGGCTGCCCACTCGACATTCTTCCTCCTTCGCTCTTGTATCTAGCACTCCTTTCTACTTTCATAGCTAAATAAAACAATTCCGTAGGCGTAAAATAGGGAAAATAATCGATCTCATGAGCTAAGGCGGGATGCAAAATTCTAAGAAACCTAGCATTAGTATCCTCATCATCTTCAACTACATTAGCTCTAGCCATGGTTTCTTGCATTGAATTAAAAGTTTCTTCAACACTCTTACTACCCTGTTTAAGGTTTTCTAATCGTTGTCTAAGTTCACGGGAGTAGTGTTGAGGAACAAACCTTCTCCTCATAAGCGCTTTCATTTCCTCCCATCAAGCAATAGGCGTATCTAAAGCTCTCCTTCTCTCTTTAACTAAATTATCCCACCAAATCAATGCAAAGCCTTGAAATTCAAGAGAAGCGAGTTGTACCTTTTTCGCATCGGAGAAGTTGTGGCAATTCCAAATTCGGTCCATTTTTGTCTCCCAATCGATATAGGTATCTGGATCAGTCTTGTCTTCAAATTGAGGAATCTTCACCTTCACCTTGCCTATGTCATCTTGCTCAAGCTCTCTAGGTGCTCTGTAGTGGTGTCGGCCTCCTCTTTCATTCCGCCTAGGACGTTGCTCCCAATGATCCTCTTCTTGGAAGTCATACTCGTCCTCTGAAGGGTAGCACTCTTCTTGCTGTCTACGATCTCGTCGTCCCTGCGCATTAGCAAACTTATTATTCCTACCATGTCTCTCCCATCGTGGAGAGATGTTCTCATCAAACAAAGGATTATCTAAATGAGGGGGAATATTTTGCTGATTAGCATTGGGATTAGGAGGGGGATTAAGATTAGTCACTTCCCTTTCATCCGGAGGCGGTTCATCACGCAACGGATTACCTTGCCCAACCACGGTATTAGAGCCAGATGATCGTGCTTCTACAGCCGCCAATCTCTCCGTTATCCTCGCCAAGTTTTCGTTGATGGTGTTGAACATGTTGAACAACTCATGCGAAAGTGTCGAGATTTTGGTAGAGTTGTTGCCGCCGTTGTTACCGTTGTTTCCGTTGTTGCCCTGGTTATTAGACATTGCAAATAAAGACAAACAAAGATCTATGTGAAGGTTAGTAGAAAAATATAAACAAACTCACAAGTGTATCACTCTCACACCCTCTCTTATTGGTATGTCACGCTTGTTGTTTCAATCCTCCTTGGGCAAATCAATACTCAAGCTAGGACCTAGAAAACACAAGGTATATACTATGAGAGATCAAATAGAATGAATGACATAAGAGCTGCACTCGACAATGCCAAGAACAACTCGACACAAGCAACAAGAGTACTCGACTTGGCTACTGAACACTCGACAATTGATAATGAGCACTCGAAAATGGAGAGAAGTGCTCGACACAAACTAAATAAAATAAAGCAAAGGACTGATTTTGTGGAAAAGAAAAGAAATAAAAGAAACAACCTTTGGAAATTTACCTCTTTTGATTTGAAACCTCAAGTTAGGATGTTGTTGTTGCAAGGTAGGGTTTCAAGGTTGTGTTTGGGCAAGAATGTCGACTAGGCTGCTAGGACTCACCAAGATGATCCCTTGAAGCTTTCGTGCACTAGATCAATCAATCTTTTTTTTTGACTTACTTTTCCCCCTAGTGAATTTTATCCTCATAGGTCCAAGCCTTTGAATTTCTCTTCTTCTTTTTTTCTTTTGAATTTTTCGATTGATTTTTTTTTTTGGTACCTAATGCAAGAATTCCAGAAAAATATGAAGGGGATTTGAAACTCAACAAAACTAGGTGAATGAAATAAAATGCAGCCCTAAGAAAATATAAATAGGTTAGGTTTTGGCTAACTTTGGTAAGTGACTTCTATCTTGTGACTTAATCTCCTTTTGTCAACAATTGCAGCAATAATAGATGTAGGGAAATAGATAGATAACCCAAAGATGGATAAACAAGGCCTAGATAAATGATAGAACTTAGATAGAACAAGGCTTGCCGATTAGGGTTAGGGTTTGTGTATGGCATCGACTAGGCTTCCTCTTGCACAAGTGATGTCAACTGCAACCAAGGAATAAATCGGCTTCACTTGTCGAAGGGTCACAGCTAGGCTTGTGTTTAGGCTAAGCAACCACAACAATCACAAACAAGAAAAGGTTAGTAGTAATCAAAATTCAAGATCAATAAGTAAAAGATCAACAATTGATAAAGACTATTTTTGTGGGGTTTTGTGTTTTTATGATTAACAAAAAGAAAAGACACAACTTTGATGTCGATAACCTAAGCTCTGATGCCAATTTGATACTGGGTTAGCCGTAGGATGGCCCGATCTTCGACAATCAAGACACTAACGCAAGAATTGAACAAGAACTAAACAAGAACAAGCAAGAATGACTCAAGACTCAAGGAACTCGACCAAGAATGATCAAGAAAAATGCAGACTCGACAAGAACTATAAGACTCGATATCGACTAAAGCAAAAGAACAAGACTCGACTATAATAAAAACCCTAGGCCTCCGTAGAGGGTACGAACCAACACCAATGACTATATAACCCGCCTCTACAACCCTACACAACCAAGTGGACAACTTGGAGGCACAAGGAGAGGGCTCGTGGATACCAGGGATTACCAAACCCTTGCGAGATTGACAAACTCAAGGCAAACCAAGCTGAGATCAGTACCAATGGTGCAATCGATGAGCAATGCTTCGAACTGATTGACTTTGCACTCTACGTGTTTCACACAAAAGAGAAAGCTTTTCATTCAAAGAGACGTGAATGTTTACAATGGAGGAATCGGTCCTTATAAACCTAAAAGACTTATTTTCTTAAAAGAAATAATAATTAAAAGAATAATTAAAATAACCCCTAAAGTTTCCTAAAATAACATAAGTAAAATTGTTACTAAAAATAGCAATAAAGGGGTTCCAACACTTAGGCATTTCGGCCCTAACATAGAATTAGGTAGGATCGGCTATCTCATGTCCAATGCACATATATGTCTTCAATGGCGCCTAGTGAAGTTGTACAACGCTCGAGAATAGAGCATGACTCATGAACATGAAAGAGTCTTGCTGAAGCTTCTTAGCACGAGCTCGAGTCATCGGTCCATCCCCAAGGATGATAGGCATGTCCGGAGGTGTGGAAGATGGTCCCGCATCACCTCTCTTCCATCGACTATCACGTACACCGACTCTGTGAAAGATTTATGGGATGGACCGCGTGTGCGGTTTTCGGTTGTCTTTGTTTTGTTTCGATTATTCCAAGAGACAAAGATAAATTTGCTCCTCGTGCCACTCAATGTGTTTTCTTGGGCTATCCTTATGGCAAAAAAGGATGGCGCGTTCTGGATATGGTTTCAGGACGAATCTATGTATCTAGAGATGTGGTGTTTCAAGAAAATCAGTTCCCCTTTAACCATGCTCATGTTTCTCAGGATGAAGTATCAAATGAGCAGTTACATCCATCAGCATTTGATTCAGTCGATCTTCCCAAGGGGGATAGTGTGCCTGAATCTGTATCACTTGCTGAGAATGACCCCATTCATGAACATGAGGTTGATTCTAAGAATTTCGTTGATTCACATGTGAGGCGCAGCGACCGACCCCATCAGCCAAATGTTTGGTTACGAGACTATGTCTGCAATACAATCCGTCAGGCTTACCCCCCCTGAGCTTCCCTCATCACCTGCTCCACTCGCCTCCTCAGGTACCCCTTATCCCATTGCCCATTATGTTAGTTCTGGATGTTTTTCTGCTTCCCATGTTCAGTTTTTAGCTGCAGTGACGGCTGCAATTGAGCCTAATTCGTTTGTTGAGGCAAAGCGTGATGCTAATTGGCGACGTGCTATGCATTCGGAGCTGGATGCTCTTGAACAGAATGGCACATGGGAGCTTACGTCACTTCCTTATGGGAAGAAGCCTATTGGTTGCAAATGGGTTTACAAGATTAAGCACAGGTCTGATGGTACTATCGAGCGTTACGAAGCTCGTTTAGTTGTTCTTGGCAACAAACAGGTAGAAGGTGTCAATTACAATGAGACATTTGCCCCAGTCGCCAAGATGACTTCTGTTCACCTTTTTCTATCAGTTATTGCGGTCAAGGGTTGGTTTCTTCAACAGATGGATGTGCGTAATGCCTTTTTTTCATGGTGATCTTGATGAAGAGGTGTGTATGCGTCCTCCTCTAGGTTTTTCTGCATCTGAAAATCGGGCGTGTCGTTTGAAGAAGTCCTTGTATGGACTACGTCAAGCTCCACGTAATTGGTTTGCGAAACTTGCTTCCGCTCTCTTGAGATTTGGATTCACTCGTTCTTATGCAGACTATTCTCTGTTTTGTTATATTCATGGAGATAAGGTGATGTTTGTGCTTGTTTATGTTGATGATTTGATCATTGCAGTCAATGATGCTTCAGAGATTGATTTCTTCAAAAAGTATTTGCACAAGTGCTTTCACATGAAGGATTTGGGTACTCTTAGGTATTTTCTTAGCATTGAAATTGCTCATGGACCAGATGGGTTTCTTCTTTGTCAACGAAAATATGCTCTTGACCTCCTATCTGAAGCTGGTTTGCTAGGAGCTAAACCTGCCGATACCCCGATTGTGCCGAATCAATGATTTTGCAGTGTCCACCAGTCCTATGTACTCATCTCCAGAGCAGTAATGGCGCCTGATTGGTTGACTTATTTATCTTACTATTACAAGACCTGAGTTCAGTTATTATGTGCACATTTTGTCTCAGTTTATGAAAAATCCTCGTGAGGATCATTGGCAGGGAGCTCTACGAGTGTTAAGATATGTGAAATCTTATCCTGGTCAAGGTCTCTTCTTGGCAAGGGGGAGTTCGCTTCAGTTATCTACTTATTGTGATTCTGATGGGGCCGCGTGCCCGTTGACTCGTCGGTCTCTGATCGGCTACTATGTCTTTCTTGGTGAGTCCCCAGTTTCTTGGAAGACCAAGAAGCAGTAAACCGTTTCTCGTTCGTCCGCTGAAGCAGAATATCGATCAATGACTGTAGCCTGCTGTGAGCTTTTATGGCTAAAGGCTTTCCTTTGGTCTCTTGGTATTGATCATCGCTTGCCCATGTCTTTGTTTTGCGACAGCCAGGCAGCGTTGCACATTTCTGCTAATCCCATTTTTCATGAACGGACTAAGCACATTGAGATAGATTGTCACTTTGTTCGAGATCTCTTTATTGCAGGCATTATATTTGCGACTCATGTTCGTACTGCTGAGCAGGTTGCTGACATAATGACCAAGGCGTTAGGTCGTCTTCAATTTTCTTATCTTCTTCACAATTTGGGCATTCGTGACTTACATGCTCCAACTTGAGGGGGAGTGTTAGATTTAATTAATATATTAGTATATATTCTTTATTTATGTATTTATTGTTTTACCCTTCTGGGTTTAGGGTTAATTAGTTGTATATATTGTAACTTTCACAAATTGAAGAAACGACAGCAAGCTAGGATTCAATCTTTCTTTCTTCAAAATGCATCTGGAAGATTAGAAACTGATTTAACCGAAAAATGACCATTCTAGACTCGACAACTGGCGTATTTTTTATAGTTATGTATATTTTGATAATTTCGTTAACAATTTCAAATGTAAATAATCTACGTATGGAGTTGGAGTGAATCCCATTGACGTTCTGGTCATCTGGTGTGTAGTTAGATTAGCGACCCATGTATTTTCATCGTTGTCATTATGATCGAATATTATCGATCGATCTTATACTCCGTATTGAACTTATGCATCCATAATATCTTATGGATTAGTCCGCCAAACTATAACACCCTCATTTGTTAAGCCTTACAAATTTACACCGTTGATTAATTGTCCATGTTTGTAAAGGTGTTGCGTGGGAAGGAGTTGAATGGGCTTTGAAAATTCAAAGCTAAATATCTTGATCCCCATCTATGATTGATCTAGGTATAGTTTTATGGCATATAATACATGATAGCAGTAATAATATTGCATTACAATAACCAATATGCATTGTATCTACATTAATTAAGAGATCCATGTGACAAAGCAATGATGATATGATGTTTCCCAAATATATAATTCAAGGGCTTGTCAATATATCTAATTGGGTTGTTACAACTTATATGAGTGGAAATTAAACATTTATTTCATAGCATATTATATTCTATTTTGTTATATCAAATCTAACTTGTTATATGTACAATTTTATATTATCAAGTACACGGTAGTTTCATCGGCTTTTGATGTCAATAATTTTTTTCTCTTAAAATCTAAATTGTCGACAATGATTTTTCATATCGATAAATGTTTTTCGATTTTGCCGATAAAAGAAAATCATTGTCAACAACCTATTTTCTAAAAAAAAATTACAAATGCCAAAAATCGACCATTTGACCAAAAATTAGTTGAACGTCGAATGTGCAATATATAATGACAAGACGTTTAACAAATATAGAGTTGAAACCGTTTAACATATTTGAGCACTTACAAGTTTTGAGAGTGTCAATTGTCAAACAATATAACTAGTTTTTTCACATTGAGTCGGTGTAATGTGCAATGAATCTATGTACACTTTTTTAAGTTTAAGGGATCCACTTGAAAAGGGAATGATGATATGATGTTTACCAAATGTTGATTACGAAGACTTGTCATTTTATCTAATCGAGCAGTTACAACTCACAGAGGTGACAATTAATTATGTTGAGTTTGTTTGCCAATGTACCCACCCACGAATAGTACAGTATATACGGAGTAATAAAATAAGAGGGAAAAAAAAATCTCCCCAACCTTGTCAAATATGCTTATAATAGTATTAAGTAGTACCAAAGGACCTTAATTAATCATATGTTTTTGCTTAAGAACAAAAATATTTTATTTATTCGTTATTAAATACGATTTTCAATAAAATCAAAATACTGTGAATATTAAAAAAAAGGTCCAATTAATTATGATTTTCTAATTAATCATGTAGTAAAAAAAAAGAGAGAACAAAAGCAAGATTTTGAATATGAAAGTTTCTCGACTAAAACGTACTAGTCAAACAATTATCTAAAAGACAGCACTTTGAATAACAATGAAGGATATGAATGTAGTTAACCAGAACCCACTGTTTATAATTCAAAAAATTAGGTCATTACATTCTTGATGGTTTTATTCATTCGTTTCATTCACCCGACGTGTAACTTTGCTAAAATGATTATGTATGACACTTTGATTGAGCCTAAGAATTTTAATTAAGCAAGCTTCAAGGACCCCTAATGGATTAAAGTCATGGATAAAGAAATGGGTAAATTGCAACTAATATCCCAACCTTTAGGAATAATTGCTTTCAATACCCCAACCTTGTAAAATTTCACAAAATATCCTAACCTATACTATTAGTTGCACTTAACACCCTGGATGAGATTCTTAAATTTAAAAAATTGCCCACATCATACAAAAAATACAAAAATCACCCATATTCATAAAATGTTTTCAATAAACTCCTAATAAATTTTAAAATTTGAAATTAAATAAATCTCTTACAATTTAAGCCAACCCAACCCACCATCCAAAAATAATTATAACAGGTATATAAAATCTACTCCTTTAAAATATAATATAATTACTTTAGCATCTACTCATTTAAAATTTTAATATAATCAATCAAAATAATTAATTATTTATCTAAAAAACATACATTATAATCAAAATCTAAATTTATATAAGTCTGTCTCGATACATGTCGATTTGTACATCTATATATTCCCTATATATTATTTGATATGATATATACTGTCTTTTTGGTTAATATTATGTTATATATACTAAAACTAATACATAACATCTTATAATGTATCACACATAAATTCCATGGTATAAAAAAAATGATTCTATAAGAAATGTTTAACATAATAGTTTTACAAAAATAAAATAAAGTAGATTTAAAAAAATAAATGGTAAAAGATACGATAACCATTTGCAATCAATAATTATATAATAAAGATATACTAAAATAATATGGTAAAAAATAATAATTTTACCAAATTATTTTTAATATATCTTTATCATGTAACTATTTATATATTACAAACAGTTATCATATCTCATAGCATTTATTTATTAAAATCTACATTATTTTATTTTTGTAAAAGTATTATGTTTAAGATAAATAATTAATTATTTTGAATAAATATATTAAAATGCTAAATGAGTAAATGCTAAAATAATTATATTATATTTTTAAAGGAGTAGATTTTATATACTTGTTATAATTATTTTTGAATGGTGGGTTGGGTGGGCTTAAATTGTAAGAGATTTTTTTAATTTCAAATTTTAAAATTTATTAGGAGTTTATTGAAAACATTTTATGAATATGGGTGATTTTTGTAATTTTTGTATGATGTGGGTAATTTTTTAAATTTAAGAATCTCATCTAGGGTGTTAAGTGCAACTAATAGTATAGGTTAGGATATTTTGTGAAATTTTACAAGGTTAGGGTATTGAAAGCAACTATCCCTAAAGGTTGGGATATTAGTTGCAATTTACCCTAAAGAAATTACAACTTTGCCGTGTAACAATATTTTTTTTATACAAGGCGAAAATTCGAGTGTGGTCAATCGCGGTTGAACCACAATCTAAGAGCGTCCTTACGGACGTAGTCTTCAAGCTCCACAGGACAACGCACCCCAGAAAAGGACGAACACAGTCCAAGATGCGCCAATCTATCCGCCACCTGGTTACCTTCACAAAAGGAGTGAGAGAATGAGACCACCTCGAAAGCCTTGCACAGTTCGAGTGCATCAGAGATCGTCATCTCAACAACCCAGTGGCACGAACAAGGCCCTTTGAGGGTGCTACTAATTGTCAAACAATCACCTTCCACCTCAAGGCGAGAAATCCCCAGCTTGACAACTTCTACGAGACAAGCATGAAAGGTAAAGCACTCCGCTTGTATAGCAGATACCAAGCCATGCGTATGCGCACCACAGGACACCACAAAACCAAGGTGATCGTGGATGACAAATCCAGACCCGGCCTAACCGGAGGCGACCTTTGCGCCAATAAATTTAAGTTTTAAGAAACCTTCTTTTGGTTTTTCCCATTACCTTTTTTTTTTTTGCACCTGGTTTTGTTTTGAGAATTTTTGTTGTTGTGTTGTACCTTTTTCCTCTTATGTTTCCTCAAATTGTGTCTTCTTTCAGTTTATCCTATATTGTTTTATATGCTTTATCCATTTTACCATCACTACTAGAATGATGTTATTTAACATCAGCTCATTAACATCGGACAGAAAAACATACCATGTTAAACAGTTTTTTAACATTGGTTTTTAAATTTGAGATGTAAAAAATAAAATAGACATCACTCTGTATTTTAGACCGATGTTGAATATTTCTTTTGAAAATTTTTATAAAATGCGCGGAATTGAATCATGAACAAATTTAAACACCCGCCCATAAGATTTCGTGACTAGTAACCCTAAACAGCCGCCACTTCTCCTTCCCTGTTGATCCCAGTTTCCTTCTCCTGCTGAATACCGCTCTTCACTCTCATCTCTCTCAATATCGCTGCCATTGAAGGATCTCTTGAGTTTCCCTCCGAACTGCCCATGAATCCTACTATTCACCGTCTTTCTCCTCTCATTCGGGGTCTGAGAGAGCCCTATTTCGCTGCCCCATGTCCTTCCTCTTCCCTGTTCTTTCTCCTCCGGCTTCAACCCCCCGACCCCGACGTCCTTCACAGCTTCACTCGCCCCGTCTATGGAAGCCAGGATCCCTAACCTCTCCGTTGGCCAGATCCATCTCCAGCTTCTTTCTATGGCAAACAACACTCTTCGCTCGCCCTGCAACAGGTGCGGTATCCTTCTTCTCTTCTCTTTCTCTCCTTCGCTTGTTTCTCTTCTCTTTCTTTGCTTCGCTTGCTCGAATCTATGGCTAATTCTGATTTGGAAATCGAGGATTCTTGGGTTTGTTGTTGTTTTTTGTCATTTTGTGAACTTGTGATTGCAGATTTGAACTTGTGATTTCAGATTTATGAACTTGTGATTGTAGATTTGAATGTGTAGATCTAGGGTTTGTTATTTGTGATTTTTCTTTTTGTAGATTTAAGGTTGTAAATGACTAAATGTGAACATGTGATTGCATATTTGAAGTGTAATGCACAGATCGGAAATAATTGAAAATTGTTGCAATTGATTCGAATAATTTGAGGAATTTTAGTCTTCTAAAAGATCGGATGAACTGGCAGTATTCTTGAGTCCTACTTCTTGCAGTAGTTGTAAAAAGCTCATTTCTGTGAATGTTCATGGTTGTTCGGTGATCATTTTGTTGATTCTGCATTTTGTGTTCAAAAGGTTTAAAATCTTCAATTTGTTTTGGGGAAGAAATTTCTATTCTTTTCATTACAACTGCCCTTTGTTTTTTACCATAGGTGTTTTGAGCTCTTGTTTATGCTTTCCATCTCTGTCTTTTGTCTTCTCATCTCGATATGCTCATTCATCATTATACCATATTACGTTTCAGTTGCTGATGTTCTCTTATGGAGGGACAAGAAAGTCTCAACAGGAATTCTCGGTGGTGTCATTGTTGTATGGTTTCTGTTTGAAGTGTGCGAGTACCACCTCTTGGCTTTCATCTTCCAAGCCCTGATAGTTTTGCTTGCTCGAATGTTCTTGTGGTCAAACGCCTCAAGCGTCATCAAGAAGTAAGGGTGCTAATGATATGGAAGATTAAATTAAGTTTGGGATTGTGCTCCTGTTTGCATATTAACAGTTGCATTCTAATTTCCTTTTTAGAGCTCCACCTTGCATTCCCGATATTGTCATTCCAGAACAGCCTGTCCTGCAAGTGGCATCTGCTTTGACCTATGAGATTAATCAAGCTATTGCCACTCCCCGGTTCATTGCATCAGGAAAAGATTTGAAGAAGTTTCTATTGGGATGTATCGCTTTAGGAACTTGTGACTGAAATAAATGAGCCGTGCTGCATTATCTCTGCTCCATCTCTTCATCATATTAACAATACCTGATTTTCCTTGCCCTTTTTCTTCTGTTTGATGGCTAGGTGATTGTTGGTCTATGGATTTTCTCGATTTTGGGCAGCTGCTGCAACTTCTTGACTTTGTTCTACATATGTAACTATCTGCATTCCTATATTCTTTTCCCAATTACATGTTAGTTTAATTTATTAGATGTGCTGATTTTGACCATTTGCTGATTTCTTTCAATTCATTTGCTGCCTTAGGCTTTGTTTTGCTGCACACCTTGCCTTTGCTGTACGAGAAACACGAAGATAAGGTGGATGCATTTGCTGAGAAGGCATTGATTGTGGACTGCTGCTGTCACGTGTAACTTCAGACTTAACCTTCTGAAAACATTTAAAACACTCGTTCACTATTGATGGTTGCTTTATTAGATGAATCTCTGCTCTAGTCAATTGACTAATATAGTTATTGCACATTAATTGCTAAAATCGATCAAAGGTTTTTATGAGCCTTTCAATGTCACTGATTTTGGTTATGTTGTGGATTGCCTTCAGTATACAAGATTCCTTTTCTTTTTTCTTTTTATCCTATTGCTGTGTTAAAAATAATGTCGAAGATAACTTTAAGGTCCGTGTCGTGCTGTTGAAGATTCTCTTTTTCTTTCCTTAGTGCTGTTCTTTAGTCACCATGATACCTTAACGAGTCGTGACCCTCAGACATTTCCTTGCTTCTCTGAGCTCATGCTGATGGAATTCCTCTATTTAGTTTACTCTCTACTTTATTGTTCTCTTTAAGACATTTTTTTTTCTTGCCTTGTGATTCCACATTCTATATCAACCCCTTATTCCACGTATTCCAAATCTTTCTTTTCTTAAGCTACAGATCATGAAGGATGCCATTCATGGAAGTGAATCTGGGAAGACAATGCAGTGCTTTGTATTGATAATGAAAAGTTCTTCTTGAGCCAACCTCAAAGCAGAGGTTTTCTTAGGTCATGTTTAACCAGCGTCAGTAATGTATCTTATCAGGTTTGTATTGACTGCGAAATTTTCTAGAAATTTGTGATTGCTATAACTTTCATTTATGCTCAACACAACGTCACTGCAGTGGTAAGTTATCACTGAATAAACATGCTTTATTTGCAAAGGTGTTCAGTCTTGCTTGTGGGTGCTAGCTGGATTGTTGCATCATCATAGGATAGGGAAGGTGTTGTGGAAATGGCATGTATTTTGCACAATTTGTGCTTAGTTTCTAAATTTTAGATTTTGAGATGTCAAGGTTACTTTCTTTTTGGTCATTCTTTGTATTTGACTGTATTCTTTTTGGTCATTCTTTTGCTTCTTAAGTTTCACATGCTTTTTTTGTATTATGTAAGAACATTCTATCTAATTTAAAGCCTATTAGCTCAAATGGTAGAGCATTGTGTTCAAACACAAAGATGTTGGCCGGTTCAAATCCCGCATAGGCTACGATAATAAAAAAAACCCCGCAAATATGTCTTTTCACATCAGGTAATAGCCGATGTCTTTCAAAAAAAAAATCGATGTCTATGTTGGTGATGTAAAAAATCAAAACCTTTTAACATCGGGTAATAGCCGATGTCTTTGTATGTTATAACATCAGTTATATTTTATAGTCGATGTTATAGCATAACAAAGACATCGGATTTAAAAATACAAGCGATGTTATAACATACAAAGACATCGGGTTCTGGCCGATGTAAAAAACTTTTGACTTTTTACATCCCCCACATAGACATCGATTTGTTTTTTGAAAGACATCGGCTATTACCCGATGTTAAATAAAAAATTTCTAGTAGTGCATATTCCTTATATCATAATTTTCAAAAAAGATTTTGTTTCTTAGAGACCAAACACCCTAATTAAAGGGCGAAAGCTAGTTCTGATTTCAGGTTAGTGAAAAGTTTAGAGAAGATTTATTAAAGAGTACCCTTGTATGTCTTTTTCGTTTATATGTACTTTGTATTAATCTTACAATTCTTGGTTCCATTCTACCGATCAACGCTAAGGCTATCTGGCTTTCCGTGAATAAGTGTGTTGCATCTTCCTCTCTACGGCTACAAAGAGGGCAATCCTGTGGGACATTAACTCCTTTCTTTCGTAGTCTGACTTTCGTCTGTGTTCTGTTGAGAATGATTTTCCATAGGAAGATTTTAATTTTAGGAGGACAGTCGATTCTCCCAAGCCAGTCTAGTGGTTCAGAGTTAGTCCTTCTTGCTTTAGTGATGTGGTCCAAGGCACTCGCCATCGAAAACCAGCCCTTTCTACTCGTTGTCCAGTACAGTATGTCCTCGATTTCATTAGTTGGGATGTGGATGTCCAAAATCTCTTCCACAATGTTCATGGGGAGGTTTTCCTTTAACCTTTCTACATTCCAACTTTTGTTTGGTTTCAGAAATTGGTCAATCGTTTCAGGTATTTTTCTCTAATGATTTTAAGCCATGCATTTTTAGGTTCCGCCATAATTTTTCATAAAAGTTTCATTTTTAAGGCTTTGTTCATGTATTTTCTCTTATGTAGTCCTAATCCGTCTTTATTGTTTGGTCTACATACTTTGTCATAGGCTCCCGGCCAATTAATGGTTTGTACTTATAATTCTTATTCCAGATGAAACATCTGTTGATCCTATCAAGTTCTGTGTGTATGCTTGCTGGAAGTATGAAGCTTTGCATCACATGGTTTGGTTTGCGACAGGTCGGCTTTGGCGAGAATGGCTCTTTCTTTTTGGGTTAGTTCGTTTGCTCTCCATTTTGTTAGTTGGTTCGTCATTTTTCTTAAAATGTCGTCGAAGGTTCTTTTGTTAACTATGTCATTTATAATTGAACAACCGAGTTATTTTCTAGGGTGGCTTGTTTCGTTATTCGCAACTACATTTGGATTTGTTGTTTTTGGTCATTTATCATCCCTTTTGTAGCCTAGAATGTAGATTTTTGGAAATTTATTTTTTGTCCAGATACTATGCAGTATTCATCTAGTACTTTTTTAACCGTCATACATGCCTCTTGAGTCGCTTTGGAAAAGATCATTATATCATCGACAAAAGAGAGGAATGGGATACATGTTCCACTTCTATATAGCTTGAATCCAACTGCGTTCATTGATCGAGGATAATGGGTCACCCTGTCTCAAACCCCTGTGAGGGAGGAAAGTGTTCAACGGTTCCTCATTAACCAAAACTTAAAAAGAAATATTATTTTTTTTGGCCAAATCCAAATATTTTCATAAAGGCAAGGAGAAAATCCCAATCAACTCTTTCGTATGCTTTTTCCATGTCTAACTTAACAGCGATCCAACCTTGTCGATCTTTCTTATTGCGAAAAGAATGGAAGATTTCATGTGCGATTAGTACATTGTCTTGAATTGCTCTATCAGATATAAATGCTCCTTGCAGTGGATGGATATTTCTTTGCATCATAGGTTTCATTTGGTCAACCAGGGCAATTGCCTTGTATAGAGTTGTACAAATTAAGGCTGATTGGTCTATAGTTGTTTGTGCTTATCGGGTTGTCACATTTCGGAATTGGTGTGATAAATGTTTGGAGACTAATATTTCCCTGTTGCAGACTAACAGTACTTGAAATGAAGTAGATTTACTATTAGGTAAAAGAGCAATAGAAGAATCGATTGCAAGGTTCAAAGCTAGATTAATGGTAGCTAAAGGATATACTCGGCAACATGGTGTTGACTTGGAGGAAACCTTTTCTCGTATAGTTAGAATGACTATTGTGAGGACTATTATCTCTATGGCTTTTGAACAAAGGTTGGCAAAGATTCCAATTAGATGTTAATAATGCATTCCTTCATTGAGATCTCCATGATGAAGTGTGTATGACAATGCGACAAGAAGTTCCAAATCCCACCAATAGGGCATGTTTTCTCAAAAAGTCTTTGTATTGGCTTAAACAAACATCAAGATAGTGGTTTAGTAAGTTGTATTCTGCTTTATTACTTCTTTCAATTTTACTCAGTCTAAATATGATTCTTTTTTTTATCTTATCATAAAGGTCATTTAATTTGATTATAATCGGTGTCTATGTAGATGATATTATTTTCACTGGTTCTAATAAAACACAAATCCAGGACTTAAAACATCATCTTCATAAATGGTTTAGTATAAAAGATCTTGGTTAGATGAACTTATTTTTAGGCGTTACATGAGGTTGTCGAATCGAACAATTAATTCATTGATATTATTGATAATCCATATTTTAAATATGCAATATAGGCAGATCTTATTGCATTTGAGTAGTCTTATTGCATATATTTTGGTCTATTTTCATATCGTTCATGTAAAGTATTCGAGTTCGGAATCTACGCCTTTTTAGTGTTTATTCTATAGTTTGATGATTTGAGCATGAAGTGAGTCTTGGGAGATCTTAGACACTGATTTTGGAGCATAAGGAAGGCCAAGGAAAAAGCATCAAGGGAGCAAGACATCACAACATCGAAGCAAAGGAAGAATCGCGGAGCCAGAGGAGCGGCGCCCGTCGGTGCCCCGTGTTCAACAATTGCTGATTTCGTCCGAAGATTCTATTTCTATTATTATATTATTATTATTTCCTAGGGGTTTTGCACGACTCTATTTAGCTTATTTTCAGCCTATTGAGAGAGAGTTTCTTTGGTGTGTGCCGCTTGAGAGAAACAATAGAGAGATGAGCGTTACTTTGGCTATGAGTTGCTAAACTCATAGTTTCGCTTGTGATTCGAAGACATAGTTGGATAAATTATGAGGATTTGATTTCATTAGTTATTTATGAGTTTAGTTATCATCTTGTTCTCATTAATATATATATATATATATATATATATATATATATATATATATATTTGTCTTTCTTTCTATGCTTGATCACCATGTTAGGAATTGCATCTATGCTGTGAATCCATTGTTGGTTTCTCAATAGCAACCAAAGTCATTGATCCAGTGATGTTTCTATTGCCTTTGTAGTGGATGATAACAATTGATCTATGTCGAGTAGATGTTTTTAGGGTTAAATGGGTTGTTCCTTTGATTCCTAATTGCATTGAATTAATGTGCCAATTGGTCTTAAGTACTCGATTCGTTAATGTTATTCTTTATTGATGCCACATTGAATAAGAGATTGTATCTTCGCGGAATAATCGACCATAGGTAGTTGACATAACTTATAAATAATATTCAAATCAACCCAAGGATCATGAACCCCAACCATGGTCAAGAATTACAGGTGAAACGCTTCTCTATCATATTATCATTACTTTGCAATCATTACTCTCTTTAGTCTATTTCGCTATTTAATTAGTTTGCTACAACCTATTTGCTATTATATTAACAAATCATCAATAGAAATATATATGTATAGTCATCTCTGTGGGATCGACTCCTTACTTGTCTGCTATACTAATCTTTTGGTTAAGTATTGAGTTAGGATATTTACTTGTTGTGGAACTTAGCGCATACAACAATTGCATATCATCAGTTCGGACACCACCAATTATATCAGAAAAAGGTTTGTCTTGAGCTTATTAAAGATGCAAGTTTAGAGGATCATCTATCTATAGAAGTATAGTCGGTAAATTTAATTACTTAAGAAACACTAGGCTAAACCTTTCTTTTGTTGTGCAAGTACTTAGTAAGTTCCTACAGAGTCCTAATACCTCTCATCAAGATGTTCTTCATCATCTTTCAAAATATGTCAAATGAACCACTCATTTCGGAATCAAATTTCAACCTAGCAAGAGCATACATTACAAGTATTTTTGGATTCAGATTGTGCATCTTGTCCAATCACGTACGAAGAGATCAATCACCGGTTATGTGGTGCTCTATGGTGCCAATCCAATCACCTAGAAGTCAACGAAGCGGGCAACAGTATCAAGGCGTTCATTTGAGGTTGAGTATTGTGCAATGAGTCCATTTTCTTCTGAGCATACTTGGTTGGTCAATTTCTTACAAGAACTTGAAGAACCAGTTCTTAGACCTATGACACTACATTGTGAGAACAAATCAGCAATACATATTGCTAAGAATTTAGTATTTCCCTAGAGGACTAAGCACATTGAGATCAACTACCACCAATTCACAAAAGTGAAAGTTATGGATGGTTTTTTGCAATTGACATATCTCTCACCTCAAAATTAGCTTGCAGACGTTTGGACAATGATCCTGCCTTCAACACACCATCCTGAATTTTGCTAAAACTAGGTATGCATACTAGTGATTCTCCGGTTTAAGGAGGGCTAGTATGACTTAGTATTGATTTAGGTTAGGTCTCCAAGTTTTAGAAATACTTCTAGATTTTGGGTGATTTATGTAAATGTAAATAACAATGCATTTGGGAAATGGAAGAGTTGTTTCTCTTAATCAGGATCCGTGTATATATATATATATATATATATATATATATATATATATATATATATATATATATATATATATATATATATATATAGCATCACTTAGATAATCTGTAATTATTCCATCCAATTCAAAAAGAGAAAAGCTTGTTCTTTCTGTTTTGTTTTTGATCTCGAGTTCATGTTCTTCAAACTCCTAAACTCATACCTAAATCCCATTTCCTAATTTAATTTCTAAACACAAGATGGCAGGATCTGTTACTAATTTGTGTAATTTCATTTGGATCGTTTCAACTAAACGCTCATTATTATGACCTCAATATTTACAATTCTATTAATAATATTACTAATTTTGTTAGTATTTTGTTGACATTTCACATCCATAATTAAAGTTGAATTTTTTTATTTAAATGGTATTTTATTATTGGTCAATATTATTGCTGAAATTTTAAAATACTCGTTTCCTATTTTAAATATATTTGTTTCCTTTTTTCATACGAATATTATTTAAATTGATAAGTGTATGTCAATTTGTGATCTATTTTAAATATATTTGTTTCCTATTTTTCATGGAAAATATTATGTAAATTAATACGTTGGACCACAATTTTGGATAATATTTGATTCAACTCTGAAGTAAATTAATACGTTGGACCACAATTTTGGACCACAATGTGCCTTTTATCTATCCCAATTGGGTCATGTGCTATAAAATGTGTCTAAGTATAAAACTCAATATATGACTTATTTATATAAAAGTACCTCATTGAAAAAATGTTAGACAATCTCCATGTCCTTTACACGATTTCAAATTTGTTGAGTTCAACGACATCCATACAAAGTAGTTAGATCGATGATATGGTTTTGATTGGTAATCCCTTTAAATATTGTTTCAAATTAACTCTTCTTCATTCTAATTTTTTTTAAAATATACATATTTGTCCATATTTTAGTTTTAATAAACAAAATTTATTTCATTGCACTATTTTTTTTGGTTATCAAATTAAGTAAGTAACTACTATTGAAAAACTTGACATTGGAAGAGAATAAACTAGGGTCTACCTTGTGGAACTAGGTCGGGATAAGTTGGGTCTGCCTTGTGGAACGGTCCACCTAATCCTCCCTTTTTAAATAGTATTTGCACCTCAGGTCCAATACCTAACATGTTCAAAGCTTCATGGTCAAAGAATCTATTTGACAAATATCTGAAGTGATCTAAACCATACCAACGTGATATTTCATCTGGATTCAAGTTATCGGGTACGACCATGTATTCAATGGTAGCCATGATTAGAAAGGATAAAGTTTTGGAAAATAGGAACGATCTCACCGAGCTTCGAGTGAAAAACTCAAAAGAAACAGCCTACTACAGGATGGGCAGGTACTTCTGGGTGTTTGGCTGGTCGCCTATGATATGGGCTCGTCTGTTCTTCGGTTTTGCCTTTGAATTTCAACGAAGAACCTTTGGCCTTCACCTCCTCTACTCCAAATTAGACCTTTGGAATGTTGTTGATCTCTTGAATGCTCTGAAAACGGAAAGGATTTTTGAATGAGGAGGATCGAATAGGGATGCATTGTGTTTATAAGAGAAATTGGATAAAATTTGAAAGAAAAAGGTAAAATTATGATGTATATAATTTCAATCCTCAAAAAATTTGAAAAATCTGAAGATAAAAAGATAGGAATTCAACTCCCTTATCCAAATTTAAAAGATAAACTCGAGTTTTGATCGGATTTTTAAAGCGAAATCTTATCGTTTTAGGGTTTTGGGGCTATCGGCGGGCGCTGACAACACTTGGAACTGATCGGCGGGCACCGATCTTCAAATCCTTGGTTTTCCTTTGTTTTCTTCGTTGTCTTTATTCTTTTCTTACATAACCCTCTAAATATGTATCAATACATATCAAAACACACATTCTCTACCAGCGAACTGGAGTTTTATTAGTGCAAACTTGAAATTGAAATAACTTGAAATTGAAATTTAACTCGGAATATTGAAATTGAAAATGTAAGAGTTGAATAATTAATAAACTTACTGGCTTGGGTAGCCTCCAGAGAAGCGCCTTTGTTTAAACGTCGTTGGCTCGGCATTCTGACCCTTTAATGGGTCTCCTCAATCTTCTCTTTTGGACTAACTACCACTTGTGATGGTAGTATCCCTGAAGCGCATGCCTTTAGTTCTCTGATCTCCTATGTCATTTGTCCTATGACCTTTTCTGTAGTTGCGAACTGATAATGCATATTTTAGATAGGTTTTATTGCATTTAAGTATTCATATTGCATGTCTTTTGTCTTATTTACATTGTCTTTCATTTGGAATATTCGAGTTCAGAATCTACACTATTTTGTGTTTATTATGCAGTTTTATAATCTGAGTTTGAAGGGAGGCTTGAGAGATTTAGAAGAGATGATTGTGGTGCATAAGAGAGGCTAAGAAAGAAGCATCAAGAGAGCTAAGGAGCATAATGTCATCCGAGTTTGAAGGGAGGCTTGAGAGATTTAGAAGAGATGATTGTGGTGCATAAGAGAGGCTAAGGAAGAAGCATCAAGAGAGCTAAGGAGCATAATGTCGAAGCAAAAGAAGAATTGTGAAAGCCTAAATATAGTACAAAAAAAAAATTAAATTTGCTTCGGCAAAAAGCCGTGGCAAAAGGCTTGTAGCCTCGGCTCTGCGACGGCAAATGGGGGTGTAGTGAACGGGCGGTGGAAAAATTTGGTAGCTTCGGCTACTAACCATGGAAAAAAAGTTAGCCACGGCTAAGCGTGGCTAAGCGATGGCAAAGCAACCCTGAACACATTTGCCACAGCATGCTTCCGTGGCTAAAGTGTGGGTGGAAAATTAAAAAATACCTTCCTTTTTAGCCCGGATCATTCAGATCCGGGCTAAAAAGTCCAATATTTAAATAAAATAATAATACACATAATTTACATATATAATAAGATTTTATTAATTATACAAAATTTATATATATAATAAAATGTCAAAAGCTACATAATTTATATACAATAAATATACATAATTATAAAATTTACATATACAATAAAATGTCCAATACTACATTTTAACCAAAAAGAATTTCCAAAACTATATTTACGGAAATTTAGCATAAGAACAAATTTCAAGCTGAAAATAACCTGCATGAGTTTTCACAAGTAAACAACTTACCATCGAAATAGATACATTTCCACCATCAATGCCTCCAGCATGTGCCATTCCATTGCTTTGGCCTAACAACTTCCTCTTTTTGAAAGGTGAATTATGCCTAGACCTTTCATGTTGAAACAGGATTTCCTGATGGAGATACTATTCCTTTTTCTACCTGGACAGAAAAATGCTCAGAAGCACACCTATTATCTCTAACCTACCTACATGCAAGAAGGCTAAAATTTTATCAGTAACTATGTCTAGTAATGAGGGTATTGTTGCAAGATTTGTTGTCACAAACATAGTTATAAAAGAAATCTACAAAAATACAAGCCTCTAGATTCCTTCTTTCTACACACCCCCGTCTCCTTGTCATATCAATTAAGGTTTGAATTAACATACATACGCAAAGCAAAATTTTTTCTTATTTATTTTCTAAAAAATGCATCCACACATAGAGATAAGCAATCAAATACAAAGAGAACGAAATGGTTTCTTGATGTACTCCAATGAAAATCACACCCGTACCATGCCACAAGGCCCACAATAGGAACACGAGAGAGAAAAACAAGAACAAGACAACTATGAGATAGAGAGCATGTAGGATCCAAAAAATAAAAAGAATACGATAGTTATGCGAACAACTTATAGAACAAGTTCCTCACTGATAGAGGCGTTCCATCTGTATGGATCCTCAGTATTCCATATTGGTCGTATTTATCCAAACCACTCTCATCCTAGCAAGAAGAAATGACAACGAACATAGTAAGGAAAGAGCATATGTGTATGGCGTGTTAAAGAGAGTTTTTGTAAGATTAGGATAAGGGCAGACACACAATCTGTTCAAATTTCTTGCTAAACTTATGTGTCTTTCTTTTGATTCCAAACCATTACTTTGCCTAAGAAAATGAGGCCACACATTGCAATGAAGAATGTTAAAATGTTGAGGGAAAAGAATTCATAAAATGTTTTACCTTGACAAATGAGATGGATAGCCAAGATCATGATCACATTCATGTTCTCAGCGGTACCGTTCACATTCACCCTAATATTCACCCAAAAAATAAATAAATGATTCTGAAAAAAAAGTGAGTATAAACTGATCTATTAGTTTCATATTTCACTCCAAGCCACTATTGACTTTCTAAGATAGGAAAAAATAACTAAGCTAAAAAATGAAAGATGCCTTATCGAATCAGGAAAAATGAAAAAGAAAATAACAGATTTAAATGGATAAAATTAGACAAATGCACAAATATAAAAAAAGAAACCTTGCAAACATTAAGGTTTTCTAACTATCGTGGATTGTTTTTCCTCTTTGTTTGGCTGTTCATTTATAAGAACTAGCTTACTGAAAGAGTAAAGGCCAAGAAATTGGGCGAGTTAGGAACAACCAAATGCAGAGACATAAAAAAGTCAGCCTTTGGAGATTTTTCTCCAAAAAACAAGCATGTGAATACTTAATTTGAACAAAATAAACAGCCTCGGTGAACTTTAGTCTTGGGCAAGTTAACTCATTCATCATCTCAAACCTTGATGCAGTATATTATAACAAAACGGATTACACTAAATCTATTTGAGTAGAAGTGCCACAAACCTTCATGATTGCTCTTAGCAGTTGGGATTTGGCTACAGAGGGATCACCAACCATCATCACGCTTATGCCCCTAAGAACAGGAACTTTTTTGTTTAGTAAGATGCTTTAGAACAAGATATTAAGACTTGATTAAAAACAAATTACATGAATATAAGGAAAAGGACTGAGCACCGTTACACTAGCCCTAAGCAACACTTAGATTATAAGATGAGGCAGGGAAATAAAATTTAAAAAAAAAACATAAGAATCTATAGTAACAAACACTCTTAAACAGGCATGAGTCTTGGTAATTTAATAGTTTGAATCCATTGATAGCCATTCAGATCAAACTTAGAAAATAATGGTGTGTGCAGCTTTCAAATTTTAAACCATAGTAAAAGAAACTATCCAAACCTTTCTACCGACATGCTGCTGTAATGAATGTGTTATATAGGCAATTTTTATAAAAAATAAACAAAATCTCAAATGCATCAGTAAATATATTTAGTAAAACCCATAATCAATAAGAAAGATCTATTAATGTAAATGTACAACATTCAGAAGAATTAGTCCACTTTTCAAGTTCATGTATGTTCGCACTTTTCTTGTTTAAGTTTTGAGTACTGACATCCGGGAAAGAAAAACCAAGTTTGATACACTTTAGATTGAATGGAAGGTAATAAAAAAAAGGATTAACTGAAAAAAAAGGTTGAAATTGTCATTATTTGCCAAAAAACACAACAAAATAGGCTTGGATCATAGCTTTGCTTATTTTTGTGAATATCAATACCTTTATTGAGAGTTGGATCTCAAGTTTAGCCTGCAAGTTATAGCTCTATGGTTACAAAAGCAAATAGTAAAACAAGGTACTATCCCTAGTTGAATGCAACTGCTGACTAATTCCCTAAACGCCAACACCAAACTAGCTAAGTTTCATATTCTATCTATTCAATTTCAAATTCACTGTTAGAAATCGAATTGAAAAGACTAGGGTTTGATCATCGAACATGGAGGGCGAATAAAATACAAAGCAACTGGTAGGTTTGGATCTCAAGTTCAGACTTTAATTAGACAAAAGAATCACAAAAATTGAAAGAAGAATGAATACATGGTACGGTTTTTCTGACATCAAGGAGAGGCGAAGGAGACCATAGTTAGATCTGATAGTTCTGCCTGTTGTTCTTCCTCTTGTTGCCTGGAAGAAACAAAGAAAGAAGCGGAGAAGCAGGAAAGGACTGATTGAGTAGATAAGCACGAGTGAAGGAGCAGAGAAGCAGAGAAGAGCAGTAGGTAGGAGCGGCGCCCACGAGCTGGATCAGGAGTGGCGAGAGAGATTGAGATTCGAAACTAGTAGAGGTAGAAAGAGGGAGTTGGGGAAAGGAAAACAAAAGAGCAGGAGAATGAAAAAGATGAAAGGTGGATGAAAGAGGTAGAGGAGTAGAACGAGATGGAGGTTAGATCTACCACTTTAGGTTTCAGATTTCTTGAATCAACGAGATCCAGATTTCTCATATCTAAAATTGAGGAGAGAGACGAGATCGGGAAGATGGAAGACGAGGGGGGAGAGAGAAGGGTAAATCTTATATGTGAGAGAGGGAGGCAAGCAGGTTTGTTTTTAGGGTTTTTATTTTTTAATAAAAAAATTGGATTTGCTAAGATAAGTTGTTATTGGAGTGGTAAATTGTCGAACTTCAATATATTTTTTACCACAGCAACCCTACCGGAGCTACCATCAGTGGCGAATTTGTCTTGTTTTTTGGATTTAAGGCTTGTCGTGGCTAATGTCGTGGCAAAAGGGTATCAATTCTTGCGGTAAGCTCCTGCCGAAGCTAGGCAGCGTGGAGAATTTAATTTTTTTGTAGTGATAGGGCGCCCTCCACTTTTCCATCGGCGCCCGCCAGTCCTACGTATTCAGCGAGAGCGATTTCGTCCAAATATATTATCATTAGTTTATTACTCCGTATTATCTTATTCTCTATGGTTTTGCTCGACTCTATTTAGGTTATTTTTATTCTATTTCACCCGTGTTGGCTCATTGTTGACATTGAGAGAGAGAGAGAGAGAGAGAGAGATACATTGATCATGAGTTGCTAAACTCAAAGTTTCGCATGTGATTCGAAGACACGGTTGGATAAATTGTTAGGATTTAATTTCATATTGATATTCATAAGTTATTTCATGATTTTTGTTCTTCATTGATTAAGTATTTACGCGTGTTCTCTCTATGACTGATCAACTAGACAGAAATTGCATCTTTGCTAGCGATTCCTTTCATTAGATTGGTTGCTTAATTTGTAGCAAGCAATGGAAATTGATCTCGTTGATGTCCATATTTTATGCCATGTTTTGTGCTTATTTTTTCTCCTTATTCTAGCTATTTTATATATTGCTGGGTTAGGAATAATTTGAATATGTGCAGTTGTTGTGAGTCTAATTCGCCATGTTTTACACTTACTTTTATTTCGATTTTTGTATACATTTCATACATTTGGGATATAATAGTACAAATTCTATGTAGTTTATGCTTATTTGCCAAATTATGGAGTCTACACTAGTTTCTGTTTAATTTCGCAGAAATTGAGGCAATTTACAACAATTCGGAGAAATGATGAAAAGCTCGAAGTCAACTATAGAAAGTCCGAGGTCAAGGAGCAGCTGAGCAAGGACAAATCGAGCAGAAAATGAGAAAGAGCACTCAACACACTTCTATTCGACGTCGACTACATTTAGTCGAAGTCGGGTACATCAAGACGGATTTACATGGAGTCGAGCAGAGAGCCACTCGAGGAGCCCAGAACTACTCGACGTCGAGTAACCCTAGTCGACGTCGAGTACACACGTCAAGTCCAGAAAGTGCCCGAGCTCGAGTACAATCTAGGAGGAGAAAGTACTAGTCGATGTCTAGTAAGTCTACTCGAAGTCGAGTACCCCAGTGACGACTCCGAGTCCGAGATCGAGTGGAGTACGAGAAGATAGACTACTTGCAAAAGAAGATATGTGGAATTCTCTCCATCTACATGAAGATCTATCAAGTCCAAGAGGGATTTATCCACATTAGATATTTTTCCTTATAGATTTATTTCTTTTAATCATCAAGTTTTATCCTATGTTTTTAGATAGAAAGTTTTAGATATAGATAGATTGTTCTTCCCTAGATTAGCTAAGGTTTAACACTATAAATAAAGCCTTAGGAGCTGAGTTTTATTCATTCAATTTCAGTCACAATTAGTTGCATATAGCGAGTAGAGAGAGAGAGAGAGAGAGAGAGAGAGAGAGAGAGAGAGAGAGAGAGAGAGTTGTAGCCGAGTGGAGTTGGAGAAAGCGATAGCGGGATTTGGCTTCGTTCGGTTGTAAGCTCTATTTTATTTTATTAATGCAATTAGTTATTTCTTTAATTATATTGATGTTTGTTATGATGAGAAGCGAGTAGTCACCTAACTTCTAGGGTCAGGGTGAGCCCGACGGTAGCCATGTAAGGTAATGCAATAAAGGTACAATCTTTTGATGCGATTTCGTCTTCTATCCCTATGAGCATGATTCTTTTGCGAAAGTTGAAGTTGATCCTTGTTTTTGTTATTGAAGCGAAAGTGATCTTAATACAACTTGGATTAATTATTAGAAAAAGGGTTAGTAACAATTAGTGATTATGCGAAAGCCTCTATATTCCTACTTGTTAATGAGGACAGTTATTTGATGAAAAGGCACGATCTTTTATACCTTATGCATTATTTTATATGGTTATCGTTGTGGCATTGAAACCCCGATCTTTGAAGTCTTTTATTTCGTTGAATTAAATCCACCAATTTCGTGTTTCGTTCTGTCTTTCGTTGCTAATTTTTGGTTCTGCAATACTCAAGATCGACGGCACTAGTCGACGTCGAGTGCTACAGTAGTCGACGTCGAGTACAGCTACTCGAGATCGACAGTCTTGCTTCGTTCGTTTGCGCTTCTATTCTCTATTTTGTAGTTTTTACCCGACTCAGTGGTCGACGTCGAGGACGTACCTTAGTCGACGTTGAGTACTTCCTAAGTCGAATTCGACAGTTTTTTGGACTGAAAATGTGGGCGCTGACACGCTTCCTCGTGGATCGATCCTGACTGCCTTCTACTACAACGGGAGGAAGTCTCGTATTTATTTGCTTGGACATGAGCTGGTTTGCTTTTATTAGTTTTATTTATATTTTAATACTTGACACATCCTCCTACAACAATAGCAGTTTGTTTTTATTCGCAGAAAATAGAGGTATACACAACTTTTGGTTTAATTTTGTAGAATTCTGGGCCATTTTGAGACAAAACCAAGTGGAAGAATCGACTGCAGAAAGGCACTCGATATCTAGTGGGAGCACCCGACATCTATTGAAGCAGAGCTGAAATTAGGCTAAGTGTTTGACAAGGAAGCTACTATAATTTCACTCGATATCTACTTAAGTACTTGACATCTAGTGGAGGCTACCCGATGTCGACTGAAGATCATCCACACTTAGAAGCTAAGAGAAGAAGATGCTATAGATCGACAAGATTACCCGAGATCGAGTGAAGTCTAGTTGATGTCGACTGAACCTGGTTGACATCGATTGGATCCTTATTGGGCCGTGGACGCGTTTTGATGAATCCGATTGAAAGAAGATTTACTTAAGCTTGAAAGGAATCTTTTATTTTACCTTATAAACTTCTATCCTTATGAGTGAATGTTTATTTACTGTTGTGGAGGTGGGAATCAAGTCTAAATAAATGTGAATATGAATTCAAACCGATTTCCGAGCCCACACAAAAAAAAAATACAAGAAATCCTCCCGCTATAGTGGTAGGGTATTCAGGATCGAATCCATGAGGAAGCCCCGAGTCAGCGGATCCTAAGAATCGAGGCAATCACGTTCGGAATCTACTCAGGGCTTCACTCAATAGGTCAGTCAAAATCTGGGCAAGTTCCTGCAAAGCAGACAAAGGCACACTCGACGTTGACTCTAAACTCGATATCGAGTCAGTGATCGGTCGATATTGACTGTGTTGGACGATTTCAACTCCTTTTGCCGAAACTGTATAGTAACCAATTTGTGTAGGAAAAGAACGTGGGAAGAGAGTTAGGATGAATAAGAAGTATGAACAGAAAAATCGCAGGTTTGTTGTATAAATCAATAAAATAAACAACTTTCAAAGCCGGGGAATTTACCTCAACGATTACCTTGTAATTAATATGCCAAATTCATAAAAGGAATAAGCTTTTCATCAAATAACTTTTGTTATTAACAAATAGGTGGATAGAGGCTCTCGCATAAACCCTAATTGTTACTACCCTTTTTGATAATTAATCCAAATTGATATTAAGACCACTTTCGCTTCAATAATACAAATAAGGATTTACCTACTACTCTCCTAAAAGAATCATGCAAATAGAGATAGAAGATGAAATCTCTTGAAAAGATCATTCCTTTGACAAACTTACATGGTTATCGTCGGGCTCACCCCGACCCTAGAAGTAGGGGAACTACTTGCGCCTCATCCCAATAGACATCATCATCATCATTGGAAAGAAATAAACATGAATTGAACTTATCTCCGAAAGATTAGAACCGAACAAAGCCAAATTGCTCTCGCTCTCTATCTCTACTCGACTCCAATCTCTCTCTCTCTCTCTCTCTATTGCCTAACTAGTTATTTGTGTTATGAAGAATGCATAAAATCTAGCTCCTAGAGCTTTATTTATAGGGCTCAATCCTAGCTATTCAAGGAGAGCAATCTATCTATATATATCTAAATCTATCTAAAGGATAAAAGTTCCATAATTAAATAAATAAAACAAATAAATTCCCCTTGGAACATATGGAATTTAACCAAAAGGGAAAGAAAGTCTTCCATCTTGATAGAAGATCTCTTCATTCCAAGCTAAGTCACTCGGATTAGGACTCATATTGGCATCAGGTCGGTTTCTAGGCATCAGTTGATATTGACCAGATGCATCGATATCGACTCATGGGTAGTCTTTAGTTCTGCTTCCCTCGATCTCGGATCCTGGGGTGCATTTCGAGTGAACACCACTCGATATCGACCAGATGGGTCGATATCGATTACTTCATTTCCAGTCGAGTTGTTTCCTTTGCTCCTAGCTCAATTTTTGGTCTTCAGGGCACTCAATGTCAAGTCACTTAAGTCGATTTGGAGTGAATCCTCAGTAGACTTTGAGTGCTTTCCAGCTTGATTTCTCGTTCCTCTGAATTGCTCCAAAACTGTCTCGATTTATGCAAAATTAAACAAGAACTTGTGTAGACCTCAATAATTTGCAAATAAAAATAAACTAAACAAATATTATGTTTCCCAACCCAAAATATAAAATATTGATAAAAATCAGAATATACGTGGTGAAAAAACAATTCATAAAGGTACAAAGTATAGCGGTGGGCTAAATTTGGGCAATGTGGTGCTAAATCCGAGGAGAACTCTTCAAACTTTGCTTCTTTGATTTGATGCACTTTCTCCCTTCATATGAAATTTCCACATCACTCATCCTCTCATAATTCACTCTTTGCTTTTTTCACTATTGATGTTTTTACCTCTCTAACCTCAGCACTGCCTTCTCGCGAGCCGCAAACATGGGTGTCATGAATGACCCCGGATACTTAGTGCTTCAAACTTCTCATCTTAGTGTCCCATCCTGCGAAATTAACATCTAAACACATGTAGGGTCGATTTACCTTTATCTCCTGAGGTGATGTATAGCAATTGACTATGCGAGCCAATTGCTAAAAGAAAAGAGCGATCTTGCTTAAGCTCCTTGATTCCCTGTGAATTGATGCCGATTCACACGAGACTAATGCTTGAATCGGTGCAAACGATCTCCTGTTTCCGAATTAGCAATTGCTAATTAAAGATTTCAATATGCTCAAGCTAGTGCGCGACCGATTGCTACAGGAGAGATCACCCACACAAAGTGACATGAACGTGGGGTGTGAATGAATCGGAATGTGCTAATGAATTGAGTCATGTAACTATGTAAGCCAATCTTAAACAAATTGAGTCACGTAACCCACGAACATTCGAAAGTAATTTTGATCGGAGGAATGGAAAGCGTAATAAATTGGAAGAGAGTAGCTAGGGTTTTTGGATTGATAATCGAAGAACCCTTTAGCCAAAGGGTTTCTTCAATTCTATATTCAATCTTGTTAATTCAAAAGGGAATACAATGTTTAAATAGGTAAATAACTAGGGTTTGGTTGGCTTCCTTAGAGGCTAAGGATTGCTTTACCAAACTATATCTTAGCTAAATAAAACTTAATCTAAAATCCTAATATAGAAAATAATAAAATATGATAATTAAGAAAGCTTAAAGGATAGACTCTCCTAACCATCTTATTTGACCTAACTAAGAAATACTAAAATAAGCAATTCTATAACTAGACTCCAACTAACATAGGAATTACTAAAAATAGAATATATATAAAAAATTAAGAAATATAAATAATAAAAAAATCGGAAATTATGCCTGGTACCCCTGTGGTATTGCGTATTTCGCACGGTGTACAAAAGTTTTGCTAAATTCGCACGGTACCCCTAAGGTTTGTACAATTTCGCGTCGTGTCCCTGACGGGTTAAATTTGACGGAATTTTAAACCACCGTTAACCATACTCTCAATTGCTCTTACGCTTTCGGGAAACCAAAGGGAAGAGAGGAGAGAAGGGCATCGGAGAGGGAAGACCAGGCCGACCACCGGACTGAACCGTCGCCGCCGGGCCACAGCACTGAGCCGCCGCCGCCGGCCACATCAACGGCCACCGCTGCTCGCTCACCCTGTTGCACCAGAACCCGACCTCGCCCATGTCGCAACAAAACCCGGCCGACCTGGAGGAGAAATCAGTCCCGACGCCCGTCTTCGAAGCCTCTTACCGCATGAGTGCAGGGTTGGAACCGCCAACAATAGTGCAGATGTGCCGGAGCGGAGACGTCTACAACAGTGAAGGTAATTTCTATATATTGAAGCAATTCCAAACTGCGTTTTTTACAAATTAGGGATTTTACAAATTAGGGATTTCATTGTATAAACATCAATCAGAATTGAGATTCAGGAGTGTGCATACTATTTTGGATTGTGAAATTGGAGTGTGAAAATTGAGTGAAGGTAATTTCTACTGATTGAAGCAATTTGAGTGTGAAATTCGTGGTTCGAGCGTGAAAGGATTAGTTTTTGTTTTCAGAATTTCATTGTATAAACATCAATCAGAATTGAGACTGAGGAGTGTGAAAGGATTACTGCAAGTGCATTATATTTTTCAGAAACTTCAATTTATGTCGATTTATGCAATTTCTATCGATTTATGCAATTTCTATCGATTAGGGATTCGAGTGTGAAAATTTGATTTGGTTATCCTCTTTGTGGATTGTTGAAATTCAGAATTGAGATTGAGGAGTGTGCATACTATTGTGTTGATTTAATTGATTTTTGGCAGCTTAAGAATAACTTAGGTGATCATAATGTGATTGGATTTCAGGATAATGAAGCGAATTGTGGTTAAGGAGTGTTGCCACTTTGGGGTCGAGCATAGCAATGAATGACATCTCCAATGAAGAGAAGATTGTAAAACTGAGAGAGAAAAAGAAGTCATTGCAAATAGAGTTAGGCTCGAAGCAATGCAATGTGTGGTTGTATTCTTATGTAAACTTCAATAGCACTGAATTCTGGTTGTATTCTTATGTAAACTTATTCCAAGGCATTTAGCAATGTCAGACTCTCTTTATGTAAACATCGCATTTAACAGCAGCAATGCAATGTGTCCAGGTGTTGTTCTCGTCATATAAACTTATGTTTGTGGCTGCATTCAAAACTCTCTTTGATTGTCCTTTACAAGGCTAAATGCTCTATGTTTTTAATATGCTTGAAATGATGCAACAAAGTTATCTTCATTTCATATAATAAGTGTTTTAGACATGTATAATGTCGTAGCGAAAAGGGGACAACGGTTGTTCCAAAAACTAATGAAGGGGGTCTAAGTTATCAACCCTAACATTGAACATCGAGCTTGTTCCAACAGCTGGTCAAGCAGATTGAGCACTAAAACATAGAAGAACGACTCCTAATCGATTACAAAACAAACACCGATGAGTACACAACTACTGAGTTTCGGCCACCCATGGAGCTGAGGACTTTACTTCTTCCACGGTTTGACCTTGTGCATGGATGTTTGGCTCATTTGGTTTCGACCTCTTTGATCTTCTTTCAACTCGGATGCCTTTTTGTGCTTTCACTTCCTTTGCAGTTGGTCCACCTTTACACGTCTTCACATTATGTCCATATGCCTGGTACAACAAAGTAGGTTAATACATCGCACATAAATATCGATGTGAGACAATGACTACTATATCTCCTCGAGCATCCAATACCTGACATCTTCCACATCGCACTAGGCGAGATCTTTTGCCTGCTGGTGCTTGCCCCTCTTTTTGCCGTCTTGTTTTCGCCAGTCGTCCAACTCTCCTTTTCATGGTAGGTGGTTGTACTCTCGGTAGATCAAAAGAGGGCCATTGTTCTTAGTCCGGGACCGGCCTAAAAAGACGCATATATGAGATAGTTTCTGGTTGACATAAAGATTCCTAATCGATTAACAAAGTTTTGAAAACATATTACCTATAATTAGCAGAATAGGTTTGTTTGTAAACTCTTATGGAATACCAATTTGATACATAATGCTCCGGATGACCACTGCTCTCAATTATAGCTCTCACTGCATGCCGACATGGAATTCCTCTGATTTGCCATTCACCACAACCACATGTACAAGCTTTGATGTCAACTGCCAATGCCGACGAACCCTCTATCACTTCGTATTCAGTGGGTGAAGCCTTGAAAATCTGTCATGAAGATGACTTCGTCAATGAGTGAATCGATGTCAGAGGGTGGTATGAGTTTTGAGAGTTACCTGCAATGCTCGTGCTGCTGTGACCGCCTTTGCCAGTCTCTTGTTTGCATAGTCTGTAATACTGTTGACTGGCAACTTCTTCGCATCCTCTTTCCTCTTGCAATGTCTAACCATCATGGTTCGCCTAATACCTAAATATCATTTCCAGAGTGTATTTGACATAACATCAGTCCAACAGTGGCAACCATGACCAACGGAAATTTAACTCGAAATCATTCACATTAGAAATTAAATTGCAGAAAGTGAATGTACCTTCAAGCAAAGATAATACGGGAAGGCATCGATCCGCTCCTAGTGTCGAATTGAAAGACTCCACAAAGTTCCTTGAGTTGTGAGGAGCATGCAAACTTGGATCAAATAGAAACCTCGCCCATGTATGAAATTCACCCAAGTCTTTGAGCCAGTTTAGAGCATCTGTCCCAACTACCCTTTCGACCTTCTCCATTGATTTATTAAATTTGTGTTCCGAGAACGCCTTGCAACATTCCCAAAACACTCCCTTCTCAGGAAGAATCATTCCATTTTTTTCCGCCCCCTCTAGCATTTCAACAAACATATCTAACACACTGCACTTATCGGGATCATCCACCTCAAAATCAACATATTCTCGATGAATATAACGCATTTGTATCACTATCTTATCTCCCATCCTACATAGAATAATCAAATCACAAATAAATGCTCAAACTTACCACTGAAATTGTAATAACAATTGTAGAAACAAATTCACAACTTTAGTTTACTTACACTATATTGTTTGTTTAAAGTGAAATTCAAAGTGAAATCCCTAATATGTAAAGAATTGCTTCAATCCCTAATATGTACTAATGGTGCTAAATGGAATGCACAAAATCAGTTGAAATTACCTTCAATCGGTAGAAATTAAGAGGCGTCGAAGCAAGGGCGTCGGATTCTAGAGCGAGGTCGGGTTCTGCCTGCCGTTCTGGTGCAACAGGGTACGCGAGCAGCAGCGATGGCGGTTGCTGTGGCTGGCGGTGCCGGTTCGGTGTGGTGGTGCAGCGGCGGCGGCGGTTCAATGCGGTCGGCTTGGCTCTTCCCTCTCCAGTTCCCTTCTCTCCTCTCCTCTCTTCAGTTCCCCGTGTGCGCAAGACGGTAAGAGCGAGTAGGGTTAAGTAATTTAACGGTGGTTTTAAAAATCTGTCAGATTTAACCCGTCAGGGGCACGACGCGAAATTGTATAAACCTCAGGGGTACCGTGCGAATTTAGCAAAACTTTTGTACACCGTACGAAATACGCAATACCACAGGGGTACCAGGCGAAATTTCCGTAAAAGAATTAACATCCTCGAGTTGTCGCCTGGATCAAGATCGTTGTTTGACCCACAAAAGGTCATCTTGACCTGCATCATGAGGTGACCGGATTTTCTCTCCTGCTATATGATAATCTCCTGCCAAACTACAAAATGAATGTTACAACACAACAACCATATGATAATCTCCATAATATGACATCAATTTCTCAACATACTCCCCAGACAGGTCATAAGGTAAAGAAATAAGCAATTTATAGAACATGTGGAGCAAATATGAAAATAAAGTCATTCGCCCTCTTATCATGCATATGTCAAAAACAACTTCAATTTTACCTCCTTTCATGGTTTTCATTAAATAATGCACTTCATTGTGACTTCCCTTTACTAGGAAATTTCATGCTATATCTCTAATCAATCTAATTTTGCATCGTCGAGTTCAATTAATGCTTCCATGACACTATTAAAAAAATTTCAATGGGGGTGATAAAAATAAACTTTGGATAAAAACATGAAGCATATAGATGAATAGACATATCTAAAGTACCATGTACAAAATAATATGGAGAAATATGCATAAATAGAATACAAATAAGTTCCCCCCCCCCCCACCCCATACTTAAAGATTACAGTCTCATTACTGTTATAAAAACAAGGGTAAATGAAGAAACTTATTAGACATGTGCAGAATCTCAAAATAGGTGCTTAAAGTTTGGGGCAGGGTCAGTCGATATCAAGTGAACTAGTCGATATCGACTTGGTTCACTCGATTTCTGGTGCTCCAAGCTTCAGGGTGGTCCCTGATCGACCACAAGTTGTTCCCACTCGATATGCCCGGTTGATATCAACTCCATGGGTCGATATCGAGTCCCTTTGCAGTTTTCTTCCCACTTGAAATTTTATTAGAAAAGAAAAAGAAAAATAAACCAAAATGAAGTTCAAAACAAAATATTCAAAATCCTAAAAACTAATTGACTTGTTACAAGCTCTAGATTTTATAGTCGCTAGGTCGACTTCTTCCATTGATCTTCAAGGTGGCATCAATAGAGCCCACGTGGCTTGGGCTTCGAACAGGACTTCATTCTTGTCTTTGAGCTGCATTCCACTTAGGTGGATCTTGTGTGTTTAGAATGGGTCCGTCTTCTTCTCTTTGAATTTGTTAGGGGAACCAATGATTCTTTGATTTGGAGACATACACCGTGTCTTCTACTTCGTAGTCCTTTGGATTGTCACTGGATATCCTGCACAATCCCACATACCAAGGAAAACCTCTTCCTTGTATAGATAAATCTCGAATTGAAATAGGGGAAGAGAGATCCATACCTTGGCTTACTTTAGATGTGTTTTCATTATTCGGTAAGTCCAGTCGATTTCGAGTGGAACCACTTGATATCGACTCAAGTGCAGCACCTGGTGGATCAGTCGATATTGGAGAAGCCAAGTCGATCTGGTTCACATGATATCGAGTGGTTCTCTTCTCTTGGAGGTGGCTCAGTCAATGGAGGTGAGGATGACTCGATATGGGTGACTCGATATCACGTGGCCAATGCTCGCTTCTGGCTCTGTCGATAGAGGAGCTGATAACTGGTCGATTTCGAGTGACTCACTCGATATCGAGTGAGTTGGATAGATTTCGACCCTATACTTAAGTCATGCAATATAATCTGAAAAAAGTTCAGCCGATATCGAGTTACCCGAGTCAATTTTGATTGGGATTTCAGTGTGCTCATCCCAGATGTTCACGATCTTCTCCATTTGGGCTTCCATAGCCCACTTCTCTAACTCCTCGGGGTCATAGTCCTTGTCTTTGGCTCCCCGCAAGTGATGTAGCCTCCCTTTATGGACTTTGCCTCTATAGGACCGTCGTGCTTCTCAGTTTTATTAAAACAGAACTCAATTACCTCATCACTGATTGTGAATGTGAGTACTCCCTTCCTTACGCTGATGTTGGCGTCGACGGTTGCTAAGAATGGTCTTCCTAAGATAATAGGACAAGTAGGGTCCTCTGCCATATCAATTACAAGAAAATCAACAGGGACAAATAGTTTACTTGTTTGGACGGGTACATCATCCACCATGCCTGTAGGGATAACCACCATGTTGTTTACCATGTACAACCTGTCATCCACAGACTATAATGGTGACGTTGAGCCCTTGAAGCATCTTCACGAAACGCTGAAACTTCTTTTCAGCGGGGTCCTTCAAAGATTTGGTCGGGAATGACAACGTCTTCTTCTTCTTTGGTGCTAATGTTGATAACATTTATCTTAGTCATATTTTAGGCATACATTTTCATATTAGTTTAGGTCATTTTCATGCATATTTATCATATTTTATGCTTTATTTATTTTATTTTGCATTTTCGGAGTCTACACATGGTTTTGATTTGTTTCAGGCATTTGGATGCTAATATTGGGGAAAATCAAGCTTTTATGCGGAGCGGCAAGCATAATGGATCGGACCCGAGGAGCTAAATTGTCAAGTGCGGAAGTTGCTAAATCTTGAGGTTGTTTTGCAGAGTTAAATCTATAATTGGGTTTTGGGTTACTTTTCAATTATTAAATTTTGTGGGTTGAAATGTAATTTTCCTAAAAAAACTATTTATACTCCGTATGTTTTAGAATGTGAGGGGGTTCGAGTTCTGCCGTACATGGCTTCGGCCGATCAGTTTAGCTTTAGTTTCGTTCTTTGTTTTTGATGGTATACACTTTGGATCGAGGACGGAAATTTCGGTTTGAATTATATTCTAAACTTTGATATATTTCTGTCTATAATCTAGTTCATTGTTTATTATATTATGCTTTTCTAATTTCTCCGTTCTAGGGTTAGGATGATCCAAACGATGATTTGGTAGTGTTGAAATTAGTATTCGTTTGTCTGATTATTGTTGGATTTAATCCTATTGCGCCAGCCCTAATTGATGAAAATTGGTTAGAACCGATTTAGGGTTTGAAATTGAAAGACTAAAACCCTAAGATAGAATTTGGATGGTGAATTGAGACCGAAAGGCGACTAGGACCCATCGGAATCATAGGATTAAACTTGAAGTTTGATTTGTCGAAAGAGAATCGAATTTCTTGAGGATTTATAGTTTGTCATAGATATTTTAGATGATTTTGATATTGATCGAGACCGAAAGGCGACGTTAATGTGATTATCGTCTATAATTCTACGAACTTAAAGGGTCTAAATTGGTTGCTTGATACCGAAAGGAGATTGTTAACCAATTCAGACACATTCGCGTTGAAACCGAAAGGAGATTCGCGATCACCTTAGACAATCTACGTTCAACAAACTCAGACATGGTGAAACGAATATCAATTTTAATCTACTAAAACATCGTTGTGGTGATCCTTTACCCTAGATTTACTTCGTATCCATTGTCTTAATACCAATTTTGTATAGTTTTGTCTTATTAGTTGATTACTTTCTCCATTCCATATAATTATTTCTCCGTTATTTTTCTTGGCTAAGTTAAATCTGTTTGAATTGACAATCGATACCACATAGTCCTTGTGGATACGACACTCGATATACTACAACTGAACCCGTATACTTATGGGTGTAGGTTTTATGCTATCAAGTTTTTGGCGCCGTTGCCGGGGACTATTGCTTGTATTGGTTGTTTATTTAGATTGATTTTTCTAAGCCATTCTTTTTCTTTTGATTTCTTTTCTTTTTGTTTCTCTTTCACGGTTTGTGCTCTTGATATGGATTATGTTTATTATTGTGAGTTTTGTGGAGCTTTTGATCATGTAGCTAGTGATTGCCCGGTGTTGTTTGGGAATGAACAAGAGGTGTACTACTCGTTGCATCCTCACCTTTCTTATGAGAGGGATATCACCGAGGGATACACACTGCCAGGGTGTCGAGATCAAGCTTCAGAAAATTCACAAAAATCGTCCAAGTTGATTTATATGGAAGAGTACTTCACTTTTTTGGAAACCCACCTCTCAAAGATCCAAGTTGTTTTTGAGGATGAGATGTTGCGGATCGAAGAGGCTCAACAAATGAATGTTCCATGTTTTCCCAAAGTTTTCTGTATTGAACGTGAGGTTAGTGACAATGACGATTGCACTATAGTCTTTCTTGACATGGAGGTTTTTGAAGACATGGAGATTTTAGAGCACGGGGAATGGGTTCCATTTTTCGAGTTTAGTGAAGATACAAAGGAACGATACTCTAAGAAGAGGGGGAGCAAATTCTTAAGGAGCTTGAATTTCAACGGATCTCTACTAATCCACTCCGAAAAGACTCTGCTTGATGGATGGGTCGAGCCATGGACCATCCATTCGGGAAGGTTCAAACGCTTTCGAGGTAACCAAGGTGAGTTTTTATTTCATTTTATTTTATTCTAAATAAAGGTAGAATTTTTTTTATTAAGAATAAGATTATATATATACTATATTTCTGTCTTATAAAAAATGAAGAGGCTGGTTCCACTCAGTCGAGTGTAATTTCCAGAATGGCTCGAGTGGATTCCAGGGGTGCTGGAAAATCGACACTCGGACGAGTGTGTTGTTCACTCGGGCTAGTAGAACTCCCTTTCCAAAAAAAAAATTGAAAATGAAAAAAATAGAGACGCGTTTTTCGTCCTTTCTCCCACCTCTCTGTCCCGATCTCTCTCGCTCAACGCCGCCGGACCTCTTTCCGCCGATGCCTCCACTCCTCCTTCTCTCTCCGGATCCCCGTCCGGCGTTGCTCCACCACCCCTCTCCGATCTTTCACCGCTGCAACTCTCCCTTTCTCCCGCACAGCCCTCGCGCTCGCTCAACCCCCATCCGTGCCTCCGGCGATCTGCCCTCACCACCATCGGGTGCATCTGCTCCCTCACTACTCGATGCCTGTAATCGTCGATCCCAGCCATCACTGCTGTCGCCCTAGCCTGCTACACGGCTGCTCGAAGCCAGGAATCACCTCAATTTCAGTTCGGTAAGTGCTTTTGCTTGAGAACGAACTTGCTTATTTTGATTTGGTTGAATGGGTGATTTGTCTTGCCTGATTGTTACTCCCTACTAGTTCTTGGTTTGGATTATGGGATTGTTGATGCTCTGATATGATATTGTAGAATTAATCTAGTGTTTTTTGTTTGCTTTGAGTTTTCCCTGATGATTGATGGTTGGACTGGGATAAACTGATGGATTTGATCTTGTCCGACAGAGAGATGAGCTTGATTTTTGGAGGGTTAGTTTCAACATGTACTAAGGTGTTGATCACTTTTCTGGACTCGAATGTTGCTATTTGCGATGCTCCCATTGAGTATGTTTGATCATTAGCCCCTTTATGAAGCTGTATTTACCCCATTGTTGGTTGTTTGAGATTTTGTCTGCCTAGATATGTGCTAAATTACATGCTTTGTGAGATAATGGCTCTTACTTTGCTTTGTCGTGGTTGACACTTTCATGAACTTGAGCTGTCTTTGAATTTTTTTTTTCACATACTCTGAGGTTGCAATTGATTTTTTTATTGACTGGCCAATATGCCAAAGCTATTCGCTACCTGTTTGCTGCTGTTGCGTGTTGTGTTTGATGTTCTGTACAATGCTGATAAAAAGAGCTGCCACTGCATGTTCGGTTGAGAATTTTTGAGGACATCGGCGCTTTTCGATCCTTTTCTTGGGTTGATGGAATAGATCTGATGGGCTGCATGATTACAAGGAAATATTTCTGAAATTTCTAATGACTTCACCATGCTCCCTCCTAAGCTAATTTGAAGAATTGCTCAAAGTGCCTCATTTCTTTGGTGAGTTTCCTCTACCTCTTACTCTTCATTTCTCTACTTTGGGGACAAAGTAGATTTTATGCATGGGGTAGGGAACTTCTAGTGTAACTCCGCTTTTGCATATAATTTTTTTTCATTTTTTTTCCATGTGCATTTCATACATTGGATTTCATTTGCATATATATGTTTTGAGATGAACCCTTGCTATAAAAAGTCCTTGCTCTTCTTGAAGACCATGTCACTTCCTTGATTGAAATTGGTTGATGATATCCTCTAAGGCATGTTAAAAAGCTGGTGATGATCTAGATTGTTGGGTTATGCTATAATTCTTTCAAAACTAATCATCATGAGACTTGTTGAGATTGAGATTCTGAGACAAAAGCCTGTGAGCTTCTGAGCCTAGGACTGACATTCATGAGTCCTCTTTCTTTTGTGTGTGAATTGCTCATCTTGATTGCTCTATCTTCAGAACTTGCGTTAGAACCTCTTGAGGCCACATATATGACTTGTGCGCATTGCATAAACATGCTTGAGGCAATTTTTGTTAGCCTATTATTCCCTTCCTACCCATTTATTGTATCTTTTGCTTGAAGCCCGTTGAGCCTAATAGCCTATTCATTTGTAGCTCCACAAGATTATCCTTAAACCTTTTTCAGCCTCGTTTACCCATTCGGGAAGTAGGATGAAATAGATTTATCTATAGTTTTGTGGACAAGAAGAAATATGTGCTTTGAGTGATTATGTATTGAGTGAGGGGTATTGAGCTTAAGCTGGAAGATCCTTGTGATGAAGAAATCTAAAAAATGAATGAAGAAAAAGAATGGCTTAGAAAAATCAATCTAAATAAACAACCAATACAAACAATAGTCCCCGACAACGGCGCCAAAAACTTGATAGGCTAAAACCTACACCCACAAGTATACGGGTTCAGTTGTAGTATATCGAGTGTCGTATCCACAAGGACTATGTGGTATCGATTGTCAATTCAAACAGATTTAACTAAGCCAAGAAAAATAATGAAGAAATAATTATATGGAATGGAGAAAGTAATCAACTAATAAGACAAAACTATACAAAATTGGTATTAAGACAATGGATACGAAGCAAATCTAGGGTAAAGGATCACCACAACGATGTTTTAGTAGATTAAAATTGATATTCGTTTCACCTTGTCTGAGTTTGTTGAAGGTAGATTGTCTAAGGTGATCGCGAATCTCCTTTCGGTTTCAACGCGAATGTGTCTGAATTGGTTAACAATCTCCTTTCGGTATCAAGCAACCAATTTAGACCCTTTAAGTTCGTAGAATTATAGACGATAATCACATTAACGTCGCCTTTCGATCTCGATCAATATCAAAATCATCTAAAATATCTATGACAATCTATAAATCCTCAAGAAATTCGATTCTCTTTCGACAAATCATACTTCAAGTTTAATCCTATGGTTCCGATGGGTCCTAATCGCCTTTCGGTCTCAATTCACCATCCGAATTCTAACTTAGGGTTTTAGTCTTTCGATTTCAAACCCTAAATCAGTTCTAACCAATTTTCATCAATTAGGGATGGTGCAATAGGATTAAATCTAACAATAATCAGACAAACGAATACCAATTTCAACACTACCAAATCATCGTTTGGATCACCCTAACCCTAGAACGGAGAAATTAGAAAAGCATAATATAATAAACAATGAACTAGATTATAGACAGAAATAGATCAAAGTTTAGAATATAATTCAAACCGAAAATTCCGTCCTCGATCCAAAGTGTATACCATCAAAAACAAAGAACGAAACTAAAGCTTAACTGATCGGCCGAAGCCATGTACGGCAGAACTCGAGCCCCCTCGCATTCTAAAACATACGGAGTATAAATTAGTTTTTTTTAGGAAAATTACATTTCAACCCACAAAATTTAATAATTAAAAAGTAACCCAACACCCAATTATAGATTTAACTCCGCAAAACAGCCTCAAGATTTAGCAACTTCCGCACTTGACAATTTAGCTCCTCGGGTCCGATCCATTATGCTTGCCGCTCCGCATAAAAGCTTGATTTCCCCCAATATTAGCATCCAAATGCCTGAAACAAAACCAAACCATGTGTAGACTCCGAAAATGCAAAATAAAATAAATAAAGCATAAAATATGATAAATATGCATGAAAATGACCTAAACTAATATGCAAATGTATGCCTAAAATATGACTAAAATAAATGTTATCAAATCACCCCATGCTTGAACCTTACTTGTCCTCAAGCAAGAACAAGTGTAAAGATCTCACAAGAAAGATTTCAGTTTCTATCCAAGCAACGTGTTTGCCCATTTACATCTAGACATTGGGTTCAAAACAAGACAAGCAAATCATGCCAGAGACAAGTCAAGACATCAATTGCAACACCTCACATAGGGCATATTTTTGTTGAACACTCTCTCATGTGTCTAAGGTATAAAAGTTTCGCTCTAGCTCAAATCTTGAAGACTCATCTACCATAAGCTTGAATTAGCGTCCTAACTCTCCACCACTTGGACTATGCACATAAACATAAATCATGAGGTCTTTCATGGGTTGTAATGTGGCCAAGGTAACAAACAAAAGGTATGGATTCTTTGGCCATGTGGTGCTAAAATCCGGGAAATAGAATTACTTCATAAACTTCCACCACAATTCATCTTTTTTTTCAACACACATACCAAATTTCTCACAACCACATCATATAATCAAATAAGCTCAAAAACTCTCCACTTTTGATAACCATTCCCTTTTCACAAACATTTCCTAGCGATGAAGAAGAATTTATTCTTTTTTTTTCTTTTTCTTCCTTATTTTTTTCTTTTTTTTCATTCATTTTTTAGATTTCTTCATCACAAGGATCTTCCAACTTAAGCTCACTACCCCTCACTCAATACATAATCACTCAAAGCACATATTTCTTCTTGTCCACAAAACTATAGATAAATATATTTCATCCTACTTCCCGAATGGGTAAACGAGGCTAAAATAGGTTTAAGGATAATCTTGTGGAGCTACAAATGAATAGGCTATTAGGCTCAACGGGCTTCAAGATGACATCTCATGAAGAGCTTCGGTGAAGATAATGGTGACGTTGAACCCTTGAAGCATCTTCACGAAACGCTGAAACTTCTTTTCAGTGGGGTCCTTCAAAGATTTGGTGGGGAATGACAACGTCTTCTTCTTCTTTGGTGATAATGTCGAGTGAGATGAGTCGATATTGACTAGTGTAGAGTCGATATCGACTGGAAAGGCTGGCTTCTGGTGTTGCTGATGGGATGATGACTCGACATCGAGTGGGGACTCCACATCGAGCGATGGTTGGTCGATATCAACTAGATGAGTCGATATCAAGTCGTCTCCAGGAGCTTCCTCTTCCGTCGTTTGATCGGGCGATTATAGTTGACGCACACTCCGTAAGTTCATTGCATCCACGTGACTAAAGTTTGGGGCAGGGTCAGTCGATATCGAGTGAACTAGTCGATATCGACTTGGTTCACTCGATTTCTGGTGCTCCAAGCTTCAGGGTGGTCCCCGGTCGACCACAAGCTGTTCCCACTCGTTATGCCCGGTTGATATCGACTCCATGGGTCGATATCGAGTCCTTTTGCAGTTTTCCTCCCACTTTAAATTTTATTAGAAAAGAAAAAGAAAAATAAACCAAAATAAAGTTCAAAACCTAATATTCAAAATCCTAAGCACTAATTGTCTTGTTACAAGCTCTAGATTTTATAGTCTCTAGGTCGACTTCTTCCATTGATCTTCAAGGTGGCATCAATAGAGCCCACGTGGCTTGGACTTCGAACAGGAATTCATTCTTGTCTTTGAGCTGCATTCCACTTAGGTGGATCTTGTGTGTTTAGAATGGGTCCGTCTTCTTCGCTTTGAATTTGTTAGGGAAACCAATGATTCTTTGATTTGGAGACATACACCGTGTCTTCTACTTCGTAGTCCTTTGGATCGTCACTGGATATCCTACATAATCCCACATACCAAGGAAAACCTCTTCCTTGCATAGATAAATCTCGAATGGAAATAGGGGAAGAGAGATCCATACCTTGGCTTACTTTAGATGTGTTTTCATTATTCGGTAAGTCCAGTCGATTTCGAGTGTAACCACTTGATATCGACTCAAGTGCAGCACCTGGTGGATCAGTCGATATTGGAGAAGCCAAGTCGATCTGGTTGACTTGATATCGAGTGGTTCTCTTTTCTTGGAGGTGGCTCAGTCGATGGAGGTGAGGGTGACTCGATATGGGTGACTCGATATCGCGTGGCTGATGCTCGCTTCTGGCTCTGTCGATATAGGAGCTGATTACTGGTCGATTTCGAGTGACTCACTCGATATCGAGTGAGTTGGATAGATTTCGACCCCATACTTAAGTCATGCAACATAATCTGAAAAAAGATCAGCCGATATCGAGTTACCTGAGTCAATTTTGATTGGGATTTCAGTGTGCTCATCCCAGATGTTCACGATCTCCTCCATTTGGGCTTCCATAGCCCACTTCTCTAACTCCTCGGGGTCATAGTCTCCCTTTATAGACTTGGCTCCCCGCAAGTGATGTAGCCTCCCTTTATAGACTTGACCTCCATAGGACCGTCGTGCTTCTCAGTTTTATTAAAACAGAACTCAATTACCTCATCGCGGATTGTGAATGTGAGTACTCCCTTCCTTACGCTGATGTTGGCGTCGACAGTTGCTAAGAATGGTCTTCCTAAGATAATAGGACAAGTAGGGTCCTCTGCCATATCAATTAAAAGAAAATCAACAGGGACAAATAGTTTACTTGCTTGGACGGGTACATCATCCACCATGCCTGTAGGGATAACCACCATGTTGTTCATCATGTACAACCTGTCATCCACAGACTATAATGCGTCGATATTCACTTTGGACCAGATGGATAATGACATGATGCTATCGTTTGCGCTTAAGTCACAAACTACATCGAAACAGTGTTGACAAAAACCAATAGTTATAGCGAACTTACCTGGGTCTGGCCTCTTCTCAAGGAGCTCCATCTAGCTGCATTCCTCTACAATCTCAGCCATCGATCGCTTCTTGCTCAAGATGTCTTTGAGGAACTTTACATAAGATGACATCTCATGAAGAGCTTCGGTGAAGAGAATGGTGACGTTGAGCCCTTGAAGCATCTTCACGAAACGCTGAAACTTCTTTTCAGCGGGGTCCTTCAAAAAAGATTTGGTGGGGAATGACAACGTCTTCTTCTTCTTAGGTGCTAATGTCGAGTGAGATGAGTCGATATTGCCTAGTGTAGAGTCGATATCGACTGGAAAGGCTGGCTTCTAGTGTTGCTGACGGGATGATGACTCGACATCGAGCGACGGTTGGTCGATATCAACTTGATGATTCGATATCGAGTCGTCTCCAGGAGCTTCCTCTTCCGTCGTTTGATCGGGCGATTGTAGTTGACGCACAAACCTTATGTTCATAGCATCCACGTGACTAAAGTTTGGGGCAGGGTCAGCCGATATCGAGTGAACTGTTCGATATCGACTTGGTTCACTCGATTTCTGGTGCTCCAAGCTTCAGGGTGGTCCCCGGTCGACCACAAGCTGTTCCCACTCGATATGCCCAGTTGATATCGACTCCATGGGTCGATATCGAGTCATTTTTCAGTTTTCTTCCCACTTGAAATTTTATTAGAAAAGAAAAAGAAAAATAAACCAAAATAAAGTTCAAAACAAAATATTCAAAATCCTAAAAACTAATTGTCTTGTTACAAGCTCTAGATTTTATAGTCGCTAGGTCGACTTCTTCCATTGATCTTCAAGGTGGCATCAATAGAGCCCACGTGGCTTGGGCTTCGAACAGGACTTCATTCTTTTCTTTGAGCTGCATTCCACTTAGGTGGATCTTGTGTGTTTAGAATGGGTCCGTCTTCTTCGCTTTGAATTTGTTAGGGGAACCAATGATTCTTTGATTTGGAGACATACACCGTGTCTTCTACTTCGTAGTCCTTTGGATCGTCCCTGGATATCCTGCATAATCCCACATACCAAGGAAAACATCTTCCTTGTATAGATAAATCTCGAATTGAAATAGGGGAAGAGAGATCCATACCTTGGCTTACTTTAGATGTGTTTTCATTATTCGGTAAGTCCAGTCGATTTCGAGTTGAACCACTTGATATCGACTCAAGTGCAGCACCTGGTGGATCAGTCTATATTGGAGAAGCCAAGTCGATCTGGTTGACTTGATATCGAGTGGTTCTCTTCTCTTGGAGGCGGCTCAGTCGATGGAGGTGAAGGTGACTCGATATAGGTGACTCGATATCGCGTGGCTGATGCTCGCTTCTGGCTCTGTCGATATAGGAGCTGATGACTGGTCGATTTCGAGTAACTCACTCGATATCGAGTGAGTTGGATAGATTTCGACCCCATACTTAAGTCATGCAACATAATCTGAAAAAAGTTCAGCCGATATCGAGTTACCTGAGTCAATTTTGATTGGGATTTCAGTGTGCTCATCCCAGATGTTCACGATCTCCTCCATTTGGGCTTCCATAGCCCACTTCTCTAACTCCTCGGGGTCATAGTCCTTATCTTTGGCTCCCCGCAAGCGATGTAGCCTCCCTTTATAGACTTGACCTCCATAGGACCGTCGTGCTTCTCAGTTTTATTAAAACAGAACTCAATTACCTCATCGCTGATTGTGAATGTGAGTACTCCCTTCCTTACGCTGATGTTGGCGTCGACGGTTGCTAAGAATGGTCTTCCTAAGATAATAGGACAAGTAGGGTCCTCTTGCATATCAATTACAAGAAAATCAACAGGGATAAATAGTTTACTTGCTTGGACGGGTACATCATCCACCATGCTTGTAGGGATAACCACCATGTTGTTCATCATGTACAACCTGTCATCCACAGACTATAATGCGTCGATATTCCCTTTGGACTAGATGGATAATGACACGATGCTTTCGTTTGCGCCTAAGTCACAAACTACATCGAAACAGTCTTGACAAAAACCAATAGTTATAGCGAACTTACCTGGGTCTCGCCTCTTCTCAAGGAGCTCCATCTAGCTGCATTCCTCTACAATCTCAGCCATCGACCGCTTCTTGCTCAAGATTTCTTTGAGGAACTTTACATAAGATGACATCTCATGAAGAGCTTCGGTGAAGAGAATGGTGACGTTGAACCCTTGAAGCATCTTCACGAAACGCTGAAACTTCTTTTCAGTGGGGTCCTTCAAAGATTTGGTGGGGAATGACAACGTCTTCTTCTTCTTAGGTGCTAATGTCGAGTGAGATGAGTCGATATTGCCTAGTGTAGAGTCGATATCGACTGGAAAGGCTGGCTTCTAGTGTTGCTGACGGGATGATGACTCGACATCGAGCGACGGTTGGTCGATATCAACTTGATGATTCGATATCGAGTCGTCTCCAGGAGCATCCTCTTCCGTCGTTTGATCGGGCGATTGTAGTTGACGCACAAACCTTATGTTCATAGCATCCACGTGACTAAAGTTTGGGGCAGGGTCAGCCGATATCGAGTGAACTGTTCGATATCGACTTGGTTCACTCGATTTCTGGTGCTCCAAGCTTCAGGGTGGTCCCCGGTCGACTACAAGCTGTTCCCACTCGATATGCCCAGTTGATATCGACTCCATGGGTCGATATCGAGTCATTTTTCAGTTTTCTTCCCACTTGAAATTTTATTAGAAAAGAAAAAGAAAAATAAACCAAAATAAAGTTCAAAACAAAATATTCAAAATCCTAAAAACTAATTGTCTTGTTACAAGCTCTAGATTTTATAGTCGCTAGGTCGACTTCTTCCATTGATCTTCAAGGTGGCATCAATAGAGCCCACGTGGCTTGGGCTTCGAACAGGACATCATTCTTGTCTTTGAGCTGCATTCCACTTAGGTGGATCTTGTGTGTTTAGAATGGGTCCGTCTTCTTCGCTTTGAATTTGTTAGGGGAACCAATGATTCTTTGATTTGGAGACATACACCGTGTCTTCTACTTCGTAGTCCTTTGGATCGTCCCTGGATATCCTGCATAATCCCACATACCAAGGAAAACATCTTCCTTGTATAGATAAATCTCGAATTGAAATAGGAGAAGAGAGATCCATACCTTGGCTTACTTTAGATGTGTTTTCATTATTCGGTAAGTCCAGTCGATTTCGAGTGGAACCACTTGATATCGACTCAAGTGCAGCACCTGGTGGATCAGTCAATATTGGAGAAGCCAAGTCGATCCTGTTGACTTGATATCGAGTGGTTCTCTTCTCTTGGAGGCGGCTCAGTCGATGGAGGTGAAGGTGACTCGATATGGGTGACTCGATATCGCGTGGCTGATGCTCGCTTCTGGCTCTGTCGATATAGGAGCTGATGACTGGTCGATTTCGAGTGACTCACTCGATATCGAGTGAGTTGGATAGATTTCGACCCCATACTTAAGTCATGCAACATAATCTGAAAAAAGTTCAGCCGATATCGTGTTACCTGAGTCAATTTTGATTGGGATTTCAGTGTGCTCATCCCAGATGTTCACGATCTCCTCCATTTGGGCTTCCATAGCCCACTTCTCTAACTCCTCCATTTGGTTCTCTATGCTCTTCTACCAGATGTCGATCTCCCCAAGTCTAGAATTGATGCCATGCTGTTGAGTGTGGATGGAATTGGTGGATTGCTTGCTTTCAGTGTGATTCCTCCTTAACTTGTCGAGAACAAGTTGTAGGTCGACTCTCTTTTGCTCCCTTTCTGGATGTCCAAGAGCTTTGTAAGGTGGGGGTCTATTTGGTACTAGGGTAGTTAGGACCCCCCGCGTAGCATGCCTCTTCATGTGTTTCTACAAGCATAACTTGATTGGTGTGTGGACAGGCAATGGTGTTGTGCCTGACGGACCTATACTCCAAATAAGGTTGGTTATTAGTAAGAAACTTAACATATTTTGTAGAGCGGAATACTTTGTCATTGTTGAATTGTGCCCTAATGTCAGGATCAATTTCCTTTGGAGGCTCATATAATGGCATGGATGGGGCAAGCCTTGAGTCGTATGCCACAAGAGTACCATAGGTGTTGTCGAAGTTCACGAGCCTTTTAATTATGTCTCCAACCTCCGTAGGTGTGAGCTCAATGTACCGATAAGAAGCGTAAGAGTTGATTCTCTCCTTATTCGGCGCATCGAGGGAGTTGTAGAAGATCTTCTGGATGATGTAGGGTGGTTACCCTTGCGTAGGACAAGATCATAGAAGGTCCTTGTATCTCTCTCATCCATGTGCCAGCGGCTCACTAGGCTTTTGTTTAAAAGCCGTGATCTTTTTCTGCAACATCGTCGTCTTAGCTGGAGGAAAGAACTTGTTAAGAAAAACATCCTCGACCTCCGTCCATGTAGTCAACGATCGGTGAGTATGGCCTTCGAGCCACTGCAATGCTTTCCCTCCAAGAGAGCATCAAAACGATTTTAGTTTTCCATATTCCAAATTAGCACCATCGGTGAGGGTCTCACATAGGTCAACGAAAGAAGTAATATGAGATAGGGGGCATTCATTAGATTTCCCTTCAAAAGCATTTCTTTTAATTTCATAAAGGAAGTTAGTTTTAATCTCAAAGTCAGATTGAGGGATAACGATGGCCGATTCAGGCACAATCAGCGTCGGGTGCATCCGAGCCACTACAATGTTTGGCCGTTTGAGGCAACTGGTTGATTTGTGACTCAAAATGCCTCCTTTGTTGCTCCTCCCTAACGCCCCGTGCATTTGTGATGTGATAACAGGAGGTATATTTGTCCGATGAAGGTCCATGAGTACATGTTGGAAAGCTAATTCGAAGGGTCACATCTTTCATGAAGACCAAAATGCCGAAATCGTCCAAAAAGAGGTCCGAAATTAGCAATAATACAACAGTTCGAAATCTGGACAGTTTTCCCGACGCATTGAATGAAGTCGGAATAGATGAAGAGACGTTGAACGGGATTCATTCAATGGTACTTGATGGGATTGACACTCCATGATGACATCCAACCCTCCATTTTCCACTAGGGGGTTGGCCAACTTTCTCCATCAATTCCCGAGAGACTTTTCATATTTTCCGTCTTTAATTTATTGTTTAATTGTTGCTTGGTTTATGGCTATAAAATGCCTCAACCTTTGTCATCAGAAATAAGATTAGAGTTGAGAATTTTTGGAAAAAAGTGTGTGTGTTTGGTTGATTTGGTGAGATGCCATTTTGACACCCCATTCCGGAGTGAGAGGCCGAGGAATGGTTCCGTTTGTTTAACTCTTTCCGTTGAGATGCTTGTTAGAGTTGTTGAAACAAAGGCTTGATTGCTCGGGAGTGAGATGCCGACGAGTGAGAGAGCGAGTTTGGTAATTCTATGGGTGAGATTCTCATAGATTTATCCATCCATATCTTGTTTTTATTTTCCCATAAATCTAGAAAATCCAAATAAAAGAGTCGCATGTGTCAAATTTTATTCTCGTGCTCAGTTGAAGCTTTGAAACTTGTTGGTTCGATCCTTCGGGTCGTATCATTTGGTATCAGAGCTAATCCATCAAGTTCACAAAGCTTTATGTGATTCAATCACTTTCATCCACATCCCTCTTCAGAGCTGTGGCGGTTGCAACCATTGAAGTGCACTACGCAGATCCAACGTACAGGGGCGTATCGTACCTTTTTGGAAAGGCAACACAGATTTGAGAGTCTTCGCGGAATCAACCATCAAGATATCTTACGCGGATCCAACGTACAGGGGCGTAATGTTTCATTTTGGAAGGGAAACACAAGATTCGAGGACGAATCTTTTTTCAAAGGAGGGGAGGATGATGTGATCCGAGCTCTTTCGACACATGCTCGGTGTTTTAGTCATAACAGGAGCTATATTTGTCCGATGAAGGTCCATGAGTACTTGTTGGAAAGCTAATTTGAAGGGCCACATCTTTCATGAAGACCAAAATGCCGAAATCGTCCAAAACGAGGTCCGAAATTAGCAATAATACAACAGTTCAAAATCTGGACAGTTTTCCCGACGCATTGAATGAAGTCGGAATCGATTAAGAGATGTTGAACGGGATTCATTCAATGGTACTTGATGGGATTGACACTCCATGATGACATCCAACCCTCCATTTTCCACTAGGGGGTTGGCCAACTTTCTCCATCAATTCCCGAGAGACTTTTCATATTTTCCGTCTTTAATTTATTGTTTAATTGTTGCTTGGTTTATGGCTATAAAATGCCTCAACCTTTGTCATCAGAAATAAGATTAGAGTTGAGAATTTTCGGAAAAAGTGTGTGTGTCTTGTTAATTTGGTGAGATGCCATTTTGACACCCCATTCCGGAGTGAGAGGCCGAGGAATGGTTCCGTTTGTTTAACTCTTTCCGGTGAGATGCTTGTTAGAGTTGTTCAAACAAAGGCTTGATTGCTCGGGAGTGAGATGCCGACGAGTGAGAGAGCGAGTTTGATAATTCTATGGGTGAGATTCTCATAGATTTATCCATCCATATCTTGTTTTTATTTTCCCATAAATCTAGAAAAATCCAAATAAAAGAGTCGCATGTGTCAAATTTTGTTCTCGTGCTCAGTTGAAGCTTTGAAACTTGTTGGTTCGATCCTTCGGGTCGTATCAATTTGCATCCTCCAGTTGTCATGTAAGCCTCTCAACCTACTAAGCTAGGGTTTCGTTGTCTCCCATGGTTCTTTGTATCCGAGATTGAATGTGTAAAAAGCGTTTTAGCTCTTCTAAAGTGTTGAATTCGGGTGTGCGATCGTCTCGTCGCATACACTTTCAAAATAAGCACTAGAAAGAACGTGAAAGCAGCTACCTAGGGCGCGAATGATCGCTTCCTCGGCAACGTCGTCAAAATTTGTTAAGAAGGGAATCAAGTATAAATAAATATAATATGAATTCAAACCGATTTCTGAGCCCACACAAATAAATTACAAGAAACCTTCCCGCTGTAATGGTAGGGTATTCAGCATCGAATTCACGAGAAAGCGTGTCAGCGGATCCTAAGCAGCAAACAAATCACATTCAGAATTGACTCAGTGGCTTCACTTGATATCGATTAGGTCAGTCGAAATCGAGTCAAGTCAGTTGAAATTTGGGCAAGTTCCTGCAAAATAGACAAAGGCACACTCGATGTCAAGTCGAAACTCGATATCGAGTCAGTGATCGGTCGATGTCGACTGTGTTGGTCGGTTTCGAATCCTTCTGCAGAAACTATATAGTAACCAATTTGCGTCGGAAAAGAACATCCAAAGAGATTTAGGGCGAATAAGAAGTATGGACAGAAAAATCGCAGGTTTGTTGTATAAATCAATAAACTAAACAACTTCCAAAGCCGGGGAATTTATCTCAACGATAACCATGTAATTAATATGCCAAATTCATGAAAGGAATAGGCTTTTCATCAATTAACTTTTGTTATAAACAAATTGGTGGATAAAGGCTCCCGCATAAACCCTAATTTTTACTACCTTTTTTGATAATTAGTAGGATTCATATTACTTTCCTTGACTAGCAAGGATTAGTAGTTATAAATAAATCCCTTGGGGCTACATTTTATCAATTCAATTTTAGAGAAAACAATTCTCATAGATTTTAGGGTTTTCGAAGCTTTAGGGTTTGGTGTTCTTATTAAAGTTGGAGTGCTACAATTGTGAAGACTTCGGAGTTTATTTGATACAAGTTATTATTTTCAACATGGCTTTCATTACTATGAGTGAGTAGTCCCCTTTCTTCTAGAGTCAGGGGTGAGTCCGACGATAACAATGTTGGTGGATTGGTAAATCGCTAAAGGAAGGTACTTTATCTCTCTGTATCTTGTGCTTCATCTTTAAATGGAAATTTTATGAACTCATGTTGCGAAACTTGGGTAGTAATTAGGGTTTCTATTGGAAAGTTTATTAACCTATTTATGAAAAAGGTAGATGCAATTAGGTTTATTTATTGAAAGATTTATATACCTATTTGATGGATTTTGGTGAAAACCTTTTCCTTCATCGATAAAGTATTTGTATTCTGCGATTTATTGATTTACTTGCATGGTTGTCGTTGTGCTAAACCTGGCTTTGGAAGATATATCTCTTATTGTTTACACTCGTATTTGTCGTTCGTTGAGTCCTAAAAAAACTCGACATCGACTGCCCCCAGTCGACACACCTTGGTTATTTCTGACCATCATTAATTTCCATCCTTTTATTATTTGGTCATCTTTGTCGACGCACCTTGGTTACTGATTGTGTAATCGACATCGACTGCCCCCAGTCGTCATCAAGTGACTTGGATCGACTGGCAATTTTCTGAGTCAATTGACATCTGTTACTAATCCATAGGACATGGACTCCTTTAGTCGATATCGATTGTTGCTTTTATCTCTGTACGTTTTCACTAGGAATCGACAGCCACCAGTAGAAATCGACTGCATTCCAGCCGACGTCAAGTGACTTCTGGTCGATTACAAAATATTTGTTGATGGAGGAAATCGAGATTGCAATTATAATGTAAATAAAATAGGCAAACCGATTTAGTTCTCAACAAATAATGTTCAAGACTCCCTCCCGATGTAGTAGCAGGAAGTCAGATTCGATCCTCAAGGAAGCTGGTCAGCGGATCTCAGGTAGCGGAGGGATCTCACGGGCAGAAATCGACTTCGGGGGTACTCGACCTCGAGTAAGGTTAGTCGACATGGGTAGGGTATAGTCGAATCCGAGCAAGCAAAGGCTACTGATGTTGCTCGATCTCGAGGAATCAACTCGACGTCGAGGAAACCTGTCGTAGTCGAGGAAGCTTGTCGTGGTCGAGTAACTTGCAGAGACAGAAACAACAGCGATCTTTGCTTGATCGAAAATCAGTAGTCGACGTCGACCAAGGTTGGTCGAAATCGAGCAGTCAAAATACGTAATTAAATTGCAAATTTCGAATCTAAATAATGTATGAAAGAGAACTTCCAAGATCGGGGTTTGCAACAACGATTAACATGAAAGCGGAATTATAAATCATAAAAGATGACGACTTTATCAATAAAGGAAAAGGCTTTCACCCAATCCGACAAATAGGAATATAAATCTCGCGATAGATAACCCTAATTGTGTCTATTCCTTTTCATAATTAGAATTCATTATCTTCCGAATAAAAATCCTAATTACTACCCAAGTTTTACAACATGAGTTCTTCAATTTCTCAATCAAAGGTTAAGAACAAGGAATAGAATAAGATAAAGTACCTTCCTTTGCAATCGCTAATCCACCCACATGGCTAACGTTGGGCTCACCCCAGCCCTAGAAGTAGGTGGACTACTCGCGCCTCATCATAGCAATCGACATAATTGATGTAAAAGAAACTTGCATAAACTATATTCAAAGTCTTTACAATCCCGGCACTCACACTTTCGTAGAATGCCAAAACCCTAAAACCTTCGAACTCCTAAACAATGTATTGAACTACTTCTCTAGAATTGAATGAATAGAAATCAGCCCCATGGGCTTTATTTATAGGGCTTAATCCTTGCTAATCAAGGAAAGCAAACTATATCTACTTTTTAAAGATAAAACTTAATTAAGATAAAACATTAATGTAATAAGGGAAATATCTAAATATCTTCAAATTGGTGAATAATCTTCTCTCCATGGATAGATCTTGATAGAAATTTCATAGATTCGGTCTTCCTTCATGCCCAAGCAATCATCTCATCCTCTGATTGGCCCAATGGACTCACGGCCCAAGAATATTTTTGTCGACGTCGACAAATTTTGGTCGACTTCGAGTAAATTCGTCGATCTCGGCTTCGCTTCGCATCCTCGAGCAGCTTCTCTCTTCTTCTTGAACTCGGGCAGCTTTTGAATTTGGTCGATGTCGAGCAAGTATGTCGACATCGAGTAAGGTCGAGCTCGATTTGTCTTCGTCCTCTTTCCTTAGCCAATTTTGTTCCCCTTGTAGTCGATGTCGAGGAAGCTTCCTCGAAATCGAGTAACTCTCAGCTTTCATCTTCTCTTCTTGGTTTCGTCCCGGAATGCAAAATTCACCCAAAACTTGTGTAGACCTCTATTTCTGACAAATATGCATATACTACACAAATCACCCCATACTTAAGCTTGCTTGTCCCCAATCAATAACTTGGATGGTCATTCAGGGGAAACCTGCAAAGACTCTCAACATAATGGATTCATTGTTATATTACCCAACACTCAATTCCCATCCTTGAAAAAGTACTTGGTGCCTACAAATCTGTGCCTGTGAATGAAAAGCAATTTCTGCACACAAAAGGAGGTTATACAAAACAATTTTATGTGACAATGCAACGGCAATCAAGAGGATTTTATTTAAGCTAAAAAAGGAGTAGATAGGTAAAAGGCTAAAGGTAGGCAATTTTTGGCCATGTGGTGTTAAATCCGGGGAAATGGATTATTTCCAAACTTTCTCTTCCACATTCCTTCTTCATAAGATTCTTCACCTTTCATAATGCTTTTATCAATAATAATGCTTTTACCTCTCTAACCTCAGCACTGCCTTCTCGCGAGTTGCAAACATGGGTGTCATGAATGGCCCCGGATACTTAGTGCTTTGGACTCCTCACATGTGTGTCCCATCTCACTAAACTATTATCTTAGCAAGCAGGGTCGATCTACCTTTATCTCCTGAGGTGATCGGATTTTTTTTCACTCATTAAATTTTCCATAAACCTGAATTTTTCTTGCCAAACTCCAATAATAATATACCAACACAATATTCAAAATAACATAGAATTTAAACATGCCAATACGATATTCAAAATAAGCCACTAAACTCAATATAGAGTTGTGCAATATCCTAATCATCCAAATACACACCATGCAATGAAGTTTTTAAAATACAATCCGGAAGTAAATGAAAGCAACAAATGTCATAAACATAGTCTTTAATCCCACCCCATACTTAAAACAAACATTGTCCTCACTATCAACGAAATAAAATCAAAGGGAGGGAAAAAAACTTACTGATCCTACTCACTGGTGGGGCGGGAATGGAGACCAACCACCCGGGCCATAGTAGGGGAAGGGGAATCCAACCTGGTAATCAGGAGCTCCTCCCTGAGAAGAGCTACCAGGCTGCTGCTGCTGTGAGGACCCCCAAGGGCATGAGTACTCCCCTGCTGCTAGAACTGGGACGGCCAGCCCCAGAGGCGCTCATCCATGCCGTTGAAGCAATCCCTGACCATGGAATAGTGGTCCATGGAAACCGAGTAGAACTGCTCCTGGCGATGGTCGATGGTCTCCACTCTAAGGGTCAAGGAGGTCATCTGCTCAAACATGGTCTCCTGGTTCAGCCGCAGCTGGCGCAGCTCAGCAGCCAAGTCATCTGGATGCCCCCCAGCATGGTGAGCCTGTTGGGTATGGTGGGAGGGGATCTGCTACTGCGAATGGTAGGAGTGGTGAGAGGCTTGTGGGCTGTTGGCCTCCTCGTCGTCGTCGTCACTGTCATCATCACCATCCTCAGGAGCTGGCTGGGGGTCCACTATCATAGGAGCAGAGTGAGGGTGGTCATAGAGCAGAGGGTGGTCTCGTAGGGTAGGGTCAGCAGCTGGGTTGATGTCAGGGTGGTAGTGGATCCCCATCCAGGTGGTGTACCAGTTGCGGACGTGGGGTGCAGGTCCATCAGATCCTGACGGATCTCAACCCATGAAGAATAGTGGACCCATCATCTGTCACGGCAAGATATAATATGTCCCTTCTGCAGGGAAGTCAGATCAATGCGCATCACATCGTAAGTAGTATACTTGTGGATGGGGAGCAGGAGGTGGATGGCCAGGACAACCACCATACAACCATCATAAATGGCTACTCGAGGGGTATTCCGGCGCGTGATGTAGTGTTGTAGCCAGGCAAAAGCAAGCGGCAGAGGATCGAACTCGAAGAGCATGCGCCGAAGACACTCCAGCTCATGTTGGTTGGGCCGTCGCAGCTTGGGGCGGGCCCAAATCGTGCTCCCTAAGATTCGCAGGAAAGTGGAGAATAGAGGACTAGCTATGTTGCTGGTGTATGTGGTTGCAATGGTTGGCGCCAGCTCGCTGGATAGGTAACGCCACATCACATTGGTGTCATGTATGTGAAAGGCGTTGGTGGTGTGACGGAAGTTGAATGCTTCGCTCAACTCTTCCAAAGTAAGGCTGCACTGGATGTTGGTGAGCTGAAAGCCGACTCGGCGATGAGAGGCTGGGGAATCTGGGATCCGAAGAGTCCCTAAGAACTCTCCCGTCAGCGTAGGGTAGTGGTGGTCGAGCGGCTCAATCAGGCGCTCGGCATCTATCCAGCCAACTGCCTGAACCATCCAAAACTGCATGCCTAGCTCCTCCATGCTCGGTTGGTGGTACCAGCGGGCATTCTCGGCCCGCTGGGCGAAATCTTCTGCTCGATGTCGTGTCTCATCATCATCTATCCTCAAGTAATCCATCTCAGGGTATTTTGTCCTAACCATAAACTGCAAAACAAAGAACCCTTATAAGATAATATCTAATGATTATAATAACCCCATACTTAGTTCATAAACTATCCCAGAAGAAATATCAAATAAGCATAAGGAAGTTCATATCATCGAACATGCAACAACTCATATAATGAAACAATAAGTGCAACATATATATGAATTTAAATAAAGCCCCAAATGCAAGAAATTTCCAAATATACATATATAATGTAATAGATCTCAAACTTCATGAATTTCCTTGACAATATATAAGAACTAAGTATAAGAATCATTTAGATAAATAAAAATCAGCGCATTAAAATCAATAATTTCCCCAAATATAACCATTAGAACCACCCTCAATAATCAATTTCAATTTCCCGCGCAAATTTCAAACCCTAAACATTCAAAACACAACTCAAGATCCAATCTCTACCCAGGTTCTCATCCATACATAAAGAATATGAAATTTAGAGAGAAAAGAGAGAGAAATCATACCTTAGAGTTAGAGCAGTGGGAAGAAATTAGTAAATAGAGAGAATATAGGGGTGTGGTTTTCGGTTTTGTTTTAAGAAACCAACAGGGAGAGGTTTTGAACTGATGGAGGCGCGGGGGGAAGAAGACTGGTGGCAGCAGGGGGTTTCAGTGCTCAAAGTTCGCGGATTTGGGCTCAAGGAAGCCGGAAACGGACAATGGTGACCGGATCTGGGAGGTGAAGGCCGTCGGCAAAGGTTCTGGGTGACAACAGAAGTGCGAGAGTGAAGGAGTGGGGGTTTCAGATCGGGTTTGGCAGGGCGATGGTGAGGCTCGGTGGTCTCGGTTGGGGCTGGGAACTCGTCTGTGTGGCCGGCAGGCTTCAGCAAGAGAAAGAGAAAGGGGAGCGAGAGGAAGGAGACGGCGTAGGGGCTGCTAGGGTTCTTCGAGGTTGAGGAAAAAGGGAGGAGAGAGAGGGGTTCATGTTGGAGGGTTTATATTAGAGAAAAAAATAAAAACCGAAAAAAAAACTGTAAGTAAATGCAATTATTTATTTATTTATTTTTATGTAAAATAAACATACCTGATGCTTTGCTCGACGTCAAGGAACTCCCCACTTACCTGATGCTTTGGTCGATGTCGAGGAAGTTTCCCGACATCGAGTAAAAAGAACCCCTCCATATGCTCTCGACTAGAAGAACTCGACTTGGAGTGAACCACCCTTGATTTTTTGTCGACGTCGAACAAAGTTGGTCGATGTCGAGTAGACCGTGAATTCCGTGTGATTTCCTGCATCTACCAACGAGAAGAGATTATGCACGAATTTCAAGAAAATAAAAGAAAAGAAAGTAAAGAAGAAAGATTAAGAAAAGCGGGTTGCCTCCCATAAGCGCTAAGGTTTAAGTCGTTAGCTCGACCTACTTCCCTGTTTTAGGCTTTGACCAACGCCAGGGTGGCACGAATCTCTTCCTCCAGGTCTTCTTTGTCATAGTATTTCTTGACCCTGTGCCCATTTACCTTAAAGAGAGTTTCATCAGTGCCAAGTAACTCCACTGCTCCATGAGGCTTTATGTGGTGAACCACAAAAGGTCCACTCCATTTTATCCTGAGCTTCCCTGGGAACAAACAGAGTCTAGAATTATATAAAAGCACTTTGTCACCTACGTCATATGTCTTTGGCACCAATTTCTTGTCGTGCCATCTCTTGGTGCGCTCCTTGTAGATTTCGGCATTCTCAAATGCCTTCAGTCTTAGCTCCTTTAACTCCTGCGAATCAATAAAGCGTTTCTTACCTGCCTCGTCGAGATCCATGTTGAGCTCCTTGAGAGCCCACATCGCCTTATGCTCTAGTTCGACAGGCAAATGGCAAGACTTGCCATAAACCATGTTGTAAGGAGTCGTTCGTAGTGGTGTTTTATAAGCCGCCCGATAGGCCCATAACGCATCATCAAGTTTAGATGACCAATTCTTCCTTGAGCGGGAGACCGTCTTCTCCAAGATGGCTTTGATTTGACGATTAAAGACCTCCACTTAGCCACTAGTTTGGGGATGATAGGGTGTTGCCACCCTGTGCGTCACCCCATACTTAGCCAAAAGAGCCTCAAACCCTCCCTCGATGAAGTGTGAGCCACCATCTGAAATAAGAACTCTAGGAACACCAAAGCGAGGGAAAATGTTAGTTTTAACAAACTTTGAAACTACCTTCGCGTCGTTGGTCCTAGTTGCAACAACCTCAACCAATTTAGAGACATAGTCGATCGCCACAAGGATGTATTTGTAAGGTCCTGAAGCAGGGAATGGTCCCATAAAGTCAATTCCCCAGACATCAAATTGCTCAACCTCCAAGATCCATGTGAGTGGTGTCTCATTTTTCCAAGTAATGTTGCCCGCTCGTTGGCACTCATCGCATGAAGTGACATAAGCCTTCACATCCCTGAAAAGGTTAGGCCAATAAAAACCACATTGAAGTACCTTAGATGCAGTTTTGAAGCCTTTTGCATGTCCGCCTGTAGGGAGAGTGTGACAATGGCAAATGACACTTTCTACTTCCTCCTCCGGGATACAACATCTGAAGACAATGGCGAATGACACTTTCTACTTCCTCCTTCGGGATACAACATCTGAAGATATGGTCCTTTCCTTGGTTGAACAAGTAAGGGTCATCCCAATAGTACTGCTTGACATCATGGAGGAACTTCTTCTTTGCCGAGGAAGATAGGCCTGACGGGATCTCTTTTCCTACAAGGTAGTTAGCAAAATCCGCATACCAGGGTACCTTTGATCCTCTTATAGCATATATATCATGTATAGGACTAGTAGGAGGGGTAAAGAAGAAATCCTCACTGGAATCCGTACGAAAAATCTCACCTGAAGACTCACCAGAAGTTGGTCGACTTCTAGTAGGGTTACTCGATGTCGAGGAAGGGTCGGCTTCTCCTGGTGCTATACTCGACTTCGGGTGGTTCGTCGAGTTGGCCTTGGTCGATGTCGAGTAAATAGTACTCGACGTCGAGTAACCCTACAGTTCAAAACCATGCAAGGAAGAATATGAACCTGGTGTACTCGATGTCGAGTAAGCTTGGTCGACGTCGAGGAAGGCTATTTATGTCCGCATTAGGTGCTCGTCGGGGCGAGAGACGTCGATGGGTGTGGTGTCCTGAACATCCTCTAACATGTCCTTGGGGAGCCTGGATAGGTGATCGGCGACTGAATTTTCTATGCCCTTTTTGTCCTTGAGCTCAACATCGAATTCTTGGAGTAGAAGCACCCATCGTAAGAGACTTGGTTTAGCATCCTTCTTTGTCATCAAATATCTATGAGCAGCATGGTCAGTATAGACGATAACTTTAGATCAAACAAGATAAGAACGAAATTTTTCAAAAGCAAAAACCACAGCAAAAAATTCCTTCTCTGTGGTGGTGTACTTAGCCTGAACCACATCAAGAGTCTTGCTTGCATAGTAGATGGCATGAAGTTTATTGTCCTTCCGCTGTCCTAAAACTGCTCCCACGGCATAATCGCTGGCATCACACATGATTTCAAAAGGTAGTGATCAATTCGGCGATTGAATGATTGGAGCGGAGATAAAGGCTTCCTTTAACTTATTGAAGGCTTCAAGACACTCGCTAGAAACACAAACTTAACATCTTTCTTGAGAAGGTTAGTTAAAAGTTTGGCAATTTTAGAATCTTGAATAAACCTTCTATAAAAACCTGCATGACCAAGGAAACTCCTTATCTCTTCGATTGATGAAGGTGGGGGCAATTTCTCCATTAGCTCTATCTTCGCCCTGTCCCCCTCAATACCTTTCTTAGACACCTTGTGGCCTAGCACGATTCCTTCCCTTACCATAAAGTGGCACTTTTCCCAATTGAGAACCAAATTTGTCTCCTTACAACGCTTGAGTACTCTGCGCAGGTTAGAAAGACAAATATCGAAAGAAGTGCCATAAACAGAGAAATCATCCATAAATACCTCCACTATGTCCTCTATCATGTTGGAGAAGATGACCATCATACACCTTTGAAAGGTGGCTAGGGCATTGCAAAGTCCAAAGGGCATTCTCCTATATGCAAAAGTTCCATAGGGGCAAGTGAATGTGGTCTTTTCTTGATCCTCAGGATGAATAGGAACCTGCCAAAAACCAGAATATCCATCCAGGTAACAAAAGTAATCATGTTCAGCTAACCTTTGGAGTACTTGGTCAATGAAGGGGAATGGGATATGATCCTTCCTGGTGGCGTTGTTGAGCTTTCTGTAATCTATGCACATCCGCCAGCTGGTAGTGATTCTCTTAGGAACAAGCTCTCCCTTCTCATTTTCCTCAACAATCATTCCACCCTTCAAAGGGACAACATGAACTGGACTTACCCACTTGCTATCGGAGATTGGATAGATGATTCCTGCATCTAGCATGTGCATGGTCTACTTCTTGACCACCTCATTCATGTTGGGTTTAAGCTTCCTTTGATGCTCAATTGTTGCCCTGTGATCATCTTCTAAAAGAATTCTATGCATACAAGTAATGGGTGAAATACCTTTTATGTCCTCCAGAGAATATCCAATGGCCTTCCTGTGAGTGCAGAGGACTTCCAATAGCTTATCTACTTCCTGTGAGGTTAATGAAGCATTGATAATTACAGGAAAAGTAGAGTCAGGACCAAGGAATTCATACCTAAGGGTGTCAGGTAAGGGTTTCAGCACCGGAGAAGGGCCTTGTGGAATCAAGATGGGCTCTACTTCCTCCTTCTTCATGATCTCCCCTAGGTAATCCGTCTCAATCCTCATAACAGAAGCATCCAAATCAGCTACAGGAGTTGGCGTCGACCAAGCATACATCGATGACTACGTTGAATCGGACACAGGGCTGTACATCTCTAAATAACTACTCGAAATCGAGTTAGGGTGATCGAAATCGAGGAAAATATCAAAACTTACTCGTGATGCCGATTTGGTCGATGTCGAGTAGGATTGCTTGACGTCGAGGAAAACTGATGTGGTCGAGTTGCCTTTCTCGACCTCGGGTGTTCCTGTAGGGACAAAAGTAGTCGACGTCGAGGATAACTACTCGACGTTGAGGAGAATTTGAGGACTTACCTTTTCTGGAGAAGTGGTCGAGGTCGGGCAAGCTTCCTCGAAGTCGAGTAGACTGGTCGATGTCGACTTGGTCTGCTCGATTTCGAGTGAGTCGTTCAGCTCTGCTGATAATGCGTCATCGAAGAACTCTTCCTCGCTTGACTCTGCAACAATTAGTTCCTTCTCCAGCGTGGATTCTACCTTTACAACAGCCTCTTCTTGTGCCAAAAGTCTTCATGCAGGCTCATCACAAGAGATAACATTGAATTTTGAATAAATAGCTTTTATTTCCATTACCTCTTCCGTGTCAGGATTGAAAAAGTATTCAATAATCTCATCCCCAATGGTGAAGGTGAGAAGTCCTCTTTTGACACCAATGTTGCCGTCTATTGTTGCTAGGAATGGCCGCCCTAAGATGATGGGGCAAGCTGGATCCTCTGCCATTTCTACTACAAGAAAATCTGTAGGGACAAAGAATTTACCAACCTTAACAGGAGCATCATCATTAATACATGTAGGGATTACCACCGTATTGTTTGCCATGTAGAGTTGGGCATCCACAGGTTCTAGGGCGCCTATCTTTACCTTTGACCAGATGGATAGGGGCATGATGCTCACACTTACTCCTAAGTCATACAATGTCTTAAAACGATATTGACCAAGTCCAACGGTGATAGCAAACTTACCTGGGTCAGGTCGCTTCTCAGGGAAATCCATCTTCTTGCATTCATTATCAATCTCAGTCATTGATCGCTTGTTGCTAAGAATCTCCTTGAGGAACTTGACGTAGGCAGGCATCTCGTGAAATGCTTCTATAAAAAGGAATAGTAACATTTAGACATTGAAGCAATTTCACAAACTGCTTAAACTTACCATCAGTTGGATCTTTTTGTGTCATGGAAGAAAAAGGGAGCGTCTTCTTACTTTTCTGAGCCAGAACAGCTTTCGGAGGTGATGAAGACTCCTCGACATCGAATTGATTCTCCTCGACATCGACTTGATGCTCCTCGATATCGACCACTGTTGTCGACTTCGAGTTTGAGTGTTGTGCAGACGAATCTTGGCCAAGCAAGTTCTCGACGTCGAGAAGATTTTGGTCGACATCGACCAAAGTTTCGTCGACATCGAGTTGCTGCTGGTCATTGTTGAGTGCAGATTTGTCCTTTTCTTCTCCGTTCTCTGGCTCGTGCAATTTGTGACCGCTCCGTAGCTTTACAGCAGCGACATGTCTATGCTGCCCCTTGGGATTTGGTTCTGTATGCCCAGGGAGCAGCCCAGTCGGTAGTGGAATTTGTGCCGCAAATTGACCCATCTGGGTTTTAATGTTCCTCTTCCAGATGTCCAGTTCTCCAAATCTTGTATTGATGTTCTGGAGCTGATTGTTGATGGCGCCATTGGCTTGCTTACTTTCTGCTTGATTCCGGCGCATCTCATCAAGGATGAGTTATAGATCATCCTTTCGCTGGTCCCTTTCCGGATGTCCTGGAGCTCGGTATGGCGGGGGGTTCCTAGGGGCACCTTGCTTCCGTTGTGGTTGATAGTACCTTTGGTCCCCCATATATCGATTGGGACCCCATGCGTAAGCTACTTCCTCGTGAGTTTCTGCCATCCTGACTTGCTATGTATGTGGGCACTCTGTAGTGGTGTGCCGCTGTGAGCCACATTCGATGCAAGGTTGGTTGACAGAGAGGTACTTGACTTGGTTGAGTAGCTTGCGATTTTGATCCTTGTAGTATTGCTCCCTGACATCTAAATCAATCTTCTTAGAAGCTCATAGAGGGGCATGGATGGGGCTGGCCTTGTATAGGCATTCTCGTCATAGTTGGTCGGAGCTCCATACTTATTGTCGAAGTTGGTGAGCCTTTTGAGAGTAGCCCATGTGTCTACCGGTGTCACCGTCAGATACTCATATTGAGTATATTGGGTGATCATATCCTTGGCGGCCAGATCAAGAGAATTGTAGAAGATCTTCTGAACGACATAGGGTGGCTGCCATGTGTAGGGCAAGATCGCAGCAGATCTTTGTATCGATCCTATGCTTGTGCTAGCGGCTCCCCAGGCTTTTGTTTGAAAGCTGTAATCTTCTGGCGGATGAGCGTTATCTTGGCAGGAGGAAAGAATTTATTAAGAAATGCATTCCTTACCTCAGCCCATGTTGTGAGGGATCGCGGGGTCAGTCCTTCAAGCCACTTCAATGCTGGACCGGCAAGAGACCATCGAAAAGCTTTCATCTTGACATATTCAAGAGTAGTACCTTCAGCAAGAGTATGGTACATATCAGAAAAATTTGTAATATGTTCAAGAGGACATTCATTAAACCTTCCGTAAAAAGCATTATTTTTAATTTCAATAAGGAAGGCAGTGCGAATCTCAAAATTATTTTCAGGGATTAGAATAGCCGATTCAGGCACGACACGAGTCGGGTGCATGTAATCCTCTGTAGTGGTAGGGTATTGGGCAAGCTCAGCTTCTGCCTGCCTCCTTAGTTTGGCTTCCTTCGTAGTGCGTGCTCTCTCAGCGGTGAGAGCAGCATTGTTGGCTTCTAGTTCCCTGCGAAGCCTCTCGATCTCTTGAGCTTGTGCTTCTGCGGTTGCCATAGCTCTTTTTAGTCTAGAGTGGACGTGTATAAGGCGTTTCGGGTCGTCTAAGGCGTCAAACTCAAGTGGTTGACCAGAACGGCGCATACACTACAAGATCAAAAATCAAGGAAAACGTGAGATCTAACTACCTAAGGCGCGAATGATGGCCTCCCCGGCAACGACGCCAATTTGCTGACAGAGGAAATCGAGATTGCAATTATAATGTAAATAAAATAGGCAAACCGATTCAGTTCTCAGCAAATAATGTTCAAGACTCCCTCCCGATGTAGTAGTAGGAAGTCAGGTTCGATCCTTGAGGAAGCTGGTCAGCGGATCTCAGGTAGCGGAGGGATCTCACGGGAAGAAATCGACTTCAGGGGTAATCGACCTCGACTAATGTTAGTCGACAGGGGTCGGGTATAGTCGAATCCGAGCAAGCAAAGGCTACTGATGTTGGTCGATCTCGAGGAATCAACTCGACGTCGAGGAAACTGGTCGTAGTCTAGGAAGCTTATCGTGGTCGAGTAACTTGCAGAGACAGAAACAACAGCGATCTTTGCTCGATCAAAAATCAGTAGTCGACGTCGACCAAGGTTGGTCGAAATCGAGCAGTAACAGTATGTAATTAAATTGCAAATTTCGAATCTAAACAATGTATGAAAGAGAACTTCCAAGATCGGGGTTTGCAACAACGATTACCATGAAAGCGGAATTATAAATCATAAAAGATGGCGACTTTATCGATAAGGGAGAAGGCTTTCACCCAATCCGACAAATAGGAATACAAATCTCGCGATAAATAACCCTAATTGTGTCTATTCCTTTTCATTATTAGAATTCATTATCTTCCGAATAAAAATCCTAATTACTACCCAAGTTTTATAACATGAGTTCTTCAATTTCTCAATCAAAGGGTAAGCACAAGGAATAGAATAAGATAAAGTACCTTCTTTTGCAATCGCTAATCCACCAACATGGCTCACGTTGGGCTCACCCCAACCCTAGAAGTAGATGGACTACTCGTGCCTCATCATAGCCATCGACATCATTGATGTAAAAGAAACTTGCATAAACTATATTCAAAGTCTTTACAATCCCGGCACTCACACTTTCGTAGAATGCCAAAACCCTAAAACCTTTGAACTCCTAAACTATGTATTAAACTACTTCTCTAAAATTGAAGGAATAGAAATCAGCCTCATGGGATTTATTTATAGGGCTTAATCCTTGCTAATTAAGGAAAGCAAACTATATCTACTTTCTAAAGATAAAACTTAATTAAGATAAAATATTAATCTAATAAGGGAAATATCTAAATATCTTCAAATTGGTGAATAATCTTCTCTCCATGGATAGATCTTGATAGAAACTAGATAGATTCGGTCTTCCTTCATGCCCAAGCAATCAACTCGTCCTCGGATTGGCCCAATGGACTCACGGCCCAAGAATATTTTGGTCGACGTCGACAAATTTTGGTCGACTTTGAGTAACTTCGTCAATCTCGGCTTCGCTTCGCATCCTCGAGCAGCTTCTCTCTTCTTCTCGAACTCGGGCAGCTTTTGAATTTAGTCGATGTCGAGCATGTATGTTGACATCCAGTAAGGTCGAGCTCAAGTTGTCTTCGTCCTCTGTCCTTAGCCAATTTTGTTCCTCTTGTAGTCGATGTCGAGGAAGCTTCCTCGAAATCGAGTAACTCTCAACTTTTATCTTCTCTTCTTGGTTTTGTCCCGGAATGGCTCCAAATTCTGCAAAATTACCTAAAACTTGTGTAGACCTCCATTTCTGACAAATATGCATATACTACAGAAATTCAACATATTCACAACCCAAAATATGCAAAGTATATAGAATAAGGAGCTAAAATGTGCATAAAAACATGGTTACTTTAGTGGGCATCAGCTTTCTCGTGGATCAAATCTGATTCCCTTCCACTACAACGGGGGAGTCTTGAATTTATTTAATAGGCTAGGAGTTGCGATTTGATTGTATCTTTATATTTTCATATTCTATTCTCCTCTACATCAAACTTTTGGCTCCGTTACCGGGGAAGCGATCATTCGCGCCCTAAGTAGTTTATTTCACGTTCTTCTTTAGTGTTGTTTTATAGTAGTGTATATGACACGTTGATCGCATTCCAGAGTTTGAAGGATTACCCGAACCAGAACGCTATCTTCGTTTACACGCTAGGTTACAAAGAAACATGGCGGACCAAGATATTCAAGGGGAAAAGATTGTGAGGCTTATGAAGGAAGTCGAGGATGAAAAGGCACGCGCCGATCCTGAGGTACAAACGAGAAGACAAATCCAGGATCAGCTTAGTCGTTATCCTCAAACGACAACGCGATACATGCATCGTACGGTAACCATGCCTGGATCGGCTATTCTTATCCCTGCCTCTAATTTTGAAATTAAAACACATACTTTTGAAGAAAGAGCCAATGAGTGCCTTGGCACATATAACTACTTTTGTGGACTTATGTGAAACTATTTTCGATCGGCAAAATTGGAATACATCAAATTAAAGGCTTTTCGTTGGTCTCTTGCAAGGAAAGAATTGCAATGGCTGGAGAGCTAACCCCACGATCACTCAATACATGGATGGAGGTTAAGGACGCGTTCCTTAACAAGTTATTTTCTCCTACCAAGACGGCAATGTTGCGGCAGAAGATCACGGCTTTTAGACAAAAGCCCGAGGAGACTTTGACGCAAGTGTGGGAGCGCTTCAAAGAGCTACTGCTATCTTACCCTACTCATCGGGAGCCACCATACATCATTTAGAAGATTATCTACAATTCTCTTGATGTACCAGCAAAGGGGAGGATCAACGGCTACACCTCTTATAGATATCTTGAACTCGCCCTCACCAATGCATGGAGCACTTTAGAGAGATTAGTGGAAATCGACAATACATATGGGACTCTTGTAGTCTCCGAAGCGAAGCTAGCCCCATCAATTCCCTTGTATGAGCCCTCCAAAAAGAGAGATCTGGACATCAGAGATCAATTCTACATAGATCAGAATAGAAAGCTCTTGAAGTAAGTGAGGTTCCTCTCAGTGAACCAACCTTGTACCGAATGTAGATCATAGCGGCACACCACCCCTGAGTGCCCACATGCAGAGAATGTGCAACTACGTGAGGCGTTCCAATCACAAATATTGGGGAGACCAACATTCCGAACAATCACAATGGAACTCGCGCGGTCAACCCTGGGGACCTTCCACTCTATCGAGCTCTAGGACATTCGGAAAGAGACCAGCAGAAGGATGATCTTCAGGTCATCCTTGATGAGATGAGGAGGAATCAGGCAGAAAACAAGCAATCTAACAGTGCCATCCAATCTCAACTCTATAGCCTTACCACTAGGCTTGGAGAGATGGCTATATGGAAGCAAAACATGGAGACCCAAATGCGTCATCTAGTGGCACAAATTCTACAATCGTCCGGAAAAGCTCCCTGGGCATACAGAGACAAATCCCATGGAGCAATCCGAACACATTGCTTCAATACAAATGAGGAGTGATCACAAACTTCAAGGGCCAAAGATTGGAGAAAAAGAAAAGAGCAACGACACTGGCATTCCACTCGACGTCAACCAGACTCTGGTAGACGTCGGCCAGACTCCAATAGAAGTCGACCAGACTCCTGTAGATGTTGACCAGACTCCAATAGACATCAACCAGACTCCAATAGATGTCGACCAGACAACATTCGACGTCGACCTGACCAAAGTCGATGCCAAGCACCCCTTACTCGATGTCGATGACACAAAACGGCTGCACTAGACGTCGACTAACCCAATCAATGTCTATCGCTCTGCTACACCACTGAAAGTTGTTTTGGCTCTGAAACTCAACAAGACGCTCCCTTTTCCCTCCAAGGCACTGAAAGAACCTACAGAAGGCAAGTTCATATGCTTTGTGAAGATGCTTCATGGCCTAAACATCACTATCTATTTCACCGAAGCTGTTCACGAAATGCTTGCACATGTAAAGTTCCTGAAGGAGATTCGGAGCAACAAGCGATCTTTGGCTGAGATTGTTGAGAAATGTAGCAAGATGGGCTTCCCATATAAGAGAGGAAATCCAGGGAAGTTCGATATCATCGTGGGACTTGGCTAACATCGTTTCAAAGCACTTTGTGACTTAGGGCAAACGTAAGTCTTATGCCCTTACCTACTTGGTCAAGGGTGAACATTGGATCATTGGAGCCTGTGGACATGAAGCTTTACATGGAGGTAACTCTTGTGTGAGAGCCACATGCATAGTAGATGATGTCCCTGTCAAAGTGGGGAAGTTCTTTGTTTATGCAAACTTCATTATGTTGGGCATGCCAGAGGATCTTATTCGCCCTATCGTTATTGGTAGGCCTTTCCTTGCCACTGCAGATGCCAACATCAACGTCGGAAGAGCACTTCTCACTTTCACCATAGGGAATGAGGTCATAGAGTTCTCCTTCAATCCCACAATGGAGAAGGTTCGTGAAATAGAGATTAAGAAGCTAGAAGTTACAGTCGACATCGAACCTCACTACTCGATGTCGACCACCACTATTGATCACCAAAGCTACCAAGCGACTAAATATGGGGTTCCCTCACCAGAAGCACTCTATGTCTAATACATCAAGTCGACGTCGATTGATCCCCATCCCAAAGATCATTGTTTCAGGTCCAAAAAGGTAAGCTCAGGTACGGTTCCTAATCCCTCTAAGTCCATACATGATAATTATACTAGGAAGAGGGGCAAGGCCCCGTGATATACTAACCTATGTAGGGTATGGTGAAGAAAGGAAAATAAAAGGGACAAAGAAAGCAAACCAATCATAAAGGGCCCTAAAGAAGAGTCAAGATATGGTGCCGCCAAAGTTGAGATTGGGCATCAAGATGGAGATTTGGATGATCCATGAGAAGAGCCGAACGATGCTTGGCCATGTTTCGACTTTTTATGAGCTAAAAAGAAAGAAGGCGGCTTAGTGACTTAAAAATATAGAGCATGTACATAAGAATTCTAATTAGATAGGATTTTATATTTTCGGTTTTGGATTTTTGTTTTTATTTTTATAAACTATGTTTGGAAGGTTTTGATTTTGTGATCTAATAAGTTATAGAAGCATAGCATAAAGAAGGAGAAGCAAAGGAAAGAAATCGAAGTTCTGTAGGCTAGTCGATATCGACTAACCTTGGGAAGAAGTTACAATCGACGTCGACTAGTACCACTCAATGTCGAATACTGGCAGTGGATTACAACACCTATTTTGATTTCTTGCGCTTACTCTAGTAAGTTTTCTTTCTTTACCCTTGTATTACATTGATTTGATACAGTGAGAACACTGTATATTTTAAGTATGGGGTGGTGAATAGGGTTTTGTTTTTCTTTTATGCTTAATGACTATGTCCAAAGAAAGATTTTTATGAGAGTTGTAAGGGCATCGCCTAGGTTGGAAGATGTTCAAAGAATAGTGTCATGGAAACTAGGACAAAACTCGAAGATGCAAGAGTGGATTCATTAGAGATATGGCATGAGATTGCCTAGTAAAGGGAATTCTTAATGTTATGCAGTTTTTTATTTTTGAGAAAACCACAGAAGTGAGGTAAATTCGAAGTTGCTTTTGACATTTGCACAATAAGAGAATGGAAGACTTTATATTTTCCATATGAGCTTATTTTATATCCTAGCCCTACCTATACTTATTTGCATCACAAAAGCCATATTATGAGGTTTACATATCATTACATCATATTTGCTCCACATGTTATACTTATTGCCCATTTTCTACCTTATTTCATATCCAGAGATTATGTTGAGAATGGAAGTCATATTTAGAAATGTTATATGGTTGTTTGTGTTGTTATCATTATTATTGGAGTTTGATATCAGAATGATTGAATTTATGAAAAATTTAATAAGTGAAAGAAAATATGGTCTGCTAGGGATAAAGGATGATCGACCCTACTTGCGTGAGATGTTAGTTCTGCAAGATGGGACATTGTGTTGAGAAGTCTGAAGCACTTAGTATCTGGGGCCATTCATGACACCCATGTGTGCGAATCGCGAGAAGACAGTGCGAAGATTAGAGAGGTAAAAGAGTTATAGTGAAAAAAGAAATGAGTGATGAGAGAAATGTGAGAAATCTAAAGAAGAAGGAATGTGGTATGAAATTTTGGAAAGAATTCCAATTCCCTGGATTATTAGCATCGCATGGTCGAATATATCCCACTTTTAGCCTTTTACCTATCTATTTATCCATGAGCTTACATAAAGGCCTCTTGATTATTGTTTCTATGTTAGAGGAAAATTATTTTACATAACCTTCTTTTGTGTGAGATATTGCTTTTCATTCATATGCATGAATTTGAAGACATTAGTACCTTTACAAGGATGACAATTGAGTGTCATTGGTAACATAAGAATGGATCCACAATATTGAGAGTTTTTTTTATAGGTTTCCCTTGTATGACCATCCAAGTTATTGCTTGGGAACAAGGAAGCTTAAGTATGGGGTGATTTAATGTCCATGTTTTATGCCATGTTTTGTGCTTATTTTCGCTCCTTATTCTTGCTATTTTATATATTGCTCGGTTGGGAATATGTTGAATTTGTGTAGTTTGTGTTTATTCGCATGAAATAAAGGTTTACACAAGTTTTGATTTAATTTTGCAGAATTTGGAGCCATTTTGGGACAAAACAGAGAGGAAGAATCGACTGCAGGAAAGCACTTAATATCTAGTGGGAGCACTCGATATCTACTGAAGTGTAGATGAAATTTGGCTAAGTGTTGGACAAGGAAGCTACTGTAATTTAACTTGATATCTACTGAAGTACTCGACATCTAGTGAAGGATACTTGATAATGCATATTTCATATAGACATTATATGTATTTCGTATTTCATTTATATAGTGGTTTTGCAATGTTTGAGTCTTGTTTCATGTATTGATTGTGAAGTATTCGAGTTCAGAATCTACACCTTTTTAGTATTCTGCAGATTTACATTTTGACCCTAAAGGGACATTAGAAAGAGCTTAAGAGACATGTTTTAGAGCATATGGAGGCTGAGGAAGAAGCTAAATAGAAGCAGGGAAGCACGACATTGAAGATAATTGAAGACAATCGAGGAAATCCCATCACTGTAAGGGCGGCGCCCACCGCCGTTTACACGGCGCCCACCGTGGGCCGGTTTCCAGCAATTGCGCTTTTGGATCCGAAGACCATATTTCCTATTATTATATTATTATTATTTCTATTAGGGTTTGCCGACTCCTTATGAGTCTATATTAGGTTTATTTAGATTATTCAGCCATGTGTGTGACTATTGTGTGAGACTATGAACACCACTGGAGATAGAGAGATTTGGCCTAAGAGTTGCTAAACTCATAGTTTCGCCTGTGATTCGAAGACATGGTTATTTGGATTGTGAGGATTTGATTCTATTTAGTTATTCATATTCATAGCTATTATCTTGTGCTTATTGATTATATTTGTGTTCCTTTCTACGATTGATCACCATGTTAGGAATTGCATCTTAGCTATGAGTTCGTTATTGTGTTCTTATTAGCAAACAAAGTATTGAAGTAGTGATATTTCTTTGTCTTTGTAGTGGATGATTTCAATTGATCTATGATGTGGATATGTCGATTAGGGCTGATTAGGGTTGTTCCGATTTGTCTTAATTGCATTAAATCAGTATGCCAATTGGTCTAAATACTTGAGTCCTTAATGCTATTCTTTAGTGATATTGAGTAAGTTGATTGTATTCCTACGGATCTCTCAACTTTAGTCAAGTAGACATGTGTTTATGAATAATTGATAGATCAATCCCAGGAACATGAATTCCAACCATTGTCCAAGAACTACATGTGAAATATTTTGCCAACAACGTTCGCCTCGCATCCAAGACTTTGATAGAGACCACTAGGAGCAAGGATCTGGCACCTAGGAAGACCACTTAAGCAACGATCTCGCACCTAGGAAGACCACTCAAGCAAGGATCTCGCTAGAAGATTTGTGCAGGAACTATCCCACTTTTGACAGAATATATTGATAATTCAACGATGATTAAAACTGACTCTAACTAGGAGTTAAATAGGTTGCTGAGAAAACTAACTACTAAACCACTAACATAGAGGGCATAGTGGCCTGCTAACATGATCCAAGGAACCAGGAAGTAATTGGACTCTTCAACTTCTACTAACTGCCCTAGAGCAATAGATACTAGAATGAAAGACAAATTAACTAAACTAATACTAACCACTGATTTCCTGGGAACGTATCAGTGCACCCTCTATGTGAAACCGCCTTGTCCTCAAGGCAAATACTCTTTTCAGCCCTAGACTAAGTGATAACACCCTTATCGCCACCGGCCCTCATCCCTTGTATTGTTGTCCCTTGTTGTCGAATATTAGGAACATCTCCTTCCATTTAGCTTGTATAGTGTTTAGGGACGTCAACCAACCAATTCCAAGCACCAAGTCTGCTCCCGCCTAAGAGAAAGGAAAGTAATATTGAGTGATGGAGAGACCGGGCAGCTTGATGTCGATGTCGGGGCACACACCACTACATTGAATGACTTCCCCATTGTCAATCCAAACACCGAATGAAGGGAAACATGGAACTTGAAGTCGTAGTTCCTTGACCAACTTGTTTGAGATGAAATTGTCGGTGGATCCGCTGTCAAGTAAGACAAGAATAGGATGTCCCTGCAAGGTTGCCTCGAACTTCAAAGTTGTACCTGATGACTTGCTGGATAGAGTATTGAAAGAGATCTCAACCATATCCCCTTCGGCTTCCATGGCTTCTTCCTTTCCAATGAGTCCACACTTACCCCCGCAGATGGGTTGGACTTCCTCTAGCTGCGAGAAGGTTGATTGATTCACCTAAGCCCAGGGGTAAACTTCTCTCCGCAGCGGAAACATAACCTTTTCTCCCACCGGGCTTGTCTTTCGTCTTCCCAGGATCTCGCCGGAGCTGGCAAGGGTTAGTTCAGGTGACGATTGGAAACGAGAGAGTTAGAGAATTCTGACGGCTGGACTTTTGGGGGTTGTATTTTCACGGGAGGAAGATGGGATGAAATTGGAGTGTAGGTCGAAGTTGAGGGAAGTTTTAGGGATGAAATCGTCTTCCCAGGATCCCCGGAGACGAGTTAGACTTCCTCTAGTTGCGAGAAGGTTGATTGTTTCACCCATGCCCAGGGGTGAACTTCTCTCTACAGCGGAAACATAACCGTTTCTCCCACCGGGCTTGTCTTTCATCTTCCCATGATCTCTTCGGAGCTAGCAAGGGTTGGTTCAGGCGGCGATTAGAAACGGGAGAGTTGGAGAATTTTGACAGTTGGACTTTAGGGGTTGTATTTGCACGGGAGGAAGGGGGATGAAATTGGAGTGTAGGGAAGGTGAGGGATTGGGCCTATTTTGTCGGTTATTGGGCGGTGGGATTATATCTGGGCCCTCCTTAGCCTCAAACTTCAACGCCAAACTCACCCTCTTAAAGGCAAACCTAGGTTTATGAATCCGTACTTCCACCCTCAACTCTTTTTTCAATCCAGCGAGGAAGACGACACACAAACAGTGCTCCGGCCAATCTTGCACACGAGCAGCTCGTCGAGCAAATTCTTGACGATAATCCGCCACCGTACCGGTCAGTTCTATTGGAATCCCAATGGCTCATAGTGTTCTTGGAACACTTTCACTAGGGCTTCCCGATACAAAATTTCTCTATCTCCATTCACCCAAGCGTACGAATGAAAAGCATCGCCTTCAAGGTGCATTGAAGCCACTTCAACACGGAGTTCGTTGCGAATCTGAAAGTATCGAAAATACTTTTCAGCCTTCAATACCCATCCCCGTGGATCTCCACCTCCAAACTTGGGGAAATCAATTTTCGCCCGAGGTCACCGGTTGGTATGGAAACCTCAGTCGCCTTTTTCTTCCTTTTTACCATGCCACCAACAAGTATGGGCTCGTTCATAAGGGTTTGCACAGTGGGCATGAGAAACCCCCCCCGGATTGGATCCCTCGGAAGTATGACCAGAGAATGAAGAGTCTCTGGTTTGGGCTTTGAGGGCTGCTACTTCAGCCAATAACATCTCAATCGTGGCTACCATTTCTGGGTTTGTATTTTCAGGGGGTGATGGGTTTGGTGGTAGTGGAGTATGTTGTTGCAGGAGGAGGGTCAAGTATGAAATAAATATAGAGTATAGATCAGACTGACTTCCCTGTCTCAGCAAATAAATACAAGACTTCCTCCCGTTGTAGTAAGAGAAAATCAGGATCGAATCCACGAGGAAGCACGTCAGCAGTTCTTAGATAGCTGTAAATCTCACAGACAAAGCAGCAGAAAGACAGAAAAAAAGCAGAAAAGACAAAGCAAAACAGAAACAAAAGCAAAGACAGAAAATAGCGAAAGAAAGTAAAGAACAAAGCAAGACAGAAGCTACTCGATCTCGACAAAAGGGCACTCGAGATCGACAACAGCAAGTCGACAACAGTAACTCAGCAAAGCAAACAGATAACTCGATGTAGACAAGCCAACTCGATATCGAGTAGAAGCTACTCGAGATCGACAAGAGCTTCTCTGTGTCGACTGAAAACAGAAACTTTAAAGTGCAAATTTTCGAACCCAAATCTCAGATTTCCGACGAAATAAATTCAATATATAAAAGACTTCCAAGGCCAGGGTATCAACACCACAACGATAACCATGCAAAGTAACACATAAAGGCATAAAAGATCATGCTTTCCATCGAAATAACTTTCGTTACTAACAAATAGGCATATAGAGGCTTTCGCATAAACCCTAATTGTTACTAACCCTTTTTCACATAATTAATCCAAGTTGCATTAAGATCACTTTCGCTTCAATAACACAAACAAGGATCACCTTCAACTCTCGCAAAAGAATCATGCTCATAGGGATAGAAGACAAATTGCATAACAAGATCTGACCTTTACCGCATCACCTCACATGGGCACTGTCGGGCTCACCCCAGCCCCAGAAGTGGGTGGACTACTCGCTCTTCATTATCAAGAGAGACATTAAATAACAAAAGAAACTAACTTGCATTAAATTAAATAAAGAAAGCTTACAACCCACAAGACAAATCTGCTTTCGCCTCTCCACCTTGCTTGCTACAAACTCTCTTTCTCTATCCTACTTACTTGAATGGAATTGTGTCTGAATTGGAATGAGATGCCTAATGCTCAGCCCCTAGGGCTTTATTTATAGCCTTCTATTCCTTGCTAATCAAGGATAGAATCTTTTATCTTTATCTAAAATTATATCTAAAAGCCTTAATGATAAATAAAATGCTTAAGGGAAATAAATCTAAAAGGAAAAAGATAAATTTAAACTAGATAAGTCTTCATGTCTTGATAGATCTCCCTTCCATAGATAGACTTGATCAATTTTGGATAGAATCTCCGCCAACTCGACTTCCTTCGTGCCCAAGTAACTCCAAATCTACTCGGACTGCTCACGTCGACGCGTTTCTAGAATCTGGTCTACTCGATCTCGACAAGGGCTTGTCGATCTCGACTAGGATTCATCGTCGACTAGACTTCTCGGGTGACTCTGCTCGACAAGCTCGGATCTGGGTTCCTGGCGCTCGTCGATCTCGACTAGGTCTCCTCGAGATCGACTAGGGTTCCTCAGCGCCTTCGTCCTCGGCTTCTCGATCAGCTCTTCTTCTCGACTCCGGGTGTGGCGTCTAGGCTTCGTCGATCTCGACTAGAGCTTGTCGAGATCGAGTTGTCTTCCGGAGCTGGGTTGGTCTGGCTCAGCTTTCTCGACCAGGCACTGTCGACCAAGTCTGCCCGGGCTCTCTACTCGAGATCGAGTAAGGTGTACTCGACATAGAGTAGCTCTGGCTTCGGCTCGGTTTGTCCTGGTTATGTACTCTCAGATTCTGGATTTCTGTAGTTGTTTTCCGAGCTTTTCTGACCTTCCTTAGAGTTGCTTTAAAATGCCTCGAATTCTGCGAAATTAAACAGAAACTGGTGTAGATTCCATAATTTGGCAAATAAACATAAACTACATAGATTCTGTACTATCTTAGCCCAAATGAATGAAATGTATGCAGAAATTGATATAAACTTAAGTGTAAAACATGGCAGATTCAGCTCACAACAAACACCCCATACTTAAGCTTGCTTGTCCTCAAGCAATACTTTTAATTGTCATTCAGAGGAAGAAATCAAAACTCTCAACATCTTAGATTCATTGCCATATAACCCTGCAGTCAATTACCATCCTCGAAAAGGTACTAGTGTCACAGATCCATGCATGTGCAAATATACAAAAGCAACATCTACTCATAAAAGGAGGGTTATGCAAAACATTCATTCGTGACAAAGCAACAATAATCAAGAGGACTTTAATTTAAGCTCGATAAGGAGTAGATTGGTAAAAGGCTAAAGGTGGGCAATTTTTGGCAATGTGGTGTTAATGATCCGGGGAAATGGAGTATTTCCAAACTGAATTTCATACCACATTCCTTCTTCCTTTGATTCATCACCTTCCATAATGCTTTTTTCAATAATAATGCTTTTACCTCTCTAACCTCAGCACTGCCTTCTCGCGAGTCGCAAACATGGGTGTCATGAATGGCCCCGGATACTTAGTGCTTTGGACTCCTCACCTGGTGTCCCATCTCGCCAAACTATTATCTCAGCGAGTAGGGTCGATCTTTGATCGGATTTTCTTTCACTCATTAAATTTTCCATATATTTCAAATAATTCCGCCCAAACTCCAATAATGATAACAACAACACAAACACCATATAACATCTCCATAATGTAACATCATTCTCAACATAATCCCCGGATAGGAAATAAGGTAAAGAATGGCAATATTTGGATCATGTGGAGCAAAATATGAAATAAGGCATAATATGGCTTTTGTGATGCATAAGCATAGGTAAGGCTAGGATTATAAACAATGAGCATTATATGGAAATATAAAGTCCTCCATCCTCTTATCATGCAACATGTCAAAAGCAACTTCAAATTTTACCTCCTTTCATGGTTTTCAATAAATAATGCACTTCATTGTGACTTCCCTTAACTAGGGAATTTCATGCTATATCTCTAATGAATCCAATTTTTGCATCGTCGAGTTCAATATAAGCTTCCATGACATTTATCAAAAAATTTAATGGGGGTCATTTTTTTCAAACTTTTTGGAAAACATGCATATGAGCACATAAATCAATAATGCATTACAAAATAGCCATGTAGCAATTCTAAGAAATAATGCACAAATAATGTCAAATATGATCAAATATGCACAAAGTAAGCCCTTCCTCCACCCCATACTTAAACTATACAGTGTCCCCACTGTATAAAAACCAGGGTAAAGAAAGAAACTCACTAGACAAGTGTGCAGGCCTCAAAATATCAAATGGAATGCCTGAGCCGAGTCCGTTTTTAGCTTGCATCTTATCCATGGACCTGAAAAGTGTAGAAGACATATACCCACAAAAACAAAACCAAAAGTGTTCAAAACCAAAAACAAGCAAAACAAAGTCTCAAAAGTCCTAAAAAGTCTATGTACAAGCTCTAGATTTTATAGTCGCTAGGCCGACTTTCCATTTAGCTCAAGGTGGCATTTGCAGGGCCTATGTAGCTTGGGCTTCAAATAAGACTCCATTCTTGTCCATCAGCTGCAATCCTCCAGAATGGATCTTGTTCACCACGAACGGCCCCATTCTCTTCTTGTTGAATTTATTAGGGAACCAATGATCCTTTGATTTAGAGACATAGAGCTTGTCTCCAACTTCATACTCCTTAGGCTCATCATTGGATATCCTACATAAGCGCACATACCAAGGCAAACCTCTCCCATGTATAGATAGATCTTTAATGGAAATAGGAGAAGAAAGATCCATACCTTGGCTTACCTTCGCAGAGACGGAATCGGGGACCAAAGTGTTTGGTCGATCTCGACTAGGGCTAGTCGATCTCGACGAGGATGCTGGTTCTGGTGGTGGTCTACTCGAAGATACAGAAGTCGATGAAGGGCAAGGCTTGTCGACCTCGAGTGGCCTACTCGATCTCGAGTAGGGTTCTCCTCCTGGCGGCTGCAGCGTCGAGGAAACAGGATCTGGGGTGGCCGAGTGGTGGTCGATCTCGACAAGCCTAGTCGAGATCGAGGAGGATTCTGGCTCTGGTGTCGTCTGCGTCGAGGAAGGCGCAGTCGAGGAAGAGGAGGGGTGGTCGATCTCGAGTACCCTACTCGAGATCGAGGAGCCTGGCACTTCAGAGTTGTTGCTCGTCGATGCTGGTGTTGGTGGAGATTTCTGTTTTTGGTTGAGGTCAACTAGGGTCTTCGATGTCGAGGAGCCTTGGTCGATCTTGACCCCATACTTGGTTCCTGTCAAGGCATCCGAAAAATAATTAATCCATAACGATGTACCTTGGTTTGTGTCGATTGGATTTTCTGCGTCCTCCTTTAGGATTGCCATGATCTCCTCCACCTGGGCCTCCATGTCCCTCTTTTCCAGCTCCTCTGGGGTCATATTTCTGACCTTGGGTTCCCCGCAGGTGATGTAGCCAGCTGAGATAGATTTGACCTCTTCCATTGAACCTGTATGCCTTTCAGTTTTATTAAAGGAATACTCAATTACCTCATCACTGATGTTGAAGGTGAGCACTCCTTTCCTTACGCTTATGTTGGCATCCACCGTCGCTAAGAAGGGTCTCCCTAGAATAATTGGACAAGCAGGATCTTCTTGCATATCAACAACTAGGAAATCAGCAGGGACAAAGAATTTACCTACTTGTACTGGCACATTGTCCACCATGCCTGTTGGAATGACCACTGTGTTGTTGGCCATGTAAAGTCTAGCATCCACAGGCTCTAGGGCACCTATCTTAATCTTGGACCAAATTGTCAAAGGCATTATACACACACTAGCTCCAATATCACATAAGGCATTAATTTTGTATGGACCAAATCCAATGGTTATAGCAAACTTACGTGGATCCGGTCTCTTCTCCAGTATGTCCAAATGGCTGCACTCCTCGGTAATTTCAGCCATCGATCGCTTTTTGCTCTGAATCTCCTTCAGGAACTTGACATAAGATGGCATTTCATTGAGAGCTTCTGTGAAGGGGATGGTGACGTTGAGCTTCTGAAGCATCTTGATGAAGCGCTGAAATTTCTTTTCTGATGGGTCCTTTGGAGATTTTTTGGGGAAAGGCAGCTTCTTTTTCTGATTCGGAGCCAGAACAGATGTCGGAGGTGCGGAAGCTTTCTCTACGTCGACTAGGGGCTCCTCGATATCGACTAGGTCCTTGTCGATCTCGACCAGTTTCCGTGGTGTCGAGTTGCTGTGCAGTGCAGACGAGGGCCTTTGCAGTTTCTCCTCGACATCGACCAGGGCCTCCTCGATGTCGACTACGGTGTTGTCGATGTTGACTTGCTATTCTTCGTTGTTCTGCTGCTTTCCAACCTCTGGCTCTTGCAGTTGATGGCCGCTTCTGAGTTTTATAGCAGCGATGTGTCCAGTCTTTCCCTTAGGATTTGGTTCTGAAGATCCAGGGAGCGCACCTGACTGTCTGGGGATTCCTACTGCTAGCTGACCAATCTGTGTATCAACTGATTTTTGCCATATATCAATTTCCCCGAGCCTAGAGTTGACACCTTGCATCTGAGTGTAGACGGAGTTGAAGGATTGCCTAGTTTCTGAGTGGTTCCTCCGTATTTCCTCCAGGACTGTCTGTATATCATCCTTTTTCTGGTCCCTTTCCGGATGTCCTTGAGCTCTGTAGGGCGGGGGGTTCCTAGGGACACCTTGGTTCCATTGTGGTTGCTGAAACCTTCGGTCCCCCATGTAGCGATTGGGACCCCCTGCGTAAGCTACCTCCTCATGATGCTCTGCCATCCTGACTTGCTCTGTGTGTGGGCACTCAGGAGTGGTGTGCCGTTGCGATCCGCATTCTATGCAAGGCTGGTTGACAGAGAGATACTTCACTTGCTTAAGGAGCTTCTTATTCTGGTCTCTATAGTACTGCTCCTTTACATCAGGATCGATCTCTTTAGGAGGATCATAGAGGGGCATGGATGGTGCTGGCCTGGCGTACGGGTTCTCTTCATAGGTTGCAGTAGACCCATACTTGTTGTCATAGGTGGTAAGCTTCTCTAGCACACCCCACGCGTCACTTGGCGGCATTGTCAGATACTCATAGGGAGTATAATGGTTGATTCTGTCCTTAGTGACTTGATCAAGAGAGTTGAAGAAGATCTTCTGAATGACGTAGGGTGGCTGTCCATGAGTAGGGCAAGATCGTAGAAGTTCCTTGTAGCGTTCCCATGCCTTTGCCAGCGGTTCCCCTTGCTTCTGTTTGAAGGCGGTGATTTTCTGGCGGAGATGTGCTGTTTTGGCGGGTGGGAAGAATTTGTTCAGAAACTCTTGCTCTACTTGGGCCCAGGTTGTGAGTGATCTTGGTTTCAGCCCTTCAAGCCATTTCAGTGCAGGCCCAGCGAGAGACCAGCGAAAAGATTTAATCTTGACATATTCCAGGGTTGTACCTTCAGCAAGAGTGCGACACATGTCAGAAAAGTTTGTAATATGTTCAAGAGGGCACTCATTAAATCTACCAAAAAAGGCATTATTTTTAAGCTCTATAAGAAATTGAGTGCGAATTTCAAAAGAGTTTTCAGGGATAAGAATCGCCGATTCAGGCACGACGAGAGTTGGGTGCATATAGTCCTCTACCGTGGTTGGGTATTGGGCAAGCTCAGCCTGTGCTTGTTCCCTTGCTGCTTTCTCAGTAGCGATAGCAGCATCTTTAGCGGCCAATTCCCTTGTAAGCCTTGCGATCAGCTGTTCCTGTGTCTCCGCAGCTGCCATGGCTCTTTGCAGTTTAGCTCTGATGTGTAGAAGGCGCTCTGGTTCGTCTGAGCCGTCAAACTCAGGTGGTTGACCAGAACGGCGCATACACCTGTAATTTAACTCAAAGAAAAAGTGAGAACTGACTACCTAAGGCGCGATTGATAGCTTCCCCGGCAACGGCGCCAATTTGTTGTTGCAGGAGGAGGGTCAAGTATGAAATAAATATAGAGTATAGATCAGACTGACTTCCCTGTCTCAGCAAATAAATACAAGACTTCCTCCCGTTGTAGTAAGAGAAAATCAGGATCGAATCCACGAGGAAGCACGTCAGCAGTTCTTAGGTAGCTGTAAATCTCACAGACAAAGCAGCAGAAAGACAGAAAAAAAGCAGAAAAGACAAAGCAAAACAGAAACAAAAGCAAAGACAGAAAATAGCGAAAGAAAGTAAAGAACAAAGCAAGACAGAAGCTACTCGATCTCGACAAAAGGGCACTCGAGATCGACAACAGCAAGTCGACAACAGTAACTCAGCAAAGCAAACAGATAACTCGATGTAGACAAGCCAACTCGATATCGAGTAGAAGCTACTCGAGATCGACAAGAGCTTCTCTGTGTCGACTGAAAACAGAAACTTTAAAGTGCAAATTTTCGAACCCAAAACTCAGATTTCCGACCAAATAAATTCAATATATAAAAGACTTCCAAGGCCAGGGTATCAACATCACAACGATAACCATGCAAAGTAACACATAAAGGCATAAAATATCATGCTTTCCATCGAAATAACTTTCGTTACTAACAAATAGGCATATAGAGGCTTTCGCATACACCCTAATTGTTACTAACCCTTTTTCACATAATTAATCCAAGTTGCATTAAGATCACTTTCGCTTCAATAACACAAACAAGGATCACCTTCAACTCTCGCAAAAGAATCATGCTCATAGGGATAGAAGACAAATTGCATAACAAGATCTGACCTTTACCGCATCACCTCACATGGGCACTGTCGGGCTCACCCCAGCCCCAGAAGTGGGTGGACTACTCGCTCTTCATTATCAAGAGAGACATTAAATAACAAAAGAAACTAACTTGCGTTAAATTAAATAAAGAAAGCTTACAACCCACAAGACAAATCTGCTTTCGCCTCTCCACCTTGCTTGCTACAAACTCTCTTTCTCTATCCTACTTACTTGAATGGAATTGTGTCTGAATTGGAATGAGATGCCTAATGCTCAGCCCCTAGGGCTTTATTTATAGCCTTCTATTCCTTGCTAATCAAGGATAGAATCTTTTATCTTTATCTAAAATTATATCTAAAAGCCTTAATGATAAATAAAATGCTTAAAGGAAATAAATCTAAAAGGAAAAAGATAAATCTAAACTAGGTAAGTCTTCATGTCTTGATAGATCTCCCTTCCATATATAGACTTGATCAATTTTGGATAGAATCTCCGCCAACTCGACTTCCTTCGTGCCCAAGTAACTCCAAATCTACTCGGACTGCTCACGTTGACGCGTTTCTGGATTCTGGTCTACTCGATCTCGACAAGGGCTTGTCGATCTCGACTAGGATTCATCGTTGACTGGACTTCTCGGGTGACTATGCTCGACAAGCTCGGATCTGGGTTCCTGGCGCTCGTCGATCTCGACTAGGTCTCCTCGAGATCGACTAGGGTTCCTCAGCGCCTTCGTCCTCAGCTTCTCGATCAGCTCTTCTTCTTGACTCCGGGTTTGGCGTCTAGGCTTCGTCGATCTCGACTAGAGCTTGTCGAGATCGAGTTGTCTTCCGGAGCTGGGTTGGTCTGGCTCAGCTTTCTCGACCAGGTACTGTCGACCAAGTCTGCCCGCGCTCTCTACTCGAGATCGAGTAAGGTGTACTCGACATAGAGTAGCTCTGGCTTCGGCTCGGTTTGTCCTGGTTCTGTACTCTCGGATTCTGGATTTCTGTAGTTGTTTTCCGAGCTTTTCCGAAATTAAACAGAAACTGGTGTAGATTCCATAATTTGGCAAATAAACATAAACTACATAGATTCTGTACTATCTTAGCCCAAATGAATGAAATGTATGCAGAAATTGATATAAACTTAAGTGTAAAACATGGTAGATTCAGCTCACAGCAGACTACCTGGGGGAGGCAATGAAGGTGGATCATTAGTGGAAGAGCGTGTCATCACCATTTGGATCGAACAGCTCTGATACCAAATTGATAGAGACCACTAAGAGCAAGGATCTCGCATCTAGGAAGATGACTCAAGCAAGGATCTCGCTAGAGAATTTGTGAAGGAACTATCCCACTATTGACACAATATATTGATAATTCAACAATAATTACAAGTGACTCTAACTAGGACTTAAATAGGTTGCTGAGAAAGCTAACTACTAAACCACTAACATAGAGGGCCTAGTGTTCTGCTAACATGATCCTAGGAACTCTTCTAACTTCTACTAACTACCCTAGAACAATAGATACTAGAATTAAAGACAAATTAACTAAACTAATACTAACTGCTTATTTCCGGGGAACGTATTGATAGCATCTATTTAGCGATGATTACAGGGCATGTTTGCATCGGGTTTAGGGTCTTTGAGTTAAGTATTATATATTTTTTGGCCCTTTTTTGTTTAGTTTGGTGGAATCGATGTCTACCGCTCGTTTGTTATGATTTCAGGTGTTTCAGAGAGGTATTGATACCAATTCAGGAGCTTAAAGAGAAAGAGATGATTAAGGGCTATATTGTAAGTATAGAAGTTGTCAAAGACGAGCTACATAGATGGAATCGAGGAGACGTACCAAAAGAAGCGAAGCAGGCTCGAATGCTCCACAAAACTTAACCCCCCAAAAACAACTCGACAGAGTGTTGCTAGAGTGAAGTCAAGATGAACAAGCCAGAAGCCACTCGACCAAGTGCAGAAACCACTCGAGACTCACTCTGGTCTAGAGCTTTACATGGATTGCTTTTTAGAGTCCACTCGACCGAGTGTAGATACCAGTCGACCGAGTGTTTCATGTGTTCCGAATTAAATTCGTTTTCTTTTCAAAACATTGGTGGGATTCGAAAGGTTGAACTTCAGATCAATTTGGGGGCCGAAAATCTGACATTGGTGGGGAGCTTTTGGGAGCTTTGAAGACTAGAGATTTTTGGGAAGAACAACTTGTTCGATTTATCAAATTCTGGTAAATTCCGTTTTCATCTCTGATGGTCTATGTTTGTCTTGTCGAACTTGATTGAATCATACATGTACTTTTTCATCAGTTGCTAGATTTTTTGTTCTAGGGTTGGGATTGTCCCGATAATGGGGAAATAGACTTGTTCTTAGTATCCCTCGAATGATTTCTGAATTAGATTGTGGGTTAATCATGTTGTGCTTATTCTGATTGATGCGAATCGATTAGATCCGATTTAGGGTTTCAAATCGAAAGACGAAAAAACCTAAATTGGAATGTAAATGGTGATTTGAAACCGAAAGGCGATTAGGATCCATCGGAACCACACAATTAAACCCGAAGTTTATTGATCGAAAGTGAAACTAAACTTCTTGAGGACTCATAGGTTGTCATAGACTATCTGGGCACTTTTGATATTATTATGAGTTGAAAGGTGATGTTAGTATCATTATTGCCTAAAACTCTATGAAATTAAAGGGCCTGAATTGGTTGCTTGACCCCAAAAGGAGAATTGCTAACCGATTTAGGCACATTCGCGTTAAACCCGAAAGGGGATGCGCGATTATCATCGATAACTTACCTCCACAGTTTGATTTCGGAATCATTCGAGCAAAAAAATATTTTATGCCTATTGATGATGCATTGTCGGCAAATCATTGACCCTAGAATGTCTTCCCTATTATTATTTCTCAATGTTAAATCGGTTTTACTGGTTACTCTATACATACACTATAAAATTTGTTTGTTTATTCTGAACATGGTTGAACTAGCTCGAAATTACAATCGATACTCCACCAATCCTTGTGGATACGAACTTGATTACTACAACTGAACTCCATACACTTGTGGGTGTACGTTTTTAGCCTATCAAGTTTTTGGCGCCGTTGCCGGGGATCGATGATAGTATCAATCGTTTTTTAGGATGACTAGTTCTTTTTGTTGCTTTGATTTGTTTTTTTTTTTGTTTTTCGCCTCAAGTTGTGCTTTGAATGCGAAAAAAGAAACGCTCTAGCAATCTAGTGTCTTTTGATCCTGAACCTGAATGCACTTTCCACAAAAGAAGAGCTGAACAGCAAGCTGTTATAGTGGAACCGATGGCTGACCTTATGACCATATTGGCAGAACTGGAGCGGAAAATAGCTAAGAGATGTCAAGAAAATGTCGAACATCAACAAAAGCTAGCTAGCTGATTAACAATTACAGCTCGACCAACCACAGGGGCCAACAACCTTAGGAGAGCGGATGGATCCGGCTCAGTTCCTACGACAACTAGGTGTTGTTCTTCCTGCTTTAACACCTACTAATTTTGAGTTGAAGCCTGGATTGTTGAATATGATAAGGCAAAATATGTTCAATGGGTTTCCTGCTGAGAGCCCCCATCAACACATATCAACCTTCAAAGAACTAATGGATACGGTGAGAGTTCAAGGTGTCGATCCTGAAGAGTTATTATTGCGATTATTCCATTTCTCACTTGTAGAAAAAGCTAGACCCTAGTACAACTCTATCCTTGTTGGCACAGTCACCTCTTGTGAGAAACTGTCATCTGAGTTCCCGAATCAATTATTTCCGCCAACCAAGATTGCTGAGATAAGGTGGAAGATAAATACCTTTGTGGTTGGCGATGAGGAGAACATCCATGAATCGTGGGAGAGATTCAAGGATCTTTTGTTTGAGTATTCTCACCATGGTATATCAAAGCTGAATCTGTTAGAGATTTTCTACAAATTTGTCAATGACAACACCAGAGTGCTTACTAACTCCTCATTTGGAGGAGAATTTTTGGAAATGGGAGTTGAGAACGGGTGATCGTTCATCGAGAAGACAGCTAAGAGATGTGGGATATACTCGCAACCCAAGGCACTCTCTGTTGTCAAAATGGGGTGCAAGGATCTATGAGGTAGACGCTGCAACTTATAAGGATACTAGATATGACTCATTGACTGCTGAAGTTCAACGTCTAACCTCAGTTATGGAGAAGTCCTTGTCTACCAAGGAAGTGAGTGTTGTGGGCTCTAAACCGATGCCATGCCAGTTCTGTGGATCCCAAGATCGCACTATTTCGGCTTGCCAGATTTACACCTCCCAAGGTGATGAAAATCAAGAGGATGAAGTTGGCTACATCGGCAACAACTACAATAGGGGTTAAGGGTATAACCGAAACTTTAACAACTACAACCCTCGAGCGAGGAACCACCCCTGTTTCTCATATGCCACCAAGCAAGCTGCAGAAGGACCGCCTCCTGGTTTCCTACCAAAAACCCCACCATAGAAGGACAATATGGAGATAATGATGGAGCAACTTATGGGAACCATTAAGAGTCTAGCCGGAGAAGTGCAGAATCTCACTAGGGGGCAGAAAATGCTTGAGACTCAAGTAGCTCAGCAGGCCAACAACACCGCTAGACCTGCTGGTCAGTTTCCAGAAAAAACGGAAGATCACCCCAAGGGACATATTTGTGGTGTGTCCCTAAGGAGTGGTAAGCAATTGGAAGATCCGAGTCCTTCCAAGCCAACTTGAGCTCAAGAGAATGCTAAGAAAGGGGAGAAAGTTGTTGAATCGATGATAGAGCCACCATATATCCAACCTCCTCCTGCAAGCCACCACTTCTATTTCCACAAAGGAAGGCTTAAGCTCAGATTGAGAAGCAATACGAGAAGTTGTTGGAGGTGTTGAAGAAACTCTATATCAACATCCCCTTCACCGATGCTTTGTCCCAAATGCCCTCTTATGTGAAGTTTTTGAATGAGATCCTTTCTAACAAGAGGAACCTAGATGAGTGTCAGACGGTGTTTCTTAATGAGGAGTGTAGTGCCTTGATCCAAAACAAGCTTCCACCTAAGTTAGAGGACCCAGGTAGTTTCTTTGTCCCTATTTCTTTTGGTCATGGTCCTGATTATAAAGCTCTATGTGATTTGGGAGCTAGTACAAGCTTGCTTCCTCTCTCTATTTGTAAAAATCTAGACTTAGGAGAGCTTATACCTGCTAGGATGCAGCTTATTATGGCGAACAGGTATATAGCCTACCTTGCTGGTATCTTGGAGGATGTTCCTATAAAGGTAGGTAAGTTTTTTGCACCTATCAATGTTATTGTTTTAGATATTGATGCCGATATTCAATGTCCTGTTATTCTTAGAAGACCTTTTTGGCCACTGTAGGTGTTGTGATTGATGTCCGAAAATGGACTTTTTCCTTTGAAATAGGGGTTGAGAAAATTGTGTTTAACCTCCCTAAATCTTTGAAAGCCCCTGTTTTTTAGGACGAATATCGCAGGATTGATGTAATAGATGAAGATGCTCAAGATGTCATGATAGAGGTGATTGAGTGAGACCCTCTAGAGCTATGTCTTATGGAGAGTGTGACTAATGTTGGTGATGATGAGCTACTTGCTGAAGTTGTTCAAGATTCGGAAGCTGTTGTAGAAGACCCCGGTGTTGTTTTTAATGTTTTGCAAAGAAATGATGAAGGCTTGGGAGGTGCACTTAAGCTGGAGTTGAAGCAACTTCCTTCTACTTTGAGGTATGAATTCCTGGGTCCTCATTCCACTTATCCCATGATTGTAAGTGCTAGCCTATGTTTGGATAAAAATGAAAAGTTGTTGCATGAGCTTATATTGCATAAGAAGAATATAGGCTACATCATTGATGATTTGAAAGGGATTAGCCCCTCCATGTGCATACATAGGATTTTGATGAAGGATGATCATAAACCCACCTAAGAGCATCAAAGAAGGCTTAATCCTAACATGAAAGAGGTTGTGAAAAAAGAAGTGCTTAAACTGTTAGATGCTGGTATTATTTTTCCTATTTCTCATAGTAAATGGGTTAGTCCCGTTCATGTGGTTCCTAAGAAATGCGGGATGATTGTTGCCAAGAATGATAGGAATGAATTGGTCCCCACTAGGATTGTTAGAAGTTAGAGAATGTGTACATATTATAGGAAGTTGAATGCCTCCACCGGAAAAGATCATTTCCCCCTTCCTTTCGTAGATGAAATGCTTGAGAGGTTAGCTAAGCATTCTTATTACTATTATTTGGATGGATATAGTGGATTCTTTCAGATTCCTATCCATTCGGATGATCAGGAAAAGACTACTTTCACTTGCCCTTACGACAACTTTGCATATAGGAGAATGCCCTTTGGTTTGTGTAATGCCTCTGCTACTTTTCAGCGTTGCATGATGGCCATATTTTCTGATTTCATTGAGGACGTTATGGAAGTGTTAATAGATGACTTTTCTGTCTATGTTTCCTCTTCTGATGCTTGCTTGTCAAACTTTCTTGAGTCTTGCAGCGTTGTGAAGAAGTGAATCTTATCTTGAACTGGGAGAAATGTCATTTTATGGTAAGGGAAGGTATTGTCCTTGGTCATTTGGTTTCTAACCGCGGTATTGAGGTGGATCGAGCTATGATAGATTTGATTGAGAAATTAATACCTCCTACCTCGATTAAGGGTGTTAGGAGTTTTCTAGGCCACGCTCGCTTCTACAAGAGGTTCATTAAGGATTTCTCCAAAATTGTTAAACCTCTTTCTAACTTGTTAATGAAAGATGTTGCTTTTTATTTTTCTCCAGAGTGTCATGAGTCCTTTAGCAGGTTCAAAGAGGCATTGATCTCAGCTCCTTTTATGCAGTTTTCTAATTGGGAACTCCCGATCGAGATAATGTGTGATGCTAGCGACTACGTTTGGGGCTGTGCTGGGTCATAAGAAGGATAACAAGCTCTATGCCATCTACTATGCCAGCAGGACTTTGGACGAAGCTCAGAGAAATTATGCCACAACAAAGAAGGAATTGCTTGCTATAGTCTTTGCTTTTGAGAAGTTTCGGTGTTATCTGGTGGGTGCTAAGGTAATTATGTATACGGATCATGCTGCGATCCGATACTTCATCTCAACCTCCGGAGCAACTAGAGCACACTTCATCTCAACCTCCTATCGATGAGTCTTTTCCAGATGAACATCTCCTTGATTTCGCCACTGAGATCTTGAGCACCACTTCTGATGTACCATGGTCTCCTGATTTTGTGAATGACATTGTATGTAATGAGTTGCCTGGTGATCTGTCATTTTAGCAAAGGAAGGAATTCTTGAAGGACGTTGTGTATTATTATTGGAACGAGCCATACCTCTTTAAAAGGTGCTCCAATGGGCTTTTCAGGAGATACATTCTGAGGGAAGAAGTTCTTAGTGTCATCCAACATTTCTATTCTCTACCAGGAAGTCATGCTAGTACCTCCAAGATTGTGGCCAAGGTATTTTAATCTAGTTTCTATTGGCCTACTATGTTCAAAGATTTTAGGGAATTTGTTGTTTCTTGTGATGAGTGTCAAAGGACAGGGAATATCTTGAGGGGAAATGAGATGTCGGTGAATAGCATTTTAAAGGTTGAGTTATTTGATGAGTGGGGAATCAACTTTATGGGACAATTTCCATCTTCTGAGCCATATAAGTTTATACTTGTTGCGGCGGACTATGTGTCAAAATGGGTTGAAGTTGTGACAACTCCCACTAATGATGCTAAGGTGGTCAGAAAGTTCATCAAGAATGTGATCTTCTCGAGGTTTGGAGTTCCTCGATTTTTTATTAGTGATGGCGGTTCCCATTTCGTTGAGAGAAATTTTGAGGCTTTGCTGAAGAAGTATGGGGTTCATCACCGGATTGCAAACCCATACCATCCTTAAACGAGTAGGCAAGTAGAGGCCTCCACCCGAGAGATCAAAAGCATCTTGGAGAAAACTGTGTGTCGCTCCCGAAAGGGTTAGGCAACAAAGTTAGATGATGCTTTGCGGGCTTACATAACTGCTTTTAAGGCTCCGATTGGTATTAGTCCATACAAGCTGGTGTACAAAAAATCTTGTCATCTCCCTGTTGAGTTGGAGCACAAAGCCTATTGGGCGATTAAGACACTAAATCTTGATATATATGACGCTAGTGGGAGAAAAGTGGCCATTACAGTTGCAAGAGCTTGAGGAGCTGCGTTTGGAGGCCTATGAGAATATTATGATTGATAAGGAAAGAACTAAAAAATGGCATGTCAAACACATCTCACCTACGGAGCTTCAAGAGGACGACCTTGTCTTGCTTTTCAACTCAAGGTTAAGGTTATTCCCAGGCAAGTTGAAGTCATGATGGAGTGGCCCTTTTCAGGTGAAGAAAGTGTATCCCCATGGTGCTATTGATGTGTGGAGTGAAAGGACCGGTGAGTTCAAGGTAAATGGTCAAAAGTTGAAGAAGTATTTTGCCGGGCATTCGATCGAGAGGGTCATTTCCGTCGATCGTCTTGATCCAAGGACTTGAAGGTGATGGAAGGTCGACTTCACACCGGCGCACTTGTCGCCGCCACGAGCCGCCCTTGCCGCCCAGCAACAACCGGCGCCAACGTCACCCAGCAGAGCCGCCACTCCCATTCCTCCCTCTTTCTTCCATTGCTAGTCTATCTTTTCTCCTCTTTTTCTTCAAGGACTTGGTAAGTTTCCTCTTCTAATCTCTTTTGCCCAGATTCGGTTACTTCTTCAACTAATTTGAGGTTTCAGTGGTTTTGAGAAATTGAAATTGTTAAGGTTTGTGGATATTGAAATGGGGGGAATTGGGGTTTTGTGATTTGGATGGGTTTATGGGTGAATTTGTGCTTGTTTCTAATTAGTGCCACTTATGAATTTGAATGTTGGTGGTAAATGTAGAAATGTGGTTGAATTTTGACGAATGTGATTGAACTTGATTGTGGTGGTTAGGGATATGGTCTTGTATTTTTGCAAGTCATGTGTGAATTCCAATAATCTTGTAGCTTGTTAAAATTTTTGAAGTCAATTGAGCTCATCACATTGGCTTGTTGGTGGATTTCATGTTAATGTTGAAATTTTTTGTTGAGCTTGATGATGTTCTTGGGTGAATTTGTACTCCTTGGTTTTCTTGAGATTCTTGTTGTGGGGTATGTGAGCATCAATTGTTATACTTTCATTGGTATTATGTGAATTGTGAGAGTTCGATTCCCATGAGAATATGCATGGATTTTTATTTGATCATATATGTTGAAGTGCAAAAGTTCAAGTATGGAGTTCAGAATGTGTAGTCTTTGATGATTTTTACTTGCTTGTATCGAGTTGCTCACTCGCTTTGCTGTAGGTTTTTCCATGGGTGACCAACCATCTCTCCGTCTTGCCACTACCAAGCAAAGGAAGTTGTACTCAAAGGTGAAGGATCGGGTCGTTCGTCCGACCCAATTCATGAACCCTAGAGTCCTTGAAAGATTGGGACTTTTGGAGGATATGAACTTTCTCGTCGACAGGCTCTCCCTTCGGGCTATCTGGAACCGTCGACTTCCCTCTTGCCCTCGGTTGATCAGGGAGCTCATCTGCACAATCAAACATGAAGGAGGCAAGGTGAACTTCCGGCTAGGAAGTGCGAATTATTCACTTACTATGGATAGGTTATGCGCTGCGTTCGGCCTCACTAATACTGGCCCAAAGGTATCCTTGGGGAAGGTTGATCGGAACAAATTTTGGTTTGAGTTGACTTGTGAACCTGTTTATCGGGCGGATAGAGCAAAAAGTTCATATTGTTCCACCGCTTCCTCGTGAGTACAATTTTTGCTAGAGAAGGGAGTCAATGGTGCTTGGGAGCACTCGAGTTGTGTGCTCTATATAGTGCATTACATGACCAGCCCTTAAATATGGGGTATACAATTTTGTATCGGTGGTTGAAAGAGGCCAAACACACGACCGTTATTGCTCTCGGGGGCTAGTTTCCATGTTAGCTATAGTTGTAGGTATAGACATTTCCGCATATGAGCAGCTCGACACTATAGCTGAGTGGTCCCTTCAAAAGCTCGAGCGTTGCCACTTACTTACTACTCGAGGGTCATCGGCCTCTTTCACGTATAGGTCTCCAGCACAGCGTCATTTACCACCCCCTCTTCCACCGCACATGACGGTTTGGAATGCACACAACTGGTATGAAAGGATTTCGGCCCACTTGGATACTCTCTACGGTGGTGCAGCTGCGCAGCCTTCTGATGTTGTTGGCCCCTCCAGGGCATCTAGTGCCCCAACCGTTGCTGACTACATGGACGCTGCACCGAGCGAGCCTCCTCAGTTTACCAGTGATAGAGCTTATTTCGATTACCAGTTCGGCCAGCTGCGAACTTACTTCAAGGCATCTAGTGCCCCAACCGTTGCTGACTACATGGACATTGCACCGAGCGAGCCTCCTCAGTTTACCAGTGATAGAGCTTATTTCGATTACCAGTTCGGCCAGCTGCAAACTTACTTCAATGGCCGCTTTAATGCTATCGACACCCAGCTACACAACTTGCAGTCTCGATAATAAGAGGGGCATCAAGAGTACTCTGCAGATGGAGAGGAGGAAGAGCAGAACGACTTAGATGATGAGGTTGTTGATATTTCATTTAAGTATGGGGTGGGGTGAACTTCACATTTAGTGTACTATTTGTGTCTTTTTCCTTTTGTTTTTCATTTCTATTTAGAGTCTGCACTTTTATTAATATCATTTGTGTCATGTATATATTTTTATCATGGGTCTTGCTCCTTGAAACGATAAATATATAGATAGTGACAAAAGCCTATGAGTAACAAAAAGTAAGATCATACCAAGAGTCTTACGTAAAAAGATGATACTATCCGCAAAAGTCCTACTACATAGGTCTACCCGCATAAATTTGCCCTCGTTGCTAGAGGAGTCGCTTAACCGACAACACAATGCACCTACATCCCAGTCCACACCAGGACAAGCGTAGCATTCGGCACAACATCTAAAATTATTTGCCGATGTGGGAATGTAGCGGCATTTTGTTGCAAGCAAAACAACCAACCCTAAACATCTAAAACATCACCACATCTCAAATTTCTACCCTCATGACACCTCACCACAAAGTATCATACCCGAGAGTCTGAGACCCTATGATATGCTAGGACGGCATTCGCCGAATATTTAAAAATAGTAGATGTTATTTTGTGATTATTGTCTTAGTCTTTCTTGGGGACAAGCAAGGTTAAGTATGGGGTATTTTGATAGCATCTATTGAACGATGATTATAGGGCATGTTTGCATCGGGTTTAGAGCATTTGAGTTAATCATTACATATTTTTTGGCCCTTTTTGGTTTAGTTTGGTGGAATCGGTGTCTACCGCTTGTTTGTTATGATTTCAGGTATTTCGGAGCAGTTTTGATGCCGATTCAAGAGCTTAAGGAGAAAGAGATGATTCAGGGCTCTATGGTAAGCCTAGAAGTTGTCAAAGACGAGCTACGTGGATGAAATCGAGGAAACGTACCAAAAAAAGCAAAGCAGGCTCGAGTGCTTGACCAAACTTAACCCCCCAGAAACCACTCGACCAATGGTGCCAGAGTGAAGTCTTGATGAACAAGCCAGAAGCCACTCGACCGAGTGCCGATACCACTCGACCGAGTGTTTCCTGTGTTCTGAATTAAATTCGTTTCTTTTTCTAAACATTGGGGGGATTCGAAAGGTTGGAGTTCAGATTAGTTTGGGGGCCAAAAATTTGACATTGTTGGGGAGCTTTGGAGACTAGAGATTTTTGGGAAGAACAACTTGTTCGATTTATCAAATTCCGGTAAATTCTGTTTCCATCTCCGTTAGTCTATGTTTGTCTAGCCGAATTTGATTCAATCAAGCATGTACTTTTCCATGAGTTGCTAGATTTCCTGTTCTAGGGTTGGGATTGTCCTGACAATGCGGAAATAGGCTTGTTCTTAGTATCTCTCAAATGATTTCTGAATTAGATTGTTGTTTAATCATGTTGTGCTTATTCTAATTGATGCGAGTCGATTGGATTCGATTTAGGGTTTGAAATCGAAAGACGAAAAACCTAAATTGGAATTCAGATGGTGATTTGAAATCGATAGGCGATTAGGGTCCATCGGAACCACACGATTAAACCCGAAGTTTATTGATAGAAAGTGAAACTAAATTTTTTGAAGATTCATTGGTTGTCATAGACGTTCCGGGCAATTTTGATATTATTCAGAGCCGAAAGGCGATGTTAGTGTGATTATTGCCTAAAACTCTACGAAATTGAAGGGTCTGAATCAGTTGCTTAAGCCCGAAAAGAGAATTGCTAACCGATTTAGGTACATTCACGCTAAACCCGAAAAGGGATGCGTGATTGCCTTAGATAAGCTACCTCCACAATCTGATTTCGAAATCATTTGAGCAAGAAAATATTTTATGCCTATTGATGATGCATTGTTAGTAAATCATTGACCCTAGAATGCCTTCCCTGTTATTATTTATCAACGTTAAATCGATTTTGCTGGTTACTCTATACACACACTCTAAAATCTGTTTGTTTATTCTGAACTTGGTTGAACTAGCTCAAAACTACAATCAATACTCCTCCAGTCCTTGTGTATACAACACTTGATTACTACAACTGAACCACATACACTTGTGGGTGTAGGTTTTTAACCTATCACGTATCAGTCTTGTAAGCAATGCAGAGCACCCAACAAACGTTTGGGTCTCGTAAATTGTGTGGAGCACCCAACAAACGTCCAGGTCTCATAAATAATGTGAAGCACCCGACAAACGTCTAGGTCTCGTAAATAATGCTCAATTAACTCATCTTAAATCCAATGTCTATATGCTTACATGAAAGTAGGGTCTCGTAAATTGTGTGGAGCACCCAACAAACGTCCAGGTCTCATAAATAATGTGAAGCACCCGACAAACTTCCAGGTCTCGTAAATAATGCACAATTAACTCATCTAAAACCAATGTCTATATGCTTACATGAAAGTAATCTGAACCAAGACACTACATGAATCCAAAGTCATAACCCCAACAACTCATAGTCACCACGCCATGTAAGAAAATTGGTAGGACTTACCTCGAGTTCAAACAAACCCAAACAACAACAACAACACAGAAAGAATCTATTAGCAATCGAGCATTAGGACCTTATATGGGGAGGGAAACCAAACAAGGCCTAGAGTTAGTTACAAGGGGTAGAAAGGTCCTTTGTGGGTAGGCGATTAGAAGGATCTCTCTAGCATCTTAAATAAGGAGATCGTTTTTTGTTTTGGCATCTAGAATAGTGAGTACGGATCAGACTTTTGCCTTTGCCTCATTGGAGGGTTTATCTTCTTTGGGAGTTTGAGAGAAATAAACATCTCTCCTGGGATTTACAGTGACTATTCCAGGGGGATTTCCTTGAGTGTTTTGCTATGAATTGGTGTGTTCTTGGTTCTCTATCCTCTTCTCTATCAGAATCCACGTCTCAATCTCAACCAGTAGATATACTCCTATAATCATATTCATATCTCGTACTCGTAAGTCTCCTACCATCTTCATCACTATCATCACTCAAACCAAATACCACACTACACAGACCATAAGTACGCAAGCAAGTCCATATATAATAACATCTATTAACAAGTATGTGTCAATCCACAACTCGTGTCCATATCCTGAATACTACTGAATTATGCTTATCAATGTAATGAAGTCATACCAACCCAACCATCGACACTTATATATTTATATCAAAGTCAAAATGCTTATCATAACAATACTCACAATCAATAATATATCATAATAACAGCAAGCTCTTTTCCTACATATATTGATTCACCCATAAAATGATATACCAAGTAAGATCTACTTGCTATTAAAATACTGCCCACGTGTATATATTTATATATATACTAGTAATTCACAAGTCAATAGATCTCTTTAGGCTCCCTCTACCCTCCTTGTCCCACCTTCCTTTCCGGTCCAACCCCTTTAAAGTTCGTGAAGTAGCACATTTGTCTACAATCCACCCTTGTCACAAAGTACTTAGTGACGGGTCAAATCCATATTTTGCATAAGTACATTTAACATATATAAATAACCCTAGCTCTAACTTAGAATAAAGACAAAGCATCCAAACGAGATCCAAATAGTCCACGCACAATCCAACGCGCAATTTAGAGTGTATTTGGTTGGAGGTTAAGGTGGGAGTTTGGGGAGTTTGAGGGGTTAAAAAAAATTAAGTTCATACCATTGGTGTTTGGCAGTAGGTGCAAGAGAGGGGGCGGGAGTTGCAGGTGAGGGTTATTTTTGATGAAAATGGAAGCCGGGAAGGGATAGCTTTTGGAGGTTATTTGATCGGGTTATGGAAATTTGTACACTTTTGCCCGTGAGGATTATTTTTTATGAAAATGGAAGTTGGGGAGGGGTGACTTTGGGAGGTTATTTGACCAGGTGATGGAAATTTGCACACTTTTGCCCCTGCCCCTTTTTCCTTCTTTTTGGATCCGAAGGGTATTTTTGACTTTTCATTCACAATACCCACTTACAAACCTTATACTCACCAAACATCAATCATCTTTTTTACAGGGTTATTTTTTTTTTAAATCTCCACCTCCCAGACCTCCATAATATATGAAATAAACTTCACCTCCTAAAAAATACCCAACCCCTAAAAAACCCCTCAATTGGCAAACAGGCGCTTAGTGATTAATGATACAAATGCTCCCTTTTTTTTAAGCACCCAAAAAAACTCACTTATACTCTACCCCATGTGTTGGCAATATACCCAAAGATAACCCATCATCATCAAATGTATATTGAGCAAGTCCGAAGACTTACCTTAACCACTTCTCAATCAAGCTCTCACAATCGAGCAATCCAAGCGCATCCATGAAGCGGCCCTCCATCAATTCTCAGCCCTAGAATTCAATGGAGTATATATCATACAATATCAATTTATCACTCAATCAATTTAGATAAACAAGTTACACATCGTCCCAAAAGCAAATCACCTAAAACATGACAATGACTCATCTTGCAACTCAGTTTTACCCCCTTATAATTCATCTGAATTAAGAATGTGATAGATAGTTAGAAAGCTTGCAAATACTCTATTTAAATATTCTGAAATAGCAAGGCAATGACATCGTATGAGTGGGAGAAATTGGCATCAACATAGTTTTCTGGACTACACAAAATACCTTAATAAAGATGGACATATCCTTCAAATAAATGAGTATCCAATCTTATTCTCTCGACACATCAATCCTATATGCATTAGCTAGCTATAGAAATAAGTCCTCAAAACCAATGCATGAAACTCAAGATATGGCCCAACTATCAACCGACATCAAAGCAGATTTTTTTACCTAAGCAACTTGTAAAACTCATATCAATTCAACGGAAAATCGAAACGACTCCCTCTCAAAGCTCAAATGCACAATAACGAGTACAACACAATTGTATTCTAATACATTTTCCATATTGGAAGTTGAAACCCTCTCCAAATATCAAAACTGAAGGTTCGATAATGTAAGACAAAGTAATGTAAAGATACTCTAGAAGGGGGGGTTGAATAGAGTATGCCGGTTTTTCGCTGATTCTCAAGACATTTGAAGCTCGTGCAAAATCCTTTGAGATTCGACTTAGTCTTTCTTCGAAAACCTGAATCACAAAGTTAAATAGTACGAACCAAGTGCGAAAATAAGGTAAAGCAATAAGTAAAGGACGCAACGAATTGTTAACGAGGTTGGGCACGAACTTGGCCTACGTCCCCGCCTAGGGTTCTTCCACAACCCTAGGATTCAACCGGCTTTTATTTATTCACAAGACTTAGGATCCTAGTAGCTCACCGAGAAGCCTCTCTTCTATACAATTGCAATCTAGTCAACTCACGTTCTTTTGGAGTCCTAGACCAATCTAGAAGAGCCCCACCTCTCTATGCTATCTAGTACAATCCTCTTACACTTAGTGAATCAATCGCCTAGTGTTCACTTCCTGAGTTACAAACTCTCGAGTATAACACTATCACAAAATATATCCTATAAGCTCACTGTGTGACTCTGAAATGCTTTGAAATGAAATAACAGACTCTTAAGGACTAGCAGAGAGCACACGAAGAAGACAGATTTCGCTTGAGGGCTTGACTGTATAAAAGCTTGTGTTCCACGAATTGTTTGGTTGTCTTCTTCTTCCTTTTCTTTATATTGAAGCAAATCGGCGCCTAAGGATCTTCACCAACGGCTAGAGAGGATCATGGCTTGAGCTGGATTCTTCACAATCTTCTATATTTGGAAACTTCTGAAGCCATGATCTTCCGATTTGAATCTTCTCAATTTACAACATAAGGAAGGAAATAATATTCGAAAATGCTTCCTGAAAGGTTAGTGAATATATAATAATATAATGGAAGCATATAATAACATAAAATAATATTCGAACATAATATCATATAGAACAGGTTTTGTGTTTCATCAACACTGCTAAAGCTTCAAGACCTTTGACAAAAAACAGACTGTCAAAGCCTTTGAAACTTATTCCGATTTTCATCAAGGGAGAGAAGTTATCATATCTTTACATTACTTTGTCTTACGTTATCGAACCTTCAAAAACATTTGATTTGAATCGAAAAACATAACCAAAACTACTTAAATCCAACAAATCTCAACCAAGGACCCTAACTCTCTACCCAAAACTCATGAAAGCTAAATTTAATAAACTCAAAACGAAACTCCATTCAAGTTATATTTTCAATAGCAAGATCGATCAAATGCTTAAAAAGCCAATATTCCAAATTTTCATTTTCCTTCAAAATAACAAGCAAAGCCATAATTCAAGCCAAATTTCTCAATCAATCTTATTCCAATCACAATTTCCTCACAATTAAACCCAAATTCTTGCAGACATTCCCAAATTTCTCAACTTCAGCAAATTAGAAAACCCCTAGAAATTGGGGATTTTTGAGAGACTCACATCAAGGGCATCAATGGCGGAGTGAGGAGAGAAAGGTGGCCAGAGACGCTACTCAGAGTTGTTGCTGGGCTGGCCTCGGCTGCTACTATTTGCTTGGGCGAGGCGCACGGTGCTCGTGAGGCCTGCTGCTCACGCGAGGAAGAAGGATGACCATGGAGGGAGGGAGTTTGAGAGAGGAGCAAGAGTGGGCTGCCATGGTAGAGAGCTTGAGCTCGATTTTGATGGGGAAGAGGCGGGTGGGTTTGAGGAAGAAGAGGGCGAGTGGCTGATCACGGGAAGAGGGATGAATGTTTTTCCTTTGACAAAATATACCCATACTATAATTAACCCAAAGATGCCCCTATTTCCTCATTCTTTATATAAAAAAAATCCCCGAAAATTCAGGTTGCTACAAGATCAATTAAAATATTTTTTCCCCCTCCTGAATTCCTTGATTACTTTTCACTGAAAAAACACTAATACGCTCTCTTTTTAGTTGCGTTATTTGTCGCCATCGAGGCTTCGGCTTCAATGGCACCGTCCACCTTCAGCCTTATCTGCTCCATCTTCATCAAACTTAAGCTACCTTTCACTGCTTTCTCTTTACAGCAGCTCTCGCCGTCGCCGAGAATCCGGCTTCAATGGCGCCGCCTGCCCTCTCCGATCTCCGCCTCCATCGGTTCGGGTTGTTAACCTTTCTTCTCGTCTGCTTCCACCAGCAATCAACTTACCCCTTCAATGGTTATAATCGAAGCCTCCCAACACCAACTGTTGTCTTCCCCGGTCGTCGGGCTTTCCCCGTTTCTTGACGGGTTGGTGTTTCATCCTTCTTCAACCTCTGGCCTCCGTCTCTGCGCTCGTGTGCTGTTGTTCTCTTATGAATGGTTTAGGCTCTCTCCTCACCTTCTTTGGTCTCCTTGCACTTCGGATCTGCGCCCCCTGTGGCAGCCATTTCCGCCACTTGCTCCCTTTTGGGGGTTGCTTCCGGCGTCCCTGGTGGCTCATCCGCCTTTTCACCTAAATCGATGTTTGTTTCGACATCTAATCCGCCCTACCATCGAGCCTTCGCCTTGTTCGGTTCCAATGTTCTAATTGGGTTTGGTTTTGCCTCTAATTGGGTTTAAATCTCAGTATTTGTTTGTTTGCCTACATTGCTCACCATCTTAGGTGTTTGCTTCTTCATCTTCTCTACATTTTTTTCCACTTTTGTCATGGTCTCTTCTGTTGCTACTGTTAATGGTTGCTCTGGTCGTTTCGTTTCTTCCTTGGTTTTGCTTTCTTGGCTTGTTCCATCTTTATTCTCGTCGTTGATCCATTGTTGGTGGTGTGTGCCCTCTCGTAGTCGGACCCGCTTGGTCGTTTGTTTCGCAGCTTCGAGAGTTTCCCTGTTGGGTACGGTGTGTTCATTCTTCTTTATGTTTTGATTTAGGGGTGCATCAGAGGCAATTTGGCTGTATTTCTTGTTTTGGCTGAGGTGGTGTTGGGTTGTGGTTGGATGTTGTGGATTTTGTTTGCTATTTTCTTTCGCTTGTGGTTTCTTGTGACGGGGTGGTGGTTTTAGTTGTGGTATGGGTGTGCAAGGTTTGTGACACCCTCTTTTGTGTTTGGGTGATTTGCATTTGACCAAGACTCAGGCTTTCGTTTCTTGATTGAGGTCTTTGTCATATGTGCTTCTTACGTTTCGGTATTGCTGCAGCTTTGCTAGTCAGCCCTTCCTCGTTCAAGTTTGAGAGTTTCTGCCTCTTCTGTTGGCTAGTCATCTTTTATTTCTAGTTTGTTTTGCTTTGGTTTTCTGTTTAGATTCCGGCTATATCTGGATTTTTACTTGTTATTTTTCCTTTATGCCATTTGCTTATGTTTGTACATCATGGTTAGTCCATCTACTGGCTTATCCGGTCTCTCGGTTTCTCTAGGCTTGTCTAGGGAACCGAATTATTATCTTGCTTCCAAAAAAAACATATGTTTTTTCAATTTCAACATATACAATGAGTGCGTTCAATTTTCATAAGAAGACCATGATGATCGGAAACCATATATTAATTGGTCCACACATTTATATATAAGTCTTGTCCATAATTGACACACATATCATTATATAATTTGTTATGTAACATTTTTTGAAAATGTTTAATCAGAATATCTTAAAAATAGAAAAAAATTGAAATATCAAATGTTTATATAATCTTAAATTTATATATGTATATATCTAAATTGACTAATATATTGGCATATGCTTACTCAAGAATTAATGAGAATATTTAACTCAAATTTCAAAAAAAATTAACTATAAAAACCAATGATTGTCAAAATAATATTTCTTTTTAAAATTTACATTTATTATACAATATAGACATCTTCAATTTTTATTGGAGAATTTTAAATATTTTTGGAGATAGAAGAAAAACGTCATTAATTTTGAGATGAAAATATTTTTGCATATGTTATCCTTCAAAAATTGAAGGAAAAAAATTATGCAAAATGAATATTTTAAATCTATACTTACTCTACACATTCTACATGACATCTATATAAATTTTTAACATAAGATTTTTTAGAGCGAAATTACATTTATTCTAAATATCTTAAATGACTATTTGGAATGCAAAAAGTAACACTTTAAGATCTACAAACTAAAATTGAAGAATTTTTAGAAAAGAAAATGTGAAATTTGCATATATTATCATTTAAAAAATAAATAAATAAACACTTTTTTATGATTAATTTTTGGGTGTTTGGCCTCCAATATTGAAGAAAAACAATTATTTATCCCCAAAATGAATACCTTATATCAATTTTTTTTATACACCCTAGATGACCTTATTATAATTTCAACATTTTAAGACTTGCAATTTTTTTATAAAGTTTGTTAAAATAACTGTTTTACCTTATTAAATCATTTTCAAAATTTGTATTGTATCTCTTTCCAACTAATTTTTAAAATTTAAAAAAATACTTTATACAAATTTTGTTGTAAACAAGTATATATTAATATAGTATTATATAGACGTATAGATAGATGCTCAAATTGAAATGAATCAAAATCTCATACCTTTACCACACGAGCATTAGACTAGTAAAACCTAAAGTAATACTAATATACACCTAACCGTTTTCTTCTTTTTCAAACTTAAACTCTATATACCGAACACTTATATTTACGGCGACCCTCACCAAAAAAATTCAATTTCCCCAAAAGAACGTGCCTCATCACGCGCCTATCAACCCTAAACCTATCCTCTCTCATGCGAAAGAACACATACCAGATCCCTACCGATTGCTTCTCATCTCCAATCAATTAAGCCTCAATCTCTTATTCTTCTTTCATGGCAGACCCCTATGGTTCTGGATATGGAGATCTATCCCTCCCTTAAAGAGATCCCTATTAACCCCTCTTTGCTCCATCTTGAATGGTCACCTCGAAAAACATTTTTCGCCACTGTATGACTCTTCCATAAACACTTCCCCAATCCTAAAATCAGAAGTTCTGATCTCCATATTGGGCTTCATCGTCCTCCAAATCAAAAGTCCACTTTGCACAAGCAGAAAAATCAATCATTATTGATCACTCTTTGCTGCAAATTTCTCTCTTCCCTGATTTCGTTTGGGATTTGTAGGGTTAGACTTTGTGTACGGTCCTCAATTCTCTACAACAATGATTGCTCTTGCTCCTCTCTGGCTCATCGGCTTGAGGTTGCGTACTGGCCAAACCTTGGTCTCTCGGAGACGATTCATTTGTCTATCTTCCTTTGGTACAACCTTTTTCCCCTTTGTGGGATTACCAGGTATGCTTCTCATCCATTCACCTGCACAAGGTCTCATCACCTCATCTCCTCCTCCATGGCAGGTAAACCTATGATCTTTTTCAACAATAAATACATTAACTTAGGTGAATTAAATGTACACCACTACCTTTCCCTTCTCTTCTCTCTTCACTACCATCTCTTGTTCTCGAATTTGTGTCTTGATATCATGAGTTCTCTTCCTCCATCTCAAGCTGATTTTGGGGTCCCCTCTGGGGGGGGGGGGGGGGGTCGTCCTCCTAATCACCCACCCAATAACACATCTACTGGGAAGCATCACGACGACACCCTCTCTACCACATAAAATAAAAGAAAGCTGAAAATTGACACCCGTCCAACCCAATCTCCCTCCAAGTCCTCCAAGGATAAGGGCAAAGGGAAAATTGACATGCATGCATTCTTTACCCAGCTGTCAACGACAAAAATCACCCGTCAAACTCAACCAAACTGCATTCTCTTTGGGCAGATATTCAGGTCCCCTATCGAGATTGACAAAATCAAAGCTAAATTCCAATCAGATTGGAGATGTTTGGTGTGGGAGGTTGAATTCTTTGACCTTCCAAACTACTGATTCGAATTTCGTTTTTCGATTCTTTGGTCAGTTGGTCATTCTCCGACCTTGGTCTCCATATTTCGACCCAATGACTGCTAATACCACCCCCATTGATACGTGGGTAAGACTCACTCTTCTACCTGGTGACACGTGGGTATGACTCAGTCTTCTACCCGGTGATTACAGAATCTATGTAGTTTATGCTTATTTGCCAAATTATGGAATCTACACCAGTTTCTGTTTAATTTTGCAGAAATTGAGGCAATTTAAAGCAGTTCTGACAAAAGAGGAGAAGCTCGAAGTCAACTACAGAAGTCCGAGGTCAAGGACCAGAGGAACCAGGACAAATCGAGCATAAAGCAAGGAAATCGAGTCGAAAATCACAGGTCGATATCGAGCACCTAAAGTCGATATCGAGTAATCCACTCGATTTCCACCCAGAAAGCCAAAAAATTGGCTAAGAAAGAAGAAGTCGATATCGACTATCCCAAGTCGATATCGAGTGCCCCATATCAAGTTTAAGACCCCGGAATCGACGAGGAAGCTGGAGCTGAAACATGCTAGTCGATATCGAGTAACTCAACTCGATATCGAGTGCAAATTAGTCAATTTTCACTAAGGGAGCCGAGATCGAGTTGTCGCTGAAGAATCTGGGAAATTTTGGTCGATATCGAGTGAGCCAACTCGATATCGAGTGACCTGCAGTAGCCGATTCTGAGGGTATCCGAGTCTTGTTAAGTTTCTATCCTGAATCCAATGAAGATATCCGCAAGAGCAAATTCTATCCAGATCTATCAAGTAAAGAGAAGATATTTACCAACATTAGATATAAGTCATAGTTGATTTATTTCCTTTATTTCCATGTTTTAATCATTAGATAAAAAATAGAGAGATATAGATTTAGATATAGTTTTCTTTCCTAATTAGAGAGAGAAGGAAGCCTATAAATATAGCCTTAGGGGCTGGTTTCTATTCAATTCAATTCAAGTTACAATTAGTTACATAGAGAGAGAGAGGAGAGAGAGAGCTTGTGGCGAGAGCAAGGTGGAAAGGCGAGAGCGGATTTGCTTTTTCGGTTGTAAGCTTTCTTTTATTTCATTAATGCAAGTTAGTTTCTTTTGTTATTTGATGAGTTTATTGATGATGAAGAGCGAGTAGTCACCCAACTTCTAGGGTTGGGGCGAGCCCGACGGTAGCCATGTGAGGTGATGCGGTAAAGGTACATGCTTTTTATACAAATTCGTCTTCTATACCTATGAGCATGATTCTTTTGTGAAAGTTGAAGGTGATCCTTGTTTGTATTATTGAAGCGAAAGCGATCTTAATACAACTTGGTTTAATTATGTGAAAAGGGTTAGTAACAATTAGGGTTTATGCGAAAGCCTCTATATTCCTATTTGTTAATAACGAATGTTATTTGATGAAAAGCATGATCTTTTATGCCTTTATGTGTTATTTTACATGGTTATCGTTGTGGGGTTGAATCCCTGATCTTGGAAGTATTTTAATTCATTGATTTATTTCACAAAGTTCCGAGTTTTCAAGTTTCTGTCCAGCCGATTTCGAGTTAACTTTAGTCGATTTTTCTAGTCGATATCGAGTAGCACTTGTCGATATCGACCAGATTTCTGCCTTGTTTTCTGTTTCTGTTTCAAGTCGATATTGAGCACTGTTGGTCGATTTTCCCAGTCGATATCGAGTAAAAGTGGTCGATATCGACCAAGATTGCTGCTTTGCTTTTGTTTCTGCTTTTCTCTGTTATTTCTATCTGTCTGGTTGATTTTCAGCCTGTGAGATTCTTCCGCTACCTGAGATCCGCTGCCACGCTTCCTAGAGGATCGATCCTGACTTCCCACTGCTACATCGGGAGGAAGTCTTGTAATTATTTGTGTGGGCACGAATCTGGTTTAATCTATTTCATTATATTTTAAACTCGATTTCCTCTCACAACACTACCCCCGTAATAAAGATGAGCAAAAATGTCAACTAATCTTCATGTTAACACATCCTCCAATTTGGTCTTCTGTTGGCCCCCTACCTATGGTTCCTAGCTGCTTACAACACCTTTTGTCTACTTTTGCTACCCTAGTAAATTAACAAATGAGCCTTAATTGCCCAACTCCTTGGAGGATTGTCAAATATGACTATATTCCTACTTTTGTTGTCCTTTGTATGATCCATTGCTTGTTCTGGTCTGTTGTAGTCTCCATGTTGTAATTGCCTTTGTATCTAAAATATTTCACTAAATCTAAGAATCTTATGATCCTAATTCTCGTTTACAATCTAGTTTACTGTGTTTTACCATTTAAAAATGTTTACCGTAGTATCTACAAAACACCAAATATTCATAATCAACCCAATTCCAAACAGAATTTGTACTTATACTTGACAAGGCTAAATACCAATCATATTAAATAGAAACATCTACATGTATTGTTCACAAATTTGATTGTTTATAAATATTTCTGGCTAACAAGCATGTTAATTACAACACTAACTTTTGAAACCCAATATATGTTATACTCTAATATGTATTTATGTCTCTATCGAGGACATGTTGTAGGGTTCAATATCTATGCTGAACCCTCTGATTTCTCAGCACTTGATCTACTCCTTGGTGTATATCATAAGGTGAGGCACATCTATGCTCTCCATCTACACCAATTAACCTACACTCAAATTCAACTCAATTTATTCCTTAAATATGCTATGATTATCAATTTTTCAATGTTAATACCATAAATAATAAATTAATAATCACCATCTTATCCCTGCTATAATAGTGATTTTACAAGAAATTTGCACTTCTCTATTATCTTTGGTCATTGTTGAGCTAGCTTTCTATTAAAGCTTACCTAAAGGGCTACAGTTGTAGCTGATCTACTTTCCCCATGACCCTCAACTATAAACCATCTTCAATAACACTGAGATGCTCCGGCTGGCATTGAGCTGCTCACCACAATTTGGTCTGTAAAAACTTCTATAGAGTCACCATAGAGACAACAAATTTTCCACTATTAAAGGAGCTATTCTAGTTATATCAAATTTGTCTACCTGTAAACATCTCTTCTATACCTGTCATGCTTCGGTTGTTGCTTTGATGTGTTGGGTTTTAATTTCATATCTTACTTTTTCTTCAACCCAACTGCATCTTACTGCACCAAAATTGCAACTACCTAGAGCACAACCAAATGAAAAATTGAATATTAATCTTATCGCATGGGACATCAACAATGACACACCTCAAAATTACAATATACATGATAATGCATATATTAGATAGGTTGCATTTCTTTCATTCTTTGTTACTAAATTGCATCTTATGATTATTCTAGAAGAGTTCAGATTCTGCGCAAATTTGTGGTTATCTTGCAGATCGAATCGGAACACATGTGGGAGATGCAATATCTTGAAGAGGAATATAAAAGACATTGGAGAGAAACAAGGAATGAAAATAGCGAATCATCTCAAGCTACTCTCGGAGAGAAGACAAGAAGACCCGCATACAGGAATGCGGCGGGCGCCGCATGGGGTGCGGCGCCCGCTGCCAGGGACGACGCAAAAGGAATTCTGATGCTGCGGCCGCAGCATACATGCGGCGGCCGCCGCATCTGCCGCCAGCGCGGATACGCGTCGTTTTGATTAAAAAACCCTAGATGCTTTTTGGTTTTTGTTTATGGCCGACTTTGGGATCTTTAATAAGGCCACTTTATAGTTATTTTTGGAATACTTCTATTCTATTCTTTTCATTAGACGCTTTAGAGATTTTGAGCGATGTTTTCCATGAGGAACTAAACTCATCTATTCTGCCTGCAATTTGAAGCTTTATTTGGATTTATTGTGAGTTTCTAATTCTCGTTCCTTGTTTCCTATATTTGAATACTGTTGCGCCCGCCGCCGCTGCTACTGCGCGCCCTTCCGCCGGATCTACCCCCGAGAGCCCTTATATTGCTATAATTTCAGTTTCATCCTCCTTTCACAACTCTCCTGGTATGATTTCTCCCCTATGCTCTCTCAATTTAAGATTTTCATATGCTTGAGAACTAGGTAGAGATTTGATATTGAGTTGTTTATTCATTGCTTAAAGGTTGAAATTTTTGTGAGATATTTTTGTTGTTCTTTAAGGGTCGTTATAACCGGTATATATGGGGTTGATTGTTTGAGTTGTGAAGTTCAAGGTTGGAACTTTGGTTTGAAAGTGGTAATTTGAGTAAATTGGGGTGCGATTGTTGATAATTGTTAAGTTTTCTTGAGTTGGGTGGTTGATTGACGGATTTAGGTTTTTTTTTAGTAAGCTTAAATTGAAAGATATTTGTGTTGGGGTTTTGATTTGAGGTTCATGAGTTACTTGAGGTGTGTTTGTATTGGGTGTTTTGTATTGGTTTGAATTTTGTTGACGGTTTGTTGTTGAATGCTAGATTTGATCACAATGGTGCACTGGTTGAGGAACGTATCTAAGGAACAGATGAAGGCATTCGAGAACTTCGATCTTAAGAGGTTCATACAAACAAAGTTCTTTGATGTTCCTACCCTGCAGAGACTGGGTATGTTGGATGTCACCAGTCGAATGCTCACTCATGGCGGGCTAGGGGGATTCATGGAGTGCAACGCCCCCACATACCCAAAGCTGGCAGCAGAGATTCTGGTTACATTTGAGCGTGTGGACGCTTCTAGGGTTCGGTTCAACTTGTTCGACCAAAGTCATACTTGCACACACGACCAGTTGAGACGTGCTTTTGGGATTACTCAGGCCCCCTCGCCGGATTGGCAGTCCCTAGCTTCAGAGCAACAACGCTATGACGTTTGGCATGCAGCTACTGGCACCGGATTTGATGGACATCAGGGCGAATACAACTACAAATTTGTCCATCCATGCTTACGACTGGTTCACAAGGTCCTGGCCATGTCTTTCAGCGGTCAGGGCGACGTGAACAAGGTGCCTGCGGGCGATCTGTCTTGGCATTGGAGCTTGGCTCCCCAGTCCCGTGGTACGCCGGACTGGGTTGAGATCTTTATAGACAGCTGCCTGAAGATCCGCACGAAGAAGAGGAAGGGGAGAATTGGTTTGGGTGGAATGATTAGCCTGATAGCCCACCACATTTTAGAGCCTGCACAGTGCGGTGTACCCATGTCTGGTGGGTACACTTATACAATCAATCAGTTGAGGAGGGCATGTTTGGTTGAGGTACCTGATGGGCCGGGTTACATTTGGAAGGCGGAGAAGAATGGAGACCACCGCCTGACCTTGCCTATGGCCTTACCTTATGGGCCTACCAACGATTCCCTCTACATAGCACCTGATCAGAATGTGGTTGAGGAGGAGGACGAAGAGGATGATGAGGACGAGTATGAGGATGATGCCTCTGCACAGACAGATTACCATATGGGGGATGCACAGGAGGCCGCTGGATCTTCTGCGGGACCTCACTTCTCTTCTGCTGAGGACGACCCCTGGCGGGACCATATGTGCACTGAGTTCCACCGTATGTCCTTACGCCAGGATTCCTTTGAGTTTACCCTCAACGACATCGGTCGCACTGTACGGGAGACGGACTACAACGTGGAAGAGATGCGGAGGGAGACGATCTACAATTTGGAGGAGATGCGGAGAGAGCAGACTTACTACTTCCGCCAGCAATACCCTCATATCCCGCCGTACTAGTCGCCGCCATACCAGCCGCCGCCTCAGTGAGTGGTTAGTTCTACCTCCTTCACCCTGATTTTTATGTTTTATTTTGGTTGTCTGTACTGTTTCAGTGAGGACACTGAAACCTTTAAGTGTGGGGGAGGAGATTATATGTATATTATGTCAATTCTGTTATTTTTAGGACCATGTTTAAATTTCTGCACAACATGTTTAAGTTCTGTAATAGTTAGTTTATTTAATTTCTGTTAAGTTTAATTTTTGTTTATCATTTATTTATTTATTTTTCGGCATTTATTTTGCTGCAATTTTCGGATTTTAAAAAAATCGAAAATCCAAAAATAGAGCATGCATTGCATACATATGTGTTATTCAAATACCCATCTGGCTTAGTTTGTCCTCTATTTTAAATTTCAAGCATGATTCATAAAAATCCCATGGAGTTCTGGATGTTTTGATTATTGTCTTTATTTGATTTTTGTGGAACATGAGCTAGCAAATATAATTGAGCATGTATGATTAAGCTAAAGTATGATTGAAGTCCTCAAAACATGACCCTGTGAGAATGTTTGGCCTTTATTTGAATTCTTTTGCTCAATTGTGTGAATTACTCTCCTAGTGTTGCTACCTCTTGGCATTGACTGCAGTATCTATTTTTAAAGACCGATGCACATGTTTGATTACATGCGGAGTTTATATTTATATTTTGAGTATTTTGTTGAATTTGTGAATATTTAGTGAATAAGGTGGCAATGGTTGATGCACTTAGTAACCGGATCTATGCATGACACCCATGGGTATGATTCGCGCAAAAAGGTGTTGAAAACTATCCACTAGGAAAGAAAGCTTGATCACTGAGTAACCAGGTTCATTCATGACACCCATGTTTGCAACTTGTGTCAAAAGATGTTCAAGTGGACTTCATTTTAGTAGGTTAAGGTGTTGATAGACCGGGGTCATTCATGACACCCATGTTTGCGCTTCGCATAAGGAAAGAACCAAGACAAGAAAAAGAAAAAAAAAGGAGAAAAGAAAACAAAAGAAAAAGAAAAAAAAAGTGTTGCATTTTATTTTCTTTATTGTGTCCCGCAAGTAATGACATTTCGGTAGAGAATTGGTGATATGGTGGTCAATGTCTATGAGCTTAGTGCATGATTGGTTTGAGTTGAGAGTTGTATCTTAAAGCCTAAACACATGAGTGAAACACATACTTCTGGTGAGGTTGGATAATGTCTACTTCTAAGCCTTTGATCACTATAATACATGCAATGACGTTTGTTTGCTTGGTTTATGTTTTCACCTGCTATGATGTTGCTTTTTGATAAAGTTGAAGCTTGAAGGGATTTCCTGTGGGATACATTGATTCATGCTCATTCTATCATTGCTTGAGGACAAGCAAAGGTTAAGTGTGGGGGAATTTGATAATGCATATATTAGATAGGCATTATAGGCATTTTTAGCTTAGATAGGTTGCATTTCTTTCGTTCTTTGTTACTAAATTGCATCTTATGATTATTCTAGAAGAGTTCGGATTCTGCGCAAATTTGTGGTTATCTTGCAGATCGAATCGGAACACATGTGGGAGATGCAATATCTTGAAGAGGAGTATAAAAGACATTGGAGAGAAGCAAGGAATGAAAATAGCGAATCATCTCAAGCTACTCTCGGAGAGAAGACAAGAAGACCTGCATACAGGAATGCGGCGGGCGCCGCATGGGGTGCGGCGGCCGCTGACAGGGACGACGCAAAAGGAATTCTGATGCTGCGGCCGCAGTATACATGCGGCGGCCGCCGCATCTGCCGCCAGCGCGGATACGCGTCATTTTGATTAAAAAAACCCTAGATGCTTTTTGGTTTTTGTTTATGGCCGACTTTGGGATCTTTAATAAGGCCACTTTTTAGTTATTTTTGGAATACTTCTATTCTATTCTATTCATTAGACGCTTTAGAGATTTTGAGCGATGTCTTCCATGAGGAACTAAACTCATCTATTCTGCCTGCAATTTGAAGCTTTGTTTGGATTGATTGTGAGTTTCTAATTCTTGTTCCTTGTTTCCTATATTTGAATACACTCGATGGCAACTCGAATGTCTTTCTCCAACTACTTCCCTTCTCACTTGTTATGGCTCATAAAATTCATAACAAAGTTCAAAATGGATTACAAATAATTTATCTTATATTGTTATACTTACTCTCATCACTCTTTCCATTACACAATCAAAATGCAAATTAGGAAGTTCAGTTGGATATATTATTCTGGTAACCCTTACTTTGAGACGACATCTCATCACTGGTCTTCTTGTCTCTACTATCCACTTGACTCTTTCCTTGTATTAGAGTCTAAATCCTTTACCAAATCAAGTATAATACAAATCTATGAAGATTAGCTATTGAAATGTTCGTAGCCTTGCTAGGAAAAATATTTGGACTCAAATAGACGCTACCTGCAAAAAAACTTCAAGATCTAAAAAAAGAGAGCAAAATATGGTGCAAAAAAACAGCTGGCAATATACTTTCCCAAGTCACTAAGACGGAAACTGAATTACAAAAGCTTCAACAAAGACTAATCAAAAACAATGATGAAATGACCGATAAGAAGCATAAACGCATGTTACTAAAATACTCAAGAATGATAAACTTTCAATCAACCTATTGGGCTCAAAGATCCAAGCACCTTCACATATACGAATACAAAATACTTTCACAGGGTTTCCACTGGTAGAAGAAACTGAAACATTTTCAAATCCATCCTATTTAGGCATGGTGTCATGCTGACACTTGAGACCAACATTCGTAATGAATTCAAGTCTGAATTCTCTAAGCGCTTCGCCTCACCAACCACACAACCCTAACACTGTCCACTCTTAGACCACATCAACACCTAAATTACATCTACTCAAAGTGATGAGTTAATCCATCCCACAACAAATGCGAAAATTAAGTTTGTTGTCTTTAGCCTCGCAAATGATAAGTCATCTGGTCCTGATGGCTTCCCAGCTGGCTTTTTTGAAAAAACTTCTGGCACAACGTGGGCCCTTATGTCATCAAGTCTGTCAAAAGCTTTTTCATCAGCGGGAAAATTCTCAAACAAATAAACCACAACTTCATCGCTTTAATACCGAAATGTGATAACCCTTCAACTGTGTCGAACTACAGACCCATTAGCTTATGCAACACTCTTTACAAAGTTATCTCAAAATTTATTGCAACTAGACTACAGAAAACCATGTCCAACATCATTCATCCATTTCAGAGTGCCTTTATAACAAAAAGAGCGATACTAGATAACATTCTAATTGCAAATGAAATATTCCACTCCTTTCAGCAAAAAAGAGGTAAATCTAGCTTGATGGTTGTTAAGCTTGGCATGGAAAAAGCCTTTAATATGGTTCGTTGGGATTTTCTCTTCAATGTCTTGAGGAAGTTTTGTTTTTGTGACCAATTCACATCTTGGATCAAAGAATGTATTACACATATCTCCTACTCATTTTTTGTCAATAACGAACCAACTGAAATATTTAAGCCGCATAAAGGACTAAGAGAAGGAGACCCTCTACATTATAATGGGTCTAGTATTAAAAAAAGCCTTTAATGCATAATATTAGAGGACTTTCATAAGAATAATACGAAACTTTATAATGCCGAAACTGGTATCCAATAAGTTTTCTCCAACTTCGATCTTGTAGTTGTCGAATGGTGTTTCCAAATATTTTTTATTCCATATTTTTGCTTTGCTTTTTAGGATTTCTATTGTACAAGCGAGCTGGTATAAACAAGACTCGGAAACTGATGACCGCTAGGCCTATTTCACTAGGTTTTTGAAATCGTTTCGTTGCAACCAAATGTTTTTAAACTTGAATGGAGGGACTTAATGTCTGATATTACTATCGAGATTAGTAATGAGGGGGAAGTGGTCCGATGATTAGAACGACCCATTTGTGGTGGCAATGGACGGGAAGTGTTGAAGAATCGGGCAATGCACCAACACACGATCGAGTTTCTCATAAATATTTTATGGCCATGAAGGTTTCTTGCGCCAAGTAAAAAGGTTTTCAAAAGATAGGATTTCTACCAATTGACAATCATTATTGAATGAAGATAAACGCCTTAATCTAGATAATCCAGGGTCTATAACTCCACCCGATTTGTTCTCAAAGTTGCTAATCTCATTAAGGACACCAGAGATAATATAGGGGAGATTGGAAATTTGGAATCAGGAGTGATATATGTGAGAAGGCTTCAGAGAGAATCTTTCTCACTCGGATCCGGGGGCATACACAAATAAGATTAAATTAGAGAAGTTACATGTCCTTAAAATTCACATACTTGAGACCGATAATACGGGGAGATGGATTTCAGTTGAAAGAGTCTCTTGAACTAGCTGGTGTTCTTTCCCAAAGAACCCCAATCTCGTCTGATCTGCCACTAGCAGGAGACCACATAGCGTTGTCAAAACAAGCTAAGTGCCAATATTTTTCTTTCGGTATTTTACAAGATTTTGTTTCAGCCAAGGAAAGAATTAGGATTGATTCATTTCTACATAGAGAGTTAATGCTAATCCAAAAATTACGTTTCGAGATGCCTCTAAAATTCCAAAAACCGATTTTCATAAAGTCGGTTTTAGTGGCATGGGAAAACATGTAACGACCCGAAACCCGTGATTTTTGTAGCGACGGTGCGAAGATGACCATAGGCTAATCGAGGACCAGATTTTTTAAATATTGTGGGGTGGCGAGCGTATGATCCAGCCCCAGAGGTTGTTGGACAGGATGGGAAGCAACCAACTGGAGAGTTTCAGCAAGCAATGGGGCACCCAGTTTTAATTTGAACACCAAATCATTGATTCAGTATCTTAGGCCGTGTTTGGCAACGGAATAGGGTAGGTGGATGAGGATGGATTTTTGGGGTGGAAGGGATGGGGATGGGTTTTTGGGGTGGACGGGGTGGAGATTTGAAGTCAGTTTAATCCTGTTTGTGTTTGGTGGTATAAACGAATCAATCCACATAAGATTACGAAAATGCCCCCAATACCCTAAAAGTGATTTCTTCATCTGAAAAGTGCCCTATCTTTCAATCGGAAACGTCCACTGATTCTCCGTGCGGGGATGAGTCGCCGAAGGGAAGCGATGAGCTGGAGGAGGGTTGGGAAGTCGGCGCAGACCTTCTCCGCTCATGCCTTTCTCTTCTCCTTCACCCTCTTGCTCATTCTCAAGCTCGATCGTGGCCTCTCCTGCTCTTGGTGGTTCGGGTTCTTTTTCAATTTCACTCCTTAAAGCCCTTCAATTCAGTATTTGCCTGACTAATTTTGAAACACAGAAGCCCCAATTTGTTAACCTATTGTTGATTTTGTGCTTCTCTGAGATACTTGAATTCAGTAGCTTGGTGAGCTGATTTAAAATTTTAATTACATGGCCGTTTTTTTTAATGTGTAATTGCCTGGGGATTTTGGGAACAGTGTTTCCAACTGAGCAATTTTGTAAATTTCTTCAATTGGGTTGACTTGAATGTTTACTGTGTTATTTTCTTCTTCTTTTGGATTGCAATTGGGAACTCAAGATGCATCCATGCGGCGACGGTGGTGGGTAACGACGATGGTGGTGGGCGGTGGCATTGGTGGTCGGCCGGCAAGGGCATCAGAGGAGGAGGCCTTACGTGAGGGTTAGTGGTGGCGGTAGGGGGAGGAGAAAGGGAGGAAGGTTGATGATGATGGGGGCAAATTTGGGAGATTCCCATCCCCATCCCCTCAACCCCCTTTTTCTAGGTTCCATTCACATCCCGATTTTTGGTGTTTCATTCCCATCTCCATCCCCTCCCATCTACCTACTTTACGTTGCCAAACATACGGACACGGTTCCCAAAGTCCACCCCCCCTCTTCCATCCCCTCCCAACCCCCAGACAAACACGCCCTTAATTACTTCTTTTTGGCTCCCGAAACAAAGTATAAAAAAGCGTTGAAATTGCCATAACCGGTGTTGAATTCAGCTAGTTTGGAATTAGATCGATTCAAGTTTATTACTACCTCCGATCCATAAAGGATGTCCTTTGATTTTTTAACACGTATTTTAAGAAGGTAAAAATTATATAAAATATCAACTTTTTTAAAATTATTTTTGTACAACTTAATATTTGTTCGTAATAAATATTAGATTATAAAAAAATAATAATAAAAAAGTTAATATATTATATAGTTTTTAGCTCCTTAAAATACGTGTTATAAAATCAAACGACATCCTCTGTGAATTGGAGGGAGTATCAATTAATTAATTTTAAGATAGAATGATTGAATGAGTTCCGTCGGATGACATTTAGAGGATTGAACCTAGCAAGACCCAAAAGTAAATACCTCCATTGTGTTTGATCACGTACCATTTGTTCCTATAATAAGAATTGGAGGTTCGATATTTCTCGGGTTTGTTTCCTGGTTAACTATTTCCATAAACGCACACATAGAGTGCAGATTCAGGAATTATACAGTATCCCATATATATAGGGAGTGGTTCCAGAGTGCACACCCCTTAGGGTGTGCATTGTGCACAAATATTATTCGGTGAAATGTGAAACATTATTCGGTGAAATTTTAAGCATTATTCGGTGAAATGTGAAACATTCTACCGAACACTATTATGTTTTTTTTTTCCGTTCAGTTCAGATGAAAACGTCCCAATTCCGCTGAATAATTTATAACATTCTACCGAATAATGTTTAGTTTTTTTTATTTATCCATTTCAAATAAAAGAAACCTCTATTCCCTAAACAATAGTTACAATTTATATGGAATGCCTCAAATTTCACCAAATAATGGTTCACATTCCCCTAAACAATACTCACATTTCACCGAATAATGCTTCAAATTTCACTGAATAATGTTTCACATTTCACCGAATAATATTTTGTGCACAATGCACATCCTAAGCCTTGTGCACAAGTTACCCATTCTCTCTCTCTCTCTCTCTCTCTCTCTCTCTCTCTCTCTCTCTCTCTCTCTCTCTCTCTCTCTCTCTCTATATATATATATATATATATATATATATATATATATATATATATATATATATATATATATATATATATATTCCTAGACCGGCCTGTCTGAAATTAAAGCAAAGTGTATATATATATATATATATATATATAGTATGGATCTTTTGTTCACAATCATTACGGTGTACCTTGTTCACAAATGTGGACCATTGATCTAAAGAAAATAGAAGGTTGAGATTAAACCACGTAAAGGGTAACTTGGTTTAAAAAATAGGAAAAAAACCCACTACCTCGTTGGATGCGCATGTAATATCCTATATGGACTTTCATTATCAAGCGATTGAGAAAAGTGAAAGAACTTAATCGTTTTTGCGGAGGACCGAAGGCGATTTGGGCGAGCGACAGTCGGAGAAGAAGACCATCTATTATTGGGCAGGCCGAAGGCGATTTGGGCGGATCGAAGGCAATTTCGAACAAATTGGGGCTGCATCTGCTGCGAAATGGTCGTCAGTCAATATGGATTCGTCTGGCAGCGAATTGCACTGTTGACGAAAGTTAAAGGTCGTCTTGGATTCAATTTCGCCTTTCTTCATCTGGTTTGATGTTGTCGAGCGCTCCATGATCCTCAAATGGCTGTGAATTGCAGTGTTAGATTGAATTGAGGTAATTTTGAAACCCTCCAATTTCTAGGGTTTGATTATTTGTTAGATTGGTAGATTTTAGGCTTTGTTTGGTTGAATTAGGAACTTTTGTTAGATTGGTAGATTTTGTTTGGTTGAATTTCATGAAATTTATGAAATTTCATGTTATATATATATATATCTTGTATTCGTCACATGGTCATCAACAGGTTGTTATGGTTTAAGATATTTGGTTCAAGAAACTTGTAATCATTAAATTGATCAATCCAGTTTGGCAATATCTCATATTCCTGTAGGTTAAATTGAAAATTTGATCAACCCAATCATGGTTTATGGAATCATATGCATTGTTAACGTTTAAGCTATTAAGTGGCAATGTCTCATATGCATTGTCGAAAATCTGAGATGATTATTATTATTCATTACACATAACACATGAAATATTATTCGGTGGAATATAAACATTATTCGGTGAATCGCTAATGATTGTCGTTTATAGAAGTCAAAATTTTTTTTAAATATCAACACATCAACTATGAAGCGTTTAGGGCAAATTTCATGATTATTCAATTAACTTCAGTGTATTATTCGGTAGGATTTATGAAATTTTGGATGAGACTATGCGACCACGATTATTCACAATTAACTCTAGTGCATTATTCGGTAGAATTTATGAAATTTTGGATGAGAATATGCGACGGTTACAATTATCTTCAGTAATCTGATGAAAGGTGAAACGTGAAACATTATTCAGTAAGATATTATTCGTATAAATCTTAAGTATTATTTAGAGATATTGGGTTTTTTTAATCTGAAATTGATGGATAAAAAAATAAAACATAATATTATTCGATAACATATGAAACATTATTCAGTGGAATTGACGAATAACATAGAACAGAACATGGAGTTTGACGAACAACATAGAACGGAACATTATTCAATGAAATGTAAGACATTATCACTACTACAGAAAAGGGAATATAACCCGGATATTTGACCCTTTATAACCCGGATATGGTCCGGGTTAATGGTCAGCGGGTTATATTCTCAGTACACTATATAACCCGGACCGACCACCCGGGTTATTTGATTTGCCAAATCCGGTTATCCACTCACTTTATACACCGAAAAGTCCGGGTTATTTGGTGTAACAATATAACCCGAATGTTAAAATATCCGGGTTATTTTTTTCTATGTATATTTTCTGGATTTATTGAACATCCGGGTTATAAAGTTCATCATTATATGCCGGACCTTATAGATCCGGGTTATAAAGTCTACTTATTTTTCAAAAAAAAGGGGTCTTCTACACGGTTCAGTTGAACCGGATAGAACCCCTATGATTTTCTTCTTGGGTTCATTACGAAATAGCTAGAAAACTCTTTTATATAAAAACATATAACATTAAGATAAATTTCCCAATACATAGAGAAGCAACTATAACAATTTAAATCTTTGTCAAAAAATACTATAACAATTTAAATCATCTATATATGACTGTCAAAAAAAACTATAACAATTTAAATCATCTATATATGACTATACGTCCACAGGTTGCAACTTATCTCAGGGTCAACGGAAGGATGGGGAGTGGAGACCATGAGATACCATATCATTTACGTATAAGTCCTCGATCCCCTCAACAATCTCGGTGCCTTTGCTGCATCATTATTTGAGATGGCATATGCCATTTTAACAGACCCACCATCAACATCATCTAAACCAGTTGTAATTGAGCATCTTTTCACAACTTTCCCAATAGATAGTTTATAAGCACCTTCAATTGAAAATTAAAATGTTAGGAAACCAAGATAACTTACATAAAAAACATCGATCACTATTACCAAGCGAAGAGCCCTCAATTCCTTGGCATAGTGCACAAATAAAACAGGGTCTATAAATAGATATCCATAATCACAACTCACAAGATATCTAGAGTAAGCTAATACGATCAAATTCCAACTGGTCATGTTTCATAGAAAATTAGGACTCAAAATATTAAAGAATGTCACAAAGGTAATTAAGAATTAAGGTAAGACATGTTCAATTAGATGCAACTAACTATTATTTCATCAGTCGAAAACCAGGTAGTTCAGATGAGAGAAAAAACACAAAATAAAGTTTCAATAACATACTTGCGCTTCCCAATACGTGGGGGGGGGGACTTCAAGGAGTCTGAGAGGTCTTTATTTTCAGAGATATATGAAACAGATTGCTGTACAGATGGATCGACCTTGGATTGTTCTTGGTGATATGAATTGTATACTAAGTATGGAGGAAAAATGGTTGCAAAAGGCGACACGATATGACGAGTTTGAGGAACTGAGATCAGCGATGGAAGCCTGTGGAATTTCAGACCTGTCGTATACAGGAGTTGCTCTTACTTGGACAAACAAACAGAAAGGTAAGAGTAAAATTGAGCGAAAATTAGACCGAGTCATGGTCAATGAAAATTGGATGGAGGCTTATGGTAACACCAAAGCACTGTTTGATACCCCGAGCTTCTCGGACCACTCGCCTGCAGTAGCTTTGATCCATAATGAGTTATCCAGGAAGAAGTATCCGTTCAAATACAAGAATTTTTGGGGCCAGGAAGAAGAGTTTGAGTCGATTGTGAAAGCAGCGTGGACCAACACAGAGGTTGGCTCTAAGCAATTCAAACTGGTGAAGAAGCTTAAGAATGTGAAAGAGGCATTAAAGCCTTGACATAAGGCCAAATTTCCAGAACTGCAAAATCAGATTAAATTGTGCAAAGGAATTCTTCATGAACTTCATATTAGAAGCAGAGAGGAAAAGGAGAATATTGGTCTGGATGAGCAGATTGCTGTTGCAGAAAAGGAGCTCCGATCTCAGGTTGGCAGACTCATAAGTTTAGCAACTATCTAATCTCATTGGATGAAAAATATCAAAGAGCACCTACCTATGGGATATCAAGGTTAACCCTAAAATCCGAACTCATCACAATCTAACCACATCAACACATATAACCCTAATCAACCATTATTTCAACATAATTTCAGCACAACCTCATCACAAATACACTTATATCAGCACAAATTTACTAATTTCAGCACACATTCATCCCCAAATTAACCAAAATTTCAACTAAATATGAACACAATAGAGTAAGAAAAGTATTAAAAACATACCTTGTGACTTTTGTATTCTCGATCCAATAAAAACGGGGGTGCAATTTGTCCGGGCAGCAACAGATCTGATGACCGAGAGAGTGGGATAAACATCAGAGAGCGGGATGACAACAACAATAGAGAAAGAGATAGAAAATTGGATCACCCACCCCAATTCAACACCAACCTACTTACTAATTACTAATTACTATAATATACATAAATTAATATCATAAAAAAAACACAACAACCCAGAAATTGCAAATCACAACAACAACAACCAAGAAAATTAGAGCCAAGTCATAAATTACACTCAGTATCACCCTTACAAATTACCATCTCAAAAGAAACTAAATTCTAAGTCATAAATTACACTTAATATCACCCTTACAAATTGTCAGTCCAGCCAGCCACGCAGAGCAAGCTCTATCCAACAAATGATCTTTAAATTCCCACCTACCACTAACCATCATCTTATTCTACTTTGCAGGTCTTTTGATTTGGCATATTGAATGCGATAAATCTGATTTAGGAAATTAAGCAGTTATATTGTACCTAATTACTAGTGTATCCATTTGAAATTCATGATTCCATACTACAACTATTTTCCACCCCACTACCCACCATTAAATAAAGAATTTCGAAACAAAGTAACCGACAGGCCTAAATTTAACTACATATATTCATAAACCCATATAAATATATGTATCTGGGCACAGCTAATGCATTTTCTAATAACCCATACCCAGCTTACACAAAAAGTCCCACCGGCCCATAAAAAAAATAACAAAAGAATAAAAAAGTCTCCTCATGACAGCAACATTCATCGATCATCCGGTTCAACCAACAACATCTCCTAAATTATACCTAGTTAGAACTTAGAAGTGTATATATCCATTTGAAATTCATGATTGGTAGCTCTTATTTCCATATGAATGAGATTCCCATAAATTTTCTTTCTTTATCACCTCCACGATGTTGTTCTCTCTAGACTGGCAGTTTTGCGCTGTGTTTTGCATTTGACTTTGCATTGACAGTGACCTAAAGGCGTGATAAGACCTTGGCCAGTAATGTGGTGATATGGCTCTAATTTATTTTGGCCATGCTTGTAGGTATGCCCAGTTTGTGCAAAGAGGGTAGGAATGGATATGGTTAGCCACTTAACAACACAACATGGAAATATCAATATATATTCAACCCGAATTAACCCTAATTTCGGCAAAAATACCCTTACAAGAACACCAATTCGTCACAAATACACTAATATCTACACATATTCAACCCGAATCAACCCTAATTTCAACTAAATCCGAACAAAAGAGTAAGAAAAACATTAAAAACCATACCTTTTGTATTCTCAATGCTTCAATTGAGGCAACAAAACACCGAAAGAAAGAGCGAGTCGGTTCCAAAGAGAACGAGTCGTTCGTGCTGATTGCAATAAAGAGAGAGAGTGGGTCTGTTAGGGAATAGGATACACGACACTGAGCAACAACACCGAAAGGATTGAAAAGGGAAGAGATCGAACAGCAGTGCGGAACCAGACGCCGAGGAGAGAAGAGGGAGATCGAGAACCCGACGCCGAACAACAGTTGCGAAAGTGGGAGAACTTGACGCCGACGAGACCGAATAGCAGGCCGAACTAGATAGTGACAGACCGAAAGGGCATTCGCGAACAGCAGGGAGCAAGGGCGGACAACAGGGACGAACGAAGCCGACAGGAGCAAGGGCGTTCGCGAACCCTACGCCGACGAGAGCAGAGAACGTGAAAGAGGGAGGCAGAGCTGTAGCTGACCGGGTTTAGGTTTTTTCTATCTTCAAATTGAAAGATTGGGTCAAATAACCCGGAGATAGGGAAAGATTTTTTTAGGAATATAACCCGGGCATGCTTGCATAGGATTATTTGATTAAAAAATTGTACTTTTATACACCGGACTATACAATATCCGATATATAAAGGTAATCCGAATATATTATTTTCGGTTTCACCACTTTATACACCGTTTAGGAAACGCCCGGGCTATATTCTATGGGTTATTTTCCCATTTTTGTAGTAGTGTATTCGGTCAAATATGAAACATTATTCGTATAAATTGTAAGTATTGTTTAGATATTTGAGATTTCTTTTATCTGAAATTGATCGACAAAAAAAACATTATTCGGTAACATGTGATAAATTATTCAGTGGAAATGGTCAATTTTTATTTGAATTGGATAGAAAAAGATAACATAACATTATTCGGTAGAATGTGAAACATTATTCGGTGAAATTGTCAAAATTTGAAACAAACGAAATTAGGCGAGCCCACCAATAAAAAAAACCACAATCATTTATTTTTCACAAAATTATAAATATTCTCTACATTTTCAAGAAAATAAGCTTTTTAAAAAAAAGGAGGGGTGGGTGGGTGAGTTACACGTACAACAAAATAGGAAAATAGGAGAGTGAGTGCATTTTTGTGTATGGGTCCCACAAGATTTTTAAGGAAAATTAAAAAAAAACCACTTAAATCATGGCCATCCATTCAATTAGATCAATGGTCCATATTTGTGAACAAGGTACACTCTAAAGGTTGTGAACACCAGAACCACACCCCATATATAGTACATAGGGGAGGGTTCAAGTGAGAAGAATCTCTTTCGGTGAGAAGGAAAGAAATGTTTTAATTGGTGGAAATCTATCTAATTTTTTTAAATAAAAAAACAACCTCACGTGCTTTAATTAGACAGATCTACTCTTCTTCCTCCATGGCTCCTCGTCTCCCATGGCTTCACTTTGATGCTTCTCCCATGGAATTCACGTAGGAGAGGAGGCTCCTCGCCACCAACGAGGCCAACTCCGCCGGCACGAAGCCCTTCGCAATCGAGGCCTCTTCGATTTCTCTCCTCCATCCTCCCTCCTATCGCCGCCGATCCTTGTACACAGCGGAATTGATGATGGTGCTGGAGTATCTGCCCAAATCCAATATCATTTTCAAAGATTTCAGCCTCCTTTTTGCTCAATCTTGCATTCGGAGTGCGAAATTTGTTCCGAGAAGGAGGCAGTCGCTTGAGAAGCTGATTGCAATCGCGTGGTGTCGATGTCGAATAAACATGGACAAGAGCGAAGAGTAAAAATGAATTTGGTCAATTGAATTTTCCAGCAGTCAATACTTGTATAATTGATTGTTTGATTTGTAGTCATACTTTGTCTTTGTTTTTTAATTATTTGTTTAATTCAACCAGTTGAACCATTAAGAGTAACAACTAGTTCCGGGTTTTAATAGTAGATGGTTTAGTGTTTTTATACTAAATGGTTCAGGGTTTAATACTAAGTGATTCAGGGTTTTTATACCAAGTAGTTTAGGATTTTAAACCAAGTGGTTCGGGGTTTTTATATCAAGTGGTTCAGAGGTTTAAACCAAGTGGTTCAGAATTTTAATACCAAGTAGTTCAGAGTTTTAATACACAGTGATTCAAAGTGTTAAAATAAGTGGTTCAGGATTTTAATACCAAGTTGCTCAGAATTTGAATACCAAGTGGTTCAACACATATAAATAGAAGTGGTTCACGAAGTAAATAGAATTGGTTCATAAACAATTTTATTTAAAAAAATAAATAAATAAAAATTAAGCATTAAGAGAAAATAAAAGAAGAATGAAAACTTCATGAACCACTTCTTTATAACTTAATGAATCACTTCTTGATCACGTCATTAGCCAATTCGTGATAACTTAATGAACCACTTCTTGATAACTTTATTAACCACTTCTTAAAGCTTCATGAACCACTTCTTTACAGCTTCATGAATCACTTCTTTATAGCTTCATGAATAACTTCTTTATAGGTTCATGAACCACTTCTTTATATGTTCATTAACTACTTCTTTATAGGTTCATGAACAACTTCCTTATAGCTTCATGAACCACTTCTTTATAACTTGTGAACCCTTTGAATCACTACAAATAAAATGGCTTAACCATTGTGAAAAAAATTGCTGAACCAATGTGAATAAAATTGTTGAACCACTGTTAATAAAATTGCTGAACCACTGTGAATAAAATTGCTGAACTACTGTGAAAAAAATTGTTGAACCACTGTGGAGAAAATTGTTGAACTATTGTGAATAAAATTGCTGAACCAATGTGAATAAAATTGCTGAACCACTGTGAATAAAATTGCTGAACCACTTCTTGTCAATTTTTTTTCAACAAAACATATACAAAGTGGGTGTCTATGTGTAGATAAAATTAAATTACAACCAAAAATATATGTTTTATATTCTTTTGACAAGTGAAAATGTCAAAAAAATAATTTTTAAAAGTTCATATCAACACTTTTACATGTACGTACATTGTATGATTAATTAGTAAGTTGACGTGTGCAATTAATTAGTGTGTATATGTGATAGTGGAAGTGTTACCACTTAATTTGGGTCGGTGTTACTAATTAATTGGGAAGTCGCACGTGCCTCATAATTTTAATTCACTTTTGGACACGTGTGGTTAAAATGAAAAAGGTACTTAAAATAAAAATAACTCTTATAATGGGGCTGATTTAAGAAAAAAATTCGAGCCCGCCCAACTCACCAGCCCTAACCCTCTTCCATTCTCTCGTTCCAATCAGATCCCTCTCTCCACCGTACCTCTCCGCTTCAGATCAACCGTCTCATTGCTATCCGCCTCCATGGACGACAGTCAGTCCGTCGCTCTGAGCAGCACCGCCGACGCTCCCCACCGGCAACCCGTTTGTAGCTCCGATCAACCGTCTCGTTGCTCCCCGCTTCAGATCAACCGTCTCTGAGCAGCACCTCCATCAACGACATGCAGTCTGTCGCTCCCCGCCTCCATTATGTAGTCCTCTGCCGCCGGCGCCGGCGATTCGGCCGCCATCGACTCCATCTGCACCTCCGATTGCAGCGCCTTCGAACATCTTTTGAATCCAAGTATGTAGATTCACGCCGAAATCCTCCCTCTCTTTCTTCGCGCTACATTATTTCTTGTTGATCTTCGATTTCTTCTTCCTTGAATTGCTCGGATCCGATTGAAAACCAAAATCCCCAATTTCATCTTCTTCTAATTTCTTCTAGACGTTTCTACTTTCTAGGTAGGGTTGAGGGTTGTTAAATTGTTCATCAATTTTTCTTTCCTTTCATCACTTTAGTGATTCTTCTCTGATTATTATTGCATATAGATCCGCTTTTCCTTGATCTAAATTCATCTGAAATTGTTCGGGGATAAGGATATAGGGATGGGATTTGCTTCGAGTTACTGACTGAGTATGCGGAATCGAATAAGTGCAGCAAGTTTCATTTCACTCTGTATGGTTGTGCTGGGCTCTTAGAAATCAAATCGTTGCTAGGGTTTGGTAACTCACCACACTTTTACTGTCATAAGCTTAATCATTATAGGTTACTATAGGAAAAAGATTATGAATCTAGATGCAATTGAAGGTTGATTACCTATCTGTTATATTTTGAGATTGTGATATGTAAGGACCTAAACTCCTAGTCCAGGTTCGATTTTTATTTCGCTGGTTCTTAGTTCTAACATTCACAATATTTTTTATCTTCTTTTGATAGATATTGCAGTCCAAGTTTGATTTCGATTTCGCTGGTTCTTAGTCCGGGCACGAGATCCTCCCGCATCTCCTCTCACCTGACGAGAAGCTTCAAAGCCGTGACAGTCCCTTTCTTCGTCCTCCATGGAACCGCTGACCGAGTCACAGATCCTCTTGCCTCTAAGGATTTGTACAATGAAGCAGCCTCCTACTTCAAGGACATCAAGCTGTATGACAGATTCCTGCACGACCTCTTATTCGAGCCGGAGCGAGAAGAGATTGGGCGAGACATATTCAACTGGATGGAGAAGAGACTTGCTGCATTTCCTTGATTCTCCCAACTTAAGGAGTTGGCAAGTTTTGGCATCAAAAAAGAATGAAATGAGATGTTATATTGTTCTTTAAGTCTGTAATACGTAGTATATGTTAATAAATGGTTTCTAGGGAGTTTAGTTGATATAATAAAGGTTACATTTATAATATAATGTATTGCACTTGAATGTTATATTATAAGGTTACTTCATAATCTTATTCATGCACTTTATCATTTTATTCATTATTTTATTCTTGCATTTTATCATTTTATTCATGCACTTCATATTATTATTCAAACAATTTATCATTTAATTCTTTCACTTTATCATTTTATTTATACACTTCATAATCTTAATTGTGCACTTCATCATTTTATTCTTACACTTTAACATCTTGTTTATGCACTTTATCATTCTATTCTTGCACTTTATAATTTTATTCATAAACGGAAATAAAAATAAGACACCCATAAATAGCCTATACGAGATTTGAACCAGCGTCTTTGTGCATAGCACATCTCTCTCCCATTTTGATCTAATAGGCTTTTAATGACACATCATGCATAGTAATGCAATTTTAGAATACAATTGTGCAATCTGAACTATATTAAGTGCAAACATAAAATATATTAGTGCAATTTTAGATAACAATTGTGCAATTTGAAGTCATCTTTCAAGTCGGAAACTATTATCTGCCTCAGTAGTGACAATGAAGACTGAGGGGACGCCCTATTATACATGCACTTTATAATCTTAATTATACACTCCACCATATTATTCATGCACTTTATCATTGATGAAGGGTTTATTTTCAAACAAATAAATTTATAAGATTGAAACCCCGTTATAGTATAGTAGGGTCAAGTTCGTTCGCAGGGAGAAAGTCAGTGACTCAATTCTAGTTACCAAAGAGCAAGAAATAGCAAGAAGATGTGACAAATATAGAGATTTTTTTTTGGGTTTTAAAGTTGCTGAATTTTTTGGAATAAAATCAATATTATGAAATATCTAGGGCATATGGATCACCACAACGATAATCATACAAGCATTGCAATGAATCAAGTAAAAATCATGTTTTTATCTATTAAATAGGTCAACTTGCATCAACCCTAGCAAAGCAATCAATTTATTTTCACAAATTAATAAACTTTACTAACAATCTTAATTAGGTTATCAAACTTTCGTTTCAAAATCCTAATTACTATCCAATTCACAATTCAATCTTTCAATTCAATTGCAAAAGGGAATTTCCCCAATTTTCATTGAGTACTTAAGCACATTAAATAGATAAAACCAATCAATTCATCAATTCATAGAAAAATTGCAAGCATAACCATCGTTGGGATCACCCCAACCCTAGAAAAGGCGACTACTCACGCATAAACATGGTAGACATTGCAAAATTAATGAAATAAATAAAAATCAGAAAATTAAATTGCATAAAAACCTGAGAATAATGTCAACAAAGCGTCCCAAAAGCCTCACAAAACGTTCTCCAACTTTCGCCGAAGAAATCGCTTCAAAAAGCTCTCAAATCCGCTCACAAACGCTCTCTAAAGGTGTGTTCCAAATTCTCAAAGTGCTGAAAAAGTGATGGAAAGAAGAAGCCCATCCTCCAAACCCTAAAAATCCTATTTATACTTAATAGCCCATAAACTAAATTAGGAAATAACAAATAAATGAATTTTATCTAAAGTCTATCTAAGGAAAAGGGGTAAAAATAATTAAATCCGGGTAAATAAGCTTCGCTGGAGCCCATACCGAGGCGGGTGACCTCGGTACTGACCCCCCTTAGGGTCGGTATGAGCACTGTTGCCTTTTCTTGCTTCGCACTTCCAGATTGAGCCTCGGTACCGACCCCCCTGAGGGTCGTTATGGGGTCGGTATGACGGTAGTCCATCTCGGACTTAGAGAAACGCCCGTATCTCCTTCGTTATAACTCCGATTGCTTCCGTTCTTTTTCCTATGCGCTCTAAATTCTCTTCCGCATCTTTTCCCTCTTGAAAATTTCTTCAAAAACAGCTTCAAAAAATCTGTAAAACACACAAAAGCTAGTGAAGACATCTATTTCTCATGAAATATGAAAACATATGCAAAAGACAATACACCCAATGCAAAACCTATGAAAATGACTCAAATTGACTTCAAAACATATGGGAAAATATAACTAAAAACATGCACATCAATCATTTTATTCTTCCACTTTATAATCTTAATTGTGCACTCCATAATCTTATTCATGCACTTCGTGATTTTATGCTTACATTTTATCATTTTATTTATGCACTTTATAATCTTACATGTGCACTTCATAATCTTATTCATGCACAATATCATTTTATTCTTGCGCTTACTTTCTAAAATAAAGCAAATAAAGTAAAATTTACTAACAATAGCATTTATTGTATTATTTGTTCAATTTATATTTTGTAATCTCAAATTTTCACTTTTTAAAATAAAGACAAAAAAAATTATTTGTGCACCTACTGTTACATTTTAATTTTATAATCTTGTATTTGAACTTTATAATATTATTTATGCACTTTAATTTATTGTTTTTGCATTTTAGAATATTGAAGATGCACATTATATTATTTAAACCCCAATAAAAATTATGGGTTAAAATCTGTAAATTGTACAATTGAATTCACTACAAAAAAAAATTCCTTTAGCTACACCACTTAGCAACGGGAAGAATTTCCCGTGGCGAATGGTTGGTTTTTGCGACTGCTTTTGCTACGGCAAGGGGGTACCGTTTCTAGTCACTCCAAAAAAGAACAATTATCTACGCCGTATTGCCACGGCTTTGATATGCCGTTGCTAATATATATAAAAAAATGTAGTGTAATAGAAGATGACGCGCCTCTCATCTAAACCTAGCGAGGGTCAGTGTAAAATTTGGAAGAGCCGCCACTCATTTCTCTCAAACCTCTCTCCTGCTCGCCTTTCCGCTCAACCTTTCACTCCCATTCCCATCGCCCAAATCGAGCTTCAAGCCACCTGCTTTCTTCCTTCTTCTCCACTTCATCCCGCTCACTCTCGCTCGGGACCTTGCCTCTTCCATTCTTGGCCGAAATCCGAGATCTCCTCTCCTGGTTCCAATTGCCCCCTCTATCATTTTCAGACCGAAGCCTAGGCAACAAAAGAGCCCGAAGCCGTCCATTGCCGCCAAGTGTGGTGCCGACTGAATCTGTCCTTGCCGGTGACAACCCGTCCGTCGGTACCCAAGGCCGATGCTTCCCAGAGGCGCTACCCGCATTCCTCATCCTTCCTCTTACCTCTGGTTGTCGGATCCGGCATGGACAAGGACCGAATCTCACACCCTCGTCAGATTTGAACGATTTATGTGGCTCAAAAGCATTACTATTACTATTTATCTAAATGAGTTAACCAAATTTTGTTGTTGTCGTTTTTGTGAGTTTAAATTTTAGGGTTTTATCTGATTTGGTTGTGTTAGGGTTTTATTCCTCTTTTTTAATTGATTTTTTGGATGTGTGCAGAGATGGTGGAGAGGAGAGCGGAGGTTGTAGTGAGGTTGAAAGCCCTAGAAGAAATCGCGGTGCCACTGGTCTCAATCGCCGCTCCCTGATGCTCGTTTGCTAGATTTGATTTTCTTCCTCATTATCTCCAAGTTTTGAGTTTTGTTATTCAGGTATGAGCCTATGAGGTATGTCCTATGACCAATTCTTTCTAAATTTCATGCTACCTATATTTGTGCTGCATTCAAAAGAAAATGACTTTGGAGTGGAATCGTCTGTATTTCAGTGTTGATGTTTGGTTCTGCTGTGCTTTTTTGTGTAGAGGGTATGCCTATTGATACTGAGCAAAAGTTGGTTTATTTCAACATTGAAAGTACTTACTTTCATAGCTAGAAATGAGACTGTGTTTATTCAAAATAAAATAAAAATGTTGGTTTATTCCCTTTATTGACTGAAAGTACTCTCCTTCCTGCTTTATATAAAAATGTTGGGTTAATAAGTAACTTTATAAATAGAGTTTAATCATTTTATTATGGTGGATGGGTGAAAGATAATCAAAGATAGCAATAAGAAAGAAAATTGGTTCATTTTCCTCAATAAAATCCATGGTTGAGGAACATGAACCTACTCAAAGATTACTTATTTGGTTCTACTTGTTTGGCATTTTTATGGTAGCCTTAGCTTTATTGCCACATCCAAGTCCTTTTTGTTACAAAGAACATGGATAAATGTCGAATTAATGAACTGAAAGTAGTCTTTTTTTAAAAAAAAAATTCAATTTTTTCTTTAGTTCATCAATACTAAAAAAGGTAATAATCTTTCTGAGATTCATGATGTTAGTATGAGTTTGGGATTTCTTCTTTCTAAGTTAGTACATGGCCCCAAAATTAATATTTATTTGTATCCACTTTCTATTAATTGATCATCTACTAGCTGCTCTAAATCTTTAACGATTGAAACAAATTATGTTCCCCTTTTCCGAAGTATTTTTAGATGTTCAATGATATTTATGTTTGATTTATTCTTTATCTTCTTTAAGGTATTCATCCCGACATAGCTGAATCTAAAGATGAATACTGGTCTTCACTTTTAATTTAAGTTTTTGACTCTCATTAGAGGTGAGAAGGATGGATATGATTACCATTGGATTGTTGAATAATCATTCTTGTACTCTTGTTTAATGCCTGAGCTAAAAAACTTAACATTTTGATTTATCTATTTAGGGTGTGTTAATCATGGTATTACTAAAAGGTGTTATTCTATTTTCACTTTCAGCGAGGAGATCCTTTGAAGCATGCTTAAGAAGGAACTGACAACTCAACTTTCTAGTTCGCTCTCGAAAGTAAAGAAAACTATATATATATTAGCAACAAATCATCACAAAGCATTGTCAGAGATCCTCCTTTATATGCATTTTCTGTCAAAAACGGTTAAGCTTCTGAATTTCTCATTAAAACTGTTAGTTAATTTGATATTCAGTGAGTCCGTTAGAAACTAATCCAAGAGGCATATAATATAGACTTGAATTTTCACGCCTTACACAAAAATAAGTTTGTTTTAATGCTAATCTTGAATGATTTCAGCCCTGTAAAGTTTTCGGTGGATTTTATTTGGGTTGGTTAATCAATAGACTCAAGGAGAAGCAGACGTCTTTTGAAATGGGAAAGGTATTCACCAGCTGTTTCTTGCTGCTTATTATCATCTTCACAGTCCATTGTAGTTTATTTTCTCAACTCTTGCTCTCACACCCTATATATCAGGTGTGTACAATGCAATCTACAAGCTATGTTGTTACTTATTAGTGATGGATGGAAAATGGTAGACGCTCAGATGGAAGCCGGGATGGTCATTATACGATCCTATGCCAAAAATTCACCTCCCACCACAATCCAAGGTTCAAAGGTAATGCTGTGATTGTACTTTAACTTATTTTCTTGATTTTATAATGTCCTGCAAATTTTTTGTTTTAGATATAGGTTTTTATAGGTCTACACTAATTTCTTCCTCAATATCACGATTGATAATTTTATTGGAAAATAGAATAGGGGGAAATAAATTACATAAGTAGAAAGCCCATAATGGTAGTGGCAAGCAGTAGCAGCTAGTAAAAATGTCGAAATTATACTATATTTCATGAATTTAGTCTCCAAATTTACAGTGAAGTTGAAAGTAGGTTAACTAATTAAAATAACAATATTTTAACTATGTAACAATATGTATTTTTTAGAAATATTTTAACTTTATGAAGTTGAACTTTCAAAAACCAAAAAGTGTAAGCTAGCTTCACCCATTATATCTTCACTATCTATGGTACTGTATAAGAAATCGCTTTCGATTATCAACCCCTTTTTTAACTTCCTTGCAACTGAAATGTACGAGTGTATACATTCTACTAATTAAGAATGAGATATATATGTCCAACCACCAGCATTAATTAATTATTTATTTCTTGGTTTTCTATTATAGCCTACGTCAAGTGCTCATCGCAAGGAGTCAATTGGAGATGGATTATTTTTACTATCGGATGAGGAAGTTGACAAAAATCGACGAAGAAGAATCACATGGACATCTGAAAATGCTAAGAGCTTAAGCTTGGCACGTAAATACATGTTCTTGGTAATCTGAAACATCACAAGTATGTTACATATGTTCATTGTTCTCAATGAAGTGAGGATTATTCGATCTTATGCTGTATCCAAGTTGATGTTGATGAGTTGAATGTATTTTGGATTTGCACTTTTGTATATTGTAATGTAATGATATATTATTCAACTTGGTATTCAATGAATGCATTGTGGATTTGCACTTTTGATACACTAATCTACAAAATGAAAACACAGGTGCTGTATGGACAAATTTCAGAAATGGCAATGGCAAAAATGCCATCACAAAAGAATATTTGGTTGATTAAAAAGGGCGGGATTAATTTGCTACGGCAATTGCCGTCACAAAAAAAGGAGGGAAATCTAATTTTTGGTGGAAAATGGTGAATTATTTTGCGACGGCACATGGGGTCGCAAAATATTGCAGCAAATTTGGAGCTGCATTGCCGTCGCCAACCACTTTTTGCTACCCTAGAGCTAGCTACCCCTGTTTTGCCGTCGCATAGCCGTCACTAATGCTTATTTGCGACGGCAATCTGACCTTTTGCGACGGTTTTTAGCCGTTTCTAATTCAATTTTTTTTTGTAGTGATTAGGCAATATTTATACAAATATAAAGTATGGGGAGGTTTTTTGTAATTTTAGTATCTTTTTTCTCCTCCCTTCCGTTGCTACAGTACCTGTTACACAGGTCCTCTTCAATGGCCGCCGATTGCTTCGAATTCGACGACGGCGAGGCCACCTGTAAGATATGCAACATTCGAGGGTGCTTGGGATGCCCTCCGTTCCGTCCAATCACACCTGCCACCTTCACTAAGACTCCAAAGGGAGCCTCACCCCTGAGATTGAACAATCGGGAAACGGAGAAATTGGTATAAAATTCTCGACTTGCTTGAGGATTTCGATGCAATCAAGCTTGCGGATGAAGATCTAGAGAGGGAAGAAGGTTGGTGCACCACCGGCTTAGGGATTAGGCGAGGACGGTGGTCAGAGTTGAAGCGAGCGGAGATTTCTCGAAGATTCGGAGCGCAATCTCCCAGAGCCCTCTCGAATTCCGCACTCGGCGAACCCAATCCCTACTGTCGGCGTCGTCCTCCTCCAAAGGGAGCCTCTCAATCTCTCATAGGCGACGTTGTTGAACGAAGCTGCCATCGCCACCAAAGGCCTCGACAACAGGTTACGCAGCGTTGACTACGTTGCTGGCTTTAGAAGCGTGGCCATTTTTTTTTCTATTAGAAAATGACCATCCCCACGACCCAAAATAGGTCAATTTTCACTTTAAGAGGTATTTTTCATTTTAAGAACCATTTTCATTTGAACCATTATATATATATATATAGTATGGATCTATTGTACACAAGTCTTATGGTGTACCTTGTGCACAATTTTAGACCATTGATCTAAATGGAATGGAGGGATGGGATGTTGTCATGTGTCCTTGTGAGTGAAAAAAAATCATGTGGAAAAATAATTTGAAACACAATTAAAGGGGCGTGAGCACGTGTGGGAAATTAAAACCCTAAATTGCAAATTGTCCTTCTTCATTTCTTCATTGCTGTTGAACCGAGGAGTCGCAGAGCCAGGCGAGGCGGGCCGAGACGGGTGGAAGAGAATCAAAGCGAAGGTTAGGCGAGCGCGGAGGCGAATCGGAGGATCCCTTCTAAGCCGGACGACGGGGCTCAATCTCGGGACAGAGAAGGCCGACGATGATGGCCATTCTTATCCCCATTCTTCGTTTCTCACTTTCCCAGATGTGTGCGCAGGTTGTTGGACCTGTTCACCCTCCCTCGCCTCTTTCATGCTAGATCTGACTAGTTCCGATTCCTTGGCATTGAACGGAGGATTGCGCCGTCTTTGGCGGTGAATGGAACCACCGGTGCTCCTCCTCCCCTCTCGCTTCGATCTGGGCGACACTAGGGTTAACTCCTCCTCCCCTCTCGCTCATATCCGGGTGGTGCTCGCTAGGGTCGGCTCCTCCTTCCCTCTGGCTCAAATCTAGGCGGTATGGTCGGCTTTCCAGGCTAGGGCTGGTGGTCGGGATTCTTCAATGGATGGCAGTAGATAGTCGTAAAGCGGCGAGGATGCAGCGATGGTCGTGAAGGAGTCTGGTCAGCCTCTCTTCTCCTCCATTAAGTCCTTGATGTAAACCCCCATTGTCTAGGGCGGTGGAACCAAGTTTGTTCTCCCTTTGAAGCGAAAAATCCGAACTCCGGTTGAAATCGAAGTGGAAGGTGAAGGCCAAGCCAGACAATGAAGGCGGGGTTGCAGGGAAGAAATCCTGTCCCGTCAGGCTATGTGGTTAGGTGGCGAGGTTGCGGTTCTGAAAGGTATGATCGAGATTCATGAGAAGAAGGGCTTGATCCGAACTCGAATTCCATTGCCTTGCATGAGTTTGTTAAGAAGATTAAATATTTTTTTTATGTTTCAAAGAAAAATGTTCGGTGGAAAACAATGATTATTCGTTGAATCTCTAAAGATTATTCATTATAATTGTCAATTTTTTAGGGAAGTCTGAGAAAGTTAATTTTATTCGTTACACATAACATTATTCGGTGGGATACAAGCATTATTCGATCAATTTCTATTCATTATTCGTTTATAGAAGACATTTTTTTTGTCGCAACACATGAACTATGAGATTATTCGGTGAAATATAAAGCATTATTCGTATAAATCGTAAATATTGTTTAGGGATTTGGGATTTCTTTAATCTGAATTTGATGGAAAAAGGCAAAATATTATTCAGTAGCCCGTAAAAAATTATTCAGTGAAATTGATAAATTTTCATATGAACTGGATGGAAAAAAGATAACATTACATTATTTGGTAGCATGTGAAACATTATTCGATTAAATTGACAAATTTAAAAAATAAACGAAATCAGGTGGGTCTCACCAACAAATCATTCATATTTTTCATCAAAAATATTTTAAAAAAAGCTTAAAAAAAGAAAGAAACAAGAAAGAATTGTTTTCATCGAGGGAAAAAGGAGAATTGGAGTAAAACATCTCAATTAGAGGGTAGTCTAGATGAGGATTTCCTCTTACACACACAAAATTCCAACCACCCAAAGAAGAAAAAGAAGCATAATAAGGTTACTTGGCGCAAACCCCCAAGGGGAACTCTAAAGCTCAATTTTGATGCATCCACAATTTCAAACAATGACAGCTCGGCCGGAGCCATAATCCGGGATTGGAAAGGATACCCAATACAAATATGCTATCAAAAACTTGGTAAACAAAGTCCCCTAATAGCGGAAGCTCTTGCTTTAAAATTGGGAATTCAATACGCTACTCGACTTCGTATCGACAAAATCCACATTGAAGGTGATTCTAGTATAATCATAAACTACCTCAACCAAAAATCTAAATGTCCTTGGGAAATTGAACTAATCATGTCAGACGTAAAACTCCTTTTATCGACTTTGAAAGAAGTCTCTTTCTTTCATATTCCCCGTTTAGGCAACAGAGTGGCTGATAAGGTTGCAAAACTTTGCCACTTTGCCTGCGGTGTTGATATTCACAACGATTTAGGTCTTTTAGACCTCATCCGAAAGGATGCTGTCGGGTAGAGCTCGCTCGCCCGAATTCTTTCCTAATCAAAAAAAAATCGAGGGAAAAAGGAAAGAAAGGAAAGATTTGGTTGGGGTTTCCACGCACCAAGGAAAAGAGGGTGGGTGTTTTTTACCCAGTGGGTCCCACAATTTAAATTGGAAAAAAGAAATAAAATATTTTTCTATTTTGAAGAAGCTCAAATTGAGCTAGAATCCATGTCGAATTCCAATACCAGAAGCTCGGAAGAGCACACAATAGTTTGTTACGGGTTGTTGTTATAACCTCCAAAATGGTGCCAAGATCTCCTTTTACACAAGGTGAGCTCGGAGATCTAACTAGGTGAAAATACCCTTTTACCCCTGCTAATCCCACACTATTTATAATGTGCACAATGCACATTATGTACATGATGATGTATACTCCCATATACCCCCCTCAAGCTGGACAAGAGATGGGAAGAACGAGTCCAAGCTTGCTGGTAAGGACCCCATGTTGATGAGCTCCCAAAGCCTTGGTCAAAACATCTGCAATTTGCATAGAGGAAGACACATGAGAGGTTTTGTTGAAACCATCTTGCACCATTTCCCTGATGAAGTGGCTATCAATGCGAACATGCTTGGTCCTCTCATCGAAGATTGGATTTGCAGCTAACTCCTGAGCCGATTTGTTGTCACAATGAAGTGTAATGGGAAGAGAGACATGAATATGCAGATCAGCAAGTAATCCTTGGAGCCAAACTAATTCACTTGCTGCAGTGGACATGGCTCTATACTCACTCTCAGTAGAGGACTTAGAAACAACCTTTTGTTTCTTTGTCTTCCAAGAAATGAGAGAAGACCCCAAAAAAACACAATAACCTGTCAAGGATCTGCCTATATCACGACAATTCCCCCAGTCTGCATCACTATAAGTACTGAGGTTGAAAGAAGAAGATGCAGGATAGGACAAAACTCAAATCGATGCTCCCTTTTAAGTATCTCAGTAAATACATAGCTGCATTCTAGTGAGGTTGAAGAGGTTGTTAAAGAAATTGGCTAAGTTGTTGGACAGTGTAAGAAATGTCAGGCCTTGAGAGTGTAAGGTATAGCAACCGGCCAATGATCCTCCTGTATGCCTCAGGATTAGAAATGGGATCCCCTTCAGATGATGACAACTTGGTGCCATGTTGCATGGGAAATGAAGCATCCTTACACCCTTCCATTTTAGCATCTATTAAAATGTATAAAATGTATTTCCATTGATTAAGAAGGATACTAGTGGAAGATCTAGAGATCTCCATCCCTAGGAAGTATCTAGCAATGCATTGTGAATGCTGAATGCAGGGCTTGTTTAGTGTGAGCAATTTCTGTAGATGAATTCCCCAATAGCAGCATATCATCAACATATACCAGTGCCACAGTCATTATAGAACCTCTGGCTTTAACAAAGATAGAGTAATCATGCTTGGACTAGGAAAATCCTAAACTCACTAGAAATTTGGTGAGCTCATGATTCCATTGCCCGCTAGCTTGTTTAAGGCTATATAAGGATCTATTGAGCTTGCAAACATGACCATCAGTCACATTGTAACCTAGGGGAGGTATCATGTAAACTTCTTCCTCTAAATAACCATGTAAGAATGCATTATTGACATCTAATTGATGAAGAACCCAGCCTTTAGTGGCAGCTAAAGCAAGAATGACCCTCACTGTAGACAATTTGGCAACAGGAGAGAAAGTCTATTTGTAGTCCTTCTCTTTCACCTGGTTGTAACCCTTAGCCACTAGTTTAGCTTTATACCTCTCAATAGACCCATAAGGCCTATATTTAATCTTGAATATCCATTTAGATCCAATTGCCTTTCTGCCGATAGGCAAAGGTTTAACTATCCATGTGTGATTGTGCTCAAGAGCCTTCAACTCAGACTGCATGGCCTGCTCCCAATGATCAATACCCGTAGCCTGAGCATTACTGTGAGGTTCAAATGTGTAACAGACATTCACAAAAGACTGAATGTAAGCAGGAGACAGATGAGCTAAGTTTTGTAAGGCAAATACAGCAAATAATTGAGACCCTGAATCAGATGAGGCAGGACTGTGGCGAGAAGGTAAACCATAACACACATAATCTTGCAGGTGACTGGGAGGCCTGGCTAGTCTTTTGGGAAGGAAAAGAGGAATGCAACCCACCATAGGTTGTAGGGGTGAAGGCACATAACCCTGAGAATTGGAAGTAGCAGAAACATCAACCTCATTAGGGACATGAGCAAGATCAGGAGATGAAGATATAGGAGATGATGCCTGATCAACTGATGTGTGAAGGGGTTGCAAAAAATCATCATCAGTGGGCACACACTGAGGAGCAGGAAAGGTAGATTGAGATGAGAGAGAATGAGTCCCTTTGAAAGGGAACACAAATTCAACAAACTTCACATGTTTACTAACAATCACAGACCTTTTGTCTAGATCAAACACTTTGTAGGCCTTTTGCCCTGGAGGGTAGCCTAGGAAAACACACCTCCTAGCCACATTCCCAAGCTTATCACGAGGATCATTGGGTTACAAAGCATAACACAGACAACCTATAATTCTCAACTGATCATAAGAAGAAGGAGTGTGAAACAAAACCTCAAAGGGATATTTCCATTGGAGCACAGAAGAAGGTATTTTGTTAATCAAGTGAGTAGCACTGAGCACACAATCACCCCACAACCTTATAGGAAGCCCAACATGGACTCTAAGTGCTCTAGCAGTTTCTATTAAGTGCATATGCTTGCGCTAAAGTCTTCTATTCTCCTCATGGACACCCGGAGCAGTTCTCTGATGCACAACACCACGTGAAGCAAACAAATCTAAACAACCTCTCTGAGTGAACTCAGTGCCATTATCAGTTCTAACACACTTAATAAACACCTCAAACTGATTCTCAACCAATTTAAAGAAATTGGTGACACACCTGAGAACCTGCAACTTGTCTTGTAGCAGATAAACCCAAGTGGTTCTTGAATGATCATCAAGAATGGAAAGAAAATATCTAGCTCCACAAATAGATGGGGTTCTGTAAGGGCCCCATAAATCCATATGGATCAAATGAAATGGAGCAGAAGCCAAGGACTCACTCCTTGGGAATTTAATTTTGTGCATTTTCACCATAGAACAAGTATCAGAGTTCAATTCACAATCAACAGCAGTCTTAGACACAGACATATGCTTCAATTTTGATTAAGATACATGACCAAGTCTAGCATGAATGGCCTGAATACTGTTAACATTATTGCAAACTACCTCAGAAGAAGAACAGATCTTAACTGGATTAGAAAAGGAAGTCCCCTTTGTAGCTGTCAACTTGTATAATCCACATTTTCACTTCGTTTGACCAATACCCCTTCAGTTATAGGGTCTTGTAACCAATAAGAAAGAGCATCAAACTTGAACTCTAATTGTTGTTCCTTAAGCACTTGAGAAACAGACAACAGATTGTGTCAAACTGAGGCACAAACAACACATTATGCAACACAACATTATGTAGTAGTACCACTGTACCATGATACTTCACACTGATATTAGAATCATCAGGTAAGCCTAGGGAAATAGCACATCTTAGAGGAGTAATCTCAAAGAAAACTTATTTATCAAAACTAATATGATCTGTTGCTCCAGAATCAACAATCCAGTCAAGCTTATTAGCTTTATCTATACCAATGAGAAAAGAAACACTAAGTGTACCTACAAAGCGCACCATAGCTTGGTTAACAGAACTTTCTGAATGATCCATCACACTTTTGCCTTTCATCATCTTCACAACCTCATTATAGATTGCATTAACCATTGCTGGATCTGGCCTGGCCTCCTGAGCCATATAATCAAGAGGATTGTCCCCCTGTGGGGTCTCAAACTGAGCAACCATCTTTCTCCCAACTTGTTTACCTTTATCCTTCTCCTTGGGTCCTCTAAACCACTTAGGGCAACCCACAAGTTTGAAACATTAATCTTTTGTATGTCTACGTTCTCCACAATAAGAACAAACTCTGTCAAGCTTAGCTTTCTTAATATCCGTCTTGGCTTGTTCAAACCGAGATTGCTCATTTTGTCTGCTTACAAATTGCTCATTTTGCCTACTGGATCCAAACCTGTTCACAACATTAGCTTCACCATCTTGTTGGACAAACTTACTCATATTCAGAGCAGTAACATCAAGAGTAGGCATAGAGGTCACACCTTTTGACCTTTCTAACTGCACATCCATCTGAAATGCCTTCAACAGACCAGGCATTAGATCCTTAAAGAGGACATTACTCCTAAGAGGTTCATAGACGTCATTAAGCCCCATCAAAAACTGCATAACCTTGGACTTTTCTTCCCTTTCAATAACACGCTTCAACAATCCACAATTACATCCACTGATTCCTCCCCAAGTGCAAACTGGAATTGCATCAATCAGTTGCAATTCATCCTAGTATTTCTTCAATTTTCCATAGTACGCCCCAACAAACATGTTCTCCTGACGAACATTACACAAATCTCTACGCAATTGATATACAAGTGGATCGTTAGATTCACAAAACCTCTCCCTTATTTCTTCCCACGGTTCATAAGTAGATTCAACATACATGAAAGTTTCAGCTACGTCGCTGGTCATAGAGTTGATGAGCCAACATCTCACCGTGTAATCGGCTCTCTCCCACTTAACATAGTCTTCGCTATCAACAGCAGGTTTCACGCAACTTCCAGTGATGAAACCTAATATCGCCTTAGCTCCTAAGACCATTTTCACGCCCCGACCCCAACTTGTGAAATTGGATCCATTGAAAAGCGTCGTGACTAGCTGCATCCCCGGATGGTCGGAGTTTGACAAGAACAGAGGATTGTAATGAACGGAATTCATACCTTGATTCAAATCCCCAAACTTGATTCCGCCATTGAAGGCACCAGATAAACCTCTACAAGCAGTTCCCGGTGCAGGAGGAGTAACACTCACAAACGTTCCCCGTCCTGTTCCATTGAGAACATCCGCAAAGCTTTGCCCCTACTGAGGCGTCGATCCTCGTCCGGCCATCTCAAGATTAACCAAAAAGTGCGAACACAATCGCAATCGAAAAACCAGGAACCACGATTAACCAGATCTAATTTCAATCAAAACAGAAAACACACACACGATCAAGGATCTTAGTGCTCTGATACCATTTGAAGAAGCTCAATTTGAGCTAGAATCCATATCGAATTCCATTTCCAGAAGCTCGGAAGAGCACACAATAGTTTGTTACATGTTGTTGGTCTAACCTTCAAAATGACGCCAAGATCTCCTTTTACACAAGGTGAGCTCGGAGATCTAACTAGGTGAAAAGACCCTTTTACCCTTGCTAATCCCACACTATTTACAATGTGCACAATGCGCATTATGTACATGATGATGTACACTCCCATATCTATCTAGACCATTTGATACGTTTGGGATACCCGATCCTTCGCCTGTGGGCTCAAGATCAACTACATAAGAGTTACTAAATATGGAAATAACTAAAAATAATAATAATTAAATAATTAAATAATATCTTTTCCTTAATCCATGGTGGTGCCTTCTTCTTTCTCTTGAGGAAGACATTCTTTGCCATCAATGGCACTCGAATTGTTCTTGAGAGCTCGCCTGGATCAAGATCATTGTTTGACCCACAAAAGACCATCTTGATCCGTATCACCATTCATTTCATCTCCATCAACGGTCAGGATTTGTGCACAAGGTACACCCTAAGGGATGTGGACCCTTCGAGCTAGCTATCTATCTATATATATATATATATATATATATATATATATATATATATATATATATATATATATATATATATATATATATATATATATATATATATATATATATATATATATATATATATATAAAAGCAAGACGAGATGAAGAAAGCGTTGGTTAACACATATATAATGACATATAAAACCTACCTTAACTAGCGGATAAATTAAAAACATCCCTACATACCTTTTGGTTTTAACTGTTGCAAACCCCATGCAAACAACGCGGGGCTATCCCGTCAATCGAATCAGCCAATTGATTGCTAAATCCGGAGCTCAAAATATAGACACGATCATCAATATTGTCCATACACATCACAAATCTTGATAACTAAAGACAAAACAATTGGCTTTGCGAAAGTTAGATTTGTCGACGAGGTGTAGACCCACTGAAGAAACATACACCAAACCAATCTTGTAAGGAGGGAGCAACAGCATGTGCAATTTATATAAGGGTTATGGCCACAACAGTGTTATCCTCTAATCCCTATGTCTCATCTATATGTCCATCACTAGTACGTAAAACAAGACATGACCGGTGTACCGAGCCTTTGCATATATTATATTGCTTTGCTCCCAATCAAACCGAAAAAACTAATTCCTAATCCCCCATAAACATGTATCCTAATTAAGATATATATGCAATTGAATGTTGTTATCGTTGATCCAGCCAGCGGTCCATATGGCTACACGTCTAGAGAATAGGATTCGAATAAGACTAAAATCGTCACCAATTCAATTCATCCGAGCTAGACAACCACCACCCCTATAGGCAGCAGCTTCACATGGGAGTGCAAATTCAACAACAAATGATGATCAGGCCTCTTTAAAAGGGACTAATATTTTATATATATATATATATATAGGGTCGCGCTCCGGTGAAAACCAAAATTGCGGTAGAAATCCGTGAGGACCGGCTTTTTAGCTCGGTTCACTTGCTTTATAGCCCGGTTATGAATAGAACTGACCTATAAAGTCACAAATTTTAGCCCGGTTCTAAATAAAATCGAGCTATAAAGTCACTATATAATTTTAAAACATTAGCTTTTTAGCACGATTTTTCGGTTTGACCGAACTATAAAGTCATGTGTTATTTTAAAATTGGAGTTTTTAGCACGGATTTTAGGTTGAACCGAGTTGTAAAGTCACCGTGTGATTGAGGTTTTTAGCACGGGTTTCAAAAAAACCGAGATATAAAGTAGTCCTCACGGGTTTTTACCACAATTTGAGGTTTTCATCGGAGTCAATCCCTATATATATATATATATATATATATATATATATATATATATATATATATATGAAAAGATGTACAACTGCTGCAAAATAAATAATAAATGCGAATTAAATTAATTGTACCTGTACAAAAATGAGAAACAAATATGGTGTACTTGTTTAGGTTCAAGCATATATATGTGCAATTAAAGACAACATATATTTTGTCTCCTGCATTCAAGTTTAGGCGAAGAAATTAAAACCATGGCACTGGAAATTTACCGGGCGAAATTTGAAACAAAACAAGTAAATTTCCTTGTGTGTGTGTCTGTGTTTTATTTATTTTTTATTCAATCCTCCAAGATATTGTATATGATATGAGACATCAATTCTTTATGAAGGTACCTACAGTTACTATAGTATAGTAGACAACACTGTCTTAAAGACCTGCAAGTTCTCAATAGATTTAGACCCAAATAGTTTCTCACTGAAAGGAGCGTATAAACGGCTGAACTACTGACACAACTAACAGAGAACATATTATGATTGTGAAGGAAAAACTATTAACTACGTACTTTGCTTATTCAATGTAAAATTTTGAAAGGGGAGACAATGTCAATGTCAAATAGTAAGAATGCAGCCAATTACAAGGTCAGGTGGTTCCCGCTTTAATGATAGCAATCACAATGTATCCGCTTAGACCAGGGTTTAAGGGGCTAGGAGCATACTTGATGTTTTGGTATCCAATCCAAAAATCGATCATGTTACGTTGAATAAGTTAGAAGGATCAAGGAATGGTGAAGAATTTAAATTTGTTGGATCCAAGAATTCTTGGATTGACAGAGAGAAGAGCTCTTCGTTTTCATCTAAAATAATCCAGCATATACATATGAGAACTTGTATATATAATGTACAAAATAAGGACCCTGCGCACGTATAATTGAGACATCCTCTTACGTGCCCGATCAATCCATCGATCACACCGAAGGATCAATTAACACTTTATTGATACGACACAATCATACATATATATGGAGGAGGTTCCTCGCATTCATCCGGTAACATAAACCTCCATGTCGGTGGGAGTCCACCGACCTTAGACCATGTGCATCAGAGAGTCACACGACTCTTAAATCATTTCAGCCACATCAACAACTATTTCAGCCACGTCAGCTTTCCACTAACTTTTCAGCTTTTTACAATTTTCATTCACAACAGAGAGTCGCGCGACTCTTATTTCACTTTACACTTTTTATTTATTTATTAAGTTAAATGTTGATTTATTTGACTTAAATTTTTTTGTTAATGATATTATTAATATTAATATTAATACGTATCATTAAAATAAAAAGTCACAATTAAATTTAGAAATATTTTATTAACTTGATACACTGAAAAACACCCAAAAAAAAATTACACAACTTAAACTTGCAAAACAACATATGGTAAACTTGTAGTGGGTATTGATATTTAATGTTCAAATTTATGTATTTTTATGGTGTAAGTTTATGTTGATTTAAGTTAATGTTGTTTATGTGAGTATAAATTTTTAACATATGGTAAACTTAGCAAATTTTTTTTTCCCCAAATATATGCAAAATGGGTGTCATTGGATAGATAAAAATAAATCCTATTAAAAAATAATTTTATTTCTTTTTACAAAAATACATTAACGAGTGAAATGGGGGATTTAATAAAATTAACCCCCCCCCCCCCCCCCATTTTATTCCCTGCAAAAAAAAAAAGTTGAAAAAGCCAAATTGGATCTGCATCCAATACAGGCGTTGATGGCACGACGCTAATTTTCATCTCCCCTCCACGTCGGACATTTTGCAGGCGTGGCATGGCAATTGGTCTTAATAACCTACCACACACATACATGATAATTCTATTGTGAAGGGCACCAATTTCTAGAATTGATCTACCTTCGTTCTCTTCATTGGGCCCTTTTCCCACCCTTTTTGGATTTCAAATGATCCAATTAGAAAGCCCAACACTTGCCTATATAAATCAAATAAATTGTGATGGAAAAACAATTGATTAATGCAGGTTGACATGGCAACGGGTGATGGGTCGTTCCAAATGTAGCGTGTTTTTGACCCATGGTTCCATACTTCCATGGGTTACGGGGTTGGCGGGTTAAGGTCTGGGCTGGCATAAAAGAAACCCATTAGGTTTGATCTACCAAATCCAACCCTTTTTTCTCAAATATATATATATATATATATATATATATATATATATATATATATATATATATATATATATATATATATATATATATATATATATATATATATATATATATATATAGGTAAAGGTTCAAGTGAAAAAGTGAAAATGGGGCTTAAGGTGAAAATTTTATTAAAGTGAAAATGGGCTTTTTTTATAACATGGGCTGCTTGTTACGTTAAGAAGCTATCCGTTTAGCTTAGTTACTCAACGTCAGCTAGTTCATTAACTCTGCTTCTCCTCTCTCTCTTTCCGCGCTTTTCACTTTTCCTTCTCTCGAGAGATTTTCGTTCCGAATCTCGCGTTTTGAGCTCTGTTCTCCATGGATTTTCAACTTCGAAAGGTTAGGGTTTCGAACTAATCTTCGTTATTGTTTCTTACATTACTTCCATTTTGGTCCTATTTGTTGTGTTCGTCCTCTATCGTGAGGTGTATTCTAGGGTTAATGTGTGTTAGGTTGCGATTCTGTTTCTATTACGAGATTTTTAGGTTATTTGTTGAATCTGGAGCACAGATGTTCTCTATTTATGTTAAGCATCGATTATTGTTTGTAAGATGTATGTATTTTTGGTCTTCTTTTATTCTTCGTTTTTTCTTAGGGTTTGCATGTGTTTTGGAGATTTTTTCTTACTGTCGTTTGTTGATTTTTGAGTTTCTTCTTTCTTCTGTTGTTTATTGAGTACATGTTCTGTAATTTTGTACTTTAATGTATTTTGTGCTGTAGTGGTTTGTTGTGTTTCGGTTTTATTTATATTTAATGCACTTTATTTGTTGTCTTTTGTGTTTGATGTTATAATATTTGGCTTGCTTTTGTTATTTGTCAAGGTAAACGTCCACGTACGAGGTCCCAGTCCAATGCAAGTATTGTTCCAACTACAACTCGGAAACGATTGAAAAAATCTGGTTCAAAGCTTCATGTTGTTGATTTAGCAAATGATTATGTAGATCTATTTGATTCCCAAGTTGAAGATTCACTTGACTCTGAAGACACACATCCTCTTATTCGACGTTCTCGGAAGGATTCTGCTTCTCCCATTGTTGCTGGTGATGTTCTGTCGCCCCATGGTGCTGTTAATGAATCTGCTTCTCAAGGGCGTACTCCTATTGGGGCATCACCAGAGGTTTTATCCAGAAGGTCTTGCACACCAAATCTTTTGTGTGTTGGAGACACTAATGTTGGTGGAGTAACTCAAGATGGTAATGTTGATGAAGTTCAATCTGAGGATGTGGATCCTGATGATGCAGGCAATGGGAAGGATACTGATGCTCAGGTTGAGGAAGAAATGGTTGGGCTGGAAGGTGTTCGTCTTGAAGAGCCAGAGGTGGGGGATCAGAATACTGATGTGGTAACTCAAGAAGCTGATCATGGTGGTAGGGATTTGTTTGTCAAGAAGCCAAGGAAGACTAGAGCGAAACAGTTCCCCACATTTAAGTCAAGATCCAACATCCGTATGTTTGTATCTGCTCTTAGTAAATTGAATAATAAGCAAAAAGAATGCATTAGGGGCATTGGATTTGGGTTTTTATTTGATCTGAATATAGAGTACATGCCCCTGTCTTTGGGATTCTGGCTTGTTGACAATTTCCACCCAAACAAGTGCTGTTTGCTTATGAATGATGGTGGGAAAGTTGAAATAAGTGATATTGATGTACACATTATGTTAGGATTGCCGTTGGGAAAGAAAATGGTGCCTAAGAAGACTTGCAAAGAGAATTTTGATGATGTGAAGGATTGGAGGACATCTCTTGGGACTGTTGATCATATAACCCCTTTGGTTGTTATTGACAAGTTAGTAGGTGATGTTGAGTGTGGGGATAAATTTGTGACCAATTTCCTTGTGGTATTTCACTCTTTGCTTGTTGACAGTCCTGGGAATGGGCTTGCTAATCAGAACTTGGTTAGATCAGTAAGTGAGTTGGGTGATTTCAAAGATGTGAACTGGTGTGCCTTTTTATTAGAAAGTTTGGTTGATACGAAGAAAGTGTGGGAGAAGAACAAAGATGGCCACTTCTGAGGACCTCTGCTATTCTTGATTGTGAGTGCAGTTTATGTGTTTTGTTTTTTAATTTTGTTTCATATTGTTTTAATTCTTTTCACATATGTGTTGATATTGTTTTCATTGTCTGCCTGTCTGTTTTTAGTTGCTTTATATCGATCGGGTCAAGTTATTTACAAGTGCTGCTTCTAGGAGGGCGTCCCGGTCTTTCCCTGTATTTGTGGGGTTGACCTCTGCTTTGCTGCGTCAACGTGAAACTGATGACAATCAAAGTGGTGGTTTTGGGCGTGGGTTGATTCAAGAACGTCAATCTCTCCCTTCTACCCAGGGCAATCCGGTGTATGGTGAAACTGTTCCTTCTCCAGCGATTAATCTAGTCAACGCTCAACCTTCCGTTGACGACCCTTCAATTGGAAAGGCTATATCACCCCTTGAGGTTTCTTACATTTTTTCATATTATTTCTATCTTGATTCATATTTTCAGACATTGCTATGTGTATTGCTGTTTGGTTTTTCGCCCCTGATTTTGCGTTTATATTCATGTTTTATTCAAATATAATATGCTTATTTGCAGCTAATCCTTTTTGTTTTGTTAATGTTTTATTGTAATCCCCTTTGTTTGTTTCTTTCATTCTGTCTTATATATATATATACATTTTGATGTTAATTTTCTTTTTTTTTTTCTATTTTTGTCCGCATTTAATTTGTGAGTGTTGTAGTAATTGTGTGTTGTGTGTTTTGTTTTTGTTTTTTTTTTGCGTGTGTTTGTATTTTTAGGCTTGGATACAGTCTTTTGTTCAAAAGACATCAGTTCTTGCGAATGCCATTTCTGATTTTGCTGAGTTTTCTACCTAAATCCCTCTTGAGATTCAAGCTGATTCTACAGTGAAGACACTTCTTAGTGAGGGTAATAAGATGTTAGGGTTTGTGTGTTCATCAGATCATCCTAATCCCAATCATGTTGATAAGTCGTATACTGATGATTCTCCAGCTTCCCAATTTTGGTCAAGTCCTGAGTTGATTGAGTGTCTTAATCAGATTGAGTTGGCTTATAAGAACAGAGTGAAAATGAAAACCAACTTTTTTGATGATTTAACTTCATTTGACATATTTGGGTCTGATCCTGCATTTAAGTCTGATGTTGACACACAAACTGGGTCTAAATTTGCCAAAAAGACTGATAAAGATGCATCAAAGTCTTCTGTCGCCACTCAAGCGATGCCAGATGTGGTTGTCAACATTGCTAAAGAATATGTGAATGATATTCCTATCCCCCATGATCATGTTGCTGCCCCTCCCCACCACCCTTCTGTTCCTGGCCCTTCAACCGGTGTCTCTGATGTAAGTGTCAATCCCACTGCGAAGCCGTTGGTGTATAAAAGGAAGATGAAGTCTCCTATTCCATTGCCACAACGTAAATCTTCTCGTGTTCGTAACTTAAGTTCAATAGCTGGGAAACAAGATGCTGGTAAGGAAGAAGATGTTGCTGGTAGAAGGTCTTCCAAACCTTCCGTAACCCTCCGGAGTCCTTATTTTTCAAGAGTTGTTGATATTACTGATGGTATCTCTGGCACTGAGCGTATTCTGTCTGCCTATTTATCTAAGAAGACAGCTTCTCCCATGTAAGTTTATGTTTTTGTTACTAATTATTTTAAGTTTTATTTTTTGCTTTATTATATTTATGTGTTTCATATTATGTCTAATATTTGTAGTGAGGTCCTGTTTAAATCCAAGTATGTACAAGTGCATAGGCATGAAATGAAAAGTCTTGAAGATGATTTCCCCGTCTCCTATGATGTTATTGTTGTATGGTGTGCCGTTCTCAACCACAAAGAACAATTCAGAAGTGATGTTTCTCCACTAAGGTTTTTTGTGCCAGTTCATTCGGCTGTAAGTATTCTTTTTGTTGGTGTCTTTTAGTTCTTTGTCCATCTTACTCTTTCTTGTTTTGTGTTTTTTTTCCTTAATAATTTTTATTATTAATTTTATTTATGTTTGTTGCTCTTTTATGTAGGATTATCCCTCTAATACATCTCTTGATAGTTCTGTTAACCAGTATCAAAAGTTTTCTATTCGGCTTGAGTCTTCATTGGCAATGGCTCCTCATATTGCGTTAAATGATGTTGATATGGTACCTTTATTGTTTTTTTTCTATTTTATTTAATTTTTTTGTTGTTTTATATATATATATATTTATATAAATTACCTTCTTCTATCCTTTTTTTAATTTTTCTTAGTTTTTTTAAATGTATGTTATTTTGTGCATTTTTGCAGTTTGTGTTTGCTGTTGAGCGTGAAGAAGAGTTTTTCATGGTAGTCTTCAATGTTAAGGCCAAACTTATCCAAACTCTAGATGTTTGTCCTCCTGTCTCTCCTCCTACTGGCTCAATTTTATCAACAGGAGAATGTTTGGTGAGTTTTGTTATTTTTTATGTCATATATTTGAAATTAATATATATTCCTAATTTATTCAACTTTGCCCTTTTTCTGATTATATAATTATTTTTATGTTTATAGGAAGATTTGCTTGGTGACTATTTGAGGAACAAAGCATTAAAGGCTAAGTCAGACTCAATTACAAAATCAACGTCCTCAAATGTTGCTCTTCCATGGGCTGGTGATGATAAGACGATCCATTCAGGTGTTTGTCTTTTGAGGCACATGGAAACTTTTATTGGAGTTGAGAAGGGATTCAAACCTGGATTTGATAAAGGGAGTGAGAAGAACATATCCAAGCTGCGACATAAATATTTGGCTGATATTATATGCTCAGATCTAAATGAGGTGCGCACTCAAGTTATTGAAGCAGCCAAGTCTCATGCAAAACTGACATTAAAAGGAGTCCAGGGTCAGAAGCTGCAGTTTAATTGATATTCACTAACTACTGTTAACATTTAGCCCCATCACTAAGTATATATCTGGTATATTGTAGCCTGCGTTGGTTGTTGTGGACAGTTTAAACAATGTGTTGGACAGTTGTTGTAGAGTATACCCATTTTGGGCTTTACTTGTTATGGGGGTATAACTCTATTCCTATCCTATGGTGCTACTCTGGTACATTTTGTGAATTGTATGGGATTTAACAACTTAGGTTTTTGGAAGATCTTCTGTTGTGGAATTATATTCCTATTTAGTTATGCTGTTGCTTCTTTATGTTTAAGTATGTTTGTATTTGCTTTGTTTTTGTTTCTGTGTTTTTGTCCTGGGTTTCAAATTTATAAATTCACTTATTGAACTTAAATCTGGCAGGGGTTGTGTTCTTTAAATTGGTAAATAAAGAGTGGCCATTCCAGGGTTCGAATTGGGCACTTAACAGGTGTGGTGTTCCATAAGTCTCATATTGTGCAACAATAAATTCACGTTGTGCAAATATAAATATATGCTGTGCATATGTATCAGTATATATAAATAAGAGTTGTTGTCTTGTAAATTAATGTTGTGCAAATATAATTGGGTTTTGTGCTAATACACAATCATGTTGTGCATGTGAACTAATATAGTTTAAAAATATTTTATTTCCTCCTCCCTATTTTGTTATTCATTTCTACTTAATGTTTGTTTTATCTATAAATCGTTTTTTTATAGATAAACCTCATTTAATTCATTTTTCAGTTGTGATGGTCATATCCTCCCATTTGTTCAAAGTAACTGTTTGTTGTTCATATTTAAAATTGTATTGTGCACATTTATAATTATGTTGTGCTGTACACAGAGATCCCTGAATATGTAATATTTCGATGTTCAGTTATAAATGAATGCTGTTCATCTTTAACTATCTTATGTTCATATATAATTGAAAGTTGTTTTCATATGGTTTGGAGTTTCTGGGGTTCATATTTTTCTCCAAGTTGTTGTTATATTTTTCATTTATATTTTTTTACTAAATATTTATCTTTTTCAAGTGCATTCTTTTGAGTTTTTGTTGTTCAAATATAATTTGATTTTGTGCTAACAAAAAATCATATTGTGCATGTTAATAATATAGTTTTAAGTTTTTTTTATGTTTCCTCCACTTTTATTTATTTGCTTATTATTAATGTTTTTTATATGTTTAAAAGTGGTTTTTGGAGTTGTATTGTGTTTTTAAATCTTGGAAAATGAATTAAGATAACTGTGTTTTGTTCACATTGAATAGTGTTTTGTGCACATATATTAGTATGTTGTGCTGTTTCCCATGGATTCATGAAAATGTAGGATTCAGATGTTCAATTATAAATGAATGTTGTTCAACTTTAATCGTCTCATGTTCAACTATAAATGAAAGTTTTTTTTATAATATTTGAAGTTTCTTGTGTTCATACATATCTCCAACTTGCGTTTTCTCTCCTATTTTACTGCTGTTCACCCATACTTTACGTTATTTTTTAATGCATACTTTTACAACAGTAATTGCATATTTAAAATGCGTAATAAATAAAATAATACGATGAAATATTTTATATTAATATTAATACGATAAACTTAAATGTGGCAATACTATAGAAGAACAACTTGTTCCCTACCACATAAAATACATATTTTTGAAATAGAAAATATATTTGAAGGTGCAATTTTTTTTTTGTTGCCCTTCTACTTAATCTAGATGCCAAGATATTCATTAATCTTGGCCCTCCTAAGATCTTCTGATTCAATGACTCCTTCAACATGTGCAGTTATGAACCCTTCAACCATCTCCAATGTATCTTGCAGCCTCTCTTGTTCCTCAACCAACTGCATACATTATTTTCAAGTTAACATTTATATTGGAAATATCAAAATATTATTTAAAAAAGAATTGAGATCTTACCTTGGCCTCCAGATCATTGTTATGCGTCCGTCGTGCTTCACCTATATGGTATTCTTTTCCATTCATTTGCTGCCTGACTGCATCGTAGTAGGTCTGATGAAATTCAGCAAATGCCATGTAATCTGCCCTTTCCCTCGTGGTGAACGTCTCCGCTGCTTCTTCCAGGATTTTCATGTGGTATCCTGGGTATTGGATTTCATCTAGTGCGTCCATCTCCCTGTAGTAATTTTCTGTGAACTCTACTGGCCTGATTCCTGCCATTTCCGATTGACTGACTTTGGTGGTTTTTGAAATGGAAAGAGGGAGAGAGCACTGGATATCAGTTTTTGCTGTTTAAATTGTGCCTTTCTAATGGAGGGGTGTCTCTGTATATATAGGCAAATATTTTTCAGTTTTCGGCCATTTTAACTTCTTCCTTTAAGAAGTTTTAACTTTCTATTAACTGCTTTTTTTTCTTAAAAGCCGAGAGGCCCAATGCATGTTTATCTTTTTCTTTCCCCTATTATAGGTCCTAAAAACTGTGTGTTCCCAATGTAATTGTGATTTAATATGTCTAACTTTTTCTGGTTCACAGTTAAAAAGTGCTATTCTAATAACCAAAATTGCATTTATATCCTTGTGTTGTTCACATTTAATAGAGTTTTTTTCGTGGTAAAGAGACCGTTATATTTTGTCCGTTTTTCTAACTGCTTTTTGCCTGAAAAAACCTGTTATCACCTATGCATGTCTTTCTGTTTTTTTTTTCTTTTTTGGTGAAAACTATATTTTCCTACTATTGCAATGCTTGTTGATATTTCCTACTAAATAGTAAATGTGTAAACACATATCATTGTTGTTCACTTATAATACTTAAAAGTCAAAATAATGGTAAATCATCATAAAATAGTCCTTCCTTCACCAACAGTCGAAGACTGTTGGTGAAAACTGTTAATAGGTAAAAGTGCAACTATAAATCCCGGATGTTCATACATAACAGGTAAAAGTGCAACTATAAATCCCTGATGTTCATAGATAACAGGTAAAACTGCAAACAACGTAAAATCAAAACAAAAAATTGCTTCCTTGCTCAACAGTAGAGTGTGTTGCTTGGTGGTCTCATTTTTTCTTTTCTGGGCAAGTTCTGCTGTTGTGAGGAGCATATTGATTGCAGACAGAGCATAATCTTTTCCCCCTTTTTTGTGTTTCCATTGATATCTCCTTTCCACTTTTCAATCGCTTCCCACTCCCCTTTGTTTTTGCCTGTGTTGGATCATGAATTATAACATTTTCAGATCTGTGAACCCCAGTAAACTCATCGAATATACTTGTCTTTGAGTTGGATGACGATTCTGAATTTGTTGCTGATATCAGGAGCTCCTGTTTTGCCTTTCTCAAGGTGTCTGTGAAATGCTTTATCTGCTATGTATTGCCCTTACTGATGTCTACACATGAATGGAATTCTGCTAGCATATTTGTGAGCATCAGTTTTTGTTCCTCCTTCTCCCTTGACTGTCTGACAACACCATTATCCAGCGTAAAGACATTGCTTAGTGTTGCAGCCTTTGTCCACCGAGTCAGTATCAATGTGTCTGGCAACTTCTCCACTTGTAAATCTTTCAAAACTGCTAATATGTGCCTGCATGGGTAGCCATTTCTGATGAATAAGTTGCAAGAACAGGAGGAGTGATGATTAGCAATCTGGTGCTCAACAGTGTACATCTTTCTATTTTGCTGCTTCAGAGTATACACTTCTATGTCTTCAATCTCGGTCACATTGGTGACTCTGCAGTTATACAATGCAACACTCAACTCTTCCTGAAACTTTTTCCATATCCCCAGTGTATACAATGTTGATGCATGCTTCTCCAATGGAAGGGGCGAGATCAGTTTTGGTTTCAGGATTGCACAATCATAATTATTTTTCCCTTGCCTATGCCTTTGTGTTTCAATTGCACTGTCATAGTATAAGACAAATTCTATTAAATTTGTTGAACAGTTTGAAAACTTACGGAAGAAGTGGTTCATGCTCTCTGAAATGGATGTTGTTCTCACTAATCCGCCAAGTTGGACATTTCTATAGTACGCGGGTATCCACTTTTCTCTGATAAGAAACATATCAGATAACCATGAGTGGTTTGCCATTCCAAAATCGTCCATCAACTTTCTCCATTCTGATTCAAACTCTTCAGGTGTTATCTCCATGTTCCACACAATGGTCCTGAGCCTGGTTGTGAACGTGGAGTAGCCAGTCATTGTGTTGTCAATTTTCTGAGACAGCTTCTCCATGATGTGCCACATGCATAACCTGTGTCTTGTCTCAGGAAAGACCTTCTCTACAGCTATCTTCATTGCTGGGTCTTGGTCTGTTGAGAAGATGGTTGGGCAGTGACCCATTGCCTTCTTGAAATGTTCAACCAACCAAACATAAGAATCCACAATCTCATTTCTCAAAAGTCCTGCCCCAAACAACACACAACCTTTGTGGTGGTCATATCCTGTGAATGGACTGAAAACCATCTTGTACCTTCCAGACAACAAACATACGTGTTTCAGTGTAATTACAGTACTTATATATCTTAATGTACTTTAAAAAATGCATTATGATAAAAAAAAATAATACAACAATCAGTGATTTGTGTTTTGTGTTTACCTGTTCGTATTGTAGGTTGAGTCAAATGATACAATATCTCCAAACAATGAGTAGTTCTTCCTAGAAACAGCGTCAGTCCAGAACAATCTATTGAGCTTGTCCTCTTCATCCAAATCATATGCAAAGTAAAATGCACTGCATGTTTCTTGTTTGTTGAAGAACCGATCAATAACCACTTGAGCATCAGACCCTTCAAAATAAGCCAGAAGATCTCTTCTTTGATTTTTAAAATCAATTGCCAAATGCCCAACATTGTTGTACCCTCCAACCATTTATTGAAACAATCTGTAAGATCTTGCTGTCCCAACTCCTTGTTTTGCACAATCAAGGACAAACTTTCTATGATGCGTACGCATCTGTCTATTTCTCTTCATGTACATTTTTCCCAATTCATCCACTAAACTATGTGTGTGTTTTTCCTCAAGTTTTGTCACAACAACCCCTGACCCTGAAAATGCTTGATTATAATCCTAGCTGTACACCCAACTCTGCCAGACAACCGATTTCTCATATTTTTTGTGTTCTTGTAATTCTTGTATCCTGCCTTATTACAATACAAGTACTTCAGTTTAATTAACCCTGGCTCCTTAACTATCGCTCCATGTCTTACATCAAAACCAGCCCTATATGCATAATCCAAATAAGCTTTGATTGCTTCCTCCATTGTCTCATACACTTTTTTTTTTTTCTGATGGCCTCAATTCCTCACTGCATATTGGTATCCAGTACATTGTACTGTTTGGTGAGACAAACATTCTACAAGGCAGGTGCTCTTCTTGTTGTGTTGGCTCAATGTCATTTCCAGGAGGTAAAATAGCAAGAGGTAATGCAGTAGCAACACCTTCAGTAGTAGATGCATCTGAACTTTGTCTATTTTCATTGTTTGTTTCCATATCAGACTCCATTTATAATGTGCAATCTGTGTTGTAAAAAATGTATTTATCAATTAATATGTGCTCTTAAAATCACTGTCATTGTTTACCACACCTTAAAATAAAAAAAACTAGAGTGTTTATATTGTGCATAGTGAATATCAAATGCATTTAATCTGCTAAAACAAGCACTGATGCAGTTAATGTACTATGAACATGCTTTTATTGAACAATAAAAAGAATCAGTACATATGCGTTTATTAATTATTTTGGTAGGTTTTGAGTTTTGAAAACCCTAGGTTGTTCTTCAATTCTAATTTTCAAAAATTGATCTTTAATTATGAATGTTTCTGTTCGAAATCCTAATTTACGTTGTAATTTAATAATGAAATGCAATGTTTATTCACCAATTCCAGAAATTAACCATAGTTATCGAGTTTGTGATGAAGAAATTGGTTTGCGTACCTATTTGCCCCTTTTCAATCGATTTTTTTGTATCCTGCGATTGGATGTTCCCTCTCTGCTCGCTTTTGTGCCTTTGAATTTGAATGATGTCTTGTTTCTGGAGATTATCTACTGTTTGCGCCCTATTTTGTTTGGAAAATCCTCCATTCCGCCATCGCCGAGCGAGATCTTTGAGGAATTTCTCTCTGTCGGCGAGGAAAGAACAGGGCGAAGGCGACCGGTCCGCGTCTGTTTTTTTTTCTCTTTTTCCCGATCCACACCGGTTCAGTGATTTATTTGTTAAAAAAACCGGAGCGCGTGTGGTTTGGCTTCCATTTTCACTTTAAGCTCAATTTTCATCTTAAGCCCTATTTTCACTTTAACCTCACCCTATATATATATATATATATATATATATATATATATATATATATATATATATATATATATATATTCAAATTTCCTTAGGTCTTAACAAAGAGGTACTCCATCCATACGGTAAAATGTTTGCACTCTTTTAGGATAATAAAAACTATATAAAATATAAATTTTTTAAATAATTTCGTAATTACTATTAATAAGTACAAATTTATTATAAAAAAAAAATAAAAATATTATATATAATTTTTGTCATCCTAAAAAGGTGTATAAATAGTATGTAATCTATATGTTTTTACCAATGAAGGGATCAATATAAAACACATTACTCCCCAAGTCATGTATAAATATTTATTTTGTTCAGTACTAGCACTTTATACGTTGTTTTAATTCTATTAATTCATTTGAAATTAAAACTAAAAGATGTATAAAAAAAGTTTATAATGAAGTCTTATATCCTAACTACCACTATATATAGACATCAATTGATATCTCCCTCCAAATCAGTATATCAAATGAGTCAAAAGGGAAACATTTTGATAACAAGATATTAAGTGCTATTGATATTATGTATTCGTTAATTGTTATATCAAAATAAAGATGATAATCAAATGAGAAGAAATCAAGTTATATGTATATTCTTTCATTTTTTTTAATTGATATAAAGTTTGTATTAATATCCGTTTTACTAAATAATTATTTATTGATAAATTGGGTAAAGAGAAAAGAAATAGAATATATGGACGGATAGAAATTGCATTTAGTCATGTATTAATTGATTTGGGGTTTTTTTTTGTTATTGTCCATAATTTGGGCAAAAATTAAGCCCTATGACAAAAGAGAGGATAAATTAGGAGAGTGTCCAAAATTTCCAATTTTGCCCCTGCCTCCTTATTCCCGTTTCTTTCTTCATTTTCACGCAAGGAGAAATACACAGCACGGGCAGAGGCGAGGGCGATTTCGATCTGGATTTCAATCTCGAGCACAGCTGTTGATTTCAGCCCTAATTATTGACGATTCCGAGCTCTTCAATCAGATTTGAAGAGAAATCTGCTCGAAAACACCACTGTCAGCCAAAAAGCGAGTTTCAACAAGTAATTTTCTTATAATATGTAATCTGGTGTAATACGAATGCTTTGATTATAGTACTGTAATTGGGAGCACAATTGTTGTCTATGTTGCGGATTTGGATAACAATTTGGAGAACAATTGATTACATTAACAGAAACTTAACAACTATCATCATTTTTTACATCAGATGGCGATTTTGATCTACGTTGCTGGTATTGTGATTATAGAACTGTAATCTAGATTGTATTGTTGATGTAGTTGCTGATCTAAGATGTTGGTTTCGTGATATAAGGAGTTGATGATTTCGTGACTATCCTGCTGTAACCAAAATTACAATGTAACCTACATGTTGATATCTGAGTTTGAGTGCATCTGTGTACCTGTAATCACTGTATTTCTGAAATTTAATACGTGTCACCAATGATCGGGTAAAATGGAGGCCAATATGTTAACAGTAAAATTTGGAGGAGAATGGAAGTTGGAAGATGGTGATTTAGTTTTTGCTAGGGATGTGTCATCAAATGTAATTGTCATCAGGCAGACTGTAACTCTGTATGAGATGAAGTGTGAGATACTGAACATATTCACAACAAGTGACAATTTGTCCCCTACTCTTTATTTCAGTCACTTGCATCCATTCAAGAAAACTACTGAGCCGTTTTCGATTGAGAATGATACTGATTTGAGAAGTTTTTTTGCAAATTAATGAATTGAAGGAAGTGAATTGGACATTGCCTTTATATGTTATAGCTGTGAAGGAAATCACTGAAGAACAGGTTACATAATCTATACATGATGAAAATCAATTGGCATTACAGGCTTACAACTCTGCCAAGGGTGCAAATGTAATGGAAGAGGACTTTGATGTGCAGGATGAAGATGTAGAATGCATAAATGATGGTTGTGATATGGATGGTAATGGAGATGACACATGGATTGAAAATTGCATCAGTGGCAGTACAATGTCCACAAAATATACAGCACCACCTATAAGTGAAAGAAAGGGAGAAATTTTTATATTTTTGGGACAACTGTTCCGAACAAAGGAAGATCTCAAACATACTATTGAACTGTTGGCTGCACAAGAGGTGTTTGCTTACAAAGTGAAGAAGTCAACACCATGTTATTACAGAACAGTTTGTGTTGATGGGAGCTGCACTTGGAAAATTCATGGCGCCATTGTGGGTGGTTCAACTGTATTTATAATTAAGAAATACTTTAAGGAGCTAACACCCTCTAAATTGCAGAATCATAGCTCAAAGGATCAAACATAGGTGACATAGACTACAATCAATTCTTCATTACATATTATATATTTTTATTCACTGTAATCATGCTTCATTTCATATTTTATTCACTGTTTTACATAATAGATACAGTTTTGAAGATGAGAAACATGGTCCAACTCCAAGACAAATTAGAAACACCACGAGGAATGATTTCAAACAGAATATTAGCTACTGGAAATCTTGGATGGCTCGTGATTTAGCAATGGAGATGACAATGGGGACAGCAGAAGAAAACTATGAATTAGTGCCATCATATTGTTGGGTCCTGGAGCAAGCAAATCCTGGAACTGTCACCTTCATTGAAGTTGATAGCAACTCAAAGTTCAAGTACCTGTTCAGAAAAGTAAAATCCGCGATCCATCAAATTTTGGAAGCTCAATTCAATTATTCTTTAACTAGTCTGACTAAGCACCTGACCTTAGCAATTCATGCTACGATTGGTTCTTGGGGGTCTCTAGAAAGTCCGTTTTATGAAATTTCTGAGAAATCAAAAAGGGTACAGATGCTTTATTTATCATCAAGTAGAGATGAATACTATATGGTAGCGGCAGGAAATTCTTTGGCCTTGAATCGAGGTATTCAGGAAGAGGGGGTTGTTCCAGCTCGATACCGACAAGAATTCCTGACTACTGCATGGGAAGAGGTTCATTTTCGAAGTATTTTTCCCTTCCAATATTTTTCTGTTGGAGCTTCCCTCATTCCTTTTATCGAGCATAATGATGCGAATCGTGCTTTAATGAGTTCGAATATGCAACACCAATTCCTACAGTGATGAATATAAGCGCAATTGAAATTCCCGGGGAGTTATACATTTGTATATTGATAAGACCATTCACTATTTCTTGAAGCTCGATCTCTCCCTCGGATGAACCATATAGCCAAGAGAAACCATGAACCAGAATAGAGGAGCTTGGCCCACTGACGAGAGGGTTTCTCGACCAAATAAATTTATAGTCAAGACCCCCGCTATAGTATAGGGGAGTCAGGTTCGTCCTCAGGAGAGAAGTCAGCGTTTCTAGGTTTAGTGTGTTTTGGGGTTCAGGGATAGCGGGAAAAGGTGGGGAGGTTGTTGTCGATGTCGACTAAGAGTTGGTCGATGTCAAGGGAATGATAGAAGAAGAGGTGGTCGGTGTCGGGTAACTTTGCAGGATAAAAATAATGAAATAAAATAAATAAAGATGCAAACTTCCAAGGTTAGGGATCACCACAACAATAAACATATGCGCAGATCATAAATCACATAAAGATGCATGCTTTATATCAAATAACTTTCGTTATTAACAAATAGGAATATAGAGGCTTTCGCATAAACCCTAAGTGTTACTACCTTTTCTTAATTAGGATCAACCAACTTTCGCAAGCAAAGCCTAATTACTATCCAAATTTATAATTAATTCACTTTCGCTTCATAATTGCAAATAAGAAATTGTCCTCGACTGTCGCAAAGGATTAAGCACATAGGTAGATGATTATAAAGACATATAAATTCATGGATTTATAAATCAAACACACATATCTATGTTGGGATCACCCCAACCCTAGAAGAAGGAGAATTAGAAAGCAAACATGATAAAAGAAATTAACTTTAACATAAAATAAACTAAAACTTACAAAACCTTCCAAACGTTCCTCCTCTCTCTCCTCTCTCGCCTCCTCTCTCTCTCTCTCTCTCTCTCTCTCTCTCTCTCTCTCTCTCTCTCTCTCTATCTCTCTCTCTCTCTCCTCCCTCTCCTTGCGCCCGAAGACGGCTTTGCTTGAATGAATGAAAATCAGCCCCCTAGGACTTTATTTATAGCCTTCTAATCCTTACTATTCAAGGATAGAATATCTCTATCTATATCTAAAAAGCTTAAAAGATAAATAAATGCCATAAAGAATTTAAATCTAAAGAGGGAAATAATATCTAAATAGGTAAGTATTCTCATGTTGATAGATCTTGTCTCCATAGATAGAACTTGATAGATGTAAGATAGATCTCGGCCATCTCGATCTCCTTCGGCTCCAAGGACTCCCAACTCGACACGGATTGCTCAAAGCGCGTAACGCAGCTTCGGACGCGGCTCGTCGATCTTGACCAGAGCTACTCGAGATCGAGTAGGATTCGTCGTCTGGCTGGCTTGGTCGGGTGGCCCTGCTCGACATGGCTCGGATCTGGTGGTTCTGGCTCCTCGATCTCGACCAAGGGTACTCGAGATCGAGTAGAATGCGGTCGAGGATGACCCGGGCTGATGTTGTCGAGGACTCCTCCTCGGCATGGGCTCGGACTGGCGCAGGGTGGCTCCTCGATCTCGACAAGGCCTCTTCGAGATCGAGTAGGGTTGGCTCGGCGTCTTCGTCTTCGGATTCTCGACTTGGCACAACTCGTCGACTCCGGACATGACTTCTCGATCTCGACAAGGCCTCCTCGACATCGAGTAGGATTCCGGGAGTCGGGTTGTCTCTGACTCAGTGTCCTCAATCAGCTCTGCTCGACCAGGTCTGCTCGACAAAGTTGGTCGATATCGAGTAAGGTGTACTCGATATCGAGTACACTTGGCTTCAGCTTTCTGCTCTGTTCTTGAAACGCACTTTCCCGAGTCCTCGTTTGTCGGATTGACGCATATGACCATGTGTTGGAAAGCTCTTTCCGAGGGCTACAACTCTCATGAAGACATAAAAGTTTATTCAGAACGAAGAATGATGAAAAATGGCCTTTTCTCCAGCTGCACCATTCTTAGCTTCTCCATGAGTTTCCTTTAAGCTCCAAAGTGCGTCCGATTTCTGCGAAATATAACCAAAACATGTGTAGACCTCCATATATTGCAAATAAGTGTAAACTACACAGATTCTGTATTATTCTAACCCAAATGCATGCAATGTATGCAGAAATCGATATAAAAGTAAGTGTAAAATATGGCGAATTAGGCTCACATCAAACACCCCATACTTAAGCTTGCTTGTCCTCAAGCAATACTTTTAATTGTCATTCAAGGGAAGAATTCAAACTCTCAACATATCAAATTCATTCTTATATGACCCTGCAGTCAATTACCATCCTCGAAAAGGTACTAGTGTGACAGATCCATGCATGTGCAATAATACAAAAGCAACATCTACTCATAAAAGGAGGGTTATGCAAAACATTCATAAGTGACAAGGCATTAATAATCAAGAGGACTTTAATTTAAGCTCAAATAAGGAGTAGATTGGTAAAAGGCTAAAAGGTGGGCAATTTTTGGCAATGTGGTGCTTTTGATCCGGGGAAATGGAGTACTTTCCAAACTTTCATACCACATTCTTTCTCATTAGATTCATCACCTTTCATATTGCTTTTCTCAATAATAATGCTTTTACCTCTCTGACCTCAGCACTGCTTTCTCGCGAGTCGCAAACATGGGTGTCATGAATGGCCCCGGATACTTAGTGCTTTGGACTCCTCACAATGTGTGTCCCATCTCTCCAAACTATTATCTCAGAGAGCAGGGTCAATCTACCTTTATCTCCTGAGGTGATTGGATTTTATTTCACTCATTAAATTTTCCATATATTCAAACAATTTCCTACCAAACTCCAATAATGATAATAATCATAAAACACCATATGACATCTCCATTTTGTAACATCATTCTCAACATAATCCCCGGATAAGGTAAAGAATGGCAAATATTTAGATCATGTGGAGCAATATATGAAATGAGGCATTTTATGGCTTTTTGTGATGCATAAGCATAGGTAAGGCTTAGGATTATAACAATATGAGCATTATATGGAAATATAAAGTCCTCCATCCTCTTATCATGCAACATGTCAAAAGCAATTTCAAATTTTACCTCCTTTCATGGTTTTTAAGAAAAATATGTACTTCATTGTGACTTCCCTTTACTAGGCAATTTCAGGCTATATCTCTAATGAATTCAATTTTGCATCGTCGAGTTCAATATAAGCTTCCATGACATTTATCAAAAATTTCAAATGGGGGTCATTTTTTCAAACTTTTGGAAAACATGCATATAAGCATATAAATCAATAATGCATTCCAAAATAGCCATGTATTTAAATATGCACACATAATGTTAAATATGGCAAATATGCATAAAGTAAGCCCTTCCCCCACCCCATACTTAAATATTACAGTGTCCTCACTGTATAAAAACAAGGGTAAAGAAAGAAACTCACTAGACAGATGTGCAGGGCTTCATATTATCGCGTTAAAATGCCTGAACCGAGTCCGTTTTTAGCTTGCATCTATCCATGGACCTGAAAAGTGTAGAAGACATATACCCACAATAGAAAAACTAAAAGTTCCAAAAACAAAAACAAACAAAAGCAACAAAGTCTCAAAAGTCTAAAAATAAATGTCTATGTACAAGCTCTAGATTTTATAGTCGCTAGGCCGACATCTCCATTAAGCATTAGCCTGGCTCATCTTTGTCCGGAGGTATAGGTGGATCTGGTGGTTCCTCCGGCGGTGGAAAGCGTGGGATGTCATCCGGAGGCATCATGTGAAGAAGCTTAAACCTCCCCGAGTGAACGCTCCATGGCTTCACCCATTCATCTTCCTGGGCTCCAGTTGGCATGCATAAAGGAAGATATAAAGAAAATATACATACCTCATCATCATACCTCTTCCGATTCATAGGTTGACTTGGTTGCGCGTCTCCACCACAGCAAAACGGTGGAGTGGGAAGAGATATTTCCACCTCATCATGCGGAGCTTCATGCCACTTTGCTAGGACCCCATACTTGAATATGAACATCGGTTGCTCAAAATCATCGGGGTTAGCCTTCACCTTGTAAGGTAAAAGCGATCTTGGAATGCCCTGGTCAACAATGTCCAACTTCTTCTCTTCTAGTGCTATTTCGCCTTGGGATCCTTCATATGATTCATCAACAATAGGTAGCAAAGTAGGAATGAAATTCGAGGAAGGACATACCTGATTGTCGACATTGAGTGGGTCAATTGGCTCGTCGAGAGGAGGGCATGGTCCTTTAGACTGAACGGAAGCCTCGAGCCTTCGGAATTCGTCTTCTAGCCGAGCTATTTCCCCTAATCGTGACTCCTCCACTGCGATCCTATTTCTCCGTCTCAAATCTTTATACCATTCTTCCCATGCAGGATCCCTTCGACAAAGTCTTCCATCTTTGTACCTAAGCTTTGAAATCACAATCAAGAACACAAATTAGTGGCAAAAGCTTGGCATCCAGTTGGTACCGGTGAGGTAGGTGGTGGTAGGGTATGTGAAGGGTAAGAAAAAAGAATGGGCTTTTCTGAACCTTAAACACAATTAAACTAGGCGCGATTGATATCTCCCCGGCAACGGCGCCAATTTGACGAGAGGGTTTCTCGACCAAATAAATTTATAGTCAAGACCCCCGCTATAGTATAGGGGAGTCAGTTTCGTCCTCAGGAGAGAAGTCGGCGGTTCTAGGTTTAGTGTGTTTTGGGGTTCAGGGATAGCGGGAAAAGGTGGGGAGGTTGTTGTCGATGTCGACTAAGACTTGGTCGATGTCAAGGGAATGATAGAAGAAGAGGTGGTCGGTGTCGGGTAACTTTGCAGGATAAAAAATAATGAAATAAAATAAATAAAGATGCAAACTTCCAAGGTTAGGGATCGCCACAACAACAAACATATGCGCAGATCATAAATCACATAAAGATGCATGCTTTATATCAAATAACTTTCGTGATTAACAAATATGAATATAGAGGCTTTCGCATAAACCCTAAGTGTTACTACCTTTCCTTAATTAGGATCAACCAACTTTCGCAAGCAAAGCCTAATTACTATCTAAATTTATAATTAATTCACTTTCTTTTCATAATTGCAAATAAGAAATTGTCCTCGACTGTCGCAAAGGATTAAGCACATAGGTAGATGATTATAAAGACATATAAATTCATGGATTTATAAATCAAACACACATATCTATGTTGGGATCACCCCAACCCGAGAAGAAGGAGAATTAGAAAGCAAACATGATGAAAGAAATTAACTTTAACATAAAATAAACTAAAACTTTCCTCTCTCTCTCCTCTCTCGGCTCCTCTCTCTCTCTCTCTCTCTCTCTCTCTCTCTCTCTCTCTCTCTCTCTCTCTCTCTCTCTCTCTCTCTCTATCTCTCTCTCTTTCTCTCTCCTCCTCCCTCTCCTTGCGCCCGAAGACGGCTTTTCTTGAATGAATGAAAATCAGCCCCTAGGGCTTTATTTATAGCCTTCTAATCCTTGCTATTCAAGGATAGAATATCTCTATCTATATCTAAAAAGCTTAAAAGATAAATAAATGCCATAAAGAATTTAAATCTAAAGAGGGAAATAATATCTAAATAGGTAAGTATTCTCATGTTGATAGATCTTGTCTCCATAGATAGAACTTGATAGATGTAAGATAGATCTCGGCCATCTCGATCTCCTTCGGCTCCAAGGACTCCCAACTCGACACGGATTGCTCAAAGCGCGTAACGCAGCTTCGGACGCGGCTCGTCGATCTTGACCAGAGCTACTCGAGATCGAGTAGGATTCGTCGTCTGGCTGGCTTGGTCGGGTGGCCCTGCTCGACATGGCTCGGATCTGGTGGTTCTGGCTCCTCGATCTCGACCAAGGGTACTCGAGATCGAGTAGAATGCGGTCGAGGATGACCCGGGCTGATGTTGTCGAGGACTCCTCCTCGGCATGGGCTCGGACTGGCGCAGGGTGGCTCCTCGATCTCGACAAGGCCTCTTCGAGATCGAGTAGGGTTGGCTCGGCGTCTTCGTCTTCGGATTCTCGACTTGGCACAACTCGTCGACTCCGGACATGACTTCTCGATCTCGACAAGGCCTCCTCGACATCGAGTAGGATTCCGGGAGTCGGGTTGTCTCTGACTCAGTGTCCTCAATCAGCTCTGCTCGACCAGGTCTGCTCGACAAAGTTGGTCGATATCGAGTAAGGTGTACTCGATATCGAGTACACTTGGCTTCAGCTTTCTGCTCTGTTCTTGAAACGCACTTTCCCGAGTCCTCGTTTGTCGGATTGACGCATATGACCATGTGTTGGAAAGCTCTTTCCGAGGGCTACAACTCTCATGAAGACATAAAAGTTTATTCAGAACGAAGAATGATGAAAAATGGCCATTTCTCCAGCTGCACCATTCTTAGCTTCTCCATGAGTTTCCTTTAAGCTCCAAAGTGCGTCCGATTTCTGCGAAATATAACCAAAACATGTGTAGACCTCCATATATTGCAAATAAGTGTAAACTACACAGATTCTGTATTATTCTAACCCAAATGCATGCAATGTATGCAGAAATCGATATAAAAGTAAGTGTAAAATATGGCGAATTAGGCTCACATCAAACACCCCATACTTAAGCTTGCTTGTCCTCAAGCAATACTTTTAATTGTCATTCAAGGGAAGAATTCAAACTCTCAACATATCAAATTCATTCTTATATGACCCTGCAGTCAATTACCATCCTCGAAAAGGTACTAGTGTGACAGATCCATGCATGTGCAATAATACAAAAGCAACATCTACTCATAAAAGGAGTGTTATGCAAAACATTCATAAGTGACAAGGCATTAATAATCAAGAGGACTTTAATTTAAGCTCAAATAAGGAGTAGATTGGTAAAAGGCTAAAAGGTGGGCAATTTTTGGCAATGTGGTGCTTTTGATCCGGGGAAATGGAGTACTTTCCAAACTTTCATACCACATTCTTTCTCATTAGATTCATCACCTTTCATATTGCTTTTCTCAATAATAATGCTTTTACCTCTCTGACCTCAGCACTGCTTTCTCGCGAGTCGCAAACATGGGTGTCATGAATGGCCCCGGATACTTAGTGCTTTGGACTCCTCACAATGTGTGTCCCATCTCTCCAAACTATTATCTCAGAGAGCAGGGTCAATCTACCTTTATCTCCTGAGGTGATTGGATTTTATTTCACTCATTAAATTTTCCATATATTCAAACAATTTCCTACCAAACTCCAATAATGATAATAATCATAAAACACCATATGACATCTCCATTTTGTAACATCATTCTCAACATAATCCCCGGATAAGGTAAAGAATGGCAAATATTTAGATCATGTGGAGCAATATATGAAATGAGGCATTTTATGGCTTTTTGTGATGCATAAGCATAGGTAAGGCTTAGGATTATAACAATATGAGCATTATATGGAAATATAAAGTCCTCCATCCTCTTATCATGCAACATGTCAAAAGCAATTTCAAATTTTACCTCCTTTCATGGTTTTTAAGAAAAATATGTACTTCATTGTGACTTCCCTTTACTAGGCAATTTCAGGCTATATCTCTAATGAATTCAATTTTGCATCGTCGAGTTCAATATAAGCTTCCATGACATTTATCAAAAATTTCAAATGGGGGTCATTTTTTCAAACTTTTGGAAAACATGCATATAAGCATATAAATCAATAATGCATTCCAAAATAGCCATGTATTTAAATATGCACACATAATGTTAAATATGGCAAATATGCATAAAGTAAGCCCTTCCCCCACCCCATACTTAAATATTACAGTGTCCTCACTGTATAAAAACAAGGGTAAAGAAAGAAACTCACTAGACAGATGTGCAGGGCTTCATATTATCGCGTTAAAATGCCTGAGCCGAGTCCGTTTTTAGCTTGCATCTATCCATGGACCTGAAAAGTGTAGAAGACATATACCCACAATAGAAAAACTAAAAGTTCCAAAAACAAAAACAAACAAAAGCAACAAAGTCTCAAAAGTCTAAAAATAAATGTCTATGTACAAGCTCTAGATTTTATAGTCGCTAGGCCGACATCTCCATTAAGCATTAGCCTGGCTCATCTTTTTCCGGAGGTATAGGTGGATCTGGTGGTTCCTCCGGCGGTGGAAAGCGTGGGATGTCATCCGGAGGCATCATGTGAAGAAGCTTAAACCTCCCCGAGTGAACGCTCCATGGCTTCACCCATTCATCTTCCTGGGCTCCAGTTGGCATGCATAAAGGAAGATATAAAGAAAATATACATACCTCATCATCATACCTCTTCCGATTCATAGGTTGACTTGGTTGCGCGTCTCCACCACAGCAAAACGGTGGAGTGGGAAGAGATATTTCCACCTCATCATGCGGAGCTTCATGCCACTTTGCTAGGACCCCATACTTGAATATGAACATCGGTTGCTCAAAATCATCGGGGTTAGCCTTCACCTTGTAAGGTAAAAGCGATCTTGGAATGCCCTGGTCAACAATGTCCAACTTCTTCTCTTCTAGTGCTATTTCGCCTTGGGATCCTTCATATGATTCATCAACAATAGGTAGCAAAGTAGGAATGAAATTCGAGGAAGGACATACCTGATTGTCGACATTGAGTGGGTCAATTGGCTCGTCGAGAGGAGGGCATGGTCCTTTAGACTGAACGGAAGCCTCGAGCCTTCGGAATTCGTCTTCTAGCCGAGCTATTTCCCCTAATCGTGACTCCTCCACTGCGATCCTATTTCTCCGTCTCAAATCTTTATACCATTCTTCCCATGCAGGATCCCTTCGACAAAGTCTTCCATCTTTGTACCTAAGCTTTGAAATCACAATCAAGAACACAAATTAGTGGCAAAAGCTTGGCATCCAGTTGGTACCGGTGAGGTAGGTGGTGGTAGGGTATGTGAAGGGTAAGAAAAAAGAATGGGCTTTTCTGAACCTTAAACACAATTAAACTAGGCGCGATTGATATCTCCCCGGCAACGGCGCCAATTTGACGAGAGGGTTTCTCGACCAAATAAATTTATAGTCAAGACCCCCGCTATAGTATAGGGGAGTCAGTTTCGTCCTCAGGAGAGAAGTCGGCGGTTCTAGGTTTAGTGTGTTTTGGGGTTCAGGGATAGCGGGAAAAGGTGGGGAGGTTGTTGTCGATGTCGACTAAGACTTGGTCGATGTCAAGGGAATGATAGAAGAAGAGGTGGTCGGTGTCGGGTAACTTTGCAGGATAAAAAATAATGAAATAAAATAAATAAAGATGCAAACTTCCAAGGTTAGGGATCGCCACAACAACAAACATATGCGCAGATCATAAATCACATAAAGATGCATGCTTTATATCAAATAACTTTCGTGATTAACAAATATGAATATAGAGGCTTTCGCATAAACCCTAAGTGTTACTACCTTTCCTTAATTAGGATCAACCAACTTTCGCAAGCAAAGCCTAATTACTATCTAAATTTATAATTAATTCACTTTCTTTTCATAATTGCAAATAAGAAATTGTCCTCGACTGTCGCAAAGGATTAAGCACATAGGTAGATGATTATAAAGACATATAAATTCATGGATTTATAAATCAAACACACATATCTATGTTGGGATCACCCCAACCCGAGAAGAAGGAGAATTAGAAAGCAAACATGATGAAAGAAATTAACTTTAACATAAAATAAACTAAAACTTTCCTCTCTCTCTCCTCTCTCGGCTCCTCTCTCTCTCTCTCTCTCTCTCTCTCTCTCTCTCTCTCTCTCTCTCTCTCTCTCTCTATCTCTCTCTCTTTCTCTCTCCTCCTCCCTCTCCTTGCGCCCGAAGACGGCTTTTCTTGAATGAATGAAAATCAGCCCCTAGGGCTTTATTTATAGCCTTCTAATCCTTGCTATTCAAGGATAGAATATCTCTATCTATATCTAAAAAGCTTAAAAGATAAATAAATGCCATAAAGAATTTAAATCTAAAGAGGGAAATAATATCTAAATAGGTAAGTCTTCTCATGTTGATAGATCTTGTCTCCATAGATAGAACTTGATAGATGTAAGATAGATCTCGGCCATCTCGATCTCCTTCGGCTCCAAGGACTCCCAACTCGACACGGATTGCTCAAAGCGCGTAACGCGGCTTCGGACGCGGCTCGTCGATCTCGACCAGAGCTACTCGAGATCGAGTAGGATTCGTCGTCTGGCTGGCTTGGTCGGGTGGCCCTGCTCGACATGGCTCGGATCTGGTGGTTCTGGCTCCTCGATCTCGACCAAGGGTACTCGAGATCGAGTAGAGTGCGGTCGAGGATGACTCGGACTGATGTTGTCGAGGACTCCTCCTCGGCATGGGCTCGGACTGGCGCAGGGTGGCTCCTCGATCTCGACAAGGCCTCCTCGAGATCGAGTAGGGTTGGCTCGGCGTCTCCGTCTTCGGATTCTCGACTTGGCACAGCTCGTCGACTCCGGACATGGCTCCTCGATCTCGACATGGCCTCCTCGAAATCGAGTAGGATTCCGGGAGTCGGGTTGTCTCTGACTCAGTGTCCTCGATCAGCTCTGCTCGACCAGGTCTGCTCGACAAAGTTGGTCGATATCGAGTAAGGTGTACTCGATTTCGAGTACACTTGGCTTCAGCTTTCTGCTCTGTTCTTGAAACGCACTTTCCCGAGTCCTCCTTTGTCGGATTGACGCATATGACCGTGCGTTGGAAAGCTCTTTCCGAGGGCTACAACTCTCATGAAGACATCAAAGCTTTATTCAGAACGAAGAATGATGAAAAATGGCCTTTTCTCCAGCTGCACCATTCTTAGCTTCTCCATGAGTTTCCTTTAAGCTCCAAAGTGCGTCCGATTTCTGCGAAATAAAACAAAAACTTGTGTAGACCTCCATATATTGCAAATAAGTGTAAACTACACAGATTCTATATTATTCTAACCCAAATGCATGCAGAAATTGATATAAAAGTAAGTGTAAAACATGGCGAATTAGGCTCACATCAAACACCCCATACTTAAGCTTGCTTGTCCTCAAGCAATACTTTTAATTGTCATGCAGGGGAAGAATTCAAACTCTCAGCATATCAAATTCATTATTATATGACCCTGCAGTCAATTACCATCCTCGAAAAGGTACTAGTGTCACAGATCCATGCATGTGCAATAATACAAAAGCAACATCTACTCATAAAAGGAGGGTTATGCAAAACATTCATAAGTGACAAGGCATTAATAATCAAGAGGACTTTAATTTAAGCTCAAAGAAGGAGTAGATTGGTAAAAGGCTAAAAGGTGGGCAATTTTTGGCAATGTGGTGCTTTTAATCCGGGGAAATGGAGTACTTTCCAAACTTTCATACCACATTCTTTCTCATTAGATTCATCACCTTTCATATTGCTTTTCTCAATAATAATGCTTTTACCTCTCTGACCTCAGCACTGCTTTCTCGCGAGTCGCAAACATGGGTGTCATGAATGGCCCCGGATACTTAGTGCTTTGGACTCCTCACAATGTGTGTCCCATCTCTCCAAACTATTATCTCAGAGAGCAGGGTCAATCTACCTTTATCTCCTGAGGTGATTGGATTTTATTTCACTCATTAAATTTTCCATATATTCAAACAATTTCCTACCAAACTCCAATAATGATAATAATCATAAAACACCATATGACATCTCCATTTTGTAACATCATTCTCAACATAATCCCCGGATAAGGTAAAGAATGGCAAATATTTAGATCATGTGGAGCAATATATGAAATGAGGCATTTTATGGCTTTTTGTGATGCATAAGCATAGGTAAGGCTTAGGATTATAACAATATGAGCATTATATGGAAATATAAAGTCCTCCATCCTCTTATCATGCAACATGTCAAAAGCAATTTCAAATTTTACCTCCTTTCATGGTTTTTAAGAAAAATATGTACTTCATTGTGACTTCCCTTTACTAGGCAATTTCATGCTATATCTCTAATGAATCCAATTTTGCATCGTCGAGTTCAATATAAGCTTCCATGACATTTATCAAAAATTTCAAATGGGGGTCATTTTTTCAAACTTTTGGAAAACATGCATATAAGCATATAAATCAATAATGCATTCCAAAATAGCCATGTATTTAAATATGCACACATAATGTCAAGTATGGCAAATATGCATAAAGTAAGCCCTTCCCCCACCCCATACTTAAACATTACAGTGTCCTCACTGTATAAAAACAAGGGTAAAGAAAGAAACTCACTAGACAAATGTGCAGGGCTTCATAATATCGCGTTAAAATGCCTGAGCCGAGTCCGTTTCTAGCTTGCATCTATCCATGGACCTGAAAAGTGTAGAAGACATATAACCACAATAGAAAAACTAAAAGTTCCAAAAACAAAAACAAACAAAAGCAACAAAGTCTCAAAAGTCTAAAAATAAATGTCTATGTACAAGCTCTAGATTTTATAGTCGCTAGGCCGACTTCTCCATTAAGCATTAGCCTGACTCATCTTTGTCCGGAGGTATAGGTGGATCTGGTGGTTCCTCCGGCGATGGAAAGCGTGGGATGTCATCCGGAGGCATCATGTGAAGAAGCTTAAACCTCCCCGAGTGAACGCTCCATGGCTTTACCCATTCATCTTCCTGGGCTCTAGTTGGCATGCATAAAGGAAGATATAAAGAAAATATACATACCTCATCATCATACCTCTTCCGATTCATAGGTTGACTTGGTTGCGCGTCTCCACCACAGCAAAACGGTGGAGTGGGAAGAGATATTTCCACCTCATCATGCGGAGCTTCATGCCACTTTGCTAGGACCCCATACTTGAATATGAACATCGGTTGCTCAAAATCATCGGGGTTAGCCTTCACCTTGTAAGGTAAAAGCGATCTTGGAATGCCCTGGTCAACAATGTCCAACTTCTTCTCTTCTAGTGCTATTTCGCCTTGGGATCCTTCATATGATTCATCAACAATAGGTAGCAAAGTAGGAATGAACTTCGAGGAAGGACATACCTGATTGTCGACATTGAGTGGGTCAATTGGCTCGTCGAGAGGAGGGCATGGTCCTTTAGACTGAATTGAAGCCTCGAGCCTTCGGATTTCGTCTTCCAGCCGAGCTATTTCCCTTAATCGTGACTCCTCCACTGCGATCCTATTTCTCTGTCTCAAATCTTGATACCATTCTTCCCATGCAGGATTCCCTTCGACAAAGTCTTCCATCTTTGTACCTAAGCTTTGAAATCACAATCAAGAACACAAATTAGTGGCAAAAGCTTGGCACCCAGTTGGTACCGGTGAGGTAGGTGGTGGTAGGATATGTGAAGGGTAAGAAAAAGGAATGGGCTTTTCTAAACCTTAAACACAATTAAACTAGGCGCGATTGATATCTCCCCGGCAACGGCGCCAATTTGACGAGAATGTTTCTCGACCAAATAAATTTATAGTCAAGACCCCCGCTATAGTATAAGGGAGTCAGGTTCGTCCTCAGGAGAGAAGTCAGCGGTTCTAGGTTTAGTGTGTTTTGGGGTTCAGGGATAGCGGGAAAAGGTGGGGAGGTTGTTGTCGATGTCGACTAAGACTTGGTCGATGTCAAGGGAATGATAGAAGAAGAGGTGGCCGGTGTCGGGTAAATTTGCAGGATAAAAATAATGAAATAAAATAAATAAAGATGCAAACTTCCAAGGTTAGGGATCACCACAACAATAAACATATGCGTAGATCATAAATCACATAAAGATGCATGCTTTATATCAAATAACTTTCGTTATTAACAAATATGAATATAGAGGCTTTCGCATAAACCCTAAGTGTTACTACCTTTCCTTAATTACGATCAACCAACTTTCGCAAGCAAAGCCTAATTACTATCTAAATTTATAATTAATTCACCTTCGCTTCATAATTGCAAATAAGAAATTGTCCTTGACTGTCGCAAAGGATTAAGCACATAGGTAGATGATTATAAAGACATATAAATTCATGGATTTATAAATCAAACACACATATCTATGTTGGGATCACCCCAACCCTAGAAGAAGGAGAATTAGAAAGCAAACATGATGAAAGAAATTAACTTTAACATAAAATAAACTAAAACTTACAAAACCTTCCAAACGTTCCTCCTCTCTCTCCTCTCTCGCCTCCTCTCTCTCTCTCTCTCTCTCTCTCTCTCTCTCTCTCTCTCTCTCTCTCTCTCTCTCTCTCCTCCTCCCTCTCCTTGCGCCCGAAGACGGCTTTGCTTGAATGAATGAAAATCAGCCCCTAGGGTTTATTTATAGCCTTCTAATCCTTGCTATTCAAAGATAGAATATCTCTATCTATATCTAAAAAGCTTAAAAGATAAATAAATGCCATAAAGAATTTAAATCTAAAGAGGGAAATAATATCTAAATAGGTAAGTCTTCTCATGTTGATAGATCTTGTCTCCATAGATAGAACTTGATAGATGTAAGATAGATCTCAGCCATCTCGATCTCCTTCGGCTCCAAGGACTCCCAACTCGACACGGATTGCTCAAAGCGCGTAACGCGGCTTCGGACGCGGCTCGTCGATCTCGACCAGAGCTACTCGAGATCGAGTAGGATTCGTCGTCTGGCTGGCTTGGTCAGGTGGCCCTGCTCGACATGGCTCGGATCTGGTGGTTTTGGCTCCTCGATCTCGACCAAGGGTACTCGAGATCGAGTAGAGTGCGGTCGAGGATGACTCGGACTGATGTTGTCGAGGACTCCTCCTCGGCATGGGTTCGGACTGGCGCAGGGTGGCTCTTCGATCTCGACAAGGCCTCCTCGAGATCGAGTAGGGTTGGCTCGGCGTCTCCGTCTTCGGATTCTCGACTTGGCACAGCTCGTCGACTCCGGACATGGCTCTTCAATCTCGACAAGGCCTCCTCGACATCGAGTAGGATTCCGGGAGTCGGGTTGTCTTTGACTCAGTGTCCTCGATCAGCTCTGCTCGACCAGGTCTGCTCGACAAAGTTGGTCGATATCGAGTAAGGTGTACTCGATATCGAGTACACTTGGCTTCAGCTTTCTGCTCTGTTCTTAAAACGCACTTTCCCGAGTCCTCGTTTGTCGGATTGACGCATATGACCATGCGTTGGAAAGCTCTTTCCGAGGGATACAACTCTCATGAAGACATCAAAGCTTTATTCAGAATGAAGAATGATGAAAAATTGCCTTTTCTCCCGCTGCACCATTCTTAGCTTCTCCATGAGTTTCCTTTAAGCTCCAAAGTGCGTCCGATTTCTGCGAAATATAACCAAAACTTGTGTAGACCTCCATATATTGCAAATAAGTGTAAACTACACAGATTCTGTATTATTCTAACCCAAATGCATGCAATGTATGCAGAAATCGATATAAAAGTAAGTGTAAAACATGGCGAATTAGGCTCACATCAAACACCCCATACTTAAGCTTGCTTGTCCTCAAGCAATACTTTTAATTGTCATTCAGGGGAAGAATTCAAACTCTCAACATATCAAATTCATTCTTATATGACCCTGCAGTCAATTACCATCCTCGAAAAGGTACTAGTGTCACAGATCCATGCATGTGCAATAATACAAAAGCAACATCTACTCATAAAAGGAGGGTTATGCAAAACATTCATAAGTGACAAGGCATTAATAATCAAGAGGACTTTAATTTAAGCTCAAAGAAGGAGTAGATTGGTAAAAGGCTAAAAGGTGGGCAATTTTTGGCAATGTGGTGCTTTTAATCCGGGGAAATGGAGTACTTTCCAAACTTTCATACCACATTCTTTCTCATTAGATTCATCACCTTTCATATTGCTTTTCTCAATAATAATGCTTTTACCTCTCTGACCTCAGCACTGCTTTCTCGCGAGTCGCAAACATGGGTGTCATGAATGGCCCCGGATACTTAGTGCTTTGGACTCCTCACAATGTGTGTCCCATCTCTCCAAACTATTATCTCAGAGAGCAGGGTCAATCTACCTTTATCTCCTGAGGTGATTGGATTTTATTTCACTCATTAAATTTTCCATATATTCAAACAATTTCCTACCAAACTCCAATAATGATAATAATCATAAAACACCATATGACATCTCCATTTTGTAACATCATTCTCAACATAATCCCCGGATAAGGTAAAGAATGGCAAATATTTAGATCATGTGGAGCAATATATGAAATGAGGCATTTTATGGCTTTTTGTGATGCATAAGCATATGTAAGGCTTAGGATTATAACAATATGAGCATTATATGGAAATATAAAGTCCTCCATCCTCTTATCATGCAACATGTCAAAAGCAATTTCAAATTTTACCTCCTTTCATGGTTTTTAAGAAAAATATGTACTTCATTGTGACTTCCCTTTACTAGGCAATTTCATGCTATATCTCTAATGAATCCAATTTTGCATCGTCGAGTTCAATATAAGCTTCCATGACATTTATCAAAAATTTCAAATGGGGGTCATTTTTTCAAACTTTTGGAAAACATGTATATAAGCATATAAATCAATAATGCATTCCAAAATAGCCATGTATTTAAATATGCACATATAATGTCAAATATGGCAAATATGCATAAAGTAAGCCCTTCCCCCACCCCATACTTAAACATTACAGTGTCCTCACTGTATAAAAACAAGGGTAAAGAAAGAAACTCACTAGACAAATGTGCAGGGCTTCATAATATCGCGTTAAAATGCCTGAGCCGAGTCCGTTTCTAGCTTGCATCTATCCATGGACCTGAAAAGTGTAGAAGACATATAACCACAATAGAAAAACTAAAAGTTCCAAAAACAAAAACAAACAAAAGCAACAAAGTCTCAAAAGTCTAAAAATAAATGTCTATGTACAAGCTCTAGATTTTATAGTCGCTAGGCCGACTTCTCCATTAAGCATTAGCCTGACTCATCTTTGTCCGGAGGTATAGGTGGATCTGGTGGTTCCTCCGGCGATGGAAAGCGTGGGATGTCATCCGGAGGCATCATGTGAAGAAGCTTAAACCTCCCCGAGTGAACGCTCCATGGCTTTACCCATCCATCTTCCTGGGCTCTAGTTGGCATGCATAAAGGAAGATATAAAGAAAATATACATACCTCATCATCATACCTCTTCCGATTCATAGGTTGACTTGGTTGCGCGTCTCCACCACAGCAAAACGGTGGAGTGGGAAGAGATATTTCCACCTCATCATGCGGAGCTTCATGCCACTTTGCTAGGACCCCATACTTGAATATGAACATCGGTTGCTCAAAATCATCGGGGTTAGCCTTCACCTTGTAAGGTAAAAGCGATCTTGGAATGCCCTGGTCAACAATGTCCAACTTCTTCTCTTCTAGTGCTATTTCGCCTTGGGATCCTTCATATGATTCATCAACAATAGGTAGCAAAGTAGGAATGAACTTCGAGGAAGGACATACCTGATTGTCGACATTGAGTGGGTCAATTGGCTCGTCGAGAGGAGGGCATGGTCCTTTAGACTGAATGGAAGCCTCGAGCCTTCGGATTTCGTCTTCCAGCCGAGCTATTTCCCTTAATCGTGACTCCTCCACTGCGATCCTATTTCTCTGTCTCAAATCTTGATACCATTCTTCCCATGCAGGATTCCCTTCGACAAAGTCTTCCATCTTTGTACCTAAGCTTTGAAATCACAATCAAGAACACAAATTAGTGGCAAAAGCTTGGCACCCAGTTGGTACCGGTGAGGTAGGTGGTGGTAAGGTATGTGAAGGGTAAGAAAAAGGAATGGGCTTTTCTAAACCTTAAACACAATTAAACTAGGCGCGATTGATATCTCCCCGGCAACGGCGCCAATTTGACGAGAATGTTTCTCGACCAAATAAATTTATAGTCAAGACCCCCGCTATAGTATAAGGGAGTCAGGTTCGTCCTCAGGAGAGAAGTCAGCGGTTCTAGGTTTAGTGTGTTTTGGGGTTCAGGGATAGCGGGAAAAGGTGGGGAGGTTGTTGTCGATGTCGACTAAGACTTGGTCGATGTCAAGGGAATGATAGAAGAAGAGGTGGCCGGTGTCGGGTAAATTTGCAGGATAAAAATAATGAAATAAAATAAATAAAGATGCAAACTTCCAAGGTTAGGGACCACCACAACAATAAACATATGCGTAGATCATAAATCACATAAAGATGCATGCTTTATATCAAATAACTTTCGTTATTAACAAATATGAATATAGAGGCTTTCCCATAAACCCTAAGTGTTACTACCTTTCCTTAATTAGGATCAACCAACTTTCGCAAGCAAAGCCTAATTACTATCTAAATTTATAATTAATTCACCTTCGCTTCATAATTGCAAATAAGAAATTGTCCTTGACTGTCGCAAAGGATTAAGCACATAGGTAGATGATTATAAAGACATATAAATTCATGGATTTATAAATCAAACACACATATCTATGTTGGGATCACCCCAACCCTAGAAGAAGGAGAATTAGAAAGCAAACATGATGAAAGAAATTAACTTTAACATAAAATAAACTAAAACTTACAAAACCTTCCAAACGTTCCTCCTCTCTCTCCTCTCTCGCCTCCTCTCTCTCTCTCTCTCTCTCTCTCTCTCTCTCTCTCTCTCTCTCCTCCTCCCTCTCCTTGCGCCCGAAGACAGCTTTGCTTGAATGAATGAAAATCAGCCCCTAGGGTTTATTTATAGCCTTCTAATCCTTGCTATTCAAGGATAGAATATCTCTATCTATATCTAAAAAGCTTAAAAGATAAATAAATGCCATAAAGAATTTAAATCTAAAGAGGGAAATAATATCTAAATAGGTAAGTCTTCTCATGTTGATAGATCTTGTCTCCATAGATAGAACTTGATAGATGTAAGATAGATCTCAGCCATCTCGATCTCCTTCGGCTCCAAGGACTCCCAACTCGACACGGATTGCTCAAAGCGCGTAACGCGGCTTCGGACGCGGCTCGTCGATCTCGACCAGAGCTACTCGAGATCGAGTAGGATTCGTCGTCTGGCTGGCTTGGTCAGGTGGCCCTGCTCGACATGGCTCGGATCTGATGGTTTTGGCTCCTCGATCTCGACCAAGGGTACTCGAGATCGAGTAGAGTGCGGTCGAGGACGACTCGGACTGATGTTGTCGAGGACTCCTCCTCGGCATGGGTTCGGACTGGCGCAGGGTGGCTCTTCGATCTCGACAAGGCCTCCTCGAGATCGAGTAGGGTTGGCTCGGCGTCTCCGTCTTCGGATTCTCGACTTGGCACAGCTCGTCGACTCCGGACATGGCTCTTCAATCTCGACAAGGCCTCCTCGACATCGAGTAGGATTCCGGGAGTCGGGTTGTCTTTGACTCAGTGTCCTCGATCAGCTCTGCTCGACCAGGTCTGCTCGACAATGTTGGTCGATATCGAGTAAGGTGTACTCGATATCGAGTACACTTGGCTTCAGCTTTCTGCTCTGTTCTTAAAACGCACTTTCCCGAGTCCTCGTTTGTCGGATTGACGCATATGACCATGCGTTGGAAAGCTCTTTCCGAGGGCTACAACTCTCATGAAGACATCAAAGCTTTATTCAGAACGAAGAATGATGAAAAATTGCCTTTTCTCCCGCTGCACCATTCTTAGCTTCTCCATGAGTTTCCTTTAAGCTCCAAAGTGCGTCCGATTTCTGCGAAATATAACCAAAACTTGTGTAGACCTCCATATATTGCAAATAAGTGTAAACTACACAGATTCTGTATTATTCTAACCCAAATGCATGCAATGTATGCAGAAATCGATATAAAAGTAAGTGTAAAACATGGCGAATTAGGCTCACATCAAACACCCCATACTTAAGCTTGCTTGTCCTCAAGCAATACTTTTAATTGTCATTCAGGGGAAGAATTCAAACTCTCAACATATCAAATTCATTCTTATATGACCCTGCAGTCAATTACCATCCTCGAAAAGGTACTAGTGTCACAGATCCATGCATGTGCAATAATACAAAAGCAACATCTACTCATAAAAGGAGGGTTATGCAAAACATTCATAAGTGACAAGGCATTAATAATCAAGAGGACTTTAATTTAAGCTCAAATAAGGAGTAGATTGGTAAAAGGCTAAAAGGTGGGCAATTTTTGGCAATGTGGTGCTTTTGATCCGGGGAAATGGAGTACTTTCCAAACTTTCATACCACATTCTTTCTCATTAGATTCATCACCTTTCATATTGCTTTTCTCAATAATAATGCTTTTACCTCTCTGACCTCAGCACTGCTTTCTCGCGAGTCGCAAACATGGGTGTCATGAATGGCCCCGGATACTTAGTGCTTTGGACTCCTCACAATGTGTGTCCCATCTCTCCAAACTATTATCTCAGAGAGCAGGGTCAATCTACCTTTATCTCCTGAGGTGATTGGATTTTATTTCACTCATTAAATTTTCCATATATTCAAACAATTTCCTACCAAACTCCAATAATGATAATAATCATAAAACACCATATGACATCTCCATTTTGTAACATCATTCTCAACATAATCCCCGGATAAGGTAAAGAATGGCAAATATTTAGATCATGTGGAGCAATATATGAAATGAGGCATTTTATGGCTTTTTGTGATGCATAAGCATAGGTAAGGCTTAGGATTATAACAATATGAGCATTATATGGAAATATAAAGTCCTCCATCCTCTTATCATGCAACATGTCAAAAGCAATTTCAAATTTTACCTCCTTTCATGGTTTTTAAGAAAAATATGTACTTCATTGTGACTTCCCTTTACTAGGCAATTTCATGCTATATCTCTAATGAATCCAATTTTGCATCGTCGAGTTCAATATAAGCTTCCATGACATTTATCAAAAATTTCAAATGGGGGTCATTTTTTCAAACTTTTGGAAAACATGCATATATGCATATAAATCAATAATGCATTCCAAAATAGCCATGTATTTAAATATGCACACATAATGTCAAGTATGGCAAATATGCATAAAGTAAGCCCTTCCCCCACCCCATACTTAAACATTACAGTGTCCTCACTGTATAAAAACAAGGGTAAAGAAAGAAACTCACTAGACAGATGTGCAGGGCTTCATAATATCGAGTTAAAATGCCTGAGCCGAGTCCGTTTTTAGCTTGCATCTATCCATGGACCTGAAAAGTGTAGAAGACATATACCCACAATAGAAAAACTAAAAGTTCCAAAAACAAAAACAAACAAAAGCAACAAAGTCTCAAAAGTCTAAAATAAATGTCTATGTACAAGCTCTAGATTTTATAGTCGCTAGGCCGACTTCTCCATTAAGCATTAGCCTGGCTCATCTTTGTCCGGAGGTATAGGTGGATCTGGTGGTTCCTCCGGTGGTGGAAAGCGTGGGATGTCATCCGGAGGCATCATGTGAAGAAGCTTAAACCTCCCCGAGTGAACGCTCCATGGCTTCACCCATTCATCTTCCTGGGCTCCAGTTGGCATGCATAAAGGAAGATATAAAGAAAATATACATACCTCATCATCATACCTCTTCCGATTCATAGGTTGACTTGGTTGCGCGTCTCCACCACAGCAAAACGGTGGAGTGGGAAGAGATATTTCCGCCTCATCATGCGGAGCTTCATGCCACTTTGGTAGGACCCCATACTTGAATATGAACATCGGTTGCTCAAAATCATCGGGGATAGCCTTCACCTTGTAAGGTAAAAGCGATCTTGGAATGCCCTGGTCAACAATGTCCAACTTCTTCTCTTCTAGTGCTATTTCGCCTTGGGATCCTTCATATGATTCATCAACAATAGGTAGCAAAGTAGGAATGAAATTCGAGGAAGGACATACCTGATTGTCGACATTGAGTGGGTCAATTGGCTCGTCGAGAGGAGGGCATGGTCCTTTAGACTGAATGGAAGCCTCGAGCCTTCGGATTTCGTCTTCCAGCCGAGCTATTTCCCTTAATCGTGACTCCTCCACTGCGATCCTATTTCTCCGTCTCAAATCTTGATACCATTCTTCCCATGCAGGATTCCCTTCGACAAAGTCTTCCATCTTTGTACCTAAGCTTTGAAATCACAATCAAGAACACAAATTAGTGGCAAAAGCTTGGCACCCAGTTGGTACCGGTGAGGTAGGTGGTGGTAGGGTATGTGAAGGGTAAGAAAAAGGAATGGGCTTTTCTGAACCTTAAACACAATTAAACTAGGCGCGATTGATATCTCCCCGGCAACGGCGCCAATTTGACGAGAGGGTTTCTCGACCAAATAAATTTATAGTCAAGACCCCCGCTATAGTATAGGGGAGTCAGGTTCGTCCTCAGGAGAGAAGTCAGCGGTTCTAGGTTTAGTGTGTTTTGGGTTTCAGGGATAGCGGGAAAAGGTGGGGAGGTTGTTGTCGATGTCGACTAAGACTTGGTCGATGTCAAGGGAATGATAGAAGAAGAGGTGGTCGGTGTCGGGTAACTTTGCAGGATAAAAATAATGAAATAAAATAAATAAAGATGCAATCTTCCAAGGTTAGGGATCACCACAACAATAAACATATGCGCAGATCATAAATCACATAAAGATGCATGCTTTATATCAAATAACTTTCGTTATTAACAAATATGAATATAGAGGCTTTCGCATAAACCCTAAGTGTTACTACCTTTCCTTAATTAGGATCAACCAACTTTCGCAAGCAAAGCCTAATTACTATCCAAATTTATAATTAATTCACTTTCGCTTCATAATTGCAAATAAGAAATTGTCCTCGACTGTCGCAAAGGATTAAGCACATAGGTAGATGATTATAAAGACATATAAATTCATGGATTTATAAATCAAACACACATATCTATGTTAGGATCACCCCAACCCTAGAAGAAGGAGAATTAGAAAGCAAACATGATGAAAGAAATTAACTTTAACATAAAATAAACTAAAACTTACAAAACCTTCCATACGTTCCTCCTCTCTCTCCTCTCTCGCCTCCTCTCTCTCTCTCTCTCTCTCTCTCTCTCTCTCTCTCTCTCTCCTCCTCCTCCTCCCTCTCCTTGCGCCCGAAGACGGCTTTGCTTTAATGAATGAAAATCAGCCCCTAGGGCTTTATTTATAGCCTTCTAATCCTTGCTATTCAAGGATAGAATATCTATATCTATATCTAAAAAGCTTAAAAGATAAATAAATGCCATAAAGAACTTAAATCTAAAGAGGGAAATAATATCTAAATAGGTAAGTCTTCTCATGTTGATAGATCTTGTCTCCATAGATAGAACTTGATAGATGTAAGATAGATCTCGGCCATCTCGATCTCCTTCGGCTCCAAGGACTCCCAACTCGACACGGATTGCTTAAAGCGCGTAACGCGGCTTCGGACGCGGCTCGTCGATCTCGACCAGAGCTACTCGAGATCGAGTAGGATTCGTCGTCTGGCTGGCTTGTTCGGGTGGCCCTGCTCGAGATGGCTCGGATCTGGTGGTTCTGGCTCCTCGATCTCGACCAAGGGTACTCGAGATCGAGTAGAGTGCGGTCGAGGATGACTCAGACTGATGTTGTCGAGGACTCCTCCTCGGCATGGGCTCGGACTGGCGCAGGGTGGCTCCTCGATCTCGACAAGGCCTCCTTGAGATCGAGTAGGGTTGGCTCGGCGTCTCCGTGTTCGGATTCTCGACTTGGCACAGCTCGTCGACTCCGGACATGGCTTCTCGATCTCGACAAGGCCTCCTCGACATCGAGTAGGATTCCGGGAGTCGGGTTGTCTCTGACTCAGTGTCCTCGATCAGCTCTGCTCGACCAGGTCTGCTCGACAAAGTTGGTCGATAGTAAGGTGTACTCGATATCGAGTACACTTGGCTTCAGCTTTCTGCTCTGTTCTTGAAACGCACTTTCCCGAGTCCTCGTTTGTCGGATTGACGAATATGACCATGCGTTGGAAAGCTCTTTCCGAGGGCTACAACTCTAATGAAGACATCAAAGCTTTATTCAGAACGAAGAATTATGATAAATTGCCTTTTCTCCAGCTGCACCATTCTTAGCTTCTCCATGAGTTTCCTTTAAGCTCCAAAGTGCGTCCGATTTCTGCGAAATATAACCAAAACTTGTGTAGACCTCCATATATTACAAATAAGTGTAAACTACACAGATTCTGTATTATTCTAACCCAAATGCATGCAATGTATGTAGAAACCGATATAAAAGTAAGTGTAAAACATGGCGAATTAGGCTCACATCAAACACCCCATACTTAAGCTTGCTTGTCCTCAAGCAATACTTTTAATTGTCATTAAGGGGAAGACTTCAAACTCTCAACATATCAAATTCATTCTTATATGACCCTGCAGTCAATTACCATCCTCGAAAAGGTACTAGTGTCACAGATCCATGCATGTGCAATAATACAAAAGCAACATCTACTCATAAAAGGAGGGTTATGCAAAACATTCATAAGTGACAAGGCATTAATAATCAAGAGGACTTTAATTTAAGCTCAAATAAGGAGTAGATTGGTAAAAGGCTAAAAGGTGAGCAATTTTTGGCAATGTGGTGCTTTTGATCCGGGGAAATGGAGTACTTTCCAAACTTTCATACCACATTCTTTCTCATTAGATTCATCACTGTTCATATTGCTCTTCTCAATAATAATGCTTTTACCTCTGTGACCTCAGCACTGCCTTCTCGCGAGTCGCAAACATGGGTGTCATAAATGGCCCCGGATACTTAGTGCTTTGGACTCCTCACAATGTGTGTCCCATCTCTCCAAACTATTATCTCAGAGAGCAGGGTCAATCTACCTTTATCTTCTGAGGTGATTGGATTTTCTTTCACTCATTAAATTTTCCATATATTCAAACAATTTCCTACCAAACTCCAATAATGATAATAATCATAAAACACCATATGACATCTCCATTTTGTAACATCATTCTCAACATAATCCCCGGATAAGGTAAAGAATGGCAAATATTTAGATCATGTGGAGCAATATATGAAATGAGGCATTTTATGGCTTTTTGTGATGCATAAGCATAGGTAAGGCTTAGGATTATAACAATATGAGCATTATATGGAAATATAAAGTCCTCCATCCTCTTATCATGCAACATGTCAAAAGAAATTTCAAATTTTACCTCCTTTCATGGTTTTCAAGAAAAATATGTACTTCATTGTGACTTCCCTTTACTAGGCAATTTCATGCTATATCTATAATGAATCCAATTTTGCATCGTCGAGTTCAATATAAGCTTCCATGACATTTATCAAAAATTTCAAATGGGGGTCATTTTTTCAAACTTTTGGAAAACATGCATATAAGCATATAAATCAATAATGCATTCCAAAATAGCCATGTATTTAAATATGCACACATAATGTCAAGTATGGCAAATATGCATAAAGTAAGCCCTTCCCCCACCCCATACTTAAACATTACAGTGTCCTCACTGTATAAAAACAAGGGTAAAGAAAGAAACTCACTAGACAGATGTGCAGGGCTTCATAATATCGAGTTAAAATGCCTGAGTCGAGTCCGTTTTTAGCTTGCATCTATCCATGGACCTGAAAAGTGTAGAAGACATATACCCACAATAGAAAAACTAAAAGTTCCAAAAACAAAAACAAACAAAAGCAACAAAGTCTCAAAAGTCTAAAAATAAATGTCTATGTACAAGCTCTAGATTTTATAGTCGCTAGGCCGACTTCTCCATTAAGCATTAGCCTGGCTCATCTTTGTCCGGAGGTATAGGTGGATCTGGTGGTTCCTCCGGTGGTGGAAAGCGTGGGATGTCATCCGGAGGCATCATGTGAAGAAGCTTAAACCTCCCCGAGTGAACGCTCCATGGCTTCACCCATTCATCTTCCTGGGCTCCAGTTGGCATGCATAAAGGAAGATATAAAGAAAATATACATACCTCATCATCATACCTCTTCCGATTCATAGGTTGACTTGGTTGCGCGTCTCCACCACAGCAAAACGGTGGAGTGGGAAGAGATATTTCCGCCTCATCATGCGGAGCTTCATGCCACTTTGGTAGGACCCCATACTTGAATATGAACATCGGTTGCTCAAAATCATCGGGGATAGCCTTCACCTTGTAAGGTAAAAGCGATCTTGGAATGCCCTGGTCAACAATGTCCAACTTCTTCTCTTCTAGTGCTATTTCGCCTTGGGATCCTTCATATGATTCATCAACAATATGTAGCAAAGTAGGAATGAAATTCGAGGAAGGACATACCTGATTGTCGACATTGAGTGGGTCAATTGGCTCGTCGAGAGGAGGGCATGGTCCTTTAGACTGAATGGAAGCCTCGAGCCTTCGGATTTCGTCTTCCAGCCGAGCTATTTCCCTTAATCGTGACTCCTCCACTGCGATCCTATTTCTCCGTCTCAAATCTTGATACCATTCTTCCCATGCAGGATTCCCTTCGACAAAGTCTTCCATCTTTGTACCTAAGCTTTGAAATCACAATCAAGAACACAAATTAGTGGCAAAAGCTTGGCACCCAGTTGGTACCGGTGAGGTAGGTGGTGGTAGGGTATGTGAAGGGTAAGAAAAAGGAATGGGCTTTTCTGAACCTTAAACACAATTAAACTAGGCGCGATTGATATCTCCCCGGTAACGGCGCCAATTTGACAAGAGGGTTTCTCGACCAAATAAATTTATAGTCAAGAGCCCCGCTATAGTATAGGGGAGTCAGGTTTGTCCTCAGGAGAGAAGTCAGCGGTTCTAGGTTTAGTTTGTTTTGGGGTTCAGGGATAGCGGGAAAATGTGGGGAGGTTGTTGTCGATGTCGACTAAGACTTGGTCGATGTCAAGGGAATGATAGAAGAAGAGGTGGTCGGTGTCGGGTAACTTTGCAGGATAAAAATAATGAAATAAAATAAATAAAGATGCAAACTTCCAAGGTTAGGGATCACCACAACAATAAACATATGCGCAGATCATAAATCACATAAAGATGCATGCTTTATATCAAATAACTTTCGTTATTAACAAATATGAATATAGAGGCTTTCGCATAAACCCTAAGTGTTACTACCTTTCCTTAATTAGGATCAACCAACTTTCGCAAGCAAAGCCTAATTACTATCTAAATTTATAATTAATTCACTTTCGCTTCATAATTGCAAATAAGAAATTGTCCTCGACTGTCGCAAAGGATTAAGCACATAGGTAGATGATTATAAAGACATATAAATTCATGTATTTATAAATCAAACACACATATCTATGTTGGGATCACCCCAACCCTAGAAGAAGGAGAATTAGAAAGCAAACATGATGAAAGAAAATCAGTCTTCCATCTCTCTCCTCTCTCGCCTCCTCTCTCTCCTCTCTCTCTCTCTCTCTCTCTCTCTCTCTCTCTCTCTCTCTCTCTCTCTCTCTCCTCCTCCCTCTCCTTGCGCCCGAAGACGGCTTTGCTTGAATGAATGAAAATCAGCCCCCTAGGGCTTTATTTATAGCCTTCTAATCCTTGCTATTCAAGGATAGAATATCTCTATCTATATCTAAAAAGCTTAAAAGATAAATAAATGCCATAAAGAATTTAAATCTAAAGAGGGAAATAATATCTAAATAGGTAAGTCTTCTCATGTTGATAGATCTTGTCTCCATAGATAGAACTTTATAGATGTAAGATAGATCTCGGCCATCTCGATCTCCTTCGGCTCCAAGGACTCCCAACTCGACACGGATTGCTCAAAGCGCGTAACCCGGCTTCGGACGCGGCTCGTCGATCTCGACCAGAGCTACTCGAGATCGAGTAGGATTCGTCGTCTGGCTGGCTTGGTCGGGTGGCCCTGCTCGACATGGCTCGGATTTGGTGGTTCTGGCTCCTCGATCTCGACCAAGGGTACTCGAGATCGAGTAGAGTGCGGTCGAGGATGACTCGGACTGATGTTGTCGAGGACTCCTCCTCGGCATGGGCTCGGACTGGCGCAGGGTGGCTCCTCGATCTCGACAAGGCCTCCTCGAGATCGAGTAGGGTTGGCTCGGCGTCTCCGTCTTCGGATCCTCGACTTGGAACAGCTCGTCGACTCCGGACATGGCTCCTCGATCTCGACTAGGCCTCCTCGACATCGAGTAGGATTCCGGGAGTCGGGTTGTCTCTGACTCAGTGTCCTCGATCAGCTCTGCTCGACCAGGTCTGCTCGACAAAGTTGGTCGATATCGAGTAAGGTGTACTCGATATCGAGTACACTTGGCTTCAGCTTTCTGCTCTGTTCTTGAAACGCACTTTCCCGAGTCCTCGTTTGTCGGATTGACGAATATGACCATGCGTTGGAAAGCTCTTTCCGAGGGCTACAACTCTCATGAAGACATCAAAGCTTTATTCAGAACGAAGAATGATGAAAAATTGCCTTTTCTCCAGCTACACCATTCTTAGCTTCTCCATGAGTTTCCTTTAAGCTCCAAAGTGCGTCCGATTTCTGCGAAATATAACCAAAACTTGTGTAGACCTCCATATATTGCAAATAAGTGTAAACTACACAGGTTCTGTATTATTCTAACCCAAATGCATGCAATGTATGCAGAAATCGATATAAAAGTAAGTGTAAAACATGGCGAATTAGGCTCACATCAAACACCCCATACTTAAGCTTGCTTGTCCTCAAGCAATACTTTTAATTGTCATTCAGGGGAAGAATTCAAACTCTCAACATATCAAATTCATTCTTATATGACCCTGCAGTCAATTACCATCCTCGAAAAGGTACTAGTGTCTCAGATCCATGCATGTGCAATAATACAAAAGCAACATCTACTCATAAAAGGAGGGTTATGCAAAACATTCATAAGTGACAAGGCATTAATAATCAAGAGGACTTTAATTTAAGCTCAAATAAGGAGTAGATTGGTAAAAGGCTAAAAGGTGGGCAATTTTTGGCAATGTGGTGCTTTTGATCCGGGGAAATGGAGTACTTTCCAAACTTTCATACCACATTCTTTCTCATTAGATTCATCACCTTTCATATTGCTTTTCTCAATAATAATGCTTTTACCTCTCTGACCTCAGCACTGCCTTCTCACGAGTCGCAAACATGGGTGTCATGAATGGCCCCGGATACTTAGTGCTTTGGACTCCTCACAATGTGTGTCCCATCTCTCCAAACTATTATCTCAGAGAGCAGGGTCAATCTACCTTTATCTCCTGAGGTGATTGGATTTTCTTTCACTCATTAAATTTTCCATATATTCAAACAATGTCCTACCAAACTCCAATAATGATAATAATCATAAAACACCATATGACATCTCCATTTTGTAACATCATTCTCAACATAATCCCCGGATAAGGTAAAGAATGGCAAATATTTAGATCATGTGGAGCAATATATGAAATGAGGCATTTTATGGCTTTTTGTGATGCATAAGCATAGGTAAGGCTTAGGATTATAACAATATGAGCATTATATGGAAATATAAAGTCCTCCATCCTCTTATCATGCAACATGTCAAAAGCAATTTCAAATTTTACCTCCTTTCATGGTTTTCAAGAAAAATATGTACTTCATTGTGACTTCCCTTTACTAGGCAATTTCATGCTATATCTCTAATGAATCCAATTTTGCATCGTCGAGTTCAATATAAGCTTCCATGACATTTATCAAAAATTTCAAATGGGGGTCATTTTTTCAAACTTTTGGAAAACATGCATATAAGCATATAAATCAATAATGCATTCCAAAATAGCCATGTATTTAAATATGCACACATAATGTCAAATATGGCAAATATGCATAAAGTAAGCCCTTCCCCCACCCCATACTTAAACATTACAGTGTCCTCACTGTATAAAAACAAGGGTAAAGAAAGAAACTCACTAGACAGATGTGCAGGGCTTCATAATATCGAGTTAAAATGCCTGAGTCGAGTCCGTTTTTAGCTTGCATCTATCCATGGACCTGAAAAGTGTAGAAGACATATACCCACAATAGAAAAACTAAAAGTTCCAAAAACAAAAACAAACAAAAGCAACAAAGTCTCAAAAGTCTAAAAATAAATGTCTATGTACAAGCTCTAGATTTTATAGTCGCTAGGCCGACTTCTCCATTAAGCATTAGCCTGGCTCATCTTTGTCCGGAGGTATAGGTGGATCTGGTGGTTCCTCCGGTGGTGGAAAGCGTGGGATGTCATCCGGAGGCATCATGTGAAGAAGCTTAAACCTCCCCGAGTGAACGCTCCATGGCTTCACCCATTCATCTTCCTGGGCTCTAGTTGGCATGCATAAAGGAAGATATAAAGAAAATATACATACCTCATCATCATACCTCTTCCGATTCATAGGTTGACTTGGTTGCGCGTCTCCACCACAGCAAAACGGTGGAGTGGGAAGAGATATTTCCGCCTCATCATGCGGAGCTTCATGCCACTTTGGTAGGACCCCATACTTGAATATGAACATCGGTTGCTCAAAATCATCGGGGATAGCCTTCACCTTGTAAGGTAAAAGCGATCTTGGAATGCCCTGGTCAACAATGTCCAACTTCTTCTCTTCTAGTGCTATTTCGCCTTGGGATCCTTCATATGATTCATCAACAATATGAAGCAAAGTAGGAATGAAATTCGAGGAAGGACATACCTGATTGTCGACATTGAGTGGGTCAATTGGCTCGTCGAGAGGAGGGCATGGTCCTTTAGACTGAATGGAAGCCTCGTGCCTTCGGATTTCGTCTTCCAGCCGAGCTATTTCCCTTAATCGTGACTCCTCCACTGCGATCCTATTTCTCCGTCTCAAATCTTGATACCATTCTTCCCATGCAGGATTCCCTTCGACAAAGTCTTCCATCTTTGTACCTAAGCTTTGAAATCACAATCAAGAACACAAATTAGTGGCAAAAGCTTGGCACCCAGTTGGTACCGGTGAGGTAGGTGGTGGTAGGGTATGTGAAGGGTAAGAAAAAGGAATGGGCTTTTCTGAACCTTAAACACAATTAAACTAGGCGCGATTGATATCTCCCCGGCAACGGCGCCAATTTGACGAGAGGGTTTCTCGACCAAATAAATTTATAGTCAAGACCCCCGCTATAGTATAGGGGAGTCAGGTTCGTCCTCAGGAGAGAAGTCAGCGGTTCTAGGTTTAGTGTGTTTTGGGGTTCAGGGATAGCGGGAAAATGTGGGGAGGTTGTTGTCGATGTCGACTAAGACTTGGTCGATGTCAAGGGAATGATAGAAGAAGAGGTGGTCGGTGTCGGGTAACTTTGCAGGATAAAAATAATGAAATAAAATAAATAAAGATGCAAACTTCCAAGGTTAGGGATCACCACAACAATAAACATATGCGCAGATCATAAATCACCTAAAGATGCATGCTTTATATCAAATAACTTTCGTTATTAACAAATATGAATATAGAGGCTTTCGCATAAACCCTAAGTGTTACTACCTTTCCTTAATTAGGATCAACCAACTTTCGCAAGCAAAGCCTAATTACTATCCATATTTATAATTAATTCACTTTCGCTTCATAATTGCAAATAAGAAATTGTCCTCGACTGTCGCAAAGGATTAAGCACATAGCTAGATGATTATAAAGACATATAAATTCATGTATTTATAAATCAAACACACATATCTATGTTGGGATCACCCCAACCCTAGAAGAAGGAGAATTAGAAAGCAAACATGATGAAAGAAATTAACTTTAACATAAAATAAACTAAAACTTACAAAACCTTCCAAATGTTCCTCCTCTCTCTCCTCTCTCGCCTCCTCTCTCTCTCTCTCTCTCTCTCTCTCTCTCCTCCCTCTCCTTGCGCCCGAAGACGGCTTTGCTTGAATGAATGAAAATCAGCCCCTAGGGCTTTATTTATAGCCTTCTAATCCTTGCTATTCAAGGATAGAATATCTCTATCTATATCTAAAAAGCTTAAAAGATAAATAAATGCCATAAAGAATTTAAATCTAAAGAGGGAAATAATATCTAAATAGGTAAGTCTTCTCATGTTGATAGATCTTGTCTCCGTAGATAGAACTTGATAGATGTAAGATAGATCTCGACCATCTCGATCTCCTTCGGCTCCAAGGACTCCCAACTCGACACGGATTGCTCAAAGCGCGTAACCCGGCTTCGGACGCGGCTCGTCGATCTCGACCAGAGCTACTCGAGATCGAGTAGGATTCGTCGCCTGGCTGGCTTGGTCAGGTGGCCCTGCTCGACATGGCTCGGATCTGGTGGTTCTGGCTCCTCGATCTCGACCAAGGGTACTCGAGATCGAGTAGAGTGCGGTCGAGGATGACTCGGACTGATGTTGTCGAGGACTCCTCCTCGGCATGGGCTCGGACTGGCGCAGGGTGGCTCCTCGATCTCGACAAGGCCTCTTCGAGATCGAGTAGGGTTGGCTCGGCGTCTCCGTCTTCGGATCCTCGACTTGGCACAGCTCGTCGACTCCGGACATGGCTCCTCGATCTCGACTAGGCCTCCTCGACATCGAGTAGGATTCCGGGAGTCGGGTTGTCTCTGACTCAGTGTCCTCGATCAGCTCTGCTCGACAAAGTTGGTCGATATCGAGTAAGGTGTACTCGATATCGAGTACACTTGGCTTCAGCTTTCTGCTCTGTTCTTGAAACGCACTTTCCCGAGTCCTCGTTTGTCGGATTGACGCATATGACAATGCGTTGGAAAGCTATTTCCGATGGCTACAACTCTCATGAAGACATCAAAGCTTTATTCGGAACGAAGAATGATGAAAAATTGCCTTTTCTCCAGCTGCACCATTCTTAGCTTCTCCATGAGTTTCCTTTAAGCTCCAAAGTGCGTCCGATTTCTGCGAAATATAACCAAAACTTGTGTAGACTTCCATATATTGCAAATAAGTGTAAACTACACAGATTCTGTATTATTCTAACCCAAATGCATGCAATGTATGCAGAAATCGATATAAAAGTAAGTGTAAAACATGGCGAATTAGGCTCACATCACCCACCCTTGAGTAAATATTTCGTAGTAGCCTCATTAGACCGTACATCTTTCTTGGTACATCCAGATAATAGGTAGGAGCATAAACTGAAACATTCTGGAGCTACAAAGATAGTTATTAAATCGTTAGCGCCGCATAAAAACATTCCTCCTAGAGTAGCTGTTAATACGAATAACAGAAACTCTGTTATAGCCATTTCTATACATTCAATGTAGTCTACGGATAGAGGAATACATATAGTTGAACATAGTAAAATAAGAAATTGAAAGATTTCGTTGAAATTGTTCGTTTGGAAATTTCCCGAAAAGCTAATCATAGGTTCTTCTCTCCATCGGAACAACAGGGCCGTTATACTCATTACTAAACTTGTTGAAGAGATGATAGACAGAGGATCTCCTTATCTGGATGTACTCGAAAAAAAGACTCGATTATGCAATAATCAAACTAAAGAAGAATACTTGCCTAAAATATATGATCCTCTCTTAAACGAATCCTATCGTGGAATAATTAAAAAATTTTTTTTACCTTCAATCCTAAATGAAACCTCCACGCTCTTTAGCACGAGATTTTGAGTTTTTTTCTTACTTCAATCAATTTTCTATCTATGATCCGTTGAACTAAAAAGAAAAAAGGGTCCGGCGAGGTATTGCCCAAGCCAGGCCGTGTTAAAGGCCTTTCGGGAGAAGTATTTCGGGTTTTATTTATATTTTATATTGATTGAATTTTTTATTAGTTGGAATTTCGAATAAACCTTGTAGTATATCTTGTATCTATTTATATTAAATTAAATATTTTTTATTTCATTTCGATTTTTTCTATAAAAAAAAGAGAAATAACGTAAAAAATTTGACTTATATGAATAAAAAAATTAAATTATAATAGACATTATCTATATTGAAGAATATTTCAATTTAAACAATAGAAAATAAAAAAAATTGTTAATTATTCCACGATAGGATCCGTTTAAGAGAGGATCATATATTTTAGGCAAGTATTCTTCTTTAGTTTGATTATTGCATAATCGAGTCTTTTTTTCGAGTACATCCAGATAAGGAGATCCTCTGTCTAGGGCTTCAATTCGATCTCTAAACTCGTTCCTTAGGTTCCTCCATTTTTTTTCATTGGTATAAATCCAACAATAAGAATTATGCAGTTCATCATAGAAGAATTTATCCAGTTCATCACAAACGAATTTTTTTGTTGTAAAAAAAAGAAAAATACATTTTTTGTCGTAGCATTTCAAAAAAAGCGGATAAACTGGATGGATATGTAAAAGAAATTCTTCGTTTTCCTTCACTTTGACATGTATAAAAAAAATATTGTGACATTTCCCTTTGAATCCGGTCCCAACAGGTATCATTCCCCCCAAAACCACATTTTCTTTTAGGCCTTTCAACCAATCGATACGGCCCCGGAGAGCGTTGAATCCTTTACAAACCAATGGATGTAAACAAATAGCGCGCCCTTCCACTAAAATGGGTTTGAATGCCTGTATACCTAATCTATCCTGCACCTACGGTCCAACCAATTTGGAGAGAATCGCCTTTGGACCATGTATCCGAGCATTTCCAATCCTACGAAAGGTACATATTCATTTCATAAGAAAATATTACTGTCACCAAATAATTACTGAATACAATTCAATTGTACATGTACTTGTGGTAGATGGTACATTTCTAAAAGGAAAATACAGAAGGACTCTTCTCACAGCTTTTGCACAAGATGCAAATCATCAAATATACTCTATTGCCTTTGAAGTGGTTGACTCAAAAAAACAACGCCTCTTGGGAGTGGTTGTTTAACAAGCTAGCAACAGTCATCCCATCAAGTGAAGAGCTGGTTTTTGTTTCTGACTGTCATCAAAGCATTGCAAAAGCTTTAGCGTTGATTTACCCAAATGCTAAGCATTATTACTGCATATGGCACTTGAAGCAAAATATAATGGCAAAATTCAAGAAGAATATACCCTGTCAGTGGTTTGAAAGCACATCAAACAGTTACACAGAAGAAGATTTCAACAGCTACTTTGGTTGCATCAGTAATACAAACAACAAGATGGAGAAATATCTTCAGGAATTACAGTTTGAGAAATGAGCAAGAGCATATTCAAAAGGTGACATGTACAATATGATGACTTCAAACAATGCATAATCATCAAATAATACCTTTGGTTTGGATAGATCATTCCCAATTATAGGCTTACTGAATGCAATCAGATAGAAGATAACAAAAATGGTTCAATGAGCGTAGAAAAGAATATGAAAACAACAGCTTTGAGCTTCCAACTAATATAAGTGATATAGTGTACATAAGATGCAGTGATGCAGGAATGTACACTGTCAAGCACCTCAAGAATATGAAAACAACAGCTTTGAGGTTGTCGGTGGGATGAAAGGGTTATGGTTGATTTAAAGGAGAACTCTTGTACATGTAAGGTATTTGATTATGAAAATATACCTTGTGTACATTCTCTTGCTGTCATCAGGGACAAAAAAATGAGTCTTCTGAGGTATATTAGCAGTTACTACAAAATTGAAGCTTGGAAATTGGCTTATCATGAGACAGTATATCCTGCTCTAAATGAAGAACAGTGGGTTGTACCAGAGGACATCAAAAGACAGAAATATCACCCACTAATGATACGTAAAAGATGTGGTCGCCCTCAAAAGAAAAGAAATCCTTCAGTTGGAGAAATCATATGCAAAGCATCAAAGAGGATTCACAATAGCTAGAGATCAGAGGCAAAGCATCAACGAAGACAAGAAGATTTACTTTATAGTTTTCTTATATTGAATAAAGTAGTCACTGTCAACATGACATTACACTAGACAGAACATAAACTGTCACCATATTTCAATTTTTTCTTCTTCCATCATCACAGTTTAGCAAATATTTATAAATCAATGACTAACAAAGTCATAAAAAATGTAATCAAAATAAACACAGGGTAATCAATGTTGTAATCACATTAAAAAAGGTTTCTACACACTGTAACCAAATTCCTAAACCACAAATCAAAAGAAAAGGTAATGTACAATATGGTTTAGGGTTTAGGGTTAAGTTTTTAGGGCTTAGGGCCAAGGCCCTAACCCTAAATCCTAAACCCTAAGATGTTAAGTAAAATACGTCGTTGAGAGATGATTTTTGTAATCAAATGGAAAACCCTAGGACAAGGTAAGCAAAAACCCTAAAGGGGCTAATGAGAAGCCAAAAGACATGTGATGGACAGTTGTCCTTCATCATATGAATCGTTAAGATAGACATAGATGTTGTAACCACCGACAAAATAGGGACATAGACACTGTCACCACTATGAAAAAAGTATAATAGACACTGTAATCAAAGGAAAAACTTATAAACACTGTAACAATTGTTAAAACAGGGACATAGACCCTGAGATATGCACTGTCACCACTGTGAAAACATGGCCATAGACACTGTAACCAAAAGGAAGACCCTATGATTAGGGAAGCACAAATCCCAAAGGGGCTAATGAGAAGCCAAAAGAACATGTGATGTACAGTATGGTTTAAGGTTAAGGGTTAAGTGTTTAGAGTTTAGGTCTAAGGCCCTAAACCCTAAACCCTAAACCCTAAAATGTTAAGGACAGTACGTCGTTAATAGATGATTGTTGTAATCAAATGGAAAACCCTAGGACAAGGTAAGCAAAAACCGTAAAGGGGCTAACGAAAAGCCAAAAGACATGTGATGGACAGTTCTCCTTCATCATTTGAATGGTTAAGATAGACATACACATTGTAACCACCGATAAAACAGGGACATAAACACTTTCACCACCATGAAAAAAGGGAATAAACACTTTAATCAAAAGAAAAACTTATATACGCGGTAACAACTATTAAACAGGGACATAGACCCTGAGATATGCACTGTCACCACTGTGAAAACATGGCCATAGACACTGTAACCAAAAGGAAGACCCTATGAGTAGGGAAGCACAAACCCCAAAGATGGCTAATGAGAAGCCAAAAGAACATGTGATGTACAGTATGGTTTTGGGTTTAGGGTTAAGTTGACCTTAAACCCTAAATCCTAAACCCTAAACCCTAAAATGTTAAGTACAATACGTTGTTAAGAGATGATTGCTGTAATAAATTGGAAAACCCTAGGACAAGGTAAGCAAAAACCCTAAAGGGGCTAATCAGAAGCCAAAAGAGATGTGATGGACAGTTCTTCTTCATCATATGAATGGTTAAGATAGACAAAGACGTTGTAACCACCGTTAAAACAGGGACATAGACACTTTCACCACTATGAAAAAAGGGGAATAGACACTGTAATCAAAGGAAAAACTTATAGATGTTGTAACAACTGTTAAAACAGGGACATAGACCCTGGCATATGCACTGTCCCCACTGTCCTAACATGGACATAGACACTGTAATAAAAAAAGAAGACCCTATGATTAGGGAAGCACAAACCCCAAATGACCTAATGAGAAGCCAAAAGAACATGTGATGTACAGTATGGTTTAGGGTTAAGTCTTTAGGGTTTATGGCCAAGGCCCGAAACTCTAAACCCTAAACCCTAAAATGTTATGTAGAGTACGTCGTTAAGAGATGATTGTTGTAATCAATTGGAAAACCCTAGGACAAGGTAAGCAAAAACCCTAATCAAATTCAGGTCTTTCCTTTTCTTTATCTTTTGGTCCAGCTTTCTTAAGATTTTGGGGATTAATTCTGGGCTCGGATTCGGGCCTCTCTTCGGGTTTCAGTGGTGGGACCATTGGGTTATTTTTGTTGTTATTTGTTGATTGGTATTTTGTGTTATATATAGATTATTGATAATGCATATCTTAGATAGGCATTATAGGCACTTTTAGTTTAGTTAGGTTGCATTTCATTTATACTTTGTCGCTAAATTGCATCTTGTGATTATTTTAGAAGAGTTCGAATTCTGCGCAAATTTGTGTTTATCTTGCAGATTGAATCGGAACACAATTGGGAGATGCAATATCTTGAAGGGGAATACAAGAAACATTGGAAAGAAGCAAGGACAAGTGGAGATACCTGCGAAGCTAAATAAGAAGAGCCGGCAACGAGCTATGCCGCGGCCGCAGCAATCGTGCCGCGGCCACATCCAGGACCGATGCCACGGGATAAGGAAGAGTTGCTGATGCCGCGGCCGCAGCATGGGTCGTCAATGTTCAGACGCTGCGTTTCAATTAATAAAAACCCTAGTTGTTATTGTTTTGTTCCATGGCTGACTTGGATTGTTTAAAAGGCCGATTTATGTTATTTTTGAGACACTTATATTCTATTCTTACGTTCATCGGACACTTTAGAGATTTGAGCGATGTTTTCCATGAGGAACTAAACTCATCTGTTATGCCTACAATTTGACGCTTTATTTGGATTGATTGTGAGTTTCTAATTCTCGTTCCTTGTTTCCTATATTTGAATGCTTCAACTTCTTTGGGCTTGATTGTTTATGGTTTTGTTATATGTTGTCTGGCCAACTTGTTAGATCAATTCAATCGCTAAGGTTTTGTAGATTCCTGGTTGTGAACCTTAACCTAAGTGGCAAACTTGTTCCTTTAGGGCTGGTTGAACTAATTGAATGAGTAGGAAGTTGAATGTGTTGTTAAAAACCTCTTTAGGAACTGCAAATACCTTGGCTAATCTCTGAACTTAAAGCTATCAATTGGATTAAATCCTTCTTTAGGGACTGTTCGATTGATAAGGGTTGCTAGGACTGGTTGGACTAGTAACTATATTAGGTCGGGACAAGGGCATTGATAGGAAACTCAATAGGATGAGAAGAAGTTACAAGGATCGCTTCAATAAAATAAAGTGGAAAATTGTAGGTAGAATTGCTTCTCATAATTGTCTAAACCAAAATTATTTACTTTTGTTTGCTTCAATCCACTTTGATAAAAGGCGGAACTTTCACATTTAAAAACCCCCAATTTGGTTACTTTGATTGACACTTGAATCAAACTTGAATTATAACTTTCCCTATGGATCGACCTCTTGCTTATCGCTATACTAGTTATAGGTTTGAGTTTTCTTTGGAGGATCAACGACAGGTTTTCCCTCCGTCAATTATGTTATATGTTAATATTTATTTAATCATGTGATTATTATTATTAATTGTTTGAGATATTATTTTCTGGAAAAGTTATTATATAATTTCTGAAATTTTAAATATTATGAAATTGTTTTAAAGGAAATATTGCTTTAAAGGAAATTGATTCAGATAAGGTTTGTGAAGTGGGATTTATTTTGGAAATGATTATCATTGTCTTAAATTACTTGAAACATTAAAGTCAAGGTTTTGAAATAAAATGCCGGAATTATTTCTATAATATGATTTTGAGAGATTGGTTTTAATGTTTAAATGTTTAATGTCGGATTTTATTATATAATGATGTTGAAATAAGAAACATACCGGGATTATTTTAGTAGTATAAACCTACAAGTTAATTAAGGATTTAATGTTATAATTGGGTTTAGACCAAATATGATTTGAGAAATTTTTTTGGATACGAGTTGACTTAACTTGAGATTTGAGAGTTTGAAAAAACTTTGGGAAAATGATTTACTTGATTTAACTCGGGGAATTTATTGTTGAATCTTGTTTGAGAATTATGTGAATTTGAAATAAGATATGAAATGTTATATGATGATGCAAGATGAGATGATGGATGAGATATTATATGTTGAGATGAGATGACCATGAAATGATTTATGAAGAGATAAGATGGAATAATATGAGATGAAATATGTGAAGTTATGTATGATAGTTAGAGGCGCCTTGTGTGAATTAGATAGACTTATGCATATGTGTATGTTTGTTAGGTGATCTGTTGGACATTGCTTATTATTGGTGTTGATTGCTTGGATTCTGCGCGCCTCCAGGTAAGTATCCTACGGGAGCTTACTCGGCAACTCGGACCTCGTGCATGATGTGTCATATAGTGTGTAGGTGTTGCATATGATAAAAGCATGCCATGTAGTATCATGCTAGGATTGCACTTGTGAATGAGCATTTGGTTACTTGTTGTGTTTGAAAACAGAATGGCCGTTATCTGTGAGTCCTAGAGTCTTTTGCTAGGGTCATAGGATGGACCAGTCCCATCGGGTCTTGTCCCGAGTCATTTGAGTCCTATGGTAACAACTTTACTTATATTATGAGCATGACGATAAGATGATGATGATTGATTATTGATGTGCACATATAGCATTTGCGGGTGAAATTGCTATGTTATAGCAGCTGACTGGCCAATGTCTACCCTGACGAAAAGAGGGGTAGAGGTAGGAGAGGGATATGCCCCTTGACATTCTTTGGGCGCCTTTACAATCTTTCTGCATTATCTTATACCCTGATAACAACATGCCTTATGTGTTTAAATTATGTACTGCATTAGACCATCCTTTATTCTAAGTATAGGCATATTATATGGCCTTAGCGCGGCCTTTAGGGCACGCAAGCGTCTTTGGGCCTGACTTCGTGGATAGTGTTAGGTACTTGCTCCTTTTGCTGCTCTGTGCTTCTATGGCGAGGGATCCTCTTGGGCGAAAGCGAAGAACCGGACTGACCCGCTAATTTGGCTTAAGTATTATTTGATTATGATTTTGGTTTTGACCCGGTTCCGCCGTGGCAAGTTGTACTTTACTCTCGCTTTTCGTCCCGTTTTCCTTAAACGAATTTTCGCGACTTAGACTTTAGGACATGTTAAGGGTACCCAACGACCCTACGATTGTTTTGGGGTTTGAAATCCCTGCTTTAAATACTAATGTTTCATAGGTTTGAAACCTCGACCCACACCTGAATTGTAAGATCCGAACGAAGGTATCCGACCATCGAAACGTAACCCGGGTATTTATATCTGGGCCGTTACGCCCTCCACCCCTTAAAAAAGCTCAAGAAAACAGGCCCTTAATCTTTTCCTTTATCATTTCCTACTGAAAACATTTAAGATAAACAATTTTGAAACTCAATTATAATTCTGGTGAGTTCATAATAGTAGATTTTTCTATTAACAATCCATCAGTACAACAAAGAACAACAAAAAAATGTACTTACATCAGAACAGATGCAATAAAACAATATCAAAATATATTGTAAGGATTCTACAATTTCCTCTTTTATAAATTCGTCTCTTGCTCAACAATAGATAAAATAAGTTTGCAAATAGATGACTACTTAAATAAATCAAAGACATGCAACCTTATAAAAACCCTATTTTAAATGCCCAACTCACCAAGTGAGTAGTCAGAGAGAGTAAAATAATTAATTTTAACAAAAAAAAATTAGAAAACAAAGAGAAGGAAACAAACCAGAAATGTTGCGAAGTAGATTGATCACACCGTAAGGAAGAAATATAGGACTGATTACTGCCACCGGGAGAATGATGGTTGGTGTAAAACTGAAAATCAAACTTCTTCCTATTCACAAACGAGAGACCAATGTGAGTTAGGACATCGTGTGAATCTAAACAACTAGCACTACCACATTTCTTAACTTAAAGTAACATTAAACATGTAACATCTATATATATAAAAGCGAAGGTTGGGCTAAAACCTGAGTTAAATTTAGAATTCGTTGCATTCACATGTACACATTACTATAATTTTATGAAAAAGAGTAGTAAATAGACCAATTTTTGGGGCTTTTTGCAAAACTAAACAATGGGTCCAAGATTTTGCAAAACAAGACAATGGGTCCAAGATTTTGCAAAACTAGACAGCTTACAACAAGTTACAAGGGGAGTGGGAAGGGCTACAGGTGGTCACTAGACCAGGAAGAGGCTTCACCTTCACTCGGCGAGGCGGTGAGCAGCAGTGAAAGCGGCGGTGAGTTCGGTGGTTGGGGCTCTCTATCTCCTTTTCCCTGGCCCTGACACTCCGAGTGGCTGGATGGCATTGGCGCAGCCAAGCCCTAGGTCTCCGGTGCCTCAAAGAAAAAGAACGAGAAGTAACAGTAAAGCCCCAAATCTCAAACCCCATCTCAAAATTCAATCAAAATGACCAAATTGAGCATGAACCGATTCCAACAGAGCTCGCACCGTCTGATTCCACCTCATATTTGATTGAGCCCGAGCGAGGAGGCGATGAGGGTGATAGATCGAGCGGAAAGGGGAGAAAGGTACGCACCTTCTCCGATCGAAGGCGTTGGAGATCGGATCGAAGCTGTTCAGCGCCCTTCTCCGGTCCGTTCCCTTCTCCGATTGGATCAAGGCATTGGATCGAAGTGTTTCAGTGTCCATGCTTTTCTTTCTCCGATCGTCGAAGGCAGATCTGGTAGCTAAGGGGGCGGCTGAGTCAAACTCCGGCCACCATAACCATCATTGAAGATTGAAGCCATCATATGCGATAAAAAAATGAGCAATAAGCAGAGAAGAGCCATTCAACGATGCTCTGTTCGAAAGGTGGAAATTCAGTGAGATTTGGAATTCAAAAAATTTGGTCGGGGAAAAAATTAGGGTTTGTGAGAGAGAGAGAGAGAGAGAGAGAGAGAGAGAGAGAGAACCCGCCGACATCCTTTAATCCTCTATCTTTATCTTCCCCTTGCTCCCTATCCAAACCCGCCTCTTGCTCAGTTGCTCTTCCCTCTGGCAGTTGAGTTGTAGGAAAAAACCTCTAAGGATATTTGGATTTTGGCATTTTGAAATTGGTCAATTTTCCATACAATTTTCATTATGTGGTTATGGTTTTGTTAATGGGTTTTGCCATGCGCTACGAGAAAGTTAGTGATGCTGGTTATATAGATTGTTGTCATTACAGTGGTTTTACATTGTGTAGTGTTGACATCGTTTTATTCGTATTTTGTTGTATCTTCTTCTGACAAGGTATTTTATTGTATCTTCTTGTGACAAGTTAGTGATGTTCATCAGTAATTGAATCTTCTTGTGACAAGGTAGTTTTCGTGTCAGCAATTAAATACCTTGTTGGTAAGATGATAATCTAATCAACAATTATAGCCCTACTGGTAAGATGGTAATGGTAGGATCACATGACGATAATGGTAAGGTATGTACTATGTTGACACTCATGGTAAGATAAAAATACCCTATTGGTAGGATGCTGATGTAATCAACAAAATTCCCGTGTAGCCTAGCCTATTGGTAGGATGCTGATGTTATCACCGAAATTCCGAAGTGTAGCCCTAATGGTTGGATGAGAATGGTTGGATCATAGGATGATAATGGTAAAGTATTTTGCAACTATTGGTCAAAAAAAATAACATATTGGTAGGATGATTATTTAATCACCGAAATTCACGTGTAGGCCTAATGTTAGCATGATATTGGTAAAATGAAAGTATGATATTGATATAATATGTTGAACCTAATGGTAAGATAAACATACGGTATTGGTAGGATGCAGTTGGAAATACATAATATCTCCGACACTTGAAGACACTTGAGACAAAATATTGTATCCGTTACAATTATTACTTCTTGCAATTTGATTGAACAAGTAGCAAACATAATCAATCGATCCCGTTAAAGCATCGAATGGGAGGGAGTGGATGGGCTTGTCGTTTTGCACCGTAAGGTGATGTACAAGATCACTTACTCATCGCTGCCCCACTACTATCGGACAAACTTCCTGCACTTTTCACTAATATTGAGTTTCCATTGAACTTGTTTATTAATCTATATGATGGAAAATAGCCTATTAGCTCAATTGGTAGAGCGTTGTGTTTGCACACAAAGATGTGAGTTCGACTCTCACATAGGCTAATACGAAGTATGTGTAGGTTCATAAATTTGTTCTTGTTGGACCAAATGAAAGAAAAAATAGTGTATCTATAATTTTGACAATCAAAAGCAACTACAAAATTCAACACCTCAACCTCATGATCTCTCGAACTAGGGAACCAACTACAAAATTGGCAATCAAAAGCAATTCAATCCCACTTATTTTCTTCCATTTTCTCTTAACATCAAGGCCATTTCATTTAAATAATTTATCAAAATCGACAATTCTAGTACCATAGTTAGAATTGGAGAAAAACACGTACAAATTCAAAGACAAACACATCAGATTAATACTTTACAGAAATGGAAGGACAATTTCCAACTGATGACAGGACAAATTTACACTATTGGTAAGATAGAAACTGCACAGTTTCCAAAAATGAGCGGGTGACGTTTCCCTTCCTCAGCTTTCCACTCCTCTCCTATTATGTCTCTCTCTTTAAAGCACAATAAATGAGCACTGAGACATCCATCACTAATTTTTTATGTGTCACTTAGCCCCAATAATAGCATTAAATGCTTTATATATTAATACTTCATAGTAATTATTACTTTACCCCAATCCACTGCTCACCCCACTTGTGAAACCTGACAGTTGTACCCAGTGTTCTAAAAATCGCACCTAGGCACCACCTGGGCGCTAGGCGAGAGGGCACCTAGGAATTTGTAAGCCTAGGCGGCCTTATAGGCGGAAATTCGCCTTTGCACCACCTAGTCCCACCTAGGCACGCCTTATCCCGCCTACGCCCGCCTAGCTCAACGATTATTCAATTTTAGCTTCTAGGCATGTGTTTAGTCGACTTAGGGTTTTTTTTAATCACCCAAGTCATGATGTATTTGCCATTGATTTTAACCTATTGTTTTCGATTTTAGGAGGTTTAGAGTCACTAGTCGAATGTGTACTTTAGTGTTAGTTAAGCACCACAAATTTGGGTTTATAAGAGATATTATGAATTATTATTACATTATATGAGTTACTGAGATGTGGTATTCGTTAAAATATAAGGAAATAATCAAGTTTGTTCTATGTCCGCCTAGGCACCCGCCTCGCCGCCTAGGCACTAGGTGGCCACCCACCGCCTAGCGCCTTTTAGAACATTGGTTGTACCTCCCCTTTTTACCCACTACCAACCCATCCGGTAACCCCCATTTATTTGAAAAAGTAGACATGTGTTACTTTTGCCAATTTTCCAAGTAATTGTCTAGTTTTGCAAAGATTTTTTTTTTTGTCTAGTTTTGCAAATCAGCCCAATTTTATGAGGGAATTAAACTAAATGACCCTTGCCCCGAAATGGTTTGCTAGACTAACCCCCTATCCACAACATTTGCAAAGGATAACCCCCCCCCCCCCACACCAAAAAAGGGCATATTTGCCGGTTGGATTTAACCGGGACAAAGGAGAGAGAAGGTAAAGGAGGAGAGAGAGAGGAAGTGGGGTGGAGAGAGAGAGGCAAGGGGAAGTTATTGTGGAGAGAGGGAGTGGAAGTGGGGGAAGTTATTGTGGGAGAGAGAGTGGATGAGTGAGAGAGGAGGCAGTTTGAATTGAAAACTGACGACCCCAACTGCCTCTCTCGGCTTACAAAAGAGGAAGAGAGAGAGAGGGCAACAGTTCCACATGCAAGGCTGAGGAAAAGAAGAAGAGAAGGAAGAAGAAGAGGAAGGAGACGACAGAGCGAGAAAGGAAAAGAAGAAGCAAAGGCGAGGAAGAGGACGACAGTGCAGAAGAGGAGACGAAGACGCCGACTTTGAAGTAAGTAAATCCTCACAATGCCGATTAAATACGTTTTGCTTCGATTCGTAGGGGAGGAACCGATTTGAAGAACCAAAACTGGTTTGGATTGTGTGAAAATGGGAAGAAGGGGTCGAATGGGTTGACAGTGCGCAATATCGCCCTGTCATGTAGGAAGTAACCGGCGTCAAGTTAAAAACAATTGGTGGAAATTTTGGGTACTGGGGTTTGCGCGTCTGGGAGAGAAGGGGATTTTTAGGAATGGGGAAATTGGGCAACTGTGTTGTTGAATCCAACTTATCAGGAGAAGGGGAGTGTAGATCCGTTCAGTTTAGGTGAGAATTGGGTGAAATGGGGCTTATGACTGTAGATGCGGCGCATTAGGGGGGAATTTGGGGGAAATTGGATGAAATGCGGCGCATTAGGGTTAGAGAAAATTGTAGAAAGGGTGAAAAGTTTATGTGGAATCGAAATTATCTGGAATAGGATTACTTGTGTGCAAATGGAGATGGACAGATTGAATAAGTATGCTGTCATGTTTTCACAACCATGTGTCATGTGTATATGTGTATGTGTCATGTGTAATTGTGATTCTGTCATGTTACATTTGATATTGATATGAAGGGAACCGTGGGTTGGGGGAGAAGAATTGATGTGTAGAATACTGAATTTGGGTCTTCCACTGTGCAGGATATCTGGTGAATATTAAAAATGTCGCAACGAAGTATGAAGAAGATTGTAGACCGTACAGCTCAAACATCCGGCGCGGTAATATGGCTTTCGTTCGAGTAATGTAAGTTGTGATTGTTGTGCTGCAGTGTGGCTGACATGTTGAAGTCTGTGCAGGCTGTGTACGCCGTAGAGGAAGAAAGACACTTCAAAGCAAAAATTAACCAACACTCCCGGATGGCGCTCCTGGTTAACATTGACAACCGGTTGAGCGAGTCCCATTGGAAGCGCCTAACCGACAGCCCGTTGGGGGGCATTGCAAGACTGGGCACAAGGGTCCAGTTCTCGGGACAGCTTGTACACTATGTTCTCCAACGATAATTGAAGTCGAAGAAGGAGAATGAAACATGGTACAAGATCCATGAAGCGGTCGTCAGGTTCTCAATAGCTGAGTTCGCCATTGTCACCGGTCTCAACTATGGCTATGGCGAAGAGCCCGAGGACGACGACGGGTTCGAGAAGGCAGTGTATGATTTCTTTGGAGTTTCAAAGATGAGGATGTCTGAGTTCGAGGTACAGTTCCGTGTGGCGATGGCATCTGAGAAATCGTCCACCAGAAAGTTGAAATTTGTCCTGCTGATGCTGGTCGAGGGAGTATTGTTCGGGAAGGAACCCAAAAACTACATTCATGGGTGGGTCGTCGACCTTGTTGGCGACGTTGACAGGTTCCTGGCGTTTCCGTGGGATCGGCTTTGCTACGAGCGAACGAACGAGTTCCTAAACCGTGCAATCGAGAGGAAGCTCCAACGGGATGAGGGCAGCTCCAATGCACGCCCGGCCTATTGCCTGATGGGTTTCCTTCTCGCCTTCCAGGTTCGTACACAGATATGACTGGACGCCCTATATAGGTTTACTAGGCTTCTTACATTTATTGACTGGACATGAACTGATTATTTACTGGACAATATGTAATTGCAGCTATGGGTGTACGAAGCCCTCACTCCAATGGCCGACCAATTCGCGAATGTCATAGACGAGAAGCTGTACCCCAGGTGTCTGCGATACGAGTTTAGAGACCCGAACCTCGAGTATGCCTCAATCGAAACCCGACTGCAGGAGGCGAAGGAGCTGGGGCACTTCAATGACCCTGCAGCCGTGAGGCCTCTTCTGCTCCCTGATGATGTGGAGAGAGCATCCGGTTTATACCGCGATGCCCGAAACACTCACGACAAGCGGGACAACTTCTTCGACGACATAGTCCGGGCGTTCTTATCAACAAATGTTAAACCCCCGAAACAACCAAAGGGAGCAAGTGGGTCAACGCAAGAATTAGGCTCGGGCGCGCAGACACAAGCTACCCTATTAGAGATAGACTCACGGTTAGTGGCAAAGATGGACGACATGCTGAGGAGTATATCCGCGGAGGTAACCTCGAAGATGGCGACGCTTGAGGAGGCGATTGAAAACATGAGGAGGGAACTGCGGTGGAAGGGGACTAGGGAGTCGGAGGAGCGAGAGAAAGTTCGGGGAAAGGAGGTAAGGTTCTCCTGGTATTAGATCACAATCGTCATGTCATCTCCTGTTAATGTCATGTTGTTAGTAATGTATGTCCTGTTAGTCTCAATACATGTCATGCCAATTCCAGTATATGTCATGTTAATAAGAGGTTATGTGGTTAGGTTCAGGGATCAGTGAAGGACAAGGATAACGGCAAGGAGGAGGAGGACAAGGACAAGGAAGTTCTGGGAAAGGAGGTAAGGTTCTCCCGGTATCAGATCATAATCGTCATGTCAATTCATATGGATGTCATGTTTATCATTATATATGTCATGTTAATTTACGCAGAGGTCATGTGCTGAGGTTCCTGGATCAGGGAAGGACAAGGATAAGAGCAAGGACAAGGACAAGGACGAGGGCAAGGACAAGAGAAAGGAGGACAAGTTGAAGGCCAAGGCCAAGTTGAAGGAGGACAAGTTGAAGGACAAGGACAAGGTTTGCGCATGAGACTGTCATGTGAATATATAACTGATGTCATGTTATTTGTGTTTACTGTCATGTCATGCGCAATGGGCTTCAAGTTGCAGGAGGAGTTGGTGGCACCCGGTTCCGATGTTGAGGCTGAGGCTGAGGTGCCCCTCATACAACCGAGAAGAAGCACCCGTCAACATCCTGATACGTTGTCCCAGGCGGAGGAAACGCAGCCAGCGAAGAAGCCGCGTGTGGGCAAGAAGCCAATGGATGCCGTCGAGCTAGGCATGGCGACCAGGGCAGATGTTGATGCGTTCGCTGCGTGGATGAAGGACGGAAGTGACCCCGTCCGGTCGGTGGAAGGCACCCTACTGGCGAAGCAGTTCTTTGGGACACTTCAATCACCGACCAACTGGGTGTCATCCGAGGTTAGTTACGTTCCCACATTGTGGTTCGAGTCATCACCTTTTTCCTCATATGGTCTTCCAAAATAAAGATTTTTCCTTGCGTCCAGCATATTGAGCAAGCTTGCGCCCTACTGCGGAAGGACATCAACGCCGGTGACAAGTACGAAGGGGTCGCCATTCTGGATTTCTTCTGGGGGTATCTCCTGCAGAAGAAACTGGTGGACGCGAAGGGGGATCGTGAGGTGGTGAAGGGGGACGACACGATGACCCAATACTTCGACGGCAAGTTGCCGGAGAAGTTTCCGACGGGTTGGGCCGATGTCGACCGCGTGTTGGCACCTTGGAATCTGAAGAACGAGCACTGGGTGGCCCTTGACATCAACTTCGCGGAGTGGACATTGGACGTGTACGATTCCGACACAAGCCACGTCGCTGACCGCCATATGCCGGGCCTCCTGAAGCCGGTTACCCACCTCCTCCCCATTTTGATGAACGACCACCCTCAACTTCGAGTCAAATGGGTCGGCAAAGTCCCGGAACCCTTGGCGTACAAAAGGGTGAAGGGGATTCCCCAAAACAAACAATCGTAAGTCATTATCGGCTCTTCATTTAGAAAACATTGGCACAGGTTGTGTGAGCAATTTTTGTTATTTTGATGTATCGGCTCCCCCATTAGTTTTATAAACATTGTTGGTTTGTGTAGACTTGTTACTTGGTTTAGACATTTGGTTATGCACTTATGTTTGTTGGTTTTAGACATTTGGATATGTACTTATTGCTGGATTGTTGTATTCGTTGGTTTTTTAATTATGACATGTCATGTCAATATGAAGCAACTGTCATGTGAATATGAAACTATTGTCATGCCAAAATCCGATAGTGTCATGTCAAATGGGGGTAATGTCATATGGCGTCCCGTTAACATAATAGAACAAACTAGAACTAGAACAAACTAGAACTAGAACAAACTAGAACAAAACCCCCCATACGAAGTTGCAGAAAGGCAACATAATTCTTTGCGAAAGGCGTCTAACCAAAATGGGCGTACTATCTACTTCATTCCGAAAGGCCCCGCAGATGGAAGTTCCTATGCCCCCGCTACGTGCGGCGGCGCTTCTGCAATTTAAATTTCCCATTAGCGGGACACGCCCACTCTATTGGTTCATGTTTCACAGTCGTCGGAAACGCTCCGGTCTTCCCTTTTCCGCGTTGGTATGCTTCCTCTACTTCCCTTACCGCTCGCTCCGCGTCGTGATACCACGGGCTGACTACATCCTCGACGTCACTGCTCACAGAAATGACCTGCTTCCCACGGTCATAAGCAACTGTGTTGTACATCGCATCACTTGGTTCTAACCGGACACGTGGATTATCTAACTGGACAAGTGAGCTTTCTAACTGGACACTCTTAGTTTCTAACTGGACAACTCTTCTTGCTCGATCGACACCTTGTGCTACCACAACTTCCAATTCCTCATCCCTTACCAAGAGGGTTTTAGTTTGTAACTGTGGGTGATCTTCTAGGGTCAAGTGTGGCCCACCCCCGAGTGGATAGGTCGTTGTGGATCCTTCCGTAGTGGTGAAATCGCCGCCAACCTTGCGTATCAGGGAGACATGGAGGTCGATAGGCCAGAATCGTTCACCGGAAAGACCATTTACGAACTTGTAGGCCTGCAAGTCTTCATCATCCCCAATGGAAAAAGGTCTGCACCCTTCCTTCTTCGGCTTTACATATGTGAGCTCAACGTCATGCCTCCTCCCATCGACATTAAACTTGGCCATCAGTTGTTTCTTCAGCGAGACGTAGTCAATACTTTCGTCTACCAGTACGGCCTTTTGACTCCTCGACGACTTCACGACCCAAATGCCCTCTTCACAATCCCACCATCCGCCAAACAATACAGTGATACACACGGACGAGTTCTCCCCTGTTCCATTAGTTAGTGGGGGGGGACATTCAGTTTTACAGGGAGAAGAACATATTGTGAGGAGAGATGTATCGCATAACCTAAATGGAAGGATGACTTACTCATTTCCGTCAAGAAGTCGCTGTCTGTCTAGTTAACCCCAGTAGGTGTCAAGCGCGTGAATGGGTTTATGGACTCCCCTCCTCCCTCCTCTCCCTCTTATTCTCTTAAGGGGTAAATGACAGGGCGGGAGATTTAATCTCACTCCCGCCTTCTCTCTGTCCCGCCCTCTCTCTCTCTCTCTCTCACACACACACACACACACACACTCTCTCTCTCTCTCTCTCTCTCCTGTCTTATCAAATGTCTTTACCTACCCTCTGCGAGATTCCCCCCCCCCCCTGGTCTCTCTGAAGTTATTGTTGGGTCAAAATTTTATTCATTTCTTTCAACATAATATATTGTTTGAAAATGTATTTCGTGGTTTTAAATTAATATGGGTGTATAGTGGAAAACTTTTTGTTATCCAGTAGCTATTAATTAACCGGCTAGTTGTTTTAAAGGTGTGTCATGTAGCGTCTAACGACAAGAAGTAAACCCACTTTATTGTTTGTCATGTCAGAATTGACACGTGTCATGTGTAGATGAGTCCACTGCCATGTTCATTGTAGACAACAACAAAACACTGCCATTCAATCTCATTTGCTTTTTGTTTCTTTTTTTCCTTCCTCAACAGTCACATGCTGAACAATGTTGCTATTTCCCACAAACACCCCACTTATATGATAGCCATTCACCATCCATACTCCCCACAAATCGGTGAAGTTAACTCCCCATTTCCATTTAACAACCTCTCCAACAACCCTTCAACTAAATGGCATCCTCTTCACACCACCCGAGCTCCTCATCTGGCCTCCCTCCCCGACCTGTCCCCATCGTTATATCATCCGACGAATTAGACGATGGAGGTTTGTTGATCACTTCATTTGTGTAGATTTCAGTTGTGCTACTTGTATCATTATACTACCTTATTTTTTTCATGTTATGCAGGACCAATGTCGCCGCCGTCATACCGACGAAATCAAAGAGTAGAGATTGTCTGCGGTGAGTCTGGGATGCTCGGGTCGTTCTACGAGGCGACCCTTGTGCGCAAACTGGACCCTAACCACTGGGAGGTCGAATATGTGACCCTCCTACGCAACAACAGAAGAGAGCTGCTGAGGGAGGTCCTCCCGGTTCAACGAATTCGTCCACGGCCGCCTCATATTTCTTACGACGCCTACATGCCCGAAGACCGTGTCGACTGCCGCGACAACGATGGGTTTTGGGCCGGGAGGGTCCTTGGTGTGTCCGGTTATGGGAGTGACCGAACTTTCACGGTCTACTTCCCACTCAGCGACGAGACGTCTGACCATCGTGCCCGCAATATGCGCCCACACTTCGATTAGGATGGATACAGATTCACCACGCAGCCACAATTTTGCGGCTTGTTACTGTAAATTTGGTTTTCACTGTCTTCTATGTTGAGGAGCTCTCCTACTATCTTTTAAATGTTTGCTCCTGTGTCGTATTTGATTAATGCAAGTGATTCTGTCTCCGCCATTTTGTGTCCAGTATATTTTAATGTCTGTCATGTCGTATTTATTTCGTGTCCAGTAAAAACTATGGGATTACCAGTCGGCCCACGAATTTACCTCCACCCACTTTATTGTTATTCTATGGTTTTTCTCTTCACCTTACCATGTCATTATAAGTATGTTTATGCCCCCTCACTGTCAATCTTATCCATTCGATTCCAATATGGGTCAAGCATGCTAGTGACGGCCGCAGATAACGAGATCATGGCATCCAAGTATGGGTAAATATTATAATTGGCCACACATAAAACAATATGTCATTATAGAGAATATGCTTATCCCATAAATCTTCTCCATTCAATTATGGTAGTTAATGACCTGTTTTTTTCGTAGTTACAATCATGTCTAGTGAAAGACAATAGCTGACATGTTTATCGAATATGGATGTCCAGTTACACCTTACTGCTTACACGTGATCCGTAAAATAAACCCCCAGACCTTTCCTTCTTCAATTGGTTTTATCTTAAACAATATGTCATTTAGTTGAAAGAATATTTTTCCCCCTCACTCACACTCTCACTGATCTATCTGTCCTCTCAGCCTGCACTTTTATATTTAACCCCTCTCTCTCTCTCTCCCCCTCTCTCTCCGTCTCTCTGTCTCTCTCTTCTGTCCTCTGCCACTGCAGCAGCTACTTCTTCCCTCCTCTCTCATTGGTCCTTGCTTTTGCAGGAGTAAAGATGCCTCCCTCCCACCGAGAGTGGAGTCCAGCTGTACCCCACAGGGTGACCGGCCACCGGCTCCCCTTGTCAAGCGGATATCCGCTTTTATGCAAATTTTTTCCGGATTGGGTTACTCTTGCAAACCTTCCGAATATGGAGGTCATTTTAGCAAATTTGCCCAATTTTATTTCCTATCATTGCTTTGAGATATAAATTGTAGGAAAAAATTGTTTCATATGATTAATGAAATGCCAATTGCATTTGATGTTTTAACAGAGTTGTCAAAGTACCGAAAGATCAATTTGGTAACCAAAACAATAGTAATACGGAAAAAAAGTAATAAAAAACAAAACCTGGTTCAAAGGTAGTAATAGAAAAAAACAGTGGCATGAAAAAAAAACGTAACAGAAAAATTTTGTCTAGTGAAACAGTAATATAAAAAAATCTGTCTACTGAAATAGTAATAGCTAGAAAAGAATAGTAATAGAAAAAAAATTTGTCTACTGAAACAGTGATATGGTACAATATGGTTACTGAAACAATGTCATGAAAAATTAGAAAAGATGGAAATAATTCAGGTGGAAACAAGCAGATGCAAATGAAAATATGGAAACAAGTAGAAATAATGTTAATATTTATTGATCCATGCGTAATAGTACAAAGCATCACATAAACTCATTTTCTCATACAATATATATGCTAGTCATTTAGGAAAGTATAATCCCCATCCTTGCCATTTAACCATCTCTCCCACAACCCTATCTCTCACAACCCTCCCCCTAAAAGAAATGGCATCCTCATCATACCACCACGCCTCCTCATCTGGCCTCCTTCCATGCCCTGTCCCCATCAATATTTCATCCGACAACTCGGACGATGGGTATGAGAGTGCAGGTTAGTCCCTAATTTTATTGGATTAGATTTCATTTTTACTATGTGTATGATTATATTAGCTTGTTTTTATTTTTTTTACAGGACCAATTCCGCCCCCATACCGAAGAAATCAAAAAGTCGAGGTCATTAGGGCTAAGGGTGGGATGTTAGGGTCGTTTTACGAGGCGACCATTGTACGCAAAGTGGATCCAAGCCACTGGGAAGTGGAATATGTTACCCTCCAAGACAATGGCAGAAGACGTCAGCTAAAGGAAACCATTCAGGTTGGACGCATTCGTCCATGTCTGCCTCGTATTTCGTATAACATCTACCAAATTGATGATTGTGTGGATTGTCGCGCCCTCTATGGGTATTGGTTAGGTCGGGTAATTGAAGTGTGCTATTTTGGGAATGACCGAACTTTCAAGGTCCACTTTCCGCTGACCGAGGATACACATCACGCATGATTATTGTGCCCCTAATATGCGCCCACACTTCGACTGGATTGGATCTAGATGGTCCACGCAGCCGCATTTTCGCTACATGTTACGATAAACTTCTATTTGAATGTGTTGTATTGATTTAATCATATTGTGTTCTATGGACTTTATTGTTTGTTGGAGGGTTTTAAATGTTTATGCCATTGTTGTGTAATCCTATTGTATTTTGCTACTGTATTTTAAATGTTTCTGTCATTGTTCTAGTCACTTGATTCTATCCTTGGATATTTATCACAGATTGATGCAGGGCATTTCCTTGAGTAAACGATAACAGAATTTTAATAAGGAACTACACAGTTAGTACATAAAAAAAGGGAGATGACGGGATTTAACACATCTATTTGATGAATAGAAAGAGAGTAAAACTTGGATGCTATGATGTAGAAATGCATCACGAAAAGTAAACAATGGAAAAATAAACATCTACAAAGCCAAAATAATTGTAATGTCACTGAAAAGCATATAGCATCCGAACAATTACATGTAAGCATACTAACAAATAATAAAAACGGTGTAGAATATTATTGTATTAGGATTTAGGATAGAACAATCATTAATATTATCTTTGGTAAGTTTATATATTTTATCTATGCCTATTATCATTCTTATTGATCCAAAATATTACTTTGTAATCTTCCTATATACAAAGAGTGATAATATCATTAATATTACTTTGTAAGCTTCCGACTAGAGTTTATCTCTCTCTAATTCCACAAATTAATATTATAATTCCATCCATCAAATTTGAAAAGAAATATACTTTTACTCATAACTTTTCATATATGTATTAATTTAATATAATTCAATCCTCCTATAAATCCCTTTAACGACATAATGGTGGAATTATGAATTTCACAACTTAATATAATCCCATTTTAACAATCATTAGCGGCTTCGACATAAAAAGGTTACAATCAAACTATGAGAATTATCAAACATTTCCATGTAATTAAGTGATGAGAATAAGCTACTAGATTTTGATCCAGAAGGGGTTTTTTTTATACCAAAAAGCTTGTTCATTTTGGTGTATCAATCGTTTGTTATAAGAGCACTTGATGTTGGCCTGCTGAGCAGTGATTCTGTTAGAGGCTTTATGTTTGACCATGGGATTATATATAAGGGATCAGGACCTCTTCGATTTGATTTCCTTGGCACAAAAAATTATTGATCAAGATACTCTTTATACCTTTAAATCTAAATCTGATCAAGTTTTGTTGATTCTTGATCCGGGAAGTGAATTGTTTATGCTTACCATGGCTGATTATGCTATCTATTTGATGAAATTGAGAGGTAGTCATCATGATTTTAGCATTCCTCTCCTCATTGCTAGGACAAGAGGCCTTACCTCGACCAAAGCCAAGAGTTTAATTCATTTGCAGGCTAGCTCTAATGACAGCACATGTGCAGCAGTCGATCCCCGTGTTTTATTGATATATGTGTCCAACGGTAGGAAGTCCGATGTTCTGAAGCAGTTGAATTGGATTGGGAAACTCCTCACTGCTGGTTTTGAGTACTTGATGTTGTTCGGGACAACTGTGAGATCGCTTGCTGATAAACAAGGTCGAAGGAGGGAGTGTGTTGAACTAGTAACTTTCGATCCCAGAGGAAATGGCTTAGTGGTTTTTGATCTGGAAAATGTAACTAAAGGGATGCAGGTTTGCCATTAGTTGGGTACGTCACTAATAGAGCAAATAGAGAATGGATATGTTCATCAATTTGCTCAGTTTAGGCCCCCTGTAGAGCTGCAAGAAGGTTGGTTTACTTATGATTTCTATGCTTTTAATTCCAGGGGGTGGAAAAGCAGTTGGGGTGAATGACGCTGGCAAACTGAAGTGGAGAGAAGGTTCTGCTTAGTTATGCTGAGAGGCTTTCTCATCATATTACTCTCCATCTTTCAGCAACATATAGGCAGTACTTCAACAAACAAGATGAAGTTACATTGGTGGAAGCAAGAAGTGCGCGAGTCATGTACAAGGAATGCAAACGTGAGCTTTCAAGGTAAATTTGGAGGAGCTGTAGTTTTGGGGAACAATATGATAGAGACTTCAGCTCCTGATTTTTGGTTTCTAAAAGTTCTCGGCATCGTCTGTCCTTGGGATATCCAGGCTACTTCCTTTGTCTTCGACCTTGGTAGAAAATGGAGCAAGCTTGCAAACGAAGCTCACCGTACAAGTTGCTGGTATTGATAGGCCATTTTGAACGTGATCATTGAGGACAATGATATTTCGAAGAGAGAAGTATTGTAACAGGAACAACGCTCCTTGCTTCTTGCACAACATCTGTCTGCTATTTCATGTGAAGTTTTGGTTATTTGCACTTTGAGAATTTGTATTGGGCTTATTCCTTATGTTAATTGGGTAATAGGCCCACAATGTGTTAGTCTGGATTTCGATTTGTTACAACCCGGTTTAGCCTTTTGTCTTCTAAACCCATCGTCCTCCCTATGTGTTTTTGGCTTGTTCAGCAATGCAAATCAATCAAAATACAAAACCAAATTCCAATCCCAAAACTCTTTAAATCAAATCCCCGTTCTAGATACCTTCGAATCAACCCTTCTCCTTTCGCGGTTGGTTTCTAGGCTTAGAATACTCACCTTCGAACTCATCAATTGAGTTTCTAGGTTGAGATCTATCTTTGGTTACTTGATATTCGATTCAACTGTTACAATGGGGTCGGAGAGCGGAATTCCCGTTTCATTTTCAACCGGTTCTCGCCCTCTTTAGCCACAAGAAGCTTGCTCGCCCTCTTTCGTGAATCCAACGCTCGTATGACTTAGTTCTCGACTTCTCGTCCTCTTTGATTTTTAGAATGAGTTGCAAAATAACTTGCTTTTAGAAATACTATATAAATTATAACTCATTAAAAATAAATAAAAATTATAGTAGTTGCTTCAATTTATTTATTTTTATTAAAACTGTAATTGCGCTTTTTTTTGGGGAAAAAATGTAATTCAATATTGTATTATTAATATATTATTTCCTTTTTCTCCCATGTATAATCTGATTACAAATAAATATGATTTGATTTTTTTTTGAAAACCGCTTCATTACGTTCATAGTCCGCTTCAATGGGAATTGAAAAAAGTGTTTGGAACGCTACAGGTCAAAAAACTTCCACAATAGAGTCCTTAAAGCCGCCACAATAGGTAATATATATGGTAATACACTAATACCAATGTTCTAAATATCGGATATATCGGCCGATATATCGGCGATATATCGGGGATATTTAGAATCCGCTACGATATCGGCATATCGGGTGAAAAATATCGGTCAACGCCATATATCGGGTCAACACCGATATATCGGGCTAATATCGGGGATATATCGGGGATATTTAGAACTGCCAACTTTGATAAGTTAACTTTAGCCTTTATGAATGAAGTTGTTTTTATTTTATCAAGTTTATTTGGTAATTTTGCAATTTAAATATTATTTTTTCATGTATATTTTTACATTTTGAAGTATAAATATAGTACTTATAGTTAAAAATTAGTGACACTGATAAATCCGATATATCTCGATATATCCCCGATATATCATTTTTACTTCTAACCGATACGACCCCGATATGCGATATTTAGAACCTTGACTAATATATGATCAAAACCGCCACACGAACTACCACAATAGATTAAACCGCTTCACAAACCGCCACATAGACTAACTGCTGCAATAAAATGTTACAATAGGCCTTAATTGTAGTATTGCGCAAACATGAAGCTTAACAAGCTTCTCTAAAACGAAAATTAAAGCTCAGAACGATCATATTCCTGAAGAAAATCGCATTTTTCCATCCGAATTACCAAATCCAAGGGGAGAATTATTCCACTTCAACTGCTTCAATGCATTAATTTAGAAATAAAAAAGAAGAAGAAAAAGCTTCTTCCATCCGATAAATAACAAGACCAAATTACATCGAAATCTGAACGAACAGAACCTAAATCCATATGCACACCTTTGCAAATCAAAATATTCGACGATTAGAGACTCAAATATTCAGATTCAGAGAAGAATAGAGAGATAGAGGAGTAAAAGAAATAGAGGAGTTTGATCATATATATATATATATATATATATATATATATATATATATACTCCCTCCATTTGGCAAAACTTGTCATTTTAGAGTGTTATTTTTGTTTAAAAAAACTTGTCATTGTAGGTATTTTATACTTCACTTTACGAAAATGCCCTTGACATGATTGATGGTTTGTTAGTTGTAGTTTTCGATAAAGTTAAAAAGGAGGGTAATAATTGAGGGTAAATTAGTACATTTGTTAACTGCCTTAACACTTGTGAAAGAAGCTAAAATGACAAGTTTTGCCGAACGGAGAGAGTATAATAAAATAATATAATATATAACCATAAAGGAGAAATGCCAACATGTGCTTGCACAGCAGGAACAAGCCACTAGCCAGGAAGTAAAGTCATTTTTTTTAAATGATTTTGGGGAGCTTTAAGCCCAAGGCAATAGCTTGGGCCCAAAGGACAATGAATGGGCCAACTACAGGCTTGTACGGGCCGAAGGATGGAAGAAGTAACTCAATGCCAAAACAAGCAGCAGAGGCCAAGGAGACCGAAGAAGATGATCGGAGCTAGTCGGAATTGCAGGGTCGGCAAGGAAGGTTAACGAAGGGGGTGAAGTCAGGGGCCGGGGAAGCAAGCGCGCGCCGAGGAAGACCCGCCGGCACCAACCGGCCACCAAGTGGAGCGATCCAAGTGGAGGAGGAGGACCAACACTAGCCAACCCAACATGGCGGCGGAACCGAAACCACCACGCTACCACCGAAAGGAGAGGGGAAGGCAAGTGGGATCGGGTAGATCGGATTGAAAGCCTCCCGAACAATCAAACCAAGGGGGAGAAAGAAGGGAGAATTAGCACAAATCAAGCCAAACCAAAGCTGATTTGGGGATATGAGACATAGATGTACAAAAGCCCCAATTTCATTTTTGGTTTGGATTGAAAACCAAACAGGGACCCCCACTACTACAAAATCGGGAATATAACCCGGATATTTGAACCTTTATAACCCGGATATGGTCCGGGTTAATGGTGGCCGCTGTATATAGTTGGGTAACTATATAACCCGGACCTCATATCCGGGTTATTTTCTTCGATTTATCCGGTTATCCGACTACTTTATACACCATATGATCCGGGTTATTTGGTGTCTAATATAACTCGGATGCATTTAATACCCGGGTTATTTTATAGGTTATATAATCCATATTTATAGATATCCAATAGCTTTATATAACCCGGATAACACTAGGTCCGGGTTATATTGTCTATTTTTTTTATAAAAAAAAAGCATTCAACCTGGTTCATTTTATAGAACCGGGTTGAATGCTTTTTAAATACCTGTGAAGAAACCCCTTAAATTTTACAAAAGAACAAAATCAAATGGCACGAGTGAAAGTATGTTTTACATATAACTCATCACATCCACATCAAAATACAAGTGAAAGTATGTTTTACATAAAACCGACTAAGCCATACATGGCAAGATAGATCAGCAAATTTAGTAGCCAGTAGATGACAGTTGCTCCATTCTAAATATCCTCAAATATATGTTCTTCATCTTATTGCATGCTTCCCCGGGTAAACACGTCATTGCTCAAATACCTTGCAAAGCCTCAGTTTACTTCCTGCAGGTTCTACTTCCAATTTCCCAAAATAAAAATACTAAGAATACAAGTGGAATACAAATACTTCAATCAGAATAAGTGGAAGGAAACTACCTAGATGGTTCCTTTCTCAATGAAACACTCTAGAAATAATGTTGAATTCTTCTATTTAACTACACACTAATGTTTGCACCATCCTTTATATTTCCCATAGTTGCAGGATTAATCACAATAATAAATTATCACAATGAGCAACACAAATCTACTTCTCCCACTTATCTAATACTCTAATCGACATTAAAGTCCAAATTGCCACTAGATAAATGACCTAGAGGTGATGAAAAATTGAAAATTGCACTAAGTTACCTTGCCAATATTCTATACAATACAACGATTCTCGTTCGCACAACCTGATAGGAAAATAAGCAAATCTCATTAGAACATAGCAATAATAACAATCACAATTGTAATTAAATATAATAAGTTCACATCAACAATAAATAGATATAAGAACAATAAGTTGATCAAAAAGTCAACAATACCTAATGTATGAATTATCAAGTGTTAAGTGTGAAATGTATATTCAGTGAACAAAGAGCTTACAAAAATCAGTACCTGTTATTAACACTCAATGGAGAAAAACAAGATGCATGGGTTTTAGTGAAATACACAAATGCATCTTGTTTTTCTAAGTACCTTTGCTCCATAAATGAATGCACTCAAATCAGTACCTGTTACAAAAATCAGTACCTGTTATGAGCAAAAGGTGGCAATGACGATATAAAAGAGGTAAAAACAAATAAAAGAATTATTCAAACAACTAATTATTTATATAAACATGCAGGCCCAAAGGTTGATCTCTGAAAACATGGAGAACAAGACATACACAAATGCTAACAAAAATCCGTGATAATAAAAAGAAGACTATGATGCCTGAAAAGTAAAATTTACTAAACATATTTATGTACATAAGAGGGAAAGACTCAGGGGATAGATAGAATCACCCAATTTCAGTCCAATTACTTCTTCAGCTGCATCTAGATGAACCTACAAACATAAAGAGACAAAAACACAACTGAGAACATAACAATCTGGGTTAGAATCCTTAGTGAGCTCGAAAGATTAACATGAACCATAATTTGACAACTATTATAGTGTGTATTCAAAAGTCAGGGCCGTTACTAGACTCTTTTATAGACAACCTAGCATCCACTTACCTAATCAAACTGATATAATTCCTCAAAATTACTTTCTCAATCTTTTTTCTACGTGCATATATCACTACTACAAAAAGGGTTTATAAGACAAACACAAAGAAAATGTAGCTTTTGAGAAGATTAATCAAATAGTTCAAATCCAGTTCCATGTATATCTTCACACGTACAAGAGAAACACAAAGATAATGATAATGTAGCATTTTAGCTTACCAACTTCAAAGGTACAAAGAGAGAGAGAGAGAGAGAGAGAGAGAGAGAACCAAGCTCTCTGGACCAAAGACAAACATAGAGATACTCCAGTTCAATGGTTCTATCTTCACACATACAAAATAAACACAAAGAAAATGTAGCTTACCAACTGCAAAGGCACAAAGAGAAAGAGCAAACCAAGCTCTATGGACCAACCTTGAAGTTCTAGCCCAATATAACCTGCACACCAGATCATATGGTATGAATAACATTATATATATGTACACACACAAAAAAATGAAGAGAACCTTGCGTTGGATGTAAGACTGAATATATAGTACAGCTAGGATTTTTTATATTTTAGTGAATAAGTATTAAATATGCGAATGCTTATGGTATTACTTAAAAGTTCGCAAACCTGCCGCAGATTCTGGTTACGGAAAAATTAACAGTTGTGAATAGAGCTGATACCGATAGCCCAATTGCACAAGCTAACTCCAGCCTATCAGTGAACCACTCGTTTGCCGAAAAGCTGCAGAAGAATGGGCTTGAATCCTTGTCAATAAGGTCCAGGTTATTGGTGAAGAATCGATCTTCCCCTCCTAGAGCCCCAATTGGAGGCCACTAGTGTCTCAGCTGGATCCAATACAAGTGTGAATGTCGTCGGGTCCTTCAAATCAGGGAGTAACTTGTCACTTGGAGAACTAAATAACTCCTACACCATAGACAGTAGTATAAGCATTAGATAAAGAACAAGTAAAATTACAAACATCAACATTAATCATATATACCTAAAACATCTCACAAATAAAGAACAAGTTTAATCCAAGAAGTCACCTTGAAATATACTTCAATTACAAACCTCAACATTAGGGAGTAAGAAGTAAAATTTGCAAATCTTGCAAAAATATATAATGGCAAAAAATGAAAATGAAAATTTCATGGTTAATCCTTCAAAGACAAATTAGAGATTTATCAATCACGAAGGGATGACACCTTTGTGTAGAATTGAATGAATCAAATCCAGATTCAGGCCAAAGTAAAAATAGATTGATTAAAAAAAACAAACAAAACCCCAAAAATGAAAGTACACTATCTCTAAGATGATTGACATATCTCCTTAAGGCTAGAGTCTTTTGATCAAACTCACCAAGGGAGTATGCTGCAAATAATTGGAAAGGACATTAATTAATAAAGGTGTAAAATTGAAAACAAAAGAGAAGCAAAATCAGTGGATGACTTTTTATACCGTATACGTATACCAAACTTACCTATACAAATTCAGGACTTAATTCTCATTTCTCAAAGTGAATTGCACAATCCTCAATCCTCAATCCCTAATCATCCATTGATTCCCAAATTCGAAATCCCTAATAAAAAAATATCAACTAAATTTCACAAGATTTATTCATTTACAAATTAATTAGATTTTAAAATTCTAGCAAAACAAACCATATTCCAAGAAGACCTATTCAAGGAGATGAACTTACCAAAAGCAACAATCAAAGTGGAAGGAGTTGATTTGAATTTAGAACGAACACCAATGCGCACTACTCGTCTACCCTCCTAACCTCCTTCAAACTCGCTCTGTAGAAATATATATAAAAAATCAAATTAGTCAGTTCTCGAGACAAATGGGAAATCATCCATTGACATCTGATCTATTTCCTCTACCCTACTCAAAACGGAATGTGAATTGAGATTAGGGCTGAAGCCCCAACATCAGTGAGAAGAAGATGTAACTAGGGTTAAGGTTTTTACAGATCCATCAAAACGAATGGGTGTTAATAAATTCAAATCCCAGGTGTCAATGTTGATTGGGAATTGGGAAGGAGGGAAGAATACTTGGAACAAAAACATACCTGCAGGCAATGTGCTCCCTACGAGGCAATGATTTCATCTGTCGAATTAGGTTGCGATGAAGAACAACGATGGCGATGAGGACCTAACCTAGAATTTCGGCCTAACACCCCCCCCTCCTCTCGCTTTCACATGAGATGAAGATTGACATACTAGATCTGAGAAATTGACTGAAATTGGTCTGGCAGAGTTTTGTTGGCAAACCAGATATGACAGATTGACATAAATTGGTCCAAGAATTGAATTGGGGAAGGAGTAGGAGACAGAAAAGGGGTTGAGAGCATGGTAATCGGACAACGAAGCGGCAGTTGAGACCAGGAGGTTGAGGAGACGGAGGGAGCATGGAGGAGGAGAATTCAGGGGAATTCTGAATTCTTTCAACCTCGCTTCATAGGGTTTACAAGAGAGAGAAATTCAAATAACCCGGATTTCTTAAAGAAATTTTATGCTTTAATAACCCGGGCGTGTTAGTGTCGGATTATTTGATAAAAAATATAACTATATACACCGTATATTCTCCTATCCGGTGTATAAAGGTTATCCTCTTATATTTTTTTACTATTTAACAGCATTATAGCCCATGTAAGGGACGCCCGGGTTATATTTTATGGGTTATTTGGCTAATTTTGTAGTAGTACCGGTTGCACGGTTGTCAACCGGAATCAGGCCGGACCATGAGAGTGGCAGCACCAAGTCGACGGGCGACCGGAGCCGGGTTGTGGTGGTCGAAGCCGGAGTAAGGCGGCCGAAACCGGCGTATAACGGCATAAGCCGAGGTTGGTCTCCTCTAGAGAGAGGAGAAAAACTTCAATTTCCTCAATATTCTATTAACATTAACATATATAGAAATTCTTATATATACTTTTTCTTAATTAATAAAAAACAGATATTTTAATACTATATCATACTTAACAAATAAAGAGGTTACATTAGCTAGGTCAAATAAAAAAAAGGTCACACTACTCCATATCTAATGCAAATATATTTACTAATTAACTGCATCCAAATTACTAGACTTGTAGAATGAGAACTTTTCCTCGATCAAGTCCCCTAATTAACTAATTGAGATATATATAGTTGCAAAACCCGTTATAAATTTCTACACGGTAAGGAGTTACATACCAATTTCCACTCCTCTTATGAAAACTAGAACAAGTTATGAAGGAGGCGTGACAGCTGCGCAAATATACCTTCCATGCAAATCTCACAGTCCCTCTACATCCAACACCTGTCCCTCTCCATCCCACGCGTCACCATCCTCCCTCCCTTTAAAAATCCCAAACCCAAACCAACATCGACCCAATCGAATCGAACTCACAGACTCATAATCACAAAGCCATGGCGGATCAACGCTTATACCAGACTTCCCAAGAGCACGGCCACCAGGTCCAGCAGCACGGCCAACATGCCGCCTCCAACATAGCCGGCTTCCTCCAGGAGAAGGCACCGCCAGCCCAGCACCTCCTCGCCGTCGCCGCCCTCCTCCCCCTCGGGGGCTTCATGCTCCTCCTCTCCGCCCTCACCCTCACCGGGACCGTCATCGGCCTCGCCGTTGCCACCCCACTCTTCGTGATCTTCAGCCCCGTCCTCGTGCCTGCCGCCCTCGCCGTCGGCCTTGCCACCATGGGGTTCTTGGTGTCCGGTGCGTTCGGGCTCACCGCCTTGTCCGCTCTCTCGTGGATGATTAACTATGTCAGGAGGATTCGGGCCACAGGCGGGCCTGGGGTCATGGAAGAGGCTAGGTGGAGGGTGCAGGAGGGTTTGGGCAGGGTCGGGGAGAAGACCAAGGATGTTGGTCAGGGGATTCAGGATCGGGCCCGTGAGACGGCGGGCCGAACTGCCTAAATCTGAAAATGGTTTTGGTTTAGGTTTGAGTTTTTATTATGCACTGTAATTCCATGGAGAAAGATGTATTTTGCTAGCTTGCTTTTTTGTTGTGTTATTAGAAAGCCTTGAAAAAAAGGGGAGTTTGTAACTTTGCAAATAAATTGCGATGTACTTTTGTTTTGTGTTCGCTAAATATATATAAACGGGTTCTTTCATATTATTCTAAACATCCACTCTAGTATGTTACTCTACGTTTACATCTGTTATCGTTAGGTTTTTTAATATCTACCAACTCTATGAAATATCAATATTTTTATTAATTTGTAAAAATAATTTCATACTTATTATTAATATTTATTATTAATACATATGAAGTAATATACAGTAATTTATTTATATATTTATATTATTATTAATACTTATGTAATATGATATACTTATACGTACACTAATATTAGTAAGTAAGTACTACTGAGTATTTATGAATATATTAAACAAAATTTATATAAAAAATTAATACTTTATAGAGCACTAAATCATAAAATGTCATTAACTTAATTAAATTTGATTAACTTATATAATTGCTGATATATGGGTATTTAAATTATGAGGTTATAAATTTAAATTCTTTAATCTTTAATTTTTGATAATTTTTTATTTTTCTTATTTTTTCTATTAAAAAGTAATTTCAAATTTTAAAATTTCAAAATATATTTAATTAATATATGCTTTTTTATAAATATTAAAAAATTTCCCAGTTTCTTTTTTTTTTATCCCACAAACAAAGTCCGATCCTGATCCACTGTACATCAAACAATATTAATTAACACTAAAGGAAAAGCAGGCCATTTTCGACACTTTTAAAGACCATTCTCGACGCTATAAAACGTCGAAAAAATCAATTTCGACGCTTTAAGAAAGCGTCGGTATTTCTTGCGTCACGAATGACAATCTGTCATTTTCGACGCGAAATTACGTCGGGACCCATTTCGACGCCTAAAAGTGTTGGAGACTTATCGTAATATTCCATGGGCCAGGTCACAATAAAATGAAGACTGAAAAAAAAATAGTTGACAAGTTTATGCTGTTGATCAGTCATTACATGGGCCAGGTCACAATAAAATGAAGACTAATCGTAATATTCCAAATAAACAAGTGTTGGAGAAGTCCGTACTCCATACTCAGAATCAAAACTGTACAATCACCTAGCCTACGCCCTCTTATCATCCACTGAGAAAAAAGAAAAGGATTTCAAATAAAAGAGTGGGGAGAGAGCCTCTCACAGACAAGGTGGTCTCTCAAATGAATGTTTTTTTAAAAAAGTTTCCTCTTGCTGATGGAATAAGAGCTAGCAATGCAGCATAAAGAAAAATGTTGAAGCAAACACTAGAACAGGCAAAAGGTCCCTCTCCGATTTACTTGACAATTAAAGACATGGCATAGTAGTAATGCTTTAGAAGTGTGCAATAGAGTTTGATTTTTAGCAGCAAAATGAATAACTATTAAACATTACTTTTCTTCCTTCTATTCCATGTGAGTTCAGTCAGTGTATAACATAGTCAGCATAATGAATAATGTATGCATAATCATCTTTGACAATTACGAATAGCCAAATGAAATTAGAACCCAAAATCAAGGTAAGGTAAGCACTAACTATTTAAGTACTGTAAAGAGCAAGGCTAAGTGGCTCTAGGGAATATATGCTAGTTCATATTCAAATACAGTACAACAGAAGATACAAAATTAGTAAGGTTATCACCTGATTCCATCTTATGGTGATGATTCGAACTTCTGAACTCCCAGGAACTTTCGGAAGCAACCTGATTCGGCAAACAAAAGCTCCTTAAGTGATTAAAATCATAGAAAGGGACACCAGAAGTGATTCGAACTAAAAAAAAAATGCAAAGATAGAAGAAGAGGAGAAACCTGACTCAAACTACAACTGAGAAAACGAACCTCTTCTCTCCAATCCGTCAGAATTCGCACGCTTCTCTAGTACAAATCCAAAGTAGGTCTTTCAGACCATGAACACTTCAACATAATCAGCAGAAAAAAAAACCCTAGAAATGTGCTTTTTACAAAATCACATCCAGATCTCACTGATTCAAATTTGAGACGAATTCTAACTGGACAGCAGCGATGACAGATCCACGCTCCAAAAATCTAGAAAGAGAAGAACGGGAATACCTGATTTGAATTTCCGACTTCGCTATCAACCTCAACTGCGAAAACAAATCTCCAATCTAGCGAATGTCGAGACGATGTTGAGATGGCGAAGCGAGATGGCGAAGTAGAAGCTCTGGCAAAGTGGGAGAGACTCCACACTCTGAATCGCTAGTTGAAGGCTTGAAGCTCTAGCCAAGTTGAAGCGAGATGGCGAAACGCTCTCTGAAACTTGAAAGGGTTTGGTTCGGGAGAGACAACTAGAATCGGGCGAAATTAAATTTATTTTTTACTAAAACCATTATCGACGCCCTACAACGTCGAGAACATGTTAATATAGACGGCTAAAAACGTCGAAAATTTTTTACGGCTTATAGTGTCGAAAATTATCGACGGCTTTAAAAAGCGTCGCAAATAAAACGTCGAAAAAAACACACTTTTCCTGTAGTGTAATGAGTTGGAGATATGTGTTGGAAATGGAAAGTGACAAGGGTCATTGATATGCTACGTACGTAGACATGAGCACGGGTCGGCCGGGTCAAGAGTCGGGATATCCCTGACCCTAACCCTGACCCTTTCAAGCCACGGGTCAACGGGTTCTGGTGACCCGCCGGATTAAGGGTCGACCCTTTGACCCGTCGGGTCATGACATGTCATTTAATTTTTTTAAAAAAGTTTTTTAAGTTAAAAAAAGAAAAAGAAAAAGGAAGAAGGGCATATACCGGTTTATTTCTAGTTGTGTACGTATCTCTCGGGGAAGAGGAATCAAAGCTCATGTAGTTCTTTACATTCGTTCTGATCCCTACTTACCTTATCCCATGCTAAGACTATTCTCCTTGCTTTGCATCTGAGCTCCTGACCATTGTGTCATCGTCGAGTTCTTCATCTGAGTTTGACTCTATTAGGTGGTCATTATTTTGAATTTGCATCTTCGTCCTCTTCCAATCGTTTAGGCAAACTTGACCTTTCAGAGTTTCGGGCAAGAGTCTTGATCTCTTCTCGCTTAATATTTGACCACATTAGCTAAAACGTTGCTCCACCGCTAGAGTTGAGCAAGGATCAGCTAATATTTGACAAGCGATTGCCTACATATTAGGAAATTGGGATCTCTCTAGATGGCTTCGTCATTCTATAATGTTGAATTCTTCTTCCTCTTCACCTCGATTTTTTGAAAAAAAATAGATGTCCCGGCAGGTTGACCCTACGGGTCGACCCTTCGGGTTCGACCCGCTGGATCCGCGGGTCAAAATCAGCATGACCCTAACCCTTGACCCGCCTCGACCCTGACCCTTGTCGACCCTAACCCGCCAGATCGTCGACCCTTCGGGTTCACGCCGGGTCAAAACCCGTCGGGTCCGAGTGGACCCTTGACCCTTGCTCATGTTTATACGTACGTACGTACCTTTCCATGGAAGAAGAACATTGAAGTGAGACGAAAATTAATCCAAATTTCTAAAATTGAACAGTACAATAAAGTATATGAGCAACCAATCATTATATATTGTATTTAAGAATCAAAGATTTCTTTATTGAATTCGTATATGTATCGATAATTCATGTATTTAAGGTAACACAGTGTAGTTGCCAGAGTGGGGGTGTCTAAAAGAGAAGATTGGTGGCGGAGGCGGAGGTCCTGCAACTTTATACACATGAGGTTTGCTCGCAACCGGAGAAGGCGGTCTTGAAGTTCTTCTCTCAAATCCTACCAGCTTCCTGTTTCTTGACCTAACTACTCCATATTCGCCGTCATCTTGGACCTGTCTTTCACGTAACTCTTGATCTATATATATATATATATGCGAAATCACACAAATATATTAATTGTTAGATCGATCGTATATAAAAGAGGCAAAGAATGGTTTTGATCAATCGATCGAATGAACCTGCAGCTAGAAAACTAGTTAGAAGAACACATACGGGAATGAAGGGCAGGGATCAAAGCTTGCATTAGGCAAAACCCGACGACGACAACGAAGATCATGGCGATTACTCCTCCAATTAGCACCGGTTTGTACTTGCAGGAAATATCCATGATTAAAATATTCATTAAATTGCAAATGCGCGTCGTCCTTCATGTACATGCTCATATATTTATACGCATATATCAGTTTTTTGTTTACATTTAGCCTTTGAATTTTCTACCTCCTTATAAACAAAAAGTCAAATGTTAGTTCAGTATTAAGGTCAAGGGGCGGAGGGAGGGGGGTGGCTCGATCCCCCCGGACAAAAATGCGTATGTATATATAATATAGGAAGTAGGAACGTTGCAGCAGGCCTGCACAAATGGTTGGAGGTGTTTCCTGGGAGAGTGTGCTCCGGAGGTCGATTCCTCCCGCCTCAACATTCAGTTTTTTGTTTTAACCTTCTTATAAACCCTCAAATTTTTTTTAACCTTTAACCTCTGTTCGCCTCTTCTTCTTTTTTTTTTTTAATTTTCATTTCCCCTTTTAATTTTTATTTCCACTTTTGAATTTGAGTATAAACTTTGATTTATGAATTAAATTTGCTTTGTGGTCTTTTATTTTTAGGATTATAGGTAAGTTTATTACACGATCTAATAAGCCGTCTATTGTAATTTTTCATCAACTACTGAAATTTTTTTTGAGCCCCCCTCGACATATTCCTGGCTCCGCCCCTGATTAAGGACCTTGACCAGTCATTTGTACCATATTGCTTGCTTTCGCCCAGGCATATGTAATATGTTTTTTAGGGTTTGTACTATAAGTCTATAATGAACTAAAGAAGCCAATATTTTTTTTTTTTTTTGATTAGGTAAGATTTCGGAAGGACGCGAGTTCCTACCCGATAGCATCCTTACGGATGAGATCCTGCAGAGCCGGATCTAGTAAATTCTCATTCCCCCAGGCACCGTGGCAAAGGTGTGCAACCATATCAGCCACGGTATTGCCCTCACGAGGAAAATGAGAGTAGGAGACCGAAGGGACTCCCTTTAGGAGAAGCTGAGTCTCAGACAAGATGAGTTCGACCTCCCATGGACAACTGGTTGGGCCATGGAAGTATTTTATGATAGTCAAGGAGTCACCCTCAATCTGTAGTTTCTGAATTCGTAGTTGAACTACCTTTTGAACACCCAGTAGTAAGGCCAGAGCCTCAGCCACCAAAGGGGATTGTTTTCCTATTCGTTTGTAACCGACCTCAATCGGACTGCCCTGCCAATCACGAATGATGTATCCCCCAGAACTGTCACGGTTGGGCAAGGAGGACCCGTCAAAATTTAGTTTGAATGTTCCTGGCGGTGGTTTTTTCCATTTACATTTCTGTCGAGTCTTTTTTGATAATTTGCGATTGTCCTTTTTGTTAGCAGACGGACTTCTATCCGCCTCGCTAAACGATTGAGCTTTAGCCTAGCAGGTGGTAATCGAGTCGGCCATAGCTATGACACTTGTAGCCCGAATGTTACTGTCATCAGCGAATGAGATCTTGTTGCGATAGTACCAGAATGCCCACCAGCGATTTGCAATCGTTGTTCTCACCGAATTCTCTAATTGTTCACCCATGAAATTTAGAATCTGTTTGAAGTTCCTCGATGTTTCGACTATCTGCAAAAGCGAATTTTTTTGCGCTGGTGACAGCATATCCGAAATTAGGTGCGCTCCACACTCAATGAAAAGGTGCATGTCATCTTCAGAACCGTCACCACAAATCGCACATGACACAGGAATAGCCATACCCCGCTGAGCCAACCTAGTTTTAGTCGGTAATCCATTGTGGCTTAATTTCCACATAAAATTCTTGACTTTAGGTAAGGTATCAAGCTTCCATATCCATTTATATCTGTCCTCCTCCGTTGCCCATTCACGAGTCAGGAGGTTGTACGCACTCTGTGTTGTGAACCAGCCGGAGCGTTCAGGCCACCAGTATAACCTATCCTCGAGGGGTACTGTTGGTATATGTATCGAGATAATTTCCGTTACAATTTGTGGGGGCAGGCACCTCTCCAATTTTTCTACCCACCATTTACCATTCATTATATAATCACAAACTCGTTCATTTTCCTGGATGTGAGTCGGACAGTCCCCATGTTCCGAAATCGGGTGAGGCCAGAGCCAGTTGTCATTCCAGAACTTAATAGTTTGGCCATTTCCTACCGACCAGATCAGTCCGTTTTTGAATTTGGGTATAAGCGGGTAGAGTTTGGCCCATTGCCAAGAACAATTACCGTTCTTTCTATAATTTAATATATTCTGTGTCTTAAGGTACTTATACTGTATCACCTGGACCCAGACATTGTCGGGATCGGCAAGCGTTTTCCATAATAGTTTTAGTTGTAATGCCTCATTCATTTCGCATGCCTTTCTAATTCCCATCCCTCCCTTATTTTGTGGTCTACAAATCTTATCCCACCCAATGAGTGGACGGTGCTGGAGATCCTTATTCCAGAAGAATTTTCGGTTAATTTGATCCAACTCCTTATGGATCGAAGCCGGTAGCATGAAGCTTTGCATTGTATACAAAGGTTTAGCTGCCAAGTTTGACTTGATTAGTACGGCCCGACCCTGTTGAGACAAGGTGTTGGCCCGCCACTGAGATAACTGCTCTTTGGATTTGCATAGGATCTCCTGGAATGTATCTTTATTAACTCTTCCATTAATGATTGGGCATCCAAGATATTTATCAAGGTTTCGTTCATTCGATATTCCCAGACAACCCTCAATTTCTTCCTTCCGAGCGGCACTAATCCCCTTTGTAGCTTGAAAAGCAGATTTGTGAAGATTGACTTTTTGTCCTGAGACTTTACAATACACACCTATGATATCTTTTACTTCCAGACAAGCCTCAATGCTTCCTTTGGAAAAAATTATTATGTCGTCTGCAAAGGACAGGAACGGAACACAAGGTCCGTAGGATCCGAACCTAAACCCAACAAGCTTTCTAGCAGACGCAGCATGCGACAGATTTCTGGCTAGCACTTCCGCCCCAAGGATAAACAGAAATGGGGAAAGCGGGTCTCCCTGACGAATACCCCTAGATGGTTTGAAAGGCTCAGAAGGACCATTGTTAACTAGTACCGAGAAGGATACCGTAGTGATACATTCCATGACAAGACGAACAAATTTGTTATGAAAACCAAATCTTATCATGATTTGTTCAATGAAGGGCCATTCAAGCCTATCATAAGCCTTTTCCATATCAAGTTTGGTAGCTATCCAACCTTCGCACCCAGTCCTTGATTTAAATGAGTGGAAGATTTCATGCGCAATGAGGACATTATCTTGAATAGCTCTATCTGCCACAAATGCTCCTTGTAGTGGGTGAATGAGTTTACCAATTACCTTCTTCAGTCTTTCAGTAAGAATTTTTGAAATGATTTTATAGATGGTGTTACACAAACTGATTGGTCTGTAATGTGCAGTTGTAGATGGATTATCGGTTTTGGGTAAAAGGGTAATAAAAGTATGATTAATTTGTTTTAGAAGTTTCTCGGAGAGAAAGAACCCCTTGACTGCATGAATAACATCTTTCCCCACTATTCCCCAATAAGCTTTATAAAATTCTGCTGTCATACCATCCGGACCAGGAGATTTGTTTGTTCCCATGCTAAAGACAGCTGCTTTGATTTCCCCATTAGAAGGGATTTTAATCAAGAATTGGTTTTCTTCATCAGATATGGAGGGAGTTATTAGATGGAGAGTGTTGTCGTGGTTTGTTGAGTTATCAAACTCCGATCGAAACCTCCTATCAAAGTCCGATCGGATTTCCATTTTAATATTTTCTTCTCCCAGAACCTCGGTACCATTAGAAGAGGTGAGCCCTCGAATAATCTTCCTATTTCTTCTTCCAGAAGCCACCTTGTGAAAGTACGATGAGTTAGTGTCTGCAAGTTGTATATGTTTTTATTTGGCTCTTTGGCTCCAATAGCTTTTGTGATACAGAAGCAAAGCTTCCTTCTTTTGAAGCAAGTTTCTCTCTCTTCTCGCAGCCCTCTCCGAGGGTGCTAAATAACCGCTTTGACTAGTTTGTATGGTTAGTAGTTGCGATTCTACATTCGCAAGTTGTCTAAAAATGTTTCCAAAGGTTGTCTTGTTCCATATTTTAGCCTTCTTTTTAAGCAACTTTGTTTTAAAGGTAAGTTGGTACATGGCCGACCCCCGACAAGAGGCCCTCCAAGCTTGTGTAACGACGTTGGTAAACTCTTTCCTATGAATCCATGTATTTTCAAATTTAAACGGCGGAGCTTTAAAAGTACCGGAAAACGAGAGATCCAGAGTTATAGGACAATGGTCCGATGACGAGAACGCACCATTAAGAGTACTGATTGCAGGGAATTTGTCTATTATAGGGTGCTGGACCAAGACTCGATCCAATTTTTCCTTAATGTTATCGGGGCCAGAAACCTTTTTCCTCCAAGTAAATTGATTTCCGAATGCTGGAATGTCAATTAATCCACATTGGCTTTTAAAGTTTTCAAGTATGGTAAATCTCGATGGCAAAGTGCGAGCGCCGCCAATTTTATCGTCGTAACAATTAATCTCGTTGAGATCTCCCATGATAATACACGGTTTAGTGCATGATAAAACTAAGTTCGTGAAATTGGCCCAGAATGCCTCTTTATTTCCATGCTCCGGCGGCGCATAGACAAACCAGATTCTGAACGAGAATTGTTCTTTTGCGTTATCTATGTCTAGCGCAATGATTCTTGGGAGATGTATAGCAACGGTAATTTGTTCTGATGACAACTGATAGGATTTCCATAGCACACCAATACCCCCTTCTTTACCTACTGCAGGTGACCAAACAGCGCAATCAAAAGCCGCTTGTTTCCAGTTTATCTCATCCGGAATTTTATCCGTTTTTGTTTCCGCTAGAGCAAGAATATGGATTGATTCATTACAACATTTTGTCTTAATGTTTGTCCAAAATGACGGTTTGCCCATCCCACGACAGTTCCAAAAAGAAACTTTCATTTGATACATTCACAAAGGTTAAGGAACGAGATTGAAATCCTTAACCTAAGAGTCTTTATCCAGTTAATTTTGGTACAAACCGTAACAGGGCCATGAGACCCAACAATAGGCAAACCGAGAGGCTGACTCTGATCAACTTGAGCACAGGTGGGACTCAAAAACACTGTCCTCCGGGGACTGCAGAAGCAGCTACGCACAGCCCCGAGGTGAACATAGTAGGACTCCAACCCACTAGGGGATGTAGATGCCCATATGCAGGTATATTTCTGAGTGAGCAGACTCGCAGCAATGTTAACATTTGGGTTGATCAACAGAAAGCTATGTGGAGCGCTTAAATGACCCCACAATCGGGAAACATTCAGCGTAGCCAAACCCCCACCAAACCGATCGCCAGGCCAATGGGGACTCAACGCCACCCCACACATGACCGAAGATAAAGCTCCCCAGCAAAGTCCGGGAAGGCCTATTGCACAGCAAGCCAAAACCCGAGCCCAGCACTGAGCTACGGGGCAAGCCTGATTCCAGGGAATGTGACTCCATCTCACCCAAAAGGCATTTGAAGGGAGATGATCGTTTCCGTTATACATATTATAAATTATCTTAATAGAGTATTCCAATGAATGTATACAATCTGCAGGTTCATCAAAGGTTGTGAGCACATGCAAGGCTGCAGTCATACCTATATTGCAAACAACCCATTGTCTTACATTAAGCTTTATCACCTTGTAAACAAGTAGAAAATATGCCACCTGTTCCGCACAAGATTTCATCACCCAGCAAGCTTTCAATAGCTCATTATCTCTAAATTTGATAGGCTTTAAATGTTTCCACCAATTAGTTAGGAGATTAGTCCTTAACCAATTGTAATCTATGCCAGAAAAATGGAGATCCGCAACAAGTTGGTCAAAGAATGCTTTTATCATGTAGGATTTAAAAATATACAGTTGAGAAGCTGGTGTAACAAAGCTTGAAAGACTAAAGGACCATCGAGTGGGGTTCAGGTCATCCCCTAATATGATTATGTGAAGGCTTAATATATATTTAACTTTATCTAAGAGTGTTTGTTTCTGCCGTAAGCTGGGGGTGAGATTAGATAACAGTCCTTCACAACAGAATTTCAGAACAAAGATAAAAAATTCTAAAAGCTTGAGAGCGAAAATATAACAGACCTTAGGGATGATGTTGATTCCGAAAGGGATATTCTCCATGGATAAACTGGGATGAGTTATCAGGCTACTTCTCATATGCATCATCTGTACAAAAGTCTCTTGACTTTCGACAAGGGTTTGCAAGAAGAGTGTCTCAATGCCTACTAGAAGAACTGGCCTCCAGCGGCGATCAAACACAACTTGATTCAGCCAAATATTGCACTCAGTACAGGCCCAATCGAGAAGAAGATTACACCATTCAATGAATAAGTTCCAATACCAGAGAGAGCTATCACCAAACTTCCATATAGCATTATAATCCAATATATTACAAAGGATACTCCTACATGAACTACCACAAACCATAAGGGTCCTACACTTTTTATTATACAGCATCCTGCAGCCATAGAAGCTAAGGTTCATCAAAGGGGAGCAAAAGAAAGTACACCTCAACAACCATTTACTGAACAGAGTAGATCTATTCAACACGCAAATCATACACCAACAGGGTGGGTTCCCATCATACTTGATCTTCTTCCATACTATTTTGAATTCCACCGGGATGCCAATTACAGTGGCAAACAGGGAAGGTTTACACAACTTAGAGGTGTATCCTTCCACTCCCTGGATGTTGGATTTAAGCTTACCAATATCAGGTAGGGCCTTTTTCTTGACCTTCCTCATAGAGAAAGATTTGCTTTGCAATTCCTCGACAGTGGTAGTGCTTCCCTTTCGGGTGTTTTCTGTCCCGGAGGCTTTTGTTTCCTCGAGAAGAAGTTGTTTTCCTTTGTTTGAAGTAGCAGCCATGATGACTTCAAAAGAGTAAGGTAGAACTGATGTGGCCAGTGAAGATGAGAGGAGGAAGGTGTGAGTAATTTCTAACGTCCCTGATTCGGACATAAGGGCTGTGTCTGGGTAGAAATCATACCCGATGTAGCTACTTTCTTCCCAGGATGGGTACTCAAGATAGAGCCCCGTCTTCCGATTAGATCTGTAACCCAGGAAAGGGGGGTTAGGCTGCCTCAGAATCCTTTTGAAGGGACAGGAACAAGGATAAAAATTCCACCACCACCAAAAGTACATCCATTTGAAACTTGACCTCCAACGAGCCCCTTTAACAACTTGGAGACTCACTTTAAATTCTTTGCTACTGAAATTTTTCGCTCTCTCTTTTTCTGACATTACTCCTCTCATACTCACTACCATACCCACCAAGTTGCAGAATATGCAATTGGTAGTGAGAAGAGTGAACTGACTGTTCTCAACAACAATTGATTTGGCAAGATTGGTTTTGTGACAGAACAGCAGAGCTGTGGTTTGAATATTGGATAAATAATTTTCCCAAATATCCTTGCACCTTAACAGGTAACTGGCAATAAACCACCCCATTAGATTGCAACTAGCTTGAAATTTACAGAACCTAGACAACAAGTTACATAAGCACTTCCTGCAACTTAAACACATCCACCCTACATACTTCCTAGACACAATACTCAAAAGTCTGACGCTGGCATCGGGTATACAAAAGGGAGAATAACCTAGGACTCTCCTAACGGTCATGACAGGACCACCCAATCCACTAGCTGGATACCAAAAGGGGAAGCAAGCTTCCATTCCATCATGATAAGGTGGTATGTTCATCACCACTAGTTCACCAGAAGCGCCACCCCTTACACCTCTGGCAACATGGATCACCTTTCTATCACGGATCATGTCTCACCCGTTTGGCACCGCCTCCCATCATCATGGACGAAGCAGTGTCAGATTCTCCTGGGCCATTCTTCCTTTTTGTGGATTCTGAGTTGGAAGTGGTGACCACCTCCAGCTGTTCAAACCTCTGCACCATCGATGGTGAAACAGAGGGAGTAACAATGGGATTGATGGTGTGTTGAGCAAACACAGTCGGGTTGGACAGGTCTGGTAATTTGAACTCCTCCGAAGGGGGGATAGATCGAAGCATGTCTTCCATCTTGTCCTGGCCAAGCAAGCCCATCATCCTAGCGAAACTCGTTTCGCTATCCTCGCCATAATCCACCAGCTGTGCATCACCACCTTCCGAGGGGTACTCCAGCTGGGAACTTTCATTGAACCATTCCATAGCCTCTTCAATAGAGATATCCACCTTTGGAGAGGGGGCTTCCAGCATCTCTTCAACACTTGCAACCGCCACCGGAGGGGCAACCGGAGCCAAAGCAATGTCAGGCGCATCCTGAATGAACGCAGCGGGACCACCCGAAACGACAGCAGCAGGCTGCAGAATTTCCACCCTAGATCCGGCGTCGGACTCCTTAGCAGAAAGCCCCGAAGAAGAGGATTCAGAATTGAGGCTCACATTTGCACCTAGAAATTTGAATATCTCCTGCTTGGAGTGCCCCACCTTGATCGGAGGTGTATCCTTCTTCTTGTTAGATACCACCTTGACCCAGGTGCCGTCCTCCTCATTTGCCGGAGGCGCCTGCTGGTTGGAGCCACCCGCCGGCACACCGCTAGAGGGGGTGGGCTCAGCTTCCTTATAGAATGGTAGCCTCCTTGGACAGACCTTGAACAGGTGGTCCGGTTCGCCGCAAGCACCACATCCTTCCGAGAAATCGTCAAACCAGATCGGGAATTTCAGCAGCTAGTCATTCTCATCCACCACGAAGACATGCTTTGCAGGGCACTTCCTGATGTCAACATTGATGCAGACTCTGGGGTACCTCCTCCGAGCCCCCTTATTGTTCACCGCGTCCACCTTCAACACTGTACCTATCTTGTTAGCAATCGCAATGTCGGCCAGGATCTCATTGCTAACAAACTTAGACGGGAGTCCAGGGAATCTGACCCACGTATCCAGGACAAATACGGACTCCGAGGCGGGATCGAAATCCACCCTCCAAGGCTTCAACAGGATCAGTTGGTGCTCGATGTGGTAGGGGCGCCCTTGCCACACCCGATCTCTATCCGCGTCAAGATCGAACTTGAGCTCTATCCACCCATGAGAGGCCGGGATAAGCTGAAATCCCCCCTCCACGAAGTGAAAATCGTACCGGATTTTCTTCCATATGGTTCGGAGATCCACCGGATTGCCGATCACTGTGACAAACTGAGAGGAGTTGCACAGCCTGGTGATGTTGTCTTGAACTCCAGAAATCTTGGATTTGAGCTTTTCCACATTGGGCGTGGCTTTTTTCTTGGCCTTCAGAGAAGGGGAAGGCGCCTGTTTCCCATCCTCCTTAGAGGTGTTGTCGCCCTTTCGGGGGTTTGTGTGCCCAGAGGCGATTGTATCTTCCCACATAGGGGATTTGCCTTTATCAGATGGATTGGCCATTGATTGCCAGAAATTTGTAGTGGATTCAGAGAGAAGATTGTAGAGAAACTGATGAGAGGCGCGGATTGCAATCACTGCTCCCCACCCCTTTAAATAGGCCAGCAACCATGGGGGATTCAACCGAAGAAGGCTTAAGCAACGGTTAAATCCCACCTTGATTGGACCTGGATTGAAGACAGGACACGGTTCCCTTCTGTCATCAAACCATAACATCCTACCCACTCCGATAAGAGAGGATTTGGGGTTAAACCCTTTCTGACAGACCACACGAAGCACACAAAAACCTTCTCTCCACCAGCAAAAAGAACACCACATAATCATGGGTACCCCCTTAATACCCTTAAAAAACACCTGCAACCCTGAATGATTTCTACCAACCCCCCACAGAGCCATACTCTTCTTTGATAGGACAACATCCTTTTGACACTCAATCTTAGCATAGAATTTCTCATACTCACGAAACCTTCCTTCAATATGATGTTTAGTAGAAGCCCCATACCGAAGATTAGAAACGAGATACAGGGCGAGGGAATTGGATTTACTGTGTTTCCTAGGGTTAACAGGCCAAGATGAATGTTTCCCAAATTTTCCGCTGGGTTGGGGGAACCGAAAAGAGAGCTTTTTTTCCATTTTTCAGGTGGATTTTTAAAGAAGCCAATATTAGAAAAATAAGAGTCGGGTTCTCCTACCACAAAATTATTTTAGATATAATTTTACTTTTAAAAAACTAAAAAAATATTTAAGTGTTTATGAAATTTTACTATAATAAATTGCATTTAAAAAAAATTAAAATTAAAAAATCAATTATATTAGAAAATAAATTTTATATTTTTTTAAAATATGATTTTTTCAAATACAAGTTTATAGATATGAAAATAGAAATATGTGGAATGTAAATATATATTTTTCAAAATTTATTTCAATATAAAATTATAAACAAAATAATTTTGTGGTACATCGGAGATTGTAGGAGATATATATTAACTCGAAAAATAAAGATAAAAATTGCAATACGAAAACCAATCTTTCTCCATTCAATTACCAAAGCCCAATGTTAAAATATTATAATGTGACCACCATTCCTCATAAACTACCGAGATGTTTAATTATGAAATTATAGAAATAGAAATAAAAATTGGAGCAAAAAAAAAAGAAATAGAAATAAAAATAAATTAAATAATATATAAGTTTGATGCCTTATTTCACATAAGGCTAATTAATTGGTTTTAGAAATGAAAGACGATTATTCCTATTTGATTTTAGAACTAATCTTTATTAAACTCCACTTTAAAAACTCGCTTCGCAGTTTACCAAAAAAAAAAAGAAAAAAACTCGCTTCATATAAAACTTGGTTATTGAAAAAAGCTCTTATTAACCAATGTCTCGGTAAGAGATCACCTTTGAAGAGCTCAACATCACACCGTTAAATATTATAGGGGTAATTTCTAGAAGAGAGAATTTGTGTCGAAGGCACAAATTTTCACCCTAATTTGAGGTTTGTCTTAGATTTTGTAAAAATTAGTGGAATGTCCACTTTTTTAATTTCGGATGGTTATTTGACGATATTGCCCTTCCTTCTATTATACCGTCAAAATCCCTAACCCCCGCACAAGTCGATGCCCCAATTTGTGAAAGAGAGAGAAGAGGATACGGAGGATAAGGAGCGGCCTACCTCGAACTGAAGCGAGGACGACGGCATACCTGGTAGGAGCCCAAATTGAACGACGGAGTGAACGAATTGAAGCGAGGACGACGGAGAAAATGCATCTTTTCGATTCCAGTCCTCCTCCTCGCTGCTCGCTCCTCTTCCCGACACCAGTCCTCCACCCCCGCATCCACCATCACCACCGCCACCCCCTCCCATTCGCAACAGTCGCCCCAATCGCAGACGCTTGGAGCCTAGCGCCGAATCGTGATCGAATCGCTACCTCCACGCCCACTCTCTCGCCTCCAACGCCGACCTCACCGACCTCGCCTCCGTCGAATATGGAATGGAAGCTAGTCGTAGCCTCCGATGAATCAGATGCGGAATGGACGGAGATTCGACGTCTCCTAGCTGCGATTCCGAACCTATAGGTTCTCAAGCGTCTCCTGGCTCTCATCGCTCAGAGATTCGACGTCTCCGGCCAATTTCTTCCCCCAGGTCCTGCTCCTTTACCTTTTCTGATTCTGTTATTGAATTCCCAGAACCGTGATTTTCTTGAATTGCCAAATATGTGAAGGGATCTTCGGACGATTTCCCTGATGCCAATGTACAACTTGCCCTGGCTATTACAAGGAAGCTGCAAGAGAAAAAGCAACTAAGATCCTGCATAGTAAGTAGAAATTTATTGGATACACTTTTACACGTGAGTTTCCAGCTACATGTGAATTTCATTGTACTTTATCATTTTCAGGTTTTCCCTGATAAACCAGAAAAGCGCAGGGCATCCGAACTTTTCAAGACGGCTTTTGACATGGTATTGTTGTCCTTTGACCTTGTTGTATCTACTTTCATGTGTTTTATTTGACATAATCAAATGCACATACATAGAAAACCAAGGGTTACCAAAGGTATCCCGAGGCCAAAGTCAACTAACTTATCAATCCGTCTGGCCAAGCACTAGCTAATACCTTTACACTTTGGCAAATACAAAATATATAGCAACTTCCTGCATGAATTAGCGTGACCCTAAAATGATCCCCTTATAGCCCATCACAAAATTGATCCCATCCTATTATAGCTTAGTAGTTAGGTCAGTTGTTTCCAGAATATTTTAAACACACAGCCCATTTGCATGCCATGGTGTTACTTAATGCTTATGCTGCCATTTCATTACAAGCCAGAAGAAATTAATGCTTATAATTTTTTCTCCCATTTCATTTCAGATTGAGGGCAAGACTATAAGCTCATTGGATGATGTGCCTGGGAGTCCTGTTACTTCTTTCTTCAAATCTATAAGGAATACTTTGGATTTTGATTTTGTAGATGACAATGAAGGTCAGTCATGTATTCCTTAGCAGAATACGTTTCTACCCAATTGTATGATCCATCATTTAAAGTACAATCTTATCATGATCTTCTTCTGTAACATTAAATTGTTATACCTCTTTAATAATATGCTTGGGATAAAGTAAGGTTATAAGCATTTTAGATACTCGCGAGTGGCTTCCATTTTCCTGGTCTCTTTGTTGGCTTACTAGTTTAATAGTGAAGAGATTTTTTCTTCTTCTGATTTAACTGGTGTTGCAAACATCTAGCTGACATCTTCTGAAAATGTTGACATCTTCTTGAAATGATGACATCTTCTGAAATGCTGACATCTCCAATATACGATTATTTTTGTGTAATTAAGTTGACCATTTCCAATATAAGATTACCAGCTACATATATATAAGATTCAGAAACATATGTACTGACATGGAGTGAATATGTGCTATTTTTGTTCAATTCAAGTAGATGTATAGGTTATTTTTTATTTCTAATTGTGTGACATGATCTCTTGTGCAAATATAACATGTTGACATGGGTTTTTTACACTAGATGAATGAGTTTTTAAATTATTAAAAATCATGTCAGCAAACATAACTCGAAACTAGAGATGCTTGTATAGTATGCGGTCTCGGTAGAAGTGATATTAAGCATCCGGTGTCGGATTCTCTATTATGATACCTTTTTGGATAGGGAATCGCACCAAGGTTCAAACTCACTGCTATGTCGTGACCTATGGTCTTTTAAGGCCATCGGAGATCATTTCAGGGCTTAAATTTGAGTTTTTATGTTTTTTTCGACAATATCATCAATTTTTGTTATTTTATTTTTATCGATTAACAACTAGGGTTTGTTTTTACACTTTTCCTATTTAATAACGTGTTTGTATATTTACATTAAAATGTCTTGTGATTTCTGACTTATCTAGAGATATTAGCTAGTAGCTTTACAAAGTTTAATTGTGTGCTGACATGTTTCTTTTTTATTTCTAATTGTGTGTTGACGTTGTTCTTTTTTATTTCTAATTGTGTGTTGACGTTGTTCTTTTTTATTTCTAATTGTGTGTTGACATAGTATCTTTTTCTGCAATTCAAATTGTTGTATATGTTTTTTTGTTAGAATGTATAAGTTCTTTTTTTATTTCTAATTGTGTGTTGACATTGTTTCTTTTTGTGCAATTCAAATAGATTTATAGGTTTTTTTTTTATTTCTAATTGTGTGCTGACATGATCTCTTGTGCAAATATAACATGCTCAATTTCAATGTGTAATTAACTTGATTTGACATTTGTATAAAATTCATCTAGTACTTTAAAGTGTGCTTTCTTTATTTTTCCTTGTCGTTTTTCGTAATATTCTTGATTGATAAGTCATCTTTTTGAGATTTACACTTGCATAGCTTTTTACTAGACTTATTGTTGAGAGGAATATGATTTTTCACATTATTTGCTTAAAATTAAGATGAAATAACAATCTTGCTGACATCCGGTGTCAACAGTTTCAATTTGCATAACAGATTGTTATATTTGCATAACAGATTGTTATATGTGCATATCATAAAGTTATATTTGCATAACAGTAACTTATATTTGCACAACATAAACTTCTTATTTTTCAACTTTTTTTTTTAATTTAGATTGCTTGTTTTTTAATTGGATGTGCGACTCTAGGTTGATTTGCGACTCTCACCCATGTTCTCACCCATTGTCTCTCCTTTGTTTATCTATTTATTTGGTCGAAGACTCGAAATCGATTTACTAATTCTTGTTTATGCCAATTTTAATCCTAATGTCAAACTTCTTGATTGTCTTTTTGAACCGCAGGTTCTTCTTCTTCTTTTTTTTTTTGTGTAAGACTTATTGCTGGAAGAATATGATTTTTTTTCTGGTGCTTAATCTCTTTTTTTTTCGATGTCTTTACTGTTGTTCCAAACATCTAGCAGTAGTTTCTGGAAGTGCTGACATCTTCTGAAAATGCTGACATCTTCTGGAAATGCAAAATGTGTGTCTTGAAACTTAGCTTGTAAATGCTGACATCTTTTGGAAACTTTAGAAATTCATTAAATGTTGACATTTTAGCTTAAATGTTGACATTTTAGCTTAAATGTTGACATTTTAGCTTAAATGTTGACATTTTAGCTTAAATGTTGACATTTTAGCTTAAATGTTGACATTTTAGCTTAAATGTTGACATCTTAGCTTAAATGTTGACATTTAGTCGTTGATGGACAAAAGTTTTATCTTTTACCATTTCTTTTATTAGCTTATATTTGCATATCATCAATTTATAATTGTATATCATACTTTTACATTTGCACACCATCAATTTATATTTGCATATTATAATCATACATTTGCACAACATCAATTTGTATTTTCCCAACTTATTTTTATTTATTAAAAATTAAAATCTAAGTATTAGATATCAATAATCTTATATTTCACAACGTGAATTAATTTATGCATATTTTAATCTTATATTTGCATATCATCAACTTATATTTGCATATCATACTTTTACAATTTGCACAACATCAATTTATAAGATACAAGAAATACTGATGTAAGATGAAATAAAATACTGATGAGACAACAAAATATAAAAATTGTTCAAATTAAAATATAAAAGTCTTCTCGTAGGGTTATATTGTAACGGCCCAGAATTATGATTTCCGGGTTACGTTTCAAGGGATAAAACCCCTTGTTCGGATCTTGCAATCCAGGTACGGGTCGAGGTTTCAAACTCATTTAAGATTAGTAGAAAGAGGGATTTCAAACCCTAAAAGTGACGAAGGGCCATTGGGTACCCTTTACCTGTCCTAAGACTATATCGAAAAATCCAATTCAACCGAAAGTAAAGCGGAAGCAAAACTAGGATACAAATGCCACGGCAAAGCCGGGTCGAACCAAATCATAAGCAAGTGATTACCATTTTACCAAGTTAGAATATTAGCTAGGTTCTTCGATTCGCCAAAGGGTTTCCCGTCACAGAAGCAAGGAGCAAACAAGATCTGCAGAAAATACCTAAAAAAAAAAGAACGGGGAAAGGAGTCAAATCGAGCCACTCATGCGGGATCGGCAGTCCTCGCTGAGGCCACATAGTATGTGCTATACCTAATAAAGATGCTCTAATGCAATACGAAAGTCAAACACACTAGCATGCTCCTAGTCATAATAATGTGTAAAAATATTGTAAAGGGCCCAAGACAATGCCAAGTGGCATATCCCTCTCCTACCTCCACCCCCTTCCGATAGGGCGGAGACTGGCCAGCTCGTGAATGCATTCCATCATGATCGGGCGGCACGCATGCCTAACCCGCTCCACAATAAAGCCCGCAGGCATAATATAAGGAAGTTCATGACTCGATTGACTCAGGGTACCCGATGAGGCTGGGCTACCCTATGACCCTAGCAAAGACTCTAGGACTATCACAGATAACGGCCGTTCTGTTTCAAACGCATAAAGTAAGCGAATGCTCATTCAATTAGTGCAACCTAAACAGGATACTACATGGCATGCTTTTATGCATATGCAACACCTAACATAAAATGCAACAACAGGCATGAATGTCCAACCTGAGTAAGCCCCCTAGGGAACTTACCTGAAGATGCAGAACAGCAGGATAATACAAGCAAGGCCCCAAGGTAAGTCCAAAAGCAATACACACCTATCATCAAGTCAATTCCATAAGCTATCGGGCTAACATTCATATACACAGAACCCCAGTTCCCAACATTCTCAAAACCAATCGATAGAAAAACCATTTTTCAAAACCTTTCTGATATGATCAACATCAACCAAAATCATTCTTCCAATCAAACTCATTGATAAAATCGTACCAACCATATTTCCAAAATCTCTTCTCAAAACCAACATCATCAAACCAAGACAAGAATCCCGACATTAAACATTTAAACCTTAAAACCAATCTCTCATGATCATATTATAAAATAATTCTGGCATTCTCTAGTTCAAAATCATTCTTAATGAATTCCGACCATTAGGACTTTTGTAAATTACCCAACAACATGTAACTAAATACCACATCAAAATAGATCCATTTTACCACCATATTTATAAGTCAAAACCAACAATTTACTTCAAAATTCCTAAAAATCACATATTAAAAATCACAAAATATATTTCCAAATAATGTTATCTTTAAAATAATTTAAAGATATAAAATCTCATAATCATCATAAAAATAATAAAATAATAATTATCAACTATATAGTAACATAACAAGTAAAACATAAATTTAACCACACATTAAAACAAACTCCAAAGGCCCCAGCCCAAACCAATTTAACAAGTAGAAAGGCCCAATACCGCTATTAAAATCCGGCCCAAAAGGAAACAGGCCCATTCTCTTAACAAAATCTGATTTTGCATTTCTACCAAATCGAACCGGTTTTGTTTTAAAAAATAATACCCGAACCGGTTTTGTTTTAAAAAGAATACCCGAACCGGTTTTTTTATAATAAAAGAGATAAGAAGGATGTTGACCCGTGGGCCCCATCTCTCTATCTTCAACCCCGCTCGACGGAAGGAAAGGAGGAAGGGTCGCCGGTGATGGTTTCCGGCTCCGACAGGGCTGTTACACCGACACACACACAAGGCAAGAAGAAAGGAAAGAATGAGGGAGAAAGAATCTCACCAACATGAGGGGGGGTTCTCGACCTCGCCGGAAAAAGAAAGCTCGGGCTGCGGTGGCGTCGGGGTTGGATTCTTCGATCAGAAGGACCTGGGGAGGGTCCGGGAACATTAAGGTCGAAGCTTTACATCGAAAGGAGGCAAAAGGAGCGGAGACGGCCACTTACTGTTGCAAATCGGAAAACAGGGGAAGGGAGGAGTCGGGGGCTGCAGCAGCGGCGGCGGTGACACTTCGGAGGATCTGGGTGCTCGGAAATGCCAAGGAGGGCGAGGCGGAACTCCAGGGAGCTGCTCGCAGAAGAAGGATGAGAGAAGAGGAGTGGAGTGGTGCGGTTTCGGGTTCGGCGCCGGCAGCTCCTGGGCGGAATCTCGGGCTCGGCTGATGGCGTCGAAGGAACTCCTAGCTGCTGCTGCTGGTCGGGGAGTGGTGGTGACGGTGGTGAAGTGGTGGTGGAGGATGCGGGGTGGCTACAGAAACAGGGGCGAAGGGGTGGTGTATGGGTTTGAATGGTGAATGAGAATTGGGGATTTGTGTGCATCGGAGAGGGAGTGCAGATAAAGCATGAAAGGGGTATTGTGTGTTTGACCCGAAATGAACTCAAGCAGACTGAAGAGAGGGGGGGTGCAGCAGGTTGGCGTGAAATCTGTCCAAATTTCAGAGCTGCTACTTCTTGCTGCTACTCGACAAAGGGAAAGGGGGAAAGAGCTGGCAAGCAGATGGAGGAAGAGACAAAGTGTAGAGTGATCCCAAGACCCCAAATTTGAAATACCCGAAAACAATTTCTCGGAATCTGCTTTTTCGATCTATCCCGACTCAATCAAAATAAAGTTTAAATCTTTCAATCCGAATTCAATAATGAAATCCAAATATCATTTTTCCGAATTTTTGACATATGAAAGCGGAATAAGGTCTACTTTGCATAAATTTTAAAATTTTGTCGGAATCCGCTTTAATAGTTTCGAGTTCGATTTATTAAATTTAGGACGAGTTTTTCTTAAAATATTCGATTTAAATTCATTTTTCTAAAAATTAGGATTTAAAAATCCGAGCCTTTACATATATTGTGTTATTTGAATGTTATGTTATAATATATTTAAAAGCCTTTTAGCTCAATGGTAGAGCGATGTGTTTATGCGCAAATATGTGGGTTCGAATCCCGCATAGGCTAAAGTTTATAATAATTCTAGTAATTTACAAAATTTTCTAATAAATGTTGACATTTAGCTTAAATGTTGACATTTAGCATAAATGTTGACATTTAGCTTAAATGTTGACATTTAGATTAAATGTTAACATTTAGCCATTGATGTGCAAAAGTTTTATCTTTTACCATTTCTTTTATTAGAGGATTGTAGAAGTTTGAGCTTATCATCTCTTGTAATATGATATCAATTTTGAGAATGAACTTATTTGTAAATTTTATCTTTTATTATATGTTGACATTTAACTTAAATGTTGACATTTAGCCGTTGATGTGCAAAAGCTTTTTATTTTACCATTTCTTTTATTAGATGATTATAGAAGTTTGAGCTTATCATCTCATGTAATATGATATCAATTTTGGGAATGATATTTTTTTGTAAACTTTATCTTTTATTATATGTTGACATTTAACTTAAATGTTGACATTTAGCCGTTGATGTGCAAAAGCTTTATATTTTACCATTTCTTTTATTAGATGATTATAGAAGTTTGATATTCTCATCTCATCTAATATGATATCAATTTTGGGAATCATCTTATATGTGAACTTTATCTTTTATTATATGTTGATATTTAGCTTAAATGTTGACATTTGCTCATTGATGTGCAAAAGCTTTATCTTTTACCATTTCTTTTATTAGAGGATTGTAGAAGTTTGAGCTTATCATCTCATGTAATATGATATCAAATTTGAGAATGATCTTATTTGTAAACTTTATCTTTTATTATATGTTGACATTTAACTTAAATGTTGACATTTAGCCGTTGATGTACAAAATCTTTATCTTTTACCATTTCTTTTATTAGATGATTATAGAAGTTTGAGCTTATCATCTCATGTAATATGATATCAATTTTGGGAATGATCTTTTTTGTAAACTTTATCTTTTATTATATGTTGACATTTAGCTTAAATGTTGACATTTAACCGTTGATGTGCAAAATCTTTATATTTTACCATTTCTTTTATTAGATGATTATAAAAGTTTGATATTCTCATCTCATCTAATATGATATCAATTTTGGGAATGATCTTATTTGTAAATTTATCTTTTATTATATGTTGACATTTAGCTTAAATGTTGACATTTAGCCATTGATGTGCAAAAGCTTTATCTTTTACCATTTCTTTTATTAGAGGATTGTAGAAGTTTTAGCTTATCATCTCATTTAATATGATATCAATTTTGAGAATGATCTTATTTGTAAACTTTATCTTTTATTAAATGTTGACATTTAGCTTAAATGTTGACATTTAACCGTTGATGTGCAAAAACTTTATCTTTTACAATTTCTTTTATTAGAGGATTGTAGAAGTTTGAGCTTATCAGCGTCAGCATCTCCGATGTCGGCGTCAGCCGACATCAGCGTCAGCGCTGACACGAAAAATGTTAGTGGTGTTCGCAATGTTAATGGTGACAGTGTCAACAATATCAGTGCTTACACGAAAAAAAGAAGCATTGACACAAAAAAAAGCATCTTCGACGTCGGCGTCAACAACGTTTGCAACATTGATGTCGGCGTCAGCCGACATCTCCGATGTCAGCGTCAGCAGCGTCAACATCTCTGATGTTGACGTCAGCAACATCAACATCAGTGTCAGCATCTCCGATGTCAACGTTAGCAGTGTCAGGTTGTTTGACGTCAGCAATGTCAGCATCTTCGATGTCGGTATCAGCAATGTCAACATCAGTGCTGCTGACACGGAAAAAAGCATTTTCGACGTCGGCGTCAGCATCTCCGATGTAAGTGTCAACGGTGTCAAGAATGTTGGTGTCAACAACATCTCCGATGTCGGCGTCAGCCGACATCTCCGATGTCAGTGTCAGCAACATCAGCATCTCGAATGTCGGCATCGACAATGTCAGTGTCAGTGCTAACACGAAAAAAAAAGCGTTGACACGAAAAAAGCATCCCTAACGTCCACGTCAACAGCTTCAGCAGCATCGCGCCGACATCTCCGATGTCAGCGTCAGCATCTCCGATGTTGACGTCGGCAACATAAGTGTCAGCATCTCCGATGTCGGTATCAGCAATGTCAACGGTGCTTCTGACACGGAAAAAAGCATCTTCGACGCCGACGTTAGTCGAAATCAGCGTCAACATCTCCGATGTCGGCGTTAGCCGACATCATCGTCATCCAACATTAGCGTCAGCATCTCCGATGTCAGCGTCAGCCGACATTAACGTCAACGCTAATACGAAAAATGTTAGTGGTGTTCGCAATGTTAGTGGTGACAGTGTCAGCAGTGCCAACAATGTCAGTGTCAACGGTGTGAGGAATGTCGGTGTCAGCAACATCGACGTTGACATTAATGCAATTTTAAAGCCTCTTAAGTCAATCAATGGTAGAGTGATGTGCTTATGTGCAAATAAGATAAATTAATGCAATTTTAAAATACAAATGCATGTGCATATTCTTCCCATAAGGTTGTTTAAGCTTGCATAACATAATATTATATTTGCATATCATAATATTATATTTGCATAACATCGGGTTATAGTTGCATATCAGAAAGTGCTGACATGTAAATTTAAAAAAAAAATGGACACGCAAGGGGGGGCCTGGGGGGCACTGAGGTTGGGGGGGGGGCAGGGGGCAAGAGGGATGGACACTATTGCAAAATTTTCAAATATATGGATACTCCTCTAATTTAGCCCATTTTTATGGATATTTCACTAAAGGCCCCTTTCTAGAATGGCCTAATTAATTTAAGTTTTTTATTGGTTAAATGTCCACCATGTGTTCTAAATTAGTAAAATATCCACATCCATTTCTTTGTCCCCTGTTCCCCCCCCCCGGTCTGCCCCTTTGCCCCTTTCGGCTTCGATCAGTAATTTTTTTTCCTCGCGTTGCTGAAACCGGGGTTACTGAAACGGAGTTGCGTTTTTTTTCCTTTTTTTTCGCGTCACTATTTCGACACCGGAGTTGCTGAAATTGTAATGCTGAAACTGTGTTGTTGAAACCGGAGTTGCTTTTTTTTCTTTTTTTTCCGCGTCACCACTTCGACACCGGAATTGCTGAAATCATAGTTGCTTTTTTTTTCTTTTTTTTTTCCCGTCACCACTTTAACACTGGGGTTGCTTAAATCGGAGTTGCTGAAACCGTGTTGCGGGATATAAAATTTAGCCTATGCGGGATTCGAACCCACGTATTTGCGAATAAGCACATCGCTCTACCATTGAGGTACGAGGCTTTTAAAGGAGATTTAAAGTAAGGAACATCAAAATTCATTGCAGTCCGTATATCTGCAATTGCTGAATTGCTGAAATGCGGAATGTAGTTTAGCTTTTGAAATGTTGCATGTGGAAAAAAAACACCATTACAAATTTACAATTTTAGGCTTTTTCTTGAAGAAAAGGTTACAATTAATTAGCTTTCAGGTTTGTTGAATTATTCCAAAGGGTGATTACAGAATCAGACATCTAAGATTAAAACTGATTGCAAGCCAAATTTAGGTGTAACATAATATAAGAAACAGGGGAAAAAATTGAATTGAGATGACGATTATTTGTTCATTGGCAAAATGAGATCTTGCAGGTGGACAAAGAGATCTGTTGCAGAACGATCGATAATTCAGATCAACAAAACAATCTATTCGAGTTTCAGTGATCATTCCAAGAAAAGCGAAACTCCCAAGTCCATTTGTAAATAAGCATTCAGTTCGAGAAAATTGAAACTCCCAATCTATTCGAGCTTCAGTGATCTTGAAAATGAAACCCTAAATTGCAATGAGACTTGTCAGGCTTTGAATGATCATTCAAAAGGGCATCAAAGAGTTTGATAGTTTTGCTAAATCTAACCGGCATCAGATGCAGAATCTGAAATTGGATTATAAAGGCAAACCTGGAAGGTAGGAGAAGGGAACCTTGGGGTCAGGGAGAGAGCGGAGAAGGGAGCTTCTTCTTTATGGCACCGATTGGAGAGATCAGAGCGGCGGTGTCGGAGCGGTCATCTAGGGTTCCAGTATGGAGGAGCGCGATCTGCTCCCAAATGTGATAGGAGAAGGGTGATCAGAACCCTAACCCGGAAATTCCACAGGTTCACGGGTTCGGTTCACCGTACCCGGCGGGTCACAGGGTCGACAGGTCGACTCGGCAGGTCTAAACCCGGCGGGTCGACCTAGCGGTTAGGTTCCAAGTTGAACGGGTTTGTGCCTTTGCGGAATTGCGCCATCGATTGAGCTCCAAACGGACTCTGTATCCACTTCGTTGTAATCCTCGGATTCAAGACAAACTTGGGATTCAAGACGTTCTTATGAATCCACGTATCCGCCCTCTTCCAATCTGCAAGGCAAACTTGGGCTTCGAGATTCTCAGGAAGCAATCTTGATCTCTTCTCCATCAGAATCTGTCCTTCGCGACTGAAAAGCTACTCGATGGTAACAGTGGAGCAAGGGGCCCCAAGTATTTGTCGGGCGATCACCTACAATGTCGGAAATCTTTGTCTTTTGGGACGGCTCCACCATTCCAGGACATCGAAATCTTCTTTCTCATCTCTATGGAAATCAAAGTTAGTAGACAAATATTCGTTAAGCTCCGAGTGGGGGCTCGACGAAGATCTCGACCTCTTTGTGCCAAAGATATCTCTGGTAAGTGCCTTAGATCTAGCGGTAATACTAGTTCATGACCCGCTCGAACTGGAAGGCACGAGAGGACAAGCGGACGACGCTCTATCCCTTGTAGAACAATGAGTATATAAATCTTCTAATAAACCTCTAACTCTAGCAACTATAACTTGAACATTGCAATCGGGATCGATCATCCTCAATTTCTAAAGTCAGAAAATAGTTTTCTAAAAACTTTTGAACCCCCATCTAATTTATACATAGGGTCGAAACAACAAGCTACGGGGAAAATGTCCGGTATTTGTAATATAACAATCATTTCCGCCGCATCTCTAAAACAACCAAGGATATGGAAGGCACAATAATCATGTCTTAAAGGGTTAGGGCTACGTTCATGGAAACAAAACAAAAAAGGTTTGATGTAGGCATGTAAGTGGCTAAAAGTCCGAGTTGCGTCGTAAAAAACTTTGAAAACTTCAACAACATCTCAAGCTTGAGTCCACACATCCGCAAAGATATTTGGCCCTTCGATGTTTTGTGTTGCAAAACTGGAAAGAAGATCTTTATAAGTTATGGAATCATAAATCATTTTGTAGGGAGAGTTCTACCGAGTGGAAACGACCTTGGGGAACGTCTTTGGGCGAGTTTAAAGTGCCCTCAAAATAAATCGAATTGGTTCAACAATATCATGTAAAAATGTTAAACCATCTTAGACACATAAGTTTAAAATATGAGGAGCGCAACAGATGTGGAAAAATTTACCGCCTATCCCGGGTTGACAATATTGGATTAATTCTAGAACAGATGCGATGTTGGTAGAAGCGTTGTCAAAACCGATGGTGAAAACTCTTTGAGTCAATCTATATATTCTTGTAAAATGTTTAAAAGGAGACGTGCTATGTTCCGTGCCATGTGAGCGTCGTCGAAAACTCGAAAAAGCCAAAACACGTTTGTGCAATTGAAACTTTTGATCAACTCAATTACAAATAACATCCCATATATGAGTGATGCTGCCAATGATCGATCCAAATATCACTAAAAATCGATACATGTAAATCGTGGTTATTTTTAAATATTCTATTAATTCATTTTTATGAATGTTATACCGTCAAATTACTTTCATTTTAGCCGTGTTTCGAAAGATACCTTGCCATACAGGTTGAACATTTTGTGTCATAAAGTCGTTGAAACATACACGTTGTGAAAAACTATATGTTAAACCTTTGGCAGCTAACATTTCCGCAAAGGTATCGCTACAACTACGATAATCATAAGACCATAAACTAGGGGTTGAGAGGAAGAAGATGCGTACCCGGTTATTTGAGTCTGTCCTTTGGTAAGACCGAGCTTTTCGGGATGCTTCGTCCGGATATGGAGACCGTAGTTCTGATATCCGCTTCATTTCGGGTGCTTGTAGACCATCCCGCAGAAGTTGTACTTGGCCGAGCAACTGCTTTCCTCCCAGCTCGGTTCCCTCGGGTCCTTCGTGAACCGGAACTTGAATGGGTCGACCCGTAGGGTCCGACCCACCGGATCAGCGGGCTCCCAAACTCCCAACCTTAGCCCTAACCCGCACCCGCCGGGTCACGAGTTGATCCGTGACTCGTGGCCACCTATATCTCCTCCTATAAGTTACTAGTTCCCTTCTTTGTTTTGAAATATAGGTCGTTTGACCATTTTTATACATTTTTTAAATCAAAAGTTTTATAAAATATTAATTTTTAAAAATAATTTCAAAATTATAACTAATAAATATGAATATATTAAAAAAATTATAATAAAAATTAATATTATATAGAATTTTAGCTTATTAATATCACTCTATTTTATAGTAAAAAAGTGTCATGTAGATAATATCACCATTTTTTTTTGCTGGTGGAGAATATTGGTGGGGTATGCTTAAAGTGGAGAAGGGAGGTGATGCGGATTGAGATGGCAAAATTTGACCCAACTAAAGAACTCGAACCGACCCACCAAAATAAAAAAATCAAGTGTCATGCACAAGTTGAACCCGAGCCCGACCCTTTTTCACCCGATACTCGAATGGACACGAACATAGACAAACCCAAGATGGCCCCTACTCGACTCATCCTTGACCCGATCTAAAAAAGACTCTGCCCATCCTTATAATTACTTTAATGTTCTCATTTTGAAATGCACTAATAATATGAACTTCCTATAATAACACCTAATATAACTAAATAAATGAATTATAATAGTCGATAATTGTTGTAGGAGGAAATCGAGAATGCAAACAGTAAGTAATTAAAATGAAGCAAACCGATCGAATCCCAGCAAATAATGTTAAAGACTCCCTCCTGATGTAGCAAGAGAAAGTCAGGTTCGAATCCATGAGGAAGCTGGTCAGCGGATCCTAGGCAGCGGTGGAATCTCACGGCCAGAAGTCGACTTACAGGTTGCTCGATCTGGACTAAGGTTAGTCGACAGAAGATCGGACAAGTCGATTCACGCAGCAGTAGTCACAGGATGGTTGTCGACATCGACCAGGCTCTACTCGATATCGAGTAAAGAAGTCGACGTCGATGAAGGCTTTGTCAAGTACCTGCACAAGAGAAGCTACGACGATCTGGGATCGGGGATCAGTAGTCGATATCGACCAAACTTGGTCGAGATCGAGGAGTAACAGAAAATAAAAACATGCAGTTTCGAATCGTAACTTGATGAATGAAAGAGAACTTCCAAGATTTGGGTTTGCGACAACGATTACCATGAAGGCAGAATATAAATCACAAAAGGCGGTGACTTTATCGATAAAGGAGAAGGCTTTCACCTAATCCGACAAGTAGGAATATAAATCTCGCGACAAATAATCCTAATTGCATCTATTCCTTTTCATAATTAGTATTTCTAATCTTTCCAATAGAAATCCTAATTACTACCCAAGTTTCACAACATGAGTTCTTCAATTTCTCAATCAAAGATGAAGCACATAGGGAATAGATAAAAATAACGATAAAATACCTCCTTTTGCAATCGCTAATCCACCAACATGGCTCTCATTGGGCTCACCCCAACCCTAGAAGTAGGTGGACTACTCGCGCCTCATCGCAATTGCAGACATTAATGTAAAAGAAATAACTTGCAATAAAACTATATTCAAATTCTGCATTATTATAGCAAAAATTTCGGCCTCCGTCTTTGCTTCTTGGTTTTGTCCCGAAATGGCTCCAAATTCTGCATTATTATACCAAAACTTATGTAGATCTCCATTTCTTGCAAATAAGCATATACTACATAAATTCAACATACCCCAGTCCGAAATATGCAAAGTATATAGAATATGGAGCTAAAATATGCATAAAAACCTAACTATTTTAGTGACATCAAATCACCCCATACTTAGAGTTGCTTGTCCTCGAGCAATAACCAAATAATAACCAATACCTACAACACATCCTTCAAGTCTTCGCCTTTTGTCAAAAGCAACATCTCAAAGTAGTAGCAATGTAAGACAAGTGAATTTAACATCATCACACATATATGAGCGATCCATAGACATAGGCAATATAAATCCAACCTCACCGGGGTAAAGTGTTTTCACTCAACTCTCAATGTGTTTAGGCTATGAAGATCAACTTTCAACTCAATTCCATATACAATCTCATAAATACTGCAATTTAAATATAAATCCACTTCGCAACCAATTATGTAAATGCAACAAGAATTATCAGGAGGACTTCGCTCAATGGAAATGTTCAAAGAAGACTCCATTCGGCGGGGTTGTAATGAGGCTTGGTAAGAAATAAAGGGCATGGAATTATTTGGTCATGTGGTGCTTAATAGAATTCGGGAATCAAGACTCCTAAATCTTGAAAACAACTCAACCAATTCATAATTCTCGATCACATGAAGCATCCAAACTCTCCAACATATCTCAATGAAGTACGCAACCTTTCAAACTTAATTAACCTCTCTAGAGTATGAATCTTGCGAAAATGGAGGAAATAAGGTAAATTTGGCCCATGCACTTTATCACAACCTTTTCTCTTCTTTTTTTTTTTGTTTTTTTTTGTTTTTGAAAAATAACATAAAAAACTACTAGTGCATTTATAAGGTGAGCCAAAAATCCTCTTACATAATATGTATAGCAAGATAAAAATATAAAACCAACCCATAACTCAAAATTCTTCTCACTTGAAATCAAACACAAGCTCATTCCTACCACGAATCGTCATTCTAACCATCTCTAAGTCTTAATTCTCAAATGAGGGTCAGGCTCAATTTGGCTAGGGATAATTTTGTGGAGTTTATAATGAAAGTCTCAGGCTAATGTTCTGGCTTCAAGCAGGTATAATGCAGGGTAGGTAAAGAGAGGATAAAATTGGCTTTAAAAGGTGCCTCCATCATTTAATTCTCATCCACATAAACATATAAATGCATTGACTTTGAATAACTATCACAACATTTAGAGATGTATAGGAAGAGTAAATACACTCAAGAAAGCAGAGGGATTTTTTTTATGTTCTCCCTATAAGGCAAAAATTCTCACTAGGACAAATTTTGTTGGATTTCAACCTTTAGCTTAGGATCATATATGCTCAATTTCATCACAAGTTCACAATCCACATAAAAACAATTTCGAGGACTTAGGCTAAACCTTCCAAACATGCCATAGGATTTACATGATCAAGTCAGTCATTATTTATCATCATAGGATATCTATGTTAGGGTATAAAAACTAAGACAATGCCAAAATGAAACATGCATTTTTTTTTTCTTTTTTCGACAATTTTTTTATTTTTTTATTATTTTTTTTGTATGTAACTAGAAACAAGACTAAAGTATGACAAAAGACTAAAATGCATAAAAACTTAAACATGAATGCATAACATAATCAAACTATAGTAAAATGCAACGCATAAAACGTATACGAGAAGCAAGACTAAAATAAGATTTCTGTATCCCCCACCCCATACTTAAAATCAACAGTGTTCTCACTGTCAAAGAAATATAACCAAAAGGGAGGGAAACAGACTTACAGAGTTGCTGGCTATCGAGTCTCATGGGCCGTAGTGATTCATCTTCCAGCAAGTTGTTCCAACCATAATACCGCAAAATAAACCATATAAAATAACCCCATACTTAGTTCATAACTATCCTATTAGAGATAATAAATAAGCCTAAAGAAGTTTATATTATCAAATCATGTAATAACCCATATAATGAAAAAATAAATGTAACATATATATGAATTTAAATAAAGCCCCAAATTCAAAAAATTTCCAAATATATCAAGTAATATCTCAAATTTCATGAATTTCCTTTGATAATGTGTATGAACTAAGTATGGCATCATTTAGGTAGAATGAAAATCAGCCCACCAAATATAGTAATTTCCAAAAATAACCAACCCTAATCATAAATATCACTTTTCCACACAAATTTCAAACCCTAGACATTCAACACATAACTCTAGATCCAATCTCTACCTAGGTTCTCAAAAATGTAATAAATTGAAATTTAGAGAGAAAAGAGGGAGAAATCATACCTTGAGTTGAAATAGGGGGTAGAAAACTGTAATTAGAGGAAATTAGGGGGGGAATTTTTCGGATTTTCAACAAAAATCAATGGTGGCGGCGGTTTTTGCACAGGAACTCAGATCTGGGCTCAGGTGAGTGGGAAGCGGCTTGGCAGGTGTAGATCCGGGCTAGAGAGGGCCGGATGCGAAGGGTGCGAGGGTGGGATCTTCAGGTGGAGGCCGGATTCGAAGCATAGGTGCCGGATCTGTTGGGTGGAGGTCCTCGGCGAAGCTTTCTGGGCAACTGCAAGAACGGGGGGAATTCGGCGAGGCTTCAACGCAGGGTCGGACCTGAGGCGAGGCCCAACAGGCCGTCGCCTCAGGCCCAATCCGTATAGAGGGCCCATAAAATTTGTTTTCATTATATTAGTATTAAACCATCTTCTGTAGCACATGTAAATGAAGTAGCCCAGTTGGTAAGGGACTCAAGTAAGAGTGCCAATTAAACCTTGACGTTGAAGGTTCGAAACCCACTCCGCCCAAGTGTGAGTTCTGTTTGATTTTTTTTCCTTTGATTTTTTTCAGAACTTCCCCCGTTTGATTTTTTTTATTTAATTTTTCCCCTAATAATTTCAACTTTCGTTGATTTTTTTTAAATTTAAATTTCTGTGTTTTTTTGCCTTTGATTTTTTAATAAACTCACCCCGTTTGATTTTTTTATTTAATTTTCCCTCTAATAATTTCAACTTTCGTTGTTTTTTTTAAATTTAAATTTCTGTGTTTTTTTGCCTTTGATTTTTTTTAATTCCCCCCAGTTGGTTAGGGGAGGCATACTTGATTTTTTTTTTAATTCTAACTTTTGTTTAAATGTTTTTTGATATTAGAAAACTATTTAAGAAATCATTTATTCTACTAGCTTGTCTACTTCCTGTGTGTTTAATGAAGCATTTATAATTACAGGAAAAGCAGAGTTAGGACCAAGAAATTCATACCTAAGGGTGTCAGGTAAGGGCTTCAGCACCGGAGAAGGGCCCTATGGAATCAAGATGGGCTCTACTTCCTCCGTCTTCATGATCTTCCCTAGGTAATATGTCTCAATCCTCATGGAAGAAGCATCCAAATCAGCTACAGGAGTTGGCGTCGACCAAGCATACATCGATGGCGACGCTGAATTGGACATAGGACTGTACTGCTGCAAGAAGCTACTAGACATTGAGTTAGAAAGATCAGAATCGACCAAAAAATCAGAACTTACCTTGAATGCAGGGTTGGTCGATCTCAAGTTAGTTTCCTCGATATCGAGGAAAATTGTCGAATTGGCTTCTTCGGCTTCTGGTGTGCCTGCAGGGAGGAAGGTAGTCAATATTGAGGATGACTGCTCGATATCGAGTAGATTCAGAGAACTTACCATATCTGGGGAACTAGTGCTGGTCGATATCGGGCAAGGTTCCTTGATATCGAGGAGTTCAGTGGATGTCGACTTGATCTGCTCGATATCAGATGAGTCGTTCAGCTCTGCCGATAATGCGTCGTCGAAGATCTCCTCCTCGCTTGATTCTGCTGCAGCCAGTTCCTCCTCTGCTAGTATAGATTCTGCCTTACCTTCTTCTTGTATTAAGAGTTGTCCTGCAGGCTCATCGCAAGAGATAAAATTGAATTTTGAATATATAGCTTTAATTTTCATTACCTCTTCTGTGTCTAGATTGAAGAAGTATTCAATAATCTCATCTCCAATGGTGAAAGTAAGAATTCCCCTCTTTACTCCAATGTTGGCATCAGCTGTTGCTAGGAAAGGTCGCCCTAGGATGATGGGGCAAGCTGAATCCTCTGCCATTTCTACCACAAGAAAATCTGTAGGGACAAAGAATCTACCAACTTTAACAGGAACATTATCAACAATACCTGTAGGAATTACCACGGTGTTGTTTGCCATGTAGAGCTTGGCATCAATTGGTTCCAGGGCGCCTATCTTTACCTTCGACCAGATGGATAGGGGCATGATGCCAACACTTGCTCCTAGGTCACACAGTGCTTTAAATCTATGACGACCAAGTCCAACAGTGATAGCAAACTTACCTGGGTCAGGTCGCTTCTCAAGAAAATCCATCTTCTTGCATTCCTTGGCAATCTCAGTCATCGATCACTTGTTGCTAAGAATCTCCTTGAGGAACTTGACGTAGGCAGGCATCTCGTGAAGTGCTTCTGTAAAAGGAATAGTAACATTCAGACTCTGAAGCAATTTCACAAAACGCTGAAACTTACCGTCAGTTGGATCTCTTTGGTTCTTGGAAGGGAATGGGAGCGTCTTCTTAGTTTTCTGAGCCAAAATAGCTTCCGGAGGTGGTGAGGATTCCTCGACTTCGGCCTGCTTCTTCTCGATATCGACAACAGGTTCCTCGATATCGACCAAAGTGGTCGACTTCGAGTTGCTAGGCGGTGCAGACGAATCCGAGCTCTTCTTCTCCTCTTTGTCGAGTAGAATGTTGTCGATATCGACCAAACTTTGGTCGACATCGAGTTGCTGTTACTCGATGTCGAGGACAGTTTTGCCCTGTTCTTCTCCGTTCTATGGCTCGTTCAATTTATGACCGCTCCGTAGCTTTACAGCAGCGACATGTCTGTTCTGCCCTTTAGGATTTGGTTCTGTATGCCCTGGGAGCTGTCCGGATGGTCGTGGAACCTGTGCCGCGAATTGAATCATTTGAGTCTCAATGTTTTTCTTCCAGATGTCTAGCTCTCCAAATTTTGAATTGATGTTCTGGAGCTGATTATTGATGGCGCTTGTAGACTGCTGCTGTTGTGCTTGATTTTTCCTCATCTCGTCGAGGATAAGCTGCAAATTGTCCTTCCTTTGATCCCTTTCTGGATGTCTTGGAGCTCTGTATGGCTGGGGATTCCTTGGAGGACCTTGGTTCCGTTGTGGTTGATAGAACCTTTGGTCCCCCATATAGCGATTGGGACCCCCTGCGTAAGCTGCCTCTTCATGAATCTCTTCCATCCTGACTTGCTCCGTGTGCGGGCACTCAGTAGTGGTGTGCCGTTGTGAACCACATTCGATGCAAGGTTGGTTGACAGAGAGATATTTGACTTGTTTGAGGAGCTTGCGATTCTGGTCTCTGTAGTACTGCTCCCTGACATCTGGGTCAATCTCCTTGGAAGGCTCATAGAGGGGCATGGATGGGGCTGGCCTGGCATAGGCATTCTCCTCATAGTTGATTGGAGTCCCATACTTGTTGTCATAGTTGGTCAGCTTGTCGAGGGCAGCCCATGCGTCAGCTGGCGGCATTGTCAGGTACTCATAATGAGTATATGTGTTGATCCTATCCTTAGCAGCCAAGTCAAGAGAATTGAAAAAGATCTCCTGAATGACGCAAGGTTGTTGCCCATGCGTAGGGCAGAATCGCAGTAGATCCTTATAGCGTTCCCATGCCTTTGCTAGCGGCTCTCCAGGTTGCTGTTTGAAAGATGTGATCTTTTGGCGAAGGAGCGCTGTCTTGGCAGGAGGAAAGAATTTATTGAGAAATTCCTGCTTTACTTGAGCCCATGTTGTGAGGGATCGTGGTTTCAGTCTTTCTAACCACTTCAATGCAGGACCAGCTAGAGACCAACGAAAAGCCTTCATCAAGATATACTCCAAGGTGGTACCTTCAGCAAGAGTACGACACATATCAGTAAAGTTGGTAATATGCTGAAGAGGGCATTCATTAAATCTACCATGAAAAGCATTATGTTTAATTTCTATTAAGAAAGGAGTGCGAATTTCATAGTTATTTTCAGGGATTAGAATAGCCGATTCAGGCACGATGAGCGTTGGGTGCATGTAATCCTCTGCGGTGGTAGGGTATTGGGCAAGCTCATCTTCCAATTGCCTCCTTCGCGCAGTTTCCTGTTGCCTGCCTGCTCTCTCAGTGTTGAGAGCAGTATCTTTGGCGGGTAGTTCCCTCTGAAGCCTCTCAATCATCTCAGCTTGTGTTTCAGCAGTCGCCATGATCCTTTTGAGTTTAGAATGGATGTGTAGTAAACATTCCGGATTGTCTAAGGCGTCAAACTCAGGTGGTTGACCAGAATGGCGCATACACCTGTAAAGTAACTCGAAAGAAAAGTGAGATCTGACTACCTAAGGCGCGAATGATAGCATCCCCGGCAACAGCGCCAATTTGTTGTAGGAGGAAATCGAGAATGCAAACAGTAAGTAATTAAAATAAAGCAAACCAATCGAATCCCAGCAAATAATGTTCAAGACTCCCTCCCGATGTAGCAAGAGAAAGTCAGGTTCGAATCCACGAGGAAGCTGGTTAGCGGATCCTAGGCAGCGGTGGAATCTCACGGACAGAAGTCGACTTACAGGTTGCTCGATCTCGACTAAGGTTAGTCGACAGAAGATCGGACAAGTCGATTCACGTAGCAGCAGTCACAGGATGGTTGTCGATATCGACCAGGCTCTACTCGATATCGAGTAAAGAAGTCGACGTCGAGGAAGGCTTTGTCGAGTACCTGCACAGGAGAAGCTACGGCGATCTGGGATCGGAGATCAGTAGTCGATATCGACCAAACTTGGTTGAGATCGAGGAGTAACAGAAAATAAAAACAAGCAGTTTCGAATCTTAACTTGATGAATGAAAGAGAACTTCCAAGATTAGGGTTTGCGACAACGATTACCATGAAGACAGAATATAAATCACAAAAGGCGGTGACTTTATCGATAAAAGAGAAGGCTTTCACCTAATCCGACAAGTAGGAATATAAATCTCGCGACAAATAATCCTAATTGCATCTATTCCTTTTGATAATTAGTATTTATAATCTTTCGAATAGAAATCCTAATTACTACCCAAGTTTCACAACATGGGTTCTTCAATTTCTCAATCAAAGATGAAGCACATAGGGAATAGATTAAAATAACGACAAAATACCTCCTTTTGCAATCGCTAATCCACCAACATGGCTCTCGTTGGGCTCACCCCAACCCTAGAAGTAGGTGGACTACTCGCGCCTCATCGCAATTGCAGACTTTGATGTAAAAGAAATAACTTGCAATAAAACTATATTCAAAGTCTTTACAATCCCGGCAATCAACTTTCGCAGAATGCCAAAACCCTAAACCTTTGAACTCCTAAAACTTTATGTGTGATTGTATCTCTGAAATTGAATGAATAAAAACTCAGCCCCATGGGCTTTATTTATAGGGCTTAATCATTGCTATTCAAGGAAAGCAATCTATATCTATATCTAATGATAAAACATAAATAATGGATAAAACATTAACTCTAAAAGGGAATATCTAAAATCTCTTCATCTTCTTGGCATAGATAGAAAATCTTTCCTCCATGGATAAATCCTTGATAGCCTTGGTAAAACTTGGATAGAACTTGATAGACTCGGACTTCTCGCAACCCAACAACCCAATTCATGATCGAACATGCCCAGCAGCGTCGCGGCCCAGAAAAGCGGTACTCGATATCGAGTAATTTCCTCGATATCAAGGAGAGTGGTGTGTCGACTGGGCTTCAGTGCTTGATCGAGTTGCTGGTCAACGACTTGGCTCGGGTATGCGCTTCTGGTCTTGTCGATATCGAGTAAGTAACTCGATATCGAGGAGTGGTGTTATCGACTTTGCTGGCCGGTCTTTATCGAGCAGCTTCTTCTCAACGTTGCTCGGATATATGCTCTGGGTTTGTCGATATCGAGGAGTTTCCTCGATATCGAGAAGAGTGTTGCTCAGTATCGGGTTGTTTGGTCAGGTCGAGCAACTCTCCTCGGCTCCTCGATCAAGCTTTTTCCTCGAGCAGGTTCTGGCTTACAACTTTTGTCGATATCCAGTAGTTTACTCTATATCGAGTAATGTCCTGACTCGAGTTGTCTTCGTCTTTAGTTCCTCGATCAGCTCCTACTCGATCAGTGCTCTGCTCAAACATTTTTGTCGATATCGAGTAAAGATGTTCGATATTGAGTAACTTTCAGCCTCCGTCTTTGCTTCTTGGTTTGTCCCGAAATGGCTCCAAATTGTGCAATATTATACCAAAACTTATGTAGATCTCTATTTCTTGCAAATAAGCATATACTACATAAATTCAACATACCCCAGTCCGAAATATGCAAAGTATATAGAATATGGAGCTAAAATATGCATAAAAACCTAACTATTTTAGTGACATCAGTAATTAAGATAAATAAAAAATAATCATTATTTTATAATAAACTATATGTAACCTGACCTGAACCTAACCTGACCAACCAAACTCAAAATCCATTTTGACTCGAACTTACTCAACCTAAACTTACCCGATTTGAACTCGACTTAACCTAAATACATAATATACCCGATATATGACCCGATTCGACATTGATCGAATCTGAATGAGTATCTTCGAGCCCAACCCGCCCGATTGCCACTTATAAATAAAACAAACCCTCTGATATGGGAAAAAACAAGTAAAAAAAATAGTTTAAAAGAAACAAGGTGTAAAATTTTTGTGAAGATGGAAATAAAATTTAGTAAGAGAATTACTCATTTTTATTTCTATATCTTCACAATATTTTTACACCTTATTTTTTTACTTAATATAGCTTTGAGGAGATAAAGAGATATTTTTACACCACATTTTTTTAACAGAGTTTTTTACACCTTTTTTTTTTTAGCTTAGAGCATCCACGACTCCCCACAAGTTGTGGATAATACTCTAAGCTAAAATAGAGGATAAAATTGATTTTAACATTGTTTAATTTGACATATTTTAATTTTATAATTTCATTTAAAAAATTTTAAAAATCTCACAAAAAAAAAAATTACTATGGTCCTCTGTTAAGCAAAAATATGTTATTTATTTCTCATAATTGAAAATGATAAATTTTGAATGTGAAAATTCGACGTTTAGTATGGGGACTATTTTTTTTAAAAAAAAATCAGCATATATGTCATCGAATTTATCTCAATAATACGAAAAAATTGATTAGTAACCTAGGTGACACTAGCGTGTGACACTAGCGTGTTGAAAATTAAGCTAACTGGACGTCCAAGTTGTAGATATATAATTAGTCTTCGAAGAAGTAGGAGATCAAGAAAAAATTAAGCTAACTTGAAAATTAGGAATGATAAAATTTTCAGAGGGAATTCATGGACTCATCTAGGTTATAGATCGACGTATCAAGGATTGGACTATGGAGGATGGACAAAGCACAAGACAACCCCAAAATATAAAAAGAAGGATGAGAGCCAAGTGGAGCAGACCACCCAGAACTATCTACAAATTAATGTAGATGGTTCTTTTGTCCAAGCTGGCAAATGTCAGTCTGGGGGAATCATTCGTGATTATGAAGGTAATATTATCGATATATTTTTTGAAGAATCCAACGCAGGAACAGCTATCCATACAGAAGCTTCGGCAGTGATTCTAGGTCTTCAAAGAGCGAGAAGTTTGGGTTTAAGGAAGATTATCCTGGAGAGTGACAACGAAACTCTGGTCAAAGATGTGAACAAAGTGCAGTTGCCAAGATGGGAAATTATACGACAAACTGAGGAAATACAAAGCCTCATAGCTGATTTTGAATCAGTGGAAATCAAGCATGTCTTTAGAGAAGCAAATCGAACAGCGGAGAACATAGCCAAATCAGGTGTTATTTGTAACTTAGCTTCTATTCCCTACCATAGGAACCTCTGTAAAATCATCCTTCAGGATGATCCGTGAGTTAGGTTGCTGTATTAGCAACGGCTCCCAATGTTTGCCTACTGTAAAAAAAAAAATTCCCTTCAATTTAAGGTTGTTTCACACCTTATTTTCATCTTTCTCTCCCTTTTGTAGTTCTATTTCTTTGTTTTTAACTATATCTCCCTTCTTATTCCCTAATCTTCTATTCTTCACGAATCTAAGATAAAAATAGAAATAAAATAACACAAAAAATATTAATTAAAAGAAGAAAAAATATTGATTTTTATAAAAAAGGGTGCAAAAGAGGGGACACGACATAATGGATAAAGACTAATAAAAAAGTTGGAAAAAAGTACAAACAGATGAGCTAAAAGAAGACATGCACGACAACTGCTAAGACAGCTTCCCGCCAAATCATAACAAAAAAAATAGAAACATGTTAAAAGAAAAAAAAACCCACCGAAGACTTTGTCAAACTTAATTTTGATAGTGCTATGATTGGCTCGGGTCTTGCTTACTCGGGATTTGTTATTCGTGATTGCTAGGGGTATGTCAATTATTTCTTGTGGAACCTGGGACCTTGGTCGTTTGTCCGGTGTGTAAGCGGAATGTCGGGGTCTTCTGTTCGGTCTCGAGGTTGCTTTGATGAGATGAGATTAATATGGAGGTCTCGGATGCCCTTTGTCTCTGTCACACGTTTGAGAGTGATATTATCTCCCACATCTTCAGAGACGGGAGCCAAGTTGTCAATAACTGGCGTTTATCGGCTTCGATTTCTTCATCGTTTGTCACCGAGCGAATGCCTACTCACATTGACGACGTCGTCCGCTAGGAAGCTATTGGACGGTGGGTCAATCGCACTTGACTATTCCCAAATCCTTACCTTGAATCATAAAAATATATGAAAATCAACAAAAATGATAATAATATTTTTTTAAAAAAAGGAAAATAACACCACAAACTCATCATCGATTACCGGTTGTCCGATTACTTGTAGAGATAGGACAAGGGCCTTTCCTTTATTGTAGTATTCAGTGACTGTTTCCAGGACTTTCTTGAGGCTGGCTAGTTACAATCTGGTTTGTACAACTTGAGCTTGGGTTCGAGACACATAGAGCTTTTGAACATGATCCCAGCTTGCCTTTGAGGTTGAACATTCGAGGGTGTGGACAAGGGCGGCTTTAGTGAAGGATGAAGACAGTAAAGCAATGACCAATTGGTCTTTTGAAACCCTAGTGGAGTGTTTAGATGGGGATTCCGGGTTAAAAGGAGTCACTACTAGAAAACTGCAATTAGACATCATGTAATTTAAGTCTGTCAATAGATCAACCGATGTTAAATTAATCTATTACATCAAATAATAAATTTGTGATGTTAAAAAAAACTTAACAGAACAGTTGAATTTTTTGACAGAGGTTAAATATTTAATTTTAAAAACGATTGAAACGCGCGCCCGATAAAATTTTGTAAATGTTTGAACGCCCGCTCATACTTAGAATTTTTTTTAAACACCCGCCCATACTTAGTCAAAACAAGAGCTCTACCTCAAACTTGTGTGAACAGATTGAAGTCCACCAAACGTCTCCTACTCTCATTTCTCCCAGGCTCCCAATTCTCTGTTTCACCATAGCCTGGATGTCACCACCACCACCACTACCGCCGCTACCATCCTCGCCGTTGCCACCGCCGTCGCCACCAACACCGCCGCCACCGCCATCTCTCTTCTTTCTTCCAGCTTTCATCCTAGGTGTGTGTAGGTTTCCATTAGCTAGTGTAGGGATTCCGGGTTAAAAGGAGTGCAAGGAACCTTGCACTCCTTGCACTCCTTTGAGGTTAAAAGGAGTGCAAGGAGTGCAAGGAAGCGAATATATACATGACGAATCCAAATCGAAAAGTTTTCGGAGATGAGTTTGATTATAAGGTGTGAAAACTAGGTGTGTGTAGGTTTCCATTAGTGAATGAAATAGTAAGGGATTAAAGTTGAGACAAGATGGGAAAATGTTTAGATTGTTGGTTGTTTTCCTTGGGGAAGGTGATCAATTTTTCTTGACATTTTTCAAAAAGGCTCTGATACCATTCTAGGGTTTAGGGATCTGTGAAACCCATTCTTGTGAATATGTTTAAATACACGTTCGAACAGCTTCCATGAATTGTCATAGCACAAGAAGATAAACAGTAATTACAATTGCATTTGTGTATCTCAGGTTAAGTGTTGGTCTACTAAGATGGACCTTGTGTGCCATGCGGGTGTTGGGCCTTTTCTATGAGATGTGTCTCACTATACTTTTCGTTCCATGGCGAGGTCGAGTCCATGGCAAGGTCAAGATCCAAGAATTGTAGCGTCCAACATCCATGCTTTGTGTACTGACGTGATCGCAAAAAGGAGCATAAAAGCTTTTGTTAAATTTGTAATAATTACAAAAAGATGAACAACTTTATATTTGCATTAATAACCTAAATTTTTATAATTTTATATTTTATTTAGTAATAATTAAGTTTGCAGCAAATTATATATTTGTGTGTGAATTCATTAATTTAGATCATTTTTAAATATTGTTACAAATTTTACGAAGACAACTTTATTGAGAATTTTCTACTCTTTCATTAAAAGGGTAAAAAATAAGAGAATTCTATTGTCATATGAACCGACTTTACACAAATCATAATTTTAATGCCATTGTTGCCCCCTGCCAATAATTAAAAAAATTAATGAATTTTTTGTCAACAAACTCATTAATTGAATAGTTTTTCCGACATTGAAAGTGTGTCGGTGTTGGCGTCAACAATAACCGTTTCAATGGTAAACATGTATGTGTTAGCGGTGTCAACGTCTATAGTGTCAGTAATAATGGGAAGATAAAGAGAAATTGGAGAAATTGCAAGGAAGGACGAGAATGTCAGGAGTGTTCTCGGTGTCCACAATGTCAGTGGGGAAAGCGTTAGCGAGTGTTGACGTGTGGTACCGACGTCAATGATATCCGAATAACTATGTCAAAAATAATTGTGTCAGCATGCAATAAGCATGTCAATTACGTTGGTAATGTTGGCATATGATGGTGCATAGTTTAAGATGCATAATAGGGTAATTTAAGGTGCATTTGCATTGCAATATAACCCTCATTCTACTTATTTCGCTGCATTATACTCTTTGTGGAAGAAGTCAGAATCCACACTAGCTATTTTAGTTGTTTATGCAATTTGTGGATCCGACGTGGTGGAGGAGCAAAGCAATGAAGCTAAGAGATAAGAAGAAGAAGGAATCAAAGGAAAAAGAGCTAAGAGAGGCCTAAGACAAGCCAAGGACCGAGCACAAGAAAAGAAAAGTTGTCCAAGCGGCGAGATTAACTAAAAACGTAGTTACCAGAGGCATTGGATGTCCGATCAACTATTGTGAGTATGTGTTAGAAAGATCTTTCCAAGGCTACAACTTTCATGAAGACAACATGACTAGATTTGAAGTGCTCGAGGGTGAAAAAATGAGATATCGACTCGATACTTCATAGTATCAACCCGAAACTTGTGCCTGCCGATTCGGTATTTGGACAGTGTTGAACATAAGCATTATACTGACTTAGCACATGATCATACCGACTTCATACCCAGTTGGCACTCGCGGATACTGTATCAGTCCCCATCGCTATCGACAACCGCGGAAGGAAGATTGGTGCTACTCGCTATCGGTGCCTGCCAATGACCACCGCCTCTCGCCGTTGAAGGATAAACTCGAATATATGAGAACATATCCAATAAAGATTTATTTCTATCCTTTTATGATTCTTTCCTATCTTATTCAGGCCGAACTAGGGTTTTCAGCAGCCCTTTTGAGCCCTATAAATACCTATGTTTTCTATGATTTTCTCATTGCTTTGAAACAGTTTCGCCTCAACTTAGGGCAAACCACTTTGCATCTTTCATAAGCCATGTCTAGCTAAACACTTTGTAGTTTTTCTCGTTATTTAAGACAATGGTTTGGTGGATCGTGAAGGCAGAATTCAGCTTTATCTATCTATATTTATTTCAATCTCCTTTGCTTTATATTGTTATGTTACTTCTCCTATCTTGATTGGCTATCTCAACGGATTTGCATTACACTAGGGTCCTGACTACCTCCGCACAATGAGTTGAATCCATTATAGTGGAAAACAAATCATGAAGGAAAGTTTTGGTAAATTGGATGTTTTAGGGAGATTGACATCTTGATTGCGAGTATTTTTAGTGGGAGCGGTGGCTGGGTTAACAACCAGGTGACAAAGCCAACGAGACAGGAGTATCCAATCAATGATGTTGTTGTATTCTGGGACCTAGTGCTGTTCACCCACATGCAAGAGTAAGGGAGTTTAAGGTGGTGATTGGAAAGGCAGCCTACCTAGTTCTATACACAAACCAGAATTGGAGTAATAAGAAGAAGCTCAAGGATCGAGAAACCAACCATGTTGCGATGAGCGGGTGAAACCATCCCCACATCCATTTATATATACCTACGATTGCTTTATTACTTTGTTTACTTACACTTTCTCTTATCTCTCTACAAGATCTACTTTTGCTTACTTTTTTCTCTCATTATTATTTCGAATTGTTAGCAAGAGAACCATTAATCACACACTCTTTGTGGAAAGATACATTGACTTGTCTATACATTACTTTATGAGTTTAGGGATTTATTTTGACGGGATTCAATGACCAATTTATCACTCGTCAAAAGTGGCGTCGTTGTCGGGGAGCACTACTTCATTTACTATGTTCTCTTAATTCTTGTGAGGGACCTATCTTAAGGTCTTCGACACCATGTTACTATTCTTTTGCAATTTTGAGATTATACCAGACCCTAAGAGAAGTTCACCATTTCCTCTCAAAAGCGAAAGCTTTAGCACAAGATCGTTTTGCGATAGATACCATGTATTGGATAAACGCAATAGTGATGTGTGTTCTAAAAGCCGTAACTCTTGATACATAAACATGCATAATAGAATTAGCACTGAATGACGAAGCCGAGATAGTAGGACAAGCACCGTGTAGATGGTGGAATATCCTTTGCACCATGGCCAATCAAGTAAAGGAGGAAGATGCTCACGCATCTGAATCAATCACAAGGGATTACGGAAGCCCGATACTCACTGAAATGGAGACTAATGAATTGAAGCTTGAGGAGCCATGTGTTTTTGACTCCTATTCCATCCAAAGACACCAACACCATCTCACCTATTGAAGAGTCAGGGCCGGAGTGGATCTTTATGGCTCTTGCGCAAGAACCGATGAAAGTCTATACTTTTGAAGAGTATAGTGAGTACAAGGATCCATGAGAGAACTACTTCAACACACCACTAGCGGAACTGTGCGGGTGGTCATACATACCCTCGGGAGGGGGTCAAGCTCAAAAGGAGGAAGAAGGGGTGAGAATCCTCCATGATGCATCCACAATCGCCGGTATTTCTACCCATAGTGTTCACATAACCATCGGGTGGGAAAAATAGTTTGAGTTGATCCTAAGGGTGTTGACGATGTCCGCATAAGTCTTGAGTGGAAGAACAAATAACTCGTCGAGTCTTAGACGATAAACAAGGACGCTTCTTGGAAAGCAACCCAAAATAAGTTTTCAAATTCTACCATTTTAATTCTTAGTTAGTTTCTTTTCAGTGAAATAGCATGATCTTAGAGGATAAATAGTTGTTTTTAGAGACTTGTCGGACTAACAACTAAGATCAAAGAGCTTTGGAAGACGGAGAAAAAAAAGGAGGAGGAGGACGAAGATCTGAAGTAGCGACGCTCGTCTTCTAAGACCGACGCTCGCCGCTAAGCCCAGAACGCATAAAACACAGATTTGTGCCCACATACGTCTCATTGTTTACTGATTCAAGTTCGTTAACGACGGATTTGGTGGGATGCACTCCACTAGTCCAATTTTGTTTAGATTTTTGAATTGGTTTGAAGAGATACGACACTGACGTTGGGTTTCGAAGAAGAACTTTTGAATCGTCAACAAAAAGCCTATAGAGTCGGCGCCCGTTGATGGCTCTGCAGAAGAAGGTTGCTGCATTGCCATTCGTTCACTTCCATGCCAATTTGTTATGAATCTCCATCTTTTCCTCGACTACGTTGGGGGGGGGGGGGGAGGGGTGCTAATCATGAAGATTGAAGATAGACGAGTATTGGGCGTCGAAGATATGCATCTACAACGTACTTGGACATTCCGACGCTTAGGACAAAAAGGTTGGAGGCAAAGGTGCTTGTACGATTAGAGGAGAAAAGTTTGAGCGCCCTTCTAAGAGTTTTTGAACAAACCCTTGTTCTTAAGAAGCATTGTCACATTCGCTCTTCCTGACCAGCAACAGAACACCTTAAAAGTGATGAGAAAAGAAGAGGAAGAGGTCGAAGCTCAAAGCCCATTAATAGAAAGCTTGAATGTGCCAGCATCTCCAAATGTCCATAGCTATTGACCACCACAAAAGTGATCTACTAAGTTTCCCCTTCTCACATCTAGTCTTTATTGTTTACTTTCTTTGATGTTTCATTGAGAGCAATGAAAAGTTCAAGTGGGGGGGGGGGGGGGGGATTTAGTTAGATCATGGTTCATTTTTTACATGCATTTCATGTTTAATTTTAGCACCCTAAAAATTTTCACTTTATCTTATTGGTAGTTGCGTTCGAAAATCAAAGAAAAAGCTAAAAAGTGCCAAACTACAAAAATATCATGCATTCATGTAGGTTTCATTGAAAATATCCATCTTGCCTTAGATTGTCCTTTGATTCTTTATGAACTTAACCATATAAATATCATGGTTTGATTAAATTGCTTAATCTTGTCACCTACTTGAGATGATTTTCATTGGAGCATAATTTGGGAATATAATTGAACAAGTATGGTTCTTAGTTGAGGTTGAATTGAAATCTAGCAAAACATTGTCCTAGTAAGAATTTTTGGCCTTGTAGGGAGTTCATATATCTATATTTCCTTTTGATTTTGATGTGTGATTTTACTCTTTTTATGCATTTACCTCTGAGTATGGACATCGTTATCAATTTTTTAGGCCAATTATATATACTTTCATTTTTTTTAACAAGGAAAGCGATTCAATCCACCAAACATCACCATGTTTCGTAAATCGAGAGACCGAAAATGGAAGAGGGACTAACTGTCATGATATAACAAAAAAAAACCAGAAAATAAAATAAAAAAAACGAAAGACTAGCCTCTAACCGATCATAATAACAATCAGGCCAACCAACATGGATGTCAAGGAGGACCAAGGATAGACTGGGAATATTGAGAGCACGGGAGAGTCTATAGACTAACACAGTGTCTTGGCGCCAGGTAGGCAAGAACAGAAGCCCGACAAGAAAAAGGGATGTCACATAGGGAAGTGTGCATCACCGACGTTCCCCTCACCTCTATGAGGGATCTTCGAAAATCAAGAAGACTGCCACAATCAACACGATCAATAGGACGTCCCTGATTGAACCTCTTCCAGAACTAAACTCAGCTACACCAAAGAGCAACCTCATGTAGATGAACAAGTCTAATCGTGATTTTGATCGCGAATGAGTCTAAAGAGAATGTTGTCACCTAAAAATAAGGTCTCTATTCTTGTTTTTAATTTAAGATGAAATTTTATAAGATTATGGATTTAAAAGGAGTTACCCCATTTTATAATTAATACTACCTCCGTCCAAAAATACATTGCCTTTACTATTCATGCACATTTTTTTAAGAAGGTAAAAACTATATAAAATATTAACTTTTTTATTAATTTTTTTTAATAATTACAAACTTATTGATAATAAGTTTGTAATTATTAAAAAAAATTAATAAAAAAGTTAATATTTTATATAGTTTTTAGCTCCTAAAAAAACGTACATGATTAGTAAAAGTCCATGTATTTTTGGACGGAGGGAATAATGAAATAACATGACCTTCGGCTATGATCAATTTTTTTTTTTGAATCACGGTTTGACCCGATAACATCACCTTAATAAATTTTCCCTCTAAAACAAAATTGGTGGGAGGACAGACACACAAAGATCAAAAGAAAGTCACAGACAAAATTAAACCATCCAACCTCCCATAAGTTCGATATAACACTTCAATTTGAAATGGAAAACTAATCTTATGATTTGATTGAGAATAATACACAACGGTAATATGTGGGCCAATTTTAAAGGGTTACCTCTCATGGGACAAGATTTTGAACAATATCTAGTTTAGAGAAAGTGGGTGAATAAAAGCGTCTAAATCAAAAGCCCAAAGAGAACATGGCCAGAAAGAAGCTTATTTAGTCACTTTGTAAGTTTGGTATATACCCTATACTTGGTAAAAGATTTGTATAATTATTATTATAGAGTTTTTTTAGTTGTATCCTCCATATTTATCACATGCGTACTCAGAGGCGGATCCTTTAAAGTACCGGGGGTGGCAGTCGCCCCCCCAATCAAAAAAGAAATTTAATATACATATTCCTCTCGTCGATAGCTTCGATTTGATATATTATAAGCTCAAATCCGATAACTGAGTAAAAAGTTATAAACGTTTCAAGACTGAAGCGATATAAATTATTTTTCACATCATTTACCAAATTAATACACTTCTATCATACTCATCATTTGTTAAACTTCATAACTTAATACTATAATTAACCCCGAAAACATCAAATATTGATGATTTTTTCGAAAAAAAAATTAGAGATTAATTTTCCGCCCCCTCAACTAAATGCTTCAGGATCCGCCACTGTGCGTACTCTACATGCTTGTAAATAAAACTAAAAAAACTCTATTGCGAACGACAATGGAGATCATACAACGACAATGGAGATCAGAGGTGGAGATCCATTGACGACAAGAAAAACGTCAACCACCCTATTGCGAACGACATAGGAAAATTAGCAGGTTTTAGAGTTACATTAATCTTTTCATTTGGAATGAATAATTCAATTGATTTGGAGCCAAAGAAATGATAGAAGGTCTATTTAGTTCTAGGAAGAGTTTGGGAAACACCAGATTTGAAAAGAAGATCAATGGATCTAGCGAAACCATTGAGGAAGATGGTGGATTTTGCAAATCTCTTGGAGATATGTGAGCAAATCTGCATCTATTTCTCTTAAACATCCATTGGATTATGATAAGGGATGATAGTTAGGGTTTAGTACCCGAAGAAGGAAGAAGAGTTGAGTTGTCCAAACCGACAGTGATGATGACACAGAGTCGGGGACCCTTCATTACCGAGGTCTATCGATTTGGATTTTGGTATATTGTTGGATCTATTTATTATGATGTATTATGATTTTTTTTTTGAGATTTTTAGATTGAAATCTTAAAGTTAGATCTGAAATTGATAACCAAAGAAAGAAAAGGTCTCAAAATCAGATCTGGAATTGGATTCCAAAGACAAAATCACGATGGTGCAGCTTGGAATGGATTTGTTGGTTGGATGTCTGAGAGTATGGGATTATGGATATTTAGTACTTTGTATTAGACATTATAGGACAGTTTTAGCTGCATTTCATGGTAACTTATTCATGCTTTATAGTTAATTGTATTGTATGCTCTTTTGGTGGGAAAGTGCAGAAACTACCCTATTTCGATTGATTAATGCAGATTCGTAGTTTCGACGTGGTGATGAGCTTGGGAGAGATCATAATGGAGTAAAGAAGATAGAGAAGGCAAGGATAAAGAAGATTGAGTGAGCTTGAGACGAGGAACAAAGGGTGAGAGCAACATAAGCTGGAAACGAGGCATTTCGCCGTGGCTAGACAGAACAACAATACAAAACAACTCTAGCTCCAATCGTGGCCGAGAGAGGGGTATTGGTAGGTCTTTGCTCTATCATATTTGAATGAATTCCAAAGTATCATGCTTAGGATTGTGAAAACTTGGTTTGATCATGACTAAGTAGGGAATTCGACATAAGTCTTGAACGTCGGTTACTGTGTTGACTTGATGTTATCCTTATGCCTAGATTCTTAGGACTTTGTGCTATCTTTAAGTTGAATCTTGGTCGTGCTTTAGTTGCATAAATGGGTAAGGGATTAATTTAACTCGTTGTGATTTAATCTACATAAACTAAGATGGGAAGAATGTATGTGAAAGGAAATATGACAACTTAAGTTTGAGTCTATGACCAATTGAGCCGACCAATGTCGAAGAATGATAGGTGGAACATATTTCTCTGTTGATTTAATCTCAAATCCATCACTTTTATGCTTTATTATTTTGTTTGCAATCTTCATGAGTTCACTTCATCATATTTATTTGCTTATTTTCCACTTTTTGTTAAAGTAGCGTTTAAACTAGTTAATCTTAGATTTCCCTGTGGGTTCGACCCTTCACTTATTGCTATACTAGCCTTTTGTGTGGGAATTTCTTTGGCGAGGTTTACACATGACGGTAAACCCTTCGTCAAATTTTGGCGCCGTTTTCGGGGAACATCTATTTGATTTCTTTTAGTCTAAACATTACTTTATTTTGGTGTGAACCATTGTATGTAGAGGCAGATCCAAACGGGGGCATGTGGGGGCATGTTCCCCGACCCTCATCCGATGAACCCCTAATATGTATTCTCCTCATCGATAGCTTCGTTTTGATATATAATACACATTAATCCGATATCCGAGTAAAAAGTTATGAATATTTGAAAATTGAAGGTATATTAATCACTTTAAATCTTGAGATCTCTAAAATGAGGGGTTATATTACTCATTTCGACAATTAGGTAAGAAATTAGGGAAGTTTAAATGATGAAAAATGTCAGATTTTCTACTTTGCAAGATATTAGTGATGTTTCTAAAAAGATAATCAAGATAGGAATTCACAAAACTTTTGATTTGATATATCGTCTCATTGTGTTACCGGTTGCAAAAACTATAGTGGAAAGAGTTTTCTATGCTATGAGTATTATCAAGCCATATTTGCGTAACAAGATAAGAGAAGATTTTCTCTCTGAGAGTTTTGTCTTCTAGTTGAAAAAGATATTTTCAAGCGCATTGATAATGAGATTATCATTCAACATTTTTAGGGCATGAAAATCCATAGAATGGATTTGTCCCTCCTGAGTTGAACTATTTCATTATAAAACTCTAATTAGCAATGAAGAATTTTTCGTATTAATGAACTCTTATTTTTTATCGCTATTTTGTAGTGTTGAGGATGTTATGTGTTGTATGAGTTCGTGTTTTTCATTGTCGTTTATCACCGGTGTGCTCCCACTCTCTTCAGGTTCTGGCTCCGCCACTGATTGTATGGTTTACACCCGTGCTACTGATGCATCTCTTTTGTCTTTAGATCCAGAAATTAAGCGGACTCTTTCTAGGTTGCGAAGAGAATATATACTCTCCCAACCCAGAAAGCACAGAAGAGATGGGTGATAACATTGCTAATAATGCGTCATGAGGTATCTTAAATAACCAACAGGAAACACCTCCTAATAACAACAACCATCACGTTCTTAATGGAGCAGCCGACCCCTCTAGGAGGACTCTGCAAGAGATTAGGAAGCCAAATCTGAACAGTCGACCATTGGCTATCAGACTCCCTGATCTTCCGAATGGTTCTAGGTTCAAATATGAGTCAGGATGGACTGGCATCTTACCTTATTTCCATGGTCATCAAGGAGAAGATCCCAACAAGCATCTTGTAATATTACAGGCTATCTGTGATCGCATCAAGCTTGGCGATTTGATGAAGATCAGATGATGTTGAGAGTCTTCCCTTTCACTCTGAAAGATGCAGCCATTGACTGGTTGTATTACCTTCCTACTAAGAGTATCCACTCTTAGATTGAACAAAAGAAAGCTTTTATGAAGAAGTATTATCCTGCTAGCCGCCATAGCAAGATGAAGAGAGAGATCACTAGCACTGAGCAGTCGGCTACAGAATCCATCTTTGAGTATTATGAGCGCTTCAAGAGACTAACTGCAGCATGCCCCTATCATGGACTCACTGAGGATGATCTAGTCCTTGTACTCTATAAAGGACTGAGTGATAGAGATAGAGGAGCAATCAACTATGCTCATGGAGGAGATTGTTGTTGCAGGAGGATGGTCAAGTATGAAATAAATATGAAATAAAGTTCAGACTGACTTCCCTGTCTCAGCAAATAAATACAAGACTTCCTCCCGTTGTAGTAAGAGAAAGTCAGGATCGAATCCACAAGGAAGCAGGTCAGCAGTTCTCAGGTAGCAACAGATCTCACAGACAAGCAGCAGAGAAGACAGAAACACAGAAACAAGGAAAGAAACAGAAATAAAAGCAGAAAATAACAAACAAAAGCAAAGAACAAAACAAAGACAGAAAAGACAAAGCAAAGCAGAAACTAAAAGCAAAAGCAGAGGCTCGTCGATCTCGACAAGAGTCAACTCGAGATCGACAACAGGTAAGTCGACAGCAGTTCGTCGACAACAGAAAACAGGAAAACAAGCAACAGGCAACTCGATCTCGACAACCCCTACTCGAGATCGACAAGAGACAAGTCGACAGAAACTTCAAAATCGACCAAGACAGAAGAAACTCAACTCGACACAGACAGGTTCTACTCGAGATCGACTACAACCTACTCGATCTCGACGAGCTTCTCCTCTATCTCGACAACAGTAAAAGACAGAAACTTTTAAAATGCAAATTTTCGACAGAACTCAGATTTTCGATGAAATAAATCAATATAATAAAAGACTTCCAAGGCCTAGGGTATCAACACCACAACGATAACCATGCAAAGTAACACATAAAGGCACAAAAGATCATGCTTTCCATCAAATAACTTTCGTCATTAACAAATAGGCATATAGAGGCTTTCGCATAAACCCTAATTGTTACTAACCCTTTTTCACATAATTAATCCAAGTTGCATTAAGATCACTTTCGCTTCAATAATACAAACAAGGATCACCTTCAACTCTCGCAAAAGAATCATGCTCATAGGGACAGAAGATGAATTGCATAGAAAGATCTGACCTTTATCGCGTCACCTCACATGGCCACCGTTGGGCTCACCCCAGCCCCAGAAGTGGGTGGACTACTCACGCCTCATCGCAATAACAGACATTGATGTATAAAAAGAAACTTGCATTAAAACTAAATTCAAAGCCTTTACAATCCTGGCAATCAACTTTCGCAGAAAGCCAAAACCTTAAAAACCTTAAAACTCCTAAACTTCTCCGTGGAACTAACTAATTGTCTCTGAAATTGAATGAATGAAAAACCAGCCCCTAGGGCTTTATTTATAGCCTTCTATTCCTTGCTAATCAAGGATAGAATCTCCTATCTTTATCTAAAATTATATCTAAAGCTTTAAAAGATAAATAAATTGCTTAATGGAAATAAATCAACTAAGGAAAAGATAAATCTAACTAAGGTAAGTCTTCATGTCTTGATAGATTCCCTTCCATGGATAGAATTGATCAACTTTGGATAGATCTTCGGCCATTCTCGGATTCCTTCACGCCCAAGTAAAGTTAAACCGAGTAGGACTCGTCACGACGACGCGTTTCTGGAAACTGGGTCTAGTCGACCTCGACCACGGCTCGTCGACCTCGACAAGACTTGTTCGTCGACTGGACCTCCCGGCTAGCTCTGCTCGACAGGCTCGGACTTGGGTTCCTGGTGCTCGTCGATCTCAACCAAGGTTTGTCGAGATCGAGTAGGGTTCGTCGAAGAGGGCTCTCGGTGGTGTCATCGAGGACTCCTCCTCGGACTTGCTCTTGGTGGCTTGTCGATCTCGACAAGGGTTCGTCGAGATCGAGTAAAGGTGTACTCGGCTTCTCGTCCTCGGCTTCTCGGGCATCTTCTCTCCTCGTCGACTCCGGGTGTGGTGTCTGGGCTTCGTCGATCTCGACTAGGGCTTGTCGAGATCGAGTAGACTTCCGGAGCTGGGTTGTCTAGCTTTCTCGATCAGGCTCTGTCGACCAAGGCTGCTCGGACATGCTCGTCTAGGTCGAGTAAGAGCTACTCGAGATCGAGTAGCCTGGGTTCTCGGCTCGATTCGACTGGTTCCGTTGCTGCCTTGACCTTGGACTTCTGTAGTGGTTTTCCGAGCTTTTCCGACCTTCTGTAGAATTGCTGTAAAATGCCTCGATTTCTGCGATTTAAACAGAAACTGGTGTAGATTCCATAATTTGACAAATAAGCATAAACTACATAGGTTCTGTACTATCTTAGCCCAAATGAATGCAATGTATGCAGAAATCGATATAAAAGTTACTGTAAAACATGGCAGATTCAGCTCACAACAAACACCCCATACTTAAGCTTGCTTGTCCTCAAGCAATACTTTTATTTGTCATTCAGGGGAAGAAATCAAACTCTCAACATCTTAGATTCATTCTTATATAACCCTGCAATCAATTACCATCCTCGAAAAGGTACTAGTGTCACAGATCCATGCATGTGCAAATATATAAGAGCAACATCTACTCACAAAAGGAGGTTTATGCACAAATAATTTTTATGTGACAAAGCAACAATAATCAAGAGGACTTTAATTTAAGCTCAATAAGGAGTAGATTGGTAAAAGGCTAAAGGTGGGCAATTTTTGGCAATGTGGTGCTTTTGATCCGGGGAAATGGAGTATTTCCAAACTGAATTTCCACATCCCTTCCCTTTGAGATTCATCACCTTTCATAATGCTTTTATCCATAATAATGCTTTTACCTCTCTAACCTCAGCACTGCCTTCTCGCGAGTCGCAAACATGGGTGTCATGAATGGCCCCGGATACTTAGTGCGTCGGACTCCTCACCTGGTGTCCCATCTCGCCAAACTATTATCTCAGCGAGCAGGGTCGATCTTTGATCGGATTTTCTTTCACTCATTAAATTTTCCATATATTTCAAATGATTCCGCCAAACTCCAATAATGATAACAAACACCATATAACATCTCCATAATGTAACTTCATTCTCAACATAATCCCCGGATAAGGTAAAGAATGGAAATATTTAGATCATGTGGAGCAATAATTGAAATAAGGCATATTATGGCTTTTGTGTAATGCATAAGCATAGGTAAGGCTAGGATTATAAACAATGAGCATTATATGGAAATATAAAGTCCTCCATCATCTTATCATGCAATATGTCAAAAGCAATTTCAAATTTTACCTCCTTCTATGGTTTTCAAGAAATAATGCACTTCATTGTGACTTCCCTCTACTAGGCAATTTCATGCTATATCTCTAATGAATCTAATTTTTGCATCGTCGAGTTCAATATAAGCTTCCATAACATTAATCAAAATTTTCAATGGGGGTCATTTTTCTCAAATTTTGGAAATCATGCATATAAGCACATAAATCAATAATGCATTCCAAAATAGCCATGTAGCAATTCTAAGAAATAATGCACATGTAGCGTCAAATATGAAAAATATGCACAAGGTAAGCCCTTCCCCCACCCCATACTTAAACATTACAGTGTCCTCACTGTATAAAAACAAGGTAAGGGTAAAGAAAGAAACTCACAAGACAGATGTGCAGATTTCTCTAAATATCGAATGGAGCACCTCCTGGCCGAGTATGACATTCTTGGTTCTATCCATGGTCCTGAAAAGTGTAGAAGACATATACCCAAAATAGCAAACTAAAAGTGTTCAAAACCAAAACACAAAGCAACAAAGTCTCAAAACGTCCTAAAAAGTCTATGTACATGCTCTAGATTTTATAGTCGCTAGGCCGACTTTCCATTTATGCTCAAGGTGGCATCTGCAGGGCCCATGTAGCTTGGGCCTCAAATAAGACTCCATTCTTGTCCATCAGCTGCAATCCTCCAGAATGGATCTTGTTCACCACGAAAGGTCCCATCCGCTTCTTGTTGAATTTGTTAGGAAACCAATGATCCTTTGATTTAGAGACATAGAGCTTGTCTCTAATTTCATACTCCTTGGGCTCATCATTGGATATCCTACATAAGCGCACATACCAAGGCAGACCTCTCCCATGTATAGATAGATCTTTAATGGAAATAGGAGAAGAAAGATCCATACCTTGACTTACCTTTGCAGAGACGGAATCGGGAACCACTGTGTTTGGTCGATCTCGACTAGGGCTAGTCGATCTCGACAAGCCTGCAGGTTCTGGTGGTGGTCGGTTCGAAGATTCAGAAGTCGAGGAAGAACAAGGCTTGTCGACATCGACAAGGCTGGTCGACCTCGACAAGGCTTCTGCTCCTAGTGGCTTGCTCATCGAGGAAGGCGGATCTGGTGGCGCCGGTTGGTGGTCGATCTCGACAAGACTGGTCGAGATCGACGAGGCTGGTTGCTCTGGTGGTCTCAGCGTCGAGGATGCAGGAACTGGGCTCCCCGAGTGGTGGTCGACATCAAGGGTGGTAGAGAGCGACGAGCTCTGGCCGTCTGGTGGAGTCAGCGTCGAGGGAGATGAAGCCGAGGCCGTCGAGTGGTGGTCGACCTCGACAAGGCTGGTCGAGATCGACGAGCCTGGTTTGTCTGGTTCGCTGCTCGACGATGCTGGTGCTGGTGGAGTCTCCTTAGTCTGGTCGAGATCGACTAGGGTCTGGTCGATCTTGACCCCATACTTAGCTCCTGTCAAGGCATCCGAAAAATAATTAATCCACAACGACTTACCTTGGTCCGTGTCGATTGGATTATCTGTGTTTTCTTTGAGGATTGCCATGATCTCCTCCACCTGGGCCTCCATGTCCCTTTTTTCCATCTCCTTAGGGGTCATATTTCTGACCTTGGGTTCCCCGCAGGTGATGTAGCCAGCTGAGATAGATTTGACCTCTTCCATTGGACCTGTATGCCTTTCAGTTTTATTAAAGGAATACTCAATTACCTCATCGCTGATGTTGAAGGTGAGCACTCCTTTCCTTACGCTTATGTTGGCATCCACCGTCGCCAGGAAGGGTCTCCCTAGAATAATTGGACAAGCAGGATCTTCTTGCATATCAACAACTAGGAAATCAGCAGGGACAAAGAATTTACCTACTTGTACTGGCACATTGTCCACCATACCTGTTGGGATGACAACAGTGTTGTTGGCCATATATAGTCTAGCATCCACAGGCTCAAGGGCACCTATCTTAATCTTGGACCAAATTGTTAAAGGCATTATACTCACACTAGCTCCAAGATCACATAAGGCATTAATTTTATATGGACCAAATCCAATGGTTATAGCAAACTTACCTGGATCTGGCCTCTTCTCCAATATGTCCAGATGGCTGCACTCTTCTGTGATTTCTGCCATCGATCGCTTTTTGCTGAGAATCTCCTTCAGGAACTTGACATAAGATGGCATTTCATTGAGAGCTTCTGTGAAGGGGATGGTGACGTTGAGTTTCTGAAGCATCTTGATGAAGCGCTGAAACTTCTTTTCTGCTGGGTCCTTTAGAGATTTTGTGGGGAAAGGCAGCTTCTTTTTCTGATTTGGAGCCAGAACATATGTCGGAGGTGCTGCAGGCTGCTCTATGTCGACCAGGGGCTCCTCGACATCGACTACAGTCTTGTCGACATCGACCAGGTTGGACGCAGTCGAGTTGCTGTGTGGTGCAGACGAAGATTTTTGCAGGTTCTCCTCGAGGTCGAGTGGGCCCTTGTCGAGATCGACCAGAGGTTTGTCGACGTCGACTAGCTGTTTCTCGCTGTTCTGCTGCTTTCCGACCTCTGGCTCTTGCAGTTGATGGCCGCTTCTGAGTTTTACAGTAGCGATGTGTCCAGTCTTTCCCTTAGGATTTGGTTCTGAAGATCCAGGGAGCGCACCTGACTGTCTGGTAATTCCTGCTGCCAGCTGACCAATCTGTGTATCAACTGATTTCCGCCAGATATCAATTTCCCCAAGCCTAGAGTTGACACCTTGCATCTGAGTATAGACAGAGTTGAAGGATTGCCTAGTTTCTGAGTGGTTTCTCCGTATTTCCTCCAGGACTGTCTGTATATCATCCTTTTTCTGGTCCCTTTCCGGATGTCCTGGAGCTCTGTAGGGCGGGGGGTTCCTAGGGACACCTTGGTTCCATTGTGGTTGCTGAAACCTTTGGTCCCCCATGTAGCGATTGGGACCCCCTGCGTAAGCTATCTCCTCGTGGTGCTCTGCCAGCTTGACTTGCTCTGTGTGTGGGCACTCAGGAGTGGTGTGCCTTTGCGATCCGCATTCAATACAAGGCTGGTTGACAGAGAGATACTTTACTTGTTTGAGGAGCTTCTTATTCTGGTCTCTGTAGTACTGCACCCTAACATCTGGATCAATCTCCTTAGGTGGATCATATAGGGGCATGGATGGTGCTGGCCTGGCGTATGGGTTCTCTTCATAAGTTGCAGTAGACCCATACTTGTTGTCATAGGTGGTAAGCTTCTCTAGCACACCCCACGCGTCACTTTGCGGCATTGTCAGATACTCATAGCGAGTATAATGGTTGATTCTGTCCTTAGTGCCTTGATCAAGAGAGTTGAAGAAGATCTCCTGAATGACGTAGGGTGGCTGTCCATGAGTAGGGCAAGATCGCAGAAGTTCCTTGTAGCGCTCCCATGCCTTTGCCAGCGGTTCCCCTTGCTTCTGTCTGAAGGCGGTGATTTTCTGGCGGAGATGTGCTGTTTTGGCGGGTGGGAAGAATTTGTTCAGGAATTCTTGCTCTACTTGGGCCCAGGTTGTGAGTGATTTTGGTTTCAGCCCTTCCAGCCATTTCAATGCAGGCCCAGCGAGAGACCAGCGAAAAGATTTCATCTTGACATATTCCAAAGTTGTACCTTCAGCGAGAGTACGGCACATGTCAGCAAAGTTTGTAATATGTTCAAGAGGACACTCATTAAATCTACCATAAAAGCCATTATTTTTAAGCTCTATAAGAAATTTAGTGCGAATTTCAAAAGAGTTATCAGGGATAAGAATCGCCGATTCAGGCACGACGAGAGTTGGGTGCATGTAGTCCTCTGCCGTGGTTGGATATTGGGCAAGCTCAGCTTGTGCTTGTTCCCTTGCTGCTTTCTCAGCGGCGATAGCAGCATCTTTAGCGGCCAATTCCCTGGTAAGCCTAGCGATCAGCTGTTCCTGTGTCTCCGCAGCTGCCATGGCTCTTTGCAGTTTAGCTCTGATGTGAAAAAGGCGTTCTGGTTCGTCTAAGGCGTCAAACTCAGGTGTTTGACCAGAACGACGCATACACCTGCAAAGTAACTCAAAGAAACAGTGAGAACTGACTACCTAAGGCGCGATTGATAGCATCCCCGGCAACGGCGCCAATTTGTTGTTGCAGGAGGATGGTCAAGTATGAAATAAATATGATATAAAGTTCAGACTGACTTCCCTGTCTCAGCAAATAAATACAAGACTTCCTCCCGTTGTAGTAAGAGAAAGTCAGGATCGAATCCACGAGGAAGCACGTCAGCAGTTCTCAGGTAGCAACAGATCTCACAGACAAGCAACAGAGAAGACAGAAACACAGAAACAAGGAAAGAAACAGAAATAAAAGCAGAAAATAACAAACAAAAGCAAAGAACAAAACAAAGACAGAAAAGACAAAGCAAAGCAGAAACTAAAAGCAAAAGCAGAGGCTCGTCGATCTCGACAAGAGTCAACTCGAGATCGACAACAGGTAAGTCGACAGCAGTTCGTCGACAACAGAAAACAGGAAAACAAGCAACAGGCAACTCGATCTCGACAACCCCTACTCGAGATCGACAAGAGACAAGTCGACAGAAACTTCAAAATTGACCAAGACAGAAGAAACTCAACTCGACACAGACAGGTTCTACTCGAGATCGACTACAACCTACTCGATCTCGACGAGCTTCTCCTCTATCTCGACAACAGTAAAAGACAGAAACTTTTAAAATGCAAATTTTCGACAGAACTCAGATTTTCGATGAAATAAATCAATATAATAAAAGACTTCCAAGGCCTAGGGTATCAACACCACAACGATAACCATGCAAAGTAACACATAAAGGCACAAAAGATCATACTTTCCATCAAATAACTTTCGTCATTAACAAATAGGCATATAGAGGCTTTCGCATAAACCCTAATTGTTACTAACCCTTTTTCACATAATTAATCCAAGTTGCATTAAGATCACTTTCGCTTCAATAATACAAACAAGGATCACCTTCAACTCTCGCAAAAGAATCATGCTCATAGGGATAGAAGATGAATTGCATAGAAAGATCTGACCTTTATCGCGTCACCTCACATGGCCACCGTCGGGCTCACCCCAGCCCCAGAAGTGGGTGGACTACTCACGCCTCATCGCAATAACAGACATTGATGTATAAAAAGAAACTTGCATTAAAACTAAATTCAAAGCCTTTACAATCCTGGCAATCAACTTTCGCAGAAAGCCAAAACCTTAAAAACCTTAAAACTCCTAAACTTCTCTGTGGAACTAACTAATTGTCTCTGAAATTGAATGAATGAAAAACCAGCCCCTAGGGCTTTATTTATAGCCTTCTATTCCTTGCTAATCAAGGATAGAATCTCCTATCTTTATCTAAAATTATATCTAAAGCTTTAAAAGATAAATAAATTGCTTAATGGAAATAAATCAACTAAGGAAAAGATAAATCTAACTAAGGTAAGTCTTCATGTCTTGATAGATTCCCTTCCATGGATAGAATTGATCAACTTTGGATAGATCTTCGGCCATTCTCGGATTCCTTCACGCCCAAGTAAAGTTAAACCGAGTAGGACTCGTCACGACGACGCGTTTCTGGAAACTGGGTCTAGTCGACCTCGACCACGGCTCGTCGACCTCGACAAGACTTGTTCGTCGACTGGACCTCCCGGCTAGCTCTGCTCGACAGGCTCGGACTTGGGTTCCTGGTGCTCGTCGATCTCGACCAAGGTTTGTCGAGATCGAGTAGGGTTCGTCGAAGAGGGCTCTCGGTGGTGTCGTCGGGGACTCCTCCTCGGACTTGCTCTTGGTGGCTTGTCGATCTCGACAAGGGTTCGTCGAGATCGAGTAAAGGTGTACTCGGCTTCTCGTCCTCGGCTTCTCGGGCATCTTCTCTCCTCGTCGACTCCGGGTGTGGTGTCTGGGCTTCGTCGATCTTGACTAGGGCTTGTCGAGATCGAGTAGACTTCCGGAGCTGGGTTGTCTAGCTTTCTCGATCAGGCTCTGTCGACCAAGGCTGCTCGGACATGCTCGTCTAGGTCGAGTAAGAGCTACTCGAGATCGAGTAGCCTGGGTTCTCGGCTCGATTCGACTGGTTCTGTTGCTGCCTTGACCTTGGACTTCTGTAGTGGTTTTCCGAGCTTTTCCGACCTTCTGTAGAATTGCTGTAAAATGCCTCGATTTCTGCGATTTAAACAGAAACTGGTGTAGATTCCATAATTTGACAAATAAGCATAAACTACATAGGTTCTGTACTATCTTAGCCCAAATGAATGCAATGTATGCAGAAATCGATATAAAAGTTACTGTAAAACATGGCAGATTCAGCTCACAACAGAGATATTTTGCTTAAGACACCAGATGGAGCTATGGAGGTATTTGAGAGGCTTGCAAATTCATCGCAGCAATACTCTAAGAATCAATGAGCTAGAGGAGTCCTAAGGATGCAAGAAAATCCTCCTAGAGATGAGCTCGCAGAGATCAAGAAGCAATTGAGCAATCTCACCATGGTAGTGCAATGAGTCAATCAAGTTTAGCATCCTTGCATAGTCTGCAAAAATTCTTCACATCCAATTGACTTATGCTCGAAGATCCAAGAGAATATTGCGGATCTCAATGCCATTGGCAACTTATGGAGTCTACACTAGTTTCTGTTTAATTGCGCAGAAATCGAGGCATTTTACAGCAGTTCGAAGAAGGAAACCATGGAGTAGCTCGAGGTCAACTACAGAAAGTCCAAGGTCGAGTAGCAGCTGAACCAGGACATGTTGAGCAGAAAAGATAAGAGAAAGCACTCAAAAGGACTCGTCGACGTCGACTACACCTAGTCGATGTCGAGTACCATGTAGTCGACCTCAGCTTCATCACACGATATCGAACACGAGCCAAGCACAGAACCACTTGAGGAGCACAAAAGTCCTCGAAGTCAAGGACTTTACACGATGTCGAGTGCCTGTCGAGTGTCCGAATCCTAGTCGAGCTCGATCTGAATCCAAGGAGAAGAAGAAACCTACTTGATGTTGACTACTCTAGTCGATGTCGAGTACTCCCTAGAGTCAATCCGAGTCGAAATCGAGTGGAGGTTCGAGGATGTGGATTTCTTGCAAGCCAAGTCAGGTGGGATTCTATCAAGTCAAGAGAAGATCTATCAAGATTGAAGATATTTATCCACCTTAGTTTTACTTACCTTAGAAATTTATTTGTTTTATTTCCATGTTTTATCATAAAGCTTTAGATAGATAGTTTTAGATATAGATAGAATATTCTTTCCTTGGATAGCGGGGGTTGAATACTATAAATAAGGCCTTAGGGGCTGATTTTAGGAATCATCCAATCATCCAAGCCACAAGCATTTGTGTTCCCTTATAGCGAGTAGAGAGTTTTAGAGAGCTTAGGCCGAGTAAGGTGGAGATTGTCAAGAGACGTTTTGGCGTTATTCGGTTGTAAGTTTTTATTTGATTTAATGCAAGTTAGTTTCATTTTATTATTGATTTATCTTTTGATGATGAAGAGCGAGTTGTCACCCAACTTCTAGGGTCGGGGTGAGCCCAATGGTAGCCATGTAAGGTAATGCGACAAAGGTATAACTTTTAATGCGATTTCATCTTCTGTCCCTATGAGCATGATTCTTTTGCGAAAGTCGAAGGTGATCCTTGTTTGTGTTATTGAAATGAAAGTGATCTTAATAAAACTTGCATTAATTCTGTGAAAAAGGCTAGTAACAATTAGGGTTTATGCGAAAGCTTCTATCCTCCTATTTGTCAATAACGTCAGTTATTTTATGAAAAGGCATGATCTTTTATAACGTTAGCATGATTCTTATATGGTTATCGTTGTGGCATTGATACCCCGATTTTGGAAGTCTTTTATATTATTGAATTCCCACAAATTTCTTGTTGCTTCCGTTTTATTTCGTCACAAAGCTACGTGTTTTTACTCTGCGAAACTGCTCGATTTTGATGACACTGGTCGATGACGAGGAGTCTGGTCGACGTCAAGGAGTCTTCTACTCGACATAGGTTGTTTTCGTTCTCTATTGGTCTGTTTTGCAGGTTTACTCGACTGAGTGGTCGATATCGAGTACTATACTCGAGATCGAGGACTCTACTGGTTGATTATGAGAGGATTTAGGAGCTGAAAAGGCGAGCACTGACACGCTTCCTCGTGGATACGATCCTGAATACCCTACCACTACAACGGGAGGGTTTCTTGTATTTTATTTGCTTGGACAGGGAGTAAGTTTGATTTTATCTTTCGATTTATTTTCATACTTGATTTCCCCACGCAACAAAATTTTGGAGCCATTGCCGGGGAAGCAATCAATCGCGCCCTTTTTAGTTCCTTTTTACTCTCTTTTTCCTTTTGTTTTTGTTTTTCAGGTGCTGTTGTGAGCTAAATCTGCCATGTTTTACAGCAACTTTTATATCGATTTCTGCATACATTGCATTCATTTGGGCTAATATAGTACAGAATCTATGTAGTTTATGTTTATTTGCCAAAATTATGGAATCTACACCAGTTTCTGTTTAATTCGCAGAAATCGAGGCATTTTACAGCAATTCTACAGAAGGTCGGAAAAGCTCGGAAAACCGCTACAGAAGTCCAAGGTCAAAGCAGCGGAACCAAGCTGAAAGTCAGGGTAACTCGATCTCGAGTTGACCCTAGTCGACATAGACGAGCATGTCCGAGCACCGCCTTGTCGACAGAGCCTGATCGAGAGCCAGACCAACCCGAGCTCCGGACACAACTCGATCTCGACAAGCCCTAGTCGAGATCGACGAAGCCCCGACGCCACACCCGGAGTCGACAAGGAGAGAAGCCGAGGACGAGAAGCCGAGCACACCCTACTCGATCTCGACGAACCCTTGTCGAGATCGACAAGACCCACCGTGCCAGTCCGTGTCCTTGCCGAGGAGAAGTCTGCTCGACCAGACGTGCACCACTCCAGTCGATCTCGAGGACCCTTTGTCAAGGTCGACGAGCGCCTGAGTCCAGATCCAAGCCACATCGAGCAGATCTAGCCGAGGAAGTCCAGTCGACGAACCACCCTACTCGAGGTCGACTAGCCGTGGTCGAAGTCGAGTAGAGCCGTTTCCAGAAACTTCTCGACGAGACCTGTCCGAGTAGAATTGGGATTCCTTGGGCGTGAAGGAGTCGATTTGGCCGAAGTTCTATCCGATTCCATCAAGTTCTATCATCAAGGAGACAAGATCTATCAAGACATGAAGACTTACCTATTTAGTTTTATCTTTTCCTTTTAGATTTATTTCCATTAAATAATTTATTTATCTTTTTAAGCTTTAGATATAATTTTAGATAAAGATAGATATCTTCTTTCCTAGATTAGCAAGGGAATGAAGGCTATAAATAAAGCCCTAGGGGCTGAGCATTAGGCATCTAATTCCAATTCCAAGTCAAAGACAATTAGTTAGTTACACATAGAGTTTAGGAGTTCTAAGGTTTTTAAGGTTTTGGCTTTCTGCGAAAGTTGATTGCCAGGATTGTAAAGGCTTTTGAATTTAGTTTTAATGCAAGTTTCTTTTTATACATCAATGTCTGTTATTGCAATGAGGCGTGAGTAGTCCACCCACTTCTGGGGCTGGGGTGAGCCCGACGGTGGCCATGTGAGACAACGCGATAAAGGTCAGATTTTGTTATGCAATTCATCTTCTATCCCTATAAGCATGATTCTTTTGCGAGAGTTGAAGGTGATCCTTGTTTGTATTATTGAAGCGAAAGTGATCTTAATGCAACTTGGATTAATTATGTGAAAAAGGGTTAGTAACAATTAGGGTTTATGCGAAAGCCTCTATATGCCTATTTGTTAATAACGAAAGTTATTTGATGGAAAGCATGATCTTTTATGCCTTTATGTGTTACTTTGCATGGTTATCGTTGTGGTGTTGAAACCCTGGCTTTGGAAGTCTTTTAATATATTGAATTTATTTCATTGAATTTCTGAATCTGTGTTCGAGAATCTGCAATTTAAGTTTTCTGTTTCTTGTCGACATAGAGGAGATCTTGTCGATCTCGAGTTGGTTGTACTCGATCTCGAGTACGCTTCGTCTAGGTCGAGTTGATTTCTGTTCTGTTGTCGATTTCTGAAGTTTCTGTCTTTGCACACCCTTGTCGATCTCGAGTAGTGTTTGTCGAGATCGAGTTGCCCTTGCCGGGTTTGCTTGTCTGCTGTGATTTCTGTTCTCTGTTGTCGACTGCTGTGGTCGATCTCGAGTAGTGTTTGTCGAGATCGATGAGCCCTTTGCTTTGCTTTTAGTTTTTGCTTTGCTTTTATTTTCTGTTTTGCTTTGTTCTTTGCTTTTGTTTTTCTGCTTTTATTTCTGTTTTTTTTTCTGTGTTTCTGTCTTTCTGCTGCTTTGCCTGTGAGAATTTACAGCTACCTGAGAACTGCTGACGTGCTTCCTCGTGGATTCGATCCTGACTTTTCTCTTACTACAACGGGAGGAAGTCTTGTATTCATTTGCTGAGACAGGGAAGTCAGTCTGATCTATACTTTATATTTATTTCATACTTGACCATCCTCCTGCAACAACAGGTGCATGCGAAGAACTGGACGCACACCTATCGACCCTATTCTCGAGCCTGAACGCTTTTTCCATCTACAACAAAGGCTAAGGAGGATGTCGATAACCAACAATGAGAATGAGGTCTAGCTCACACCAGCATATGAGCTTGAGCAACTCCGCCTACGGATTGAGGAATTCACCACCAGAGAAGCAGAGTACGCCGAACGAGAGGTGGAATATCAATAGAACCAACAAAGGTGGGAGCTAGGGGTGGATCGCGAAGTCAATGCCCGACGAGAGCTTGAGGAACAATATCAGCATATCCCTTCAAACGCAAAGGAGTACCAGCACCCTACTCTGAAAGTACCAGAATCGCCAATCGTCCTCCCGCGCGTTACCTTTGAAATTCGTCCTTATTTTGTTACTGAAATTAGGAGGAATCAATTTAGGGGGAAACCCAATGAATGTCCTTTGGACCATGTTACTACTTTTCTAGATTTATGCGAAGCTGTTGCAGATGGTACTAATATAGAATATCTGAAACTAAAAGCCTTTCATTGGTCTCTCGCCGGATTAGCTTCACAGTGGCTTGAGGGTTTGCCTTCACAATCAATTCGCATGTGGAATGAACTACAAGACTTGTTGATCTTAACAAGTTCCGTCCTCCTGCCAAAATAGCTGCGCTCACACAACAAATCACGACTTTCAGATAGAAGTCAGGGGAAACATTAGCACAGGTTTGGGAGCGCTACAAAAGGCTTTTGAAATCCTGTCCTTCGCATGGACAACAACTCTATGTGATCCAAGAGATCATCTTTAATTGCATGGATGCACCAACTAAGGAGTGGATCAACAAATACACTGCCTATAGGTATCTTGAGTACACCCCACGACGTGCTTGGAAAACCTTTGAGACGCTGGCTAACTACGACAACACATATGGGACTTCTGCGGCCTCAGTTGAAAGGTATGAAAGGCCTGCCCCATCTATGCCCTTTTATGAGCCACCAAATGAGATTGATCCGGACGTCAGGGAACAGTTCCACAATGATCAGATACGTCGTCTCACCAAGCAAGTTAGATTCCTATCTAAAGATAAACCTTGTTTGGAATGTGGGTATGTGAGGCACAACACTACAACGTGCCCATATGCCGACCAAATACTACAAGCGGAAACCCACGAAGAGGCATGTTAAGCGGGGGGACACTACTCAGGGCAACATCAACAACAGAACTGGAGCCACTATCGCCATCCCCAACATCAAAGAGATCCCCCGCCCTACAGAGCTCCTGGTCACCCTGGCAGAGAAAGTAAGAAAGATGACCTACAGCTTATACTTGAAGAGATGCAGAGGAATCACACCGACAACAAACAGTCTATCAATTCCATCCACACTCAGCTGCATGGCATCAACTATAGGGTTGGGGAGATTCATATCTGGAGGAAAACCATGGAGACCCAAATGGGTCAATTAGCTTCATCAATCCCCAAACAATCAGGTACGCTTCCTGGATCCTCTGAACGTAATCCTAAGAATAAATCTACAGGACAGATAGCTGCCATGAACCTAAGGAGTGGGCATCAGATGCAAACGCCCGAGCAAAATACGGAGCAGAATGATGCAGAGAAGTACTCGACATCGACTAGTCCACTCGACGTTGACTAGAAACTGGTCGATGTCGAGGACCCTATGGTCGATGTCGAGCAGAATGTGGAGCCCACCCAGAAATCGACTATTGTACTCGACGTTGACCAACCTCCCGCCGATGTCGACCAACCTTCTGACAATGTGGACCACACTCCTGCACCTCCGAAAAAGAAAACGCTGCCATTCCCAACCATATCTTTGAAGTACCCATCAGAAAAGAAGTTTCAGCGGTTCGTGAAGATGCTTTAGAGGCTCAATGTCACCATTCCTTTCACAGAAGCTCTTCATGAGATGCCTTCGTACGTAAGGTTCCTCAAAGAAAAGGCTCAATGTCACCATTCCTTTCACAGAGGAGTGCAACAAGATGGACGTTCCAAAGAAAAGGCCAGATCCATGTAAGTTTGTTATAACCATTGGATTTGGTCAATACAAATTCAATGCATTATGTGACTTGGGAGCCAGTGTAAGTATAATGCCTTTATCAATCTGTTCCAAATTGAAGATAGGTGCTTTAGAGCCTGTGGATGCCCGACTCTATATGGCAAACAACACAGTTGTCATCCCAACAGGCATGGTAGACGATGTGTCGGTACAGGTAGGTAAGTTCTTTGTCCCTGCTGGTTTTCTATTTATTGATATGGCAGAGGACCCTGCTTGTCCAATTATTCTAGGAAGGCCCTTCTTAGCGAAGGTGAATGCCAACATAAGCGTAGGGAATGGAGTGCTCACTTTCAACATTAGCGATGAGGTAATTGAGTCCTCTTTTAATAAAACTGAAAGGCATACATGTCCTATGGAGGAGGTCAAATCAATCTCATCCATGTACATCACTTGCGGGGAGCCTAAGGTAAGAAATATGACTCCCGAGGAACTGGAGAAGAGGGATATGGAAGCACAGGTGGAGGAGATCATGGTCATCCTGAACGAGGAGAATGAGAATCTACTCTACTCGACGTCAACTAACTATTTTTCAGATGCTTTGCCAGGTCTTAAGTATGTGTTCGATGTCAACCAGAAGTACTCGACGTCGAGTACTCTAGTTGACGTCGACCAGGTTTAGAGCCCCCCATCAATTACACCTTAATCGAGAACTCCACCCGAGCCAGCGAAGTACTCGACGTCGAGTAGTCTACTCGACGTCGACTAGTCCACCAAAAACTTGACTCCCCCCTCCTCGATAAGCAAGCGACCAGATGCACATCAGTACTCGACGATAAGTAGTTTTCCTCGATGTCGAGTAGATTCAGAGGTCCCGAATTCAGATTCTGCGATGGTAAGCCAAGGTAAGGACATCTCTTCTCCGATTTCAATCAAAGATTTATCTATACATGGGAGAGGTTTGCCTTGGTATGTGTGATTATGCAGGGTTTCCAATGACGATCCTAAGGAGTACGAAGTAGGAGACAATGTGTATGTCTCAAAATCCAAGAATCATTGGTTCCCCAACAAATTCAATCACAAGAAGATGGGACAATTCACGGTGCACAAGATCCATTCCGGAGGACTACAACTGATGGACAAGAATGGAGTTTTATTCGAGGCCCAGTCTACATGGGCGCTGCAAATGCCACCTTGAGCTTAAACGAAAGAAGTCGGCCTAGCGACTATAAAATCTAGAGCTTGTAACAAAACAATTAGTTTTTAGGATTTTTAGACCTATCTGCTTTTGGTTTTTGGTTTTGAAACATTATTTTTGGGTTTTACTATTGTGGACATTATCTGTCTAATGAATCTTACAGGTACGAAAAAGTTGCAAAAGTACTCCACATCGAGTAGTCTACTCGATGTCGACCACCCTTGTCGAGAAAAGAAGCATGTGGTCGAGGAAGGATCACCCTGAGGCTTCAACTGTACTCGAGATGGAGCAGTCTAGTCGACGTCGACTAGTCTCCTCGAGATCGACTACTCCTGCAGCAACTAAAGCACTCGATTCAGACGTTCTGCACACCTGTCTAGTCAGTTTCTTTCTTTACCTTGTTTTTATACAGTGAGGACACTGTATTATTTAAGTATGGGGTGGGGGAAAGGCTTACTTCATGCATATTTGACTATATTTGACATTATTTGTGCATATTTTCCCGAATTGTTCACACATGGCTATCTTTGGTATTGTTATTAATTTATGATGCTTATATGCATGTTTTCCAAAGTTTATAATAAACATCACCCCCATTAAATTTTTTTGAATTAGTGTCGTGGAATTTATATTAAACGACGATGCAAAATTGGATTCATTACAGATATCGCATGGAATTGCCTAGTAAAGGAAACTCACAATGAAGTGCATTATTTCTTGAAAATCATGAAAGGAGGTAAAATTTAATGTTGTTTTTGACATTGACGGAGGGGAAACATCGTTATATTTGACCTCGCCAAAGAAATAACCCAAACTAATAAACTAAACTAGCAACCTAGTGGAATAAGTAAGGGGTCGAACCCACTAAGAAACAAGTACCTCAATGCAATATGTGTTTATCAATTATGGAACTAACAAAGGACTAGGAACACGAATGAAGAAAGACAACACAAATAAACTAAGACAAAGATATGGATAGGAACAAAGAGAAGACAAAAGATAAGAGTGTGGTTTGCCTACAATCGCAACATTGGTTGATTTATTTATCCTTGAGATGATTGCAATATTATTCCTAAGCCTATGTCGACTTGACAAAAGTTGAAGAATCCGCAGAGATACAATCACCCTATTCAATATCGCTAAAGAATAGCATTAATAACTCAAGTACTTAGACCAATTGGCACAATGATGCAATGCAATTAAGACAGATAGGCGCATACCGAACTCAACCCTAATCAAATCTACACAATATAGATCAATTGTTATCATCCACTACAAAGGCATAGAAATATCACTAAATCAATGATTTCGTTTGCTATCAAGAAACCAACAACGGATTCATAGCATATATGCGAACTCTAACTAGATGCGCGGTCATAGAAATAATCACAAATATAAACAATGAAGAACAAGATGATAAATAAACTCATGAATAATATAGAAATCAATTCTCACAATCAATCAACCAAGTATTGAATCATAGCAAAACCACAAGAATTCTAGGCAAGCATAACAAACCTTGAATCCCTACACTTAAATCCTCTCATTGTAATGAGTTTATGGGGAATAGAACTTAATGAATTAGAACTGAAAACGACCTAATATATGCCTCCTTTCGTCAGCCAAACCCTAGAATAAGTGAAGATAAAAGTTCCCATAAAGATGGACTGGGCCGCGTATCGCAAATCCGGGATCTGACGAGGCGGCGGACACCGTGGAAAGTGTTGATAGCTTCGGCAGACTGAACTTGTAACGCACTTTCTGGAGTCATCCTTCGTCCGATTGACGCATATAAATATGCGTTGGAAAGCTCTGTTTAAGCACTACGATTCTCATGAAAATCTCAGAAGCTAATTCCAACTTCTCAGAACCTTAAACGTGGGATTTCTTTATGTTCTTTAGCTCTTCTTTGTCCATTTGCTCCATTCTTTCTCCACATTTCGAGGCCGGATCTTATAACCTACAAATAAACACTAGAAACCGTGGATTCCGCATTTCGAATACCAAATGACCAAGAATATGAATAAGCTTACTAAACACGCAATACGACTCTCTAATGTACCTAAGACCACCTATAAATTACCATATAAAATATACATTATCAAACTCCCCCACACTTAAGCTTCGCTAGTCCTCAAGCGAACTAGATTATAGCATAGAGATGGAGACTTCTTCAGGCCTAAAACAAAATTTTTTTTATACCATAACAAGCGCAAATTAAACATGAAAGAAGCAAACAAATTGTCATAAAGAAATTGTCATAACTCCAACTCCCCCACACTTAAGCCTTTGCTTGTCCTCAAGCAATGAAGAACATAGCAATAACCAAACATCCCAAAAACATATTCATCATGCATTCGCCTCATCAAAAGCAACATCTCAAATGTGTGCATATAAATGACCAAGTAGCCCGCATACCTATCCATCCAACCTCAAAGGGATAAATGTGTTTCACTCATGCTCTCATGTGTTTAGGCTTTAAAGAACAACTCTCAACACATTCATTATACAGAAAGCTACATAAGCTTTGACACTTATATCAAAAATTCTCCACAAAATACGTCAAAGCAAATATGCAACATCAAGAGGACTTTTGCTCAGTGGAAACCTTCATAGAAGACTCCATTCGGCGGGGTTATAATGGGGCTTTTGGTAGGAACATAAGGCATGAGAAACATATAGGCTTCTGGTGCTAAAAATCCGGGAAAAAAGGGTTAGCAAACAACCAAAACAACACCCAAACCTCCATACTTCGCAAACCATTCCAATAACAAAAACTCCAATACATAACAATAAACTCTCATAACATAAGTATCATCTCTCAAAATAAAATAAGACTCTCAAAACACTCAAAAGATGATAACTCTCAAAAGCAAACTTCCAACCAAACATTTATCCAACTCTCATATGCAATAAATAACAAGGCTCTTATTCTTTTTTTTTTCGAATGCTTTTTTTTTCTTTTTTTTTCTAGCTCACTTTTGCCCCTAGGTGAATTTTATCCTCCCTAGGTCCAAGATTTTGATTCTTTTTTTTTGAGCCAAAATGCATGAAATACAATAAGTGGAAAATAAGCACATAACATTACATCTCTCTCAAAGCCTCTCAACATAAGCACAAACCATAGCTTTTCTCTCTCAACTCAAAATAACATCCATAACGAACTCAAATCCTAATTCACGGATGGGTCAGGCTTGTCATAGGGTTGAATTGGAAACATGAATTTTGTGGAGCTTCAAAGAAAAAGGCTAAAGGCTCAAATTTGCTTTAAGCAAAGATATGATGTAGGGTGGATATGGATAAAATGAGGCTAAAAGGTATCTTTATCACTTGAAACTTATAAGCAATGAACAATGTATATAATAGGTCTCCAAAATAGATAATCATGTTAATACCAAGAGGTAATTGCATAAGATGAGTAAATCACACAACAAAAGAAGAGGGAATATAGATGTGATTCCTATAAGGCCAAATATATCTCACTAGGACAAATTTTTGTTTGATTTCAATCATGCTTAGGAACTTAAATCATACATGCTCAAGTATATCCACCTAACATGTTTCACATGAAAACCAAATTTTATAGGACAAGGCTAAACAATCCAAACATGCTATGGAATTTATATGACCATGCCAAAATATATAATAGAGGACAAACATTGCGAGAGGAATAGTTAAACAACACATATTTATCAAATGCATGATATTATTATTATTGTTATTTGGATTTTTGACATTTTTCAAAAAAAAATTTCATTTTTGACATTTTATTTAACATGAAAGAAATAACAAAAATTCAAACATGAAAATTAAATAACGACAACAAAAAAATATAAAATAAAAGCACAAGTGAGGGAAAAGGAAACCTACTTGATCATGGTAGTGGTGGCTACAATCGTTGGACAACAAGGATTGGAGCACTGGGGCGGCGGCGGGCACCGACTGTGCATAACCATGAATCCGAGTTGCAATGTCGATGTTCCGACGTCCAAACTCCTTCCAAATTGCTCTTTGAAGATCAGGACTTGGTTTCAAAGTCTTTCTTTCAGTGATAGGAACGGTGATGGTATGGAAAGAATCGAATTTGATGGATGAAGGGTATTGATGGATGTGGATGATAGATGGGAAAAGAAAGGCTTTTGATTGAAACTCAAGGCTTAGGTTTTGGAATTTAGATTCAAGTGGAGAAATTAGGGTTCTTGCATTTTCTTGGACACAAAGACTTGAATGATCAAAATTTGGAAATTGGGATATGGTAATTAATTTGAAAAGGGAAGGATCATCTATCAAAAAGAAAAAGAAATATTAGAAATAGATAGAAATAATAAAAGAAAACAAAAAAAATCTAGTCCTAAGATAAATGAAAACTAATCCTATATAGAACAATCTAACCCTAAGATAGAAAAAACTAACCTAAGAGAAGTCTAATCATAAAGATAGATAGAATAAAATCTACTCATAAAATGGACAGTAGAAAACATCTAATCCTAAATAAGATAGAAAATATAAACTAACCTAAAATGGATAAAAATAATCTAATCCTAAATAAAATAAAAAGAAACAAATCTAATTCTAATAAGAAATAAAATAAAGAAACTAACCTAGTACGAAATTAACCAAAAATAAAAGATAGAATTACTACCCTTCCAAGTTTACCAAAGATCCAGACGCGTGCCACTGACAACCACGACGGGCGTCGTGTGACAGGCGGCGGGCGCCGTGTGACAGGCGGCGGGCACCGTGTTTGCAGAACGCCAACTCCGTCATTTAATCAAGCAAATCACATGGTTAATTCAAGACTCCTCCAAAAACACATATCTAAATAGAACTCAATCATTTTATTGAATTTGAAAAACTAAGTACCTAACTAGGAATTGAAAAACTTGCAAAATAGCAAACAAATCCTGGGTTGCCTCCAAAGAAGCGCATTTGGTTAATGGCATAGGCTCGACGGTTTATTGTGTTCTTACCTTAAGACTCATTCAGACATTGTTATAGCCCTTAAAAGCAAATCAAATTCTTGTGCACAACCAAAATTTGAATGAACACTAAAAATGAGAAAAATAAGCAATTAAGAATACTTTGTAGAGAAGCTTTGACACTTTCCTACTTACCTGAGGTTGATCTTTTCCAAAGAGGATGTAAGACCACCAACACGGTTCCGCTGACGTCTTGTAAGAGTAATGCTCCCAGGGATTCAAATATTCACCATAAATCACAAAAGTGTTAGAAAGTTCATTACTTTGCTCAGAAGTCACAGAAATCGACTCTGGAATGTGTTCAGTGACTGGCGCGATTGAGATGAGTTCTTCAGATGAATCAGTAGCCAAAACATATAGATCCTTATGCGTACGCTCATGAGACTCCATTCCAATAGGCATTGGGCTTTCAATTTCACCGGGTGATGGATAAGAAGACATAATAGGAGAGGGCATAAAAGATAATGGACAAGAAGGCATAATAGATGAAACCTCACGCGCCGACTCATGAGACTCCGTTATAAGAAGTACTAGATCCTCTTCTTCATCCCAGTCATCATCAGAGAAGCCATGCATCTCCCAATATTCTTGCTCGGTTAGGATCCTTACCTTTGGGCGATTTGAAGAGACGACGGGCGTCATGGATGGGACGGCGGGCGCTGTGCTATGCAGTGACGATTCCTCCTTTGAGTAGCTCGACCAACTTCTTGCATCCTTTCTCCCATGTTTCTTTTAACTCACAATCAAGGGCTATGTGTTGGATAAGATCCCATAATCCTAGTCCTGGGCTACACTCTCCATCGTCAATAAGTTTCCTTATTTCAGGTAGCGCACCCTCCATAACACAAAGCACCTTATCTAACTCACTATCATTGAAATCCCGTGTTCGTCAATAAGATTATCCCTGATTTTGATATAACCTCAATATTTTTTTTTAATTTTTTTTCGAAAGACACAAAACAAAAGAAAAGAAACAAAAATCAATAAACACACAAAACAAAGAAATAAACTTGCTTCCCCGGCAACGGCGCCGTTTTTAACGGAGGGGAAATGTCGTTAGATTTCACCTCACCAAAGAAATAACCCAAACTAATAAACTAAACTAGCAACCTAGTATAACAGATAAGTAAGGGGTCGAACTCACAGAGAAACAAGTACCTCAATGCAATATGTGTTTATTTATTATGACTGTAACAAAGGACTAAGAACACGAATGAAGAAAGACAACACAAATAAACTAAGACAAAGATATGGATAGGAACAAAGAGAAGACAAAAGATAAAAGTGTGGTTTACCTACAATTCGCAACATTGGTTGATTTATTTATCCTTGAGATGATTGCAATATTATTCCTAAGCCTATGTCGACTTGACTAAAATTGAAGAATCTGCAGAGATACAATCACCTTATTCAATATCACTAAAGAATAGCATTAATAACGCAAGTGCTTAGACCAATTGGGACAATGATTCAATGTAATTAAGACAGATAGGCGCATATCGAACTCAACCCTAATCAAATCTACACAACATAGATCAATTGTTATCATCCCCTACAAAGGCATAGAAATATCACTAAATCAATGACTTCGTTTGCTATCAAGAAACCAACAACGGATTCATAGCATAGATGCGAACTCTAACGAGATGCGTGGTCATAGAAATAATCACAAATATAAACAATGAATAAAAAGATGATAAATAAACTCATGAATAATATAGAAATCAAGTCTCACAATCAATCAACCAAGTCTTGAACCATAGCAAAACTACAAGAATTATAGGCAACCATAACAAATCCTCTCATTTTAATGAGTTTATGGGGAATATAACTTAATGAATTAGAACTGAAAACGACCTAATATATGCCTCCTTTCGTCGGCCAAACCAAAGAATAAGTGAAGATAAAAGTTCCCATAAAGATGGAACTTGTAATGCACTTTCTGCAGTCATCCTTTGTCCGATTGATGCATATGAATATGCCTTGGAAAGCTCTTTTCAAGCACTACGATTCTCATGAAGAGCTCAGAAGCTAATTCTAAATTTTCAGAACCTTAAAGATGGGATTTCTCCATGTTCTCCATTTCCGATCTTGTTCTTTAGATCTTCTTTGTCCATTTGCTCCATTCTTTCTCCACCTTTCTAGGCCGGATCTTATAACCTATAAATAAATACTAGAAACCGTAGATTCCACACTTCGAATACCAAATGACCAAGAATATGAATAATTAAACACGTAATACGACTCTCTAATGTACCTAAGACCACCTATAAATGACCATATAAAATATACATTATCAGACATGTTGCATGATAAGATGATGAAGGACTTTATATTACCATATATTGCTCATATTGTTATATTCCCATCCATACCCATGCTTATGCATCACAAAATCCATATTATGCCTTATATTGATCCACATGATGTATAAATTGCCCATTTTCTACCTTATTTCCTTATCCGGGGATTATGTTGAGAATGATGTCATATTATGGAGATTATTATATGGTGTTTGTGTTATTGTCATATTTGCAGTTTGGCAGGAAAGTTTCAAAGATATGGAAAATCTAACGAGTGAAAGAAAATCCGGTCACTTCAGGAGATAAAGGTAGATCGACCCTACTTGCGTTGAGATGTTAGTTCCGCAGGATGGGACACACAGGCGAGGAGTCTGAAGCACTAAGTATCCGGGGTCATTCATGACACCCATGTTTGCGACTCGCGAGAAGGCAGTGCTGAGGTTAGAGAGGTAAAATCATAATATTGAAAAAAGCAATGAGCGAATGAGCGAAAGGTGAGAAATCAAAGGAAGAAGGAATGTGGTATGAAAGTTTGGAGATTACTCCAGTTCCTGGGATCATTAACATCACATGGCTAAAAATTGCCCACCTTTAGCTTTTTACCGATGTACTCCTTATTGAGCTTAATAATGTCCTCTTCATTATGGTTACTTTGTCACATATGAAATGTCTTTGCATAACCCTCCTTTTGTGTGTAGATGTTTCTTTTAAGCACAGACATGGATTTTTGGAATTAGTACTTTTTCAAGGATGAGAATTGATCGCAAGGACATATGGAAATGAATCTATGATGTTGAGAGTTTTTTTTCTTCCCCTATATGACCATTAAAAGTATTGCTTGGGGACAATCAAGCTTAGGTATGGGGTGTTTGTTGTGAGCCTAAATTTCCATGTTTTACATTAACATTTATATCAATTTCTGCATGTATTTCATATCATTGGGTTAGAATTATACAAAGTCTGCGTAGTTTATGCTTTTTTGCCAAATTATGGAGTCTACACTAGTTTCTGTTTAATTTTGCAGAAATCGAGGCATTTTATAGCAGTTCGAAGAAGGAAGGAAACCATGGAATAGCTCGATGTCAACTACAGAAAGTCCAAGGTCGAGTAGCAGCTGAACCAGGACATGTCAAGCAGAAAAGATAAGAGAAAGCACTCAAAAGGACTCGTCGACGTTGACTACACCTAGTCAAAGTCGAGTACCATATGGTCGACCTCAGCTTCATCACACGAGATCGAGCATGAGCCGAGCACAGAACCACTCGAGGAGCACAAAAGTCCTTGACGTCGAGGACTTTACTCGATGTCGAGTACCCGTCAAGTGTCCGAATCCTAGTCGAGCTCGATCAGAATCCGAGGAGAAGAAGAAACCTACTCGATGTCGATTACTCTAGTCGATGTCTAGTACTCCCCAGAGTCAATCCGAGTCGAAATCGAGTGGAAGTTTGAGGATGTGGATTACTTGCATGCCAAGTCACGTGGGATTCTATCAAGTCGAGAGAAGATCTATCAAGATTGAAGATATTTATCCACCTTAGTCTTACTTACCTTAGAAATTTATTTGTTTTATTTCCAAGTTTTATCATAAAGCTTTAGATAGATAGTTTTAGATATAGATAGAATATTCTTTACTTGGATAGCGAGTAGTCCACCCACTTCTAGGGTTGGGGCGAGCCCGACGATAGCCCTGCATAATTGAGGTAAAGATCTAACTTTTATCATGTTTTGAGCATCTCCTACTTGTTTATGTGTTTATTACCCACCTAATGGAGATCCATGTTAACCACTTGGATTATAAACATAAAATTAGTAGAGACAATTAGGGTTTCTTGAAAGAGTTGTCTAATTGTTGGAATAGGCGAAAGCTTGTCCTTGATGCGATTTACATGATTATCTGTTTTATCTCTGCCTTATGCATGCTTGGTTATCATTGTTGCAAACCCCAATCTTGGAAGTCCTTTTTATACAGTTTTAGTTCGAAATCCCAAAGCCTTTGCATTTATTTTCTTTCGTTTTTATCCTCTGTCTACTCGAGATCGAATAGCACTACTCGATCTCGACTACTGATCCTCGACCCAAAGTCGCTGTAGCTTCTCCTGTGCAGGTACTCGATGAGACAAATCGAAGTCGACAAAAGCCCTACTCGATATCGAGTAAGCCTCGTCGAGATCGACCACCATCTGCCGAGTTGCTGCTGTTGTGTTCGACTGTCCGATCTTCTGTCGACTACCCTAGTCGAGATCGATGACCCTGTTTTCGACTTCTGACTGTGAGATTTCTCCGCTACCTAGGATCCGCTGACACGCTTCCTCGTGGATCGATCCTGACTTCCCACTGCTGCATCAGGAGGAGGTCTTGTAATTATTTGCAAGGGACGGAATCTGGTTTGCTGTAGTTTATTTATATTTTATATTTGCATACTCGATTTCCTCCTATCAACAAATTGGCGCCGTTGCTGGGGAAGCTATCATTCGCGCCTTAGGTAGTCAGTTCTCACTTTTTCTTTGAGTTACTTTACAGGTGTATGCGCCGTTCTGGTCAACCACCTGAGTTTGACGGCTTAGACGAACCAGAGCGCCTTCTACACATCAGAGCTAAACTACAAAGAGCCATGGCAGCTGCAGAGACACAGGAACAGCTGATCGAGAGGCTCACGAGGGATCTAGCCGCCAGAGATGCTGCTCTCGCCACTGAGAGAGCAGGGAGGGAACAAGAAGCTGAACGTGCGAGGCAGCTGGCAAATGAGCTTGCCCAATATCCAACTACAGCAGAGGATTATATGCATCCAACTCTCATCGTGCCTGAATCGGCGATTCTAATCCCTGAAAACTCTTTTGAAATTCACACTCAGTTTCTTATAGAACTTAAAAACAATGCTTTTCATGGAAGATTTAATGAGTGTCCTCTTGAACATATTACCAATTTTCATGACATTTGCCGTACTCTTGCTGAAGGTACAACTCTGGAATATGTCAAGATGAAGGCTTTCCCCTGGTCTCTCGCTGGGCCTGCACTGAAGTGGCTCGAAGGGCTGAAACCAAGATCACTCACAACATGGGCCCAAGTAGAGCAAGAGTTTCTGAATAAATTCTTCCCACCTGCCAAGACAGCACTTCTCCGCCAGAAAATCACCGCCTTCAAACAGAAGCAAGGGGAACCGCTGGCAAGGGCATGGGAACGCTACAAAGAACTGCTGCGATCTTGCCCTACTCATGGACAGCCACCCTACGTCATTCAAGAGATCTTCTTCAACTCTCTTGATCAAGTCACCAAGGACAGAATCAACTAGTATACTCGCTATGAGTATCTGACGATGCCGCCAGTTGACGCATGGGGTGTGCTAGACAAGCTCACTAATTATGACAACAAATATGGGTCTACTGCAAACTATGAGGAGAACTCCTATGCCAGGCCAGCACCATCTATGCCACTCTATGAGCCAGCAAAGGAGATTGACCCAGATGTCAGGGAGCAGTTCTACAGAGACCAGAATCGCAAGCTCCTCAAGCAAGTCAAATATCTATCTATCAACCAGCCATGCATCGAATGCGGATCACAGAGGCACACCACTACTGAGTGCCCACACACTGAGCAAGTCAGAATGGCAGAGACACATGAGTAAGCAGCCTACGCGGGGGGTCCAAATCGATACATGGGAGATCAAAGGTTCTATCAACCACAGTGGAACCAAGGTCCTCCTAGGAATCCCCCACCCTACAGAGCTCCATGACATCCAGAAAGGGATCAAAAGAAGGACGATCTGCAGCTAATCCTTGATGAGATGCGTCGGAATCATGCACAGAACTTGCAGGCTACAAACACCATCAACAATCAGCTCCAGAACTTCAACACAAAATTTAGAGAGCTAGACATCTGGAAGAAAGGCATTGAGACCCAGATGGGACAAATCGCTGCACAGATCCCACGACCATCCGGACAGCTCCCTAGGCAAACAGAACCAAATCCTAAAGGGAAGGCCGGACACGTCGCAGCTATCAAACTCAAGAGTGGGCATCAGTTACATGAGCCAGAGGTCGGGATACAGCAAAGCAAAGCAGAGCAGCAACTCGATGCAGAGCAGACCCAACTCAACCTCGAGGAGCCCGTACTCGATCTCGACAAGACCCTACTCAACACAGACCAGAAGCTGAGCTCGGATTCCACTGCGAAGCCTAGCAATTCGAGGTCGACAACTCAAGTCGAGATCGACAAGCCTCAAGTCGAGATCGACAAGCCCTTGGTCGAGATCGAGGAGCAACATCTGGCCGACGTCGACGACTCTGCAGCACCTTCGACCGCTGATCTGGCTCCAAAATAGAAAAAGCCACTGCCTTTTCCTTCAAAGGTACAGAAAGATCCCACGGCAGGTAGGTTTACCAGGTTTGTTAATATGCTGCAAGAACTGAATGTTTCTATTCCCTTTACAGAAGCCCTGCAAGAGATGCCTGGATATGTCAAATTTCTAAAGGAAATCCTGAGCAAGAAGCGATCTATCTCGGAGATCGCAGGCGAATGCAAAGTACTCCACTTTCCTGAAAAGAGACCTGACCCTGGTAAGTTTTCTGTTACTGTGGGTTTTGGACAATATAAATATGATTCTCTGTGCGACTTAGGAGCAAGTTTGAGCATCATGCCTCTATCAATCTGGCGGAAGGCAAAAATAGGATGCATAGAACCTGTGGATGCCAAACTATACATGGCGAACAATACAGTGGTCATCCCTACAGGTATAGTTGAGAACGTCCCTGTCCAGGTTGGTAAATTCTTTGTCCCAACAGATTTCCTTATCATCGACTATGCTGAAGATCCTACTAGCCCTATTATTCTTGGTAGACCATTCTTAGCTACTGCAGATGCCAAGATAAGTGTCAAGAATAGATCGCTCACCTTCACCATAGGCGATGAGGTTTTAGATTTCTCTTTTGGACCTGCAAAGGAGGAAATTTCATGGCTGGAGGTGAAAAGCATCAGCAACCACGGGACCAAGAAAACAGCGGAGGAGGGTGCCAACACTGTACTCGAGATCGACAAAGTTAACTCGATCTCGACAAAGCCTCTACTCGATCTCGACAAGCCCTTGTCGATGTCGACTACCACTGCTGAGCCAAAGACTTGCCAAAAGCCTAAGTGTGGGGTCCCTGTACTCGAGGTCGACCAGCTGTACTCGATCTCGACTAGCCCTAAGCCCAAAGTTTCCTGTTTTGGGTCCGAAAAGGTAAGTTCAGGTATGAATTCTACTCCCCCTCAGTCCATAAAGAAATTTTTTAATAAATTAAGGGGAGGTAAGACCCAGTGGCAAGAAAATCTGCGAAAGCTAAAGGCTGGAAGGAAGAGAAAGAAAGAGAAGAGAGATGATGCAAGCAATCACCTATCAGCTGAGCTCACATACTACCATCAGGACCTAGATGATCCAGGAGATGGGCCAAGCATGAGCAGGCCCCACAATAATGGTCCTTGAGCGCAAACGGAGAAGTCGGCCTAGCGACTCTAAAATCTAGAGCATGTATATAAACTTTATGAATTTTTGGGACCTTTGAACTTTTTAGTTTTTTGGTTTTTGTTTTTGGTTTTTTGTTTTATGTCTTTTAGAATAGTTCATGTGGATAGTCTTGTTTCTTGTGCAATCTAACACTTTTAGGTCAGCAAGCATATGAGAATCGCGAAAAGTGGAATAGGAAGTCCCTGAAAACCAGTCTGAATCGACGAAGGCCAAGTCGATTTCGACAAGGAGGAGAAGCCCAGAAGTTACTCGATCTCGAGTAGACGTACTCGACATCGACAAGCCCAGACGCTCCTCGACTTCAGATTCCACCAGACGCTGAAAGCCTACTCGAGATCGAGTAACATGTACTCGAGATCGACGAGACCCTACTCGACATACACTGATTCGCCTTCCTCGATGTGTTATCCTGTGAGTTCCTTCCTTTACTCTTGTTTTTATTTGATTTTATACAGTGGGGACACTGTAAATTTTAAGTATGGGGTGGGGGAAGGGCTCATTATCATTATCATATGTGTTAGTCTTGCTTTTTGGTTTTACATGGTGAAATTTTAAATTTTTTATGTTATGCATTCATGTTTAAATTTTATGTTTAAATCTTTTGTCATAATTTAGTCTTGATTTTTGCATAATTTTAGTCTTGATTTTTGCATAAAAAAAAAAGAAAAAAGAAAAAAAAACTAGAAAATGTCAAAAAATGAAAAAAAAATGCATGTTTAAATTTTTGCATTGTTTTAGTTTTATACCCTAACTTAGATGTCCTATGATGATAAATAATGACTGACTTGATCATATAAACCCTATGGCGTGTCTTGAAGGTTTAGCCTAAGTCCTCAAAATGGTTTTTATGTGGATTGTAAACTTGTGATGAAATTGAGCACATATGATCCTAAGCTAAAGGTTAAAATCCAACAAAAATTGCCCCAGTGAGAATTTTGGCCTTATAGGGAGAACATTAAAAATCCCTCTGCTTTCTTGAGTGTATTTACTCGTCCTATGCATCTCTAAATGTTGTGATAGTTATTCAAAGCCAATGCATTTATATGTTTATGTTAATGAGAATTAAATGATGGAGGCACCTTTTAAGCCAAGTTTATCCTCTCTTTACCTACCCTACATTATCCCTGCTTGAAGCCAGAACATTAGCCTGAGACTTTTATTGTAAACTCCACAAAATTATCCTTAGCCAAATTGAGCCTGACCCCCATTTGGGAATTAAGACTTAGAATTGGTTGGAATGATGATTTGTGGAAGGAATGAGCTTATGTTGCATTTCAAGGAGGATCATGGAAATTATTGAGATATGGGTTGGTTGTACATTTTTATCTTCCTAGGCATATTATGTAAAAGGATTTTTGGCTCACATTATAAATGCACCTCTAGTATTATTTTATATTTTCGTTCAAAAAAAAAAAAGTACATATGTTTATGAATAAAGTGCATGAGCCAAATTTACCTTATTCCTTTCATTATTTTGCAAGATATATATTTTGGAGAGATTTAGAAAGTTTGAAAGGTTACATACTCCATTGAGACAAATTGGAGAGTTTGGTTGATGCATATGATTGGGAAGTTATGGTTTGGTTGTGTTGGAAGATTTAGGAGTCTTGATTCTCGAATTTTATTTAGCACCACATGGCCAAATAATTCCATACCTTATTTCTTACCAAGCCCCATTACAACCCCGCCGAATGGAATCTTCTTTGAAGACTTCTATTGAGCGAAGTCCTCCTGATAATTCTTGTTGCATTTTCATAATTGGTTGCGAAGTGGATTCATGATTAAATTGCAATGTTTATGAGATTGTGTATGGAATTGAGTTGAGAGTTGATATACATAGCCTAAACACATTTGAGAGTTGAGTGTAAACACATTATTCCTGTGAGGTTGGATTTATATTGCCTATGCCTATGGATCGCTCATATATGTGTGATGACGTTAAATTCACTTGTCTTACATTGCTACTATTTAAGATGTTGCTTTTGACAAAGGCGAAGACTTGAAGGATGTGTGGTAGGTCTTGGTTATTGTTTGGTTATTGCTTGAGGACAAGCATGTCTAAGTATGGGGTGATTTGATGTCTCCAAAGTAGCCATGTTTTTATGCATATTTTAGTTCCATATTCTTTACATTTTGCATATTTCGGGTTAGGAATATGTCGAATTTATGTAGTATATGCTTATTTGTTAGAAATAGAGATCTACATAAGTTTCTGTTTAATATTGCAGAATATGGAAACATTTCGGGAGAAAACCAAGAAGCAAAGACGGAAGCAGCAAGTCTACTCGATCTCGACTAAGGTCTCATCGAGATCGACAAGAGCCAGCCCACATTCCCCGAGCCATGTCGAGGAGATACTGCTCGACAACACCAGGCCAAGATCTACTCGAGGTCGACAAGACCCTTGTCGAGATCGACGAAGCCCAGGGGCCTGTGTCCGAGCATGTCGACAAGGGCTATCCGACACACCAAGCTGGCCAAGTCGATGATCCATCACTCGTCGAGATCGAGGAGCGTCTTCGAGGTCGACAAGGCTGAGAACCCACATCCGACTCGGCAACCCCAGAAGACCAAGTCGAGAACACCCTACTCGTCGAGATCGAGGAGCCGTCCTCGAGATCGACTAAGGCCAGAGTCATGACTGAGCCACATCGAGGACCTGCTAGCCAAGACACCGAGCCAGGCCCGGTCGACAAACTTTTCTACTCGAGATCGAGTACGCCGTACTCGAGATCGACGAAGACTTCCGAAGCCGCGTGACGCGTTGATGCAGTCCTACTCGGACTAGAGTCCTTGGTGCCGAGGATAAGCCTAGTCTATCCGAATTATCAACATCTATCGTGAAGAAGAGAGTTTTATCCATTTAAGACAATTTAGATATTATTTCCCTTATAGATTTAATTTCATTATAGCTTTTATTTATCTTTAAAGTCTTAGATATAGTTTTAGATATATATATTCTATCCTTGAGTAGCAAGGAATAGAAGGCTATAAATAAAGCCCTTGGGGCTGATTTCGATTCCTTCAATTTCATAGAGAAGTAGTTCCAAGTAGAGATTTAGGAGTTCAGAGGTTTTAGGGTTTTGGCGTTCAACGAGAGTTGGATCGCCGGGATTGTAAAGTCTTTTGAATTTAGTTTAATGCAAGTTGTTTTCTTTCAATCGATGATGTCTGAGTTTGCGATGAAGTGCGAGTAGTCCACCCACTTCTAGGGTTGGGGCGAGCCCGACGATAGCCCTGCATAATTGAGGTAAAGATCTTACTTTTATCATGTTTTGAGCATCTCCTACTTGTTTATGTGTTTATTACCCACCTAATGGAGATCCATGTTAACCACTTGGATTATAAACATAAAATTAGTAGAGACAATTAGGGTTTCTTGAAAGAGTTGTCTAATTGTTGGAAAAGGCGAAAGCTTGTCCTTGATGCGATTTACATGATTATCTGTTTTATCTCTGCCTTATGCATGCTTGGTTATCGTTGTTGCAAACCCCAATCTTGGAAGTCCTTTTTATACAGTTTTAGTTCGAAATCCCAAAGCCTTTTCATTTATTTTCTTTCGTTTTTATCCTCTGTCTACTCGAGATCGAATAGCACTACTCGATCTCGACTACTGATCCTCGACCCAAAGTCGTTGTAGCTTCTCCTGTGCAGGTACTCGATGAGACAAATCGAAGTCGATAAAGGCCCTACTCGATATCGAGTAAGCCTCGTCGAGATCGACCACCATCTGCCGAGTTGCTGCTGCTGTGTTCGAATGTGCGATCCTCTGTCGACTACCCTAGTCGAGATCGAGGACCCCATTGTCGACTTCTGACTGTGAGATTTCTCCGCTACCTAGGATCCGCTGACACGCTTCCTCGTGGATCGATCCTGACTTCCCACTGCTGCATCAGGAGGAGGTCTTGTAATTATTTGCAAGGGATGGAATCTGGTTTGCTGTAGTTTATTTATATTTTATATTTGCATACTCGATTTCCTCCTATCAACAAAAGGCATGATCTTTTATATCTTTAGCATGATTCTTATATGGTTATCGTTGTGTCATTGAAACCCCGATTCTGGAAGTATTCTATATTATTGAATTCCCCACAAATTTCGTGTTGCTTCCGTTTTATTTCGTCACAAAGCTACGTTTTTTTACTCTGCAAAACTGCTCGATTTCGATGACATTGGTCGACGTCGAGGAGTCTTCTACTCGACCTAGGTTGTTTTCGTTCTCTGTTGGTCTATTTTGCCAGTTTACTCGACTGAGTGTTCGATATCGAGTACTCTACTCGAGATCGATGACTCTACTGGTCGATTAAGAGAGGATTTAGGAGCTGAAAAGGCGAGCGCTGAAACGCTTCCTCGTGGATACGATCTTGAATACCCTACCACTATAGCGGGAGGGTTTCTTGTATTTTATTTGCTTGGACAGGGAGTTAGTTTGATTTTATCTTTCGATTTATTTTCATACTTGATTTCCCCACGCAACATGATCGAGTAGGAATCACCCTGAGTATTGGAACCGCCAGGAGTCGAGTGAACCCAGTCGATATCGACTAGTTCACTCGATATCGACTCATCCTTTACCCTTGTTTTTATACAGTGAGGACATTGTAATCTTTAAGTATGGGGTGGGGGAAAGGCTTACTTATATGTTATTCATGATTATTCTTTAATTGCTCTATACATGGTTACTTTGGATATGTTTATTTATCTGTATGCTTCATGTTTTTTATCCAAAGTTTATTTTTTATCACCCCAATATAATTTTTTTATTAGCGTCATGGAAGTTTTAATTGAACTCGACAATGAAAAATTAGATTCATTAGAGATATAGCATGAAATTGCCTAGTAAAGGAAAGTCGCAATGAAGTGCATATTTTCTTGAAAACCATGAAAGGGGGTAAAAATTTAAAGTTTTTTTTGACATATGCATGTTAAGAGAACGGAGGATTTTATTTTCCATATATTCTTACCTTATTCTTAGCCTTACGTATGCATATATGCATCTCAAATCATATTATTTCTTATTTCATATTTTGCTCCACATGTTCTACATATTACCTATTTATTTACCTTAATACCCATCCGGGGAGTATGTTGAGAAATTGATATCATATTATGGAGATTATTATATGGTTGTTGTGTTGTATCATTATTTTGGAGTTTGGCAGGAGAATGAGTCGTATTATGGAAAATGTAATGAGAGAAAGAAAATCCGGTCACCTCAGGAGATAAAGGTAGATCGACCCTGCTCGTTGAGATGTTAGTTCGGCGAGATGGGACACCAAGGTGAGGATTCCGAAGCACTAAGTATCTAGGGCCCTTTATGGCACCCATGTTTGCGACTCGTGAGAAGGTAGTGCTGAGGTTAGGGAGGTAAAAGCATCAATAGTGAAAAAAGCAAAAAGTGACATGATGAGAGGATGAGTGATGTGGAAATTTCATATGAAAGGAGAAAGTGCATCAAAGCACGAAAGAAAGTTTGAAGGTTTCTCCTCAGATTTAGCACCACATTGCCAAAATATAGCCCACCACTATACCTTTTACCTATTCTTCAACCTGCGCATAAAAGACCTCTTGATTATTAATACATTGTCTCATGTGAAATTGTTTTTGCATAACCCTCCTTTTGTGTGCGAAATTGCTTTTATTCGCATGGATGGATTTAATGACATTAGTACCTTTTCGAGGATGACAATTAATTACATGGTTATATAAGAATGAATCTATGGTGTTGAGAGTTTGTCATCTTCCCCTGTATGACCATTAAAAGTATTGCTTGAGGACAAGCAAGCTTAAATATGGGGTATTGATGTGCTCGCAATTTGCCATGTTTTTCGCTTACATCTATTTCGATTTCTATCTATATTTTATATTTCTGGGTTGGAAAGCATGAGATATGTGTAGTTTATGTTTAGTTGCAATATATGGAGATCTACACAAATTCTTGTTTAATTTAATAGAAATCGGAAGCGTTTTGGAGTAATTCGGAGAAGATGGAAAAAAGCTGGAAATCACTCAAAATCTACTGAAGAGTCACTCGACATCGACCCATTGACTCGACGTCGAGTCCATAAGAAGAACACTCGGAGCCAGAAATCAAGACCACTCGATATTGACCCCCTTGGCCCGATATCGAGTGAGGTACCACTCGAAATGAAGGAGAAGACTCGACATCAAGTGAGCCAACACTCAAGACCACATGATGAGTCACTCGATATTGAGTGAGTGTCCAAAACTGTCCGATGTGCTTCTGAATCCAGATCAAAGGAGGATTGTGATGGACGGTTTTTAGTCGCGTAAACTGTATCAAAATAAAACTCAAACCTACAAACTAGTATAGCAAGTAAGTAAGAGGTCAATCCCACAGAAAATCAAGTATTTCTCAGCAATGTGTATTTACCAATTAGTAGAAAGGGGGGTTTTGGTTTATTGAAATAAGAAAGAAAACAAAATAAACTATAAACGGATTGATGCAAAACAATTTAGAGAAGATTGTTCTACCTACAACTATCCACTTTATTTGGTTTAATTGATATTGTAACTTCTTCTCGTCCTTTTAAGTTTTCTATGAATGTCCTTGTCCGAACCTAATATAGTTAGTAGTCCAACCAGTCCTAGAAACCCTTATCAATCAAACAGTCCCTAAAGAAGGATTTTACCTAATTGATACCTTTAAGTTCAGAGATTAACCAAGTTATTTGCAGTCCCTAAAGAGGGATTTAACAACACATTCAACTTCCTACTCATTCAATTAGTTCAACCAGCCCTAAAAGAACAAGTTTGCTACTTAGGTTAAGGTTCACAAACAGGAATCTACAAAACTTTAGCAATTGAATTGATTCTAACTAGTTGCGCGGGCTAGATAGAATAAAACAATCAAACATTCAAGCACAAAGAAGTTGAAACATTCAATATAGAAAATAAGGAACAAGATTCAAAAACTCACAATCAATCCAAATAAAGCTTCAAATTGCAAGTAGAACGAAGAGAGTTTAGCCGCTAATGGCGAACATCGCTCTGAATCTCCAACTAAAATCGTATTGACTCCTAATCTAATGAATCAATGAAAATTTAGGGTTAAGCCCCTCTAATCTCCTTAATTTCATGTCCAATGTCGGCCACAAGTGATGCGGGTAAAGATGGCCTTCTGTGGGTCAAACAACGATCTTGATCCAGGCGACGACTCGAGGACGAGTCGATTTCAAATGGAGGAGAATGATGTCATCCTCAAGCGAAAGAAGAAGGCTCCACCTTGGGAGTCGTTGAAGAAACGGCGTTAATTATTTTACTATTTATATTTCTTATTTATATATATATATATATATATTCTATTTTTAGTAACTCCTATGTTAGTTGGAGTCTAGTTATAGAATTGATTATTTTTAGTATTTCTTAGTTAGATTAAATAAGATGGTTAGGAGAGTCTAAAGATAGACTCTCCTAATATTTTTTTAGTATTTTTTAGTATTTCTTAGTTAGATTAAAATCCTAATATATGAAATAATAAAATATGATAATTAAGAAAGCCTAAAGATAGACTCTCCTAACCATCTTATTTAATCTAACTAAGAAATACTAAAAATAAGCAATTCTATAATTAGACTCCAACTAACATAGGAGTTACTAAAAATAGAATATATATATATAAAAATAAGAAATATAAATAGTAAAATAATTAACGCCGTTTCTTCAACGACTCTCAAGGTGGAGCCTTCTTCTTTCGCTTGAGGATGACATCATTCTCCTCCATTTGAAATCGACTCGTCCTCGAGTCGTCGCCTGGATCAAGATCGTTGTTTGACCCACAGAAGGCCATCTTGACCCGCATCATTCTCCCCCTCTTATCTTCGATTCGTCCTCGAATCGAGTCAGCGATGATCAGCGAGGAAGGAGAAGCAACCTTCAAAGAAGATGATGGAGGAATGGGTGGAATAGGTGCCAGGAGAATTCGAGGTATAGGAACCCCAAAAACAACACCTTCATGCGCGATCGTTGAACGGACTTGATCTTCAATAAGAATAGGATCAATGAACACACAAATCTCAGCAACTGGAACTTCATGAACATGCCCAAGAGGTACAATTGCTAACTCTTGAGACACGTCATCAAGTACCTCATCCTCGTCAACGGAATCAACATGCTCCTCCTCCTGCACAACACTGCAGTCGACTTTAAGTACAGATTCGGAGGTTTTCCCGGAGGAGTCTGACAGCGTGTGACCCACCGTTAGAAAGCTCGTCGAGTCAGCTTCGCAACAAGACTGAGTTGACTCCATTCCGAGGTTGGAGTCAACGGGAATCTGCGAGACAAGTTCGGCGCGCTGTGCTGTTTTCTGGGCAAAGAATTTGTCCACCATATCCGCAATTCTCAACTCTCGGCGTCGTTCCTCCTCTCGGCGACGTTCCTCCTCCTCTTGTCGCCATGCTTCCTCAGCATCTCTTTGTTGGAGAAGCCGAATCTGATAGCGTTGTCGACACTTCTTATCTTCGATCTCCAATTGACGTTGTTCTTCCTCTTGACGTTGAAGCCAAAGTTGGCGTCTTTTGGCTTCGCGTTGACGCTCTAGGTTTTGTTGTTGTAGCCAAGCTCTCCGACGTAACTCTTGTTGGTGTCATTGTTGGACACCCCATGGATCGGGATCATCATCCCAGTCGCCTCCCCAGATTTCCCAAGCCATCAACTCAAAACATCAGTATCATCAAAGAAACAAAGAGCGTAGCATAACCTGTCTCTGAATACAAATTGATGTATAGCAATTGGCTAGGCCGGCCAATTGCTAAACTAAAAGCGTACGATCTTGCTTAGCTCCTTGATTTCTCTTGACGATTCGACACAAATTAACTAAACTAACTAATAACTAAATAAAAGCAAAAGTTCTTAACTTAAGAACATTAACAACTAACATATATCGATGTATCTAAACTTAATTAATTCTTAAACTAACAAATTAACAAAGTAACAGTAGAAGATAACAAAGAAGCGACGGAGAGACAGGGTGCGAATGTCTGGCGCGCGCGGCGGAGCTCGGGCACACAGGCGCTGGGCCTCAGGGTGTGCGGGAGTGCCGAGGGTGCAGGCTTCCGGATGCGCTCGCTGGGACGTGAGCAGAGGCGAGCGAGTGCGATCGAGATCGAGCCGATGCGCGCGAGCGAGGCTTGCTGGTGAATCCTCGGACACGCAGGAGCCGGTGCTCCTCAGGGCGTGCGGTCGCGGAACGGTGCCGGCTAGTTGATGGCGAGTGGCTGCGATCGAGAGCGGGACAGCGAGAGCGATGCCGAGTGCTCGCGAGGGCCAGCGTGGCGCGCTTGGGCGCGAGTCTGCGAGGGCCTCCAATGGGTTTCCTTCTTGCGACGGCTTCCAAGGTTGAAGGTGATGAATTGTGTTTAATTAAATTTGATCAAGAAGATCAAAGGTGACGATGATGGTGATGGGTGCTGAATTGTGACAATAACATACGAACCGGATAACTTTTGGGATTGATAATCGAGAACCCTTTAATCCATAAAGGGGTTTCTCAATTCTAATTCAATCTGATTAATTCAATGGAACTACAATGTTTAAATAGAAAACCTAAAAACCAATTCTTCCGTGCAAGATAGAATTTAGGTTGATAAAGATAGAAATTTAATCCTAAAGATAAATAAACCTAGAAGATAAAACTTAATCTAAAATCCTAATATATGAAATAATAAAATATGATAATTAAGAAAGCCTAAAGATAGACTCTCCTAACCATCTTATTTAATCTAACTAAGAAATATTAAAAATAAGCAATTCTATAATTAGACTCCAACTAACATAGGAGTTACTAAAAATAGAATATATATATATAAAAATAAGAAATATAAATAGTAAAATAATTAACGCCGTTTCTTCAACGACTCCCAAGGTGGAGCCTTCTTCTTTCGCTTGAGGATGACATCATTCTCCTCCATTTGAAATCGACTCGTCCTCGAGTCGTCGCCTGGATCAAGATCGTTGTTTGACCCACAGAAGGCCATCTTGACCCGCATCAACAAGACAATTAGATAGATAAATAGGGTTTACAATAGAAAACTGTCGCTGAACTCTGAAACGCGTCGCTCAAGGCAAATGCAGCGGCCGCAACACTAATGCGACGGCCGCAACATGAGTTTTCTGTGACAATTATGCGGCGGCCGCAACACTAATGCAGCGGCCGCCGCATATGGCGGCGCCCGCTGCATCGGTCTTTTACGGAAAATCCACTTTGAATTAGCTCTCGACGTCAACATAAAAGTTGCAGCTCTCTGAAAGAGCTTTCCAACGGAGACCTCCCCAAAGTGAAAAAAAAGTTCAGCATGCCTGACGACAACTGCTGCAGACTTGTTCTTCGTTTAGGCTCGCTTCTTCTTTTCAGGACCTCTTTAGATCTTCATGTAAGCTTCTTCGATCGACTAAACATCCTCATCTAATGCGTCATCAACCCATGTCTCATCCTCGGATCCATAATTACCTGAAATAATCAATAAAAGTGTGTGGATTCCGACTCCACCAACGTAGAGAGCAAATATGCAAATTGTACTTAAACCATGCATGATATGCATCTTAACTAAGCTAAATGAAACCTATTATGACCATCTAAATTCATGCTATCAAACTCCCCCAAACTTAAGTTTTCGCTTGTCCTCAAGCAATAAAAAACAAATACAGAATTGATCATCCCACAAATAAGATCTTCATGCTATAATTTTATAAAAGCAACATCAATGAATAGGAGCCATGAATAAGAGAACAAACATCCTAGCAAGTATATGAGTGATCCAATTGTAAAGGCAAATTTAATCCAACTTCAATGTGTTTAGGCTTTAAAGTACAACTCCCAACTCAATCCAAAATGCTCTATACACCGTGAAAGTCATCACATGCAAATAACATCATGAGGACTTTTATAGGGTTCACTACTAGAATTGTGTCCATAGATATCGGGTATAAACCGATGTTAATCGGAAAAAAATTCGACGTGTTAGTGGGAGGTGTTAAAGATCCAAACTTTACCACATCAGTTTATAACCGATGTCTTTAATGATTTATAACATCGTTTTTCTTTTTAATAATGACTTAAATAAATGGGTATAATTACCTTTTTATTGATTCATCTAATATTAAACCATTATTATTTTTCATTTCTAGCCATTTGGAGGTATGTAGGGTAATACAAAAGTTCATATTAGCATCGCTAATTTTTATAAACCTGATGTCCTACATTGCTACACACATCGATTTATATGTTTTTAACGATGTAAGTGCTACATATACACATCTGTTTTTGTTATAATTTTCATATATCTTGGGTTTACAAATCGATCTGTATCTTAATGGTCGACGTATTTACAAAGATAGACATCGCTTTTCGCTCTCAAGTTCGGTGTGTTTCATCAAATAAACCTACTAATCTATATTGTGGCATTGTTTTGGTAAGCAAGAAATTAAACAATGCAAAAGAGCATAACCAGTACATTAAATAATGACAATAGAGTCGAATACTCTTGAAAAAATACATCAATAGTTTGATTCTAAGCTAGACATAATATCACTTGAAAATAATGTCTGAGTCTAAATGCAAGATGCTCAATTCGAGGCCAAGATGCAACGATCTTCCTCTTCGTCATTCGTTGTTTCTTCCTCTTGTTCAGACCTTGTGTTGCCACTTCTCTTCTCTGAATCTTTCTCAAATTAAGCATCCAACCATCAATGAATAGCAGATCTGAACTCATGCCTATAAAACACATGTAACCACCAATGAAGAGCATGAAAATTCTGCATAAATACATCATGAATGAGTACAAGAGTGAAGCAATACAAAACAACTCAAAGTAATATGTAGTTATGCAAGGAACGACCCAGTTTTAATGCAACAGATATCCATATATGTGAGCTGATTTAAGAGAACTTATATCCATATATGTGAGCTATTTTAAGAATACATCTCTTAAACCCTGTGCATATATTATCAAGAATTACATTTACCATGTCATTTTCTAGGATGGAAACTATGAAAAAACAGATGAAATCGTTAAATACCATGACTAGAGGTGCTGCTCCCCACTGAATTCTAGCATAATGTAAAACAGAGGGGAAAGATAACAAAACCCAGAGGGAAAAACCGAGGGAAAAGATGATCCAATCCTATGCTACCTAGAAAATTTTATCTGACCATTATACGATAACAAAACACAGAGGGAAAAGATATCGGGAATTCAGTTGCTCTTTCTCACACTCTAATGTGTAAGTACTTAACTGCACTGACCGTCTACAAAAGAAAATAATTACTTTTATTACTCCAATGTTAAAATAAAAAGGAAGCGGCTTCATATGCCCTAAATATTTGCAATCATGCATTTATACACAACAATAAAGACAAATTATTATATATATAAGTTATAGCAAACTATTGGAATATGAGTACACATTGATAAGTGAATAGCTTTACATAACAAGCATGTGAAGCACTATATCTTATGATCATCTAATTTAGAATCTCCAAACAGTCCGACAATCAAACAGACATATAAAAAGCTGAATTTGATTGTGTAAGCCCATATATTAGGACCATCTAATTCAGATCCTCCATAATTCAGTTTCTCAACAGGTAGTATCAGACCCGCTTTATAGTGTTTTCTCAACAAGTAGTATCAGACCCACTTTATGGTGTAAGCCTGTATATTTAAGGCAACTTTCAAGCTCCTGAAAGATCACCACAATGTACAAACTACAAAAGCTACTGCAAGTTTATACTAGTATAAGGGAATTACTCATGATATTCAACATGCTTACATGCCAACTAAAGGTTTAGTATAGAAGGTATGTCAAAACAATGGTCACCACTCAATCTCTGCTATGGTTAAGCCAATGTAATAAAGCATAAAGTTGAAGGGAAGCATTCCATAATCCATCTACAACAAGATATCCCAAAGATTTTTTTTTACAAGTTTCCTTTTACAAGATATGCAATGAGGAAAAATCGAACGGAGAGAGGGCAACCCTAAACCACCAGAGAGAAGGCAAAAAATAAAATAAAATTTAAGGTTACCAATGAGGATGAAACTACATGTCGATCTGTGGAAATCTCTTTTCAGGGTTCAATTTCTTGAGACCATCCAGTGTCACTCATCTCCCCCTTCGAACTCCTGAATCCAGATCCCTATTTCACCAAATCAAACCCTAATTAATCTTTTGAATTGAAAGAAGAAAAGGGCAAAGGTACCTTCAAATCCTGCACCTGAAAAAGGCCAAACTCTTCCCCACCACTGCCTATAGCCGCAGGTATTGAAACTGACGCCGTCGAACATGTCAACCCGAACATTAGTTCGTCTCCAGAACAATCGAGTTTGAATCGCCCAAACCTAAATCCACCACGCCTACAGACTTGCATTTACAAGAGAGAACGAGAACCAAAGAGGAGGTCGCAGGAGAGAGATGACAAAGGACTGAGAGAGGCATTAGAGGAAGAGGGTATTGCTTTCGATCTGAGTTAGGGAAATAGGACCGGAATCAATGAATCCTCATATCTGAAAAAAGGGTTGAAAGAAGGCAGACACACAAATCTATAGAGGGGTGAGAGAAGGCTTACCAGACCTACAACCGAATGAATTTGACCGTCACCGGCCACCACCAGACCAGCTGCCACCACAAGCGGGAGGACATCGTCCCCACTCAGCGACAATGAATAGAACGCCATCGAAAAGGCGAAAACTCATTTGTGGTTGGGTTTTGAAGAAATTACTCAGATTTGTGACCAGATCTGGGAGCTCTTGTGGCTGGATTATTAGATTTGCCAAAGGGATGGACATATCTCGAATTTTGTGGCAAATCCCGATCGATTTGAAACACTTTCCGGTTGCTTGGGGTTGGGGAGTTAGGTTTATGGATTTTGGGCTTGAGATTTATGGGAGCATCTTGGTCTCGACATCTCCCCTCGTGGTGGTGGTTAGCTGGACAGCGGGTCAGCGATGGGTCTAGGGTTTGTGGGGTGCAGTGCACAGAGGTAGGGTTCTCACGCTCTCTCTTTTTTCGCCATGGATGGATCTGAATGAGAATGGGTGATTTGGGATATTTGGGCATTTTTTTGTTAAGTGTTAAGGGATTTTTGGGTTTTTTTTTTTTTTGCCAATATCCAAATGCCAAACTTTTTGGCTAAGGGTTTGGTTCCAGCGGCATCTTTAATTTTTTCCAATTTTATTTCGCGTTGTTTGAAATTTTTTTAAATAGAATTTTTGACATTTTCCAACAAGTTAAACTAATGTATATAATATCAATGACATCTAAATATTTTAAACTGATGTTACAAATATATTTAACATCATGCGTATTTCTGACCAATGTAAATAATGTGATGTCTATGAACAGAATTCTAGTAGTGGTTGTAATGGGGCTTTGGTAGGAACATAAGGCACGAGAAATATTTAGGCTTGTGATGCAAAAAATCCGAAAAAAAAGAACAACAACCAACCAGAACAACACCAAAACTTTCATACTTCCCAAACCATTCCAATAACATAAACTCCAGTACACGTCAATAAGCACTATTCGATTTCAATAACCATACAACTCATGCAATTTTTCCATTTGAATGATGACTTCTTTTCTTTTCTTTTATGCTTACTTTTTCCCCTAGGTGAATTTTATCCTCCCTAGGTCCAACCTTACTAGACTTTTACTCCTATGTGAATTTTATCCTCCTTAGGCCCCTAGTAATAAGTCATCTCTATTATGCAAGAAGGGTTACCTTATTTCGGCTATGCCTCTCGCAATGCACAACCATACATACATCATCTCCACTCAAAGCAACTCCAACATAAAGATTTTTCACCAATTCTCCTCCTAATTCTGGGATAGGGTCAGGCTAATCATTGGCTATGATATATTTTTGTGGAGCTAAAAAAAAAGAATAGGCTTTAAGGCTCATATGGGCTTCAAGCAAAGGATAATGCAAAGGATAGATAAGGTATAATATGGCTAAAGAAAACATGCCTCAATCATTTGAAATTGACAAGCAACAAACATGTGCAATACGGCCATGAAAAACAAGCATATGAAGAGTATAATACACAATAAAAGCAAAAGGGAAATAATTATGAATAGTCCCTATAAGGCCAAAACCTCACAAAGGGTTATGTTTTTGCTAGATTTCAATTTAACCTCAACTATGAACCATACTTGCTCAATTATATTCACAAATCATGCTCCAAAAATCCTTTTCAAGCAATTCAATCAAATCATGGGATTTATGCAATGAGATCATAAAAATAAATTAGACGACAAACTAAACCAAGATGGGTATTGTTGTAGGAGGAAATTGAGACTTGCAATAAAATACGAATAAATCAAAGCAAACCAGATTTCGTCCCTTGCAAATGATTACAAGACTCCCTCCCTTTGCAGTAGTGGGAAGTCAGGATCGATCCTCGAGGAAGCGTGTCAGCGGATCTCAGGTAGCTGTAAATCGCACAGACAGAATAGCAGAAAGACAGAAAGAAAGAAAGCAAAAGCAAACGAAAGCAGAAAATAAAGCAAATACAAAAACTTTAAATTGCAAACCTTCGAAGACAGAACTCAGATTTCCAACGAAATAAATCAATATACTAAAAGACTTCCAAAGCCAGGGTATCAACACCACAACGATAACCATGCAAAAATAACACATAAAGGCATAAAAGATCATGCTTTCCATCAAATAACTTTCGTTATTAACAAATAGGAAGATAGAGGCTTTCGCATAAACCCTAATTGTTACTAACCCTTTTCACATAATTAACCCAAGTTGCATTAAGATCACTTTCGCTTCAATAATACAAACAAGGATCACCTTCAACTCTTGCAAAAGAATCATGCTTATAGGGATAGAAGACGAATTGCATAAAAAGATTGTACCTTCATCGCATCACCTTACATGGCCACCGTCGGGCTCACCCCGACCCTAGAAGTGGGTGGACTACTCGCTATTCATCGCAATCGCAGACATCTTTGATGAAAAAGAACTAACTTGCATTAATAAACTCAAACTTACAACCTCTTCTCCTTCTCTCTCTATGTGACTAATTGTCTCTGAAATTGAATTGGAATAAGATCCAGCCCCTAAGGCTTTATTTATAGGCTTCCAACCCTTGCTAATCAAGGTAAGAAAGTCTATCTATATCTATATCTACTTTATCTTATAACATAAAGATAAAACATGGAATAAAAGAATTAAATCAACTACGATTATATCTAAAGTGGATAAATCTTCCTTGGACTTGATAGATCTTGATAGATGTGGATAGAATTTGGTCTCGAAAATATCTCCATTGGATTCGGGATAGAAACTTAACAAGAAGTCGGTTAAGTACGAAATCCGCCGTCGTGGGTCCAGTCGATATTGACTTGGTTAAGTCGATATTGACCTAGTTAAGTCGATATTGACATGTGCTTCCTCGGTTTCTCTTCAGCTGCTTGCATTGAGCCGACTTCTGGAATATTGACTCGATTTGGGTACTCGATATCGACTTTGGGTAGTCAATATCGACCTCTTCCTTTCTTCCTTAGTCGATTCTAGCCAACTCTGAGTCGATTTGGAGAATTTCGACCTAAATCTGGTCGATATTGATTGTGCTTGGTCGATATCGACCAGTCTTCTCAGCATCCTGATCTGTTCTTCAAACGCACTTTCCCGAGTCATCGTTTGTCGTATTGACGCATATGACCATGCGTTGGAAAGCTCTTTTCGAGGGCTACAACTCTCATGAAGACATCAAAGCTTGATTTAGAATGGTGAATGCCCAAAAATGGCCTTTTCTCCGGCTGCCCCATCCTTAGCTTTTTCACGAGTTTTCCTTTAAGCTCCAAAGTGCGTCCGATTTCTGCGAAATATAACAAAAACTTGTGTAGACCTCCATATATTGCAAATAAGTGTAAACTACACAGATTTTGTATTATTCTAACCCAAATGTATGAAATGCATGCAGAAATCGATATAAAAGTAGATATAAAACATGGCATAAAACATGGACATCAAATCACCCCATACTTATGCTTGCTTGTCCTCAAGCAATACTTTTAATTGTCATTCAGGGGAAGAATTTAAAACTCTCAACATCATAGATTCATTGTCATATAACCTTGCAATCAATTACCATCATCGAAAAGGTACTTATGCCACAAATACATGCATGTGCAAACAAAAGCAACATCTACTCATAAAAGGAGGGTTATGCAAAAACAATTCATGTGACAAAGCATTAATAATCATGAGGACTTTAATTTAAGCTCAATAAAGAAGTAGATTGGTAAAAGGCTAAAGGTGGGTAATTTTTGGCAATGTGGTGCTAATGATCCGGGGAAATGGAGTATTTCCAAACTTTTCATACCACGCTCCTTTTTCATACGATTCATCACCTTTCATAATGTTTTTATCAATAATAATGCTTTTACCTCTCTAACCTCAGCACTGCCTTCTCGCGAGTCGCAAACTTGGGTGTCATGAATGGCCCCGGATACTTAGTGCTTTGGACTCCTCACCTGTGTGTCCCATCTCACTGAACTATTATCTCAGCGAGCAGGGTCGATCTACCTTTATCTCCTGAGGTGATCGGATTTTCTTTCACTCATTAAATTTTCCATATTTTTCAAACAATTTCCTTCCAAAAAATAATGATAACAAAAACCATATGATAATCTCCATAATGTGACATCATTCTCAACATAATCCCCGGATATGAAATAAGATAAAGAATGGGCAATATTTTGGAACATGTGGAGCAATAATTGAAATAAGGCATATTATGACTTTTTGTGATGCATAAGCATAGGTATGAATAGGATATAACAATATGAGCATTATATGGAAATATAAAGTCCTCCATCCTCTTATTATGCAACATGTCAAAAACAACTTCAAAATTTACCTCCTTTCATGGTTTTCAATAAAATATGCACTTCATTGTGACTTCCCTTTACTAGGCAATTTCATGCTATATCTCTAATGAATCCAATTTTGCATCGTCGAGTTCAATATAGCTTCCATGACATTAATCAAAAAATTTCAATGAGGGTCATTTTTTCAAACTTTGGAAAACATGCATATAGGCTCATAAATCAATAATGAATTCCAAAATAGCCATGTATAAGCAATTCAAGAAATAAACTTTAAAGATGCACTCAAAATGTCAAATAAAGTCAAATATGCACAAAGTAAGCCCTTCCCCCACCCCATACTTAAACATTACAGTGTCCTCACTGTATAAAAAAAGGGTAAAGAATGAAACTCACTAGACAGGTGTGTAGGATGCCAAAAATCGAGTGAAAATGCCTGGGCCGAGTCCGATTTAGCTTGCTTCTATCCCCATGGACCTGAAAAATATAGAAGACATATACCCACAATAGAAAAACTAAAAGGTTCAAAACCAAAAAACAAAAAGCAACAATATCCAAAAGTCCCAAAAATAAATGTCTATTTACAAGCTCTAGATTTTATAGTCGCTGGGCCGACTTTCTCCATTAAGCATTAGGCTGGCTCATCTTTGTCCGGAGGTATAGGTGGATCTGGTGGTTCCTCCGGTGGTGGGAAGCATGGAATGTCATCCGGGGGCATCATGTGAAGAAGCTTAAATCTCCCTGAGTGAATGCTCCATGGCTTCACCCATTCATCTTCCTGGGCTCCAACTGGCATGCATAAAGGAAGATATAAAGAAACTATACATACCTCATCATCATACCTCTTCCGCTTCATTGGTCGATTTGTATGCACATCTCCACCACAGCAAAACGGTGGAGTGGGAAGAGATATTCCCCCCTCATCTTGTGGAGCTTCATGCCACTTTGCGAGGACCCCATACTTGAACACGAACATCGGTTGCCTAAAATCGTCAGGGATGGCCTTCACCTTGTAAGGTAAAAGCGACTTTGAAACACCATGGGCAACGACATCCGGATTTTGCATTGGTAGCTCTTCTTCTTCTTGGGATCCTTCAGAAGATTCTTTAAAGATAGATAGCGAAGTAGATATTGAAATAGAGGACGGACATACCTAGATTTCTGTGGTACAGTCGATTTCGGCTAGTGTTTCTGGATCAGTTCCTCCAGAATGTGTATATGCCGAGTCTAGGTAGTCGTTGTCGACTGGCTCATAGAAGGAGACGTTGTCCCTTCTACGCCAGACATCCAATAGCTCCCTGATCCGGTGGGTCTTGGCGGCATCGGCATCCGCGTGACGTTTTAATTCCGCCCTCTCTCTGTCTATCTCCGCTATCCGTTGGCGAAGCTCCGCTATCTTATCCTCCATATCATATGCGTCTTGCATTCCATAACATCGCATATACCTGCTAAGTAACTCAAGGAAAAATGTGAGATCTAACTACCTAAGGCGCGAATGATTGTTTCCCTGGCAACGACGCCAATTTGTTGTAGGAGGAAATTGAGACTTACAATAAAATACGAATAAATCAAAGCAAACCAGATTTCGTCCCTTGCAAATGATTACAAGACTCCCTCCCTATGCAGTAGTGGTAAGTCAGGATCGATCCTCGAGGAAGCGTGTCAGCGGATCTCAGGTAGCTGTAAATCGCACAGACAAAATAGCAGAAAGACAGAAAGAAAGAAAGAAAAAGCAAACGAAAGCAGAAAATAAAGCAAACAAAGAAACTTTAAATTGCAAACCTTCGAAGACAGAACTCAGATTTCCAACGAAATAAATCAATATACTAAAAGACTTCCAAAGCCAGGGTATCAACACCACAACGATAACCATGCAAAAATAACACATAAAGGCATAAAAGATCATGCTTTCCATCAAATAACTTTCGTTATTAGCAAATAGGAAGATAGAGGCTTTCGCATAAACCCTAATTGTTACTAACCCTTTTCACATAATTAACCCGAGTTGCATTAAGATCACTTTTGCTTCAATAATACAAACAAGGATCCCCTTCAACTCTCGCAAAAGAATCATGCTTATAGGGATAGAAGACGAATTGCATAAAAAGATTGTACCTTCACCGCATCACCTTACATGGCCACTGTCGGGCTCACCCCGACCCTAGAAGTGGGTGGACTACTCGCTCTTCATCGCAATCGCAGACATCTTTGATGAAAAAGAACTAACTTGCATTAATAAACTCAAACTTACAACCTCTTCTCCTTCTCTCTCTATGTGACAAATTGTCTCTGAAATTGAATTGGAATAAGATCCAGCCCCTAAGGCTTTATTTATAGGCTTCCAACCCTTGCTAATAAAGGTAAGAAAGTCTATCTATATCTATATCTACTTTATCTTATAACATAAAGATAAAACATGGAATAAAAGAATTAAATCAACTACGATTATATCTAAAGTGGATAAATCTTCCTTGGACTTGATAGATCTTGATAGATGTGGATAAAATTTGGTCTCGAAAATATCTCCATTGGATTCGGGATAGAAACTTAACAAGAAGTCAGTTAAGTACGAAATCCGCCGTCGTGGGTCCAGTCGATATTGACTTGGTTAAGTCGATATTGACCTAGTTAAGTCGATATTGACCTGTGCTTCCTCAGTTTCTCTTCAGCTGCTTGCATTGAGCCGACTTCTGGAATATTGACTCGATTTGGGTACTGAATATCGACTTTGGGTAGTCAATATCGACCTCTTCCTTTCTTCCTTAGTCGATTCTAGCCAACTCTGAGTCGATTTGGAGAATTTCGACCTAAATCTGGTCGATATTGAGTGTGCTTGGTCGATATCGACCAGTCTTCTCAGCATCCTGCTCTGTTCTTGAAACGCACTTTCCCGAGTCATCGTTTGTCGGATTGACGCATATGACCATGCGTTAGAAAACTCTTTTCGAGGGCTACAAGTCTCATGAAGACATCAAAGCTTGATTCAGAATGGTGAATGCCGAAAAATGGCCTTTTCTCCGGCTGCCCCATCCTTAGCTTCTTCACGAGTTTTCCTTTAAGCTCCAAAGTGTGTCCGATTTCTGCGAAATATAACAAAAACTTGTGTAGACCTCCATATATTGCAAATAAGTGTAAACTACACAGATTCTGTATTATTCTAACCCAAATGTATGAAATGCATGCAGAAATCGATATAAAAGTAGATATAAAACATGGCATAAAATATGGACATCAAATCACCCCATACTTACGCTTGCTTGTCCTCAAGCAATACTTTTAATTGTCATTCAGGGGAAGAATTTAAAACTCTCAACATCATAGATTCATTGTCATATAACCCTGCAATCAATTACCGTCATCGAAAAGGTACTTATGCCACAAATCCATGCATGTGCAAACAAAAGCAACATCTACTCATAAAAGGATGGTTATGCAAAAACAATTCATGTGACAAAGCATTAATAATCATGAGGACTTTAATTTAAGCTCAATAAAGAAGTAGATTGGTAAAAGGCTAAGGTGGGCAATTTTTGGCAATGTGGTGCTAATGATCCGGGGAAATGGAGTATTTCCAAACTTTTCATACCACGCTCCTTTTTCATACGATTCATCACCTTTAATAATGCTTTTATCAATAATAATGCTTTTACCTCTCTAACCTCAGCACTGCCTTCTCGCGAGTCGCAAACTTGGGTGTCATGAATGGCCCCGGATACTTAGTGCTTTGGACTCCTCACCTGTGTGTCCCATCTCACTGAACTATTATCTCAGCGAGCAGGGTCGATCTACCTTTATCTCCTGAGGTGATCGGATTTTCTTTCATTCATTAAATTTTCCATATTTTTCAAACAATTTTCTTCCAAAAAATAATGATAACAAAAACCATATGATAATCTCCATAATGTGACATCATTCTCAACATAATCCCCGGATATGAAATAAGATAAAGAATGGGCAATATTTTGGAACATGTGGAGCAATAATTGAAATAAGGCATATTATGGCTTTTTGTGATGCATAAGCATAGGTATGAATAGGATATAACAATATGAGCATTATATGGAAATATAAAGTCCTCCATCCTCTTATTATGCAACATGTCAAAAACAACTTCAAAATTTACCTCCTTTCATGGTTTTCAATAAAATATGCACTTCATTGTGACTTCCCTTTACTAGGCAATTTCATGCTATATCTCTAATGAATCCAATTTTGCATCGTCGAGTTCAATATAGCTTCCATGACATTAATCAAAAAATTTCAATGAGGGTCATTTTTTCAAACTTTGGAAAACATGCATATAGGCTCATAAATCAATAATGAATTCCAAAATAGCCATGTATAAGCAATTCAAGAAATAAACTTTAAAGATGCACTCAAAATGTCAAATAAAGTCAAATATGCACAAAGTAAGCCCTTCCCCCACCCCATACTTAAACATTACAGTGTCCTCACTGTATAAAAAAAGGGTAAAGAATGAAACTCACTAGACAGGTGTGCAAGATGCCAAAAATCGAGTGAAAATGCCTGGGCCGAGTCCGATTTAGCTTGCTTCTATCCCCATGGACCTGAAAAATATAGAAGACATATACCCACAATAGAAAAACTAAAAGGTTCAAAACCAAAAAACAAAAAGCAACAATATCCAAAAGTCCCAAAAATAAATGTCTATTTACAAGCTCTAGATTTTATAGTCGCTGGGCCGACTTTCTCCATTAAGCATTAGGTTGGCTCATCTTTGTCCGGAGGTATAGGTGGATCTGGTGGTTCCTCCGGTGGTGGGAAGCGTGGAATGTCATCCGGGGGCATCATGTGAAGAAGCTTAAATCTCCCTGAGTGAATGCTCCATGGCTTCACCCATTCATCTTCCTGGGCTCCAGCTAGCATGCATAAAGGAAGATATAAAGAAACTATACATACCTCATCATCATACCTCTTCCGCTTCATTGGTTGATTTGTATGCACATCTCCACCACAGCAAAACGGTGGAGTGGGAAGAGATATTTCCCCCTCATCTTGTGGAGCTTCATGCAACTTTGCGAGGACCCCATACTTGAACACGAACATCGGTTGCCTAAAATCGTCAGGGATGGCCTTCACCTTGTAAGGTAAAAGCGACTTTGAAACACCATGGGCAACGACATCCGGATTTTGCATTGGTAGCTCTTCTTGTTCTTGGGATCCTTCAGAAGATTCTTTAAAGATAGATAGCGAAGTAGATATTGAAATAGAGGACGGACATACCTAGATTTCTGTGGTACAGTCGATTTCGGCTAGTGTTTCTGGATCAGTTCCTCCAGAATGTGTATATGCCGAGTCCAGGTAGTCGTTGTCGACTGGCTCATAGAAGGAGACGTTGTCCCTTCTACGCCAGACATCCAATAGCTCCCTGATCCGGTGGGTCTTGGCGGCATCGGCATCCGCGTGACGTTTTAATTCCGCCCTCTCTCTGTCTATCTCCGCTATCCGTTGGCGAAGCTCCGCTATCTTATCCTCCATATCATATGCGTCTTGCATTCCATAACATCGCATATACATGCTAAGTAACTCAAGGAAAAATGTGAGATCTAACTACCTAAGGCGCGAATGATTGTTTCCCCGGCAACGACGCCAATTTGTTGTAGGAGGAAATTGAGACTTACAATAAAATACGAATAAATCAAAGCAAACCAGATTTCGTCCCTTGCAAATGATTACAAGACTCCCTCCCTATGCAGTAGTGGTAAGTCAGGATCGATCCTCGAGGAAGCGTGTCAGCGGATCTCAGGTAGCTGTAAATCGCACAGACAAAATAGCAGAAAGACAGAAAGAAAGAAAGAAAAAGCAAACGAAAGCAGAAAATAAAGCAAACAAAGAAACTTTAAATTGCAAACCTTCGAAGACAGAACTCAGATTTCCAACGAAATAAATCAATATACTAAAAGACTTCCAAAGCCAGGGTATCAACACCACAACGATAACCATGCAAAAATAACACATAAAGGCATAAAAGATCATGCTTTCCATCAAATAACTTTCGTTATTAGCAAATAGGAAGATAGAGGCTTTCGCATAAACCCTAATTGTTACTAACCCTTTTCACATAATTAACCCGAGTTGCATTAAGATCACTTTTGCTTCAATAATACAAACAAGGATCCCCTTCAACTCTCGCAAAAGAATCATGCTTATAGGGATAGAAGACGAATTGCATAAAAAGATTGTACCTTCACCGCATCATCTTACATGGCCACCGTCGGGCTCACCCCGACCCTAGAAGTGGGTGGACTACTCGCTCTTCATCACAATCGCAGACATCTTTGATGAAAAAGAACTAACTTGCATTAATAAACTCAAACTTACAACCTCTTCTCCTTCTCTCTCTATGTGACTAATTGTCTCTGAAATTGAATTGGAATAAGATCCAGCCCCTAAGGCTTTATTTATAGGCTTCCAACCCTTGCCAATCAAGGTAAGAAAGTCTATCTATATCTATATCTACTTTATCTTATAACATAAAGATAAAACATGGAATAAAAGTATTAAATCAACTACGATTATATCTAAAGTGGATAAATCTTCCTTGGACTTGATAGATCTTGATAGATGTGGATAGAATTTGGTCTCGAAAATATCTCCATTGGATTCGGGATAGAAACTTAACAAGACATCGGTTAAGCTCGGAATCCGCCGCCGTGGGTCCAATCGATATTGACTTGGTTAAGTCGATATTGACCTAGTTAAGTCGATATTGACCTAGTTAAGTCGATATTGACCTGTGCTTCCTCGGTTTCTCTTCAGCTGCTTGCATTGGGCCGACTTCTGGAATATTGACTCGATTTGGGTACTCGATATCGACTTTGGGTAGTCAATATCGACCTCTTCCTTTCTTCCTTAGTCGATTCTAGCCAACTTTGAGTCGATTTGGAGAATTTCGACCTAAATCTGGTCGATATTGAGTGTGCTTGGTCGATATCGACCAGTCTTCTCAGCATCCTGCTCTGTTCTTGAAACGCACTTTCCCGAGTCATCGTTTGTCGGATTGACGCATATGATCATGCGTTGGAAAGCTCTTTCCGAGGGCTACAACTCTCATGAAGACATCAAAGCTTGATTCAGAATGATGAATGAAGAAAAATGGTCTTTTCTCCGGCTGCACCATCCTTAGCTTCTTCACGAGTTTTCCTTTAAGTTCCAAAGTGCGTCCGATTTCTGCGAAATACAACAAAAACTTGTGTAGACCTCCATTTATTGCAAATAAGTGTAAACTACACAGATTCTGTATTATTCTAACCCAAATGTATGAAATGCATGCAGAAATCGATATAAAAGTAGATATAAAACATGGCATAAAACATGGACATCAGGTATCTTTAATAACAACTAAATGCAATGCATGATATTTTTGTGATTTTTTTTCAACTGTGATATATGAGTAAAAATAAATATGAAAACATAAATAAACATGATATGCAAATTGTATCTTTATGCAATGCAATCCCTCCCCCCCCCCCCCCCCCCCCCCCCCACACTTAAACCTTTCATTGTCCTCAATGAAACATAAAAGACAACAAAAACATAAAAACATAAAGGAAGAGATGAATGAAATACTCACAATGTGGTGGATGGGTCTCTATAGGTCGGATCTGAGCATTACGGCGGGTTAAAGGCGGCGACCTTTCCTTAAATGTTAGTCTATCCAAAAACTAAAAACAACTATCTAATGCCTAATGGAAAACCTAATTTATTGAAAAGAAAACTAGCTAACTAAGAATTGAAATAACTAAAACTTACCTCGAGTTTCCTCCCGAGAAGCGCCTTTCTTTAATCTCATTGACTTGACTTATTCTCAATCTCAAGACCTTATCTCTCAGACATCGTCAAGGCCCCCAGTAGCCTATCATATTCCTATGCACACATCTTACAAGGCACATCATGGCACAATAAATTGAAAGCATAAAATGTGGAAATCAAGAACCCCTTCAATCTATCAAAGAGTCTAGCATGACTCTCTGCAGAAGGAATATGATACCACCGGCACAGTTCCGCCGGTGGCTTCTCAAAATAGTAATCAAAAGGATCAACATAATCACCATTACCTTCCAAATTGCAAATAATCACCTAGTCAGGAAGCACTAGAACCTTTTCTCCATCATCGAAGAAACTATCGTTGTCATCAAATAATTCCTCCTCCTTTTGAACATCCTTATTATGTTGAAACCACCTAGGATGGAATGAATGCAACACAATGATTTCGATAGGATACCCCACCCTTTTATCCTTCATTTCTTCAATGGGCGGTGGGATGGGATTATCAAAATCAAGAGAAGAAGACGTTTGGGGCTCGTCAGCAACAGCGCGGCAGTCGCCGCCCTTCTGCGGCGGTCGTCGCTCATCAGAGTTTTCACCATCCGTCGTATTTTGATCTTCTTCTCTGAAGCTCCTTTCTTTCTCACCTTTTGCACTTAATATTTGAATGAGTTGGTTCATCTGTTCCTAAAAGTTTTTACAGCGGCTCATTTGTTCCTCCAATTTTCCAATTCGGCTCATTTTTCCTTCTTCTAACTGCTGCACCGCTTGAGTAAGAGTTAACAATGGATCCTCCAGGTGTGTGATAGAGTCCTCCGTCAGTAGAGAAGACGTAGCGAGCAAGACTTCTTTTGAAACATGGTAATCCATATAACAGAAAAAATCCCACAACCCCGACAATTCTCCTAACCGTTTCAGGCCTCCGTTACTCATGTACTCAGCAAGCGCTCGCGTCTCAACAGCCATCCCATCAATTATGCAAATAATCATATCTCGGATGCTGAATTGATAACCACATGAACCAAGGTCGTCAAAATACTCATGCAATCTAGTGAAGTATTGGTGAAAGTTATGACCTTTAAATTGCGCTAATCTCAACATCTTGAAAGGTTAGTAGCAAGGGTGTCGTGAACCGTAAGATACGCTCACAAAGGGTTAGATATATGCACGAAAATCAATAGATACACAAAACAAAGAAGTAAACTTGATTCCCCGGCAACGGTGCCAATTTGATGGACGGTTTTTAGTCGCGTAAACCGTATCAAAATAAAACTCAAACCTACAAACTAGTATAGCAAGTAAGTAAGAGGTTGATCCCACAGATAATCAAGTATTTATCAGCAATGTGTATTTACCAATTAGTAGAAAGGGGGGTTTTGGTTTATTGAAATAAGAAAGAAAACAAAATAAACTATAAACAGATTGATGCAAAACAATTTAGAGAAGATCGTTCTACCTACAACTATCCACTTTATTTGGTTGAATTAATATTGTAACTTCTTCTTGTCCTTTTAAGTTTCCTATGAATGCCCTTGTCCCAACCTAATATAGTTACTAGTCCAACCAGTCCTAGAAACCCTTATCAATCAAACAGTCCCTAAAGAAGGATTTAACCCAATTGATAACTTTAAGTTCAGAGATTAACAAAGGTATTTGCAGTCCCTAAAGAGGGATTTAACAACACATTCAACTTCCTACTCATTCAATTAGTTCAACCAGTCCTAAAGGAACAAGTTTGCTACTTAGGTTAAGGTTCACAACCAGGAATCTACAAAACTTTAGCAATTGAATTGATTCTAACTAGTTGCGCGGGCTAGATAGAATAAAACAATAAAACATTCAAGCACAAAGAAGTTGAAACATTCAATATAGGAAATAAGGAACAAGATTCAGAAACTCACAATCAATCCAAACAAAGCTTCAAATTGCAAGTAGAACGAAGAGAGTTTAGCCGTTGATGACGAACATCGCTCTCAATCTCCAACTAAAATCGTCTTGACTCCTAATCTAACGAATCAATGGAAATCTAGGGCTAAACTCCGAAACGCGTCGCTCTGGGCAAATGCAGCGGCAGCAGCACTAATGCAGCGGCCGCAGCATGAGTTTTCGACCTGTATTGTGTTTTGATCATCCACTGCCTTTTATATGTTTATTACCTATTTAATAGAGATTCAGGTTAACAACTTGGATTATAAACATAAAATTGATGGATACAATTAGTGTTTCTTGAAACAGCTGTCTAATTGTTGGAAAAGGCGAAAACTTGATCTTTTGACGAGATTGCATGATTATTCCTCTTTATCTTGCCTTATGCATGTTTGGTTATCGTTGTTGCAAACCCCGATCTTGGAAGTTTTCTTTTACATAGTTTATTCCGAAATCTACGAACTTTGTGTTTTATTTCGTTTTCTGCACCTACTCGATTTCGACCAAACCTGGTCAATATCGACTTCTAATTCTCGATCCCGAAAGATCGCTGCTTGCTTGTGTTTCTGCAGGTACAGGTCGAAATCGAGCAAACCGGTCGATATCGAGCACACAGGTCGATATCGAGCGCCTTTGACCGAAATCGACTACCTTCTACAAAGTCACTAGAAATCGACTGAAGAGGTCGATATCGACGACTTCTGGTCGATATCGAGTGCTTCCCTGAGGTCAAAATCTGACGTGAGATATCCGCTACCTGAGATCCGCTGACACGCTTCCTCGAGGATCGATCTTGACTACCTGTTGCTACATCGGGAGGAAGTCTTTTAATTATTTGCGTGGGCAAGATCTGGTTTTATTTATATTCTTATATTTTAAACTCGATTTCCTTCTATAACCAATTGGCGTCGTTGCCGGGGAAGCAATCATTCGCGCCTTAGGTAGTTAGATCTCACGTTTTCCTTTAAGTTTTCTTTTTGCAGTGTATGCGCGTTCTGGTCAACCACCTGAGTTTGACGCCTTAGACGACCCGGAACGTCTTATACACATCCATTCTAGATTGAAAAGGATCATGGCGACAACCGAAACACAAGCTAAGATGATTGAGAGGCTTCAGAGTGAACTAGCAGCCAACAATGTTGCTCTCACAGCTGAGAGAGCACGCACTGAGTAGGAAGCTGAACTGAGGAGGCAGGCAGACGCTGAGCTTGCCCAATACCCTACCTCTGCTGAGGATTACATGCATCATACTCTTGTCGTGCCTGAATCGGCTATTCTAGTCCCTCCTAATAACTTTGAAATTCGCACAACCTTCCTTATTGAAATTAAAAATAATGCTTTTCAAGGAAGATTTAATGAATGCCCTCTCGAGCATATTACTACTTTTTCTGATATGTGCCAAACTCTTGTTGATGGCACTACTCTTGAATATATAAAAATGAAAGCTTTTCGTTAGTCTCTTGCAGGTCCAGCATTGAAGTGGCTTGAGGGTCTCCCTGCGCGATCCCTCACAACATGGGCAGAGGTTAGGAACGCATTCCTCAACAAGTTCTTTCCTCCAGCCAAGACATCGCTCCTCAGACAAAAGATCACAGCTTTCAAACAAAAGCCTGGGGAACCGCTAGCACGAGCATGGGATCGATACAAGGATATGTTGCGATACTGCCCTACTAATGGGCAGCCACCATACGTCCTTCAGGAGATTTTCTACAATTCTCTTGATCTGGACGCCAAGGAGAGGATCAATTAATACAGACAATATGAGTATCTGAAGCAGACACCAGCAGAGGCATGAGCTACTATCGAAAGGCTAACCAATTTCGACAAAACTTATGGGGCTCCAGCAAATTACGACAAAAACAACACCAATTATGCACGGCCAACCCCATCCATGCCCATCTATGAGCCTTCAAAGGAGATTGATCCCGACATCAAGGAGCAGTTAAATCGCAAGCTACTCAAGCAAGTCAAATTTCTCTCCGTCAACCAACCTTGCATTGAATGTGGATCACAACGGCACACCGCCCCTGAGTGCCCACATACAGAGCAAGTCCACCTGGCAGAGATGCATGCGGAAGTAGCCTACGCAGGGGGTCCCAATCGCTATACGGGGGACCAAAGGTTCTATCAGCCACGGCGGAACCAAGGTGCCCCTAGGAACCCCCCACCATATCGTGCTCCAGGACATCCAGAAAAGGACCAGCGAAGGGATGATCTACAGCTTATCCTTGACGAAATGCGACGAAACCAAGTGGAAAGCAAGCAAGCCAATGGCACCATCAACAATCAGCTCCAAAACATCAATACAAGATTTGGAGAACTGGACATCTGGAAGAAGAACATGGAGACCCAAATGGGTCAACTCGCGGCACAGATTCCACGACCGACCGGGCAGCTCCCTGGGCATACAGATCCAAATCCCAAGGGGCAACACAGACATGTCGCTGTTGTAAAGCTACATAGCGGTCACAAATTGCATGAACCAAAGGTCGGAGAAGCAGACGGCACCACTGGACAACAGCTCGATATCGACCACACCCAGGTCGATATCGACCAAACAGTGGTTGATATTGAGCAGACCAAGGTCGATATTGAACCCACATAACCAGCAGACTTGATTTCGACCCCCCCAGTCGATATCGAGCAGTCTCAGGTCGATATCGAGCCTCCTCAAGTCGATATTGACTCCTCTTCATCACCTCTGACAGCTGTTTTCCGAAACCAAAGAAGACGCTCTTGTTCCCTTCCAAGACGCTGAAAGACCCAACCGACGGTAAGTTTAAACGCTTTGTTAAGATACTTCAAGAACTAAATGTTTCAATTCCTTTTACAGAAGCTCTTTAGGAGATGCATGCATATGTCAAGTTCCTCAAGAAAATCCTTAGCAACAAGCGATCAATCTCATAAATCGCCGGCGACTGCAAAAGGATGGACGTCCCAGAGAAGAGACCTGACCCTGGTAACACTAGTACTAACAGAGTTATCAATGACGTTTGAAAAACGTCATTAAAAACATTTCATGGCGTTTTTCAACGCCGTCCTTAAACGTCGTCTAAGGTGACGCCGTCTTTTTAGGTTCTATTTTATGGCGTTTGTAAAACGCCATAAAAATATCTTCCATGGCGTTTGGAAAATGCCATAAATAACAATCCAAATTACAAATATAGTTTTACATGGCATTTGAAAAACACCATAAAAAATATTTTCTATGGCGTTTTATAAACACCATAAAATGTTATGGATTTAAAAACAATCAAAATGGGAGATTGTTCAAATCAATACGTTGTATCATTTATCTTGGGAGATTGTTCAAATCTCTCACCATTTTTAAATTTTGATACATAATAATTACAGAACACAAATTTATAAATAAATTTAAATTTAAATAATCAATGTACAAAATCATCTGAAAAGTAAGACTTATGCTGATCCGAATTCAAAAAAACACTTCTCGTGGCGTTCAATATCTACAGCAGAGACACTTGACTGGAGTTCACACAAAGCCTCTTCAAAGTCACATATGCATGGCAATATATAGGGTCATTGGAGATATCTTTCTTTGAAATAGGCACATACCCCATCCCTGGTCTTTCCAGCAATTTTACGCCTCATGTCATTTTGAGAAGCATCTGTACATTCTAGATCGTCTCCGATGTATCCTTCTGCTCTTCGTGCCATTTCCTCAACATTAACATCAGTAGCCACCTGAGTTTCGATGCAAAACACAAGAGTTTAGTAACTGCTTTTGGTAAACTTTTTCAGAGAGGCTCTCAATTAAAACATAATTTTGTGAAATGTCTAACAAGAGGTCAAATGATGTGAAAATAAATTCAAGGACAATTAACATATAAACCATTTTAAAAAAATAGACAGCCAAGGAAAACCAAATGTAGCTAGCCAGCTGAAGCATTAGGACTTAGGAGTACATCCAAGGCAAGAAGGGGAAAATAAGTTGTTCTATAAAGCCGTGAAATTCTAGTATTTTAAAAAAAAATTGCACAAGTATTAGTGTAATATTACAGAGGATGAAAGATATTTTTAGAAAATACCTAAGCCTCATCTATATCCCATGGGAAGTTAGTAGCTGCCAGGACCATCACTATTTTACGATCATCACCAGAAGAACTATTATTCAAACCATCTACCTGAACAAGCAATTCAGATTTCACCCGACGGGATGACTCATGCTCTCTTGAAGCCCTAGAGGTACTAGTTAAAAAACTGGTTGCACAATTGCACTTGCATGCTATATATGTGCAGATAGGGGGAAATAATGCTCTTTGGGAAAATAATTGAAGACAATACCGAAAGAAAAGCTAAGATATTGAAAATGCCATGCAAAAGAGAATGAAGAAAGATGTCGTATGAAAAAGTATTTGATTTTTAATTGTCAGACTCTTGACAGCCAATGACAGGGAATATGTTCTCTATTGAAAGTCTAAAGATCTCACCTTTAAGAGTTGCAAAGAGAATCAATCTCATCAATGAATACTGTACTGGGGGTATAAGCTCTAACTAGATCAAACAAGACTCGAACCATCCACTCACTCTCTCCATGCCATTTTGAAGCCAATGCTGCAGATGACACATTGAAGAATGTATTTCCACACTTAGTAGCTACCACTTTAGCCAAAAGCGTCTTACCAATACCAGATGGACCAAACATTAGCATACCCGTCCATGTCCTCCTGATTCCCTAAAGAAGAATACAAATATTACCTCATCAAAGTGTTTTGTTCATAGAAAAATGAAGATGGAATAAAAAAACAATATATATGTTTAGTGATATGTGCACATGCTAGTGATTATGACCTTAAATACCCAATGTTCATCTATCTAATGCCAATCTCTAAGTCAATCTAGTGACAATAGATAGACATAAATGTAAATGTGTCAATTGATGTACCATCATCAGCAATCTAAGCTTTGTTCAATATAAGGGATATATACACGAGTAAAAATTGAAGAAGAGATGTTTCCACCCAGAGTTTAACTCATGGATATTCAATTTTCACCGCCAGCTCTAGCAACCTAAACCACCCATTTAAAAATCATTATATCTAGAGGAGGTTTTACAATTAAGGTATATATAGTGGATAGAAAAGGAGATTGACCATAAATGAATGCAGTAAGTTACAATAAAAAAAACACATACATTAATTAGCAAGAGATTTGTTGTTAGGATTCAACTCAATGAATTACTTCTTGAATTCATCCCAACCTGAATATATAATGCATGAATGGACATCAAGTTAACTCTCAAAAGCACACCCATGAGTCCATAACTTGGGAGTCTTGGAACCTTATAAATAAATTCATATAATTTTCATATATGTAATACTACCTGATTTTTGCTCAGCAAACTAACACTTTTATTTACTTATTAGAGCAAACAAGAAACATAAATGTAATTACTAGATTTAAATTTGCAAACAAACAAAGAAAACTCCAATTCATTACAAAATCAGCTGCAACAATTTCATATAAATTAAGCAGAAATAGAGATTATGTGGTACCTACTGAGCTCAAAAAACACACTGGGAGCCATAGAAACAAACATGAAGAGCATCCATGTTTTTCCACTTCGATCCTAAAAAACACACTGGGAGTGATAGAAACAAACATGAAGAGATTCTTTTTATATATAGCTAGCAGATACATCTAGTAGTTGAAAGGGAATAGAGAGTGAAAGGTGAGAGAGAAGTTGTAGAGAAGGAAGGTATCGGATATGGCAGCAATAATAAAGGCGGCACCAACGGCCACACAAGCACAACTCGGCGATAGCGGCATGATTTTTCTAGTAAATGAAACTGAAATTGCACGAACTGAAGATTTTTTTGATTAATTTTTCTAGTAATTTAAACCCTAAATAGATTTTCAATTTTAAGAACCCTAATTTGAAAATTTTGAAGAGCCATCAATTGAAGGTTATAAACATCAAATTCCATCATTTCAAGGTTATAACTAGCAAACAAGAGATTGAGATTTACCTTAGACCTTGCCAAACTTAAGGATCGCAATTAAACATCCCTCTTCACTAGATCTGGCGAGGATGGTACGAGAGAGAGAAAACGAAAGCGATTTCCAGGGAGGATATAGGAGGAGGCGACATGAGGTTGGGGTGGTACCGGCGAGAGCAACAACGACGGGATAGTACGCAGTGGCGTGTGGCAGTGCTTCTGTGGTTCAATTGCAAGTTTGGGGAAAGGAATTGGAAAAGAGAGATGATGAAAGGAGCGGCACTGCAGTAGTCGATAAAATGAATTAGGTCACCGAGTAGCTACTTTTCATTACTTTTGCCGCTCTATAATTTGGCCCAAATTTTGGACTGGAAAAATTGCCCATAATTCTATGGGTTTTTTAAAACGCCATAAAATTTACGGCGTTTAAAAAATGCCATAAAATTTAGTTCATAAATTTTAGTTTTAATAGCATGGCGTTTTGGAAACGCCATAAATAAATTGTGTGTTACAAATTTATGAAATTTTTGTATTTAAACATCATAAAAGACATTTTTAATGACATTCTATGAAAAACGCCATCTTTTAAATGTCATAGATGACCTCATATGTAGTAGTGTAAGTTTTCTATTACTATGGGATTTGGACAACATAGATATGAGGCATTGTGTGATCTAGGTGCAAGCGTGAGCATCATGCCTCTATCAATCTCGCAAAAGGTGAAGATAGGATCAATAGAGCATGTGGATGCCAAACTATACATGGCAAACAATACAGTGGTAATCCCTACAGGTATGGTCGATAATGTCCCTATCCAGGTTGGTAAGTTCTTTATCCCCACTAATTTTCTTGTTATAGATTGTGCGGAAGATCCTACTTGCCCTATTATTCTTGGTAGACCTTTTCTGGCTACTGCAGATGCCAACATTAGCGTCAAGAAGCGATTGCTCACCTTCACAATAGGTAATGAGGTCTTAGATTTCTCTTTTGGCCCTACAAAGGAGGAAATTCCATGGCTGGAGGTGAAGAGCATATGCAACCACGAGGACGAGCACACAACAAAAAAGGAAAGCACTATAGATCCACTCGATATTGACCACACCAGGTCGATATCGATCAATCCACTCGATATCGACTACACCAGGTCGATATCGATCAATCCACTCGATATCGACCACCCCCATTCGATGTCGACCTCTTTTGCTGAGCTCTGAACCTGCCAAAAGCCTAAGTATGGGATCCCTGCACTCGATATCGACCAGGTCAGCTCGATATCGACCAACCCTCGGCCCGAAGATTGTTGTTTTGGGCACGAAAAGGTAAGATCAGGTATAATCCCAACCTCTCCTCCATCCATCAATAAAAATAAGATTTTTAGAGGAGACAAGGCCCCGTGGAGAGCTAACCTGCGCAGGACAAGGACTAGAAAGAAGATGAAGGAAGGCAAGGGATTCTATGCGGAGAACCACCTATCAGCAGAGCTTGCATACTACAATCAGGACCTAGATGATCCCGGAGAAGGCCCAAGCACAGGAGGGCCCCACATTAAGGGTTCTTAAGCGCAAGCGGAGAAGTCGGCCTAGTGACTCTAAAATCTAGAGCATGTACATAAAACTTTTAAAATTTTAGGACTTTAAAACTTTTCGTTTTGGTTTTTGTTTTGAATACTTCATGTGGGAAATCTTGTCTTCTTGTGAACACTAATATTTTTCAGGTCGAAACCACGGGGATCGAGTGAAACTGTCGGGGCAACCTGGTCGGTATCGACCTCAGAGGCGATTTCGACCAGAAGCAGAGAAAATGAAGCAGGTCGATTTCGACCAGATTTACTCGATATCGAGTGAGTTGGTCGATATTGACCAAAACCCCCAATTTCGACCAGTTGATCACACACGGAATCTGACGAATTGCTGTCGATATCGAGCTCTATTTGGTCGATATCGACTTTTGGCAATCTACTGCAGCCTAATTTCGACCCTACAACACGTTATCCGGTGAGTTCCTTCCTTTACCCTTGTTTTATTTTTACAGTGGGGACACTGTATATTCTAAGTATGGGGTGGAGGAAAAGTTCATTATCATTATATTATTGTTTTATTCTTGATTTTGCTACTACATGGTAAATTTTGAGTGAATTTTGAATTTTTGTGCTTAATTGCTAAACTCAATGTTTTTATGAGACATCTCCCAAAGCTTGTGAATTGTTCAAATAAATAGTGTCATGGAAGTTAAATTTGACTCGACGATGCAAAATTGGATTCATTAGAGATATAGCATAAAATTGCCTAGTAAAGGGAAGTCACAATGAAGTGCATATTTTTCTTGAAAACCATGAAAGGAGGTAAAATTTGATATTGCTTTTGACATGTTTCATGATAAGAGGATGGAGGACTTTATATTTTCATATAATGCTCATATGTTTATATTCCTAGCCTAACCTATGCTTATGCATCACAAAAGCCATATTTTGCCTTATTTCATATTTTGCTCCACGTGATCTAAATATTGCCATTCTTTACCTTATCCGGGGATTATGTTGAGAATGAAGTCACATTATTGAGATATTATATGGTGTTTGTGTTGTTATATATCATTATTGGAGTTTGGCAGGAAATTGAAAAATATATGGAAAATTTAATGAGTGAAGAAAAATCCGGTCAGCTCAGGAGATAAAGGTAGATCGACCTTGCTCGCTGAGATAATAGTTCGGCGAGATGGGACACACACGTGAGGAGTCCAAAGCTCTAAGTATCCGTGGCCATTCATGACACCCATGTTTGCGACTGGCGAGAAGGCATTACTGCGGTTAGAGAGGTAAAAGGATTATTATTGATAAAAGCATTATGAAAGGTGAGGAATCTTATGAAGAAGGAATGTGGTAGAGAAAGTTTGGAAATAATCCATTTCCCCGGATTTAACACCACATGGCCAAAAATTGCCTACCTTTAGCCTTTTACCTATCTACTCCTTTTTTAGCTTAAATAAAATCCTCTTGATTATTGTTGCTTTGTCACATAAAATTGTTTTATATAACCTCCTTTTGTGTGCAGAAATTGCTTTTCATTCACATGCACAGATTTGTAGGCACAAGTACCTTTTCAAGGACGGCAATTCAGTGTAGGGTAATATAACAATGAATCCATTATGTTAAGAGTTTTTGCAGGTTTCCCCTGAATGACCATCCAAGTTATTGCTTGAGGACAAGCAAGCTTAAGTATGGGGTGATTTGATGTCAATGATTTATGCCATGTTTTTATACTTATTTCAGCTCTTTATTCCATCATTTTATGCATTCTGGGATGGGAATATAGAAAATTTGTGTAGTTTATGTTTATTTACGAGAAATAGAGGTCTACACAAGTTTCTGTTTAATATTGCAGAATTTGGAGCTAAATCGGAGCAAAACCAAGAAGGACTGGAAAATCACTTGATGTCTACTGAAGGAGCGCGAAAATCGACGAAAGAGCACCTGACATCAAGCGAAGCTGAGCACAGAACGAGATACTGAGTAGTGTTCGATTTCGACCCATACTGGTCGATATCGACCGATTCCGGTCGAAAATCCCAAGACAGCTCGATATGGACCAGAAGCGCAAAAAGGAGAAGAAATCAGGTCGATATCGACCTCCTGACTCGATATCGACCGAACTACTGCTCAATATTTCCCACCGGAGCCGAGATCGAGTGACGAAAGCTAAAGCTGAGAAAATTACTCGATATCGACCTACTTTGGTCGATATCGACCAAACACCAGTAACGGATACGAGTCGATTTCGATTTCTATCCAGATTCCAAGTGGAGGATTCCTTGCACATGAAGACTTGAGAGATATTTTTATCTTTTTATCTTTTTATCTATCCTAAGGGTGAAACATTTAATTACTCTTTAGGATTTATCTTGTTTACCTAAATTAGATTTATTTATTTCCAAAGCAGAATTATATCTTTAGGACTAGATAGAATTTTCTTACCTTGGCTAGCAAGGATTAAGGCCTATAAATAAAGCCTGTGGGGCTAGTTTTTCATTCATTCAATTCTAGAGAAGTAGTTCCACACAGAGTTTAGGAGTTCAAAGGTTTTAGGGTTTTGGCATTCTACGAAAGTGTGAGTGTCGGGATTGTAAAGACTTTGAATATAGTTAATGCAAGTTTCTTTTACCTCAATGATGTAGATTGCTATGATGAGGCGTGAATAGTCCACCTACTTCTAGGGTTGGGGTGAGCCCAGCGACAGCCAAGCGTGCTTGAGGTAAAGATTCGACCTTTATTGTGTTTTGATTATCCACTGCCTTTTATATATTTTTATTACCTATTTAATAGAGATTCAGGTTCACGAAATGGATTATAAACATAAATTTGATAGATACAATTAGGGTTTCTTAAAAGAGTTGTCTAATTGTTAGAAAAGGCGAAAGCTTGATCCTTTGATGAGATTGCATGATTATTCCTCTTTATCTTGCCTTATGGATGTTTGGTTATCGTTGTTGCAAACCCCGATCATGGAAGTTTTCTTTTACATAGTTTATTCCGAAATCTATGAACTTTGTCTTTTATTTCGTTTTCTGCATCTACTCGATTTCGACCAAACCTGGTTGATATCGACATCTAATTCTCGATCCCGAAAGATCGCTACTTGCTTGTGTTTCTGCATGTACAGGTCGAAATCGAGCAAACCGGTCGATATCGAGCACACAGGTCGATATCGAGCGCATTTGACTGAAATCAACTACCTTCTGCAAACTCACCAGAAATCGACTGAAGAGGTCGATATCGACTACTTCTGGTCGATATCGAGTGCTTCCCTGAGGTCGAAATCCGATGTGAGTTATCCGCTACCTGAGATCCGCTGACACGCTTGCTCGAGGATTGATCCTGACTTCCTGTTGCTACATCGGGAGGAAGTCTTGTAATTATTTGCGTGAGCAAGATCTTGTTTGATTTATATTCTTATATTTTGAACTCGGTTTCCTTCTACAAAAACGAGCATGAAATGCAGGGTTCTTGGTCATAGATATTGCAGACTTATTGTCACACCATACCTCAGTTTCCATTCTCTGAATGCATCCCAAATCCTTCATCAGTTTCTTCAACCACAAAGCCTGTTTTGTTGCATCTCCAACAGCTACATACTTAGCTTCTGATGAAGACAAGGCAACTGTCTCTTGCTTCTTAGAACTCCAGGTTATTTCCCCTAAGCCTAAGCTAAACACAGACCTTGAGGTTCTCTTTCTATTATCCAAACACCCTGCCCAATCACTGTCTGTGTAACCATGAAGTCTAAAATCTTCAACCTTGCCATACCAAATCCCTTGACTTACAGACCCTGCCATATACTTCAATATTCTCTTTGCTGCTCCAAATTGCTGCTTTGAAGGGCTATGCATAAACCTGGATATCACACTCACATTGTATGCAATATCAGGTCTAGTGTGTGCAAGGTAGTTCAACCCACCTACCATGCTTCTGTACACCCTCTCATCTATAAGCCCTGTGCCATCACTTCTGTGCAACTTCTCATGTGTATTAATAGGGGTGTAAGCAACATCACACCCTTCTAGATGAAATTTCTTCAATAAATCCTTTGCATACTTCTCCTGGCACACAAATATTCCATCACTTTCTTGATGCACTTCTAATCCCAAGAAGTGCTTTAGAACATTGAGGTCTATCATCTCAAATTCTTCCATCGTTGCTTTCTTGAACTCTTCTAACATCCTCTGTGATGAGCTAAAGTAAATAATGTCATCCACATATAAGCACACGACAATGAACTGGTGAGAATATTTCTTCAAAATCAATGCCTTCTTACTGAGCATACCCCTTTGCAACCAACCTTGCCTTGTGTTTCTATATGCTACCATCAGTGTTGAACTTAGTCCTGAATACCCACTTCATGCCTATTACATTCTTGTTTTGAGGAAGTTCTACCAAGCCCCGTGTATCATTTCTCTGTATGGCTTTCGTCTCTTCCTTCATAGCAGTTTGCCACTTGTTTTCAAACATAGCATCCTCAAAACTCTCAGGATCAGACGCCAGCAAAGCAAACCCATAGTCTGCATAAACATCAGCTAGAGACCTGAACTTTCTTAGAAGAGAGTCACTGGATGCACTTGATGGTGATGAGCTTTGACTACTTGAGGAGCTAGATTATGACACTGGTGTTGCTGGAGAGTGCACTTACTGATACTCATCATCACCATCATTCATGTTTTCTACATTCTCTTCACCAGCATTGTCAACTGAGATCCCTTTGTCAGGAATTGGTTCAGTGCCTTTGTTCTCACAATCCCAAGATGCATCTTCATTAAAAACCACATTCCTGCTTACAATTGTCCTTTTGTTCAAAGGATTGTACAACTTGTAAGCCTTTGATTTAGCTACATACCCAATGAAAATACAACTCTCAGCTTTATCTTCTAGCTTGGATCTCATATTCACCAGTGCATAAGCCACACACCCAAAGACTCTCAGATGGCTCACATATGGCTTCTTCCCTCTCCAAACTTCAAAAGAAGTCTTGTTCATGACTGCCTTTGTAGGAGATATGTTCAATACATATATTGCAGTAGCAACTGCCTCACACAAAAATTGGTTAGGCACACTCCTAGCCTTCAACATATTCCTAGCCATCTCCACCACAGTTCTATTCTTCCTTTCTTCCACTCCATTTTACTCAGGAGTGTAAGGTGCAGTCAGTTCTCTCCTTATACCATTCTCCTCATAAAAATTCATGAATTCAAATGACATGAATTCGCCTCCTCTATTTGTTCTCAAAGCCTTTATCCTCTTTCCTGACTGATTCTCTGTAAGAGCCTTGAACTTCTTGAAGCATTGAAATGCCTCTTACTTGAACCTCAAAAAGTACACTCAACTCACACGACTGTAATCATCAGTAACGAGGAAGAAGTACTTACTTCCTCCTAGAGATTCTATTTGCATTGGCCCACAAAAGATCTGCATGCAACAATTCTAGGCAATCACCTGCCCTCCATGTGATGTGACGTGCAAGTCTAAGCTTGGTCGGGAAGCTAGCCAATCGACGGGAAATAGGAATTCTTTGAAGACTGACCTGCTGCTCCAAAAACTGACCAAGCTTCCCGACCTCTCGGAACTCTCGTCGCCGGTCCTTTTGCTCGAGCCCGGGTCCGAGCACGTCACCATGCCTCTCCATTTGCAAATGATCCTCTCATTTTCTTTCCATACACACAAACTTCGCATAAATCAAGCTCTCCAATCTTTGGTATGGCTTGAACTAAGTCACCAGAGTTCAAATGTCTCAAACTCTACAAGTTCAAATGACCATACCTTAAGTGACATAGCATGGTCTCTGCATCACCCTTTACTACCATTGTTCTATTGACACCCTTTGCTAAATCCAAAGGAAACATCCTATTCTTGGTCATGCTCACATTCACAATCACTTCACCTATTCTTTTCTCTTTGTTCAGACACGCATCTTCATCAAACAAAAGGGAATATCTAGTTCCTTGAAGCCGTCCCACACTAAGCAAGTTGTGAGCAAGCCCTGGAACATACTGAACATCTTGCAAGTATTTCTCACCTCCTTGCACACTTCTGATTACAATGGTGCCTGTCCCTTCAACTTGAAGCACCTTATTATCCCCAAGCTTGACATTTTCTTTCTTGGATTCATCAAGATCACTAAACATGCTCTTGAACATGACATGTGGTTTGAGCATCCACTGTCCAAGCAACACATGCTGCCTGCTACATCAATGGATGATGTCAAGGCCATGAATAGCCTATCTTTTTGCTCAGATTTTTCTGTGAAATTTGCTCTTTTCTGTTCATTTTCTTGCTTCTCCTAACAATAAGCCTCCTTGTGTCCATACTTATTGCAATAGTAACATTTGATGTTACTTCTATGAGATCTAGAGTCATTTCCTTGACCTCTACCAGACTCCTTCCACTGATCCCTTCCTTGCTCACCACCATTACCTCTTCCTGAGCCACTGGATTGACCTCTGCCAAATCCTGTTCCACCACAACCTCTAAAACCCCCTCTGTAGTTGCGTCTTTCTCTATAGCCACCTCTACTTGATGAGCATTCAGACTTGCTCTTCTGATTCTCATCCTTCACTTGGAAGATTTTCTCTTCCTTCACCTCACTTGTCCTACACAATCTCTCCTCATGTGCCTGTAAGGAGCTTGTCAACTCCTCAAACCTGTACACTGACAGGTCCTTGGACTCTTCAATGACTGCAACTACATGATCATACTTCTTGGTAAGGCTCCTCAACACCTTATTCACAACTGCCTCATCACTCAGATTCTCTCCATATGTTCTCTTATGGTTAACAATGGCAGACACTCGAGATAGGAACACCTGCACTGTCTCCTTCTCATACATCACAAGAGTCTCAAACTCTTTCCTTAGTGTATGCAACTTGACTGTGACCGCTCTCTTGTCACCTACATACTCTTGCTTCAACACTTCCCAGGCTTCATGAGCAGATGTGGAGGCTGCAATTCTTGGGAAAATCTCATCATCTAAGGCGCTTTGTATCATGAACAAAGCCTTAGAATCCTTCTTCCTCTTATCTCTCAATTGCTGATCTGGCTCTGGTGGTTGTGTATCTTCGAACCCCTTATCCACAAGATTCCATACTTCTTGTAACTTAAACAGTGTGGCCATCTTTAAACTCCAGAAATGGTAGTTTACTCCCTTGAATATTGGCAATTGAGGATTGCCAACATTGCAATTTCCATTGTTCTGCATTTTGATGAAAAATGAACTCTCAAGGTGTTTCCCTATGTTTTGATCTCACGTCTCTCAACCCAGAACTCAAACCCAGCAAGAGCACAGCTCCTTGCTCTGATACCAATTGTTAGAAAACCAAGGGAGTCTTGCCAACACTGAACCCAGATCACACACATACAATTACCTTGTTCTGTCAATCGACAGTTTTCACAAGCAAGAGGAGAGGATGAACAAAATTGAGCAACAACAACTAACTCATTCGATTGATTGTCAAAACCATAACATAAGACACTTACAATTGAAATAACTACCTTCATAACTGCACCCCACTACTACCGCTACCTTAGCTAAACACAAACTTACAAAGAAACTGACACTTACTCCTAATTGCTACTCGACTTCGACTACAACAAAACTTTCTACTCGAAATCGACTACAAGTCACTTATGACCTAACTAACTTGATGCTTCTTGTAGAGGTTTGAATCACTTAGGCTTTACTTCAACAATTTCATCCCCTTTGAGAATGAGGGATGGGAAAAATACGGATCCTAGTAAACCCATCGCCTCGCCTTTTCTCCGTCTGAATCACCCAAATGGCCAAATCTGGCTGGAACACCTAATTTGAGCCGGATCTTAACATGGACGATTGGAGCTACATAGTCAGCTCTTTCCTCAGCTCCGAAGCCATGCTATTTCAATTCCCACCACGTCTTCTCCTTCCCGTCACCATACGCAGAAGAAATTGTACATGAGGGGCCCAGTCACTGACCGCCACCAGTCAGAACGAGCAGCACCCACACAATTCACCCAAATTGGGGCTAAGAGCATCTGCATTCGCGAAACCCATCCGGGTTCCTTAACTCCACTTTTTAAATTTCTATCTCCTTAAAAAAACCCAATACAATTTTTCACTCACATCCCTAAAACCCCTTAAAACTCTATTTTATTTTTTTTATTAGGACTCACCTCTGTTTTTCCTCTCACTCTATCTCCTCATGTTGGCCCACCTCCTCTCCTTTTTCTTTCTCTTTCTTGGTGTTTAAAGGTTTCTTAGTAGAAAACCTATCAAATCATTCCTAAATCCCTTCACCCTCTTCTTCAATTTTTTATTAATTAGTTCCTTATTTTTGGGGTTAAGACACCCCTATTATGGATGCTCTAATTGTTTTAAGGCGGACATATATTGTAGCACGCACAATCTTGATGAGAGTGATTTAGATTTTTTTAGATAGGTCCCACCTTTTTTTAATAAAAAATCTAAATCACGAATTTGATTGTATTTAATGGTTCATATTTAGGTACAAGTTACTCCGTAAGAATTGATTACTTGTAATTCTATAATATATTACTGAACATGATGAAAATGTATGCTAATTAACACAAATTAAACGCCAATAATTGGGTATATACATAGATATACAACACGCTAGTTTATATATGGATCTGTGACATATTTTTGTGAAGGGTAAAATCCACTTATAGTCCCTAAATTTTGATCAAATGTTCAAACGGGTCCTTGAACTTTATCTTTGTTCATTAAAGTCCCTGAACTTTGATACTTTGTACACATTTGGTCCCTCTGTTAGTAAATTTGTAAAATATGTGTTAAATAATGATATAGAGTCAATATATTTTGGTATATTAATGGAATAAGTTAGGTTATACATATGTAATTGCTTGGTATTTGTTTAAATAAAGTAAAAAAATTATATTATATTAAAAATATATGTTTTTAAAAAATATTTTTTATAATAAAAAATATTTTTTAAAAACATATACATAATTTTCCGTTGATATTTTATTTTAAAGTATTTTAATGATCGAAAATTTCTTATTTAATTAAAAAAATTAAAATGTGTTTTGTTAAAAAAAAACTATACTTTTGCTATAAAAAATCAATTCTATTTGTGTTGACAAAATAAACTCTGTTTTTAATTAAATAAGGAAACTTTAGTCATTAAAATAAACTATTATTGGAACATTATAACATCTGTTATAAAAAATAGAAAGTGTTTTTGATAAAAAAAATATTTTTTAAAATATGCTTTGTTTTAAGAAAACTCTATTATATATGATGACTTTTGATAAGAAAAAAGCTTAATTTTTTACTTTAGTAAAACAAATACCGGGCAATTACAATTGTATAATCTAACTCATGTAATTAATACAAAAATACATTAATTCCATATCATTACTTAACCCATGTTTAACAAATTTTCTAACAGAGAGACCAAATGTGTACAAAGTATCAAAGTTCAGAGACTTTAATGAACAAAAATAAAGTTCAGAGACCCGTTTGAACATTAGGTTAAAGTTCAGGACCATAGGTGAGAACGAGTGTCAGATTGTGGAGGGAGGTGGAGACGGCGCCAATACTACTGCAAATGTATGTAATGCACTTGCGATTGGGGAAGGAGGCGATGATTTTCTGAACTCAATACTTCCGATCAATTTCCTGTGTCCTAATCTTATTCCATGGTTGTCGTCTTCCACCTGTTCTTCATATAACTCTCCTATATTTATATATTTGAAAAAAAATCACAACAAATTTACAAATCGTTAAATGACAGTTATTGCATTTACGTATATTAAAGTGAAAATAAATTGAAATTATGGAAATTAAAGACAGGAAAAAAAAAAACGGAAAAATACCGTAACGGGAATGGAGTACTGTAGGGAACGAAGATTGCATTAGGAAAAATCCGACGACGATGAGGAAGCTCATGATAATCACTCCTCTAATTGCCATCGGTTTGTATTTGCGAGCAATAGCCATATTGGAAGAGAGAAAAAAGGATGTAGTTGAAAGAGAGCGTGTCGTTGTTGATATGCATTCGTGTATATATAGGTGTAATTTTATTATATGCACGTTTTTGCGCATGTTGACTGTTGATTTTTTATTTTTCCACCACTAATAAACTTGTAAAAGTCCAAAATGAATTATTTTTCAATCCGACAATCACGTTGACGGAGTTGTATGTACTACAATAGTTTGCAACTTTGCCTCACGCGCTTTGTTCTTTCACACCTGTTGTTGATTTTTAGTTTTTTTAAGGGTGTTTTTAGATACACCGTAAATCTACCATTAAAAATGTACGTTCATTTTAACGTGTAAGCCTTTCTGATTAATTAGCACTTTAAAAAAATTAATTAACCCACTTTAACTCTGCACGTCCGGATTTGGGGTGTATATAGCGAAAACGTTTTTTAAAATTAATTATTAAATTATTACTGTGCGCCTTTTGGTTTTTTCAAAACAGCGCATATTTTTTTAGAATGAGTAAAAATCACAACAAATAACACTAGGGCTTATTTGTTTAGATAATTAGGGAATGAAAAGGTAAAGTATTAAATTTTACAGATGAAATGTATATGATCATCATTTTTTGTGAGCTTGGAGGAGAGGATGAGGGGGATTATTAGCCCATCCTAGAGGTATTAGTTACCCTCCTTCAAATTAGGGAATAGAAGGGTGACACATTTGTATGAAAAATGGGAGAAGAAAGGGAATGATTAGAATAGTGATCAATGAATCTTAATTCAAATATGGACTATATTCATCAAGGTAATTATTACTTTTCCCTACCAAAAAATAAACGGGGGTAAATCTCTACTACTATAAAAGGGTGGGCAGAATTAGATCCAGATCGTTCAAGTTAAAATTATCTACGGCCGAAATCGATTCTCCTTGTACGGTGCTCTCACTACTACATAAACTAGCCTATAGCCCGTGCGCTACGCACGGGATTTTTAACATAGTAATGATGTATAAAACATAGTACTCGACTGAACTTTACCTTCGACTAATATGATACAAGAAGGAGCGACACATAAATTATTTTAACATGGTTTCATAAAGTAAAATAAGTCAACCACAATGCACGCAAATAATAATCAACTGAGTCATAACATCTACATGCATATGTCCTCAACACAAGTTTCTACAAACTATACGTTGTGAAAAACCTCTTTATATACTACATTAGTAGGATACATAACCCACGTTCTTTATATACTACATTAGTAGAGTACATTAGAGATAAGATAAAAACTCGACAAAACACCACGTCTTAAAGAGATGAAAGTTTGCTAAATTCCAACAAAAGAAAAGTTAACAGGATACATAACCCACATGAAAATATTTAGTTTATGCTAATTAAAAGGATGTCAAATGTTACTAAGCACGCTATTGTGTCGCCTTCGGTAACAGCCCTTCAATCCGAGAAACAACCATCTTGAAAGTGAAGATCAATTTGTACTTGTGAGGAGCAAATCTGACGGAATCCTTGTTCTCAGAGAGAAGAAAATTATCGAACGAATATAATCCGCCCTCCTTGATAAAAGGTGAAAATTTGGCAACATTCTTTTTTGTTATCATCCCCGGAATGGTATCCCCCTGTGCAAAAGATCATATATTGTATAAATGTATAATAAATATATATAGGACGAAAACAAAAAACAAATCAACTTATAACCAGTTCATCCATGATATAAGTTGAATTCCGTCGACGTCCTTAGAGTCTCGATAAGACGTTGTCCAAAGAACGGTAATCCTTCCCCTAATTGTCCAAATTTTGTTTGTGGATCCATCTAAGGTGTTGATGGTATCTACGGGTGGTGCCATTTGAAACCTGTAGCACGTAACCAAATAACGAAGTCAAATTAACAACACAAACATCGAAATGTTTTCACTCGAAACACATCATGTTTGCTGAAAAAACTTTTGAACATAAAGTAACGTGGCTCATATTTTTAAAATGTGTTCCAACTTAAAATTATTCAGAAATGTGGGTGGATGTTTTTATTTTTATTTCACACATGTTGAATGTTCCACCACCCGTGATGTGTGCTATTAAAAATATTTGAATCAAGTAACACAAACCGATACAAAACTAAAAGGTAACACAAAATCAAGTAATATATATTATTGATCACCGGCAACAAATATTCAGGTGTATTTACAAGCTAAACCTAGTTTGGACAACATTTCAATTGTTCAACAACTCAAGGAGCATTGTTGGTAGCCATCGGCAACTTAAACTGACACATTGGACAAGAGTTAGGAATAAAGGAATAAACCTTTCTCTCTACAGGGCCTTGTTCTTTCAACGATGGCTGCTTGAAGAATTTCAATCGAGTAGTGGCGTGGTCGACATACGGTGACGCTTGCATCTCCCTCGCTCTTCGCCGCTTGCAATTTGTGATGAGCTCCGTTACCTTGATCGACGATGGACGGCGGCGGCAAAGTTTCTCTTGATACCCCAGCCCCGAATCCGGCCTTGTTCTGCTTCCTTGTTTTGGTAGATTCAGATCGTGGGAGAGAGAGAGAGAGCTTCTCTAGAGAAGGAGAGAGAAAGAAAACAAGTCCTTCAGTTGTTTCAGAAAGAATGAGGGAGAGAAGGGCAAAAACGAAAATGATGAAAAAAATTGGAGAAGGCTCCACGTGGATAGCCTCTCTGCTCTCCAAAACACTCAGCTTTAAGATATAGGAGGATGAGCTAATGGAGCGGATGGTGGTGACGGTTTAGTTTAAGTAGCGGTTTATGTGGCAGTTTTGATGACAAATCACCGTTGCAAATCCATTTTTCATTTTGGAGACTAAAGTGGCGGTTTTATGTATCTGATGTGGCGGTTTTATAAAATCTGAAAATTAAAATAGATGTAGCGGTCCTGACTAGCCACAGGTAGCGGTTATCAGTACGTAATTTAGTAGGCGGGAGAAATACGCGCTTTATTCTCTGAAAAAAAAAATTTATTTATAAAAAGTAACTCTCCGCCGCTTCATTAGGGTTTTTATTTTCTCTCCCATGCCAAAATCAATTTCTCTCGGTCACCTTCGATTTCAGTTTCCAAGTAGTGATTCTACAAATTCGATTTCACTGCCATGCCCAAATCACTTCGATGAGACCTTCGATTTCAAGTTTTTCAGAGAGTAATTACGCTTCTGGTGCCAGAAATTATTCCTGCGGTTCTTTCCTTTGGTGCCGACAATCGCTTCTGTAGTTCTTCCCCTTGATGCCATCAATGGTTCCTGATGCCCAGTGACTTTTCTGGTTAGTTTACTTTGATTCTTCCATTGATTACTTATTTGAACATGTAATTTCACTTGAACTAAATTTGCTTTGGTGCAATTTATTTTGCCCTCTCTAATTTCACACTTGGTGAGTTAGTGGTTGATAATAGAGGTTTCAGTATGAATTTTATGAGATTTAGGTGATATTTGAAGTTAGGGTGGGGGTATGTTTGGCCTTTATTGGTTTACATTAGCTTTTGGGAGAGGAGGGTGATAGCTACGGACTCAGTAGAAACCTTCACTGTCTCCTTTCTTAGTAATTTTTCTTTTCAACTTTTATATTGCTCATTCATCCTTCAATTATCTTTTTAAGACTTATTTATGACACTATGTTATTTAATTAAATCTTTTGTCTTTATTTTTAACTTTCAGTGAGATTGAGATTGCTGTCTCTCAATTTGTTTGATTAAATGTTGTTATAAAACTTGGTTATTTATTTTTGTCACCACAGAGATTGAGATTGTTGTCTCCATTTGTTTGATGAAATGTTGTTATAAAACTTGGTTATTTATTTTTGTCACCATCATTGTTAATTTGTTTTATATCAGTCTTTTGATATATAAAATAACTAGCATTGCACTTTGAAAATCCTAGAAAATTCATTTTCTTCTTTGTTTTAAAAGATGATTTATGTCCCAATCAATCGGTAGTGCAATCTCTAATGTTATCAAAACTACTTGAGTCACCTAGTATTTTGATTACAAGAGAGCTGGTACAAAACAAAAGGACAGGGGCCTTTATATTAAACACTTCAAACACATTCCAATGACTAATATGGAGATAATTCTTGTAAGCCCTCTTGTTTGGCCATTCCCCATTTCCCTACTTGTTATACTTTTTTTTGGCTAATGATTATGTTTGTTCCATTGCCAGAGAAGAAAAATCTTGGACTTAATCCTATAGACAAGTTCATTATTTCTACGTTATTTGGTTTGGTGAGTCGTATTGTGGTATAGATTCGGAGTCAGTATCATTGCATTTCTTCGAATTTGCTAATGTTTTCTAGATTGTGTTCTTTACATGTAGCTGTAATAAGGTTCACATGAGAGACAGGCGAGTGACCACTGACCTCTGGATTTGTCTCCTCTGGATATTGATCAATATAAAACACCTTGAATTTGGTAAATAAAGAGCGGTCATCCGGGATTCGAACCGGGGACCTTTGGGTCTTACCCGTAAGTCCTTTCCGGTTGAACCATTCTGGAATGGTTTGATCAATATACAACACAATTGTGCCTCAGAGGCGGGTTTTAATTATGCATGTGAAAGAGGTTATCTAATCATTATTTATATTCTAGAATAGGGAAAATCTAGTAGAAAGGTAATCTTTACTCTGAAGATATGTAAACTGAGTGTCATTGGTCAATTGTGTTTGATTTTATTCACTTAAAAAGGTGTGAATTTTATGTGGATGATGTTGATAAACTGGAGTGGCTGTACATTGTTTCTCGGGTAAGTTTCTTATTTCCCCACTTGCTTTTTGAAACTAGGCTAGCTCTATACTTCTCTACCTTTAAATGTATGCGATCTCCATCATATACATTATAATCTCTTTCTCAAATTTTATCAGCTTATTGTAAACAATCGGTACATTGTGTCAATCAAACTATATGTGCATATATATCTTAGCATCATTAAGAGTGAACTATTTTGTTTCTGATTGCCATGCTCCATAGGCATTGCATGCATGATACATCTGTTTTTTGTTTGGAACCCTTGGTTTACAATTGCTCATTCATCGTTCAACTATCTTGTTAATTAATACTTGTAGATGGATCTTGCTCCCATGAAAATTCAATCAAGAATGACTCAACTGCCCATTCTAGTCCACTATAAAGGTATGTATTATGTTTTTAGTTTTATAGATGGTTTCTTTTTGCTTTTAATGTTATGTCTAGCGATCTATCATGTGTATTCCATTTAGCTTCTTACATAATTGAAAAAACAACCATTGATACATTCTAAATTTTTCGATCAAGTTAACTGGCTAACTATTTCTCCCTTGTTTAACCAAGACCCATAGAGTCTAATACTCTTAAAATTTTTCTTCTACTTTTTTTTTTCTGGTTAAATGTGTTAGATTTTAATCTCTAAAATTTTATTGGTGGTTGAAGTTGGATTATGTATTGGCCAATTTGTAGTTGTCACGAGAAAGAAGGGGAATCAGCTAGGCAGAATACATACATACCTAGCAGAGTTGTCTTCTGAATAATAGAAAGGGATCGACATGGGATTTTCTCGTATCGCTTCCATGTACTTTTTTTGCGTTGTTCATGAATGTAACTTCAATTTGAAGGCCCATAAGGTGTGTTTACTACGTTTGTAATGTTTGATCAATCTCTCATCCATTTTTTAGGTTTCTTGTGTTGTTTGCATCCTCAGTTTTGCTGAATCTGGTTTCACCATCTCCAGATTTGAAAAGAGTTTCATTGGTATGCTCAATCTCCGTCTCCACTTTAATTGATCCCTTGAAAATGATGTAATTTCTTTTTAAATTCACTAGGAATACATTGTGAGATATGCAACAACTCTAGGAATACATAATAGCTTCTTTTCTTTTTTTTTATCAGATGGTTTTCAGATTCTAGAATTTGGTCTGATCATACCTGTGAAATTGACCTGTTGGAATTTGAAGTACTTGTTTTGGACAAATAATGGTGTTAGTATGAGAGTTCAACACTTCAGCTTAGTGCATAAGCTCATTTGAGAAGCTACAAACTAGGCCAAGGAAAAAAAAACTGAATTAAATCATTTAAGTGTTATGAGTTCCCTCATCTTGTGACAGTCACAATGATTTTTCATCTTAAAGTTGCTATATGATATTAGAGAATGTTTATTTTTCTATGGAATATTAACAGATCGGTGTTGTCTTAACTAAGCATTTTAGTTGAAGTTGTGGTTGTTTTTCAGTTTTTTTTTAAACCTATTAATTTTAGTTTATAAGCTTCGCAATTTTAATCATTTGGTCACATTGGTTTTAGAAAGACATTTAGATAATGGTGAGTATAGGTGAGCTTTGAGATATCTCCAACCGTGCAAAAAGATACATTGGTCTTTGATGTTTCAAATCTGTTTATCATGATTTTGTATGTGTGAGAGAAATTATTATGTATTTGTTTCATTTGTTAACATCGGCTAGATAAACGTCTTTGTAGTGAACTTCCCTTTGGTCAAGTTTAGCTTAATTTTATATCCTTTTTTTTTTCTTTACAAGAATGGGGATCATGCATTTTGGATGATCTCATGGTAAAGTGTTTGTTCCAACCTTTGAAGATTGAGTCTAGCTAAGTGGTTGTGCACTGGATAGATACTTGGTAGTTGGCTAGCTAATATTTTGTTAAAGATTGAAACTTTAATCACTTAGCTAGTCTGTGCTATTAGGTGAAATTCTTCGTTTTAGTATGTGTTATTTTTATATGAAACCTAGCTTGGTTGAAGCAAATGTTAGATACTAAGTATGATTTTGTATATCCATGAAGGATATATAGTATATATATTAATCTAATTTATCCCTTGTCCTTAAATATTATTTTAAGTATAGGTGTATGAATGTTTAATTAATATAAAGATTACAAATATAATATGAATCACGGATATATAAAGGTAAACAATAAAAAAAAACATATAAACCGCTAAAAAGTAAAAAAAAAAAAAACCAGCTACAAAAGCCAAAATGAGCAGCCCAATTGTTTACAAAACAAAAAACCGCTGCAAAAGACAAAAAACCGTTGCACTAGAAAATGGAGAACCGCCACCAAAGCCTTATTAACCGCCACTATATTTCCTAGAGAAAACCGCTACATTACTTTATTAGTTGGCGGTTTTATGTGTCTTATGTGGCGGTTTGTCTACCTTTCTTAAAACCGCTACATTTGCTTTAAAAAACCGCCACATTTGAGCTAATGCAGCGGCAGCAGATGTGGCGGCTATAAAACCGCCACATTACCTTTTAGGTAGCGGTTTTCCCTTTTTTTGTGGCGTTTTTTGGCCGCTACTATAAATCGTTTATGCAGTAGTGTGATCTGTTGTGCTTCCCTTTCCTCCTCGTGGCCACTGCCTTCCTCACATTCGACCTTAGACTAACTCCAATGGTTTTGTGTAAATGTCTAAATGTGTATTTTTTAGACATTTTTTAGCTCCATTGGTTGCTTTTGGGGTGTGCAAATGTGCACATTTGAGCATGTAATGTGTAAATTTGAGCACATCATTACCCCATATGTAAAAACTTTTTCAAAAAGCAAGACAATTTTATTGGTGTATTTTTTATGATTTTTATTTTCTTTTTTGTTTTAAATTAATTGTATTTGAATGTTGTGTAAAAAATACACATTTGAACATTGGAGCAAAATATCAAAAAGTAAGGTGTATTTTTACACATCTTATGCAAATGTATACATTATAGGCAAAAGCATTGTGGATAGTCTTAGAACGTTAACCGTCTTCTTCTTTGCTTAGCTAGGACCACTGCCTTCTCTTTCATTCCCTGTTTCTCAGTCTTCCGCTCGCCGTCTTCTCGAGTTCTTGTATCGTCGGTTGGTTCTTCAACTGCCTCCCTCCCTATTTTTATTTGTGGTGTTGTTATTGTTTACAGGTTTGTCTCATCTCTTTTACTTAATTTCACCTTTATCCCTTTCCTCTCCGTTATCTCCCTCTTCGTCCCACTCTATGCCCTTCTCGTCGTTTGCCTCTCCTCGTTCGCCTGCCGGCCGATTCAGTTGAGGAACTAGGTTTCAATTTCGGTTACTCAAATTAACGCTCCTTCTTCCTCGTATGTTTTCTGGTTTGAATTTGGTTTCAATTTTGAGTTTGATTTACTTAATTTCAGTTTTGTCTTCACTATATGGTTTGAATCTATTGAATGGTATCATCTGGCTTTGTTATGGCCTAATCGGATGTATGTTTTTGCTTCTTCAATTCAATTCAATTCCTTGTATTGTTGTTTCTCAATTTCATTTGCATGTATTGGAGTTGCAGATTCATTGGAATCTTGCTTCCATTCTTCTGCCATATTAATTTAGGTTAAATTGGGGGTAATTTTGATTATAATTATTCTTCAGTTTCCTTATTTCTTCTCAATTTTAGATTAATCCTTATCACATCTTTCTTTCTTCTGATTCTAAATTGAGGGGAAATCTGGGAGAGGTAGCAGCCAGGGTCCTGGCCTCAAGTTTGAATGAATACACCATATTTTTAACAGTGTTTTGCAGCTGGTTCTAGGGTTTTAATTACTAAGACCTTGTTCTAGGGTTTTATGTCGTTATCTTCTTGCTCCTGCTTCAACTACCTTTAATTTCATTGTTTTTATTTTATGTCATTCTAATGTTATTAATTTCATCTGGCGTAGTTTATGCCTTTCTCATGAACTAAGGGAGCTGATTTCAAGTGGCCATAGTATCTCGATTGCTTTCAGATTGCTAACTGAAGAAGAAATAAAGTTTATTCAATTCTAAGAAAATTTAGAAAGCAACCTGCTAAAGATGAACTTTAAGCCACAATTAGATGGGTGATAAATAATACTGGAATGTAGTTCATGTAGCTTGTTATTCATGTTATTCTGATGCATCGAGTTCCCTTGAGTTTTACACTTTCAGTTATATTATTTGAAACTCTAGTGTCACTGTTCTTTTACTGTTGTTTTTGCTAATTAGTTTTCTTTCTGATTGGCGAGTGTTTTTTAAAAAAATCTGTTTGTGATTGTTATAACTCTATTAGTATTGACTTTCAAATTTTATCATTTAAATATACTTTGTCAGTGTGCCTATAATTCTGCAAAAGCGAAGAATAAATTTCACCTGTGGGGAAGTCATTGGAGACATGGAGGTTCATTGCTTTTTGCTTTGGCATCTGCACAGGTATGTTATGGTTATCTCTATTATGATATTTTTTTTTATCCATGATTAATGAATGTATATAAAAAATCATATGTATGCTAAATCTTTTTTTTTTTTTGCAACTCCAATGGAAACCCCTAAATATAAATAAACTTAAGTTTGCTGAGAAATTTAGGGTATATCATTGAGTATATTATTCTTGGTATTTTAGTTTTTCCTTTCCAATTTTGTCTTACACTAATTACAACATTCTTAAATGCACGATTTCTTGTTGACGTTGCGCTATACTACTTTACAGGTCATGTATGCATTTATAATGCGTCCCGAGACCCTGCCAAAATCATATCATGATTTCATTTAGAAAACCAGACCAGTTGCAAAGCCGGTATAAAAGGCTGTTCATGAATATTGTAGAGGGACCCCAGTAGATATTGCTTCACTTTCTGCTTATTTGTCCACCAGGAGAAGACCTGAGATGGTTCACTTAGAAGCATGGTTATTAGGATTCCGATCCGGATCCTACGATCCTACAATCCTACGATTCTAGGCAAGGTTTTGATCCGGATCGGGCTTATAGACTCCTTCGTGCTAGGATCCACCTAGGATCCTATGTGATTGTGTGGGATCGGTAGGATCCACCTAGGATCTATCGATCCTAGAAAAAATATCCGATCCTAGTAAAAATCATATTTGTGTAATTGTGTTTGTTTTGTTTGAATATTGGGCCTTCTATATACGATGGACCTTTTTATTTTTTATTTTTTTGGTAGCCCATATCCTTAGAAATTGAAGCCAGAAGAGTGAAGACGTTGAATTGAAACCTTAAACTCTTTGTTTCGTTACTCAACTCGACAAATCCACGTCTGAGCGCCTGAAAATTGTTCATGATGTGGTTAATTGCGAGGATGACATTTGAAACTAGAGACGTCATTGGATATTTGGATGTGTGATTTATCTCTTGTATGTTTGTCATATTTTAAGACATTATCCTTGTATGTTTGTCACCTTTTCAGACATTATTCTTGACAAATTATGAATGTTAAATGCTTATTATTGGACTATTTTAGTTACATAATTTGTTTATTGGAGGAAAAGCTTAGTTTATTTTAAAATTAAGGTATTTGTTTAGGATGATTTGTTTTTCTTTTATTATTTTATTTTATTTTTAAATTTTGTCTAGGATCTTACGATCCTACGATCCGATCCTACGATTCGATCCTATACCCTTGTTTCGATCCCTCACTAGGATCCCGATCCTAAAAACCATGCTTAGAAGAGTTCCCTTCCATAATTCCCTGTTCCATAATCCACCCAGACACAAAATCTTGCGTAGCTCGTGATATCCAGGCAGCATCAGCTGCTTTCAGGAACACATTTCCTGTTTACTTCTCCTTGACCTTGATGCCCTTTGTAGTGCTGCACCTACAAAAGGTACATTTGAAGCTTATTATGTAACTTATATTAGCTTGCTGCGTGCTCTTCTATAAACGGCTATGTTGCATTGGGCATCTAATTTCCACCTCATCTCTTCCCTCTTAAAATCCTTGGTTTTTACTTTTCATAGCATGTCCTATATCACATAACATGCATTAATCATTGTTTGTGGAAATACCTATGTTGGAAGCAAATGAACACAAGTTAGAATTGTTTTATTAATTCTAGCAGGGGCGAAATTGCTGGATCAATAACAAATATAGTTGTCATTATTTAGTTGCATGTGATGTGAGTCTTGTCACCGTTTTCAACCCCTGGTTCCGCATGATTTCAGTCTTTCAGATGCTCAAACTGGGATATAGGATCCATCCGTATATTTTTTTAAAAGTTGTAACGGGCGGATTTATGATCCGTCCTACGTAGTGCATATAGCATCCGCTATGGGTGCATATAGCCACCCCGTTTCAAAAAGTACCAAAACACACTCGTTCACACATTAAATATATATGAATAATATGCTTTTTTTTTGTCCATGCCCTACCAAAAGAGAATTTAGTTCATCTTTCACTTTGTAGGATGCAAGAGGTTCATCTGAGTAGCCTCCTATGGATTACTATTTTCTCTTTCAAATATTATCTATGTTGTTTTCTTCTGCTGTGATCACTTTCAAATATTAGCTCCTGTCATGCTAATGGCATAGAAGAAGAGTTAGTGATTGAAGAAGTGATTGTCCTCTGATTATGCTTTGTTACCTTGCTTATTTTTCCAAATGGCCATCAATTTTGAGCATTCATTAGTATCTCTTTCTTCTCCCATTTTGGCAGTGCATCCACAAATTTTGATGTGCTTTTTATTCCTTGTAAATCTATCCTCCTATTTATCTGTGATCCCATTTTTACTGTATTTTTCTTCTTTTGTATGTTTGCTAGGAAAACTATGGCATATTAGAGGAGCATAAGAAATTTCCAATTGGAACAAAAGTTCAGGCAGTCTTGAAAGAAGATGGGGAATGGTAAGTAAGAAAATTGTAGAGATGTCTATGACCTGAATTCTGAAATTTAGAGATGCACATCTTATTATATCATGTCTTCTTTACCTTTTGCCTTTTGATTTCTTCAGGGGTTCATTGATTGAATCTCCAGGCATGAAGCAACAGTTAAGGGTCATCCTCCAAATGGTTATTATGTTACCTATGTTGAGTTGGGAAATAAGGAAGAGGTATGATTTTGTTTCTACTTGCATCCATTTTGCCAGTCACCACCATAGAAGTTGTTGCTGCAACAGAAGCAGCAGCACCCTCTGCTGAGTTAGAAGTTCAGTCAAAGTCAGATTCCAATCATCATATCAATTTGTTTGAGGGGATAAATATATTAGACCCTGTTGAGGTCAGAAATGTCTGAAAGAAGGAGATTAAGGACGAGGAAGGAAGCAAGAACAAGAAGATGAAGAAAGAGGTTGCGCCAAGGGTAGTGGGCCCAGAGGATGAGAAGTATAAGTTGGGTTATGGAATTGCTGGGAAAGGAGTGAAGGTCAGTCAAAGTTAGATTCCAATCATATCAATTTGTTTGAGGGGATAAAGATATTAGATCCTGTAGTGTGTGGCAATGCTGGAGTAAAAGGAAGCATACAGGTTGATCATGATGCAGGTTCCCATGGCTAGATGTGGAATAATTCATGAGTACCAGTTTGGAGAAGGGGATGGTTTTCTGCATCAGAAGCTGGAAAGGGTGTGTTTTACTGTTCGTTTCTCTTTGCAGAATTTGAATCTGGAGGCTATGAATATCCTTATAGAGGATCTTTGCAAGAAGGGTTGCATGTGGAGAATGGGTATTTTGAAAGATGCTATGCACATTTTTGTGACATGCATATGCATATGGATACTCGGAGCAATGTTTTAACTTTGATTGGACAAATACTATTCTCCTTCTGTATATCAAGCAAAAGGGAGTACATCAGTTCTACTAGAAGTTTAGTTGATAGAGCAATTGTGGGGTTTTAAAGGTTCCTTCTTTGTACATACTTCCAAAAATGAATGAAATTATCTTTTCCAAGTCCTTTGTTATCTCTTTTGTACTTGAATCTTTAAGAAAAATATCATAATTCTTGCTAGGTTTATAGTGTTCCATATTCCCTGCCCCACTTTTAGCAGGTTATGGGTTATCTCTGTAACTCGGTTTCCCAGGTATATTTTGTTTGATAGGCTTGCCATTTTGATGCGGAAATGTTGGAGTTACATGATGTAATATAAAGGTTTTTTTTATTAGGTAATAATTTGGATAGCGGACTATCCAAGCGCATCTAGACGGATGAGATCCTGCAGATCTTTATTAGATGTTATATGGTCCCCATAGGCAGAGTGACAAAGCTGTGCAACCTTATCGGCCACTCTGTTGCCAGCGCGGGGTATATGAGAAAAGGAGACTTTCCTCATATCTCGAGTGATATACTGTATATCAGATAGGATCATTTCTACCTCCCAAGGACAACGGGTAGTGACTTGCAAGTAATCGATGATGATTTTTGAGTCGGCTTCAATGATTAGGTTTTGGATATTCATTTTCTTGGCCTCCATCACCCCCAACCTAAGGGCCGCTGATTCAGCCATTAGGGGTGACGTCCGCCCGAGTGGGCTCTCCATTCCCATCCCGAATAACGATGCCGGCGGTACAAGCCCCACTACGTAGCGACGACCCATCAAAATTCAGTTTGTGCATTCCATACGGTGGTTTTCTCCATTTTCTGTCTTTTATTTTTCCTTCTTGTTTGTTATTTTTATTTCCTTTTGGGTAGTGCAGAGGTCGTTCCTGGTGATCATTTTCACTAAATTGGCAAGTCCGGGTCCAGTTTTCAGTTTGTCTTTTCGAGAAGATCTAAATAGTGCAGGTTGTCGGTGGCTGGTGGTTTCTGAAAACATACCCATTTCTGAAGTACCATATCCCCCACCATATTGTTACGATGTTTTGCATTTTTGCCTTTGGCAGGGTACGTAGCCAAATCAGCAACTTCCCTATCCCCCTGGATTTGTCCGTGGTTTGTTGAAGTGTTTTCTGTTCTATTGGGCTTAGATGATTCCTGATCAAATCTGAATAGCATTCTGTTAGAATATGGATATCGTCCTCAACACAATCTATGCACCGATCGCAAGATGTAGGTACCGATGCACCATGCGACGCAAGTCTGGCTTTGGTTGGTAGACCAGATCGTGCAATTTTCCATAGGAAGTTCTTTATTTTCGGTGGGAGGTCAAGTTTCCATATCCATCTAAAATCTCAATGTTCATCAGCCTTTTCATTTATGATAAATTTGTAGGCGGAAGAGGTCGTGAACCAACCATTCTTATCTGGGCACCAGTACAGCTTATCCTCAAGCGTTGTCACATGCAATGGAATCGATAGTATTTCTTCAACTAATTCTCTGGGTAGGACGCTCGTGAGTTTTTCAACCCACCAACGGCCATTTATGATATACTCACTTACTGGTTCGTCTTTATTAAACTGATTTGGGCAGTCCTGCCGGCAACATAAGGCGACCTCCGACACCCAGTTATCGGTCCAGAATTGGACCGATTTTCCATTCCCAATAGACCAAATTAATCCTTCTTTGAATTTAAGGAGCAGGTTTGTTAATTTCGCCCACTGCCAAGACATGTTTCCAGATTTTGCATATTTTAATATGTGTGTCTCCTTGAGATATTTGTGGGTGATTACCTGGACCCATGTGTTGTTTGGTTCAGCTAGTATCTTCCACAGCAGTTTTAATTGCAAGGCTTCGTTCATTTCTTTTGCTTTTCTGATTCCCAATCCATTAGATTTCTTCGATTTACAGATCTTGTTCCAACCAATCAAGGGTCTGTGTTGGGCATCCTTATTCCAGAAAAAACATCTGTTTATCGTGTCCAACTCCTTATGCATTGTGGCTGGGAGCATGAAGTTCTGCATTATATATAGTGATTTTGCTATTAGGTTCGATCCAATAAGAGTTGCTCGTCTTTGTTGCGATAATGCATCCGCCCTCCATTTACTCATTTGGTCTTTGGATTTCGTAATGATTTCCTTAAACGTATCCTTGTTTACCCGGCCATTAATGATGGGGCAGCCCAGGTATTTTTCTATAGAGTTGGAGTATGTGATTCCGAGCATCCTACCTAGCTCCGAGATTCTAGTGCGAGCAATCCCACTGGTGGCTTGGAAAGCTTATTTATGGTAGTTAACTTTTTGTCCGGATATTTGACAGTAGTTGTCTAGGATTTCCTTAACAGTTTGGCATGTAGTATTACTTCCTTTAAGGAAGATTAAAATATCATCTGCAAAGGCAAGGAATGGGATACAAGGGCCCTATGTCCCGAATCTGAATCCGACAGACTTATCAGGGGCCGAAGCCTCCGCAACAAGTCGCCGAGCTAGAACTTCGGCCCCAAGAATAAAAAGAAAGGGTGAAATGGGATCTCCTTGTCTTAAAACTCTTGTGGGAGTAAACAGATCCGTAGGTCCATTGTTCACAAGGACAGAGAACGAAACAGAAGTTATGCATTCTTTAATCCAGTTTACAAATCTTGGGTGAAAACCAAATTTCATCATGACAACTTCCGTGAAGTCCCAATCAACACTGTCATAGGCCTTTTCCATGTCTAGTTTAAGGGCAAGCCAGCCCTCCTTGCCTTTTCTGGTTTTAAAGGAGTGACAAATTTCATGAGCTATAAGTACATTATCCTGAATGGCTCTGTCCGAGACAAAGGCACACTGGACTGGATTTATTAGTTTTCCCAGAACCCCTTTCAGGCGTTCTGTCAAAATTTTTGAAATTATTTTATATATCGTTGAGCACAGACTAATGGGACTATAGTGACCCGTTGTAGTTGGGTTTTCTGTTTTCGGTAGGAGTGTAATGAATGTATGATTAATTTGTCTAAGCATCCTGCCAGACAAGAAGAAACTCTTGACTGCTTTTATAACAGAGGGGCCCACCACGGCCCACAAAGCCTTGTAGAATTTGGCAGTCATGCCGTCAGGCCCCGGGGCTTTGTTCCATCGTAGATTGAACATTGCATTCTTTATTTCCCCATTAGATGGTATGGCTGTTAGAGTTATGTTTTCCTCATTTGTGATATCTTGAGAGATCATGTTAAGAAATTCATTCAATTTGGCCGTATTGATTGGTTGTTTTGTAAATCTATTGGAAATCCTTTCTAATTTCATTGTTTATATTGTTTTCTCCTGTTATTTGGGTGCCTTCCGATGTAGTTATGCTTCTGATGTACTTTCTGTTTCTTTTTCCAGAGGCGATTCTATGAAAATATCCAGTATTTGAATCTGATAGTTTAATATGTTTAGATTTGGCTCTTTGATTCAAATATGATTTATTAAATATAAGTACTTTGTCTCTCTTCTTGATCAGGTTTGCTTCTTTTAGTTGCATATTGTTATTTGTGGTGTTTGCCATGCCTTGTTGTATTTGGAGTAACTGCGCCTCAACTTTTTTAGTTGTCGAAAAATGTTTCCAAATGTGCTTTTGTTCCAACTTTTCGCCATGTCTTTTAGTAGTTTCGTTTTTCGGACAAGTTGACACATCGCCAAGTCGTGGCATTTTAGGCGCCATGCTTGTTTGACGATATTTTTGAAGTCATTTCGTTGTAGCCATACATTCTCAAATTTGAACGGTGGGGGTTTGAATGTTTGACTGGTATTTAATTCAATGGTTATAGAGCAGTGGTCAGAGGATGTGAAAGCATTGTTTTTTCGTGCAGATGGCGGGGTATTGGTGTATTATATCATGTTGAACTAGTACTCTGTCGATTTTTTCTTTTATGTTGCCTTGTTCTGCTTGTTTTTTCCTCCAGGTGAATGGGTTTCCCCATGCCGGGATATCCTCGAGGGAGCATTGGTTCTTAATTTCTGCGAGTCTGACAAATCTTCGCAGATGAGTCGCTGCTCCTCCCACCTTATCAGCAAAGCAACCAATTTCATTGAAATCACCCATGACGATGCATGGGATAGTAGCTCGTTTTATCTCATCAACCATCGGGGTCCAGAATCCTGTCTTGTGTTGTTCCTGTGGGGGGGGGGGGGGCGTACATGAACCAGATTAGGCATGAGAAGTTATCGATTATGTTTGCATATTTGATTACCTCTATGGTTTCATTGAGCAAGGTGTTTTCCTTCCAAAGAATATCTAGGCCACCAGATTTACCCGAGGCAGGCGACCAAACAACTTTATCAAATCCTGCTTCCTTCCACACCGAAGGTGCAGGAATGTTTTCCGTTTTTGTTTCTGCCAGTGCAAGTAGTTGTATGTGTTCTTATTTACACCAATTGGTAATATCGATCCAGAACGTAGGCCTTCCGATTCCTCTACAGTTCCAGAAACTAACCTTCATTACTAATTGAGTTATGGAAGAGCGAGACATATCCCCGCAACTCCCTGCATGTGTGGTTCGAAGATGTTAGTTTTTTATAACCACTGTACTTTGATCTTATTGCCTTGTTTTTTATTTGTCTTTTGTCTGTCCCCTTGGTGAATTTTCGATGATCTGAATTCATTACCTTGATTTGCGGTTTTTTGGCCGGTTGAATGTTGTGATATGTATTGTTAAGACCAAGCTGCCACCAACTACGTGTGTGATGCTTGGCTAGTGATAGACACACCATGGTCGAGAAGACCGAAAGGGGGTTCATGAATAGGTTTTTGGACTCCATTATTTTACCCATTCTTGTGTTTGAATCGAAACATTTCTTCGATCCAAAAAAAATGTTATTAGACAATGGTTTTACGTAATGGATTTCTTCACTGTTTCTTAATTTGGCCGGTAAACTTACATATTCATAGAGTATTAATTTTTGTATGGTGGTTTCATTCTTGCAATTAGGTAGATGTGTGGGAGTGTATACAGCCGCACTGAGAGAAAAAGACCAACAATGGACTTTACCTAGTGCATTATTAATTTTGATTTTAGATGGGGTAATTTTATTTTCAACAGAATTTGATCCGTTGTTTGGCAGGTTTATCATTCTACCTTGATGAAAGCTAGTGTGAATTGAGAGTTTGTCCATTTTTGGGCAAAATTTCCGTTTAGCGCAGGGTATTTTTTCCGTTTTAGCGCATGGTCTGGTCGCAACGACCACTGTGTCAACTGGTCGCAACGACCACTAGGTCAACTGGTCGCAACGACCATATGGTTGCAACGACCACCTGCAGACTGGTTGCACCGACCAAACTGCATACTGGTCGCACCGACCATCGCTCAACAAAGGCCAATCTGTACCTTCTCTTGTTCAGTGGCGGTCTTCAACCGGCGGAGGCCGCGGATCCTTCCAATTCCTATTCTAAAACCCACTCCCTCCCAAATATGTCGTTTACTGTTGCCATATCTATTCAATTTCATTTTTGATGCCAAGGTAAAAACGGTCCGACATAACATCTTCAGGACAGGATTATTGTTTTCTATATCATGTTAAATCCGCTTCAATTGATCCATGTTTTGTCGCAATTTTTGATTCCAAGTTCATCTGGGATGTTGTGATTTTTCCTCGTGATTTGAATTTTTCTAGTTGATTTTATTTGGGAGATTTTTTTTGACCTTCGCAATGAATTAAGGTGCGCTTGAGCGAAATTGGGGACCTCTCAATTACAATTTGCCTATGGAACCTATCTAATTAACTGAAAAATTAGTTCATTGCTAAACTTGCAGGCTATGGAATTGTAGTCATTTGGATGGTAATCTGGATGTGTTTATCGAACATGGGTGGGTGGGGTAGAGGGTGGGTATGTGTGTAATTTAATTTAATTGCGGGGATATTTTCGTCCTGTTCTAAAAGCAATTTACCTTGTTCTAAAAAGTAGAGGCCTTTTTGGGTACTCCTCCCGCTATGTATGTTTTTTTGGAAGTATTTTTGATTAGGTTAGTTGCTTGTCATGCCTCCATGAGTTGGGTTGTGTTGAGTGTATGATAATGGTATTTGTTAGTTTTTTAGGCTCACCCATAGTTGTCTGTATTAGATAAAGAAACCAAACAAGGGGAGCTTTGATCCCACACTCAACCAAGAAATTTAGGGCGTGTTTGGCAACAGGGTGGATTTTAGTGGATGGGGATGGGTTTTGGGGATGGAAGAGATGGAGATGGATTTTGGGGATGGACGAGATGGAGATTTAACACCAAAATAATCCCGTTTGTGTTTGGTCGTATTTTGATTGTTTGGTGGATGGAGCAACGAAAAAGTCCAAATTGTCCCCACTAAACCATTTGAGTTTACCAAAATACCCATTCAAAATACCCTAAAATCCCAACTTCATCTTCTTCACAAGAGAGCGACGGCGCGGGTAGACGGCGGTGGTGGTCGGCGGCGGCAGTGTTACCGGTTGGATTTCCACTTGTGGCCGGTCAGATTTCCACACTACCAACTTGAAGATGGCGGTTAGATTTCCTTTGTAATCTCCCACCCGATCCGGCGCCTCTTGAAACTCCTCCAATAGCTTATGTTGGTGTTGCCGGTGGTGGTCGGCGGTTGTGGTGGTCGGCCGGCAAGGGCGACGGTGGCGGAGGAATCAGAGGTGATGTTTAGTGGTGGCGGTAGAGTAGAAAGAGAGAGGGGGGAAGGTTGAAGATGATGGGGGTAAGGGAGGGGTAGAGTTGGGATGATTGGGCTTCCCATCCCCTCAATCCTCCTTCGACCAGGTGGGTTACGCACCCCTTCCCATCACCCGCATCCCCTGCTTCCCATCCTCCTCCATCCCTGCGCACCCCTTGCCAACACGTCGGCGCGTGCCCCGAAGACCCATCCCCACCCGCGGCATCCCCTCCCACCCCCTAACAAACACGCCCTTATAAAGAAAGGAAAGATCACCCAGCAAGACCAGCTGATCAGACCGAGCTCTAGTCGGTAAACTTCGATTCTAGCCATCAAGTTTATATACATATATGAGTCGAATTGTACAGGCCCCTCAAAGGGGTGGTTCAAGACGGAAGTTGGAGCCGAGCCGGCGACCAACATTCCCAAATCCGCAGGGCCTGGTTCCCCTTTGGAATTTTTCCCAAGTCTGATCTCATCTTTTCCTAAGGTATGTAATTGAACTTCGAAAGTCAAAACAACCAATTGACAAAAGCACCCATACGCTGAAAACACAAGTGCTCTCAGCAAGGGCGTAGGTTCAATGAGAGAGGGTACCTAAGTATGTTTGATTGATCAGCCTTGTCCGGCGGCGCAACAACGCACCGCAAACGGACAACACCAAGTACCCATATATGAGAGGAAAGGACGCACCCCGAAGAACGGAAAGAAGCACGCAGAGAAACAAGCCCCGACGCAACCCCAACCGCCGCCAGCACACATCTTCCCTTAACCGTCGATGAGATTTTATTTAGGTCGTCGACTCTCTTCGAAAATCGCTTCTTTATATCTCCAAACGAAGTGATTTTTGCAAGTGATAACCCAGCAGGCGCAAAGATTGAATTTTGAGAGGAACGAGGATACTCTGACTAAGGCTTCAACTTTCAATTTCTTCAAACGGAACCTGTCCCTTGTTGGGACTGCTACGTCGCTGAATATCCATGGTTGATTTACCTTCAATTCGACCTGATTTGATGATTTTCGTTGCCGGCGGCGGTTTCGGGAGTTAGGGTTTTTGAGATGAATTGGGGGCGCGTGGTGGAAGGTTGCAGGCGTGTTCTTCATGGGGTTTTTTGATCTCAACTGTTGTCGTAGAACTCCAGTATTCATTTCAATTTGATGTAATATAAAGGTGGATTGCTTATTGCTTATTTGCTTGGATTCTACTGCCCTCTTATCTTTTACCTTTAAGCTAGCAATTGTTCTCACTTTAATTTTCTGTTGAGGATGTCACATCATGCAAAAAGTAGGCTTAGAAGCATGTGGACAGCAGCTGCTTCTGTTCATAAAGAATTAGAGATTAGCCTATACCCACAAATAGATGCTATCAGAGACTGGGCTTTTACGCTTCAAGTTTCCAGGATTCCTATTTTCCACATTATACTGCTTTGGAGAAACAATACTCCATCCGTACAAAAATATATGGACTTTTACTATTCATATACGCTTTTTTAGGAGTTAAAAACTATATAAAATATTAACTTTTTTATTAATTTTTTTCAATAATTACAAACTTATTATCAATAAGTTTGTAATTATTAAAAAAATTAATAAAAAAGTTAATATTTTATATAGTTTTTACCATCATAAAAAAACGTGCGTGAATAGTAAAAGCAATGTATTTTTGGACGGAGGTAGTATGAGGTAATTAATCCTTTCTGTAGTTATATACTTATCTCTGCCTATGTCCTGCATTAACATAATGATAAATCACTTTATCAGTGCCAAGTGTCACTCCTCTCTTAATCTTAGACTAACTCCAATGGTTGTGTGTAAATGTGTATATGTGTATTTTATAGACATTTTTTAGCTCCATTGGTTGCTTTTGGGGTGTGCAAATGTGCACATTTGAGCATGTAATGTGCAAATTTGAGCACATCACCTCCCCCATGTGCAAAAACTTTTTCAAAAAGCAAGAGAATTTTATTGGTGTATCTTTTATGATTTTTGTTTTCTTTTTTGTTTTAAATTAATTGTATTTGAATGGTGTGTAAAAAATACACATTTGACCATTGGGGTAAAATACCCAAAAGTAAGGTGTATTTTTACACATCTTGTGCAAATGTATACATTATAGACAAAACCATCGTGGATAGTCTTATTGGGTTACATATTTACTATTGGTTAGGTAGGTATCTAATTTTTGTCAATTCCACCTGCTTGTTATGTTTGAAAATTTATGGCTGTCAAATCTAGAAGTTCTTGATAATCCTAATAATCCAGTACATGAAACCCAATTTAACTGTTGCAACCCCCAGCTAATTACAGCTTTTTTTTTGGAATCTCTTAGATAATTTTTTTTTTCATTTGTAAAAAAGAATTTTTTGGGGCAGAAGTGGGCTGGCTATCCTCCTAACTCATGCTTATGAATAGTTGCTTTGGGTTTCATCTTCCTATCCTATTAGCAAGATTCAACGAACCACCTCTAATTGAGCTATTTTTAAAAAAATAAAATCAAAATGACACCCTTAATCTCACTACTTTTACCTGACAATTAAAACATATTGTTTCATCATGAGAGAAGTACATAAGACTGTACATCTACCACAATCTGAACATAGGTAGAATACCATCCGAGCATTCGAAGAGGGGTGGAATTTTGAGCTTAGGGTGGTTGTATGTGATTAGAAGGTGTGGTGTTGGTTTCAAAATAATAAATTAGGGGTGGTTCATTAAAATTTGTAGAAGGGGTGGTGCCTTACAGAAAACACCCATATTTTAGATGTGATTTTCTGAAAACAAGTTTCTATCCATCCATCCAAGATAAAGGGCGGCATCTGTCTCTTCTAGCCTGTATTTATCACTTGGCTTTTATTGTCTTATTTACCAATGAGCTCAAAGGGTATGGATTAAACCTTGCCGTTATAAAGCGCAATCTCCATTTTCCAAGAAGGTCATGGCGTTCCACCCTCTTGGCCCTCTCGCAGGCTATCAGGTTCACTACATCCCTTGCTAGGCAGTGTTGCTCTATGAACTTGTTACTAAATTTAGTTGAAAATGAGTTTTATATGTTATTAGATTTGTGCTTAACTTGTAAGCTCAACATATAATTTAGGGGCCTAAGGCGACAATATTTCTTTGTTTATTCGCATTTCACTCCAATCTGGAGAGCTATTTCTTGCACGAGAAATCCTTATAAACAAGAAGCTCTTGCTTTCCAGATTGTACAGCTAGGCTAAGATGTATCTGCCCCTGTGAGTAGTATACATCGATAAATCATATAAAGCCCCATTACTTGTACTGGTGTCCTTTTCTAATGCGAACAGTTTTTATGCTTCTTTGACAAGGTTGCAGGCTTGCAGCCTGACGTCAAAATACTAAAAAAAAAAAAGAATGTTGAGATTGAATATGTTGGAAACACTGAAAAAACATGTTCCTCAACACGGAAGGTGTTAAGCACTAGGTAAACAATGCACTTTATTAAATACTTGTTCCTCTTTATATTTCTAGAATTCAACGATATCTTTAAGTGTAAGGTCTTCTTTAGATTCCATGCAGATTTATCTACATGGGGCACCTAAGAAGGCTTCTTCCGTTGCAAGTATAGCCGGAAATCTCAGAGTTTGAGTTATGATAATCCTTTGGCAACACACAAGCATCATATGAGGATATTTTCACAAGGGTTCCCAGTGCAAGCTCAGGTTGGTTTAATTTTTTGCTGTTTACATTGAAGTTGGTTTATTACTTACATATTTATGATGTTTAATTTACATGTGTTGATATTCTTGGCGATGAATGCTTCATTGAATTGGGATACATAGTAGGCTTTTGTTTGTGATCATAAACCAATTTTGTCAAATAGGTATAGTATTTTCTTACTTGAACTTGTTCATATAGATTTAAATTGCCCATGTTGTATCCATAGATGACATCTCTTTATTTGAGTTCTTGAATATCGTGGCTTTATATGTTTGAAGGCAGTGTTAGAGTGTTTGTCGGGTTGATGCTCTCAACCTGATGTTTATGTAAGCTCTATCAAAAGCAAGAGACGTAGGTAACCATGCTTGTCAGAAAGCAGAAGACACACCAACTTTTAGATGTTGATGAAATGTTCATGACATACCAAAACCTTCCACTACCACAACTATTGAACCGAGCAAAGGGTACTCACATAAAGGTGGAAAGCGCAAAACACACACACTGCCAAGGCGCCAATGCACACTGTTTTCTGAACAGGAGAGAGATTCTTGCGACTGATTGAAACTGCAGAGGACATGGCGAGAATCGCGAGATATGAAAAGTGGGGAAGCTCTTTGTTACCGGTTTGTCATCTTCTCAAGTTGATGTGTTTCATTTTAAAAGTAGATATTAATATTGATTTCCCAGTTTGATGTTAATTTAGGGTCTTATATTTGCATTGACATTTTCTGTCTCTCCCTTCATTCATTTTATCAGTACGCAATTCGATGACCTAGAAAATTTAGGATATTGGTTTGGTAAATTGAATTGGGAATTTTTAAGTGTTAATTCTAGGCTTGATGACTCAAATAAGACATCTGTTATAGTTTCTTCATCTTTTTGTTGTTGTTGAAATTCCAAGTTTTAGTTATGGAGTTAAAATGCAGGAATTAGTAATGCGGGAAAAAGAATATCAGATTGCAAATGTATTTCGTTCTCAAATTTTATTTGAGAAATTATTATACGACACCTTCTAATCCAGGAATCTTGAATGGTAACAGGTCAATGTGGTTGCTTTATTAATTTTGCTTATCCTTAGCTTAGGGCTACTATGAGAGAGTATAGTTATAAATGTGCAAATCTTTAGATTACAACAATTGCTTTATATTGTGTAAAATCATGTATATAAGCAATATGTTTTACTATACATATATAACCTGGGTGAGAGCTGAATTCAAGAGAGCAAAGTGTTAGAATTTGAGGGATAAACGGATTACCTCGAATAGCGGAAGCGGAATCTAGATCGTCTTGCCTTCGAATTTGATCACCGGGTAGATCTCCATAGCCCTAAATCTCGTTAGAGATTCAAGAGCAGTGGAGAACCTACAATTCACAGCCTACACACCATGTGAGAGCATTGGAGAGGAAGGAGACTCTCTCCACGGAGGAGAGTTCTCTGTGGGTTTTCTTTTCCTGAGAGAACGTCTGAAGAACAGACTCTAGGGTTTCCATTAGAGATTATGGGAGAGGAGTCTCTCTTATATATCTCTTTTATTTATTAGATAAATAAATATATAACGAATATATATTATTTATCCTAATATGACTTAATTCTTAACGTATAAGAATTAACTCCCTAATACGGAAATTAGGTTATTTGTCTTTTGGGCGTATATTTCATTATGTACGAATTATATCAAATAATTCTAACATTCTTCCACTCGCACAAAAGATTACGTTCCTCCAAAACTCAATCTCATACTCGTCGTGTATAGGCCGTGCGACCCGGCAATACTACCTGCATGAAAATCCCGCTAGGGACTAGGCTACAACGTTAGTTGAAAAGTATTGCTGCATCCCTAGGATTATCTTTCATCGGACTAGTTGATACACAAAACTGGATCCCTTCTCAGTTTTGTTCAACTGTAATGGCGATTCATAACAGTACGTAACTGTCGAATCCAGCAAATCCCATTTTCGTCAACGACTACTCATAATACCTTCCTTTCGCATTGGCATCACTTTCAAATAATTGATGACCACTTTCCCAGAAGTGCCCCACTTAGACCGCATCACTCATGGCCATCAGAACACAACCAAAGTAGCGCATCACCACCACAATCGGTAACCCAAGCCGTTAGTCACTAAGGGTTGCGATGTGTACATATCTTAGCTCACACAGTGATAGAGATGGGATCAATCTATCACCTCATAGGGTCGACTAGCACACACTAGTATGATAGTGTGCTACAGGGAGCGCTTCTCTAAAGCATTGTCCACTCAACCTGTAAAGGTGTTCATCTCATAGTCACGTAGACTTGAGAACCATCTTACCCTACATCACCTTGCTTGTCTGAACCAATGGGCGCAGGAGCATAGTTACAAGTCATATGAATGACTTACTATAAATTACCCATTCAGTCTTTCCCAACCGGAGAGACTTCATCTTGACATCCAAAGACAGTCAAGGCGGTTATCATCTCATTCCGTTCCCATAAGAATTGAGATACCTTACACCTACAGTGACGAAAATGGGAGACTTTGGTCTTAACTCATATGCTGTGCCATTGATGTGGTGAAAACTGGTGATGTAAACGTGAAATATGTTACATGTCACTGAACCATAGTTTGTTCTCTCACACGAACTAGATCCCTTCTCAGTTTTGTTCAACTGTAATGGCGATTCATAACAGTACGTAACTGTCGGATCCAGCAAATCCCATTTTCGTCAACGACTACTCATAATACCTTCCTTTCGCATTGGCATCACTTTCAAATAATTGATGACCACTTTCCCAGAAGTGCCCCACTTAGACCGCATCACTCATGGCCATCAGAACACAACCAAAGTAGCGCATCACCACCACAATCGGTAACCCAAGCCGTTAGTCACTAAGGGTTGCGATGTGTACATATCTTAGCTCACACAGTGATAGAGATGGGATCAATCTATCACCTCATAGGGTCGACTAGCACACACTAGTATGATAGTGTGCTACAGGGAGCGCTTCTCTAAAGCATTGTCCACTCAACCTGTAAAGGTGTTCATCTCATAGTCACGTAGACTTGAGAACCATCTTACCCTACATCACCTTGCTTGTCTGAACCAATGGGCGCAGGAGCATAGTTACAAGTCATATGAATGACTTACTATAAATTACCCATTCAGTCTTTCCCAACCGGAGAGACTTCATCTTGACATCCAAAGACAGTCAAGGCGGTTATCATCTCATTCCGTTCCCATAAGAATTGAGATACCTTACACCTACAGTGACGAACAATTATAGGAACGTTTGTTCGTGTGAGAGAACAAACTATGGTTCAGTGACATGTAACATATTTCACGTTTACATCACCAGTTTTCACCACATCAATGGCACAGCATATGAGTTAAGACCAAAGTCTCCCACTTTCTAAAAACTCAAATCAGAGAGGTGGCTCGCATAACCATCAAGAGTCAAACATCTTATGACAACGTTGTTCTTGAACAACGTCTCTCTGACTAGACAGGGTTTGATCTGAATATCATTTGATCCCCAACATCATTTGGAAATCCTGGTATTGACAAAAATGGTCAGTCACAACCCAGAGTCATGACATCCGCTCACCATATTTTGCCACAACCAAATTTTGTGTTTTCAGGAGAATCCTTTTTCATAATCTCCTCGGAAGCTACTGATGATATATGAACCTCAGCTTCCGTGGTGGAAGGATAAGCAAGACAGTTTCTTGCTAGACATCAACGTCTCTTCTCCTTGGACATAAGACCTATGGACTGATGTTGATACATACATCAGTGTCTCCTCCCTTAGATCACTAAGATCCACATCTATGTTCCAACATGGACATATATATCATCCACCATAACACAATACACAGTCTACAAGAGTGCTTTTGCAATCATTCACCGTGTTCAGTGCATAAGACTCGAATCAGTTTGTAAACAAACACATGTTCGCTTGTCTCATCTCAGCATACAACAGAATGCGAGATTGCACTCAGTTTCTCAAGCGTTCCTCACTTAATCCACTTCCTACATAAGTCCATTTACACATTTCCATATATGAGAATGACATGCTTAAGATTATACGAAATAACCTCATAGACAACTACCCAATTTCTATGTAGCAGATTCACCTGACAACTGTATCAAAGTTGTCATGCTAGAATAACAACATAGTTGGCTATCAGTGTGTCATCTGCAACATCAGAAAGTTAAACTTTCCAATGTGACATACTTACAATGATCCATATTTTGAACACAAAGTACAAAACATTTTATCATTGTCATCTAGATGCATGTTTCAATGCTTACATAGGTATGAGTACAAGACTAGTGTCTTTCTCAAAACCTTAGCAGAAACTAATCTAGAAAACAAATTTCCAGAAGTCCTCCCACTGGGAAAAACTTTGCTATCTAGGTCAACTTGTAAACAGATACAAGTTTTTGTAGCCATTCATCGATATCGGTTTGATTGAACACAATCTAACCAAGTAGAAAGAAGGTTCCAACCTAACTCTCTTGATCTAGGGTATAACTCTCAATGGATCACTCGCCTATAAAGCTTTAAGAACCCAATTATCTCATTGTTTTATGTCTAGGCAGGATAGAAACCAGTTCGAAACATGGCTTCTTCCATGGACTCATTATCTGTCATCACCATCCTCTAGTTGTGTCTTAGATTTACCAAAAAATCACAGACTCTAGTTGTGATTGGTGCTGTCTCATTTGGATACTTTTGGAGCAACCACATCTAATGTGTTTCTGAGATACCTCGTGTTCAAAACAACTCCCACTCTAAAGTGGTTTCGATATGCTCACAATCGTTCTAGATGAAAATCCTGAACTCAAAACACATTTGTTCAACAAGTTGTGAGCCAAGAACGAAACTTCTTTAGCTCTGAACATTCTCAGGAACACTAGATCACGTTTGACCCAGAATATCCTGAATGTTAATGTGGCAAGACAACTTGTATCACAACTATCATAGGATAATGTAATAACTGAACTACCAGAGGCTATGCTGTGGTTTCATCAATCAAACCTCATCCTAAGTTGTCTTAGCAACTGTCTCACAATCATGATTAAGAATCCCTGAGCTACAAAAACTCATTTTCCTTATCAGATTGCTCTCATCAATCTTAGAAGTTCGCATTTCCAAGATGATTTAAGAATGTGATCATGTACCTAGCCTCATGCCTAGTACACACATTCTACATGTTACCTTTCATCCAAATGAATTTGATGCAACTAAACAGATAAGGCTAAAATTTTCAAGAACTAGCTGTTAAGCTTATTCTAAATCTTAAGGTTCACCAAGTGACCCTCAATCATAAGTACATCTCCAGAGATCTTCTTATGACTTTAGCCTTTAACATGACACATGTGCCATTTTCAGGAAGTAACTGGCCAAAAAGTGTCCAACAAATGAACCACTCCACAAATCAGCACAATACGCACTCAGCAGAAACCAATGCTTGGTGCTCGGATTTGACCATTTCGTGCAAATTCAGTCAACAGAAGAATTTAAGACAGAAAAACCTTTTGAATTTCATCTGATTTCTCCATCACTCAATGTGAGAGAAATAATGGATATATGTTAACCAACAAGCTCACCTTGTATATCAACATCCATTGATACACCCTTAGATCCATATTGATCTTAGGAGATCATGAAATTTAAACAACACAATAGAATTTGTGTTTTGAGCTTCTAAATTTTGTAGAACGCAATCTACAAAAAATGTAATGATCTGTTACAAGTAACAGATTACCCTCGAAGCCTCAAGAGAAGTGCTTAACGCAATAAGCATCTAATCTCTTTGGACAATCCCACAATGATCATCCTGGACATACCCCAAGGTGTGTCACATCAATTTCAGATAAGGAAACATCCTGTTCTGACAACTCTGTCTTTTCTCAGGTTCCGTTGAACCTATTCTCCCACTCGCTAGTAGAATACCTTTTAGAGTATGCATTTCATATACCCTTTATTACTTTGCAAAGTGGTTAAACTATGCTTCCATAGTGACACTTCTCATGAATTACAAAAATTCAGTGAGGATTAGAGAATACCAAGATCTGAACTTGATACTATCTTATACGATTGGCTTCAGCTAAACTTCGAAGTTCAGCACCAATCTTTGGGTATATTATCTGATCTAGTTGCCTAGTGATCAACTTGAACCAAGTAGATCGCAACTTCTTCATATGGACCTAGCAACGACTTGCTTATTCCAAATGATCAGATTATGCATAAGTTACAAATCATATTTGCAACTATTATCACAAAAGTGGCAAATTTAACCTCTTGTTACTGAAACAAAATCAGCAAACTTATGATCATAACATTAGAACCGAAATTCAATAAGATCTCAAGGCATGTTCCATTACTAGCATCATGACATCACATGGCCTTTGTAAGGAAACTTCAGAAGCCCCTGACATTTTCAGGAAAGCTAAACCTTTATTACTACGATATAAATCGATGTAATCTCAGTTCTGCTAACTTTTGATTCAGATCAGTGAAATGAGTATATTACCCGTCTATCACCATTGACCAGAAACATGTTACCGTTTATGCACGAAGCACAAACCAACACATATCATCATTTACCATGACCTTCGAAGCAAAAACATACTTATAGCATGCAATCAACTCCGTTAGAACACAGATTCATGACGACATAATCGTCCGTCTGACGATTTTCAAACAACGTATGTTTAAAGTTATCTTCAAAACCGTGCGAGTCAGTCTAAAGATTTGCTCCCAGTAGGACCATGTCCCTAAGTGAAACAGAGTATACTAAATGACAACCTTCCTTAGCATGAAAGTGCCTTAGAACCATGAAATTTAGTTTTACAACTCTCTTGATCTGAGAAAATCAAAAAGAGCTTGACAAATTAGAAAATAATTTTTAAAGCTGAGGATTCAAGAGTCAAACTCTCATCAAGTCCATCTGCTAATTTTCTAATTTTCAAGGGAACTGCGTTACTGTTGATGTACCCAAAGTACTCAACACCAGCTCACTTTATTTATATGTCCAACATATGGATATACACTAGAACAAATCCAGTATAATCGAGCAAAGTCAGATAACATGTCTTTATTAGGACTATCGACTTTCAGGAGCCTAAACATATAGGTCCTTACCCCTTAAGGGTTTATTCAGATTTTTAGGAACTACGTTTAAAAACGATATTCAAAATTACTGAACATATTTCATCCATTTAACAAATGAATTACTTGCTCGATTACCTTGCAATCACACTCAAACAAATCAAGTGTCTTTTCATAATTTCAAGTACATCGCTACTTTAGTAGTAAAAACAAGAAATTATTTGCAAGGTTCAGAGATGCATCCCAAATGCCTATCTCTCACAATCTTTACATAAAAGATTTATTTCTCAGATTTTAATTAACTTACATAAAGTCAATTTTTCATTTTAAGTTAATAAGTTATATGCAATAACTATCCGTTAACTCAAAATAATTTTAAACAATTCACGATTGAATTATTTAAATCCGCTCAATTTTCAAGTAAAACGATATTCAAACAAAGTTGAACATCCTTGAAAAACAAATTCTCAGAAAAAGAATTTTAGAGAGCTCAGTCCGTATGCGAACGTATCAACATAACTTAGGACTCATCATCGCTCGTTATTAGATAAAGGGCCACGTAGGTCGTTATATCATATAACTTTAAAGTTAGTTCGCTTCTATCAAAAATTCAATCAGACACATAGTCCGATCAAAATTTTTGAGAGCAAACATAACCGAAAAGCTGTTTCAATGGACCTAGTTCACATAACTTAGTCACAGCTTGGTCATTTAAAAACGATGATTTGCGTTCGAACCGAATCAGGCTAAGCCCAACTCATCAAACGCAACCCACCAAGTCTCAGTCCGGGTCCGAACCCGACTAAGACAATTCCAATGCTCGGTCAAACACGACAAGTCACCGTCCAAAACGAACCTGGACAAACCATTCACGTTCAACATATAACAGCAAAATCCAAATTATATGCTCAAATTTTATTTCTCAGTTTTCAAATAGGCCCATACATCCAATAGGCCCAACTGAAAATAATTCTCAACCGGTTCAACAAACAGGCCCAGACACAGCCCGAAGGCATGCCCAAGCCCTAAGCCCGTGACTGTTAGGTCACCCTCTAGCCCGGCTCGGCCCGAGGACGGCCCGTGGTGACCCGAAGCTCGCGAAAGCTCCAAGCGCCGCTGTCCTCTTCCCTGGCAGTGTTGGAAGATCGCCGTCGACGACCGCAAGCGGTGGCCCCTGGCGCCGCCAGCACCCACGAAGGATGAGCAAGACCAAGAGCCGCCAAGCTTTTGGCCGACAGCGATCTCCAAAAAACCCCGCCGCCATGGAAGCAAGGTCAGCCTGCTTCGGTCTCCCACTGTTCCCCGCCGTCGAATCCTCAGGCGGTGGCATCGCCGCCTCCAAGTGCATCAGCAAGAAGCACGGTGGCGAGATCGATCGACGCCGCCAAGCCTGGGTCCCCAAATCGTCCATCTCCATGCTAAAACCGAGCCACAAAAGCTCCAAATTTTCAGATCTAGGGTTTATGCTCACGAAGAACACCCACCCAAAAACCAGATCAGTGATAAACGGCTGCAACGAATGCAATAGACACATCACAGATCTCGAATTCATCAAGGTAAGAACGAATCGAGCTCCAAGAACTCCAATTTCTCAGATCCAGTGAACCCTATGCTCCGAAATCAAGAGGAAAAAAACCCCAAATTTTCCAAGGAATGAATTCATATCAAGCAAGCACACACAAGGAGATCGAAACAAAATTGAATCCCCAGAAAATTAGTATGCTATCAAAGAAAAATATCACGGGAAGCATGGATAAGAAGAGAGGGCTAGATGAAGAAGACGACCACTAATTGGACAGTGCGGGTGCGGCTCCACCGAAAACAAGCAAGTACGGAGCATATAATTTTCATCAAAAGAAATAAAAGCATGTAATTTTTCAAAGAAAAACAAGAATTACAGTAACCTACTTCTTCAATGAACACAGCAAAAATTGGACCTTTAAATTGAATCTAGTTCTAGGAACCTAATTCATGCTGTTAATCAATCCGATTGAACAAATTCAAAGGCAATTTGAGCCTTAAGCTCTGATACCAATGTTAGAATTTGAGGGATAAACGGATTATCTCGAATAGCGGAAGCGGAATCTAGATCGTCTTGCCTTCGAATTTGATCACCGGGTAGATCTCCATAGCCCTAAATCTCGTTAGAGATTCAGGAGCAGTGGAGAACCTACAATTCACAGCCTACACACCATGTGAGAGCATTGGAGAGGAAGGAGACTCTCTCCACGGAGGAGAGTTCTCTGTGGGTTTTCTTTTCCTGAGAGAACGTCTGAAGAACAGACTCTAGGGTTTACATTAGAGATTATGGGAGAGGAGTCTCTCTTATATATCTCTTTTATTTATTAGATAAATAAATATATAACGAATATATATTATTTATCCTAATATGACTTAATTCTTAACGTATAAGAATTAACTCCCTAATTACGGAAATTAGGTTATTTGTCTTTTGGGCGTATATTTCATTATGTACGAATTATATCAAATAATTCTAACACAAAGGAACATACGGTTAACTACAAAATATGTGAATGCAAACTGATCAAGTTTTTTTGTTAAGAAAACCGGCGTCTCAGGCAGAGCTGTTGTGTAAACAATACGAATGGCAAAGGGCTATCGTTTATTCATTTGTAAATTTCTCCACGAATGAAGCCTACCGTTGGATGGCTCATGACTCGTGAGGCATGTCTCTTTTATATATTGAGTTTAATTTTCTTTTCACCATCTATTATTCAAGCTCCCAAAATAGTTTTAAACTGATCTTGGTTTCTATGCTTGGATCAGTGGAATTTTTCAAGGCTATTCGTGTAAAATCTACTCTCAACATAATGGAAGCCATCCCTTTCCTTGTATTGATTGTATGTTCTTCTTTGATCAAGCAAAACTATATATGAAATAAATGACTGCACATACAGAGATCCAGAATGCTCATATTGATAACAAGGTCCTGAATTTGGTCTTTGAATGACAAAATGTAGACTAATCCATAGGAAACACATTGGAATCTGGAGGACTTAAAACAACCTTTATCTACTATCTATATAGCAAACTGGAAAAAAGTATTTCTATCGAAGTGACTGTTGTTGAATCTTTGAGGAACCAAGAATGGTAAGTTTTCTTTCGATTTCATGAGGGAGGGTGTTGTGATGGGTGCTTTTTAATGGGTTGTATTTTGCAAAGGCAATTGCTTGTGATAATTCCATATACTTTATAGGTTGTGAGATTAGCGGATGAGGTTGAGCCGTTGAGGATCTATTTGTTAAACACTTCACTCAAGATGATCACAAGAACTAATTATCTTTGGTGAAGGTAATTACTTCAATCCAATAGCATGCTATTTTTTAAGTGCTTTATTAATCCATTTGCACCTTTTATTATAGGTATTATCATTTTTTTAATTGCATGTTGACATTGTCGTTGCATGCAAAGTTCCTTTAGTGTTTGATCCTGATTTGCACGAGCAGACATGTTTGTCGAGAGTGAAAAACGCTTCAGTGAAGATAAAGAAGTGAATCAACTTTTCAATGGATAAATCGGGTTTAAGGCTTATTCTTTTCCTGCGGGTATGATATTTTATCTCTGTGACCTTATACATAGTACTTGTTACATTCTTCATTGAATCATCATTTACTTTCGTTTGTGAGCTTGAGAGTCAGAGTTGATTATACTTGGTTTAAATCGGGTTAAGCCATGAGATTTCCTTGCCATGTTTGGCATGATTCTTGATGCTCTAATGCATTTAAGCCAACTGTATTTCATGAATGGGTTAAACTTTGTGAGCTTGAGATAATAGAATAGATTTTGCTTCCTTGTGACTTATATACTTGTTCTTATAAATTAGATGGATTGGCAATAAGTTTAGCAATAAGAATCTTTAAATCAAAAAGTAAGAATGTTCCTGCCTCATAACAAGCTACTTAAACATGAATAAATAGATATAGTTACCAAGAAAATGTATGTTTTTTTTCTTTGAAGTGAATTTATTGTGATATTGGTTTCTCTATCGCAGTTAAATATCGTAATATTCCTATTTACTTTGTTCTAAATTACCGCTCTTCGTGATTATAGCTTTCCTCCCCCTTAATCGGGTTTTTTTAATAGTCAGTTGACTATTACTTTATTACTTCTTTCTCTTTTTGTGTTTATTCTCCAAAACAATATCTTCTTGTCTTCTATCTATTCTACAGACCTCATCCATCACGGCCTGTATGGACAGTAGTGCTTCATTTAATAAGAAGCCCCAAGGTCTCTTTGCCTAATACTTCATCAAATGCTGAATAGAGTGGCTTCCAAACACGAGTGTCCATCCCAACTCTGGTTGTTAGGTACATACTTGATCCATTAATGTCATTATTCTACCTTTTCACACCAAAACATACTCTCCATGCTTCACACTTTGTATGAGGAATTACTTTCCTAAAATAAGTAGTGAATCCTTGGTTTTGAATGTATCCAGCAAGCGAAAATTATAGGAGTGGTTTTGTGGGTAATGGGTATGAAATCCTTATGCTATTGAGTGGTTTTGTGGGTAATGGGTAATGGGTATGGAGTCATTGTGCTATTTGTTGTGTAGACTGTGTAGTATGTACCTAAAAGATCTAGAACAATTAAAAAAAGGCACCAACACCTGAAATTTACAGATGAAAAAGAAAATTGAGGTGAAACATCTCTCAAACGAAGGCAAAAACTTCACAAACTTTGCTGCATGAAATAGATGAAAACAACACACACTGCCATGGCCAGCTTCTTCATTTTTTATCATGAAAGATTCATCCAGGTGTTATTTCAATTTCTGTATTTTTGCAGGTGAAATTGATTATTCAGGACAAACAATAGCATCAGCATGTTGTGAGCAGCCTGCTATTGAAATCCTTCTCATGTGGGAATGAGTCCTTGGTAGAGGTCAAGCAGATGGTACCTTGTGGGAAAGGATCCCGCTCTTGAAAATTGCCAAAAGCTGATGCTTAAACTAGAGTTATAAATCCTACATCGCCTAAGTTCGATACAAGTCGGCAGCCGTGCATAGCACGGCCTCCTTACCTTGTACCAAAAGTAACAAGGTTCCTTAACTGCCATCTTCAAGTAAAATATAATGATGGAGCAGCTTTTTATAAATGAGAAAGTGGAAGGAGAGAGGGGACCAAATCAAAGGCATTCTCAGCTCGAGAAGAACTAGTATTGAAGGAAATTTTATTATGTTTACTCATGGCATACACATCATATAAGTATAAACTCACGCTAGTGCAATTGATGAGACCGGGCCCGGGATCGAGAAAAAGTACCGGCGACGAGAGTTCCGAGAAGTCGGGAAATTGTGGACAGCTTCTGAGTCAACAGATTAGTCTTCAAAGATTTCCGATTTCCCATTGACTACCTCAGTTGCTGGGGACGTGTGAGTACTAATTTTTTAGATCTTGAAGTCGCGGTCGCGGATTGGGGTAGATCTCGTCAATCTGACGTCAGGTGAAGTAGGAAATCGCGTTTTCCCGAGACGTCGCCTGTGCAGAGACGATTCCGAACAGGGCTTGTTTGAGAGGGATTGGGGGGCTGTTTTGAAGTGAAGTTTTGGGGAGATTTGAGAGTGGTGATGGGGTTGTGGAAGGCCTTAGAATGGTGGTAAAGTAGGGGATAAGGATTGAGGGACACTACAAAAAATAATTAAATTTGTCACCCTTGGTAGCTTCGGCTGATGTGTGGCGTAGCCATTGGTACCCTTTTGCTACGACATTTGCTACGGTAGGCGTTGCATCAGGAAAAAAAAATCAAAACAGTAGCTTCGGGGTGATGTTGTCGTAGCTAAACAAAAAAAAAACCAGAATTTGCTACGGATGGTAGCAACGGCAAGGCTCGACCGTCGCAAAAAAGAGGCGGTTTTGTAAAATTTGACACGGCTCCGTTGCCTCCGTAGCTAAAGAACCTTTTTTATTCGATTCGGTGACAAATTTTTTTAAAAAAAAACACACAATTAGAAAACAATGTAACCAGCTCGACCTCTCAGTATCTCCCTACCAGAAGAAAAGAGAGAGAACGCTGCTCCCACCGTCATCCCTAACCCTAACCAGCTCGAAGGTCGGCGTCGGTCACTGGAGACTGTAGATCGAAGGTCGCCAGCGTAAAAGTCTATAGAGCCAAGATGCCGGTCTCGGTCGCCGGAGACTCTCCTGCAGCAGGTACTCATCCCCCGTTCTTTGTTCGATTTTGTGTCGAAGTAAGCGGTAGTGGAATATGTTAGTTAGGGTTTAATGTGGGGAAAGGGTTTGTTCGATTTTGTGTTAAATTACTAGGTAATCTCTCGATTTGTTCCGAATTTGTGTAATCTCTCTCCATCTAGGTTTTTCAAATTTGTTCCGAATGTGGGGAATGAAATAGGGTTTTGATTTGCTAGTTTTTGTCCACTTCACAGACATCAATTGCATAATATGAGATTTCCTTTTTCCTCTTCCACCCGGAAATCTTCGCCTTAATACCTCTGTTCTCTTTTCTCTTTGCAGAATGTGAGATTGCGATATCCATATGCTTGCCGATCATCTCCAGTTGAGAATCTAAAGTACGTACATTAGCTTCCGAGTTGAGATGATTACTCTCCTCTTTTCCCCCTTTGTTCCCAGTTCCTGAGCTTTGATTTGGTTTTTATTTAATAATTTTCACTGAGCTTTTGCACAAAAAAGGTGCTAGCATAGAACCATTAGTTTGATAGCTTCAATATTAGGTGTTAGCATGTGTATGGAGACTCTGAAAATGAACGAGAGAGAAGCTTACTCTAATTTGCTTGACACTCTTCAACCTTGATTTGTTATGCTCAAGTGTCATCTCCTTGTGAATAACCAAGTGGCTACCTTTAGCATTTAGGAAGGATTTTGCTGTGTGATTTAGGTATATTGCTTGCAAACTTTCAGTATGTGATTATGGTGAAACCAAAAAGACCTGTACTATAAAATGAGACAGTAAGAATTGTTATATGGGAAAGGGGAGAAGGACTGATGACTTTACATCTCTACATAGGATGATGATTAATGAACAATGCGCATCTCTACATATGACATGGTATATTGCTTGCAGACTTTTAGTATGTTATTATGGTGAAACTAAAAGACTTATACTATAAAAACGAGACAGTAAGAATTGTTATATGGGGGAGGGGGGAAGGAGTGAAGGACTGATGAGTTTGTATCTACCTAGGCTGATGATTAATGAACAATGCTCATGGTATTTCTTAGAAAGGTTGAGGCTTTTGCGGCCTTTTCTTGTTGCATTAGCATGTACATAACATTTCATTAATCATTTTATGACCACAACTCTAAGTAAGTTTGACCCCATCATACTTTTTTACGCAGCCTTTGTTTCTCCGATGATCTTCTCCAATACTTTTTTACATTCTTATATTTACTTTTGATCTTAGTGTTTTTACATTCTTATATTTACTTTTGATATTAGTTTTTATACTTGAATGTTTCATAAGTCCTAGTCTCCTCGATGTCTTAGTGTGTTTTTAAATTCTTATATTGACTTTTGATCTTCTCCAACACTTTTTTGATGCTGAGTTTACCTACCTTGAAACATGATCAGACATATAGTATTTATATTTCTTATCTTAATCAAAATTAATTGGGAAATCACGAGGAGAACATACAAATATGTGATTACAATGATTGTGTGAACGATCAAGAGATCTCAAATGTGTGTATTTTGGCAGACTTATTGAAGGCCCTTGTTGCTTTGAGGATAGGTACTCAGTTGATCAAGTATAGCAGGAAACTAAGGAAAGGGAAACCCAAGTTCAGCTTTTGAGGATAGGTACTCATTTTCCTTTTACTCATGTTTGTCATGTCCAAATTTTCTATTCATCTGTTAATGTTTTCCTCACATTTGAAGCATGAATTGTTAACAAGGCTTCAAGTCACATTAGCTTAAAAATATTATATTTATGGAACTAACCATCCTAACAACTTAGTATACTGTGTAGTGCATAAATTCTTATCAATTTTCTTGTCCTTGCTTCTAAAACTTAGTGTAATTGTATATATTTTTAATGTGATAGAAAAACTTGAATAAATTTGTTTGAAAGTTGGGGCAGGAAAGTTGAATTGGTTTTAGAACCCTTGAACCCTATTGTATCCATTGTTATTCTAATTAGCCTAGCTGGCTTCAGAATTACAAAGCTAGCTACTATTATGCTTTTTTATAATGAAGATTTCCTGTGTTTGTGTGCTAAACGTGCATTTTAAAGGAAAACTACTAGAAGCCCTAACACTTATTGTTTTAATGATATTCTCTTTTAGATTAGTGGTGAACATGTTCATATGGTTTAATTTGATCTTTATCCCATTTATCATTGGTGACACCTCTTGATTTATTTTACCTCCCAATATATAGTAACATGTCAAGGGCTGGGTTTCTACCTCTTATTTGAGGACATGATACCAACACAAGGAGAGAGATAGCTAGGACAAAAGGATAAGTTTAAGAAATCAATAATTGTTAAAGAATAAATGTACAAATAATATAATCAAAGAGAAGCAAGTGGGGTAAAAACAATAGGTAGCAGTTGAAGTAAGCACAAAAAGTGTGAATAAGATAAGATCACCAATAAAATTCCTTAAGAAAACTACCCAACACACAAGTTGTAATCTTAGTTTAATTTCAAGTATTAAATAATGGTCATATTTTCTCAAGTGTAAACTGAAAGAAGATTATCTTCAAACATTTTGATAACTCCCTCCCTTGATGAAAATCGGAATAATGTTTCAAAGGCCTTGACAGGATGTTTGTGTCAAAGGTCTTGGAGCATTAACAGTTGATGAAATACAAAACCTGTTTTATAAGTCCGAATATTATTTAATATTATTATATACTTCCTTTATATTATATATATGTGTAACTAATCTTTCAGGAAGTATTTTCGAAATTATATCTTTCCTTATGGTGCATATTGAGAAGATCCAATTCAAGAAAGATCATGTCTTCGAAGTGTCCAAAAATAGAAGATCCGGGCGCGCCATGATCCAAACTAGCCGTTGTTGAAGATCCGGTGTTGAAGACCCTCATGCTCCATGTTACTTCTATAAAGGAAAGGAAGAAGAAGACAGAACACACAAGTATTACACGAGCTTTCATTCATTCAAGCGAGATCTGTCTTCCAAGTGTACTCTCTGCTAGCGCTCAAGAGTTTGTTGTTTATCTCAAAGCCTTTGAGAGTCACTGTGAGCTTATAGGATATATTCATTTATAGTGTTACTCGAGAGTTTGTAACTCGGGAAGTTGCACTAGGCTATTGATTTGTGAGAGTAAGAGGATTGTACTAGATAACTGAGAGAGGTGGGGCTCTTCTAGATTGGTCTAGGACTCCAAGGGAACGTGAGTTGACTAGATTGCAATTGTATAGGAGAGAGGCTTCTCGGTGAGCTATTAGGATCCTAAGCTAAGCGAATCAATAAAGCCTTTGAATCCTAGGGTTGTGGAAGAACCCTAGGCGGGGACGTAGGCCAAGTTCGTGCCGAACCTCGTAAACAATTACTCGTGTCTTTTATCTATTGCTTTACCTTATTTCCGCACTTGGTTCGATTATCTAACTTTGTGATTCAGGTTTAATCTCAAAGGGTTTGATACGAGCTCCAAAAGTCTTGAGACTTTCTGCGAAAAACGGGCATACTCTATTCAACCCCCCCTTCTAGAGTATTTCTATATGACATTGTTTTATATTATCGAACCTTCACATTTAATGTGCCATAATCCAACATTAATAGATCAACATTAACCAAAATATCAGTAGCAAAATACCATAGGATTACACAACAACAACATAAACATTTAAAATCCTCCAACAAACAAGGAAGCCCATAAAACACAGTACGAATAAACCAATACAACACATTTAAATAGAAGTCTATCGTAGCAAGTAGCGAAAATGGGGTTGCGTGGTCCATCTGGTTCCATTCCACTCGAAGTGTGGGCGCATCTCACGGGCACGATAATCATGCGTATCCCCGGTCAACAGGAAGTGGACACTTTAAGTTGGAATATTCCCAAACCATTGACCCTGCCCAACAACCTTACCTGTCCAAAACCCATCAAGGGCACGACAATCGACGCGGTCATCGATCGTGTAAACCAACTGATACCTAACCCGAGGTGGTTGTGGACGTAGTCGTCCAGCCTGCACTACTTCCACAAGTGGCTCATCGTTGTCGTTTGTGAGGGTGATGTACTCCACTTCATAGTGGCTTGGATCCACTCTCCTTAGAACGGTCGCCTCATACAATGATCCTAGCATCCCGCCTTCTGTCCCTATGACCTACACTCTCTGATTGTTTAGGGTTTTCATGAATTTCCGTTAGTCTGATAAACTGATGCTTGTTCATGATAATCTATAGCTAGATATAGGTAATTTCTGGTTGAATTATCTATATTCTTGAGTAGCGAATTATAAATCTCTGAAACTGGTTGATTTAGAGATTTGTATAAAGAATTGATTTGCAATTGATGCAATAACTGGTTGTGCGCGTCGACTGTCTTTGTTGATTTCCTTTAAGCTTAATCGATTATTGAATTGAATCTTGATAGTTTCAAGATTGTTTGATAATTAGGGTTTTCAGGGTCTGGTTGTCCTGTTAACTAGATTCGATAAGGAATTGGATTCAAAAGAACTAGTCTTTCCACAATAAAGTATTCAAGAGGAAGATATCTGTTTGATTTCAATGAGTGGCGGAAATCTAGCACGGTTAGGTTTGGTGGGAATTTGGGATCTTATCTGCTACATGGGTCACCAGGCCTTGCAGGAAGTGTCCTTTGCCCAAGAACCTCAACCAATGGATTACTTTGACGGACCTTCGGAGGATCTATTCAAGGCCTCTTACGAGGAGAATGAGCAATTGTGTCAGCAGATCGCTAAACTAGATGAACGAGTGCACCAAATAGTCCAAGTGGGGAATGAGATACTAGCATGTGAAGCGGATGAACTACCGTCTCTACCAGCGGGTAACCCGACAGAGAGCCTCACCATAAACACCCTAGGGAGTAGCAAGGACCTGTTTGTCACACCTAAGGGAAGCTCAGAAAGTCATGAAGATGAAGGTGAGTGTGTGATTCCTATTCCTCCCTCATTGAGTTCATCCGAGTCTACCCCGCCGCCTCCCTTTCCCTTGAGCTATGAGCATTACGATGTTTTGGCGGAAGAGGATATGTTCGCAGATGATGACAGTTTCTTCAGCGATGAAGCGGAGAGTACACTACTTCCTGACATCGAGTGTCATGAGTCGACGCATGAGATCCCATGTAATTCATTGTCTCCTTCATTCGATGAGATTGTCTCGAGCTCGCCTATCAAGGAACCAAGTTCGGAGCTGATTTCTGTGGCTCCTAAGCAAAGAATTGATATCCTCTACAATGGTGAGAAGGTCGGTGATTATGTCGATCCTTGGGCTCATTATTTTGACATACCACCAATGGAACTGAGTTGGTGGTTCTACATTCCCGCGGCGGAGATTCACAATCGGACATATGAGGAGTCGAGGACATACTTTGACTTCAACTTATTCGTATGTAGTGCCCGCTTACCTAGATGGTGTGCAAAAGAGTTTGATTTGCTGCTAAGGGCAGTGATGATGTCCGAGTGAGTCTTAAATGGACAACTAAAATGTCGAGCTACCGACCATAACCAAGCGCTTCTTGGGAGGCAACCCAAGGTGAGTAATTTAGATTTGCATCTTTCATATTATTTTGTTTAGGTTCTCAATTTCACTTTCAATTCGCAAAAAAAAATCGTCAAAAAAAAGGGGCCAAAAGCTAGGGAATTACAGTTGGTTACTCGGGTGAACTACTCGGTTGAGTTCCTTGGCCAACCCGAGTGGAGGACAGGAATCCGAGATGGAACTCGGTTGGGTAAAGATAACACGGTCGAGTTTGTCTTAAACCCACCCGTGTTAGTAAGCGTTTAAAAAAAAGAAAAGGAAACGCGTCATGCCAGTCTTCTCCCGAGGCGATGTTTTCCCGAGCGCCTGCCTCTCGCTTCCGACCAGCCGCCGAGCATCTCCAACCATAGCAGCCCTCCCGGCGAGTCCCGGAGCCCCAACCTTCTCTCCCGAGCAGCTTCCGGCCTCGTTCCCAGTAGCAGTGCGCTGCCTCTCTACCGAAGGCACCGGGCAGGCATGGTCTCTCCCTCTTCCCTCCTGAGCGTCGAGGACAACCTCGCCAGCAGCCACCTCCCGCCGCCGAACTCAACCAGCCACGCCGGTGACACCTCCTAGCACCATCCCCGGTCAGTCTCTCCTCCTCCTTCCCTCCATTGAATCAGTAAGTTTAATAAACCCTAGAATTTTAAGTTCTGTTAAATTTATGAAATTGGTGAATGGATTGGGTGAATTAGGAACTCGTTGATGAGGAATTTATGGATGAATTGGATTGATTGAGGTTTGTGATTTGGATTTGAGATTTGTGTGCCTAATTGTTACATTGCAATTGCAAATTTGAGAATTTTCGAGTCTTGAGCGTTTGAATTGATCTTGCTTTTTGATATTAAATTTGATAAGAGTTTCTTGTTGAGTTTAATGATTTTCGTTTCGATCAATTTATGCTTAATTGTTATTGATTTGCAAATTTTTGATGTTTATGACTTTGTTGGTTGTTATTGTGAGTGGATTGACACCATTGATTATTATTGTGAGTTGTCCTTACCGGGACAACAAGTATTTCTTTGTTGGTGTTGCCTTGTCTTTGGTTATAGAGATGAGGTTGTGGTGTCACTTTGAGGTCGAGACGAGAAAGAACAATGGCTCATTATACTCTTGTGCTTTCATCACCTCCGCTTGATATGTAGATGACTCTGTAAGTGTTTTTCTTCCTTTCTCTTTTATTTTCACATTGAGGACAATGTGTGAATTAAGTGTGAGGGAGGGAACACTTACATGTTTGTATTTAGGTTGCATTGTATATATTTCTTTCTTTGCATGTCATGTTTATTATTCTTAGTCTTGCATATTATTCCAAAACAAAACAAAAAAACAAAAAAAAAAACAGAAAAATCATATAAAAAAGAAACAAATTCAGCATGCATGACATTCTAGGTAACCCCATTTGTACCAATTGTCTTCTTAATCTAATTATAAGTCCCATGATATGCTTGAATTGTCGATCCTCGTCTAATTTGTTTAATCTATGGGAGCATGAGATAATGGATTGATTGAGCATGTATAACTCTTAGATTTTATGTGGCATTGAAATCCAACAAAAATTTACATTGTGAGTTTTTGTTAGCCTTATTGGGACTATGCTTTATGGATGTCCTATTTGCTTCTTGTGTGTGATACTCTCCAATGTGACTACCTCTGAGAATTGAGATTGATATCCATGTCAAGGCCGTATATTTTGATTATTACTTGTGATTTTCATATGATTGAGGCAATACTTTGTTAGCCATATCTTACTCTGTATCTACCCGTATATACTATCCTCTGCTTGAAACCAAATTTGAGCCTTTTAGCCCATTTTTGTTAGCCCCACAAAATGTCTTTTAGCCGATTTTAGCCTTACCCTATCCGGGAATTAGGGAGAAGATTGGTGAAAATGTGTATTAGTGGAGTGTTTTGAGCATCTGGAAGTTATGTATAAGTGGTTTATTCTTTTTGAGCTTCATATGGATGATTATTGTGCTTAACACTCGAGGCCTAAGAAGGAGAAAATTCACTTAGGAGTAAAAGTCGAGGAAAAATCGTAAAAAGGAAAAAATCAAGAAAAGAGAAGAAGAAAAATCATTGAAAAATCAAGAGAAAAAAAATAAGTAACAAAGTGTGAGAAGGTAATTAACAAGAGTTGTGCTTAAGTTTTTATTTGTGGATAGAGTTAAAATTTGAATTCTTTTGGTTTAAGAAATGTTTCGTTTTGAGTGTTTTTCCGGTTGTAGTTGAGATCTCTTTTTCCCGGATTTTTAGCACCACAAAGCCTAAATCTTTTCATACCTTAATTTTCTTACCAAGCCTCATTACAACCCTTACAAGACCTCATGACGATTATTGCTTGTAATGTCACCCACGATGGAGATTGTGATGTAGATATCAATTTTCATGAAGCTTAGTTGCATTGGTTTGAGTTTGAGCGGAATTGACTTAGCCTAAACACAAGAGCGATGAGTGAAACACTTTATGTACCCGGTGAGGTTGGATTGAAATGTACCTAAGACTTTGAGTTGCTCAAATACATGTGATGATGTTGATTATTGCCTTGTGCTTCCTATTTGGTTTGGATTGTGTTTTGACGAGGTGAATGCATGAAGAGTGTATTTGTGGGATGTTTGATTGGATTAGTTTTGTTTTCTTGAGGACAGGAAAGGTTCAAGTGTGGGGGAGTTTGATCATACACATTTAGGTAGTGTTAATATAAGCATTTAGATAGGTTTAGGTAGGGTAAAATGCATGAGTTAGAGTAGTTTTCATGTTTTGGGTTATGCTTCAATTAGAGTCGGAATCTACGAGATTTGTGCATGATTTCAGGTTATTGTAAAGAGGTGAAGCTAAGCTCGAGCCAATGCTCAAAGATTGGACAAAAATAGAAGAGCACGAGAGCTGAGGAGAGGAGCTAAACATGTAAAGGATTGGAGCTGTTCAGGTTGGCGACGCTGCACTAAAATGAATCGTTTGAAGGCTGTAGTTATCGGATCGGGGCGTACTTATACTTGTTGGAAATAGGATTCGAAAACCTACAACATTTGTGTTTATGACTTTTCCAAATTCGTCCTTGAAGATAGTGAAATCTGGACGTCAAGATGGCTGCTGAAAAGAAACTCGGTCTGGGCATAAAAACTCACCCGAGTTCTTTGGTGCATTCGAGTTATGTTGCATTTCCAAGGATGTGGGCTGTTACTTTTGTTAATTTATGAAAGATGTTATTTTATTTATTTTTAATTAATTAGGAGAGAAGAGGAAACGTTTGTTCTGGCCAAGAACACTAAGGAGGTTTTGTTTTTTGAGATTGGTGGGAACCGTCGAACAGGATGGCTTCGGGGCAATTAGGATTAGAGACCTTTTGTGATTTTTCAACCGTGAACAACTAATCCTTTTTGCTTGGAGAAATTAATCGAAGCTTCAGGTTTTCTATTTCATTGTGAGATTTCTGTTCTTAATACTCCTCTTTGAATATTATCAATTCTTTGCGCTGATTGTTTAGGGTTTTCATGAATTTCCGTTAGTCTGATCAACTGATGCTTGTTCATGATAATCTATAGCTAGATATAGGTAATTTCTAGTTGAATTATCTATATTCTTGAGTAGCGAATTATAAATCTCTAAAACTGGTTGATTTAGAGATTTGTATAAAGAATTGATTTGCAATTGATGCATTAACTGGTTGTGCGCGTCGATTGTCTTTGTTGATTTCCTTTAAGCTTAATCGGTTATTGAATTAAATCTTGATAGTTTCAAGATTGTTTGATAATTAGGGTTTTCAGGGTCTAGTTGTCTTGTTAACTAGATTCGATAAGGAATTGGATTCAAAAGACCTAGTCTTTCCACAACAAAGTATTCAAGAGGAAGTTATCTGTTTGATTTCAATGATCAATGAATAAAACCTGAGTGGTGAGATTGATTGACCTGAACTATTCTCTTATATTCATTCATTCAATCTGTTTTATTTTATTGTTTTGCTTACTTTCGCATTCTTAGTTTGTTCAAACCATCACAATCCCCCTTATTTGTGTCTTTAGTTCTTATTATCACACTTGACATGCTTACAAATCGTTGACTCTCTGTGGGATCGACCCGTACTTGCCAAACTACATTAGTTAGGTTAGTCGGATATATTTGATAGGATTTAAGGCAACTAAAAATCCTTCGTCATACGCTGATTGGGGTGGGTGCCCTGACACCCGCCGATCAACGTCCGGGTACTGTGTGTTCTTCAATGACTCTCTCCTCGCTTGGTCTTCCAAACGTCAGACTATGTTGTCTCGCTCCAGTGCGGAGGCCGAGTATCGGGGAGTCGCTAACGTCGTTTCTGAGTGTTGCTCCTTGCGCAATCTGCTCCTGGAACTGCATTGTCCTTTGCCGCGTGCCTCGATTGTCTACACCGACAATGTCAGCGCCATGTATTTAGCCAGAAATCCAGTGCAGCATCAACGGACCAAGCACATAGAGATGGACATCCACTTTGTCCGAGAAAAGGTGGCCATTGGTGCTATTCGGGTCCTTCATGTTCCCTCCGCCTATCAGTATGCTGATATCTTCACAAAGGGTTTGCCACGTCAGTTGTTTTTTGACTTTCGGGACAGTCTGACCGTCCTTTCTCCTCCCGCTCCGACTGCGGGGGTCTGTTAATAGATATAGATAGAATCCTAGATTGTTATAGACATATCTTTAGTTTCCTTGGAGCCCAAGGCTCAAGTCCTTTGTATTCTATATATATTCTATCTAATGAAAGGCAAACCCCAAGGGGGAATTTCCTAAACCTAACAATATACAACTAGCAACTAATTAAGCAAGAACTTGTACCTCGACATCTCTGGTATCCTCTTGTGATGCCGTGCAATTATCGATGACTCCTGGTGACATTGATGACAACATGAAGGTTCCATTTGATGGCCCTGTCACTCGTGCAAGGGCCAAGAAGATTCAAAATGCCACTAAGGCCTTTCTTGTCCGTCACCATGGAACTTTAGAGCAAGGGTTCAGGCCACCCTGGATCACTTGGCTCAAGGTTAGTCCGCCAGCACAAGAAGTGAGCCTGCGTCCCCACACGGAGCTCATGAAGACTCGTCTGCACCCACCATAAGCCAACCATACTCGACATGTCTTTGGCCACTCGACATGACCATGGGCCGAGTTGTCTAAGTGCTTGGGCCGAACTTGTCTTGTGCATGGGCCGAGATATTATTACTTAATTATGTTATTATTTTATGCATTTAGATAAATAAGGTGGAAATTAATTATATCTCTTCTAGATATAATCCTTGGCCACCAAGTTATTAAATATCTATCTCATTAGGATTTATTTATCTTAAAGTTATTTTACTTATCTTAGATAGAATTAATCTATCCAAACCCCTTTCCTTTGCAAGGAAGGATTGGTTAGATCTCTCATAAGCTTTACTATAAATTCATGTTTATGCACTTTGATATAATTAGATTGAAATAGAATTGAGAACCCCTTTATGGATTAAAGGGTTCTTGGTTATCAATCCCAAAAGCTACCATTGTTCTATGTTCTTGAGATTTTCGGCCAACACACACTACTAGAATTTTGTTCATAGACGTCGGTTAAAAACCGATGTAAAACAAAAATATTTTCAACGTGTTAGTGGGTGGTGTTAAAAATCCAAACTTTACCACATCGGTTTTTAACCGATGTCTATAATAATTTGTAACATTGTTTTTATGTTCGAGAACGATTTAAGTACGTTGATATAATTACGTTTTGGTTGATGAACCTAATGTTCAACCATTGTTATTTTGCATTTCTAGACGTTTGAAACAGTGTAGGGCAATAAAAAATTTGACATTAACATCGCTAATTTTTTTAGAAAAGATGTTTTATGATGATATACACATCAGTTATACATTATTCATTTTGTGTGCACTCTTTATTCATTTATAAGTTTATGATATTAATTTATATAAATATAATGTATCGTATTGAATATTTTGAAGTCGATGTTATTAGTATATTCTGAAATCGTTTTTTCAGTTGGAAAACGATGTTTTTATGTTGTAAGATATCAGTTTATACTGGTTTAATGATGTAAGTGTTTCCTATTGGCATCGGGTAGCATTGCAGTTTTGATATATTTGAGGCTTCTGATTCGTTTTGTGTCTTTGCAGTCGACGTATGTACAAAAATAGACATCATTTTTTTGTTAGGATGCCCGATGTCTTTCTGTTATTAATTATATATGGCATACGTTTACCACATTCAATATATCATCCACCAACATACATTTATCATATACATCATCCACCAACATACATTACCATATTAAACTCACATTCACCACAACTGTTACGCTACAAAAGGCAATAACCCACATTGATAACGTCATTAAAAAATGATTGAGGACCCCAACACATACCACAGCTAGCTATGACATTTAATGGGCCTGGTAGGTTGCAAAAGCTAGACCACAAGTGTACGCCTGCATTACCATATTCAACCATACCTCGGCCAAGCAATTCGGCCCTCTCTTTAGCTTCCTATGTGCGCCCTTGATGCCTTAGGAAGTACTCAATTGTCAAGACTATCTTTTGGAGAATCTGCCTCTTTGACAACTTGTTCCACCTTTCTAGGAAAATAGTTCCAATTCAGAAGAGATAGGAACACAATGACAAGATAATCATTTCATATGACAAGATAATCCTTTCAACAATCTGGCAATTGTTTAAAATCTGTTCAAAATTACATACTTTAATATCTGTAATTTGTAGTACTATATGTAAAACATACCTTAATGATTCAAGGAAGTTTTTGGAACATTTCATGAATGAGGAACATCTATAAATACCACATTGTAATTGTATAGGAAGGACTGAACGAGTCAACCTTGTTGGACGGCTGTAAGAGTGCAAGAACTAGCTGTTTGTCAACATAAAATGCACAAGAAGATTTGTAAAATCAGCTTTATTGCTATCTTTCTCAGAAAAGCTACATCTAATAATCAGTTCAAGATCAAAATCAACTAAAAACATAGTGGATTTCCCTTGGCTCACCAGCATAAAACCTCTTCCAAGGAGGCAAACAACAAACTGTAATATATAACATGAAAGCAATTGAAATTACAAAAAAACGTAAACTCAAATTATAATATATGAAAGCACACATCAGAAACTATAATTTCTAATAAGAAACTTAAACCTCTTGCAGAGGCAACCAACAAACAGTGAATGAGCACCATGAAAGCACAAACAGTGAGCGAAGAGATATAAATCAGCAGATGGTGCAATTGAGCAAGAAACCCTAGTCCACTAATTTTAGTTGGTCGCCTGACTAGTCTATGAAGATATTTTACCCAAATTACTCTATATCATATCATAATAAATCAGTCACACAAGAGCTTTTCATTCCCATCAAAGCTTGTCCTGAAAAGGAAAAAATTAGCATATTCACCTAAATTTCTAGAACTTGTAGAAGCTACCCATGTGAGAAAATCAAGTTTTGTGAAAGTAAGAGTCAAATTTACCTTCATAGTTGACCCTTTTGGGTGAAAGCAAATCATTAGCACAAACCCACAAGCAAACTAGAATTTCCTCGTCTTCCCTGGCCATATGAAAGTAACTAGATAGTATGAGGTAGTGATTATTAAAAACCTTCCATCCTCACAACACCTAAAATCTTACACCTTCTTATAAACATACATGCTCAATGCAGCAGTAACAACTGAAAAAACATACCTGCTCAATGAAGTAAACAAGCAACTCCACTGCGAGTTCACAGTCACCATACTACGATGTCGTCTCCATAACATCTTTGTAAAGATTGTCTTTCTTTGACAATGCAATGGATTGATTCCACCTTCCAGCTTTCTTGTAGATATAAGCAACAATACACCTCATTTCAAGCAGTTCATGTTTCTCAACTAGTTAATAAAATGTAGCGCAAGAGATTAAATGATAATTCATAATAACTGTATGAACAGAACTTTCAGAAGTTTAGAATATGGATACCTTCTGTGCAAGGCCAATCTGATCAAAGTTATCATGCATAGATAAAGCTCAAATTGAATTAGACCAGTTCATCACTATAAAGATCAAAATAACCAGTGGAACAAGATTAGACCAGTTCATCACTATAAAGAAGCAATATTTTATTTAATAAAGCATGCATTATGAGCATCACACTCATTTGAAGTAAAACCTACTACCATATTAGCATACCAAATTGAATTACAAAAGAAAGAAAAGAAGGGCAGCAAGTGGAATTTTATTTCTTCCAATGTCTGCTCACTCCTAAATGAAAGAAAGCCAACACTAAATTATCAAAAAGAGAGGACAATTTGATAATACCATGATGATCAATAGTAAATGAAGACTACAAGGCAAATCTTATAATTAAGAACACAAGAAAAGATGTTTAGAAAATATGCTTCATATAAAATTTTGAGCACAGAAATGTGTAGCTTGATTTCAAAGATTTAAGCCATTAATTTACACTATGATTTTAGCTTTCAATTAACTAAATATATTATTATCAAAACGGCTAACGTTGATGAAACTATAGCATTCTAAACTCTTTTACACTTAATTTAACTTTCAATTTACACACTGAATATTGCTTTCAATTAAATATATTTACACCACTATAAGTAGAAGTAGGTATAGGATGTCTATCAAGCATACAAGATTGAATACAAGTCATAGGCAATTTCTTTCTATGCCCTCCCAATGCTAACACTCTTTTCAACCAACTAGGACAGAACATTTTCTTACTAAACCTCTTAGGTTTTCTAGCATGTACGTTTCAAAGAAGAATTATAATCACACATCATCACATTAATAGGTACAACAAACTTAATAACATCACCATGAGATTCATATAAGTCACCTAGATTATGCATATCACACTTCAACACATCATGCTCACAATTAGATTGCATCACAATGGGTTTAATAACATGTATTTCAGAATTGATATCCATTTTAGCACATGATTCAGCAGAGGTTCTATTAAGCTTATCAACAATGTGTGAGTGTGGCTTACTTTGTTTTCTTCTTGGTGCTCGGTTTTGTGCATTTCTTTCTCAGCACAAACACTATTTTTCTACACTTGATCAGCAACAGCACATGGCATTTTCTCAACAGCAATTACAACTGCAGATTGTAGTCTTTCAGCAGCCCTTACAGCAGCTCTTTTTGGTGTGTTTCCAGCTGCAACAGAACCTCCAAATTGATGTCTTTCAAGAGCATGACTCAGCCGGTTTTCAGCAGCAACAACCTCTCCAGTTTGCTGGCTCAAGGCAACCTCCATGTGTTGTGGTACAGCAGCCACAACAGCCTCTATTTCCAGCATGTTAACAGCCCCAACAACTCCATTTTGCTGCTCCTCGGTAGCCTCAGTTGCTGCACTTTTCACCCTGATAGGTACTTCACTTTCAGCAGCAAACAATATATTGCATTTTAGGAGTGTATTTTTCCCTTAAACTCCAAATCTAATATATGAATGATAGGAGTATGAAATATCTAAGGAAACTCCAAATCTGCAATCAGAAGTTCATATTTACAGCCTTAGATCTACAGGAAAAAGAATAGCAGTAAACAAACCCTAGATCTACAAGTTAAAATCTGCAATCATAGGTTCACATTTACAACCTTATATCTAGAAAAAGAAAAATCATAGCAAACAAACCCTAGAACTACACGTTCAAATCTGCAATCACAAGTTCACAAACAGGGAAGGAGGATGGCAAGGCACAAGATTCGGCAAGAAAAAGATTACTAGAATGAGAAAAAAAAAGGGAAGGAGGAGGGCCAGATCTAACAAAATACTTCGATACTTACCTAGATCTACCATCCCAAACACAAGATCCGCCATTGCAGCCGCTATCTCCTAATGAACATCATCAGACAAAATTTTTGCAAAGGTTTAAAAAAATCGAAGATACTCATAAAACCCAAACAAAGAGGAGAAAAATCAAAAGATTTACCCAGGTCTACGAAAGGGTTGTACTTGGATCATCTCGTCATCACACTCAATCGCGCAGGTGGGGCTTCCGAATTCGGCATCGTGGTAGTCAGAGGCGCCAGATCTGAGGGTAAGGATAGAATCGAGAGGGGGAGAGGAAGGAGACCATGGGGTACGTCGGGATTCGACATGGCTGAGGGTAGGAGTTCCTAAATCGAGAGAAGATCGAGGAAGAGAGACAATAGAAACTGAATCAATGTAGAAGAATGAAGAATAGTAATTAGGGATTTCAAAATCAGTTTGGGGAAATTTGAGTTTAAAAGGGTGAAATTTTTTGAAGTATTGAAGGAAAGCATCGAGTGAAAATTTTATAAAGTGGATTCACTCTTCCTTTTTTTTAAGTGTTGGGATCTGACTGAAATGATTGGAGCTACCTCTTTTACCGCTTCAAAATTTAACTAAGTGTTAAACGTGCGCTTTCGAAATTTTTTAAAATGAAGTTTTAACATTGTCCAAGGAGTACAACCGATGTATTAAATCTCAATAACATCGACAATTTTTAAAACGATGTTGTAACTATTTTTAACATCAGGCGTTTTTCTAACCGGTATAAAATACCTGATGTCTATTAACAGAATTCTAGTAGTGACAAATCATCACCCTCACCTTGCTTGTCGACATCGAGCAAACCAAACCCACAAACCCTAACCGAGAGGCCTGTGCAACCGAGGAAGATCAGGGCTTGGCGTCTTCCGCGAGCATCCCGCTCCCAGCGAGCGCAGTCGCTTGTCGGGCGCCTTCGCTCCTGCTCCCGCACTCTCAGGCGCCTGCTTCCGCGCCCTTCCTTCCGAACCTTGCTCCTCGCTTCCGCGCACACCATCCGCCAGCCTCTCGCCCCAGCGAGACAAGTCCCGCGTCTGCACCCGCACACCCTGAGGCCGAAGGCCTGTGTGCCCAGCAACCTCGTGCAACCCAGCTCCGCTTTCCCTCGTTGTTCTTCGTTTTGTTTTCTGTCGCTAAAACTGAGTCTTGATTTGTTGGAATTTTCAAGTATAGAATCTGTCGCTATTTCAGAAATCTAATTACTTGTTTGAATTATTCCAAATCAGGAGATATCAAAGAGCATTGCAAGATCTAAGCAAATATACGGCGTGGTTCTTGATCTTGAGCCCACACGCGAAGGATCGGGTATCCCAAACGTATCATCTTGTTTTTTTTATGTACAATTTAATGTTACTAAATAAATGATATTACTAGAATTCGGGGCTCAACTCTTTTAGATAATCTAAATACAGTTGTTATTATGAACATGAAATTATTATTATTATTAAAGAAGAAATACATATATTCCTTTTTAATAATAAGAAAAATGAAATACCTTCTGAATAAGTGTATATTATAGAAAAATGAAATTACATAAGGAATGTATTAAAGAAATATATACTTTCCTGTTCATACTTTGGTTTATTATGTGGTTCTGATTGGTATTCATTGATGCAAAGTGAGTTGTGTTTTTTTGTAGATTATTAGTTACTAAATTGTATAACTCTAATAGCATGCCTTCACTTGATTTCCCGTTCATACTTCTATTGCACGAAAACTTAAAGGTGATCTATTTTTTAAAGACATGGATGAATAGACTTCATGCTAGCCTTATCAAATCTCGTCTTTCTCGATGTTCATTAAGACTGAAAATCTTCCTCCTTCTAACCATCAAATCTTGTTTTTCTCGATCTTCATTAATTAGGAGAGTCCTCCTCCTTCTGACCTGGAAAGTTTGTCTTTCTCGGTCTTCATTCATATTATTCCTTCTGTAAGCATTTTAGTTACATAATAGAATGTTTACCGTGTTCGATGTAGGTTTCCTTAATTAGTGCGTCTATAGGTCATGACAATGTGTATGGACAAGTCGTGGATTGATTGGAGTACTAGGATTTCTGAGGCATATTTTGAAAAGCTAGATGAATTTTTGGACTTTGCATATGCCAACAAGGGGGTTAGGAGTTGCATATAATGCCCTTGTAGGAAATGCATGAATAGGGTATTCTTTGTCACAAAAGTTGTGCGGAAGCATCTTCAAGATAATGGATTTTTGGTTAGTTATAAGTTATGTACTAAACACGGGGAGACCATTCATGATCTGATTGAGGAACCACGGGAGAGGAATGAAGTGCCACCTGAGTTAGATGGGTATATGGATGTGGGTATGGAGAGAATGGTGGAAGATGCTTTCGCAAGAACTAACGTACTGACGACGGAAAATCTAGATGATGATGGCCACTATGAGGGTGTTACTCCTGGTCCAACTGAGTGCACTGACCAGTTTATGAAGCTAATGGAAGCCGCTAATCTTCCTCTATATCCGGGTTCTAAGAAGCACACGTCATTATCCTTCGCTGTCCGTCTCTTACAAGCAAAGAGTTTACATAGATGGACTGACCACTCATTCAAAGAGTTGCTAGAGATATTTTCTGATGTATTGCTAGATGGGGTTCATCTTCCGAAATCTTATTATCAAGCGCATAAGTTAGTGGACGATTTAGGCTTCACTTTCACAACTGTGGACGCATGTCTTAATAGTTGTATGCTCTTTCGAAATGAAGATGCAAGCCTAGATGCTTGTGCAATATCCAATGAATCGCGCTGGAGGCAAACTGTTGATGGTTGTCAATCAGGCACACAAAAAGCTGCACAACAAGCTAGGTATTTTCCGTTGAAACCACGATTGCAAAGGTTGTTTGCAACAATGGAGTATGCCACCCGTATGAAATGGCATTACTTAAACCGTGTTGATGATGGTGTGTACCGGCACCCGGCCGACTCTCCTGCTTGGAAGCACCTTGATGCCAAACACCCTGGTTTTGGAGCTGAGATGAGGAATGTGCGATCAGGTATGCTTCTAATGGATTTAATCCTTTTGGTAATCAAAATGTCAATCATAGCACGTGGCCGGTCATCCTAGTTCCTTACAACTTACCACCTATGTACATCTTGAAGCAACCGTATATATACCTTTCTGTGCTTATTGATGGACCAAAAGGACCTAGAGATAAGATAGATGTGTATTTAGAGTCTTTGATAGAGGAGCTAAAGGAATTGTGGGAAGTGGGTGTAGAAACATTTGATGCTTCTGCCAATGAAATCTTTCAGATGCACGCTGTCGTGCTATGGACTATCAATGACTTTCCAGCCTATGCGAATTTGTATGGGTGGAGTACTAAATGTGAGTATGCATGTCCAAATTGCAACATAAGGTCAGGTGCAACGTACTTAAAAGCTAGCCACAAGTGGTCGTACGGTAGGAGTAGGCGGTTCTTGCCCTATGATCACAAGTATCGAAGAGATTTGAAGTCATTTTATGATGGACGGGAATTTGATTCCGTGCCTCCTAGAATGACCGGGGCTGATCACCTCTCACAACTTGATGAAAATAGAGTGCTTACTTGTTATAAAAAGGATGACATGCTATTGAGAAAGAATATGGGACCTGACAAACCGGAAAGGGATCCAGCCAAAAAAAAGGAAGCATAATTGGAAGAAGAAAACCATCTTGTATGAGCTACCGTATTAGAAAGACAATCTGTTGCCATACAACATAGATGTGATGCACTCCGAGAAGAATTTTGCCGAAAATGTACTGAATACAATATTGGGAGTGAAAGGTCGAACCAAAGACAATGTCTCTGCTTGTCATGACCTTGAGAGACTTGGAATTCGTAAGCAATACCATGTGAAACTCACAGAATCGGGCACTGAGGTTTATGAGAGGGCTGAATTTGAGATGGACAATGTCGAGAAAGACAAGTTCTTGTTAGCCTTATCCAAGGCCAGAATGTCGGATGGTTCGTGTTCCAGTATTGCACAGAGGGTGAACTTAAGGGATCGCACCATTGTAGGGCTTAAAAGCCATGATTATCGCATTCTTTTACAAGAGCTAATTCCGCTTTGTGTTCGGAGTTCCTAGCCAAGGAATGTAGCATCTGTTCTTATTGACGTTGGAAAGTTCTTCAAGGTGTTGAGCTCAAAGGTTAATACAAACACTTCATTGGAAGAGGCACGTGCTCAGATCATTCTAACCCAATGTGAGATTGATAAGATATTTCCGCCATCTTTCATGGATGTGATGGAGCATTTACCTGTGCATCTCGCGGAGGAGCATTACTCGGTGGAGCTGTATAGTTTCGTTGGATGTACCCTATCGAGAGGTTTCTACTCACTTTGAAAAATTATGTTCGACAACAAGCTTGCCCGAAAGAATCACTAGTCAAAGGTTACATCATGGAAGAGTGCATGAACTTTTTCACTCAATGTCTACAAGATGTAGAAAGCAAGTCGCAAAGACCACCAAGAAGAAAAGATGATGCCGAGAAGAAGGGAAAGGGCTTCATTCTACCCGAAGTGACGCGTAACCAAATCCACCGATGGGTCTTGTTTCATGCTGCTGGAGTCACACAATATCTAGAGTAAGTCCTTTTCAAACTAGGTGCTTTTGGTTTGTTAGGATATCAAAGCAATATTATATGACTTGCTAACATTATACCCCCTTCTTAACATTAAAGGGAACATTTGGCATATATTAAACATCACAATCCTAGGGAAAATGAGACATTAGTGGCATCAATTCATTTCAATGAGTTCCCGCAATGGTTCAAGTCACACGTGTGTACCAGCTTCAAGTTTCCAAGTGTAATTAATGTGCTTTATCATATTTGAGTAATATGTAAAGTACCTACCAAATGAACCTTTTACCTTTACATCTTCAGGTTGTAGAGTTGCGCCGGGCAGGGGATGTGTCCTTAAGTAATGAAGTTATCTCATTGTCAAACTTCCCGTCCCCTGTGGCAGCATGGTTGACCTCATACACATCGAATGGATATTTATTTCGTGTCAAAAGTGTTGACACAAAAAGAACGAGACAAAATTGTGGGGTGTATTTGCAAGGAGATTTTGTACCCTATTATGAGAGATTAACGGATATTATAAGGGTTACCTATGCCTCAGATATCGAATACGTATTATTTAGGTGTGAGTGGGCACATCCTTCAACAGGGGTTAAATTGGATCCTTTTCAATGCACCTTAGTAAACTTTGATAGGTTACTATACCCATGTGATAAACTTGGGGATGAACCATTTATCTTGACATCGCAAGCTCGCCAAGTGTGGTATAATCCGGATGCGTCTGGACATAGAAGGTTAAATGTCGGGGAAGTTGAATCTAAGGACTATGCCCATGTAGATGATGGCAATCTAGACTTTGATGATGAGTTGGAGCTCGACCAGAGGTCAGTACCATCTGTGCTACTACTGCTTATTTTGTGTAGAACACAAATGTGTGTTTATGGAAGATGTTGACAGCCGGAGTTGTTGTCTCAATTGAAGGGTTTTCTTGTGTTTTTCTCTGCTTGTTTTTTTGTCATAGACAGTCGATTATCAATCCCAAAACCCACAGTCGGTTCGTATACTTTCTATTGCTTCAGTCCAAAATTAATTTCGATTGGTAATTTGTGGTTACGCTTCCATTGTTGGAGGCAATTCAATCCTTGCGCCGTAATCAATTCAATATTGGATTGTCGTGGCGTAATTCCCACTAGGGAGTTAGTTATTCAATTACTTGAAGTGGCGAAGCAACCTTAATTGATCCTCCATTGGTTTCAACGTGGGTCAAGTCTAGTTGATAACGGAGACCGATTCAAGCCAACAGTTATCGATCAGCTTGTCAAGGCACTTGACGTAATTAAGTCGGCATCAAGTCACAAAAACAAGGAGCATAAGCAAGATCATCCTTTTAGTTTAGCTATTGGCCGGACTAGCCGATTGCTATACATCAATTGGTATTCAGAGACAGGTTATGCTACGCTCTTTGTTTCGATGATGTTACTGATGTTTTGATTTGATATGGCTTGGGAAGTTTGGGGCGACTGGGAGGATGATCCCGATCCATTGGATGAATTTTTTGCTTTGGAACGTGCTAAACAACAACGACGCCAACAAGAGTTACGTCGGAGAGCTTGGCTACAACAACAAACCCTAGAGCGTCAACGCGAAGTCAAAAGACGCCAACTTTGGCTTCAACGTCAAGAGGAAGAACAATGTCAATTGGAGATCAAAGATAAGAGGTGTCGACAACGCTATCAGATTCGGCTTCTCCAACAAAGAGAGGCTGAGGAGGCACGGCGACAAGAGGAAGAGGCACGACGTCAAGCCAACCTAGATGCCAAAATAACGGCTATATGCAAAGAGGCCGTGGCCATGTTCAAGAAGGGCGTGAAGGAGCCTTTTGTTGAAATCTTTGTCACGGATTCAGCACAGCGCACTGAACTTGTTTCGCAGATTTCCGTTGACTCCGACATCGGAATTGAGTCAACTTAGTTTTGTTGTGAAGCTGACTCGACGAGCTTTCCAATGGTGGGTCACACGCTGCAAGACTCCCCCGGAAAAGCCTCCAAATTTGTGTTGCAAGAAGACTGCGACAGTGTTCTGCAGGACGAGCATGTTGATTCCGTTGACGAGGATGAGGTACTTGATGACGTGTCTCAAGAGTTAGCGATTGTACCTCTTGAGCATGTTCATGAAGTTCCAGTTGCTGAGATTCGTGTGGTCATTGATCCTATTCTTATTGACGATCAAGTCCGTTCAACGATCGCGCATGAAAGTGTTGTTTTTGGGGTTCCTATACCTCGAATTCTCCTGGCACCTATTCCACCCATTCCTCCATCATCTTCTTTGAAGGTTTCTGCTCCTTCCTCGCCGATCATCTCCGACTCGATTCGAGGACGAATCGAAGATAAGAGGGGGAGAATGATGCAGGTCAAGATGGCCTTCTGTGGGTCAAACAACGATCTTGATTCAGGAAACGACTCGAGGACGAGTCGATTTCAAATGGAGGAGAATGATGTCACCCTCAAGCGCAAGAAGAAGGCTCCACCTTGGGAGTCATTAAAGAAACGGTGTTAAATATTTTATTATTTATATTTCTTATTTTTTATATATATTCTATTTTTAGTAACTCCTATGTTAGTTGGAGTCTAATTATAGAATTGCTTATTTTTAGTATTTCTTAGTTAGGTCAAATAAGATTGTTAGGAGAGTCTATCCTTTAGGCTTTCTTAATTATCATATTTTATTATTTTCTATATTAGGATGTTAGATTAAGTTTTATCTTCTAGGTTTACTTTATCTTTAGGATTAAAAATTCTATCTTTAAGAAACCAAAACTCTATCTTGCATGGTAGAATTGGTTCTTAGGTTTTCTATTTAAACGTTGTAGTTCTATTGAATTAAATCAGATTGAATAGAATTGAGAAACCCCTTTATGGATTAAAGGGTTCTCGATTATCAATCCCAAAACCCACATTCGGTTCGTATACTTTCTATTGCTTCAGTCCAAAATTAATTTCGATTGGTAATTTGTGGTTACGCTTCCATTGTTGGAGGCAATTCAATCCTTGCGCCGTAATCAATTCAATATTGGATTGCCGTGGCGTAATTCCCACTAGGGAGTTAGTTATTCAATTACTTGAAGTGGCGATGCAACCTTAATTGATCCTCCATTGGTTTCAACGTGGGTCAAGTCTAGTTGATAACGGAGACCGATTCAAGCCAACAGTTATCGATCAGCTTGTCAAGGCACTCGACGTAATTAATTCGGCATCAAGTCACAAAAACAAGGAGCATAAGCAAGATCATCCTTTTAGTTTAGCAATTGGCCGGCCTAGCCGATTGCTATACATCAACAGTGCCTTAGGGTTAATGAAGATGTTTGGGATTTGGAGTTTTGATTACAAGTACATAAATCATTTCTCTTATAAGCAATCATCCATGTCACTTGTAGGCAATCATGAAGAAACGAAAGGGTGAACCCGACAAACCGCGAACCATGGCTGAATTCCTAGTGTGTACTAACTCACGTGGCTCTCAGAGTGGCTCGTCACCGTCCGCATCAACAGCTCGAACACTTCCTCCCACAGCTCCACCACCTACTGCATGTCCAGTAGAAGAAAAGGTTCGTTGGTGCTCCATTTCTCGCTGCTGTTTATTCTGTTAAGTTGCTTTTTAATTTCAGCAACATTCATAGTTCTTTGATACTTGCACATTCGATCAATTCATGAGACTTCCATATATATTTTTAATGAGTGTCTAACTATAGTGTATTCGTGTTTCAACCATTAAGAAACAAAAGGGTCGACCAGGGAGACCGCGAACCATATCTGACTTTCTACTGCCTACCGGAGATAAATCCTCCCTAAGTGTGTGCTCAATGTCGGCATCAGCAGCTGGAACCCTCCCTCTTACGACTCTACCACCAAATGAAGTTCTTGCTCTATGTCAACCTCAGTCACTTGCTCCGCTTCTTGCTCAATCGAACACTCAAGTCAACAATGTACTGACAACGCAGCCAGATGTAGCTCCACAATCAGTTGCACCAGATGATGCAGATGCTCCTACTGATGCAGACCTCGCCATCGATTCATCTGGTTAGGCATATTAATTTGCATCCAACCCTTATATCTTCCTCGATCCTTTATAGTTGTGTAAATAAATAACAAAATATATGGTGTTTCAAGATGAAGGTGAACGTCCGACCCCTAGAGGTCATAGCAACGGTGTGCTGGGGTGGAACACCGGAGCCAAAGTTGCAGTCGAATTCAATGACAAGTTCCAACCAGTTGGGGTAACGCCAAACATCTCAAGTTGCAACTGGGGATACTAGTGCGTGATGGCCAACGGCTTCCTCTTACTATGCTGGACTGGACCTCTTTCGGACAAGATGTGATGGATGGTATATGGGAAGAAGTTAAGGTATTTTCTTTCTCCTTTCTACTTTGTCACTTTTATAATATGGATGATGTTCTTTCTCCTTTATACTTTCTTTTTCAGCATGTGCAAACTTTCACCTGACCATTTGGTTCTTTTTTATCTTATTGCCTTTAACACTTATAGAAAAATTTGGTGGATCCTCCCGATGGGTTCAAAGAGGTTTGCTTGAGAATGTAAAACATCATGTGGAAGGGCTATAAGTTTAAAACAAAGGCGAAATATTTTACTTGTTGCCAAGATGACCCTGAGCTGGAGAAGCATAATCCTCCAACTATCCTCCCACCTGATTGGATTACGCTCATTGCATATTGGAGAAGTGAGGTTGCCCATGTATTCTTTATTTCCCCCTTATCTTAGATGGTCCATCTGCAAGTTTGGTGCATCCTATTGTAACGTATTCGTGTGTCAAGAAACAATCCGTCCAAAACTCAAAGAATAGAGATAAGTATGGGTCGGTGCATGTTACCGGGCGAAAGTCATTCGCTGAAGTTAGACACGAGGTCCGTATGTGCACGTTGTCTGAATTAGTGCATATCGTTCAGTTTTTAGTTGGTTTTAGTTCTTGCACTTTTGACTACTTGTTTGTGTATCAACTCCATGACATTCATATTTAACTTGAGTGATTTTCGCCATTTAACTAGCGGCGCAAAGCTGGGCAACCTACTGACAAGATGAGCATGTGGGTTTCATCTCGAAATGGAGATGATCCTGATGTGATTGAGACCGTTGTAAGTTTCTTTGGACCCTTTTAATTTTCTGACATTATTGAACTACATATGTTGACTTGTTTTACTAATATAGAAGGACACGTATATATATCACTATTAGAAATTTGTCATTTAACATCAGAAAATAACCGATGTCTTTCAAAAAAAAAAATCGATGTCTATGTGGGGGATGTAAAAAGTCAAAAGTTTTTCACATCGGCCAGAACCCGATGTCTTTGTATGTTATAACATCGTTTATATTTTTAAATCTGATGTCTTTGTTACCCTATGACATCGATTATAAAATATAACCGATGTTATAACATACAAAGACATCGGCTATTACCCGATGTTAAAAAGTTTTGACTTTTTACATCCCCACATAGACATCGATTTGTTTTTTTGAAAGACATCGGCTATTAACCGATGTGAAATGACATATTTGCGCTTTTTTTATATTTTTATTGTAGCCTATGCGGGATTTGAACCCGCGTCTTTGTGTTTGAACACAATGCTCTACCATTTGAGTTAATAGGCTTTAAATTAGATACAATGTTCTTACATAATAGCAAAAAGAGCATGTGAAACTTAATAAAGACATTTATTAAGCTTCAACGCATATAAGTGATTCAATCATATTAAGCTTTTCAAGTGCAACAGAAATTTGGATATCATGATCAAAGGGAGAAAAAGATGTGACAGAGAATGAGAGAATAAAGAATTAGGAAAGATATTTAAGACAAAGTAAAAACAAGAATAAGAAACCTAACTAACAAAAATAGCATAATTGTCAATGATTTATGATTGTGGTTCAGACTTACTGTACTCAAGAAGTAAGAGTGGTGAATGAGAGATGTAGACCAGCCATGAAAAACCAAAATGTAGAATGAACTAAAAGTTGGTCAGAGCAATGGTCTTAATTTCAAGTTGTAATACAATTTCATATTACTGTAAATCAACTAAAAGTTTATACGTTTGCCCATTTTCATGATAACCAAAATGTAGAATGAAAAACCCGTCCCAGTGGAATTGACGCATATCCAAGGAAGGAACATCATCCTCCTCCTCGAAACATTGATGCTCTCCTCCACGAAACTCCTCGTCATCTTAACCGGTGATGGCACCCATTTAGTAAGGGTGTTATAGGTTGTTGAAACTTGATGATATGCATACGACGAGGCATTAAAAACTCCAAAAGTACCTTCATTTTGGATTCAGATTAGAAGTATAAATGATAGATCATATCAGAGCCAAGTGTTAAAGTTGTAATTAGTAACTCACCCTCTGACCGTATCTAAGTAATCAATGGGGCACTCCTTACGAACTCGGTTGATGTAGATCCCATAAAGATCTTCGGCAGGCTCATCTACCAAAATCAAAAAAAAAAAATGTGATACACAAAGAAACCACTTAACCAATTGAAAATTTTCATAGGTAAAAGGCACCTAAAGAAAGTCTTACAATTAAATAAATTATATTTCAACTACGGAGCTATAACATGTATAATCCAACAGCTAACTAATTGACACAGTGAAACATTTGATTCCAAAAACCACAGATAATAAAAAGTGAAATAAGACATGAAAAGAAATTCACCTTAAATGTTGATGGGTACATAAAAACCCTAACCTTGTCACCCTGATAACCAAACAAAACAAGTTAGGCATCCATTAGCATACATCTCCTCAATCAAAGAAAATAAAGGGCTTTGGGAGATGACATAGATTTCAGATCCACAAACTATGTAGCTACACCTGATCGAACAAAATGAATGGTTAAAATAAGCTGAAGTACCTATCAATGAACTTATCATATAAGCTATCAAATCATATAAGCTATCAATGAAGAAGTACCTATAAACGAAGTCATCGCTAGTGAAAGAACAATAAGCTAGAGTCTCTAAAAATTAGATGAGTGTACCATAATAAAGCCTACATACAATGCTGCATAGTCTGCTCTTATTACGGATCCAGAAAATTGCTTGGAAAATTTACACTGGAAAGATCATTGCCAATAATTAAACACAATTCTTTTTGTTCATGTCTAACAACAATTAATCATTCTTTGAAACGGGAGGCTAATGACAGCAAGTTACAAAAATCACGAGAAGAAAACAAGACTTTACCACCAACCGTATTTAAAGGAGTATAACTGAAATTACAGCAATCTGAAGTTGTATTCCACTTTTCCTTAACATCCCGGTGACAACAATAAAAGTCTAGAACTCGTGAATAGAAGAACGAAAGTCCAACTCCCCATGCTTGGAAGAGAAGATTGATGAAATTGGAAATGAGCTTGCTGGAATTCTACGCCCAAAGAATAATGAAAATTTAGAGTAGGAAAACAAGTCCAAAATTACAGATTGGAACATAAAAATATTTACCTGACAATGACTAAGAAACAGAAGCACAAGTACAAAGCTAACTTTATGAGATGGAACTTCTTCTAACACTGAGTGTTCTGAAAATATCAATAACAACAAAAACATGCTCCCGTTTAAGAAATCTACATAGGGGAAGGGGGCAACAAATCATCCAGAAAGAAGTAACTACGAGAGCCAACAGATCGTTGGCAATGGAAACTCAAGCAACCAGGTAATAAATTTGCAACAGTGAGAAAAAATAACACCAAGGGACAAATAAACAAGAACTAGACAATAGTAGCACTCGATGATGGAGAAATAGCACACAAAAGAGAGAACAATCCCCTGGACAGATTCTGTACGAGAAGGTAGCTTATGGCTGAAAACATAACCAGTCCTCATGTTCTCTTGATTCTATCTAATATGAAAATTTATAAGTGTAATATACTTTATGGCTATGGCATTGTTCTCTTCCTCCAAATATCTAATAGAATACAGCTCTACCTACAATTGAAGTTAGGCACTAAATCAATGACATAACTACAAAACAACATTGCAACTTTGAACCAATAGAACCTCAAACAATTGAGATCTTGACAAAATCACCTCAGTTTTTATTGTTTCATTAAAACACCTCAAACTCCTAGATCTCAACAAATCAACCCAAGAAAAAATGAAAATTGCATCAAACACCCTTGATGATGAAAGATATCACCCTACTGGCACAGTAACTAGTCTGGGGAGGATATGAAGGGGAAGGAAGGAGATGGTACATACCAGACGCTAGATAGGGAGAGCCAACGAGAGAGGACCTCGGCCTAACGGGGAGAGTTCAGATCTACAGTCGCTGGCTAACCTGGCTCTCCGCTTGACCCGATTCAGCACAACCCAATCCAATATTTTCAGCATCAAAATTCATCAATCTTTAAACCTAGAGACATGAAATTCACAAATTCAACAAGGAAGCAAGGGATATGTGAACATGCTATACCTGTATATCGAGCAGGCCTGCGAAATCGAAGGCGGAGAGGGAGCGAGTAGTTCGGAAATCGAAGGCGGAGAGGGAGCAGGCCTGCGAAATCGAAGGCGGAGAGGCAGCGAGCAGATGCGAGGCCTGCGAAATCGAAGGCTGGAGGAGGCACCGACGGGAGGAGAGATGCGAGACCTGCTGCTTGATTCCGGTGACGGAGCTCACGAATAGGCGGCACCGACGGGAGGAGAGATGCGAAACCTGTTGCTTGATTCCGGCGACAGAGCTCGCGAATAGGCGTGTAGAGGAGGAGTCGAAGGGAGGAGAGGGAATGGGAATAGGTTTCAATGTACCGGCTAAAATTAAGTGTTTGATATGGTGAGTTTTTTCTTGGGCGGGCGTTTAAATTGATTTGGTACTTGACTCCGCGCACTTTTAAAATTTTTTAAAAACATATTTAATATCGGTTAAAAAATTTGCGCGATGTTTGTATTATTTTTAACATCACAATATTTAATTCTGATGTTAAAAAACTATTTAACATGGTAGGGTTTTTTTACTGATGTAAATGACCCGATGTTAAATGTCATAATTCTAGTAGCAACGCCCTCTTGCTAATGGAACTTGAGGATCAGCGAGATCTTGACGAAGTGAAGGATAGGATATTCCATCGGCTTATTGGAGAAGTCATGGATACTGTCGGGCCTATGGTGCCAGTGCCCCTCCGCGTTTGGTATATAACTCCTCATCAAGACCTCCTCTCGGTGTTCAAGATATGCGCGAGATTGCCAAAGAGTTTGTAGGGGAGATTGCCAAAGAGTTTGTAGGGGACCTCAAAACCCACTCAGACAACCACATAGATAAAAGATTTGAGCACTTTCGAAATGAATTTATGAAGACTTTCCGACCCAATGATGGGGGAGGCTCACCTTCACACGGACAGGTTAGTCATGATTTGTTTGACCTGAGTGCTAAGGTTTCCTCTTGTGTTTGATTTTGCTGGTTTACTCTTTGTTGTTTGTTCATTGTTTTTGGTGGTTTTGTTGGTGGGTTTCTTCTTGTTTGTTCATTGTTTGACCTGGTTTACTTTTTATTGATTGGGTTTCATCGCTGGCTGCTTTGTTGATTGGGTTTCATCGCTGGTTGTTTCTTCTTCTAATTTTTACTCTTTTCTGGGTTTTTATAATATACATATATATGTCGTCGATCAGGTAGTGTTTAATTTGGATGCTAGTTGTGTTGTGTAAATTTCCATATATAGTGGTCTTTCCTTTGGTTGGAATCTCATCATCAATGAAATAGTGAAAGCCAAAAAAGTATATTATAAAATCTGTATTGGTATAATTTGAGTCTTGTTCATATATATTTGTGTTTGTTATTTCATCTGGACCCCTTTCTCTTTTGATTATCTTTTACTTTGTATGGTTGTGGATTAAGTTACATATACGATATATGATGGGCTCTTTTTTCTTTATGATATGCCATATATCAATTGGAGAGGGAGAAAGATTAAAAATCAGTACTTTGTTTACATAGTCAAGTTCGAAGGTGTGCTTCTTGAATGAAGTCCTTGCTTCTTATATTAAAAACCAGTACTTTGCATAGTCAAGTTTTGCTTTTTTAATGAAGTCCTTGCATACCTTAAAAACCAGTTGTCTGAATGTGTGCCAGTTCTAAGGTTTGCTTCTTTCTTCGGTAGGCAATAGAAAGTCAGATATCTCGTTTGTGCTTCAACTCGTTATCCGATTCCAAAAGAAGCAAGTGTGCAGCTCATATATCGTTTGTTCTTTTCTATATTGTAGACAAGTGTTCATCGGACAAATCAAAGGGAGTCAATTGGAGACGGAGCTCTTGTTCTATCCACCAACGAGCAACCTCTTAACATATCAACTCAACAATCTGCCCCCGGACTGAATAAACGAGCCGCTGAGGATCAATCACTTGAAGAAGAAGACAAAGTCTAGCACACTTGGAGAAGAGCTGCTGAGGATGAGACAAATCAAAGGTTGCTCTAAATATGTTCTAATTATCTTGCACTTGTGACTATGGACACTAGATGTTAGGCGATATGTAGGTTTAACACTTTTGTTGGCTTGACGTAAACTTCAGACGTCAAATACTTTTGTTTGCATGAAGTAGTCGTTGGACGTCAAATGTGTATGCAAGGGACCTTTTGCTGAGTTCACTTGTGATGAATGCACTTGCATGTCATTTGTTGGCTTCATTTGCGTTTGCAGATTGTATTAATGTACTTTTATATAATTTATACAGGGTGCAATTATATATATAGAATAGAACAATTTAGGGTAGCATTAACCGTAGTAACGGCTATGAGCCGTGGCAGCTATTATAAAACTTTCAGGAAAAACCAGTTATGAGTGTAGCTACGGCAGCTATCGCAAATTACCGTCGCCAAAGTTCCCTCCCAAATTTCACCCAAAATTGGCGCCATAAAATTAGCGCCATAAATAATCTTAGCTACGGCAGTGGCCATAGCAACCAAGGGAAATTGGCGCCATAAAATTGTTGCCTTCACTTCACTAGCGACGGCTCCCTACCGTAGAAAAGTGGATGTTTTTTTCCCTGATTGCCCTGCCGTAGCGAAGCCGTAGCAAATAATTTTGCTACGGCTACTTGCCGAAGCTACCAACTTTTGTGACCCCAAAATTCGCCACCCTCCCCCCCCCCCCCATTTCCCGTAGCAATGCCGAAGCTAATGGCCTTTTGCCACGTCTGGACAGCCTTTTGCCACGGCTTTTTGCCGAAGCTAAATTAATTATTTTTTGTAGTGGGATATTTGATGCAAGATCGCTCTCGGCCTCGCACTCCGAGCTCTCTCCAACACTCGATCTTCCACACTCTTGGCCTCGCACTCCGAGTGTTTCCGACCCTTTGATTCCGTCATCTCTCACTAAGGAATCTCCTTCAGCCTCTCACCGAAGGTTTTTTTACCGACCTCTCACCTAAGAACCAGATTCTTGACCCGAATCACTGGAAACTAAAAGGCTCACTTTTTATCAAATTCAACTTGTCTTAAAAAATGGGAAACCTTACACAATATATAGGAGAAACTCTAGCCTCCTATGTGTTTACAAGCGATGTGGGATACTTTTTAAATAGAAAAATATAAGAAAAATCTATAAGTCTAGATCACATCCTCCTCCCCTCATTTGAAAAAGATTCGTCCTCGAATATTGCGCTTCCCTTCCGAAAAATACGATACGCCCCTGTACGTTGGATCTGTGTAAGGTATCGATGGTCGGTCCCACAAAAGCTCACGAATCCATAAGGCCCTTCCAAATGGTACATTACGCTCCTGTACGTTGGATCTGCGTAATGCACTTCAATGGTTGGTCCTGCACAAAACTCCAACGGATGGTTGTGGATGCTTGTGACAACAACACAAAAAGATTGAGGAACACTAGCTGAAAGCTCTGATACCACTTGATGTGCTCGGGAACTCTCCGAGCCGCCAGGATCGATGACGAGGTTCCTCTTTTATTTGACTAGATGAACTTTCTACTGTTAACCGGATATGTATGGCAAAAAAAATTGCAGGCTTCTCACCCTTGAACCTCCCACACTCGATATCCTCTCGGAATTGCACTATGAGAATCTCGACCCTTCGATACCTTCGCCTCTCACTAGGGTTTCTCCCTCGACATCTCACCAAAGGGTTTTGTTTTTAGCATCTCACCAAAAACATTATCCTTAACCCGGACTCAAAGGAAGCAAATGTGCTCAACTTTTCACTCAAAAATTCAACTTGTCTTAAAAAATGGGAAACCTTACACAATATATAGGAGAAACTCTAGTCTCCTATGTGTTTAAAAGCGATGTGGGATACTTTTAAAATAGAAAAAATATAAGAAAAATCTATAAGTCTAGATCACATCAGCAATTGCGGAATGGCAATCTCTTCATCTTTGAAAGAGATGAATGACCCAATCTAGCATGTAAAACATGTAAAGAATTGTCTCTAGGTCTGCCTTACAGTGATTTGATAGCAACTTTATTGAATACGAAAGGATGATTCTGAGCATCAGTAGTAAGCTTGTACAACACTCCTTCTACTCTTCCCTTAGCAGTAATAGCCCTAGTTGTAAGGTCCGGAAGCACACATGCAACAGAGTTAAATCTCAGCTCAAGATTGTCTCCTGAGAGCAACTTGGACACAAACAAAAGATTATGATGGAACCCTGGAACGATTAGCCACCTTTTGCAGTACAAATCCCTCAATAATCACCATAGTGCCTAAGTATCTGACTTTCTTGATAGGTCCATCAGGTAAACCAAGAATCACTAATTTCCTTAATGTGTGAATCTAAATGAAGATAGATGCATCAAAGGCTATGTGATCCGTAGCTTTTATATATGTAATCCACACATGTTTATCTCCTTTTATATCTAAAACAGAGATAGGTGTATGAATATTACCTGCAAAGTTCACCATGACCTGATTGGCTTCGACGTCAGCATTAAGAACTCCTTTGGCTTTCTTCATGCAAACAACCTCTTGATAGATAGCAGTTATCACCTCAGGATTCACTCTCTAATTGGTGGATTCACAGTCAAGAGGATTGTCCCTGCTAGCCATGTCTTCGAGCTGAGCAACAAAGTTTCTTCCCTATGCAGGCCTTTATTTCTCTCAATCTCTAGGTCCTGTTTACCAATCATGATATCCTATGAGCTTAAATCATTCTTTCTTCAAGTGTCATTTAGCTCCATAATGAGTGCACTTTCTTTCATACTTAGCTCTTTTCTGCTCTCTCTCTTAGGTATCTCATACTTAGTCAATTCTGTCTCTCTTTGTTGATAGCCTCTATTCACAACCATAGCACTTGATTCCGACATCTCAATCATTTCTGTAGTTATCTCTTTCTATCTCTCTATCTGGATTACCATGTGGAAAACCTTGTTAACACTAGGTAATGGATCCATGGACAACACTGTGTTCAAAAGCATCTGTCAGTCCCATAAAGAATTGCATCAACTTTGCTTTAGCCTCCCTTTCAATCATCCTCTTGATCACGGCACGCCTACACTGTGTAAGTGCTCCATATTCACAGTCAATAGTCCCTTCAAAAGTGGTCAATTCATCCTATATTTTCTTCCACTTTCCAAAATATGAAGCGACAGTCAAATTCTCTTGCCTAATGTTACTTAATTCGCGATGAAGTTGATAGATCAATGATACGTTGGATTCAGAAAACCTCTCAGATACCTCATCCCAAAGTTCCTTAGCAGACTCAACATACATAAAGTTTTCGGCCACCTCAGGTGCCATAGAGTTGATCATCCAGCACATGACCATGTAATTCGCCCTACTTCATTTCTCAAGTTCATCTACATCATCAAGAGGTTTGATACACGCACCTGTTATAAATCCGAGCTTCATTTTCGCCCCCAAAGCCATGCAAATGCCTCGGCTCCGGCTTGAAAAGTTTGATCCATTGAACTTTGTTGCCACTAGTTGCATTACAGGGTGATCCGACACTGAAAGGAACAAAGAATTGTAAATCGCAACTCCTTGGCTTAAATTTTCTCCAAGGCGATTCCTGTCGCCATTTCTCAGATCCTGATCTCTCCTTTCATTCAAATCATCCATGACTGCAGTTCCAAGCTCCAATCAACACCCGTTACAAGCGACACACACGATCTTCCTGAAATCTGAACATAATTAGATTTCCACAAACTCATGTCACGAGCGCATAGGGGTCTGATACCATATAGAAACAAAGAGCAATTTGGGAATTTTCTGGTGTTATGAAACTTGATCTCAGAATGTATTAGAGGCTGCAATTTATACTACTAAGCTACCGACTTAACAACGAAGCTAACCACAAACTAACAATTGAAACTAACAACAACTAGCCATTGGGCCTTAATGAACCAGAATGGGATTTAGGCCCATATCCTTCTACAAGAGTGGTTCTCTATAAATAATCTTGAATTGCATAAACGAAAATGATGATAAAATAGGAATCACAGTCTCTGCTATGATAACATAAGAATTATGGGGGAGTAAGATTGAAGATCGAAGTACATATTGGTCTATATAAAAAGAGAGGGAAATTCAAGATAATGTGTTTATGTATACTTCTATGTACTATGATATACGTATGGGTCAGTTTACATCTATTTATCGCATGACCTTGTGTATTAGATCAGATAATACCTCATTATCGCATGACCTTTTATATATATATATATATATATATATATATATATATATATATATATATATATATATATATATATATATAAATATATAAATATAGGGAAGCTTTAAAATGTAAAAACTCCTTAACGTGTAAAATTTATTTTTTTAATTAATTAGAACGCGCGCTGTACAGCTCCCTCTCTCGGCGTCCCGCTGCCCTGCACCCGCACCCACCTCCGGCCACGTCGTCGAGCCACCTCCGGCCACCAGCGACCAACCGCCCTCGAGCCCACCCCGGTGCGCAACCCCCGAGCCCTGGACTGGCCTGGTTCGAGCCATCTGCTGCCCCGACGCGCCCACCTCATCGCAGCACCATCGAGCCACCAGAAGCCTCGGTTTTCGGCCTCCCACGCCACCCACGAGCCACCTCCGGCCACCAGCCCTGACCAGCTCGAACCCCCTCCCTCAGGCGCACCCCCCGAGCCCGGAACCCCCATGGTTCGAGCCCAGCCGAGCTCACACCGAGCCCATCTCTCCCGACAGACCTGTTCGACGTTTTTGGCTCGGAATACCTTCGAAATCCCGATTTTGCTCCTTGTTTCCACTCGAATTTGGTATGATTTCTAACCCTAAACTTGTTTATTACAACTATTTAGATTGTTTGAATGATTTAGGTTGAGATTGAAAACCTAGGGTTTGATTTAGGAGCGGAATTTGGGGCTTTTTACCAAAAGCCAAATTGATTGAAATTGATGATATGGTTGTGTTGTTGGGTTGATTTTGAGCTAATTTCATGTTCATATCATTGTCAAATTGTTTATGGATCATGAGCTAATTGAATTTTAGAATTTTAGATTGCGATATGTTTTAGAATTTGGGGCTTTTTGCCAAAAGCCAAATTGATTGAAATTGATGATATGGTTGTGTTGTTGGGTTGATTTTGAGCTAATTTCATGTTCATATCATTGTCAAATTGTTTATGGATCATGAGTTAATTGAATTTTAGAATTTTATATTGCGATATGTTTTAGAATTTGAGGCTTTTTGCCAAAAGCAAAATTGACTTAAATTGATGATATGGTTGTGTTGTTGGGTTAATTTGGAGCTAATTTCATGTTCATAGCATTGTCAAATTGTTTATGGATCATGATCTAATTGAAGTTTGGAATTTTATATTGCGATATGCTTTAGAATTTGGGGTTTTTTGCCAACGGCCAAATTGACTAAAATTGATGATATGGTTGTGTTGTTTGGTTGATTTGGAGCTAATTTCGTGTTTATAGCATTGTCAAATTGTTTGTGAATCATGAGCTAATTGAATTTTAGAATTTTATTGCAATATGCTTTAGGTCGATTAGGTTCTTCTATTTTAGCATAAAAATCATAATTTAGCCTATTAGCTCAATTGGTAGAGCAATGTGCGTTTGCACAAAAGATGTGGGTTCAAATCCCACATAGGTTACATAATAGACAAGAGCGCAACAATCGCAAATTGTTAATCATGCACGTTATAATCTAAGTTATGCACTTTTTAACCTTAATTATGCACATTTTAATCTTATTTATGCACTTTAATTTTAAAAGCTTATACGTAAAAAAATCGATTTCAAACTTACATCTATCAACCTAAATTATCCGAGAGGTGAACCCAAACTCTCAAAAGTAAAAAAAAAAAACAAAATTAAAACATCGATTTCAAAAACACATCTTTTGACTTATTAATGCGCATTATGATCTTACATTTGCACAATTGTATTCTTAATCTGCACAATTGTATCTTACTTTTGCACAATTGTAGTTTAAATTTGCAAAATTGTATCATACTTTAAATTTGCACAATTGCACAATTAAAGTTGCACAAATGCACTTTACAGTTGCACAAATGCACTTCACAATTGCACAAATGCACTCCACAGTTGCACAAATGCACTCCACAGTTGCACAAATGCACTTCATAGTTGCACAAAATGTATCGAAAACGGGAAAAAGTGCATTTACACATAAAATTAGACATATTTACCAATTTACCCATAAATTAAGCCTATTTCAATTAAAAAAATTTATAATTGAAATAGGCACATTTACCTATTTACCCCATAATGAATTATTTGTCTGCACAAAATAAACTTATATTTGCACAATAAGATGTTATATGTGCACAAAAGCAAGTTATACTTGCACAACAGAAAGTGCTATCACGAAAAAAAAAATTCTGGGCAAAAAAAAAAAAAAAAAAATCGGGTCCGAGAAGGGGGGGCAAGGGGGGGCGCACGCATGGGCAGGGGGGGCAGACATCCTACTCATGAAATTAGGCCCATTAGTAATTAAATTAGGCCCATTAGCTAATTTTACGCGATAAGCAAATTTTACACGTTAAGGGGTTTTTACATTTGAAGTAAACCCTATATATATATATATATATATATATATATATATATATATATATAAAGAGAGAGAGAGAGAGGGGATGAGAACGCCTTTTAGGGTGAGAACTTAGGAACAATTCTGGATCATTTAATAATTTCTCAAAATTCACCGAATAAACTCTGTAATGTAACCGAGTAATCTCTCAAAATTAACCAATTAATAATTATTAAATTATCTACAAAAAATAATTACCAAATAATGTATAATTTTTAGAAGATATTTGGCTAAATGTCCATTTTCATATAGCCTTTTTCCTAAATGTCCCACCTAATCCCACTTTTGCTAAATGTCCAAAAAAATTTCATAATACCAAGATTACCCTTAGTTTAATTAAATCAAAACCCCCACCCTCCCCCGGTTCATCCTTCATCAGATCTGAGACTTTGAAGCGGCTCCCACGTCTCTTTTTCCTTCCTCTTGGCCACCCATAGATCTTTTCATCCTTGTCTCCCATGGAGCTTATCTTCCTTCCCTCTCCCGTCTACTCCCGATCTTATTCTTTGTCGTCCTCTTCACCAAGTCTCCCTCTCTAATTTCATCTCTTTCCTCCGCTCCCTCTCCGATCTGAAACTCGGCTTGGTGGTGGCGTGTGCGGTGAAGATTAGGGCTTAGATTCCCACTACAAAGCTGACGAGGAGGCTGACGATGGAGGCTAATCTCGCTATGTTAGGTTGGTTGGCACCAATTTCGTTTCCTGCTCTGGTTGGCGCCGATTTCGAATCAATTGATCTGGTAATTAATCGTCCGATCTCCGCTCTCTTTTGCATCTTCTGCTCGTGCAATTGCTTGATTCGTCTTTGATTTCATTAAAACTACTTCAATCGAGCTTGATTTTGCGATTTGAAGCTCCTTCGCTGAATTGCGAGTCGTGAATTGAGGATGAAGATGAAGTGATGAACAGATTGCCGCTCTGAGAATTTGTGTTTGACTTTGCTATTTAAATATGAGTTTGTGTTTGATTTTGCTAATCAAATCTGAATTTGTGTTCGTTGTTTGATTTTGCTATTAATATCATCAATTCATCATTTTCCTAGTGCACAATCTGAGTCAGAGATTCTGGATTGAGTTTGGTTCGTTGATGTTCGTTGCCGAGTATTGAAATTGGGAGTTCTTCCAGTAGAAATTAGGTACTCAGACGTTACGGATACCTTAAGGCTGGACATTCTACCGATTTTTAGTCTTCTTCTGTTTCTGATTTCTTTTCATTAGATCGGAACAATTTGACTGCACTGTGTTGCTGCTGTGTGGTCAAGTATTGAAATTTCTGCTGTCACCAAACTGTTTCTGTCAATGGATATTGAATTGAAGAGGTGGAGCAATGATGTCCAGGTAGCTGTGCAATCACTCGTTATTACATAGCTGGATGTTGAATTGCAGGGGTTATGCAATTTTCATTTGGGCCAATATGTGTAAAATTACTAATTAACTATTCATTTTCAGTGTTTTGGTTGATTTTTACTGGAGCTTCTTTCTTTGTTTGATTACACTTTTTTTTTGGGTGATATTGTGTTTGATTACACTAGATTTTTCATGAAATTATATATTTTTTTAATCTTTATTTTTGTCGTATTGTGTTTGAATACACTATTTTTTTTTTTAATTTTTCATGAAATTACATGTGTCACCAAGACTGTCACCTCTAATAAGGGTGGTGACATCAGTAGTGACAGTGATAATGGTGGTGACAGTGATTCCGTAAAAAAAAACTCGAACAACAAATCTGTCACCAAAAAAAAGTTGCTACTGTATGTGTCCCCATCGGCAGTGTCACTGCAGTCATCTCATAAAAAAACAAAGGTGTCACCACATTGATAAGGGTGGTTGTGATAAGGGTGGTGATAGTGGTGACAGAGATAGGGGTGGTGACAACGATATGAGTGGTGACAGCGATAAGGGTGGTGACAGCGATAAGGGTGGTGATGACAGCGATAGAGGTGGTGGTGGCATCGATAAGGCTGGTGGTGACAGCGATAGGGGTGGTGGTGACAGGGATAGGGGTGGTGGTGACAGCGATAAGAGTGGTGGTGACAACGATAAGAGTGGTGGTGACAGCGATAAGAGTGGTGACAACAATATGGGTGGTGGTGACAGTGATATGGGTGGTGGTGAAATTGATAGGGGTGGTGGTGACAAGGATAGAGCGGTGACAGCGATAGAGGTGGCGACAGCAATAAGGGTGGAGACAGTAATACGGGTGGTGGTGACATTGATAGGGGTGGTGGTGACAACGATAGGAGTGGTGGTGACAACGATAGAGGTGGTGACAGCAATAAGGGTGGTGACAACAATATGGGTGGTGGTGACAGTGATAGGGGTGGTGGTGACATCGATAGGGGTGGTGGTGAAAGCGATAGGAGTGGTGACATCGATAGGGCGGTGACACGATAAAGGTGGCGATAACAATAAGGGTGGTGACAGCGATAGGAGTGGTGGTGACAGCGATAGGAGTGGTGACAGCGATAGGGCGGTGACGATAGAGGTGGTGACAGCAATAAGGGTGGTGGTGACAGTGATAGAGATGGTGGTGACAGTGATAGGGGTGGTGGTGATAACGATAGGAGTGGTGGTGACAACAATAGGAGTGGTGACAACGATAGGGCGGTGACATCGATAAAGGTGGTGACCGCAATAAGGGTGGTGACAGCGATATGGGTGGTGGTGACAGTGATAGGTGGTGGTGACAGCGATATGGCGGTGACACTAATCTCGTAAAAAAATCGCTGCCCGCACCTGCCCAATTCGGAAATGCGAGGCGCACTCGCACACCCTTCCCTCGCCGCGCGTGTGGTGGACGCGTTGCTGTAGCAGCATAAAAAAACGCGTTGCTGTAGCAGCATAAAAAAAACGCGTTGCTGTAGCAGCATAAAAAAAACACCACTACCCGCGTTGCACAGGATTCGAACCCAGGCCTCATTACACAACCCCCACTACTTCAACCACTGCACCACATAATACTTCTTTGTTATTAAAGGCATCAATATAAATATGTTTTCACTTAAATATGTTAATTACACATTAATTAATATATTAATATATATTTCGCCTTAAAAAATAATAATTAATATTAAAATCAAAATCAAAATAAATATTAAAATAAAAATGATAATAAATATATTAATATATATTTATATTAAAATAAAATGGTTAATGAACCACTACTCTTTATTTGATGAACCACTAGAATTTATTTCATGAACCACTACTATTTAATAATTATAAAATTTTCATTCTTCTTTTATATTCTTTTAATGTTTATTTTTAATTAATTAATTAATTTTATTTAAAATAAAATGGTTCATGAACCACTACTCTTTATTTGATGAACCACTACTCTCTATTTGACGAACCACTAGAATTTATATTCTTATAATAATTAACATATTTCATATAAATTTATAAATTACACATTAAGAAAGATGTTATCAATATATATTTATCAAAAAGTGGTTCATCAAGCTATAAAGATGTTATCAAGAAGTGATTAATCAAGTTATCAAGAAGTGGTTAATCAAGTTATAAAGAAGTGGTTCATTAAGCTATGAAGAAGTGGTTCATCAAGTTATCAGTAAGTGGTTCATCGAGAAGTGGTTTTTAATTATTTATTTTTTTGTTTTTAAAATAAAATGATCTACTACTCTTTATTTGATGAACCACTACTCTTTATTTATTTATTTGTTTTTAAAATAAAATGATCCACTACTCTTTATTTATTTGTTTTTAAAATACTATTTATTTCATGAACCAAGACTATTTATTTGATTAACCACTACTCTTTATTTCTTGAATCATTAGAATTTATTTCATGAACCACACCCGGTGAACCAAATCTAGTGAACCACACCCAGTGAACCAAATTCAGTGAACCACACCCAGTGAACCAAACCCAGTGAACCACACCAAGTGAACAAAATCCAGTGAACCAAACCCAGTGAACCACACCTAGTGACTGAACCAACATCCATTTAGTCACCGAACCAACATCTATTTACTCACTGAACCAACCCCTATTTAGTCACTGAACCAACCTCTATTTAGTCACCGAACCAACATCTATTTACTCACTGAACCAACCCCATTTAGTCACTAAACCAACCTCTATTTAGCCACTGAACCAGCCTCTATTTAGCCACTGAACCAACCTCATTTAGTCACTGAACTAACCTCTATTTAGTCACTGAATCAAACTCTATTTAGCCACTGAACCAACCTATTTAGTTACTGAATCAACCTCTATTTAGACACTGAACCAATCTCTATTTATAAAATGAGTAATATATTTTTCTAAACTTGTGTTATTATTAAAAAAATCATAAATTTTTCATTATATATCAATGAAATGAAACCTTTCATTATATCCATGCATAAGAAATAAAAGAGAAAAAAATATTTCATTATATATCAGTAAAGTGGTAAATGGAGTTGAAAATTGAAAATCATTGTCCTCTTCGTTTCATTCCTCTCATCCTCCTATAATCGAGACTCAGGATGCACCTCCATTTCAGTAATTATATATTTGATAGCCTGATAGAGGTGGTTGTGGATCGAGACGACTGTATATTCAAGATGAGATAGGGCTTGAGCGGACAACACCCAACCCAATTCAAGTTGTTGCTCTCACCACCATCATTCGACACCACCGGTGAACACTAGCTCTCCGACACTTATATATTCCCCATCGCCGATCAGTCTCCCTAATTTCGTCTCCGTCGCCGACGACTGTATCTCCCACCTCCTCTATATTAAGAGTAAATAAGTAATTACACTCTAGTCAGTTGTGAATACCAATAGGTTGCTCCCTTTGTCTCCCTTCACTTAATATCTGCAGTGTTTCTATTCTCTCTGTAAGTATTTAACAAGAGCTTATGCTCTTCCTTCAACACAAGGAAAGATTACAAGTGACTGCAAAACCTATCATGGTATCAGAGCACACAAATTAATATTCCCCCAAATCCTCTCAGTTGCATATAGGTCCTCTCGTTTGCTTGCTGCTCACCATGGCCAATCACTCAAACATAATCCCCAACCCCAACGATGCAACATCTCCGTTCATTGTGGTCCAATTCCCCAACGCAGTCAAACTCTGCACTACCAACTATCTCGCCTGGAAAAATCAGATCGAATCGATCTTAATCGGTTATGATCTCTTTCAATTTGTCGATGGTAGTCATCCTTGCCCGGAAGCTACTGTCACCACCAAAGCTACCCCACCTGTCACCACTCCTAACCCAGCCCTCAAAACTTGGGTGCGACAGGACAAGCTTATCAATGGAGCACTGGCAGGAACCTTAACGTCTTCACTCGTCCCGCTGCTATCCTCTACCACAACTTCGAAGGCATCATGGGATCTACTTGCAAACACCTACGCAAAAGGATCTCGGGGGCATATCCAACAACTTCGCCATCAACTCCGACACGTTCACAAAGGAGCGTCGTCCATCTCCGAATACATGCTTAGTATTCGCAGAATCGCTGATGAACTTGCTCATCTCGGTAAACCGCAAGATCAAGAAGATCTCACTGACCGAGTTCTTGACGGATTGGACACTGAATATCAGTCTGTCATCGACTCCGTCCATGCTCGGGACATGCCAATTGCATTTGAGGAACTCCACGAGAAGCTAATCCACAAGGAATTGTTTCTTCGACGCCGTTCATCGCCATCTCAGTTCCCTGTTGTTGCCAACAACACTACAACAACCCAACCACCCAAATCTCCACACCAGAAACCATCCTCTCCCCAACAGCCCCCCAACCCACGTAACCCCAATTCTGGTCCCAAGCAATACCAGGGAAAATGTCAATATTGTGCCACAGTCGGCCATTCCCTTTCCCGCTGCCCTGTCTTTCAAAAAGCTCATCCCTCAATTCGTCTCCCTCTTGCCCCTACCTATCGCCCACCCAATCCTGGACCACAGGTTCACCATGCCGCCACCACCCCTGCTCCATCTTCCCTTTGGCTGCTTGATTCAGGAGCCTCTCATCATGTCACATCCGACTTGGCGAATCTTTCCGTCCATTATCCATATGATGGCACGGAGGAGATTGTTGTAGGTGATGGTAACACCCTCAAAATCTCATCCACTGGTTCTTCAATTCTCCCTATCTCTTCATCGAAAAATCTTAAACTCAAATCTGTGTTTCATTCACCACATATGCGTCGTAATATTGTGTCAATTAACAAATTGTGTGTTGATAATGATGTTTCGATTGGCCTTGACGCTCTCTCTTTTTGTGTTAAGGATCGCCTCACTCAGACTCCGCTCTTTACCGGTCTCGCTAAGGATGGCCTCTACGAGTGGCCTACTGATGTCGTCAATCAGCCTCCCACCGTGCTCACAACTCACGTATCTTCCACTTCATGGCATCATAGATTGGGTCACCCTGCACCAAAAGTTTTGAGTTTGCTTGCCTCGCATTTAAAGTTCAAACTCAATTCAGAGTCTTGTAATGCCTGCCAAGTTAATAAAAGCCATAAAATTCCCTTTTCGGTTTCCACTCTTTCTACAAAGGCCCCTCTTGAAGTCATCTATAGTGATGTTTGGACCTCTCCAATTCACTCTTATGATAACTACAAGTACTATGTCATTTTTGTTGATCATTTCACAAAGTACATCTGGCTATATCCGTTGAAGAAAAAATCGGACACGTTTGAAATTTTCAAACGGTTTAAAGCCTTGGTTGAAAAACAATTGAATACTCAAATTCGTACTCTCTATTCAGACAATGGAGGAGAGTATATTGGCCTTCAATCTTTTTTAGCTCACAATGGAATTCAACACCTTACCTCTCCACCTCATACACCCGAGCACAATGGGTACGCTGAACGGCGACATCGACACCTAGTCGAGACAGGTTTGTCTCTTTTAACTCATGCTTCTATACCTCGAAAATATTGGCCTCACGCCATCTCTTCCGCTGCATATCTCATAAATCGGCTTCCAACTAGCACGCTTCAGAACACGAGTCCCTTCGAACGGTTGTTCGGTGTTCCTCCCAAATATGAAAATCTGAGGAGTTTTGGGTGCTTATGCTACCCTTGGCTTCGACCCTACAACTCCACCAAAATAGACCCCAAGTCGAGTCCTTGTGTCTTTGTTGGTTATTCTCCTAACCAACATGCCTACTATTGCCTTAATCTGAATTCGGGTCGTGTATATGTCTCAAGACATGTACAATTTGTTGAGACAAATTTCCCATTCAAAAATCTCCCTGGTTCAACTCTACACCCGGATGGGGAGGATCATTGAGCATCTGTTTTGCTTCCGGTAGCTGATCAACAATCTCTGCCTTCACCTTCTAATCACTCCCCAATTCAAACAGCTCTGAACTCATTCCAATCTACACCTACTCAGCCCAGTCCCCTCCCACCCTCACCTTCATCATCTCTATCTGACCCTACCCCAAATCCACCCCCACCACCACCACCGCCGCCCACTCGAGTTATTCATACTCGTTCTCATAGTAATATCACCAAGCCTATCCAAAAACTTAACCTTCACACCACAATTGCTGACACCCTACCCCCTAACCCACCAGTTGTTCCCAAAACAGTCACCCAAGCTCTCAAAAATCCTCTTTGGCGCAAGGCGATGGAAGACCAGTTTCTTGCACTTGTGTCTAATCATACGTGGAATCTTGTACCACGAGCCCAAGCTCCAAATGTCGTCGGTTGTAAATGGATCTACCGAACCAAATACAATCCAAACGGGACCATTGAACGTCATAAAGCACGTCTTGTGGCGAAAGGGTTCCATCAGCGACCCGGAGTTGACTATTCTGAGACATTCAGTCCCGTAATTAAGCCAGCCACTGTTCGTCTGATCTTAAGCATTGCTGTGATGAATGATTGGCCCTTGCGCCAGTTGGATATTAATGATGCTTTCTTATAGGGTCGCCTCACCGAAAGTGTTTATATGCAGCAACCTGCAGGGTTCACTGACTCGGCATTCCCCGATCATGTTTGTCATCTCAACAAGGCTATTTACGGCCTCAAACAGGCTCCCCGCGCTTGGTATACTGAGCTGCGAATGCATCTGATCAACCTTGGGTTCAAGAACTCGGCATCTGACACTTCGCTTTTCCATCGGTCTTCTTCCACCGAGACATTATTCTTGCTAGTTTATGTCGATGACATCATCCTAACCGGGTCGAGCTCCCGAGCAGTAGATGATGTGGTTCAGGGAATCACTACTCGGTTCAAACTCAAAGACTTGGGATTACTCAATTACTTCCTTGGAGTTGAGGTAATTCCATGTTCACAGGGTATATTTTTATCCCAACAGAAGTACATCACTGATCTTCTACACCGCTATTCCATGTCCGAGTGTCGACCGTACTCCACCCCGTTAGCTCCTGATGTGTCACTCACAACCAACGTTGGGTCACCAATGGTTGATCCACTTCCCTATCGACAAGCTCTTGGCAGCCTTCAATATCTCTCACTTACAAGACCAGATCTTGCCTTTAGTGTCAACAAGCTGTCACAGTTTATGCAGGCCCCAACGGAAGTGCATTGGACAGCTCTTAAACGTCTCCTGCGGTATCTCAGTGGAACCTCTACGCGTGGTATCCTTCTTCGCCGCTCTTCCAGTATGAATCTGCACGCCTTCTCGGATGCTGATTGGGCAGGTGATAAGTCCGACTACCGATCCACCGGGGCTTACATTGTCTACCTTGGAGGCAATCCAGTCTCTTGGAGCTCGAAAAAGCAAAAGACAGTTGCTCGTTCCTCCACGGAGGCGGAGTACAGATCAGTTGCAAACACTGCGGCTGAGCTTCAATGGCTTCGCTCCCTGCTTGATGAACTAGGATTTCGTATCAACCAACCACCAGTTATTTTTTGTGATAATGTCGGTGCAGTGCAATTGTCTGCGAATCCCGTGTTTCATTCTCGAATGAAGCATCTGGCCCTTGATTATCATTTCATTCGAGAACAAGTGCAGGCCAACTCCATTCGAGTCGCTCATGTTGCCAATGATGACCAACTAGCAGATGCTCTCACCAAATCCCTTCCTCGACTGCGTTTCAACATGCTTTTAGACAAGATCGGCCTCTCGGAACCTCCGTCCGTCTTACGGGGGCATATTAAGAGTAAATAAGTAATTACACTCTAGTCAGTTGTGAATACCAATAGGTTGCTCCCTTTGTCTCCCTTCACTTAATATCTGCAGTGTTTCTATTCTCTCTGTAAATATTTAACAAGAGCTTATGCTCTCCCTTCAACACAATGAAAGATTACAAGTGACTGCAAAACCTATCACTCTATTCCCTTGCTAATTTGAGCCGTGGAGCCGCCCTCCTCAATTCCCTCCCACTGGCAACGGTGTTGTTGACGGAAAAGTCATGTGGGACGAGGAGCGGCGTGGCGGGTAAGAGGCGGAGCTTCTCATTGAGGATGCAGCGGAGGAAGCTAGAGAGGTCGAATCCGTCATTGACGAGACAAGTGGTGCAGAGGAGGTCGAAGTTGTATTCCTCGTTGAAGGTGGCGAAAGGAAGGTATGTGGCCGCATCTTCCGTTAAGGAATCGCCGTTCTCAACTGCGATAATCGATTCCGAGGTGGTTGAGTTCGCTCCGAATTAGGGCGATCGTGTTGAATTCTTCGAAAGCGAGCTCCGGATTCTTATGGTGGAGGGAGGCAGAGGAGGAGGGCTAAGAAGGAGAAAGCCAGATTAAGTAGAAAGGAAAGCGCGTGAGAGATTAAAATTTTAGATCTATTTTAGCCAATCAGAGGACTTCTTTCCTTCCTATCGGGATAAATTCTTCTCACTTGAACCCTCCCATATATATATATATATATATATATATATATATATATATATATATATAAAAGTGATATTTTATCTATTTTTTTTATCATTTTATTAAAAAGTGTGTATATCTTGAAATTGAAACATCTTAACACATTTAGTGTCAACCAAGTCAAATACATATATCTGCTAAAATTTAGGAGCAGATTTCATCCTAAAATTAATTCGTAATATATAACAAGAGTAGATATCAACATAAAAACAAAAGTTGAATACCAGAGAAAAAGGATGGATTAACTCAAGACTTAAATTAAAATCATCAACTAAATACAAGTTAATGAACCATTGCAAAACTAAGAAAAAAAATATAGAAATGATGGAAAAGGATGAATCAACTCAGACATAAGTTGAAATATATCATATATATCAATGTGTATAGGAATTGGCAGATCCAGCAGCGGCGTTGTTGACAGGGGAAGAAGACAGCCAAAGTATAAGGAAGCAGAGAAATAGCATCACCGGTATGAGGTGCACCGCCTTCTCCCCTCCCATCCCCCCTTTTTCTCCCTTCTTTCCGGTGGCCACTTCGTCGGTGCCGCCTTCTCCGCCGCCAGATGGAGCCTGCAGGGAGCTCAGGTCAACCAGGAACTCGTCGTCCGGTGCCCGAGAGACGCTTGAAGAACGATGCATCTCCGAATGAAACCAATCAATTGCTTGCTAGGACTAGGAGGAGATTGAATGTTTTGGAGTACATGTGTTAATTATAAGATGTATATAATGTGCTGTGTGAACGATGATAATTGGTGGGGTTTTAATTAATTATCTATAGAAGTTTGAAGGTGGCCTAACTAACTAAATCATGTGGACGGAATAAACTAAGAAATCAATATTAGTTGTGAGATAGAGGTGTGAGTTTTTAACACAAAAGTCCAAGCTTTGACGCCAGCCTAAATCATTAAAGTCAACGCTTGATTGTGCCGAGTTCTTTTCTTTTCTTTTTTTTGTGTTCAGCAAAAGAGCATAAGATCAGCAATAATAGCTAGAAACAAAAACATGGGCTACAAATGGATGGGGTGGGGAGTAGTCTTCCCCTAATGTCTTTCTCGATAAGTAAAATACAGTTTAAAGGTGGCTTCGGAATAAATGAAAACCTATCGAAAAGGCAACGTATGAGCTTTTATGGCAAGGGAGTCGGTGACGAAATTCGCTTCCCTAAATATATGTCGAAACTGAAATTCTTTGTCTCCGGTGAGAGAGTCTTGCACAGAAGAACCAAACTAGAAAGGGGATGTCTATCATCCATATTCCCATGAATAAGCTTGAAGACGACCAACGAGCCCGTCTCGATAATGATTTTTCGATTTTCAAGATTCGGACCGGTCTTGTACTATCCATAATTCCCCAAATTTCGAACATGATAACCGAGCAAGTACCACTCGTGTGAACAAAGCCACTGATCCATTCTCCACGAGCATCCCGAATGACCCCTCCAGTTGTCGTCAGGGCTAGCTCGTCCACATGTACTTCACATGTTTGCCATTATATTAATTGAATTGCCTTTATCTTCTAAATGTTTGATGAAATGTTTTTTCTTTTCTTATTATTGAGCCTATTCGACGTTAATAGGTGACTGCTGATCCAAATCCCCTATCCTCAATCTTATCATGCTTCCCTGTCCAGTTGTTCCTTCTCAACAATCCTCCTCATTTTCATTTTATTTTAATCAACAAAATAATTTAAATAATTTTATTTCTTTAAATGGAGGCTTGTGAGGAGGGGATATGAAGGGAGGACAAATACCGATGACAAATGATTTTGTTCCGGTGGCCATAGGGGTTATGCGCCTTGTGCAGAGGAGCAGTCTCTAATATATGTACAAAAAATTATTTTTAAAAACAAAGTTAAAAGAGTGAACGACGGAACTTGAAATCGCAAATGAATCAACGCTAGGATATTTCTCTCTCTCTCTCTCTCTCTCTCTCTCTCTCTCATTTTTGGGAGCAGAAGCTAAGGTTTTCGAAGACAAGCTTAAGGGTCTATTTGGACAAGCTTATTGGAGTTTTTGAAAGAGTTGTGATCAAGCTTTTTGCGATTTTTGAAAAAAAAATATTTTTACAAAATTATGTATAATTTGTCTTGTGAAACAAGAATTTACTCTTTTAATATATTCATAAAGGCTAAAATTTCGTTCAAATTTTTACCTAAATTATAATCTTAATCTAGATTAATATCTGACATTTAAAAAAGCCGTGCTTCTACAGTTCTACTTAAATGAAACGCATCATTCCATTTACAACAGAAAAGAGACGTTGGTGAGGTTCGTTCAAGCTTCCAGTGGTTCTTAAAACTGATGGAAGGGGAGAAGAGTTTCAGTGTTGGGTCAGCCCAAAACATAGGCGGTTGGTTAGGCCCAATCACCTCCTCCTAGCTTCAGTGTTTTCAGATTGAGCTCAAGAAAGCCCAATTTTGCTTGATGATTCCGTAATGAGATCCACTACAGCCTTAGATATTCCTTAGGGCAATTTTATCGGTGCTTTTACTGTGTAAGATACTAGGAATTTTAACATTAAAAAACTGAAATAGTAGGGGAGTCGACACTTCGAGTATCTGTACTAGCCGAAACTTAATTCATCCCGTGTCAGGCCAGCTGCGCAGCGTTTGAAATTTTCAGATGTCCGGGCGCAAAACGACATCACTCGGAATCAAATGGAGGCAACACGTCGCGTTTCATTTTGCAAAAATCTGAAGGTGGAGGCCACGTGTCGTGCCGTGGGTGGCTTAATCAAGGGGGAGGAGTGGATGTCGGATAAATGGAGGGCAGATATTGTGTAGCTAGCAAATGTATAATTTTTTTTTTGTAAATGCAATTTTTGACATTTAAAATGTTAAAAAATAAATAAACAAAAAATACCACAATATTAGATTCATTTTTCTCTACACATAGATATCAATATTGAATATATTTGACCATATTTGAAAAAATTTGTTTTTATTTGAAAACAATTATGTATAATAAAGAATAATACCCAACAAATATTTGTAATCGCTTTTCCGTGAAAAAAATATTTTTCATTATTTTGTACATATATCAATTTATGAATAATATTTTTATAACAAAAAAATAATATAATAAGCTAATCTCAAATTGAGGAAATTACTAGAGAAGAGTATAATCGTAAATTGATTTGGTAGGAAAATATGGAAATAATTATTAGAGAGGGGTATAATGGTAAATTGAATTGATAGGAAAATATTGATTTTGGGATGCTAGGGATGCTATTAATAAAGTGAAAAAAATGAGAATGGGATGTTAGGATGATGTGGCGGAAAGAGAATAATAAAATATTAGTATTCCGAGTATCCCTAGTATCCCATGATAAACATGATCAGGACTCTATTTCAACATTTTATTATTTTCATCTCTTTCGTGAACCGAAGTCTTGAGTTTTTAAGTTATTTTATTATTATTTTTTTCATTTACTCAATAATTCTATTATTATTATTATTATTATTATTATTATTATTATTATTATTATTATTATTATTATTATTATTATTATTATATAATAATAAAAAACATATTACAAGAAATTAGTGGGCAACCGAGATATTATTATTATTATTATTATTATTATTATTATTATTATTATTTTAATAATAATAACATAATTTTTATTTTTATAGAAATGGCTTACATAAAGTTAGTTGGGAGTCTCGTAACAAATTGAGCTCCAAAACCTTTTTGAATAGTAAAATTAACTCTATGAAATATGAAATCGCCATTAACGGACGACGACTCATCGCTCTTCGTAACAAACTGAACCCGCTTTAGAAAACCAATAGCATCGTCTCCGAATTCACCAAAAGTGGAGAATGCAAAAGCCATGAAGCAATACCCTTTAACAGTACAAACATTGGTGTACTTCTTCTTCTTCCTTTCAGTGGCTTGAGAGACCGCCTTGCCGAGTACAAATGAGTCATTGGCTCTAGTCGTGAACAACGAAGCCCCGACCACATAGATACAAGTGTCTCTCCTCTTGTCCCACCCATAAACCGGCAGATCACTCGGCCTCGGCTCAACGCAATCGTCACTACTCATACTTGTATGCGCTTCCTTCTGAACTGCAATGCCCGCTTTATAACAAATGTCTACCAAAACACCTCAGATCATGTTATGTCGGTGCTTAGACTCGATGCCTCGACTGCAATGTAAAGCATGGTCTCCAAATGGGTCCATCATGTCAAGCTCACAACTTGGACATGTCGGATAGACACTAAACATAGGGATCGAGAGATGGTATTGGAGAACAGAACGAAACTGCCAAGGTGGCATGGTTTGAGCAAGGCCCTCAATGGGAACAATCAATAAAAAAAAAAACCTTGTGCTCTTTACCCTCTCACAGCTTGCAGAATGTGTAACTGCCTTGGCATCAGATTGAGCGTAGTCGCTAAGTTGTCGTCAATGAACTTGAAGTATCGATCCGCCAATACTGACATGAATTTTTTTGGGGCGGGGGATGCAACTAAGTCATCAATATTCGAACCAACACAAGTGACATACCTCGAGATGGATTGGGTGAGAACATTGTCAGAGCCAATGTTGGGACATCTAGACTATGATGGCGTTAAATTACTCAAAATAGATGTTTGGAGCTTAGCCGTTTGGAGACGAGATGCGATGAAAGCAAAATGACTAACATCGTGCGTAGTGAGCACACCAAACCCACCAAGTTTTAATGGAAGAATGGCCTAACGACACTGCCATGGACCAAACCCCGGACCCCCTACAGTAATAACATGTTCAAGGGAGACCCGACGCTCATCATCAAAACAACTAATGCATCGGGGAGGGGATGAGGGGGGGGGGGGGGGGGGGGGGAGGGGGGCACATTCGAAGGGCAAACAACGATCTTGAGATCACCCCGGTACAATTCCTTAGAAGAAACAGCTCACATTGGGGATCCTCTAGCCTCCTCACAACCTTTAGAACCTCTATCGATATGTCAACTCTCTTCATACCCAAGCTATTACAAAATGTACCACTGTTGCTGGCCGGTCCTCCTAATAATTTCACTTCCAGTTCGGGTCTAGAAATGTCAGGCAGGAACAAACCAACTTCGAGGCTCCTCGAATCTATAGTCGGCCAAAATAGTTCAGTTTTATTAATGTTAATGAATAGCCCCAACTTCGGACCCTTCCTAACCAGCATATTAAGAGCTTTAACAACCTCACTAGTGTCCCCTGTTAGAGTACCGTCATCTAGGTACCAAGCATTGATATTAAGAGCACAAGCTGTATTAATTTTGGTGACAAGCGGATGCAACACTAGAGCAAACAAAAGCAAACCGAGAGGATCACCTTATTACACACCTTGACAAGAGCGCAAAGAAACATCATGCCAATAAAGACGGGCGGGCTGGGCATAGTAGAATTCAACCCACGGAGCAATGGAGGGGACAAGGGTACGCACTTCATGAATCAATGCGCTTCTATCGACGAGATTAAATGCATTAGAAAATTCCACTAGAAGTAAGGACTTTCTAACATCCATACGTACCCTTACCAACCAGAAGCTTGTTAAATTGAGTGAAGAATAGCTTCGCCACCCCTAGACACACCCACGCCAAAATGATGTTTTCCTAAATAACTGTTGAGTTCCTTAACGACGATAGAAGTAGCCGATTTAGAAACCAACCTCCTCCAAATAGATCCTACCACAATAGGGCGAACACCCCCTCCAAGTTTCAGCAACGCGTTAAGGGAGCACTCGCAACAAATTCTGCCAATACCCGAGGACAAGCACTTGAAAAAAAAAGGTTAACAACCCTTATGATGGCTGCAAGAAGCTCACTGGCGATGCCGTCACAAGCTCCGCTAAGAATCTCAATGAAATGTTGCGCTCTAAGTCTATCCCTTTCACAAGAGGTACCCTTGGGAAAGCTCCTGATTCTATTGAGAATTAACTCTTTACTAACCAACAAAGCAGGAACTGAGAAAGGATCACTTGAAACAATCGATAGGGGAGAAATAAGGTGCTTAGCAAGAAGCTAATCAACTGTCTCATCATTGAACGGAGCAACTCTAGAAAATTTGAGGACCCTAATAGCAGCAGTGTAATGCCCATCTCTCATTTTTCGTTTGCACTGAACCACATTTAACTCAAACTGAGACATGTCTTTTTTTTTTCTTTAAAACAAACCAAAGTCGTAAGAGGCAGAGGGAATGAGTATATCATGAATCAAAGATTGCCTCCCTCCGAGCTCTCTCCACAAGGCCAAGGCAGCAGCCATAAATGCAACTTGATCCCTTTTCCAACTATCAGACATGCCTTTAGGGCGATCTCATAGAGCAACCAGATTTAGAACATATGACGGGAGAACAAACAACTGAACCCAACAAGAAACATCCAATGGTTGAGTAATAACCTTTGAAAGAGCTTTAAGATACACCCTCCTAAATTCAAGATGAAGCTTATAAGGGATGCTTTTGGAAGTCACCACCGTTGCTAAAGGAAACGCTCAAATTAATGCTCATAAAAAAACAATTCCCTTGGCCTAGCTGCATCAACAATACGGACATCCGTGGATTCCTGACAAATAGGAGCCAACAAACATGGAGAACCAGATGGCCTAGGAATACCATGAATGACAAACGACTCACCGTTATCACCCCACCCCGGTCCAACAATAGGGATTCCTATACCTCCATGCCACATAACCAATGACATGCTTGGTCAAGCTTGGCAGCTAGCAAATCATAAACAGACATGTCTAAAGAAATGACCCTCTTGTATTTCTCGACTGGCTCCGGCGTACTGAAATGCCTAGAGAGGGGATCAACAAAATACTATGAAGTGAGACCGGCATTCGCCGGATTACCATCTCTACACCCTTCAAAACCCTGAAATGCAATGAAACCAATCATCTAATTGAGGGAAAGACATACTGATGCACAACTTGGATGACTTAGCACCAAAAGCTAACAAAATAGCAATAGCACCAACCAAAGAAACGTCACCAGCAATAGCAATAGCTAGACAATGAAGCAAAGCAGAGCCTAATAAACAATAAATTATAAAGCCCCCAATAGTAACCAATGGTAGTGACCCCGATCCACCAAAACTAAGTCATGGTAAGCAACCGCAGCGGCACATACACCAGCGCAGCCACCACCTGTCGGAGCACGCAACACCCACCACCACCTGATAATGCATATCGTAGATAGGCATTATAGGCATTTTTAGTTTAGTTAGGTTGCATTTCGTTCATACTTTGTAGTTAATTTGCATCTTATGATTATTCTGGAAGAGTTCGGATTCTGCGCAAATTTGTGTTTATCTTGCAGATTGAATTAGAACACATTTGGGAGATGCAATATCTTAAAGAGGAATACAGAAGACAATAGAAAGAAGCAAGAAAGGAAGAGAAGAGATGAGTACTTGGAAGTTGCTCGCGCTTTTGAGAAAGAACAGTCGGCAATAGGACGTCGCTGCCGCAACGGGTATGCCGCGGCCGCAACAGAGCAATTATGCCGCGGGTATGGAAAAGAAGTCAATGCCGCGGCCGCAACATTTATCGTCAGTACGCCGCATTTCATTTAACAAGAACCCTAGTTTTGATTAGTGTTTCATGGCCGACTTGGATTTATTAATAAGGCCGATTTATGTTATTTTTCACTACTTCTATTCTATTCTACGTTCATTAGACGATTTAGAGATTTGAGCGATGTCTTCCATGAGGAACTAAACTCATCTGTCCTGTCTACAATTTGAAGCTTTATTTGGATTGATTGTAAGTTTCTAATTCTCGTTCCTTATTTCCTATATTTGAATGCTTCAACTTCTTCGTGCTTGATTGTTTATTAAATTATTCTATCTTGCCTTATCAAATTGTTAGATCAATTCAATCGCTAAGGTTTTGTAGATTCCTGGTTGTGAACCTTAACCTAAGTGGCAAACATGTTCCTTTAGGGCTGGTTGAACTAATTGAATGAGTAGAAAGTTGAATGTATTGTTAAATCCCTCTTTAGGGACTGCAAATACCTTGGCTAATCTCTTAACTTAAAGCTATCAATTGGGTTAAATCCTTCTTTAGGGACTGTTCGATTGATAATGGTTGCTAGGACTGGTTGGACTAGTAACTATATAAGGTCGGGACAAGGGCATTCATAGGAAACCTTAATAGGACGAGAAGAAGTTACAAGGATCGCTTCTATCAAATAAAGTGAAAAATTGTAGGTAGAATTGATTCTCATAATTTTCTAAACCAAAATCATTTACTTTTGCTTTCTTCAATCCGCTTTGATAAAAGGCTGAACTTTCACACATAAAAACCCCACAATTTCGTTACTTTAATTGACATCTAAATCATACTTGAATCATAAATTTCCTTGTGGATCGACCTCTTACTTATTGCTATACTAGTTATAGGTTTGAGTTTTCTTTGACTGATCAACGACAGGTTTTCCCTCCGTCACCACCGGATAGGCCTGAACGTGCAACGACCCCCACCACCAGTGCAATCAAACTTAGAGAGACGACAAACCTAGAGACGAACGTGCGCCTGGAGGATGATCGAGGGGTCAATAGCATCGACCCCGAGAGCCAAAAACCGCCGAGGAGATCCTCATCTGGATAGTGGGACCACTGAACCACGGGCACGCCGGAGGTAGGACACCGGTCGCAGATCGCCGATCGTAAATCGCCCGTGCCCTAGCAGAAACTGTTGGTACAGTTTTATGTTGTATATTATTATTATTATTATTATTATTATTATTATTATTATTATTATTATTATTATTATTATTATTATTATTATTATTATTATTATTATTAACTCTATTATTATACACCATTTCTGTTTAGAGCAGGGTTAAATTTCCGTTTAGCGCATGACCAGGTGGTCACAACGACTAAATATCAACTGGTCGTTGCGACCAATTTTTTTTTACCAAATATACATGTTCGCAACGACCAGGCCACGAGATGGTCGCAACGACCTATCTTGATATGGTCGCACCGACCAGATTTCTCAAAGAGAACAAGTTTTCGATTTCGATTGCGACCGGAGGTTTCCTCCTTGACCTAATCTCCGGCTTCTATGCAGCGCTTCTCCTCACTCGATCTCCACTTCAACGACAACTACTACAACTATCGATCTTCCTTTCTGAACTTTCAGCAACGAGAAAATTTGGCATGTAAATCTCTCTATCCTTGCATATTCTTTGTCGATTCTTTGTCGATTTGGTTCCGAATATGATGTTTTTGTTTGCTGATTTGCGTAATTTCGATTAGGGAGAAAAAATTGGACAGATTTCAGTTCAATTTCATGTCTCTAGACATGTAAGTGATGATTTTACTCTCTTTTTTCTTGCACACCTTTATATTTACGATGAATTCCTCGAGCTCGTGGGTGTTTCTTGTGGTCAATGACGGAAGCAATTTCAGTTGATTTGATTTTTTTGGGCAGTTTGGGTTTTAGGGGCTGCTTGTTGGTTCGATTGGTTTATTTGCTATTGATCAGCCAAATAGAGAAGTTTGGGAGAATTAGTGGCCTTGGATTATAGAAATTGCTCTTATAATTCAAATTTCTACTCTACTAGTTGAGTTTTGATTCTGAATGTTCAAAATAAGCACATGGGAATGTGCATCATTAGCTACCCAATCTTCACTTGAAGAATCACCGTGGCGACAGCAATCGGCTTCCTCGGCTCCGGCACCGTCGGCGGAGGCATCTTCATTTCTATGCGTGGTGAGAGAGGGGGGATACGTGAGGGAGTGTTGGATACTTGGATGGGGGTAGGGTTGTGGGTATGAGGTAAATGTTTACTAGTATAAGGCTATTTTGGTCATGTTCTAAAAAAGTATTTTTACTTGCTCTAAAAAGTAGAACCCTTATTATATTATAATAAAAGTGTCTACATAAAATTCGATCGGAGCCGGCTAACAAGATGAGCTCCGCATCCCTTTTGAATACTAAATGCAATTCTAGTTAGAGTATGATAAAAATCCCTACTATATCCAGGTACCCCCTTAGCGACCCCACATACCCGCTTGAGAAGTCCCATAGCATCATCCTCCAAGTCGCCAATAGTGGAAAAAGAAAATGGTAGAAAGTGATAACCTTTGGCCTTGCAAATATCCTCGTATTTCTTCCTTTTGTTATCAGCCGCCACTCTAACCGCTTTACCCGGAACGAAACTTGAAAGACCAGCCGAACTGAAGATAGAAGTTCCGGTAATGTCCACACATGTATCTTTGCCCTGGAACCAGTTGTAGAACAGAATATCAGCTGGTCGAAGCTCCCCTCCTTTGTCATCAACCATACCAGTAGATGCCTATTTACGTACAGAGATTCCGTCCTTCAAGCACTCGTCATACAAAGCATCACGCACCGCATCATGACGATGTTTAACACCAATATCAGCAGCACAAGCAAGTGCGTGATCACCCCATGCATCTAAAATGCCTTTCTCACAAGCCGGGCAATTGGACCCCGCACTAAACAACTCAATTCCCAAACGGTATTTAACATAACAAAGCATTAAACTTGATGGTAAAGATAGATATGTAATATAGAACATAGCGTTCTCACCTTATTTATAGGCAAAATGTGTGGAAAAAAATATATTGTTTTCCTACTGGTAACCATACTAGTATATGGATATTATTTGCAGGAAAAAATAATCCACCAAATCCACTAACATACCAAAGAGATGTTCTCGTAGATGTGAAGTTATTACAAAGAATCATTAACTAAAACTAAATTTTTACCAAAGATGTTCTCGTAGTTGTAAAGTCATTACAAAGAATCATTACAAAAGAGAGGTTCTCGTAGATGTAAAAAGATGTTCCCAACCTAGTGATTTCTAAGGTACAAAGGTTCAAAACAATAACAAAAAAATTATAATTATGATCATCTAAGAAATTAAAAAGTAAAAACTAACAAAAGAATATAGTTAAAATTTGAGATTATATATTGAAATCGTTGAGCTTGAAGAGACGATTGCAATGGTTGAATAAGTTGAATTGATTTGACCTATATTAGGGTTTCTTTTCTTTTCTCTATGTATTCTTTGTGATTGTGAATTCTAACGGCAAAAAATGAAGAAAATAAAAATCGAACATGGAACACTGGTGTAATTTTTTAGGAAATAAGAATTGGAATGGGCTGGGCCTAAAAAAAGGGAATGGACTGCTCCCTTTAATTACTGTTTTTAGAAAAAAAGTCCAGCTTTGCTGCTGCAGGGATTCGAACTCCCAACCTTCCTATTACCAGCGGCGTCCCTCTACCATCTCCTATACCGCACCAACCTGTTATACTATGCAATTTATATATACATATATATACATTTATATTATAATACCTATACGAGGCCCCCAAAATTTCGAGGCCCTGTGCGATTGCACTACTCGCACAGCCCATGGGCCGGCCCTGATTATTTGAAAGATTAAAGAAAAATTATATGTAAAATCCGTGTCAATGAATACATAAAATAAAATCAAACTCAAAAAATATTTTTTTAATTACAAAAAAATGCTAGAATTTATATTTAAATCCCTTTAAATATATAGTTAACGCATTTCTAAGATCTTCATATAGACACAATGTGTCGTACACGCTTGAGCCTCCGGTAGCACAGCCGAGATAGCGACGGGTTCTCTTCCCCGCGGGGATGAAGCGTCAAAAGTTTTGATAATTCAAGAATAAACAGTCCAACGTTGATTTTTTATTCCTTAACCCCTCTTCTAGATTTCGTTGTAAAAAAAGGATAGTAAGATTTTTGGCGCAAGAAGAAGGCGTTGATCCGTATCATCTTGACTTGGTTATGCTTCCTCTATTTTTTTTAATATCGAGTCGTGTTCTTCAAATATAAGTGTTGTCACGTGTCAACTACCCATTCGGCTAGCAAAAAAAAATTTAGCCGGAAGCAGTGAAACGCGATGCATAGGTGGATTTTCCACTGAAACGTCGTTTTGGGCCCAATCTCTCCCTTGATGTGGATGGATTCCTCCAGTGCCCCCGATTCACACAATAAGAGACCCCTTTTCCCGGACTTTTGCAGGAATACCTATCCTCTCGGGTTGTTATACTTTTTCTTTTCTTTTTTCGGCTGATTTGGCATCACTACGAGCCTTTGTGCTCCTAATTCCTGTAACTGATCAATCAATAGTATAATATAATATAATACTAAAGGAGAAGTCGCCTACGACACGTGGCGACTTCTCCTTTAAAATAGGATTGTTGGTTAACCGATTAAATATATTTTAATATATAAATAAATTATTATTTATTATAAATTACTTCTTTAAATAAGTAATTAATTAATTGTTTTCTTTTTCTAAATATTAACCGATCAATTTTCTTTTTAAATTAATTTTTTTTTAATAAAAATATGTAATCTTTTCATCTTTTGTAGTTTTGATTCATGAGATAATATATAAATAACGATTAGATACATTTAATAAAACGAAAATTTCGCGAGGTACCCCTGGGGTATTGCAATTTTTGCGAGGTATACAACTCTTTTGTATATTTCGCGCGGTACCCTTAAGGTTTTGAATCATTCGCCTCGCGCCCTTCCCGGTTAAACTTAACAGTTTACCCATAACGGTGTTAATTTTGAAATAAAAAAAAAGGAAAGAAAGAAAGAAACAAAGAGATTACGAAGAGAGAGACCACGACGGGAGGATGCACCGATTCGGGACCTTCGCCGGCGCCAACGGCGACACATACAGGGGGCTTTGGAAGCTCGACAAGAAACATGGCAATGGCGAGACGCTCTAGTCTACGAAGGCCTCTGGAAGGACGATTTGCAGGACGGCGAGGGCAAATACGTGTGGGAAAACGGGGCCATGGATAATCTGAAGAACGATGAACAGGATGCTATAAAAGCAAGGATCTGACAGCCATGGAGGCTATGAGACTATTGGAGCCGGAATCACTAGCATACCGGTGTCGGGAGGCGGAGGAAGGGGGTGATGAATAATGACCATTCCGAAGACACGAACACAGATCCCGCCATTGGGACACGAATCTGACGTATACCCCAGTGAATCTTGATGCTTAAGTGATGGAGAGGCTAGAAGCAATGGCGGGTTGGCCATAACCGCAGCCGTTGGCGGTGGATCTGAGACTGAATACACCGGATTTTTTTTTTGGAATTTTTGGATTTTGGATTTTGATTTTCTTTTTGTGGTGGTGGAGGGACAGCGTGAGGGTGGTGAAGAAGTTGGGAGAGCAAGAGGGGTGTGGTGGGTGGCCGACGACTCTGGGTGTGGTGGGTGGACGATGGCTCATAGCCTCGCCGGATTTGTGTGGAAGAAAGGTAGGTCATGGGTGGGACTGTACGCTCTCTTTCATTCTTGTCCACTTTCTTTCTTTTTCCTTTTTTTATTAAAATTTTATCTCTTGTCCACTTTCTTTCTTTTTCCTTTTTTTTATTAAAATTCAAAACTAACGACCTTTACGTCAAATTTAACCTTCGAGGGCGCGAGGCGAAATGATTGAAAACCTCAGGGGTACCACGCGAAATATGCAAAAGAGTTGTATACCTCGCGAAAATTGCAATACCTCAGGGGTACCTCGCGAAATTTCCGTTTAATAAATTACTTTGTTATAATTTGATTATATATTTACTTTAATCAATTATTCTCATTTAAATTATAACAATGAAGGTTATATATGTGTGTAGTATAATATATAGGTAATAATTTATTACATTTATGAATAAAAATAATTAGTTCATTTTAGTTTAGTTGTGAAAGATAATAGATTTTGGAATTTATAATATATTATTGAATTAGTGCAACTATAGTAAAGGAAAATCATCAGTTGAACAGGTGTTAATATGAAATTTATTTAAATTTTAAAAGGAATTTAGATAAAGTGATAAGAATCCTTGATAATTGTATTTTAACTTATATAAATGTTTTTACATATGTACAAAATTATTATACAAAAATCATCTGCACAATTGTGCGGGCACTAATCTTATTAATAACACGAAAGGAGAAGTCGACTGCGCCATGTGGCGGCTTCTCCTTAAATATAGGTTTGTTTGTTAATCAATTAAATATTTTTCAATATTTAAATAAATTATTATTTATTCTAAATCAAATCTATATATTACTTAAAACCAAAGCCTTTTGGCCACGTGTTGCATCCTCGCGCGAAGTTATTTAAGACAATTCCTTTTTATTTAGCAATTGGGATTAATTTAAAACTTTTTTTTAAAAAATAATGTTAATATTAACTATAAAATATTATTTTATTTCATATTAATTACACATTATTATTTCCATTTATTTTTTAAACAATATGATGAATTCAAAAGCATGTTTTTATAAAAAAAATTATAGTTCTAATTATATGATTTTTCTATTTTAGGCAATTCCTTTTTATCTAACTAATGGGATTAATTCAAAACTTTTTTTTAAAAAATAAAGATAATATTAACTATACACTGTTTTCATTCTACATTAATCACACGATATCATTTCTATTTAGTTTTTAAAACGATTGGATGAATTTAAAAGCATTTTTTTTATAAAAATAATAATATATAGTTCCAAATATATGATTTTTTGGAGCAGCCAATCTAAATATAATGAAAACTATTGTTGTTCTTATAATAAACTTAAATATTGGATTTTCACTCAACCAACCTAATATAAACTACATAAAACCATAAATTATAAAAAATTTAAACATTTTTTTTTAATGATTTCCTCCCAGTCTATATATATAATGAGAAATATTTTTGCTTAGATGTGATAATCACTTTAATTTTATGATTTCCTCCCAATCAACTTAACCTAGGAAAAAAATCCAACTGATGACATTTGTACAAGTTCTTCAATTAATCTAGCTATAGCTAACTAATAAACCATAAGAATTTTTTATTATGTGTAATAACCACTTTTATTTTGAGATCAATTTTCACCCAATTAATATATTCTACTTAAATCTTAAACTCATGTAATTTTTACACATTTTTCAGAAATATAATTATTATTTTTACTTACTTTATCAAATATTTTTTTCTATTTTATATTAACGTTTGGTAATAGTTTGTTTAATTTTGTAATATTGTAGTAGTTTTCTATACTTTGAAAATTTTATAGTTATTTTTTAAAAAAAAATACGCGCCATGGCGCGGGGACTTTACTAGTTACTTATTTAAATAAGTAATTAATTAATTCTTTTCTTTTTCTAAATCTTAACCGATGAATTTTCTTTTTAAATTACTTTTTTCAATAAAAATATATAATCTTTTGTGGTTTTGATTCATGGAATAATGTATAAATAACGATTAGATCCATTTAATAAATTACTTTGTTATAATTTTATCATATATTTACTTTAATCAATTATTCTCATTTCAATGATAACAATGAAGATTGTGTGTGTGTGTAATCTATAGTCAGGTAATACATTACTTTATTACATTTATGAATAAAAATAATTAGTTTATTTTAGTTTAGTTGTGAAAGATAATAGATTTTGGAATTTATAATATATTATTGAATTAGTGCAACTATAGTAAAGAAAAATCATTAGTTGAACAGGTGTTAATATGAAATTTATTTAAATTTTAAAAGAAATTTAGATAAAGTGATAAGAATCCTTGATGATTGTATTTTAACTTATATAAATATTTTACATATGTATAAAATTATTATAGAAAAAGTTTCTGCACAACTGTGCGGGCATTAATATAGTAATATTCTAATTAAGTGTCTTATGATCTAATATTATATTATATGCATTAAATTTGAATTATCTAAACTATTGAATAAGGGTAAATGAAATCTTTTCATCTATCATCCAGCCACCATATTAACCCACCCCACATAATAGCCTAAAAATGTTTTGCTACTGACTGTGTAGACATTATCTTTTCCACTATTTAGACCATTAAAAATGTCTTTTTTTATCCACATTGTAATGTCTATTTTAATCTAAACATTAGCTCCATAAATATTGGATGGCCCTAGCTTAAATTAATTGGTAGATTAAGAAAAAGACACTAGGTTATATATTATACTTTGATCATATCATATATTAGAAATGTGGGTTGTATAACCTATGCTCATTTATGTTACACATTCAAAGTATAGTATATAAGACTTATTATATGTAATGTATATTATGTATGCTGGCATGGTTACTGAAACTGTGGGCTCAGCCCAACACTGAAGCCCATGCCAAGAGCCCAACTCCGTAGCTCACCTAGCGCCTTTGGCTTGAGAGACTCGGATTTTTAGTGGAACGTTGCGTTTCACCTCAAGGTCGCTCTATATAAGCTGAAGCTAGGGTTTGGGGAGCTCACTTTGGCCTACGCATCTCAGGTAATCCAAGAAAGAGAAAGAGAGAGAAGAGAGAGAAGCTTCGCCAGGGTTTCGAGATCCGGATTCTAGGAAGAAGAAGAAGGTGACAATCCACATATCCGGCGAAGGTCTTCTTCTTTGTTTCACTCCGATGACGATATGACTCCGATCTTCAGATTTAGGGTGTATTCTTCATTTGTCTGCTTCGTTCTTTCTTCGTTTCACTTGCATGTCTTTGTTTCTCCGTGTTTTGCTTGTATTTTTGCCTTATTTTGAGTTTAGGGCAACCTGTTCTATAAACCTTCTTACCGATTAGTGGATTTGTGCTCTCACGCCGTTCGGCTGAGGCTCCGTGGACATAGGCTCCGGCCCAACCACGTGAATCTTGTGTCTGGCCTCTTGTTTGTGTTTCTGGTTCGATTACCTCGTTCTTGATTCCCAATCTGAGGAATCGAGATCATCTATAGGATTACAAAGTGGTATCAGAGCTTGGGCGTCCCTTTCCTTACCTACATGTGCCATTATTGGATCTTAGGGAGCGGGATCGAAGGGAGGACATTGGGTAGACCTTCAAAAAGCTCAGGCTTGGTGCTATTCCACTCCTGTCTGAAGTACTGCTGGTCTGGATCCATTCTATGACCTGTAATTCTAGGGTTTATTGAGTGTCTTGTATATTGTTGCACTCTCACTTGCTTCCGCTCATAAAATCTTTGATACTCACCTGTTCTTGTATACTGCAGGTACCAAAAACCATGGATAGCGCTTTAAAGATAAATCCATTTGATGGTGTGACTGACTTTTCCATGTGGCAAGTCAAGATGAGAGTTGTTTTCATCAAAGAGGGATGTTGGAAGGCTGTTCTAACACCAGCAACCACGGCTCATGAGATGTCAACCCTCAAGAAGGGCTTGATCATCGATGATGATGAGGCCGCCAAACTGTCTGAAGAACAGAAGTTGAAGAAAGTCGAAGGTGGATCCTCGATAACCAAGTCCACAACTGAAGAGCTTGAGATGGACATGAAAGCCCACTCTGAGATAATGTTGCGCCTTACTAACGACATTGCTCGTCAAGTGGTAAAACACTCTTTCGCTTACTCTCTCTGACATGCCCTGGAGGAGCTTTTTCTCTCTAAGTCCTTGCCCTCCACGATTTCTTTGTTATGTCGTCTGTTTACTTTCAAGATGAACACTGCTTTAACTCTTGATGATAATCTAGACAAGTTTCTTAAGATGACTCAAGAATTGGAACGCTGTGATGATGGCATAAAAGATTCTCACCAGGCTATCTTTCTTCTGAATTCTTTACCTTTGCAATTTGACAATTTTAAGGATGTCATACAGTTTAGTCATGATGAACTTACTAAGGATAAGCTGATAGAATCCATTATTGAAAAGAATGAGATTATGAAGGTTTTCAAGATCAAGGGTCTTAAAACTAATAAGGCTGAAAAATCTGAGGTTCTATTCACTAAAGGGAATGATAAAAAGGGTAATAAGAATAACCAAAACAAGAAGCATAAGAAAGATAAGCCTAAGAATGAGAAGTATGAGAAATCTGACCCTAATTATAAATACAATTACTGCGGTAATGTGGGTCACTGGGTTAATGAGTGCAGTAAAAACAAAAGGGCAGAGGAACTTGCTAAGAAAAATAACACTGAATTGTTTGTTGCTGTGCTTGAAAATATGTGTGAATACTCTGCTGAATTGTTCATGTGTTATGATGTTTCATCTATTGATTCTTCTTATTCATGGATCTTAGATTCAGGTTGTACAATGCATGCCACCCCTCATAAGCATTTCTTTAAGAACTTAAATGAGTTTGTGTGTGGTGATGTCATGTTGGGTGATCATACTTGCTTGCATATTAAAGGTGTAGGTGATGTTCCTTTACTCATGCATGATGACATTGTTAGAGTTTCCACCAATGTTAAGTGGGTCCCTAGACTTAGAAGAAGTCTTATGTCTGAATCTGCTTTAGAAGAAATAGGATGCAATGTCAATTCTTCTGATGGTGTGAGAACTGTCTCCAGAAATGGAACACTGATTGTCAAAGCTGTTAGAAAGAAAAGATTGTATTTTTTTCTCTCTTCTAAACCTGAAGTGAATGTTGTTACTGCTTCTGATTCCATGACATTATCTGAGACTAAAATTTGGCATAACAGGCTTGGTCATATAGGCAACAAGAGCTTAATAAAGTTGCATTAATCTGGCCTATTACCTAAGAAACACGTTGATATTAAATTATGTGAGCATTGTGTGTTGGGCAAGTCTGCCAAACTTAAATTTCATATGTCTTCATGTGTTGTTATGTTTCGTTTAGAATATGTGCACTCTGATCTCTGGGCACCAGCACAAGTCCCCACTGTAGGGGGCATGAGATACTTCATCAGCTTCGTTGATCACTTCTCAAGGAAAGTATGGGTAACCCTTCTAAAATCAAAGGATCAGGCATTTGATGCTTTCACAAGATGGAAGGTAATGGTAGAGAGACAGTCCAATCATAAACTGAAATGCTTTAAAACTGACAATGGTTTGAAGTTTTGTAATACAGAATTCGATACTTATTGCCAAAAATATGGGATTAAAAGACACTTAACTGTACCTGGAACTCCACAACAAAATGGAACAGCTGAAAGAATGAATAAGACTCTGTTAGAAAAAGTGAGATGCATGTTAATTAGTTATGGCCTTAAGAATACTCTTTGGGGTGAAGTTGTATTAAATGCTACCTATCTTATCAATAGATCTCCTTCTTTTGTGATTGATTTTCTCACCCCCCTCCCCCAGTTTAAGTGGACAGGTAAGCAACCTAGCTTGAAATACCTCAAGCCCTTTGGATGTGCAGCATACCCCCACATCAGTGATGGTAAGTTGCAACCAAGGGCTTTGAAGGGCATCCTGCTAGGTTACCCTGATGAAGTGAAGGGGTTCAGGGTGCTTCTTTGTCAACCTGGACCTTACAAATTCATTACAACAAGAAATGTGAGATTCAATGAGATAGCTTTCCCTTTAAAAATTGAGCTAACTTTTTTCCCTGAGCTGACAGATACCCTAGAGCAAACTAAGCAGCTGTTACCTGATGATAGTGATTCCTCTGAAGATGAAGAGCACGATAATGGTAGGTCCTTCATATCAACTAAGAAGGGAACACATTCCAAACTACAGGGGGACAACAAGAAGAAGAATAGAAAATTGGAGATCAATGTCCTCAACTTAATAAAGAGGAAGTTGAGCCTCACGCTGCCACTGAGCAAGATATTTCTCCTAATTCTCTTACTACTTCTCCTCCCTCTACTAACTATAGTGATGTAAATATCCTTTTTATTGACTCTCAAAGAGAGTCCTCTGTTTTCTCCTCCCTCCCTCCTGATTTACATGCTTCTGATATCTCTGATATACCTAATTTGCATGATTATTAGTTGACTAGGGATAGAGAACCTAGAACCATCATCCCCAATAGGAAATAAACCTCTTATATTGTGGAATATTCTTTCCTAACTACTGATAATATTAGAAACCCTACTAGTCCTAGCTCTTATGAATCTGCCCTTAAGAATAGTTATGCCAAAGAGTGGCTAGCTGCTATGAGAGAAGAGATGGACTCCATGTACACAAACAAGACATGGAGTCTAGTTCCAAGACCTCCTAAGACCCGGCTTATTGACTCTAAATGGGTTTATAAGCTTAAGGAAGGTCTAAACCCTAGAGAGCCTCCCACGTTTAAAGCCCGCCTTGTGGCAAAAGGGTTAACCCAGAGAGAAGGGATAGACAATAATGATATCTTCTCAACAGTAGTTAAGTATAAAACTATGCGTATTATGCTTGCTACATGTGATGTGTTTGACTGGGAGTTAGAACAAATGGATGTTAAAACTGTTTTTCTACATGGTACTCTCGATGAAACCATTTATATGAAACAACCCAAGGGGTTTGTAAACCCCAAGTATCCTGATCATGTCTTCCATCTAAAGAGATCCATCTATGGGCTCAAGTAGTCCCCTAGAAAATGGAATCTCAAGTTCGATGTCGTGATTAAGAAACTTGGGTTTACTCGTAGCATTTATGATTCATGTCTTTACTTCAAAAGTGTTTCTAAAGCATCCTTGATCTATGTGCTTTTATATGTTGATGATATATTGTTGATCTACAGTTCTATGATTCCTATTAGTACTGTAAAAAAGGATCTAAAGAAATACTTTGACATGAAAGACTTAGGAAGTGCCAAGAAGATTCTTAGTGTTAACATCATTAGAAACCAACCTAATAAGCAAATATGGTTGTCACATGACGGCTATATTCTTAAGATTCTAAATCGGTTTAATATGTTAAGTTCTAGGCCTACATCCATACCCCAAGGAGGGCACCTAGAGCTTACCCAGAAAAGTTATCCCACAAAGCCTGAAGATATTAAAGAAATGGCTAAGGTCCCTTATAACGTAGTTGTAGGGTCTGTTATGTATGATATGTTGTGCACCCGCCCAGACCTTGCTTTTGCCATTTCTGTGCTCAGTCGCTTTATGTCTAATCCTGGAAATGATCACTGGACTGCCATGAAATACTTGCTTCGTTACATTGCTGGCACTAAGAATCTTTTTCTGCATTATGGTTTACATGAGCCTATTAATAAACTTAATGGATATGTAGATGCTGATTTTGCTAGTAACAAAGATAATCGCAAGTCCACTACCGCCTACTTCTTCACGTGGGTTAATTGTGTTTCATGGAAATCCTAGCAGCAGACAGTTGTTGCCCTATCATCAACTGAAGCTGAGTATATGGCTGCTACAGAAGCTGGTAAAGAGGTTATATGGCTTAAAGGAATCCTTAAGGAAATCCTTAAACAACCACCAAAACCCGTTATACACACGGATAGCCAAAGCGCACTGTATTTGTGCAAAGATCCCATGTATCAAGAGAGGACTAAACATATTGATGCTCGTTTTCACTTTATTCGTAATTGAGTTGCTGCTCAAGAATTAGATGTGAAAAAAGATCAAAGGAGACATCAATCCTGCTGATTTTGGGACAAAGGTTGCCCTACTAACAAATTTATGTTTCGCAGGGATTTTCTCCATCTTGGAGAACCACCTTAGATAAAGGTAATTGAGACGATGATGATGCTAAATGGTTTGAGATCATATATCCACTTATTAGTAGGTTGTGTGTTTAATAGATCTAATGTTTGGATTAGAAGGGCAACTTGTAATGTCTATTTTAATCTAAATATTAGCTCTAGGAACATTAGATGGCCCTAGCTTAAATTAATTGGTAGATTAAGGCAAAGACACTAGGTTATATATTATACTTTCATCATATCATATATTAGAAGTGTGGGTTGTATAACCTATGCTGATATAAGTTACACATTCAAAGTATAGTATATAAGACATATTATATGTAATGTATATTATGTATGCTTGTATGGTTACTGAAACTGTGGTCTTTGCCCAACACTAAAGACCAAGAGCCCAGCTCTGTAGCTCACCTAACGCCTTTGGCGTGAGAGGCTCGGTTTTTTAGTGGAACGTTGCGTTTCACCTCGAGCTCGCTCCATATAAGCTGAAGCTAGGGTTTGGGGAGCTCACTTTGGCCGACGCATCTCAGGTAATCCAAGAAAGAGAAAGAGAGAGAAGATAGAGAAGCTCCGCTAGGGTTTCGAGTTCCCTAGCTCCAGCGAAGCTCCGGCGGCTGATCTTGAGTGCATCTCTCTCAGAGACTTTAGATCCGTCTTCTAAGAAGAAGAAGAAGTTAACAGTCCACAGATATCGCGAAGGCCTTCTTCTCTGGTTCACTCCCACGACGATCAGACTCCGATCTTCATATCTAGGGTGTATTCTTCCTTTGTCCGCTTCGTCTTTCTTCGTTTCACTTGCATCTCTTTGTTTCTCTGTGTTTTGCCTGTATTTGCCTTAGTTTGAGTTTAGGGCAACCTGTTCTGTAAACCTTCTTACCGATTAGGGAATTTGTGCTCTCACGCCGTTCGGTTGAGGCTCCGTGGATGTAGGCTCCGGCCGAACCATGTAAATCTTGTGTTTGGTCTCTGGTTTGCGTTTCTGGTTCGATTACCCCGTTCTTGATTCCCAATTTGAGGAATCGAGATCGTGTATAGAATTACACACATTAATGTTTATTTTTTAAATTATTAAATTAATCAATTTTTCCAAACTGTATAGATTAAAAAACAACTTGGTTTAAGTAATACTATATTCATTCTCACAAATTCTTTTGTATACCTCTTTTGCTAAATGTCCACTTAAAACTACCTTTTGCTAAATGTCCAAATTTTTTTGTAATCCTCAATCTACCCCTGTTATTAATTAATACCTCTTCTCCGTACTCTTCCATTGCTTCCGCCCTTCTCCTCTGACTTCCCTGTCTCCTCCTCCGATCCGGTCGTTGTCATCATCTAAGAGATGGAGCTCCTGAAGAGTAGACATTATCTGGCTGCTATTCTCCGATCCTGGGTTGAAATTCGGGCCTGGAATTTTCAAATTATTTGGCTGGTGTTGCTGTTGGTGGTGGTAGAAAGGGACACCGCATCGGGCGGAGGAAGCCGTGGAGAGAGATGAAACAGAGGAGAGAGAGGGCGATTGATGCTCCTGTGAGAGAGAACAAAGATCGATCGACGGGGAGAGCGGCGAAATCGGAGTTTTGGAAGCCGCCGTTGAATCCTCTCGTCCTCTGCTTCATAGATCGTCCTTTGTGTAATTGAACCTTTGTGTAAGCTTTCAACCTCTGTTGCAATTTCCGTGTGAGCTTTCCAAGCTTTCAACCTTTGTGTAATTGTTCTGAGAAATAAGGATAGGAGAAATTGGAATTCTTTCATTAATTTTCCATTGCATTCATCACTGTACAAGAAGGCCTTATAAAGACAACGTGCTACCGCACTACAAGAGAGAGAAAGGCTAATGCAGACAAATGATTACAGCTGCCATTACTCTTCAGGAAGATTCCTCTTGTCTATTAGCTATGTTGTGTATTTGGGTTGTTGAGTGCTTCATAATTGGTCTTTGTGAGCTTGGGTTGTCTTGGGTTGCATATGCTCTAGTATCCCCCCTCGATCTAAGATCACAGAGGCAGAGGTTAGATTGCAGCCTTAGGAAACGAGCAGTCGGAAGCGACTTTGTGAGAAGATCAGCCAGTTGATCTTCCGATGAGATGAACGCCACTTGAAGTGTTTGAGCACGAACCCGTTCACGAACAAAGTGATAATCAAGGGAGAGATGCTTGATTTTGTGATGAAGCACCGGATTGCTTGCAAGGTAGGTTGCCCTAATATTGTCACACCAAACAGTAGGTGGACATTTGAGAGGAATCAATAATTCTGCTAAGACCAATTGAAGCCATAAGGATTCGCAGGTGGTGTTAGCAAGTGCCCTATATTCCGCTTCAGTGGAGGAGCGGGAAACAGTCGGCTGCTTTTTCGAACTCCACGAGATGAGATTTTTGCCATGAAAGATACAATAAGCACCGATAGAGCGACGATTGGATTTGTCGTTTCCCCAATCAACATCACAGAAGGCGGACGATTGGTTAGAGGATGCAGAGAAAATGTGAAATTGTAGATGGGCAATCCCATGAAGATACCGAATAATTCTCTTGACAGCTTGAAAATGCACTTGAGTGGGATTGTGCATATGCTGGTACACGAGATTAACCGCATAGGAGACATTGGGTCGGGTAAAGGAAGTTATTGTAAACTTCCAACAAGACTCCGATATAAATGTGGATCAGGAAATGGAGAAGAGGGAGCTAATGCATCATATGTGGTGGCTAAGGGTGATGGTGTAGGCTTGGAAGTGGCAAGGCCAGCTCGGTGAGCAAGGTCGGAGATATGTTTCTGTTGGCAGAGGAATAAACCATCAGGGGTTCTGGATATTTCAATTCCAAGAAAGAAATGAGCATTGCTCAAATCTGTGATGGGAAAGTGTTTGGAGAGGCATGAAATGAATTTGGAGGAAAGATCAGGGAGAGATGAGATGATGAGAAGATCATCAACATAAACAAGAACAAAGATACAATGATGGCCAAATCGGTGAATGAAAAGGGAGGAATCGGCAACTGAAGGGGTGAAGCCCATTGTGACGAGGCGATCATTGAGTTTCGAGAACCAGGCACGAGGGGCTTGTTTTAATCCATATAGTGATTTGTGGAGTTTGCAGATGAAACCTGGGAACTGAGGGTTATGAAAGCCAGGAGGTTGCTGAATGTCAACGTCCTCTTTAATGTCATCGTGAAGGAATGCGTTCTGTATATCAAGCTGGCGAACTGACCAATTATTAGTGGGAGCGAGGGAAAGGAGGAGGCGTATGGTCGAAGTTTTTGCCACTAGGCGAAAGGTATCATGGAAATCAATCCCCTCTAGTTGGTTGAAGCCCTTGGCGACAAGGCGGGCTTTTCGACGGCTGATCGAACCATCGGAGTTACGTTTGGTCTTAAACACCCATTTAACTCCAAGAACATTGGATGGTTCGGATGGGGGAACAAGGGTCCAGTTTTTTGTGGAGGTAAGGGCATTGAATTCAGCCTCTATTGCTAATCGCCATTCAGGAAAGGGAGAGGCTTGGGTGAAACTGGTGGGTTCGTCAGGGATGACAGCGGAGGCCTGAAAAGTGGGCTTGGAGGGCCAGGGGATGGTCCCATCCGTCCGGACAAGGGGCTTCGTGATGTGGTCTCGGCTTCGAGTGAGCATCGGATGAGAATGAGGTGGGGAGGTTAGGGCGACTGGCACCACATGGTTCGTGTTCTCAGCAGCTTCAATGTGAGAGGAAGGGTTTTGTGGAGAGGGTGACGGTGAATCCTCAATTTGGGAATTTGCAGGTGATGGTCGTGGGCTATCATTTAAATGGGCCTAATTGTGGATAAGCTGGGCTGGAAGTGGCAAATGGGCCTGATCAGTTGGCTTGAAAGGAGCAACGTAATTCTTGTTGAAAGTTGTAGCAAAGGGAAACACATTTTCGTGAAAGATAACATCACGAGAAATGTATGTGCGTTTATCAACCCAATTATAACAAATATATCCCTTATGTTAGGGGCATAGCCAAGAAAAATGGTGGGTGTAGAACGAAAAGTAAGTTTGTAACGGTTGTAGGGCCTGAGATTTGGGAAACAAAGGCAACCAAATGTCTTTAAAAACTTGTAATCCGGAGTGGTGTGGAAGATCATTTCAAAGGGAGGTTTGTCTTGCAAGGTAGGAGTCGGTAATCTGTTTTGAAGGTAAACCGAAATGGAAAAAAGAAAGGTCTCAAAAGGTAAGGGGTAATGAGGCATGTTTAAAAAGGGTGAGACCCATGTCAACAATCCGGCAATGTCGACTCTTGACACTCCCATTTTGTTGGTGGGAATAAGGACAAGTGAGGCGATGTTCAATGCCAAGTTCGGCAAATAGAGGTTGCAAGGGTTTGAATTCCGTTCCATTATCGGTTTGAATGGAAATTATATTTGTGGAGAAGTAATTTGTAACAAGAGAAATAAAATTTTTGACAAGGAGTGGAACTTGGGACTTTGCTTGAAATGAAAAAAAAAACAAATGAACTTGGAATAATCATCCACAATTGATATGAAATATTTGCTTCCATTTAAAGATAATGCATGGGCTGGACCCTAAACCTCAAGAAATAACAATTGAAATAAACGGGTTGATCTAGACGCACTAGGTGGGTGGGGCAAGGCATGGGCCTTAGCCCAACTACAAGACTCGCAAGGTTTGCCCAATGGGCTTATTTTAGGGTTGAGAGGAAAGAGCTTGCTGAGAACAGATTTGGTGATGCGAGAGGATGGATGTCCCAAGCGGTGGTGCCAGAGGTCGGAGGTGGAAGGCGTGGTGACGGTAGTTGAGTGGGCTGCCGGAGAGGATGAAGTCGTCGCCGACATGATATAAATTCCATCCTTAACAGATCCGATTAGAAGAGGAGTCTGGGTCTGCGAATGTTTCACCACAAAGAAACGATGATGAAATTCAAAGTAAACACCATTTTCAGCACCGAATCGATTAACAGAAATCAAGTTCTTGTTCAAGGAAGGGGTGTGAAGTAATTGTTGTAAAAGATAGGTATGAGAAGGAGTAAGAACTGAAGCGGAACCGTAATTGTTGATTAGAAGGGTGGACCCTTCTCCGAGGGAAACCGTGCATGTGCCAGCATATGGGAGCGAATTGAGGCTGAGATTTGCGATGTCTGGCGTGAAGTGATGAGATGCAGCAGTGTCAAGGTACCAATTGGAGTTGGTATTGTTGGCTTGGAGGGAGCGAGGCGGAGGAGCCTGATAGGCCTCCGGGGTTGTTGTTGTCTAACTGGCAGAGAGGGGAGGCGCGCCCAGAATGGACTGGGTGGTGTGGTTTGTACGGGCTTGGTGATTCATGAGATAAACATGGAATTGATTGGAGGAAGGGATATTTGGTTGAGTAGAAAGAGAGGTAACAAGAGATTCATACTCGGGACCAAGGTCGGTGAGAAGGTAAACAACAAGTTCCTGGTCGGAGACAGCTTGACCAGCGGCTTGGATGGCAGCAACAAGGGCCTTTGCCTTGTTCAGGTACTCGGTGGGAGTTTCCGACCCTTTCTTAAGGGTCGCGAGTTGATGACGGCTTTGCACGATGGTGACGTTGGACTGAGCGGCAAAGAGCTCGGGAGATGCAACCAAATATCAGCCGACGAATTGCAGTCAAGAACTTGAACGAGGACGGGCTCAGTGAGGGAGGAGTTGAGGATGGCGACTACCAACTTGTCTTTGAAGCACCAGTCCCGATACTCCTGGCTCGTTTCATCTGTTGGTGGTTGAACATCGCCTGTGACATAATCGTAGAGCCGAATAGCCTCAAGGTAAGGTTTAATCTGGCCTTTCCATGTGGGAAAATTGGTAGTAGAGAGATTGATGGTTCTAATGGACGAGAAATTTAGGAAAGAGTTGGGAAAGGGAAATTTTTTATTTTGAGGGTTGGGCTGAATCGCCATTGAAGAAGAGGAAAGAATGAAATTTTGATTTTGAAAGGGGATAAACAGTTAGGCGTTTGCCGGTTGCTCTGATACCATTATGAGAAATAAGGATAGAAGAAATTAGAATTCTTTCATTAATTTTTCATTGCATTCATGACTATACAAGAAGGCCTTATAAAGGCAACGTGCTACCACACTACAAGAGAGAGAAAGGCTAATGCAGACAAACGATTACAACTGCCATTACTCTTTAGGAAGGTTCCTCTTGTCTATTAGCTATGTTGTGTATTTGGGTTGTTAAGTGTTTCAGAATTGGGCTTTGTGAGCTTGGGTTGTCTTGGGTTGCATATGATCTAGTAAATTGCAATTGAAACAATCGTTTATTTGATGATGATGATGATGATGATGGTAGAGTGTGTAATACCGGAGTTGGGATTTCATGGATCCATTTTTTATGCATGGGGGGAAGATGTTGTTTGCTCTTATAGAACATGAAGCATTTGCTCATCCCAGTTGCCTTACTTTTGTGTTTTTGAATTTTTTTAATTCATTCTTTTTTTAGGGAAGTGTTTGATTCATCCATAGTAGTTGTGAATGTATGATTATACTATATTTTTTTTGTGATATTGTGTTTGATTATAATATTTTTTTTCGTAAAATTTTATGTTCTTTTTTACTTTGGTCATATTGTATTTTATTACACTATTTTTCGGTGATATTATATGTTCTTTTTTAATCTTACCTTGGTAACTCCAGTAATAATACTAGTATTTGGCCATTCTTTTCCTTGGTACACTGGTGGTGACACTACTTTGTACACTTGTGGTGACGCCGCTTTTATGCCGGTGACAACACTATTAACACTTGACCATTCTTTTGATGGTTACAAACTTACAATGTTGTCACCAAAGACAAAAAAACTGTAAAAAATGTCATAAAAAAAGTTGTCACCATATGTAGTGACACTCACTTCGTTAAAATTAATTAAACTAGTGCTTTAACTTTGCAAGCTCTCATTCACACGTTGAGCTCAAACTTAATATTAAAAATTAACTAGCATATACTTTTAGATATAGTTGGTGATATTATATGTTTTTTTAATCTTACGTACCGGTGAATATTTAAAATTTGTTGGTGACACTATTTTCGGTGATATTTTGGTCATTTTACATTGGTGGTGACACTAATTTGTACACTTGTGGTGACACTATTTTTATGTTGGTGACATCACTATTAACACTCTTAGTCATTCATCTCTAACGGAATATTGTTTTCCTTTGGTGACAGCAGTAGTTACATTTTTTTTATTGTGGCGACACTACTAATAACATTTTCCTTTTTCCGAGAGTTTTCATTTGGTGACAATAGTGATTACATTTTTAATTTTTTATTGTGATGACACTACTAATAACACTTTCTCTTGTCCTAGAGTTTTTTTTCTTTTGGTGACAGTAGTGATTATTTTTTTTAATTGTGGTGACAATGCTGATAACACTTTTCTTTGTCCTATGGGTTTTTTTTTCTTTTTGGTGACAATAGTGGTTAATTTTTTTTTTTAAATTGTGGTGATACTACTAATAACACTTTCTTTTGTCCTAGGTTTTTTCTTTGGTGACAACAGTGGTGACACTATTTTTCCTTGGTGACACCACTATTTAAAGGGGCATAAACGGGACACTACTAGTGTGAATATCTCTAGTGACAGTTCCAAGTTTTAATTTGGTTATATTTTTGTTTATTGTGGTGACACCACTAATAACACTTTCTCTTGTCCTAGAGTTTTGCTTTGGTGACAGCTGTTGTTACATTTTTTATCGTGGTGATACTACTAATAACACTTCTCTTATATATCCTAGGGTTTTCCTTTGGTGACAACAGTGGTTTTGCTTAGCAATAACTCTTTTAGGGTGTGTACTTTCCTTATCCTAGAGTTCTCATTTGGTGTGACAGCAGTTGATAACTCCACTCCCTTGATGAAAATCGGAAATGGTCTCAAAGGCTTTGACACATAGCTTGTGTCAAAGGTCTTGAAGCTAAAGCTGTGTTGATGAAATTCAAAACCTGTAAATGCATATATTATTTCCGGATATTATTATATATTATTTCTAGATATTATTATATATATTATGTACTAACCTTGTAGTATAGATTTCGATAATATCTCCTTCCTTGAGCTGAAATACGTGAAGAATCAAATCGAAGATCATGCACTCACGAGTTTCCTAGAATAGAAGATTGTGAAGATTGCATCTAAGCCATGATCTGATTTAGCCGTTGGGCAAATATCCTTCTTTCAAAGTAGGCGCCGATTTGATCAAGTATAAAAAGGAGATGAAGAAGAGAGGACGGATACAAGCGTTGGACACAAACCTCATTGAACTACATCGCACACAAGCCCTCAAGTCAATCTGTCTTCTTCGTGTACTCTCTGCTAGGTTTTAAGAGTCGTATCTTTTGTTTCAAAGCATTTGAGAGTTACACAGTGAGCTTATAGGATATATTCTGAGAGAGTGTTATACTCGAGAGTTTATAACTTAGGAAGTGAGCACTAGGCGATTGATTGATGAAGTGTAAGAGGATTGTACTAGATAGCTGAAAGAGGTGGGGCTCTTCTAGATTGGTCTAGGACTCCAATGGAACGTGAGTTGACTAGATTTCAATTGTATAGGAGAGAAGCTTATCGGTGAGCTATTAGGATCCTAAGTCTTGTGAATCAATAAAGCCGGTTGAATCCTAGGGTTGTGGAAGAACCCTAGGCGGAGACCAAGCCTTTAAGGAGCCGGCCCTCGTTAACAATTCGTTGTGTTCTTTACTTATTGCTTTACCATATTTCCGCACTTGTTTCGAATTGTATAACTCTATTGTGATTCAGGTTTCCCAAAGGAAAGAATTGAGTTCACTCTCAAAGGGTTTTTGCAAGCATTTCAAAATTCTTGAGATTGACAGCGAAAAGTTGGCATAATCTATTCAACCCCCTTCTAGAGTATAATTATTCTACTTTTTTATACATTATCAAACCTTCAATTGGTATAAGAGCTTTACTCACTGCTTTTGATCTAACAATCTTGTGAGGTTTTGATCATGTCTGGTGAAGCAAGCGGAAGATTTGCACAAGGGAGGTCTACCAGTAGACCACCACTCTTTGTAGGAAACAACTTCGTCCAGTGGAGGTCCTTGATGAAAATGTTCATTATAGATCAAGATCTGGAACTTTGGAACATTATAGAGAATACCAAATGGAAGCAAAGTCGCGAAGACTGAGGCTGAATTCATCCAAGCGGATCTTGAACTCGTCTCCAAGAACTACAAGACCATTAACTTACTATATTGTGGTCTTAGTATTGATGAGTTTAACCGTATTTCATCTTGTAGGTCGGCTAAAGAGATTTGGGACAAGCTAGTTGTCACCTACGAAGGAACCAGTCAAGTGAAGGACACCAAGATCAGCATCTTACTTCGAAAGTATAAACTCTTCAAAATGAAGCCTAATGAGTCTATTAATGCCATGTTCACTCGGTTCACGAAAATCACGAACAACCTTAACTCTCTCGGCAAGACCTTTGAGAATGTTGAGAAAGTGAGAAAGATATTGAGGTATCTCCCAAAAGACAAATGGGGCCCGAAAGTGACAGCCATAGAAGAAGCCCAGAATCTTACCACTCTACCCCTTGATGACTTGCTTGGGAAACTGATCACACATGAAATGATTCTCAATGAAGACGATGAAGAACTTCCAACAGGCACTAAGAACTTGGCACTCAAGTCGAAGAAGGATGAGCCCGAACATGTGTCTGATTCTGAAGATGAGGATGATCTCTTTGCTCTCATAACAAGGGGTCTTTCTCGAATCCTCAAAATGAAGAAGCAATTCAACAACAAAGATGGATCAGAGTCTTCTAAATTTCGAGGTAAGTCTCAATACAAAAAATATGACAAGAAGACTAAACCTTTGTCTTGTTTTGAATGTGGTGAAACAGACCATCTAGTGAAAGACTGCCCTCAAAAGAAGAAGAGTCAGTTCAAGAAAGGTGATAGATGGAAAAAGAAAGCCATGGTGGCAGCTTGGAGTGATTCTGACTCAGGTGACTCAGACTCCAATGATGAAAAGGCCAACCTTTGTCTCATGGCCTCAGGAGATGAATCCCACGATGAGCAACTTGAGGTAACTGTAAGAGAGCTTATGGCAAGTCCAAAAGAGGTACTATCAGAATTCTTTTCTAATATGATTGCCAATGACACTACTAAAAAAGGCTGTTTTAGCCACGACATATAGCCACTGATTTAGCCACTTGCCACGAAATACAAAAACGTGGCTAAACACAGCGCAGCTAAATAGAGACAATGAACAGCGATGATATTAGCCACGAAATATAAATTTGTCACTGAAGGCGTCCCTAACTCGTGTGACCCTTTAGCCCATGAAAGCATAGCTATGTTGTGGCAAAATCCGTAGCTAAATAGGTGTGTCTAGTTCATAGCCAAATCAGTGGACAAATGGGTGGTTAATTGTGTGACTAAATCCGCAGCCCAAATCGTCTCTAATTCATGGCTACATATGTACCAAAACTTGCTGTAGTTGATGACCAAATCTGTGGCTAATATAATAGACAATTTTGTGACTAAAAGGCGTGGCTAATTCGTGACTAAAAGGCGTGGCTAATTCGTGGCTGAATTCGTGCCAAAATCATGGGAAAATTTGTAGCTACTAGCATATCTAAGTTTGTAACTAATTCGTGGCTGAATTCGCGCCAAAATCATGGAAAAATCTATGGCTACTAGCATATCTAAGTTTGTAGCAAATTTGTGGCTGAATTCGTTTTTTATACATGACCAAATTAGTGGACAAATACATAACTATTTCGCGGTTGATTAATTGGTGGGTAAATTTGTATCTAGTCACGACGAAATTCGTACCTAATTTATGGCTAAATACAATGTCAATCATGGTGAAACCCGCATCTAAATCGTGGGAAAACATTAGGACAAAAAACCTTGTTGCAATTTATAAATGACTTCTTAAAAGTTAACATATATACTATATTGTCTAAGATCTAAAACAAAACATAATAATAGAAAGTTCTAAAATAAAACATAACAACCCAATGAAAAACATCCAAAGTCACCATCCTAAAATCACTTAAACTAAACACTAGAAAGATCATTTAGTAGAAGTAAAGAAGGAACCAATGTTAAACATGAGCTCGTCAAGCTTTTTACCCCATTGATTATTGTTGAGTCTAGATTCCTCAAGAAGGGCCTCAACGGAATTGTTCACATGTTCTTCCAAGTTAGTTAGATCTTCTCTTACCTGCTGCTGGTGTTGCTGAAGATTTCCCCCAAGGTTGGTCACTTCTTGTCTAATCTCTTGTTGGCTTTTCTCCACATTCTCCCCCAAGTGTGCCATCTTCTCAGACAAATCAGTCATTCCTTGCATCAATTGTGACTGGATGGTTGTTATTTCTTCCCTCACTTCCATTCTCAAAGAGCCAGCTTCATATGGTTCACTAGCAACATGGGGTGTGGCATTGTGCGAAGACCGAGTCACCTGCAACATATTGTCTGATTAAGAACCCATGCCTACAACTCTTCCTTTATGTACACCGGCAGCCTCGATCCACAACTCGTTCTCATCAACTAAAAGAGGTTGTTCGCTTTCATGAGCCTTTTGGGTTGCTTGTTCAACCAATACATCAAACTTTTCCTACAAATTAAAAAATTGTATACAAAAAGATAAAAACAAATAAGATGTCTATAACTCTTGGGTTGACCTCAATGAAGCACAAATAGATACAATAACTAACTTGAGCAGCATTTTGCAAATGAAAAGATAAATACTAACTTGAGCAGAATTAATAACTTGTTGAATTTTTGCAAATAAATAGATATAAATAACCTGCTGAATTTTGATAACAAACGGATCGATGAAGCACAAAAAAAAACTATATGGTTTTGATGAGACCTAATTAATATATTATCAATTTAACCTCGTAAGCACAATGGATTCTAGCATTTCAAAGAGAATCTAACTACCATTGATATGAGAATTTATATAGATACAAGCACAATGGATTCAATGCAAACTTACCACAATTTCTGGACCTACAGCCGTGCTCCAAGTACCATTCTTTTTCTTGTGACATCTCTCGTATGTTTCTTTTGGTGATGGTACATTTCCAAGTAAATCAGTCTGCAAAAATATATAAATTTTTAATGTTATGAAGCTGAAAAAATAAACCAAAGTGCATAGAAGTGAATGCTGATCATAATAGCAACCCCAAACTGTTGGATTTTTTTTTCCTCAAATCATTTTGTAATCAATGTGAATAAATAAGTGTGAATAAATAAACATGTTTCCAAGCAAATCAGTGTGAATAAATAAAATAAAAAAGGCCTAGAAGCAAATAAGTGTGAATAAATAAATAAATAAGTGTGAATGCTGATCAGAAGTGAATGCTGATGGTACCTTTCCAAGCAAATCAGTGTCAATAAATAAAATAAAAAAGGCCTAGAAAGAATATAGAGATAGAGTAGGAAACCTCTCCAAACAGCCCCCAAACACAAGAACAAAGAACTGAAATGACCATCAAAATCAACCCTAAACTTCAGCCTAACATAGACGTACACCAACGTCATCAGCCAGAAAGGTTGAACAACTATAAATGAATAAAAAAAAACAGCCCCTAGGTGCATCAGTTACCAGGGAATTTAGCACCCATATCGGACCAAAACAGGCCCAAAAACAAAGGCCAAAAAAGCCTTCGGGCAAACACCTATCAAGAGCTAGCACATAGCACAAAGAAACAAGGGGATATGTGCATAAACAAAAGAAAATACAGCTCCCAAACTCAAGAAAGTACGGTTGAAATAAAGATCAAAATCAACCCCAAACTTCAACATGACTTAGGCATACACCAACATCAAAACTCAGCTATGCCACAACTACCATTTTTCAAAAATTGAAAGTGAAGGGAGTTCCGAACTCATAACTTGGTACAAAGGAACAGAAAAATACCAATTTTCGCTTGTGAACTGTCACGGATACCGATCCACCCCTGTAAGGAGGGATGCCCTTTTCAATTGCAACTGCTCGATTGCGCTTTCCAGCCTCTGATTGGCGCTTATAAGCATCATCCTTTTCCCACATAACCAACATCTCCTCCCAAATCTCTTGCTTAATCCACATAGGTTTCTTCATTTTATGGTGTGCCTTTTGTAATATGCCCCTAAGGTGTTTGCCTCCTACATGATTGAATGCCTTGCGAACAAATAATTTCGAGTATCGAGCTTCGTCCCATCTACATCGTTTCTGTAATATATAGTAATTAGAATCGTATATTAGTTTAACCAAATATCTATACATATATACTATTTAATTATTGATAATAAGGAATATTCTACCTTAAACATTTTCCACCATAAATCAACTGTTGTACCAGGAACTCTACCCCAACTAATATATGGCCCGTCAAAATGAGAATAAACAACATGCATTACGTTGTTTAATGCAACATCTGGTGGTTCAAAACTGCATTGAATGAATTGGCAGAAAGATCAGTTAGTAATATATATACACACACACAAGATTAAAATGAACATCTAATATAGCAAAATGAACTTGCCTTTTGGATTTGACTTGTATGAGAAGCGCCCTTGTGTCTAATCGAAATGTTGCAGCAGCAGATGGATCACCTTCATTGTTCTGGGACGGTGTAGGTGGAGAGGCTCCTGCTGGGGATCCCGAGACGGGAGGAATGAGTGGGGACGTATTATTCTGAGATGGTGTAGGTTGAACGCCTCCTGGTGAGGATCCTATGACTTGAGGAATAAGTGGAGCTGTATTGTTAATATTCTGAGATAATGCAGGAGGAGAGGCTCCTAATGGGGGTCTTGAGTCTTGAGAAATGTGTGGAGTTGATCGAATAGGCTGCTCAGCTAATAAGGGTGAATCTAACAGAGGGGAGGACTCTTGTGGAGTGAGGGGGGGTTCTTGTGGAGTGGGTGAAACGGTTGCAGTAGTCAAAGGAGCGGAGGCAACAAGTTGGGAGGATCCACCAGCAGCGTAAGATTGTACACGTGGAGACTTTCTAACTGGAGCTCCACGAGTAACATGACCACCGCGAGTACCATAACCTCCACGCATGTTGCTGAAAATAAATAAAAAAATATTCAATTTCCTAATAAGCATTTAGACTTTACCAAATGAGTGTCAATCTCTTTGCCTCAGACTTGTGCATTTCTCAATTAACTAGTGCTAGCAATAGTTTCACAAAAACATAAATGTTGTCATAAAGTTCATGTTCTTCTAACTTGCAACTTAAAATCATTAAACATCTTTTTTCATCATCATGTGCGGCTTTTTGGCTAATAACTTCATCAAACGACATCCATTTTCAGTAGCTAATTACACTACAATTCCAGTATCAAGTAATATATCCCCATTACAGTAGCATATACTTAGCAATTATGGAGTAACTAATACATCACTAGCAAGTAGCATATACTTAAAGCTATATACTTACGGAGTAACTAATACAAAAGTAGCATATACTTAGCAATTACTAGAATGAAATTAAGTGACAGTGAGCAGATTTATACATTCACAACAGAGTTAGAGCAAAAACTTGGAATGACAAAGATACAAATCTTTATCACAGACAAATCTTGATCCGAAACAAGTTTTCCAATTCCAGGATGCAAATCTTTATCACAAACAGACAATTAGAGCAAAATAACAAATTAAACAAAATTTATTAAAACGAATGACCAGACGATAACATGCATAATAAAGGGAAAATAGGAGATAAAAGAGAAGCATATAAAAAATCAGTTTATTCTACATCCTTTATACCAAATTCAGTCAGCTTACACCATCTCCCCCACTCCAAAAAATCTTTGTTTTCAAGAGCCTCCACTAACAAAGAACTCGATCATATTCTTGCAATGTCTCAATTACAAGTAACCAAAGGTCAAATCCAGCTTTTATTTTTGTTTAGTTTTGATTTACAGTAGGTGATGAGCTCCAGCTTTGTTTCTGTCACTAGTTTTAGCACAAAATTAGTAAGCTATGATAAACCATCAATAGGTCTACATACTAAAAGCAAAATCAGTGTTTGTCCAAACTTATACTCAATCTTGACATAACTATCCTCCTTTTCCTATAAAATTACAAGTAACCAAAATCAGTGTTTGTCCAGTAACTTACAATCTTAAAACATATGCACTATGGCAGACATCGTGAGAGAGGATTTGTGGGCAGAATACAAAACATCAAACTACATAATCATTCGTATATTTAAATTGCTCCATTAGACCATACAAATTGAAACACATAATTAATTAAACCCTAGAAATCGAACTACATAATCGATTGAGACTATAATTAACAAATTTTTGAATCCCTCAAAATTCAATAACAAATCAAACAACTAACAAGTAAAGCTGACCAAAATACACAAACGATTAGAGTAAAATAATCAAACACGTAGCAAGTACGAGGGAGAAAACATCTGAGCTTTGAAAGCCCTAAATGCTGCCTCTCGAAGAAGGGGGAACCACTGAACCAGAGAGTGATGTTGAGCGAGACAAGTAAAAGCAAGATGAGCGAGAGCGAGAAGCGAGAGAGATACCTGATTGAGCCGATGAATTTGAGACCCAATTGTACAGAGGCTATGCCGATTGCCGAGTGCCGTGTAATGGGAGACTTCTTCCGTTTTTGAGTTTCATTTTGCCCTTCCCAAAAATTCAACTTCCCTCTTTTTTTTTTTAAATTAAATTTAACTTCCCTCTAAGTGAGTTTTTAGAAATTTCACTTCCCTCCTGTACTTACCGGGAGTGACTCCTAATCGATTTTAACATTATTAATCATTAATTATTTTTATAATGGTTGAGCCACTGTTTAGTTTTTTATGGAGATATTTATTAATATAAAAATAATATATAACATTATATGTTTGATAAACATTGTACTATATGTTATATAACCTTTGAACCAATGGCTAGTTTTTACTTCCTCCGTCTCATAATTTTTGTCGTTTGACTTTTTAACAAGTTTTTTAATGGGTCGGAAAATATGTTTGAAATTATTTTAAAAATTTTGAAAAAAAAATATATGTAACAATAAATTAACTAGAAACACATTGCATGTATGATAATTACAATAACTAGTATCATTCTCGCGCCGTGACGCGGTTTATAAAAATAAAATCTTCATAATAAAATGAATTAAAAATATACATGTAAATAAAACTTATCGTAAAATAAAAAGGGATGATGACACGTTATCAAAAATTGTTCTCATTTAAATTATTAAATAAATATAGATTGCATCTTAGTAATTAGTAGAGTTGTTAGGTGAGTCTAGTAGCTTAATTAGCTCGACTCGGGTTTTGGCACAAGAAATATCCAATTCAAACTCATTCAATTCATAAATGAGTGGAGTATAAACGAGCATGATTTATAACTCGATTCAAATTGATGATCGTCTCGACTCAACCTCGAATAGCTCGAAGAATTTATAATTTTCCCTTAAGGTATCATGTCATGAGAAAATGAAGTTGCTTAGAGACACAAAAAAACAAAATTGCTTTATATTTGAATAAACTCGTTTATTTACTAAACGAGCTGAGTATATCTAAACGAGTGAGTATGTCATTTAGCTATATGTACACATTTTTTATGACCGAAGCCAAAATTTAGGCACGGTTTTAGCTTAACTCATTTATAATCAAGCTAAGTATAAATAATCAATATGTAGCTCGTTTGGCTTTGATATCAAATGAATAAGATTATTGTATATGCCAATCGAGTGAATCAATTCCCAATTAGTCCTCAATTCGCAATTCACTTGATATAGAAAAAGGTTGAATAGATCAAACTACCCAATTCGTAATTCTCAATTTATGTTTCATATTCGTCCTCAATTCCTTTTAAGTATGTCTGAGCACATAACCCTTTCAAAAAAAAAATTAATAAAGTGCTCACATAACTGATAACCATAAACCCTATTAGCCCTAACCCTAACCCCTGAACCCTATTAACACTAACCCTAACCTGACCTCTAAGGCCCTAACCCTAAACCCAATAAACCAGAGAATGGAGTGAAACGATCTCTCAATTCACAATCACAACGGATCAGAACAATTCGCAATTACAAATTACAAACAACCACGACTTGCGAATTGAGGACGAAGACGAAAAGGCCGCCGCTCGGAGACCACTGGCGATGAGGACGAAGATGAACTGGTCGCCGCTCGGACACCACTGGCGCGACGAGGACGACGATGAACAAATTTAGGAGGAATCGACCAGGTTTGCCAATTCATCTAACAATTCCACCTGCAAATTCGCAATTCGGGCTGATGTATTCCTGAATTCATAGCTGCATATCCAAAGGTAATTTCGTATTTGATGGTTTGATGATTGCTTGGCTGAATTTATTTCAGAAGTTATAAAACCAAAGAACAAAAAACAGTGATAAAGTTGTACTCCGTAGCTAAAAAGAGGTGGCAACTGGCAAGGCACCACTCAACTCAAATCCACCCTTCCTCTTGCGATGTTTCCTCGCAGTCACAGCGGCGCCGGTGATTTCACTCCCACCACAGCAACAATAAGGCGGAAGTGAATTACAGCCCTCTCCAATGGAGCTTCCAATTGCAGATATTGCCGCCCGCAGCTTTCCATCTCCCTCATTGGCGACGCCCACCACCTGTTTGACGAAATTCCTCAACCAAACGAGGAGGAAGCCAAGCTACATGCTTGTGATGATGGTGGGGAAAATTACGCAGGCGGGTTCGATGGGGCTTCAGAAAGAGCCCAACAAGGACCTGTCTCGGATTCTATGGACGGAGGCTGCTATTAAGAACATTGAAAGGAAAGCCAAGTCCAAGAAATACCACAGTTTGTGGTTGAAAGCTGCTTTGGTGGCCCTCAATGAAGCCATTAAGCACTACCGTTGGGACTCCGCTCTCCAGCCCTCAAATATCCAAGTAAGTGAGCAATTAAAATTGAATGCAGCTCAATTTGTGAGACTGTGCTGTTGAAATTGATTGTAAGTTTATCTATTGATGCTTGATTCGCATATTCTGGTTGGTTGTTGGTGCTTGATTTGATGTACTGCTATCTTGTGCTTGTTTTCTTTGACTGAATTCGCATATAATGGTTGGCTGTTGATGCTTGATTTTTGTACAGCTCTTTTACGGTTGTTTTGTTGGTTGAATTCACATATATTGGTTGTTCTTTTTATGCTTGATTTCTTGGCTGGATAATCGTTGATAATGGTTGGATTTAGACTCTTTCTTTAGTGCATATACTGGATGAATTACTCTTCACATAAAAAATGACACTAACCAGAAGAAATGACACTGGCTGAGCTCCCTGATGAATTGTGAATTAGCCAAATGCATTTGCAGCCTGTGGTGTGATTAGAACAGTGTTATAAAGATTGATCATACAACTGCAAAAGATCAGAAAGAGAACTCACAAAGCCTAAACCACGAAATGAGAAGGTTGGCCCGACCAAGGTGAATCCCTGGCCAAACCACGAAACGAGGAGGCAGTGAAGTTGAAGTATTATAACAAAACCCATCTCTCATTGAATCAGGTTACAAGATTTATTACAAGTTTCAAATATGCATATTTTTGCAAGAATTTCCTAGAACTTTTGTATCTGCCATTTAAGGATTTTATTTAAATGCTCTGTTGTATCTGCAATTTAAGGCCAGCAGTTGATTGCAAAATGATTGGAGGGAAAAATAAAACAGCCTGTCAAAAATTTGATAACTATCATAAGCCTATTAGCTCAAAAGGTAGAGCAATGTGTTTAATACACAATGGTGTAGGTTCAAATCCTACATAGGCTAATTGCAAAGTAATCAAACTATATAATCCTACAATGGCTAAAAATTAAAGATGGCAATTCTTCTGAAAAGTATCTTCTCATGATCAACTGAAAATGTTGACTAATGTGAGATGGCATTCTCACAAGAAATTTCCAGCTTCCTTGTCATATCTTTGCTTGTTTGGCAGCCTGACAAAGAAGGAAGGCAATGTTTCTCTAATAGGATTAGGTGACTACAAATCGATTCGTAGAAAATATATATCCATGTCAGACATAAAAGTAAGCTATCACATATGAATTTCAGCAAAATAAAAAATGTACCATGTATCCTAATTCCTAAATAAGGATACAGCAAGAATAGTTTCTGATGTCTAATACTGAAAAATACTCACACAATTTTGACTTCTGACATAGAAGATTAATAACTAGAGTACTAAAAAATATTAAATGACACTTATAAAAAAATATTAAATCACAACAAACTAAAGTATAATGCTAGGGATTTATTCTGATTGAAACTATACAATCTGACAATGGCTAAAAAATATAAATGACACTTATAAAAACAATAGAATGCTATGGATTTACTCTGAACTCTCAGATTCAGCATCTCCTTCATGTGTAGCATCAGATTCATACTCGCCTCCAGTGGTAGTAGTTTCTGATGTCGTAAACAATTCTCCCTCCTCGTCACCACTTTCACTGGCTTCCATAATGTTATCCTCGTCAGATATATCATCCATCCTTAATGGATCATGCAAATCCGTTGGCATATTGTCAATTGGTATTTGCTCAAACAATTCAGGAGTAACAACTTCATCAGCTTGATACGCAGTTGGTGCAGTGGATGTCCATCGTTCCGCTATTCGACCTCGAGGCACTTTCTTGCATACATACCACCAATCTGCCTGTTCCCACCTCGCTCCTGGATAGTCTGCATAGTAAACTTGCACAGACTGTTGGGCTAATATGAATGGCTCATACTTTCGATATAGTCTCTTGTGATTGACTTCAACAAAACGGTATTGTGGATGAATTCTTGTGCCTCTTTCAGTTGGATCAAACCAGAGACACCTGAACAAGTGTTGTTGCAGGAGGATGGTCAAGTATGAAATAAATATAAAGTATAGATCAGACTGACTTCCCTGTCTCAGCAAATAAATATAAGACTTCCTCCCGTTGTAGTAGAAGGTTGTCAGGATCGAATCCACGAGGAAGCACGTCAGCAGTTCTCAGGTAGCTGTAGATCTCACAAACAAGCAACAGAATTTGAGCTCGACTAAGGGTGTGGTCGAAGATGGCTTGCTGGATATGTCGAGGACTCCTCCTCGGCAGGGACTCGGACTAGGGCATGGTGGCTCGTCGATCTCGACAAGGCGTCCTCGAGATTCGACTAGGGTTGGTCAGCGCCTTCGTCCTCGGCTTCTCGATCAGCTCTTCTTCTCGACTCCGGGTATGGCGTCTAGGCTTCGTCGATCTCGACTAGTGGTACTCGAGATCGAGTAGAGTTCCGGAGCTGGGTTGGTCTGGCTCTCGACACTGCTCCTAGTCGACAAGGTCTGTGCTCGGACATATTCGTCGAGATAGAGTAAGGTTCACTCGAGATCGAGTAACCTTGGCTCTCAGCTTGATTTTACCGGTTCCGCTGCTTCCTTTGACCTTGAACTTCTATAGTGGATTTCCGAGCTTTTCCGAGCTTTTCCCCTTAGAACTGCTGTAAAATGCCTTGAATTCTGCGAATTTAAACAGAAACTGGTGTAGATTCCATAATTTGGCAAATAAACATAAACTACATAGATTCTGTACTATTTTAGCCCAAATGCATGCAATGTATGCAGAATTTGATATAAACTTAAGTGTAAAACATGGCAGATTCAGCTCACAACAACAAGACAACCTTTTTTGGATTATCTACTGAACTAGGATATTCAATCTCGATAATTTCTTGCAGAAGCTCATAAAAGTCTGATTCAACATTCTCATAATTTGAGCCTCGAACACAAACCCCGCTATTCATTGTTGATTTGCCAATACCATGCTCTTGAGTGTGAAATTTGTATCCGTTAACCTTGTATGTATGCCAAGTCTTAGCTTTAACACTCGGACCACAAGCACAACTCCACAGAAGCTCATCCGTATCGATTCCATTTGATGTATTTAATACCTGCATACATACAGTTAGAATCTATATGAACATTTATGTATTTGATGAATAATCCAACTTTACAAATAAATAAAAATATAACACCTACGTATGTTTTAAACCATTTTGCAAATTCTGCAGCAATTGTATCATCATCTGCGATATCCTTTTCAGATTCAAATATCCTACAAACCATAGATTAATAAGAACACTAAAACTTATAACATTGATGCAATCATGCAAGATAAGTGTAAATAAACATGAATGTACCCAATGTATGGTTGCACTTCTGGGCAGTTGATCAAAACATAAGTATGTGCAGCATTCCACTCTTTGTCTACCGTCATCCACCTTATCTTTGCTTTGCCGCCACTTTGACCAGGGTAATTAAAAATAGAAACAGCACTGTCAATATCCTGGAATGTATCATTCCTAGACAACTTTCTCAACTTAGAAGGAACATGAGATGGGAAGTAATGCACTGAAAAATTAGCGACTTCTTCCCTCAAGTAAGCCATGCATATCGACCCTTCAACTTGATTCTTCTGCAGAATTTTTCGCTTCAAATGATACAGATGTCTCTCAAATGGATACATCCATCGATATTGTACCAGTCCACCTATTTGAGCTTCATATGCCAAGTGCACAACGAGATGCTCCATAGAATCAAAGAATGAAGGTGGGAAGATACGTTCCAACTTACACAATAGTAAAGGCACCGTGGAATTGAAATACACCATTTGATCAACCGACAATGAGGATGAACAAATTGATTGAAAAAACATACTCAACTCTGTCAAAGGACCCCTAACTGTTGGAGGCAGCAATTCTTTGAAAGCAATTAGAAGAAGTCTTTCCATAAACACATGACAATAATGACTCTTCATCCCCGCGAGACTACAATCATCTTTTTGAACACATCTACCCACATTAGATGCATAACCATCAGGAAACTTCACGGACCTCAACCATTGACAAACCTTTTTCTTCTCTTCCCTTGTTAAAGTGTAAATTGCCTTCGGTTTCGCCCCTCTATGATCATCTTCTACGTGAAGCTCTGGCCGACGACAGTGTATTCAAAGATCCTTCCGTGAATTCAAGTTATCCTTTGTCTTTCAAGGAATATCCATCACGGTGTTAAAAACATTATCAAACACATTTTTCTCTATGTGTATAACATCAAGGTTGTGCCGAATCAAAAGATCTTTCCAATACGGAAGCCTCCAAAAAATGCTTTGCTTCGTCCATTTATGGGAGTTCCCATAGTCAGGTGGGTTGTTCAGTGGGTCATTAATGGCCGTAGAAAAGTGACACACACGTCCCCATATTTCATCACCTGATAGCCTAGGGGGTGGGGGCGATGTTCTCACTTGGTTTTTACGAAAGTCACTCTTATTCTTTCGAAAGAGATGATCCGCTTCTAAAAATGGCCTGTGACAATCGAACCAACAAGCCTTTTTGCCGTGATGCAATCAAAAAGATTCTGTTTGCTTCATACAGATTGGACAAGCTAGCTCTCCCGCAGTACTCCATCCTGACAACATCGCATATGCTGGAAAGTCACTGATCGTCCAAAGTAGAGCTACCCTCATAACAAAATTTTTCTTCCTTGACACATCATAAGTAGTAACACCGATGTCCCAAAGTTGCATTAACTCATCAATCAAAGGCTCCAAGCACATATCAAGTAACTTTTTGGGATTTCGCGGGCCTGGCACTATCAATGTCAGAAACATATACTCAGTTCTCATGCACATATCTGGCGGAAGATTGTATGGAGTAACAATAACTGGCCAGCAAGAATAGTTTTCTCCCGATTTAGTAAAAGGTGCAAAGCCATCAGTGCACAGACCCAAACGAACATTTCGTGGCTCAGAAGAAAAATTAGGATATACGTCATTCAACCTCTTCCATGCCTCTCCATCCGAAGGATGAGACATTATCCCCTCTTCTGCCACATGATCCGCATGCCCAGTCATATTGCCAGCTGTAACCTCAGATGCATATAATCTTTGCAGCCGAGGGGTTAGAGGCAAGTAGAATAGTTCTTTATACGGAGTGCCTTTATTCTGATTACTTCTATAATCAAACCTAGCATGCCCGCAGAACTTACAAGATTCTTCATTGCAATTATCCTTCCAGAACAACATACAACCATTAGGGCACATGTCTATTCTCTCAACCGGTAAACCTAAATTACGAACCACCTTCTCTGTTTGGTAGTAATTAGTGGGAATCATGTGACCAGGAGGTAAAACCTCATCATATAGCTGAACAAAACCATTGAAGACACTTTGAGGCACGTTATATTCGCACTTCAAACTCATAAGCCTAGCCACAAAAGACAGTTGTGTGTGTGATGTACACCCTGGCCACACTGGTTCATCAGTTGCTTTTAACACATCCCAAAAACGTCGGGACAACCTATCCACGTCTCCTGGTTCTACATCTCTCATTTCAGTGTCCTCATTGATAGTCTCAAGAGGTTCCATTCCCTGACTGTCTTGGTGATCATCTCCCATTCCACTATTAGAAGCAACGTCAACATTATTGGCATCAAACCATGAAGGAGGAACAAAATTAGGTCCTGCCATGTCGAATACCATTCTCTGTTCAGAATTCAATTGGTCGTAGAAGTCCCGTTGGCTATTCTCTGATTGAGGAAGAGATGACTCAATCGACTCACCATGTGCCGTCCACTGGTAATAATCAAGCAAGAATCCACGTTGATATAAGTGTTCCTTGACATCATCTGGTAGGTAAAATGGACGATTACGACATTTCTTACAGGGACATTTGATCATATTCCCATCCATGTAACGTTCTTGAGCCGTTGCGAATTCTACAAACTTATCAACCCCACAAAATATTCAGGCTTTAATCCTCCACGATCTGGCAAGTACATATCATACATCCAAGCACGATTGTTCATTTTCGCTGCACATGTTTGCAAGTAGATTGGTCATATTAACACGTACTGGGTTTTTTCAACAAAATACACCTATTGAACTCTCTTAAGAAAGGATAGGTGAACGAATTAAGAACCTATCATATATAAAACACCAATTGCAAGAAAACACGTATTTTCTACAATAATTCATCTTCTAAAGTGAAAATTTAGAAGTTGTAGATAATTAAATACTCACCTCAATTGATTGCAATGTATTAATGAAAAGGAGAGGGTTGGAGTTGACGGAAATCGGATTAGGGTTTAAGACGATATGGAACATATTTATGGTTACAAATTATAATGCTTTCCGTTTATTATAGTTTCGCTGTCAGCCACGGATCCGGCCACGGATCCAGCCACGGGTTCCGCAACGGAATCAGCTATGCTAGAACCACGGATTCAATCGTGAAGTGCTAGCGACGATAATAGCCTTAAGACATTGTGCGTCATTTTTATTTTTTTTCTCGCACTAGCTACATAATGTACTTCGTGGCTAATTTTATCACTAATTAGCCATGAATTCAGCCATGACTTTTTCTTGTGACAAGGTTCCTAACTCATTTAGCTTTGACTTTTGGTACACCACTTAATTTCTTTGGAAAATCAGTGACAATGTTAAAATTATTGGTATTTTTGTCTCTAATTAGCCACCGATGTAGGGACAATTGTTGTTCGAGTCAATATTCGTGGCTATTTTGCCACTAATTTACCTAAAGTCTAGAATTCCATGCCTAATAGTGACGTAAATAGCAACGATTTATTCGGCGTCACTAATATTGCATCTATCGGTGACACTCCGCCTTTTCCTCGTGAAATTTAGCAACCGATGTTGTATTCCATCTCTAATACCGTGGCTATTTGTCACAATCGTAGAGACGGATTTTAGTCGTCGCTATTTGCCCTGGCTAAAACAGCCTTTTTTTAGTAGTGTGAAGAGAAACTTATTGCCCAAACCAACGCTCTTATTAAGAAAACCGTGGACCAGGAAAGAACTATTGAGGAACTGTCAATGAGGGTCAAAAGTCTTGAAACCTCTTATTCAGGTCTTGACATTAAAGTCAAGACTCTTGACTCAGAGAAATCTGAACTCAAGCAAGATCTCTCGTCTCTAAGAAGTGAACATCATGACTTAGAGAATGAGAAGATCTCCCTGAATAAGAAGATTCAAGACCAACAGACAGCCCTTATAAGTTTTACCAAGTCCAAAGGCACTCTTGATAGGATGTTAGGTGAGCAACAAAGCTCTCTAAACAAAAGTGGTATTGGCTACAATCCGAGGTTTTTAAAGAAGCAACACATTACCACTTTTGTGAAGGCAAAAGGAAGTATAACCTCTCCTATATGTCACCACTGTGCAAGAAAGGGACATGTAAGAGAGACCTGCCCCTATAGAAGAAAGATCCACATATCATTCGCAATACATTTCCTGTTCACTTGAGAAAAGAATGGATAATGCAAGTTTGGGTCCCTAAAGGCACCATTTTACCAAATATGGTTTATCCCAATAATGGATCTAAATTTGCTTATTGGTCTAGCCACAAAGGTTGATTTTTGTCTTGAATGAGATCACCAAGGTGAAAGAGCAAAAGTGGATTATTGATAGTGGATGCTCTAGACATATGAGTGGGAAGAGGTCTCTCTTCCATGATCTAAAGAAGCAATCCACTGGAACAATTACTCTTTGTGACAAAGGAAAGTGTGACATCATTGGTATCGGTAGTGTTGGGAGTGATCCTAACCATAGCATTAAAAATGTTTATCTTGTTAATCATTTGAAGTATAATTTGCTTAGTGTTTCTCAACTATGTGATAGTGGTAATGATGTTGGATTTAACAAGAAAAGATGTCTAGTGCGTAGAGAAGATACAGGTGAAATAGTTCTAACTGTCTATCGCTATAACAACATCTATGTTGTGAATGCTGAGCAAGTGGCACAAGGAAGCTTAACCTGTCTAAAGGCTTTGACGGACGATCCAAAGCTTTGCCACAGGAGACTCGGTCATGTAAGCCCACATACACTACAAAAGCTTGTGTCCAAAGGGCTTGTAAGAGGACTACCTGAGATGGACTTCAAAGGTATTGATATGTGCAAAGCATGCACACGAGGTAAACAAACACGTAGCTCTTTCAAACCCAAGAAGGTTGTAAGTACTTCTAGACCCCTTGAACTTTTACATATGGATTTATGTGGTCCTATGCGAGTCAAATCTCCCAATGGTAAAAAGTACATGCTTGTTGTTGTTGATGATTTTTTGAGATATACTTGGGTTGCATTTTTAAAAGAAAAATCAAAGGCCTTGTTTGAGTTTTCAAAACTTTGTAAGTAGTTGCAAACTTTAAGAAACGAGCCCATAGTGTCAACTTCAGTTTGATCAACTTCAGTTTGATCAACTTCAGTAGGGAGTTTGATCAACTTCAGTAGGGAGTTTGATCAACTTCAGTTTGATTTGTTTTGTGCTAAATATGGCATCTCACATAATTTTTCTGCTCCTAGGACACCTCAACAAAATGGGGTTGTGGAACGAAAGAACCGCACCCTAGAGGACATGGTCAGGACTATGCTTTTAGAAAATGCATTACCTAAAACCTATTGGGTTGAAGCTGTTAACACAGCTAACTATATTTTGAATTGTTTTCTTATCCGTTCCATCTTAAAGAAAACTCTTTATGAACTTTTCAAAGGCCGCAAACCCCTTATATCGTATTTTAAACCCTTTGGTTGTACTTGTTTTGTTCATAACAATGGAAAAGATAACCTTGGGAAATTTGATGCGCGTAGTGATGAAGGTATATTTCTTGGCTACTCCACAAGTAGCAAAGCATATAGAATCTTCAACAAAAGGACCAAGATGGTTGAGAAAAGTATACATGTTATATTTGATGAATGCAATGACAGTTCTTTAAGTGAAAGTGTTGCAGATTTAGATCTTAACAGCCATATAGAGAATGAGGATGGTGATGATATTGCTACCAAGAACACAAAGAAGAGGAACATGCAGGATCAGATTCTTAACACTGAGGAATTGGCCCAAGGTCTTGAAGCTCAGTCCAAAGCCCTTGGCGACCAATCCAAAAGTGTTGAGACTTCAGAAACTGCTGTAACTGAGCCTAACATATTCATGGAGTCAGATGTACCACAAGTCAATCCTGTTGATGTGACGAACCAGGGAGCTGAGACTAGCAAGAGAAAGTTCAAATACTTCTCATCACACTCACTAAAGGATATCATCTCTGACCCTACATCTAGTGTTCAAACTCATTCTAAACTTAAAGATCTCTGTGCTTTTCACGCTTTCGTTTCTCTTGTAGAACCAAAGAAGGTAGATGAGGTCCTTCAAGAGCCAGACTGGATCATTGCTATGCAAAGTGATCTTAACAAATTTGAAAGGAACAAAGTCTGGACCTTGAAGCCTAGGCCAAAGCATCAATCAGTCATTGGCACACGTTGGGTATTTTGAAACAAGCTAGATGAAAATGGTAAGATCGTGAGGAACAAAGCAAGGCTTGTTGCTCAAGGCTACAATCAAGAGGAAGGTATCGACTACAAGGAGACTTTTGCTCCCGTAGCCAGGCTTGAAGCTATTCGCATTTTATTAGCATTTGCATCTTTTATGGGCATAAAATTATATCAAATGGATGTCAAGTGTGCATTTCTTAATGGTTTCTTAGAGGAAGAAGTCTATGTCGCTCAACCCCCAGGTTTTGACAGTTCGGAATTCCCTAATCATGTTTACAAACTAGACAAAGCGCTATATGGTTTGAAACAAGCCCCAAGAGCTTGATATGAGCGCTTGTCAAAATATCTTTTAGAAAATGATTTTAAAAGGGGGTTGATCGACAAGACTCTTTTCATCAAGACCAAAGGAAAGGACATTTTGGTTATCCAAATATATGTTGATGATATATTGTTTGGGGCTACTAGCACATCTTTGTGCAAGGAATTTTCTGATATTATGTGCAGTGAATTTGAGATGAGCTTAATGGGAGAACTCAACTTCTTTTTGGGGTTGCAAGTTCATCAATCTAAGAAAGGAATCTTTGTGAACCAAAGCAAGTATACGAAGGATCTATTGAAGAAGTTCAAGATGGATCAATCCAAAACAGCCAAGACACCCATGAGCTCAACCTTGTTCTTCGATCAAGACAAGACCGGGAAGAGTGTCAATCAAAAGGAGTATTGAGGGATGATTGGATCTTTATTATATCTTACTGCTAGTAGACCTGACATCATGTTTAGTGTTTGCATGTGTGCTAGGTTTCAAGCTGACCCTAAAGAATCTCACCTGGTGGCTCTGAAGAGGATCTTTCGATATCTCAATGGCACTAAGGAGCTTGGCTTGTGGTACCCAAAGCAAAGAGATTTTACACTAATTGGGTATTCTGATGCAGACTTTGCATGATATAAGGTGGATAGGAAGAGCACGTAGGGATGTTGCTAATTCTTAGGGGCATCCTTGATTAGTTGGCACTCAAAGAAACAAAACTCAGTTGCTCTTTCCACTACCGAAGCCGAATACATAGCAGCTGGAGCATGTTGCTCCCAAATCCTTTGGATAGCTCAACAAATGAGAGATCTTGGCATCGACCTCAAAGACATTCCCATTAAGTGTGACAACACAAGTGCCATCTCCATTACAAAGAATCTCGTCCAGCATTCAAGGACCAAACATATTGATGTAAGACATCATTTCATTAGAGACCATGTCGAAAAAGGTGATCTGTCCATATCCTTTATTTCAACTGATTATCAATGGGCTCACATTTTTACTAAGCCATTGGCAGAAGACAGGTTCACTTTCATTAGACGTGAGATTGGAATGCTTAACAGGGATGCACTTTCGTAGGGGGAGCTTTCCCTTTACGAAAGAAAACTTCTACTCAGTGTCAAGACCTTTGAGATTCATGTCAAAGTTTGTGAACTGAACGGTAGAGCACATATAACGGATCATATATTTTGTTGATATCTTATTAGATATTTGATCAAATATAGTTTTAATAGATTTTAACCTTCTTTATACGTTACCTATTTTATTTTCCGAAAAATCTTTTATCCGAGTACATTTTATGTATGGAAATTTTTTTATCGGATAAATCTTCTCTTGCCTTTAAGATTTGAAAGGATGGTTTGAATTTTGAATTTTTGGCAAATCAGATCTTTTAAAATTGGTAGTAATGTTATGATTATTACCATTGGAACTACAAATCTGTCCCATCAACTTACCCTCTCTCCCTTTTTAAACCACACATTCTTACCCTAACAATTCATCACCTCTCAAAAACTACCAAAACCCTCCGACTTTTAACCTTCTCCTTCAACCTTTTTTTGGAAGTTTCACCGAATCCCATCCATGGCACCCATATCCAAGAAAATCTCCACACCCAAACGCCTTGGCGCTACCCCCAAAGGTCGTCAGACTCCCCTTGTGATTTTCCCTCAACCCGAACCTACTCCTCAAACAACTGTCCCGAGCACCGTCCCTGAGAGCACCATTGCCGAAATCAAACGGTCCATGAAGCGCCCGACGAAGAACCCACTCAGTGCAAAGCTAAAAGTAAAGAGAAAGATCATTGCTGAGGAAGAGAAGGAAGAAGAGGAAGAGGAAGATCTTAATGAGATTCTAGAGCGAGATGCTGCAAAAGAGGCCCATAGAAAGAAAAAAGCCGAGGAAGAGGCTGAGAAAGCAAGGAAAAAGGCTGAGGAAGAGGCTGAGAAAGCAAGGAAAGAGGCCGAGGAAGAGGCCCAAAGAGAAGCAGAGAAGGAGGTTCCTGTTGTAGAGGAACCAGAGAAAGAGGAAAAGGAGGACGACGAGACTGATGATGATGACAAGGAGGTCGAGGGAGATGTGGCTGAAGTGTCTGCTGAGGACTCATGGTCTGAGGAAGAAGAGGAAGAGGAGCTAGAACTTGTTCCCTCTCCTACTCCTCCCCCTCCTCCCCCGTCTCTGAAGAAGCGCAAAGCCACTAAAGCCAAGAAGTCTCCACCTCCCAAGCGCTCGAGGAAAGCCACTCTCAGAAGCTTTGACGCGCCTGCCAAGTCGACCGCTCCCACAAAAGCTCAAAGGAAGAACGCCGATCCTCCTACACTTATCCAGGTAAACCAATCCTTACCCTCCTCCTGGTTTGAGAATGCCGAGATGGCTGGCAAATGGGTAGACGAGTTTAGAACTCGTAAGATTTGTTGTTCTGATTTTATTGATCTTGATTTTTTAGAAGCTTTGAACCTACCCTGCATCTCTCTTCTCAAACAAACCCCTGCATGGACCTTTCTCAACCTTGAATCTGAGTACTACCCCCAACTCACCCGTCTCTTCTACATAAACCTCAAAGCCAAACACACTGCTGACGGCTGGACTCCGGAGTCAGTTATCAAAGGAGTTAGAATCATGTTCAACTCCCTTGACTTCGCTGAACTCCTTGGCCTTCCTAAACCTTGTCCACCCTCCCCTGAAACCCCCAAAAAAGACAAGTGTGTTGCTCTTGCCCGATCCAAATACCTGCTCCCCGAAGCATCAAGCAGCACCACCAAACAACTCACCCACTCGTCCCTCACACTTGAAGCCAAAATCATCTTTAACATAATTGTGAGATGTCTTCTACCCCGAATCAACTCTAGCTCCCTCCTCACTGACAATGCTATGGTCCTCCTATACCGAATATTGAACGGTCATGATCTTGATCTGGCCAATACCATTCTAGGATCCATTGCTCACACCCGCAAAGCCAGAAAAGGAACTCCCCTCCCATTCGCAAACCTTTTGACCCATGTCTTCAAAGCTTCTAAAATTGATTTTGAAAATGAAGAACAACAATATCATATGGGTAAATTCGACTCCAAGAGCTTTGAGAAGATTGGCATTACTCAGTCCCCTCAAGGGACTTGGAGTCTTGCCTCTCCTTCCTCAAAAGCTCTTCCCACTGCCTCTGCCATTAATGAGCGCATGGAGAATCTAGAGTTGGGTTTGGAGGAAGTTCGCCTGGACGTCAAGGAGTTGCACCGCGAGTTGTTGCTGGAGATGGGTGTGATGACCAAGCTGTTGGATGAGTTGAAGTTGCTGATCACGGATGGTGCTCAAGACGATGAACCCTAAACCTCTATCCTAGCCCGTGATCTAAACACTGCTGGCCTTGTTTTTCAAAACTTTTGGTGACTGTTTTTATACTCCTCCCTTTGTTGAAAGACAAAAAGGGGGAGATGGTTTGATGGTTTAGACATTGCTAGACTTTAAAACTGCTGTGAACCAGGGTCTTGGAAGACCTTATTTTGTTTTATTTTGTTGGATGTCTTTCATGGGTTTTAAAACTTATAAGATCCAACAATTGTCTAACCCATGCAGGTACTTAGTCCAATTTTGCCTTATGATATATCTGCTTGACTAAGGTACAGGGATGCACAGATTTTGTCTTTCATCAAGGGGGAGATTGATAACTCCACTCCCTTGATGAAAATCGGAAATGGTCTCAAAGGCTTTGACACATAGCTTGTGTCAAGGGTCTTGAAGCTAAAGCTGTGTTGATGAAATTTTAAACCTTTAAATGCATATATTATTTCTAGATATTATTATATATTATTTCCAGATATTATTATATATATTATGTACTAACCTTGCAGTATAGATTTTGAGAATATCTCTTTCCTTGAGCTGAAATACGTGAAGAATTAAATCGAAGATCATGCACTCACGAGTTTCCCAGAATAGAAGATTGTGAAGATTGCATCTAAGCCATGATCTGATTTAGCCGTTGGGCAAAGATCCATCTTTCAAAGTAGGCGCCGATTTAATCAAGTATAAAAAGGAGATGAAGAAGAGAGGACGGATACAAGCGTTGGACACAAACCTCATTGAACTACATCGCACACAAGCCCTCAAGTCAATCTGTCTTCCTCGTGTACTCTCTGCTAGGTTTTAAGAGTCGTATCTTTTGTTTCAAAGCATTTGAGAGTTACACAGTGAGCTTATAGGATATATTCTGAGAGAGTGTTATACTCGAGAGTTTATAACTTAGGAAGTGAGCACTAGGCGATTGATTGATGAAGTGTAAGAGGATTGTACTAGATAGCTGAAGGAGGTGGGGCTCTTCTAGATTGGTCTAGGACTCCAAGGGAACGTGAGTTGAGTAGATTGAAATTGTATAGGAGAGAGGCTTCTCGGTGAGCTATTAGGATCCTAAGTCTTATGAATCAATAAAGTCGGTTGAATCCTAGGGTTGTGGAAGAACCCTAGGCGGGGACCAAGCCTTTAAGGAGCCGACCCTCGTTAACAATTCGTTGTGTTCTTTACTTATTACTTTACCATATTTCCGCACTTGTTTCGAATTGTATAACTCTATTGTGATTCAGGTTTCCCAAAGGAAAGAATTGAGTTTACTCTCAAAGGGTTTTTGCAAGCGTTTCAAAAGTCTTGAGATTGACAGCAAAAAGTTGGCATACTCTATTCAACCCCCTTTCTAGAGTATCTTTATTCTACTTTGTTATACATTATCGAACCTTCAGAAGTGATTACATTGTTTTAACCTTGGTGACACCACTAATAACACTTGACAATTCTTTTACTTGGTACATCGGTGGTGACACTACTTGGTACACTTGTGGTGACACTGTTTTTATGTCGGTGACACTACTATTAATACTTAATGATTCTTTTCCTTTGTCCTACAATTTTTCTTTTAGGGACGGTAGTGATCACACTGATGTCATCAAAGAAAAAAATGTAAAAAATGTCATAAAAAAATTATCCCCACTGTCACCATTTGTGACACTATTGGGGAAAGATGTGGCGACAACTTTTTTTTTATGATAGCTTTGTTTTTGTAGTTTTTTTAATAGGTCAATGTCGCCACTTCTAGTGACAACTCCAAGGTTTTTTATTTGGTGACACTATTTGTCATGACATATATTGAACACCACACACCACATGTGGTGACAACTTTTTTCTTTTTGATGAAAACTTTATTTTTACTATTTTTTATTTATTGGTGACACTAAAAGACATAAATATTACCAATTGCAATATAGTGTCATCATATAATATCACCGAAATATAGTGTTACCATGTTATTATTAGTGTCATCCTATAATATCACAAAAATATAGTGTCACCAAAATATATTTATTGGTGACACTAAAAGACATATAAATATTTTTATTTATTGGTGACACTAAAAGACACATAATGACATACTCTAGATGAGTGACACCAAGTATATATACAAGTGTAACATTTTAACCAATTTCACAATCCCTCTTTTCAAATGGCTAATATGTCGTCAGTAAGTAATTAAATTATGTGCAACAAAAATCAAACTCAATTACAATGAATTATTTAAATCAAATTACCTACCCAACACTACAGTGACAAAACACAACTACGTCACCATGTAATTTCAACAAATACCTTGTCAAATGCCAACACTCCAGTGACATCAAATTACCTTGCCAAACAGCCCAACACCACTTCAGATTCCACTTAATTTCAACAAATAGTTACGATCATTGTCGGAGGTGGCGCGGTGGTGCCAGTGCAAAAATCCAAAATTTATAATTCGGTGCATGCAGTGCCTTTTAATGCTTCAATTAGACATTCACAATCACGGCTCATGGTCTTCAATGGCGTACCTGCAATCCTGCGCAGCCTCCTGCTCCGTTCCAAAGCGCTCAATCCATGCCTCAACTGCAAAGCTCGAAAGTCGGAGAGTCGGAAAGTCGCCGAAGTCGGAAGTGTCATCACTAGATCTGTCGAGAGAGAGAGAGAGAGAGCGATTTGATTCAGGTTTGAGAACCGAGAAGTGAATATGAGTTCAAGGGGAAATGTTTTAATTACTACTAAGGGTAAAAATGTCATATTAGGACATTTTGCAAAATGCATTATAGAAATGGACATTTTCCAAAATGTCCTTATGAAAAAGGGACATTTACCAAAAAAATCTTAAAATCTATTAATATTAACCAAGTTAGCTTATTATCTATATTTTTTAAATAAAAAAAACGAGAACTATATATATTAGGAGGGTAAATTATCCCATCAGTCCCTAACCTTTTCTACATTTTCCAAATTAGTCCCTAACCTTCCGTCTATTCTAATTAGGTCCTCAACGTATGAAAATAGTTACACCATTGGTCCCTCCGTTCATACTCCGTTAAACTAATGTTAAATGTGTGACCGGTCTGAACACGTGCAATCCGCATCTCGATTTATGTCTTCACCTCCTCGGCGGCTCCTTCTCTCTTCTACACACATTTGCAAACCCACAGGGCCACAACCGATAACCACAACCATCACCTTGTCTCTCAGTAATTGCTTCTTCAGTTTCATCCGCACAATATATCCACCACCCCTGTTTACACCAATGCATCTCTCTTTCAACCTCTTCTCTCGCTTGCAAATCCACCACCAAGACCGTCGCTTTGTCCCATCGCCCTTTGCGTGTACTTGGTAGTTGACAATCATAAACGGCCGCTCCTACATCCATGTCTCGCTCTTCTCCACCTTTCTCACCCCTCAGATCTGCCACAACCAACTGCACTTAGGCAAAAAATAGACCAAACTACCAAATTATTTTAATTTAGCGCAATCGATAAAATTATATGATATGAGATATACCAATTAAAAACAATAGATTAGTGATTTTTTGGCATAATTTGTGGAAGCAAATCTATAGTGTTTGGTTATTGATGTTGGGACTTGGGAGTGTCTTGTGGAGATTGAATGTCGACAAAGGAGACAAAGACAGTGGGAGAGGGTTCTCAAGGCAGTAATTAAGGGCAATAACCAGTTGACGATTGTACCATTGACGAGGGTGATTGAATTGACGATGGAAGAAAAACATTTAAAAGGAAAGAAAATATTTTTAATTTTAGGAAGTCAAGCACTGTTTACGGGACATAGTTGACGAAACATTAACGGAATTATGGACGGAGGGACTAATGGTGCAATTGTTTAAGGACCTAACTAGAATGGATGAAAGGTTAAGGACTAATTTAGAAAAGATAGCATAGGTGAGGGACCAATGGCGTAATTTACCCTATATTAGGATTAAAATTAGTTTTACTTTTTAGGGAAAAATAATTTAAATACTCCCACCTTTGGGGTATGGTAAAAATATATCCTCAACTTTCAAATGTAATAAAAATATCCCGACCTTTGAGGGTAATGGTAATATATTACCACGAGTTTTTTCACGAGTAAAAAATGCTAACAATACAGCCTACGTGGATTTTTTTTATAAGAGTTTTCTTAAACAGTGTCCTTAGGGAAAAATAAAGAGTTGGACCGGGTTCATACCCAACGCATTTTCCTCCCTCATATCTTCTTCTGTGGTCACCTCTTGAATTGTCTTCTTGGTAGCTCATGGTTCCTCTTCTATGTCAGTCTTCCTCCGTCGTGGTCGACTATCTAGAGTTGTCTCTCTCACATCTTCTTCCCCTTTGATTCGTTCACGGACTTGGTTGAGTAATTAGTTTTATTTTTTTCCCTCTTCGTTGTTGTTGTCGTCGTCAGTTTAGTTTTGTTGTCGGTTTAGTGTTAGAAATAGTCGTGTTGTGTTAATTTGATGCAATTTTGACCGGATTAGTTGCTTGGTTGAATCAATTTCGTTTTTTGAGTTTAATTTATTATCGTCTTATTTTTTTCCCTAAAGAAAATGTTCAAGAAAACTCAATGTTCATGCTAATTAGTAAAAAAGGCTTCCATGTATGATGTATTGTAAAAAAAATTCATATAGGTTACCTTATCAGCATTTTTGACCCGTGAGAAAACACGGGGTAATATATTACCACCACCCTCAAAGATTGGGATATTTTTATTAAATTTGAAAGTTGAGAATATATTTTTACCATACCCCAAAGGTGGGGTATTTTAATTAGTTTGCCCTACTTTTTAATTGGGGAAATGATCAAGAAATTGCTTTCAAGACGGCATATGATGATTGATGAAGACTGGTTCCTTGCCTCGCTTATCCTTCACCTCTTTTTCATAATAAGACCATTTCCTTAATTACGAGATTTTGTTATACGCGGTGTATATGACAATATGTATATTAATTAATATAATCGGCATATATACTGCCAGAAAAGTTGCAGATTTGTATTGTCGGAGGGTTTTGAGTTGTAAGTTAATGAAATGATCTCATATTATTACTATATTAGCCATTGGATCAAAAATTAAACAGACTGAATAGGCTAAATTTTAGCAATATACATAATAAACAAATACATAATTTTTTCTTATTTTTGTTTTACCTATTTTTTAATTTATAAAAAAAATTAGACTGGCTGGACATCTGTCTGCTCTCCCTCTCTATAAACATCTCAAAAGTAAGTTTAGGTTAGGAATTGTGCACTTGTAATTATAAACTAGTAAGATTTCCGCGCCATGGCGTGTTTTTTTAAAACTAAAATATTATATATAAAAATATTATAAAATATTAATAAATGCTAAGATAAAAATCATTAAAAAAAAACTTTATAGTAAATGTATCTTATAATTATCACAGTTTTTTTTAAAATTTTATGTAAAGTATAATACATAAATATAGATATTTGAAATTACTCGGTAATAATAATATCAACATCATTATAACATTGTTTAAATGTGATGTGTCATAATCAATACTTATATTCAATGTTTTGAATTAAGTACAATAGTTATTAAATAAATTTGATTAAGCTCAATAGTTATATTAGATTGAATTCAATGTTTTGAATTAATCCCAATAGTTAGTAAAATTAAAGAAAAAAAGAATTGAAGGAAAAAGAAGAAAAGAGGAGAATTAAAGAAAATCTAAGAAAAATGGCAAAAAAAAATGATTAGTTAAGACTCCTAAAATCTCTATAAGATTGACACATCATCCTAAACTGTTCTAAATTAAGAGTTTATATAGATAGTTAGTAAAATTAAAGAAAAAAAGAATTGAAGGAAAAAGAAGAAAAGAGGAGAATTAAAGAAAATCTAAGAAAAATGGCAAAAAAAAAATGATTAGTTAAGACTCCTAAAATCTCTATAAGATTGACACATCATCCTAAACTGTTCTAAATCAAGAGTTTATATAGATTAGAGAAACTCAATTAAGTAAATATTCGAGAGGTTTGCCAAAATAATCACAAAAAAAAAATTTACCAAAAAATTTAGGGTTTGAAAATATTTGTCAAAATATTCACTAGGATCCCACTTGTCTTTTATAATTTCCCATAAAAAGAAAAAATTATATAATATCACCATATCTTTTTATAATTTGCATTAATATCCTTGTATGTTACTAACTTGTTTAGTTTATATTCCGCATTAAAAAATTTATAATTAGAACCTTGATCCTGCAATTTAGTATCAGAGCCAAGTTAATTAAAAATAATATGTATTTATCTATAAGACAATCTGGAGATGTCTACTAATTGCCCACATAAGACTTATCCTCATGCTTTACATTTAGATGTAAGTGATAAGCATTTTGGAGCAATTTTGAATGTCATTTCAAACCAACTTATAGATCTAAAACTCAAGGTTAAAAAATTAGAACAATTATATATCAAGATTAGCAGTAAAATATTTAAGACTGTAAAAGAAACAGGCGAAGTACATCACTCAACAAATCTAAAAGCTATTAACGAAATTAGCCATCAGATAAGCCTAACATCAGGTGGTGAAATCAAGGAAGGAGATCCTTTTAAATACAGTTATCCATTTAAAAAATCCAAAAAGAAGTTTTCTACTAAATTAGACAATATAACGAAAAAAGCGATTGTAGAAGAAGAACAAGACGAAAATCAAAATCCTAAAAATGAATCAACATCCAATTCGACAAGTAAAGAGATTTAGCACTAAGTTGGATGATCCAGAAAAAAAGCTGAAATATCAAAAACAAAAAGTCATTGAAACCAACTTTATGAACCAAGAAGTCATGAGCGACGATGAGTCTGAAAAGAACTCAGATGAAGAAGTTGTGTATCAGCAAATGAGATTAATTAACCTAAAAGACATGGAAAACATTCCCATATCTAAAGTCCAACAAAGTTTAAATGAAATTTTAAGACAAAGAAGACTAAGGGAGAATGAACTAGTGGAACAAAATGAGACTAGAAGACATTACAGATGATATGAAAATGGTTCAACTAGTAATTACAGACCTAGGTTAAAGCCTAAAGAATTTCTGGAAAAAAAAAGGAAAGATTTGGAATAAGCATTATGTCAAACCATAGACCAAATCAAAGAGAAAGTAATCTAGAAGCCATAAGTGAAACAGGTTATAAATTAAACCTAGATGGTGTAAGGAATAGGCGTGAAATCATAGAGTTCTGGAAGAAAAGTATGATGAGTGTATTAAACATAAAAGTAGGATGAAACTCTTCTCAATTCCTTAATTATATAGAACATAGTTTCTATGGATGTATTGTCGACTGGTATGGAGCTATTTGTGATGAACCAAAACAAGAGCTTAGGAATTTAGCAAGCCCAGTGACGATGTTCACATTAATATGTGAATTAATAGAAGACGAATTCATTGGAGAAAAAGAAGATGAAGATAAGGAAGCTTTAAAATGGCGAAGAACCTTAAACAATCTTGAAATCTGTAACATGAAATATGTTGATAATTACATAACAGAATTCGAAAAGTATTACTATAAGATAGGGGAAAACAGCGCTAATCTGCAAATGTTCTTTGATAAACTTCCTGCCCCAATATATGAACAACTAAGTGAAGAGTATTGAGAGTTATTTAAAAATGGAGATAAAGACACTCTTGGTAACAGGATTTCCTATGTTAGGAAATGGGTTGAGAAAAAATGTCGAGATGTGAGAAGCACCCAAAGAATGAAAAAACAATTCTTAACTTGTTGGGAGATGCCAACAGAATGGGGATGTAACAATAGAGATTACCAAGGAAAAAGAAACTATAAGAGAAAAAGTTTCAATAAACAAAGAGGTGAAAAATATTATAAGAAGTATTATAAAAAAAAAACCATTCTCTAAAAACAGAAGGTTTTTTTAGAAAGCCTCGTTCTGTCCTAAGAAAAAAGAAAAACTTCAAATGTTGGGCATGCGGAGAATCCGGTCATTATGCTAATGAATGCAAAAGTAAGAAAAACAATGGACTAACAGAAGCCTTAGGATGTTTGGATTATATCGAGCTATCTGAAGATGAAGCAGTAGATCTAGCCCTAAGAAATAACAAAGGGATAGTAGAGATAATAGAAGAAAAGCTTGAAGAAGATATAGAATCTGAAACTGAGTCAATAGAAGGTGACGAAATTAATGAAATGATGGAAGGGGAATCTCCTAGTGAGTTCTCTGATGAATATGAAATGACCATCTTAGCTCAACTTCACCAAGCTGAAACCTCTATAGATGAGGAACAAGTTGAAGAAATGACTAAAGCAGGGGTTGATTTCCCGATCATCGATAAAGAATAGTTTGTTAAAAAATCATTATTTTCTAAATATGATAAATATGTTTGCGAAGAAATGTCTGGAGATGTAACTATCAAGAATAATGAAAATAAAGCAACTGAAGTAAACTTAATCAATTAGGCAAACATTCAAAAACATAACAAAGATCAAAAAAAATTAAATATATTTTCATATGTGGCATCCAAGTAATTATAACTCCATTACAAGACTGTGGAAAAGGTGTGCAATGCATTAATTTTGTTTGTGATATTAGGCATAAAAAGTTTAGTGATCAATGCATTGGTGGAATAGTCTGTAATTTGAGTCAATGAGCAGTTTATTGGATCTGTAGACCTAACTATTATGTTAGTCTAGAAGGTCATTATGCATCTAAGTTCTTAGCTATAAAATTGTTAACAGAAGGTATTAGTATGCATAAGGGAACCTGTCCTTTACAATTAAAGTGGAAGGTAGTTTATAAACTTGAGAATACTACAAATCCTTCATGAAAATGCCATATAGTAGAACCTGAGAAACACGAGGTGGTAGGACCAAGTAAAGAGGTTGTGCCTATTAAGCTAAGACCTGATCAAATAAGACTTAAAACCATTTGGGTAAATGCATTTGAAAATTCTACAGCCACTAGCAGTGACAAAGTTTTAACCATATATGAGGAAGGTAGAATCCATACGAATGCTAAACCACCAGTCAGTCTCTCTAGATGTCCAAGCTTATCCATAAACACTAGTTTTAGGTTCAATCCTAATCTTAGTATTACTCCAAGGAATCAGGGAGCTACTACAAGCAGAAAAGATAAATCGTTTGTGGTAGATGAAGACATAGCGAGCATGATAGCGGCGTTAAACAAGAGGTTAGAAAATAAAATTTTGAAAGAACCAGCCAGACATAGTCTAGACTTAGGTTCTATCCCATTTAGGGAATCAATTCCCCCAATAGTTGAAAAGGTTAGAGAAAATCAAGAAGGATCATCTAGTTCTGAGCCAAAAAGAAAGCTAATAGGGTATTCCACTAAAACCATTAGTGAACCTATCTATGAAAATGATCCAAGGGCTAAGGAGTTCAAAGAATCTCTCACAGATTCTTTATTTGAAGACGAATTAGGAATGAGAATGGAAGTACTAGACCTCAGACATCTCTATGAAGATAATATGAAAGTAGAAGAAAGTCTTGAACATGTCAGCAAAAAGTCACTAAAGAAAAATTATAGAATTACCAACCCCAATAGCATATATATCCCAATAAGTATTTGCTTAGAAGGGTTCAATAAATATGAGTTATGTGCCTTTGTAGACAGCGGATGTTCAGTATGCTTTGGTAAGAAGGCATTATTTCCTGAGTTTATTTGGCAGAAATCTCGTAGACCAATTCAAGTTAGAATAGCTGATGATAGTATCATGGTTCATTCAGAATTAGCTTCTGACGTGCCTATCATGATAGGAGGAGTCCAATGTGTAATTCCTACACTCTGGGCAACTGATCATCCATCACATGATATGGTAATTGGAAATAATTTCCAAAGACTCCATGTTCCGGTAACACAGCACCTAGACATGATGGTCTTCAACATCAATGGAGAAGATGCTTGGGTTAAAAAGATTAAACAAGCTTATACACACCAAGCAATAGAATTTACGCGCACTAAGCGTGGTGAGGAATATATTCTTCCTACACAAAGAGAATTTGCACTCTCTATATGCGAGGTAACATTAAAAGAAAAAATCCTTAAGCAACAAGAAAAAATGTGTAAGGAGTTATATTCTAAAAATCCTTTAAAATTTTGGGGAAAAGATAAATCATTTGCTACCATAGAAATAATAGATCCAAAAGTTGTCATTAGAGTAAAACAAATGGTTTACACTTATAAGGATCAACAAGAATTTAAAGAACAAATTGATGAACTCTTAAAAAAAGGTTTAATTCGAGAAAGTAGAAGTCCTCGTTCTAGTCCTACCTTTATGGTCAGGAATCATGCTGAAGAAAAAAGAGGAAAAGCTAGAATGGTTATCAGTTATAAAAAGCTTAATGATAATATTGTTTTTGATGGATATTATATCCCTAATAAGACAGTTTTATTTAATAGAATACAGGGAGCCACTTGGTTCTCTAAAATGGATTGTAAAAGTGGTTATTGGCAAGTAAGAATGGATGAAAAAAGTATTCCACTTACTGCATTTAGTGCTCCACAAGGTCACTATGAATGGGTAGTCATGTCCTTTGGTTTAAAAAATGCACCACGGGTATTTCAAAGAAGAATGGATAATGTATTCAAAGAATTTAAACACTGTTGTCTAGTTTACATTGATGATATCTTAATCTTCTCTAAAACTATAGAACAACATAAGCATGACTTGAAAGTTATAACTCAAAAATATATTGACCATAGAATCATTTTAGGACAGAAAAAATGCATTTATGCTGAGCCTGAAATTGAGTTCCTAGGATTGAAGATTAAAGCAGGTCAAATTGTCTTACAAGAACATATCTTAGAAAAGGTAGAAAAAATTTCTGATGAAATCAAAGACAGGAAACAACTAGAAAGATTTTTAAGATGTCTTACTTATGCTTCTGATTTTATTAAAGATCTAGCCAAATTAAGAAAACTTCTACAGGTTAAATTATAGAAAATTCAAGTTTGGAACTGGACTCATTTAGATACTAAAATAATCCAAGAGCTGAAAAGAAGATGTGAAAAACTTCCAATATTGACTTTACCTAATGAAGATGATGAGTTAGTTCTTGAAATAGATGCTAGTGATTATCATTGTAGAGCTATTTTGAAACTAAATAAAGATAATAAGCTTTGCAGGTATAGCAGTGGCAGCTTCAACAAATCTGAATATAATTACACTGTCATGAAAAAGGATATTCTTGCAATTTATCGAGGAATCCAGAAGGTTATAAACTTCTTAACTCCTAAACCTTTTACAGTCATAACAGATTGTAAAGGAATTTTGGGTTTCGTAAATAATAATCTTGATAATATGAAAGCGCATGGAAGACTCCTGTGTTGGCAATTAGCCCTTAATCAATTCACTTTTACCATTGAACATGTGCAGGGATCGAAAAATTCTCTAGCTGACAGCTTAACGAGAGAGTTAGCTGATGGATCAGGGAAATCAAACTCGGTGGGAAAATCCGCGGTGGGTGTTCCACCCATACGATATTGATCTCTTAGGAGAAATCCGAGGATACCATGGATGGGTTTTCCCTCCAAGTTTTTTATATTTCTGTTGATTTTGGAAGATTTACTGAAAATAGATTCTGTCGTGGACTCTTACAAACGAGACACAGAGCGGTTATACGAATGTTAACCCTAGAGATAATAATAAAAGTTCTCCAGCTACCTATTGAACTCCAGGAAGACATCTGTATAAGATGGAGAATGAGAGATTTCGAAAACTTCTACTCGATGGTAACTTTGAGAGATCACGATACTCCAGCAAGGATGAGAGAATGGTGTAACCATTTTTGTGTAAACAATGGCGCCGGATTGGGAGGATTATCATTACCCATCGTGCTAGAAGAAGATGTAGACTACTTAAAATCATGGAAATATGGAATGTGTAATGGACTCTACAATTACAAGCGACCATGGCCAAAAGAAGAGGAACAGAGTGTCTTGTACAAGTACTTCACTAAATTCTAGAAGGAGGTCTTCCTTGGAGAAAAAAAGTTCGAGAAGATAGAGGAAATAAATTGTTGTCGTGTTATCAGTGTCTGCATGATTGTTACCCAGGGAAAAACCCGGTTACCACATTTCTTAATCTTCCTATTATTAAGTGAAGAATACTGGTACGTGAAAGATCCAGTAGTGGAGAGAAGAATCGATGTAGTAAGGTATTCATGGGAGGCAAGAGCAAAAGGATTCTTTTACATCTACTACAACATCACCAAGTATAGACACACTGATTGTGGGATATTCAAAGTTGGAAATACAACCTTCATCGTAACCCCACGACTCAAGTCATTAATGCAACAAGCCATAGACAGGTCCGAATCCATCGAGCTCTATTTAGCACAAATAGAAGTTGGACACTTTTTAGATAAAAGAGGTCACGAGAGAATGATTGATTTGCTTATTGCATGGGATCGAGAATACACTGAAGGATTAATGCTTGATCTCGATTTAGACAACGATCAATATCTAGAGTTTGATAATACTCTAGACCTTGTACAAGATTACAATGATGATGACCTAGAAGTCAATATGGGAGAAGAAGGGGTCCACAACATGGACGATTGAAAGCCATCATCATCCATCAGCATAATTATTGTACTTTCTGATTTGTTTTTCCTTTTACCACGTGAATCTGTAAAATAATGGGTGTATTGTGTGCTTTTACTGTTTGCTTTATTAGGCTAGTCTGTAGGCCATTTGTTTTAGCCGTTGGAGAGGCATCCAATGCCCTTCGACTTGTTCTATAAATAGGGCATCCATTTGGAGTTCAGGGACACCGAATTCCAGAGAGAGAAAATATATGCTCAGAGAGAGAGAGAGTTTGTAAATCGGAAAGAGAAGTAGAAGCGTTTTGAATTTGAGTAGATTGGTGTTTCCATAACTCTAAGGTTCAAAACCCTTCAATGGATCTTCTTATATGAGTGTTAAGTGTGTTTAAGTTCTAAATTAGGAGTGCTTGTGTGTTGTAGAATTTCCCAGATTCAATAAAGTTTGTTTTGAAGAAAGGGAAAGCTACTTAATCGAACACTATGTTCTGAATATTATGTTTTCTTGATTCTAATCCCTTCACTCTTTCAAAATCAAAACCAAAAGCTATAAACTATGATCTGAGGTAGGAAACGAAACAGATATGTGCTCAGTCTGAACTAAGGGAGGCATGGTTGAAGGTTAGCCACATCTAGAAAGCCGGAAGCTAAGGAACGCCGGTGGTATAGAGTAACTACGTTCAGGTATGGGTCAAACCTCTTTAGCTTGAAGTTTTAGTTGCAGAGCGTGGTTCCTGAAGCTTTTCATGAGTGAGGGGCCGAAAAATTCGAGTCATCTAGAAAAAGCAAGCAAGGTCGCATAGCTCACCGAGCTGGATGCTGAAATCTAAGGAGCAGACAGCAATCGAAGGAGTTCATGTCTGATGGAAAGGAGCGGACAACGATCGAAGGAGCTCGCCGAGCCGGGTCCTGGAATCAAAGGAGAGGACAACAATCGAAGGAGTGGACTACAATTGAAGGATCTCGTCGAGTCAGATGCTGAAATCAAAGGAGCAGACAACAATCGAAGGAGTTCATGTATGATGCGAAGGAGCGGACAACAATCGAATGAGTGGACAACAATAGAAGGAGCTCGCCGATCCGAGTGCTGAAATAGAAGGAGTTCATGTCTGATGGAAGGGAGATACCTCTCTCGACACCGATGGAAAAGGAGCGGACAATTGCTCGACCACTACTACACCGCACGAAAACAACATCACAAGGAGGAAGAAGAAGAAGAAGATCATGTCTTGTTTGTTGTTGATTAAATTTGTTATCCTGCTGGCTCATTGCAAACCTTGTCATTGTAATGATTTGTTGGCTTAATGTATCTCATTGAATATTGAAGCGTTTTTAGAAAATCATCTATATTGATTACCTCATAATGACGACATAAATCCTATATTTGCTATAATACAGGAAGAACTTATTTATACAATCTTGGCGTAAATTAACCAGTGAATCAAATATGCTTCACGATGTTAGATTTAATGTCCAATCATCGTCTTTGAGATAACTTGGAGACAATGGATTTATTCTAGAAGTTTTCTTCTCCGATCAAGGGACGTCTTAAGAACTGAACTCCGAGGGTTATGATTCATGGAGGATTTGCATAGCTCTCTTGGTTGTTCTCCCAATCGGATCGTGGTTTGGCCGAGGACACGTGTTGGCCGAGGACCTTGTGGTTTATAGTGTTACTAAGTGAGCAGCTGGTCGACTACCTCGTGGTTTGGCCGAGGACACGTGTTGTTCGTGCCTCCATGCCAAGGGGTTTTTTTGCATGTTGCAAGAGGTTGCTACTAAGGTGGCACTTGGCCAACGAGCTGTTCGCTTTTGATGTAGTGTATGTAACGTGGAGTTTGGGGGGTGGATGCTAAGTGGTGAATAGAAATTGGTATTTTATAAGTAAACGAACAAAATATGTGGATCACGATGTTTCTTAGTTTAAGTAAAGGGTTCTTGACCTATAATAATAAACCGTAGGGAATTTTACTGTCATATTAAGAGTTCAAAAGATGCCGATAAAGTTTCTACTGTTTGTTTGCGACCTTACCTGATCGCGGACTCTGTGTGATTTTGCAATGAATGACCTATTTATGACGCCCTATCCATGATTTATAAGGGAACTATTTCCTGGGGCATCGTCAAATATGATGCAGCGCTTTAGATTATCTACTGTTCAGTTAAGTTGTGGCCTCGGCTTTGTCTAAACTATAAAATAGTGTTATCAAGTTGTTTCTTGCAACTCATGTTTCCACTTTAGGCAATTTGATGAATAGAATGATTTTAGGTTATTGCGGAAGGTTTTGAACTCTCATGATTCTTATGACTATGAGCCTGACTCAGATTGTCATTTGTCAGCTCTCTGTCATGATCCGTTTGTCAGCACTGTTATAGTCCGTTTATCCGCAGTTCATGGTGGAAGGAAGCGAGCAGCAGGTAAGGAGTTACCGGTAGACATTTAACTAAATTTTAATAATAGACATTTTATTAATTATGTTTTATTATATGGACATTTTTTTATACTGATTTAGTTTTCAAAACGGGACGTCATTAAACGGAGAAGCTTGTATATTATTCACACGATATATATACTTTGTTATCGTCTCTTCCCGTTTCCAGGTACGACTTTGATGTCCTTTTATATAAATATATCCACCAAATATATAAAATTAAATTGTATGAATTAGTCCGATTTGTGCTCTCATAATCCGATTGATCAAAACCTTTAAAATAACCGATTAAACAGTCAACTTAGCTTCTTTAATTTATAATTTATAATACTGTATAAATAACGTTACTTCACTTAATTTCATACATTCTCCCACCAATTAAACCCAAATTAAATCTAACCAAAAGAATTAATTAAATGACAAGCAAGTCGACCAAAATCTTCGTCTCAAGCGCCCTGGCCCTCGCCCTACTCATCCTCGCCGTGGTCGCCGCCGTCCGCCTCGGCCCCACCTGGGGCATCATCCTCATCCTCGCCACCGCCATCTCCGCCGCCATCTCCACCCTCCTCTACCTCCTCCTACGCCACCTCACCTCCGCCCGCCGACCCAGCCTTGAGCTCCGGCAACCAGGCGCTACCACCAGCTTCATCCACCGCATAGCCGGTGTGCCGACCAACTTCCCCTACAAGGAGCTGGAGCACGCCACCGACAACTTCAACTCCCTCCTGGGGCGCGGCGGCTCCGGGACCGTCTTCAAGGGTATCCTGGGGGACGGGACGGCGGTGGCCGTGAAGAGGATCGAGTCGGCGGAGGAGGAGAGGGGGGAGAAGGAGTTCCGGTCGGAGGTGGCGGCCATCGCGAGCGTGCAGCACGTGAGCCTGGTGAGGCTCCTAGGGTTCAGCGTGGTCCCAGGCGGGCCGAGGTTCTTGGTGTACGAGTTCGTGGAGAATGGGTCGTTGGATGGGTGGATCTTTCCCCGCCGGGACGGCAGGAACCGCCCCACCGGCTGCCTGCCGTGGCACCTCCGGTTTCGGGTGGCGGTGGATGTCGCTAAGGCGCTGTCCTACCTCCACCATGATTGCAGGTATATATACTCAATCATATCACCTCCATATGTTTATATGATATGTAATTCTATCTTGAATTGCCTTCTTGGATATAAATTGCGTTCAATTGATTTTCTGATTGAGTTTCGTAAGATTTGACTAGACTGATTTATGCTAACATAGATCTTTGATTCAACCCAACTTCCTCAATCTATCTAATGTAATTTGATAAATAGTGTTGAATTGTTAACGAAAACACAACACAATACACGACATAAATTCCCTTCAAGACGAAAAAACACAAATTTGTAAAGTGGAAAAAACCTAACGAGGGGTTTGTCAAACTCAATTTTGACGGTAAAAAGGTTTGCTAGGCTATTCCTGCTTCTGGTTTTTGCCATCGGGGGTGGTCCTCTCATATGGTGCCAGCAGTCTCGGAAAGATTTTTGTTATTCAAGCGGAGTGTCTTGGTCTTCAAGCTTGACTCTCGGAAGCTACTAAGAGAGGTTTCTCTTGTATTGAGGTGGAGGGTGACTGCTTGACTATGATCAATGTCATGAAGGGTTTTTGGCAGTGTCCATACAAGATCGAGATCGCAGTTTCGGATGCCCTCAGCTTTTGCCGTGCGCGCCTTCAATAATGTCATCTTCTTGCATACCCTTAAAGAGGGGAATCGCGTAGTTGATAGGTTGGTGCATCTTGGTCTATACTCGCAGGTTGCTGAAGTGTGTGCTCCAACTGAGATCGTTGACGTCGTTCGTCAGAACCCTCTTGTGCGGTGGATCAAACCGACCCACCGCAGTTAACCGCCCCAAATCTTTATCTTGTATTAAAAAAAAACAATACACGACATAAATGAATTGCATGAGCTAATAAAACATGCTACATTGCTTAGGTCTCGAATACTCCACCTAGACGTGAAGCCGGAGAACATCTTGCTAGACGGCAGCTTCCGTGCGGTGGTGGCGGACTTCGGCCTGTCGAAGCTGATGGCAAGGGAGGACAGCAAGGTCATCACCCGAGTGCGTGGCACCCGCGGATACCTCGCCCCAGAGTGGCTCCTAGAGCAAGGCATCTCCGAGAAATGCGACGTCTACAGCTTCGGGATGGTCCTCGTCGAGCTGATCGGAGGGCAGCGGGGCATCCGGCAATCAGATACTCACAACTGGGAGTTCTTCCCGCAGATCCTGACCGACAAGATCAAGGAGGGGAAGCTCATGGACGCCGTGGACCGGCGGCTCCGGGAAGGCAGGCACAGGGTGGACGAGCAGGAGGTCAGAAGGATGGCCTACGTTGGCCTTTGGTGCGTCCAGGAGAAGCCCAAGGCTAGGCCCAGTATGGCCCAAGTTGTCCGGATGCTCGAGGGGCTCGTTGCCGTCGAGCCTCCACCTAAGACCGAGATGCTGGTGGCGGGTCTCCTGGCCGTCGATAGGGATCGGAGTCGGGATGACAGGCGACATGGGTTTGCGGATAGTGGTGGCTCTACGTCGAATGACTCGCTTGGGTTCGGGTCGGTGCTCGGGGGTAGATAGTTCTTCTGTTAATAAATCTGGCTATCATCACTTTGTGGATATATTGTGTGATCTCATATATGCAACTGTAGCGAGTTTTCGGACCTTTTTAGTTGGATCTCAACCGAATTTTCGATTCATACTGAAATGTACAATGAGATTTTAAAACAGTGTAAAAAAACACATCTACCGAAGTAGGGAAAATCCGGTCATCATAGCACAACGGCGTACTGGTCTTTTACCAAATCCGAGTATTCAATACGGCATTAATGACACCGATTCGCCTATTGATTACGATAACGGTTTCGTGGATTAAGAGCATTGACTGGATTAAATACGGTAACGGTTTTTATTTAATATCATAACGGTTTCTTGTATTTATGACTCGACTAGTATAAATAAGGGGAGATAGATTCCGATTGAGGATGGACAAGGACTGACTGGAGCGTCGGAGGGTCCTCCTGGGAGACAAACCCCCGCCCCGACCTCGTTTGTTGTTCTTGTTTTGCAGGCTACGGTTCAGGTGGAGTCGATGATCAAGATCGATCTCCTTCAACTACTATGATACGGATTTTATGCATCACAATTGGCGCCGCCTGTGGGAAATCCGATCGAAAAGCCATGAGATCGGATCTCTCAATCAAAAAAAAAAAAAAAAACATTGACCGGTGATGGGAGGAGGAGGCGTTGGATGCTCAGCCTTGGCCCCAAACCCTAGGAGAGGGCGCCGCCGGGATGAGAAGAGAGAGACAGATCGAGGCCTGAAGCGGCTCCAATCGTCTTCTCCGGCGACGTTGTGAGAGAGTAAGGCGGTGTCGGTGATGGGAGTGGAATGGGTGCCGAGCAAGGCGGCTCCAATCGTCTTCTCCACTCACGAGTTGAAGAAAAGAGGGGAAATGGGGAAGTGAGTCCCCTCTCGCTCGCTGATTGTGAGTCCCCGATCCGGCTTGGAATCGACATCGGCGGGGGCACGGAGACTCTCGTGGCGCGGATGAAGGAGCGCAACGCGACGATCTTGACAACGACGATTGGATCTCGGCGCACCGTAGAGCAAGGCGACTGCGCTGCGGGGGCTCATACCGCTCCACGCGCCGCTGCAACAACGACTTCCGGTGTACGACAGCGCCGTCGATCTGGTCCGGTGCGAGCGTTCCGTGAACAGGTGGATCCCGCTGCCTCCGCCTCATCATTGGTGCTGCCGCGTCTCCCTCGCCGGAGAAGCCGAAGAGCGTCGTCAAGAGCAGAGCAGCTTGTCCCCACCCCGGTGCCGAGGTCGCACCCTCAGCCGCCTGCCGCGAGCCCTTCTTGGGCTGTCGTCGTCGACTTCGCAGCCCTCCGTGTGAGTCGATTTGAATGATGTTGTTGAGCAGTTGAAGTGATCAATCAACCTTAGACATTTCAATTTCGCAGCCCCGGACCTCGATTCCATTATGGTTCACGTAAGTGCAGGTATGAAACAAGCAATCTGCTTTCTCATTTGATTTGAAAACTATGATTAATTTTCTAAAGAGCCCAAGTAGATTGCAATTTGGGTATTTGGTATCCAAATCGATCAGTGAGGTGAACATCCAATTTATTGTCTGTTTGAGGAGCTTGAAGAATTTACCTTTGTGCTTAACTTATATATGAATTCTTCCATTATGAAATACTAGTAGCTAGTGGTGTTTGGTTCAGAGATCCATCGTTTAGAGAGGGTTTTGGCTGCCGTCAATGTAAGTCTTCGATGTCCATATATCCTAGATTATATGCTATTGTTAATTTACATACTCATCATGAGATTGGACTCCTAGTACACTTGAATATTGCTGATCTACTCTCCTAATATCCATTCGATTCTACCTTGCAAAGCATGAATAATCGAGTTTGAATTGAATTGATCATTACTCTAGTTGTTTCGATTGTGGGATGTGCTTTTTGCTTTGTCTTCGTTTTCTATGCTTGTGTTGCATTCCTGAATAGGTGTTTATAGAGGAAGTATGAGCAACAATCGTTGAGTGTACTCGGAAAGCATGAATTCTAATCTCACAACTGATGTTGGGGCAAGAGTCAATATTGCATAGTACGTTGGGGCAACCAAAATGATTCGAGGCATCGAGAGATATAAAAAAGCAAAAGGCAAGTTGGAGGTTTGATATTTTACCAAAGCCAGCTTCTTGCCAAGTCAGGAATGACACTACAACAAAATCGGGAATAATGAAGGCCATCGAGAATCATATTACTTAAGCAAGGAATTCGTGAGATAAGTTTTCTATTCCCCTTGCTTGCGGAGAATTTCTTAATAAAGACATGGTTGTTTATTAACATTCTTCTAAAAAATGTTTATTGAAAGATGAATGTGTAGTTCCAAGCTAGATTTTTAGCCTACTACTTCTCCGCAAAAATATACAGATTGTGTGCAGGGGCATACAACAACTCAAGAAAGTGAAGATTCGCCACTTATGGCCAAGAAAATGCCAGTAAAGGCAGAAGAATCGCCACTTAAGGCCAATGAAATCGCCACTTACGGCCAAACTGATTCACCACTTATGGCCAACGAAATCGCCACTTACGGCCAATCTGAATCGCCACTTAAGGCCAACGAAATCGCCACTTACGGCCAATCTGAATCGCCACTTAAGGCCAACGAAATCACCACTTACGGCCAATCCGAATCGCCACTTAAGGCCAACGAAATCGCCACTTACGGCCAATCCGATTCGCCACTTATGGCCAACGAAATCGCCACTTAAGGCCAACGAAATCGCCACTTACGGCCAATCCGAATCGCCACTTAAGGCCAACAAAATCGCCACTTACGGCCAATCCGATTCGCCACTTATGGCCAACGAAATCGCCACTTACGGCCAATCTGAATCGCCACTTAAGGCCAACGAAATCGCCACTTACGGCCAATTCGAATCGCCACTTAAGGCCAACGAAATCGCCACTTACGGCCAATCCGAATCGCCACTTAAGGCCAACGAAATCGCTACTTACGGCCGATCTGAATCGTCACTTAAGGCCAACGAAATCGCCACTTACGGCCAATCCGAATCGCCACTCACGGCCAATCCAAATCGCCACTTATGGCCAATCTGAATCGCCACTAAGGCCAAAGAAATCGCCACTTACTGCCATCGAAAATCGCTGCTTACGGCCAATAGCCAATTACTGATCAAGCGACTAGCATCTACGGCAAAATCATCGCTCACTCGACAAACTTCGCCATGTACTTTTTTCGGCTTCCTTCATCATCGAGACATGAAGAAGAAACCCGAGGGGCAATTGAAGTAGGGAAAATCCGGTCATCATAGCACAACGGCGTACTGGTCTTTTACCAAATCCGAGTATTCAATACGACATTAATGACACCGATTCGCCTATTGATTACGATAACGGTTTCGTGGATTAAGAGCATTGACTGGATTAAATACGGTAACGGTTTTTATTTAATATCATAACGGTTTCTTGTATTTATGACTCGACTAGTATAAATAAGGGGAGATAGATTCCGATTGAGGATGGACAAGGACTGACTGGAGCGTCGGAGGGTCCTCCGGGGAGACAAACCCCCGCCCCAACCTCGTTTGTTGTTCTTATTTTGCAGGCTACGGTTCAGGTGGAGTCGATGATCAAGATCGATCTCCTTCAACTACTATGATGCGGATTTTATGCATCACATCTACAATGAAGTCTGGATCTCCTGTAAAACCGGGCTACTACACCTCTCTGCCTTGTCAACGTATGTGGCATCAAGAAGACGGCAGAAGTTTATCTCGGTCAGCTTCATCGCTTTCAGTGCGTTTGCAAGGACCCTCGTCTTCTGATGAAGGTACATTCTCGTCTTCTGCGAAAACAAAGGAATTGTGACAAAAAAAAAACCACAGGGCAGTTGAGATGTCAAGTTGGTTTTAGAAGTCGATAGACTACTTACCTTCAGACTGATGAGACTCGGGTAACTGTTTGACGGTTGTCTCTTGAAGGCATTCGGGGAGCAAACAACTGCAAACAGACCCTGGAATTCGGTATGAAAATAGTTCTGTTACCTTCCCTGATAACAAACTCTTACGAAAAAAGGAAACAAAAATAACAGCATAGAAAGGTATCATGTTTCAAGAAAGTGGTTGGGCAACGTTCAGGGTGGATTAGGCAAAAACCTAAATTTGGCAACATACTTACCGACGTGAGCTAGACGATTTACACATCCAGGTATGTGCTTCCCAGTCAATCTCCAAGCCATTTCGTCGGTGAAATGGTTGCAGTTTTTCGCGATCAGATGATAAGAACACCCATGGTACTCAGAGGCAGCATCCTCCAAGAGTGTTCAAAATTCAAACAGAGGCAGATCTATGCGGCCCAGAGATATGGAGCACCGGTAAATGAAGCCTGGACAGCTCCTGGGTTCCACTTCAAAGACTCTACTAAACAGGAAATCGTGAGCTCCAAATCCATACTCCTTCCCGTGAACTGCGTGCATCAGGTACCTCAACAAGTGTGTTCAGATTCAAGAAACTTGAAGACATAAGCCTCAACAGCTAATGCATAAGCAAGAATCAAATTGTGGAAAGAAAGTTCAGTCGCAAGAACCCGCTCTTTAGGAAATATCAGCATGGGTTTTCCAGCCACACAGTCAAACATATAATCCTTTGGGCTTAAATTTTCGTGGTAGGAAAATCGGGATGCGTTTGGAAATTGGCAAATTTTGACACACACACACACACAACATAGACAACTTTCTTGATGCTTGTCGTCGAATTGGCAAGCTGAACCTTGTTAAGGCTTTGTGTTCAGACATTCTCCGATTCATAAGCACTGGCAACTAGTACAATACCATCAACAACAACAACAACAACAACAACAACAACAACAAGCCTTGAAAAACACTCAAGATTTCAGCATAAACATTCTTTAGAGGAGAAATTGTAGCATATGTCCTCATTATCATCTACAACATCACCACAACACTATCTCATTGTCACAAGGAAAAGAGCATTTTGAGATTGATCAATAAAAGAACCCTAATTTAAGTTCCCAGCACAACCAAAATCAAAAATAGAATTCCAACCCAATGCCTTCAAAACTAAACACATCATTCCAAACCCCTATTGCAGTTTCAACCAAATGCCACTTAAGAATGATGGACTGATATTGACAAAACAAAAAAAAAAAATACTTCAGTTGCTACATGGCCATATCAATTAGGAATCAAGTTCCAACCCAATACCCTCAAAACTCATTTCGTTGCCTCAAACAAATACATCAATTTCCACTTACAACAAACCAATAAAAAAAAATTCAGATAACTGGCAAATAGATCCAAAGAAAACACAAAGTCAGGCCCCAAAACAGAAGCGCAGTCACACAAATGAACAACGATAGGAACAAGAAGAGTTATGATAGAGAAGTGACCTTCAATGCCGGAGTGAAAAATCCCAAATCCGAACCAGTAGGTGTAATTATTGAGAGGGGTAAGATCATATACATTCACCACCACCTGGGTTTCGGTGTCCAAATTAGGTTTCGAGGCTTTTGCTTCTCCTGCGCCCATCTTCAGAGCTCCACCTAACTAACAAGACCCAACAGCCGAGAAATTCGAAACGGGGAGTTTGATTTTTTCGTCCAATTTGTGTAAAGACCGGAATTTAATTAATATTTACAAAATATCCGTAGGATAATCCGAATATTATCCTCCCTTATGATTATGAAAACCCGGAAAATTTAAAAATTTTATGCCTAGCTTTACATGGATTTAATGACGGAAAAAATATGCCCAAGCCACTTTTCTCGTATCTTATAAACGTAACGGATTTTAACGCTTCGCGAGCTCGGGTTTTACATTATGTTAAAGAGGTCATCCACCCAAATTGCCCAACATTGATCCACCAAACCCTTGACTTGTGGCTTGCTTGTGAATGTAGACATTCAACCACTCCCATCTCTTCATCCCATCACCCCCCATGCTTTGACTCATGAAGCCAACCACCCCTCTCCTCTATAAGCCTGACCCCAAGACTCATGAGGAGCTCATCCAAAGAAGCCCCACCGTCACTTGAGAGGAGAGAGAGAGAGAGAGAGAGAAGGAGAGCCTTGCTCCATTTTAGGTCCATTTTGGACAGCCTTCACAAGAAATAGCATAACTCCCTCCATACTCATCCAAATTGAGCAAACTCGGTGGCCATGGATCCGTCTTGAACCCAGCTTTCCATACATATCTCAAACACAAAAATCCAAGGTCTTTTGCCCAGCCAAAATCGTCCATCTTTGAAGCTGCAGAAAACTGTTTTTGAAGGGTCTTGAGAGTTTGACTTGATTTCTTGGTAAGAACCCTTCCTTTCTTCCAAAATTGAGTTCCAACATGTTTTATAACTCCTTTTCTTCAACTTTGAGTAAGAATCTAAATCATGTTTTGGGATTTTTGGTGACAAAATGGCAAGGTGTTTGAAAGGTGTTCCGAAGGACTCCCGAGGGTGTTCTTGAGTCGTTTGTGTGGGATTCTTCGAAGGTAATCCCTCATCCGCCTTCCCTCTCTCTAGGAATAGATCTTGTGTGCTTGGAAAGGGCTTAGGAAGTGAAGCCTCCAACGGGCTTACGATCTTTTCGGGGTTCGCAATCCCCATCTTTTGACAACTAAATCTTCCGCTTAAATGAACCTAATAATAACTCGTACTCGGTCGTAAGATCCAAAGCTCACGGAAGAAGATCAAACTTCTTCTATAACGTTCCCCGATAATCTAGTATTCCGAACCTTATTTACCTTCTAAGTAGGTTTATGGAGGTTAATTCGGGTACTTAAATTTCGGGTCGTTACAAAGTTGGTATCAGAGCCAAGGTTGTTCGACCTGAGTACGCACGAGTTAAAAAAAATTAATTTTCAAAACCCGCCCACCGTTTTGGAAATTTTCAAGGATTTCGAAGTGTTTAAAGGGCAAAGATGAAAACCCTTTGGAAAATGAAAATGGTTAGGATCTTTATAGACGAGAGATAGGATCGACGGGTAGAGACAAGGCGATAGGCATCATTAGAGATGTAGAAGGGTCCGGGTAGACTGCCTAGCTTTTCCTTACAGACGGGCCTGGAAGACTCCAAGGGAGCAACCAAGGTGGTTGGAGCAGGATAGGATTTAGAGGCGGGCTCGCCAAGCTATCCCTCGAAGGATAGCTATCTAGTTAGCTTCCGTGCGATATAAAACTGTGCCTGCGGGCCACCCCCTTGAAGGGATGTAATTATGTGAGATGAATGTGCCTGAGGGCCGTCTTCCTTGAAGAAGACGTTTTATTTAATTGTATATTGAGTACAGTTAAATGTCCAGTTGTCAGCATGGTCGACACCCAGATTATTAGAGGACGCGGGAGACCACGTGGCCGAGGTCGTGGCCGCATTCCCGAGACAGAGACAGAGACTGAGACCGATGTTGAGGTCGAGATCCCCGGGCAGCACGAGGGAGAGGCTGATAGGCAGCAGCAGGGATCAGCGATAGAGAGGGCATTACTTGCGTTGCTAGAGCGAGAGAGATCAGCTGGCGTCACCGACTGGGTGAAGAGACTATCACAGAGTAGCCCGCCTATCTTTCAGGCCGGACCCGGAGAGGATATCGAGCAGTTCTTCAGAGGACTCGAGGGAGTTTTCAACTTGATTGGAGTACCCGATGCGGAGAGACAGAGGCTTGCGGCTGGGCAGCTTAAAGGAGATGCTTATGACAGATGGCTTGTCTACTGTGATGATCGTACTGCATGGACCTACGAGGAGTTCAGGAAGTTGATGCTGAGAGAGTACTGTCCATCTGGGACACAAGCAGCACGAGAGGTTGCATTCTTCAGTACCCGCTATGACCCACGGCTATCTATCTCCGAGATCGTCTGCCAGTTCAAGAAGGAGCTCGTCTATTGTGGAAAGGTCTGTAACACCGACGAGATGCGCATCCGCATGCTTTCTATGAGGCTTCCGCCAGACGTTCTTCTGATCTCTACTAGCATGGAGGGAATGACATATGACAGATTTCTAGAGATGATCCTCCGCTATGACCAGCAGCTACGTCTGACAGCTGCCACGTCTTCATCTTTCCGCACTTCATCTGGCGGAAAGAGGCCACGACCCGCGGAGCACAGACTTGATAGGGGCCCAGGGAAGGGGTTAGCGAGAGGAGGATCGACTAGCGGGACCACTTGGGCCATTCCAGCTGTACCTGTATCATCCTACCGCGAGGCTAGAGTGAGAGCTATTATCTGCCACAGCTGCCGCGAGGAGGGCCACTACCAGACAGACTGCCCTAGGAAGTTCATTTCCTGCTACACGTGTGGAGGGGTAGGACATCGTGCTATCATGTGCCCGCAGGGCGAGAGATCTTCAGTCACTCCTGCAGCTTCAGCTTTACGCCTTCCAGAGGCACCGAGACCCGCTCAGATTTCTTATGCAGAGGGTCAGGGGAGGGGGACTCCCTTGGGAGCTGGCCGAGGAGATAGTAGCTACGGAGGTGGTCGAGGAGATAGCAGCTTTAGAGGAGGACGAGGCCGATGTGGAGGTCGAGGTAGAGGTAGAGGAGGAGGTCGAGGCGGCCGAGGATCTTACCAGCATCAGCAGACACAGTCGTCGGCAGGGTCGGCAGGACCCGGCCAGGGCAGAGGTTCTGCACAGCTGGCAGCGATAGCTGTAGACACTGATTTCTTACCACCCCCGCCGCCCCGCGCGTTCCCGATGCGGAACGGTGATTCGACAGCTCCGACTTCCATAGGTACGATATCATTCTGTGACTCTACTCTTCGCATTCTATTCGATACCGGGGCAACCCACTGCTTTATAGCAGATTCATGCGTAGCTAGATTTAAACTTGTATGTTCGGTATGTCCCGCATTAGTAGTGCGTATGGCGGATGGGGCTAGGGTTAGGACGGGGCGTGAGATCCTAGGATGCCCCATTCGGATAGGAGAGCGAGAGTGGCCCACTGACTTGATAGTCATGCCACTGCGGACAGACGAGATGATCTTGGGGATGGATTTTATGAACTTCTATGGGGCAATCCTCAACCTGAGGACCCGTACAGTTTCCATCCTCGCGGAGGATGGGACTGAGCACGAGGTGTGGGGGGACGACCCCAAACGGAACGGAGCCCAGATCAGCGCCGTTCGAGCGGCGAGACTTCTAGACCAGGGATGCACGAGCTACTGGTGTTATGCTTTAGAGGTGGATCGCGAGCGACCCAGCCTGACAGATGTCCCCGTTGTTAGTGAGTTTGCTGACGTTTTCCCAGACGAGCTACCAGGACTTCCGCCACAGCGAGATGTTGATTTCGCTATACAGTTGGAGCCGGGCACCAGGCCGATTTCGAGGGTCCCGTACAGGATGGCGCCGACGGAGATGGCCGAGCTGAAGGCACAGTTGGAGGAGCTAGCTGGGAAGGGCTACATTAGGCCGAGTGCTTCACCGTGGGGAGCACCGGTGTTGTTCGTGAAGAAGAAGGATGGGTCGTTGAGGCTATGCATAGATTACAGAGAGTTGAACCGGGCTACGGTGAAGAATCGTTACCCGTTGCCGAGAATAGACGATTTGATGGATCAGCTGCAGGGAGCTGTCGTCTTCTCGAAGATAGATTTGCGTTCGGGTTATCACCAGCTGAGGGTGAAGGCAGAGGACATCCCGAAGACGGCCTTCAGGACTAGATACGGACACTACGAGTTTGTGGTTATGCCGTTCGGGCTAACCAACGCGCCAGCCGCCTTCATGGAGTTGATGAACAGGGTGTTCATCGATTTTCTTGACAGATTCGTGGTGGTATTTATCGACGACATCTTGATCTACTCGAGGAGCAGAGAGGAGCATGCTGAGCACCTGAGGATTGTGCTGAGGATTCTGCAGAAGCATAAACTGTTCGGGAAGTTTAGCAAGTGTGAGTTCTGGCTCTCCGAGGTGATGTTTCTTGGTCATGTTATATCCGCAGCAGGGATATCAGTAGATGCATCGAAGGTTGATGCTATCGTTGCTTGGGAGATCCCCAAGAACGTTAGAGACATCAGGTCTTTTCTAGGTTTGGCTAGCTATTACCGACGGTTCGTCGAGGGCTTCTCCAGCATAGCTAGGCCGATGACGCAACTGACGAAGAAGGGAGTACCCTTCGAGTGGAGCCCGGCGTGCCAGGCCAGTTTTGATCTGCTGAAGCAGAAGTTGACATCCGCGCCAGTGTTAGCACTACCAGAGGGGACGGAGGACTTCGTGGTCTACACGGATGCTTCGAGTTCAGGTTTAGGTTGTGTGCTACAGCAGAGGGATCGGGTCATCGCTTACGCTTCACGCCAGCTGAAGCCAGGGGAGGAGTCATACCCCACGCACGATCTTGAGCTAGCCGCAGTGGTACATGCGCTCAAGATCTGGAGGCACTATCTGTATGGCACGTCAGTGAGGATCATGACCGATCACAAAAATCTGAAGTACATTTTCACGCAGAAGGAGCTGAACATGCGTCAGAGGAGGTGGTTGGAGTTGATCAAGGACTACGAGTTGGAGATTGAGTATCACCCGGGGAAGGCCAATGTGGTGGCCGACGCCTTGAGTCGGAAGACTCGTCAGGAGATTGTTTTGTCGAGATTGACGGCTCGACCTGAGTTACAGCGGGATCTGATCAGTTGTGGGATAGAGGTCTGGTCACAGCGAGAGAGTGGACAGCTCAGTTTCCTAGAGGTTCAGTCAGAGTTGATGGATGAGATCCGACGAGCGCAGACAGAGTGTCCGCGGATTGCCGATATCCGACAGCGCATGGCCCAGGGCCAATGTAGGTCTTTTACCGTCCGAGATGATGGGATGCTGATGTTGCAGGGACGAGTTGCTGTGCCTGATGTGCACAACCTGAAGCAGAAGATCATGATAGAGGCACATTCCACTCCTTATTCGGTCCATCCGGGATCGAATAAGATGTATCAGGACTTGAGGAGGACGTTCTGGTGGCGCAGGATGAAGACTGATGTCGCTTTGTTTGTAGCGCGATGTCAGGTCTGCCAGCAGGTGCGGATAGAGCACCAGAAGCCCGGAGGGATGACACGATCACTTCCTGACCCTGTGTGGAAGTGGACGGATATCACGATGGACTTCGTGACAGGATTGAGGAGAGATGTACGAGGCTTTGATGCGATTTGGGTGGTGGTCGACAGGTTGACCAAGACCGCCCATTTCATTCCGATTCAGGAGACATGGCCTGTGTCTGATTTAGTCCGAGCTTTTATACAACATATAGTGAGGTTGCATGGGGTTCCCGAGAGGATAGTATCTGATAGAGATGGCCGCTTCACTTCGAGATTCTGGAGGCATGTGCACGAGGCTCTGGGGAGCAAGTTGCATTTCAGCACGGCCTATCACCCGCAGACGGACGGGCAGAGCGAGAGGACGATTCAGACGCTAGAGGATATGCTGAGGGCTTGTGTTTTGGAGTGGGGAAACCTTTGGGTTCGACATCTTCCCCTAGTAGAGTTCTCGTACAACAACAGCTATCATTCATCGATCAGGATGGCTCCTTTTGAGGCGTTGTACGGGAGGCGATGCAAGTCGCCTATCTGCTGGGATGAGCCTGCAGACCGAGTGGGGACACTACCACAGTACGTGCAGGAGGCGACAGATCAGGTCAGACGGATCCGAGAGCATCTGAGGGTTGCGCATGACCGACAGAAGAAGTATGCTGATAGGCGCAGGACTGAGTTGGCCTTTGAGGTTGGAGATCATGTCTGGTTGCGAGTGTCACCGACGAGAGGGATCCGACGATTCGGGATGAAGGGCAAACTGAGCCCTAGATATGTGGGCCCCTTTGAGATCCTCGAGCGAGTGGGAGAGGTTGCTTATAGAGTTGCTTTACCGCCCCGTTTGGCCGGTATACACGATGTCTTCCACGTGTCACAGCTGAGGAAGTACGAGCCAGATCCGAGTCACAGATTGGACTACTCCGGATTAGAGATAGCACCTGACCATACCTTCGTGGAGCATCCGATTGCTGTTCTTGACCGACGGGTCAAGAAGCTGAGGCGCAAAGAGGTACCGTTGGTACTTATACAGTGGGCTAGGAGAAGCCCCGAGGAGGCCACTTGGGAGACAGAGGAGAGTATACGGGCGAGCTATGGAGATGTATTAGATGAGTTGCTAGCGTCGTATGTACAGCCACGTGCAGATATAGCTTTGACTGCGTGAGTGGCCGGTGAGTACCTGGGAGGGGAACCCTTAGCCGTACTATGTGTGATTGGGTGTTTACCTCTGTGATTGAGTGCGTATTTTCTGTGATTGATATGCGTGGTGGGGCCCATGAGCGGTCCTACATGATGTGATTATCATTGATGTGTGATACTTTATGATATATGACTGATATGATATCGTTATGATTATGTGGTTGTTGTGAGTATGGTCGATAAATGATGGTATGTCGGAATATTGAACCTAGGAAAAGGAATAAGGCTTAGCCTTAGAGGTGGATGTTAATCCACCCTCTGTTTTGATTGAGTCGTAGTGAGATCGTGTGTTTGATCCTTAGAGGTGGATAACCACCTCCCGAGAAGGAGATGAGTCGAGACTAGAAGTTTCTAGGTCTAATGTCGAGTCGGGACGCCAAACACCTTGATTTTGAGATTTAGTTCGGAAATGAGCAATTTAAGGTTCCAATGTCCGGGTAAACCTATTATACTTCGCGAAGTGGATACAAGCTTTCCACGGGGGCACTCGTGGAATTTTCGCTAAGACCGAGCGGTAGTGTGATTATCCTCTCGAGTTGTGATACTTTCAAGGTTGAGGCGAGATGTGATGGGGGCGCCCATCACATGCTTGATGAAACCTTCGAGATTATTACGGCCGTGACAAAGGTGGCGTGAGATTCTTGGACGACGCATCCAAGATGATCGTGTGCCTTTTGTTACGATTCAAGGACTCAAGTTTTAAAACCTTCTCCGCCGGTTTAAACCTCTTTGTCTCGGGGACGAGACTTGTTTTTAGAGGTGGATGATTGTAAAGACCGGAATTTAATTAATATTTACAAAATATCCGTAGGATAATCCGAATATTATCCTCCCTTATGATTATGAAAACCCGGAAAATTTAAAAATTTTATGCCTAGCTTTACATGGATTTAATGACGGAAAAAATATGCCCAAGCCACTTTTCTCGTATCTTATAAACGTAACGGATTTTAACGCTTCGCGAGCTCGGGTTTTACATTATGTTAAAGAGGTCATCCACCCAAATTGCCCAACATTGATCCACCAAACCCTTGACTTGTGGCTTGCTTGTGAATGTAGACATTCAACCACTCCCATCTCTTCATCCCATCACCCCCCATGCTTTGACTCATGAAGCCAACCACCCCTCTCCTCTATAAGCCTGACCCCAAGACTCATGAGGAGCTCATCCAAAGAAGCCCCACCGTCACTTGAGAGGAGAGAGAGAGAGAGAGAGAGAAGGAGAGCCTTGCTCCATTTTAGGTCCATTTTGGACAGCCTTCACAAGAAATAGCATAACTCCCTCCATACTCATCCAAATTGAGCAAACTCGGTGGCCATGGATCCGTCTTGAACCCAGCTTTCCATACATATCTCAAACACAAAAATCCAAGGTCTTTTGCCCAGCCAAAATCGTCCATCTTTGAAGCTGCAGAAAACTGTTTTTGAAGGGTCTTGAGAGTTTGACTTGATTTCTTGGTAAGAACCCTTCCTTTCTTCCAAAATTGAGTTCCAACATGTTTTATAACTCCTTTTCTTCAACTTTGAGTAAGAATCTAAATCATGTTTTGGGATTTTTGGTGACAAAATGGCAAGGTGTTTGAAAGGTGTTCCGAAGGACTCCCGAGGGTGTTCTTGAGTCGTTTGTGTGGGATTCTTCGAAGGTAATCCCTCATCCGCCTTCCCTCTCTCTAGGAATAGATCTTGTGTGCTTGGAAAGGGCTTAGGAAGTGAAGCCTCCAACGGGCTTACGATCTTTTCGGGGTTCGCAATCCCCATCTTTTGACAACTAAATCTTCCGCTTAAATGAACCTAATAATAACTCGTACTCGGTCGTAAGATCCAAAGCTCATGGAAGAAGATCAAACTTCTTCTATAACGTTCCCCGATAATCTAGTATTCCGAACCTTATTTACCTTCTAAGTAGGTTTATGGAGGTTAATTCGGGTACTTAAATTTCGGGTCGTTACAATTTGAATAGGCCCTTAGATGATTATGGGTAGCGGAGAGGTTGGATGATTGATTTGGAATGCAGTCTCCAGCGAATACCCAACACCATCCAGCTAAGGAAGGAAGCATGGAAAAAGTTGATAAACAAGAAAAAGGTTCTCATACTTTCCATATATTTCCAACGGTAACCAAATTATTCCGAGAATTATAAATGTTTTAAACAACGGAAATTTCGGCGTGGTAGGGGTATTTCGCATGTACCAAAGTTTAGCATAATTCGCGTGGTACCCCTAAGGTTTTGAAAAATTTTGTGTCGTGCCTCTCCGTTGCCTTCCGTTAGATTTTAAACTAAACTAGTACTTTTCCCGTACCTCCTTGTACGGGTGAGTATTTTTATTGAAATTTACCGTTTTAGTTTTCCCTCATACAATGAACATATTTCATTTTATTTGAATTGTTGTCATGTTATCAATTACACCCCCTGTTATAATACAATAACACTTACAATCACAAACAAAAGTCTCATAATTTCGGTCAAGTTTGATATCTTAAACAAAATATTCGACACATTAATTTTCTACTAACATATTGCTCTTCCTTCTTGTCATGTTGTTCTTCGAAATCTTTGATTATCATGATGAAGTATTTTTTTTCTTGAGACAATCGATACTTCAAATTTGACAAAAAATAGTAAATCACCTTCTTCTACGCTTCTCCTAGTATCCATCCTAATTGAAGGTAAAGCAAAGAAATCTTATAGTTTTTAGCTTAAGAAAATCGAATTCGAATCCTTTATGATATTTTATCTATTACACATCATTCTACACATTTTAAATTGATCTAAATTATAAAACAATTTGATAAAGATGCCTTAAGTTTAAATGTATAAACCCTATATAGCTAAAGAATTTAAAAAATGATATTTAGTGTGTTTTTTTTTTATAATACTTAGACACTTAATTAGAAAAAGGAACTTAAAAATGTATAAACCTTAAGAGGCCAAACATTAAAAAAAAAATAGTTATACACCTCTCAAATTGATGGATTGCGAAAATTAGTTGGGCATGACTTGTGTATTTAGAAAAAATAAATTATGAGTACTCACTTAGGTTTTAGAAGCAAGAAATTGATATATCGTAAATGATAACTAATCAAAATAACATTCTTATAGTTGGTGTTTTGTATGAAAGATTTGACAAAAGACTCGCACATCTAAGGAATTTTTTTTTTCATCCTTTTCAAAATCAAATTGTATTATATTTAATGATGAACCCTTATTTTCAAAGGGATATCTTATTTCACAAGACTGAAAAATATTAATGTTGTGTATTATAAGTTGTCTTAAGCCTATGTTTATTTTTATTGGAATCCAATATGACACTATCACCTTCAAATGACGATTTTTTTATTTAAAAATTTTCACAACCCATATTGTATGTCATGTCACCCCTATGAAATTATCTGCAAACGTTTATTATGTGTGTAATTATTCTAATTACGACTCTAGTTTTTCATATTATGAATATAAAACACTAATAAAATTGATAAATTCAATTAAATTGGGCATAATTGAATGCTCAAGAAAGATTGTGAATTGCTCAATAAAGATTCACCATAAACATATATCTTTCTTATTTATCTGTAGCTCGATATATGAGCATTATTCATCTTTACTCCTATTGTGTATACATTCATGTCCAACGGGATAATTTCAACTATCCTAATATCAACAAAGTTTTTTTCAACAATACACCTCAATCTTATAAGGAGGACCCCACAATCAGTTCCAAAGTTCTCCCTCTATTCTGTATTTTATAGGATTTGAAATTCCAAAGTTCGCAATAGCTTCCCTATAGTTAAAGGCACACAATCAGGATGACTTGAAAGAATGACTTTTCTATTCTGTTTGGGCAAAAATTATTCTATAAAAGAGCCAAGTCAAATTAAAAAGGGATACAATGAAAAAGAACCCCACGTGTATGAGAGCATCCCCAATTGTGGGGTGCCCTAAAACTTCTCCCTCTTTTCCTAATTCGTTCACCTCACTTTCCACCAATTTTATTCTCAACCCTCCCCAATTTATTTTCTACTTCTCACAATAATCGGGTTCCCCAAATTACTTTTTTCATCTCACCCCTAATAAAAAAAGAAAGAAAAATAATTTATCATAGTGACACATGGCTTCATTTGATTGGTTTTGAATTTGGGAAGGTTCCCAATATATTGAGGCACCCTAAAAATGGGAAGTTGTCCACAATAGTCAGGTTACCCAAATCGAATGAAAAATTAAGTTGGGGAGGTTGGTTCCCCACTGTTGTGGGTGCTCTTACAAGTGTAATACGAAGTAGTATCCAAGAGCTTGTTGGGGAACATAGCAGCAACTACATGCGAGTTTGGGGCAGTAGCAAGCACCTAGAATCTAAGAAAAAAACAAAAGCAAAGCACCTCCCAATGGACCGAATACATGCAGCAATAATCAAACCCAAATTTCACACTAAATAATAGACCAACGGCCCTCCGAAAGGATAAAACAACAGCAACACAACAGTAACTGAAAAGCACCCAAACGTCACCAGATTTGCTTTAAAACGGTCAGCAGAAAACATAAAAAACAACAGCCTAAAATCAATCCAGAAATCCCTCTAAAACGCAGCACCCTCCTAACCCAGCAACCCTTCAGAAAGCCAGTCCACGACCATAAAACAAAAAAAGCACCAGCTTTAGTGCTCTCGAAGAAACATAGTAGCAGCTACACTCAAGTTTGTAGAGTTGTAGCAGGCACCCAAAAACTGCAAAAAATCAAAGCGAAGCACCTCCCAAAGAAAAAAAATGCATGCAACAATAAAAAAACCCAAAACTAAAACAAAGCAGGAGTAAAATCAAAATAGTAGCCAAAGAAAATGAAAGGAACCAAACACCACATCGGTTGAAGAAGGAAACAACAGCAACTCTGAGGCAATAAAGACCCTGTCATGAGTGCTCGTAATTGAAGCCATAAAGACCTTACAAGAAGAGCGCACAATCAACCACTTGGTCCAGGCACTCAATCGGGCTTGGATCAAGATTAGTTTGCTGCACGAATTCACTTGTAAATCAAGCAATTAAACAACTATATATATGGAGTCTAAAAAGGAAAAAAGAAAAGAAATAAAGAAAAAGTAAATCACACAAACATCAATTTTTAAAATCTATAACATCTTGTTCAGGAAAAAGAGTAATTTCATCATAGACCTCAATTATTTCTTTCTCAACCTACAACCCAAAACGCAACTTAAACAAAACTTTAAATTATTAACCCACCAAAAAACTAATGACATTAGTGTCACTGCGTCTTAGAAGACTAAAATTGGTTATTGCTTGTTAACGGACTCAACTTAATTATAAGGGTCTTTTCTTTTATATTGATAATGCATATATAAAACAATACATATTCCACCCATGGATATTCTTAAAACCTACCTAGAGCCCAGAGCGAGTAATAAGCAAATGACACGTGTATAAAATATTGATGAGATTAACAGAGATCGATCATGCATCTTATTTCTCGATTTAACATGACACATCCCTACCAAACCGAAATCCTAACATGTTATTTATGGAATTAACATGGCATGCCAAGAACTACTTCGTCTTTGACAATGAGCATTAGGTGAAACAAATTCTCGACTTATGGTTTTATGGTTTAACACTTAAACATGATCAACTATGAACGACTCGATCTTGGGAAATGAAGAACCAGAGCTGGCCTACATTATTCATTTGGAATATATAGAGCCTAGAAGAGGGGAGAGAGAGCAACACATACGGAGAGAGATCAAAGTAAAGGAAAACAGAGAGAGCAACAACATACAAAGAAAAACAAAGTGATAATAGATTAATGATAGCAAAGGATCGAGCAGTTCTACAAGTCAAGCGCTAATGATGTGTTTCATCCGAAATTAATAATAAAAGATGTAACAATCAATAAGCAAAGTTTATCATAAATAATGAAATGCTAAATGAGCACAAGCATTTATAAGTTATAACCTTGAATGGTCATTCATTTGAGCGTGATTTTGGTTCATGAGCCCCGAACTCCTGCAAATAGTGGTATGAGAAAACTCATCGGATTTTGTATAAAGATAAAGTAAGCCTCATGCATATGCTAAAAAAAATGATCCAAATGTTATTAATATAAGATCCTGTTTACCAGTTTCAGCAGTTGGACATGATGCATCAAATGTTAAGAGTTTCTAGGGATAACTTAATTTTGAGAAAGCTAATTTTGGGTGACTTTGAAGTAATACCAATTAAGAGGTAGCAATGTAAATTTGCAATTGCAACAATAAAGATATTCACATTACATTGATCAAAACTATATGTTCATATATACTTCATAGAGATTCAGTTTGGTGGGCTTGAATTCAGAAAGCTGGTGCATCTGTTCTCTAGCTCTACCCTCATGCCTAGAAACTGGTGGTGGTAGCCTCTAAATAGAATAGATGGGACAATTAAGTAGCTAGCATCATAGGTGAAAGTAATTGGTAAATGGTTCCAACAGGGTGGCAAAATGGTGGTTAGGATGCAAAAGGAGTTAAATGTGGGACTGTTGGTGGAACCTATCATAAAAGACACCAAATTTGAAGTGCATATAAAACAAATTCACAATAATTAATTTATTTGTCCATGTTATTCTTCTAAATTCCCAAAAGCAAGTGAGTTTAAAACTAATCTTAAGCAGTCCCTAATTACCACGTACAAGATGTTAAAGGTATTAAAAACTAATTAACTTATCCAATGCAAGGTAGTAGGTACATGTTCTCACAAAATTTAAATAATTCAACTTGGGTATTAAGAAAGAATTACCACAAAATGTCCCCAATCTCCACTTTCTTAGATAACAACTTGATCTCTCCGTCTGCCTCTAATTCTTCGTCTTCCCCTATTGCAAATACATCCCAATAACCAAGCCCAATAGCACCACCACAGTCCACCTCCATCTCTAATTCTAGCCCCCATCAACCTGTTTATATTATTTGAATAACCCCTAAACCCTAATTTTACCAAAATACATGACAGGACTATCCAAGGAACAATCACCAAAATTTCATAGCGTATATTCAATAAAACCGCAAATAAGAATAACAGATCAACAAAGTGAAAGATTCCAAGGACAGAAACACAATCAATCTCATTCGCAATCCTTACCGTTTCGAAGATCGGGCCTGTACTCGGTGGTAGAGAGATGTATCTCGATGTCATCAAGGGCTTCACACTGGGAAAAATTATTGTAATCGATGTCAGTGAGAAGGCTAGATATGTAACCTGAACAATAAGTTCAGGGTATACACCATGGATGTTGAAGGTGAGAGACTTATGAGGAGATGAGATTGGTTGCGAAAACCTCAAAATCGGATTGAAGATAAGCCCAATTTTAACCAAGCAATTCGAGAGCGCAACCGCCGATTGGGGAGTGGCCAAACCATTGTCGCCGGTGTTTTTTCGAAACCTCGCTCAATCGTGACCATCTGCGATCATCCCAAAACCGCATTCAACTCCTTCACTCCCTGTCTCTTGATCAGTAGAAAGGCTTTGGTAGAACTGATAAGAGATTGTGAGTGTGAGAGAGGAAGAGAACGTGGGTGGGTAACTGTATGTGGCTCAATTTTTTGCCCTAATTTCTTGTGCATCAGTTTAGGGATTTATTATTCTTTGCCCTAATTTCTTGTGCATAGAAATTCAGTTCGGGTGGAACGGGAATATTAACTAAAAACCAAGGAAACTCAGTTTAGGGATTTAGGGTTAGGAGAAGAAAACCTCAAGGGCATGGCCGCGTGGTTGAAGCGAGCGTGTTTCTGGAGGCTTTTGGCGATGGATAGCAGCATATGCTTTGGTTACAGGTCGACCTTCATTCACCCACTCGTCGAGCACCGCCTTTATAGACTGTTCTCTGGTCATCGACGTTTTTCTCCACAGACGCCATCTTCTCTTTGGCTTCCTATGTCGATTTGAGGAAGAAAGTGGATCGGAGTTGAGCGAAGTGGGTTCGATCAGGAGATGTACGAAACCGCCGATGAGATTCAGGGTTCAGAGAAGGAGATTTGAGGATGAACGATTTAAGGAAGAAAGTGGAGTTGAGCAGTTGAAGAGAACGTGGTTGAGAGAAAATTCTTAGGCAGAGGATTGACACGTGGCGCAAATTTTTACACAGACATTGCTTCTGTTTTTATAAGTATAAGGGGTGGATTGTTAGCTTTTTTAAATAAAAAGAAAACAGAAAGAAAAAGACGGTGTTCCTTCTATTCTTATCTGAGAGAGACGACGGAGGAGGGTTGCTCACAGTAGAGAGAGCCTGCCGTTCCCGACGCCGGTGGAGACGGAGGGATAGACGCGAGGAGGGAGAAGGCATACAACACCGACCTCTCTACGCGAGAAGGTAAGTTTTCGACATACGCGCGCGCGAGAGAGAGAGAGAGAGGCGTAGACGGAGGAGCGAAGGATATCGATGAAGCTGAAGATCTCGACGTCTGTGGAGCCACATGTGCGAGGAGGGAGGAGGCCGGCGCCTGCGAATGCCTTGAAGGTATGGCTTGTTCCGTTTTCCACAGTTTCTAGGGTATACAATTTGGGGATTTAGGTTTTTATCAAATTCAATTCAGTTTTTGGGTTGGATTACGGACTTATGATCTTCAATTTGGGGGAAGATGGTTAGATTTAGGGATCAATTTTATGTCAATGTTATTCCAACCGGAGATTTAGGATCTTCAAATTGGGGTATGATGGTTAGATTAATGTTGTTCAATTTGGAGATTTTTGTCACCTGCTGAATTAACGAGACCCAAATTGGTGGTCCAATTAGAGGTTTTTGTCAATGCTTTTGATAAATTGATTTTAGAAGTTCCAATTTATTGTTTTCTTGACTCGGTTGTGTTATGTTTATGCGGAATTGGGGATTTTTGTTTTGCTATATGTGAAAATTGTGAATCTATCTGAATTGTTTTTTTTTTCCTTGTTCTCAACTCAATTAGTTCTTAATTAGGTTTTATTAAATTTTAGAATTGGGTGGTTTCTGAAATTGTTGAATTGCCTACTGTAATTGTGGAATCCAGATCTACTTATGTTGCAAAAACACAAGCATAATGGATAGCATGTCATATTTCCTTGCTGAGGTGAGTTGTCTTAACCTTGTATAAACAACATTTCACTTCTCAAAAATTAGTTTCTTGACTACTTATGTTACTTAATGTGCTCATTGGTGCGCAGACATTAGATGTCAAAAGACTCAAAACCACAAATAATATTTTGAGGTTTTGGAACATGATTGTGACATTTCCAATCAACCATATAAGTTGTGCATGTAACATGAATATAGTTAGAAGTGCATTGGATTCATAGTGTAAAATACATGTTTGAGTGGTTGGATTAAGAACTCATTTCATAGAGATAATGAATCTGTCAGTTGTGGACTGTTGACAATTAGTACGTGAGTTAGCAATGTCATATCTCATCTTATAAAGTATTTCGATTTTTTTGACCTATTAGCTCAACCGGTAGAGCAATGTGTTTTGCCACAATAATGTGGGTTCGAATCCCACATAGGTCAGTAACTCTTGTTTCTTACTTCTGAATTCGCCCCTAAGAACTGGGTTTTGGGAATCTGCCTTCTGAATTAGGGGTTATTGTTCTCACCTAAATTCATCTGCAGAGATGTTTAAGCATAAATTTTCTATCAAGGAAAATTATGTCAATTAATTACGTGCTCATCTTCACTTGAAACTCCTGCAATGTAGTATGAAGATTTAGATGCATTTATATCCAAACAAGAACATAACCAGCATAGTAACTTATATCTTCTTCTCTTTCAGCAATGTGGAAATCCTTACTCTGTAAAATGCAAATGGCACTACAAATATCCAACACAAAAGATTTAAGCTGTAATATTGCAACATTCGGTTGAAAATCGTAATTAGCTCCAATGAAACTGATCTAAATATGTACTGACATCTTATTAATTAAAGTGAGGAATGATAATTTAGGTGCTAAAGGAAAAAATCATCAACCATGGGCAAATGAGAAGCATGAATAAATAGCACAACAATGAATCATCTAGTAAAAATATGGATTGAAGTAAAAAACAAATAGCCTATGTGGAATTCGAACCCATATCTTTGTGTTAAACACAATGCTCTACCGTTTGAGCTAATAGGCTTAAAATCGTTTTGAGTAATCGTTTCAAGAAGTCGATTTCAATTTCTAAACCAATCAGTGTTAACACCCTTGAGAAGATTATCAATAGCAATATGTCAAGTGTTTGAAGTTAAATCATCATCAAAATGAAACAGGTTACTACACAAGGTAAATTCTTTAATTACAGGTTAGAGATTGTTTGGCTAGGCATAAGGAATATGTATAATTGTATAGCATTACACCACATTCGTATAGCATTACCGAACTTTGTAATTTCAAGATGTTTTCTTCTTCAATAAATTCATAATTTCAAAACAAAAACACCAAATCTAAGAACTTCTATAGGTAGGTCCTCTAAAATCAATTTATCCAAAGCATTGACAAAACCCCCTAATTGGACCACCAATTCGGGTCTCGTTAATTCAACAGGTGACAAAAATCTCCAAATTGAACAACATTAATCTAACCCTCGTACCCCAATTTGAAGATCCTAAATCTCCAATTGGAACAATATTAACATAAATTTGATCCCTAAATCTAACCCTCGTCCCCCAAATTGAAGATCATAAGTCTATAATCCAACCCAAAAACTGAATTTGATAAAAACCTAAATCCCCAAATTGTATACCCCAGAAACTGTGGAAAATGGAACAAGCCATATCTTCAAGGCTTTCGCAGGCGCCAGCCTCCTCCTTTCTCGCACATCTGGCTCCACGGACGTCGAGATCTTCAGCTTCGTCGATCTCCTTCGCTCTTCCCTCTACGCCTCTCTCTCTCCCGCGCGCGCGTATGTAGAAAACTCACCTTCTCGCGTAGAGAGCTCGGTGTCGTTTGCCTTCTCCCTCCTCGCGTCTATCCCTCCGTCTCCACCGGCGTCGGGAACGGCAGGCTGCCAACCTCTCTACTGTGAGCTTTGTCCCTCCTCCGTCGTCTCTCTCGGGTAAGAACAGAAGGAACACCGTCTTTTTCTTTCTGTTTTCTTTTGATTTAAAAAAGCTAACGATTTAGTTTAAAATCTAACGGAAGGCAACGGAGGGGCACGATGCGAAATTTTTCAAAACCTCAGGGGTACCACGCGAATTATGCTAAACTTTGGTACATCATGCGAAATACCCCTTACCTCAGGGTACCCCGCGAAATTTCCGTTTAAAAAACTATTCCATATGAAGAAGATCAATATGGAGTAATTATTACTACGTACGCGTATATCTTTGAGGATAGACATAATGATTAAGATAGCGTTCTTATATGACAGGAGGGATTAGTGGTAAATAATCCACAATTTGACTTTTTTTTTAAAATAAAATATCTGCTAGTTTTTGCAAAACCCCCTTATAACAAACGTGTTTTAATCCCTCAACTATTCAGTTGAAACTGGGATTACATAACCAATCCGGAATGGCTCACCGGAAAAAGACTTTAGTAGCCCTATATTTGAATTTTGTGCTTGTGCGTTTTATTTCATGCTTTCATCATTTTGATTACATACGTGGATGATATCATCCATCATTCAAGATTACTGGCATGTTGGTTCACTCGCCTCCATATTTCAATTTATCGGTAATTTGCATCAGTCCTGTTTGAACCACACTTCAATTGTGCGCTTGCAGATTGGACACAACACAGGATAAAATCTACAAGAATTTGAAAGCAAGTTCGGCAACCACAGCTAAAGATTCACTCAGAGAACAGTTACCCATATTAAAATGATTATGACTAGGAAGGACCCGAAAAATATGGATCCGAAGCTGCAATAGCAAGATGAACAATTCCATACAAGTTCCAGTCTAGCAAATTTGTAAGAAACCAAAACGCCTTGGTTTCAATGGAGAAAATTAAGAGTTCGAAAGGTAGGAAAGGTACCAACTGAGGAAAGTGTTTCCCCAAATAACTTATAATCACCCACTATGCACGAAACAGCCATCGTTCCCCAATATATCCAGCACGGCGTCCACCCAACTGAGCTTCAGAGGCTGCTGCAGGCTAGCGCCTTCTCGGCAGATCAGGTGCTTCAGCAACCCATCTGCTCTACCTATATAAACAAGATGTGGCTCATTAAGTCATGAGTACGACAACCCATGTCACATTTGAAGCGAGTCATAAGCTTACTTCAAAGTTCATCCCGTCTGCTTATAACAAGCAACCTTCAATCAGCAATATTAACAAGAACAGGAAGATTAATTTTAAAAAAAGTCTTACATTCATTCTTGCTTCCAGGCATCTCATTTGAGCAGACTGGGGCAGCTGAACCCTCATTGTTGCTCATCTCTTGTGGTCCGCCTTCGAACTCTTCGTCTCCGAAGACCAGAACCACCACCTGAAGTATCTGGTTCCACTTCTCCGGAAGCAGCAGTATCAGCTTGTTCTTCATCATTCTCAACAACTCTACTACGCCTACGGCTTCTCTGAGTACGTGCATCTACTGTCTCAACAGGGTCCACATCTCTAGGGATAGAAGTAGTCTCTTCATCGTAACTCTCCCCCCAAAGCCTAACAGACCTCCTGACACCGATTTGTGCACCTCTTGAACTACCCGACCAACTGCTGCTCCTTGAGCTACTCCCAGTCCCAGGGCGAAATACTCTGATGAAGAGGATAACAGTCAACAAATTGCTCTCCTCAAAAGGCGAAATGGTTACGGCATCAGGATCTTCTCCAAACGACGACTGTATAGTGCTAAGCACGTCTCCTATATCCCTTTGACGTTCCATCCGTCTCCAATTGCGCTGCCTCTCTGGGTCAGCCTCTGAAGGTCGAACAAGAGGGTGCTCATGCCTTGCATGCTTCCTGAGGTCATTATATTCACCACTGAATTCACACGTCTCACAAGCACAGTTACGAATTTTGCCATTCATGAAGCTGCGAGCAGATTCCACAACAGTGCATCCCAAAATGTGTCCACGACAAAGTGGGCAAATAAGTTTTTGATGCAGCTTCCGCATGTTAGGCAAATTATCGGCTGGGATAGGATCTTTGTTCCTTTCTTCTTGTAATTCATTCACCAATGCTTCTGAGGATATTATAGGGGACGGCTCCACTGTATGCAGAGTTACTTCTTGTGCCGGTACTATTGGAGTTTCTGCAAATGACTTGCAGAACTGATCAAAACAATTGGAATGACGGTAGCTCGTATCACACATATACGGCCTGCAACCCTTTCCATAAGATGAGCAAATTAGAAGAACAGCATTGTGTGGATGCTCTATGCACACAGGACACCTCGCCTCCTCCCATTCTTTCAGATCCTCCTCAGCCTCTGGAGAACTAGATGATGAAGACTGTTTTGCATGGCTCAAGCTACGAGGTAATGGTGATCGCCTAGTACTATCAAATGAGACAGAACGATCTCTCCTTGTCTTTGGCATATTAGAAAACCGTAAATATGATTGGCTTGACACTTCTGTACATGTATAAAAGACAGTAGAAAATAATTGGGAATACTCAGTCATAATCATATGCAACTAAGTGTATATACTCAAATTAAGCATTTCAGTATTCACCAACAAAATCCTACATCTTCAAAATGCAGCAACAGGAGTCCCATACTCCACATGATAACAAATTTGCTATAAGCACTGGTAAATTTTCAAGACTGTCATTTAAACAGCCGTAAGAGAACTTGCACATAAACAAAGGAATTTGGAGCCTTAAACTTCTATATTAGCATTTAAAATAACACATAACTCAGTATCTTTATAGAATTGATCACGCCAACTAATCCACTAATCTTATACCTAAGCACAAATAGAAAGAGAGTTATCGGACTGGAAATTTCACATTACATGGCGAACTAGAGGATGTGAGAATTTAGATGGCATAGATAACAAAAGAAAACCAGTGCAAGGAAATCAAACAGAGAAAACAGCATGAATTTCAGAAGTACAGAAAGAATGCTATATACAAGTAACAAATATCTTCAACAGATGAACTTGCAAACTGTAATAGATGTCAAATTGCAAAACACCCAGCATCATTGATATATATATATATATGTAATGAATTTCTCTAGGTTTTTTTTTTTTTTTTTAAATATATATATATATATATATTTAAAAAAAAAAAAAAAAAAAAAAAACCTAGAGAATCAGAGAGTCGTGACAGAGTAAACAAAGCCTATAATACTGCCATAATGATACTCTGTAGACAGTTAGCAATGCTTATACAGAATAGCATTCTAATCGTTAGTGCTCTTAATTTGCTAATACCATCATTTTATTATTTTTACACTACACATAAAGCAAAGTTTTCCCTGAACTGATTGCAAAAACGAATGGTAAGGTGTGCCCTCCTTATATATATATATATATATAGCTCCAATATTCAAACAAAAGATTCTAAATATATGGGTTGATATATGATACTCCAATAACACACAATTATATAACCAGTTTCCACCCTTGATGCTATGCAGATATCTCGATTGCATAAAGGAATGTGCATGTTAACTAAGGAAATCAAAACAAAATGCAGATTGACATGACATCAACTATTGGATATTCTCAGAGACAGCCCCACAAGAATGGTCATATCTGAGCTGCAGAAGCAGATGCAGCTAAAGTCACAAATCATCCTTCGTTTCACAATCAACATTATGACTATTCCCAGAAGCAAAAAAAAAAAAAAAAAAAAAAAAAAAAAAAAAAAAAAAAAATTCTTGATAGGGAAAGCATGATCCGTAGTAAATAAGAAACGGAGTACAGCAAAATTCACGGCCATATGAAAGAATAAATCCCAGAGCAGGAACTCTACACAAGTAACTCAATACCATCAAAGAACCAAATATGCATCAATATGTGAAGCTAAATTACAGAAAGATGCAATTCCTGCTCAATAACCTTGCTAATTTGCTTCAGATCACAAGAACAGCGGGATCATAAAACAAATTCAGCAGTCGAGAGACAAAAGAATATTTCTAGCACACAGCAATTTTCAATAAAAGATATCAATTTGGACAAGATAACTCTGGGATTCGATCATAAAAACAAGACACAGTTACATCAGCTCGAAAGGGGAAACACTAACAAACATCAGGTCAGGAGCTCTCCACCGACTCAAAAGCTCAACGCCACAGCTTATCTAAGACTATACTGCATCCCGAACAAGAAAAACACCCTCCCACCCCGGGAAAATAAATCCGATCAAACCCTAGATAAAAGCGATACAGAAAAAGTACAAACAAGTAATTCGGATAAGGAAATACAAATTGAAGGCAAAATTAAGCAGAATTCGAAGCGAAAGGACAGAAATTGGGAGTCAAGACACAAGTGAATTGGCGATTTACCGGATAGTAATCGGAAACTCAGAGTGGAATTAATCAATCAGGAGGCAAAGCGATTCCAAGTCAGCAGTTTCAGGAAAAAGATCGGATTAGCGGAGGAGGTAGTAGCTGAAGAGCGGCGCAAAATCTACGGGAGAGAAAAGATTGGGGAGAGAGAAAAGGGAAGTCCCTCCACCCCGCCTAGGGCTCGTCCTCTTGAACCTTTCGAGTTACGAATTACGATTTGAGGTGGAGGAGAAAGGAAAGAGAGGGCGAAGAGTTAGGTGCGCCTTTTTATAGGAGTTCAGGAGAGCTGACGTGGAAGCTACGCGCTCTGTCGATTTCTTTTTTCTAAAAAAAAAATAGTAGTACGATTTTTTTTATAAAAAAAAAAATTCATTCAAGTGTCATTTCTTATTCGGGTCGGCGCGGCTGAGTACTTGACTTGTGTACTATCAAATGAGTTTTGAATCAAGCACCGATGACCGGTCTTTATTTATCAACTAAAATATTTATAAAATAACTTAAGGTAAAATAATAGGTTTTGTAAACAAATACTCCCTCTGTATCAAAATATTTGTTGTTTTAGTTTGGGCACGTTTTTTAAGAATGATAAAAACTATATAAAATATCAATGATTTTATTAATTTACAAAAATAAATTTATACTTAATATAATTATCTATAAAGTTATGAAAAAAAATTATGAAAAAAAATAATATTTTATAGATTTTTTCGCTTCTTAAAAAGCGTGCCAAAAAGTAAAAAGACAAGTATTTTGATACGGAGGTAGTAAGATATAAAAATTAATTGTAACAACTCATATTGATAAGTTTAATAATCTAAATGATAGAATTAAGAATTAATTATAATAATCAGTTAATGTAGACAAATAGGATGACACGTGTATAAATAGATAATTTAATCGTCTGACGTGGCTTAAATTTATTGGATACTCATTAATTGACGTGTCAAAAATCCCGGGTCAGACTGCACCGGAAAATAACAGGTAAGCGAATCGCACCAGAACCCGCCACATAGGATTTCCACGCCTCTGTTTTAGTATTATATATTGATATTGATGATTTAAGGAGCTTTGGATGAAGAGGATCTTCTTCTCATAAATTTCTCCTAATAATTTTCTAATAAGCTAATCTTAGCCATTAAAAAAATAAAGGGTCAAGATTAGATCATCTAAATTAATTAATTCCAAAATCAAAACCCTTGTTCCTCTACCGTCTCTTTCAAAATAACAATTGAAACCCTCTTTCCTCTATCACCTCTGTACGTGTGATTGAGCGTCCTCCAAAGAAGAAGAGAGAGCGATTGATTTAGTGCCTCGGTCGGGCCGATTCAGGGAGAAGCTGATTTCAAAGGAGAAGAGAGAGCGAGTCGACGCTGTGGTCCATCGTCGAGGTTCATATCCAGTGTCGTCGCCGAGTTCCAATCCCGGTTCGGTAATTCTCAACATTGAAAAAGGCAACTTCGAGTCTTTAACGGGAGAGGGAGAGAGAGCTTATCAAACGCTAGTCGTCCATCACCATTCACCAAGGCGTCCGCACGCTCGTTCCTCATTAGACCATGGCGTTCCTCATTAAGCCGGCTTCAACGGTCGTTGAGTTTAAAGAACGAAGCTGAAGACATATACGACCCATAACATACATAATCAATTTCATAAAATTACAAGCGCCAGAACACAATTTTGGTTCTTTTACACATAAATTAAACCTTACACGTTTCTAGGATGCTTCTCGCTTTGAAAGTCTTGTTGTTCGGGTTGAATAACTCCTATTAATGTCTGTAATTACACCAATTGGGAGAATTAGCACAAATGATTGCCGGAATATGTTTTGTAAGAATCAATCGATAGAGAAACAAAGGGGAAGTTAAGATATGATTTGTTCTTATTGAGAGCTCTAGAGGTGGGGAGCTTATTCTTTACTGCAAATTTGGGGCTTTCGTTGCTTCCCATGGCTTTTTTTTTATTAGATAAGAATTCGAAGGTCAGACAAGCCTGACTCATCGAGAGGCCGACCGAAATCGGTAGACGGCGAAACCGTCTAACAGAGCAATCTAAAAACAGAAACAGAAATACAATAACAAGCGTAATGAACCAAACAAAAATAAAATTTACAACAAACGTTCCAAGAAGATCAAACACCCGAAAAGCTGAGGAAGCCACCGAAGAACGCAGCCAAGCACCACCGAACAGTAGCAACGTGGGCCAGTAGTACAGCAGGACACTAACTCCTGTGGGTAGTGCAGACGAACTCCAAGGAAACTCTATCCCGAATACGGAGTTGCCTTTGAGCGCACCACCACGACCCCAGCCAGACCCGACTACAGACTCCACGCCCCCCAACCAAGAAGAAGATCTACTAGAAACATCGGAAGCAGAGCCGCAAACTGCTAGAACAAAACGCCAACAAGCTTTCACCTGCAAAAGTATCGACAAGCCCTTGCGGGATTTCGTCAGACCCTTTCGGGTGGGTTTACTCAAGGCCCTTTCGGGATACTTATAATTAATTCTCTTTTTTAAAAAATAAATTGATATTTCCCCATCCTTGGGCCCGAAGGACCCAAAACTTGGGCCCAAAGGAACAAGGGTGAACGAGAGAAGCGGCCACCGGCAACCAGCAACGACGGCGAAGACCCGAGATGCATGCTCCCGACATCACCGACAACACCGTGGCCGCCAGAGAGAGTCAACAGCAAGAGGCTAACCCCTCGCCGAAATACCAGACGATGTAGCTAGGCAGCCGAGAGGTAGGCAGAGACGACGATCGGAATAAAACCGAGCCATCAACGACCACCCCGGAGAAGACACCGATGGACCGATTGGAGGAGAACCAAACCCAACCAAGCCAAGACCAGGCCGGAAAACGGAAAGCCCCAAATCGGAAGATTAAGACAAGAGGGACTTGTTGTTCGATTTCACACAACTCGCAGAAATCGGCGAAATCGAAAGATCACCAAACCAAATCCAGAAGGGACAAATCGAATCGAGCACAGATAAGAAGAAAGCCCAAGGATTATTCACATAGATTTGAGTCGAAAGAGGGATTGAGGAGAAGAATTTACCCAAAAAAAAAATTTCTCAATTAGAGAGAGAAACTCTCATAATTATAGATGATTATTCTGCATTGCTTCCCATGGCTATGGGTTCAAAGAGAGTAATCTCTTGAAGAGAGAGAAAATAGGTTAATTAATTAAATAAAGTTAATTAAAATTAATATAATCTTGACCATTGATTTATTTGGACGGATGAGATTGATTTATTTGGATCCGGATCCCTCTTTTGGAGTCTCTATCCACCCTCTTTCGGGACAGTCAACCCTCCTTCAGGAGTTTCATTCACCCTCCTTCGGGAGCCCTAATCCACCCTCTTTGGGTGTCGCGAAAGCGTTTGACGAACCTGGTCGCCCTCGGCTCCTTACTAGTCACCATAGGTTTGGGTTCTGGCAGCTGGGAAACCACCCCTCCCCGTCGTCCCCGACGTGGTGTGGTGGCCCTTCGCTGGTTCCCGGCCGTCTGCTCTTCTCTCCTCCTTTGAAAGAGTTGTAAGAATCCCTAATTGAAATCCCCAATTTGAAACCCTTCTTCCCCTAAATCTAGAGGTGGCAATCGGGCGAATCGGGTTGGGTTATTCGTTTTCGGGTCATATCGGACTCGGGTTGATATCGAGTGTGATGACAATTCGGGTCTGATCGGGTTCGGATCGGGATTATTCAGGCATTAGTTTATCGGATACAATCGGGTTTCCGGGTCCTATTCGGTTTGGGCGAATCGGGTTTCGGTCTAAACAAGTTTGGTTGAATCGGGTGTCGGTCTAAACGGGTTTGGGTAAATCGGGTTTCGATCTAAGCGGGCTCGGGTGAATCAGGTTTTTGTCACAACGGTTTGGGTCGAATTGAGTTCAATCAAATCGAACCCGTAAGAATCATATTGGATAAAACAAATTAATTTTTTTACCTATGAGATATTTATCCTTCTATATAGATTAAGCTAATGTTTATCAATTCTTAATCAATACTACATTTGTTTAAAAAAAGTCAAAATCATATAAAATATTATTTTTTTAATATTAATTTCATACTTATTACTCATAAGTACGAAATTATAAAAATAACCAAAAATTGATATTTATATAGTTTGGGTGTCTTAAAAATGCAAAAAAGTTACTCTTTTTTAATGGAGGGAGTACAAAATTATATTTCATTATACTATATGCATGACAATATTACCATTCATGATTAAGTAATCAAATACTTAGGTTGTTTTAACTCTTTTGAGTATTTTAGGGAAAATGCTAAGATTTTTGTTGGTTTCGGATATAATCTGGATTGAGTTATTTCGGGTGTCGGGTATAATCGGGTTCGGGTAATTTCGGGGTTTCGGATATGCTCGGGTCGGGCAATTTCGGGTTTCGGGTTGATTTCGGGTCACTCCATTCAGATATAATCGGGTTCGGGTTCTTACTACGTTTTTCGGATTACTTTTGGGTTCGGGCTTAACTCGAATCAGGTCGGTCGGTCTCGGATCCATTTTTTTTTCCAATTATTCAGGGATCGGACGGCTTCGGGTCGGATTAATCGGATCGGTTTTCTCGGGTCAGGTTGGGTATTGCCAGCTCTACCTAAATCTATCATCCATCACAAATCTTGAAAAACCTACAAAATTAACACCAAATTTTTGTTCCAATTCATTGAATTTTGCCAAAATACTGCTACAATCTCGGGAATACTTGAATCTGCTCATTCCTCCTCTCATGTCACTTCCCTCGCCACCTCCAGCACCACCATCACCAACATCCCCGATACTTTGGATCTGGCCTCGCTCCTCTGGCACCTCCATCGCTTGGTCCCTCGCGACTTCCGCCTTCACCGGGGATCTGCTCTCCTCATGGAGGTTTGGGGTTCCGCTCTAGCCTCTCAGGCCTTCCTCGCCTCCTGACGCCTATGGCTTTCTCTCACCCCTGGTGGTGTTGCGCTCTTGCCGTCGACGGCTTCCGTCGTCCAGGTTCGTCTATGTTCAGTCTTTGCTGCCATAGACGGTGCCTATTGATGCTCTGGTGAATCCCGGTGTTTGCTTCGGCTTCGGCTCTTGGAGACCCGAAGTGTTTTGTTTGGGCCAATGTTTTTTCTTGGCATGTGGCCCATCGGAAAAAGGGTTAAATAAAAATTAAATTAAATTAATAAATAATAATTTATAACTATTTTAAAGAAATCCCGGTAGGGTTTGTTAAATTCCCGCTAGGGTTTTTGGTGCGTTAGATTTAGGCGGGGTGGGGCTCTGCATTTGGTATGACTGAACTTTTTTTCCGAGTGATGGGGTTCTGGCAGTCGGAGGCAAGACAGGTTGGGGTCGTGGTAGTGTGTATCGAAGCGTCTCCTTCTTTGGAAGACTGTTTCCTTAGAGGTTCGGCTTCACTGCCCACAGGTGACTCCTGATGTACCTCTAGCAGGCGGTTCTGCTTCCGGATAGTGCTTGGCTTCGTCCGTCGTCTACGTCATTATCTCGTTTGGCTTAGTTGTGTTTAGTTTCGCTTTTGTAGAGTGTTATTGCTTGTATTTTGCACCATCTTTGTTTTTTTGTGTTTGTTTAAACAGTTTTCTGTCTGCCGACTTGTCGGCAATCAAGGTTTAGGCATGTCTGACCTCGAATTTTTACCTAATTAAAAAAATGAGTTTTGATTACTCCGTAGTCACTATCCATTTTTAAAATAGAAACTGGTTCAATACAATAAATCTTCTTCAACAATATCACTTTTCAAATCCTGAAGAAATGAGTAGCAACGCCGGGAACCACCAGCAAGAGGTGGGAGGAGGTCGCCCGCTTGGCGACCCTCCAGACCCCATCTCAAGTACCACTACACCCCGTGAACTAACGAAGAAGAAAGAAGAGAAGAGAATGGTTCTGTTGAGATGGAAGTCGTCGATCAAAGTGCACAATGCTTGAGCAGGAATCCAAACGTCTCAAATTCTGAAGGTAATCCCCATGGAATTGTGGAAGCCCAATCTCACTTGCAGAATGCTAGAGCATCAGAGACAGTGACAGTCCACACCAAACCCAACTACAAGCAAGCATTGGTGGGGAGGGGGGCAAAGAGACTGGTTTCGAGGTCTCTCACTTGAACTCTACTTACCAAGGGGAGACGAGAGACCAAGAGTATGAGACAGATGATGAAATTACGCCGGAAGAGGAGGACCCAACTTGCCCGATGATCGTTGATCACGCTGTTGAAATCGGAAAAGTTAGAACTAAGGAAACCATGGAGGAACACACTGATCGTGAAGCTCTTTGAAAAGGGATTGGGTTAGGAAGAAATAAATAACATGTGGTCAGGATAATGGAACTGGCGACATGATATTTTAACATGACTGAGAAGGAAGCAATACATTGCGAAGATGCGGGATGACCCTCCTCCACACGCCTATGCCAACAAAGGCATATTTGAATTGGTCGTTCGCGTCTCATTCAATTGTAGATGACTTTATGATTCTTCATACCCTTAAACCCCCAACTGCCTCCTTCACATGCCCATAATCCACCACATACCACTGTGATACATACCAACGATTTGTCCCCTCTTTCATTAGATAGAGGAAGAGTTTATCAACTTGAAATATGAGGATGATCATAATTCAACCAAAAAAAAAAGCACACTTACCCATCGTCTCTATTACACGCGAATAGTAAGCTTAGATCTCATTATCCATGGGACTGGTGGTGGAAAAATTAACTCGTGTAGTAGGATTGAGTACTTAGGTGTCCAGGCAAATCACAACAACTTATGTAGGATCCCAATATTAAAATGATTGGATGTTTCCATGGTGGTCTTGAACGTTTTAAGAGTTATTAACCTTTTCCTTATTAAATTCTTGTTTCATGATTGAAATGAAGCTTTCGAACGCTTATATAGGGTGTGAATCATGTCACAATCAATCAACCTTCTTCTTTCCCTTTCTCCCTTCTTTTTTTTTGGCGCCAAGTCTAGTGATCGTGAACTGCAGTAGGGCCCCTCCTGTCAGATTGGATAAATTCCCCTTTGGGGTTGCCACTCATATCATTAGAAAATATATATAGGTTACACAGAGGATAAATTAAACGAGGCTCTTAGGCCCATTAACATATACAATATTACTGTTATCATACCCCTCAGTCGAAATAGGAGGGGACCGAAGAGTGAGACTGGATCCTAAATCCAAGAATAGTTGGCATGGCAAACCCTTAGTGAATATGTCGGCATACTGGTAGGCCGAAGGCACATGGACGACACGGACGTGGCCCAACGCAACCTTCTCACGAACAAAACGGATCTCAATCTCCACATGTTTCATTCACTGCTGGTGGACTAGATTGTGAGCAAGATACGTGCCGCTGACATTGTCCGTGTAAACAATGGAGGCACGAGACAAGGGACAATGAAGCTCAAGGAGGAGGTTCCGCAACCAGGAACATTCGGCGACCACATTGGCCACCTCGCGGTATTCAACCTCAGCGCTGGAGCGGGACACAACCGGTTGGCGTTTAGAAGACCAGGAAATCAGAGAGTCATTCATAAAGACACAATACCCGGAAGTGGAGCGGCGAGTTTCAGGACAACCTTCCCAATCAGCATCGGTGTATGCGACCAAGGAGACCGGTGACAACGATGGGGAGATGGTGACGTCGGGTGCAGAAGTGTCGTGGATGTACCGGATGATTCGCTTCAAAGCAGCAAAGTGCGACTCTCTCGAGTCATGCATAAATAGACATACCTACTAAATGGTGTAGCTGATGTCCGGGCGGGTGAAAGTCAAGTACTGCAAAGCACCCGCCAGACTTCTATAGACCGTGGGGTCAGAGACGGAGGGACCTAAAGCCTGGACTAGTTTAGCGAAGGTGTCAACCAGAGTAGAGACTGGCTTGCAGTTCATCATATTTGCTTTGGAAACAATCTCCTTAGCATATTTTTCCTGAGACAGAAATAGACCCGATGTAGAGTGAGTGACAGAAACCCCCAAGAAGAAGCTGAGAGGGCCAAGACCAGTCATGGAAAATTCCCTGTTGAGCTGCTACATAATAGTAGATCGGAGACACTCGGTAGACGCTGTGAGAATGATGTCATCAACATACAACAATAGATAAGCCAAGTGATTATCTCGACGGTAGATAAAGAGGGAGGAGTCACTCTTGCTACTGACAAATCCAATCTAAAGAAGGAACGTAGAAAAGTGAAGATACCGCGCTCGAGGTGCTTGCTTGAGGTCGTACAAAAACTTCTTTAGGAGACACACATGATCCGGTCTAGCGCTATCAATGAAGCCTGGAGGTTGATACATGTAAACTGTCTCGTGCAGACTGGCATGAAGAAATGCATTCTTCACGTCGAGCTGATGAATGGGCCATGATCTCGAGACAGCAAAGTGTAATATAGTACGAATGGTGGCTGGCTTAACCACGGGTCTGAAGGTGTCTGTACAATCAATCCCAACCTGCTAGAAGTTGTCGTTGACAACTAACCTGGCCTTGTAACGCTCAAGGTTGCCATCCGAGCGCAGCTTATGGCGAAACAACCACATACAACGGACGATGTTGGCCCGAACAAGAACCCAGGTGTCGTTAATAATAAGAGAATGATATTCGCCAGACATTGTTGTACTCTAGTTGGGGTGAAGGGAGGCCTTTTTGTGGGAGGTGGGAATGAGGGACACAGAGGTCAAAAATTTTGTTGGGGCGGAAAATACCACACTTACTACGAGTCTTAATGGTTTTGGAGGCAGGGGCGGGCGATGGGCTTGGGGGAAGTTTCGGCGACGGGAGGGGAGCAGGAGCCGGGTTCAGCGGCGGGTGGGGAGGGGCAGGGTTCGGCGGTGGGGGAAAAGGCGTCAGCAACGAGGTGTTGCGGGGCAGGCGGGGTACCTAGAGGGCTTTCGGGAGGGTCATGATGTGTAATAGCACTAGGAGAGGTAGAGAGGAAGGGGATAGTGTAAAGAGGGGATGCGTCATCAGGAGGGGGTGCATCAGAAGGTAGAGGGCGAGAGAAGGGAAAGGTAGATTCGTCAAAAGTGACGTGACGCGAGATGATGATGCGCTTTCGACTGAGGTCTAAACAACGATACCCCCTATGGTGAGATGGGTACCCAAGAAAAACACACGGGGTAGAGCGAGGGGCAAGTTTGTGAGGAGCAACCGACGCTTGGTTTGGATAGCACAAGCATCTAAAGACTCGAAGGTGAGAATAAGACGGTGTAAATCGAAATAAGACCTGTGACTAGACCTGTCAAACGGGTCATTCCGGTCGGGTTCGGGTCGGGTCACTCCGGGTCTCGGGTAAAACGGGTCTCGGGTAAAACGGGTTCTGGGTTTTTCGGGTTGACTAGAACCCGGGTTTGACCGGGTTTTGGGCGGGTTCGGGTCGATTTCGGGTTTGTCAATTTTTTCTTTTTTAAATTAAAAAAATCATAATTTGATAATTTTGCGATAAATTTTAATTAAATATAAAAAAAATTAATTATATTTAATTATAAATCAACCGGGTCAACCGGGTCACCGGGTCAATCGGGTAAATCGGGTCAAAATTACCGGGTCAATCGGGTCACCGGGTCGAAACCCAGATTACCCGGAAAATTTCCGGGTTTTCGGGTTCGGGTCGAAAAAAACTTCCGGGTCAAAATTTCCGGGTCTTGACCCAAAAAATTTCGGTCGGTCGGGTCGGGTCACCGGGTCGGATTATGTTTTGACAGGTCTACCTGTGACGGACATAGAGTTTGAAGGGTGGTGGTGGGTAGGCGTGGCCACGGGTTACGGGTCAACCCGTGACCCGCCGGGTCTGGGTTGACGGGTTGGTGGGCGGGGACGGGTAGCGAGTTAGGGTTAGGGTCGGGGAATCCGTGACCCGTGACCCGGCGGGTCAACCCACTTTTTCAAAATATTTTTTTTTTGAAAAATTTATTTTTAATAAAATAAATTTATAATATTATGTAAATTATTCTTAAAATAACTCACAATAATACATAAACTAATATGCAATGTGCAATGTGAGAGAAATAAACCTCATCCTACTCCTTTTATAGACTTGGAAGTCTTCCTTCCTTCCCCTCATTTGCAATGTGGGACAAAGGCTTTGTCCCAAATCGAAAATATGGAGTTAGAATGAGAAGGCATGGGGCTATATATATGTATCCCACTACCACATTTCTTTCACTTCACTTGTTTCCTACATTTCCTACATTGGAAATTAAGTTGGAAATGAAGTTTGAGAAATATATTCTCATATTTTTTTCTCTTACATCACACAATGAAATTATTGTTGATGAAAGAATTAATATGGAGATATAATCTTCTTACATTTTTAACACTTCATATCAAAGTGATAAAATGTGTTATGAAGATAAAATCTTTACATATTATTTATTTATTTATTTTAATAGTCATTTTTTTAAAAAAAAAGATTTTTTTTAAAAATAATGCAACCCGCTGGGTCAACGGGTCAACGGGTCGACCCGAACCCGTCAACCCGTGAGATTTACGGGTTAGGGTTCGGGTCGGCCAACCCTGACCCTTGACCCGGCGGGTCGAACCCGTCGACCCGCCGGGTCCGACCCGTGGCCACGCCTAGTGGTGGGTGTTATATTTAGTAGAAATCACGTCGTTTCGACCGCATATGGCCAGTACAAAGAGGGGACATGACCATGAAGGAGAAGAGTGCGCATGGAATTGGTAATGGTGCAAATGATACGCTCAGCTTTGCCATTTTGAGATGATGTATGAGGACAGGAGAAGCGAAATTGGATGCCATTATTGTTAAAGAAGGTGTGGAGGGCGGTGTTGTTGAATTCACCTCCCATGTCACATTGGAAGGACTTAATGGAGCATTGAAATTGAGTGCGAACATAAGCATGAAACGCAACAAAGTCAGAGTAAACTTGGGACTTGTATTTGAGAGGGAACACCCATAAGTAATGAGAGAAAGCATCCAGGAAAATAAGAACAAAGCGAAAACCTTCATTGCTAACGACCGGTGAGGTCCACAAGTCACTATGAATAATATCAAACGACGCTAGGGAGCGATTCAAGGAACTAACAAACGGTAATCTAGTGTGCTTGCCGAGTTGACAGGCTTGACAAAGAGTAGAGCGGGGCTCTTTATTACAATACAAAAACTTAGACCTAAGAATATCAAAAGCAGGTGATCCTGCATGGCCAAGTCGGGCATGCCAGACGGACGCCGAATGACCAGCCAGGGAGAGATGTGCGGAAGCGAGAAGAGTGACCGGTAGAGTTCTCCTGTGTTATTACATCTCATGCGTAGAGTTCCCGTAGGGTAATCCTTCACAGAGAAACCAAAAGGGTCAACCTCAATAGAAACTTTATTATCGGTGACAAGGCGCCTAATGGATACAAGGTTTTTGATAAGTTTAGGGAAGACAATGACATTATTTAAGTGAATAGGGTTGCTGGGTGTGGGGAGTGTGGTTTGCCCTAAACCCAAATTTGGAATGCATGCACCATTTCCGACAATAATTGACGAAGATATGTTCTTAGAAGTAGACGAAGAGAGTATACCTGAGTTGTGATACATATGAGATGTCACTCCCGAGTCCATATACCAATTCGGGTTAGATGGAGTGAGGCCGAGAGAGCTAAACGCTTGAGCCAAGTTGGTCGGTTCATAGGCGGGAGAAGCCATCATGGCCTGATGCTCCTGCCGACAGGAGGGTGCCAGGCCGAGAATGCCTTAGGAGCCAGGGTACGGGCTCGGGGGAGGTGTCCAGCCGGCGGGAGGCCAGCCGTTTGGACCGAGGTAGCGAGAAGGAGGACCCCAGGAGTCCGACGGTGGAGCTCACGGCGAGTGCTGCTGGTAGGAGTCGCGACCACGACCTCGAAAGCGGTTGTCGCGGCCACGTCCACGACCGCGAGGGTTGCTGTTGCCGCGGTTGGAGGGAGGAGACGGGGGATGTTGAGATCTCCGGACGATACTAGAGCCTCTGATGGATGCGCCTTAGGAAGCATCGATTGACCCACAAGGCGAGTCTCTTCAAGGATCAATTGGGAGCGAGCTTTGCCGAAATCAGGGAGAGGATCCGTTTGTTGAATCATGGTGGCGACGACATTGTACTCAGCAGGCAAGCCAGAGATAGTACGAAGGACAAGGCGAGCGTTGTTGACAAAAGAGCCAACATTCGACAGTTGGTCAGAGAGTTCCTTCATGTTCTTGCAGTAGGAGGAGACAGAGGAAAAGGACTCGAGGCGGGCGTTTGCCAGTTGATGCTCAAGATAGACCGCCCACGAGTTCTTGTTATCGTTGAAGAGATTTTCGATCTTCGTCCAGGCGGTTTGGGCACTCATATTTGGCTCCAATATGGTGAGTAAGAGATCTTGGGTGACAGTGCCATAGATCCATTGTAGGAGGACAACATCGACCTGATTCCATAGGTCATCAGTAATGCCTTCCGTACGTTTGACAAAAGCGTCAATGTGATCCAGAACATTGTGGGCACAAGCGGCGACACGAAATAGCTCCTTCCATGATGGATATGGACCTTTTTCAGCGTCAAGGATGATGGGGATAATGTTTTTGACATTGGAAACGCAAAGAGCAGAGTGGAAAGTGGTAGGCTTGGGGGCGTCACCCATGGCGAGAGAGAGAGAGAGAGAGAGAGAGAGAGAGAGAGAGAGAGAGAGAGAGAGAGAGAGAGGGGTGGGCAAAGGGAGGGAGGAGATGGTCGGCGGCGTTTGTGGGGGAGAGCCGACAGCGGCAGTAAGGGAGTATGCGGGGGAGGGCTGGCGGCGGTAGGGCAGTAGGTGAGGGAAGGATCGTAAGAGAAAATTAGGGTTAATTTAGATGAAACCCTAGAGGCTCAGATACCATGTCAGATTGGATAAATTCCCCCTTGTGGTTGCCACTCATATCATTAGAGAATATATATAGGTTACACAGATGATAAATTACAACGAGGCCCCTATGCCCATTAACCTATACAATATTACTATTATCACCTCCCTCTCGCCTTCTTATTTACCTCTTTCTTTATCTAAAACCCACCCTTTAGGTAATTTTTTTTGCTAAACTAGACCACCTATTAGTTTTGCAATTCTCAAGATTCTAGTACATTGTTGCAAACCTTTTATTTTTTTTGGTTTAGTTTTGCAAATGCCCCTTTGTAAAATACTCATGAGTTCGAACCAAACAGAATCAATTGTCGACTTGAAGGAAATTTCAAGCTAAATTTTGACAGGTCCTTCCTCAATAACAGAAACGCCGCAATTGGCTTTGTAATCTGAATGCATCGAAATAAAAGGTGATAACATTTGCATAATCAATGTACTTAAAGGTATTTGGAAATGCTCTTAGAGAATCAAAATAATCATTTTCGATTCCCTGATAGACCTATGTCGGTTTCAGACAGTTTACATTCGTCACATGATTCGGGAAATTAACAACGTAGCGGACAGATTGGCTTTTCTAGGTCATTCTATCACTATCATCAAATCATAAATGATGTTTTATGCTGGACTAGGAATCGTTAATAGTTCTTCCTAATCATGTTCCGTTTTTTTAAAAAAAAATCATCAACTTTATTTGACTTGTTGGATGGTGTTTTAAGCTTTATGTATGGTAATGTTCACTGTTCTAAAAATTCCCCCTCACCTAGGCGCTAAGCCCCTTGACCCAATGCTATCTATGTTGGAGGGCGGTCCCCTTCCGCCTCGTGCCTATGCACCAACCTTGATCGCCTAAGTGCCGCCATGGCGTTAGGCGGCCTCTCACCGTCTAGGATTTACCTATCGCTTTTTAGAACACTGGTAATGTTAGAAATCGAACTATTCTCGTAGGCTGACTACTTGATGCGTTCATGTTTCTTAGTTATTTTTTCGATGATAGAGACTTAGGGTTGTGTAATTTTTTTTAAAAAGGTAAAATTAAAAAAAAAATGAAATACGGAGTACATAATTAGCATTAGCATTTTAGGATAATGTAAGGGGTCTAAAGAACTAGTAAAGCAGAAAAGCTCTTTAGTTGATAGGATGAGAATATATAAAGTAAAAAGTTGAGTGTAGATCTTTCTAGGCAGCGAAAATCCTCTCCTGCCATTGAGAACAAGTCTATAAATAAGCTATATAGACCCAAACAATCTTACTGTGTTACAACTTGCAAAGCGACGAGGATTGTCTAGTCCACAATTTGTAGTCCATACTGTAATCCAAATTATCTCACCGGCTAAATTGAAATTTCTAATTATTTTCTTAAATAAAGGTTTGTACCTTATAATTTATTTTAATGTTTATCGACCAATGAAATTAAAGGGACTAAAAAATGGACTACGAAGTTGGACTAGACGATTTTCAATGCTTACAAGTTACAAAGATGATAGCGAGGTTGCTGTGTTTTCACTCTAGTACAGTAGTATGTCTAAGTTCAGAATATCATGCCCTGATCATAGGAAGACAAACTCTTAATTCAAAGTTTCTTCCAGTACTTCAGAGAGTGCAACGAATCGGCCTTGTTCTATTGAAACTTGCGCAGCGACACCCATTGCAACCGAAACCAGCCCATCGGTCAAATCAACTTCTGGAGCTTGTGCACCTCTTGTTCTGATGGCGTGCAGGAAGTTGAGGTGTTCTATGTAGCTTGACCCATGGTGCAAACCGTCATACCTGACAAGTAGCAGCAATTCTTACAACCATAAATGAATTTGCACTGCATATTACATTTATAGTCACATGATGGCCCCTAGATTCTCTCATATTTATAGTCTCGTGTTGAAAAAACGGTCCTCTTTACTCCCCATCACATAATGGTCCCAAATCTTTAATCCTCCATGGGTGGTGGTTTCATGATAGCGCCTACCCTTCATTTTTATCCTAAGAGGCTTAACTATATCAGATGAGAAACTGACAGAACAAACTTTATAACATTTTTAATAAGCTTGACCTCTGATAGTACAAAATAGTATTATTATGATCACTGAGAGATTACCCATGAAAATTGAGGGCGATAGCTCTCTTCCTACTTATTGGGTGCCAAGGTAAAAGGGATAGAATCTTACTTTATCCGTTCATCTATGGTTTTAATAGTTTCTACGCCCTCTCTTCCTACTTCTCGGGGACCATACCTCACAATGCTTTCTGGCACAAATGCTTCACCCTGTTCAAGGTTAAAATTTGGTGCATCCAATTGTTCATCAATGGGTTAACAAACTTAACATGAAAGGTTTTTAACGCAAAATAATTGAAGGATTTAGTTGTGTATCACCTTTCCAATATCACCAACAACAGATATTTCCTGCTCATTTTTACTACCCTCGGCAAACATGCAAAGATCGAGCATGCCTCGTGAACCATTTTCAAACTCGATTATAACATAAGCATTATCAATGATATCAGGCACCTACGCATCATATAAATGTAAGATATCAAAATCTAGACCATAAAGTTACAAAGGTAAGACATTTCAATATCACATATAGTATGAACAATCCTCACAAAACATGCTTATACAGGAAGCGAGATAAATAAAAGAAAGAGAAACAAAGAATTGATAGCAGTAATTTTCTAGAGAGATAACCAACATGGGGGACTTCTGATAGGTTGAGTTTTTACGGGTTATTGATAATTGTAGATGGAAAAACTTATATTGGACGGCAAAATAAGTATCATCACTTAATTTATAAACAAACACAGTGGAGTTTATCAAGCAAAAGATTACCTTTCCATCATAAACCTCGTCCTTGTGGTTTACATCCATAGCTCCAGAAGCCATCACACGAACCGGATTTGCACCCGCAAACAGCCTCATCAGATCGAAAAAGTGGCAGCACTTCTCCACCAGGGTACCTCCCGTGTTAACATTAAACCGGTTCCAATTTTTCACCTAAATCCATCAACATAAATGAAGACCAGATGTCCAGATCTGGGACCAAAAGGACATCAAGCAAAATCACTACCTTGACCAAGAATGGAAATCTATGTTCTCGAATCGCCACCATTCTAATGGGTCCTAGTTTCCCACCCTTAACTATTTCTATCAGCTTTGCAACAGGTGGCATGTATCTGTACTCTAATCCAACTTGCACCAGAACGTTTGGTCTTTTTCTTGCAGCTTCTACCACCTAAATGGAAAAATGCAGATAACTCAACAGCAATGTATGCATAAAGGTTAATGAAAAACAATACCATGCTACACTATCTAAGCACAAATAATGGTTCTAGCTGTCCTTTAACAGAGGAATACAGCAAAGAATTTGTAACTATTCTTGACAAATATTATCAACTAAACATTAACATCCTCTAATCTCTCTCCATGAGGAAATGGAGACGAGTTCAGTATCTGTTAAAGTAGTATATTATCTAATCAATCACTCAAATCAAACATCAAGGGTGCTGGCAGCACTCTGCAATCATATACGTGGAGTGTTGCAAACTATAGGTGCAACGTCCACCATGAAAGATATGGTGCATAACCTTACGAGTTACAACACGCGTAAAAATAGAAGACAAATACACCATTTGCTACATCATAAAATGAAGAAGATAAATTATTGACTATTGAGATGTAACTTAAAAGCACGCAATACCATATGTTCTATTGACATGGATTGAGCTAATGTAAACTAAAACTAATGAAATGATAAATTATTGTTAGAATTCGTGGAATTTCATCCAAACCATATGTTCCTTTTAGCAAAAGGTGGGTACTCCAGTCAGACAGAAAAATTATGATGCCGCATTTGTTTCCATTAGAGACCATACTCCCTCAACATACACATGTAGACCTATCAAAACACAAACCGACCCGTACGCCCGGGAAATTCTGGGTCAAGACCCGGTTTTTTTGACCAGCCATTTTTTTCTCACCCGAACTACCCGGTAATTTCCCGGGTAAACTGGGCCCGAGTTGACCCGGTCGAGTCGAATAATCCCTCTTTTCTTTTATCCCCTCACGGCCTCACTGAGTGATTTTAAACTCTCTCGTTCAACCTCAATCCCCAACTCCTTCGTTCAACCCTAATCGAGGACAAAGGCTCTGACCGGCCGCGGGACGTCGTCTTTCTGATTGCTGCCGGTGTCATCTGTTGTGGCCGCCTTGGAGCCTTGGCCACCGTCGTCCTAAGTTCAACATCAACTCCTTCTCAAATCTCAAGTGTTCAAACCTAAGCCCCCGTTTGTTTTTTGGTAGGGAAAAGTAATGATTACCCTCATGAATATAGTTCATATTTAAGTTAAGATTCATTGATCACTATTCTAATCATTCCCCTCCTTCTCCCATTTTCCATACAAATGTGTTACCCTTCTATTCCCTAATTTTGAAGGGGTAACTAATACCTCTAGGATGGGCTAATATTCCCCCCATCCTCTCCTCCAAGCTCACAAAAATTGGTGATCATATATATTTTATGTGTAAAATTTAATACCTTACCTTTCCTTTCCCTAGTTATCTAAACAAACGAGCCCTAAATCCTAATTGAGGTGTGGCCGCCGTCGTCCCTCTGCTTGTAGTCGGTGTCCTTTGCTCTTCAAGTGCTGTGAATGTCGGAGCCGTCTTCATCCTACTATTGTGAGCCCCCACCAAAGTATGATGTGGGCTAAGCTCGGCCCAACTACAGAACATGGCCCTGTAGTAAAATATGACCCAATCCTAACACAGTTGTGGGATAAAATGGTTGTTGATGGCGGTGTAGTTCCTGATTTGGTGCTAAACAATGCTATGATTGGCTTGCTCTACGGTAACAATGATATCGATAATGCTTTCCATTTGCTTGATGAGATGTCTTTTATATGGAGCATTTCCAGATTTTCTTACCTATAACATGATTTTTGAGTGTTTGGTCAAGAATAAGATGGTTCATGAGGCAGGCACATTTTTCAGTGAGATGATAAAGAATGAATGCCCTCCAAAACCATCTAATTGTGCCAAGGCCATTGAGATCCTGAGGTGGCTGTTGAGATTTGGAATTATATGCTTGTAGAATAATGCATATGAACAAGAGTGCAAATGCATTGCTGATTGGGTTTTGTGCAATGGGTCGGGATTTGGAGTTAAAGAGGTCTGCTCTGGAGATAATGGATAGAAAGATTGAAATTTACGAATCCACAATAGGAAGATTGAGAAGCGCTCGCAATAAGAATAGCCTTCCAAGAGATGTATATGACAGTCTCCAAAGAAGGTGGATAGCTCCACGGAGGTTGTGATCCTATTAATGTGTTCTTGGTTTGATTTTTCAAGTACTTTTTGATGTGCTTCTTATGAATAATGCAGAAGATGGTTGTTGTAAATGTTATTGCTTCTATTATATAAAATAAAGGAAAATTCGTCCGAGACACCTGACGGCTTCTCCTTAACTGTAGTCGTATGAACTAATCACAAAATTTTGAAATAATCAATATATGCATAAGATAAAAAAACTATTTTAACTCTATTTAATCAATATATCTATTTATGCATGAGATAAAATTTGACCAAATTTGATTAGATATGGATATATGTTTAGAAGATAATAACTAATTTTAAAATATATGCATAAGATAAATTTTTATTCTAACTATATTTAATTAATTTATCTATATATGCATAAGATAAAATTTGACCCAATTTGATTAAATATGGATATATTTTTAGAAGATACGGTATTAACTAATTTTAAAGATTATTAATATAAGATAAGATTTTACCTATTTTCGCTATAAATGAACATACTTTTAGAAGATAATAACTTTATCAATATATTACAAGTTCATACTAATTAAATAAATTTATCAATAACTTCATGAATATGAACATATTTTTAGAAGATAAAAAGTTTTGACGAAATTGAAATAATACTTAGCATGGTCATACTAATTACATAACTTTATCAATATGAAGAAGATAAAATGTTTTGGGTAAATTGAAATAATACTTAGTCATGTAAAGATTATCAACTCATGGAATTCAAATTTTATTAATTTATTTTCCCTAATTATTTTAGATATGGATATAATTTTGGAAGAGTTTATAGAAGATCTATCGCCTTTGCAGATAAAGAAATAAATTTTTCCTTATCTTGAAGGTATTGATATATTTATGAGATATATTTTTGGATTTTATACATATATAAAAATGGATAGATTTTTATCTACCTATAGTTTAGATTGTTAATGTTATTTCAAAAACGTTGACGTCTTCTCCCTTCTTTTTGGTGTTGTTATTTAAGGTTATTTATGACTTTGTTTATGATTTCCTTGATACGCTTTTCGAAATAACATGTTGACTGGTTACAAGGTATGTTATTTTGTTATTTCCACTAATATATACTAACTTTTCATATGTTGTCAATAAAATATAAATTCATTCAGATTTGAGAAATTGGCTTTTCATATGTTGTTTTCACTTAATATATACTAGCAAGGAGTAAGGATAAATTAGCTTCTATACTAATAAAGTATAAATTCATTCAGATTTGAGAAATCAGAAGTAGGGAAGAAATTAATTAATTGAATAAACAAGTTTTATTATCAAAATTATTTATATTAAAAAATCCGCACACGGTGCGGGTACTGAACTAGTCTTATGTAAATGTGATGGATACCGCCATACCGGTTAATATTTAATTTTTATTGCATCAGATGATTCTGCATCTTAAAAACCTGGTCTGAGAATTCCCATTTGTGGAATTGCCTTCTGGTCATATAAATAACTTTGCATATCATGAACCACAGTTGAATTGGCAGAACCTTCCTTCATCTGATGAAATTTTTAGCACATATATGCTTCAACTTCAAGTATTAGAAACCACTATGTTATTTCCAGGAGTTTTTGGCCTATTTATCCAAGCTAATGTCACATTTCAGGTAAAAAGTGTTCTCGTGTAATTTGCATATTTGTGAGTTATTATGTTCTTTGATGAAAGAAAAGTTACCTAGGCATAAAGTCATAAACTATAGGGGTAGGGGGTAGTCAAAGATGATTCTAACAATCGCACAAAACAAGGCTAAGTTGCATATACAAGGAGAGAAACACACATCTCAAGTTGTTCTTGAGTCCTTTTTGTACCTTTTTAGTCAATATTCTATTTTAATTTTTTTTTATTTTATCGCGGTTATTGCAAATTTTTATTGTAAAAAATTCAAATTGACTAACCCGAAATCGACCCAAAATGATCCAAAACCGAGTCAAACTCGAATTCAAGTCAACCCGGGCATAACCGAGACCCGTTTTACCTGGAAAACGAAGTGACCCGACGAGAACCTGACCCCATTGACAGGTCTATAAACATGCATATAAGAGATCCTTTCTTCATTAAATTTTCTACTGGACTTAGACTGGTTTCTTGTGCAGCATGTTGGATCATAAAGCTCAACGCCATCCTAATGTTTCTAAAGATTTCAATCACTCACCAACCAATTCTGCAATTCAAAATGACAGCAGACCCGATTCCAAATTCAAAAAAGAAAAGAGAAAAAAGGCATGGAGATTGATGTACCTCTTTGCAATGAGCAACAGTAGTACAAAGGGGCTTCTCAACAAGAACATGATGGGGCTTAGGATGGGCAATAATATCCATCAAAATCTCATAATGGGTCATGTTTGGAGATGAAACAATCACAACGTCACACATTCCACTATCCAGCATCTCCCCATGCCCTGCAAATACCTAGCAACCCCCACATTGAATCACTTATTTTCACAAAACTATCAAAATCACAGCAATTAGAGACAATGGCTTTAGGAATTTCTTAAAATTGAAAATCCCGTAAACTGGGGTATGAGAAACGATCAAACAAGGTTCGGTTATGTAAACATTCACCTTGAGAGGCCAATTGAAGGAATCAGCCAACTCCACGGCAGATTGCTGGGAAGGACGGTGAGGGTCGGCGATGCAAACAACGGCTACACCTTCATGCCGGAGATGGTAGAGATTGAGAAGATGTTCTCTCCCCATCATACCAACTCCTACGATTCCATACTTGACTGCTACTTCCTTCTCCGCCATGGAAATGTTTACCAGAGCTTTCTTTTTCAATCAACCAATCAGTATAAAAATTAGCCTACTTTCTTCCATGGATCTGACAGTACGTAGCGAAAATTAGGGGAATTTGGCGAACAAAAACTCGCGCAGAGAAACCCTGTGAATGACAACCAATTCACGGAAGAGGGAAAGGAGGGATTGAGTATACAAGAGGAAGTGGGCGAGGATAATAATATATCTCCCCGTTCATACTCCCTTATACTTGTTTGTTTTAGAGTGTTAAAGTTGTATCAAAAAACTTGTTATTTTAGCTATAATTATTGTCTTTATAGGTAATGATTGTTTTTTTATAGGTAATAATTACTCCTTTTAGGTATTTTAAGCTATAAAAGTAAAGTAGGTAATGATTGCTCTTTTTATAGGTAATAATTACTCCTTTTAGGTATTTTAAGCTATAAAAGTAAAGTAAAGATAGGTTTTATTAATAAGTGTACATAGATCTAAAACAACAAGTATTGCGATACGGAGGGAGGGAGTAATTGAGAAGTCCATGGACTCTGCTTTGAACTCACCCAAAAAAAAAAGAGTCTGCTTTGACCTTGTGCAATTTTCTGTTTTTTTGGGGGGGGGGGGGAAATAATACGGAGTATTGAAATTTGAAAATTAGAAAAAAGAAATATACAAATTTGAAAATTAGAAAAAAGAAATACAATATAAAAATGAAATTAAAATTTAAAACTTTTAAAAGAGCATAAACAAAATTTATAATTACAAATAATCTGAACTATAAAATTATAAATATGTGTATAACATAAATATAAAAATGCTATAAATGTTTTAAAACTTAAATTCTAGTTAAAGCAATTCAAATCCTCATTGAATTGGTAAATAAAGATTGGCCATCCGAGGTTCGAACCGGGGACCTTTGAGTACTACCCACAAGTCCTTTTCAGTTGAGCCATTCCGGAATGGTTAGCAATTCAAATCCTCCATATTAACATACACTCCAATTTAATTATATTCTATACTAAAAATATTATTGATTTCAACTTAATATACTCTTTTTTTTTTTTACTTTTGAAAATGCTATAAATGTTTTGAAAATGAAAGTGATTCGATAGGACTCGGACTCGGAGTCTTATGTCAAAAAAAACTAAGTTGGTTAAAAGTTGATAGAGAAAATCAAATCGGGAAAAAAATAAAATGCGAAAGACACTAGCAAATAACATCATATTTAAAAAATAATAATATGAATGTGATCTAAATATTGTTGTTTGTTAACAAGATAAAAAAGAAGTCAAACTTGTCTTCAAATTCAATGAGTTAAACTATGAAACCATAACGAGTGTAACTCAAGTAATGATAAGTTCTAAAGGAATTATACTCATAACGCATTTATAGGGTAAGTTTTAAATGCGTATTTTCATATGATAGCAACGAATTCGTTTAGGATCAAATGCAATACATAGAGAAAATAATGGCAAGCAAAGACAACTATATGTGCAACCTAATTGACTTATTCAAAGATTGGGTCAAATTGTTTTATTATCATAATCGCATGTTTGTCGAAGATTGGCTTTATCAGATTATCAAAATGTAATTAATCTAAATAAACCTATCTCAAAAGTAACTATTCAAATATGAATATTCTTCATATATTAAAAAAAACCACATTTAATCAAACTAATAAAAATTGAAATGAATAAATAAATAGAATAGTGTAGATCTCCCTCATTGTAAAGCTAAACTGAATTTATAGAGCGTTGGACCTATTAACTTGGACGATTGATCCACCGCTGCCGAATCCCACCCATCATCTGCCATGGACGTTCATTCCCGTCTTCCATAATTTTTCCCTCTCCTCTCCCTCTCCGCTTCCGTTCATTCCTTTCTCGCTGCCCTAATTTCGCTCCTCTCCTCAATCCTCCGTCGCCGAAACCATAATCATGGACGAAGAATTGCTCAAACGCAACACCGATTGCGTCTATTTCCTGGCTTCTCCCTTCACATGCAAGAAGGTTCGTCCCTCAATCTAACCCTCCCCAAACCCTAATTTTCTCCCTCCCCTTACTTCATTTCATCTCTTCTATTTCGCTTTGTTTTCGCTTGTTTAGGCTTTCTCTTTTTTTTTTCCTTTTTTTTTTGCGTGTTGCTTGAATTCGCTTTCCCCTGAATTTTGAAAAATGGTTTTGTGCGGTCCTAGGGTTTTATTTCCTGTAATTGCTTTCTCGTATTTCCTTTCGTTGAATGTCTATGCTGCATTTCCTTATCTCCAAGCGTGATTGAATTTGTGTTCCTGTGGTGCGAATCTGATTATCCATTTGCGCTGCATTTTCCTGGATTTAGGCTCATGTGGTGGTTCTCTTTTGTCACAGGGGGCGGAGTGCGAGTATCGGCATAGTGAGATGGCGAGGCTGAATCCGAGGGATTGTTGGTACTGGATATCCGGGAGTTGCCTCAATCCAACCTGCGCATTTCGTCATCCTGTGAGTTTGCTACTACGGCACACAGTCCTCCATTTTGATGCTTTAGAAACAATGCATGTTTATTTGTTGGTGTAATCAGGATTCAGGGGTGCTAGTTATTCAAGAAATTTGTTTCTGATTATGTTTGATTTGCTTATCCTTTGTTACAAGAGCGGGGAATGGAAAGAAAAGAAACAATTTTATAGGCAAGAAGTAATTACATTATCTGATCCTTTCTTTTTCTGTGAGTATATAGGAGGGAAGGGGGAAATGGTTAGAGGATGATGAGGATATGATTATATATGAAATAAATAGGCAATGAAATTGGGGCGAGCGACAGAAATTTTGTATGAGAAAAAATGAGAGGAGGGTAATGATTACAATTATGATCAATGAACCCTAACTTAAACATGGACTGTTTCTTAACCATTACCTTTCATACCCTTGTAACAAACTGGGGGTTATTTCATTCTTCATAGTTCATTCAGCTTGTTCCTTGTGTGCGAAAGCAATGGTATGGAATAATATTAGTGAAAGTGGTAAAAGAAATTACTCTCTTATGAATGGCATACCTGGAATAAAAGCCACTGAGTTTAGTTGGATCATAACAAGATCGTTTCAGTTGTCACATCAAGGCACTAATCCAATATTAGGGTGGGTTGATTAGCTGAGTTATCAGAACAAGTAGAACCTTTTTTGTACTGCTTATTGAGTCTGTGCTTATTGACCATGTGCTGAAATCACATACAGTCCTTGTTTAGATTTTATAAGCTTCTTTTAAAACTCAACCTTAAACTTCATTTATATCCCGTTCTTAAAATTCTTGTATCCTGAAATGGAAAAACAGGTGAAGGTTTTCAGAATTTCTCTTCTTATATGGTTTTATTTTTGGACCGATGTCCTTGTCACCTAAGTTTCTTCCTGGAAAGAGAAGTCCATTATGATCTTATGGCCTACAGCTGATTGCCTCAGTTGAGCTGTAAAAGTGCATTTTCTGGAAGAGTTTCTAATGGTCTTTAGAGGCTTACTTAATGTCCACTAGTTCTAAGTGTGAAATCCTAAGTTGCAAACTTTTGATTGTTGTTTCTTATTGATGCTCCTTTGCTGCAGCCCATGGACATGCATGCTGAAACTTCAGCTCAAGATGAACCTTTGCCGGATAACTCTTCTTTGCCTCCCAGCAAGAACAACGTTCCATGCTACTTTTACTTCAATTCCTTTTGCAGTAAAGGGAGCAAATGTAATTTTCTGCATGGTTCTGAAGATACATCTGCTGGGAAGCATAAGATAGACTCCACATCCACTGTTGCTCCTCCTTTGGATACTAAAGTACCTTCCAAGGCGTCAGTTCCCAAGATAACAGCTGAACCATTGGATGTTAAGGTACCTGCAATAATACCGGATACCAAGATACGTGCCAGATTGGCGGATAGTAAGGTATGTCTCATAACAGAGTCTGTGCCAGATCCACCAGAAAAGGGCACGGGGTTGCTGGAAGTGGCCCTCGAGACTGCTGATGAAGTACCATTGCATGAGAAAAAGCGGATTCATTCATTAGATACACACAGCAATATAGAACGAAAGACATCGCGTAATAACTTAGCTTCTGAGTTTAAAGAAACAGCTGTTTCCAAGTCAGCTTCCTTGAACCTTCCTGAAAACATGGTTAAAAGTGATCCAAGCATATACTCTGATCAGAGTTCAGACGATCAAGTTGACAGAGATGTTGTTCGGGATGAGTGGTGGGAATCTTCCCCTGGTTTTGATGTTTTGGTGGAAGGGAAGTCTGAAGGTATGGCGTATGGGGATGAACAAGAGTACATGCATGGTTATAACGATGGCTATGATGGAAATGATGAAGACCATGAGAATCCATTTCTTGATCACCATTATGAAGATCAAAATGATTTCGGTGACAGGTTTCTTCGTGAGAATAGGATACGTGAACCTTCCTATTATTCAGATGATGATGAAAGATATGGTCTAAATGGCTATTATCATGGCGATAGAGCAACGAATCAGACCATGTGTCAAAAGAGGAAGTTTCTTGCTGTAGGATTGCCTGTTCGTGGCCACTACAGTGGAGATCTCCGTGAGCACTTGAGTAAGAGGAGATTCCATGCAACAAGAGATGCGTTCAGGGATTCCGGTTTTCCTTTGCATACTGAAGAAAGACGAGGAGAGCCTCAACAGAGTTCAATTCAGAGGCTTCATGGGAGATTGGCATCAAAGTTAGAAAGGAATGGTGTAAGTCTAACTGGAGAGAAGTCTGCATTTGTTACTCCTAACCAGAGAGGCCGGACCAGGAACTCACAGCTAACCACTAGGCATCACCACCATGAGAGAAAGAGGCTGCAGTTTTCATCAAGAGCCCAGAGGAGACCGTTCTCAAGGCAGAAGAGAGACTTTGGCAACGATGTTTCATTTTCTGCTCCAAAGACCCTTACACAGATTAAAGAAGGAAGGGATAAAGCGACCTCGTCGTGTGAAGCCAGACATTCAGGCCAAAATAGTACTGTTAACTTTGAGGGTCCCAAGCCCTTCAGTGAAATCCTCAAGGAAAAGAAGAGGGGTGGCTCAGGGCAGGAAGAAGACATCAACATCAGTTCTTGACCTGATCTTTTCGACTTTGAAGTTTCATTGCACCTTGCTGCCTGGATGAAACTATTGAGCCATTTACATTGCTAAGGTCCCGATTTTACCCCAATTTAGGTTGTTATTGCGTATTTTCTGCGTTCCCTAGTTTTTCTTCATTTGGAATTGCTCCTACGAGTGCCAAGCTTGGGTTTTGCTGGGTTAGCAAACACCAGTTTTATGATGGTCGCTCTAGTGATTATAGGACACTACTGACGTTGTTGATATAGTCTTGCTCGGTTTTGTGTATAACCAAGCTTGAGTTTTTGACTTTTTGCTATGGCACATTCTAGTTGAGTGTGATTCGAAGAGTTCGAGTGGTCCATATCCTGATCCACTCCTTTCATCTGATTTTCCTGTGGATAATGCAAATCAGTGGATGTTGGAGGATCAGTACATGTCTTAATCTTTATAGATTTAACTTTTGTAGCTCACAGTTAACAATTTCCCTTGTGTTTTTGACCAAATTGCAGAAACCATTCGTTAAATACCTATTCCACCTCTAAAATTCCGGTGAGGATCTGCTGTCCCGGAGCGACTGTCTCTCGCCTGTGCCCTCTCTCATCCCTTCAATTTTTTTTTTCTTTTTAAGTTATTATTTCAATTTTAATTAATTTTCTTTTTTTTTATTTTGGGGTGGGTGGGGAAGGGAAAACAGGGGCCTGTCCCAAAGGGACAGGTGATCCCGTTCGCTAAAATTCACCATATACCTTTGGAATAATGGGTGTCAGGTCAATATGGCATATTTAAGGGATGTAGGTGACTGGATTTTAGATGAACTGATACTTAAAGCAAATTAAGTGCCAACTACTGTACAATGTTTTATTTTTTTTGGTGGGAACTGTACAATGTTTTATGATCCTACTTGTTTCATATAAATAAAAATTGAATCATCCCAAAGCAAAATTCACCCTAGTACTATAATATACCACTGGACGGTAGCACGGATTTATTTTCAAAAATTTTAATAAAATTTGATGCTATATATTCCATATAAACAATAATTTATACGGAATTTTCGCCAAATACCCCTGAGGTTAAGGCTAATTCGCGTGGTGTACAAAAGTTTGACATATTTCGCCAGGTACCCCTGAGGTTTCAATTTTTTTCGCCAAATACCCCTGAGGTTTTTATTTTTTCGCCAAATGCCCCTCTGTCGAATTTGTTAACTTTTTTTATTGAAAATAAAAAGAATAGAAAATATTATTTCATTGTTATTTTTGTAAGGTATTATTTGACAAATATTATTTAATTATGGTAATTAAATTATCTAATATTATATACACAATACCATATCATATTACATTTTTTAATCAATGGAATTAATTCAAAACTTTTTTTTTGATAAAGTGAAAATTAACTATATAATATTATTTCATTATGTATTAATTACACAATATCATTTCATGCTATTTATTTAAACAATGAGATTAATTCAAAACGTTTTTTTTTAAAAAAAATACATAGTTCCAAATATATGAATTCTTTTTTTTTTTTCCAAAGCAATTAATCTCTCTTTTTGTGTGTATAATGAAAACTATTTTTTATATAATAATCTTAATTTTTTGAATTTCACACAATCAACCTAATCTACATAAATTTTCAAATAACAAATTTTTTAAACATTTTTTTTAACCAATGAGGTTTATCTATTCTAATTGTTAAATGAGAAATATTTTTGCTTAGATGACATAATCATTTTAATTTCACAATTTCCTCCCAATCTACTGAATCTTGAAAAAAAAATCAAACTAATGAAACTTGTACACGTTTCTTTAATCAATCTAGTTATATGTAAATATTAATTAATAAGCATTTTTTATTAGGTGTTATAAACACATTTACTTTAGGATTTTAACCCAATCAACATATTTTACTTAAATCTTAAACTCGTGTAATTTTTACACATTTTTCATAAATATTTTAATTATTTTTTACTTAATTATCAAATCTATTTTTTTGTATTTTATGTTAACATTTGATAATATCTTATTTAAATTTATCATAGTAATTTTTTATACTTAGAAAATTTTATTTTTATTAAAAATATGCGCCATGTTGGAGGAATTGTACTATTTTTCAATAAAAAAAGTTAACAAATTCGACAGATGAGCATTTGGCGAAAAAATATAAACCTCAGGGGTATTTGGCGAAAAAAATGAAAACCTCAGGGGCACCTGGCGAAATATGTCAAACTTTTGTACACCACGCGAATTAGCCTTAACCTCAGGGGTATTTGGCGAAAATTCCGTAATTTATATTACTCATATTAGTTTATATAGTTTCAATCATGTAATTTTAACGGTTCATCTCATTAGTAACTTTATATAGCAAAGAGTAATTGTTATAAGAAGTAAGTTTGAAAAACATATTTTATTTTATAATTTTACTTTTTTTTCTTGCATTTATAAATATAATTATTTTATACTGTATTTTATATTTTTATCCATTGCTTTCATATTTTTATCAAACAAATTAAATTAATCTACATTGCTCAATTAATTATTCAAATAAGTTTCTTTAAAATTTTATTTCTAACTAGTTTTTTTATATGGTTTACTTACATTTTTAGTATTTTATTCTTGTATTTTCTCCTTTGATTTACATTAATCCATTAATCATTCGGATAAGTTTCTTAAAATTTTATTTCTAGTCGTTTTTTTATATGGTTACTTATTCAAACTAAAGTTTAATCTCATTTAATTTAATGATATGAAAATTTGTCCTTCAAGATTACTTCTTTAACAACTGTGGTAGACGAAGAGGGTTTTTTTTTTATTTGAAAAGAAAGAAAAATAAATACTTCCTCTGTTCGCGAAAACATGTTATTTTAGAGCAGTGGCGGAACACAGTTGAGGCGGGAGGTGGCCATGGCTCATCCGGACGGAAAAAAATTAATATTATATGTAATATATTTTTATGATATGTAAATAGTAAAAGAGTATTTTAACAATTAATTAGTTTAGTTTAGTTGGTAAATGATGAGTATTTTAATCACCAGGTTTGGGGTTCAAAATCTCCATAACTCCTTTTAGAAACAATATTTTGGCCTTCCTGATTAGACATCTTAGGTTTCGCCACTGTTTTAGAGGTTCGATTTTGTTCATAACAATGTGTTATTGTAGGTATTTTAGCTTTCACTTTACGAAAATACCCTTGACATGATTGATGAATTGTGAGTCGTAGTTTTCGATAAAGTAAAAAAAATAGAGTAATAAATGAGGGTAAATTAGTAAGAAAGAATGTATTATTGACATTTTTAAAAATTGTGCAAATAGTTAAAATTACATGTTTTCGTGAACGAAGGGGGTAGCATATATGATACTAATAAATGAGCAATAAATGAGCAAAAAAAAAAAAAGATAATATAAGATGGTTAAAACTAGACCAAGGACGAGAAGTCTTAATTAACATTTAACATGGGATTTAGGTCAATATTTGGAATACTTTCAAAAGGGTAGAAATCAAATTAAGCATACGCCCATAGATACTTTAAAAATACAATAAGTCCGTTACACACCATGTTGATCCTTATAATAACCTAACTAACAACCCAATATTTAAAAGTGGCAGTAGAAATTTTAATTTATCAATCACATGATATGGGTTCTAATACTATACACCAAAAGATTAAAATTCGAATCTTCTTAAAAAATATAAAGTCTTAAGTAGAAGGGTTAACCCCCATCCACATAAGACATAATAACCCTTTTTGCTTCATAACCAGAGATTAGTAGACAATTCGTTGAATCTATTCTGAAGTGATTTTGTATGAATTAGTGGGGTTGACAACTAAACAATAAATTGCTATGTCTGGATACATAACTGTATATATACACATATATGATAACCATTTTTGTCTGGTGCACCTAAAAATTTGGTCAAGTGCATTTAACATATGTTTTCAAGAATGAATGACTTTGCCTAATTATTGAGTTAAATAGATAAGGCCAGGTTTACAACTCAACCGGTCTTGATTGTGACCTCTCATCACAACAATCCATTAATTAAATCAATAATAATAATAAGTTTCAATTCAACAAAAACCTTTTCTAAAAACCTCTACAAAGACTCGATCGAGAGGGAGGTTTTCATGGCTGGCTTGCAGAGGTCGACGATCTCCTTCCGAAGGCAGGGATCGTCGGGGTTAGTTTGGGAAGGCAGATTCTCGTCCGATGAACAACAACAACGAGATCTGCCAGCTGGCGAAGATCGAAGGAGCGGCGATAAGCGATCGGAATTGAGGAGGACCGCGTCGGATGGAGGGCGATCGATGGTGGCGGCCAAGGGAGCTCCGGCAGCGCGTAGGGCGGTGAAGGTGGAGGATGCGGAGGATCCGCCGTCTCCCAAAGTAGGGGCTTGCGGGTGCTGTGGCGCCTTTGCGAAGTCGCCGGCGGCCAAGACGGCGCCAAGCTAGATTATAGGTAAGATCAAGTGAAGATCGATTGGGAGTTGGGACCCTCTTTTTTTGGATTTAGTTGAGTTTTATGTATATTTCAACGTGCGTTTTATCCCTAGGAGGAGGATATGATTTGGGTAGTACAAAGGCTCACCGGTTCGAACTCTGGATATGGTCGTTCTTTATTTATAAATTTAAGGATGATATGATTCTTTTAGATGTACCATGTTGTATTTTTTTTCTTGGGACGTAAATTACATAAAATATTTTTTTTTTAAATTTAGAATACCTCCCATAATGTTAAATTACCACTTTATTTATAAAAATGAATATTATGATATATATATAGAGAGAGAGAATGGGTAACTTGTGCACACCTCTTAAGGTGTACTTTGTGCAAAATTTTGGGTCTTTGATCCTGTTGTAATGAATGGCCCAGATTAAAAGAAATTTTCTTTTTTTTTTAATACAAATTAAGTGGGTCCCACACGAAAACCACCCTTAATTGATGTAACAGGCGCGTGTAGGGTTTGAGAAATAAATCACCGTCATCTTCTTCATCTGGTGGAAGGGGATCTCGATTCGGCGAGGAGGCAAGGCGGAGGCGAGCCCAGTCTAGCCGGACTCGAGTTTATATGGTCTTCTTCGTCGATTGAGGCAAGGTGGAGGCGGAGGCGGAAGCAGAGACGAGCCCAGCCACCGGAATCGAGGCAAGGCGGAGGCGGAGGTGTTGCGATTGATCGATTAGGCCGAGGACGAGGGAGATGGGGATGCAGCCATGGCCGGCCGGCCTCCGCCCGCTTCCTCCCGCCTCCGGATTTCCAGTGTCCCCTCTTCATAGTCGAAGCGCTGTTCTCCCTCGCGCTGGTGACCACCACTTCGTCCTCCCCACCAAATCTCCGGCGTCCCCTTCTCGCATCCCAGACCCTGTTCTACCTCGCGCCGGCGACACCCCCTGTTCGCCGCCCCGTGGATCTTCGACGGCTTTGGCCTATCAGTAGCGGCGAAGGGCAGTGTTAATCGACTGGATCTTCGACGGCTTTGGCCTATCAGCAGCGGCGAAGGGCAATCGAATCCAGATGAGAAGGTTGTCGAGCCGAGTCGAGTCGGGCAGGAGATGAAGCAAGGCGAGGCGGTCGGTTGACTGTGCGAACGAGAGAGCGAATGAAGAGCCGGAGTGCCGATGTTGGCTTGGCTAATCGAGCCTAGGGTGGAGAGTGCTTCCCTTCCCGTTTGAAGGGTTATTCGGTGAGATACCGAATATTATTCGGTGATATTGAACAATTATTCGTAGAAATATGAGTGTTTTTTTAATGAATTTGTGGTTTATATAATATGAAACATTATTCGGTGGTTTTTGATGAATTATTCGGTGAAATATCAAACAATATTCGGTGAAATATGAAACATTATTCATATAAATTGTAAATTTTGTTTAGGGATTTCAGGTTTATTTTATTTGAAATAGATGGAAAAAAAACATTATTCGGTAGAATGCGACAAATTATTCAGTAGAATTGATAAAATTTGATCTGAGCTGGATAGAAAAAGATAGCATAACATTATTCAGTAGAATGTAAAACATTATTCGGTAGAATTGGCCAATTTTTCAAACAGCGAATTCACATCCGGAAAAATAAAAAAAAACGTGTCAGTCTTTTGAAGTTGGGTCCCACCATTTGTTCATTAAAAAAAAACTCTCTAAAAAAATCAAAGATGGAGTGGGGGTGGATTACACGCACAAAAGAAAGAAGGTGGTTTTTTTTTTGGGCAAGTAGGTCCCACTACATTAAAAAGAAAAATACAAAAATTCCTTTTAATCCCTGCCTTCCATTTCCTTTCCATCAATGGTCAGGATTTGTGCACTAGATACACCCTAAGGGGTGTGCACAAGGGAACCACTCCCTATATATATATGAAGATTGAATCAAGTGTAAAATTGATCTTGGAAAAAGAGAGAAAGTGAATGAAAATTCTCAACGTATTCAATTGATTGAATTGCAACTGGAGTCTCGACTCCTTATGTAGAAACTACCAACAAACTCTAACAACCAAAATGAATCGAGACACAATCTGGACCACACACGTGTCACACACTCACACTTCTAGACTAATTACAAGATATCACCCTTAATTCTGTAGTTTGTACACTATGTCCCTTTTACACTTCCCTTCAAGCTAGAGTGTGAAAAAATGTTACGAACACCCAGCTTGGACAGAAAACGCTCAAGAATATCAATGGAAGGAAGCTTGGTGAACAAATCAGCAAGTTGCCATTTGGTGGGTACACATGAGCAGTGATGATGGTCTTGTCTTGAACCATATCTCGAATGAAATGACAATCCACTTCAATATGCTTCGTTCTCTCATGAAAGCGGGATTTTGAGCAATATGTAATGTCGTCTGATTGTCACAAAATATCCGAGCTGATGACACTTGTGGACACTGAAGATCACTCAGTAAGTACCTCAACCATTTCAACTATTTGCAAGCCAATGCCATTGCTCTATATTCCGCCTCTGCTGAAGATCGAGACACAACTTGTTGCTTCTTGGCTTTCCATGCTACCAAGGAACCACCTAGCAATGCACAAAAACCCAAGGTTGATCGTCTAGTGAAAGGACAGCTTGCCCAATCCGAATCACTGAACATTCGCAGCTGTAGATCGATCTGATTCTGCAAATAGAAAAATGCCTTGACTAGGTGCATTCTTAAGATACCTTAGCACCCTTATGGCAACCTTCATGTGAGCATCTGTAGGCTTTGACATGAATTGGCTCAATAGCTGGACTGTGAAGCTAAGGTCAGGCCGAGTAATGTTGAGGTAAATTAGCTTGCCAATAAGTCTTCTATACTCATTTGGTTGTGCAAGCACCTCCCCAATATCAGTTGATAATTTGACATTAGGATCTAGTGGCAATCTTAGAGGTTTGCAGTCTAACAGATTTGCATCCTTCAACAAACCCAGAACATATTTCATTTGAGAAAGAAAAATCCCTCTAGAAGATCTCAGAACATCAATACCCAAGAAGTATTTGAGCTCACCTAGATCCTTCATGTGAAAGTTGTGACTGAGCATCTCCTTGACCTTAGACAAATCTGAAGGCTCACTACTCATGACAATCATGTCATCCATATACACTAGGATTGCTTAAAAAAAACCCTCTTGTCTTCTTTAGGAAGAGCGAGTAATCAGCTTTGGATTGTTTGAATTCATTACCAAGCAATATGGATGAGAGTTTGGCAAACCATTGTCTTAAAGCCTGTTTGAGTCCATACAAACTCTTGATCAACCGACACACTTTTGATGAAACCACTGTGTCACTCACAGCCTCCCCTTCACCGGTGTAACTTAGAGGTAGCTTCATATATACTTCCTCATGCAAATCTCCATGTAAGAATGCATTTGAAACATCCATCTGACCAATGCGCCACTTCCTTGCAGCTGCCACATCCAACAAAGTTCTCACACTGGTCATTTTAGCCATAGGGGCAAAGGTTTCCTCAAAGTCCGCCCCTTTCTTCTACCTGCATCCTTGAATAACCAGTCTAGCTTTGAACTTGTCAATAGAACCATCAGCTAGAAACTTGGTTTTATAAATCCATCTACACCCAATAGCCCTTTTCCCTTTAGGAAGATCAGTGATCACCCATGTCTTATTCTTTTCTAATGCTCTAAGCTCAAGATTCATAGCATCACACCACTTTGGATCCACAATAGCTTGAGAAAAATGAGTAGGATTTGACACTGAGTTCAAGGCTAAAATAAACTTTTGGTTTTGTGGATTCAAATGGTCATAAGCGACAAAATTGCAAATAGGGAATTCAGTTACCTTTGGAGAATTGTGTTTGGAATTGCCTTCAAAATCTTCTCACCACTGGAGGCTGGTCAGTAGATGGAATTGTGTTTGGACTAGTGTTTGAAATTGTGTTTGAAATTGTGTTTGGTGGAGTATTCATAACCAATTCATCAGACCAAGGCATTGTTGAAGGAAAGAACAAAGGTGAAGTGATCACTTGCTGTTTGAATTCAGCACTGTAAGGAAAAACATGCTCAATAAACTGAACTTCCCTAGAAACAAACATTGACTTGGTAGCCATATTGTACAATTTGTATCCTTTTTGTGTGAGAGGATATCCTAAAAACACACAAGGAACTCCCCTTGGCTGAAACTTGTCATGAACCCTTGAGGGATTGTAAGCAAAGGCTAAACACCCAAACACTTTTAAATGTTGATAAGAGGGAGGCTTATTGATAGGGGTGGGCATATTCGGGTATCCAACACGAACCGGGTAATCGTGTCGGATACCGAAGCCGTTTAAGTCCAACCTGTCGAACCGTACACGAACCGCTTAAAGCCAGGTACCCAATACGGTAAAACTAATCGGATTCGTGACACGAACCATATTTTTTTTTAAAAAAAAAACCTCTGCGTACAACAAACACAGTAGTCTCTTCCTCCTTTTTGAGTAGCCAGCGATTGTCCTCCCCGCCCGCCAGATGAATTAGCCTCCAGTTCATCCTCCTCATCGGCCATCACCATCATTTTCATCTTCCGAAGTTGAAGCATAAGAGGTCAACGTTTAATTCCGACAACCTAGGGTTTCTGAACACCACCATTGCCGAAAATTGATTTCGGTTTCTGAACAATTGGCCTCTAGATCTGATGGGATTGAGAGAGAGATGACGGAGTTCACCTAGCCTTTCACCAAATCCCCAGATCAAGAGAGAGAGGAGTGGCCCTTCGCCAAATCCCTAGATCGAGAGAGAGAGAGAGAGAGAGAGGGAGGGATGAGTAGCCTCTAGATCTGTCGAGATTGAGAGAGAGAGGGATCAGAGTCATCGCCTTCATCTCTTGTCGGAGTTATTGCCTTCAATCCTTCGCCAAATCCTCAACTTGAGAGCAAGAATCACACGTTCATTGAGAATTTGAGAGAGAGAGAGAGATGGAGTTTAATTAGGGTCGGCTGGTGGCTTTAGGGTTACTGAATGAAGAAAGAGGGATTCAAGGGGAAAGAAAGAAATGACCTTTAAAAAAAAAAAACGTCACTTTTTATTTAAAAAAAGATGGATATGGGATTTGAACTCGGGCTTCCTGCATAGGCCTTTTCCTTCCTTACCACTGAGCTATTCTGCAAACAATGGGAAATATATCTTACTAATACTAATATTTACAGATTATTTTTTTTAAAAAAATAAACGGTTCGTGTTGGGTACCCGATAAGGTGATATGCCCGATCCAAACACGAACCGTTTATAACCGTGTTTTTTCGATTCATGTCATTTTCGTGTCGTGTCTTTTCGGTTTCGTGTTTTTTCGTGTCGTGTCAGTCGTTTCGGGTTTTTTCTGCACACCCCTACTTACTGAACAACATCTCATATGGTGTCTTATTGTCCAGAATAGGAGTGGGCAATCTGTATGAGGTAGACAGCAGTTAACACACACTCCCCCCCAAAACACAAGGGTAGATGTGATTGTTGTTGTTCATTCTAATGTGATTGTTGAGGGAGATAATCCTGATGCTGTTCATTCTTTGACAAAAGAACAGTATGAGCAAATCTTGGCTTTCCTGAGCAAGCAAAGTAATGGAGATGATACTAATATGGTTGCAGGTATAAAGTTTTGTTTTAATGTTTTTGGTAGTGATTATAGTTGGGTCATAGATAGTGGAGCAACTCACCACATTTGTCACACGTTATCTATGTTTCATGCATTTCAAACTTTTAATTTGCCCAGCTATATCACTGTGCCAAGTGGACAACAATCTAAGATCAGTAATATTGCTGCAATTTCAATGGTTGGACTTGTTGTTGGTTTCTTTTGCACAATCCATTTTGGTAATTTCCACGCAAAACAGCTACCTTCCTTTTATTTACATTTCCCTTTAATTTTATTATATATGCTATAGTAAATTCATACCCATTTTGGTAATTTTCATCCAAAACAGATACTCGAAAAGCTACTACAACCAAACACTCATGTAGTTTTTCAAAGAGTAAATGGTAGTGGATATACCACTTTCTGTGGCCCATTGCAAAAATAACCTCCACCCGGCCCAAATGACAAGAATGTCAAAAAAGCCCAAGTATTTACAAAAATAACCGGTTGTGGATACCTGTTGCAACGGGTTACAATTCAATTGAAAATTGGAAAGAGAAAAGGGAAAAAAGAAGACATCACATCAATGTCTTCAGTCACATTCACAAGTTCTCAACCCCATAGGAATTCAAAAGGTTGGAGGGGAAAACCGCCATTGACAAGTTTGGAGGGAGAACCTTGCGACGCCGGAACCGAGAGAGAGAGAGAGAGAGAGAGAGAGAGAGAGAGAGAGAGAGAGAGAGAGAGAGAGAGAGAGAGAGAGGGAGAGAGAGAGAGAGAGGCTGCAGCAACGCCGGAACCGAGAGCGAGAGGGGAAGTGAGGGACGACCCGGCATTGGAGAGAGACAACACCCCTTGTGCCCGAAAACTGCCATTGAAGAGAGGTAATCCCCCGTCCTCTATCTCAAAGCTTTCTCCTTTAATGGTAGTTAGGGGGTTTCAATGCATGTAAATTCAATTTCGGGCCGGTTGGAAGAATTGGGTGGATGGGGTTCGAAACATGGGAACGGGAAACCCTAACTGTAAGTGTGGTGGACGGTTTGGGGATAGGGGTGGAGAGTTGCCATTGATGATAAGTTAGGGATGGAATTAAAGGTCAAAAAAGGGTATAAAAGGTTAGACAACCCCAATGAAACAATGAAATTGGGAATGTGATAACTCGTGAATGGCGAGCGGGGTCCTTCTTGTGGATAGTGGAAACAATTGAATGGCTAGGTATAGGAAAATCTGGGTTGGCTTTGATTTGGGGAATTAAGGGAAACTAATAGCATTTTGTAGCATAAAATGAAATCAATGGTGAGATCTGTAAGAATTGAACCTAAAAAACAGCATATGGATATGAAGTTGTTTGAGTTTCGTTACTCTTGTATATTGAATAACAAAAACAGAGATCTTGAAACCATTTATGTGGTGTTGTCATTTGGTGATGGTTTTTCAAAGCACTGTCGTGGTGTTGTCATTTGTGTGGTGTTGTCAGTTGTTGATGGTTTTTCCAAGCAATTGTGTGGTGTTGTCATTTGGAAAATGTTAAAATGTCTGGCAGAATAATTATTTTGACTGGCTATGCATTCGTATGTACTGGCTAGGATTATTGTTGAAATGGGTGTTATCTGAATGACAGATTAAGGATACAATGGCAAAATGGAAAGGAAAAAAGGTTGCGACACCTTCGAGCAAGAAGGTATCAGCTGTAATCTCTTATGAGCCAACATATTAGGGGCGTTATTTTTTTGTGTTCGTGATGTGAACATCGTTACTCTCTTATGATATTTGTGCAGGCGACTCTTGCCCTTCCTCCGGCGAAATATTTTAGAGGGAGGTCCAACCAGTTCTCGAAGATGGGTGTTCTGACGGGTGTCACCTAATGTAAAAGCGTAGTGAACGTTTTTTTGACTTCTGTTTGTTAGGACATGTTGTTGTTCGTTATGGATAACTTTTGGTGTTTTTTGTTGTGTTTGGATGATTATAAAACACTTGTACGCATTAGAACCTTTGGAAACATGTGTTGTTGACTACAAATGTATGGTTTTGGAGACTGCGCCAACTTTGTTGTATATGGGTATGGTTATTGTTGCATCATTACAGAAGATGCTAGGTGTAAATGTCGGTTTTTTTACGATGTCACGGTTTCTGAGCAATGTAAAATGTAGTCAGGGATTACAAGCTACCAGCTTGGTAATTACTGAGAGTGGCTAGGGAAAATATTATACTGGCTAGATAGAACAAAACCTCGTACATCTGTGATACCGAACGTCAAGTTAAGATGGTCCTCTCAGTATCGGTTAGAGGTCAGGGAAGGATGGGGAAAATCCATTATTGTGAATACAAAACATAAACCGTACTTACCCATATTCGTTGAGGTCTGGATTTTGCAGATGGCACATGTATCCCTGTGTATGGCTACATATATTAGGTTGATGACTAGGATTTCTCTTTGCCTGGCTAGTAACTGAATTTCTGGGTTTTATCCTTCCAACTAGACGTTAATGGCAGCCTTGGGGAAGAATAAGATGTTTTGCACTTTTTGTGTCCACTTGGCGAGCTCCCCCATCTCCTTTTATACTCCCTCTGAAAACCGAAAAAATCCCCCTGTGTTTTCCCTCCATTTTGCCTTGGCGGGAAGTGTTTTTGTGAAAAGGTAACACTCTCTCTCCTAGCATTTAATGCTTGTCATTCTAATCTTCCATACCCTCTCTCCTCCCTCTCTCGCAAACTCACTGTAACTCTGCAGCCCTTCCTTTTTTTTTTGGCCAAAATGATTACCCTCCTTCACTCTCTCCATTCGACACATGTCCTTTTATTTCCCACCTTTTCCATTGTTATTCTTTTGCCAAATTTTTGGGGCCGAGTCATTTTTGCAAAGTGGGCAAACTTTTGGTATATCCATGCAAAACATCCTTTTTCAAATAAGAAAACTCTTATTTCAACCACTACTTTAAATCACTCATTCAATATATTCAGCTACTCCAACAACTTCAGCTATCCAAACAGCTCCAAAACGTTACATTAGCTAAACGCACCCTAAACCTCACGAAATTTCCAAAAAATTACTCCATCCGTTAAGAAAAACATGTCGTTTTAATAGTAAAATCTTGTTAAGAAAAACATGTCATTTTAGGTATTTTGGTGTTCACTTTCTAAAATTATTCTTGTAATGATTAGAAATTTGTTAGTTGTAATTTTCAATAAAGTGAAAAAAGTAAAGTAATAATTAGGGGTATAAGTGTATTTTTGTTTGCTTTTATTTAGTTTATTAAAAAAGGAAAAATGGACAAAAATAATACCAAGTATCAAATTTTGGCCAAAAATAATACCAACTTTGAAATTGACTGTTTCCTATACAAACTATCTCCATATTAACCTAAAATAATATATATGTGTATTCCGGTGAATTTTCTGACCAAACACGCCACATAGACGTCGGAAAACACACGTGGCATCTATTTTTGCCACCTCACCAAAATTATTAGTTTGCCATGTCATAATTTTTTTTCAATTTTTTTTAAAATGAAAAATAAAAGAAATAGCTACAGTACGTTCTCGAAAGAACTTGGAGGGAGATCGCAGATCGAGAACGAAGAACACAATCGAAGACGCCACTCGATTGCACTGAAATCTGCTCGGCAAGTCGGAATATTTGAAGGAGACAAAGGTAAGGGGTTTTGATTTCGGTACTTTCGAATCTGCTCGGCAACTTTCGTGTTTAGGGTTTTTCGGTATTCCCTTTTATATGTGAAAAACTTGTTCTAAAATTTAGGGGTTTTGATTTCATGTGGTGAAGGTGTTTCAGTTTTGTTATTGGTATCTTTAATTTCAAAAAGAAGAACTATATTGGTTTCAATTTGGATGTTTAAGGAGTTTGTGCATCTGTTGTTGTTTCTGATTTCATACAGTGAAGATGTTTTAGGTTTGTTATGTTTTGAACCTTAATAGGTGTGATAATGGATGCACCTGAACCTGGTGATGATGACTTTGCGAGCAATGAGGTGTTTGAAGAATCCGATGTGGATTGGGAAGAATTTTTAGTTAAAGATGTAGATAGTGGAATGTCTGGGGATGCCAATGCATACGAGGAAGACAACAGTACAACTGCTAAAGCCTTCAGAATTCTTCAAGTGAAACTGATGGTGAAGGTGCATACGAGGAAGAGAACAATACAACTGCAGTAGAAGACAACATTACTTCTAAAAGAAACAAAATTCACACAATGAGGAGTTTTAAGGGGGAAAAAATTCTGTATGAACTTGATGAGTCCTCTAAAGAAGAGGAATTAGAGGATTATGGCTTGGCACCTCATGACACAGACACTTCTGATGAAGAGTTTCAAATGGTTAGACAAAAGGTAATTGAATACAAGATTGAAGTTGAAAAGCAAAGGGAAGAGTAGGGTCCAGACTAATGTTATGCATTTCTTTTTTGTGTATCTGTGTTCAGTTTTGAAAATTTTGTGTGTGTCAATTTTTCTCAAATTTATCTAGTATATTATAGATTGGTTACACACTTCTAAGTTCTCAATAAAAATTGACTGCCTGTTTCAAATTCTTCTGAAAATGGAGTGAGTATGTTGTATGAATCTGGAGTTTTGAAGGCTTTAGCAAAGCACATGCCTAATTTGTCAGATGGTAACCATGGCTCATCTCAATAAACTGCGATTTCAGTGATGCTTCTTTCCCCTAACAGTTAAACCATTTAAATCTTTGTTTTTTACACAAGGATATAACATCCAAGTTCATATTCTCGCTTGGAAGCCAACAACCTGAGCTGCAAAAATAAAGCAGCAGAAGCATCTGCTCGCTTAGGTTGTGTGCTTGAATTTAGAGAATTAGGTTGTCATAGATATCGAAGAGAATGCACAACAGCAAATGGAATTGGCTTATCAGAATCCAAATCCTGAATTGATAGAAAGCAAATCATTCTTTTTAGTGTTCTGATTTCCCAGAAGAAAGAACGAAAACTGAACAAATTAATATGTGCAAGGTATGTGCAAACTGAACAGTGTGGATTGAATAAGTGAAAGTGACAGTAAAGGAGACATGGAGAGAGATTGGATATAAAAGGATTGATTCTATTGATGACAATTCATTACAATTCCCTAAAAACATAAACCTGAAAACATAACACATTTGAGACGATTCATTGCAATTCCCTCAAAACATAAACCTATCTAATTGTCAAATTTTCACCAACACAACACTTACTACTATTTTCAGCGCTAAATTCTATCTTTCGATCTTCACATAGTCAGTGCTCAACTTCAAAAAATCAGAGGCTCCATGATCTTCATCTGTGATAGCAACACCATAATTCCCTATTTGGATCTTCATGAAATACCCCGGTTATATTTTTCCCTTTTATGAGGTCATTTAGTAAGAAATTATGACGTAAGGGATGGAGTTCTAAGGTGAAATTTTACGAAGTCATATCAAGTTTGGAATATAGTGAGATCTAGTGAAGATTCGTTTAGCATGTCAAGGGTTAAGTAAAGAGGCTATAAAATTTATTGGATATTTAAGACATGCTTAAGAATAAGTTGGTAAAATATTTCAAAGTGGTAGAGTGAAAGATTGTGGGAATATATATTTAAGGAGGACAAAATATGTAAATTTAGAACTTTGAGCTGTTTTTCGTAATTATCACATAAAATGGGCCATAATGGAATTGGCTGCCACGTTTCTATTTTGATCAGCTTGAATTTACCTTGCCATCCAAGGACTTGTATGATTGGCTTGAAATTAATAGATGCATTTGTTGAGCTACATGTGCCCTCCCACTTGTTGCATGCTAAGTGGATACAAGTTAGTATAAATAGGGAGTTGGCTTGGGCAATTCTCCATCCTCCACTATCATTTACATAAGAGGAATTTGGAGCAACATATATTTATATATACTCTGGTGCATGCTTCAACCGAAGCCGGCTCTCGAGGGCTAGTAGCCTATCAACGATTCCGATTCATATCCAATATGATACCGACATTGTAAGATATCTCTTATTTATTTTAAAGTTGGATGTTTTATATCGTTATAATACCCGTGTATAATTCAAGGTCTTTCCTTATCAGCCTTTATTAGTCGTTATGATGCTCGTTATTATTAAGAAATTTGGGTATTTCTTAAGGCAATATAACATTGGATAAAGCGGGTATTTCTATTAAGTCGAGATAATGCCCAATTATTTTGGATTATACGGCATTTCTAAGTCATTATAATGCCCAATTAAATTTAGGAAATGAAATCCTAAATTAAGTTTGCAAGTCCTAATATTGTCTGGGCATTTTAAAATTAGTGTTGGACAAGTGAGTAAAGGATATAAGTTTTATCGGGTTAATTAAGGATTATTTTAAAAGGAGACTCTGCCGAAGTTAAGGGTAAAATTATTGGACGTAAGCTAATTGAATTATTATTTGTCTGCTATGTACGACGTGGCTGGATGCGTTTGGATATATAGTTGGTGACGTCAAGCGGGATTCTACATCTTCAGAAGAAGTTAAATCTCTTGGTCAATCCTAATCTTTATTATTCGTAGACTTCGGGTCTTAACCAAGGCAAGTGACTTTGTCCCATTTACTCTTCCTAAAAGATTCAATGCCTTTCTTTTAGAATGTGTCAGTTGTTAATTATCAAGTATATCTATCCGTTGGAAATGAATTGCAAAGTTTATTCTTGCAATTTCTGTTTATTCCTTCCCTGTTAAAGCCAGTGAGTTAATATATCATATTCTTGCAATCTTTATTCGTTCCTTCTCTATACAAGTCAATTATATACTTTCTAAATGTGGATTTTGGTTGATTTTTAGATCAAATCCTTGTTTATTATGTAAGTTGATCATATGTATAAATTAGTGCTTTGACGGCTAACGAGATAAATTTATATAGTGGGAAATTACACGGGTTCATTTAACGAATCCTTATAATGTGACACGTGTGTGTTACTAATCTAGTAACAAAAGGAGTGTTAAACATGTGTGCGCAAGTGTGAATATGCGTGATCATAACAGGTCAAGACTCGTTACGTCTTGCTCTATAAGCTTTTCATGAAAAGTTCATTTTGAATATAATCAAAATGATACATTTTACCCAGATGAGTGGTAAATAGGCATGTGCCGGTATAACGTTGCTAATTTGTTACGTCAAGTACAACGTGGTTCAATAACGATATAAGTGAATGATAAATAAATAAGCATTAATGTCTCGTAGTGAGAATTAAGCAATCATTGTTTGATATCATTCGAAGAATGGCATGTGTTAGGTGAATATTTTATCCTTATGAAATATTTTATACAAGTGATATATGTGTGTGTGCATGGGTGCATATGCGTGTGTGTATGTGTGGGTGACAGTGATCATTATTCTTTTCCGATATCAATTTCCATTTCTTTTGGAAATATGATTCTTCAGAAATTCAGTTTCTCAGTTATCTAATGTTATTGGACTATCCTATTCATATTTCTTTTAAGTGTTCAGAGATCCACAAAAACATCGTTCCGTAATTTGCTAGTTCTTCACCGAACTAACCAACCGTGTTGTGAAATGGTTGGCTGGTGTGCCTCGTCTGCATACGATGTACATCAGTCAAATTTTGCAGGTTAGGTAAGGAGGCCTTGAAGAGTTGACATTGTACAAGTAAAGATTTTAAACGTTTTGTTATATAATAAAGTCTTTCAAATTTATATACCTTATGTATGAGATTTCACTTTATCTTGCATGATCAGGAAAAATATATGTAAAAAGCTTTACGCCATGTTTAATAATAAAAACCGTACTTCATGTCTTTCGCTGTCATTCTTTTAAATTATTTATTTATTTATTTATTTATCTATCATGTTGTTTATGGGAGCATGGTTGCATGTCCCTATAAGCCTAATGTAATTATGAGGACATTAAAGTCTGAATAATTACTGGCGCTGCAACATTCCCTCGTTTACAGAAGGGGGTGTTACACTTCATGCTATTGTTAGTGTCATTAGCTCTAAAAGCATAATCATGAGCATCCAAACATTTGAAGTAGTTGCATTTTTCGCCTACCTACAAAGAAGGAAAATTTTTTATCAAACAAACCAAATCATCTATGACATCAAATATACTGATCTCACGGGCAGCAAAACAACCATCTAGAAAAACAACCATACTGATTTCACAAGCAATTCGAAGCTTAATCTCACAGGCAACAACAATCTATGATAAAACACCCATCTCGAAAAATCAGCTCAACAACAATCTCACAGGCAATAGCAAACATACTGATTTCACAGGCAATTGGAAGCAAATCTATGAGGAAAAATTCGAATCAACAAACAAATCTCACAGGCAATAGTATGTTTGATAGCTCAAACATGTTGATCTTCATGAGTATTAATTGACAGCTCACACATACTGATCTTAATCAATAAACAAATCTATGATAGCAAATTTGAATCCATCTCGACATATCATATATTGAAACCCAATTCGAAGCTTTCACCAGTGCTATGACAGCAATTCGAAAACCCATCTCGACATATCCTTATTGAAACCCATCTCCATATCAATTCAATTTTTATACCCAATTCGATTCTATGACAAAAATTCCAAAACCCTAATCTATGACAGCAAAACGAAAGAACGAGGCTTTCGAAAACCCTAATATTTTCCCCAATTCGAAATGCCAAAAATTCAATCGAAAGAACTAAAGATTGGAATCATACTTCCACAATGGACAAACATAAAATTGTCTTCCCGGATTTCTAGTGTATTTGCAAGTTTGCAATCGCAAGGAAGCCATGCTTGCACCTTTCAATTGAAGATTCGTCGACGACTCTTCTCCGAGCATTTGATTTCATGGATGGGCTTTGTGGTCCCCAACCCTCCGTCATCCTTAGAGAGCCTTTGCCCTTGTTGTCGATCGAGATTCAAGTGCAATCGAGAGAGTGGGCGCCTGCACTTTCTTCTCTTCGGTTTCTGTCCGATCTCTCCAAGCTTCGTTCTTTTGTAATCTGTACTATAGCTATTTCTTTTATTTTTCATTTTAAAAAAAAAATTGAAAAAAAATTATGACATTGCAAACTAATAATTTTGGTGAGGTGGCAAAAATGGATGCCACGTGTGTTTTTCGACGTCTATGTGGCGTGTTTGGTCGGAAAATTCACCGGAATACACATATGTATTATTTTCGGTTAATATGGAGATAGTTCGTATATGAAAGAATCAATTTCAAAGTTGGTATTATTTTTTACCAAAAGTTGATACTTGATATTATTTTTGTCCATTTTTCCTATTAAAAAATGTGCAGATGTCTAAAATGACATGTTTTAATTAACGAGTGGAGTAAAAAATAAAGACCGACATGACTTCTCCAAAGGCCATTTTGCATAACTAGACCAAAAAAAGGGCTCATTTGCACAAATAGACATGTCCTTGTTTTTTTTTTGCTAGGGGTAGAAAGTTGTCATTTTTTGCAAATAAAATATGCAACCGGGAGAGGAAGTTGCAGGTGAAGGCGAGGGACACTGTAGCTACACTGTAGCTGTCAGTGACATGTGGCACCAAAAGGCATCATCCGTTCATTTCAGAAAACTGTAGACTGCCCATCTTACCAATAGAATTAATTGGTCCTACCAATAGGCTAAACCTGTTTTTCCATACCTAGAGATATTTTGGAAAGAATCTGGAGGGGATTCACTGTAGCTGATTTGGCGGGCTGTTAGTGTAGTTTTGGCGCCAAAACAGGGTTCCTTCTTTGGGGAAAGGGGGGAGCATTTATGAGGGGAAAATGCAATGATTGCATTGATTGGTGTCCCCAAGAACATATATAAGCTTGAGAGGAGGATCTGAAACACCATAACATGCTCTGCAAAAAGTGAGGCAGAATAGGAGAGAAGCGGAAAGGACGGGGAAAAAGTTACCCGTTCATCCCAAGAAACGATACAGTCCCCATCCTACCAATAGAATATTTTCATCCTACCAATAGTGTACAACTGTCCTTTCATACCTGAAAAAGTGCAAGAAGTTTGTCCGATGACAGTGGCAGCGATGGGTAAGTGATCTTGTACCTATCCTTTGTAGTTGTTCCTTTTTCTTATAACAGAACTACCCCAAGGTGACGGTTTCACGAGACCAGTTGCAGAGAGTTCGTAATTTATACTCTCTCTTTTTGATCAATTGCATAACTTGCAAATTAAGATTACAAATTCAAGCGCTATTTTTGCTTCCTGCGAAATTATCACTTCTTGATGACTAGACGATCATAAGGACCCATTGAAAATAGTCTATTAGCTCAATTGGTAGAGTGTTGTGTTTGCACACAAAGATGTGAGTTCGACTCTCACATAGGCTAATACGGAGTATGTGTTCATGAATCTCTCTGAACTTATACAATTATGATCCTGGCAGAAAATATATATACTAATGGTAGGGCAAGTTTATGAACATGTTAGGATAAATTCATAAATCTCTCTGAACTTATACGATTATGAATATGACAGGAAATATATACACTGGTGGTAGGACAAATCTGTGAACATGGTAAGACAAATTCATAAATCTCTCCAGACTTGTATAATTATAAACCTGGTAAGAAATATATACATTAGTGGTAGGATAAATTTGTGAATCTGGTAGGGACAATTCCCCCTTTTCTTTTCCACTATCTCACTTTCCCCCTTTTCTTTTCGAAGTTTAGGTTTTACTAAATTTTCTTTCTCCAAATGATGATCATGAACTTGTCAGCGATGACTGAGTACTTTTGAGTGCCAATCTTCACTACTTGGATCTTGTCTTTCAGTGCAGCACTAACTTTATACAGGATAGAGACCATAGCTTGAGATTCATCATCACACATGATATATCCATGTATAGCTTTTGCATCTGTGGTTCATATAACTTCTGTTTCTGTCTGTGGAGCCTGCCTTTTCCTTTTGCTTTTCTGAGATTCATATGGAAGTAAATTTTTTTCGTAAAGTCAATTATGCATTTACAGTTTTCCAATAATATAAATATATCGTACCATCAATGTGCACCTATCCTACCATTGGTGTCAAGTTATACAGGAATTACTGGGTTTCCATTATGATCCTACCAATATCGTTGTTTTCTCCTACCATTAGTTTCCATCAATCCTACCATTCTGATCCTACCAATATCGTTGTTTTCTCTTATCATTAGTTTTCATATATCCTACCATTTTTGTGCATCTATCCTACCAATTTAAATAGCTTTCAAGGAAAATCAAGCTAGAAACCGTAGCAAATTATGTTCCATATTTTTCATAAAAACAACCAAGGGTAGAGGGTTTTCAATCTACAACAGAAGATGAAGGAAACCTAAGTAACATTATATCCAAGGGTAGATGCTCTAATTCAGTCGTTCCTACCATGTTCAATCGTATAAGTCCATAGAGATATGAACACATACTCCGTATTCATAAATTTGTTCTACCATCAGTATATATATTTTTTGTCAGGTTCATAATTGTATAAGTTCAGAGAGATTTATGTACACATACTCTATATTAGGCTATGTGAGAGTCGAACTCACATCTTTGTAATCTTAATTTGCAAGTTCTGCAATTGATCAAAAAGAGAGAGTATAAATTTGTAATCTTCATTTGCACGTTCTGCAATTGATCAGTTCAGAGAGAGTATAAATTACGAACTCTCTGCAACTGGTCTTGTCAAACCGTCAACCTTTCGCATTTCGTCTCTGGTGGAGGAGATATTTTGTCTCAAGTGTCTTCAAGTGTCGGAGATATTATGTATTTCCATATGGATCCTACCAATACCGGATTTTTATCTCACCATTAGTTTAAAAGTAATTTACCATTATTATTCTATCATCCTACCATTATCTTCCAACCATTAGGGCTACACTTGACACTAATGGTAGGATAGATGCACACTAATAGTAAGATATATTTATACTATTGGAAATATGGAAATGCATAATTAGCTTTACCAAAACACAATATATCGGAGACTTATAAAAATTTGCGATTATCGCGATAAAATAAAAAATGAAAAACTAGAATTTTTTACTAGTAAACTACAATATTGACTAGCATTGAATTCTCATATTGACTAATATTTTGCTTCAGTTTCCCAAAACACAAACCTCACAATTTTGGATGTTTTCTTTTAGAAGAAGGAACGAGAAGCAAGAAAAAAGGTAGTGAGATGTGAAGAAGCAAGCATTATTTTCATGATAAGTACTCCCTCCGTTTCATAATAAAAGTCGTTTGACTTTTATACACGTATTTTTATGAGGTAAAAACTATATAAAATATTATTTTTTTAAAGAATTTTTTTTGATAAATTTATACTTATGACTACTAAGTATGAAATTATTAAAAAAAATTGATCAAAAAAATAATATTTTATAGTGTTTTTATCTCCTAAAAAAGCGTGCAGAAAAAGACAAACGACTTTTATTTTGAAACAGAGGGAGTAAATCATTTAATCAGTAAAGTATTCACATTATAATTGACTAACTTTCTTGGACTAGAATATCAAAGTTCACATGTTTGATACGCTCTTTTGTCTGACAAGCATGAACATCAAGATAAAGCAAACATTAACATACAAGCTCACACCTCCAAATTTGAGCGGAGACTTATCACAAGTTCAAAAACAGCATCAAGGCCACCCAACTCTCGCACTATTTCCTTGAAGTTTCCACCAGTTCTCTTTACCGTACCTTCTGAGTAAACGGAACATGCAACGCAAAAACAAAATCAAAAAAGAGTTGGAACAAAGAATATAACCTGACAACCTGATATACATAACAATGAAAGATATAGAAATGTATCAGCCAATTGAAGAATTCTATATCTTTATGAGTCTAGGATCATGAAGAACAAAAGTGCTGAGAAAAATCATTTTGAGTTAATAATAGCAAGTTGCTCCGTATTAAGTAGGACAACCAAAATTGATACATAGCAGATTTGAAAGAGCTAACTCATCTCTGCAACTTTCAACTGCACTCAAAAAATATCTTCCTCGAAAGTGAAAAGGAGTAGATGATTCACGTGTCCAACAAAGGAAACTATAAAAAATACTTACATCAGCCGTCAAAACATAAAACAGAGCCGATGCAGCCAAATTGCTGAGAGGGTCATCAAGACTAATACGTATAATGGCATCAATAATAGTCTTTGCCAACCTGAAAACATGACAACCAGAAAGAAATTTATCCAACATATCCCCTTCAACCAGTGTTAGTACGGTAGAAGAAACAAACAGGGAAAGCCAACTAAAAGCATTCGAATTTCCCTGCAAGCATCCCAAGGAAATCTGTTAGGGAAGAAATCTGTTAGTAAACTACAAAATTGTGAGGTTTGTGTTCAACTATAAATTGAACAGCAGACACCGACCTGAACTTCATAGTGTATATGAGAATTCAAAGAGCTACACTTCTACGCGCAAACAAATGAAATGGGGAATGATCGGATACATAAGAGGTATATACACAAACTAAACAACAATGAAAGAGGATAAAAACACTAAGGATATATAGAATCAGATGCAAAACTAAACAAGAATCTGCATTTCAGTACACATATAAACAAGAGATGAGAATAGATCTCATTGTTTAATAACCCTATCCTACCAACAGAACAAACATATCATGCCAAATGACCATAACTATCCTACCAAAGGTACAAAGAAAATAGGCAAAGATATCAAAAACCCCTATTTTTACTCCCCGAAATCCGACGCCGGAAGAAGTCTCCCGCCGCCAATGCCATGATGCGCCACTGCTGAGAATCATAAATCTCAACAAATCTACAAAATCAGCCCTAAAGATAATGGTAATAACCACCTTATTCCATCAATTTCAATTTCACACGCAATTTCAAACCCTAAACTATCAAATTCCAACTCAATATTAAATCTTAACCCTAAATCATCAAAATCGAATCTAAATCCGTAAATAAAGAGTTTAGGGAGAAGATCCATACTAGGAGAGTTGCAAAACGAGGGATTGAAATCGAAAATAGAAGGGATGGGGGCGTTTGGTGCGGATCTGTGAAGAGGAGAAAAGGGGGCACTGGGCTGCTGGCTTGCTGCGAGACTGGGAGGAGTGCAGGTGAGCCAGAGCTGGTGCTGCGGTTGTGCTGCGGTGGGGCAGCGCCGAAATCTGGCCGAAGAAGGGAAGAACGAAAGGAAGGAAGCGAAGGGTGCTATGGAGGGGTACCACACGTCTGTCGTCGCCGCCTCACCCTCACCCACCGCCGTCCCACGCAACCCCAGCTTGTCTCGCTGGAGTTCCCCTTATTTGCCCCTTCTCCTCCCTCGATTTTCTGTCGCTTTCCTGCAGTTTTCACTCCCGCACAGGTCACCTTCTCCGTGATCCGGTCATGAATAGTTCCAAATAACCGGGCCTTTTTTTTGCTTGGGGTAGAGGGGTTATTATGGCTCATTTTTTGGGCTTGTGATCTAGTTGTGCAAATAGGCTAAAAAATAGTCTAATTACTGCCTTTCCTCTTCTCCAAATAGACGGATGTGGACGATATTATCCCCAGGAGTCCCAAAATTTACCAGACTGCCTTCCCCTCCGGCTCCCTCCCTCAATCCCTCAGTTTCTCTCACGCTGGAGAACGCCAGAAGCCCAGATCCCGCTCTGAAGTCCCCTTCTCTCTCAAATTTTGTGGTGGTTGAGCCCTCTCTCGATCGATCTCTGACGAGCTGCCCTTCTTCGGCTGCTATCCCTCTCCATCCGTGTCAGAAAAGCCTCCAAAGCCTTGTCGCACTCCGTTTTTAGGGTTCCGTCGAGCTCTCCGGCGGAATAAAGAACGGAGGGAGAGCAATGGATGAAAAGATGGAAATCTCAATCGATAAGCTTCCCATCAAGCGCGTAGAGTTCCTCGAAGAAGCTGGGGCCGAACGCTTCCTACCGTAAAGCTACTTTCCCTTATTTAGGTTTTTGTGGAAAGCCGGAGGAACAGGCCGGAAATGTTGAAAGGTTTTTTGGTTGTTTTGTGATTTGCAGAGATGTAGGCTACGACGAGAAGAGAGTGGATTTGCTCCGGAAGATCGATTTCGCTTGGGCTGTGGAGAAGGATACGAAGAAGCAGAAGAAAGCGTCCAAGGAGGCGTCGTCAACAACGCCGTGGCCATGGCAGAACCTGATGGAGAATTTGCAACTTGCTCACCAGGAGCTTTCTGTCATCATTGATCTCATCAACACCGTAAGCTAGTGATTCTTATTCACAGCAAATATGCTAATTTATTTGATGAATTGACGAATTTGGTGCATGATAATGAGGATGTGGAATTAATAATGACTTCTGTAATGAGTTTGGATTGAGTGAGAGATGGTTGAGCTACAGGCAAATATTTTTGACAGTTGGGAATTGAAAACATTTTTGTGTCTTGGACCTTGGTGATCAAATGATTGAAATTTTGCTTTGGAGATGACCATGCCATTGATTTGATAATAAGCATATACCCTTTCTTTCATACGTTATAGTGAATGTAAGATAGCAATAACCTTTCGCTACTTTCGGCCCCCAATTTATGTATTTAGGATTTTGATTGCTTAAAAGAGCAGTTCTTCGTCATATTTCTGTGTTCTTTTTACACCCCTTTCTCACCGTTCTTTGTTCCTAGGTTGAAGCTAATGATGCTGTAACAGTGGCTGGTATGACTAGACCGAAGCCGTTGCCCAGTGAAGTGCTTTCCGACCTTTCAGTATCTGCCGCAACTAAGCTTCAATGCTTTAGGGTAATGGATTGTCGATTGTCTCTACTGATCAATGAGTCAAAGATGTACAAAATGATTGTAGTTTTAGTTATTATATAATGTTAGTTTTTGTGAATCCTATGGTTATCTTCATGTCAATATGGGTTTTCATATACTTGGCTTATGTGCAACTAAGGTTGAAGGATTGTTCTTGTCTATTTTTGTGCCTTGCAGCATTTGGGGAAGTATTTTAAGCAGTCTGCAAAAGCTTTGGAAGAGCAGATTGCTAGAGAAGGTAGATTTTATGGAGCTCTAATCCGGTGAGTATGCCTCAACTTACAATTACAGTAGCTTGTTCAACAAAGTCTTTCTTTTTTAGTTGTTTTATGCTACATGAAGATTTGTTTTTGGATGCTTTTTCGTTTGCTCTTAATCTCAACTTTGTGTATATGATGACTATAATTTGAGACTTTAGATACTCTATGTCAATAGACAATTGTGTAACATTTTTCATGAGAATACTTTGGCTTGGTGCACATCAGTCACTTGTAGAAACATGATATATCCTCTTGGAGAAACACATTATCCTCGTGCATGATACTTCATCTTCTTTTTTTTCCCAATGTTATGGATGTATTACATGAACATTAAACTGTAACCATCTTTGTTTCTTCATGATCTTTTCTGTAAATCCATTAGACTCCTTTGCAATTGAGAGACGGCGCTTGTGAATTGTGAGTATTCTCATATGCCAGCAATCCCATTACCCTCCTTTGACATTGTTAGTTGGTACAAAGATGCTTAATCATAACCTGAGAGTACTTTGCGACATCCTGCTCATCATTGGCCTCCTACATGTAGACTAGTTGGAATTGTTAATGGATTGTGGTTGAGACATTGATTTATGATCATCTTGTTTCTTCTTGTTCACCTTTTGCTATAAAGTTATTTAACTTCTCAGCTACTGACCGAATGTTTGTGACAAATATAGTTACATTTTTGTTAGTTTGCGGTGTAAAATATTAATGAATGCAAGGGATAATTACAGAAATCAAACCACTAACTAAGGTGTTTTTTCAGAATTGCACCTCCTAATCACAAAATTTTAAGAAACACCAAATATATATATATATATGCTTCCTTAAGCCCCTTTGTTTTTGGCGGTAGGGAACTCTCAAAAACCATGGTAAAAGATGACATATTTCCTTATCACGATGGGTTTTCTTTTCAATAGTTCACTAATTGGAAAAAAGGTAGGGAACTTTCAAAAACCATGGTAAAAGATGACTTATTTCCTTGTCACGATGGGTTTTCAATAGTTCACTAATTGGAAAAAAGGATTAGCCTATTAGGTGGCATTTGGTTAACAGAATGCTTATAACAGTTTGTAACAGGTGGTTTCTTATGAATTGGCAGTTTGCAGCAGAACTGGAAAGTAAAACGGCTTCGTCTGCCTCCAAATGCTCCCAGCAACGAGGGTTTCCTGTTTGATCTTTTTGATAATTCTTTACGTGACCCAGCTGCCATAACCCGACCTCCTTCAAATTCTGTGGTTCGCGTTGACCATGATTCTGCTGGGATGCTGGCTGTGAATATTCCTCAAAATTCATGCCGTTATATCCAGTTTGGCTTTGTTGGTGCTTCTTTGGGGGATAGTACGATAGAATCAGGCAAAAGAACTTATGCAGGGGAGCAACCATCTGAAGAAATCAAGAAAGAATCATCAGCTGATGATGACTGCATCAAAGAAACACATAGAGTTCTACGTGAAACACACAGAGCGATATTTAATGAGCAAGTATGTTTTCCTTTGCACCTTCAAATGTGTGATCTGAGGCTGTCTGTACCTTCTCTGATTGTAAAACAAATTCTTTTCTTGTTTGATCACAGGTATTTGAGTTAATAAACCGTGAAGCATTCAGCCCATCATTGGGGGTGAATGTAACTGGAATACGAGAGAACTACTTGCGGTTGAGCATATGCCCTGGAACATCAGTGTTTGTTTCACTGGTCCCTGGACAAGAAGAACAAAAGGCTGATGGCACAGATGAACAGAATTTAGAAACTTCTGCTTCACCAATGGAGACATCGGATGATTGGAAGTTGGTGGATTCCAAGCAAGACTTCAGAAATAATTCAGGACTTCCAAATCATACCGCTTATGAGATATATCTAGAGCAGCTCTTTCTTGAACATCTTTTTTCAAAAGGGAAGGAAAAGCCAATAGTTCCCGGTAGAGCTCCCCACACTGAACCTACAAAAGATTCTATTAGCCCCATGAGTCATTTCTGCATCTCTCTTGCCCATCGTATCTTTGCAAATAAAGTTCATGCTGCGCTGGAGAACTTGGTAATAAATGTGTTTTCCGTTTTCGTTATCTTCCCTGCATAAATTATGCAGTGATGAGGTCAAAATTTTAACACATTGTTCATATCTACTGCCTTGGACTTTCACATTTTCCAGGTTTGGAGGGTTCCGTATCTTGATTTGGTTTCACATCCAACCTGGCATTCGCGAACGTCATCATGGACTTTGTCTATGAGGGTTTCCGACCCAAAATTTCGTGATGGCTCTCGAGCTCTTGGGCCAGAGGGGAAAGACGCAAAGAATTATCAACAGCTACTGTTCCACACCATGGTGGTTGTAAAGGATGACTGCATCAGTATTGAAGGGGAATCTGCCCCAAATGTAGTTGGTCCTTTCAAGGGTACATCAGAGGCATTGTGCTCTACGAATGTGTTCAACTGCGACTTAGTAGATCTTCCCACAATCCTTCTCCTTCAGGTAAAACTCGTTGGCTCACTGATTTGAAATCCCTCAAATTGGAATCTTTTGTCCAAACACTGTTTCTGCATACCATTACCTGTGTGGTTACTAGGTAGGCTTATCGTGCTTATATTCTCATGTTTACAAATTACATCTCACAGATCACCAGTGAAATCATAAGATGGCTGTACGAGGCAGCTTTGATGGTGGGAATCAAGGCCAACCGGGATTCTTTGAGTCTTTCTTTTGAGCTAGATCACGGCGAGATGCTAAGCCTGGTTGCACACGTTGACCCAGAGGACGAGACTTGTTGCATCTCTTGGTGGCTCGTCTTGGAGGACGGCCTCACAGAAGAGAGGAAGCTAGGAGGAGCAGACGTCCCGGAGAGCGGGTCCAGCAGGCGATTCTTGGGGTTTTTGGCCTTGGATGCGTTGTATTCAACTCTGATGGATCTTGTAAGCTTGGGAAACAGCAGTTCTACCCACTGAAATCTCTTCACGGAGAATTCAATTTCATTGGGTCCTGCTACGGTTTGATCACTCTCTTTTATGTAGTGTAGGGCAGTGCAGTGATACCTTGTATTCAGGTAAAGAGGGTTTGTAGTTGGTGAAAATTTGGTTTGTAGTTGTTTTTTTTTTTACATCATCTCACCTGTGAACTAAATCCAAAATATTGAAAAAAAAAATCATTGAAAATCCGGTGAAACTACTATACTTTTTTTTATTTTTTGATCCGAAAGGCGGGTTAACACCCGTTATTTTATTAGCAGAAAATTAAACCAAGTTTACAATAGTGGAAACTCCCATGAAAGGGCCTAGAGCTTCAGGAGCATTAGCATGCCCAGCAAAGTTTGAATTTAAAGATAATGCCCATTGGGCGAGTGCATCAGCTAGGGCTGTTACTTGAGCCGAGTAGCTCGAGCTCGGCTCGGGCTCGGCTCGAAAAAAACTCGACTCGAGCTCGCTCGAATTAAATATGAGCCAAGCTTGAGCAGAATTCTGAGCTCGAGCTCGGCTCGAGTAGCTCGTATAGCTCATTTTATGGGTGAAATTACAGTTCTCCCCTATGTTTTATTTAACCCCATGTAAATAAGTTTTATTTAACCCCTTGTAAATAGGGCGTATATCTCGTTTCGTAGGTGAAATTACAGTTCTATCCCTAGGTTTTATTTAACCTCTTCTTCTAAAGAGTCTGTCATCCGTTTTGCCTTTTGGACTCCATTCACTTTGAATCACAGATCTACATTTTGTGAGTAGTTCGAGCTCGACTCGGCTCGGCTCGAGAAAATGAGGCTCGAGCTCGAGCTCGGCTCGTTTGTAAATGAGCCGAGCTCGAGCTCGGCTCGTTTGTAAATGAGCCGAGCTTGAACACCCACTACTCGAGCTCGTTAGCTCGTATATCAGACCTAGCATCAGCTGCCACATTAGCTTGCCGTCGGACAGAAGAGCATTAGCATGCCCAGCAGCCCAGCTAGTGGCGGCTGCAGGAATCGCTAGAGGGGTGGGGCGGAATTGTTTGTTGGGGAAAAAAAATTTCCTCGGTATATATAATAAAGAATTTTTTTAATATATTGAAAGAAAACTATAAATTGTGGTATAAATATGATATTTTATAACAAAAATTCATGCAATAATTTAATAATTTATATGTGTGTAGCATGATTAAGATTTTTTTTAAAAATATTGAAAGAAAATTATAAATTTTATAAAGAATTTTTCATTGGTAAATGAAAATTTTTTTTGATAAGATTGAAAACTATGACAAAAAACCTCATAAATTGTGGTTTTAGCTAAAAAAATTTCATAGGAATAAAAATTAGAAGAATTTTTTAAAATATATGGGTAACATAATGAAAATATTAAAAGAAAAATATAAAATTTGATTTAAATATGACATTTATAGTAGGGAAAATTTGATTGGAATAAAAAATAGTGGAAAAAGGAAATGAGCAGGTTTGAACTCATGACCTCTTGGATCCTTTTTCATTCATTCCCTCCTTTTCACCAACTAAGCTAGACAATTTAGTGTTTCTTTCACATTTTTTATTTTTTACCTTAATTTTTTAATTTTTTTTAATTTTTTAAACATATATACTACGAAATTACATCGTCGGAGGGAGGGGCGGCCTCCCCCCCATGCCCCCCCTTGCGGCCGCCCCTGCCCATCAAAGTAGAAATCAGGATGGGTTGTGCCCCGCTTAGCTCCCAGTAGTCCACACAAGACTGAGGAATCGGACTCAATTACCAATCTGTGATACCCCCTTCGCAAACCCATTCTCAAGCCATGTAACGCTGCCCACAGTTAAGCTTTCAACGCACTAGCCAACTCAGGGCCGTCCAATGGTTTCCGGGTGCCCTGTGCGTATATCAAAATGGGACCCTAATAAAAATAACAATACTATTGAAAATATGAAACTAATATATCATCAATTATTTAAATAGCATAATACTTCTAGAATTGTTTGAAACAAAATCTTCAATTAACTAATATACCATCCATCACTTAAATAACATAATCCTTCTAGCATTGTTTGAAACAAAATCTTCAATTAACTCTTCATAGTCTATTTCCTACAGCAGGTGACTCTCAATTGCAAGCAAAGCTAATCCATTGTCTCTCTCTTGTGTCATTGTAGATCGCATGTAAGTCTTTAGCAACTTCAACTTGAAAAAACTTCTTTCTGCAGATGCAATTGTGACATGAATAATTAACAAACCTCTTAAAAGCACTATCAACATCACCAATGTCATTAAGACCAAGATCAACATTATCATTAATCTCATCAAGATGATCAATATTAGACACAATAGGATTCGCACAATCAAGATTTACATCCACATTAGCATTAACATGAATAGCAGACAATAGCATCCACATTAGCATTAACATGGACATCGAGATCAATATCATCATCAAGAGTAACAGTAGCATCCACATCAGCATTAACATGAACATCACATGATCAATATTATCATCAAGAGCAATAACAGTAGCATCCTTAGGAACATTAACATCATCAGCCCTAGCATTTTGATCTCGAGAAGGATTTTTAAAGACAAATTTATCTAGGACACCTTTTTCAGATTGAGTTAACAATTCAATTTTTCTTTTCTTTTCACGCTTTTGAAATCCAGATTCCTGTTTTCTAATTTTTTTTGTCATTGTCAAATATATTAGAAAAATGCACAAACACAAATATGAAAGAATTATAGAGCAAAACAACCTGGGAATAGTGCAGCAAGGCAGCAACAACAATTTCTTTAATCCCGAGTTGCAAACTGACGAACCAATGCACTGTAAATCCCGAATTGCAAACCAAACATGCTGCCTGTGAATCTACAATAGTGTCCCAATTACAGAATTGACAATTCCCAAATTGAAAATAATAGGACATTAGAAACTTAGCAAAACATGGGATGAAGGATTGAAGGTTCAATTCGGGACTACGACAATGAAAATCAGAGATTGAAATTCAAAAAATTACCGAAGATGGAGTTATGGGGGTAGACGAAGGCGAAGGAGAGGCCGAAGAGGAAGCCTGCGACACCGGCGAATGCGGCAAGGAGGCGAGAAAGAGAATACATTAGCATGGAATCGGAGGGATGAGCGAGCCGAGCCAGACCAGCCTGTGGTGTGATTGTGTGAAAGAGATGCATCCCTCCCAGAGTGAAAGCTTGAGTTTTGTAGGAGGGTGAAGCATGATTTTTGCGGGGAAGGCGGGGCGTTGCAATTACTCCAATTAAGTGTGAGTTTTCGAGGAAGAAGGAGAAGAGCCACAATTAATTAGCGTTTCTCTTCCGCATTTCTCTGCTACAATTAAAAAAAATTAATATATATATATACCCAATATACCATAACAAAAATATGGTGCCTAGGTAAAAAAGTGGTGCCCTGTTCCATTGGACTTTTTGAACAGCCCAATAGACAGACATGACCCACATTTGAAGGTGAAAGCCGAGAGGAAGGAGCCCGAGCTACTGAGAAATACTCCCCCACCCCTAGCCACCCCCGGGTTTCCTTTGGATGCTCCATCAATATTGAGCTTTACCCAAGCATCTGGTGGCGCATCCCAAGTTTCCTGCGACCTCATGTTGTGGGCAGGGGGGCCAAGTGGCAAGTCAGCACCCCGACAAAGTTGATGGTATCTAGCGGTAAAATCGATAGCTCTCCCTAAGGGTGGAATTGGTATAATACCAATTAGTTTTTATCGTTACCACGTACCAACCAATTATAATTGGTAATCATAAAATCCAAACCATTACCAACAACCGGAGGGGTTGATCAACTTAATTGGTTACCAATAAGTTGGTTGGTACGTGTTGGTAATGGTATTTTACCATGTTTTGGGTGTTGATGAAAAAAACATACAAATAATCAAAAACAATACAACTTAAATAAAATTTAAAATTTATAAGTAGCAACAACATAAATACTTAAATTGTTCACACATTTAAGCACAAAAGCAATATGAAGACTTAAATAGTCCCGATAATATTCAAAATAACATGTCCACTAGCTTCCGAATAAAATTTAGGTTTTAGTCTAAACCGAAGCCGAACTAGTATTCCTCTCTTGATTAAAAACAATTTATAAAAATAATAAATATAAAAAGAAATCAAGTTAATAGATAATACTAGTATCAAAAACAAAATAACAAATAAAAAAGAAATAGGTAATGTAGAGTACTTATTAACTTGAATAACAAACAGTAATAACAAACAGCAAGTCTTAGAACCCAAAAAAATACTCAAACTTAATGTAATGTTAAACCAATTAAAATATAATTAAAAAAACCTAAATGTATATTGATAGTAGTTGGTTGGTAATTACCATACCAACCAATTGCAAATCGGTTGGTAATGGTAATCCTAACTTTTTCGTTTCGATTACCATTACCGTACCGACTTCTGACAATTGGTTCGGTATACAGAACCAATTAAATTGGTTACTAATATGGTTACCGGTTTAATTGGTTTGGTTAGCACATGTTGGTATGGTTTTCGTGGGAACCCTTATGCTCCTCCTTCAAATAAAAAACTAAGCGATTCCTTGCCTTCCAAACGAGCCACAACATGTTAGCAAATGTAGCAGCCCACTTAGTGTCTTCTCGGACGCTGGCAAAGATCCAATCCTTGGTGGAGTGGTGATAAAAAAAATAACCCTTATTCCGTGCTCTGTTATCAGCTCCCCCCATTCTTGTCAAATGTCGGGAGCTGAACTACTATACTAGTTCAGCACCCGCCAAGAGCGTATGCTTTCTCCATCTGTTTTTTCACACTATTTGTATTTAAGTATCCCCTTTCTGTTTGTACTTGGATCAATTGAAAACACTTCTTAATGTAGTTGAGAAAGACGTGCATACAATTTAGGCCTTGTCTGGTTACTCAATTAAAAACCGAGGAAGTTAAAAAACCCAAGAAATAGGATAATTTTCTGTGTTTGGTTGACAGAAAGACAAAAAAATTCAACTTCCCAGAAATTTCATTTCCTCCAAGTTGTAGGAAGTTAATATACCTAGGGGGGACTAGGTAAGTTCAACTACCCCTTTTTAATGTATTTTTCTTTGTTTTTCTATTTATATTGTTAAACACCAAAATTCAACCAAACAACTTGTGTTTAATTCTATGGAAGTATATTTCACGGGAATTCTATTCCTAGGAAGTAACTTCTCGGGAATTGTACTTCTCGCAATCAACCAAACAAGCCCTTAGTCCTTCAGACTCTGTCTAGGTGGGATAAACTAGAAATATTGTTGTATTTCAAAAAAACATTTAAACCTCAATCCTAAGGGCCTGTTTGGTATCGATTACCGGGAATCGGAATGGGTGATTACGGTATTGGTGTTTGGTATGACAAAATCCGGAATGAAATTGATTACCAAGTAATTCCTTCATCCCCAATTTGAGCCATTTTTCATCCCCAACCTAAACCTAAGGAATGAACCATTCCCGCCCTCTCCAACTCAAACCAACAGTTCAACCTTCATCTTCCTCTTGTTGTCTGACCGTCGTTGTTGTCGTCACCACCACTATCTGCCGCCGCTGCCACACCGTCCGGCCGCCGCCATCTTCCAACTCCGGTGTCACCCCATCGTCTAGATCTAGGATTTCCGCCCCGTCGTTGCCGTCGTAGTCTGCCTCGCTCTCTCTCTCCCCGACCACCTGGGATCTCTGCCACTGCTGCCACCGGCCACAACCACTGATGTCACCCCCATCTTCCAGATCTGGGATTTTTGCAGCCGGCGGTGTCACCTCCGTGGCTCCAGATCTGGGATTTTTGCAGCCACCGGTGTCCCATCTTCCAGATCTGGGATTTTTGCAGCCGGCGGTGTCACCTCCGTGGCTCCAGATCTGGGATTTTTGCAGCCACCGGTGTCCCCCCCCCCCCCCCGTCGTGGTAGCATCGCCGCCGGCACTACCCAGCCCTCCCTCCTCGTTCTGCAACCTTCGTCGCCCAGTCCTCATCCTTGCCCAGTCCTCATGCCTAGCCCTCCCTCTTCACTTTTTTTTTTTATAAAAAAATAAACATAAATTGTGAGATGAATTTGTGTTATTTGTGTGATTTGTGAATTTGTGAGATTGGATATGTGTGATTTTAAATTTCATAGGATGAATTTGTGCATTTGTAGGTTTTGATGTTTGTGAATATCTTATTCCGACATTATACCAAACAACATCACTAGGGAATGACTCATTCCCATTTTTTATTCTGATTCCGATTTTCATTCCCATTCCGATTACTGCATTTATACCAAACGAGGCCTAAGTATCATTATATGACATATTTCATTCAATTTTATTTTATTTTTTCAAAATTTTAATTATTAACACCTATTTAACTAATTAATTTATATCAATACAATATGATTTTTTTGAGCTAGTCAATATGATTAATTGACTACAAATAAAAGAGATATAATATAATACATTCATATTTAATAAAAATGGGTAAGATCTTATAAAAAAATATATTGATATCTAACAAAATTGGGTAACATATTAGGGCCAATTTGAAAATTATCCAAAAAGTTGCTCTAATTAGGGGTGTCCAAAAATTTGTAAAAATTGGTGGAGTGTCCATCCCCTTTGCCCCCAAGCCCCCATCCTCATTGCCCCCTAGGACCCCCCTTGCGTGTTCTATTTTTTTTTTTAAAGATGTCAACACTTTCTGTTGTGCAAATATAACTCGATGTTGTGTACATATAATATTATGTTGTGCAAATATAACTTTATATTGTGCAAACTTAAACAACCTTATAGAAAGGATATGCACATGCATTTGTATTTGAAAATTGCATTAATATATCTTATTTGTACATAAGCACATTGCTTTATCATTGACTTAAGAGGCTTTTAAAGCTCAATTATTACTAGATCATTGCAAACGATGATGCCGACATTTCTCACACCGCTGACACTGCTGACACTGTCACCACTAATATTGCGAACACCATTGACATTTTTCGTGTCAGCGCTGGCGCTGATGTCGGTTGACGCCGACATCGGAAATGTTGACGTTACTAGCGCTGATGTCAAAGATGCTTTTTTCCGTGTCAGCAACACTGACGTTGACATTGCTGATGCCAACATCAGAGATGCTGACACTGACGTTGATGTTGCTGACATCAACATCGGAGATGCTGACGCTGCTGATGTTGTTGACGCCGACATTGGAGATATCTGCTGATGCCGTTATTGATGCTGCTGACGTCGACGTCGAAGATGCTCTTTTTTTCGTGTCAACGCTTCTTTTTTTCACGTAAACACTGACGGTGTTGCTGACGCTGACATCGGAGATGCTGACGCTGACATCGGAGATGCTGATGTTGACATCGATGCTGCTGACGCCGACGTCGAAGATGCTTTTTTTCGTATCAACGCTTCTTTTTTTCGTGTCAGCACTGACGCTGACATTACTAACGCCGACATCCGGAATGCTGACACTGACGTTGATGTTGCTGACGTCAACATCGGAGTTGCTGACGCTACTGACGTTGATATCGGAGATGTCGGCTCGCTAATGCCGACGCTGCTGACGTAAACGTCAAAGATGTTTTTTTTTCATGTTAGCACTGACGTTGACATCGCTAATGCCGACGTCGGGGATGCTTTTTTTCGTGTCAACTCTTTTTTTTCCGTGTCAGCACTGTCGCTGACGCCGACATCAGAGACGCTGACGCCAACGCCGGGGATGCTTTTTTTTTCGTGTCATCACTTCTTTTTTCCTGTCAGCACTTTAATTTTTCGTGTCAGCACTAACGCCGACATCGATGCCGCTGACGCCGACGTCGAAGATGCTTTTTTTCGTGTCAACACTTTTTTGTCTGCCAGCACATTGAGTTGGGCATCAGTATTTTTTTTCGTGTCAGCACTTTCTGGGGTGCAAATATAACCTGATGTTGTGCAAATGTAACTTTATGTTGTGAAAATATAATATTTATATTATATTTGCTTAAACAACTTTATAAAAAGGATATGCACATCCATTTATATTTTAAAATTGCACTAATATTTCTTATTATTGAACATTTATTAGAATTTTTTTTAAATTACTAGAATTATTATAAACTTTAGCCTATGCGGGATTCGAACTCACGTATTTGCGCATAAGCACATCGCTCTACCATTGAGCATTTGAGCTAAAAGATTTTTAATTATATTATAACATAACATTCAGATAAACAGTATAACCTTACAATAAAACTGATGTAAAAAGAAAAAACATCGCTCTACAGAAAAGAGATGAAACTAAACAAGCTCTAATTCGCAAAGAAATTTGAAGAAATAACCAAACCTTATAAACGTATCTTTTCTTTCTATTTATCTATCTTCAAATCAGCATATTTACACAAATTCTACAATATATATGTAGCTTCTAGCATGAGCAATAACATGTGAACAATAAATGTCAAATCAATATAAAACATAGCATAACTAGCAAGGGAATTCATACTTCATAGGAAGAATGGAATAAATATACAATAACTAGCAAATCAGATCACAAATCATTGTTTACTTCTCACAGAACCAGAAAAAAAGAAAAAAGAGGAAGTTAATTAAAAAAAAGTGAAAAAATAAGAAGTTTATGTTGTGCAAATATAACAATTTATTGTGCAAATATAACTTTATGATGTGCACACATAAAAATCTGTTGTGCAAATTGTTAGTGTTGACACCGTTATTAGGGTGTGTCAACAACATTGTTTTCCCTCTTAATTTTAAGCAACTAATGTGACAAATCATATTCCTCCAACAATAAGTCTAGTAAAGAGTTATGCAAGTCTAAATCTCAAAAAGATGACATTAGAATAACACTAAAAACGATTCCTCCTCAAAATTGATATCATATTACATGAGATGAGAAGCTCAAACTTCTACAATCCTCTAATAAAAGATACTGTAAAAGATAAAACTTTTGCCCATCAACAACTAGATGTCAATATTTAATGAATTTCTAAAGTTTCCAGAAGATGTCAGCATTTAATAAAAGATAAAGTTTACAAGTAAGATCATTCTCAAAATTGATATCATATTACATGAGATGAGAAGCTCAAACTTCTACAATCCTCTAATAAAATATATGGTAAAAGATAAAGCTTTTGAACAGCTAGATGCCAACATTTAATGAATTTATAAAGTTTTCACTTTTCAGAAGATGTCAGCATTTAATAAAAGATAAAGTTTACAAATAAGATTATTGTCAAAATTGATATCGGATGAGAAGCTCAAACTTCTACAATCCTCTAATAAAAGATAATGTAAAAGATAAAGCTTTTGCCTATCAACCGTTAGATGTCAACATTTAATGAATTTCTAAAGTTTTCAGAAGATGTCAGCATTTAATAAAAGATATTGTAAAAGATAAAGTTTACAAATAAGATCATTCCAAAAAAAATCAGTATAAAACATAGCATAACTAGCAAGGGATATTTTACTAAAGAGAACATTTCTTTCCAACAAAAAAAAAATCAGAATGAGTGCTTCTGAGAACTTTAATAACATCAATTGAAGCTTTAGAGTCCTATACATTAATCTTACACTAAAATGGCTTATAAAAAAAACAAATAATTGAATGCTGACATACAACCCAGCAAAAAAAATTGTAACCCACAATGTGCACAAATAACAATCTGCTGTGCAGTTATAACTTTATGATGTGCACAAATAACAATCTGTTGTGCAAATTATTAGGAGTGCCAGCAACATTAGCCCCGAAAACCAAAGTAAGTTCTAGATTTCATACAAATTCATAAAACTAGAGTAGGTTCTAGAATTCATATAAATCAACATCAAAATCACAGCCAATACTCAATTTGCATTTCTAAAATCATGAAATTAGCCCCAAAAAAGTAATTGAGATGAAATACTGAAAATGGAGATGGAGACACGTATATGGTGCTTAGAAAACCTCAATAGCAGCAACAAGTATAATAAAAAAATGTGATAAGTACTTGGTAAGAACCTATACATTCTGACAAAAAAAAAGAACATATAAATAATTTGAGTTGTACAAAAAGAGATCATGTCAACACACAATTAGAAATAAAAAAAAACTTATACATCTACTTGATTGCACAAAAAGAGACCATGTCAACACACAATTAGAAATAAAAAAGAACATGTACATCTACTTGAATTGCACAAAAAGAGAACATCTAACCAGCCACATCCAACAGATTTATTCAAGCACATCTAAGCTTACTGAATTTTCGCAAGCACATTCAAGCACATCTAATCATATTAAGCTTACTGAAATGGCTTAATTTGAAACTAGAGATGTTTTCCCTCTTAATTGTGAGTGCTGACATGTGAACAACAGAGAATCCGACACCGGGCACTTGATATCCCTTCTACCGAGACCGCATACTAGGCAAGCATTTCTAGTTTCAAATTAAGCTTACTGACATGGCTTTTAATAATTTAAAAACTCATGTCAGCATAAAACTCATTCATCTAGTGTACGAAACACCCTGCTATGTTCTCACATAACCAAAAAATAAAAAGGTTCAGCTTTCCACCTCAAATACTATCCACTGGATTGCAACATGTGATTAAATTTGTGTGCTAACATGGTCTAATTCTGTGCTGACAATGTCTAATTTTTGTGTTGACATGGTCTAATTTATGCGTTGACATCATCATTTCTAGGTATAACTAAGCCATTTTGTGTCCAATTCAAGTGGCTTGGTGCTTCAACCAAAACTTACACAACCAACAACACATTCAAACATACCCAAACACCAATTTCAAAGAAATACTCACTCCAAAAAAAAAAAGAAACCAATATTGGACTAGTGGAAGCATCAGCAAGCACAAAACAAATAATTGATGTAATAAAAACTGTCCAAAAGAGACTTCAGGCATCAGGCCACACACATCCAAAACAAAAAGACAAAAATTCACACGAAAGGCAAAAAAAATTGAACGCTCACATACAAGACAGTGCAACATAATACTTACAAGACCGTGCAACAGAATACCCTGTTCAAAAATTGAGTGCAATATAATGCTTCTAATTTGCAGAATCAGTGCAGCAGAATGCTGACATACAAGACAGTGCAACAGAATACCCTGTTCAAAACCATTACCAAAGCAATTGATTACTAAAGAGAAATGATGGCATGGTGCAACTTCAAGGGTGAGATCTACAACCTACCTACGGTAATTATGTCTCATAGCTTGCCCATATATAGTCACTATCAGGAAATGATGCGTACACATTACATAGTCACAAACACACACAAACACAGTATGTGAGAGAGAGAGAGAGAGGACTCTTACAGAGATCACTTTCTTGTATATATGTGCAGGATTGTTGCACTCGCTGTATGGGTATTCAAAGGTGACCATTTCCAGGATGCACGTACATCCCAAATGAGTAAATGTCAACCAGCTCATTATACTCCTCTCTGTAAACTTTCGGGGCCATGAACTCTGGTGTACCTGATATGTTGACAAACAAAACAGTTCCGCATTCCCCAAAAGTCAAAAAGATTAACTTATTAAGCACCAATTAAGAACTACTTTAAATAATCATTCAATGACACCAAGGTCTAATACTCTAATGCTTTATCAATTCCTATGTGACAAAAATTTCATGCCATGGTCTGAATCAAATGAAGCATACCGACACAATGAGCAGCTTTGGAATTGCTAAGGATCTCAGCAAGGCCAAGATCTCCAATTTTAACTTCACCTTGATTCCCATTAATAACTATATTGTCACACTTGAGATCTCTATGAATCACCGGTGAATCATGGCTGTGAAGATAAAGTAGATCTTGCAAGATCTGCCTATACCAATGCTTCACAACTCGGATACAGACCCTCTTATGCTTACACCTATACATAATCGCACGAAACTAACTCAACTGAGAAATGTTCAAATTCCAAAATGCCACGAAACAAGCTCAAAACAAATACAACAAATAAGGTGTTGACAAAAATAAAATAAGGTGCTGCCATTCTGCTTACTATCCTAATATTCAAAAGAGATACAACAAAACAAGATGAAATTCAGAAGTTACAGGCTTACAGCACTCGAAATCACACAGAGAGCAAGTGAAATCAGCAGAAATAACAAGGGCGCTTGAAATTCACTAGCAACGGCTGCATCGAAAATGCAGAAACAAGAAGAAATAGCACTCACAACAAGCGAAATCAACAGAGAAACAGAAATCGAGCAAAGCAATGACAACAATCAAAATTGGAAAGCAATGACAGCAACTCTCTGCAGCAGTCGAAATAGAATGAGGAATTGAAATCACGAATAGTTATTGAACCACAGATTTGGATGCTTTTGAAACTAACACGGAAATTGGGAATCTGAGAGACGAATTAGGTACATGAAAATGGAAAATTAAAGGAGGTAGGGAAGAAATTCACCTGCGCTCGATAGTGGATATACTGATGTTGGAAGAGAGGTGTTCCTCGAGACTCCATAGCTAGAGAGCATACAGAGGACACGCTGAAGGTTTTCGTGATCGGCAGGAGCAACAGATTTACTAGCTCCGGAGAGCGCGAGGCGAGAAAGGACCAGATCCTCGTGATCGGCGGGAGCAACACTGCAACAGATTTACCGTCGGTTGAGCGAGAGAGGTGAGTGTGAGAGAGAGAGAGAGAGAGAGAGAGAGAGGGGGGGGGGGGGCTCGGGAAGGAAATAAGATTAGGGCATAGTTCTTTTTATTTTTATTCCATATTTTAATTTTAATTTAGAAGGATGGACACTCCACTCATTTTTACAAAAACTAGGATAAAATCATATTTCTGTATTGATCTAGTGGAATTGGATAAATTTAGTAAATTCTTATATCGATTTTTCTATCCTATGCTCCAAGGTCATATGATAAGACTCTGAATTTGAATTTTTTTTAAAACTTTTAATTAGTTTAATATTTTTTTAATTAGATTTTTAGGGCCGCTTGTCTTTTTTGTAGGGAATCTTTCCTAATTTAGTGTCTTATCCTATGCATCAAGGGTATAAAATAGAAAAACTGTTCTTATATTAAGCATATATTGCTATATTAGATTAATGGAAAAAAAAAATTTGGTTAAAATTCCTATGATTAAGGAAAAGTTGTCATAACATAGATGACTTCTCACTTATCTATCGATGTCCATCATACAATAGATCATTTATAAACAACTCTTACAGTGTAATTTCTAAACAAATCTAGAGTGTTGGATTATGAAGATCAATGGCTAAAATTTAAAGAAAAATACGAAGACCAAAATTATTAAACTCATACAAATAATCATGTTAACTGACAAATAATTTTTATATGAAAAGATCATTTGTAAACACCTCTTACAATGTAATTTCTAAACAAATCTAGAGCGTTGGATTATGAAGATCAATGGCTGAGATTTAAAGAAAAATACGAAGACCAATTTTTTTTTTTTGACGCAAGATAAAGATTAGGTCGGGTCAGCCGCAACAGAGACCCTTCCTAGCGCATCCTTCCGGACGAGAACATGCAGTTCTGGATCATCCTCACAGCTGACGTCGGCAGGGGATGCATGGGCACTACGAGCAAGATAGTCGGCCACGGCATTAGATTCCCTGAAAATATGACGAATAGAAACATAAGTAAAGGACGAGATATGATAGCATGCATTTAGGTAGGCATAATAGGTTGCATTTAGCTTAGTTAAGATGCATTTCATGGATTGATTAAGTACAATTTGCATATTTGCTCTCTATGTTAGTGGAGTCGGAATCTACACACTTTTATTGATTATTTCAGGTAATCGTGGATCCGATGATGAGACAGGAGTCGTTAACACATTAGATGAGAATGTCTAGTTGATCGGAGAAGCTTACATGAAGATCTCAAGAGGTCCTGAGAAGAAGAAGCAAACATAAACGAAGAACAAGTCTGCATAAGTTGTCGCCAGACATGCTGAACTTGTTTTGCACTTTCTGGAGGCCTCGATTGTCCGATTGACTATTATGACCATGCGTTGGAAAGCTCTTTCAGAGAAATACAACTTTTCTGTTGACAAGAAGAGCGAATTCATGATAGATTTTCCGTGAAAAGCCCCTGGCTGCGGCCACAGCAACCTTGCGGCGCCCGCAGCCAATCAATTTGCAAAGGGTTGCTAGGACTGGTTGGACTAGTAACTATATTAGGTCGGGAAAAGGGCATTCATAGGAAACTTAATAGGACGAGAAGAAGTTACAAGGATCGCTTCAATCCAATAAAGTGGAAAATTGTAGGTAGAATTGCTTCTCCCAATTGTCTAAAACAGATTCATTTACTCTGCTTTCTTTACTTCGCTTTGATAAAAGGCGAAACTTTCACACAAAAACCCCCAAATTGGTTACTTTGATTGACACCTGAAATACACTTGAGTTATAACTTTCCCTGTGGATCGACCTCTTGCTTATTGCTATACTTGCTATAGGTTTGAGTTTCCTTTGGCGGAATCAACGACAGGTTTTCCCTCCGTCAAATTTGGCGCCGTTGCCGGGGAAATTTATTAATTCTTGTGTGTTTTTATTGCTGATTTTTGGTGTGGATCACTTACATGGTCTGCACTCTTGCTACTAACATATGTTGATGGTTAGGTTATTGCAGTTACCTGGAGAGAATTTTCATCAATACTTTATCAGACTGCAAGAGTACATTAACGATGTTTATTCATGGGGATATCAAGCTAGTATAAGGGAAGTGCTTCTATGCATCTTTGATGGCATGACTGCTGAGACACGAAGTCTTGCCGAGCACCTGAGTGATGGAGGTTTATTAGATATGGGACTCTCGGAGATGTGGGAATTTTTCTGCTACATGGATAATCATTGTGCGCAGAACGAGTCACTTTCTCCAGTATCTCAAATCGTTGAGACCTTTGTTGCACCTCTTGAAGTCATTGTGGAAAATCACATTGAGAAGATTGAGGAAGAAGACACTCCATCTGATGAGATCATCCCTAGCTCCCCCATTGATGAATCTGATCTAGAGCCTACTGCTGAGGCTACAGAGAAAGTAAAGGTTGTCTCCTGCACTAGAGAGAATATTGGTGGATACGTTGATCCATTTGACTGCTACTTTGACAAGCCACCAGTAGAACTGAATTGGTGGTATTATATACCCTTTGTGGGTAGTCAAGCTCCTGAATACAATAAGTCTAAACGGTTCTTAAATGTATTATTATTTAGTTTCAATTTATTTGTATGTAGCACATGCTTGTTTGTTAGTTGTGCACAAGAGTTTGATAGGTTGCTGAGGGCTTTGACTATGTCTGATTAGTTTCGTAAACTTAAGCAAAACGTCGAGCCAACGACTTAAAACAAAGGCGCTTCTCGGGAGGCAACCCGATGTAAGTTTTTCTTTCTTTTTCCTTTTCCTTTTCCTTCACCATGATTATATTTGATTTACTTTTGTTGTCTTTATTGTTTCATTGAGGACAATGAAAACTTTAAGTGTGGGGGAGAGGAATTCTCTATATATAGTGCATATAGGAGATCATATTTAAATTTCTGCACCATGTTTAATTTATGTCATTTTTTTTTATTAATTTCTTGTTTATTTTCGTAATAAAAAAAATCCAAAAAGAAGCATGCATTGCATACATATGTGTTATTCAAACACCTATCTAGCTTAGTTTGTCCTCTTATTTAAATTTCAAGCATGATCATATAAATCCCATGGAGTTTTGGATGTTTTGGCCTTGTCTATATTCGATTTTTGTGGAACATGAGCTAGCAAATATAATTGAGCATGTATGATTGAGCTAAAGTATGATTGAAGTCCTAAAAACATGACCATGTGAGAATGTTTGGCCTTATTTGAATTCATTTGCTCAGTTGTGTAAATTACTCTCCTAGTGTTGCTACCTCTTGGCATTGACTGCAGTATCTATTTTTAAAGACCGATGCACATGTTTGATTGCTTGCGGAGTTTATGTTTATATTTTGAGTCTTTTGTTTGAATTTGTGAATATTTATTGAATAAGGTGGCAATGGTTGATGCACTTAGTAACCGGATCTATGCATGACACCCATGGGTATGATTCGCGCAAAAAGGTGTTGGAAACTATCCACTAGGAAAGAAAGCTTGATCATTGAGTAACCAGGTTCATTCATGACACCCATGTTTGCAACTTGCGTCAAAAGATGTTCAAGTGGACTTCATATTAGTAGGTTGAGGTGTTGATAGACCGGGGCCATTCATGACACCCATGTTTGCGCCTCGCGTAAGGAAAGCACCAAGACAAGAAAAAGAAAAAGAAAAAAAAAGAGAAAACAAAACAAAAGAAAAAAAAATGTTGCATTTTATTGTCTTTATTGTGTCCCGCAAGTAATGACATTTCGGTAGAGAATTGGTGATATGGTGGTCAATGTCTATGAGCTTAGTGCATGATTGGTTTGAGTTTAGAGTTGTATCTTAAAGCCTAAACACATGAGTGAAACACATATTTCTAGTGAGGTTGGATACTGTCTACTTCTAAGCTTTGATCACTAAAATGCATGCTATGACGTTTGTTTGTTTGGTTTATGTTTTCACCTGATATGATGTTGCTTTTTGATGAGGTTGAAACTTGAAGGGATTTCCTGTGGGATGCGTTGATTCATGTTCATTCTATCATTGCTTGAGGACAAGCAAAGGTTAAGTGTGGGGGAGTTTGATAGCATGCATTTAGGTAGGCATAATAGGTTGCATTTAGCTTAGTTAAGATGCATTTCATGGATTGATTAAGTACAATTTGCATATTTGCTCTCTATGTTAGTGGAGTCGGAATCTACACACTTTTATTGATTATTTCAGGTAATCGTGGATCCGATGATGAGACAGGAGTCGTTAACGCATTAGATGAGAATGTCTAGTTGATCGGAGAAGCTTACATGAAGATCTCAAGAGGTCCTGAGAAGAAGAAGCAAACATAAACGAAGAACAAGTCTGCAGAAGTTGTCGCCAGACATGCTGAACTTGTTTTGCACTTTCTGGAGGTCTCGGTTCTCCGATTGACTATTATGACCATGCGTTGGAAAGCTCTTTCAGAGAAGTACAACTTTTCTGTTGACAAGAAGAGCGAATTCATGATAGATTTTCCGTGAAAAGCCCCTGGCTGCGGCCGCAGCAACCTTGCGGCGCCCACAACCAATCAATTTGCAAAGGGTTGCTAGGACTGGTTGGACTAGTAACTATATTAGGTCGAGACAAGGGCATTCATAAGAAACTTAATAGGACGAGAAGAAGTTACAAGGATCGCTTTAATCCAATAAAGTGGAAAATTATAGGTAGAATTGCTTCTCCCAATTGTCTAAAACAGATTCATTTACTCTGCTTTCTTTACTTCGCTTTGATAAAAGGCGAAACTTTCACACAAAAACCCCCAAATTGGTTACTTTGATTGACACTTGAAATACACTTGAGTTATAACTTTCCCTGTGGATCGACCTCTTGCTTATTGCTATACTTGCTATAGGTTTGAGTTTTCTTTGGCGGAATCAACGACAGGTTTTCCCTCCGTCAAGATATCAGACAGAATATCAGCTTGTAGTATCTCGATTGTCCAGGGACATTTCCAATCCCCTAGTAGAGCCTTAATAACCAGTAAGTTATCTCCTTCGATCAGAAGGTTTGAAATCTTCATCTTCTCAGCGCGTAACATATCCATTTTGAGTCCAAGATTTTCGGCATATGCCACTGATATATTGGTACAAACAGACCGACTGAGATTGTTAGGCAAGGTTAAACTCATGATATGGTCGATGTCTTCAGATTTCAGAACATTTCTCAAAGATGCGGTTAATAAAGGCCTATTCCATTGACGTTCATTGTTGATGAAGTGAGTCACCCTAACACCACTAAGTGCGTCAGGAATAGGGCTGATCGTTTTGGAATCCAACGGTTTTTGAAATGCCCAGTTATGGGACCAGAAATCAATGATTTCCCCATTTCCGACCCTCCACTGAAGTGCAGGGAGAAACTGAGGTATGATAGACATAAGGCGGGACCATTTCCCCGAGGAGTTACCCTTTTTGCTATAACTGAACGGATCGTGCCCTTTGAGGTATTTATGTGAGATTACACGGACCCATATGTTGTCTGGTTCAGACATAATTTTCCAAAGGAGCTTCATCTGAAAACCAAAATTATTAAACTCATACATCATCATGTTACTTATGTTTTCGCCTATGCTTTTTGTCTGTCGTCTTCTTCGTTTACTTATGTTTTCGCCTCTTTCCTGTCTCCTGACTTGTAGTTTCCGTGTCTTATTTTTCCGGGTCTATCGGAAACACTCTCCTGACCTGGTCGGGGTAAGAGTGCGTACATCCTGACCCCCCAGACCATGCCTTTACGCGAGATTTACTGGGTTGTTGTTGTTATACATCATCATGTTAACTGACGAATAATTTTTATATGAAAAAGACTGTTAATACATATAAATAATTACTTTATGTGAAACGAATAATTATATTATTACGTACGAATAATCAATTTGTTCATAGTTAATACATATAAATAATTACTTTAGGAAAAAAAATTTGCCAAAGAAATTATTAAAATAATATGCTGTCATATTTTGTAGAAAGTTATCATAGGCTATATAATCTCTCCATATATAGAGTCGTCGTGGCAACTTGTTGCCTCCCTTGTTCTTGCCATTCGCCGTCTTTCCCAACTTCTTATTGGATCACAATCTTTCCTAACTTCTTATTGGGCCGATTATATTCCGTTGTGTTAGGTTCGTTTGACCCTTTTTATTTGTACAATTGTTTTTTTTTCCATGATGGTTAGACCATATGTCAGTTTCCAACCTTTCGATTTATAGTAGTAGACACCGGTTTTGTCTGCTATTTCGAAATCTTACCTTTTATAAAAAAAAAATGTGCAAGCATTCGAACTTTGCCCGTCGTAGCAATCCCTAGGGGAAACATAAAATCTGAGACTTCATGTAATCTACAGAACATCACCATTTATTTATAACAATAGACTCATACAAGCATACATTGACAAGCATGTAAAGCAGGTTATCTTAAGTGCGCGAAAAGAAAAGCCAATTCGAGTCAAGCAAGAAAACTGTTCTAAGAAAGCAAAATATCATTACACCGCGAGTAGCATACATGACTGAAGTGTGTCAATTAGTGGCGTCTTCAAGCATACACGATTCATCCACGCTTTTCCTCCATCAAGTTGAAGTATCAGTTCACTATATCAGTCCATAAACACTGCAATAGCAGAAAAGCATACGATATCAGCAATGGTCAATAAGCGTGTGGACTTCGAATAAAAGATGAGATTCATATCTTCAGCTCGCTCAATTACACCTTTCTTTGGTAGGAAATGGAAGCGCAGGACCTATCAATTATACCTTTCAGATGTAACAATCACATGATTCATTCGATAAGTGGATAACTAAGCTCTAAAACCACAATGCCACATAAGAAAAACGACATAATAGAGATTAATTCTAAGAAAGCATACACACCAGTTCACAACGGACTTCCCCCCACGGATTCTAGATTTCTCCTGCATCATCATTTCACGAAACAGGAACGAGGCTACTGATTGAGATAATAGCCTCAAAGAACTCTTCAGCACCATGGACTTCAGTCCTATCTTTCCTTTGCTCATATCTATTGAACCAACAAAGGGCTCCATCTTCGCAATACAACACTTTGTCCCCGGTTTGCGAACAAAACACAGGATAAGCGAACGACAAGCACCAAACACTGTACAGCTTATTCCATGAATGTTCATTCCCATACTCCTTCATCATCCATACATCAATATAAAGAAGCATTCCGCCTCGATTTGCTTCAGTGAGAAAACACAGATTTCCGGCCAATTCTGCCACTACCTTGGGATAATGCACCTGTCCCCCATAATAAGGAGGCATCAGAACCTCCCCCAAACTCTCCTGCTCAATGTCGAAGCTCACGATTTGACCATTCCCCTCCTTCCCTGCCTTAATTGTGACCCAATGCATTTTACCATTTGCAACAGCACCGTGAGATCCGATCTCATCATCGGACGGCTCCTCAGAAAACAATCTCCATGAATTGGTCCTCAGACTATAAACCCTAATTCCAATCTTAAACGCAGGGATCCCACGCCTATCAGCAAGAGAAGAAGTAACCATAACAACCTTGTAATCGTCGCTACGACTATCGTAGCCGAACCCAAAGCATGAGGTACGGGTGTAGGGCGGGGTCTCGGCCCGAGTGACGATGCGGCTACTCCGAGTCGCGGGATTAATCAAAGCGATAGGGAACGTTTTACGACTAGAGACACAAACCAAACCATTGCAGGATCCAATAAAAAAGCCACCGGGGGCCAAACCTTGGGGATAATCGAGCTTGTGAGTCAAATTAAGAGTGCCGAAGTCGGCGACCTGAAGGGAGCCAGGGCCGATGAGAATCATACGACGCTCGGATGAGGAATCGGAGTCGGAGCCGTGCTGAAGCGTCTGATGGAGGTGGCGCTTGACGAAATGGGGGCTGGCGATGAGATTGTGCCAAGCCTTGGCCACGCATTTGGAGCGGATGATGTCTTTGATAGGGAGGCGGAGGAGGATGTCGGTGACAATCTCCATGGGAGGGGTGGTGGTCGCCATTGATGGAGGACTGGATGTGCGGTTGCAGCCAGGGTGAGAGAGAGAAGAGGGGGGAGGTTAGGGTTTCTAACCAAGTATTTGGAGGAGGAGAAGACAGAAGTTGGTGTTTGACGCAAAGAATCCGCTTTGTGGATCACACTATCTTGTAGCAAAGGGGACACGCGGCTCAACGCGCCCAAAGGGCCCACGCGGTTTAACGCACCAACGCGGTCCTTAATTTTCTTCATCTTTTTTTTCCCGAAAATTTCGTATGGTACTCTTATGATATTGAGAATTTCGCAAGGTATACAAAAATTTTACTAAATTCACACGGTACCCCTAGGGCTTATATCAATTTCGCGTCGTGTATTTGGTGAGTTAATTCTAACGGATATGAAACCTCCGTTAACCTATTTGTCGTCTACCCATCTATGCTTACAGAGTTACAGTGACACCGAAGGGAAGAGTGGAGAGAAGGGGATCAGAGAGGGCGACGAGAGCCAGGGTGACCACCGCCGAACCTTCGCCGTCGGCAACATCAACCATGTGATGCAGATTGGATAGATTTGTGGAGCCGATTAGGGACGGAAGGTCCGAAATCAGCCTTCAGATGATAATGGTGGATGTGTTGGGAGAAAACCCACCAGAATTACAGAGAAGAGAGGAAAGAGATAGATGTTGAAGAAGAGGTTGTTTTTCATTAGTTGATTGTGAAATTTGGAAATACAAGCTTATATAAGCCTTGAACCGGGTTTGACAATTAACATATAAAACATAAAGGGAACCGGATTCATTACTAAAATAAAATCATAACCCATTAACTATGCCCTGCATCACCAGGCCACCGCAGGAGAACCTGAACCCAACCTCGCCTTTTGGCACTGGAGAAGAGGGCTCGCCCTTTGGCACTAGAGAAGAGGGCTCGACCTGTTACCCCTGTCGATCCCGATGCAGAGAAGAGGGCTCGACCCGAAGGAGAATTCGATCCTGACAGCACGAAGCCGACCCGGAGAAGAAAAAGGATGCATGACCTTGAAACGCTGACAGATTAGGGATTTGAATCCCGACAACACACAAAGAAGGAGGTATTTTTTTACAGATTTGAATCCCAACCTTGAATCCCGATAACACGCAAAGGAGGAGGTATTTTCTACATATTTCTGCAATTCCAAACTGCATTTTCTACCGATTAGGGATTGGAGTGTGAAATTTTGATTAGGTTGTCTTCTTTGTGAAATTTGTGGTTCGAGGGTGGGAGGATTAGGTATTTTTGTTTGCAATTTTTATTAGGGATTGTTGAAATTCAACAGAAACTTTGATTAGGGATTGTGGAACTTGAACAAAGAATTTGATTAGGGATTGTGTATTTGTATTTGCAATTTTCATTTGTTGCTGCAATATTAATTCGAGCGTGAGGGTGAATCAACTATAGGGTGAGAGGATTGTGCATACTAAACTTTGATTTCAGAGGGTGAATCAATTTTAGTTTGACAACAACTTTAGTTCGAGTGTTAGAGGTTGATTTGCTATAAAACTTTGATTTTAGAGTTGCGATTGAGGAGTGTGCATACTAAACTTTAGATTTTGGATTTGTTCTTCAAAATCAGATTTAGGGGTTTGTTGGTGTGATTCTCTTTTAGTTCATTGAAATTTGTTTGCTGATTATTCAGAATTGGGACCGAAATTGTTGAAACAGCTTAACTAGTCCTCTTGGCTACAATCTGTAACGGCCCAGAATTATAATTTCCGGGTTACGTTTCAAGGGATAAAACCCCTTGTTCGGATCTTGCAATCCAGGTACGGGTCGAGGTTTCAAACTCATTTCAAAGGTCAGTAATAAAGAGGGGTTTCAAACCCTAAAGTATCGTAGGGCCGTTGGGTACCCTTAACATGTCCTAAGACTATGTCGTGAAATCCAATTCAAATGAAGTAAAGCGGAAGTGAAGTTAAGATACAACGACACAACAGAATCGGGTCAAAACCAAGTCATAAACAAGTGATTACCATTTGCCAAGTTAGAATATTAGTCAGGTTCTTTGATTCGCCCAAGGTTTTCCCGTCACATAAGCATGGAGCAAACAAGATCTGCAGAAATACCTTTGAAAGAAGAACGGGGAAAGGAGTCAGATCGAGCCACTCATGCGGGACCGGCAGTCCTCGCTGAGGCCACATAGTATGTGCTATACCTAATAAAGATGCTCTAATGCAATACGAAAGCCAAACACACTAGCATGCTCCTAATTCATAATAATGTGCAGAAATACTGTAAAGGGCCCAAGACAATGCCAACGGCATATCCCTCTCCTACCTCCACCCCTTCCGATAGGTGGAGACTGGCCAGCTCGTGAATGCATTCATTCATAATCGGGGGGCACGCATGCCTAACCCGCTCCACAATAAAGCCCGCAGGCATAATATAAGGAAGTCATGACTCGATTGACTCAGGGTACCCGATGAGGCTGGGCTACCCTATGACCCTAGCAAAGACTCTAGGACTATCACAGATAACGGCCGTTCTGTTTCAAACGCATAAAGTAAACAGATGCTCAATCAATTAGTGCAACCTAAACATGATACTACATGGCATGCTTTTATGCATATGCAACACCTAACATAAAATGCAACAACAGGCATGAATGTCCAACCTGAGTAAGCCCCCTAGGGAACTTACCTGAAGATGCAGAACAGCAAGATAACACAAGCAAGGGCCCAAATTGCAAGTCCAAAGCAATACACACCTATTATCAAGACATTTCCATAAGCTATCGAACCAACATTCTTACACACCTGAACCCAAGTTCTCCATACACTCAAAACCAATCGACGATAAAACCATTTTCCAAAACCTTTCCGATTTGATCAACATCAACCAAAATCATTTACTTCCAATCAATCCCATTGATAAAATCGTACCAACCATATTTTCCAAACTCTTAAATCCCAAATTAAGTCAACTCATATTCAATACATTTTCTCAAACCATACTTGGCCAAATTCCGACATTTATCACTTAAATCCTTAACAAATTTCCAAATCATATTACTAACACCATCCCGGCATGTTTATTTCCAAAATCATTAGATAAATAAATTCCGACATTTAGTCACAAAATAATTCTATTTTTACAACCATACTTATAAATCACAACTCATAATTCATTTCAATTTCCTAAAATCACAATTTAAAACATCACTAAATATATTTCCAAATAATGTTATTTCCCAAATACTTTAATAATATATAAAATCCCAAAATATAATATTTACTATAAAACTCCATAAAAATCAGTTAATAATAATGATAACAATTAATAATCATAACATATAGTAATAGATAACACAACAATAACTTAACAAATAATATAACAAAAACAACACCCTCAGCCCAACAAAGAAACCCAACCCGGAAGCCCATACCCGAAAATAATAGGCCCAACATCAACCAAATCTGGTTTATGCAAGTGAACCGGTTAAATAGGCCCGAACCGCCGGTTCACCAAAAAGAAAATGAGAGACCCGGTTCAACTGAACCTGTCTTCCCCAACAGATAGAACAGGCGACGACGACGGAAAGAATGAAAGAAAGGGATGAATCCCAGACCTCCGGCGGCGATTCCTCCCCGACCCCAAGCTTACTCAATCTGATCGATATCCAATTCCGACCCCAACCCCAAGCAAAGAGAACAAAACGCGGGTAAGGAGAGGGAGAGGGGAGAGATTACCGAGAGCGCACAATTCCGACTCCGAGGGGCTCCGAGGGCGGCTCCGGCTACGATTGATGAGGAAGGAGCTCCGGTCGAGTCCTAGGAGAAGAAGGGATGAGCAAAAACAGATTTTGACGAGATTCGAACCGGAATCGAAAGGGAATTGGTTCCGACCTTACAAATCGAAAACGGTGACAGATGCGACGCTCGTCTCGGCTCCAATGGACAGCTGGGCCCTCCCTCGACGACTTCCGGCTTCTGGAGGTGGGGAACGTGGACAGGTGGTCGCTGGTGGCTCCGGTTCGGCAGGAAACACCTTCTTCTTCTATCCTTCCGGCGACGAAACAGAGGAGGGGCGTAGCGGTTAGTGGTGACGAATCCGAAGGCAAAGGTGCCTGGGTTTGTTTGGTTGCAACGGGGAAAGAAAGGCAGGGAGGAGGAGGTCTCATTGCTGCTCTCGGAACCAGCGAATCGTTGGGTTTGGAATCGAAAATTTAAGGATTGTTGTATTTGTCTAGACAACAAAGAACGAAAGGAAGGGGTCAAGGAAGATGGGTGAAGTGAAGGTTTGGGGAGGGTAATTTCTGGCGTTCAGCAGGAAATGGAAGGAGTGGGGGAGGAGATTGCTCTTCTAGGGGTTTTTCCTGTGGTTCCTTTGCAGAGGACAGTAAATCAGTGATGCCAGAGGGAGAGGGTGGGTTTGGTGCGTGAGAAGCAATAGAGGGGATGAAGACAAATTTTTGTGAGCTGTAGTATGAAAGAGGGAGATGTGGAAATCTTCCCCAACGCCAACGAGAGAGAGAGAGAGTAAAAGGAAATAAATAGAATTGGTCCCCAATAAAAGAATTCAAAATAGCGGAAACTAGACTCGAAACCCGCTCACTCTGTCGAATCCCGACTAAATCAGATTTAAATCAAATTTTAATTTCTCAATTCACTTTCAAGATAATCGGAATTAAATTAATTTTTATTAAAAACTCGGAGCTTGAAGGCAGAATTAAAACCCGCTAAATCTCAATCTTAAATCGATGTCGGAATGACTTTAAAATCAAACTTACGCTCGAGGACGGGTTTCCTCTCATTTTTACAAATTTAATGGAATAATATTATATCTATTAAAATAATATTAATTTAATATAGAAAATATTTCCGGCCTTTACATCATCCACCTCTAAAAACAAGTCTCGTCCCCGAGACTAAAATCACTTTAAAACAAGGGGATGAAGTTTGAAATTGATGAGTCCAAGGACCATGTCCAAGGATCTTGTAATCATCTCGGTTGCGTCTTCCGGGATTCTCACAACATCCTAGTCACGGTCGTGACATCTCCAATTGGCCCTGACAAGTATGCAATAGGCGCCCCTATCACATCCTCGCTTCGACTTTTCGGAAGTACCACAACTTTAAAAGTTCTACAATTTATTTAAAAAATATAAATAATTTTTAATTAAAAATAGGTAGTGGGTTAGTGGGATGAAATTTTTAATTTTAATATTATTAACAATTTAATTTCAAAATAATTTTGTTTGTAGATCGCATTTTTTGATTTGGGATGGATTTTTCTTTTATTTTAACTAGCCACTGCTCCGTGCGCAGACGCACATGATTTTTAAAAATCATATGAAAAGCACAAATAATATTTATCGGGTTTTATAGTATTATGTATGACGCATGAAATTTATACATTATTATTAAACTACATAAACCCATCTTTCCATAGAAAAACCCTAAGTAAACTCATCTTTTTTTTCCAGATGTTATTATATTAATCAATGCGTTTTAAAAGATGTATAAAACATAGTACTCATCAGAATATCTCCCGGACAATTATTAAAATCTGATAAACTTTTAGACAAAAACAATAACAAAAACAAAAACTATGAAAAAGATGATATTAATATACATTTAAGAAAAATTCAAAAAAATTATAAGAAAAATAGGCTTAAATTGTGACACAATTGATTAAGTAAATGTTACATTAGAAGAAATAAAAAATCCTGGATTTTTTTTATATGAAAGGGATAAAGAAGGAAATTAGGAAACACACAGATACGCTGCGTTTGATTACATTGAAAATTAGAAGGATGAACGTCGAAGACCAAACTCAGAACAGGCAAAACCCATAGACATCAAAAAATAAAAGATTTGGGCAAAAAAGCCATAGTTGGTCACAGTTCAAGAGGTACTCTTTAGACATGGAAAATTCAAACAATTAAGCTCAATATATGAGATGCTTATAGAAAAATGAAACAAATACAGCAGAATGATGACAGGTTACTCGATGCAAATGCTAATAGAAAAATGAAACAAAGAGAGCAGCAGGATGACAAGTTACTCGATGCAAGAGTAAACTTACTAGATTCTGTTATATACTCCCTCCGTTCCATAATACATGTCCCTTTACTTTTCGACACGCTTTTTAATAAGCGAAAAACTCTATAAAATATTATTTTTTTAATTAATTTTTTTTATAATATGATACTTGTTTTCGCATATTAAAAAGCGTGCCGAAAACTAAAAAGACATGTATTATGGAACGGAGGGAGTACTAAACTAGTAGAGTTCTCGCGTCATGACGCGATATTTTTAAAATAAAATTTTCATAACAAAATAAAGTAATATTATACAATTCAATAGAATATTGGTTTTATATTTTGAATTAAACTTATAAGAACAAACACATAAGAAGAAGGGCATAACTAGCTCATTCAACATGGACTCAATATATTTTGATAGTTTATGAAAATTTACAAATAAATACATGTTATATATTAATATAATATTTTGAATTAAACCCAATGGTTATTTCAAATATGAAAATTAATTGTAAAAAGAAAAAATGAAAAAAGAAAATAAAGTGATTGGCTGAAAATGAGAGAATGAAGGTTGATGCGATACATAAGCGAAAACTCTTCTGTTTTAAGAGTTTATATAGATATATAGAATATAGATTTTAGCACTATAAAAAAAAATATATTATGAAATATTAATAAAAGCTAAAATAAAAATCATTACCACAAATGTATTTTATAATGCTCTAAAAAAATTTTTTAAAAAATCTCATGCAAAGTATAATACATAAATATAGATTGAATCACTCAGTAATAATAATAATATTATCATTGTAACTTTCTTTAAATGTGATGTGACGTCATAACCAATAGTTATATTCAATGCTTTGAATTAAGCCCAATGGTTACATTTTTTTTCTTTAATGTTTTAAATTAAGCCCAATTGTTAGTAAATATGTTAAGAATAAAAGAAAAAAATGTGATTAGTGTAAAGAGATAAAGAAAAAAGAATAAAAATAATAAATAAAGAAAATAAATAATTAAAAAAGGGACAAAAAAAACATGATTGGTGGAAAAGAGAGGATTAAGGAGAAGTTGACACATAAGCCTAAAGTGTTCTAAATTAAGAGTATATATAGATATAGATTGTTAGTAAATATGTTAAGAATAAAAGAAAAAAATGTGATTAGTGTAAAGAGATAAAGAAAAAAGAATAAAAATAATAAAAAAAGAAAATAAATAATTAAAAAAGGGACAAAAAAACATGATTGGTGGAAAAGAGAGGATTAAGGAGAAGTTGACACATAAGCCTAAAGTGTTCTAAATTAAGAGTATATATAGATATATAGATATAGATATAGATGGTTACATTTTTTTTCTTTAATGTTTTAAATTAAGCCCAATTGTTAGTAAATATGTTAAGAATAAAAGAAAAAAATGTGATTAGTGTAAAGAGATAAAGAAAAAAGAATAAAAATAATAAATAAAGAAAATAAATAATTAAAAAAGGGACAAAAAAAAACATGATTGGTGGAAAAGAGAGGATTAAGGAGAAGTTGACACATAAGCCTAAAGTGTTCTAAATTAAGAATATATATAGATATAGATATAGATTGTTAGTAAATATGTTAAGAATAAAAGAAAAAAATGTGATTAGTGTAATGAGATAAAGAAAAAAGAATAAAAATAATAAATAAAGAAAATAATTAATTAAAAAAGGGACAAAAAAACATGATTGGTGGAAAAGAGAGGATTAAGGAGAAGTTGACACATAAGCCTAAAGTGTTATAAATTAAGAGTATATATAGATATAGATATTCTGAATTAAACCCAATGGTTATTTCAAATATGAAAATTAATTGTAAGAAGAAAATAAAGTGATTGGCTGAAAATGAGAGAATTAAGGTGGATGCGACACATAAGCAAAAACTCTTCTGTTTTAAGAGTTTATATAGATATATAGAATATAGATTTTAGCAATATAAAAAAATATATTATGAAATATTAATAAAAGCTAAAATAAAAATCATTACCACAAATGTATTTTATAATGCTCTGAAAAAAATATTTTTAAAAAATCTAATGCAAAGTATAATACATAAATATAGATTGAATCACTCAGTAATAATAATAATAATAATAATAATAATAATAATAATAATAATAATAATAATAATAATAATAATAATAATAATAATAATATCATTGTAACTTTCTTTAAATGCGATGTGACGTCATAACTAATAGTTATATTCAATGCTTTGAATGAAGCCCAATGGTCACATTTTTTTCTTTAATGTTTTAAATTAAGCCCAATTGTTAGTAAATATGTTAAGAATAAAAGAAAAAAATGTGATTAGTGTAAAGAGATAAAGAAAAGAGAATAAAAATAATAAATAAAGAAAATAAATAATTAAAAAAGGGACAAAAAAACATGATTGGTGGAAAAGAGAGGATTAAGGAGAAGTTGACACATAAGCCTAAAGTGTTCTAAATTAAGAGTATATATAGATATAGATTTTTTGGATTTTCATATTTATCTATTTCAGATTTTTTAAATAGACTTCATCATTAAATTTTCATATTGGGATGACAGCAAGAGTGTCAGCATGCCATCTTCTAGCTCAGTAACCCGTGCGTAACGCACGGGATTTATAAATTATTGCTTTATTATCTATATTATCTATGTTGCAGCGCGCATCACGCACGAGACTTATAAGAACATATATTATTTTATTGCACATGATTTTTTTAGTGCAGAATGCTAAAATAGATCGATTTGAACAATTTACTCTTAACATTGCTAAAATCGATTTATTGATTTGGTTTTTATTTTTGTCAATTTATTTTAAAAAAAATAACCAAGAGATAATAATAAAAGCATAGATTAACCATAGAAATAGATGGAAACCAAAAAAATTGCACTCATATGAAATAATGTAATCTATAAGCTACCTTCATTTCTTTAGAGGCTTCGAAATAGATGGAAACCAAAGATTTAATAACCTCTAATACAGAGTCCAGTGAGAATTCACATCCTAATTCCATAGGCTTTTCATTTTCACATGAAAGTATCCATTTTCACCTGCAGAGTCCATTTCTTTGGTGTCCAGTGGTGGCTTCCCAATTCTATAAGTAAACCATCCTTTAACGATTGTTACCCAAATACCATCCTATAAGAATGTTGGACAAAAATGCGCGAATAATCGTACAACACATTTTATTTGATTTTTTAGAATTTGAGTTCGACCCCTTTTGGTTATCCTCTTGATTCGAAGTTGTGCTGACACCAATACTTGAGTGGTTTTGGTGATTTGGGCTGCACCCGAGTTTTAGCGGGTTGCCTACGTATCTCTTGAAAGAGAATCAAGCCTTACGTAGTTCAGCGTGTCTTAGAGTTTGTGTTTGGTTTGGTTTGGTTGTGTTTGGGTAAATTTGGATTTGGCTTTTGTTTAGATAAACTTGGATTTGACTTTTGTTTTGTTTTCTTGTATGCATCAGAGGACGAAGTTCAAACCCACCTTCTAGGAAGGGTAGCTTGAACAACACTCCACCCGAGTAACCTGAGCCCACCTTCTCGGAAGGGTAACTCAATTAATCCGCCTATCATTTGCATAGAAAACGGTTTGACTTTGAGGTGGAGTTGACTTTGGGATTTGACTTGTTTTAACTTAAGCTTTGGCTTAGAAGTCAATTTGAGGAATGTGGAATTTGATATTTGATTTCTTGGATGTGGCTAAACTCGACGAGCGAAAGCTTTGTATCGAGTTAGAGTAGACACTTTGGGTTTGAGAAAATTTTGATATTTGGGACGACTAGAGTCGATAAAGGAATTTGAGGAGATTTGATGAAATGTTTGAGTGTGACTGGACTCGGTGAGAACTTGATTTACACTGAGTTTCCTACGTATCCACTTGTTTAGTGGAATCAAGTCATCGTAGTTCGGGATAAAAATGGATTTTGTATTTGGATTTGATAATGGAATTATTTGAGGGTGGTGATTGGTAAACGAACCAATTTGATTTGAATTTGGCATTTGAACTTGACGAGCTTTAGCTTTATGTCAGGAATCAAATCTTATATAGTTCTTTTGAGAACAAATTTAATTTGATTTGAGATGGGCGACTGGATCCAATGTATATTTGAATTTTGACATCGGATTTCCTACATAACTCATAAAAGAGTATCAAGTCTTCACGTAGTTCTTTTTAGAATTAATTTGCTTTTTTTATTTATTTGACGATTGAACCAAACGAGCTTTAGCTTTATGTCCGGTGGCCTGCGTATCCGACAAGTCGGAATCAAATCTGGCGTGGTTCTTTTGAGAACAAAGGATTTAATTTGGTTGGACTTTGACCTCGTATTCATTTAAAAGTGAATTTAGAGGTTGACGACTGTACCCGATATATTTTTAGGATTTAATATCGGGTTACCTACGTAGCCGATAAAAGGCGTCAAGTCTTTACGTAGTTCTTTTGGAGAACCGTTTGAATTTGAAAATTTTGATTTGAGACTTTAACCCCGCTTTCTCTTTTCCCCATTTAGAAGTCAATTTTTGAGGTCGACCCACTAGAATAAATTGGCAACGAAATTTTACGAGTTTAACTTTATGATTTTGTTAAACTCAATTTCTAATTTATGCTAATTATAATTTTTATATTCCAGCGGGTTAATTTTGCAATTAAGCAAAATTTATTGCAAGTATGCCGTGAGCATGCTTAAGTTGGAGTGGACAAGTGACGTGTTCCATCATTTGATGATTTACAAATTTCAGATTTTCATTGAAGCCCATTTTTTTTTATAGGTCAGCCTGGTTTCCTTCTTTTTTTTTTTATTAATCAAACCAAGCCCATTAATCTCCTCTTTCTTTTTTTTTTTTTTAGAAGAGCCGAGCCCAATCATCGAACTCGTGCACCAGTTCACATTTTTGCAGAACACTGGTAACGTTTTATGTTTTCTGAAAATTTTCCTCCTGGCGATAAACGAGCGCTACAGTGTTCCTGAACAGCAGCGAATAGCGATCCTTGGCACACCGCCCTGTAGCTTTGACCGACCAACTGAAACGGAGGAGGGCAGAGGATGGGCGAATTGCAGACGGAGCGGGTTGTGCTTTAACGATTCGGAACGAGTCAAGAACAACCCGATCAACGGTATGTTCTAGGTTTTTTTTTTTCTTTATTCCGAATTTCAGCCCTCGAATTTGTCGTTTGATTTAGCTTTGAGCAATTCATGAATCTAAAACTTTCTTTCTCCCTGTGATTTGTACTTTTGAGGCTTTTGGGTTTTGGGACAGCCGAAAGGAGGACAACAAGGGGGTTTTGAAGACTGGCCATCCGGGAGCGTTGGCAATTCGCCAATTCGAGGAAGAAGCAGGTTTGCCCTTCTTCCTTTCCCTCATATTTGCCCACTGTTTGATTTGATCGATTTGGGTCGAGTTTGTCGATTTGTGACCTGTGATATTTTTGATTGGAGGCTTTTGATTTAGGACAACTGACAGAGGAAGAGGTTAAGACAATCCCTACCAATTGGAGGTGTCAGGAAGTTTAAGGAGGGGTCGGAAGAGGTACGTTTAGACCTCAATCAACTCTTAGTTCAATTGAGCACTTAGTTTTTCCCCTTCTCTTTTTCCGTCTGATTGTTCTCTTTTCCTTCCGCAATTGGTATAATCTTGGGCTTTTGTTGAGACAGTAGTCTTCTTTGTGCAATCTTTGCTTTGTAAGTTCTTTGTCAACTTCCTGATTTTTTTTCTTTTATTGTTTGGAGATTTAATTGATTGTTTGAATCTCTACAACCATGAGAACTTGACTGCAATTTTGGGAAGACTAGCTCCTGTTTCGGCTGCTTGGTTAGGGCTGATTTTGCTTATTCCCCATTTGGGATATTTTTTGTTTGAGGCACGTAGAGATAGGCTCACAGCTGCTGATTCTTAAATTGGGATGAATCTGCCTTGTTGCTTGTAGAACATCCCTTGGGATTGCTTTTTTTTCCTTAATAATTTTATCAGTAAAATTTCCTGAGTCTTTTTTTTTTATTTGGCAAACCTAGATTGCCCTGGAGTAATTAACATCTTCCTCCAGCGGCTCCTTGATTGGTTTTAGGCTCCTTTAGGTGTAATTTGACACCTTTGACTTGGGTGGGAAGCGATGTGTTCTCACAAGGGCTTGGTTTGCTTTGGACTGCCCTTTAATGCAATGATATTCCCCTTTTTGATGAATTTTAGGGCTGCACGTGATGGGCCTTGTTTGATACAGCTGGGAGAAAGACTATCCTGATTGAGTTGTTTATTTTTTTACAGGAAGTTAGTTTTTGTGAACCGATTTCATTTGTCCAGCAAAAATCTGTTCTCTTTTGCCAGAAAATCAAATCTGTTGTCTTTACTTTGATTTTAGTTTCACCATTCCCATGTCTAGGATGCAGTGAAGTTGTTTCCTTTGGGTTTTGCTTGATTGTCTTGCAATTTGTCTGCTTGAATTAGTCACTTACTTTAGGGGAAAATCCAGCAGCATTTCGCCCTCTTTTAGGGCTATTTGATGATCCCAAAACCAGACCCAGGAGAAAACCGCAATCATCTCAAGGGTGGGTTTCGAAGATGGAATTTCGGCAGCAATTGGACTCCTTTGGTGGTGATTGACGATCCCAAAACCAGACCCAGGAGAAAACCGCAATCATCTCAAGGGTGGGTTTCGAAGACCGATTTGTGCAGCAACTTGACCCGATTTGGGGCTGATCGACGGTCCCAAAACCAGACCACAAGAGAAATCCGCAGACATCTCAGGGGTGGGTTTTGGGACCACACAGGTGATGTGCGCTTTCTGCTTCTTTGTGCTGCTGCTATTTTTTTTCTGTGTTTGCTGTGTTAATTCAGCCGTGAGTTTCAGCCTTGTGTCCTCCCCCAGACCTCAAAACTGCCTAAGCTTTTATAGAGGTTTATAGGGAAGAATGCAAGCCATACTTTCCTTGTATTTTCTGTACACAATACCCCCTTTCCCCTTTTTTATTTGGATAGTATTTACAGTACAGCACGGCAGGGGGCTGAATTGGGTGATTTGTTTCCCTTTTTCAGCTTATTATATGCCCTTTTTTATGGCATACGTGAGCTACCAATTTAGGGGCTTGAGGGGATTTCTTTCTCCTTTTTAACTTCTGAATTTTCATCATTTTAATTTTTTCTGTTTGTTTATCTTATTTTATTTCATTCTTTCCAGCAACTTGTTGGGCTGGGCTATTATCAGCCCATGAAAAAGCCTGAGAGGAAAGTAGCATATGCATATTAGCTTTCCCATTGTTTCACTTGTGTGTATTTGATTTCTCACTGATTTCTCACGTAATTGGAATTGATTAATTTTGCAGCTAAACAATCCAGTCACAAGAGCTCAAACGGGGAAGATCGAGTCGCCTGTCGTACTTCGAGTGAAGCTATCAAGCGATTGGCTGTTCGATCTCGTTGAGTGGTGGTAACGGAAATTGGCGAGCCATCATTGCACTTCACAAACTCGACCTTTGTATTGAATTTGTAGACTCCGGTTTATGAGCTTGTAATATGCTAGAATGATGTATTTGATCTGCATCGCACCCCATATACACTTCACTTGATCATAACTATTCTCACCCAACTTGTACTTGTGTTTAATATGTGAACTATCAAATGAAAGTTTTTTTTTTTTCACAAGATAAGCACATATGATGCCTTCTGAACAAAAGACAAAATTTTACCCCCAAACAAAGAATTTGTTTTACGGTTCGATATGATGTTGATGTGGCACTTTCCCATCACTATCTTAAAATTTTCAAAAAATAAAATAAAATAATAGATGTATATATATATATATATATATATATATATATATATATATATATATATATATATATATATATATAAAGTAATAAATCAATAATGCTTCCAAGTTCTAACTTACCAACATATATGATAATGTCCTAAAATGGAAAAGGCCTCCAAAGTTACAAAGCTACCCATCCCCTGCAATAATCAAATATGGATCTAGGTAGAGTCATTCGTAGATCATAAACTATATTCACTTCTTTTCCAATCCTTCAAACATCATGTAGTTTGAGCATAGTTTCAATTCCAGTACAATTTCCCCTACCAACAGTCAGCCTTGTCATCTTCTTCATTTGCTCGAACGCCATAATCTTTGCTGCTGCCCTCTTTTACATCTTTATTCAGTGGTATCGGAGGCTCCTTCGAAGTATCCTACAACTATAGAAAGGGAAGGCATATTGCATCAAGGTGAATTCTTATAGTTGAGTGAGATAATTAGGCAGAAAGAAGGGTACTTACCCCAAGGTTTTTCAAACCACCAGTTACATCGTCTTGCTGCTGCTAAAGGGTTGTCCTCAGGTCTTGAAATTCCTAAAATAAAATCAAATCAGGCGCAAGATTTTCATAGGCGGGGGCGAAAAAAGACAAGAAACTCAGAGATCGAAGTTGATCTGCTTCATCATTTAGAGATTTCTTAAGCTTTGCCAACTCCTGGACATAGTAAATGCAGTGCAATGGTTGGATATAGTTTAAGCTACACAGATCCGAATGTAAAAAATTGAGATGGTAATGTTTCACATAAACAAAATCAGCACACTTAGATTTCAGCCCAAGGACATTCAAAATTCAACTTATGCAGCAGAACTGGAAATCTGCATTAGTAAGTTTCTATCTGCTGCAGACTAATAAGATATTCGATGAGGTTAGAGAGTTCTTAGCAGTCCACACTTCATAATGTGAAAAACATCCAATTAAGATTGGAGTTCTGTAGCATTGGACTGCCTGCATATCCATTTGCAAGAACTACCAGGCATTTTCACCAATGTCAACGGTGAAGATATCTTATTAAGCTAACCTGTCATCTACAACCTTCAAAACTTCTCCTCCTTAGAAGCTCTCTTACCCCTATTGCTCTTTCATTGTGATAGTACTGTTTATCCACAAACTTTAAACCAAAAAAAATAACTAATATGAAATTCAATTCTAATATATTGAATTTGTAAATGTTATTGGATTGGACAATTGTAGACTTAAATCTATAGAAACAGAAATTAGAAGATCAGTGTTTCTCATGATCATACCCAACCTTAAAATGCAGTAGCGCATCATCCTTCTTAGTCGTGATGTGAATCAACATAATAACTTTAGAGGCTCATCTAGCATAGCAGGAATCAAATCAAACTTGTATTCTACTATAATTCTTTTTTTTTTCCTCCTAGTAAAACTGATGTTACTTAGTAACTCAATTGGTCCAACTCTGTGCACACATTACCTGTGTACAAAAAAAGAGTATAAGCTAGGTTTATCTTCCAGGAACTGACAAATTCATTACCAAAAAATCAGGGTAAGATAGAAATTTATGTTAGTATTGCTCAAATCTTTCACTTGAGGCAAAAGAAAAATGGATTTTGCAAAAGAACATGCACGACATCTCCTCTGAAATGAACACAAGCAAAATGAGTGCCCAAAAAATATAGGCATATTTGGAAAATGATGGAATCAAATGAAAAGCACCTGAAGCAAATGGGCAGCACATCTCTGATTGGATGCTTCTACTCTGCTGCAAGTCTAGCATCTTCAGTTACTTTTTGTTGTTGCGCCATATGCATGAGGACCTAAACAAATTAATCTGTTATACAAATTCACTGCATGAGGAAATAGAGGTGGGACTCCCCAATCTTTATCCACACAGTATCATCAAAAGGAAGTGGGAAAACCAAACCTTCAACATGTTTGCTTCTTGCTGTTTCTTGCTAGAAAGAATCTTTTGAAGCTCGGCAACCTCGTACTCTAATTGCTCAACCTTTGTAGTAAAACAAAATTACAGCATAAATGCTCAGAAAAAGGGTAACACTAAGATTGCAAACATAAGCATACAATTATATTAGTCACTGAAAGGGCAACGTCACATCTTACCAGTTCAATATCACTTAAAACGGTGTAATTAGCTACTAAATGTATCTTACAAAATATGTGCCTACAATCTGCATGAATACAATCTTCATTCAAGCTAGCAAAAAAATTAATCATATTCAACGAATTGTTCGTATTTTTATTACTCCAAAGTAAAATTGATCTATAATTGTCCCATGAGAAGAAATATTTGACGAGTTGCTTAAGTCAAACTAAATGATTCCTTTACCAGAAAGCACATAAGATTGCCATAGTGAGCAAATCAAATGAAAATAGAGTAAGATTGGATGAAAGTTGTACCCTTGCACTCAACTATTGCCGATTATCTTCCTTCACAATCTCCGTAAAAGCTGTCTCAAGCTCCTGAGCTCTGAGAAAATTTTGAAGAAATGGAAGGATAATTCAGCAAGATATCTTTTTTGTCCAGTTTCCACTCTGAAGTCTTGTAACAAATCATACCAATGATATTTAAAGTCTACTTAGGTAAGAAAATGTGTCGGCACAGAGATCTACATGAAAATTGTATCTATATTAAGTTTAGAGCTTTTGTATCATAGATGGATGCATCTATTCACTTATCTACACTAGGGTATTTTTGGAGGTTAAAAGAACTACCCATGCACCCTGACATTAATCATTAATGACCTACCTCATAGTAGCTAATCTTTTCTCCTTAAGTAAATTACTGATCCCAACCTTCAACAAAGTCACCTACAAATGGACTGATGTTGTAGAAAGCTTCAACGGTGAAATAATCTTATTTCTAAACAGAAAAAACACTTGCATAGATGAAAAATAACAGAGTACAGTAACCACCTCATCCTGAAGATCTGGAGCATATTCTTGTTCAGAAACAGTACTAATGCTGCATATAAATTCATCGAAGTCATTTTGTTGAAGACATTATTTTAGACAGGTTTCTTTTACGCCCAACACCTGATCCTTGTGTCATTTTCATTACTCCTTGAGGGTCGTGTTTGAAGCTACTAAGCTTGGTTGCAATGCTTTTCGATTCCTTCCCTCATGTGTTGGGCCTTTCTATTTTCACCCCTCCCCTTTTCAACAACCCCATCACCAAACCTTTAAAACATAATGAAAATGTTAACTAAAATTTAAGAAGGTAAATCAATATATAATAACCTTTAAAACACTGATTGCGCACACGAAGGTCGGAGAGGAGATGGAGATCGTGGGAGAGAGAACATGGCATGAGAACTGTGCAGGAAGGAGAGAATGGAAGGAGCGGAAAGGGAAAAGAAACAACAAATCAAATACATACTTGTGCCGCCGGTAGCTCCTCCGCCGCCGCCGCTCCCCTCCACCATTCCTCCTCTCTTCACCAAGCCACGACCGAGACTCGCCCCGTCGTAACCATCGGAGTTCTTCTCGAAGACAATGCTCACGACCCCTTTTAACCACCGAAGACTCGGATCTAGTTCAACTTGCCAATTGGTTGTCCTCCACTTCTCCAAAAAATCGATATCAGCCTGAGTCCCAACCCTTTAGAAAAATCCCCTATTGAAATCGAAATCCCCAATATCATCCAACAAAAGCCTGATTACAAAAACTTGAAGAACAATGTCAATTACATACTTCCATGGGTTAATAAAACCCTAACTTTAAGAACAAATTGAATAAGTAACCTGGTGGTAGGAGATTTCAGTGGAGGATTCAACTTGGCGAGAGACGGCGGCGCAAGATGGCAGTTTACCCCTCACTTTTGTCGCTCGCTCGACCACAATGAAGGTGGTTGGAAATCGGAAGGAAGGCTGAGCGGTTTCTCCCGATTCCGCCCCTTCTGTTGTGGTGGTTTTAGATCGATTGAGAGCAGCTTGGAAAGGAGAATCATGAGAGCAGTTTGGAGAAGAGAATCAGGAAGGGAAGGAAAGGGAAGGTAACTGCATCTTTAATGTTGGATTATCTACAAAAACCTCAAAAAACTCTAAAAAAGCTCTACTAGACACGTGGAACATCTATACAAACCTAAAAGCAGAAACAATCTTCTCCTACCTGGCTTCACCATTTTTCTCCATTCCAGATGTCAACAGGAGGAACGCTCTTGCCTTCTCCATCCATACGTGGCACCTATGTGGCATGGTTTGTTTGACAGTGTGGATTCCCACGTTCTCCACTCCTTCCTCCAAAGTCTCAACTGCACGCCCACTCTCAATACCCCAACTGCTTCCAGGTTTGTTTCCCTCTTCATTTTTTTTTCAGATCTGTATTATTTTGTGTGGAGGAGATACCGAAGGGGGCTACATCTGGTTGAAATTGTCGATTGATTCAGAAGAGGGATCTGCTCGATTGTGTTAAAATCGCCTGCATTAGGGTTTAGGCCGTCAAATCTGGGTGAGTCCGGTGGAGATTGGGGCGATTCGGAGGTGTTGCTGGACTTGGGTGTGGTTCCTTCGTCTTCCTCGCCTGCGTTAGGGTTTAGGCCGTCAAATCTGGGAGTACATCACTACCACATGAAACTTTCGTCTGAACCTACCGGCGTGTGGAAGTACATCAAGGTGAACACTAAGGCTATCACCGTCTACGAGCTAACCGCCGCCGAGTTCCTCCGCATGAAAGAGGAGCTCGTCGATGGCCCGTAAGTGCTGCTGAATCACGTTTATCACTTTAATTTCTCCTTTCAGTTGAAGTTTCATGACCTAATGTTTGGTTCTTGGTTTTGATTTGGGGGTGCAGGTCGAATGGGAACTTCGTGTTGGAGTTGGATTTTGAGCCGTTCAATGCTTCGTTCCCAAAGCCAACTTTGTCGAAATCGATCGGCAATGGAGTGAAGTTTCTGAATCGACACTTGTCGGCCAAGATGTTCCATGACAAGGAGAGTATATATGCGACCTTTGCTTGAGTTCCTCAAGGATCACCATTACAAGGGAAAGGTATAACTTCTACTCTTGTAAGGTTTTCATCAATTTTAGGGTTTTCATCAATTGTATTGTAATACAGGAAATTGGTCAATTGAGGAAAGTGGTCCAAAAAGTTGTACCTTTCATCAATTGTACTGTAATACAGGAAATTGATTTTGACGGTTTTCCCTCATATCTGATAGATAACGCAGGTCAAAAAAATTAATACAGGAAGGATCAAAATAAAGGGTGTATCACTGAATTTTTATTTAGTTTTGAATTAATGGCGCCATCATCTTATATTATATAGATTGTGAGCCATGAAATAAATTATCATGATTCCTTTTAGCTGATCATTTTGTTCATATCCTGAGTTCTTTGTAATGAATGTCTATTTTGGATCAAATAACTTGCAGGCTGAGTCAGAAAAGTCTTGCCATCAGAGTGGTCTCAATATTCTTAAAAACCGATCCTTGAAGAGGTTTATATCAAACTCTCTCTTTGCTTCTCATGCCAAAGGAAGAATCCGGAGAAGACCAGACAGTAAACACTAATGTTTTTTACTCTTTTTTAAAACTTGCTCACCTTTGCCAAGAAACTTATCATGGTATTTCTATTCCCTATTCTAGATGTAGTATATCTAGGCATTTATGCTCTCAATTACTTTGAATTCGATAAGGTATGTTGTTGTTAGCTCAAAGAAAGACGAATTATTTGAGTTTGTTTTTTTGTGTTATTTTCCACTTGGTTTAGCATCCTCTTTCTTATTCAACTCACATTGATACGTAAGTAGGTATCTAAATTTGTTACATGGATTGAGTGATTTAGGTCTTACAAGCTTATATTACACTGTGGTACCTAAATTGTGAATTTTAGTCCATAGGTGCTTTTCTTCTGTCATAAACTCACGCGGAGAACATCAAGAAATGCATTTAGGCTATGAATGAAGGTAAACTCAAAAAGAATGATGCAAGAAGCTAACTGATCTCTCAATACAGAAAAATGTCAATAGGAAGAAATTAGTGCTTGAATTGAAACTGATTTGAAGCTTTCTATGAACAGAAAACCATAAACAGTTCATTAACGGCATCTGGTTTGAAGCTCGGAGATGATGAACCTGAACATTTGCAGCCCAGATCCGAGAAAGGAGCCCGAGCAGGAGGTAGATGCAGCATGGGCGAGAACTAGATCTGAATCGGGGTACTTGAGAAACAAAACGCAGCCCACATTGGGTGGTACCTCGGCCTATCATGGTGGACCGCACTCTGAAATGGTGTCATGTAACTTGAAATCAACCACCCATAAAAAAAGCCCGCTACTTCTCTTTCTTCTTTATCAGTGCTATCTAAATGAAAATTTCACATCTCTTTCTTTTTCCACACTAGGGCTGAGGAAATTTGTAATTGGAGGCCTACAATTACCAATTGTTGGAAGGATATTCGCAAATCGATGTGCTTGGTTATTCATTTTTTATAGGTTAGTTCCTTGGTACAACCTGTAATTGGCAATTTTAGCTATTGGTGATATAAGCTTTTTGGATACAACTAACACATATCTCTCATCTTCTTTGTACTTGGTGTGGAGCCCAGTCTTTCTACTAGATTGGCTAACTTTGGCTATCTCGGCATAAAGTGAGTTGTTCATTTATGGTTTGTAGCTAACCGTCTTTTCTTTGATATTCAAGTGATGGGTTAGTGGAGCATGCTGTTGGTAGACTTTTTGTGGCTGAAATCTTTAATTTGCACGTCGAAGGATTTTTTAGAGATAGCAAAGTCGGTATTTTATGTATGTGGCTGAATCTACTATGCTAGACAAAAGGACATCTATATAAATGTCCTGTTTCCGGGCAAATTATAAATTGAAACTCATAATAGTGGATGATAATGGGGATGTAGGGGCAAAGCCATATTACAGTCAATTACGCTAATCTACTCACACAACTTTGCCTAATTATACTTTAGTATGGTCATAAAAGTATCATCATGTGCAATTGCTAACTCATCTGAAGTGGGTAATAACATCACTGATATTTTGTTGTGATCATATATACAAGTGATATTATTATTTTTAATTAGATGTTCTTTACTGCCGCTTAAAGTAGGTAATGCTTAACTTCCAAAGGGCACTTTGCTTCTATATTGAACATGCTTTTGTACTTTTTACTCACTTTTATTTACCTTGTGATTATTGAGTCTAGATTATTTGCTCAATTGCTTCTGTAATCAACATGTTTTCTCTTTCCCTGTTTTGTCTGTCTACCTTGAAGATGGGGATATCATATGCATTCAAAAATTAGTTCCAGCTGAGCTAAAGCCGTTGAAAAGTACCTCTATGCTGATGTTCCATCACTTTTGGATTATGTACATAATCGCCAAGTATGTGCTTCTGTTAACGTGTTCCTTCAACCGCCTTTTAACAAAATATTCTTTGTTTGCTTATTATTCTGTCAATGTTGATATATTCCTATTGATAAGAGTAATAATGATTATATTCCTGAATTTATACTTCATTCAACATATTAGTGGAATCTTAACTTGTATTTTAATTGGTTTCCCTTTTTTTCCTATTACACTGTGGTACCTAAATTGTGAATGAAGTATAAAATACATTGCAGTAACTCTATTCAATGTATTTCAGTCCATAGGTGCTTTTCGGGTGTTCTTTAATTTTACATGTCAAAGCTACATACTTATGATGATGTGGTGGAAATAGTAGCTCGCCAACTTGGGTTAGATGCCCTGTCCAAAATCAGTAGTCTTTAATGTTATAGGTCAAAGCTACATACCTATGATGACCTGGCTTCGTCTTACCTTTCGGACTGAGATGTTACAGAAGCTGTTTTCAAGGTGACAATTAGTGGTCTCTACTGGCGGAGGTGCTGTTACGGCCCATTAACTGGTATGGAATCTGAATATCTGTAATCAGATTTTATTTTTTGCAACCTTTACTTTACTTTACTTTCATTTCATTGATTATTTCTATAAAAATACATTGCATAGAGTTACTGCTATGATTATAAAATATGTCATGCTATGGCCAAATTGCATCCATGTATATGGATTCTCTTTGTACTGTTGACATTATTTTCATACTCAGAGATTAAGCTTTTCCTATTAGTTGATTTGGGGCTCATGATAAACCTAAGCAGATGGCAAATTTTCAATTTTTAATTATAACTTATTGACGGAGATTCCTGTGTTGGCCTGGTGACTTTTGATAGGCTGATAATAGAAGCTTATCATACTATGATTGCTTATTGATGTAGTGTATGTGCCATGTTATTGTCGGTGATGATCATTTCCATCTTCTAATATAGGATTCTTTCAAATCAACCGTCTACAATACACTCTAAGGAACGAAAGGTGCATTATACAGGCTAGCTGGTGAGGAAAGTGGAGACTCTGCAGATAAATACAACGATCCTCAAGGCTCAGATCACATTGCTTCAGGTAGGTTCAGAAGGAATTCAACTATTTGTTCTTTTGCTCAAAGGGAAATCCTCACAAATTTGATGCTATAAATGAAGGTAAACTCAAAAGGGTTTACTGATTAGTGTTCGCGGTGCTCTCTTTCTTTGTGAAAAACGTATGTGTGCCTTCTGAATAAAGCATTGTCACCCTTATTCATTCTCTTCGTTAACATGTTATTAATTGTTCTTTTTTGACCTGTATAAGGGAGAAGATGGATGTAATAGATCTTGATGATGATACTATTGATGCGGAGATTCTGAACTCTATGGCTATTACCAATGAACACTTCTCAACTGCTCTAGGACAAAGCAATCCTTCTGCACTTTGTGAAACGGTGAGTTGATTAGTTTGATTTCGTTGGCAGTTCCTTTATGTTTCATGCATTTTCATCTTTTTGAATTTGAGGTTTTCTTTTCAGGTTGTGGAAGTGCCCAACGTTTCATTGAGAGGTAACTATACTAGCATATCTTTTTAGGATTACGTACGCTTTTCATTCTTTAAATTCACGAACATCCAATTTGATTTTTCTCTTTGTGCTGCTTTATATAGACTTAAATATCTTCTTTTTAAAGTAGTAAATTCTGAGAGAGTAAGGAAATTGGGAAATCATTAGCTTAATTGTTCTAATCCACTTTAGAAGCTCCAGGATCCTGGACCTAAAAAGCAAAAATAGGCCATTTAGTTTGCATATTCTTGTTCTTCCATTGTCTGATTACATAATCCATTAATTTTTTTTGTTGATACTGGTTTTGTTGAACTGTAATTGCCAGAGAGGAGGCAGTGTAGGTGATGCTGGTGGAGCTGCTGATAGGGTTTTGAGCCAACTTTTGACTGAGATGGATGGCATGTCTGCCAACAGAACCGTTTTCATCATTGGTGCCACGAATGGGCCTGATATTATTGATTGTGCCCTCCTACGTCATGGGCGTCTGCATCAGCTTATTTACACCCCTCTTCTTGATGAGGAGTCCCGTTTCCAAATTTTCAAGTCTAACTTGAGGAAGTCTCTCCTGTTGCCAACGATGTGGACCTTAGAGCTCTTGCCAAGTACACTCAGGGCTTCAGCGGTGCTGACATTACCGAAATCTGTCGCGTGCATGCAAATATCCAATTCGAGAGAACATTGAGAAGGTAAGCATTGGCTATATTTTGGAGTCCAGTGACATACACGCATTGTCCTTTTCGTTATGTTAAAGCCTCCTGCTTGGAAGCCATATATTCATTTGTCGGAACTCATATAAGTCTTTAAAAAAATTGCAGGATCTTGAGAGGGAGAGGAGAAAAAGGGAGAACCCGGAGCCCATGGAGGAGGATTTGGAGGATGAAGTGGCTCAGATTACGGCTGCCCATTTTGCGGAGTCAATGAAGTATGCCCGATTGAGTGTGAGTGATGCAGACATTCGCAAATACCAGGCTTTCGCCCAGACTCTGCAACAGTCTAGAGGATTCGACAGTGAGTTCCAGTTTGTGGATGCCAGCAGGACTGGTGGAGCAGCTGCCTCTCAGCCGTTCACTTCCTCTGCTGGTGGAGCTGCTGTTGAAGATGAATTGTACAATTGATAGTCTTATTGTTTTAGACATTTAGTTATTTTATCTGCCCACGTTATTATTTATTTCTCATCTTATCAAACAAGTGGATTTTTTTTTTCAATACGGAGTATGTTTTTTAACAAATGAAGTTATTTCTGTTTTTGTTTATCATTCACAGATTTGTGATGCTGCAGCTCTTGAAGTTGCACTCTTTGTGATAATCAAACTTTGCTTTATACCCTTTTAACAATTACAAAATAGAAAGTTATCGGTTCAGTCTTTGGTTTGTGAATGGCCATGTATCCATTCCTTAATCGTGACGAAACAAACCAAACTTTAATCCGAACTTTTCACAGGCTGCTCATGCCTTGTGCAGGAGAAGAGGTAAAACTATACAAAGATGAGTGATTGAGCTTTTACAGATCACAAGAATTTGACTCAAATTTGATAGATTTTTACCAATTTGAGTTAATCATTACACGATTGGGAAATCGTATATTGGAAGCAAAAATTATGTTTGGGACGCATGCTGGTCATAAGGTCCCTATACCTCGCTTGGTGTTATCACCTTCGGACACATTGCTGCCATTCAAGTTTCAACACTGACAGGTCCCAGTGATGGTTTCATTTGCTATGACCATTAACAAGAGTCAGGGACAATCTCTTTCACAAGTCGGTCTCTTCCTACCGAAGCCAGCCAGTGTTCACCCATGGACAATTATATGCAGCTGTGTCTAGAGTTACTAGCAGAGCTGGATTGAAAGTCTTAGTTTCTGACAATGAAGGTAATGCTTCATCTGCTACCACTAATGTAGTGTATAAAGAAGTTTTTCAGAATGTATGAGGAGTAAAATACAACATTTTCATCTCATGCTATGCCAACGGTCATTTTCTATGCGATGGTTATCGATTTGGCTAATTTATCGTTATTTTCTCCTCATTCTTATTTATATGACATTTCTTATTTATTTTCGGTCTGGATAAATACACCACAAATCAGCACGTTGGAATTGACGTGCATAGAAAATAAGAATGAGGAGAAACTAAGACTTAAAAAGGCCTTGCACGTTGAAATTAACATGCATTTCAAACAGGTGATTTGTGGTGTATCTAAAAAGACCCTTTATTTTATATTTATAATGCTTTAGGAAGTGTTCTCGCTGTTGGGTTGAATTGTCGGTTGTGGTACTTTGTTTGAATATTCGACCTTTCATAAATATTATATCGTTTCAATGTAAATGGTCTAAGAAAAAAAGGAATAGAGATCGGACATAAAATATTATATATATTTGTATAATATTACACTGTAGTATATAATCAAAATATTCCGTACCCGTGCCTAAGGCACGGGCCTTACACTAGTTCTTTTCAACAAACAATGCTTTTGCTCTTATATTGTAGGGATGTTCTTAACAATTTAATTTCATTAAAAACTAAAAATTATGTAGAGAAAAGAGTGTATGTACATATAAAAAAGGGATAAAAACATATCATTAAATCAAACAATTGATATATTTTATGTATAATAAAAATAAGTAGTCTCGCTGGTTGATAAAACATATTGTTTACTAGTTATTCATGTTTTCTAGTATGGTTAAAATATTAAAATTTTGAAAGTTATTATTTTAAAAAATTAATACTTATTAGTAATAAATATAAAATTATTTTTAAAAATTAATTAAGAAAAAAGAAGTTGATATGTCAATTTTGTATACAGTCAAGTATATCAAAATTGAATTATTTTGAGTTATATAAGAATCTACGGTTAATTTGTTTCAAACAAAGTCATTATGATGTTTTTACTCAAATATGACTAACTTAACCTAGTGACCTTTAAAGATTATAACAATATGAGGATTAATGTATCAACCTAATATAATGCATATCACATGAAATCGTAATAAAAATATTATTGTAATAAATTTATGTAACCAATACTTTATTAAATAATTAAACAACATTACATAAAACAATGATAAACATGGATATAGTTATTGATTTAACAACAACTTGTTTTAAAATTTGAAAATTTCATTCCTAGTAAAAATATGATTGCTAAACCTATTATTTTAAAAAAATTGAAATTATTAATGTACTCGGTATTTTACCATTTAAATCTCACCACATATTTTAATATTAAAAAATGGTTACCTTTTTATTGAAAAAAGCGGTTACTAAATAACTACCTATTTAGTTAGTTTTTTTTAAAAAACTTTTTTTATTTAAACAAAATTCCAAATGGAGGATTCTAATTGGAGGTGTAGGAATTTACACATACACTAAGTGTATGTGTATCATCCTCCGTATTTTTACATTGAGTTGAAATTATAGTTGTGGTCATGTTATTTTAAACCGAGTTCAGTTCTGAATTTGTACTACTGTCATGCTATTTTTAATCTTGAATTTGTAGCATAGCATTATATTTTTTATATTGCGTATAATATCTTATTTTCTTACGGTCTTGATTCTTGTCATATATGTGCAGATTTTATTACGTTGCAGATTTCTGCACCAAACAATCCAATCATGATTGTTGTTTAGTATATCCATTATGTGCTTAAAAGTTAATTCTACTTGATCATGTCCTGGTTTTATATGATAAGTGCGTACGAATAGCACTATGTGCAAGTCTTTAATAGTGCAGTATGCACTACCACAATTAAGGCCTATTATTGCACTTTCTTGCAATGATTAGTCTATTGAAGCGGTTTTTGAAGAGGATTAGTCTATTGTGGCGGTTCATGTGGCGAATTTATCATGGTTTACTTATGATACATATTATGACGGTTTTAAAGATACTATTGTAGCAGGTTTTAAGCTATTTCAGCGGCTTTCTAAAACACTTTATTCTCTCTAATGAAGCGGTTTTTAAACCATTGTGGCGGTTTTTATATTAAAAAAATAAATTAATTTTATAGTTTTTTTGCAATTTTTTACCCCTTCATCTCGTTTGAAGTTTGAACCCTCTCTCTAATTCTAAATCTGGAAGCGAAAGGAGAAGAAATCTCCCTTCAGATCTGAACCCATGCATCTGAAGACGTCGATCGATGTCCCTCTCTTCGTCTCTTCTTCATCGCAGTCTACCATCTTCGTCTCTCGTCTGTCCCGTTACCATCTGCGCCTCTCTTCTTCACAGTCCGACCATCTCTCTCTGCCTCTATTTTATTGATCTTCTCTAGGTTTGTAATTGAATCTTTTGTTTGATTACATTTTTCCTATTTCAATCCTTGAGTGTTATGATATCAATTGATATTAGCAGGTGAGAATTTATTGTTTTGCGATTTAGGAATTATAGGGAGTTAGGGTTTTGGTACGTCTCCAATTCGAATTGATTTTTTCCAAATCTGATTGAGGGGTAGTTTAGCGTGCGTGGAAGAGAGACTTTCTGAAAATCATTATGTCTTCAAATTTCGATGCTTCCAAAGAAAGATTTGATTCACATTAGGGAGGTTAGGGGTGATAACCTTGAGGAAGAGGTTGCTTTGAACCATTCTGAAATTTATCCAGCTCGACCTCACCTCCTCTAATGAGCAAGGGAATCTACAAACGTGTGGCACCGATAGGTACTAAATGCTGTATTTTTTATGTTTTCTTCTAAATTGCTTTAATTTAAGGGAGCAAGGGAATTTTTATGCTGTATCATATTGCATGAGCATTTCCACTATGTCATATACATTGTGCAATCATATATGGTTTTATATGTAACATAGGTCAGAGGGATCATTTTGTTAATTGGTGCTGGACTGCTAGCTAGTAAAGGTTTCCTGACCACATGACACAAATAGAGTGCTGCACAAAGCGTAGTTGAGTCATTGGGCTTCAAATGAGATCATTCTATTAGCCGGTGCAATCGGGAGCACTTAGCTTTTGATGCTGAGTGAAATTGACCCAACAGAGAAGCTTAGGTTATATGGGATTGATGTGATCTTGAACCAGCCAGTGCAATCGGGAGCACTTAACTTTTGCTCAGGTAGGTTGAATACATATGGAAAATGTATACTTCTAAATTTTCACCCAATTTGAATAAGAGAACTGAATACACCCTCAAGAAAATTTAAGCTAATGTTTTTCTTTTATATTTATTTTAACTAATCATTTTCCTGATTAAAAATCTATACTGCTAGTGGTTCTGCCTTTGCTTGTGCTTTTACTCAAAACCTCCTGTTGCTTGATATATTTTCATTTTCTTTAATTGTGTAAGCCATTATTATGTACTACCTCTTGTTAGATCTATTAAAAAAAATACTAAGAACTTGGCAGTGGTTGAGAATTAGGAACTTAATTGATGCTATCTCATTTTAAAAAAATTCACAATCATTAAATAAACTTATTAGCAGTCTAAGAGAGGGAAGATATTATATATAAGTAAATAGTATCATAAGCTAACTAATTCTAATTCTAGGAAATTAGGAAATACGTATATATAATTATGCGCGACTTCATTACTACCTATCAGTTCATAACTGAAAAATCTAGATAGGCAGTTTTGCACCGGCTGAATTCCTGAATGTATCTCTAGCAAATAAATTAACATTTGTGAACTTTTGTTTGTTCGGAATGTGGAGTTCACAGTGTATATTTAGGTAGTTCTGTACACACTGTTTTCTTACCATTGGATATCATTGAAATTTACCTAGGCTAAATTGAAATGGTGAGACGATATATGATAGAGGAGGAAGAGGATACTTGAGTCTTGGAGGCTCAAGAGGATACCTGTGTCTTTTATCGTATCTTTTTCTATTCTTCTTATAGTCAGAGGGATATTCTTAGACCTTGATACTGAATACAAGTAATTCATATTGAATGCAGGAGATGGACTACAGGAAAGAAGCAGAAAATGGATTGAAGTTTAGGTACGAATGTTTTTTAAGAACCTCTTGGTTATTTAATTTCGTGAACTATGTCATTATCTGTATGAACTGACGTTGGAGGTTGAATAGATTACTTTCTTATTATGTTCTTATATATATTTTTCAAATCACCTAAGATCAATCCTAAGCAGAACCACTCATCAAGTTAGAATAATGAAGCTCAACTAATCCTAACCAAGCAATCATCGGAATGAATATTCAAGTCCAGCAAATTTTAACCAGAAGTACATGTCAGGATCATGTGCTCCAGTTCAGACAATCATAAACACAAGCAAATGTCAACTTCAAACGGTTGAGTAACTCAACTTGAGTTTATTTCATTCTAGATACAAATGCAAGCATAGTTTGTGCTATCAAAGTGAACTTTTCCTAAACAAAAGCATTTGAATTTTCACGGTTAACAAGTCTGAGTGACCTCAATACTTATCAAGCTACTCTTGCAATAATAATCCTAAGATTCAGCAGAATCTGGAATGGGATAATTAGCTTGTTTTTTTACTCTTTCTTTTAAAAAATCCTGTAAAAGAATTGTCATAAGAAGTTGGAGCAGATAAGAACATACTTGACACTCCGTACCATAGTTGGATTCTTTTATCATGTTTTCTTTCCCTCAAAAAGGATCCCAAGTATCCACTGGTCCATCCATTTGGAAAATAGAGAGCTATTCAACCTAATGTGAAATTATTTCGTAACTTGACTGTGTTCAACATTTATTTAGGGTATTTCTATCGCTTAAATCAACTATTAAATTTTCATTGACTGTAGATATAGGATATCTACTATTTGTAGTCGTTTGAATTGGACATGGAATGTTACTCAATATCAGCATCCCTTTAGCCCGTGTTCGGCTGTGTATTCTCCTAGATTAAGGGGATTGTCTTTCTCACACAATCTACTGAAGTGGTGTTCGGCTGTGTATTCTCGTAGTTCAGGGGATGGGGATTATCGGTATTCCAGTAGATCAATTTGGGGGAAAAATGCAATCTCCAGGGGGCAAGATTGTGGAGATTGTAAGGAGATTCCATACAAATTTTCACCCATTTACCCTTCGCTCCCCACTTTTCGTATTCAAGGTCAGATCTGGGGAAGTGGTGCTCTCCTTCACACTTTGGAAGAAGACTCGCCGTCACCATCACCGATTGCAAGGTAACCTCTCCCTCCCCATGCTATCTCGCTAGCCGGTTGGTGCCGTCGCGACGGGGGTGGCCAACATACGGTGGCGGCGGAGACAGATGACGTCCGACTTGTTGGCGATGACGGGGTGTGGGATGTCTTGAATCGGCCCTGGTGGTCGAATCGGCGGCTCAGCCCTTCACAGGGGGTTGCGTTTTCTTCGCCTCGGCGGAGGCTCTCGTCTCCTTCTTCTGAACTGATTGAGTTATGAGGGTGCCCAAATATGTGGGGGGCATTTGCCCATGGGTATAGTCGGCATTTCATTCGTTTCAAATACACCACAATCTTGCACCAACCAAACACCTTTTAGAGATTTCCGTAAAAAATAATCTCCATCCACACAATCTCATTAATCTACAAAAATAAACTCCATCTACTCACATCTACAAAAATCTCATTAATCTACATAAAATTAATCTACCGCCAAACACGGCCTTAGCTTTCCACCTTTCCAGCAATTTAACTTTGGAGACCAAAGCTGATACTGGTAGTGTTCTCTAAACCTTCCCACTCTAGGTTTACTCACATCGTCTTTTATTTGTGCAAGAATAGAAGTTCTCTAAAGTTAAGGATCTGTACTTGGTTGAGGTACATGTTGTAAATCAAATAGTATGATGTAAAACATAATAATTTCTCTGTTTGAATTGTTATGCATGGGTCACAGTGTGCTTCCCTTCATCTTATTTTATGTAGATAGGTGTTTATTGCTCATCCAATCAACTTCTTGAGCATGGGTTCTACCATGCTAATCCATGTCCTGGTAACTTGCTGCGTATCTATGATGGGAAGCTTGTTTATGTAGGTAAAATTAATCAGTTTAATTCACTTTACAGCTTGCATATGTATGAATTCAGGTCTCATACTCTTGTTGGTGATATTGTCTTAGTTCTGGAACATGTTCTTAGTTCAGTGCTACAAAGAAGATGAAGTATGCTAATTAAGTAAAACCTTTCCAACTATTATGACTTATGTTGCAGACTCTGGCTGATTCTAACTGTAGATTGTATAGGATCATTTATTAAGCACTGTTAATGTGGCGATTTTGATCCGCCACATTAGACCTTAATTGTAGTAGTGATGAAATAATACTGATTTTCTTTTTGTTGGTAACTAGTCTTTGTCAAGTAGCATTGGAGGGAGTACCAAATGACTTGTGAATAAGATCAAAGGTTTGCTATCAGTCTGCGTTCTTTTTGAAAGAGTATATTTGCATTTGCCAGTGATACTGTCAGAATCAAGAACTCTGTGCAACCTTCATGAGTGTTACTTCTCTTGATAATGTTGCTTAGTGTTTCTTAAATCTGATTAATCAGTTAAACCATCAACTATTTCCTCTTTTGAGTTTGATTCTTGTTTTGAAAGTTGATTAGAAAACACACATGTTGCTCTCTGGAACTTGATGTGAATCTTTGTTTACTATATTGTTAGGATAGGCAAACAATACAAAGACATTTAACGGAAACGAATCAGTGGCCTCTGCCTTTCTGGACATGCTGATTCCGTTTCTGCCTCCACTTATTCTTTAGTCAGCAAAGTTTTTTTTTTTTTTTAAAAAAAACTCCAGGCCTCCTAAGAGGGTAGGAACCAAATATCAACGACTATAAAGCCCGCCTCTACAACCTTACACAGCCAAGCGGACAACTTGGAGGCACAAGGATGAGACTTGTGATTACCAGGATCACCAAGCTCTCGCGAGGTTGATGAACTCAAAGTAAACCAAGCAAGATCAATTACCAATTTGCAATCGATGAGCAATGCTTCGAATCGATTGACTTTCTCACAGATGTGTTTCACACAAAACTGTATTTCTGAATAATGGAAGACGTGAGTTCTACAATGCTCTTTGGCCGATTAATATAACCCTAATCAAAGGCTGAATTTGGCCAAAATTAATAAAAAGAATTAACCTAGAGAAATTATTAAAATAACCCTAAAAGTTTCCTAAAATAGCTTAAGTAGAAAAGTTGCCAAAATAGGAAATAAACAAGGGTTTCAACACTTAGGAATTTCGGCCCTATCATGTGCCTAAGATGGTTCGACAATCTTGATCCCAATGCACATGTAGGTCTTCAATGAAGGCTCGGGGAGTTTAACCGTGCTCGAGAACAAGGCATGACTCACAAACATGAATGAGTCGCGTTGAAGCTTCTTAGCTCGGGCTCGAGTCATTGGTCCGTCTCCTAAGAGGATTGGCATGTTCGGAGGTGTAGAAGATGGTCCCGCATCATCCACACTTAACACAAGAAAAGATTTCATACAATCTTGTTTTCCAAGCAAATGGCAATTGCACAGAGTGCTTGACTTCCTCTCCAAATTATCGGGTGAATTTTTCAATGCCCCAAGAATCAAATGAGTAGCAAACTGCAGAATCCCCATCATCAGAGTTGCAAATATTGACTTTTTTGTGATCTTTAAACATGGAAAGATTGCGATGATCACCACTTGTGAATTTTTCGGGTAAACACTAGTGCCAATGTTCAAATTGAAACCCCATATTCAAAACAGAAAACCACCTCAACAAATAAACATCCCCCAATTCGAAGTTCAAAACCCTAATTTTATGAAAGGAGTTTGAAACCGAACTCAATTGACAAACACTAAACAAAGGAAAATTGAAATCAATTGGCATTTCCACAAACAAAAGGATAATCATCCAAAATCGCAGCACAACAAATTAAAAGGGGTTTGAAACTCAACAATCAAAGCGTTGAAACTCATCCAATTCGAGCCCCCAATTCGAATAGACAACCCCTAATCGAAGAACTGAAACCCTTATGCACAAATTTAATTTTAAAAATAGTAAATTCACTAATTCTTCGATTCACTCCTTCCCATTAATGACAAAAAGCCTTTTTTATATGTTAAACTAGGAAGGCAGACCCGTGCTATACCCGGGACATGTGATTTGTTCCAAAAATTTTGTCAACCAAACAGCTCCGACGTGATTCATATTTTGTGAGATGAACCACAAATTCAAGAAGTGAGATGTTGTGTTGAATGACAATCAAATCGACGTGGTTCATATTTGAATTTAATCAATATTGGAATATAAATAGACACTATATTTGTAAAGGGTGACATATAATTTGACATTTAATTTTAAAAAATTCCAAAAGTTATAACGGTAAAAATTAGTGATGTGATAACCATACAATTAACGGTAAAAAATCCAAAACTGTGGGATACTTTTTATAAATTGTAAAACTGAAATAAGGGCATATTTTTACCAAAACGAAATGTTTGGGAGTTTTTTCGTAGTTATGCCTTCTTCTTCCTACCGCCCGACAACAAGTCAGCAACTTCAACAGCTCAAATCCGGCACCACTTCGGCGATCCTTGGCGGCGCCGATAGATCATGCGGCGGAGGAGGTGATGGTTGTGGGATCCCTACGCCTTGGCGCACATATGGGAGGCGTTAGGTGGCTTCGGCAGCGGTGGACAAAGCTAGGTGAGGTGGCTCCGAAGAATCGAATATGAAATTGGGCATATTCTATTTTGCATGCTTTTCTCAAAAAAAATTTGAATGGGATTGTAGATTAAAGGTTTTAGAACACGATGAACCAGATTCAGAGCTTGGAGATTGGCCTTCAATAGTGGACGAAGCTTCCGAAGGTTGAAAGGTTTTTTATAGTCGATCTTAAAATGAGAACGAAATATCAAATTGATTGTACCGATCTCTTCCTCTTCTTCTGGTGATCAATGTGGTGTGTTAAATTGCAAGAAACAGTTGAAAAATCATCCCAAACGACACCAAATTCGATTTGGGGCAAAACGAACTTGGACGAAAATGGGGCGGAATTCGTTGATGATATCACAAGTTAAACACGTTTTTGACATGTCGATGTTGAATCAAAGTTAATGAAGACATTTTGAAGGTGAAACGTCGTGAAATTAAAAACCACCATTGAAGGGTTTGAACGTACACGGGAAGGAGGAGGAAGAAGGAAGGAGTGGTTCACCTAAATCGGTTCTCCATTTTATTTTATTTCTCTTGGTTTGGTTCGGTTTAGCCGGTTTAATAAACCAAATGCTTTTATTATTTTATTTATTTAATTTGATTATTATTATTATTATTTTTAAAAAAATTTGTAATTAATTGGGCATATTTATGGAGATAGTAAACACTCATTTGGAAGATTAAAAGAGAAGCCTTTATTATTATTTTTTAAATAAAGACAATCCTTCTAATGAAAAAAAAATAAAGTTAACTTAATAAATAAACATAATTTTTATATAATTGGAGAAATAATTGAATTGACAATTTATTAAATTGATAAAAAAACGAACATTATATATTATATATACAAATTTAATAACCAAAAAAATAATAAAAGATGCAGCTATGATATAGATATAGATGAATAATACAAAATCAAGGGGTAGACATACAAAAACAAAGCAATTGTTGCATCTTTCCGAGTTAGGATGTACTACAACGCTCTCTGCGACCTAGGGGCTATTGTGAGCCTCATGCCTTTGTCTATTTGGTCAAAGGTAAACGTCGGAGCTTTGGAGCCTGTGGATATGAAGCTTTACATGGCCGATAACAACTTCGTCACGCCCACAAGAGTTATAGATGATGTCCCCATCAAAGTAGGCAAGTTCTTTGTGCCTATGGACTTCATAGTGCTTGATATGGTGGAAGATCGTACATGTCCTATCATCCTTGGTAGGCCATTCTTAGCCACTGTAGATGCCAACATCAGCGTATGAAAGGGGATGCTCACTTTCACTATTTGTGATGAGGTTATCGAGTTCTCTTTCAACAAGACTATGGAGAAGCTCGATAGAATGGAGGTGAAGTCATTGCACATCAAGGGAAGCTACATCCCTTGTGAGGAACCAACGATGAGAAATATGACTTTAGGAGAACTAGAGGAGAGGGCTTTGGAGGCCCAATTGGAGGAGATATTGGCAATATGAAATCAAGACGATGAGCAACACACTCATAAACCAGTCGATATCGACCCATCCCACTCGATGTCGACTACACCTAAAAAGTCAGAACACTTGCCAGAAGCTAAGTATGGGGTTGCACTCGACGTCGAATCATACCACTTGATGTCGACTGAACAAATCGACATCGACTCCATTCCATCGACTCCAGCAGCCCCATCGAGTGAAAAGAAAATGAAGGAACAGAGCCACTCGACGTCGTCTAGACCAAGTCGATGTCGAGTACCCTTCCTAGCAGCTACGAACGATATTCCTCCCAATCCCGACGAGGTAAGTTCAGGTAAGGACCCCTACCCTCTTGAGTTGATTAGCAATATTTCAATGAGATGAGTTCATTGGTTTTTTCATGTCATTAAAGTTAGGGATGAGGAATCGAAGGTCTTTAAGGAAGGTGATTTAGTGTTCATAGCCAAGGAGAGCACGATGGGATTCAAGAAGAGATATACGGGCAAGAGGAAGGGTGGAGTGGTAAGAGTACATCGCGTTTGCCCAAGAAGGTTAGAGCTCAAGGACAAGAAAGAAGTCATATTCAAGGTTGAGCTCGAGAGCCCCGAAGAGGAGGTCCAACCTCTATGGACCTTACATGTTCCACCTAGAGTCCTAACACGGAAGAAGTTGGCCTAGCGACTTTAAAGTCTAGAGCATGTACATAGACTATGGTTTTTGAATATTTTGGTTTTAAACTTGTCTTTTGGACTTGTTTTTTTTTCCTAACCGGTATAGGTGCACGGTTCACAACATATGAACCAACTACCAAGGACGGAGTGCTGATGAACCACTCGACATTGACTAGATCTAGTTAACATCGAATGAACCCATTGAGTGCTATACCCTTTTGCTACTCGACTAACCTTGGGAAGGAGCTGCAGTCGACATCGACTACCACCCACTCGACGTCGACTACTGGCAGCAGCATACAACACCTATTTTGAGATTATGCACTTGATTCTAATATATTTCTTCCTTTACCCTTGTTTTTATACAGTGAGGACACTGTAATATTTAAGTATGGGGTGAGGGAAATGCTTAATTTTATTTTATTTTTGCATTTCTCCATAGATGGTTCTTTGGATATATTTATTTATCTATATGCTACATGTTCTTATCCCAAGAGTATTTTTCTATAAAATCCCCCCCCCCTTTAAAAACAATTGAATAAGTGCCATGGAAGCTTTAACAGGACTCGGCGATGCAAAAATAGATTCATTAGAAATATGACATGAAATTGCCTAGTAAAGGGAAGTCACAATGAAGTGCATATTTTTGAGAAAACCATGAAAGGAGGTAAAATTGATGTCGTTTTTAACGTATGCACCATAAGAGGATGGATGACTTTATTTTCCATATAAGTGTATACATATCCTAGCTGAACCTATGCGTATTCACATCACATCCATCCATATTATGTGCCTTGCATTATACTTGCTCCACATGTTATACATAATGCCCATTTTTCTACCTTATTTCCTATCTGGGGATTATGTTGAGAATGGAAGTTATTTTTGGAGTTGATTATATGGTTATTTGTGTTGTTATTATTATTGAAGTTTGATGGCATGAGAATGAAATTTATGAAAAATTTAATGAGTGAAAGAAAATCCAGTCTCCTAGGGATAAAGGATGATCGACCCTGCCTGCGTAAGATTTTAGCTTCGCAGGATGGGACATAAGGTGAGGATTCTAAAGCACTAAGTATCCGGGGCCATTCATGACATCCATGTTTGCGACTCGCGTGAAGTTAGTGCTAAGGTTAGAGAGGTAAAAATATATTAGTGAAAAAAGAAAAGAGCATTATTATGAGAGGACGAGGGATCGAGGGATGTGGAAATATCATATTATGGGAGAGAGTGCATAAGAGCAAGAAAGAAAATTGGCGCCGTTCTCCTCGGATCTAGCACCACATTGCCCAAATATAGCCCACCACTATACCTTTTACCTTTACTTCACCTTGTGCATAAAAGTCCTCTTGATTATTGATGCTATGTTACGCAGGAAGTTGTTTTTGCATAGCCCTCCTTTTGTGCGAGATGCTGCTTTTATTCACATGCATGGATTTGTTGGCATTAGTACCTTTGCGAGGATTGAAATTGAGTGTTGGAGTTTATATGTGAATGAATCTAAGATGTTGAGAGTTTAGTTCCTTTCTTTGTATTAACGGTAAAAGTATTGCTTGGGGACAAGCAAGCTTAAGTATGGGGTGTTGATGTGTGCCTATTTTACCATGTTTCGCACTCACTTTTATTCTGATTTCTGTTTATATTTTTATACTTTTGGGTTAGGAAAGTATGGAATTTGTGTAGTTTGTGTTTATTTGCCAGATTTAGAGGTCTACACAAGTTTTGTTTTAATTTCGCAGGAATTGGAAGCATTTCGGAGCAATCTGGAGAAGCACTCGATGACTCGTGAAGCCACTCAACATCTATTGGAGTGAAGCTGAAATTTGGCTAATTGTCTGACGGAACAAGCTACTGAGATTCCACTCGACGTCTACTGAAGTCACTCGACATCGAGTCTAAACATCCACACTTAGAAGCTGAGAAGAGGAAAGCACTCGAGGCCTAAAAGAGCACCTGAGATCGAGTAGATGCACTCGACATCGACTGGACTTTAGTCTACGTCGAGTGAAACCCTAGTGGGACGAGACGCGTTTTGAAGAAATCCGACTTGAATGAGATTTGCTTAACTACGAAGACAAAATCTTTTGTTCTCCTAAGATACTTCTATCCTTATGGGTTAATGCTCATTTACCATAGGGGATTTTTATTTGTTTGTTTTATTTTATTTGGGAACTTTTATCTTTGGCAATAGGATAGAGATTTCTTTCCTTGGATAGCAAGGATTGATTTACTATAAATAAAGACATTCGGCCTAGGTTTTAATCATCCAAGAGCACTTTAGCAATCAAGTTTTTAGAATAGAGTAGTCTAGAGAGGAGAGGTGGCCGAGAGGAAGAGAGAGAGAGACGGTTGTGGAGATTGGTTCGGTTGTACTCTTACTCTTTCGTTCAATTCAAAATTTATTCCTTCATGTCAATGATAAGATTTGCTATGATGAAGTTTGAGTAGTCGTCCCACTTCTAGGGCTGGACTGGGCACGACGATAGCCATGTAAGTATTCTTCAACTTATGATTCTTACGTGATTTTCATCCTCTATCCTATGTGCTGAAATCCGCTATGAGAGTAGTAAATGATTCCATATTTATGATTTTGAAGCGAAAGTGTATCAATTATGAATTTGGATAGTAATTAGGTTTTGCTTGCAAGAGTCGGTTAACCCTAATTATGAAAAGGATAGAAACAATTAGGATTTTATGCCAGAGCCTCTATATTCCTATTTGTTGATGACGAGACACTACTAGAATACTGCAATTAGACATCATGTGATTTAAGTCTGTCAAAGAAACAACATATGTTAAATTAGTTTGATATATCAGTTTTTAAATTTGCGACGTTGAAAAATAATTAGACATCAGTTGAAATTTTTGACAGATGTGAAATTGTTCATTCTAAAAAAAATTAAAACGCTCAATTTTGAATTTAAAACGCGCGGAGAAACACTTCGAAAAAATTTTGGACACCCGACCATACTTGAAAAAAAAATTTCAAACACCCGCCCAGACTATTAATCCTCCATGGAGTCTCTGCACTCAGTCTCACCAAATATCTCCAAAAGTCCAAACCCACTCTCCACTCAGCTCCTCTCCCGCAGTCATCATCGCCACCGGCCCACCGCCACTTCCGCCACTGTTTCCAACGCTACCACCACTCATCTTTCTCGATCCCTACTTTCTTCCTCAATTTCTCCTCCTCCTCTCCTTCTAGATCTGAGATCTCCACTTTCTCATGATGTTCCCCTGAAACCCCAAACGACTGAAGCGACTGACGACTCACTCCACCTCCTCCTCGCCGGCGACTTACTCTACCTCAACACCTCCTCCTCACCGGCCATCCCTCCACATCCTTAGTGATTGACCTGTTTTTGGATCTCTGTGCACAATTTTCCTCTCTTGTCCCGCCTTCTTCTGCGCTGTTGTCTCAGCTTCCTCCTTCGTCCATCCATTTCATTGCCGAAGGCTTTAGGGTTTGTGTTAATGAGGTTTGCGAGGGTGTCCACTGTCATTCTTCATCCTTCCAGCTTCAATTGCTACTTTGAACACTTGTGTGCAAAACCGACATATGCGAGGTATGAATTTCTCCTTCTATTACTATTTGTCTCTATGTCTCTCTCAATTTCAGACCTCTTTTGCTTAAATTCAAACTTGGATTATGAATAAGCGGAGTCAATTTTTTAGCAGAGGATTTTGCTTAGGTTAGTTTAGGGTTTTGATTCCGAGCGGGGTTTTGATTCTAAAGCCGACTGATATGCTCACCTTGTTTTTTTTTTGATACGATAAAAATTCGGGTGGTGGTTAGCCAACCCGAGAGCATCCCGAATGATGAGATCATGAAGATCTGAAAGAAATACAATCACATAATACATCAAAAGAACCACACAAAACAAACCCGGAAAACTCCAAACCCTAAGCAAACAAGCAGACACAACATCGAGAGAGGAAGAAAGTCCGGCGTGGTGAAGTGGATAGCGAGCGCATGGGACAGCACCTGCTAACACGATGTCTCGCCACCGGAAAGACGGAAAGCAGAAATCCTCGTAAGGCAAAGACGACACCTAGGGAAGTGTGGATCACACGACGTTCCCCCTACCTAGATGAGGGATCTTCGGAGACCACAAACACCACCAACACGATCACTACGATCAACCAAGGCCGCAGAACTGCTCCTTAACCGAAACTAACCACAAACCAACAGACGGACACCCAAGCAACACGAGAAATAAAGCATGGCTGCGAGTAGGGCGAAGAGCGAGAGAAGAATCCGGAATTTATTTATAGTAAATTATTGGATTTGGAATTTAGGATTATATATATATAGTGATATCTACTCCGTAAAATCTAAATATAAATCTATAAATATAAATATATATTTATAAATTTATAAATAGAAAAATACGAAACAAAGGAATCCGACAATGTTTACAATTAATTTTCTTTTTCTTTTTTGTGTTTTAGATCTCGGGTCACTTTGGGCCCAAGCCTTGAGCCCAAAGAGAAAACAAACCGACCCGGAAACCAGGACACCATGACAACAACTGGCCCAAGCCCAAGGCACACCCAAAATCAGAACCGGGAAAGCACCTAGGAGAACCAAGCCGGCCATGGAGCAACAGGCAAAGGCCAGGCAGCAAAGGGGCTGGAAATGAGGCCGCCGGCGACCAAGGACGACGGCAAGAAACGTTCGGAGCAAACCGGAACTCCAACGAGGGAAGGGCGAAGGAATCCGGGTGGAGGGCGCTGAGATGGACCAACAGAGAAACGGCGGACGCCATGGACGCCGGACGAGCAGACACCAAGGGTTTGGAGAGGCGAGGAGACCTCCCACACACCGGTGACGAGCGAGGCCAATGGAGCCACAGGGAAACGATCCCGGCCAGCAGGGTGAGCAGATCAGACATCAGAGCACACACCATCCGAACAATCGACCCAGAGGGAAGAAAGAGGGACGGGACAGTCCAATCGATTGCAGATTTGGGGCAAGAAGAGACAACTCAACAAAAGCCCCAAAGTAATTTTTAGACTGGATTGAAACAAAAATTAGAGGAGGAAGAAGATGAAGAAGTTGGGCGGCGACGGACAAGCGCAAGCTTCCGCCAGACTAGGAAAAGGTAAGTCGGAGTGGAGATTGCAGTGGGTCGACGACGGGCAACCGAACGCAGCCAGGCAAGGGCCGTGGCGGAGCGAAGCATAGACCGCCGACGAAATGTGGACAGCCGACGAGAACCCAGGCCGAAAGACCAAGAACTCGCAGACAGAGAAGGCCAATCGAAGACCAAACAACTGGATATGGCTAATCGAAAAGCTTACGAAAACCCCGAAGGGGTTGGGTGTGGGCTCCCGAAGGAGATTTGGGGCTCCTGGAGGAGCTTTGTATTGAAAGCTCACAAGAGAGCGTTTATGGCCACTTACACCCGTTATTCTCCTTTTATCAATTTCTCAAATCAGCCAAAGCACAGACCGACCAAAACAAGTAATCAAACCGACCGACCAAAACAAGTAATCAAAATAGCCAATTTGCTACAACTAAAGCCTCCATTTTTGTGTTCCACTTTCACTTACAGTTTGAAAGCGTGGAATTTTTTTTTGGGTTGCTCCCTCTCTCTATATTTCTAGAGAGAGGACAGAGCGTTTTCTCTTGTATTGAAAGCTCGATAATCTAATTAGATATGCTCACCTTGTGTAGTCCAGTGACAAGTGCTACCCCTTTGAGTTGAGTTTGAATTGAAAATTGATGTGTGCTACTGCTACCTGTTTTTCACTCAATCATTTCAATCATTACTGGTACTTATAACAGGGAGGATTGTTGAGTTACTGGAAGCTTTAAAAGCTAGGTCGAAAGATAACTCACCACTTCCACCGAGGGGCGAGGGCTATGATCTTGACTAGAAAGTACCGCACCTTAGTTAGCTTATGGATTCATTGAGCCCTTACAAGAGGAAGCTAAACTTGGATATGAGACTGATTACATGGCCAGGTGCCACTTCTGATATCTCTTTATTGTACTTGAGTTTTTTCCTTCATAACAATCATATATTTTGTTTTGGCCATAGATGGTATTTTCCTTTCTCTAGTATTTGGTACTACCAAAAGTAAAAGATGTATTATGTACAAATAGTATAGCCATTTTTTATACACAAAATGAGGCATCCCCTTGATTATTTAGAAATAAGGAAATTAGTGGGTTAGTGAATGTAGCCTATATAAGGCCTTATCTTTTATCAGATTAGTTGGATTGAGAAGGATTGAAGATTTACAACCTCTTTTCGTCTCTATTATCCCATTACAAGGAATAGAAGATGTCAACTTGATACATAGATCCTTGTTTAATATATTTGAAATGTTTTTACTGTGAAGTTCAGTGATGAATCCGCTCTTGCATCTTCTAGGTACATTGAGGAGGTTGGAATTACGGGTGAGTGAAAGTTTTGGGTTCCTCTAAGAGGGAAAACTCCGCTAGATCATGATGTAGAGGGATTTGTTTACTCAAATCCTGTGGAATTAAACATCATTTAAGCAACGATGTCTTAAAGAATGGAGAGTGTATCATCGGAAGCTTTTGATGTTTTTGAGAAATGAAGGACCTTCAATTTTGGGTGATATATCTGAATCAGATTATATCAGAGTGGAGAAAGGGTTGAAAAAGATAATTAAAGGACCTGACGTAAGTGTCCTAAAGCCCAAAGCGACTAGTAAGATGTTAGTATCTGAATTAAAGGAAGAGCTTAGAGCTTAAGATCATTCGACTGATGATGCGAGGAAGTGATCTCTAGAGTGGGAAGTTGAACTGACAATCACACTAATGTCAAAGGTATGTTCTTATTCGTATGTGATCCTTTTCGTAATTCCATCTTTATGCCTTCTTGGATTAACTATAAACTGACACCAATGGTTGAATGAGATGCGCCTTTTATTCCATTAACTTGATTGGAATTCTCTCTCAGGTAATTGAGTTGGGTGACACTCCAACCATTGGTGACTGTGCAGTGATACTTCGTGCAGTCACTATATATATATATATATATATATATATATATATATATATACACATCTCTTTCAACCTTCCTGATGATTTTGAATATCACCCACAATCTCGATTACAAATTCGGAAGGAAAGCTCACCCTTTTTCGTAAATTTTTCTTTGGTAGACACAAGGTGGTATCATAAACTACTGGCTAAATGAACAAGACACTGAAAAATATCTACATCTCCTTCCCTTTATATGTTGCTCAAAGATTTCAATGATGTAGCTTGCAAGCATGTGTGCATTTAGAGCATGGACAAATGTAGGACCAAAAAAAAAAAATGCTTTTGGTGTTCTTGTTATGATTTATGCTTTTAATGGCATCTTGTGTTGCTTGTAGTCCACTGTAGGACAAGATCATCACAATGTCCCTCAGTCTGGGGGAGCTTGATGCTGCCATTGCAATAGTTGTTGACTTGGAGACTAGGGGAATCACTGTTCCTGATGAAACCTTTGACAAGGTGATCTCTAGCAAACAGAGCTTAGATGGTCCAGTTGATGGCTCTTCTTGAAGCTTCTCCATGGGCCATGACAATGGACTCTTCTTTTTCCAGGATGACACTTCAGTCTTCACTCTACAAAAGAAACACATTCAGCTTCTTTAGGGGAGTTTAGTTTTTTAATTAAGGTTTCCGGCTTTGACCCATCATGTTTCTTCATGAGGCAAGAGGGCGACCTGAGGAACATGATATAATTCCGCATTCTGTTTGAGCAGGCCACCACTCTTTTGGCTTATTCAGTTACTGATTACTGTAAATATTTGTACCCATTTTTTTTGTTGAAGAATGCTCTAACAACCTTTTGGCTTATTCAGTTACTAGTTACTGTAAATATTTGTACCCATTTTTTTGGTTGAGGAATGCTCTAACAACCTTTGTTTTGTTTTTCTATGGATGTGAGCTGAGCTGCAAGCTGTAATGTAAGAATCTTTCTCAGTCTTTTCTATTTTAAGTTGATCTATGTTTTTACCAAGTCAATTGGATTCCTCATTAAGCTCAACCTGAAAGGCGTGTTAAGGCTGACCCAGGTGAAATTTCCTATCTCATAGCTTTTCAGCATTTTTTCATAATTTAGGTACTTCGTTGTGCAAGAAATGGCCCTCTGTGATGACCTTGACACTGTCTTAGTTTTGGCTGAATATAAAATCTGAAGAAAATAAAGGTCTGAAGATCACATGTATAAAACAACAGTTGATAAATGTTATTTCTGTCCTTTCATTTAGTATTCCCTGTATCTAGTTATATTATCCTGTGCAAAAGGAAAAAATTGTCAAATTTTGTTGATATTATTTGTTGCTACGTATTTGGTAAGAGTAGCCGGCTGACTTCTGTTTCACTAAATTGGGAACTACGAATTTGATTGATTGAGGTTAGTTATTCATTTGTAATTGAAGATTGTTTAAATTGGGGTTTAGATATCGAGACTTGGTGTTTCATTGTTGTGTGGCAGGATAACGTTGCGGAACTTATTAGAACTAGAGGTGTTCAGAAATTTCAAGATGGGGAAATCATTGTTCAAGTGTAGGTTTGCATTATAATGTCATTTGTAAGTGTATTTCTAAAGTACCTATCTTTTGTAAAGCATTTGTAAAGGTTGATTTCACATTTATCTTAATTTATATGTTCATTAAAGTAACCATTATTTGTAAAATCTTATTTTATATCGAGCAAAGAGTGTTGTGTATCAAACGAAAAAACATTGGATTATAAAAGAAAAGTGTTGTGCCTATTAGCTATGAAATCGAACCATTACATAAACACGGATACAATATCATTATAGACATCGTTTTAAATAATTTCAATCAATGTGGCACATATATTTTTACACCAGCAACATCGCCAACCCTCTCTTCTCCACCATTTTATGGATTCTGGGGAACACCATCTGGGCTCGCCCCGAGCTAAGGCGGCCCAACCACCATGAGCTGGAATGCTTGCGGAGGATGCTATTTGATTCAGACCCTCTTCCGCTCACTTATGCATGGCTCCAGCACTGTATACAGCGCAGGAACACTTCCCGCGTCGATATCTACGAGGGTAGTATGGTCCGCATCTGCAGGTCCGCATCGACAGGTACACCCCCTTCGCTGTTATGCATATTGATATTGATTCTCTGTGAAAGGGGAACATCATAGCTTGCCATGGGAGAAGATGGGTGCATTACTCTTCCTGGGTAGAGATCCGTCAGGATCTTATGGATCTGCACCACATCCGAGATCGGTACACCACCTGGACTGGGATTCCCTACCACCCCAGCATCAACCCCGCGGTTGACCCCACTCTGCACGACCATCCAGAGCTGTATGACTACCCTGATTACACCGCTATGGTAGTGGATCCCCAGCTAGAGCTAGAGGACGACAACGACGACAACAATGACGACGATGATGATGGTGTTGACGGCCTACATACCTCGTACCATTCCTATCACTCCCAGCAGCGGATGCACTCCTACCACACCAGTAGGCTCACCACGCTGGAGAGCATCCAGATGAAATTGCTGCACAGCTGCACCAGCTGTAGCTGAACCAGGAGAGCATATTCGAGAGGTTGACCAACTTGACCGTGGCCTAGACTCGCGAGAAGGCAGTGCTGAGGTTAGAGAGGTAAAAGCATAATTATTGATAAAAGCATTGAGCAAATAAGTGAAAGGTGAGGAATCTTATGAAGAAGGAATGTGGTAAAGAAAGTTTGGAAATAATCCATTTCCCCGGATTTAACACCACATGGCAAAAAATTGCACACCTTTAGCCTTTTACCTATCTACTCCTTTTTGAGCTTAAGTAAAATCCTCTTGATTATTGTTGCTTTTCCACAAAAAAATTTGTTTTGTATAACCTCCTTTTGTGCCCAAAAATTGCTTTTCATTCACTGGCACAGAAATTGCAGGCACCAAGTACCTTTTCAAGGATGACAATTGAGTGTTGGGTAATATAGTAATAAATCCATTAGGTTGAGAGTTTTTGCAAGTTTCCCCTGAATAACCATCCAAGTTATTGCTTGGGGATAATCAAGGTCAAGTATGGGGTGATTTGATGTCCACTAAAGTAACCATGTTTTTATGCACGTTTTAGCTCCTTATTCTAAGTACTTTGCATATTTCGGTTGGGAATATGGTAAATTTATGTAGTATAAGCTTATTTGGCAAAAATAGAGGTCTACACGAGTTTTGGGTGAATTTTGCAAAATTTGGAGCCATTCCGTGACAAAGCAAAAAGAGAAGACGAAAGCAGGATTCTATTCGATGTCTGCAAAGCCTACTCGAAGTCGACTACAACAGGAGAGCAAAACTGATCGAGGACGGAAGACGGACACCACTCGAGCACGAGAGGTACTCGACGTCGAGTACCTTACTCAACGTCGACTAGACATGGGACCTTGTCCGATCTCGACGAGAAGAAGAGTACTCGAGACACTGAACCCCACCCGAGATCGACAAGGTCTACTCGACGTCGACTAGACCTGGTCGCCGTCGACTACACTATTTTGGGCCGTGATCCTATTGGGCCAATCCAAGGACGTGTTGATCACTTGGGCACGAAGCAAGACCGGTTCTACCCGGTTTCTATCAAGATCTAGATATGGAAAGAAAATTATTCACCACTTGAAGAGATTTAGATATTTACCTTTTAGATTAATGTTTTATTTATTTAAGTTTTATCTTTAGAAATAGATAGCATTTGCTTGCCTTGACTAGCAAGGATTAAAGCCTATAAATAAAGCCCATGGGGTTAGTTTTTGATTCATTCAATTCTAGAGCAAGTTATTCCAGATATAGGGTATGTTTGGCAAAAGCAAGTAGCTTTTCGGAGCTTTTGATTTTGATATTCTATAGTCTTAAATAAAATAAATATAAGATTTTAGTTTAATTAGCTTTTGAAAGCTTTTGAAATCAAAGCTTTTCAACAGCTATTCACCCAAGCTTTTTGGAGCTTTTGGTTTTTTATTCACAAGTTTTTAACAGCTACCCTAACAACTAGGTTTACCAAACACTATACTACCTTATTAACATATATTTAACTCAAATAATCCAACAGCTTCAGCTACCCAACAGCTTCAGCTCCTCCAACAGCTACCATTTTGCCAAACACACCCATAGTTTAGGAGTTCAAAGGTTTTAGGGTTTTGGTATTCTGCGAAAGTGTGAGTGCCGGGATTGTAAAGACTTTGAATATAGTTTATGCAAGTTTCTTTTACATCAAGGATGTCGATTGCTAGGATGAGGCGTGAGTAGTCCACCTACTTCTAGGGTTGGGGTGAGCCCGACGATAGCCATGTTGGTGGATTAGCGAATTGCAAAAGAAGGTACTTTATCTTATTTATTCTATTCCTTGTGCTTCATCTTTGATTGAGAAATTAAAGAATTCATGTTGTGAAACTTGGGTAGTAATTAGGGTTTCTATTTGAAAGATTATAATTTCTAATTATGAAAAGGAATATACACAATTAGGGTTATCTATCAAAAGGTTTGTATTCCTACTTGTCGGTAGGGGTGTGCAGAAAAATCCGAAACAGAAAACACGACACGAAAACACGTCAACACAACATGAAAAAACCCAAAACCGAAAAAACACGACACGATAATGACACGAACCACGAAAACAAGGTTGTAAACGGTTCGTGTTCGGATCGGGCAAATCGCCTTATCGGATACCCGACACGAAGCGTTTAATTTTTTTTTTAAAAAAACAAAAAATTGTAATATTACTATACTGGTTTGGCAGAATAACTAAGTGTTGAGTTAGCTTAGATAGTAGCGTGTCCCTTGCAAGTGTTACGTGGAGGCCGGGTGTTCGACCCTCCATCCCTCCTCTTTTTATTTTTTGGCTTTTTTTTAATTTTTAAGTAAACCCTAGGCGCCTCCTCTCTCCAACTTTCAATTTCACGCCTCTTCCAACCGCCCCTCTCCTCTCTCTCCCTGAAAGACTCAAAGTTATATCCAGATCCGCCTCTCTCCCTCAAAATCAAATTCATCTCAAGTCCAAATCATCCTCATCCTCGCTCTTCACTCATCCTCTCCTCTTGCTCGCAAGTCGCAATCAATTTCGCACTCTCCTCTCGCTCGCCCTTTTCTCTTGTTCTGTTGTTCAGATCCGGCGCAGACACAACGTTTCAACGGGGCGGGTTCATCTTGCTTCTCGTTTTCGTCGTCCGTTTAGTATTTTCCTGGTGTGGATGGCGTTGGCTGTAGGAATGGAAATCGCAGAAGGTTGAGAGCTTGGAGTGTATTTCAATCTTCTTATCTTGGAAGTTGGATCAACTTCGAGGACCTGTGACACTTCACTCTTTCCTTTCCCTTTACTTTCACATTCAATTGGACGGATTTCAATTTTGATTTTGCAATACAAAATCAAAATATACATTGTATGTACATTGTATATATCTGGATCGACTTTTGTTTGAATCAATTTTGATTTTGTAATACAAAATCAAAATATACATTATACATTTGTACAACAGGTCAGCTGCCATATGCCAAGACAGTGACACAACCTAGAAGGGAAAAAAAAAAAGACAGTGACACAACCCAGAAGGGAAAAAAAATATACATTATACATTTGTACAACAGGTCAGCTGCCATAGCTTTACCGTGTTGGATACCCGGTTCATAACGGTCCGTGCACGGTTCGGTCTTTTCATACTAAATGGTTTTGGGTATCCGACACGATTATCCGGTTCGTGTCGGATACCCGGTAATGCCCACCCCTACTTGTCGGATTTGGTGAAAGCCTTTTCCTTTATCGATAAAGTTGCCGCCTTTTGTGATTTAAGATTCCGCTTTCATGGTTATTGTTGTTGCAAACTCTGATCTTGGAAGTTTTCGTGTAATTGTTTACATCTAAAATATGCAAAATTGGTTATTTTCTGTTCACACTTCGATTCCATCCTTAAATTCTTCGGCCTTCTTTCGTCGACGCGAAACAACATGGTTTCTGTTTTCTACTCGATGTCGACCCGACCTAGTCGACGTCGACTACTGATATTTGATCTAGGGTTTCTGCTCGAGATCGCTGCTTGTTTTTGTCTCTGCAGGTAATCGACTTCGACAACCTTACTCGACGTCGAGTAGGTTCCTCGACATCGACTACTCCCATTCTGCTCGAATTCGACTGTGCCTGGCCCCTGTCGACTACACCTTAGTCGAGGTCGAGTACTCTTGGAGTAGTGTTCTGGACGTGAATCTTTCGGCTATTTGAGATCCGCTGACCAGCTTCCTCGAGGATCGAACCTGACTTCCTACTGCTACAACGGGAGGGAGTCTTGAACATTATTTGCTTGGAATAGAATTGGTTTGCTTATCTTATTCTTATTTTATTTGCAATCTCGATTTCCTCCTACAACAATTTCTAGTTCTTGTCCTTATTCCAAAAAAAGATAGGTTAAGTCTGTCTAATTCTTTGTGTGTGTATGTTGGTACTCCAAAACTTTGCATCACATAGTAAGGTTTCGATTTCCATTCTCCATCGTCTCCGCTCTTCCCTCAGTTCGATTGGTGAGGGACGTCTCCAGATTCAATCGTCGCTCTTCTTCGCTCACCAGTCATCACCTCTCTCACACCGCCTCCATCACTGCCTCTTTGAAAATTGTTGTATCCGGTACGAATTCCCCCTTTCAATGTTCAATATTTTTGATCTAGGGTTTATGTTAACTGGTTCTGATTCATTATATCTTGATAAAATTGTTTTTCAGTTTCGATTTAGGGTTTCATTAGGGATTTCTGTGCTCTGTCTTTTTATGATAGTTCAGAGTTTCAATGACTTAATCTATCCATAAAGTTGTTTTTCTGTGCTCTGTCTTTTTATGATAGTTTCATTAGGGATTTAGGGTTTCATTAGGGATTTAGGGTTTCAATGACTTAATCTATCCATAAAGTTAAACAAATACTCCACTGCATCTCATTCTGAAATCTCTGTCTTTTTATGATAGTTCAGAGTAGTGAATTAGGGAACTAATAATTCAAGTTGCACAACCATTCTTTCTGGCACCAGCATTCTTGTACTTTTTTTAATTTCACTACTGTCTATTGGAATCTTGTATGTGATTCCAGTTTCCTCTTTCTCCATTTTGTTAACCCAGCTGATTTGATTCTTGTCTCTTTTTGGTCTTTCTTTTGCAAGGTTTGTTTGGTTTGTTCTCTCATTCAGGTACTTTGTTATGGTACCTACTTAGATTTGATTTTTTTGTTCTTTAAACGGCTCTTCCAATTTTCTATTAGTGTTCCATTACACTTGACAAAACTTATTACTAGATTAGCTTATCAGGATTCTTTACCTGTACAGACTGACTTTGATAATCCATTTTGTCAACATGTCAATTGGTTTGCATTCTTTTCAAGATTCTTACAGTCCCTTGCAGAAATCAATGCTCCTGTAGCTGAAGCTCAAAATAGTGGAGGTATCACTGTGCCCTTTATATAAATTCAGTTTGAGTGATTCATTACCTTGTAAGAATAGACTACTTTGGATTTTCTTCTTTTTTAAAGTATATTAATTAAGAAGACTTGAGTAGAGCTTAATTAAGAATTTGAGATATTTGGTGATTGTTAAAAGAAGGATATTTTTGCCAAATCATTTTACAATTTAGCAATAGCTTGAATTCGAGCTGGGAAAAATGAAATAGAGAAGGTGGTAAAAATAAAACTATGAAAATAAATAAATACATGTTATTTGAAATATATACTCCACCAAAGGTCTTTCTGGAGGTTGAACAAATTATATGTGCGGTGGTTTTGAAATGTGAAAATCAAAGGTATTCACTTTATAGTGCACCTGCATGTAAATCTGTGCATGCGATTGTCCTCATTTATTAAAACTTGCACAATTTTTGTTGTTTTTAGTAATGCAAAGGATCCATCCAACAGCCAAACACTATCTGGACGAGGAATTCCTTTAGCTAATGGAGATGCACTACTACCAAAACCACCTCCTTGGGCATAACCTCTTCGGACAACACACGGGAGCTACCATAGTGATAATATTGACCTTGAATGGGTTAGAGTAGTATTGACAGCTGATCTTGGTCTGAGCTTAGATGATATAGAAGACTCAGAACCGCCACAACGTAGAAAGGAACATTGTCATGTTCCAAGTACATTAGCCGTGAAGGTGAGAAATTCAGTGTTTTGTTCAAAGTTTTTCCTTTTCTATTTACTCTATAACTGGTGCATGTGAATGTTGTTGTACAATTGGAGACAACTGCAGAAGGCTTTTTTATCAATAAGTATATATGCTATATGATATTGGTTTCTGGTGCTTTTTTAGCACTCTTGTTAGTATGACTTTCTAACATTCCCTGTTTTGGCTTTCACTAATACAAACCTTAGAAGCTATGATCTGATCATTAAATGAATTGTTTCATCGTCTTATTAAAAAGTAAGACATGAAACAATCTAAACTTGCATGGGACATACGAGGTGTCTTCATAATTCAGGTTTCCGATCAAATATCAATCAGCCTCTGTTCTATTTCACCTAAATCTTTATAATCAGCCTCTGAGTTAAATATGCTTCTATTGCTAGAGATCAGATGGTTTCATAATGTTTAGAGTAGTTTTTATGTCAATATGCATTATACTTTAAAAACTTATCCATAAACTTCTTTCCTATGGTCTGGAACTTACTTCTTTTTCTCCTTTTCTTTTTTATCTATTTATATCCATTAAATTGTATTTCTTGTGTGCTCTCTTTCCAGGCAGCTGATGCGCAACCTAAGGTTGATATCTTGCTAGTTTCTGATTTTGTTCTATGCTTTGCACAATTACGAACTGAATTTTTTACTTGTACAAATGGGTGGACCTCCCAATCATGCAGATGTTTTGTGTGGAGAACTCTTGAAGGAAAAGAAGGATAGGATCCGGAAAGTATCGATTATGGAAAATTTCCTGGTTGGGATTTGTGTTCAGTAAGTAATTCTTTTATTTCTTTAGTTTATCACATATTATAAACTCAAAGAATTATGATCATGGTGTCGTTCTCTCCTTTTCTTTCTATGTTTTGGGGCATGGCTTTTTAAAATGTTTTTATCAATGTCATATTTCTTGCTCTCTAAATTCCAGTGTTTAAACTCAAATATTCCTCTTTACTTGGGACTTTTGCAATGAAATGCAGTTAAGCTGGTTGGGTACCGTAAGAATGCTCTTGAAGACTACTTTTGCTCCTCATTAGATATTTGGATCATCCATGGACATCCGAGATGTTGGACATAGAGCTAAGATTATTGAATCTGAAATATATGAGTTTTGGATAATTGAGTGCGACATTAGTAGTCTACATTTGAGGATTTGAAACATGCAAATATTTGGAGGTCCTCCTTGCTTCTCTTGCTGTTTTTTTTTGATATTTTTTATTCCTTGCCTTTTGTCCAAAGGATGTTAACAACCTTCCTGCATCTGACTGGTGTAGGATGTTGCTGCTGTTGTTTATGATGAAGGTGGGTTGAAAGTTGCCTATGTGGTCCTTCTCAACTGCAAACTAATGCTTGAAAGGTCCTTTAACAACTACGGTATGATGCTCTCATGCCTAGGAAATTTCCTGTCCCTGGTTTCAGTTAGCGGTGAGTCTATGTTGTCAATTTTTGGTGTTTGCTTTAGTAGTATACTTGTTAAGTTCTGGTTTTATGAAGCTTCTAATTGCTTGCTAGTTTATTGTGTGCGATTATCTACTTTCTATTGTTAAATGTTAAGTGACAAGTTGTAGGAATGATAGATTTAGCTTGTCTGCTTGGATTTCATCAGTCTTGTTTAGTCATTTGGAAAAATTATGTGACTAGATTCACTACTAGAAAACTTCAATTAGACATCTGTTGTCAACAGATGTCTTTCAAAAAAATTTCCGATCTCTTTGTGCGTGTAGTGAAAGATCAAAACTTCCACATCGGTTTTAAACAGATGTCTTTTCTTAATTAGAACCCCTAAATTTTGGTTTTGACATATTCACTTGTTGATGAATATCCATTATTTGTCATTTGAAAGCATGTGAAGATGTCCTCCTAAAGCAAAAAAGTGACATTTACATCTTTATTTATAAAATAAGTAATGTCTTAAGACAAAATAGACAAGTGTTTTTGTTTTAGTGATCACGTTTATAATCATGTCCGAAATATAATTTATGATTTTATATTGTTTTAATTTAACCGACCACGTGAAATATAGGCATAACTGATGTAATTATATATTATCGACATCGCATTCAGAGTATTCATTCTCTGTGTATTAATTTCATGTTCATTATATGTGATATTATATTGTTCTAAAATAATGCACTATTGTGGTTGTATACACAAAAGATGTCGTTTTCCATATTCATATCAGTTTTTTCAAAATAAAATGATGTTGCTGATGCAATGACACATCAATTTATTTGGAAGATAACGATGTTACTTTGACACATATATATCAGTTCATATGTCATTTTAAAGCTCAAACTGGTGTTGCACATTGATTTAAACGAATGAACTGATGTGTATAATTATATTGACACCTGTTTCCATAGACTGATTTGATGTTAAAGGTATGAACGCACTACTATTTTCATACATAATCCAATGTGTATAATTATATTGACAACTGTTTCCATAGACTGATTTGATGTTAAAGGTATGAACGCACTACTATTTTCATACATAATCCAATGTCTTATTTGGATAGACAACACGCTTTTGTCAATAGAACATCGCATTTTGTTTGTTTTTCAAAATGATAGGTCGTTTAATGAAAACATGTACATAAATAATAGCATCATTTTGTATCATTTACAAAATACGATGCCGCGTCACCGTTATTCATAGCCAAAAAATTGGCTAGGCTATGCAACAATGCATTGATAAGTTAATAACATGAATGCAGAAATAGGATCTAAAAGTATCCATAAAGCTCCCTCCAACTCAGCAAGAATGCAGCTCCAAAAACTCCCATGAAGGCGCAACAATGATAGCAAAACAGACAGCCCCCGGTGAGGCTTCGAAACAGCTCTGCAGTCCCACCGAAAACTCATTTATAGATCAGTCCACGGGGGCATAAAACTGCAGAAATAGGATCTAAAAGTACCGATAAATAAGTGTCAATCAGGCTTCCAACCTCAACTGCAAAACCAGCCAACTCAGCAAACTCAGCAGCACTTGAACACATCAAAACACCATATACTCAACCCCACATCCTCCCTCATCTGTGCACAAACAGTTCAAGCAACTTGAGCTCTAACAATTTAAGTAACTTTAGCTCAGTTTCGAACAACTATGCAATTTTATAGGAGCTTAAATTGGGGATCTGATGTGCGTAAAGTAGGTTGTCTTTCCATATATATATATATATATATATATCTGGAATTCAGCAATTAGGAATTCAAGAACAATCCAGAAATCTTAAGAAAAACAATACCTGAAGTCATGGCTTCTATCACTTATTCCATTAGCTTCACGTTTTTTTAGTTAAGTTTTTGTATTTGCATTTTTCTCAATCTTATTAGTAATGGAATCAAAGGGGAACATTAGAATCAACCTCAAATCTTGTTTTGTGGAAAATGAAATTGAGAATAGGAAGGTTACAACCTAGCTGAAGGATATGGTGTACTAATTTAAACTAGCAGCTAGATAAAGAATATAGTTTTAATACCTTACCCATTTATGGAATCATACCGAGAACACAGATATAGAGCCCATGCATGCAACAATGCGCGTCTACTTGAGGACGTCAGTGAAGTCAAATTTTGCACTCATTATCTTCTATTGTAGATCTTCAGCCTCTTCTTGGAGTGTCTGTATAGTCAGAACATAGGTTAGGTCATTATCTTTTATCTTAAATTGCCAACCAAATTGATTTAGTACACACAACTGGGATCCTAGAAACCTTGATAAAAAAAGAAATAAAAGGCCTATTTAGTTAGGTGATAATAAACAAAACGGAACATAATCGAGAAAGATAAAAAAAAAAACTAGAGACATTTAACATAATCGAGAAAGATACAAAATTGGGATACACTTGGTAGTCTCAAAGGCATACATGATCATAATATCAGTGAGAATAAAGTTATGAAGGATAAAACTGAACATGGAATGAAGGATAAAAACTGAACATACTCTTAAGGGATAATACTATACTTGCCACAAACTCATATAATGTAGTGATGATTTGAGAATTATGTCTTGAAGTGACATGCGAGTAATACCTCTTTAACCATAAGAGCTTCTCTATATCTAGAATCTCCACCTTACTTTGTCATGATAGCACCAGTAATCCCAATCTCATCATTGAAGGTCGTCGCTATTGTTTATTGCTCCTTTCCTGCTAGTGCATGCAGGGAGGAGAGAGAGGTAAGCCCGCAAAGGAAATGATAAATTAGAAAGCAAATCATAATTCAAAGTACAAGGAATTGACATATAGATCAGATCATTAGTTGGCTGCTGATCCATATCACTTTGAGAAAGGAATGTATATATCCTGAGGAAAATTAAACTCAGTTTGAGCAGCACAACAAGTGATTAAACAAGCTACGCATAAAAATTCATAAATAAGACTTATGATATGATTAGTTGTTCCGTTTTGGATAAATGTGACACCTAAAGATAAGCCAACACCAAATCTAGGATAAGATTAGTTGTTTAAGCACATACTAACGCTTTGCAAATTATTTCACACCAACAATTTTTTAATAGAAAAAATATCAAAAATACAGTGCAACCAACTTTTTCTGCCTCTTTGATATAAGGAAATACATCAGAAACAACCATCAAATAATTTATCCAACTTTTATTAACTATTTAATAAGATCTATAAGTATTCAGGATTCCCCAAACTCCTAACAGAAGATCCTTTTTGAGATTATATAGCTAAGAAACTATCAGCAACCACATTGAGTCCAACATGAAATAGATTCATACTTTTTCAGTGAAGATAATGTTGTAAACTAGATACTTTCAGAAGAGAGATTTTGAACGAATAGCCAGAAAGGGACAAGAAAATTTTGATAATGTCAACAAAAAGGCAAGGAAAATCATGCAAGTGAAAGAACTACACTGACTAATATACAAGTCTGGAGCATAGTGAATGCTCCAGATTAATTAAACACAAAAGATGAGAACCTCAACCACCACATAATAAAAACTAGTTGGCTAACACACCAATTATATGTAGAAACAAATACACTACTTAACTAGACAAGAAGATTGTCAGAATCATAACTCTATAGAGATGAAATTACAAGAAATACACAGCTATATGATATCACCAACACTAATAAAGTAACAACTAGTCACACCTCGCCCTCTTAATGGGGTCACCAATTGCTACCAAATATTTAAAAGCCAAACAAAATTGCATAAAATGGTATATACTTCCACTAGGGTCATAACCCCAAAAGTTAGAGAAACAGAACGGTTGATCATCTCAGCTTTCTAGAATTTTTAGAGTAGAGGTTACAAGCCCAATCCCAAATATCATGAAAACAAGAGTGGCAAACTCTGCATCTAGAGGATGGAGAAACATCAAACACCAGCAAGCATCAAAGAGAAAATATCAAACATAAAAAAGGAACCGCCAATCAACAAAAATTACATTCTAATTGCCATTACGGCTACCAACCTTGATACTTCGTTAAAAACAAATTTAACCAATACTATGGAAAGTAAAAACAACTGCAATAGCAAAAGGTAAGAAAACAAATAAAGACCGAACCTTTTTGTCGTCGAAGATGCGCAACAATGAAGGCTTCCTAGCAGGAACAGATGAAGGAGAAATAAAGGTCTGATTGAGTACTAACCATCATTGAACCTAGATCCGAACAATGACATGCATATAAGTTGGTTAGTTATAAATAAAAGCATATGTGCCAACCAATATATATTCACGCTTTTTTAGGATGAAAAATGCAAGACTAATCAATTCTGAGAAAACATAGTCAAACGAGTAAAAAGAAAAGTGAGATTCTTACCCCATCAAGAAGGATATTTGAGGTATTGAAATCCCTAGACATGACTTGATTATCCAGAGTATGCAAAATGGGTAAGCAATGAGCTTCTACGAGAGCTATATTGATCCGCACATCCCGTGGATGTGATTCAATGGAGTCTGCAAATCCAATGAGAAAAGTAAATGAAGCTTGATCCATGAATCTAAGCTTGCAAACATTCCTTGATCAGTTTTAACTTACTCCTGGGAAGGTTATTTTCCAAGCTTCCTTTTTCCATGTACTCATATACAAGAAGCATCTCCTTGTCCTCCCAGCAATAACAAAGGTAGCTTAACCATGTGAAGGAGGAAAAAGATGCCCATGAATTTGACCTCCGATTACATACTAAATGAAGAAACAAAAGTGTTAAGGATGATATATTAAATGATGAAATTAAAACACTTGAAATCATGAATAGGAAAATCAGCTAAGCTAGCTAAACTCATTAATTCATAAACTAGCTTAGCCGCTAATAAACAATTAGTTACAGCAAAAGCTAGCAAAATCTTAATAGTCTACTCATATATTGATTATGTATACTATATCGTAAATTAGAATTGCTAGAAAACAACACTAGTATGAGTCATACAAAAGCACAATTGCTCAGAAGCTTTTCTATTAGAAACATGGGAAAGCAGGTTTTTAAGTTATCTGGCGTATCATTAATAATATGCAGTTGTGAATCTGGCTTTAGCTACATGATTTCATGTTATCAGACCATACATTAGAAGACCAAAACAACATTGTAACATTTTTTTAGCATTGATAAGCCTACAATTGTTGTATAAACCACAAATTACATTATTAAAATAATACCAACCTAAAACTCTCCAAGGCATTGACTAAAAGAGAGAGTTATGATGCCAATCCAGCCGTCCTCTCTTTAGTTCCATCATTCCTAAAGATTAACACATGTATGTGGCATATATTCTTAAAACCAAAAAGAAATAAAGATGAAAAGCACTAATTTATGCCATTCGAAATTTCCAAAGGACACAACAAAATTAACCCCAAAAAATCAGCAATGGAATCCATTGGCAAATTTCTCAAAATGACTATTTTTTATCATAGCGATGATGAATTAACCAGAAGCATAGAAAACATCATCATGTACTCACAAATTTTCAGATAATAATAATGTTGCTTTTTGAACTTGAAAGAAATCTCAGCTTCTTCTTTTTCGAATCTTTATATATTGTTTTCCTCGATGGGAGAAACAATGAAGCGTATAAGGCAATCCACTTTTGATCATCCTAGCATATTAAAAAAAAGACGATTTAGTAAACAAGAATTTAAGGAATAGAAATATTTAAATAACATGGTAACTGAGGCAAAACAACATGCTAATAACAACTAAATAGAGGACAAGAAGAGGAATTAAACGATATTCAAAAGCCAAATAAAAATAAAATGCATCAAAGGTGGCAAAAGAAGATTTGCATATCCATTGGTACTAAATCAAAACAAAAGCATCAATTTATAATAAATGATAGGCCATGAATCCAATACAGTAAACTAAATCAAAGGGATAAGAAATAAATGATAGGCCATGAGGTGTTAAATATCAACTCATCAAATTTAGGCGACAAAAGCTAAAAATAAGAAATAAGATGCAAAATATCAACTCATTAAATTTAGGGGATACAACTCAATTTACAAACCAAAGGGATAAGAGTAGATCACATACCTCAAGGCAGTAACTCGATGGGCGCGAAATCAAAATCCACCCAAATTTAACAACTGGCAGCAACTCTGGCTAAAGAACAATGACTCAGAGAAGAAGCAGCAAACTATGGTAAACCATAAAGCAAAGACCTAATACCTGAAATCAAAGACATGAAATTCGAAATTAATACCATCAGAATCGAGGCCAGAAACACATAAATGAAACCCTAAAAATTTGAATCTAGATCTAGAGGGAACAAGAGAGAAGTAGTTGTCTTCTTCGTCGAATCAAGATCTAGAAGGATTTTCTGAGAGTGAGAGGAGGGAGATGATTACCGAAGAAGAACATCGTCAGAGGCGGTGGTTGAGTCGTCGTCGGAGGTGTGGGGGATTGCTATTGTCTTCTGTGTGAGAAACTCTATCAGATCTACATGGAGAGACAGAGGATTTCGTGGGGAGAAGAAGACAAGAGTTTGTTTTTGAGATCTGAAGGGTGAATGATAGAGGTCGGGGTTTGGATGTGGTTGAAGAGGATGAAGACAGGCCTTCCCTCGTTGGGGAGCTTCTAGCTAGCCTTTTGCTTCTTCTATGCTGGCGCCTTCTCTACTGGCTTCGTCTCTGCGGGGGCTTCGTCTCGGCCTTGGGCGCCATTGGAAGAGGGAGGAGAGAGATTAGGGTTTGTGTTTGGTGCAGTAAAAGTACGAGATTGGAGTTGGGAGGGGTTTGGGAGAGGGAGATGGTGGTATAGATTTTTCCCAAAGCTAATGGAATAGAGTGGGTAAAATTAAGTGTTAGAAATTTCCCCCAAATTTGAAAACCCCACCCAATTTTTTCTAAGTTATTCAAACCCGCGTGTTTTCATTTAGTAAATTGAAACCCGTGCCTTATAATTTATTTCATAATTAACAATTTCATCTGGCAAAAAATTCAACTGTCGTCTAATTTTTTTTAACATCACAAAATTAATATCCGATGTAATAGAATAATTTAACATCAGGCATTTTGTTGACAGACTTGAAATGCATGATGTCTAATTGCATAATTCTAGTAGTGATTATTGTTCGCAATCTCCATTGTCTTTGTGCTTTTGGGATTGGTGTTCGAATGATTTTACCTAGAAAGTTGTTTATTGAATAACCTATTTTAGTTAAGCCGTGCTAGCATTTAAGATAATTTTGGCCCTCATGATCAATATTTTTTCTATTATGTAAGAACATTCTACCTAATTTAAAGCCTATTAGCTCAAATGGTAGAGCGTTGCGTTCAAACACAAAAATGTGGGTTCGAATCCCGCATAGGCTACGATAACAAAAAAAAACTACAAATATGTCATTTAACATCGGGTAATAGCCGATGTCTTTAAAAAAAAAATCGATGTCTATGTGGGGAATGTAAAAAGTCAAAAGTTTTTCACATCGGCCAGAACCCGATGTCTTTGTATGTTATAACATCGGTTATATTTTATAATCGATGTTATAGGATAACAAAGACATCGGATTTAAAAATATAAACGATGTTATAATATACAAAGACATCGGGTTCTGGCCGATGTGAAAAACTTTTGACTTTTTACATCCCCCACATAGACATCAATTTTTTTTTGAAAGACATCGGCTATTACCCGATGTTAAATAGCAAATTTCTAGTAGTGAATCGGGCATCCTAAATATTTTTCGACCGCGGTATGGTTGGTGATGTGAAGAATATTTTAGATGCTTTGTTTCCGTTGGTTTTTAACCCCTGAATTTACTTGAAAAGCTAATTTGTGAAAATTTACTTTTTGTCCTGATATACTACAATATTCATCCATGATTTTTTTCACTTGAGTGCATGATTATGACCTTGTTTTAGCAAATATCATGATATCGTATGCGAAGGAGAGAAATGGTACTCTAGTTCATGACTTAGTCATCTCAAATCCTATCGTTTTTCTTGACTTATCACTTGTCATTTGTAGTTTTCTTGTAAGTATTTTAGCTTCGGTAACAAAAAAGAGCGGGGAAATAGGATCGTCTTGTCTGAGTCCCTTCTCTGGTCAGAAAACATTAGTTAGTCCATCTTTAACCAATCCTTACTCCTATAAAAGCGTGGGTAAGATTTTGTCTGGGAAGATCTCAGCCGTTCACTATTGCCGTTATCTACGGCCCATATTTGTTTTCATAACAAGTTACTGTTCCTTCTAAAATAAGTTAATCATGATCGTTGATTACAGGTGAGTTCATCTCATCCATGGCTGAAAGCTTTCCGTTGTATAATGACTTGCATACCCATCAAAGTTTCAATTTAAAATTATTTATTTTTTTATTTCAGTGCCCCTTTCGGTCTTTTCAACCGTCTCAATCCCCTATCCACGTCTCTCTCTCTCTCTCTCATTTTGAAGAAATGCAGGTCCTTCTCCGAATCTCCGGAGTTCAACTCTCCCGTGAGAGTCTTTGCCTCCTTCGCCGCTACTGCTTATCCTTATGCCACCGTTTCCAAGTCTCTCATATTTTCTTCCTCCGATTGAAACTTCTCTTCGAGAACCGCCTGGTTGCCTCCTTTCCACTGCCTCTTTCCTCATGGTCTCTTGCCTCTGGTTTGCGGCTGCTTTTTGACGCTCTCCGCATCGCAGTTAAGTTGTCGGGTCTGGATTTCGTCGCCACCGGCCGCCATAGCCAACTCCGCTTCACAGTCGAGAAGGTACAGACAATCCAACTTCTCTCTCCTTTTTTTCTCCGGTTGTTTTAAGGTTTGTTCCTGAATTAGGGCTTTTGAAGTTTATTGCTCTGATTTCTTTTAGGTTTTCTTTTTGAGGAATTGCGGTCTTGAAATTGAGGATTAGGGACTTGAAATTAAACTTTATGGCCTGATGTAATATTGAAATCCAGGATTAGGGTGTTGGAATTAAGGGTTATGACATTCAAATTGAGGATTGGAGGTTTGAAATTTAAGTTTATGGCCTTCAAACTGAGGATTTGGATTTTTTTACTCACCTGTCAAGCCTATTGCTCTTAGAAACGGTTGACAATCATCTGCTGAACTTTAAATTGCGGGTTGAGGACTTGAAATTGAAGTTTTTTGCTTGATGTGCTATTGAAATCGAGAATTGGGGTTTGGGAATTAAGTGCTATTACCTTTAAATTGAGGATTGGAAACTTAAAATTGAAGTTTATGCCCTTGAAAATGGGGATTGGGATTTTTTTACTTTACCTATCAAGCCTATTAGTCTTAGACAGAGTGCACAATCATATGCTTCTCACCTTCCATGATGTTATCATAGTGTATGTCTACTTAATATATAAAATTTCTTCCTCACTGTGATTTGGGTTTTTGGCAAAGGTACCACGGAGTTTACCTTGGACAGGATGTTGCCATTAAGATTCTTAGATATGAGCACCTGATTGACGCTTTAAAGGTTTAGTTTGCCCAGGAAGTTGCAATTTTAAGGTGAGTTGGCTTGTAACTAACTAGGGAAGAATATTTGGAAATTGAGGAATTAAGGGGTACACAAGCTGGAATTTTATAAAGGAAAAAGATGCTCACATATGCTATGATTGATATCCATCCAAAATTTCCTTCATTCTCAATTTTAAATAACATGTTTTTTTTTCTCTCATAAGTATCATATAACTGATTATTGTCGGAACTTTTGGCTAAGCTCCGTAGTTAGCAGTACCTTTTTTTATCTCGTTAATTATATAGGTCATGAATATGATTGCTTATTGTCAATTTTACACCCACCACATAAGGCAATTCAACTCATATGTTTTACTCTTTTTTTTTTTCCTGTTGTATTATAAATGTGTAATTTTAGATTTATAGTGACTGGTCACCAATTTGTTTCTAAAATTTTGTATACTGCCTCTTTTGCAGATGGGACTGATTTCTAGAATAAGGAATCCTTTTGTTGTGGAGTACAAAGATTCATGGGTGGAAAAGGTGACTGCCTATACTATTTTACAAATCCTCCAATAATTAGCAACTCTGGAGTGAACTACTTGTGGTTGCAAAATGATAAAATACCATAGACAAACCGATGCATCATAAGATTCATAACATCTTTTTTTATTACTGGATTTAATTTTTTAAGATGCAAATGGAATAGAATGTCATATGTTGCCGATTCTTGTGCTTATGATGAATTTATCGTCTTATCACATGTGTTACTTCTTTGAGACTACATGCATTTTTTTTCTAGGAACTTGATTGTCTTCAATTCCATCATTCTACTTCCATTAGATGCCTGGTTAAAATAACAACCTTGTTCAGTTCGGTTCTTACAGGGTTGCTATGTTTGCATTATCATAGGCTACTGTGAAGGTGGTGACATGTAAGTTCCCTACGTTTGTTGTTATTGACTAGAATGCTAAAGAGAGATGCCGATTATGAATGTTGCTTTTCTTAACTCTTGACAGTTGATCATTGTGTGTGTGTTTTAGAGGGGAATCCATGAAAAAGGCCAAGAATATTAATTACCCCGAAGAGGTTGGGATTCTTGCTATGAGAGCATGTGCTTTTTTTCCCCTTCCTGTGGCCTATATTTTATTTTATTTTCGCATTCTTTCCTTTCACTATGCTCACCATGTGTTGTGAAATACGTGTAGAAACTCTGTAAGCGGTTGGTTTAGCTTCTCATGGCACTTGATTATTTGCACACAAACCATATAATTCCTCGTGATATCAAGGTTGGTTTTTCTCTGCCTGGATTAGATAATACACTAATACTTTGTATCTTGGTAATTCTTTATAAGAAACGTAGGAAATAAAATAAAAGATGCTTTGATTTCGACTGTTAAGAGATTTGTTCTCTGTGTGCATCAGTGTTCAAATATATTTCCGACGAAAGATGAAGACATATGACTAGGTACTATGACTACCCTATTCATATTTAATTGAAATTGAAAATAGATGTATGTTCATTTTAATTCCTTGGGAGACCTTGTTGACTTTTAGTAATTTGATGCAGGAGATTTTGGGCTTGCCAAGATGCTAACTTCAGACGACCTGGGTTCTTGAGTGAGTACTGAGTAGTATATTGGTGTTGCAATTTTAGCTATCATGTCATTCACTTGAGCATATGACTTATGGTTTACCTCTAAAATTATAGGTAATGGGAACCCCTAGCTACATGTGTCCTGAACTTCTTGCTGATATACCTTATGGATCAAAGTCAGACATCTGGTCTCTTGGTGATACAGATATATCCTGCTGCTACATTTAACAAGCTTATTTGTTTTATCATGTCATATTCAATTAACGTGTTTATTTTCCAGGATGTTGTATCTATGAAATGGCTGCTCTTCGGCCTACATTTAAAGCTTTTGTAAGACAATGCCAAAGCATCCTGGAAAAAGTCTAAGCCCGAGCCTGGCAAGTGGTATTGATAGAAAAAAATATAATCGCAATTCAATCGCAATTACAAAAATATAATCGCAATCGCAATTAATCATGCGCATAGGGGTGAAAATAGTGAGTGATACTTAACTACTGAATTTGAAAATGGTCACATCGTTTGAGTTCCACTTATTGATATGGATCTGCTTTGGATTCAAAAACATAGTATTAATAATCGTAAATAATTTATCTGACCTGTAAGTTTCATGTAAGGGATAAGTTTGTGTTTATCTTTGGCTCAGGTATGATCATGGGAGCAGCTGCTTCAACTGTATACTATAACTTGAAGCTAAGGCACTCGTCACTTGACATGCCCATCATAGATTATGACTTGGTGCTTCTCTTCCAGCCTATGCTTATGTTGGGTATTAGCATTGGAGTTGCATTCAATGGGCTTTTTGCTGATTGGATGGTGACAGTTCTATTGATTATCTTATTTATAGGTACTTGAAATGCAATCTGACTTACAGTTCGTAGCGTTATGATCTTTGAAAGTTATTTGATGAATCTAGATTGATTATGTTTTTGTGGGCACATCGACAAAGGCATTCATGAGGGGGGTTGATACTTGGAAAAAGGAAACAATTTCTAAAAAGGTGATTCTCATCTCTAAAGCTTGCTGTTCTTGAAAGATTTCTATTCGATTTCGATCATGAAATCAATCAAACCAGGATCTAGATTTCATACGATTCAAACCCTAATTAATTCTATCCCGAAGACTAACCTTGGTCCATTAGCGTCTTCGTAGCGGAACCATGAATCGACTTCTAGCCCCTTTGGCCTTTTCCTTAATGTGTCTGTGATGGAAGAGATGCTTTACTGTCTTTCTCTTTCACTTTAGGGAAGGGACGTTACTGGCCAGGGAGAGGAAGAAGAAACCGTACAAAAGGAAGGAGAGAAATAACCGTCCGTCTCTTCTTTCCTTTTATTTTCTTTTCCTTTTCTTTTTCCCTTTTAATAAATCCCATTATATTAATTTTATGAGAAAGATAAACTTTAATATATTATAGGCAAGGGGTGAGGGAGTATATTATAAACCCCCGGATTTAATTCCTTAACCGAGACCGATCCATCACGGTTTCGACTCTTATATTAAATCCAACAACATAATATACATGGACCAAATACTCAATTAAACCTAGACACATGAGCCACATCAAATGTTTATAAACATTCTAACATTCTCCCACTTGGCTCGTGTGATGACTTGATGGCTTAATTGAAACTTTAAATGTACAACTATAATGTATAAAGCCCATATAACATTAATAACCTTTATAGAATTAGAACTGATCGGATCATGGCGGTCACAAGTCATTGAGAGACATGATTCCTTCCATGTATCACGGAACAATCCAAACTCAGTTGTTCTTTAAATATGAGGATAACTATAAGCCTCAAACAACATGTCATCAAGAAACTATAAGTATGCATAAACACCATAATGATAACATGTCTAATATTGCAGAAACATAACCATAAGTGTATACAGAAAGTGTCATAACCATAATGAGCTAAAATCATAATAGCAAGGCTCTATCAATAATGCCCATACGCTCTACATGGTCGGTGAATGCCTTGGGCGGTAAACCCTTAGTCAGCGGATCTGCGATCATGAGATCCGTCCTGATGTGCTCAAAAAACACTCTACGTTTCTCTACTTCATTCTTCACCGACAAGAACTTCAACTCCATGTGCTTAGCACCCCTCGAGTACTTGTCGTTCTTTGAGAAGAAGACGGCTGCGGAGTTATCACAATAAATTCTCAGCGGCCTGGCTATACTGTCAACAATCCCAAGCCCTGAGATAAAGTTCCGCATACAATGCATGAATCGTGGCCTCAAAGCATGCCACAAATTCAGCCTCCATAGTGGAAGTAGCAATGACAGATTGCTTTCCACTCTTCCATGATACTGCCCCACCAGCTAGTAGGAACAAGTAGCCAAACGTCGATTTCCTACTATCAACGCATCCGGCAAAATCTGAATCTGAATATCCAATGACCTCAAGATGATCGGATCTCCTATATGTAAGCATGTGCTCCTTGGTGCCTTGCAAGTACCTAAGGACCTTCTTAGCAGCTTTCCAGTGGTCCAATCCAGGGTTACTTTGATATCGACCCAGCATTCCTACAACGAAGCTGATATCGGGTCGAGTACAAGTCTGAACATAGTTCAAACTCCCCACCACTGATGCATAGGGAATATTCTCCATTTTCTTTCGTTCCAACTCATTTCTAGGACATTGCATTTTACTGAACTTGTCCCCTTTCTGTATTGGAACTATCCCTGCTGAGCATTTATCCATTCTGTACCTCTCTAAGATCTTTTGAATGTAACTTTTCTGAGACAATCCTAACAATCCTTGTGTTCTATTACGGAATATTTCTATCCCAATCACAAAGGATGCCTCACCCAAATCCTTCATTTCAAAGTTCTTTGAGAGATACTTCTTTACATCACGTAACATACCAACATCATTTGCAGCTAGCAGAATGTCATCAACATACAGAACTAAAACAACAAACTTGCTCCCACTAATCTTCATGTAGATACATCGATCAACGACGATCTCTACAAAACCATATGACGTGATAGTTTCATCAAACTTTAAGTACCACTGTCGGAAATCTTGTTTTAGTCCATATATTGACTTTCTCAGCTTACACACCAAGTTTTCCTTTCCTGTGGCTAGAAACCCTTCAGGTTGGTCCATATAAACTTCCTCCTCTAGTTCACCATTGAGAAAGGCGGTTTTCACATCCATTTGGTGAAGCTCGAGATCATAATGAGCCACCAAAGCCAAAACAATTCTCAAAGAATCCTTCTTTGAAACTGGAGTGAAGGTCTCCTTGTAGTCAATCCCATCCTTCTGGGTGAAACCTTTAGCAACAAGTCTGGCCTTATACCTTTCAATGTTCCCTTTCGAGTCTCGTTTGGTCTTAAAGACCCACTTAGACCCAACCGTCTTGGAACCTTCAGGCAACTCAACCAAATCCCAGACTTTGTTGTCACCCATCGATTGGATTTCTTCTTTCATGGCATTTAACCACAAATCAGATTTGTTGCTTTCCATGGCTTTCTTGAATGAGACTGGATATTCATCAATGCTTAAGTCACATTCATCTTCAAGAGCATACATCACATAATCATCTGAAATGGCTGATCTTCTTTCCCTTACAGATCGCCTTAGCGGTTCATGTGGTATACTTATCTCTTCCTGTACTGTGAATGACTCATCTTCTACATCCTCATGATGTGGGATTTGGACATCATCTTGTTGTTCCATTGTGTCATCAAGCTGTGATACAACAACTGGCACAACAACCTTAGAAGAAATAACAGGTGAAGGAACTTCAACCCGAATTTCTTGAATGTCCACCTTTCGTGGTTCACCACTCCTAGTAGTTTGACCATTCTCGATGAACCTAGCATTGCCCGTCTCAACTATTCTCGTACTATGGTTAGAGCAATAAAACCTATACCCCTTGGACTTTTCTGGATAGCCAATGAAAAAACCACTGACTGTCCGCGGATCAAGCTTCTTTTCTTGTGGATTGTACACCCTTACTTCTTGTTGACAACCCCAAACCCGAAGGTGCCTTAAACTGGGTTTCCTTCCTGTCCACAGTTCATAAGGGGTCTTAGGAACTGCCTTACTAGGAACCCGGTTAAGCAGGTATGTCGCAGTCATTAATGCGTGTGTCCACAATGCAAGAGGTATGGTGGAATTGCTTAACGTACTCCTAACCATTTCAATTAATGTATGATTCCACCATTCAGCAACACCATTCTGCTGAAGTGTACCGGGCATTGTGTATTGCACATAAATACCTCTACTTTCGAGGAACTTTGCGAATGGACCTGGACATTGTCCACTCTCATCGTATTTTCCATAAAACTCACCACCTCGATCAGATCTCACTATCTTTACTTTTCTATCTAATTGCCTTTCCACTTCGTCGATGAACACTTTTAGGACATTCACAGACTGAGCCTTTTCATGCAATAGATATATGTAACCGTACCGTGAGTAATCATCAATGAAAGTGATGAAGTACCTTTCTCCGTTCCAAGAAGGAACGTCAAATGGACCACAAATATCGGTGTGAATTAACTCAAGAAGCTGAGTGCTTCTTGTGGCTGGTTTCTTTGTAGTGTGCTTAGTCTGCTTTCCCTTAATGCAGTCTACACACACATCAAGATCACTAAAATCCAAATGAGGAAGAATTTCACTCTTCGTCAACCTCATTAACCTTTCCTTGGAAATGTGACCTAATCTTTGATGCCACAAGTAAGCAGAACTTTCATTAGATGCACTACGCTTAATTCCCACATTACTCTCAACATACATAATGGGTTTAGAAAATTTAATATCAAGATTGAACCTGTAAAGTGAATCAATCAAAGTACCACTACCATAAAAGTAATCATTCCGGTACAATGAAAAACTACCATGTCCAAACTTAACATCAAAACCTACATCGTCCAGCCTACTAATAGAAACAAGATCTCTGGCACAATCAGGTACATAGAGACAACCCTTCAGATCTATTTGACAACCAGTGTCCATGATCAATCTGTACGTCCCAATGCCTTCAATGCGTGCCTTCATCCTGTTCCCCATGAACAAGTATTGTTCACTTCCTTTTATAGGCTGGATCGTACTGAAGCCCTGTTCAATATGAGAAACATGAGTAGTAGCACCTGAATCTACCCACCAAGTATTATTAGGCACTTCCACAATGTTCGATTCAAAGCAAACAGAACAATAATGAATACCTTTCTTTTTGAACCATGCCTTTCTTTTCGGACAATCCTTCTTCAAGTGTCCCAATTTCTTGCAAAAGAAACACTTCACTTCTTTCTGAACATGACCATCACTAACTTTTAGCGAAGTCTTGTCCTTCTTGTCCTTCCTACTTGGCTTTCCTTTACTGCTGCTAGCACCATTATGACCCATGAGATGAGCTGATTGTTCTGTCATCTTTTGCTTTAATCTCCTTTCCTCTTGTACGAGCATGGTCGTTAACTCTTTAATGTTCCATTTTTCCTTAATGGTGTTGTAATTCACCTGGAACTGATCAAACTCATGAGGTAGGGAGTTGATGACGAACTAGACAAGAAATGTCTCATTTACGTTCATCCCCATGGTCGACAACTTTGCTGCCAAATTGGACATATGCATCACATGATCGTGGATAGGCTGAGACCAGTCAAATCTCTTTGTAGTAAGCTCAGACATAATGTTGCCTGCAATCGACTTGTCAGCCAGATCCGACTTTGAATACTCTTTCATTGCTAATAAGAATTCCCTTGCACTCTCTGTCTTAGGAGGAGATGGCTTAAGATTTTCTGCCACTGTCATCCTCATAAGGCTCAAACCCAGCCGGTTAGACCGCTCCCACGACTCATAAAAGGACTTTTCTGCGTCGGAGCTAGCCTCTGTAATGGCAGCGGGTGGTACTTCTGTAATGATTGCAACGTCCAAGACCATAATACCCAATGTGAATCAGATCTGTTCGGACCAATCATCATAGTTGAGCCCATTGAACTTCACAACAGAGTTTGCAGATGCAAAAATATTTGATGAAGCTGCAAACAATTATACATGCTTACCTATTAGTGCTTTGAAACTTTAATACAGATTCAGACAATAAACCTTAAAACATGTATTCAAGCAACCTTTGGGCAATACTCAAATACACATACAATCATCTATGCTAAAATATATAAACTTTAATAGACAATCACCACACACATTAGACAAATAAGCATGTTATCTTTGGATATACATACTACCCATCCTAGTTGTGGAAAATCATCCCTTTAATATTATCAACTATATTCAATGATCCACCTTTGGGTGATCTCCAAGAATTATAGTTAATAAAATCAACTGTTCAATCAATCTTTATGTCATTTAGCATCCTTTAATTATGAACAATTGACAACCATAAATCAATGTCTAAATTTCCTTACAACCAGGCCACTTTGGTGACTAACAAGTCTTTTAAAATTTAGACAATGAATTTAACCTACTTTAATGTATAAACGTTTATCCATTCTAATGCGTTTAAACCTCATAACACATATAACTCTTATGCTACACAAAATTAGGTTAAATCTTTTATGCCTATCTAATTAGGCCGAGTACCAATTATCAATTACGACTTATGTAATCGAACACAAATTCAATCATGCTGAAAATGGTAAATGCAATTTACATTTATAATGCTATCGATTTAAACTTAACCAGTAAAATAAACCGACAAGTACTGATTACCATGTTGAATTTGATTAACCGCAAATCGATCAGCAACTTTCATGAGTCAATGTAATTAACAAAACCAATCATGTGCCGCAACTGTAAGCAAATTCAATATTACATGAGATTTGCAAATCAAGTCAACAATATACTGCACTTTGAATCGAATTCAAATTGTGGTTACTTTCATGAATTCGATCGGCTAATTTCATATGAACTTTTCGCAGTCGGTCCTATCAAATCGGCAAATACTATACTCCGATCACCCGAATGCATCAATTTAATGGTGAATTGTAGAAATCTAAACCCGCTCTGATACCAATTGAAAGATTTCTATTCGATTTCGATCATGAAATCAATCAAAATAGGATCTAGATTTCATACGATTCAAACCCTGATTCTATCCCGAAGACTAACCTTGGTCCATTAGCGTCTTCGTACCGGAACCATGAATCGACTTCTTGCCCCTTTGGCCTTTTCCTTAATGTGTCTGTGATGGAAGAGACGCTTTACTTTCTTTCTCTTTCACTTCAGGGAAGGGACGTTACTGGTCAGGGAGAGGAAGAAGAAACCGTACAAAAGGAAGGAGAGAAATAACCATCCGTCTCTTCTTTCCTTTTATTTTATTTTCCTTTTCTTTTTCCCTTTTAATAAATCCCATTATATTAATTTTATGAGAAAGATAAACTTTAATATATTATAGGCAAGAGGTGAGGGAGTATATTATAAACCCCCGGATTTAATTCCTTAACCGAGACCGATCCACCACGGTTTTGTATCTTATATTAAATCCAACAACATAATATACATGGACCAAATACTCAATTAAACCTAGACACATGAGCCACATCAAATGTTTATAAACATTCTAACAGTTCTATGTCTGTTTTAACCGAGCATTTGTTGCAAAAGAATATTTTTCTCTCCTAAAGCATTAAAAAGGAAAATGTATAAAACCTCTCGAATGGATTGAACTGATAAACTTATTCTGTTTTTAAAGTATTTGTGTCATTTCTTCTGAAAAATAGTTATTTCATAAAATTGCTGGGTGATCGAAAGAAAGCCCAACTGAATTTTGGCATATTCTGAAAATTGCTTATAATAAAAAATAAAAATAAAAATAAAATCAGTGGCTAAACTGTGACTGTTTTGATTTCATGAGGCTGCTAAGCGTGTGGATACCATTGGCGACGATGTGGAGTACAAAGCACTCCCTGGTGGCCCAACCAAGACGGCGCTAGAAAATATATGCAGATCGAGAAGTGAGTATATCATCTAAAAATTTGGTTATTTATTTATCTTTGGTTATTTTTTACTCAAAATTGCTCTTAATACGACATGTCCCTATTCTTGAGACTCTTTCCTGGAAAGAATGGTGTCTCCTTTCCTTTGTTTGGGTCGCATTTCTCGTCCTGCAGATTGTGAAGGTTCACTCATTGTTCCTTTAACTTGCTTCGATATTACCTCAAAGTGGCTTCTGTTACCATCGATATTTCACTGCTAACTCAAAATTGACTTTTATTTGCTCTCTTCCTAACGTATACTTGCTCCATTTGGCTATTCCTGACTTTTATTCTCTTTGGTATGTTGCTTTTCTTAGTAGAATCAATTTGCCTTGGTATTGACCCTTTTGTTTTCAATGTTTTCCATATTTTGTTTGGCCATAGTGGATGATAGTAGCAAATTCTGAGATCTTAAAGCTTCACAAGATGCTAGAAGATGAAGAACTGATGAAAGAGGAGGAATTTGGAAGGGCACTTACAATACTATAGTACAAAGTCAGCTACTGAAGTTGAGCTTTGAAGGACAACATTTTGGTGACATTTCTACCATCGACTATCTTGGTTCTCATTTTCTTATGTATATGGCTGTCAATTGATGCGTAATGTTGTTGATTACTTGCATTTAACGAGCATTGAGAAACCGATTCAGTCTAAGATGATGTTACATTTGCTATTTTTCTTTGGTAGACACATTTGCTATTTAGTATTAAGTATGAGTTTTCAACGTACTTTTATCGATTCATATACAAAATCACATGGAAATACCTAAATCGAATCGATCAACCATCTAAAATCGCCCGCAACGCGCGCTTAGTATACCTAGTATTTGAAAAAGAGATGGTTTTCATGCATTCTTCAATCCAAGATGTAAGGGCTCGGATTTTTAAATTCTAATTTTTTTTTTATTTTCGGAAAAAGGAATTTAAAATGAATTAAAAAAAAATCGTTAAATCGGATTTTAAAACTTATAGAACGGATTTTTGGCCTAAAATAAAATTTTGAAGATTAACTCGACATAACGACATCTTCCTCAATTTTTTTTAAAAAAAAATCTAATTAATCAAAAGAGTGGGTTTCTGAATTTTATTTCGAGGTATTTTTGAATATGAGAATTCTTGCGACTACTTTGCTTTCTCTCCTACTCCTTTGTCTCCTTCCTCCGGTCAAATTCAAATATGTACCCCTCTTCTCTCTGTGCTCAACTGCAGCAAAAGAATGAAAAAGCCAAACAACCCTCCTGGCTACCTTGTTTTACACGGCTAGGCAACAGGTAAGCTTAAGCCCCTTTTTATTTCTCCTTTCACCTTTCAGAGATATGCTCAACCCACCCTACCCTCTTTCCTATAACCTTATTCCTCCTTATAGCTAAAAGCTGGTCAACCCACCTGCTATCCACCCTCCATACTTCCTACTCTACTTGACTGTACAACCCAAGACATCTCTTTTATCAGAACCCAAATCAATACTTATTCTCCTTCTTCCAATTCAAAGTGAAGAATCCACCCCTTTCGCCCTCGTTTCGACTTAACAAGCTGCAACTGCAGCCCCCGCCACCACTACTCCCCGTCATCATCACCACACCTCCACCGGCACCACCACCTTACAGTCGCCGACCACTCCACCACAAGCCCTTTGGTTTCCCTGTCTTTCTCTCGGAAATCAGCCCAGCACCGCCACTTTTCACCTCCTTCCTTCGACCCGAGCACCTCCGAGCTCCGACGCCTCCTTCGACGTCCGACGAAGCGAAGCTGATCCACCCCGGAGTCGAAGTCGCCGAGCCCTTGCCCCTGTTTTCCGAGGCGAGACCGAGCACCCACCGAGTTCTCCTATCCTTCTCTCGAACCCAGCACCCCGGCACCTCCCTCCGACGTTCAGAAACGTCCGAGCACCGCCCAGGAGGTCCCCGGAGAGCCGGAGCCAGCAGCTGCGGCCCCCGCCATTCTCCTCTTCGGTTTGGCGTTTGAGCTCGGTGAGAACTTCATCTCCTTCCCTTCCCTTCCTTTCACCTTCGATTGGCATAAAGGCGAGACCTTAATCTCCCCACACTCCCCCTAGGTCGTCCCCGGCGAGAATCCCTCTCCGACGCGCCCAATCGAGCTCCGATCGAACGTTTTCGGCGAATTGAACTCGGTGAGCTCCTCCCCTTTCTCCCACTTTCTTGGCTGCGTTTTTGTGTCACTTTCGTGTCCACGAGGTCTGGTTAGGTGGTCGGAGGAGCTATCGTCTCCGGTAAAGCTCCTCTCCTTCGTCCTTTTTTCAGATTTGTCGAATGCAGTGAGTTTGGTGGGGGAGGAGATGAACAGTGACCCTAACCTCTAATTATTTTATTTTATTTTTGGTCAAGCCTCCATTTTCTTTCATTGAGTCCGGTTTTGGTCAAAGAAATTCATATCACTATTGTTGGGCCTAATATTGTGGGCCGAATTGGGGGCTTTAAAAGGAAATGAATTTAGGCCCATTGCAAAGCAAATCTTGGTATGGAGGTTTATAAAAAGGGCTGATTTTTGGCATTATAATTATAAGGTCGGTTTGATAATATAAAGAGGGCTAATTTTATTAAATGAAAATAGTTGGGATTTTTCAGAAATTTGGAAATACTTTATGGAAGTGTTTAATAAACGGTATTTAAAATATTATATAATATTAATTGAGATTTAAAATATAAAATATTATTTTGGGATTAAAGATATAATATTTCGGTGAATAAAAGAAAATGAGATATTATGAGACTTGGAGATTTGAAAGTTATTATCGGAATTTAAATCGAAAAAGGAATTGTCGAACATTTTCCAAGGTCGAAATTTCTAACTAGCTAATTCGGATTTTGAAATGGTTTCGGGACTAACTTGGGAATTATGTGATCGATGACTAACTAGCATGTTGATATGATTGATTGACTAATAGCATGATTTGTGTGGATTAATGGCATGAATGAATGACTAACGACATGATGAGATGTTAGAATTTCGTATCGTTTGACTTATGCCTCATGAGTTATGATTAATACGATGAAATTTGGAGATATATGATCATGTGGATATATGAGTATTATTGCAAATGTACGAATGTGGCGAAATGGAATGATGAGAATGATATGGTCTTATGGAATGTGATGAAATGATGAATGGTTGAACTTGATGAGATGATGATTATGATGTAGTTATACTTTATTGAGTGATGTGTGCTTGCGGGATTGGATGGTTAAATGTAGACTTATATGGACTTTATGATATGTATCTAGGTGATCTTTAATCTATCGTAATGCTTGTCTTGCTGTTCTGCACCGCCAGGTAAGTCTCTTCGGAGCTTACTCAGATTGAATCGAGCTATTCCCTGCTTTAGGTGCATGATATACTAGGTGTTTGCATTCATGATCAGCATGCCATGTAGTACCATGCTAGGTTGCATCGACCGTTGAGCATTCTATTTCTCTATGCGTATGTAAACAGAACGGCCGTTATCTGTGAAGTAACTAGAGTCGTTGCTAGGGTTATAGGACGACCTAGTCTCATCGGGTCCCGTCCTGAGTCAATCGAGTCATGCACTTCCTTATATTATGAGATGCCTGCGGGCTTTATTGTGGAACGGGTTAGGCATGCGTGCCGCCCAATTATGATGGAATGCATTCACGAGCTGGCCAGTCTCCGCCCCATCGGAAGGGGGTGGAGGTAGGAGAGGGATATACCACTTGGTATTCTGTGCTAAGGCCTTATCATTATTATGTACTTGAACTTAGGAGCATGTTAGTGTGTTATTATTCCGCCATGCATCTAGAAGCATCTTTGTTAGGTATAGCGTATATGTGTGCTTATGGTTGGGATGCAGAGCTAAAGTGGGCATCGATCTGATCCCGCCCCATATCAATTTTTTTAGGTATTATTTATGTTCATCCTATCGGTGCTGTTTGCTTATTGCGCGAGTCATTTGTCGGCGGAGAGTGAGCGCTGGAGTTATAGACTTCACCAGACTCTGATTATATTTTTGGATTTACACTTTAGACTCCGTTTTGACCCGGCTCTGCCGTGGCACCCTCTTGTATTACACTTGTTTTCGCTATTCGCATGATTATTGATTCCCACGCTTAGACTTACGACAGGTACAGGGGACTTCCCCGGGGATTCCAACGATCCCTTCGATTTTGGGTATGACATCCCTCTTTGAAAACATTAAAGTAGGTTTTGAAACTTTCAACCTGTACTCGGGGCGCAAGGTCCTAACGAGGGGTTTCATCCCTCGAAATGTAACTCGGGAATCATAATCCCGGGCCGTTACACAAGAGATGAATCTGGAGCAAAAACCAAATCTACTCATAACTCGGAAGAGGAAATCTCATTCAACCCTATCATAAGCCTTTTCCATGCTAGCTTTTCATTTTATCCATCCCTCTTTGCCTTTTCTTGATAAAGAAAGAGTGAAAAAATTCGTGTGTGATAATGCATATTTCATATAGGCATTATAGGTAGACCTGTCAAAACACAACCCGATCCGAACGCCCGGAGAATTTCCGACCCGAACCCGTAAATTTTGCCCGGAAAGTTTTTTCGACCCGAACCCAAAAAAATCGGAAATTTTCTGGGTAATCTGGGTTTCGACCCGGTGATCCGATTGACCCGGTAATTTTGATCCGATTTACCCGATTGACCCGGTTGATTTATAATTAAATATAATTAAATTATATATATATAATTAAAATTTATCGCAAAATTAACAAATAATGATTTTTTTTAATTTAAAAAAGAAAAAATTGACAAACCCGAAATCGACCTGAAATGACCCGAACCCCAGTCAAACCCGGGTTCTAGTCAACCCGAAACCCACTTTACCCGGGACCCACTTTACCCGGGACCTGTTTTAGCCGAGACCCGAAGTGACCCGACCCGAATAACCCGTTTGACAGGTCTAATTATAGGTGTTTTTTTATTGCATTTAGATAGGAGTTTTGCATATGTTTTGATTTAGTTTCATATCTTTCTTGTGAAGTATTCGAGTTCGGAATCTACTCGTTTTTAGTGTTTATTCTGCAGTTTTACATTCCGACCTTAAATGGGATCTTGGAAGAGCTTAAAAGACATGTATTGGAGCATATGAAGGTTGAGGAAGGAGCTACAAGGGAGCAAGGAGGGACAACGTCGAAGTTAAAAGGAGAGTTGACCATTGTTGGGACCGGCGCTCGCCGGTATTCCAGTGGTGCCCGTTGACGGAAGGGAAACATCGTTAGATTTCACCTCGCCAAAGAAATAACCCAAACTAATAAACCAACTAGTAAATTAATATAGCGGATAAGTAAGGGGTTGAACCCACAGAGAAACAATTACATCAATGCAATATGTATTTATCAATTATGACACTAAAGAAAGAATAGGAATATGAATGAACATAAATAATGCAACTAAACTAAGATAAAGATATGAATGGGAACAAAGAGAAGACAAAAGATAAGAGTGTAGTTTCGCATACAATTTGCAACATTGGTTAGGTCATTGATCCTTGACTCTATCATACCTTTTCTTATTTGATTCATCCGATCTTGGATCACTCCAAAGCTTCGACAATTAAACAATATCAATAACATAAGCAACCAAAGATAGAGGCGCAACTCCCTAACCCTAATCGATGCACTACTAGAATTTTGTCATTTAACATTGGGCAATAGCCGATGTCCTTTAAAAAAACAATCGATGTCTATGTGGGCGATGTAAAAAGTCAAAACTTTTTAACATCGGGTAATAGATGATGTTTTTGTATGTTATAACAATGGTTATATTTTTAAATCTGATGTCTTTGATATGTTATAGCATTGATTATAAAATATACCAGATGTTATAACATGCAAAGACATTGACTATTACCTGATATTAAAAAGTTTTGACTTTTTACATCACCAAGATAGACATCGATTTTTTTTATAAAGACATCGGCTATTACCTAATGTTAAATGGCGTATTTGTAGTTTTTTTTTTATTATTGTAGCCTATGCGGGATTTGAACCCACATCTTTCTGTTTGAACATAATGCTCTACCATTTTAGCTAATAGGCTTTAAGCTAGATAAAATGTTCTTACATAATAGCAAAAAGAACATGATGTAGATTCATAACAAATAGCTAGAAACAAAACACTAAAAATAGAAGTTTAGACAAATGTAAAGCACATGATTATATGCCTAGTTAACTAACATGTTGAATGAACACAAACATGCTGGAAAATACATCATTTGAACGAAAAGATTCCATATATGAATGAGCAGATCGAGGGTGTCTAATGTATCTAAGCACTGAATTGCAAAGTTTGCACACAAATTAAGATAAAATGTTTAACACAAGGGATAGTGCTTTCCAAATGATGCTGAAATACATAACAACAAGTTGAATGTTAAAACATGGATAGTGATATCCATGTTTTCACTAAAACATGTATATCTCATTCATAGAACATAAATCTCATTCACAAATCCATAGCAACAAGTTGAATGTTAATTGGAAGTGAGTATAGTTACTTCTCAAATGAATCATACAGAAATCTTCCACTTGGATTAAATTTGAAATAATATCAAATTATAACATGCAAATAAAAAGTAAGCTTCAGAGAAAGGAATAACAATTGTGTAAGCTTCAGGTGGAACGTTCTACATCCTTGGAGGTGGCCCTTTTAGAATGGTTCTCCATCATTAGCTCTTTTGTATAGCGTCTAAATTTTGTTCTTGTTAATTTATGTTGTACTTCTATGAACAAAGTTCAAAAGATAAGAAAATCAATCACTTGCTTGCTTTAAGAAAATGTCAATCTATATGGGTTTGTGAAACGACGTGCTTATTCAAGAACTGCATGGAAAAGTAACATATACGACTTGAGTTCTATACCACATATATACCACATGATCATTTGAATTCGTTTAAGGTTATTTCGAAGCAAAAAGGAAGATGAAAAGTTAAAAGGAAAATACAACTCTCATGATTGAATAGATAGGATCCAAGTTTGGGGGTTCAAGGTCTCGATTAGCATTTTCCAACCATTCACATGCTTCTACATTCTTAATCATGTTTGCCTCATCTAAGGAACCTCCTTTCAGACATGCTGCATACTACAAGTAGAAATTTTGATCAGGTGCGGATTAGGTGAAAATAAGTTGAGCACGACTAGTAGTCTATCTATAGAGAGATTAAATACCTCTGAAGGAATATATAATCGCCCAACAAGCTTGTAAAGCTCTTTAATTAACCCGGTATTATTCACTGGCTGCATCTCCAGTTTGTTATTTCGGATTTCTATCTGGATAATCGAAAAAGACGAACTATTAAATGTATTAGAAGCAAAAAAATGAAATTGCCTACAGAAACATGAAGCCAAATGAGCAAAGGAGCTTTGCAAAGGAATTTTGAGCTCACATGAAGAAAATAAAAGACAATAAATTGCATACAAAGGCTATAGATTTAATAATGTCAATTTTGCCTGATTTATTGAGAATACCCTATGGTTTGCCCATAAGAGGTAAAAAGATCATAGAAACAAAACCACGGACTCGAGATAAATACCTTCTAGGACTCCTGTAACGACCCGAAATTTAAGTACCCGAATTAACCTCCATAAACCTACTTAGAAGGTAAATAAGGTTCGGAATACTAGATTATCGGGGAACGTTATAGAAGAAGTTTGATCTTCTTCCGTGAGCTTTGGATCTTACGACCGAGTACGAGTTATTATTAGGTTCATTTAAGCGGAAGATTTAGTTGTCAAAAGATGGGGATTGCGAACCCCGAAAAGATCGTAAGCCCATTGGAGGCTTCACCTGTCCTAGACTATCGCGAAAACGTTTCGAACAGAGATAAAAGCGGAAATCATAAATACAACAAAATGCCACGGCCACGCCGGGTCAAAACGATAAAACGTATGAGCAAAAGAGTGCGAATGTCAAGCGCCTCCCTCACTCTAATCGTCCAAAAGGTCTGTCCCGACAACCATCCACATAAGTAAGTCATATCGGGTAAGGGGTACCTGAATCTAAAAACAAGAAATAAATCGGGGTCAATCATCGGAAATATACACACTCAATGCCATATAAAGAGGCATACTTAAACTACATGAATGTTAAAATGTAACACATAAGCAAGTGTATAGATATATATAAATGCGAAATAAACACACAAGGGCCCGTATCATCATCATAATCATCATCATAATCACCATAATATCTTCTCAAACGTACTCATCCTTCTCAAACATACTCATCCTTCTCAAACATACTCATTCTTTCTCATCATAAGCCTTTCATCATTTCATTCGTGTTCCATCGAGTATAAGTCATTTATTCAGATTTTGACGGCCGTCCTACCATAGACACATAGCATACATATGAATCGTTGGATTTACTAAGTTCATCCTACGTCATATTACCAGTTTATATTCCTAACATGTTACTAGGTCGCGTGATGCATGAAGACTCTCGATAAGACAAAGAGTATCACATAAATCCATCATGAGTAAGTCCAGGGGACTTACCTGGAGTCCGGAGAATAAGCAAGCAATAAAGTGCACAACCAAGGATCCAATCAACAAGAGCCTATTAATTTCATTAAGCTTTCATTAGGTGGTATTCTAATGCATGGTACCCAACCTAATAATCAACATACATCCACATGAGGTTCACGATTCTATAGATTACACAATTTGGTTAAGTGATCCGGACTTAACCAGTTGTAATCTATATCGTATTATCACATAATCGATTTTCTTCTTATCGGATCATAAGTCAAGTTATGGGTATACTTCATTTCTTTATTTTATATGCTCTAAGTTTCGGTTATGCCATCACATATTTAACCATATTCTTAGCATTCCCTTAACCAAGTTTTCTAACCGAGTCATTATAAACACTGGTTACTAAAATTATAATAACTCTTGATTCAACCGTTGGATTGCCGTAATTTTTGAAGGACAGATAGATAACATTCCCATGAACATCATATTAAGATTTCAGCCGAATCAGACCGTTGGATTGGAATTAAAGTCCAAATTACAGAGGCACATATATCCATTTTGTCTCTTGATGTTTGCTACAAAACGCAACCAAAAACACATAGAGGCTCCACTTCCTAAGCCCTTTCCAAGCACACAAGATCTATTCCTAGAGAGAGGAAAGGCGGATGAGGGATTACCTTCGAAGAATCCCACACAAACGACTCAAGAACACCCTCGGGAGTCCTTCGGAACACCTTTCAAACACCTTGCCATTTTGTCACCAAAAATCCCAAAACATGATTTAGATTCTTACTCAAAGTTGAAGAAAATGAGTTATAAAACATGTTGGAACTCAATTTTGGAAGAAAGGAAGGGTTCTTACCAAGAAATCAAGTCAAACTCTCAAGACCCTTCAAAAACAGTTTTCTGCAGCTTCAAAGATGGACGATTTTGGCTGGGCAAAAGACCTTGGATTTTTGTGTTTGAGATATGTATGGAAAGCTGGGTTCAAGACGGATCCATGGCCACCGAGTTTGCTCAATTTGGATGAGTATGGAGGGAGTTATGCTATTTCTTGTGAAGGCTGTCCAAAATGGACCTAAAATGGAGCAAGGCTCTCCTTCTCTCTCTCTCTCTCCTCTCAAGTGACGGTGGGGCTTCTTTGGATGAGCTCCTCATGAGTCTTGGGGTCAGGCTTATAGAGGAGAGGGGTGGTTGGCTTCATGAGTCAAAGCATGGGTGTGATGGGAAGGAAGTGATGGGAGTGGTTGAATGTCTACCTTCACAAGCAAGCCACAAGTCAAGGGTTTGGTGGCTCAATGTTAGGCAATTGGGTGGATGACCTCTTTAACATAATGTAAAAATTTGAGCTCGCGAAGCGTTAAAATCCGTTACGTTTATAAGATACGAGAAACGTAGCTTGGGTATATTTTTTCCGTCATTAAATCCATGTAAAGCTAGGCATAAAATTTTTAAATTTTCCGGGTTTTCATAATCATAAGGGAGGATAATATTCGGATTATCCTACGGATATTTTGTAAATATTAATTAAATTCCGGTCTTTACAATCATCCACCTCTAAAAACAAGTCTCGTCCCCGAGACAAAGAGGTTTAAACCGGCGGAGAAGGTTTTAAAACTTGAGTCCTTGAATCGTAACAAAAGGCACACGATCATCTTGGATGCGTCGTCCAAGAATCTCACGCCACCTTTGTCACGGCCGTAATAATCTCGAAGGTTTCATCAAGCATGTGATGGGCGCCCCCATCACATCTCGCCTCAACCTTGAAAGTATCACAACTCGAGAGGATAATCACACTACCGCTCGGTCTTAGCAAAAATTCCACGAGTGCCCCCGTGGAAAGCTCGTATCCACTTCGCGAAGTATAATAGGTTTACCCGGACATTGGAACCTTAAATTGCTCATTTTCGAACTAAATCTCAAAATCAAGGTGTTTGGCGTCCCAAATCGACATTAGACCTAGACCCTTCTAGTCTCGGCGCATCTCCCTCTCGGGAGGGGGGTTATCCACCTCTAAGGATCAAACACACGATCTCACTACGACTCAATCAAAACAGAGGGTGGATTAACATCCACCTCTAAGGCTAAGCCTTATTCCTTTTCCTAGGTTCAATATTCCGACATACCATCATTTATCGACCATACTCACAACAACCACATAATCATAACGATATCATATCAGTCATATATCATAAAGTATCACACATCAATGATAATCACATCATGTAGGACCGCTCATGGGCCCCACCACGCATATCAATCACAGAAAATGCGCACTCAATCACAGAGGTAAACACCCAATCACACATAGTACGGCTAAGGGTCCCCCTCCCAGGTACTCACCGGCCACTCACGCAGTCAAAGCTATATCTGCACGTGGCTGTACATACGACGCTAGCAACTCATCTAATACATCTCCATAGCTCGCCCGTATACTCTCCTCTGTCTCCCAAGTGGCCTCCTCGGGGCTTCTCCTAGCCCACTGTATAAGTACCAACGGTACCTCTCTGCGCCTCAGCTTCTTGACCCGTCGGTCAAGAACAGCAATCGGATGCTCCACGAAGGTATGGTCAGGTGCTATCTCTAATCCGGAGTAGTCCAATCTGTGACTCGGATCTGGCTCGTACTTCCTCAGCTGTGACACGTGGAAGACATCGTGTATACCGGCCAAACGGGGCGGTAAAGCAACTCTATAAGCAACCTCTCCCACTCGCTCGAGGATCTCAAAGGGCCCCACATATCTAGGGCTCAGCTTGCCCTTCATCCCGAATCGTCGGATCCCTCTCGTCGGTGACACTCGCAACCAGACATGATCTCCAACCTCAAAGGCCAACTCAGTTCTGCGCCTATCAGCATACTTCTTCTGTCGTTCGTGCGCAACCCTCAGATGCTCTCGGATCCGTCTGACCTGATCTGTCGCCTCCTGCACGTATTGTGGTAGTGTCCCCACTCGGTCTGCAGGCTCATCCCAGCAGATAGGCGACTTGCATCGCCTCCCGTACAACGCCTCAAAAGGAGCCATCCTGATCGATGAATGATAGCTGTTGTTGTACGAGAACTCTACTAGGGGAAGATGTCGAACCCAAAGGTTTCCCCACTCCAAAACACAAGCCCTCAGCATATCCTCTAGCGTCTGAATCGTCCTCTCGCTCTGCCCGTCCGTCTGCGGGTGATAGGCCGTGCTGAAATGCAACTTGCTCCCCAGAGCCTCGTGCACATGCCTCCAGAATCTCGAAGTGAAGCGGCCATCTCTATCAGATACTATCCTCTCGGGAACCCCATGCAACCTCACTATATGCTGTATAAAAGCTCGGACTAAATCAGACACAGGCCATGTCTCCTGAATCGGAATGAAATGGGCGGTCTTGGTCAACCTGTCGACCACCACCCAAATCGCATCAAAGCCTCGTACATCTCTCCTCAATCCTGTCACGAAGTCCATCGTGATATCCGTCCACTTCCACACAGGGTCAGGAAGTGATCGTGTCATCCCTCCGGGCTTCTGGTGCTCTATCCGCACCTGCTGGCAGACCTGACATCGCGCTACAAACAAAGCGACATCAGTCTTCATCCTGCGCCACCAGAACGTCCTCCTCAAGTCCTGATACATCTTATTCGATCCCGGATGGACCGAATAAGGAGTGGAATGTGCCTCTATCATGATCTTCTGCTTCAGGTTGTGCACATCAGGCACAGCAACTCGTCCCTGCAACATCAGCATCCCATCATCTCGGACGGTAAAAGACCTACATTGGCCCTGGGCCATGCGCTGTCAGATATCGGCAATCCGCGGACACTCTGTCTGCGCTCGTCGGATCTCATCCATCAACTCTGACTGAACCTCTAGGAAACTCAGCTGTCCACTCTCTCGCTGTGACCAGACCTCTATCCCACAACTGATCAGATCCCGCTGTAACTCAGGTCGAGCCGTCAATCTGGACAAAACAATCTCCTGACGAGTCTTCCGACTCAAGGCGTCGGCCACCACATTGGCCTTCCCCGGGTGATACTCAATCTCCAACTCGTAGTCCTTGATCAACTCCAACCACCTCCTCTGACGCATGTTCAGCTCCTTCTGCGTGAAAATGTACTTCAGATTTTTGTGATCGGTCATGATCCTCACTGACGTGCCATACAGATAGTGCCTCCAGATCTTGAGCGCATGTACCACTGCGGCTAGCTCAAGATCGTGCGTGGGGTATGACTCCTCCCCTGGCTTCAGCTGGCGTGAAGCGTAAGCGATGACCCGATCCCTCTGCTGTAGCACACAACCTAAACCTGAACTCGAAGCATCCGTGTAGACCACGAAGTCCTCCGTCCCCTCTGGTAGTGCTAACACTGGCGCGGATGTCAACTTCTGCTTCAGCAGATCAAAACTGGCCTGGCACGCCGGGCTCCACTCGAAGGGTACTCCCTTCTTCGTCAGTTGCGTCATCGGCCTAGCTATGCTGGAGAAGCCCTCGACGAACCGTCGGTAATAGCTAGCCAAACCTAGAAAAGACCTGATGTCTCTAACGTTCTTGGGGATCTCCCAAGCAACGATAGCATCAACCTTCGATGCATCTACTGATATCCCTGCTGCGGATATAACATGACCAAGAAACATCACCTCGGAGAGCCAGAACTCACACTTGCTAAACTTCCCGAACAGTTTATGCTTCTGCAGAATCCTCAGCACAATCCTCAGGTGCTCAGCATGCTCCTCTCTGCTCCTCGAGTAGATCAAGATGTCGTCGATAAATACCACCACGAATCTGTCAAGAAAATCGATGAACACCCTGTTCATCAACTCCATGAAGGCGGCTGGCGCGTTGGTTAGCCCGAACGGCATAACCACAAACTCGTAGTGTCCGTATCTAGTCCTGAAGGCCGTCTTCGGGATGTCCTCTGCCTTCACCCTCAGCTGGTGATAACCCGAACGCAAATCTATCTTCGAGAAGACGACAGCTCCCTGCAGCTGATCCATCAAATCGTCTATTCTCGGCAACGGGTAACGATTCTTCACCGTAGCCCGGTTCAACTCTCTGTAATCTATGCATAGCCTCAACGACCCATCCTTCTTCTTCACGAACAACACCGGTGCTCCCCACGGTGAAGCACTCGGCCTAATGTAGCCCTTCCCAGCTAGCTCCTCCAACTGTGCCTTCAGCTCGGCCATCTCCGTCGGCGCCATCCTGTACGGGACCCTCGAAATCGGCCTGGTGCCCGGCTCCAACTGTATAGCGAAATCAACATCTCGCTGTGGCGGAAGTCCTGGTAGCTCGTCTGGGAAAACGTCAGCAAACTCACTAACAACGGGGACATCTGTCAGGCTGGGTCGCTCGCGATCCACCTCTAAAGCATAACACCAGTAGCTCGTGCATCCCTGGTCTAGAAGTCTCGCCGCTCGAACGGCGCTGATCTGGGCTCCGTTCCGTTTGGGGTCGTCCCCCCACACCTCGTGCTCAGTCCCATCCTCCGCGAGGATGGAAACTGTACGGGTCCTCAGGTTGAGGATTGCCCCATAGAAGTTCATAAAATCCATCCCCAAGATCATCTCGTCTGTCCGCAGTGGCATGACTATCAAGTCAGTGGGCCACTCTCGCTCTCCTATCTGAATGGGGCATCCTAGGATCTCACGCCCCGTCCTAACCCTAGCCCCATCCGCCATACGCACTACTAATGCGGGACATACCGAACATACAAGTTTAAATCTAGCTACGCATGAATCTGCTATAAAGCAGTGGGTTGCCCCGGTATCGAATAGAATGCGAAGAGTAGAGTCACAGAATGATATCGTACCTATGGAAGTCGGAGCTGTCGAATCACCGTTCCGCATCGGGAACGCGCGGGGCGGCGGGGGTGGTAAGAAATCAGTGTCTACAGCTATCGCTGCCAGCTGTGCAGAACCTCTGCCCTGGCCGGGTCCTGCCGACCCTGCCGACGACTGTGTCTGCTGATGCTGGTAAGATCCTCGGCCGCCTCGACCTCCTCCTCTACCTCTACCTCGACCTCCACATCGGCCTCGTCCTCCTCTAAAGCTGCTGTCTCCTCGACCACCTCCGTAGCTACTATCTCCTCGGCCAGCTCCCAAGGGAGTCCCCCTCCCCTGACCCTGTGCATAAGAAATCTGAGCGGGTCTCGGTGCCTCTGGAAGGCGTAAAGCTGAAGCTGCAGGAGTGACTGAAGATCTCTCGCCCTGCGGGCACATGATAGCACGATGTCCTACCCCTCCACACGTGTAGCAGGAAATGAACTTCCTAGGGCAGTCTGTCTGGTAGTGGCCCTCCTCGCGGCAGCTGTGGCAGATAATATCTCTCACTCTAGCCTCGCGGTAGGATGATACAGGTACAGCTGGAATGGCCCAAGTGGTCCCGCTAATCGATCCTCCTCTCGCTAACCCCTTCCCTGGGCCCCTATCAAATCTGTGCTCCGCGGGTCGTGGCCTCTTTCCGCCAGATGAAGTGCGGAAAGCTGAAGACGTGGCAGCTGTCAGACGTAGCTGCTGGTCATAGCGGAGGATCATCTCTAGAAATCTGTCATATGTCATTCCCTCCATGCTAGTAGAGATCAGAAGAACGTCTGGCGGAAGCCTCATAGAAAGCATGCGGATGCGCATCTCGTCGGTGTTACAGACCTTTCCACAATAGACGAGCTCCTTCTTGAACTGGCAGAAGATCTCGGAGATAGATAGCCGTGGGTCATAGCGGGTACTGAAGAATGCAACCTCTCGTGCTGCTTGTGTCCCAGATGGACAGTACTCTCTCAGCATCAACTTCCTGAACTCCTCGTAGGTCCATGCAGTACGATCATCACAGTAGACAAGCCATCTGTCATAAGCATCTCCTTTAAGCTGCCCAGCCGCAAGCCTCTGTCTCTCCGCATCGGGTACTCCAATCAAGCTGAAAACTCCCTCGAGTCCTCTGAAGAACTGCTCGATATCCTCTCCGGGTCCGGCCTGAAAGATAGGCGGGCTACTCTGTGATAGTCTCTTCACCCAGTCGGTGACGCCAGCTGATCTCTCTCGCTCTAGCAACGCAAGTAATGCCCTCTCTATCGCTGATCCCTGCTGCTGCCTATCAGCCTCTCCCTCGTGCTGCCCGGGGATCTCGACCTCAACATCGGTCTCAGTCTCTGTCTCTGTCTCGGGAATGCGGCCACGACCTCGGCCACGTGGTCTCCCGCGTCCTCTAATAATCTGGGTGTCGACCATGCTGACAACTGGACATTTAACTGTACTCAATATACAATTAAATAAAACGTCTTCTTCAAGGAAGACGGCCCTCAGGCACATTCATCTCACATAATTACATCCCTTGAAGGGGGTGGCCCGCAGGCACAGTTTTATATCGCACGGAAGCTAACTAGATAGCTATCCTTCGAGGGATAGCTTGGCGAGCCCGCCTCTAAATCCTATCCTGCTCCAACCACCTTGGTTGCTCCCTTGGAGTCTTCCAGGCCCGTCTGTAAGGAAAAGCTAGGCAGTCTACCCGGACCCTTCTACATCTCTAATGATGCCTATCGCCTTGTCTCTACCCGTCGATCCTATCTCTCGTCTATAAAGATCCTAACCATTTTCATTTTCCAAAGGGTTTTCATCTTTGCCCTTTAAACACTTCGAAATCCTTGAAAATTTCCAAAACGGTGGGCGGGTTTTGAAAATTAATTTTTTTAACTCGTGCGTACTCAGGTCGAACAACCTTGGCTCTGATACCAACTTTGTAACGACCCGAAATTTAAGTACCCGAATTAACCTCCATAAACCTACTTAGAAGGTAAATAAGGTTCGGAATACTAGATTATCGGGGAACGTTATAGAAGAAGTTTGATCTTCTTCCGTGAGCTTTGGATCTTACGACCGAGTACGAGTTATTATTAGGTTCATTTAAGCGGAAGATTTAGTTGTCAAAAGATGGGGATTGCGAACCCCGAAAAGATCGTAAGCCCGTTGGAGGCTTCACCTGTCCTAGACTATCGCGAAAACGTTTCGAACAGAGATAAAAGCGGAAATCATAAATACAACAAAATGCCACGGCCACGCCGGGTCAAAACGATAAAACGTATGAGCAAAAGAGTGCGAATGTCAAGCGCCTCCCTCACTCTAATCGTCCAAAAGGTCTGTCCCGACAACCATCCACATAAGTAAGTCATATCGGGTAAGGGGTACCTGAATCTAAAAACAAGAAATAAATCGGGGTCAATCATCGGAAATATACACACTCAATGCCATATAAAGAGGCATACTTAAACTACATGAATGTTAAAATGTAACACATAAGCAAGTGTATAGATATATATAAATGCGAAATAAACACACAAGGGCCTGTATCATCATCATAATCATCATCATAATCACCATAATATCTTCTCAAACGTACTCATCCTTCTCAAACATACTCATCCTTCTCAAACATACTCATTCTTTCTCATCATAAGCCTTTCATCATTTCATTCGTGTTCCATCGAGTATAAGTCATTTATTCAGATTTTGACGGCCGTCCTACCATAGACACATAGCATACATATGAATCGTTGGATTTACTAAGTTCATCCTACGTCATATTACCAGTTTATATTCCTAACATGTTACTAGGTCGCTTGATGCATGAAGACTCTCGATAAGACAAAGAGTATCACATAAATCCATCATGAGTAAGTCCAGGGGACTTACCTGGAGTCCGGAGAATAAGCAAGCAATAAAGTGCACAACCAAGGATCCAATCAACAAGAGCCTATTAATTTCATTAAGCTTTCATTAGGTGGTATTCTAATGCATGGTACCCAACCTAATAATCAACATACATCCACATGAGGTTCACGATTCTATAGATTACACAATTTGGTTAAGTGATCCGGACTTAACCAGTTGTAATCTATATCGTATTATCACATAATCGATTTTCTTCTTATCGGATCATAAGTCAAGTTATGGGTATACTTCATTTCTTTATTTTATATGCTCTAAGTTTCGGTTATGCCATCACATATTTAACCATATTCTTAGCATTCCCTTAACCAAGTTTTCTAACCGAGTCATTATAAACACTGGTTACTAAAATTATAATAACTCTTGATTCAACCGTTGGATTGCCGTAATTTTTGAAGGACAGATAGATAACATTCCCATGAACATCATATTAAGATTTCAGCCGAATCAGACCGTTGGATTGGAATTAAAGTCCAAATTACAGAGGCACATATATCCATTTTGTCTCTTGATGTTTGCTACAAAACGCAACCAAAAACACATAGAGGCTCCACTTCCTAAGCCCTTTCCAAGCACACAAGATCTATTCCTAGAGAGAGGAAAGGCGGATGAGGGATTACCTTCGAAGAATCCCACACAAACGACTCAAGAACACCCTCGGGAGTCCTTCGGAACACCTTTCAAACACCTTGCCATTTTGTCACCAAAAATCCCAAAACATGATTTAGATTCTTACTCAAAGTTGAAGAAAATGAGTTATAAAACATGTTGGAACTCAATTTTGGAAGAAAGGAAGGGTTCTTACCAAGAAATCAAGTCAAACTCTCAAGACCCTTCAAAAACAGTTTTCTGCAGCTTCAAAGATGGATGATTTTGGCTGGGCAAAAGACCTTGGATTTTTGTGTTTGAGATATGTATGGAAAGCTGGGTTCAAGACGGATCCATGGCCACCGAGTTTGCTCAATTTGGATGAGTATGGAGGGAGTTATGCTATTTCTTGTGAAGGCTGTCCAAAATGGACCTAAAATGGAGCAAGGCTCTCCTTCTCTCTCTCTCTCCTCTCAAGTGACGGTGGGGCTTCTTTGGATGAGCTCCTCATGAGTCTTGGGGTCAGGCTTATAGAGGAGAGGGGTGGTTGGCTTCATGAGTCAAAGCATGGGTGTGATGGGAAGGAAGTGATGGGAGTGGTTGAATGTCTACCTTCACAAGCAAGCCACAAGTCAAGGGTTTGGTGGCTCAATGTTAGGCAATTGGGTGGATGACCTCTTTAACATAATGTAAAAATTTGAGCTCGCGAAGCGTTAAAATCCGTTACGTTTATAAGATACGAGAAACGTAGCTTGGGTATATTTTTTCCGTCATTAAATCCATGTAAAGCTAGGCATAAAATTTTTAAATTTTCCGGGTTTTCATAATCATAAGGGAGGATAATATTCGGATTATCCTACGGATATTTTGTAAATATTAATTAAATTCCGGTCTTTACAACTCCGACTTCATGATACTCTCCGAGGAACCTGAAGATGAAAATTCAGCATTGACATCAATAACAACTCTGATATTTTCTTGTTTAAATGTAAACTAAACAAGACAAGTAATATACCCTTCGAGGACTAGGTGATTCAGAATAAGATGATGATCTGCCACGTCTACCAGCAGGGTGATGGAGGGAAAGTCGTTGATTTCCCTTATCAAAATAATTCCCAAATAAACAAACTAGTATAGGATTCAAGTAAGGGGTCGATTTCACAGACAAACAAGTATTTCCATGAATTGTGCAATTATTGATTAAAAAGCAAAATATATGAATGAAGTAAATAAAATAAACCAATCTAAACTAATGAAAAGATAGATAAAAGAGATGTTTCCCTCCACAAGTTCTCGACATTGGTTGGCGTCATTGGACGTTGAATCCAATTAAAGTGTTCTCTACGAATTCCTCCAATCTTAGTTTGAATAGATTAAAGCACAAAGAGCACAATTAATCCCTTACACCTTTATGCAACCTAAGCACGGACAAAGATTTAACATAAAGATAACACAAGTTCCTAAGAATCTAGGCATATGAATAACACCAAGTATGCAAGGTAACCGATGTTTAAGACATATGTCGAAATCCCTACTTAGTCATGATCAAACGAAGGTTCTCACAATCCTAAGCATGCTACTACGGAATTCATTCAATGAAGAAAGAACAAATACCTAACAAGATTCTATCATGGTAGCTAATCACAATAATATCATCAATAATCACAAGAGAGATCGAAAGATATCAAAGAGAGAAATACTACTTCATTAGAAACTCACAAACAACCAACCAAGTCTCGAAAGTGTAGATGAAAACAATGGATAATTAGCCAAGCATGGCTTACCTAAATCCCTTATCTTGATTGGAAAACGAAACCTAAACTAATGAATTGAATAGAGAAAAGTGGTTGAATGTTAATGTGTTAGATGATCCAAAACTAATGAAAATAGGTCTAATATAAGGCTTAAAACCGTCGGCCAAAAACCCTAGAATACATAAAAAGAGTTTCCACAAAGATAGAAGTTGGGCCGCTTGCGTAGATTCGGATCTGAAGGGACGGCAAGTGCTGGCTAAACCACGATGGGCGCCGCTTATGCAGTGCTAACAATTTCGGCAGACTGAACTTTTAATGCTCTTTCTGGAGTCGTCGTTCGTCTGATTGACGCATATGAATATGCGTTGGAAATCTCTTTTCAAGGACTACAACTCTCGTGAAGAACTCAGAAGTTGAATCCAACTTCTCAGAACCTTAAAGAGACGATTTCTCCATGTGCTTCGTTTCCGCTCTTGTTCTTGTGCTCCTTTGCTTCCCAAATCGCCTTCTAATCCCTCTTTGACTTGTTCCTTGGTCTTTTGACATCCTCTTTGGTCTCTTCCCAAGCTCCTCACTATGTCGGCACTACGAATTTGCATAAATCCAATAAAATAGTGTAGTTTTTGAACTTTACCACGTAAAGAGCATAATATGCAATTAACTCTAAAACATAACCAAACACCTATGAAATGCAACTAAAACTACTCTATAATGCCTAGCAATATATGCCTTATCACAGGGGCGTTACCTCTGAGGCACACAAATGTCAGAAGCTCTAATACTAATGAAAATTAATTAATAGGCGATGCTTACATAAAAGTGAAGCCATTAGATTAACAAAATGAGTAAATTTCACTACTAGAATTATGTTATTTAACATCGGTTCATTAACATCAGTCAGAAAAACCTGCCATGTTAAACAGTTTTTTAACATTATTTTCTTTTTTTTGTGATGTAAATAAAAGCATAGACATCGTCCTATTTATTTGACAAACGTTAAATATGTGTTTTAAAAAAAATAGAAGGGACAGAACCATTTTAGAAGGTGTTTCTAAAATTCATTTGAACACCCGCTCAACCATTTTAGAAGGCGCTTTCTTTGAAAACACAATCCCTTATTCATAAAAAAGGTTACCATACGTGAAACCTATCTCTCTCCTCCCTCTCTCTCTCTAGTTTTTTCTTCTCCAAACACTAGATCTAAAAACACAACCTTTGTATGCTCTCCTTTAGCTCCTGCTTCTATCAATGGCACTCAAAAGAGGAGTGCAACACATCTCCACTGGTAAGCTTCTTCCACTTGTTCCTCTTCTCCCGACCTCGGATCTGCGATGAGACTGGTCTATTTGTGCTTCTCCTTGTCGATGGCAAACTACCACATATATGGGGCAACACGATTCCTGTCCAGATCTACTGCCATGAACCCGAAATCACAACTCTCTCTTCCATCCCCAGTTCTAGTCAGTCTCTCTCGCTCTTTCCCCTTTCAGATCTAGTGAGTAGATTGGTGTCGCACTTCCTTGTTCGTCCGAACCAGTGATTTTTGCCGCCGACTTCAGCCCGACCTTTAATTGCTCAATTTTAGTTTCTTTTGGTTAGGGTTTTCACTTGTTACTTCTCCATCTCTAACAGACATACATACTTTAGGAATCAGGCTTCTTGAAATTAGACAGTGGAACGGTTGTGGTCAGTCTCTCTCGCTTTTTTGGTTAGGGTTTTCACTTGTTCTTCTTGAAATTAGACGATGTGATGGATGATGATGAGGGTGAAGAGGATCAAGAGTCAGAGGAGAAAAAGAGTCTGAAAAGGACACCCAACGAGAGAGAGGAAAACAGTGGAATGGTACTCTACTCTAGCGCTAGTTCCGCGGTCCTCTGCTACCAAATCACTGGAGATTGTGAAGGTACTTTCACCTGCATTTTTTTTTGCTTAGATTGGATTTGGTTACTTTGTACTCTAGCAGTGGTGGAATGTTAAGTTTCTTTTTTTTTTGTCATGGAGGAGGGCTAAAACCTTTGGAGTCATCGAAGCGTTTCTTATTAATTGATGTCTCAATTTTTCTCCATTCGGCCATCAAACCCTAACTAATTCTTCTGTTTTTTTCGGTTCTCCCAGCTTAAAAATTGTTCATGTTCTTTTTATCTTCCTTTCTCATACATCTCTTAGGGCAATATGAAGCTTATCCAGATTTTGTTTGGTGCAACTAGCACTTCTTCGGTGAAATGTAAGCTGAGATCTATTACTTGTTTAGCTGACTGATTTGAAAAATTACAGTACCTATAACATAAATTACCTGCCTGTTATGTCTAAATGGTTAGTGACCTTGTATTTATAGGATCACTTCTATTTCCTTGGGTTCCCTGGTGAATCTATATTGATTAAATTTAATATAATGGGCATTATTTTCAATTTTAGTATAATGGATGGTTAAGTGAAAATGCGATCAGATTACGTGTAGTTGGGTGTAATTTACCCAAATTCATAAATGTAAACAGACTTAAAATGTCATGTAAGTTTTGGGAGATGTATGAAGTTATAATTAGGTACTTTGACGATAAAGCAGTAGGGGCTAATTTTTATTTTTATTTTTTGATACAAGGTAAGGATTTAGGGGTGGTCAACCGTGGTTGAACCACCGCCTAAGGGCGTCCTGACGAACGACGGCTCCCAACTCAGCAGGAGCACGATCAACGACAAATGGCGAGGATAGACCGATATGCGTCAGCCTATCTGCCACCTGATTCTTTTCTCGAAGCGTGTAGGAGAAGACGATGTTGAAAGCACGACAACAAGCAAGAGCATCTGAGACCATCATCTCTAATTCCCAAGGATATCGCCAAGAACATTTCATGACATTAATAAGCAGCAGGCAGTCGCCCTCCACCTCGAGGCAAGAGAATCCCATCCTAGAAGCTTCACGGAGTCCAAACATAAAACCAAGGCACTCCGTAAGTTCTGCAAAGACCGACCTGCAAGGGCAGGCACCACACGAAAGGACCGTCCCAAGGCTATCACGAATAACGAATCCAGAAGCAGCGAGGCCCGATCCGACCTTAGCGCCATCAAAGTTACCCTTGACACAACCTGCGGTTGGTTTTTTCCGTTTTACCAATTTGTGATTGTTTGTTTTGCTTTGTCGGAGATTTGGTCTAGTAGTGATCTCGTCCTCTTCTTGTTCCTCGCATTGCGCTTTTTTCCAACTTCTCTTATAATGTTTTATATTGTTGATCCATTCTTCCATTGTCGTTATATCTTTGTTATCAAAGAGTACTCTATTTCTCATCGACCATATTCCCCAAAGAGAGAAAACAAGGGTCGACTTCTGCTCTTCAGTGTGGCAGATCTTTTGCTCAATTTGTCCATCAATTCTCCTAATGAATTCTAATGATTTTGGGCACTCAGTGAAAAGATGGGTATCGTTTTCGCCATTGTAGTTACAGAGAGGGCAGTTCAAAGGTACATGCACTCATTTCCCTTGGAGTCTAACTTTGGTCGGGGTTCCATTAAGTAGGTTTTTCCAAAGAAAATTTTAATTTTTAGTGGACAGTCGATCTTCCAAATCCATTCAAGAGGATCTGAAGTTGTTCCTCTTGCCTTAGTGATATCGTCTAAGGTACTAGCCGTAGAAAACCAGCCATTACGACTGACCTTCTAGTATAGTCTGTCTTCTATATCATTATAAGGGATGTGGACATCCAATATCTTTTCTACTATTTCCGGGGGAAGCGACTGTTCTACTTTTTCTTTATTCCACACTTTTTCATGAGTTATGTACTGATTGACCGTTTCTCGTTCGTCCACTTGGCTAAAGATACATTGTTCTCGGAGATTCGTTTCAGTTTGTAGCCATTTTTCTTTCCAAAATCTAATGGTTTTCCCATTTTCTACCTGCCAGATTAGAGCAGAGCAAAATTCCTCTTTCAGCTCCATTAATTTAGCCCACTGCCAGGAAGAATTCTTCTTCCTTTTATAGTCCCAAATGTTGTCACTTTTTAGATATTTGTCTCGAATAATTTTAACCCATTCATTATGTGCTTCTGCAAGGATTTTCCAAAGTAGTTTCATTTGGAGGGCTTTGTTCATGTCTTTGATCTTGTGGAGATCGAGTCCGCCGTCTTTCTTAGGCCTACAGATCTTGTCCCATCCAATGATGGGTTTGTAGTTTGGATCCTTGTTCCAGAAGAAACTTCTGGTTAGTCTATCGAGGTCTGAAGAGAGGGTTTCTTAACCAAATAAATTTATATTCAAGACCATGCTATAGGATAATGGAGTCAGTTTCGTCCTCAGGGGAGAAGTCAGCGGTTCTAGGTTTAGTTGGTTTTGGGTTTCGGGGATAGCGGGAAAAAGTGGCGAGGGTTGCTTTCGGCGTCGATTAAGAGTGGGTCAATGTCGAGGGATGGAGAGAGAATGGTGGTTGGTGTCGAATAAAAATAATGAAATAAAACAAATAAAGGTGCAAACTTCCAAGGTTAGGGATCCCCACAACAATAAACATATATGTAGATTATAAATCACATAAAGATGCATGCTTTATCAAATAACTTTCATTATTAACAAATAGGAATATAGAGGCTTTCGCATAAACCCTAATTGTTACTACCTTTTCTCAATTAGGATTAGTCGACTTTCGCAAATAAACCCTAATTACTATCCAAATCAATAATAAGATTGATTTTGCTTCAATATCACAAATAAGGAATTGTCCTCGACTGTCGCAAAGGATTAAGCACATAGGTAGATGATAATAAAGATATACAAAATCATAAATTCATAAATCAGACACACAAATCTATGTTGGGATCACTTCAACCCTAGAAGAAGGAATTTAGAAACAAGACATATTAAAAGAAAACAATTTTAGCATTCAACTCAAACTAAAACTTACAAAACCTTCCAATCTTTCCTCATCTTCTCCCACTCGGCTCTTTTCTCTCTCCTTGCGCCCTGTTAGCATTCAGCATTCTATTCCGTTCTTGAAACAAAATTTCCCGAGTCCTCGTTCGTTTGATTGACGCATATGAGTATGCGTTGGAAAGCTCTTTTGGAGGGCTACAACTCTCATGAAGACATAAAAACTTGATTCAGAATGATAAATGGTGAAAAGTGGAGTTTTCTCCAGCTGCACCATCATGTGCTCTTTCTTAGCTTCTCCAATGTCTTCATGACTTTCCTTTAAGCTCCAAAGTGCGTCCAATTTCTGTGAAATTAAACAGAAACTAGCGTAGATATCCATAATTGGCAAATAAACATAAACTACACAGATTATGTACTATTCTAACCCAAATGCATGAAATGCATACATAAATCGATATAAAAGTCAATATAAAACATGACAAATTAGGCTCACAACAAACACCCCATACTTAAGCTTTCTTTCCCTCAAGCAATACTTTTAATGGTCATACAAGGGAAGAAACTAAACTCTCAACATCTTAGATTCATTCTCATATGTCCCTGCAATCAATTACCATCCACGAAAAGGTACTAATGTCACAAATTCGTGCATGTGAAATAAAAGCAACATCACACATAAAAGGAGGGTTATGCAAAAACATTCATTCATGACAAAGCATTAATAATCAAGAGGACTTTAATTTAAGCCCATGGTGAAGATTAGGTAAAAGGTAAAGTGGTGGACTATTTTTGGGCAATGTGGTGCTAAATCCGGGGAGAACTCTTCAAACTTGCTTTCTTGCTTTGATGCATATTCTCCCTTCAATAATTTCCACATCACTCATCCTCTCATAATTCAATCTTTGCTTTGTTTCACTTATATGCTTTTACCTCTCTAACCTCAGCACTGCCTTCTCGTGAGTCGCAAACATGGGTATCATGAATGGCTCCGGATACGCAGTGCTTCAGACTCCTCACCTTGGTGTCCCATCCTGCGGAACAATTACTTCCGCACATCATGTTTGATAGTTAGTGTAAGTATGGCGTGATTTATCTGATTGAGATAATGTGAAACTTTTGTGATAAGATGAATCCTACTATGTAGGATACTATGCTAGATCTGTTATGGTAGACGACTATCCTTGACATGAATATGGTCTGTTTATGATTGTGTGATAGGATATCTATATTGTATGATTGCTACATTATATGATCCATTGAATTGGAAAATGCTAGGGTGCTAGAACCAGATTGATAAAATTTGATTCTGGCTTGGAATCCAGGAAGGAAATATGAGATTATCCCTTAGAAGTGGATGATTCCACCTCCTGAAAACTTTGAAACTTGCTTGATTAACGTCGGGTTAAGGGATTTTGAATGGTGTTTAAAAAGAACTGACTTGGATTTTGAAAAATTGAACGCAATCGAGAACTTCAATGATTCTGAGACCAAACCTTTTCAAACTGAGATCCCTCTTGAATTTTTCTAACCGAGCTTGCATTATGACGCCCACGAAGTGGATACATGCATTTTATAGGGGTCCTTATAGACTGTTTGCTAAAACCTACCTAGTTGAGATGTTGTAATGCTTTTCGAGTTATGATATGACCGAGAAGTCGGGGTAAGGATGTGGTAAGGGCCCATATTACATTCTCGCTACGACCTATCAGGGATATTATGATCATGACGACGATACTGTGAGAATCTCATAGGGGCACTTATAAGGCACTTACGGGATCAATGGAATGGTCCTTGGACTCACCTATTCCAACTTCATCCCCTACTTTGTTTTGGTTTTAGTGTCGGGGTCGAGACTTGTTTTTAGAGGTGGATGATGTAAAGACTCGAATTTTTAAATCCTAATTTCTCAGAAAAAAGAAAAATCATAATGAATTTTAAAGCGAGTTTAATGGAAAACTCGCTAACTCGGATTTTAAAACTCTTAAAGTGAATTTAATTCGGTTATTTCAAGGAATACTCATTCTAAATTTAATAAACCGAACTTGAAATTCTTATAGCAAATTCCGACCCAATTTTAACTTTAAAGATCGCATCCGTCTTTCACCTCGAGATTCGAAAATTCCTTCCGTCGACATTACTCTATTGGGGTTCTAAAATATAATTTGTCGAGAGAGCGGAATTCGAAAGACCACTCGTCGGAAATTCAAATTTCCATCTCGGGACCACAATTCCGTCATATTCTCCCATTCTTATTCATTCCAAGTCATCACCTCTTAATTGAGTAAAATTCTATTTATGTTTCGCCCTTCCCTAATTGATTCCACATATTTTGGCAAATAAACAACCTACTCTGCAATTTTGACCAAGGGACCAAATGATTCAAACTTTCCCCTCTGATAACTCCCTCCCTTGATGGAAAATGGAATAAATGTTTCAAGGGCATTGACAGGATGTTTGTGTCAAAGGCCTTGACGCATTAACAGTTGATGAAATACAAAACCTATATTATTTGTCCGAATATTATTTTATATTATTATATACTTCCGTTATATTATATATATGTGTTAAACTAACCTTTTCAGGAAGTATAGTTGAGATTATATCCTTCCTTATACATATTGAGGAGATCAGTTCAAAATAGATCATGGCGTTCGAAGTGTCCATATATAGAAGATCCAAGATCAAAACCTGATTCAAAGGAGCCGTTGGAGATCTGGTGTTGAAGATCCTCACGCTCCATGCTCTCATATAAAGGAAAGGAAGGAGAAGACAGACACAACAAGTGCTACACACGAGTTTCATTCATTCAAGCGATCTGTCTTCCAAGTGTCTCTCTGCTAAGCGCTCAAGAGTTTGTTGTTTATTTCAAAGCCTTTGAGAGTCACTGTGAGCTTATAGGATATATTCATTTCAAGTGTTACTCGAGAGTTTATAACTCGGGAAGTTGCACTAGGCTATTGATTTGCGAGAGTTAGAGGATTGTACTAGATAGCTGAGAGAGGTGGGGCTCTTCTAGATTGGTCTAGGACTCCAAGGGAACGTGAGTTGACTAGATTGCAATTGTATAGGAGAGAGGCTTCTCGGTGAGCTATTAGGATCCTAAGCTAAGCAATCAATAAAGCCTTTGAATCCTAGGGTTGTGGAAGAACCCTAGGCGGGGACGTAGGCCAAGTTGTGCTGAACCTCGTAAACAATTACTCGTGTCCTTTACTTATTGCTTTACCTTATTTTCGCACTTGGTTCGATTGTCTAACTTTGTGATTCAGGTTTAATCTCAAAGGTTTTGGTACAAGCTCCAAAAGTCTTGAGACTTTCTGCGAAAAACGGGCATACTCTATTCAACCCCCCTTCTAGAGTATTTCTTATTACATTGTTTTTACATTTTCGAACCTCCAATTGGTATCAGAGCTTTACTCACTGTCTTTGATCTAACAATCTTGTGAGTTTTCGATCATGTCTGGTGAAGTAAGCGGAGGATTTGCACAGGGAAGGTCCACAAGCAGACCGCCACTCTTTGTAGGAAACAACTTTGTCCACTGGAGATCTTTGATGAAGATGTTCATCATAGACCAAGATCTAGAGCTTTGGAACATTATAGAGAATGGTCCGAAGATTCCAGAAAAGGAAGGACCAAATGACACCAAAGTTGCAAAGAAGGAGTCTGAATACAACCAAGCAGATCTTGAAACCATCTCCAAGAACTACAGGGCCATTAACTTACTTTATTGTGGTCTTAGCACTGATGAGTTTAACCGTATTTCTTCTTGTAGGTCAGCTAAAGAGATTTGGGACAAGTTGGTCGTCACCTATGAAGGAACGAGCCAAGTGAAAGACACCAAGATCAGCATCTTCCTTCGAAAGTATGAGCTCTTTAAGATGAAGTCAGATGAGTCAATCAAGGCCATGTTCACACGATTCACAGAAATCACCAACAACCTTGACTCTCTTGGCAAGAGCTTTACCAACGTTGAGAAAGTAAGGAAGATACTGAGGTGCCTTCCAAAGGAGAAATGGGGTCCAAAAGTAACAGCTATAGAGGAAGCCCAGGACCTCACCACTCTACCCCTTGATGACCTTCTTGGAAAGCTGATCACGCATGAGATGATCCTTAATGAAGACGATGGAGAACTTCCAGCTAGCACCAAGAACTTGGCACTCAAGTCTAAGAAGGATGAGCCCAAGGATGGATCTGATTCCGAAGATGAGGATGACGATGAGGATGATCCTTTTGCTCTTATCACAAGAGGCCTTGCTAGAATTCTCAAAATGAAGAAGCAATTCAACAACAAGGATGGATCAGAGTCTTCAAAATTTCGAGGTAAGCCTCAATACAACAAGTATGAAAAGAAGACTAAACCGTTGTCTTGTTTTGAATGTGGTGAAACAGATCATCTTGTGAAGGACTGCCCTCAAAAGACAAAGAGCCAGCCCAAGAAAGGTGACAAATGGAAGAAGAAAGCCATGGTGGCTACTTGGAGTGATTCCGACTCTGACTCCGACGATGAGAAGGCCAACATTTGTCTTATGGCCTCTGGAGATGAATCTCACAATGAAAAGCTTGAAGCTACTGTAAGAGAACTCATGGAAAGTCCAAAAGAGGTATTATCGGAATTCCTTTCCAATATGATTGCCAATGAAGAAAAGCTTATTGCCCAAACTAACATTCTTATTAAGAGAACTGTGGACCAGGAAAGAACTATTGAGGATCTGTCTATGAGGGTCAAAGGTCTTGAAGCTTCTTTTCAGGTCTTGACATTAAAGTCAAGACGCTTGACTCGGAGAAATCTGAACTCAAGCAAGATCTCTCCTCTCTAAGAAATGAGCATCATGACTTAGAGAACGAGAAGATCTCCCTGAATAATAAGATTCTAGACCAACAGACAGCCCTCATAAGTTTTACCAAATCCAAAGGCACTCTTGATAAGATGTTGGGTGAGCAACAAAGCTCTCTAAACAAAAGTGGTATTGGTTACAATCCAAAGTTTTTAAAGAAGCAACACATTACCACTTTTGTAAAGGCAAAAGGAAGCAGAACCTCTCCTATATGTCACCATTGTGCTAGAAAGGGACATGTAAAAGAGACCTGCCCTTATAGAAGAAAGGATCCATACATTATTCCTAATACATTTCCTGTTCATTTGAGAAAAGAACGGATAACACAAGTTTGGTTCCCAAAAGGCACTATTTTACCAAATATGGTTTACCCCAACAATGGATCCAAATTTGCTTATTGGTCTAGCCACAAAGGTTGATGTTTGTTTTGCAGGAGATCACCAAGGTGAAAGAACACAAATGGATTATTGATAGTGGATGCTCGAGGCATATGAGTGGGAAGAGTTCTCTCTTTCAGGATCTAAAGGAGCAATCCACGGGAACAATCACTCTTGGTGACAAAGGAAAATGTGACATCGTTGGTATTGGTAGTGTTGGAAGTGATTCCAGCCATAGTATTAAAAATGTCTATCTTGTTAATGGTTTAAAGTATAATCTGCTTAGTGTTTCTCAATTATGTGATAGTGGTAACAATGTCAGATTTAACAAGAAAAGATGTATAGTGTGCAGAGAAGATACAGGTGAAGTTATTTTGACTGCATATCGTTACAACAACATATACGCCGTAAATGCTGATCAAGTGGCACAAGGAAGCTTAACCTGTTTAAAGGCTTTGACGGACGATCCAAAGCTTTGGCACAGGAGACTCGGTCATGTGAGTCCACATACACTACAGAAGCTTGTGTCCAAAGGGCTTGTAAGAGGGCTACCTGAGATGCACTTCAAAGGTATTGACATGTGCAATGCATGCACACGAGGTAAACAAACACGTAGCTCTTTCAAACCCAAAAAGGTTGTAAGTTCTTCTAGACCCATTGAACTTTTACATATGGATTTATGTGGTCCTATGCGAGTCAAATCTCCCAATGGTAAAAAGTACATGCTAGTTGTTGTCGATGATTTTTCAAGATATACTTGGGTTGCATTTTTGAAAGAAAAATCAGAGGCCTTATTTGAGTTTTCAAAACTTTGTAAGGAGTTGCAAACTTTAAGAAATGAGCCCATAGTGTCTATTCGGAGTGATCATGGTAGGGAGTTTGATCAACTTCAATTTGATTTGTTTTGTGCTAAATATGGCATCTCCCATAACTTTTCTGCTCCTAGGACACCTCAACAAAACGGGGTTGTGGAACGCAAGAACTGCACCTTAGAGGATATGGCCAGGACTATGCTTTTAGAAAATGCATTACCTAAAACCTATTGGGCTGAAGCTGTTAACACAGCTAACTACATTTTAAATCGTTGTCTTATTCGTTCTATCTTAAAGAAAACTCCTTATGAACTTTTCAAAGGCCGCAAACCACTTATATCTTATTTTAAACCCTTTGGATGTACTTGTTTTGTTCATAACAATGGAAAAGATAACCTTGGGAAATTTGATGCGCGTAGTGATGAAGGTATATTTCTTGGCTATTCCACGAGTAGCAAAGCTTATAGAATCTTCAATAAAAGGACCCAGGTAGTTGAAGAAAGTATACATGTTATTTTTGATGAATGCAATGACGGTGCTTTGAGTGAAAGTGTTGCAGATATAGATCTTAACATCCATGAAGAGAACGAGGAAGGTGATGTTGCTACTACCAAGAACACAGAGAAGAGGAACATGCAGGAACCGATTCTTAACACTGAAGAATTGGCCCAAGGTGTTGAAGATTCGTCCAAAGCCCTTGGTGTCCAATCCAACAGTGTTGAGACGTCAGAAACTGCTGTAACTGAACCTAACAGGACCACGGAGTCAGATGCACTACAAGTCAATCCTACCAGTGTGACGAATCAAGGAGCTGAGACTAGCAAAAGGAAATTCAAATACTCCTCATCACACTCATTAAAGGATATCATTTCTGACCCTACTTCTAGTGTTCAAACTCGTTCTAAACTTAAAGATCTTTGTGCTTTTCACGCGTTTGTTTCTCTTATTGAGCCAAAGAAGGTAGATGAGGCACTTCAGGAGCCAGACTGGATCATTGCTATGCAAAGTGAGCTTAATGAATTTGAAAGGAACAAAGTCTGGACCTTGAAGCCTAGGCCAAAGCATCAATCAGTCATTGGCACTCGATGGGTATTTCGAAACAAGCTAGATGAGAATGGTAAGGTTGTGAGGAACAAGGCAAGGCTTGTTGCTCAAGGCTACAATCAAGAGGAAGGTATTGACTACGAGGAGACCTTTGCTCCCGTAGCCAGGCTTGAAGCCATTCGCATTTTATTAGCATTTGCATCTTTTATGAGCATAAAGTTATATCAAATGGATGTCAAGTGTGCTTTTCTCAATGGTTTCTTAGAAGAAGAAGTATATGTGGCTCAACCCCCAGGTTTTGAAAGTTCAGAATTTCCCAATCATGTTTATAAACTTGACAAAGCGCTTTACGGTTTGAAACAAGCCCCAAGAGCTTGGTACGAGCGCTTGTCAAAATACCTTTTAGAAAATGATTTTAAAAGGGGGTTGATCGACAAGACTCTTTTTATCAAGACCAAAGGAAAGGACATTTTGGTTATTCAAATTTATGTTGATGATATATTATTTGGTGCTACTAACACATCTTTGTGCAAGGAATTTTCTGACATCATGTGCAGTGAATTTGAGATGAGCTTGATGGGTGAACTCAACTTCTTTTTGGGATTACAAGTTCATCAATCCAAGAAAGGGATCTTTGTCAACCAAAGCAAGTACACTAAGGATCTCTTGAAGAAGTTCAAGATGGATCAATCCAAGGCAGCCAAGACTCCCATGAGCTCAACATTGTCTCTAGATCAAGACAAGACTGGAACAAGTGTCAATCAAAAGGAGTATCGAGGAATGATTGGATCACTATTATATCTCACGGCTAGTAGACCTGACATCATGTTTAGTGTTTGCATGTGTGCTAGGTTTCAAGCTGATCCTAAAGAATCTCACCTCGTGGCTGTGAAGAGAATCTTTCGATATCTCAATGGCACTAAGGAACTTGGACTATGGTACCCAAAGCAAAAGGATTTCACTTTAATTGGATATTCTGATGGAGATTTTGCAGGCTACAAGGTGGATAGGAAGAGCACATCAGGATGTTGCCAATTCTTAGGAGCATCTTTGATCAGTTGGCACTCAAAGAAGCAAAATTCAGTTGCTCTATCCACTGCAGAAGCCGAATACATTGCAGCTGGAGCCTGTTGCTCCCAAATCCTTTGGATAGCTCAACAAATGCGAGATCTTGGCATCAACCTCAAAGGTATCCCTATTAAGTGTGACAATACAAGTGCCATATCCATCACTAAGAATCCTGTTCAGCATTCAAGGACCAAGCATATTGATGTAAGGCATCATTTCATTAGAGATCATGGTGAAAAAGGTGATGTGTCCATATCTTTTATATCTACTGATTATCAATGGGCTGACATTTTTACTAAGCCTTTGGCAGAGGACAGGTTCACCTTCATAAGACGAGAGATTGGGATGCTTAACAAGGATGCACTTTCGTAGGGGGAGCTTTCCCTTTACGAAAGATAAACTCCACTCAGTGTCAAGACCTTTGAGAGTTATGTCAAGGTCTGCAAACTAAACAGTGGAGTACATATATCGGATCACACATTTTTGGTTAATATCTTCCTAGATATTTAATCAATTATTTTTATTATTTTTTCAAAAATCCGTTTTTATCCTTGAACCGTTGGAGATATTTTATTTTGGAACAAAATCTTTTCAGTTATCTCCCTCCTAAATATTTGGATTATTTGAAATTTGAATTTGGAAGGTTTTAAATTGAGCAAGTATCATTACCTCCCCCCATTGGAACTCTCAACCGTCCCATCAATCCGTCACCCTCTCTCTCTACTTAAACCAAATCCTGTACCCGATTACTCCTCACCTCAGAAATTATCCAAACCCTTTTCACTTCTTCATCTTCAACCTCTCAATCGCCTCTCAAGAAACCCTAACCAATTTCCTCCATGGCACCCAAAACCAAGAAAGCTGTCACACCCAAACGACTTGGCGCCACCCCCAAGGGACGTCAGGCCCCTGCTACCTCTCCCACACCTGAACCCGCTCCTCAAGCCATCATCCCAGCCGTTATCCAGAGCACCATTACGGCGAGCACGACCACGGTTCCCAAGGGCTCTCAGAAGCGCGCTGCTAAGAAACCCCTGAGTGCTAAACAAAAGGGGAAGAGAAAGATCTTGGTTGAGGAAGAGGAAGAGGAAGAGGAGGAAGACGACCTTGATGCCGCCCTGGAAAGAGATGCTGCCAGGGAAGCCGAGGAGGAGGCCTTGAGGCAGAAAAAGGCCGATGAGGAGGCCGAACTTGCTAAGAAACAGGCCGAGGAAGAAGCTGAGCGGATTCGGAAGGAAGCCGAAGCCGAAGAGGTTCCATCCGAGGTGGAGCCTGAGGAAGAAGAAGAAGAAGAAGAGGAGCAAGAGGGATCTGGAGAGGACGAGGAACCAGAAGGAGATGACGCGGGGTCCGCTGAGGACTCGGGGTCTGAGGAAGAGGAGGAAGAATCTCCCTCTCCTTCTCCTCCTCCCCCGTCTCCGAAGAAGCGGAAAGCCCCTGCTCCTGTCAAGCCTCCATCCCCCAAGCGCACCAGGAAGGGCACTGTCAAGAGTCTTGTAGCGCCTGTCAAGAGAGCTGCTCCAACAGTTGTGCGCAGAAAGAATGCAGACCCCCCGGCCTATATCCAGGTAAATCAATCCTTGCCCTCCTCTTGGTTTCAAGATGCTGAGACTGCTGGTAAGTGGGTAGACGAGTTTAGAACTCGTAAGATTAGTTGTTCTGATTTTTTAGATGTTGAGTTCTTTGAAGCTTTGAAGTCACCTTGCATTGAGCTCCTAAAAAAATCCCCAGCATGGACCCTTCTTAACCTTGAAACTGTTTACTACCCCCAACTTACCCGACTTTTCTACATTAACCTAAAAGCCAAAAACGACACCGATGGTTGGTCTTTGGAGTCTGTAGTCAAAGGGGTTAGAATCTCTCTCAACTCCAATGGCTTTGCAGATTTCCTTGGCCTACCTACCCCAGTTCCACCCGCTGATGTACACCCTTCAAAAGAAAATTGCATCATTCTAGCCCGAGCCAAATATCTCCTACCCGAAGCATCCAACAGCACCTCAAAGCAACTCACCCACTCATCCCTAACCCTTGAGGCAAAAATAATCTTTAACATCATTGTTAGATGCCTCCTACCCCGTCTTAACTCTGGCTCACTCCTTACCGACAATGCCATGGTCCTGCTCTACCGCATCCTAAATGGTCTTGATCTTGATCTGGCCAACACTATCCTTGGAACCATGGCTCATGCCAGAAAAGCTAGAAAAGGCTCTCCCCTCCCCTTTGCTACCCTTTTGACCCCTATCTTCAAAGCTTCTGGAATTGATGTCAAAAATGAAGAACAGCTGCGTCATACGGGTAAGTTCGACTCTAAAGGCCTTGAAAAGATTGGCATCACTCGGTCGCCCCAAGGGACCTTGAGTCTTGCCACTCCTTCAAAAGCCTTTCCCACTGCTTCAGCTTTCGATGAACGCATGGACAACCTAGAGTTGGGCTTGGAGGAGGTTCGCCTGGATATTAAGGAGCTGCAGAAGGAGATGATGACGGAGATGAGCGGGATTTCAAAGATGCTGGAAGGACTGTGGACGAGGCTCACTGATGATGCTCCGGATGACTAAGCCTAAACCTTAACCCACCCTATCCCACCCCTGAAACTTGATACTTTGCTGGTTTGTTGGAAACGTTTTCAAAACTTTTGGTGACTTTTTGGTGACTGTTTTTACCTCCGCCCTTTGTTGAAAGACAAAAAGGGGGAGATGATCTGTGGTGCTTAGACTTTGAAAACCTATGCTTAAAGGTCTTAGATGACCTTGGTTTCTGATTTATGGTTTTCGGTTGGATGTTTTCATCTTTAAAATTTTTTGATCCAACATTTGTCTAACCCTTGCAGGTACTTAGTCCGATTTCTATTGTATTATCTATTCTTAACTAAGTTGCAGGGATGCACAGGTTTTGTCTTTCATCAAGGGGGAGATTGATAACTCCCTCCCTTGATGGAAAATGGAATAAATGTTTCAAGGGCATTGACAGGATGTTTGTGTCAAAGGCCTTGACGCATTAACAGTTGATGAAATACAAAACCTATATTATTTGTCCGAATATTATTTTATATTATTATATACTTCCGTTATATTATATATATGTGTTAAACTAACCTTTTCAGGAAGTATAGTTGAGATTATATCCTTCCTTATACATATTGAGGAGATCAGTTCAAAATAGATCATGGCGTTCGAAGTGTCCATATATAGAAGATCCAAGATCAAAACCTGATTCAAAGGAGCCGTTGGAGATCTGGTGTTGAAGATCCTCACGCTCCATGCTCTCATATAAAGGAAAGGAAGGAGAAGACAGACACAACAAGTGCTACACACGAGTTTCATTCATTCAAGCGATCTGTCTTCCAAGTGTCTCTCTGCTAAGCGCTCAAGAGTTTGTTGTTTATTTCAAAGCCTTTGAGAGTCACTGTGAGCTTATAGGATATATTCATTTCAAGTGTTACTCGAGAGTTTATAACTCGGGAAGTTGCACTAGGCTATTGATTTGCGAGAGTTAGAGGATTGTACTAGATAGCTGAGAGAGGTGGGGCTCTTCTAGATTGGTCTAGGACTCCAAGGGAACGTGAGTTGACTAGATTGCAATTGTATAGGAGAGAGGCTTCTCGGTGAGCTATTAGGATCCTAAGCTAAGCAATCAATAAAGCCTTTGAATCCTAGGGTTGTGGAAGAACCCTAGGCGGGGACGTAGGCCAAGTTGTGCTGAACCTCGTAAACAATTACTCGTGTCCTTTACTTATTGCTTTACCTTATTTTCGCACTTGGTTCGATTGTCTAACTTTGTGATTCAGGTTTAATCTCAAAGGTTTTGGTACAAGCTCCAAAAGTCTTGAGACTTTCTGCGAAAAACGGGCATACTCTATTCAACCCCCCTTCTAGAGTATTTCTTATTACATTGTTTTTACATTTTCGAACCTTCACCCTCGATAGGTAGATCTGAGATTTTTAGCCCATCCCCACATTCACTTTTGTTGTGATGTGTGGATGATCCGTCTCACATCGAAAAACACGAAAGCCCGGGCCTTGCATATAAGTCAATGGGCCACTCCTCCTATTGCCAATTGGTTTTAGGATGGAACCCCGCTGGTCTTGTGTGCTCGGCTTGGGTGCGCGTGATGCGCTCGGACGTGTGGACCCCCCCCCCCCCACGTCATTTGGCCCGCCTGAATTTATCAACTTTTCAATTTCAAAGAAACCAAACTCAACCTCCTTTTTCTCCCATTTGTTGCCGAGAGCAGCGAGCTCTACAACTCCTCCTTTTCAATTGGCCACCACCACCACACATGTATTGGACCACCACCCCTCACCACCACATCCTCTCCTTTCTGCCATCAGATTCCTCTTTCTCCTCCTCTATTTCAGCCAACACAATGCCACCACTATTCACCTGTCGGCCTTAGTCCAGCACCACCACAACCCCTCATCTCGCCTCCATTTCCCGTTGAAAGGGCCTAGCCCTGTTCTATTCGAAGCCGAGCCGCACAGGACGCAGCACCTCCGTCTCCTTCCTCCTTCGAGTAGAGCAGCAGAGCCTTTCTCACCTCTGACGTCCGAGCCAAGAACCAACAAAAGCACCGCCACTGAGCCTCCTCCCCTGTCTTCGCATGGCAAGCCCGGTAAGCCGGCTGGACCCAGTGAGGTCAAGACAAGCTGGAGGGAGATCGTGTGTGCGAGCCCACATACGGAAGACTCGAACAACACATAAACTCAACGGGGTTCCATCTCAAAACCAATTGGAAATGAGAGGAGTAACCCTTCATGTTTATATGTTATTCAAACATTCTCTATATAACTGATGTGGGACAACCACATTCCAACACGCCCTCTCAAGTGCAACGACATTTTTAGCCAACAAGTTGCACTTGCCACATGCGCTTAAATGGGAATCAATGTCTGCGACATGTTAACAAGGCCAGCAACCCCACTAATCCGAAGCCCAGACCGCAACTAGCCGAACCAGGCTCTGATACCATGTTAAAGTCGACTGGACCCGGTGAGGTCTAGAAAATATGGAGGGAGATCATGTATGCGGGCCCACATACGGGAGACTCGAACAACCCATAAACTCAATAGGGTTCCATCTCAAAATCAATTGGCAATGAGAGAAGTAGCCCTTCAACTTTATATGTTGTTCAAGCATTCTCTATATAACCGATGTGGGACAACCACATTCCAACAAAGCCACTCCTCCTCCTTTCACTCGATAAGGCTGCAAAGGTCCTCCCTTTATAACCCATTGTCTTCAACCCAGGACTCTCGAAGCTTCCCATGTCCTCGTCGAGCTCGAACAGCTCCGGTGAAGCCGAATGCATCTCAACGACCCATCCCCTCGATGAACACTCTTTTTTTCTCTTCTTTCTTGTCAATTCTATGTTGCTTGGTGTCGCTTTAGGTGGTCGGAGGTTAGAGTCGACACCGGCGAGCTCCCCTCGTCCCTTCCCTTTTTCGCATATTTCGAATGGAGCTTTGCCCCTTCCGTTCTGATTTACGAACAAGCAAAAATAGGGAAGAAGACCTCGTGGGTCCCAATTCCACCTCACTTGCCACCTCATCAGCCATGTCAGCTGGGCCCCTCTCCATTTTTTTTTGAAAAAAACATGGTTGATGCTTGTATAAGGAATAATGAAATGTGATGTGTGGTTTCCTTTGGGCAAAAAATTGTTGTGGCGTGCTTGGTTGCTCTCCTGGCGTCCGCTGCTCTCATTTCCGCTCTGTGGCTCATTTGCACACTCTATAAGTTCTTCTCATTTCCGCATTGCACCAACACTTGGATCTATTGCCTACCAGGAACAACTCTATTTAAGCATCTTCAAGGGATGCTATTGGGATTCTCATCCCGTTCTCAATCTACAATCTAGTCTTTATAAACTATTACCCTATAAATTTGGATCTGTTGGTTTTTTATGGATTCACAATCCTCCTTCAATTACCTGTGTGTTTTTTTATCTTAAACAATTTGATTATTAAAAGCCTTGGGTTACCAATTTACATTACCATGTTTGTATTCTCCTGCAGAAAATTCTTATGCACTCTTTGCTTCCGATTACGGTCAACTTGGATCTCTCGCTTGCTAGGTCCTGCTTCCTTCTATTCGTGTGGGTGCTAGTAGCACTGGTCTCGTATGGTCTCTACAGGGTGGCGGTGTGCTTGGCTTGGCCTCGCTTCTATCATGTTTGCTCATATTGGACTTTCTGCTGCTACGTATTATGGCTCACAAGCCTTGCAAAACTTGTACAAATTTGCTCTCAAGCCTTACAAGGCACAATTTCATAAAAATCTTACAGATGCTCGCAAGCCTTGCTAGACTCGTTTATTACGTAAATGTTATATCACACGATTGCTTATTTGTATTACTAAACTTAAATTATACAGTCCAAACTTCAGCAATGTTGTGCTATCATGGCACCTTTGTCGTGAACTGCTGGCTAGAAATACCCATTGTTATGACAACAAATATGGCTTACAAGCCCATCACCAAGTGTTAATTAAACTTTTGAAGCCCCATAAGGCAGTTGTAGAATTGACTAATTATGTTCATTATATCTCTTACAAATTCTTTATCATTTTCTGGTCTACCGACAAATGCAATGTTGGGGAGTACCCCTTTTATGTAAGAAATCAAGCTTGTAAGAACTTTACTCGTTCACACTATAACTCAAATGATAACCATAATTGTAACCAGTCAAGTAATATTCGGCAATCCTTCGATCAGATGACACCCACTTACGTTGCCTCTACCTTGTTTCTTCAAATATATTTGCACTGCTATGTGTTGAAAGTATCTCTCGGGCTCCGGCAAGATACTAAGGATACTTTCAATAAAAATTCATACCTTCACCAAGATTTCTTATTGGCTTTTGCTAGTAATGTTAGCACACAATCACAAATCTTAAAAGGTTTCTCATGAATATTTGCTCTTGGAACTACTGTGGTATGAAAAAATGCAATTTCTGGACCAATACTGAAATGTTCTGTAAAAACAATTATATCAATGTATTAGCACTCATTGAAACAAAAACCAATATTCCCCCTCCAGATTACTCTTAGAGAAAATGCGGATTCTCTAACATCGCCTTTGACCCGACCATTGGTTTCTCTTGCGGGATCTGTCGACTATGGAAATATCTCTCCCCAGCTGAAGGGGAAATTTCTCTTTGTATCTGTCAACCATAGATTTATACATATTAAGTATCGTGATGCGGTGATGAAAAAATCCTTTGCTCTTATATTTGTTTATGCTCCACCGAACCTTGCCGCAAAGGACGACTTCTGGGATTCCCTTATTATGTATACCTCCCATCTCACCGATCCCTTCTGTCTTATGGGCGACCTAAACGAAATTGCCATTCCTGAAGATAAATTGGGTGGTATTGCACCGGCTAACAACTGTTTCACAAGAATCCAACACGTCAAAAATAATCTCTTGCTTCATGACATACCAACTCACGGGGGCAAATATACATGGCAAAGGAAAAAGACTGGCTCCCCGAATAACAGTTTTGCTAAACTGGACCGTCTGCTTCCGCAGAGTGACATCATCAATTTATATGATGACCTAAGGGTGAAAATACACCCCTTCATAAACTCGGACCACGCTCCAATAACCATTGATTTATGATCAAAGACGCATTTACACAAGAAACTGTTCCGATTTGAATTAGCTTGGACCACTAAACTAGATTTTAAAAATATTGTTAAACAAGCTTGGTGCGAAAACCCAAAGGGTTCAAACCTATTTAAATTGGTGAAAAAAACCACCTTCCTTACGAAACTAGCCAAAAGATGGCATAAGAAAAACATTCACAAACAACTTTACCAAACCGACGAGGAAATCATGCGCCTACAGCAGATTTTAATTAAGGAACACAAACCATACATCTTTAAACGACACAATAGATTACAAAATAAAAGAGAAAGACTGCTTGATTTTTAGAGGCGTTATTGGAGTCAAAGAGAAAAACTCAAACACACCAAACTAAATGATACAAACTATGCTTATTTCCACCGGATCGCCTCAGCCAAGCGGGGGAAAAAATATTAAACACCTAACTTCAGATTCGGGTTTGCACCTCACGAACCATAGCTTAATTAGAACTGAGGTCGTCTCCAGTTTCCGGGGACGATTTAAATCTTCGTATAACCACGACATCTCTTTTACAGATGACTTCGATGTCATCAGACATGAAATTTTAGATGAGGATAATTCAATCCTAACCTCTGCTGTTATAAACGAAGAAATAAAACAAGCATTGTTTTCAATAAAAGGTGATAAGACATCGGGTCTGGATGGTATGCTGGCAAGGTTCTACCAAACATACTGGGACATTGTGGGACCATCCGTCATAAGGGCCGTTAAGGCCTTCTTCCAATTAGGGAAATTGCTACGATAAGTTAACCACACCTTCATCACCCTCATACAGAAAATTGATAACCCTAAATCGGTTAATCATTTTAGACCTATCAGTCTATGTTCTACATTTTATAAAATAATATCAAAAATTATGAAAAACAGATTATCAAAAGTTTTCGACAGACTCATTCACCCTTTACCGAGTGCATTCACTAAAGGTAAAGCCATTCAAAATAACATTCTGATAGCGCACGAAATCTTTCACTCCTTCAGAATCTCAAAAGCAAAGTGTGGCTACATGGCAGTCAAACTGGATATGGAAAAAGCGTATGACAGAGTCGAATGGCCTTTCCTGTTTGCAGTTCTGCAAAAGTTCGGGTTTGATGATAAATTCATACATTGGATTAAAGATTGTGTACAAATAGTTTCTTATTCTGTTCTTATTAATGACGAACCATCAACGCCTTTCCAACAATCCAGAGGTCTTAGACAGGGTGACCCTCTTTCGCCATTTCTTTTTATCCTCGTTGAAGAGGTACTGGCTAGAACGCTTCAACGAAAGGCGATGATTTCAAAAGAACTTGGGTTCTGCCTCGGAAATCCAGGGATTAAGATCCCGTTTTTGGCTTTTGCAGATGATAATATGTTGTTCGGAAAAGCTAGCCAGGCTACCTGTAACAATCTTTCTAACATTATCTAATGCTTTTGCCTCATCACGGGCCAAAAAGTTAATCTGCACAAATCTAGTTTCCAAGTGTCTGTTGCAACTACTGCAGCGGTCGTAAAAACTATATCTACTTCACTTGGTGTCCCGCAAACAAATAGTCTTGAGAAATACCTTGGTTTCCCTATTATTAATTGAAGAGTAAATCGCGATACTTTCACGGATGTCATTCTGAAAGCTAAACAACAACTATCTAAATGGAAAGCTTCAACTCTTTCTACTGAAGGGCGAAATATTCTCATCAAGTTCAACCTCAGCGCACAACCCCTCTTTATTATGCAAGTTTTCATGCTTCCGCAGTCAATTCTGGGGAAGCTTGATAAAGTCTACAGACAATTCTTCTGGAATAAAGGACCACCCTCTTCTTCTCTTGTAAGCTGGGACAAAATCTGCTCTGACACACTGGAAGGTGGCTTGGACTTACTGTGGAAAATTACTAGATAACCTTCTAACGGACGGAACCCAACAATATCTAAAAGGAACTCCGTTGATGGATTATGATAAGAAAGGGAACTCCATTCCGACACTTAATGGTATAGACAACCACTCGAAACCCAATACTATTCTCTCCTCCTTCTATAATGTTGTAGGCAAGGATAAGATGTGTTCTTTGGCATTTGCTTGGTGGGGACTTTGGTTCTTCCGTAACTAGATAACCTTCTAACGTGCGGCGCCGGCTACTTATTGGGAAATCGCCTTTTTCTATCAATCTAGTCGCAATAATTGGAAGGATTGTTTTGATACAAAAGTTGCCAGCAAAATTAATACTACCATGACTTCCTCGCAGGGAGGTGCTATCGGGGAAACAAACTATAGAGTTCCAAGGGCTAAAATGCAAAGGTGGGACAAACCCCCACATGGCTATCACAAACTAAATTTTGACGGCTTTCATCACCAATCAGGGCAAGCCTTCTATGGTTATGCATTTCGGGACCATCTTGGTCAGCTGGTTGCTATTGGTTCAGGTAGGTGTAACAACACATCGTCGGTTTTCGCCGAAGCCATGGGCCCACACATGGGTGTGTCTAGGGCTAAGGAGCTGGGAATTCATAATCTCTTTATAGAGGGAGATTGTTTGGTCGTCATAAAGGCTCTCCTAGGGGACTGGACATGCCCTTGGAATATCGAGCTGCTGATGACTGATACGACCTTAAATCTCCGTTCCATCTCTAATGTTGCTATTCGTCATATTTTCTGGGAATCTAATGCAGTGGCTGACAGGATTACGAGTCTAGCTTTCTCCTGCCCTACCGATGATAGCTTGGCCACAGATCAAGATCTTCGGGTTCTCGTCCGCTCGGACGCTCTGCGAAAGAAGCCCGCTCGTCGGCGTCTCTCCTAATTCTTATCCTGCTTCCAAAAAAAAAAAAAACTTGGACCTATTTGATTCCTTCCATTCAATTTTGGGGCTTAAGAATAAAAGGAGTGTTCGGTTTTGGGTTTGGCAAAATGGAGGGAGTCGGTTTGTAATTTTTACAAAATAAGGAGGCTCGGTTTTGGTTTTACAAAATTAAAGGGGGTCAATTTTGATAAATTAAAAAGGGTTGATTTTATTAAATGAGAATGGTTGGGATTTTAAAGGATTTAGAAATACTTTATGAAAATGTTTAAAAGAAAAGGGTATTTGAAATATTATATAATATTATGTGACATTTAAGATATAAAACATTATTTCAAGATTAAAAGTTATAATATTATATTGATTTAAAACAAATATAATATCACGAGACTTGAAGATTTAAGAAGGTATTATCGGATTTAACTTGAAAAGGGGCTTTGACGAACAATTTCCGAGGTCGAGATTTCTACCTAGTTGATCCGGATTTTGAAATAGGTTTCGGGACTAACTTGAGAATTATGTTATTGAAGACTAATTAGCATGATGATATGATTGATTGACTAATAGCATGATTATGTGGACTAATGGCATATTGATTGACTAATGGCATGATGAAATGTTAAAGTTATGTATCGTTAACTTATCTCTTATGAGATATGATGAATATGATGACCTTGGGATATATGATTATGCGAATTATTATTGTGGATATATGGTTATGAACATATGAATGTGGCTGAATGGAATGATGAGGATGAGCTGGTCATATGGAATGTGGCAAATGATGTGGTCTTACGGAATGTGGCGATGTGATGTATGGTTGAAATCGATGTGATGGTGATTGCGATATGATTGTTATTCTCATTGAATGATGTGTGCTTGAATGCTTGAATGATTAGACGTAGACTTATATATATGTTCTGATATGTATCTAGGTAATACCTTGTGATTATGAATGATGTATGTTGGATCTTCTATTATGTTGTTCTGCATAGCCAGGTAAGTTCCTAGAGCTTACTCAAATTGATTCTCAAGTGCATGTAATCATAGGATATACTAGGTGTTGCATATGCATAAGAGCATGCCATGTAGTATCATGTTTAGGATTTGCACTTATGAATGAGCATACGTCTTCTTTATGCATTTGAAAAGAGAACGATCGCTATCTGTGAAGTATCTAGAGTATTTGCTAGGGCCATAGGACGGCCCAGACTCATCGGGTCGTCCTGAGTCGTCGAGTCGTAATTACCACTTTACTTATCGCTCTAATTTATTTTATCTTTCGCATTATATTATTCATTTTCTCTTTCAAGTCCACATGTGATTTGAGAAAAAGCATGCAAATATTGGGTCGGGTACCAATACAGACCTTGCCCCATTAATGGAAAGGAATGCATTCACGAGTTGGCCAGTCTCCGCCCCACTTGGTCACCTGCCGCTGGCCGTCCGGGTGGCCTTGGTATTATTTGGAAATCATACCAATTATCAAACAAATTTATCACCATTGACATCCATTTGCCACGTATTATTGGTCTTCGGTACGAAAATTTATATGACATGTTTCGGTGCCTTCTTCTGTTTGTATATGCCCCGCCGAATCCCCAGGATAAAGATTCATTCTGGAATTTATTAACTTCAATTGTGAGGGACTCTCCTATTCCTTTTATCGTCATAGGAGACTTAAACAAAATTTTGTGTAGTGAGGACAAGTTGGGCGGAGTTATTCCCCACCCCTCCCGTTTCACTAGGCTTCTAGAATTTAAAAATACTTGTTCACTTTTCGATATTCTTACATTCGGTAACCCATTCACCTGGAGAAAAAGTCCCGACGAGGAAGACAATATCCATGAAAAGCTGGATCGAGTGCTAGTTCCTCACCAGATTATCCAGAAATTTCCTAATCTAATTACTTATAACGGGGCCTTTTCGTCATCCGATCACTGTCCTATATCAATAACTCTTGAAAATGGCTTGGTCTTTAAAGCTCCTCCTTTCAAATTAGAGAACGCTTGGCTTCAGCGGAAGGACTTTCGGAACATTGTTAAACAATCTTGGCGAGCCTCTTGTGCTGGCTCATTTATGTATCAATTGATGTTTAAACAGAAAATTCTCAAGAAAAAAGCTAAGGACTGGAATAACCATACCTTCGGAAATATTTTCTGTCAACTAAATGAGGTGGAAAATGAACTTACTAAAAAGGAAAAACTCCTCATGTTCCAAAAAACCTTCTGGAACGAAAGAGCTAAAACAAAACATCTCAAGCTCTCGGATTCTAACACATCGTATTTCCATCGGGTTGCATCTGGGCGCAGGCACAGGAAACAAATCCGAAATATTAAAACAACAGAAGGCCCTTTGATTATAGGAGAGGAGAATGTGAGAAATGAGATTAGGAGACTTTCAGAAGGGATTTACAAAAGAATCGACAGATGATAATTTGTTAAATGAAATGCTACACCTAATCAACCCTTCTATAACTTCTGAGGAAAATGATTTCCTTATTCGGATTCCGTCTAATGCGAAAATTAAAACGGCGGTGTTTAGCCTCGGAATTAATAAATCACCCGGCCCCGATGGCTTTATAGCTGAATTTTACAAGAAATATTGAGATATTGTAGGTATTTCCATTATTAAAGCAGTGAAGGGTTTCTTCCATTCAGGGAAACTTTTAAAACACATAAACCATACGTTTATCTCTCTCCTTACCAAGTGTGAGAACCCCACCAACACTAGTCATTATCGCCCAATTAGCTTATGCTCTATGTTGTACAAGATAATATCAAAAATCTTAACAGAAAGACTCAAATATGTTATTGGTAGGATTATCCACCCCCTACAGGGGGCCTTTGTGTCTGATAGGGCTATTCAAGACAATGTGCTAGTTGATGTCCATGTCTTACACCATGTTTTTATGTTTAATTTTACTCCTTATTCTATTATTTGGGGATGAAATTATTAGGAATTTGTGTAGTTATGCTTAATATTGCCAGATATGGAGTCTACACAAGTTTGATGTGGTTTTCTGGATTTTAGAGATAATTTGGAGAAGTTTGGGCGCACTTTGGAGCATAAAGGAAAACCATGAAGACATTGGAGAAGCTAAGGAAGAGCGCAAGATGGTGCAGTTGGAGAAAACACCACTTTTCACCATTCATCATTCTGAATCAAGTTCTGATGTTTTCATCAGAGTTGTAGCCTCCGAAAATATCTTTCCAACACATATTCATATTCATCAATCGGATAAATGAGGACTCAGAAAAATGCCTTTCAAGACGGAGCAGAATGCTGAAAACTAAAGAGTGGTTGATATCGACTAGACTTGGTCGATATTGACCTGATTCTAGTCGAAATTCCCAAGACGAGCTCGACATGGAGTGCAGACACAAAGAAAAATGGGAGTTGGTCGATATCGACCTTACCAACTCGATATCGAGTGAACATAAGCTGAAGCCGAGTAGACAACTCGATATCGACCAATTGTGGTCGATATCGACCAACTCCCAGATCAAGTACGAGCCGGTTCCGAGTGAAGATATTCCGAGTGGAAGATTCCTTGCACATGAAGACTTGAGACATTTTATCTTTTTATCTTTCTATCTATCCTAAGGGTGGAACATTTAATTACCCTATAGGATTTATCTTGTTTACCAAATTAGATTTATTTTTTTCAAAGTAGAATTATATCTTTAGATATATGATAGATATTGGTTTCCTTTATTAGCAAGGATTTAGCCCTATAAATAAAGCCCACGGGGCTAGTTTTTCATTCATTTTCAATTCAATTTTAGAGATACAATTCCAATAGCAAGTAGAGAGTTTAGGAGTTCAAGGCTTTTAGGATTTTGGCGCTTTTGCGAAAGTTGGAGCGCCGAGATTGTAAAGGTCGAGAATTTAGTTTAATGCAAGTTATTTCTTTTCCATCAATGATGTATGCGATTGCCATGAGCGAGTAGTCAACTATCTTCAAGGGTCGGGGTGAACCCGACGATAGCCATACGTGCTTGAGGTAAGGATTCGATATGTATTATGTTTTGATCATCCACTACCTTTTATGCGTTTATTGCCTACTCAAAAGAATAGAGATTCATGTTAAACAAATTGGATATAAACATAAAATTGGTAGATACAATTAAGGTTACTTGAAAAGGTTGTCTAATTGTTGGAAAAGGAAAAATCTTAATCCTTTGATGTGATTGCATAATTATTTATATTATCTTTTCTTATGCGTGTTTGGTTATCGTTGTGGTAAGCCCCGGTCTTGGAAGTTTTGTTTCATATATCACTTACTTCAATATGTCAAACTGGTTTATTTCTGTTCATCCTTCGCATCCATCCTCGTATTCTTCGGCCTTCTTTCGCCGACACAGGTTCTGCAAAAGCACTCGAAATCGACCCAAATAGGTGGAAATCGAGTCTTCTCGTCGACTGGCAGTTTTTTGAGCCGGACGATATTGGGTATTGACTAGGTCGATATCAAGCACTTTCACTCGAAATCGACCTCTGTTCGTTTTTGTCTCTGTAGGTACAGGAGAAGTCGACAGAACAGGTCGATATCGACCTACCCTTGGTCGATATCGAGTGACTTGGTTGAAATCGACTAAAACTGCAAGAAATACAGAAATCGACTAAACAGGTCGAGATCGTCCTACCCTTGGTCAATATCGAGTGCTTCCCTGAGTCGAAATCCGACGTGAATTTATCCGCTATCTGAGATCCGCTGACCCGCTTCCTCGAGGATCGAGTGCAAAGGAATTTCATAACAAGATCAAAATATCATTCAAAATCTAGGTCTTAGAACTCAGTGAACGCGGAATCCCGTGCCTTTCATGGTTTGACCAACCAGCGATTTGCGACAAGTCTCTCTTTTTTTGGGGGAGCAGAGCACTCAAAGGTATAATGAAAATGAGATTTTTTGCTTGGAATGTGTTCGTATCTATTAATAGGTTTTTGGTTTACACGACCTATTGCAACAGATGCTTGTCAAAAGGCGTTTGTAACTAATCGTGTAGGGGATTTTGGTTTATTATTAGGAATTTTAGGTCTTTATTGGCTAACGGGCAGTTTCGAATTTCGAGATTTGTTCGAAATATTCAATACCTCGATTTCGAATAATGAAATCCATTTTTTAGTTGGAACTGTATGTACTTTCATATTGTTTGCTGGGGTGGTTGCCAAATCCGCCCAATTCCCACTTCATGTATGGTTACCTGATGCTATGGAGGGGCCTACTCCTATTTCCGCTCTTATACATGCTGCTACTATGGTAGCAGCGGGGATTTTTCTTGTAGCTCTACTTTTTCCTCTTTTGGTAGCCATTCCTTCTATACGAAATCTAATCGCTTTACTGCAACAAAAGATGCGTCACCAGATGAGAGTCCGAATCTGAAGTCACTATAAAGGGCTTAATTGCCATACCCTGCGGTCCTACTGAGTATGGAAAGGCGGATAGGGTACTTTATTTTATTTAGGGTCCTCGGCTTTACAGACCAGAAGAGCGGTAAAGATCAAAGAGAAGGGCTAAGAGAAGGGTCTTTGCTACAACGGGAGGGAGTCTTGAACTTTATTTGCTTGGAACAGAATCGGTTTGCTTTACTTTATTTATATTTTATTTGGAATTCTCGATTTCCTCCTTCAACACTAGTGGCGCATGAAATATTCCACACCTTCAGATCCCGGAGGGGTTACGAGGGATGAGTGGCAATAAAATTATATATGGAAAAAGTTTTTGATAGAGTAGACTGGAATTTCATGAAAACGGTATTAGAAAGATTTGGGTTTCACAACACTTTTATCTCCTGGGTTACGGAATGCGTTACGACGGTGTCTTTCTCAGTTCTTGTTAACAATGGATGTACTGACATGTTCTTTCCAACCCGTGGTCTTAGACAAGGAGATTCTCTCTCCCCCTTTCTTTTGATACCTGGTGCCGAAATTCTCGCAAGGAGACTCTCTGCTGAAGCATTATCACTTAGCAACCCGATAGGTTTCCCCTTTGGTAGAAATGGCCCACGTATTCCTTTCCTCTCTTTCGCGGATGACATTATCATATTTGCAAAAGGCAATGTGGATGCTGGACAGAAAGTTAAAGCAATAGTTGATGCTTATTATAAAGTTTCTGGACAAAAAGTTAATTACCATAAGTTGAGTTTCCAAACCACTAAAGGTATATCCAACACTAGAATCGCAAAGCTACGAAATTGCTTGAATATTACTAACGAAAACTCGCTGGAAAAATATCTCGGTTGTCCTATTATTAATGGAAGAGTAAACAAAAATACGTTTGAAGACATTGTTTGTAAGTTTAAAGAACATCTCTGCAAGTGGCGTGCGAGCGCCTTATCTCAACAAGGTCGAGCAGTCTTAATCAATTCAAACCTTTCTGCTAAACCGCAGTACATTATGCAGAATTTCATGGTACCAAACTCAATACATAAAGAGCTAGATCAGATTAATAGGAAATTCTTCTGGAATAAAGATCTGCAATATCGACCGCTTATAAGTTGGGACAGGGTTTGTCGACCAAAAAAGTGTGGTGGTTTAGACATCAGAAAATCAAAAGAAATGAATGAGGCCCTCCAAATGAAGTTACTATGGAAAATCTTGGCAGAACCAGATAATGTTTGGGTTACGTTGATTGAACAAAAGTACATACGATCTGCTTCCATATTTGATTACAAGAAAGGTGGGTATATGTCCTGGCAATGGGCGAAACTAATCTCTCTAATTGACAAACTTAAGACTAGTCTTATCTGGTCAGTTGGAAATGAAAAATCTATCAAACTTTGGACAGATAACTGGATTACCACTTCTGCCCTACGGTCTCGGGAAGACTGCCCCCATAACATTAATACAGATGAAAAGGTTAGAGGCTTCATTTTGGGTGGTAGATGGTGGTCGGAGAATCTTCATAATGTGTTACCCACAAACATTGTCACAGAAATAATGGACATCTCGCTCCTCATATCCTCATTTGAGGATCGCCTATATTGGTGGTTCGATAGAGCTGGGTGGTTCACAACGTCGAGTGCTTACAGGCTTATCACTTGCAATCATCCTGCGTAGTTGACATTAATGCCTAGATTTGGAAAATTGACGTTCCGCCAAAGAAAAAAAAATTTAAAGAAAATTTGCCAGGATGGTCTCCTAACTGCTTCTAGGCTTGCTTCAAGGGGTGCTTCTGTGCCCTCCACTTGCAGCCTCTGTAACGGTGCGAGCGAGGACGAAGTTCACATCCTACTCGAATGTCCTTTTGCCCGTTCTCTTCACCAATTCACTCAAGGAATTACATCGAATCTTGATAACATGGTCTATCATAGTCGGGACATAAAACCTATTATCTCCTTCTTAGGAAGCAACCTCGGTACTAAGGCTAAAGTGGAGCTTGCCTTTGTTTGGTGGAATATTTGGTACACTCGGAGCCAACTCGTTTTTAGGAAGATTCCTATCCTACAAAGGGCTACCACACTACACTTCATAAAAACCCAAATTCACGAGTGGAAAACAACTGACAAACTTGTTTCTGCTGTAGATACGGATCTCACATCGCCTTCTAGAGCAAACATACACCAAATCAAAAAGAAAAAGGGCAAGTATACTAAATGGGGTAAACCTCCAATTGGAATCTTTAAGATGAATTTTGATGGTTCTTCGCTAACTAAAAAGGACAGCACGGTGGGTGCAGTTATCCGGGATTGGGAAGGCCGATCGATCAACATAAGCTTTAAGAAACTTGGTTTTCAAAGTGCACTCAAAGCCGAAGCGCTTGCTTTAAAACTAGGTATTCGACGGGTCATTCAACTTCGTATTGAGAAAATCCACATCGAGGGTGACTCCTCCATAATCATTTATCATCTAAATAAGCACACTACATGCCCATGGGAAATTGAGCTCCTACTGTCAGATGTAAAACTGTTATTATTGTCTATGAAAGAAGTATCTTTCTTTCATGTTTCCCGTTTGGGCAATATAGTGGCGGATAAGGTTGCACACCTTTGCCACTCTGCATGGGGTGTCGATATTTACAACAATTCAGGTCTTCTTGACCTCATCCGCAAGGATGCTGCCGAGTAGAGCATGCTCAACTGAATTCTTTCCTATTAAAAAAAATTAGATATTTAAGTTAATCGACCTCATTGGCTCATTGTTCTTATCATATATTTTTTATCGAATCTTATTTATATATAAAAAAACTACTATAACCTAATTGTTTAAGATAATGAATATAACCCATAAAATATTTCACTTGTATCTCTATATGGAGGGAGTATTTTTCTTAATGATATAATTTATCATATCTTATTAAAATGTTTATTAACAGAAAATTTATTTAAATTTAAAAAATAAAATAATATGTGTGTATTATAAGAACTAGTTCAGTACCCGCATTGTGTGCGGTTTTTTAATTTAAATAAATTTAATACTAAAATCCTTTTATTCAATTAATTAATTTCTTCCCATACTTATACTTCTAATTTCTCAAATCTAAATGAATTTATATTTTATTAGTATAAAAGTTAATTTCTCCTTACTCTTGCTAGTATATATTAGTGAAAACGGTAGATGAAAAGCTAATTTCTCAAATCTAAATGAATTTATACTTTATCAACAACATATGAAACAACTTATGAAAAGCTAGTATATATTAGAGGAAACAACAAAATGTACCTTGTAACTAATCAACACGTTATTTCGAAAAGCTTACCAAGAAAATTGTAATCAAAGTCGTAAATAACCTGCAATCATAGCACCAAAAAGAAGGGAGAAGAGGTCAACGTTTGTGAAATAGCATTAACAATCTAAACTACATATAGCTCAAAATCTAAAAATATAATCTATCCATAATTATATATGTATAAAATCCAAAAATATATCTCATAAAGATATCAATACCTTCAAGATAGGAAAATTTTATTTCTTTATCCACAAAAGCGACATATCTTTTATAAAAAATTGTGATTAAACTCTTCCAAAATTGTATCCATATATAAAATAATTGGGGAAAATATATCAATAAAAAATTGAATTCCATGAGTTGATAAAACTTTTACACGGCTAAGTATTATTTCAATTTACTCAAAACCTTTTATCTTCTTCATATTGGTAAAGTTATTTAATTAGTATGATCATGCTAACATAAATATTATTTCAATTTCGTCAAAACTTTTTATCTTCTAAAAAAATGTTCATATTTATGAAGTTATTGATAAAGTTATTTAATTAGTATGGCCATGTAATATAAAGTTATTGAATTCCATGAGTTGACAGAACTCTTTTCCGCAGGCAAACACAATCATCCCCCTCTTTTAACATGCCATCCGCGGGCAAGAAAAGCAGCCACGTGCCTTACATGCTCACACCCCACGAAGAAGACACTACTAGAATTTTGTTCATAGACATCGGGTATAAACCGATGTTAATCAAAAAAAAATTCGACGTGTTAGTGGGTGGTGTTAAAAATCCAAACTTTACCACATCGGTTTGTAACTGATGTCTATAATAATTTATAACATCGTTTCTCTTTGTAATATCAACTTAAATACATGAATATAATCACATTTTGATTGATTCACCTAATGTTCAAACATTATTATTTTGTGTTTCTAGCTATCTAAAGATATGTAGAGCAATAAAAAGATTCACATTAAAATCGATATTTTTTCCAAAACCAATGTTGTAATATCTTATTTACATCGGTTATAGGTGATTAGTTTCATGTTTATTAACTTTTCCCTTGTATTTTGTCTTGTTATTCCGTTTAAAAAGTAGTATGTACGTCCAATATTTATAAAGACAATGTTATATGTATATATTTAAATCAGTATATTTGAAAGAAATGATGTCTAAAAATATTAAAACATCATTTTCTTTATGAATAACAATGTATAATTTCACAAAAGACATCAGTTTTATTAGTCGTTTTGTTGTGTTTATTACATTTTAAAATCGCTTTTTTATTCTATTAAATGATGTCTCATTTCCTATTTGTATCCATTAATAGGCTACTTATCAAATAATCAAAATATGTCAAAGCATTCAATAATGTTCTATCTATTAGTATCAGTTCGTATTATCTACACATGCATATATTTTCTGCTTAGTATTACACAAACTGAAATAAAGGATAACGACTCCAGTTGAGTGTTCTTCTTCCATCATCCGGGCAGAATGACGAGCAGACTTCATTGCTTGAACTTCATCGTCAAAAACATAAGCTAGAGATGATCTGTATAATCCTTCATCACCAACACCAGCTGAGATGGATGTGTTCAACCTTATTCTCAAGCAAACAATGCAAACTTCGTCTACCCTCTGAAAATAAAAAAGAGCATTAGATTTCAAATGAAAATGTAAACATAGATACACTTCTGTGCGTGCCTATATCTAAAAAGATATATAGTAAGTCTCTACTAAATAATAGAAGTAGTAGACGAGCATAATGCATGCATAATGCATATTAATGATTGCTATACTACCACAATATGGTGAATTGTATACTAATATAATCAAATGAAATACAACTTTAAGCTGATCTTTCCTTATCATAGCCTGGGTATGACATAAAAATGATCTTACCATGGCCTATGAGATAGGCTAAATAATCCTCTGGTTTCTTCTTATACTCTTTTTGCAGACAAGGCAATTTCCACGATAAATCAAGGATATTTACATCCTTGACAACCTCTACAATTCTTGCCAGCATTCCAAATAGAACATTCATTGATAGCTTTGGGTTGCATTGAAAGTTAGTCCTGATTTAATATCACTGAATAACTCAAGAACCCAATCCTCCAGTGCATCTAGAGATTCTGCAGCATACAAAGTCACCACTTTTAGGCATTAAGGGAAGAGTAAACCAATCATACAGCTGCTCACGAATGGAAAAAGCAATTGCAGGATGTAAATCATTTAATAATTAAAAAGGATGCTAGAGTATCCTTGTAGCCAACCAACAACTAAGATGCCTAAAAAATAAAATAAAAACTTCAAACAATCAACTCTCAAGGCTGAAAAAGAAATCAAGCATACTGCCCTCTATTTAGCTCATAAAACTGCCCAAGTCACATATTAAAATGCTAGAAAAACAATCAGCAACATCTTAATGTCCAACATCAATCAGCAATATCAGATATTATATAAAAAACAGTGAACCACAAACTTAGTTGCAGCCACTATGATTGGATAAAGTTGAAAAAACTACATTTTCTATCAATTTTGTCCAACAAAATGACATGTACCTGAATGTCCAACATCAATTGCTTGTTTTATTCTACTTACAATCTTTTAAGAAACAATAAATATTGGCTAGACACAAGGCAACAACTTTTACTCATAATCAAGGAGAAGTATGCAAGCTGAACATATATGATATGTTATAAAAGTAGCTTTCAACTTATAATTGGGAAAACCAGTCAATGATGTTACTAATTATACATTACTATTCTATAGGCAGCTATATTATACATTACTTCTTAAAAAAAAACTATATTTGATTTCAGAATATCATATCTTGACAACATATGCATCATTCCACGTTTAACAAGAGCCAAGAAAGAAGGTTAAAATTTTAATCTGGGTAAAAAAAATGTCACTACAAAAAAAAAATAGCAACAACAAGTTACCGTGGTAAGAGTGTTTACATACCATGTCCATAGGGTATGTTGCTGACATGGCTATAATTCCAGCACATGCTCCAGCACCAAGGTGTAGAACAGGATTGAGTTCGACATTTTCTTTAAGGTAAAATAAAAAGGAATATCAGTTACCTTCACTCCTTCAGATATCATAAGTACTCATCGATGCAACTAAAAGTAAAAAACCCATGGTGGAACAAACCCATGGTAAGCGGCTAATAAATAGATTCATGATGGCCAACATAAACACAAGCATAAAACCCATGGTGGAACAAAACCCATGGTGAAAGACCGTCTTGGAGTCGAGATGAGGAAAAGTCACTTGTGTAAAACTTGAAGACCAGATTCATAGATCCCTAAAGATAAAATTTTAAAAGTAAAAAGCTTCACAGAAGCTTAGATGAATTCTTATCGAGCCTCAATTCTACTAAAGTGAATCTAAGTTCAGAAATATGGTAAAAAAAATATCAATCTGATCAAGGTAGCAACAAGTAAACTTATAAGCCTCCAGAAGTGTGGGATTTTCATTTTCCCCCCAACTTTTTACGTTGTAAATCACTGGTCTAGTTCTAAGATTTGATTAATTTAATGAAGACACTTTACATACCTCGAGTAGAACTTTAAGCAACTCTAAGAAACCTGGTATGCCCTCTGGACGAGAATTCATCTCTTCCCCAAGACAGTTTACAATGCCTCTAAGAGCAATGGATTATTGATTCTTTCAACCTTTCCCATTCAGCTTCAATCTTTTCTAGATGCTCATTTCTTGCCAATCCCATTAGGGGGCACAAAATCATTCTCAAATCAATATAACCAAACATAAAAAATGAAACACACTGTATAGACTATAGACCATAAAAACAGTGGCTCAGATTGAAGGAAAAAAAGAACATGGGGAAATAATTATGATGTATAAACTTATGACTCCTATATGATGGATAAAATTGAGGTTTTATTACTATTACTATCCCTAGAAGTATAAATACAAGAAAACAAAAAGCCAAATTCAAAGCCATTTTATCAGTCAAAACAAGCTATAAAGTATAAACACAAGAAACCACAAAGCCATTGCATACTAATCAATATCCAACAGATAAGCTATAAACTTATGACTACTTTGGTTGAGGTTTTATGTGTTTTTGTTGGATGTTGAATTGAGGTAATACAAAGCCAATTTATCTGTCAAAACATGCTATAAAGTATAAACACAAGAAAACACAAAGCCACTGCATACTAATCTACAAGCACAAGTAAGCATATTCACACAGATCTCTCCAGATCTATTAAAAAAAAACAATTGAAATCTACACACAAATAGCTAGATCTAGCAGAACCAAACTCAAACACCTCTCTCGGATCCACTAAACTTTAGATCAAGCATGAGACGCAAGGCAGAGCATAGATAAACGAGAGAAAAAGCAAGAGCAAGAGAAAAGGAAACCCTAGGATGAAGAATGTCACCTTTCTTTACCATCGGTGTTTAACCAATGTGAGGTTTGATGACATGAGCTATCAACATTCAAGCTGTGAGCAGAGAACTCAACGCCGATGGTGGACTTGGACTCAAGGCTAAACTCATTGTGGGTGAACCTAGAGAACAAATTGGACCTGCCAACGTCTGAATATCCAATCAGAACCTAATCCTAGGCATCCTCTGCTCTATAACCAGCCATTGGAGTGCTCAACTACTTCCTAGATCTGAATCTACCACTGTTGCTTCTGAATTAACTGCGCACGATCTTCGCAAAGGCATATGGAGATCTAAAAATGGGAGAGTGTTGGATTGAGCGGCGTTTTCAAAAGGAAAGAGGAGAAAAATTATAGAATATGGTGTTTACCTTCTCGGAGAGACGCACTCGTGCACCAAAAATATAGAATAGGGTGTTTATCTTCTCACCGTAGTAGTCGGAGGCGCCAGATCTGAGGGCGAGGAGTCTTCTTCTTCACCGTCTTCATTAGCACGAGGAGGAAGGTTAGGAGGACGGGAGCATAGACAAGGGTAAAGAATGAGAGGAGGAGAGGAAGGAGATCATGGATTCATGGGGTCGGGATTCTCCATGGATGAAGGTAGGAGTTCTCGGATCGAGAGAAGGTTGAGGATGAGAGAGACTATAGAAGTTGAATGAGAAGAATGGACAACAGTACAAGGGAACTAGGGATTTCAATTTTCAATTTGGGGGAAATTGGAGTTTATGGAATTATGGGTGAAATTTTTTTAAGTGTTGGAGGGAATGACCTGAATGAAAATTTAAGTGTTGGGATAAAAAACTAAAGCGCTTGGAGCTACCTCATTACCGCCTCATATTTTGATTAAGTGTTATAGGCGTGTTTTCAAAAAAATTTAAAACCAAAATTTAACATTGTCCAAAGAATAAGACCGAAGTATCAAATTTTAATAACATCGATAATTTTCAAAACGATGTTATAAATATTTTTAACATCAGTCGTTTTTCTGACTGATATAAAAGATCTAATGTCTATTAACACAATTCTAGTAGTGAGACATGTGCCCATCTAAGGGCAACACGTGGCAGAAGGCAGGAAGTCCCCTGTCGACTATAAAAGCGAAAATCCAACCAGTGAGAATTGACTTTTGGCCAAAAAGAAGAGGAGAGAGAGAGAGTAGAGTGGATAAGAAAGAATACTTTCTCCACGTCAGAACCTGGAAGCAGATATACGATACTAAGAGAGAAAGACCAGTCCGCGGAAGAAGTTAGGCCACATCCGCGTCTAAATTGAAGAGGGCCCCATCACGAGCCATTAGTCTGAGGTGAGGATTCACAAAATCGTGACCGTTTCGCCTGATTGAACGGTGAATAACAGGTAAACAACGAGTCCACATTTCGTTCACGCAACCTCCCAATAGAGGAGGCCCTAAAAGGTGCTATATTACTCGCGGCACAGGCTGGGTCGCGCCGAATTTCTCGGTGCGTGTCAAGTAAGCCCGTCGAGAGCGCCCTAGGTCCCACGGGGTCCACACTTGGGTCCCACCGAAAGTGGAAACCTGAAATTTGAGTTTTGTCACATATATAGCGAAAATAGGTAAAATCTTATCTTATATAATAGTCATTAAAATTAGTTAATATCTTCTAAAAATATATCCATATCTAATCAAATTGGATCAAATTTTATCTTATCCATATATAGATATATTGATTAAATAGAGTTAGAATAAAAATTTATCTAATACATATATTTTAAAAGGGTTATACTTTTTAAAGCATACTAATTTACTTTTTTAGAACACAAATTAAATAACCTTTGAAAATAATTTATTTACACCCTTTACCCTGCCTTCATCTATCTCCCAACCCAACCCTCACCAGTCACCAGTCTCATCATTGCAATTAACCTCCCACCTCTCTCCCAACACGAAATATACAAATCAATAGATCCAATTCACAAAAACACCAGATGGCATCCAGAACCCGCAATTGGGAATTGGAACGCTTGTAAACGGAAGCGGCGAGGACGCCGAGGTCATGGCCGGTGAAGCTCTTATGTCGGAAAAAGGACTCACCAATCTCGAATTCGATGCCCCTTTCGGTGTGGCAACTGGATTTTGTGTTGATTCATGGGGTGGAAGGGGGAAATTGTACCTGTCAATCGATGAAGTTTTTTTCTAATTTCCAGAAAGACCCACGGCATCCGCACAGTTCAATCGACATTAGAGGGGTCATCCTTGAGATTTTGAATCGATTGATGTGTGAACTTTGGAATCGTAATCAATTTGTTGTTAATTTGAGATTTTGAATGGTGAATTGATGCTTTTGAAAGATCCATTTTGCACTGGTATGTAATGGAGAAGAAATATATTCATATCTAATACTTCCCACCAAAAAAAAAATATTCATATCTAATACCACTTCATATAATAATTAAAATAAATTTACGGGGCATAAGGGCTTGGAAAAAATCCATAGTTTGTGATGAAAATAGAGATATATTAATTTGAATAGAGTTAAAATAAAATTTTATCTTATATGTATTGATTATTCAAAATTTTGTGATTTGGTTCATACAACTACGATTAAGGAGAAGTTGCGAAGTGTCTCGCACGACTTCTCTTTTATTACATATAATAGATTTCATTTAATCCTATGTTAGTTGCATAACAATTAATAAGTATTGAAAGAAATTAATTAGTTAGTTGAATGAACATGTATTAATATCAAATTTATTTAAATGAAAAAAAAAATTCGCACATAGTGTGGGTATACTGAAGTTATTTGTTATTGAAAGGTCAAGCATAGAGACCGAGAAATAATTTGGATATGATATGGATTACACAAAATGTTATTATATCACTAAATTAAACATTAAGTGACAAATGAATTAAAATCCCACATCCACTTAAAGACAAGTGGGAGATCGAAGGAAATAGTCTTCTTTAATTGATGTGTAAAATACTAATAATATAATATGATTGAATTGGATATTTATAATTCGAATAATTTAGATAGTTGTGATGTTTTGCTAAAATTCAACTATGATTTATGGATAAATTAGATTTAATCCGTTACTATTATATTCGGGTTCTATATAGTAAGACACAAAAGAGTATTAGAAATTAGATAATTAATTTATAATAACGAGTTATTATCAATGATATAATGTCTTTATGGAAATATATTGTGAATAGAAGATAAAAGATGTATAACTTAATAAGTTTGATATAGTTTATGCATTGTATATGGAGACGTATTGGAAATAAGTTTTAACCTATATTTGTGGGCATTGTGTCTCTCCTCTTCTCCCACCCAAAACAACTAGCCTCTCTAACACAAGTAGGATTAACACAAGTAGGGTGTGATGTTTCATTCGTTCATTCTAGCAAACGAAGTCAATGAGATCCGATCCAATCACGTGGACCAAGTACATGGGTCACATTTGAGGCTCTTTTCCAAAAGTGATTCTGAATCAAGTTTTTACACAAGAAAGGTATAACTTTCTCTTTTCTATATTGTTCATATCAATTCATGCATGAAATCATTAACTAAATGTTATAAAATAGCTTCCTAAAATTCCGTTATGCATCTATTTTCCTACATAATATACTTTTGTTCTTAAATACAATACCTCTAGATTTTATCAAATGTATCATTATACATTTTATCTTAATTCACTACTAAATATTTGACCTACTATAACATCAAATTAGCAATGGTTTTTTCAAAGCGTTACAATATATAAGCTATGGCAATGGTTCTTTTATGCGTTACTATAGATAAGCCTATTACAACACATCATTATTTTGTGTAATGCTTGTCAGAAAGAGGGAAAAAATGACACGCAAAAGTTGAGAGCGGGGAATGAAATTTTGAATGAGCCCCAAAATCCATGCCCAAAAAATAAAAAGCCTTAAACCCAATTTCTTTTACTTCATCCCTTTGGCTTCGCTCAATACTTCATCCCTTCCCTTCCTAACAACCACCACCGGAGAGAAGCCAACACCATCGAATTGACTGGCCACGTTGGTGCCGCTCGGTCTATCCATTGCCATCTCCCTCCCCTCTTCAGAGTTCAGCGTGTGTCTCACCCTCAATCTCTCCCGCTTGCACTTGCCCAGCCAACTGATTTAGGGTTTCACTCAAGGATCCCGTCAGACCATCGAAGCATTTGCCAACTTCCTCTAATAGTTGTACATTGAGCATCCTTTGGTGAGTCCTCTGCCATCTCTCTCTGTTCAATTTTAAGAACTCTCAGTAACCCTAAGTCTCTAACCCCTCGTTTTCCTCTTCTGGTGTTATGCCGTTGCCATGGCCAACCCGCCCGAACTGTCGTGCAACCACCATTAGGACCCCATATATCCGCCTCTGCAACACCAACCAATTAGCAGCACTTCCCATCTCCCACATTTGGCCGAACGGAAGTCCTTAGGTGAGTTCGAACTCCTCAAATTGCAATATGATTTTGGTGATGAATTTGGGTTATTATTTTGGAACCTTTTCAGTTTTTTTCTATGTTGATTCAAAACTACCTATTGTGAATATTAGAAAGGTAAAACATCAATCTTGGTCATTGACTTGCCTCTGGAATAAATGGGAGGAATTTCTTAATTTGATGTCGTGTTGGCTAATGAAATGTAGTTGTGATTATTTGAATAGTTATAATTTTGTCAACTAGCAATGTGAATTGAGTGTCTATTATGTTGATACATGAAATTAATTTTTTATTTAAGAAATCTGGTGTGTTGGTTTGATAGATTTACTTTACTTTAAGGACTTTGGTAGTGTTTTAGCTTGGAGTATGCTATATTAACATAACATTGAGCAAGTAATTTCACATTGGTTGATGAAATGGGATTGTGATGAATTGAATATTTAGCTTATGCCGATTTCATACCGAGTAGTTCATCTAGTTTTATTTTCTCTGATTTGATTTCTTTTTAAATTGAGTTGTAAATAAATGCCTTAATCCCATATAATTTGGATGTATTGGCTTAAGTAATGCCTTAGATAAGATCTGTTGTTTAAAAGTGCATGGTGACATGCTAAATTCACACGAACTTGCTTTGTAGTCTCAAATAATGTTTAATTTTGAAGAGTCTATAAGGTGATGTAAAACAAAGTAATAAACAATACTCTAGGAGGGAAGAAGAATAGAGTATGACAAATTTTGCAAATTTTATGCAGACGAAACTTCAAGGCCTTGAAATGAACCCCAATATTCTGAATCAGAACTCAAGGTCTTGAGATGATTCCAGAAACCTGTTCAGCTGTACGAAAATAAAACTTATCAAAGTATAATGTGGAATAAATAAATAAATGGATACACAAATTGTTAACAAGGTTCGGCACGAACTTGGCCTACGTCCTCACCTAGGGTTCTCCAACCCGTAGGATTCAAAAGCACTATTATTTCATTTCTTATGGATCCTAGATACAACCAAGAAGATCTCTCCTTCTTCTAAGCCCTCGAAGCCACACCCGCTTCTATCTAGTCAAATCAGATCCCTTAGAGTCCCAGATACAACTTAGAAGAACAACATTTCTCTCAACTTGTAGCCTCACCCGCTACTATCTAGTCAACCCAAGCTCTCGTGAAATACTAGCCTAGTGAATACATCTGAGTAGATGTATACTCTTAGTATAACACTTTAGACTTGTACAATGAAGCTCTAGAAACTCTCAACTCTCAAAAGATAAAGCAAGAACAACAATGTTATTTTGAACGTTTGAATTCAAATTGCTGAATCTTTTCTTTCCACAAAATCATTCCACAATCTTCAACATATCTTCATATCATCTCTTGCCTTGAATAGAAAAATGCAGCCCTTTCTAAAAGATATTCCAGCCATCAAATCTTCCATAATCTGCATAGGAAATCTCAGCAACCTTTTCTAATAAATGTTATATAAAATATCACCTAAAACACTTTAACAAATAAAATATAAAATATTTGACATATCCAATACGTCCAGTTTGCCCCTGTTGTCAAGACCTTGAAACCTGTATCCAATTCATCCAGTTTGCCCTTGTTGTCAAGACCTTGAAACCAGAGTTTTGTTTTGTCTTTCATCAACCTTTCTCAAAGACCTGTAGGTTAGCTCTCAAGATCTTACATTCAAGGTGGAGTCTTCAAATTTGATTGTTCTAATTGAGTTCTTTTCACTCCTCATAACTATTTTTTGTGTTAATCATAAGGAACAATTGATATCTTGTTTTTCTAGCTCTCTTCTGGCATGGCATTTATGTAATGCATTCCTTGTGTTGATTCTATCGTGTGTAACATCAGTTGAGGATGTTCTAGTTGTTCGATATTTTGTGTTTTTTTATGTTGCTTTGATAATATTAATAGCAAATTAACTATATAAAAACGAGAGTTCCACCATGAATAGTAACATTTTGTCCCTTTTTACCCTTATATTTGAATTTATTTACAGGTCCAAGTTTTTCATAAATCCAGCCAAATTCCATTAGCCCATATTACACAACAAGTCATGTAACAAATCGAGGCATGGAATTAATTCATAAAAATTATCTATGCCATCTAATTTATATTTTTAAAATTGTTTAGATAACAATTCAAGGAGATTTTTTTTTATCAATCATAAAATTAAGTTAATTATTTCTTCTAATATTATAAGGTTGCATGAGTGTTTAAGAAAATAAAACAAACCCTAAAAATCATAAAATCTCATAAACCTCTCATATTCGAATTTATGAATAGTCCATTTGAGCGAATAGCTAATTGAAGTGTATCAATTCACAAAGGTATCCTATATAGTAGAAGCTAGGATCTAATATTAGTAAAAGTAAAAAGTTTTTTTGTTTAGAGATTTGGTAGTATGAAAAATTGAGAACATTCATCTCATATCGAATACAAAAGACTAAAAAATTAAGTATTATATCGAATTATGAGTCTCTAAAGAATAATTTAATTAAACTTTTATCCTATATGGGGAATCTACATATTTCACAAGAATTAGTCTCATGAAAATTTCCAAAATTATCATTAAAATTAAGACAATACAGACAATTCATGTTTACACATGCTTCATTTATTTAAATGTATAAAACTATCATATTATAGAGAAATAGTAAGAATATTGTTTCCATTTTATAATATCAACTTTAAATCGTTATCTACAAAAAATCCTATACAAAAATGCCTTTAGTTTGTACAAATTGCCTTCGTTCTCAATTTAAAATTATGGATATTTAATAATTTAACATATATTATACCGTAATACTTATGAAATATATTAAAAATACTACCAAAAATTAGTTAGTTTGTGTGCGAAGCACACATGACCGACTAGTCTAGCAATAAAGAAATAACTAGTTTATAAGTTGTTGCATTTATTTTTCATATTCTTTGATTTAGAATTTTTTAGACAATAGAATTGTTGGAGAACAAAGAGATAAAGGCCACTTCATCTAAGGTATGTTTGGATTGGAATTTAAATTGTGTACTCTTTATAATCAAAACTAACTTAATTTTATCTTGTACAATCAAATCCATGTAGTTTTGTAATTTAACCTTTATAAATTATAACTTTCTCCATGTAATTAATTATATGTAGTTTTGTAAACATCTTCACGTAGAAGCTTCAAATCCTAGTGGATACTTCATTAATTATATAAAGTAGAATTCTTTACGTGTTTTTATGGTTAACTTGTTACTCTTTTGATTGATATTGAACAAACACAGTTCAATTTTTTTTTCTTTTCATTTTTTCAGCCTATCACATATATACTTTTATGAAATATTCATGAAGTAGGATGGGACGAATGAATGGGTAACTTCGAATTTTGAGTACTTTGGTAAATATCTTATTTTCTTTGATGTATCAATGCATGAATGTGCAGGGGTAAAGAGAAAAATCGAAGCTTTAACTTTTACTTGAAGTGACTTTATCACTCGAATCCATTCTATTATGCATGCCCTTTTTCATCCCAGGTTCGAAACCTTACAACCTTAATCTTGATAAATTAAGTTGATAAGAGATGACATTTCATTAAGTAAATATCTCCTCTATAATAGGCTTCTATTTGCTGATATACACAATTGTAAATTAAAGTAGAATTGAACTAATTAACATAAGGAATAGCAGGGAGGAAAAATCTCAAAGCTTAAGCATTTAGAATTGGTTTTGTAAAATTATATTTTTATGTTTAACCTTAATGTCCACTCTTTTTTCTAATATAAAGCAAGTGTCATATGGATAAAGAATTAAATCTAGGATACTTCTTTCATTTATAAAGTAATTAGCCATGCCATGTATGATTGATCTAAATTTTGAATAGTAAGGACACTTATGCTTCTCCTTTTCTTTTATATTTAGAGATAAAATGGTTGGAAACTTGAGATGTGTATTCAAGCCAAATGGATTTATAAAGAATTGAGCAAACCACCAACAAACACACCTAAGTGAAAATGAGAGAGAATAGACTCCCTTTCCCCTTCTTGCTTGAACCTGTTAACCCTAGCCTGCAAACCCGATCGAATCAACAAGCTACCAACTCAATCAATGCCTCTTCGACTCAAGTTCAGTCCCAAATCCACAAATTAATTGTCCCAACTACCAAATTAATCCACGGCTATAGCAAAAACAAGCCGAAAATCTCGAGTTATAAGTACTCGTTCGCTCTAGTCAGTCAAAGAACAAGTGCGTCAATTAATGCCTTTTCGACCCAAATCCAGTCCCAAATCCACAAATTAATTGTCCCAACTACCAAATTACCCCATGGTTACTACAAAATCAGGCAGAAAATTTCCAAACCAACGATATCGTTCTCTCTGTCCATCCAACGAGCATTCAATGTGACGAACGAGAAATTTGTTTGCAATGGGAAGTGGCTTAATGTGCTAAGAGTATGGTGGTGGTGGGAATCTGATTGGCTCTTACCGCCATTAATTCTAAATGAATCATTGCGCCTGGCAAATCTTAAGATGACTGATGGTTTCCAGAGGCAGAAGAGGCTATTGATGATGAGGATCTTCTACGCGGGCTTGAGGGTGCAGGTCTTTGGTGATTATTCCCCCCTAAGTTCCGGTGCTGTCCTTCCTCTCTACGTCTATAAATGCTGCTTGGAGAGGGTTCTTTATTCCTACACTTCTCTCAAATCCTTCTCTCTTGATCTCCTCCTTTCTCTCTTGCTAAACAATATTTCTAATCACTGTTGTTTTTTGGTCCTGAGTATGGCGATCCGAAAGGAAGATAAAGGCAAGCAGAAAATGGAGGAAGCAAAACCCACCCCGAAGAGGCGTGCTAATAGAGGGATTTTCATCAACGAGCCTTCTGATGGGAATCCAGAGCAAAAGGAATCGGGTGAAAACCCACCTAATGAACCCCCGAAAGGGAAAAAGAAACCGACCCTGGACATTGCTAGACTTCGGTCTCGCCTGTCTGGGGTTAAAGAAAACATCATGAAGCTGTAGAAAACAACACTGTATGCAACGATCATTGGAGAACCTGTGGAACTGAAGGAGATTAGGAAAAAGATACGCTTTGATTGGAAATTTGTCGAAGGTGGCTTTCAGGTAACCCCTCTATCACACAACTGGTTTGAAATGAAGTTTGCGATTCCTGAAGACAGGGACAGGGTGTGGAATGGTAGGCCTTTCCACATCCTGGGGCAACTCCTCTTGCTCAAGCCCTGGAAGCAAGGTTTCAACCCTGCAACCGAACCCATATCCACTCTGGATATGTGGATCAGAATCCCGGGACTTCCCTCGGAATACATAAGCCCTGAGGTGCTTTCCACCATTATCGAAGAAAATGGCTTAGGCACTGTCCTAAAACTCGATGCTTTCACATCAAGGGGGGTGAGAGTCAGGTACCTAAGAATCTGTATCAATGTGGATGTTACTCTTATTCCGGATAAGAAGGTCTTTGTGCTTGATGAGAATGACAACCTTCGTGAATACCCGGTGTGGTTCGAAGAATTTCCCGAAGGGTGTGGGAGTTGTGGCTCTCCTGAGCACTTCTTCACGGCCTGCCCTTTCCGCCAGTCAGCTCGAAACCCGATCAATGTAACCCTCCCCAAGCCCAGAATGCAGGAGAACAAGAACCAGGAGGTGGTGAGCGATGATTATGATCAGGAATGGATCAAAGTGGCCTCCAAAGGCTTGGCTGAAGGACCCTCTTCTAGGGTGGGAAATTCCAAGTCTGAACTCCTAAAGAATATTGGCATCAATGTGGTTTACAAGACTGAGTCATCTTCTTCAAAGATGTCTGGAAAAACCTCCAGCTTCTCTTCTCATGCGGGCGGAGGAGGGGAGCCCATGGCTGATCCGAGCAATGCTGAAATGGTGCAAGAGCCCACTACTGATGGTGTTATGGAGCCCCAACCTGGTGATGAGTTTATTCCGGCCTTTCTTGGTGATGAGCCAAAGGATCTGCAGGTCGATCTTCCTCCCCTGCCGCCTATCATTCTGACTGATGATGAGGACACCTTCGAATACGAGGAAGTGCTGTTCGAGGAAGGCCTTGCTGACCCTATGGGACTCTACTGTCAAGAGACCTTTGAAGACATCCTGAATAATGTCCCTGCGGGAGTGGAGTTCACCATACCAGACCTGAGCAACCCGACAGCACTCATGGATTCCTTGAAGAACAACCCTGGTCCACCCCCGTCTCCTGCCTTTGTGCAACGTCTGGAGAAGCTCAGTGTCACCACTACCTTGACATCTGAATCGGGCAAAAGAAAGAGCGGCAAGGGAGAATCCGACACTGCCTCATCTTATCTGATGGAGGGAGGCGGGAAGAAGCCTCGCACCAATGAATGAACACCCTGCAAGATTAAGAAGTCAGTACCGAAGGTATGAAGCAAGTCCGACCATATATAATGAAGCAAATATAACCGTATGGAATGAAATAACACCCCTGATCCCCTTTTGTCATGTATTTAGCATGGGTAGTGATGAAACCTTTGGTTGTGTTGTAAATAGGTCTACCCGGATCAGGATCTTTTGTTTGGAAAATTATGCACGAAGGTTGTGTAGCAAGCTATGTGTAGTGGTTGAACTTCGACTCCTTGTAATGAATCATGCTTTGAATTGCATAATGTTAATATATGGTTATGTCTATCTAAATTGCCTCTGCCTTTTCTTGTTTTCACCTTCTGCTGCCCATGTGTTTGAGTTGTGCATTCGGCTTGAGCCTGTGTGTGTGCTTGATTCTTTAAAACAAGGAATGTGTAAGCAATACCCACTCAAGGACAAATTTTTAATTCAACTTAGCTTAAAACAAGGGAGAATGATGAGTTGGAGAAGCAACAAACCATGGATGGTTAAATACATAGACAATGCACATGAAATCAGAAAGAATAATGCACATTGCAAGGTTAGCCCACAACTTGTTAACCAAAGATCAAGATACCACGGTATTCCCGAAACCACAACTACCCTTCATTGTGTTCACATATATACAATCAAGATTGAGCTAGAAAAGTGGATCATAACCTGCTTGAACCTATACCCTATAGATGGTTTCCGTTTCTGGCCTTCAGCTCTCAGAATTACTTGCCGCTCTTGCTATCGGCAAAAACAAAATTATATGAGTTTTGGGAGCCTACTTTGCCATCAGATTAGGGATAAAATACATCTTACGGTTTGTTTAGGTACCTACTGGAAAAGCTACCACAAAGTAAACAAATTCAATAATAAAATAGACAGGATGAATCTCGATCGGTTTTACCTTACACATGGTGTCATCATTCAATGCCTAAAAAATCAATATAGATTTAGGGTTCCCGCTATGGGTTCGTGCCCACTCGAATAATGTTTTATGAACCATCTCCTAAAAACGTTTGTTTGGAACGAGGACATGTTTCGTTCCAAAACTCAAGAAGAGTTTAAATGAAGATCAGTTTCTGGAACTGTAGAGGAATAGGGAGGACAACATTCTGGACAAGTATCAGTACCTGGTGCAATTCTGAACATATACAGTTGCTTGCTCTGGCGGAAACAAAGACAGAAAATATTCCCGACCCGTCGCTTTAGCGAAGTGCGGGTTTTGATCATGCCCTCTGGTCTCCGGCTATTGGTCGATCTGGTGGGCTCGGGTTGATATGGAAAGAAAATTACATGCTACATTAGACAATTGATATTGTTTCCCAAGCTCCACGAATCATAAAGGTCAGATACACTAACAAAGTTGATGGTTTTACGTGTATCATCTATTTCATTTACGCCCCACCACAAGAACAAGATAAATCGGCCTTCTGGTCGGAGATTATGGATTCGATAAACCAGGAAAATTTCCCCTGCATTATTATGGGAGATCTTAACGAAATCGGGTGTTTCACCGAAAAAGAAGGTGGTTCTGCCACTCACCCGGGCAGATTTGTCCGACTAACAAACCTAAAAAACTCATGTTCTTTGATTGAAATTCCCTCTTGGGGCAATACTTTTACTTGGAGAAAGAAACACATCGAGGAAGGAAACATTCGAGAAAAATTGGATCGGGTTTTGGTGCACCATGCGATCATCCAACAATACCCACTCCTAACCACTAAGAATGGGGCATTTTCGGTATCGGGTCATTGTCCGATCTCAATAGAATTAGACACTAACGTCAAACATAAATCTCCCCCGTTCAAATTTGAAAATATTTGAACTAAACGTAAGGATTTTAAGAATATTGTCAAACAATCCTGGAGGTTTAATTGTCCGGGCTCGGCCATGTTCCAACTAATAAGGAAAACGCAACTATTAAAACAAAAGGCAAAAGAATGGAATAAGAAAAAATTTGGAAACATTTTCAGACAAATACAAGATGTGGAAGAGCAACTACTAAAAATACAAATGGAAGCATCCAATCACTGCAATCGTCTGTCACAGCAGAAAGAAAGGAATCTCATCAACAAGAAAGAAAAGCTTTTATTATTCCAGAAATCCTATTGGAATCAAAGAGCAAAGACCAAACATATTAAACTGTCAGATTCAAATACTGCATACTTTCACCGAGTAGCATCTGGGAAAAGGAACAGGAAACTAATTAGAAACATCACCACGGTTGAGGGTGCTCAAATCATAGGAGATGAAAATATTAGTAAAGAAATAAGAAAAGAATTCCAGAATCGATTCTGCAGACAGACTATTGACAGGGAAAAACTAAATGAATATCTACAATTGATAACTGAGGAAATATCTGCGGAAGACAACAACATGCTAATTGAGATTCCAACAAATGGAGAAATAAAAAACGCGGTTCTTAGTCTGGGTAGGAATAAAGCCCCTGGGTCGGACGGCATGACAGCGGAATTCTACAAAGTATATTGGGATATCGTTGGCCCATCTGTTACACGGGCAGTTAAAGGATTCTTTCACTCCGAAAAAATATTAAAACAGATAAACCATACTTTCATAACACTTCTTCCGAAATGTGACAACCCTACAACAACAGTACACTTCAGACCCATTAGTTTGTGTTCAACAATATATAAAATAATCTCAAAAATTCTGACTGAACGATTAAAATTGGTTATAGGTAAGCTCATTAACCCACTTCAAGGAGCATTCGTATCGGATAGACCAATTCAGGATAATGTGCTTATTGCACATGAAATTTTCCACTCCTTTAAAAATAGAAAGGGTAAAGAAGGTTGGATTGCGATTAAACTCGATATGGAAAAGGCATATGACAGGGTGGATTGGGATTTCACGGAACTCGTTCTTCAAAAGTTTGGTTTTCACCCAACCTTTATCTCTTGGATACGTGAATGTATATCCACTGTATCCTTCTCAGTTTTAGTAAATAACGGACCAACCGACTTGTTCCTATCCACTAGAGGCCTTAGACAGGACGACCCTTTATCACCCTTTTTATTTATTTTAGGTGTTGAGATCCTTGCTCGACGCCTTGTCCTAGAATCAACAAACCCAGACCACCTTATGGGATTTAGTTTTGGGGCTTCTGGTCCAATAGTCCCGTTCTTAGCATTTGCTGGTGATATTCTGATTTTCACGAAAGGAACCAACGTTGCGTGTCAGAAAACAAAATCCGTATTAGATGAATACTGTCAAATCTCAGGTCAAAAGGTAAATTATCACAAATCCGCTTTTCAGGTGACTTCGGGTATTGCTAGGTCTCGTATCCACGATCTGTGTGGGGTGTTGGGTATCTCGCATGTACAATCTCTTGAGAAGTATTTGGGTTGCCGAATCATAAATGGAAAAGTGAACAAGGACACTTTCAAAGATATTATATGCAACTCTAAGGAACAACTAAGCAAGTGGCGAGCGGATGCACTATCACAACAAGGAAGAGCTACACTCATAGGGTCAAACTTGTTAACAAAACCGTTGTATACAATGCAAAACTTTATGCTACCAGCTACTATTCATAAAGAATTGGACCAAATAAATCGACAATTTTTCTGGAACAAAGATGCACAACACAAGCCACTAATTAGTTGGAACAAGATATGCAGATCAAAGAGTGCAGGCGGTCTTGGTATTAGAAAAGCAAAAGAAATGAATGAAGCCCTGCAAATGAAACTGCTATGGAAAATAATGGCGGAACCGAACAATATATGGGTCCAGGTGATTAACTATAAATACCTTAAAAGTTCTCATTTGCTTAACTATAAGAAATGCGGAGGCACATCTTTGAACTGGACAAAGTTGACTAACTTGATTGAACACTTCAAAGCTGGATTGATTTGGTCTATTGGTAACGGTAAGTCTGTTAAATTTTGGACAGATCACTGGATATCCATTCAGCTATCAAGGACCGGGTGGATTGCCCAAGTTCATATAATAAAGAAGAACTTGTAAGTGATTACATCATGGGTGGTTGATGGTGGCTTGAGAAACTCGAAGCAAATTTACCCAATTCTTTAGTTAATGAAATCATATCCATACCTATCCCGACAAACCCTTTTGAAGATAGGCTTTATTGGTGGCCGGATAGGAAAGGTTGGTTTACCACAAGTTTGGCTTATAAACTTCTGACAAATACGGCAGCAGAGAGGAAGGATGAAAACGCCTGGATTTGGAATTTAAATATACAACCTAAAATAAAAATGTTCCTGTGGAAAATCTGCCAGGAAGGGTTACCAACCAAGGCTAGACTGGCAAGCAGAGGGGTTCCTGTCCCTACCACATGTGAAATCTGTAATAATTCTAGGGAAGATGATATACATTGTCTGCTTGAATGCAAATGTGAGATGGTGAAGGATTACTTGAACAGTCGTGAATAGAATACAATGATACAAATTGCAATGGTTAATAGAGATGCTCGACAGGTCATGGCCTGGTTGGGATCTTCTATTTCCAAAGAAAAAGCACAAAGTATTACTATACTATGGTGGACAAAATGGTATTTTCGAAACAGATTAACTTTCAGAAGTGAGAAATTCCCCACAAACACAACTATGTCAGAGTTTATTAAAAATCACTCTGCTAACTAGGAACGAGCTATCTGTTGGGATGAAGACAATAACAGTGAAGACCTGAGGTATCCCAATACCAGTACAGTATTAAGAGGCAAAAATAAGAAAACACGATCAGTGAAATGGTCAAAACCACCCTTCGGGGTATTTAAATTGAACTTTGACAGGTCAACTCGACAAACACAAGAAAGCTGTGCTGGAATCATCATCCGGGATTGGAAAGGCAAACCAATTCATTTAGCGTTTCAGAGGCTTGGATTCAAACCTCCCTTGGTTGCTGAGGCTCTAGCGCTTAGACTAGGTATAATGGAAGCAAAAAAGCTACACATACAGAATCTCAACATTGAAGGTGACTCAAAGATTATCATTGATTTTCTACAAAAACAAAGCCGGTGTCCCTGGGAAATTGATTTAATAATGTCAGATATCACATCTACAATATCCGACATGAGAAAAGTGTCTTTTTCTCATGTACCCTGTTCTGGGAACAGGGTGGCGGACAAGGTTGCACACCTTGGCCACACTGCTTCGGGGTTTCCCATAATCCTCAATACAGATCTTCAGGATCTCATCCGAAAGGATGCTTTTGGATAGGTTGTTCCTATCCAAATTATTTCCTAATAAAAAAATAAAAAAAATAAAAAAAATAAAGAATTGAGCAAATTGTGTCCGTTATTGAGTTTATACTACCAAATTAAAGTTGGGAAGAACAATTACAGTAATTTTAGGTCTCTCTAACTAAGTTTCTTAGGTTGTAAGGCTAATGGAAATGTTCATTTATAAGGATACTTTCCTCTTCTCTCATGACTACTTGTGTATTTACAAAATGAATGTCAACTGTGCTTGCCACAAGAAAGCTAGATTGAATGTAGTTTGTATGTTCCACAGGGAATCATGGTGGGCTGCAATTTGACATTTTTCCGAAGGTTGATGTAGGCAAATTATCTTATTTATTTGAGTTTTTTTTTTCTAGCCTCCGATTTTTAAACTATAATTGCCTTCTAGGTGTTTATACACAATTGCTCATTCAAGTAAACTTGAACCAATTGAAATACTTCTTTCTTTGACCTTATGGATGGTATAAATTTTGAGCCTTGAATAACAAGGACGCTACTTGAGATACATATTTATATCTGTGCTATTTGTTTGTTGCAGAATGCTTAATCTATCTTCAAATAAGCTAAAAGATATGAAGCCAAGGCCAAATTATCTTGTCTTGGAAGAGGTTGAAAATCATAGGATCAAACAACAGAGGACTGAGCTTCAATTTGAGACAACAATTCATGAAGGTTTTAATTTATCTTTAAGCTTAAAAGTGATAGATATTTATGTATTGGTTGGTATGCTTGTCTTGGATGGAAACCTTTAAAGGTTTGGTTGTATTAAATATTTATTGCCTGAATGAAAGATTTATATTTATTTACGAGTTTGTATATATTCTTGCTTGAACAGAGGTGTTGAGTGGCGGCGAGGCAAAATATGCCCTGTAATTTTTTAATATAAAAATGCACATTTTAGCTCGGGTGTTTAAGGTCTGGGATAAAAAGCATTCTATTGTATTTGTTTGATCTATTTAACGTAACACTTTCTTGACCTATGGCAACAGTTGTGTATTTGGTGTTATGTGTAGGGGTGTTATGTGAGACAAGCTACTCGTGATCGGCTCGGGCTCGGCTTGTATAAAACTCGGCTCGGACTCGTTCATATTTAAAAACGAGCGAGTATGAGAAGAATTTCGAGCTCGTGACGAGCTCGAACCGAGCAAGAGCTTTATACGAGCCTGCTCGTATTAAATGGGTAATTACGCAATTACCCTTGGCTTATTTCAGTATTTCACCCAAAATTAGGTTTTTCTCTTTGCCTGTCTGATGCCGCCTCTATCCCTTTCATACTTTAGTCCCCTCGACTCCATGGTGTTCCAGCCTCCACTCCTCGTTGGGATCTCGTCTTCAAGGAGCCTCGCCCTGCCAGATCTCATCTCGCCGGTGTCTTCCTCCAACCTCGGTGCCTCGTCGATGCTGTGTTGTCTCTTCTAGCCCAGGTTTGCTCTGATTTCTAGCCCTTCTCCCTTTTTGATTTTGGGGTCTTTCTTAAATCGCACCCTTCTCACCCTTCGGATCTCGTCCTATCAGAACTCGTCCTTGTAGTTCCCTTCAAAGATCGACATACCGACTACCGAGTGCCTCTTCTTACCCAATCTCACACCCTCGACATTAGGGCTGGGGAAAATTTCCATGAAAACCAAACCAAGATGTACCACCCGAACCAATTAAATTGGTAACCAATATAATTGGTAACCAATATAATTGGTTACCAATTGTCAGAAGTCGGCATGGTAATGCTAATCAAAACAGAAAAGTTGGGATTACTATTACCAACCGACTTTCAATTGGTTGGTACGGTAATTACCAACCAAATATTACCAATATATATTTAGGGTTTTTAAAATTATTTTTAAAAGCTTATTTCTACTGTTTTAAGATTTCAATAAGTCGGATCTAGGTTTTCAATTTTAAAAGCTTATTTCTGTTGGTTTTTTTGTGATTGTAAGACTTCCTGATTCAAGTTAATTAGTTTTTTAGTAACGTTGTCCAGAATGGCAGCTATATAGGAGAATCTTTTTTTTTGGTGCAAGCTAGGAGAATCTAACTGACCTTCCACTCCACTCAACTCATGATGTTCAATTGTTCATAACAGGGCTTATTCAAGTTAATGAGTACTAATACCTATTTCTTGTTTTTATTATTTTGTTTTTGATATTAAGTAATAACTAATAAGTATTATCTATTAAATTGATTTCTTTTTATATTTGTTATTTTCATAAAATGCTTTTAATCAAGGGAGCAATGCTAACTCGGCCTCGGTTCAAACTAAAATCTAAATGTTATTCGGAAGCTAGTAGACATTTTATTTTGAATATTATCGGGTCTATTAAGTCTTTATATTGCCTTTGTGCTAAAATGTATGAACAATTTAAATATTTATGTTGCTACTTATAAATTTTAAATGTTAATTAAGTTGTATTGCCTTTGATTATTTGTATGATTTTTTCTTCAACACAAAAAACATGGTAAAATACTATTACCAACATGTACCAACCAACTTAATTGGTTACCAATAAAGTTGGTACAACCCCTTAGATGGTTGGTAATGGTTTAGATTTTAATATTACCAATTATAATTGGTTGGTACATGGTAACGATAAAAATTAATTGTTATTGTAACAATTCCACCCACCCCTACTCGACACCACCCCTGCGCCCAGCCTTGCCGCCTTCAACCAAGTGACCTTGTGTTCAAATATTTATAAACCAAAATCTATATTGAAATCTGAAAAGCTAAAACTGAAATTTGAAAATAAAATCGAAATTGTAAAATCTGTAATCTATATTTTGCCGAATTTGTATTGAAAAAAAGTATGTAATCTGTCATTTTCAGTTTGAGATTGAACTTATACTTCTATAATGTATTAGTGTAATTTTTAGAGTGAATGCTTTGGAGTTTGAACAGAATGTAATCTTTGGATTGATTCATTGAATGTATTAGTGTAATACTGTAATGCACTAAAGATATGTTTGTTTGCTAAATCAGACAGAAAATGTATGCTTCACGAGCTCAAAACGAGCTTTCAACAAAACAAGCTTCACACGAGCTGGAAATTTCAAAACGAGCAAAACGAGTTCGAGCTCGGCTCGAACAAAAATGAGCAAAACGAGCTCGAGCTCGAGCTCTTTATACAGCTCGCGAGCCGAATACAAACAAGATTTTAAGCTCGTGAAAAATTCAGGTTCGGCTCGAGCTCGGCTCGATAAAAAACGAGCCGAACATGAGCACCGGGGTACTCGGTTCGTTCGACTCGAATAACACCCCTAGTTATGTGTTACCATAGATATCTATGGTAACAGTTGTATGTCTATGGCAATGGATATAACTTATTGTATAGAACCGTTACAACATGTTAACATATCGTTATCATAGATCTATGCCAACGGCAGCTACTGTAGCGGTGCGACAACTGTTGTCATAGACCTATAGTAACACTTTTCAAGCCTAAGGTAACTGATTTGGACCGTTACACTAGGTCAGATATTTTGTAGTGATCAGTACATACTTTTGTTCATGTAATTGCATTATAGGACCACCAAAATTGCATAAAAAATAACATAAAAATGAGTTAACATAAAAACTTGTTATTTTATTGTATGGGGAAGTTTTGTGCAACTTATTTCAAAAAAAAAAAATGGTGAGAAATGTTAACTAATTCAATTTTTGGTGGTCCTTAATACTAGAGGCCGGGGCTAATAACAAGTCAAGTTGACATACTGAACATGGCAACTTTAAAATATAATATGAATAATTATGTACTATAAGAGGAATTAGAAAATGACATCTTTGATCGATCAATTCTAGAGGACTCCTATGTCCAAACTAAACATTTTTTAAAGAACCCAACTGGGCGTGATATATAGGGGATAAGATTTTATTCAAGGTAGATACTACGCAGGGCCGTGTCAATCTTTTCAGAGATCATGTGCTAAAAAATTAGACTCGGTTTATATTTTTGGTAAATTATTTTTATATAAGTTCATTTTTTTTTTTGTAGACATTATAAAAATTCGTTAGATAAAATGTGTTATAAACTTAGAAATAACATGATAACTTTTTGGTTTTAGATTAATTTTTCGTATAAAAATATTGTAGATGATTTTTGCAAAACTTCTATATTTTGAATTTTTTTTTTATCACAATTCAAAAAATTAGTAATAGTGAACTAATTTATATAATGATATCTTTTTGTGAGTTTTTTTGTAAAAGAAAGGGAGAAGTGTTTGACACTCGAATGAATAAACAACAATAATTTAAATATTTTTTCCTTTTTTTTATATATAAAAAAAAAGAGAAGCAATTGGAAGGGATCGAAAAAAAAAATTAAAATGAACATATAAAGTCAATAAAAGACATAAGTAGCTATGGTTGTTGCCGATGGAAAACACTCTCAACCAAAACCCTAATTCCCATCTCGCCGCCACCAGCACTTCAGCCAAAAAGCATATTGTCGGACCTCCGACCACTGCCTTCATTCAGCAGAAGCCGCCTTCTCCAACCAAGAGCACAAGAAACAAAAGAGCGAGTCGCTCCCGCAAATCTCAAAAGCATGAAAGAAACCAAAAACCTTCTACCAATCAAAATAAACAGAGAAAAGTTATGTTCTTGGTCGGTGGCTCTGGCGGCGTGTGGCCCTCGGCCTGGTGTCGTTTTTGGGATTGGCGTTGGCGGTTCAGGCGGCGGCTCAGTGTTGGAAAGATACTTGCCGGCGGATCTGTGAGGTTAGGCGTTTGCCGTCTCATCTACCTATACATCAGGAACTCCGCAAATCAGGTTTTATCTACCCTATCTGACTCTACAGTCAAGATTTTTGGTTACGATCGCTTTGTTTTGGCCTACCAGCTCCGTATCTATACAAGCTTTACCGTCAATCTCGAATTATCCTCTCTTCTATGTACTGCACTTACAATTTCTTCACCAACACCAAAGGTCCGATCATTATGCTTAATCAGCACGCGTGTGTACATGAGTTTTATATCGGTTACCCCGAAATTGGGGTGTGAGTCGCCCTCATGCTCACAAGCTGTTGTTGTACTACTAGTGGCGGCGATTACCGCCTTTTCTGTGCCGTTTGAGTTACAATTTGGGGATTCGGAGATCTTATGTCTGTTCTGTGTGCTCAGCTACTATTATAACCAATTGTTTCTTTACCGTTTGCCCTTTATACAATCATGTAATTTCAGATTTTTCGCTTGCTTGCGTTTGGTTTGTTTGATCCCCGGTTTGGGGAAGTTCTGGCTTCTCCTTTGTTTGTTTTCCTGCTGTCATCGTTTTGCTTGCTGCAGATTTGGTTTGGGGCGGGCTTTGTGCTTCTTCCATTGGAAGTGGGCTGCTGGTTCGGCTTCTGTGGTAGGTACTCTTCGCTTATTAGCGGTGCACCTGTTGTTTCTTGCCTCACAGGCTCTTAAGAGCGGTGCATCTGTTGCTGCACGTGCTCTCACGGTGCTGAAGATTGATTGTCTTCCTCCATCTGAATCCCGACTAGCTGCTATTTCTCGTTATGGCTTACGATCTCTTAGTCTCGACTACGCCATTGCTTCACAAGCACTTACCATTACTTATTCAGTGATGGTTCACTGCTCAGTCAATAACAATATGATTCTTAACATTCACCTGTTTCATTGGTCTACTCTTTTCCCCTCTCTTGATCCTTTCAATTGTATTTGTATTGGGGCTCTCTTTGTTTTTGGGCCTCACATGGTGGGTGCTTTGTATGAATTTTATTTCTTTTCTAAGCACTCTTTATATGCTTCTCATGGTGGTTGCCTCACGTGGTGGGTGCTTTGTATGAAGATTGATGTCGCCGATGAGCCTTGTATGGGCTATCAACGTGAGCACAACTTTGATCATTTATCCTATATGAATTTGCTTCTTCTTATCTTTCACTTAAACTATTTTTCTACACCAATGCCTACAATTGATTGCCCTTACAAGGCTCAGACATTAGCGGTGCACTTAATAAGTTTAGCCTCACAGGCTCTTATGTACACAAGTCTTACCAATTACGACTCTCTTCAAGGCTTACTTTTCCTTACTATAAGATGGAGCTTCACCCGTCATATTATGTTTTTAGACTATGCCTTTATGTTTTGTAAATTAAACTTTCCTCTCGAGGCTCGTTGCATGTCTTGCTTGTCAAAAACATTGGATCATTGGTATGACCCTACCAGTTGTTGTGTGTTTACTACAGGTCAATTACAAGACCATACCATTCTTACTCAGTCTTACCTACCAACACAATCGAATCTCCTTATTCGATGGCTACTGCAATTCACAATTGTATTCCCACACCTTATTCACCTTTTTCGGATATCATCTTACAAAGTCCGATTATTCAAATCAGATAAGGACAAGTATAGTTTAGTACAAACAGATCGCCAAAAAAGGTTTTTCTGAATATAAGCACTTGGAATTCCCGATGTATCCGGAGCCAAAACTTCTGGACAAATGTAGACATTTTCTGTCAAAATAATAATATCAATGTTCTGGCACTACTAGAAACAAAAACTGACAAGGTCCCTAGCAAAAGCTTTAGGCGTAAATGCGGATTCACAAATATTGCTTTCCATCCTGCAATTGGATTCTCTAGGGGTATCTGCTTGCTTTGGAAAGATATCCCATCCTCCCAGGGTTCTATCGAATTAATCTCGGTTCAACACCGTTTCATTCATTTCAATTACTCGGACTATGTCACAACACGGTGTTTTGCATTCCTGGTGGTCTATGCCCCACCGGACGATCGGAGGAAAACAGTTTTCTGGGATTCTATCTCTCTTTACATACAAACACTCGTTATACCCTTCTGTATTATGGGGGATTTAAATGAAATTGCTACTGCGACAGAGAAACTTGGCGGAGCCTATCCTTCGCTTGCACGTTTCACGCGTTTAAATGACTTAAAGAATAACCTCTCCTTTCTCGATGTACCATCTTACGGTGGTCAGTTCACCTGGCAACGAAAGTCTAACGATGTTGTTATATGTCTCGAAAACCTTGATCGTTTACTAATCCACACGGACATATTAACAATTTTTGACTCGCTTCGTGCACAGATTCATCCATTTACAAGATCTGATCATGCACCGATCTCTACCGACTTTCGACATAACATTCAGCCAAAGAACAGACCGTTCAAATTCGAGATGGCCTGGGCCTCTAGAGCTGATTACAGAAACTTGGTTTCGCAAGCCTGGCGCACGGACCCCAAAGGTTCCTTCATGTTCAAACTGGTTCGAAAGGCAAAAGTGCTTAAAAAACTTTCTAAAACTTGGCACAAGACTATTGTCCGCAACATTCACAACCAAATTCAAGTCACGGACTAGAAGCTGCTACATTTATAGACGTCGCTTATCAGCAATTACAATAACAAAGACATCCAAATTCTTAAGCAATTACATAATAAGAGAGAACGAATGCTAGACTTTCACCACCGCTACTGGAGCCAGTGGGCGAAAGTAAAGCATGCGAAACTAAATGACTCAAATACCAGTTATTTCCACAAGATTGCAACTGCCAAACGAGGAAGAAAAATGATCAAGTCTATTCTACTTCCAAATGGGGAGACTACGGCTGACTACCATACAATCCAACAAGAATTTGTGCGCTTCAGGGCCTCCACGGCCAATGGTACTGATATGTCAGCAGACTTAGCGGTTATCCCGTCCTTAGTGTCACAAGCAGATAATGCACTGCTCTCAGCTCCTGTCACCAACAACGAAATAAAAGCAGCAGCCTTTTCAATGAGCCCGGACAAGGCACCCGGCCCAGATGGATTTCCAGCGAGTTTTTACCAAAATTTCTGGCCTACGGTCGGCCCTTCTGTTATTAAAGCAGTCAAGGTTTTCTTCACCAGTGGCAGGCTACTGCGTCAGATTAACCATACGTTCATTACTCTCCTACCAAAATCTGATGATCCGACTACAGTTAACCACTACAAATCTATCAGTGTATGTTGTACAATTTATAAGATCATAGCAAAGGTTATGCCTGCAAGACTAACCAAAATCTTTGACAAGCTGATACATCCTTTACAAGGAGCCTTTACTAAAGGGAGATCGATCCAGGATAATATTCTCATTGCACATCAAGCTTTGAACTCATTTCGGCTAAAGAAAGGCAAAACCGGCATGGTTGCTCTCAAGTTAGATATGGAGAAGGCATACGATCGGATCGAATGGCCTTTTCTGTTCCAAGTGCTATCAAAATTTGGGTTTGACGACCTCTTTATCAGTCGAATAAAGGAATGTGTTTCATCAATTTCCTACTCGGTCCTCGTCAATGACGAACCGACCACAGTGATTGAACCGACTATAGGTTTAAGACAAGGTGACCCACTGTCCCCTTTTCTCTTCATTTTAGCTTCTGAGGTGTTAGCACGCACTTTGCACCATCAAGGGTTGGTTAACAAGGATTTTGGCATCACCTTTGGCCGCCCTGGGATCCAAATTCCGTTCCTTGCTTTTGCAGATGATATCCTTATCTTCTGTAAAGCATCACAGTCTACCTGTACCACTGTTCTTTCCGTTTTAGACAGATACTGTGTCATCTCAGGAAAGAAGGTCAATCTTCACAAGTCAAGCTTCCAAGCATCGCCTAACACGACTCCTACAGCCATTACGGCTACAACTTTGTGCTTGGTATTCCACAGGCAAATAATTTTGACAAATATTTAGGCTGCCCGGTTGTTAATGGTAAAACAAATAGGGACACTTTCGCGGACGTGGTACTTAAGACCAAAAGTCAATTAACCAAATGGAAATCTTCAAACCTTTCTGCTGAAGGGCGACGGGTACTCATCAAAGCCAATCTCAGTGCCAAACCGATTTTCCTTATGCAAGCTTTCTTACTTCCTTCGCATATTCTAAATGAGCTAGACAAAGTATACAGACAATTCTTTTGGAACAAAACCTCCAAAGCGCCTCCTCTTATCAGTTGGGACAAAATCTGTTCAGACACAATGAAAGGTGGACTGGGAATCCATCAAGCGGAATCTATGAATATTGCGCTTCAGATGAAACTGCTATGGAAAATCATATCTGAACCAGACAACATCTGGGTCCGTGTAGTATCACATAAATATCTTAAAGGCACGATCTATTCAGTCACAGTAAAAAGGGTCAATCCTCTTGGCAGTGGTCGCGACTTATGTCTATTAAACCTCAGTTCCTAACTGCTCTTCAGTGGAATGTCGGAAACGTCGAAACTATAGATTTTTGGAGCCATAACTGGGCCTTCCCAAAACCGTTGGATTCGAAAACAATTAGTCCGATTCCTGACTCTCTCAGGGGGGTTAGGGTTGCCCATTTCATCAACAGTAAACGTCAGTGGAATAGGCCTTTACTAAAAGCCTCTTTAACAAATATTTTACCAAGGGAAGAGATTGACCATATCATGGGGATAATTTTGCCTAACAATCCGATAACAGATCATCTATATTGGGGCCCTAGCAAAAATGGATGGTTTTCAACCGGTTCTGCGAACTCTTTTTTTATCAGAATATGTTGGGATGACAGATTTCGATTGTGGTTAGCTTTGGAATCTCGACGTGCCCCCTAAAGTTAGGCACTTTCTATGGAAAATCTCTCGTGATGGTCTTCCGACTAAATTAAGACTGCAAAAGTCGCATGTGGCAGTGCCTTCGGGCTGTGCTTACTGTGGTAAGACTAATGAATCGGTACACCACCTTTTTCTTCATTGTCCAATGGCTAATGATCTTCTGCAAGCTTTACGAATTCGTCTTCCAAGGAATATAGCTGTAAACTTAGGTACAGACTCGGTGCTTTCTCTGAATGAGATCAAACGTGCTATCGGCAGTACTAAGTTTGCTAGCCTCAGCTTGGTGGGCATTGTGGTTCTTTAGGAACCAAATCGTTTTCAACCACACGAACAATGTAACCATTAACGAAATCCTTCTGTCCACAGTACCAGTACCCATTGTTGGAAACAATCTAAGGTTCTGGAGGACGATCCTTCTTGGACGATTCCCTCTCATCATGGTACTGGCAGCACAACTCACTCAGACCACAGGGTTGGTGTTATTCCGACCAGGTCTCTCCGTCGCTCTGGGAAGTGGGATAAACCACCTACTAATTGCTATAAGCTTAATTTTGATGGATCAGTCATCCCAGGTGGTTCAGCATCATTCGGGTACGTCATCCGTGACTCGGTTGGTGAGGTTGTCGGGCTTGGCCAGTCCATTTGTACAAACATCTCAGTGGTTTATGCCGAAAACCTTGGCCTCAAAATGGGTATTCTGTGTGCTAAGTCGCTACAAATTTCAAACCTTCTGATCGAAGGGGACAACTTACTAGTTATAAAGGCTCTTCTGGGGGATTGGAAATGCCCCTGGACAATCGAGATGCTACAAGCGGATATTTTGTCAGATATTTCGTCCTTTTCTTATGTTGCTATTCGTCATATTTTCCGGGAATCTAATGCGGTGGCCGACTACCTTGCTCGTAGTGCCCATGCATCCCCTGCCGACGTCAGCTGTGAGGATGATCCAGAACTACATGTTCTCGTCCGGAAGGATGCGCTAGGAAGGGCCTCTGCTGCGGCCGACCCGACCTAATCTTTATCGAGCGTCAAAAATAAAAAGTCAATAAAAGACAATAATTTAATATATTGTTCCTTTTTTAAAACAAAAAAACAGAGAAGCGCTTGGAAGTAGACCTGGGCAAACGCGGGCCGGCCCGTCCGGCCCGCCCACTAATATGGGCGGACATGGACGAGGGGAAAAGCCCATGCGGACTGCTAAGCCCGGCCGGCGCCCGCAGCGGGTACGGGATTGGGAAGACCAAATTTACTCGTTGCGGGCTGCTAGGCCCGTAACGGGTACCCGCTAATATTTTTTTTTTATTAAAATTATATAATAAATATTATATATATATATTTTTTTAAATTATAGTATATAAATATATTGCTGTGTATTTTTTAGTATATATACATATATATATTACAGTTGTATGACAACACATATAGACTTATAAATATATTACACTGTATAGATATATATGTGTATACAAATATATATAGATAGTGGTTGGTTTTTAAAAAATATATATATAGATTGTGTATACAGTTGTATATATAATATATCATAGTGTATATATACACTTGACCAAAAAAAAAACAGTATATATACACATATATATTACTGTGAACATAATCACGTACATATATCTTAATTATAAATATATTACAATGTATTAAAATGTATATATACATATATCACTGAAGGTACCCGCGGGTAGCCCGCGCCCGCAATCCCGGACGGGCTTGGACACGACATCCAACCCGTTAAGCGGGCTTAGCCCAGCCCGCGCCCGCAACGCCGGGACAAAATCTTGGGTGAAACCCGTCCTAATCCCGACCTGCGCCCGCATTTACCCGGGTCTACTTGGAAGGGAGTAAAAAAAAATTTCAATATCTTGAGAGATTCGAACACTGGTTGCGGGATACACGGGTGTTGCACCTATCAGTGAGCCACATTGAATACTTTGAACTTCATGGAAGACCTTATTATATACCAAATATAATTAATATTGGGCCCCAAAATTTTAGGGACCCTGTTCCGTTGGGCCAGCTGAACCGTCTAAGGTACGGGCCTGATACTACACACAATGAACATATTTAGGGCATAATGGCAAATTGATTGCAATGTAACATAAATGATGCACCACCTTGTGATTGTGAGACAAAATCTTACCTGACCCGAATATCCGACTCGACCGATCCAAATCCAGAACCGATCGAAATTTAAAAATCTAGTGTCGTGCACAATTTGAGTCCGATCCATTTTGGCCCGATTCTCGAATGGACACGAACATAAGCAAACCCAACCCCAACAAGACCTGAAATCCATTTAACCCGAAGTTACCTGATCTGAAAACTTATCCGATCTGATACGAACCCAACCAAATATACAATATACTCGACATATGATCCGATCCAATATATATCCGAACTCGAATGAGTATAGTCGAACCCGACCCGAACATTCTGATTGTCACGTATATATATTGAGTGTATTAAATTCTACGCTACCTACTATAAAGTTGTGAAATTTCTAGCTAGATGAATTGATAAAGGGTGAAAGAATCGAGACAAAAACTATTAACATGGTTGATGGGATAAACTCCATCATGTATGATTAGGTTTTCAATATACTTATGAAGCAACCTCTTAAATGAGGGGATTCTTTGTGAGCAGTGAGCACTGGTCCCAAGTCCTTGTTATCGGTTGAGTCACCATGATTTACATCCTCACACAATTTTCTTCGGGCTAGGGTGAGGGGCGCCCCGCGCCCGGGGTGAGCGATTTCACCTTTTACATCAGGTTTTCAATCTACATTGCAAAATATAAATTTTTTAATCTTCTTTTTCTAAATACACAATATATACTCTGATTTTGTGTATTGGTAAAGGTTCAGCTCACACCGCCTTCTAGAGCCAATAAAATTTTACATGAATGGAATTTAAGGGATGAGCTTTGAATTATGTTGGTCACTTAACACAACTTTAAGGGATGAATTTTCAATATTTGTCGTCTAAATGATTGACACAAATGGACAAGACTTCAAGAGATGAACTTTAAAACTATATTTATCGTTTGAAACAACTTTAAGTTAGAGACGAACTTTTAAAATTCGTCGCCTAATTAAATGATTGGCACAATCCAATGCCAATTTTGAATGTCGTGGTGATGAACGCTTCTCTAGAAACCAACAACATTAACGGTGTAACTGCAGTGCAAAATCAAGGTCTGAGATGAATCACCCCTGAAGACAAAGGCAAACCCATGGACGTCAACTTGTATAAAACCCAAAAAAAATCAACAGAAAAAACCTATTACCACTACCTGCAGTTTTGTGAATCGGTGAAAGAGATCGAGGAGTTTGAGTTCAGAGTTTTTAATTGTCATTGTCATATATATTAATTGTTATTTGTTACCCCATTTTTGCATATTTGGGGCATGTTTGGAATGAACATTTTTTAATCTAGGTTAAGATTATAATTTAGATGAAAATTTTAATCTAATTAAGATAATAATCTAGTTTAAAATTGAACATCTTGTTTTGCATGGCTTTGATTATCCAAGTTTTTTGGAGATTAAATTGTCAAATTACCAAAATGGATCTATTTTATTTGATGCATGACTTTAGAGTCCTGTCATATTTGGTTCGGGCTATAAAGTTCCTTTATAAAAGAGAAAAATTACATGACTTTAGAGCCCGGTCATATTTTATCCAAGCTTGGTTTTGTGATCATATTTGGCTTCCGAGTAATTAGACAAGCTCGAGCTTGAGTTTGAATTTGAGCTCGTTTTCTCGTTTTTGCTTGTTATACTCGTTTTTCTTGTTACGCTCGTTTTGTCAAATTTGAGCCAAAATCATACATTGTAAATAGCTATATATCTAACAAGTGAATCTTAAGCTAGCTATATATCTCCAAGTGAATCTCATGCTCGATCTTACCCCTGTAATTCAACTATCAATCAACCAAAAGAATCAAACCCCACAATTTTCACCAATGTAAATTTAGATGATAACATGAGTTGGGATTATCAACCTTTATAATTTAGATGATAAGCTGAGTTGGGGTATTAGACAGGCAGTGTCGCCAATTTCAAATTGATAAGAAAAACCCAAGGTTCGGAATTCATGTTTGAGCATCAAAACATTCAAATTGATCATACAAGCTCAATTTAGCAGATGGAAATAATGCAGGGGGAGGCATCACAAATGTTATGCAGCAACACTGTATATTTAGTGATTATACAAGCTCAATTTACCGAGCAAAAGAGAAAAGGAGAGCATAAACATTAGCATAAACATTGCTTTCAAATATTGGCATAAACATTCACATATATCTCTTCACATCAGCAAGACATGTACTTGTATAACAGAAACATTACTTTCAAATGTATCTTCATACCTTTGTTTGGCCTACACCTAATTGAAGTGTATGCTTTCTTAGTAAGAACATTGCGATATGGTCATATGGCCCAAGCCCTCAATGAATATGTACTCCATATCATATTAGTAATCTCATCTCGAACCCCCCACAAGGAATGAGGCTCTTCTTCTCCCAAGTTTGAAGACGCATTTGGGAGTGGCTCATGTTCAGCGCCTTCATTGTTGGAGCCACCATCTTTCTCTTCCTCAGAAACTCCATTAAAGTACATTCGAATGTAATTGTGCAAGACAAATGTTGCAATAATAACTTGTACCTTTGAATGTAAAAACAGATTTCTCAATGAACATATTACCGAAAGGTTCCCTGCATGACATCATAAACAGATTTCTCAATGAACATATAACCGAAAGACCAAAACCGAGGCAAAAATAGGAAAGTAAAGGTAAACAGAAGGCACCAGCTGCTGCTATTGAGGTTCAGAAATCCGAAAGAAAGTAGATATGGGGTTCTGCAAAATTGCACCAGCTGGTGCATTCTGGACAACCACACACACCAAGAAAATTGTGTGTTTATATTCTGGACAACCACACACTCTAGGAAATCAAGCATATAGAGAAGATTATCAGTTCCGTGTTGAAATTATTATACCAATTTAGATTATCAGTTCTGGTTTTCTCATTGGTGCATGACATTATATAAACACAACATATTTAATTATCATCTCCTTTTCAGCAAAATAAGCAAAGTACTATTGCAATAATAATTTCACACACATTTTAGAAGATTTAAGATCATCCATGGACAACACTAGCCATGACATGCATTTTAGAAGATTCCTGACCTAAAGTGGTTTTGCGAAATGAAAGCACAAAGTGTGTTCCTATGATAGCAAGCAGCTATGGCATTTGTGAGGATAGCATTAGCCATGATATACATTTGAGAAGATTTAAGATCATCCATGGACAACCACACAGACAAGGAAAACTATGTTTAAACTGGAAATGGATCATCAACTTCTAGAATAGAAATTTATACTTCAGTAAAAGGAATGAAAGAAAAAGTTCTAATATAGTAATGCATAATCTTTGAATTAGATTCATTATAATAAGAAAAATTATTGAACTTGTGTTGTAATAATAATTTGTACCTGTGTTGGGATGCCAAATTTTGGCATTCTCTTCAATATCTTCCACATTGCTTTTAGAACTCCAAAAAACTTTTCAATGCTATCTGTAGCCTCAGGGAAGATTAAAGGAATTGTAGTTTGTATCTAAAAGGATGCAAAAATAGATACCAATTGAGATTGGTTCCAAGGATGCAGTTTATCCAGTAACAAGAAGAGAAAATGGACTTGATGGCTTTGTAGACTACACCTACCTAGTAGTTTGTATCTAGTAATAAGGATTCAGTTTGTATCTAAACTTAATTCACATCATTATACTAAGAAATAAGTAGAAAGATATATGCAACTAATAATTTAACACATACTGATGTAATCACAAAACACGTATTGATAGATAATAGATACTAAACACTTAACTTAATTTTTTTTATCCCACCAAGCATCATCAGCAATAATAGTTCTTGTGTTTTCATTCCAACCTAGGCCAATTTCAGATTGTAACGACATCCATGTAGAATACTCTTTCTTCATGTTTTCATACTTGTTCTTCATGGAACTTCGATTGGATTTTTTTCCCAGAAACTTTCTCAAAATCTTTTAGAATATGCGGCCATTGAAACTTTTGGTTACGCCCATATTTTTGTCGATAGTGGAGGCAAACATCAATTAAGATCTTCATAGTTGATTTAGTCCAAATAAAATTGGACCCTTTGGAACTTGCATCCATCTACTTTTATGTTGCTAGCATTAACATACCGAACAATTAAAAAATTACAAGGCAAAAAGAAAAAACTAATCTGTAATAGCATTCATTCAGAAATGGCAGCATTTAGTAGGGAAGATTGAATGAAAACATGAATGAAAAAAGAAAAAATAATCTATAATAACTTATCTGTAATACTGGGAAAAAATGAATGAAAAAAGAAAAAAGAAAAAGAAAATAAGTTGAACCTAGTAGTCATTCAAAGAACTTATAATCTACTTCCATCTGAAAATACAAGCAATGGATTTAGTGGGTACAAAGTATGCAATAGATATTTGACATTTTAGTTCCTAAGCATTTTAATCTGGAGGGATACATATATAAACAAGATGTCAAGGGAACATTTGCTGGTTTCTAAGGAATTCATGTCAAAAGAAAATAAGCATTGCTTGGTCTCTAAGTTGACTCACAATCTCTAAGGAACTCAAACATTTGAGTTCCTATAAACCCAATTCAAAAGTGGGTATAAGTATGAAATAGATAGCTTAAAAATGGGTTTGAATATCTTACACCAATGGATTTAGTGGTCAGAAGTTCATACGCATGATCAACTTTTTAGCAGATAACAAGTCTTCTACCTTTACCAGGGATAACTTCAGTAATATGATTAACAAATTAAGAAAGGGTATCTATCTAATCACCTCTAAAAGGAGATGGAAACACAGGGACAACTTAAGGAATCTGTTTTTACAGAAATCTGTAAAAACATATTTTTACATATAGCTTCAGTAACATGATTGAAGCTTAGAAAAAAGATAGTTGTAACAAGGCAATATGTTTTTACATAAATCTGTTTTTAAACTCTCCAAAGGTAGAAGAGTGAAGCTTAGAAAAAGAACTATAAATCACATTCTAATTTTTACAAAAATCTGTTTTTAAACAATCTCCCAACTCACATATGATAACTCCACTCCCTTGATGAAAATCGGAAATGGTTTCAAAGGCTTTGGCACAAATCTTGTGTCAAAGGTCTTAAAGCTAAAGCTGTATTGATGAAATTCAAAACCTATATTGTATGTATTTTCTTTATTATCTTATATTATCTAAGTATGGTTTTCGAACATTATTTTATATATTGTACTAACCATGAAGCGAAGATATTTGAAGAGATCTCCTTCCTTGTGCTGAAATTCGTAGAGATCAAATCTGAAAGATTATGGCTTCGCAGTTTCCTTCTTCAGAAGACTGGGAAGATCCATCCTTGGCCATGATCTGAAGTAGCTGTTGGGAAAAGATTCTTCTTTCAAAATGGCGCCGATTTGATCGAGTATAAAAGGAGATGAAGAAGAGAGAAGAAGTACAAGTGTTGAACACAAACAATCAATGAACTACAACGCACACTCAGCCCTCAAGCCAATCTTTCTTCTTCGTGTACTCTCTGCTAGGTGTTAAGTGTCCTATCTTTTGTTTCAAAGCATTTTGGTAAGCCAGATTTTTTAAAACTTGGCAGTTTAAACGACACATTCTTACCCACACTATTCACATCTCTAGAACCTACCAAACCTCTCAGACCTTTAACCATCTTCTTCAACCTTTTCTCTGGAACTTTCACCAGTTCTTATCCATGGCACCCAAATCCAAAAAAAATCTCCACACCCAAACGCCTTGGCGCTACCTCCAAAGGTCGTCAGATCCCCCTCGTGATTTCCCCTCAACCCGAACCTACCCCTCAAACCACTGTCCCGAGCACCGTCCTTGAGAGCAGCATTGCCGAAATCAAACGGTCCTTGAAGCGCCCGACAAAGACACCCCTCAGTGCAAAGCTTAAGGGAAAGAGAAAGATCATTGTTGAGAAAGAGGAGATAGAGGAAGATCTTGATGAGATTCTACAGAGAGATGCTGAAAAAGAGGCCGAGGAAGAGGCCTAGAAAAAGAAAAAGGCAGAGGAAGAGGCTGAGAAAGCAAGGAAAAAGGCTGAGGAAGAGGCCGAGAAAGCAAGGAAAAAGGCTGAGGAAGAAGCCAAGAGAGAAGCAGAGAAGGAGGTTCCTGCTGAAGAGGAACCAGAGGAAGAGGAAGCTGAGGAGGACGACGAGACTGATGGCCATGATCTTGATGTGGCCACTACCATTTTAGGATCCATTGCTCACACCCGCAAAGCCAGAAAAGGAACTCCCCTCGCATTCGCAAACCTCTTGACCCGTGTCTTCAAAGCTTCTACAATTGATTTTGAAAATGAAGAACAACAACATCATACGGGAAAATTTGACTCCAAGAGCTTTGAGAAGATTGGCATTACTCAGTCCCCTCAAGGGACTTGGAGTCTTGCGTCTCCTTCCTCAAAAGCTCTTCCCACTGCCTCTGTCATCGATGAGCGCATGGAGAGCTTGGAGTTGGGTTTGAAGGAAGTTTGCCTGGACGTCAAGGAGTTGCACCACGAGTTGATGCTTGAGATGGGAGAGATGGCCAAGCTGTTGAACGAGTTTAAGATGTTGATCATAGATGGTGCTCAAGACGATGAACCCTGAACCCATATCCTAGCCCTTGATCTAAACTCTCTAACACTGCTGGCACTGTTTTCAAAACTTTTGGTGACTGTTTTCATACTCCTCCCTTTACTGAAAGACAAAAAGGGGGAGATGGTTTAGACGTTAGACTTTAAACTGCTTTGAACTATAGGGTCTTGGAAGACCTTATTTTGCCTTATTTTGTTGGATGCTTTTATCATTGTTTTTAAACTTATATGATCCAACATTTGTCTAACCCCTACAGGTACTTAGTCCGATTTTGCCTTATGATATATTTGGTTGACTAAGTTACAGGGATGTACAGGTTTTGTCTTTCATCAAGGGGGAGATTGATAACTCCACTCCCTTGATGAAAATCGAAAATGGTTTCAAAGGCTTTGACACAAAGCTTTTGTCAAAGGTCTTGAAGCTAAAGCTGTATTGATGAAATTCAGCTTGTATTGTATGTATTTTATTTATTATCTTATATTATCTAAGTATGGTTTGAACATTATTTTATATATTGTACTAAGCATGAAGCCAAGATATTTGAAGAGATCTCCTTCCTTGAGCTGAAATTCATAGAGATCAAATCTGGAAGATTATGGCTTCGCAGTTTCCTTCTTCAGAAGATTGCGAAGATCCATCCTTGGTCATGATCTGAAGTAGCCGTTGGGCAAAGATTCTTCTTTCAAAATGGCGCCGATTTGATCGAGTATAAAAGGAGATGAAGAAGAGAGAAGAAGTACAAGTGTTGAACACAAACAATCATTGAACTACAATGCACACTCAGTCCTCAAATCAATCTTTCTTCTTCGTGTACTCTCTGCTAGGTGTTAAGTGTCCTATCTTTTGTTTGAAAGCATTTGAGAGTTACACAGTGAGCTTATATGATATATTCTGAGAGAGTGTTATACTCGAGAGTTTATAACTCAGGAAGTGAGCACTAGGCGATTGATTCACGAAGTGTAAGAGGATTGTACTAGATAGCTGAGAGAGGTGGGATTGTTCTAGATTGGTCTAGGACTCCAAGGGAACGTTAGTTGACTAGATTGCAATTGTATAGGAGAGAGGCTTCTCGGTGAGCTATTAGGATCCTAAGTTTTGTGAATCAATAAAGCCGGTTGAATCCTAGGGTTGTGGAAGAACCCTAGGCGGGGACTAAGCCTGAAAGGAGCCGAACCTCGTTAAAAATTCATCGTGTTCTTTACTTATTGCTTTACCAATATTTCCGCACTTGTTTCGAATTGTATAACTTTATTGTGATTCAGGTTTTCCAATCGAAAGAATTGAGTCTACTCTCAAAGCGTTTTGCAAGGGTTTCAAAAGTCTTGAGATTGACAGTGAAAAGTTGGCATACTCTATTCAACCCCATATCAAAATTTTGCAAGGGTTTCAAAAGTCTTCTAGAGTATCTTTATTCTCCTTTGTTATACATTATCGAACCTTCAACATACAATCATAACCACATAACAAAATTGATTTAACTTTCATGGACAAAATACAAATGCCAGTTGCAGAAAAGGAATGAAGTAACAAGAGGTATGCATTTAACTATAATAGTACTTCTATCATTTAGATGTAGATCACAGATGTAGATCACACAGATCAATGGAACTGATCAATGGAATTAGTTCAAAGGTTTTAGCTCAAACGGTCCTCCTATCATTTAGATGAGGAAATGAAATGGAGAACAAGAAAGAGAACAAAGCCAAACCATACCAACACTCAATGCCAACAAACTATCAACTCAGAAAGTGAATAGCAATCTCATAGTACAAAAGTGAATTGAATGTATCCATCCAGTGGGTCAGTGGGAACTCATCAAGTAACTTAACCCTATAAATCACATATTCATTTCTTTCTTACCATTAGGAGTTTGGAACATACAGTACATATTAAAAGACTAGGGACTCCTTGATCAACATAACATCAAACAACAATTGAAATCAGCAATCCATTTGTGTTTAATAGATGGAGATTGGAAATTTCATTTCGGTTGAATGAGGTTCAAAGTTGAAATTAAACCAGGGATAGATAATAGATTAATGGAATGAACTACTATCTCAGAATACACAAATTAACTCACAAAGCAAGTAAACCCCAGAAACCCCCAAATAATGGAAATATATTGAGAATTACACATGTAATTTACCCTTCTGTTCATCCCTCTAGAAACCCAATTTCATTCTAGTTTGTTTATGCAAAAACACTCATCTTAATTCAGTAATTCAAATCAGCCAGGCCATGAAAATCAAAAGTTAGGGTTTTATGTAAATCGAAATTTAGGGTTAATGCAAATCGAAATTGCATCAAGTGGGCAACAAAGAGCGAGAAAGAGGAATTTCGCTATTACCTGAAGAACGTGAAAGAGAAATTGCTTGGTGGAGAAAGCGAAATGGAACCTGTGAAGAGCCTTTGTCAACAAAAGGTAGTGGATATCAGTTTTTTTCACAAGCAAGCTGAGAAATCGATCGATTGCAAAGCTGGCAAACCTTGCCGCGAGATCGAAGTTGGTCGTCGTGGAACTCTCATGGAATCGATTGCAAAAGCTTCTGCAAAGACGAAAATGAAGACTGTTGAGAGGAGAGGGAATTGATGAGAGGAGAGGGATTCCGTCTTCTTTTCACAGTCGAGAACGCTCATCCAAATTTCATCGAATGCTTCCAGATTGGAGCGGCTGAGGAAATGCTTCCAAAGCTTCCCAAGGAGATGAACGCAGAGCGTTTCTATAAATGCTAGTGCCTGCCAAACACCGTTCACGAGAGCGTTCTCTCTCACACTCTATCTCACGCTATAAAACGCTACTGCCAAACAGGTTCTTGATCATCGACAATGTTATGTAAATGTATAAATATGTAAACTTTTAAAAAATGTAAGACAATGTCATTGGTATATTTGTTTATGATTTTTTTTAAAGAACTAATTATATTTGAATAGTGTGGACAAAATGTACATTTTATCAACGGAGCAAATTACTAAAAAATAATATATGTGTTTTTATAAATTTAGTCTAAAGATGGGTATATTTTAACCAAAATTCGGTCTAATATCCAATATTAACTCAAATGCATGCACTCTTTTAATGCTCATATATAGTTGCATGCACTTTTAATGCTGATATAGTTGCATGCTATATTTAAGCGTGAGCTCATTTTCCTCCCCATTCATCATATCATGCACAAACACAATTCCAAAGAAACCCTTTCAACGTACGTACGTACAAGCTAAGGACGTGGAAGTTTGATATGGACAATAGGTTTATGGCTTGTTTAGATAATTGGTGGTGGGTTTGCATGCAAAAGACAGATTCTTGGTTTCACTTTGCTTCAACATTGGTGCATAAAGCTTGGTTTGCTCTTTGTTTTTGTGGCTTTGCAATTGGTAAGCTAAGCTACATAATTATTGCATTTACCAAATCCTCAATTCATAATAATTGTGTTTTGCATGCAAACCCAACTATATATATGTTTTACCGAAATCAACTCTACATATATATATCATCCATGGTATTGAATTTTAATGCAGGAGGGTCACTAGTTGGGGCCATTGCAGGGGCCATGAAGGGCCAAACAACTGAAACCGGGGTCTGCAGAGGAGCAGCCATAGGAGTCATCACCGGTGCCATCGTTGCCCTCGACATTTTCGACTCCATTATACATGGTCATTTTCAATCGAAGGTATATATATATATATATATATATATATATATATATATATATTAATTGGTGGGTCTGATCGACCTTCAAATATTTCAATCATTTGGCCCCCATGGGCCATGACAACTCATTTTGTTAATTCATCCTTGTTGTAGCTGCATTAAATTTTAACATATGCCTTGTCTATGAGGGAGGAAGGAAACAGATCATTTAACTATGACTTACTCCACTTGAACAAACAACTAGTACAATTAATAAATTAAAGGATAATACACAATATAGCTAGCACCTAAAAGGAAATGGGTCAAACAGGATAACATTGAGGATAATTAGTTATCATGATAATCTAATTAATTAATTAGGTAAATTACAATGGCTAATAGCCTAAAACCTTAAACACCATTGATAGAGTACTCGCAAAACATATTGTTTACAATTTACATAAGTTTTCTTAGAGGATAAAAACTATAAAAAAAATTATTTTTTATAATTTTTTTAACATGTACTGTAGTTATTAATAAAAACAAAATTGTTAAAAAAAATTTGAAAAATGAATATTTTATATAGTTTTATTGTCCTTAAAAAAGTGTATCGTTCATTTATTATTCCCTTTCTCTACAATCTCAAAAAATATAATCATATATAAATTTTATATATATAATTATTCATTTCCTTTCTATTCTCTACTACTCAAACAAACAACGTCTAAATTCTAAAACCATGAAATCTTACAGGTTGACCTCTTCGATAGATTTATGAATGGGAAGGCCTACCTGTGGCAGGTAAGTAAATAAATTTACCCTCATTTCATATACATACACCAAAATACAATTTTGCAATTCCTTGGTGATCATCCTAACAAGATTATGAACCACAGGCAATCATATATGACGTGGAAGAAACAAGAGGGTTGTCGCTTGAGGATTTAAAGAGTCTTCCTATCGTCGACTTCCATTGTGATGATGATGATGATGCAGTTTCCTGCAGCATATGCTTGCAGGTATAGGCAAACCCTACTTTGACATAAACATAAAGAGGATAAAAATTTCTCTAAACTTTTTTTTTACGTTTTTGTGGTTGTGTTGGTGCAGGACCTCGTAGAGGGTGATGGGGTGAGGATACTCCCCAAGTGTGAGCACATGTTTCATGTGGGATGCGTAGATGAGTGGTTGGTCACGACTGCTTCTTGCCCTGTTTGTAGAAATGTAATTTTAGATTTTCAAGTTTTTTAGGATGATTTGTTTTCTATACAAGATTGATGGACAAAAAAATGTAAAGGGAGTGATATATGTGTTTAAGTGATATGATGTAACAAATGCAAGCTTGTTCATGTTAATAAACTCAATTCAAGGTCCACTTCTGGTCACAATTTCATTAGTTCTTTTGCATTATTTATTGGATGCTCATTTGATTATCGAAAATAATAAATGATGAATTGGGTTGAATTCAACTTAGTTTGAAATATAGTTGAAAGATTAAATAATAAACGAGTGGGGTTGGAAAGGAAAAGAAAAAACTAGTTTTAAATGAAAGCTATCTAAATATTTAGTCGGATCCTTTATTACATGTAACACTAGCTAGGTGTAATACTTAATTATTTAAAGTATAAATTCACAATGAAAAAATATTTTAAAAATATATTTATACTATATACACCTATATTCATAATTTTATAATAAAATTGAAAAAATATAAAAATTATTTTCTAAAATAATATTTTTTTTAACGCTAAAATAATTTAACTTTTAATTATTAATACTTTTTAATAGTGATTTTTTTATAATAAAAATTTATAAACTTATCAATATAATGTATAGAGTATAATTATATTTTTCTTACAAATTGATATAAATTTATACTCGAAATAAATAAGTGTTACACTAGTGTAACATGAGAGTCTGACTCAAATATTTAAGGATGATGTATTAGAACATGTTTATTCATGATCCAAACCTTAAGACTCAGTTTACTTTTCCTTGCTACGTTACAAGCTAGCACTACAAGAAAAGGGGCTTTGGGTGACAAATTTTAAAATTTAAGGTGACAAAATTATTTTTTGTCGCCCGTATTATACTTTTAGGTGACAAAATTGATTTTAGTCGCCCAAATTATAATTTTGTGAGAAAAAACTAAATTTGTGGCACAAAGTAATTTAGGGCTACGAATAACTTATTTTGTCGCCCGGCCATTTAATGACCTTCAGTGAGAAAAAAAAAAAAAAAAAAAACACGTCGTCACCGAAAGAGCTATCTTTGGGCGACCAAATTCTTAGTTTTGTTGAACTGTGTTTTAGGGCTACAAAGATAAAACACATCCCGTCTTCCAACGTCTTCTTTTCATCTCGCTGTGTCTTTCGGTTCGCCTTCTTCAACTCGCAGGTTCACCTCCTTCATCTTCGCATCTCCTCTTTCATGTCTTTCGGTTCTCTCCCTCTCTCATGTCTTCGCCTTCTTCATCTCGCATCTTAGCCCTAATTTTCCATCTCTGTTTGAATGTTGAAATTTAGCCATAATTCGGCTATGCTTTTAGGTTTTTGAGACGGGATTTCTGTTCTTCAACTCCATTGATGAAATTGAGATGACCGATTGATAATTTGGGGATAGATCTCAGCCTAGAAACTCATTGATGAGTTCGAAGGTGAGTGAACTAGGTCTAGAGATTGAGGAAGTAGAATCAATCCGAAGAACACTAGAACGGAGATTTGATTTGAGAGAGTTTAGAGGTTTGGAAGTTTGTTTTATATTTGATTGGATGATTTCATTACAGCAGCTACAACTGATAATTTGAAGACGAAGAAGACGTACGATACAATCCAAAATGGGCCTAAAGCCAAATGTTAACTACAGGTGGGCCTGGCCCAATTCTAAATACTGAAGTTCAAACTAGAATAAAAACTCAGACAAATGAAACATAATATAAACTATATAGCATATGGAAAACCCTGTCACAATACTCCCTCCTTCAACAATCCTTGTCCTCAAGGATTATAAAGAACGCATTAGTGTTTGCATCGGTGAGATACCTGCTAGTGATCCTTGAACGGTTGCCGCCGGGATCGAAAACAAAGGAGGTTGCACTGGTCACCACTATGTCCTCTTGCTTGATAACTTCCTTTCTCTTGCTGAATAGACATGGACATAAAGTTGTATCCATGAGGCTTACAATAGATAGCTCCTTGAATTGTCAACACCTTGAAAGCTATTATTTTCTCGATCATTGATTCTTAAATCAAGGAGACAACCCACAATCAACAATACTCCACCTCCGGGATCAAAAGTTATCACATCGGAACAAAAGTGAGGATGTTTATCAAGCCCCATGATCACCGGTTGTGGTTGCAATTTCTCTAGCATCAAAATGTTCATTTCCAAGGCTCCAATGGGTGCCTTTTCAATCACCTTCTTTGTGTTAGTAGCACCCCGCATGATGAATTTAGTCTCCAAACTTTGATGTTGTCCTTCGGAATCGAAATCAAACCATTTAGCATCAATATTGGCAGCAGCTGCAGTTGAGGCATGTGGAAGTAGTTCAACCAAACAATGACCCGTAATATGAGCAGCAATATAGTCACCATCACCTTTGAAGTTTGCAGTCAAATGTGGGGTAGTAAAATCAGCTATAACAATGGGAAACAGACGGGCTTTGATCACAAGTAATCTTCCTCCCGGATCGAACGTTAGTAACTCAATGCATTCCACTGCATCTTGAGAGTTTCCTAGCAGTCTGACAGAATCAAATAATTACAAATAGGTCAGGGGCAGTGAGCTTGTTAGGCTTGGATAGCAAGCTGCATACACTTCTCCTTCTCCAGGATCAAATGCAAGCTTTTCAAAATAAGCTGAGGGTGTAAGTTCTCCTACACTAGCAGTGTAAAAGACTACCAAGAGCAAACTTAGGTTCTTTGAGAGAAAAGTAAGCTGGTTGATTTACATAGGACGTTTCCAGAGACAAAATATGCTCCTCCTTACCTCGATGAATCTTGTAACCCATAGCTGAACCTTGCACCCTTGGTTCATTAATACCATTCATCCTATAACCATCTATGTGGGCTGCAATTGCTCTTCCCGGATCAAAGCTTGTAGCAGCCTCAATGTGCCCATATGAATTCTTCTCAATTAATCTCACCGAAGGGAGAACCGCATTAAGTTCTGCAGGACCACCTTCATCTATGATACCTAGATTGAAAACAAGCTGCAATGTAAACCCATCATTCGGTTTAGCTAACAATGCTCTTGCTAGGCTGCGATCGATTTCCTCCTGAGCACCGTCTTTGATCTGATTAAGAAAATTGCCCACAAGCTTCATTGCACCTCCAGGATCAAAACTCAAGATAGCTTATTCCATATTTGGGCTCACTGCATCCTCACCAACACAATATCCTTAGAAGTCGCAGCTGACAGCTCAGTTCCCTTCTCTATCAATTCTGGCATTTAGTCGAACACTTGGTAGGTAGACAGCTGGATGCTCTTCGCATCAGCCATTGGCTCCTCCTCTACTTTAGTTTGAGGTCCTTCTTCACCCTGATTGAGTTCACTTGATGCCTTGAATTCATCAACTTCTTGTTTCTGAGCTATCTCGTTAGTTTGCTTTGAGATTTCAACACCCATAGATGAATACTCATGTATAGTGCTATAAGATTCATCTGGAATTGATAACTCATCCATCTCATCTCGCTTCACATCCCTATTCAGCTGAGAAACAGTCAATATCATTACTATTATTTTTTGCAGACATTTCGTCGAGCACTTGGTGTGCGACCCATCCTGCACATGCCTTTGTAACCGTTTGATTATCATCAATCATCCTGGGAGTATATACTACCCCATACTCCTTTAAATCATCAATCCTTTGCACATTTGAGTGAATTACATCAGTCGATCCTACCCAACAAGTATCATCGGTTACATCTACGTCCCATTCTCTACCGAACTGATTTGAGATAACAATCATATATTCCGGCCAAGAAGGGTATAGACCATACCTATTTCGGATATAGTCGTTATGCCACTGAAGAGCCTTTCCCTCGAAGTGAATAGAGGCCTGACGAATCATCAACTCTGACGGTGTTCTATTAAAAAAGAACAACTGCTCACATCGCCAGATCCAATCACGTATAAGAGTTCTGTTGAATTTCGGAAACTCGTACCTCGGCGCTTGGTTTCCTGGATAAATCTGACCTTCATGATTGATCGGCTGGGGATGATGTGCACTGATCTGTCTCGTTCTGAATGAATCAGGCGGATCCGGCGTTGATGGAGCTCGTCGCTCAGTCATCAACGTAGCGATCATCTCCTCGATTCTCAACATGATCTCACCGTTGTCGGCTCTTATGGAAGCGAGACCTAGGACCTCTTGCTGAGATCGAGCTTCGATTTTCATATTTGAACCCTCCGAGATCTCGAACTACTCCGATACCATTGAGACGGGATTTCCGTTCTTCAACTCCATTGATGAAATTGAGATGACTGATTGATATTTGGGGATAGATCTCAACCTAGAAACTCATTGATGAGTTCGAAGGTGAGTGAACTAGGTCTAGCAATTGAGGAAGTAGATTCAATCCGAAGAACACTAGAACGAAGATTTGATTTGAGAGAGTTTTAACCTCAATTGGAAGTTTGTTTTGTATTTGATTGGATGATCTCCTTTCTTATGTCTTTCGATTCTCTCCCTCTCTCATGTTTTCGCCTCCTTCATATTGGCCTTCTTCATTCTCATCATAGCCCTAATTTTGTATCTCTTTTCGATTGTCGAAATTTAGCCCTAATTTGGTTAATTGTAATTTTAGGTTTTGGAGGCGGCGGAACTCTACTTCAACATCCTTTTGCTCTCGACTCTTCAAGGTACTCTGCCTCTCCCTCTCTCTATTTTGTTGTTTGCTTTCAACAGTAAAGTATATATGTTTGTGGTTTCAATTGGCTAGACTACATATTAGCTCATAGTAAACTAGTAAATTATATGTTCGGTTCTTTTTTTTAATTGCTGGTTTCAATTGGCTCATAAGTTATGTTTTTTTTATTTTATTTGTTAAAATGCAATTGAGTAGACTATTTCGGATAATCTGCATAAGTATATGTTTGATCTTGTTTCTGAATTGCTGTTTTTGAATTGCTATTTTGATTAGTTGATCTTCCTGCATTTATGCATTTGATCCACATCCACACTCTGCAGTTGAGCTATTATTAGAAGAGCTTTCATAATTTTACTTTTTCCAATCAACTTATATTGTATGTGTATGTTAATTAGCTCACTTCATTGTGGTTCGCTTTGATTTCTATACTGTATGTGTATGTTAATTAGCTCGTGTGCTCATTGTTCGTGTTTATTTATGGATCTCAGCTCAGGAGGACCTTTGTATGTTTCCCTCTCATGTTTTGTTTCATTTGTGAATTATGATGCATTTAAGTGTATTTGATGAATCCACATAAAGAGAGGTGCACAAGCATACTATCTCACAATAAAGGGCATGAGAAGCACCTAAGATAGCTCCAACTCTAACTCAGAGTAAGAAATCCTATCTCACAAATGGACTGCAGATTGTATATATTCTCAATTCTGCCTTCAATTTTATTTGTTCTTTTATCTAATTTTATTTGTGCAAGAGTTGGTGGATGGCCACAGTTAGTCATATATTTTGCTTGAGTCTGATTCTTGGCGAATCATCCCACCATGTCCTTGAGATGGTGCAAGAGATGAATTCTTTTTGTTTCTTAACTGTGACTAAGATTTAATCTTATTTTCTGTTTCTGTTTGATGATCTCATTGGTTTGTTTCTTTTTCTGGTTGATTTTCAAAAAAAATTCCTTAAGGACGTTTTTCCTGTGTTCTTGAAGAGTTAGAAGATAACCTTGATCTCAACATTTTTCTACTGTTGGTATCATGTTTGTGTATGCTTTCCTATTTTAAATTCATGATTTCGTAATATTAGTTAAGTATTATCTTTATCATGGCCAATCCAAGGGCTTTGGTGCAACTGAAATTAGTATAGCTAGATAAAAACATTCACTTTCACTACTACAATTAAGCCCTATTGTGGCACTTTATTGTGGCGGTTAATCTAATGTGGCAGTTTTTGAAGCGGTTTAGGCTATTGTGGCGGTTCATGTGGCGGTTTTATCATATACCATTATATTACCTATTGTAGCGGTTTTAAATACCCTAGTGTGGCGGTTTTTTAACCTACTGTAGCGGTTTTTTCCAACACACATTTTTTATTTATATTTTATATTTTAGTTGTCTATCTGCTTAAAGCGAAAACGGGTCATCTCAAACCCTAAAACTCAAATCAACCGTTCCCTCTTGCTGGCCAAGGACCGCCATCTTCGTGCTCTCTTCCTCCTCGCCGCAGCTATCTTTCTCCGACGTTGTTGCTCGTCCCCTCACCCACTGGAATCCTTCATCTTCGGGATGCCGACAGTCTCACACCACCACTTCACCTTTTCGACCAATCGCTGCTCTCCCTCTACTCGATACCACACCTGAGTTCCGGACACCAGCACTTCCACCAGCCACCTCTACTTCGGCTTCTGCTTCCGTTTGGAGACGCTTCTGTCTTGGTGAAGGTTATTGCCGCTTGGTGAAGGTTTGCATGTCTGTTGCTTCTGTCTTGGTGTAGGATATTGCCAATTGAACCGATTTCGCATACACCTCTTCAAATCGGTAAGCTTTCTTCATTTCTAGGGGTTTTCTCCTCCAATTTTCCTGTTTTAGTTGCTCTCTTTGTTGATTCAGTATTGTTTTTGTTTATTTTATCAAGCAATTTTTGATTGGGAGGGGATTGAATCCTCAAACTAAGAAAGAATTTCACTCAAGTGTGGTGTATTCAACTGTATAACTATGCAAATTTTAACGTTCTTAGAGATTGAGCAAGATAAAAATCAGCTAAATTCAACTGCGTATCTGTGCAGCTTCTTAAGATCATTTTCTCAACTGATCTTGTGTTTGGGACATGGTGGTGGTCGTACAAGGTATATAATGTACCATTAGGATAGACATTAATTATAAATGAGTGGTTTGTGTCAAACTCGATCACGCATAAGTTTCGTTCGCACTAGATTTATGCTGAATATGAATTTAGTTTAATCGGATTTTGCTTAGACGTATTCTCCTTATGATAATGTGGTGTTTTCACTTGTTTAGCTCTATTGTCATGTCAGAGGAGTAAGGGGCTTGAGTAAATGTCTATGTTCTATGGATTTTAGAATTCGAGAGAAGAAATATAAATTTAGTAGAAATCAGTAGATTGATTAGGTAGAAACTAACAAATATCTACTTTTTTTTCTCCTTTTATTAAATAAAATAATGTAGCTTTAGTTCCATGTTATTATTTGAAAACGAGCATGTTTTGGCCTGATATCATATGCTTGCAATCTCCCGTCATTTAACTATTTTTTTGCTAAATTATGTGCTTAGGAGCTTGGTTGAACTGTAATTCATTATTACAATGCTTCCCTGGATTCGTGTTTCCAAATCGGTATCGATCTGTTTGTTGCTTAGTATTCGCTGATTGGAAGATTAAGAAATTTTCTTATAATTACTACCAAGTTAGAACAATTTTAAAGCATGATAATGTCTCTGAATAAATTTTATGGTCTTTGAGGTGTTAGAGGTTTGTTGGAAATTGGGTTCCAAAGTCTGCAAATACTAAAACGTGTGCATGATCAAATCTAAAATCTTGCTTCTTCCATACAGAGTTAGTGATTTGATTTCAACTAGCTAAGCTTCTGTAGTAGTAAGTAAAAGCTTATTGTAATTTTGATTAACATGTTTCCATGAAGACTACTGAAGTATTTTGGTTTCATGCTAATTATTAAAAAAGATTGTGGAGTTGGGCTTTCTAGAAGCTTTTTTTTTTTAAGAAAAAGAAGCCTTTTGTTAAAGAAAAATGACTTGTCATTAATGGTAGATAAATCATAAATGTCTTTTATTTTGACTAACAGTAGATGCATGTCTTTTTCAATAGAATTTTCTTAAGTAACAATGAAATTCAGCATAGCTTTGCGTTTATCATAATTTTTGTGTTCACGATATATATTGCTCTCCATCCTTATTATGTACTTTTGCTCTCCTTTCCTCATAACGATCTAAATCACTAACATACTTTTACTTTTGCATCACTAATCTGATAAACATCGAAGTTATTTTACCTGTAAAGTCTCTCTATGGTTCACTTGGAATAGTGTTATCTGTTACCTTGAGGTATTAGACAATCTAAATCAAACCAACCTAGTGTATAATCTCAGCTGTCTTTTCCTTGTTCTACAGATATTCTCAACTGTTATTGGTTATATTGGAAATTTGGAATCACTAGTCCAGGAAGTTTTGCTGAAGGGGCTGGCTTGAGGGTAAAATATCAAAGTTCATATTAATTATCTCAAGTTTGATCCTATCATAATGATCCTCTGCTTCCCCCTTTTCTGGTTTTCGATTTGTTTTCATTCAGCCATCATTTGCATTCTGCCTTTGAGATCTAAGGGTAGATATTTCATTTTTCGATAAAGGAATTCGCACTTGAGAGCCTTGGAAGGATACCTGCTAGAGGTGATCCAGGAGATACAAATTAGCCACAGTTTGAACAACGTTCCTCAAGGGATCAATGTGATAGATTGAGGTCACTTAGTGCCTTGGAGTTGGTGCAGCCTTTCCTTTTGGAGTAGGATAGGCCCCAGTAAGTTTGTTTATATGTTGATTGTCATATAGAAACTACTAGAAAGTGAAGCTATTGCGTTAAGCAATGTTGTGCATTTTGCTTCCTTACTGCCATATGTTTTTGCTGTGACAGGTGATCCCTTATGCTCTTTCAAATCTGTCACAATATTTCAGTAACATGCAGCATAAATTTAGTGGCAATGGTTGGTGTTTGTTGATTTGTTTTTTCCTTTATAGGAACTGAATCTTGTTTTACTTGCTGCTCTATATGTAATAAAATTTATATTCATATTTTCTAGGAGAAACCGATGCTTGGCCTCCTGCTGCAATGTGCATTGAGGAAACTGAAGCTAGTTATATGCCTTCAGGGAATTCACATGGGCTTCCAACTCCTGCATCGTTGGCTGAATTATTGTTTTCCACTAGAGCTGCTTGGTCAACATTCTGGAGAATGTTTAGTGGTATGTGTTTTTTGAAAATTATGTTTATGGATTTATTCTTTCTTATTATTTTCATTGAATGCTTAAAATGTTTTCAATGCTTATATTTATTGTATTCTCTGAAATAGGACCAAAGAGATCATTTGTTGAATAGGCCAGATGCTAGCTCCTCTTAACAGTGCTATCTTTAACATACTCAAATAGTTCAAGGCAATGGACAAATTCAGGGAAGTTTCTACCAAGGTAAGTCTGCTCGTCATGTTTTAAGACTTCTATTTGCAATAGCAAACACACATAATGGATTGTTGATATGCCAAATGTGTAAATAACTTAGTTTTAGTATATACCCTATACATGATATACACCTTTTTTCAACTCTGAAGTTGATTGATTGTTATTGTTACTTCTTTCTTACACATGATGGTGATGATGATTGTGATGTGTGGTTGATGACTTCATAAAAGCTGATGAATATTGTTTCCTTGTGTTATTGCCACAGGGGCTCTTTTATACGCAAAGAAGGAATTCAACTTGCAATCAGAGCACACCATATGTGTCCGTTATCGGGGCAACTTTGGTTAGTACATGCTTTGGACCTATATCTGACTCACTCGTCGTCGTCCAATGTTGGTTGCTTCATCTATCTGTGACTTTCTTGGTGTTGGAATCCAAATACATGAGGTACATTTTAATTTTAAATATAGACACTCTTCTTTCATTATGTGCTTTAAGCATATTCCATTTGCTGATCTCTTTAGCTTTACAATACTTTAGATGTTCGCTGTAGAAAGAGCATGTTGGCAAGTAGATGAAACTATTGGGATCCGGAGTTTTTAAACCTGGAACAAAAGCAAGTTCAACCAGTGGCAGCAAACCTTATGAGAAAAACAATAAAGTCAATTGAGCCTCCAAAAGACTCCATCCATGTTAGAGCACGAAGGGGTCAATCTACTGATAGCCACAGTCTTGCTTAAAGAGTAATTTTTCAACTATCTGCAATTTTATGTTAACCATGTATCTTGTCAACTATTATGGATTTTGTATTTCTGAACTCTTTGGATTCGATGGAAATTTTCCATGTTTAATATGTGATTGATTGAGTTACATATAGGTCTATGAAAAGAAATATGAGACTATTAGAATGCACCAAAGAATACGGTGCATTCTATTATATTTTTTTTAAAACGTTGGGACTTTTTATCCCGGGTCTTCTGAATCCGGGCTATAAACATGTGTTTTTTTTATTTTGCAAATAAAAAACCGCCGCATTAGAGAAAGAAACTGCTACAATAGCTCAACTAAAACCGGCACAATAGGTACTCTTTTGTGGCGGTTATCATACCTATTGTAACAGTTGTTTGTCTTAGGGAAAAACCGCCACATTAGGCTATAAAACCGCCACAATAGACCTAATGCAACGCGAGCAACAGAGGCGGGTAAAAACCGCCACAATAGGTCTTTTGTGGCGGTTTTTAGGCCTAATGTGGCGGTTTTGATCCGCCACATTAGACCTTAGTTTAGATCATTTTAAGATTTTTTAATACGTGGTTGCCTCCCCGCCGCCGCCCTGACTCGCACCCGCAACTGCCTCCCCGCCGTCGCCACCAACACCGCCGCCACCGCCATCTCTCCTATTTCTTCCGGCTTTCATCCTCGGGTTCTCCTCCTCTCTCCACAGATCTGAGATCTATCTCTCTCGCCCCTCTTTTTTTCTCTCCCTCTCTCGATCTTCTTCTATTTCCTCTCTTACTCTCTCTCACTCGATCTCTCTCTCCGGCGCAACCTCCCAAACAACAGACGCATCACCGACCGCCATCAGGACCACCACTTCATCACCGACTGCCTTTATGGTAGGATGCTTTACTCTCCTTCTCCTTTTACTTTGTTCAGCTTCATCGAGTTATTTATGGTAAGATGCTTTACTCTCCTTCCCATTTCGTTGATTTCAACTTGTTTAGGGTTTGTGATTTTGAAATCTGAACTTGCTCTTGCATGATTGAGATTAAGGCTTCAATTTAGGGTTTCTTTGTGGGATATATAAACTTTTTCTTTGAGATTCCACTAATTTTGTGTTTATTATAGGGCATTGGGAGCAAGCTTTTACATGGCATTCAACACATACTGCAAATCACTGTTGATTTGATGACAGACTAGGTGTATTTGCATGCTGGAGGTGGTGAGATTGCCACCATGGAGAGAAGTTTTTGTTCTATATCAATCATTCAAACACCCGAACTTTCATCCTCTTAAGACTTGCAAACATGTTTTAAACAGGTTCTTGCCATTTTTTTTTTAGTTCTGCAGTGGTCGATTGATCTCTCTGCTGATTCAGTCAGGGTTTGTTTGCTCCAGTTGAGAAGCTAAAATTGGAAATTTCTATTTCTTGCCCTTTCTTTTTGGTTTCTACAGTGGCATGAGTGTAAATCTATTTGGTTTCTGTAGTGGCTGATTGGAAATTTCGGTTTCTTGCCTTTTTTTTTTTGGTTTCTGCAGTGGCTGATTTATCTCTTTGTTGATTCAGTCGAGTTTTGTTTGCTTCAGTTGAGAAGCTAAAATTGCAAATTTCTGTTTCTTGCCCTTTTGTTTTGGTTTCTGCAGTGGCTGATTGAGTATAAATCTATTTGTTTGACATTGATCTTGTTCTGAAACCTCAATATGTTTCTGCATTGGCTAAGTGACTAAAATAACATATTTATACTCAATAAATATATGCATCTAATTGAGGAAAATAATATGCAGTGGCTGATTGTGGTGTCTTAAACATGTAATTGATGATCGTTCTCAAATGCTTTTAAATATGTATCTCATTAAGGAAAACAATAGGCAGTGGCTGATTGTGGCTTTATTGATTCATTCTCGTTTATTTTGCCCAAATTTCATGGATTCCGTTCTGGGTTTATATCTGTGCTGAAGCTTTGATGTTTGAGTTGAACTTATGTTCTCTCGCCTATGAAGAACTACTGAATTGGCGATTTCCTGTACAATCTCTGAATTAGATGAGTTGAACTTATGTTCTCTCGCCTATGAAGAACTACTGAATTGGCGATTTGATTTGGGGAAACCTTCCAGTTTCACCAGCTCTAAATTATTTTTCATTCTAAGAACTTTTTTGTCTTGAACTTCTGAAATCTGACTGCAAATATTTCTTATGTTTCATTATTTTGTGATGTAGGCATTGGAGAATTTGACCAGGTGCTATATCCTTGTCCAGGTGATTCCTAGGACTTTTTTTTTCATTATTTTCAAGGAGTTGTAGGTGTTAATTATCTCTGATTCATGGTTGTAACATAGAGCAAGGGCTTGCTTACTATAAATTCAGGTATTACGTTTGAGTAAGAAATCAATTTGGGCACATATCTGGTTGGAACAGAATTTCTATAGTTTGTTTGAGTAAGAAATCAATTTGGGCACATATCTAGTTGGAATAGAATTTATATCGTTTGTGGTGGCTCCTTGTAAATCCCATTCCCAATCCTATTCTAGGATTCCACTTCATTCTTATTTCCCAACCCAATTCCTAAACTAGATACCCTCGTACCAAATGAGCCCTAAAGAGTCTGAATGTGTTATTTTCCTTTCGAGTTCCGAAAATCATCTCCCTTATTTTACTATTTCATGCACTGTATCTTGTTGTCTTTCAAGAGTATCTCATACATACTGTATTGCTTTTTAGTTAGCCTAATTATCAACATTTTATTTGTCCTACTTGATAAGCTGAATGGCTTTTTTTTTCCTGTTTGCAGCACATGAATGAGGAGAAGATTTTGAATGCTGTGAGCATCGAAAAGGATGTGGATGGCTTTCACCCACTAAACATTGGTCGTCTTGCAATGAGAGGAAGAGAGAGCCCATGTTCGTACCTTGTATGCCTAAAGGATGCATTGAGCTGTTGCATAGATATGGAATCGAAATAAAGGGGAAAAGGGCTGTCGTCATAGGGAGGAGTAACATTGTCGGGATGCCTGCTGCACTTTTATTGCAAGTTAGTGCTTATATGTTAACTACTCTATTTTTCGCAAATCTTACTACATGTTGTTAGTTGATCTTTTCTTTTCTGCCGAAATTCAAGAAGTATGGGACCAGCCATTATTCTTCTTTAGAATCTGTACAAACATCTTATCTCTGGCTAAAATAGTATTTTGAGTGTTCTGTTTGTTTAATGTCCAGGAAAAATGTTAAACAAAAGAAACCTAAGAGCATGGATAGCTTGGATTTGGATCAGTTTAGTTGGAAATGGAAATTGATGGTAGATCAGTGAGAATCAAAATGAAAAGGAAACAGTGTAATTTTTTCATTGATGGATTTCCACATCAAGTAAAACCGGATCTTGATTTGGTAGCTCAAGGATTAAGATCACATAGAACCTAGATCATAGATTAAGATCACTTGATTTGCTTGGAGTTGCAGGCAAAATGGAAGGTATTTTTTTTTTGTTAACGTTTATCGTCTTTTCCGTCTTTCCTTTCTTTCAGGTAAATAACCAACCATAGCACAAATCCCTGCACCTTCTATGCAATGGCAGATGACAGTTAATAGAAGCTCAGCCATTGCGAGCCCAATGACCGCCAACAGGCTGAGCTGTATGCTGTACAGAGACAACCGAAAGGGGTCACCGAAAAGCATTGGTAAGCTTAGAGTGCTAACTTTCAAGTGTGAGGCCACCCCATATGCTGACAAGATCATCGCCGAGTATATTTGAAAGTATTTTGTAAATATTGTAGCCGAGTATATTTGAAAGTATTTTGTAAATGTTACCATATGATGCTAGTATTTATTTACATGTTTTCATTAAACGCCTATCATTTCGAAGAACAAACAAAATGCGATGTTCTATTGACAAAAGCGTGTTGTGTATCCAAATAAAAGACGTCAGATTATATATGAAAATTGTAATGTGTTCACATGTTTAACATCAGATTGGTTTATGGAAACAAATGTCAATATAATTATACACATCAGTTCATTCATCTAAATCAATGTGCAACACCAGCTTCAACATTTAAATGATATATAAACTGATATATATTTATCAAAATAACATCGTTATCTACCAAATAAATCGATGTGTCATTGCAGCAAAAACATCATTTTATTTTGAAAAAACTGATATAAATGTGGGAAATGACATCAGTTATGCCTATATTTCATGTGGTCGGTTAAATTAAAACAATATAAAATTATAAATTATATATCGGACATGATTATAAACGTGATCACTAAAACAAAAACTGTTGTCTATCTTGTCTTATGACATTACTTATTTTATAAATAAAGATGTAAATGTCACTTTTTTGCTTTAGGAGGACATCTTCACATGTTTTCAAATGACAAATCATGGATATTCATCAACAAGTGAATATGTCATAACCAAAATTTAGGGGTTGTAATTAAGAAAAGACATCTGCTGAAAACCGATGTGAAAAGTTTGGATCTTTTACTACATGCACAAAGAGATCGGAATTTTTTTTGAAAGACATCTGTTGACAACAGATGTGAAAAGTTTGGGCCCTATACATACTGACGTATGTGGACCAATGAGTACAGAAGCTAGAGGTGGTTATAGATACTTCATCACATTTACTAATGGCATGAGTAGATATGGATATATTTACCTTATGTCACATAAATCGGAATCCTTTGAAAAGTTCAAGGAATTTCAAAATGAGGTAGAGACTCAAACTAGCAATAAAATAAAAGCACTTCGATCAGATCGTGGTGGTGAGTACTTGAGACATGAATTTGATCATCATTTGAAAAATTGTGGGATAGTAACACATTTGTCTACTCCATGAACACCACAACTTAATGGTGTGTCTGAAAGGAGAAATCGGACCTTGTTAGACATGGTTCGGTCAATGATGAGTTTTGCTAACCTTCGGTATCCTTCTAGGGATTTTCCCTCACAACTACCGTACTTCCACTAAATAGGACTCCGTCTAGAGCTATAGACAAAACTCCATATTAGATATGGACTAGAAAGGTTCCAAAATTGTCTTTTCTGAAGATATGGAGATGTGAAGCTTATGTACAACGTTTACAAACCGATAAGCTTGCTCCTAAATCAGATAAATGCTATTTTATAGGGTATCCAAAAGGTAGTTTTGGATACTACTTCTATAATCCTACTGAGCAAAAGGTGTTTGTTGAAAGGGATAATGTCTTTTTGGAAAGAGAGTTTATTTCCAACAAGTGAAGTGGGAGAAAGATTCATCTTGCACTAGTTTATGATGAAGAGCAACAAACTCAGCAACATGGTGACATCGATGATCTCGAGGATGAGTTGATGGTTTCGGAAGGCCTACGGCCCCAAATCATCCAAGAACCAGAACAAAAGGATCCACAAATAGTTGTGGAAACTATTCCATCTCTAGTTGTTGAACCCACTCGTAGATCAAATAGGCCAATGGTACATGATGATTTCATCTTAAATGTAAACCTTGATAATCTTCTTCTAGAACATGAAGAGCCTAATACCTATAAGAAAACAATGACGGGTCTAGACTCCAATAAATGGTTTGAGGCCATGAGATCCGAAATGGATTCAATGTTTGACAATCAAGTGTGGGACTTGATAGATTTGTCATATGGGGTAAAACCCATAGGGATCAAATGGGTTTTCAAACTCAAGACAAATAAGAATGGAAAAGTATCAGTATACAAGACATGATTAGTTGCCAAAGGTTTTAAACAGATTCATGGTATAGACTATGATAAGACCTTTTCACCAGTTGCCATGATAAGATCCATTACGATAATCCTTGTTATTGCCTCTTATTAAGATTATGAGATTTGGAAAATGGATGTCAAAGCCGCATTCTTGAATGGATTCTTGGAAGAGGATGTGTATATGACACAACCTGAGGGTTTGAGGACCCTTGTGTATACAAGAAATTTAATGGGAGTAATTAAAGTGGTCTTCCTAGTCTTCTATGTGGATGAGATACTACTTATTGCGAATGACATTCCGATGCTAGAGTCCATTAAGGAATGACTGAAGAAATGCTTATCAATGAAGGACTTGTGAGGGGTAGAGTATATACTTGGAATAAATTAAGATCTATAGAGATAGATCTAAGAGATTGCTTGGATTCAGTCAGGGAACTTATATAGATATAAGATTCTCAACAGATTCAAAATGCAAGATTCCAAGAAAGGGTTTTTACCTATGCAACATGGTGTATATCTCAACAAGAAGTAGTGTCCTAAGACACATGCTGAGCTAGAGAAGATGAGTAATATTTCTTATGCTTCTGCTATAGGATATATCATATAAGCCATGGTGTGTACATGACCTGATGTTGCATATGCTTTGAGCATGTGTAGTCGATACCAATCGAATCCAAGAGAGGCACACTGGTGTGCAGCTAAGAACATCTTGAAGTACTTGAGAAGAACCAAGGATGATTTCTTAGTATATGGGGGTGATGATGAGTTGATCGTACAAGGCTATACTGATGCGAGCTTCCAGGCTGACCGAGATAGCTTTGAGTCTCAATCGGGATATGTTTTCATCCTTAATAGAGAAGTTGTGAGCTGGAAGAGCTCCAAACAAGACACAGTTGCCAATTCTACAACATAAGCTAAATTTATAACCGCTAGTGAAGCAAATAAGTAGGTTGCCTAGATGAGGAAGTTCAAAAATGAACTCGATGTTATTCCGAGCATTTCAGGTCTATCGATATATGTTGTGACACTAATGGTGCCATAACCCCGGCCAAGGAAACGATTTCAAGATCTATATCCAGATATGTTATGAGGAAATATCACCTTATTCGACGCATAATCAATCAGGGTGACATTAAGATGTGTAAGGTGCATACAGATGACAACATTGCAGATCCATTGACCAAGCTTATGACTTTGAGATTGCTTTCTATTATATTTTATGTTGAGAATGTTAGACACTAAGTTTATGTTCGACTGGGTGATTTTATGATATATGATATTTCATCTTTATTTATATATTGTGTTGAACGATGATAAATAAAATGTCCAAATAATTCGTAGCTCCAAATGGGCTTATCTTAGGTGTTTTAGTGAATGAAACCCCATTAAGTGAAATGCAGTTATGAATTATTGAAAGTTCGTAGTCTGAAATCATCAATTTGGACATAGATGATTTTGGTAATTACTATATTGTAAGTTGACTCATAATGCCAAGTTTCATGGGCTATAGGGATATGGAGATGTCTAGTCAATTACATACATATGTATGGATGATACATATAGAAAAGACCCCCCTTAAGACTCTACAAAATGGATTGCCGAGTTTTAAATCAAACCATGATTAGTAGATTCCTCATACATGAGTATTATGGTCTTTCTTGATGATTGGTATTTCTTTGACACGTCTAAACGCTTTTCGTAAAAGGGAGTTATAAAGGTCGTTGTTGGGATTGCCAAAAGTTAAGTGGGAGCCGTAGTCATACAAGATTGAAGAATTCCTCCTTCATGCATACTGTGATATATGCATCGAAAAGGAATGGTGTCTAGGCCACTTGAAGAGCGAGAACTGAAAATACATGACCATGCTCGGATGAATTATTTGTAATCATCCGTTTAATTGACAGTCCAAACTCAGAGTTTAAAAAACATATTTGATAATAGATACAAATGTCACCATATCATTAAATAAGACATTAAGAGACAAATATATCTTATATTGCACACTTGTTTAAAGACAAGTGGAAGGAAGAAAATGTGTCTTTTAATTAAATGTGCAATGACTAAACATGGAATAGGACAATTGATAGAGATATTCAATCCGGTTATTTTAAGAGTCGTAACGCTTTACTAGAAGTCAATTACGATTAATGGGGTTAATTGTTAAACGGTTTAAATCCATGATGTACTATTATAAACGGTTCCTATGAGGTCACACACTTTGAGTTAACGAATTAGATCAACGAATTTGATGATATCTCCTACTAATTAAAAGTACAGCTAATTGACTCTTGGTACTAATAACTTGTTTTGGGGGGAGAGAGAGAGAGAGAGATGATGTTTGCTTAATCTTTCATAGAACACACGTGAGCAACATAGATAAAGTGAGACCAATAGTTGGTTCTGGTGCGAGCTATTCACGGGCAAATCTACAACAATTTGATTGTTAGTCTTTTGATCTTCTTTCTAGCAGTCGAAGACAAGGCAAATCTAGATGCAGGGCTCGTGTGGACTAATTAGAGAAGTCACATTTGGGGCTTTCGATCTCTTCTTATTCCATCAAGATTCGATCCGGTTTACACATCAATAGATATATCATCTAAACAATTATTGATCTATCAATAATGCATGAAGATCCTATGGCTAGATGTTTAAATATGAACTAAAATTCCGCTTAGCACATCTAATTTTACTTCAATTAACAAAGCTTGTAATCTGTTGTGCAACTTGTGTTTGAAATCCTCTTGTATTTGTAGAAATAACAAGTTTATAGTATGCTTTTGTAGAATGTGTCGTAGGTATTTGTCCGTTCAAGGCAAGCTCTTGATCGTGCCCGTCATCTTTTGCTCCATGACTGGCAATGAAGGAAGCGAATTGAAAGCTCAAATAAACCAACTGAAGATGCATTCCTTTCGTATACTGCTCATTAGGGCCCTGCCATATGGGTCTCCTGTAGACGGGCCTTGGGCATTGGACACTGAGCTCTTTTCCATTTCCTTTTTTTTTGCTGATTTGAAAATTGTAAGAGTATGCACATGGTAGCGGCAAATCACTACCCTTCATGTCCACCTGGAAAAAATAAAAAAATAATAAAAAGGAAAATGGGGAAGAGCAGCATGCTCATGTTCTTATACAAGCGGAAGTTCAAGAGGTGAAGCTGTGAGCTTTGGCACACAATTCAACATAATAACAAAATTAAAACTTGTCTTATTTATCTTTTAACGTAATTAAAAATAATAACAAAATTATATTTGAATATATCTTAACTTTATATACCTATAAACACCCACTTTGTATATGTTTGAGTTAAAAAAATAAATATTATATTATTTTAATAATTTAAAAATTATTAAAAAAATTTATTATTTAACAATATCATACTTTGACATAATTATTAATAAGAATTTAATAATAAAAAATGATTTACAATTGGAGGTAATAAGAAAATATGATTAAAAAATGAGTGAAGGGCTCGAGAGTGAAATGCATGGATGTGGATAGAATTGATAAAGAGTTGGAGGGGTGTTCTTATGATGATGTGGCGGATAAAAATGGAGTTAAAAGCTGAGGTAAGTATTCACGGGCACATGACGTAAGGGCCTTTGAGCCCTCTAATAAACTTGCTCTTACCTACCTTCTAAACAAATCTCACTCTATGTTTGCTTTTATTTCCACCCTTAGTCAAATGCACACTGACTAATATGACTTTCACATGCTAGTTTGCAGGTTGTAATTGAAAAACACTTGATATGACGAGCTGAATGAGGGAATACCAATTCGGAGTGATGACCCTCGCAAATTGTACAGTTTTCGTTCCTTGGAGGCTTTTGACTGATGAACTAGGGAAACAAATTAAGTTAGAACCAGAGTGAAAACAAATTAATGTTATGGATTTGCTCATTTCTAAATTTTTTATGCTTTTTGCTTTTGTCTGGATCATGAGACTTATTTTACTGGAAGGTCTTTTGTAGTTAGTTCAGCTCATGAGGAGCACTTTGTTGTGTAGTTTGTTGATAGGTGTACCAGTATTCGAGTTTCTTTATGGTTGTATTATTACACTTTTGCGTCACTTGAAAACATCCCCTGCTCCAAAAGGTGAAATCGCTCATCCCTTACCTCCCGGTTCGACGAAGATTGTGAAATGAGGTAAATTATGGTGACTCAACCAATAACAAGGGTCGGGAACCAGTGCTCACTGCGCACAAGGATCCCCCGTCATATGAGAGGTTACTTCCACACTAACGCTGGTGAAACTCAATCCTTGATCTATGCTCCAAATTTCACCCCTATGACCGATTGAGCTAAGCCTATGCGGACAATATTTCCCTGATAATGTTGGGAGCAACGATGCGTACATCTCAAGACTTCTTAAACCTTGCTCTAAGTGGAATATACTAGAATTGTTGTTATTGCTTCTATCCCATTGGCAAGTTAAATACATTATTGACATTATGACTCGATATAATGTATCATTTAAGTATAACTGATGTTTCACTTTTGGTTATTTGGGTGACACTAGGCTTGACCTAGCGGGTCCAGGTTGGGTTGGTCGGAGGGTCGGCGGGTTTACGGGTTCGGGCTATGGTTGACTTAATTTGAACTCGTGGCCCTAGGTCGACGAATATTTTTTTTAAAGACTATATTTGCACTAAAAAATTTAAAAAAAACGAATTTAATTGTTTTTTAAAAAAAATCGACAAGTCGACTAGTGAACCGGCGGGTCACTTTGACCCATCAATCCGTCTTCCCTGCGGGTTTGGGTTCGGATTATTACTTTCCGACCTGTAGCTGCCGGGTTAACCTGTGGATCCGTGAACAAGCCTAGGTGACACCCATGTAGTTACAAACCGTTGATCTGCACGTATATCGAACTAAAGTCATCTACACCTGTCTTTGACAATGGATGTGTATGGTAAAAATTATAAGCTGCTAAAATTTTAACATTTGGGTTGTTTATAAAATAAACAAGGTTTATTGTTGTATGGATGCTAAAAATAAACTAAAAGGAGTTAAAAAAAGGAGTTTAAAAATAAGTTACAAAATGAAGCTTATTTTGGGGTTTATTTTACAAAAGTATTGTTTTACCCCTTCTCTTTTATCTTATTTGGTTTGAAAGTACCACAATAACCCTAATAACAACCAAATAAACCCCACTTTTTACAAATAAACTGTTTTTCGTCCTATACAGAGATTATCTTGTTGTTAAATCCGTCCCAAACGAACCCAATATCTTCCCAAATTAGAAAACTGAGGCAACTGTTTTTGTTTGGGTTAATAACGACAAAGATTTTCATTCCCAATGAAGCCATAATCGACGAATTTGAACTACCTTGCCTATTTTCAACAATACGGAGTATTGATCAAATGGAAAATATATTAATAAGAAGCTTATTTTTGACACGAAAGTGGTCGTGCCGGAGTGGTTATCGGGCATGACTAGAAATCATGTGGGCTTTGCCCGCGCAGGTTCGAATCCTGCCGACCACGATCATTTTAAATCTTTTTCCCCCACTGCTTTCTCTCTTATTTTAACCTTTTGGAGTAACAGTTAAAATGGTAAATAATTGATTGATTTCAGTTTGTTAGGTAAAAAAACAGACAGATCAGTGTTTCACTTACCGAAAACTTATATTGATGTATAAAAATATTTTATACAACTCTCACCGTAATACACAACTCTCACACACCAAACATTCTCATACAGTCATATACTGGCCCAACTCATACCTTAGGAAGACACACACTTTTACTCACCCCACTTCGCAACCTAACCGACATTCTAAATTTCACATACATCAAATACATGATCCAACATGTAGCCCATTGTTTTTAGCTCATATGGCCGAAACCCAATACAAAATTGAAACAAATCCGCCCAAAATCAATGACCCACCAACACATTACAAATGGCTTATTTGAAATAGAAAATTAACGGAAAATATTTGGATGACTCCCATAAGGGTGACAATGGGGTAGTTATGTAAATTCCACAAAAAAATTTAAATGGATAAAATGAAACTAAAATCTGAAAAGTAGGTAATGAGTACCCTACTTCTAGCCTAGGTTAATGATAATGTTTTTAATTTTACTTTTCCTATCAAATATTTGAATTGCAAATTTACATTTTATTCAATTACAAACTCTCAAGTTATTCAAACTCTCAATTTAAAAAAATTAATTATGATGCTTTAACCTTTATTTTTCATACAAAAATGACACATGCCACCTAAATCTCAATTTAAAAAAATTAATGGAACAAAATTCTCATAACCGTCCAAGATTGATAACAACCGTAAATGAATTAATTGTGAGTATCAATCTCTGTCCAAATTCATACTTATATAATACTATTATTTTCTTTATTGAATATGGTATTTTTAAAGTCCATTAATCATTTATGTATATTTTTTACGTTATCATATGCGTATATCACATTTACTTGTACGAAGTTGAAATATTTGATTCAATCTAATTGTATCTGGAATTCACTATAATACAAATAATATATGCTTCTTTTTATATGACAGATTAAATATCATAAAATAATGCTATAAACCATGTCCTAACTCAAACTATGTGAACTCGATATTTAACGTAAATTTTATATGGAACTTGTCAGGTTGGATTTTACATCAACAATTTTAATATCGATTAGTGTTCTTAAAAATAAAATTTTAATAATATAACAAATTAATATTTTAAAAAATAAAAGAAAATATACTTTATGTCCAACTTACATCATATGATGCATATAATATAAAATGGGAATGTATATTCGAAATGGATTTATTTACTACAATATTAACTATATTTATTGGGAATCAATAAACATTTCGTATAATTTATTTTATAAAGCATATTTTGGTAAAGTTGTTAAAAATTAAAATAAAAAATTTAAAATATAGTTATTAAAAAAAATTGAATAGTGACTTTTTTTTCTGAATAGTAACTGTTTTAAATTGAAGCATAATTTTAGATTTATTAGTTTAAGTTTTTTTTTAAATCTTTTAAAAATTGAGAGTCGAACCAATGCCCGCAGGCCGGATAGTGCCATTGTCTTATTTTTCAGTGTTTTTTTTTTCAAATGCTATTGCTATGGCTTCAGACCAATGTCCGCAAGCCGATCGGTAAGCTGCTGCCAGTTATTCTATCCAATTGGGATGTATGAAGTATATATTGAAGGGAGCAGCAGGTCGCCCGGCTATTAGCAGGCGCCATATTGGAAATTTAAAAATGGCTCTTTTTAAAAAAAAATTACAGAAATTGGTATTGGTGGAGAGTAGTTCACATGGATTCCGAGTGCGGACCATTAGATCCATGTAAACAAACGATCAAGATCTCTTCACATTCAAGGATACTCTACACATCAAATTTAGTTGGATAAGTAACCATGGGATGCATATAACCTAATGGTCACAACATCTCCTATACACTCCATCAACCCGATTTCGAATACCAACAGCGGTGTAAATCCCCCTTTTTTCCTCTATTTTTATCTCATTCTTTTTTTTGTACATTCTTATTTGTTTATGTGCACTCGTAATAAATAAATTTTAAATAAATTTATTTTTAAGTTATATTAATTTAAGACAAAGTTGTATATTTCCTCAAAACTAAAGTGGAATTTATGATTGTACTTTATTTTAATGTATGCAAAATATTTAATATAGGGTTTTAGAAAAATGTTATTATAAAATGTACTCCTTTAATTAAATGTTTTGTGATTTTTATTATTTAAATTGTGTAGAATTTTAAGAAAAAAAATTATTTGATCAAATAAATCTACTAGCAATTGCTTGCATAGTTGAATTGCATACAATAATAAACATTGGCCTTAAGCCTTGTCTAATTGCACAAACAAGTGATCGATGAAATGAATATATTCAATCAAAACATTTGATTCAGGGGAGGATTTGTAGATATAATGCCTCAATTAAGGCACCTGCATCGCATAATCATCGTCTCGCTCACCAACTACCTCAAATCTACCGTCAATCATGCTCTATCTCTCCTGCTCACCTCTCGGAGTCGACCGAGCTACGTCCCATCCCTTCTCCTTGCTCCTAGTGCCGATGAACCAAGGTTGATGTTGAAGTTGGCATCGATGAAGTTACTCGCTACCCCGATGAGGTACATCGACGTTCACAGATTATCTAGCGAGCAACAAAGGTGCAAGGAAGATGGATGATGTCGGCGTTCATGAGTTTAGAGTTTGGCTTTAGGGTTTCTTAGAGATCTGAAGATAATACTGGGCTGGGCTTTATTAATGGGCTATATTGATACAGGCTTTAAGATTTACCATTTGTATGTGTGAAGACAATTTATTATTACAATTTGATGCTTAAACTTCCTATATTATTCCAAAACAGCACCCTATTTCTTACGTAATTGTCTAAAACTTTTTTCTCTCTCTCAAAAGGTGATAATGCATATTTTAGATAGGCATTATAGGCATTTTTAGTTTAGTTAGGTTGCATTTATTTCATACTTTGTTGCTAAATTGCATCTTGTGATTATTTTAGAAGAGTTCGGATTCTGCGCAATTTTATGTTTATCTCGCAGATTGAATCGGAACCCATTTGGGAGATGCAATATCTCGAAGAGGAACACGAGAAACATGGGAAGGAACAAGGGAGGAAAGATGCAAGACAAGAGGAAAAACCCGCAAAGGAATACAAGAAGTCACGGCAAAACATTGTGCCGCGGGCGCCGCAACCTTGCGGCGGGCGCAGCACAGGCCGCTGCAGCGGGGATCTCGGACTTTCAGGGTGCGACGGGCGCAGCAACCTTGCGGCGCCCGCAGCACTGGCCGACAGCGAGAAACGCTGCGTTTTGTTTAATTAAAAACCCTAGAACTTGTTTGTCCATTGGGTGGCCGACTTGGGGATGTTTGATAAGGCCACTTTTATGTTATTTTCATAACTTCTATTCTATTCTTTTTCCAATTAGACACTTGAGAGATTTTGAGCGATGTCTTCCATGAGGAACTAAACTCATCTATTCTGCCTGCAATTTGAAGCTTTATTCGGATTGATTGTGAGTTTCTAATTCTCGTTCCTTGTTTCCTATATTTGAATGTTTCAACTTCTTTGTGCTTGATTGATTATTGATTTGTTCTATCCTGTCTGGCCAACTTGTTAGATCAATTCAATCGCTAAGGTTTTGTAGATTCCTGGTTGTGAACCTTAACCTAAGTGGCAAACTTATTCCTTTAGGGCTGGTTGAACTAATTGAATGAGTAGGAAGTTGAATGTGTTGTTAAATCCTTTTTTAGGGACTGCAAATACCTTGGCTAATCTCTGAACTTAAAGCTATCAATTGGGTTAAATCCTTCTTTAGGGACTGTTCGATTGATAAGGGTTGCTAGGACTGGTTGGACTAGTAACTATATTAGGTCGGGACAAGGGCATTCATAGGAAACGTAATAGGACGAGAAGAAGTTACAAGGATCGCTTCAATCCAATAAAGTGGAAAATTGTAGGTGGAATTGCTTCTCCTAAATTGTCTAAAACAAATTCCTTTACTTTGCTTTCTTTACTTCGCTTTGATAAAAGGCGAAACTTTCACATCAAAACCCCCTTTTGGTTACTTGATTGGCATCTAAATCACACTTGAATAATAATTTCCCTATGGGATCGACCTCTTGCTTATTGCTATACTAGTTATAGGTTTGAGATTTCTTTGGCGGAATCAACGACAGGTTTCCCCTCCGTCAAAAGAACACCCTAGTTCTCATACCTCCACCAAAACTTTTCATTTTTTTTTCAAATGGGTACCCTAAGTCCCACCTTAATATACAAAAGTATTATATTTTAGTACTAATATGAAGTCATGAGTATTTTTATTATAAAAAATATCGTTATTATAGTTGATAAAGTAAGTTAATATCATAAAGTCATAATTATAAATATATGATTGGTTGTTAGATATCATAACTTAACGGGGATTGACAAAAAAAAATCATATGTTTTGAATTTATCATATCCTATTGGTTAAAAATGTAAAACTTTTTCACAAAATGAAATTTTACATCATTGGTGGTTAAATATCATAAGAAGGATATGTCATTTGTCACGGAGAACTTAACCTTTATTATGTATGATAGATTTGTATCTTGATTATTAACATATGAGTATTATGTTGTGTGAAACTTTATCTCGTATATATTCATGCAAATATTATATTACATGAATATGAACATATGAGTATTATGTTGTGTGAATATGAATATGATATAAATACGAGTATATAAATATGATATTATTTATATTCACATAATATAAAGTGAATAACATTATATATATATATATATATATATATATATAAGAATCTATCTATATATACATATACTAAAACCGATGTATAGCGTCCTATGTGGCGCGCTGCGGCCAAGATTGTGATTTGAAATTGAGTTAAAGGTTGAGATTTGAGATTGTGATTGAAACCAAGATTTGAGATTTGAGATTGAGACCAAGATTGAGATTTGAGATTGAGATTGAAGTTGAGATCAGGATTTGAGATTAAGACTGCGATCGAGATTTGAGATTTTAGATGGAGATTGAGGTTACTATCAAGATCGATGGTTGAGATTAAGATTGAGACAATGATTGAGATTTGATATCGAGATAAACATTGAGGTCGAGATTTGGAACTGAGATCGAGATTGAAGACCCGATTTCTTCATGCCCCACCTGACAAGTCCCGATTTCGTCATGCTCGAGGCCGAATTTGGAAAAGTTATAAACACAAAAGTTGTAGGTCTTTGAATTCTCTTTGCAACAAGTTTGAATACGTCCTGATCCGAATCAAGTTTCTACATGAAAATTGGACCGGAGCCGACCAACAATTTTCGTTTGAGATTATTACGAATTTGTTTGAGATTTAGATTTTGGTTGTTATGTATAGATTTTGAGATCGTAATTTGAGATTTGAGATTGAAATCAAGATTAAGATCAAGATCGACATTTGAGATTGAAATTTGATATTTGAGATTGAGACCAATATGGACATTTAATATATGAGATTTGAGATTGAGTTTAACATAAAGATTTGATATTGATATCGAGATTAGAGATTTGATATTGATATTGAGATTTGTGATTTGAGATTGAGATCAAGATTAAGATCAAGATCGAGATTGATATTGAGATTAAGATCAATAATTGAGGTTGAGATTTGAGATTGAGTTAAAGGTTGAGATTTTAGATTGAGATAAATGTTGAGATCGAGATTTGAAATTGAGATTCATACCAAGATATATTGGTTCTAATTTTATAGATAATCGTTTTTACAAAATAACAAAATTATATATTTAAATTTATAAGTGGTATAAAAATTAAAAAAAAGATCATACGTTATTTATATATTTTTAAAATTCATTGACCTATGAATACTAGTTAATTATAATTTGGTGTAATAATCCATCTTTTTTTCTGTAAGTTGTAATAATCAATTTTAATGTAAGTCAAATTAATTCATTAGCGGTATAATTCCCGCTTCTTAATTTTGTGGGGATGCATTGTGAAAATTGGGCGGTATAATACCCGCTCGTTAATTTCGTTGGGGGCATTCACACTAACCCTAGATCCACCACCTCTCTTCACGTCTGTCTTCCTCTCAAACTCAGATCACCATCTCAAACCCATATCTTCCTTCCTCTCAAACTCACATCTGTCTTCCTCTCAACATCCCGAGCACCCTCTTCGATGCTCTCCTCCGAGCAGCCCCCATTCCGGCCGGCCACTGCTCATCCTTCTCGGCCGCCCGTCTGAAGCCGCCTCTCCTCTCGAAGTCGCTGAAGCCCCCGCTGTTGCTCCTGCTCAGCCGTCCGTTCAAAGTCTCTGAAGCCTCTCCTGCTCAGCCTTCCGCCTCTGTTGCTCGCTCTCTCGAAGGCCAGGACTGCTGTGCAGTCAGGGGACATTAGACAGAAGAAGACGCCGACGCTGGAGGGCCAGTCACGCCCGATCCGAGTTCGCCGCCTCTCGCTTCTTCTATTTCGATTGCTTCAGTATAAACAGTGGCGGCCGCAGGATCCTCCGAAAGGTGGGGCGAAATTTCTAGTGTGTACTGCGATATTGGCCTTGAATAAACTCCTTTACCTAAGCTACGACTTTCAACTTAGCAGTGGATTGTATAAAAGTAGACTTACATTTGCTTGGTTGCTATAGTAGTGGTTTCTCGTCATTCATTGGAAATAAAGGCATTTGTCATATTTAGGAGTGTAAACTTATGAAATTCAATCATGTTAAATTCAAGGCTTTTGCATATTAGCTAGGATTGTAAACTCATCAACTTTATAATATCTTTTGGTTCCCAAACACATGATAGAAATTGTGATTTGAATATATATGTAGGGTACGAAAATACAAATATTGCATAAAGCTTCACACATTCAATTCACAAACCCCAAATTCAATTCATAAATTTCATTCTCAAAATCACATACACAATAATTAAAACACAAAATTTATTCTCAAAATCACAAATTCTAATGAAAATTTCACAAAATTTATTTTCATAATCAAATCCTAATTTCACCAATTTTATGGGGTTTAGTTAGTTTATAACTAGATAATTAAATAAGGGGGTAGGAAGATAGAGAGTGGGTGCAAGTTGAAAAAAGAATAAAAAAGTTTTTTTGAGGGAGGTGAATTTTTTTTAAAAAAAACAAAAGGAGGCTAATTTCACCAATTTTATGGGGTTTAATTAGTTATAGCTAGATAATTTGTATATAACAGGAAAGTCGGAAAGTGGGAATATAATTAAATAAGGGGGTAGAAAGTAGAAACATAGAAAGTGGGGTGTAAGTTGAACAAAGAATAAAAATTGAACAAAGAATAAAAAAACATTTTTTGGAGAGGCTAGTGGGAATTGAACCCACGACCTTTAGTCTCATTTTACTTTCCTTCCTTCCCACCAACCAACTAAGTAAAGTAGACTTATTGATTCTATATTAATTCTAGTTTTACTTATTACAATACTGTCATGTATATAAATAATTTTTTATTTTTTTTCCAAACCCCGGGGCGTGTGGGTCGAAAGGTGGGGCGGCCGCGTACGCCCGCCCCACCCTGGGGGCCGCCCCTGAGTACAAACGCCGGTAACAATACCTTCTTCTCCCTGTCTCTCCTGTTTTCTGATGAAAGTATTTGAATTTGTCAAAGAGGAGGCAATTAAAGTTGGAATGAGATGCACCTCATGCCCAGTTGTGTTGAGTATCAGCCTGTAATTTTGGTTGTGTATTAATTTTCTCACGTTTTTGCTCTGTTTTCTTTAGAATTTGCAATTTGAGGAGTTGGTCTATTGCGTTTAATTATCCACTTTCAGAAATTGGATTTCCTCTTATTAATTTTGATAATAGTATTGAGGCCGATTGATTTTAGTTGGTGGTACATTTCTCTTTCTCTTATGTGATATGATGCGTTCGTTTTGCTTAATCAGAATTGTAAACTAGGGATTAATAAGGGTAGCATTACTGACTGTGGTGCCATTTGATTGTTTATGGTATAATTTGAGAGCTGCTTCTCACTCCAAGAGTACTTGACTGTGTGTTCATAGATATTCTTGTTGAAATGGTATTGTTGCAGGCTGCTTTGCTACCTCCATACTTGCTGAAGATATCAGAAGACACAAAGCTAACTGTGAATGATTTGAGTCCATTGATCATTTGGGTAAAACATATAGAGATACTTTTACTGGGGGTTGTATATTTGTTTTAGAGATTATAGACTGAATTACTCTTCTTTTTGTTAGTTTCAGAACCATTTTCGTGTTTGAAGCACAACATTTGCAAGAAAGGCATTGCCATAAGCTCTATCTCTTTCTTCCTCTCAAACCCAGATCTCCCTCTTCCTCGAGTCCGGCCACCTCTCGATGCTCTCCTTCGAGCAGCCCCCAGTCCGGCCATATCCCGAGCACCCTCTTCGGCCACGGCGGGTTCAGCCTCCTCCAGCGCCATGGCAGATACCAAAATTTATCTCCTTGCTATTTAGTTTCATAGTATGGCAATTTTACTCAGGAATTAGCAAAATTTATCTCTTTGCTATCTTTTTTTTAGTTCTAAATGAAGTCTGAAATTAGGCAGGTACCAAATTGAAATTAGTTTACAACGATTCAAGTTATTTGAATGGGAATTACAATGATTCAAGTTATTTGAATGGGAATCTGTCACCGTGGTTTCTGATGAAAGTATTTGAATTTGTGAAAGAGGAGGCAATTAAAGTTGGAATGATTCAAGTTATTTGAATGGGAGTTCTACTTGTGTTTCCTAGCCTCCTCTATCACTTATTAATTTCGATTCATCATCCCTTTTGCTATTGCTTTTCCGTTTGCTAATTCTCCCAAAACAAAATTAGGGTTTTTTTCCTTCTGCAGACTGGGAATTGAAAACATGGTGCAGATTAAGCTTCGGAAGGTGAAGTTAATTTTAAGAAAGAACTCTTATATATGAAATTCTTTGTTTTTGAAAAGGCCATGACTTGATCTTTTACGGAACTAATGAGATGTGAAACTAAAGGTAGGAGGTAACAGTGCTGTTAATTGGTAATGTATGATTCTTCAAGAAAATTTAAATGTGTTAAGATTCTTTACTTTTACATTAGGTTGATAATGGCTTATTAGTTTTATGCAATGTTACTTTTGAGTTCAGTCGTTGTTGTACTGTTTTTTTTGTTATAGCTGGTGATGCCTAACTCTTTAGTCTTTACTTGCAGACTTGCAATTAGGGCTGCATTCTGATTATTAACAAATTATTATTCTATTACTCACCTATTAGACCTTATTATAACAACAATAAATTTTGTTTGGTGGTGCTGGTGTTTGTTGGGCTAAGACACACTTCGTTTCCATGGAACCGCCTGAATACCTGCAAAAACCCGAGGGGGCTCTTGGTTTTGTTGGTTATTTGCTCATTGTTGTCTTGTTCAGTATCAACATAAAGAGTATTAATGTCTTATATGAGCTTGTTTGCTGATATGTTATCTCTTTTTGTTTCTTCATTTTTCAAACTAATGTTTTCAAACTAATCTTATTCATATTCATTTGCTCAAGGAGGAGTACAACTTGGTAGTGGTGTTGAAAACTCACAACAAGAGATTCTCAACTCTTTGTTTGACAAGTGAAGAAAATTCCTATATTGAGTTCAAAATGCCTTGATAGTTTATTTATAAGCTTCTTTTATGAACAAGTCTTCCGTGGATGAGCTATTAGTTCAGTTAGTTGTGTTTGACAATATGTCGTTCTAGGGTTTAATTAAAGTGAACGTAACTTTTATAATCCATTTTTTTGGTACATATATAAACAAAAAATTCACGTGTTCACGTGTTTGGGTTTGATCCTAGCTGCTAACTTTAACATGCATTGAACTTTGGTGATCTGATTAATTACTTGCTGCAACTCATATAAATCTTATGTATAGTGATCCAAGATAGTTTGAATGGCCTCATGATTTTTTTTTGTTGACAGATTGTTTAGAATAGACCTGCACTCATTTGATGGTTTTTGGCTCAATGAATTAACTTAAGATGTATTATGTCAAAATAGTTTCGTTTTTTTTCCATATAATTGATATTTACTTATATGTGGCACAGGTGATGAAATGACCCGGGTTATCTGGAAATACATAAAAGTGGTTGTATCGGTTTGTTGTGTCAGCTTATATTCCCTTTTGTGGATTTGGATATAAAATACTTTGATCTTAGCCTTCCTCACTGTGATGCTACAGATGATAAATTTTCCATTGAAAGTTCAGAAGCAACCCTCAAGTTTTCAGTATATGCTCCATATAGTTGTCAACAGTCAATTGATGTATGATGATGCATTATGCCAAAGTTTCTTTGTTTGGAAATTTTGGTAAAAGAAAGAAGAGTGAAGACTTGGATTATGAATTGATTCTTCCCTTCCTCTCACTTCAAAATTTCTACAATTTTACAAGATTAAAAGTATGTTCTGAAAATGCAAGTAAACATCATGATATTATATATAGAATGAAAATACGGTAAAACCGCGCGCGGTTATTACCTAGTTAAAAATAAATATATAATATACTTTTGTAGAAAGGGCATTTTAGTAAGTTTAGTTATAAAAAAAAAGCTGACCATTAATTTACTAAGGCTTGGTTCTATTACCATTAGTATTAATTTTGTAGAAATTATAAAATGGGTAATTTTATGGAAAAAGGATTCTCGGGATATTTTTTCCACTCTATGATTTTATAGTAACTCGAAACCCATTGACAGGAGTTTAAATTATTATTTTTAGGAGAACTTGGTATTTTACGATAATTCGACCCCCTTTAAATAAAGGTCAAATAACTTACACGTGTTAAAAAACGTGAATATATGATCGACTTTTATAATATAAGCGAAATAATCAGAATTATATAAAAACATACGTGAATTATAAATTAGGTTCATTAATTATACTAAGTTAAAAAAAAATAAAGAACTATAAAAAAAAGTTGAATTATAACTTAGATTTTAGTTAAAAAGAAAAAATATTAAATTATATAGGAAAGCCTAGCTCTAGAGTGTAGGGTTTAGGGTTTAGGGGGGTTAGGGTTTAGGGTTTAGGGTTTGGGATTTAGGGTTTAGGGTTTGGGGTTTAGGGTATTTTGATTGATAGAGGTTGTTTAATTTGATTAAATATTTTTTTTCAAATATTTAAACTAAAATGCAAAGTTTATTAAATATATTCTCTCGATTCATCAACAGAATACTTTGATTGATCGAGGAAGTTTAATTTGATCAAACATAGTTTTGAGATTTGTAATTGAGATTTTAAATCAAGAATAAGATCAAGATCAACAATTTGATATTGAGATTTTATATTTGAGAATTGAGAGTGATATTTGATATTGAGATTTAGTTTGAGATTTGTCATTAAAATTTGAAATCAAGATTAAGATCAAGATCGACTTTTGATATTTAGATTTTATATTTTAGAATTGAGAGTAAGATTTGAAATTTGAGACCGAGTTAATGGTTGAGATCGAGATTTGAGATTGAGATCGCAATTTGAGATTGAGATCGAGATCGAAAATTGAGATTTAAAATTGAGAACAAGACATATAAGTTCATAAGTTTTAGAATCGATTTGTACCAGCCATTGCTAGAAAAATGGAATCGATCTATTTTCAAACCTTACTATACTAATATAGGTTCACAATTGACCAAACTCAAACTTATAAGATCTATATTATATATACTCATAGTTTTCACTTGAACTAAATTTATACAAGTTTATACACATGCATATAAAATAAAATTATACTAAAGGTTAGGTTTCAATTTATTGATATTTATTACTCTATTAAGTTTTGATAAATTAAATTAATCTTCTTTTTTTATAAATGAATTACGACAATAAATTTATAATTTGTGTGTATAAAAATTATAAAAATTATATAAAGTAAAATCAATCTAAACCAACCATTTCTCCATATCAACAAGTAGAAGAGGGTGATCTGTGTGCTCTTCTTATCACCCAATAAACATCTCTCATACTAATCTGAGAACCATTGATGAATTTTAATCTAACGGTTGAGACTTTACTTTCACCCAGCACACGGATCTCCATACTCCATCTGATTCTCTCTCGCTCGCACCTTATTGTCTCCCAAACCCCAAACCCTCACCTATGGATATGGTGGCTCGACACGGCACGGTGGCTCCGAGATATTGTGGTGGTGGCTCCGGCAGTGAAATGTGGTGGTTTCGGTGACGACCGCGGCTGCGACATGCGAACCTCCGGGTGGCTCTGGCGACAAGGCGGAGTCGACAATTTTTGGGGCTTGTCGAAATCGGGATGATTTCGAGAAGATTTTGTGAAAGGAAATGTTGCTAGATGTGTTTTGAGTTTAAAACAGTAGGCTAGAAGCTTGAATTTTGACTAACAATGGCGTATTAAGTCCGAACTCGAAAAGGGGTTTTTATAGGTCGAGCTTAAAATGTGAACGGAATCACGAATTGAATACACTAATGAATTCGTATTGATGAGGTGATTCAATTCCTATAATCAATTTGGTCTTTCAACCTTATCTACCACGTCAATTTGATGAATCTTCAGAATTGGGGTTTGTGAATTTGGATGGAATTGGGGATGGATTCGACCATTAATTCAAGATTTGTCCACGTTTCAGATAAGATGGTATGGATTAGAACTTAATGGAGACGTTTTGAAGTCGAAAGATTGAAGAAAGTAAACCTCCATTGGAGCTCCATACAAGCCTGCGCTTTAACGTGAGAGAGGAGGAAGAAGCGGTTCAACTGAACCGACCTTCCTTTTTTTTTCCGGTTTGGCTGAACCGGTTCACTAAAATAGTTAGGGGTTTTCTTTTGTAGGTAATAAAAGGCTATTTATTTAATTTGAAAAATAGTTAAATAAAATACATTGAAAATAAAAAAACCCAACTTTATTTTTCCCAACTTTCCTTATCACACACAAAATAAAAAAACACATTGAAAATTGTAGACTTTAGGATATAGGGGAGCCTAGGAAATAGAGTAACAAAGTGGAAATTATATGCCCGCAGACCTATCGGTAAGCCGCTGTCTGTTATTTTTCTATTAAAAATAAATATATAATATACATTTGTTAAAAAAATAATTTGTTTTTCCCGAAACTGAGAGTCGAACACATGACCTTAGAGTAGTGTGGATGAGAATAATACCAATGGACCGAATAGTACTATTGCTTTATTGTTTAGTTTTTTATTTTCAAATCCTATTGTTATGGCTTCGGAACAATGCCCGCAGGCCTATTGGCAAGCCGCTGCCAGGAATATAAAAAAATGTTTTAAATACAAATACAAGTTTCTTTCTTAGATGTTTTCTTATTTAAAAGAAAAATAAATACATAATATGCATTTTAAAAAATAACCTTTTAAAAACGATATTTTTAAAGAATTCATTATAAACTTTATATGTGTGCACAAACAAATGCATGCAGGCCTATCGGCAAGCCGCTACCTGTTATTTTATTTTTGTTAAATATTTTCGTATTAAAACTAAATATATAAAATATAAATTTGGGGAAAAAGCTTTTAGTAAGTTTAGTTATTAAAAAAAGTTTACCATTATTTTATTAAAGCTTGGTTCTATTTCCATTAGTACTAATTTTGTAGAATTTATAAAATGGGTAATTATATGGAAAAAAGGATTCTCGGAGTATTTGTTCCACTATGTCATTTTATGATAAATCGGTACCCGTTAACGAGAGTTTCAATTATTATTTTCAGGCAAACTCGGGATTTTATGATAATTCGATCCGATTTAAATAAAGGTCAAATAAATAACTTTACACTGTGGTTAATAAAACGTGAATTATAAGACTGATTTTAGTATATAAACATAATTATAAAAAAAACGTGAATTATAACTTAACACTAAGTTACAAATTTCTAAAGAATTGTAAAAAAAATAAAGTTGAATTATAACTTGGTATAACCCAAAAGAAACGAGTAGATAAATTAGAAGGGGGAGCCTAGCCCTAAAGTATAGCCTTTTAGAAAAAGCTAACCTACTTTCACTTATTTTCCTTTTTTCTTTAAATATATTTTTAAAATGACCTTGAAATACCCCTATTGTCACCCTTATGGGAGTCATCGAATCATTGTCCAAAATTAACCCCAACATAGCCCCATTATTGGAATTTTGAACACATATACATCATTCATTGCAGGTGAGTTGCAGATGAAATTAACACGGCAACATTCAATACTGCATTCGATCCAAAATATCAACTTTTTTTAAATTAATTTTTTACAACTTAATATTTTTTGGTAATAAGTATTAAATTTAAAAAATAAAATAAGAAAAAGTTAATATTTTATATAGTTTTTAGCTCCTTACAATACGTGTTAAAAAGTCAAACGACATGTATTTTGGATCGAATCGAGTATTTTATAGCCTAAATGAGCGCAGTTATGTTTTGCGAATTTTAGGGTATGGTTGGTAACACGTAGCTGATAGGACGATTCGGATTATCTATTACACTTTTCGTAAAAGTGTTACCTTCCGTGTTACATCTCTTAAATTGATATGAATTATATAAAAAATTGAGAAAAAATACTATAGATTTAAATTTATAATCCCTAGAAGCTAAATCATTAAAAAAATTGATGTTTAATGTATATTTTTATATATTTTAACCACTTATAAAAAAAATATTGTATGACTAGATGCGTAAACCCTAAGAAGCTAAAACATTAAAATATATACACAAAATATATTTTTCATGGGTTAACCACTTAAGCACCTAGGATTTATATATAAATTTAAATCTAAGATGTCGTATCATAATTTAATCCATAATTTAGATCATTTGAAGAAGTGTAATGGGGAGAGTAACACAAAAACTATAACAGCTGATCCGTGTTGCTAATCGGATAAATAAAACTGATAGAGTAGCTGAACTGATAGATTAAGTGTGTTAAATATATGTTAAATTAGAGTATTCATAAGCCAGTAACGTGTTTGTAAATATAAAAAAAAAATAGTTCTGAAAAGTTTGGGATGAGTAGCCTTTGAAAATTTAATTTCAAAAACTAATTAATAACTCTTATATTTAACTTATTTAAAACTATAAAATATTAAAACCAAAAGTTTCGAAAACTATGTACATTTCCAAACAGAGCCTTACTTGTGGATTATTGATATGATTCATTTAAAAGGTTCAAACACATGCTAGCTTCTCCTTAATTGGGCTGGTTGTGACTGGACTTTTATTGGGCCAGCGGTTGGGGGTAGTTATTGGGGGGTAGCCGCCCAACTACCAATAACTACCCATAACCACCCAAAAACTACTACCCCATTTTGCCTATAAAAGGCCTTTGCCATCCAGTTGGAAAGGCATGAGTTTTTTCGAACTCTCTCAATCGAAAGAACAAACACTTGAAACATAAACAAGGTATGTATATATGCAATAATCAAATGGAATGCCACCCTTTTATTTTATAGGAAACGTTTTATCCCACAACGTTATTTTAGTGCAACCCTTTGGCATAAATAGGGGCAATAAACGTTGAAAGAAAACTCAATTTTTTGAGTGACTCGTTTGCCATTATCCAAGACATTTTATATATATCTTTAATTTATAAAGGGCTTAAACTTTTAGTTTTGATGCCTAAAAGAATTCGGTGGAGATTGCCTTTCAGCCTACTCCCTCGTGATTACCTTTCGAGGTCTACCCATGAGATTACCCTTTTTGGGTCTACTTAAATCGTCTTGATTATCCGTAAGGATCTATAAGAACCGAATTTACGTTCAGCCCATTAAAACAACATTGCCTATAAACCTAACAATCTTCAACGTTTATTTATTGTTTGGTTTTGTTGTTTTGGAACAAGGTTGGAATGGCAAGAACGAAGGAACTACCGATGGCAGAGATAACATCCAAATTTGCGAAACTCGAGAAGTTTGAAGGGCAAAACTTTCGTCGATGGCAAAAGAAGATGCATTTCATGCTTATTAGCTTCATTTAAGGTGCCGTACGTGCTATCAACGATATGTCCCGAAGAGCCACCTCCGGTTCCGGAAAAAGTTAGCAGAGAGACCGAGGCTCAAATCGCCGAAAGGGAGGCTATAATGCTTCAACATAGGTGTGTTGGGAAGTGAGAGAACGACGACTACATTTGTCGTGCGCATATCCTGAATGGAATGGCTGACTCCCTATTCGATGCGTATCAAAATCATGAGACATGATGGATTTTGTGGGAAGCACTCGAAGCCAAGTACTTGGCGGAGGATATCTCTTCAAAGAAGTTTCTTGTGTCTAACTTCAACAACTACAAGATAGTTGAAAATAGACCGGTAATGGAGTAGTACCACGAATTTCTCCAAGTATTGGGTCAATTAACCCAACATGGGATGACCTTGGAGGAGAATTTTTCCGTTTCATCCATAATCGATAAGTTACCTACCTCATGGAAGGAGGCGAAACATCTCTTGAAGCATTCGAAGGAGGACATGAACCTTGTCCAATCGGGTTCTCATATACGTATAGAGGAGGAATTTAAGGCGAATGACAAGGGAAAGAAAGGTGAAGACAAACTAGCCCACTCGCGATAAACACAATGGAGGCAGGCAACGACAAACGCACCAAGGGCGCTAAGGGCTATAAGCGTCCCAAATCAGGAAACGGTAGTAAGCAAGGATCTAATAAGAAGGCTAAGGCCAAAGGAACTCGATGGAAGTGTGGAAAGGCAGGCCATATGAAGAGGGACTGCAGGTCCAAGGGGTCAAAGGAGAAAGTGTCATGACACATGCGTCGGGCACGGGCACAAGCCTCTGGCAAGGTAAGAGCACTTCGGTGTCTTTAGTTACAAATGAGTCATTATTCTTTGTATATAACATTGATCAATGTCTTGTTATGAAGGATGAAAAAAAATCCTTTGGTTGCTCAACTCGGGATGGAAAGGAAATGGTTCAAGCACATGAAGGATGCAGAGGACGGTTTAGTGCTTTACACGGGAAACGAGTCAAAAACCCCGGTCCTAGGTAAAGGAGACATACATCTCAACTTTACTAGTGGAAAGGAACTTTTATTACATAATGTATTGTATGCACCCGCCATCCGCAAAAATGTTGTAAGCGGTGGTGTGCTTAACAAGTTAGGTTATCGATTGGTTTTCGAAGTCGATCCATTAGTGATAAGTAGGGCATGAGTATTTGTAGGCTTCGACCATTATAAAAACAATATGTTCCTACTCAATGTTATCAATAATAATAAAGTATTATTTGATTACATGGTTGTGTCTAATGATTCTTTATATGATCTTTAGCATGCAAGGCTGGAACATGTACATATGAAGCGTATATTAGATATGGATAAGGAAAATATAATTCACGACTTTGAACCAACAAATGAAAAGTGTAAAACTTGCTTGTTAACAAAAATAACAAGGCTTCCTTTTAAGGCAATTAAAAGAGAGGAATGGGTCCTAGGCCTAGTCCATTCGGACCTATGGGACTTATATGCAACGCCATCATTGGGTCAAAAACGTTACTACATAACATTCATCGATGATGTAGCAAGGTTTTGCTATGTCTATTTAGTTCACTCGAAGAGTAAGGCACTGGATAGGTTTAAAGCATACAACACCGAAGTTGAATTGCAAACAAAAAATAAAATTAAAAGGCTACGAACCGATCGTGGTGGTGAATACATGGACATGGAGTATTTCGAGTCATGTGACATAATTCATGAGACGACGGCTCCATATACCCCACAACAAAATGGGGTTGCAGAGCGAAAGAATCGTGTGCTTAAGAACATGGTTAATGCCATGTTGTCCTACTTCGGGTTAAAGAACTCGTTTTGGGGTGAGGCGATGCTAACGGCCAACTATATCTTAAATAGGGTCTCGAGCAAGAGAAATCATCAATCACCATACGAGCTTTGGTTTAAATGAAAACCAAATCTCTATTATCTTCGTATATGGGGTTGTCGTGTGGTTGTTAGACAAACATACCCTAAGCATAAAAACTTAGGAGATAGAGGTATTGAGTGCATATAAATTGGATATGCACATAACTTTAAGGCCTATAGGTTCTTCGTCATAGAACCAAATCACGCCATCTCGGTTAACACCGTGATAGAATCACGTGATGCCATATTCGATGAGACTAGGTTCACATCGAGCCCTAGGCCTGGGGAGATAGACCAAGAGGAGGTCGACCCATCATCGGATCCAATGGAAAATGAGAAGCCAGCGCTTGCACTTAGACCTAGGGTCACCAGGTCTATGACGCGCGCTAGCTTGCTGCAAGCAACAAGCATCGACGTCGTTGTCCCAAAGCCACCGATAGACAAAGACTCCCCACCTACAGGGCCAAGGGAACTAAAGTGCATGGCCATGGGCGTACTTGGGGAAGACACTAGCGACGGTAGCAATGGTGAGGACATGCACTCGACGCATGCGAGCGACGACGAGGCCGAAGCTCCTACTTCGACGTCCCACACACCCAAGCGACAACGAATGCACTCCGCACTCCTAGTAGGACATACGTATCCTAAACCAATATTTCAAGTCTTCTTGATGGAGGGTTATAGGAATAAAGAAGGTCACATCATCGCATATCTACATATGGATGAGGATCCTAAGACCTTCACTGAGGCAATGAGTTCTCAAGATCTCGCATTTTCGAAAGAAGCAATCCAAGATGAGATGGACTCTATTGTTGGAAACAACAATTGGGAGTTGTCAGACCTTTCAATCGGGTGCAAACCTCTAGGTTGTAAATGGATCTTCAAAAGGAAAATGAAGGTCGATGGGTCCATCGAAAAATTTAAAGCTCGATTGGTAATCCAAGGTTTTAAACAAAGAGAAGGAGTCAATTATTTCGACACATATGCCCCCGTGGCTAGAATCACCACTATAAGACTTTTAATTGCTTTAGCAAGCATTCATGGTCTAGTCATCCATCAAATGGACGTAAAAACGGCCTTTCTCAATGGAGATTTGGATGAAGAGATTTACATGAAGCAACCTGAAGGCTTCATAGTAAAAGGTCAAGAACACAAAGTGTGTTGATTGATCAAGTCCCTCTATGGACTTAAACAAGCGCCAAAACAATGGCATCAAAAGTTTGATGAAGTGATTTTGGGTGATGCCTTCAAAATCAATCAAGCAGATAATTATGTATACAATTAGTTTAATAATTCTGGTCAAGGAGTCATAATATGTCTATATGTAGATGAAATGCTTATATTCGGTACAAACCAAACAGAAGTGGACAAAACTAAGGAGTTCTTGTCTACTAAGTTCTCCATGAAGGATCTAGGAGAAGCTGATGTGATCTTGGGAATTAAAATCAAGCAGGAAGGAAAGAGTTTAACCCTAACACAATCCCATTACATCGAAAAGGTGGTAAGCCGTTTCTAATGTGATAAATCCACCCCGGTTAGTACACCTATGTATCCAAGTGAGAAACTTTTCGCTAACTTAGGAGAACCAATCTCACAACTTGTGTATTCTCAAGTGATAGGATGTCTAATGTATTCCATGACGAGTACTCGCCCCGACATAGAATTTGCCAAGGGTAAGTTAATTCGATATACAAGTCGACCGAGCTCAAGTCATTGGAAGACCCTTAGAAGAGTACTTAGGTACTTGAAAGGGACAATGACCTATGGAATTGTATATGTGGGTTCTCCCTCCACTTTGGAAATATACACAGATGCAAGTTGGATCACCAATATGCAAGATTACTCTTCAATGAGTGGTTGGGTATTTTTATTAAGTGGTGGTGTGATTTCTTGGGCATCTAAGAAGCAATCGTGCATAACAACTTCGACGATGGAGTCGGAGTTTTGTTGCACTTGCCGCAGCCGGCAAGGAAGCGAAATGGCTTAGGAATCTCATACATGAGATACCCTTATGGCCAAAACCAATATCCCATATTGCTATCTTTTGTGATAGCCAAAGTACTTTGGCAAAGGCCTATAGCCAAGTATATAACGGGAAGTCACGACATCTAGGTGTGAGGCATAGCTCCATTCGAGAACTAATCACACATGGAGTCATATCAATTGTCTTTATGCGAACACACAACAATCTTGTCGATCACTTAACCAAGAGTTTGGCAAAAGAGTTGGTATACAAAGCATCTCGAGGGATGAGGATAAAATCCTAAATGAACCTATGACTTGGACACCCAATTCCCCCTTACCGAAAGGTGTAGGGTAGAATTCAATGTGGTAGGCCAAGGACCTAGAGTTTTAGAGCAATCAACAACCCATCAAGGTAATTTGCTCTAGTCTACATGAAAAGAAAAGTTGAAACATAGTTTCTTAATGAATTTTGGAAAATGCATTTTGTAGGTGCAAATTAGAAATTCAACTAAGCATATGTGGAAGTGCAAGACTTCTTCCAAGAGAGTTCAAGGATGACTCGTCTCGAAGCATGTGTGAAGGATAAGGGGTGTAAACACCACGATTATGTAACAACATTTTGTAAATGGAAAATGCATTTTGTATATACATTATGTAACTCATGTTGTATTTTTTATTACGTGTGGTTAGACAAGTTGATGTGGTTCAAGTCTTAGAATGCCATGATTCTTTAGTACATAATTGTAATTTTTACAAGATATAAATTCAAATCCAATGGATATCAACTCCTTATACTTATAAAACCAGAAGCAAAGTCTTTGTAAAAAATTGAGCCACATGTCCTTCCCTAAATAAAGTTAAGAAGCAGTTTCCCACCCTCTAACCCACATGCTTTTGGCTGCCAATACCAAAAACCGTCGGATTTCTGAGGGAGCAGGAGACATTGCTAGGATGGAGAGGAGTGTCGAGCCTCTGGTTTGCCGGAGAAGAGGGCGGATTCTCGGGTCTACCGAAGAAGAGGGCCGAGGAAAGATGAATTGGGGAGAAAGACCAAATGGTCAAACGACCGTCCGGTAGCCTCTTGGATTCTCATTGGAGGCGGATACTGTTCTTCTGTACTCCGACCAACCCGCGCAACCGAACCATGACGAAGAAGAAAGGGAAAAAGAACGCATCTGGATATGGGTTGGATTTTGATGGTAAGAAGAAGTTGAAACTGGAGCTTTGTTCGTGAATCTTCAGGTCCGAAACTTCTGAGGAACCCCCTTCAAATCTGGGAGAAAATGTGCTTGCGAGACCGCCTCTTCAGAGGAGGAGGAAGAGGCGGAGAGGAGGCAAAGACGGTGGCGGCGAATAGGGCATAACGCATCTCTTTCTCTTTATTTCATTCAATCCTTCCCTCTAATGGCAGACCAAAGCCTCAAAATCGCCACTACAGTGTTGATTCAGCAGTAGAATCAATGCCTTTCTGATCAAATTTTGACCTGATTCATCACGATTCGGAAAAAGTCGAACTCTGCAGGTTCGGCCTAATTCATCACGATTCCAATAATGGCAATTGTGGACAGCTTCTGTTTTGGAGTAACGTTTTGGGGGTGATTAAGGGTGATGATGGGGTTGTGGAAGGCCTTAGAATGATGGTAAGGTAGGGGATTTGGGTTGAGGGATATGTGATGCAAGATCGCTCTCGGCCTCGCACTCCGAGCTCTCTCCAACACTCGATCTTCCACACTCTTGACCTCGCACTTCGAGTGTTTCTGACCCTTTGATTCCATTGTCTCTCACTAAGGAATCTGCATTAGCCTCTCACCGAAGGTTTTGTTCCCGGCCTCTCACCAAAGAACGAGATTCTTAACCCGAGTCACAAGAAGCTAAAAGTCTTACTTTTTCTCAAATTCAAGTTGTTCAAATAAACCAATGTCAAGCTTACATATTTATAGGACTTGTATGAAAGCTAGGAAATTAAAACAAACCAAAAGGAAAAAAATTAAAAATACCAAAAGGCACTAACGTGGCAAATTGGAAAAGCATTTTGAATTGTTCCAACAAGGCTACATTTAGCCTCATTTCGACTTAACTTGTAGCAAATTCAGACTTAACTTGACATCGATCCCCTCTAATTAAGTCTCGGTCGGCACCAATTCAGAAATAGCCTGTAGCAAAGTGACCGAGTGTGGTGGTGACTCCTCAACGATAAGAACCGATTAAACAAGTAGGCGAGCTCGAGCTCTTGTCAACGGCGGGGTAGCTCGAGGTAAAAGTGGCTCCTCTTCCATCTCCTCATCTTTAGCATCTTCAACAGCATCCATCGGAGCTCCATCCCTAGCATCTAGACCTCCAACCTGATCATCGGACAAGCTAGCTTCGTCGAGGGTCACATCATCCTCCCCTCCTTGAAAAGGATTGGACACCGAATCCGTCAGCTCCTCAAGTAGCCCCTCTCCTGCAAGAAACGGAGCTAAGTCACAAACGTCAAAAACATGATGAACACCATACTTACTTGGGAGATCAATTCGGTAAGCGTTGTCGTTTATCTTCTCTAGCACCATGAAAGGCCCATCAGCTCTAGGCCGCAGCTTAGACTGCCGCATCGCAGGAAATCGATCCTTCCGGAGATGAACCCAAACCAAGTCTCCAACCACCAATAATATCTCCTTGCGATGCTTGTTGGCATGGTTCACATACTATTGAGTTCGACGCTCCAGTTGTAGTCGAACTCTCTCATGCAAAGACTTCACCAACTCAGCCCGGAACTTACCACCAAGGTCCTCGGGAGACGATAGTGGCTGCGGTGCCAAATCCAATGGCGTGTAGGGGTTCCGGCCATAAACCACCTCGAAAAGAGACATCTCAGTGGCGGAGTGCACTGCCCGATTGTAAGCAAACTCAACATATGATAGACAATTCTCCCACCCGCGCAAGTTAGTAGCAAGCATAGTACACAGGAAAACACCTTGAGTCCTATTAACTACCTCGGGTTGACCATCTGTTTGAGGGTGGCTAGAAGTAGAAATTAACAGCTTGGTACCTAGCTTAGCCCACAAGGACTTCCAGAAGTAGCTAAGGAACTTAGAGTCCCGATCAGAGACAATAGACTTAGGCACCCCATGTAGCTTAACAATATGATCAAAAAATAAAGTAGCCACATGAGAAGCATCATCAGTCCTCGAGCAAGCTATGAAATGAGCCATCTTAGAAAAATGATCCACCACAACAAATACAGAATCATGGCCCTTCTTAGTCTTAGGCAAACCTAGCACAAAATCCATAGAAATGTCTTCCCACGGGGCACTAACTAGAGGTAGGGGAAGGTATAAACCATTTGGGTTCGCCCTAGACTTACCTTTAGCACGAGTAACACAACTAGCACAACATTTCTCAACATCAGATAGTAAAAATGATCCTTTAAAATGCCTAAGGTCTTAGCAACCCCAAAATGGCCCATCAATCCAACTCCATGTGCCTCTAAAACCAGCAATGATCGAACCAAACAACGAGGCACACAAAGGCGGGAGGCCTTAAATAAGTAACCATCATACACAAAATAACTACCAACACTAGGGGAACCAGCAGATTGCACACATTGATAGAATATATCCCCAAAATCAACATCAACAGAGTAGAGATCAAGTAGCATAGAAAAGCCAAGACCACGAGCTTCAAGAGTAGAGAGAAGAGAATACCTACGAGAGGGGGCATCAGTGACAATGTTGTCCTTCCCTTTCTTGTACTTGACCACATAATGAAAAAGCCTCGATGACCTCAATCCACTTAGCATAGCGAGCACTAAGGCTGGTTTGGCTTCGGAGATACTTCAAGGCCTCATGGTCAGTATGTATCACGAACTCACGGGGCAACAAGTAATGAGCCCAAGTCTGTAAAACACGAACCAAGGCATACAACTCCTTGCCATAGGTTTAGAGTAATTCTCTGTAGCTCCTCCTAGCTTCTCGCTAAAGTAAGCGATAGGCCGACCTTCCTACATCAAAACACCACCAATACCAACCCCAGATGCATCACACTCATTCTCAAAAGTCTTTGAGAAATCAGGAAGTGCTAGTAACAGAGCGTTCGTCAACCGCTCCCAAAGTGTAGCAAAAGCCTCTTCTTACGCCGAACCCCATTTGAATGACATCCCTTTCTTTATTAGTTCTGTAAGAGGGGCGGCAATGCTGCTGAAGTCCTTGACGAACCTACGATAAAATCCTGCTAAGCCAAGAAAGCTCCGTATTTGAGTAACAGATGTTGGTTGGGGCCACTCCCGAATAGCTCGAATCTTCTATGTATCCACTTGCAAGCTATCTTTACCTACAACAAAACCAAGAAAGACGATAGTATCGGAGCAAAACTGACACTTCTTCAAGTTAGCAAACAAGTGTTCCTTCCTAAGAACTAGAAAAACAACGCGCAAGTGTTCAACATGCTCTTCTAAGGACTTTCTGCAAACAAGGATATCATCAAAGTATACAACAACAAATCGACCTAAGAATACACGCAAAATATGGTTCATCAGGCGCATAAAAGTACTAGGAGCATTAGTTATCCCGAAGGCCATGACCTACCACTCGTAAAGACCATATTTGGTCTTAAAAGCGGTTTTACCCCTTGCTAAGCAAATCCTGTACTTGGGACTACAACTCTTTGGTCTCCGTGGGGTTAGTCCTGTAAGTTAGCCGGTTAGGAATAACAGCACCCGACACAAAGTCAATTTGATGCTCTATTCCCCTAAGAGGATGCAATCCAACTGGCATCTCATCTGGTAGCATATCATGAAACTCCTTGAGTACACCTGAAATGACAGAAGGCAACTCAACAACAGTAGCAGAAGATGAACTAGAACTAACATTTAAGGTAGAACTAGTAGAAGTACATACAAAGAAAAAACAAACATCACCCCCTTGAATAGCATGTCGAACATCTTGAACCCGAGCGACCAGCAAGCTCTGGAGTTCCTTGGGCAGTTCTTGCTCCAACTTCTGCTTTTCAGCATCCTTTCCGATCTTCTCGTGAGATTGGCGGCACTGTTCCCTAGCAATATAATCAGTGACAACCTCTTGAGGGGTTAAAGGTAGAAGTCTTACCCGCTTGCCTCCAAAGGTGAAGGAATACTCGTTGTTGTAACCGTCATGCATCACGCGCCGATCATACTGCCAAGGCCTACCGAGAAGTAAATGACAAGCGGTGAAAGGTAGTATATCACATAAGATAGTATCGGCATAAGGTCCAATGGAAAAGGACACCTCAGCATGGTCCTTCACCTTCAACAGTGATCCTGATTAAGGCCATTGCAGAGTATAGGGTCTCGGGTGGACCCGAGTGGTCAGAGAGAAACGATCCATGGCTTCCTGGCTAATAATATTACAGCAAGAACCACCATAAATAATAATAGTGCAAATCGTATCTCCGATGGTGCAACGGGTGTTGAACAAGTTCTCCCGCTGAGAGGTGTCAATCTCTAGCTTCTCACTGGCGCTCAAAGTCCTCTTAACCACGAAGTTCTCACCAACTGGTGCTCTAGCAACAAGCTCCTCATCCTCATCCACAACTGGCAGCTCATAAGGGTCATTGAGGCCTTCCACCTCACTCACCACTTCTCCGAACGAGTTAAGGAGAACCTTTCGTGGGTTAGGGCATTCTCTAGCATAATGCCCAATCTCATAGCACTTGTAACACTTGACCTCTCGAGGCCTGCTGGACTCTGGTCTAGGAGGTGGAGGTGTGGGGTCAGGGATGACAGGACTAGAGCTTGGGTTAGCTAGAGGCCTAACAGTGGAGGGAGAAGTAGGACTAGGGTTAGGCGGTGGGACGGTAGCTCCGGGGTGGTTCTGAAGGAGATTCAACTCCCGTCCAATGCCTTGTTGAGGACCCTGCAGACCTCCTTTTGAAGAAGTTTTCAGAGACATGTGTGGCATGATGAAGAGCGTCGATCACGTGGGTGTGTTGCAGTTGCAACACAATCTCGACCACATCAGAGTTCAGACCTGCAAGTAACTTAGCAAGAATATAAGAATCCTCATACCTTGTGCCCCACCGCTGCAAAAGGGCGCGTAGATCCTTATAGTAATCGTCTGAGGATCGAGGACCCTGTTTCAGTTTCTCTATCCTCAGCAACAGTTGTTGCCCATGATTCGCCGGGATAAAGCGAGCTCGCATGAAACGTGTCAGCTCTCCCCAAGTCGTCACTGGTGGAGCTCGAGTGTAGGCCCGATCTGCTAGTACTCCTTGCCACCAAGAGAGGGCATAATCAGTAAAGTGGATGACCGCGAGCTCCACTTGCTCCTCCTCTGGATAGCGATGGAAACGGAAGGCCTGTTCAGCTTTGACCTCCCAATCATGATACGCCTCTAGCCCTGCAGCACCAGTAAAAATAGGAATGCTTACCTTGACCCCATGGGTCCGACGTTGACGGCCATCCTCTTGACGACGCCCAGCATGGCGGTCATCTCTAACTTGAGTCCGCTCTGAGAATATGGATGCATCTGATCTCTCATCATCTGACCGTGGATTGTTCCGATGATGGTGATGTCCGTCCATGTGTCCTCTTCCGCCATCTTGGGTCCTTCGGTAGTGTTGATGTCCGTCATGGCTACCATGATCACTCGGTACACCTCTCTAGGCTGGCGGTAATCGTCATAGTATCTCTGCAATGCTTAGCTCCATTTTGTCCATACAGTGAGTTAGCTCCTGGACAGTTGGGTCAACTCTGACTCCTTCCCTGTTCACCGAATGTTGTGACGTCACCATAGACAATCAAACAAACTCGGTAAGTTCACAAAACAGAAACCTCTCTCTCACTTTAGTGGACGCTCACACTCTCTCACACACTCCGCTTGTGTGTTTAAAGTGTTTACCTCACTATAACGTATTCCAGAAAAGAAAGAGACTCGAGAACCTGCAAAATGAGCAAACAACTGATATAATAGCAGTTAGTAGCAATAGATCTTCTCGGTGTTTGGCTCTCCGCTCCTTACTCTGGATGGTTCTCTCCTCTCACTCACCTTTCTAAACACTACTCAGTGTTGCTCTCACCTCTCCTTTTTATGTTGCAGCATGCAACACTCTCAACTCTCCTTTTTCCAATGCAAGGGCACGTCACTCAAGAACCTGAATAATCGCTAGTGGCAACTAGGACCAACAATAGCAATCAACCAGATGAAATTCACCCTCAAACAAAAGCAAGCTAGTAGTAGAACTCGAGAGAAAATGATCAATATCACCCAACAAAAACACCAACACACAATAGCAAGCACAATAAGCCTAACGAGCAACCTTCGAGCACTTCAAAAAGGGCCTTTCGACGAGTATTTACCAAAACCCGCTATGGTCCTTAGGTAATGCAAAACAAGTGATCTAGCCTGAATAAAAAATGAAATTGCAATGTAGGAAAAATAAAATAAAAAACTAAGTAATACGTATGTAGGAAGCTTGGAAGGTAATAGCTAATTCACCAACATTTGAAATCAATGAACAAACCAACGTAGGGGTTTAATGTTCACCTTCTTGCTTACAAAAACTTCATTTTTTTTTCTTGGTTACAAGCTGTTTTTTTTTAAATAAGAATAATAAAATCTAACTACGGTTGGAAACTTGTAGCCCCTTTGCCTACCTGTTCTTAAAGCTTGGAGGATATGAAGCTTTCGTTTTTGTTTTGAAACATAAATGAATTAAGGAGGGCAGTGGGAAGTTCAACACATCCAGTAGAAGCAGGACGAGCAAGAACACAGGACACATGAAGGACGATGAACAATTGCAATCTATCGGGCCTAATCGAGCAAGTTTTGGAAAAACTAAAGATTAAGAAAAGAGATAGTAATTCGTACCCCGAAAGCTTGAGGAACCCTTGTCAAGCAAAAGGACCGGCGACGAGAGTTCCGAGAAGTCGAGAAATTGTGCACAGCTTCTGAGTCAACAGACCAGCCTTCAAAGATTTCCGTTTTTCCGTCGATCGGCTTATTTTCTAGGGACGAGCGAGTACTACTTTTGTAGATCTTTCAGTCACAGCTGCGGATTGGGGAAGATCTCATCAATCGGAGGTCAGACGATGTGGGAAATCGCGTTTTACCGAGACGTCACCTATGCAAAGACGATTCCAAACGGGGCTTGTTTGAGAGGGATTGAGGGGCTGTTTTGGACTGACGTTTTTGGGGTGATTGAGGGTGGTGATGGGGTTGTAGAAGGTTTTAGAATGATGGTAAGGTAGGGGATTGGGGTTGAGGGATATGTGATGCAAGATCGCTCTCGGCCTCGCACTCCGAGCTCTCTCCAACACTCGATCTTCCACACTCTCGGCCTCGCACTTCGAGTGTTTCCGACCCTTTGATTCCGTCGTCTCTAACTAAGGAATCTCCTTCAGCCTCTCACCGAAGGTTTTTTTCCCGGCCTCTCACCTTAGAACGAGATTCTTAACTCGAATCATAGGAAGCTAAAAGGCTTACTTTTTCTCAAATTCAACTTGTTCAAATAAACCAATGTCAAGCTTACATATTTATAGGACTTGTATGAAATCTAGGAAATTAAAATAAACCAAAAGGAAAAAAATTGAAAATAACAAAAGGCACTAACGTGGCAAATTGGAAAATCATTTTGAATTGTTCCAACAAGGCTACATTTAGCCTCATTCCGACTTAACTTGTAGCAAATTCAGACTAAACTTGACATCGATCCCCTCTAATTAAGTCTCGGTCGGCACCAATTCAGAAATAGCTTGTAGCAAAGTGACCGAGTGTGGTGGTGACTCCTCAACGATAGGAACCGATTGACCAAGTAGGCGAGCTCGAGCTCTTGTCAACAGTGGGGTATCTCGAGGTAAAAGTAGCTCCTCTTCCATCTCCTCGTCGTTAGCATCTTCAATAGCATCCATCGGAGATCCATCCCTAGCATCTAGACCTCCAACCCGATCGTCGGACAAGGTAGCTTCGTCGAGGGTCACATCAAGGTTTGCCTCTCGGCTAAGGGCATTTCAAGTGCAAAAACTCGGTAATTTTTTAGCTTTTTTCATATCGATCTAGATTATCAATAATGAGAGTTGCTAAAATCATTCGTATTGCCTGTTTGATTTTGTTTTTGAGTACATATTCTAAGCCACATGAGTGATTAAATGCCTATCTGAATTTGCTTTCCAAATTGAATTGCTGAAACTTGTGTTGAATGGTCATCATTGGAAGTTATTCTTAGCTTTACTATTAGCTTTACATCAGCATAACCGTTCTTCAAGTATTTTCCAAATTGAATTGCTCATACTTAAGGTTTTTTTTTTTGAGCAGGCCCAAACTTGAGAAGTCTAGAGTTTGAATAATTAAAGGTTGAACGACAAATTATTACAATGCACTTTTATTAAGAGCTTGAGAGCATGTGCAATGGTGAGCACCAACCTCGAGCCCTTAACTTACTTTTCTTATGCCATATCAGCTTAAGGGCCTCATTCTAACGTTTTAATTTTTCACCTTCATTCGTGAGCACGAGTCCTGGACCCTTAAATTATATTTTATTATTTTTCCTTTTTATTTACTCAATTATTTTTATTATGAATAATAATAAAAATATGGGAAAACTAATTAAAATACCCCCACCTTTGGGGGTATGATAAAAATATATCCTCAACTTTCAAATGTAATAAAAATATCCCGACCTTTGAAGGTAGTGGTAATATATTACCACAAGTTTTTTCACGAGTCAAAAATGTTGACAAGGCAGCCTATGTGAATTTTTTTACAAGGGTTTTCTTAAAAAGTGTCTTTAGGAAAAAAAATTAAAGAGTTTGACCGGGTTCATACCCAACGCATTTTCCTCCCTCACATCTTCTTCCATGGTCGCCTCTTGAATTGTCTCCTAGGTAGCTCATGGTTCCTCTTCAATGCCAGTCTTCCTCCCTCGTGGTCGACTATCTTGAGCTGTCTCTCTCACATCTTCTTCCCCTTTGATTCATTCACGAACTTGGTTGGCTAAGTTTTATTTTTTTCCCTCTTCGTTGTTGTTGTTCTTGTTGTCGGTTTAGTTTTGTTGTCGGTTGGGTGTTAGGAATAGTCGTGTTGTGTTAATTTGAGGCAATTTTGACCGAATTAATTGCTTGGCTGAATCAATTTCGTTTTTCGGGTTTAATTTATTATCATTTTATTTTTTTCATAAGGAAATCGTTCAAGAAAACCCATGAGAAAACACAGGGTAATATATTACCACCACCCTTAAAGGTCGGAATAATTTTATTACATTTGAAAGTTGGGGATATTTTTTTATCATACCCCTAAAGGTAGGGGTATTTTAATTAGTTTTCCCCAACTTTCAAATGTAATAAAAATATCCCGACCTTTGAAGGTAGTGGTAATATATTACCACAAGTTTTTTCACGACTCAAAAATGTTGACAAGGCAGCCTACGTGAATTTTTTTACAAGGGTTTTCTTAAAAAGTGTCTTTAGGAAAAAAAAATAAAGAGTTTGACCGGGTTCATACCCAACGCATTTTTCTCCCTCATATCTTCTTCCGTAGTCGCCTCTTGAATTGTCTCCTAGGTAGCTCATGGTTCCTCTTCAATGTGAGTCTTCCTCCCTCGTGATCGACTATCTTGAGGTGTCTCTCTCACATCTTCTTCCCCTTTGATTCATTTATAAACTTGGTTGGCTAAGTTTTATTTTTTCCCCTCTTCGTTGTTGTTGTTGTTGTCGGTTTAGTTTTGTTGTCGGTTTGGTGTTAGGAATAGTCGTCTTGTGTTATTTGAGGCAATTTTGACCAGATTAATTGCTTTGTTGAATCAATTTCGTTTTTCGGGTTTAATTTATTATTGTTTTATTTTTTTCATAAGGAAATCGTTCAAGAAAACCCATGAGAAAATGCAGGATAATATATTACCACCGCCCTCAAAGGTCGGAATATTTTTATTACATTTGAAAGTTGAGGATATATTTTTATCATACCCCTAAAGGATGGGGTATTTTAATTAGTTTTCCCTAAAAATACTAAGTAATTAATTTATAATAACATAGCATAAAACAATAATCTTTTGTTGTTTAAAAAGGAAAATATGGGTATTATTCAAATGAATTTTTTTCCAAAAAACATATGTAAGAGGGGTGTCTATGTGTAGATAAAAATAAATTAAATTCAAAAATAAATTTTTTTTCAAACAAATGAAAAACAACCGAAAATCATTTAAAAGTAAATAAAACATAAGTTCTACCATGTGACAGTTATGAGCCCTACTTTTTGGGTCTCATATATAAGAGCCCCAAACAATGGGCCCTTACATTAAATTTTTATTTTTCACTATTTTTTTCCTATGTGGCAACTATAAAACTGTTTGCTTCTAATCAAAAAAATATTCTAAATTGAAAGTGCTGATGTAAAGCTAACTGTAAGAATAAATATCCTGAAACATTGGTGGTGGAGCCCTTTCCATCTTGGCGAAGTTGGCATAATCGGTGTTCATAAGAGGCTGCAAGGGCTGGCGAAATCGACCCCAATGGGTCCTTCCTTAAAAATCAGTTGGAAGAAAGAGTGATGCTATTTATCTGAACTTAATCCTTATGGTACAACATGGTCTGTGCTACTGCAAATACTTGAAAGAAGACAAACTTCTTGGTTCGGCCGGATGGATGTACTATTTCAGGGATTTGATCATGTAAGAAAATCCGGTATGAGCTTTGCTATTCATTTGAGATAAATTGAACTTAGCTGCTTGTAATGTAGTCAAGTTTGCACTGGGCAAACCCTACTGAATTAAACTGAATTGTGGGTTTTTAATTGCAAATTTTCATTTTTATTTTACTTATGTTAATGTGTCAGGAATAAGCTGTAGAATTTTAAATAGTCTAATTTCGTAGCAAATGAATGTACAATTGATCTCTTAAGGCATCTAATCTCTCTTACAGTAGAATATTTTCTTGCTGAATTTCGATGTATGCTCCGATTTTCCATTGCCAGAGATGTTGGATAATCTTCGTACTCTTCCTTTGCCCGACTTCTCTTTATCAATATTATTATTATTCATTGATGTTCTTAGTGAAAATATCTTTATTAACATCAGCTTTGGTAATGCTGGGATTCAAATTTGTTCATATTATGCTATGATCATGGAAGCCAGAATGTGCAACCTATTGTTACTCATGGAGACCGGTTTAATAGAAATCTACTTCTTGATGGTTTCTATCTCCCTATGTAGGAAAAAGAAGCATAATCCGAGGGAAGGCAACGATGATTGAAGATATGGCTGATACAAATTTACATGTAAGAGTGAGCTGTTAGTTCGTGCCAATGGTGCCATTAACCATTTTTCCTTCATTGTTTGTTTATTTATTCATGCTAAATCATTTTCTTTGGCACTTATTGATTTCGGTGCAAAGATTAGACTATCAATATATAATGTAAGTTGTTTTAAAAGGTTCTTTCTTGCATATTCTTTTGTTCATTAGTTGGAAACAAAGCGGGTTTTTAATTTCTCCCACTTCATACCCACGTTCATTCTGAATTCTGTTGGTAAGTTCCTTCATTCTATGTTTCTCCTTTTCTTCCTTTCCATCTCCCTTCCAGATCAGTTTTTCATATGATTCTTCCTTCAGTTTTGAATTCTATTGGTAATTTTCAATGTTCAAACTTACTTCTAATCTCTTTATTTCGAGATTATGTTGTGGCCAGAGCTTCTAATTTCTTACTCTTCGGGTTTCTTTTGCTATTGCTTTCTCACAAAACCATTTTCAATCTTGCTCCAAGGACCATGACTGTCGAAGAGCAAAGCTTGCTTTCTAATTCATTTCGCCTCCTTGACAAGACGTTTGTTTCTGGCATCAACTTCTTCCATTCAGTCGAAATGTAACTCTTCTAATTTCTCCTTTTTTGTAGAGATTTTTATACTTTGTTTCGGAATTCTTCTCAGTCTATTTTTGGTTCACCATTGATTTATACCTGGAATATAGTAGGTACATTAGACATTTCAGGATAACTTATGAGAAGACCCTGCTTCAGAATCTTCTTTTCAAGAGAAGGATGAGTTGCTAATTAAGAGAGTTGGATGCTACTAAAGAGCAATTTTGACTTAGTATTTACTATTTAGTAAGATTCGGTTGATTTTGGATGTCTTTGTAATATGCAATTTAGTACTGAACTTTCTATTCCTTTAGATGATAATATGAATTATAATATGAAATTGCAGATGAAAAGAAGAAATTTAGATCTGTTTGACATGAATTATGTGATTGTATTATCTTTGTTTGGAATACTGTGTTCACTTTGATGAAAATGAAATGGTTTTTTTCACTTTTCAGTATTTCTAGCTTTTCAATAGGCTAATATGTTTGGTATTCTCTACAAGCTAGGAAAGTGCTTGTAGTTGTGAGTGATCAAGTGCATTCTGTAAAAGATCTTGAAATACCTTCTCGGGCATGTAATTGACGCAGCTTCATGGTGTCTTCATTTTCTTGTATAGGTGAAATGGTGTGTCAAACTTTTATTGCTTGACAACAAACTCTGGATAAGTGTTGTGTAGTCCCTTTGCTTGCTTAGAATTCTTATGTATTAATCTCTAAATCATCTTTTCTCTATCACTAAAAACATTGAATTCTGGTGTTATACTGACTTACATAAATCTAGCTGGATACTATAATGCCTTAAAGCCTACAACTATTTAGCTTAAGGATCTTTGCTGAGTTATGCAATGGCAGTTGAACAGTATTCATAGATGATTGCTTCTGTCCCCCACGTGTTAGCGCTTGCAAGTTAACTTCTTTCTCATGTTATTTGCAGACAACCAAGGGCTTAATGGAGCCGAGTAGTAGCCCGGCCCCTGCATAACTACTTGAGCTACAAGAGCACTATATGTACCAAATAGGAAACTCGAAAGAATACACTTTCAAATATTAAGGATATGCAACAGATAATGCAGTAAGCTTCTTGCTTGTGGTATTATTATTATTATTATAATATGTAACATTGACTTTCAAACCATGAGAGGAGCCTACCATATGCTGATTGATAGAAGGTTTCAGAAAGAGGGTGGTATTGGATAAGCAGAGGGATGAGATAGGGAGAGAGCCTGGAAAGCTATGTGGAAATTGAGCATCATTCCAAAGGCGAAATCCCTAGGGCGGAGAGCGGTGGGAGATGCTATACCCTGCAAGTCAATTCTCATGAAACAAAAGGTTTTAGAGGAAGATTTATGTGATCTATGCGGGAGACAGGAGACTGCTTTCCATGTTTTGTACGAATGTAGACTGGCGAAGAAAGCATGGAGCGAAGTGCCAAGGGGGGCTATGCACTGGAAAGGAGCAACTTTGGCTCTGGAGGCCTTTATGCCAACCTTCACTTCAGCTTCGATCGAGGATAGGCAATGTTGGGTAGTGATTCTATGGCAAATTTGGCAAGCTAGGAATAAATGAATTTTCGAGGGATCCGTTTTACAACCCGCCAAGGTACTTAGAATGGCATTGGCAATGGTGATGGATTTCAGAAAGTATACAGATCACACCCGAGAGATTGCAATGGCGTGAGGAGACAAGAGGAAAAAGGTGGATGAAACCATTGCATGGGATTACAAAATTTAACTGCGACGCGGGAGTTTCGAACAAAGGAAGGGCATCCATTGGATTGTTCAAAGGGCGGATGATGAGAGTTTTTAGGCAGCAGGACAAGAATAAATTCAGGTCACAAACGATGTGGAGATTACCGAGGCGGAATCCATTAGATGGGCTGTGAGGTTTGCAAAAGAAAGAGGCTTGCAGCATGTGTAGTTCGAGACGGATTGCTTGTCCCTTGTATCTAGGTTGTCGACAGGGAATTTAGGCAGGGGAAATTGGGCCTCATCATCCGAGCTGTCATGGAGGACGCAAAGGGCTTTGCGTCGATCAGCTGGACTCATGTTAGACATGAAGGGAATAGAGTAGCTCTTAGCATAGCTTCTCTTAGTGTCATGGATTCTTCATTGTTCTTTAGTCTTGAGTTACTTCTAGACATTGTCATTACACAAATTCTGAATGAAATAGAATGAGCTCGAGGAGTTTGATCTCAAAAAACGGAAAGTAGATGAACGTGATAATGATCTTCTAAATCTAACTGTGCTCTGCATATTTTTCTTTAGAGCATTTGATTCGTTGTCCCTAATTTCACCTAAGATGATATGCTTTCATAAACCCTTTTTTACTTTACAAATAAAATAATATGTTTCAAAATTAGTTTATACCTTATGGATGGACACTTATTATTATCTTGACTATTTACAATTTTTTGAGGTATAAAATCTCTCAACAGTGTGAGTGAGGTATCAAGTATGAATCTACCCACATGTTTCATGGAGAAGATCAGCTTAGAATAATCTAAATGTTGAGGGATTATAGCATTTTTTTAGCTTATCTCAAATCGATTCTGGCTAAAAAAAGCAATTGATTCATCTATTTTCAAACTAAACAACGACCAAATAGTACTATTGAGATTCCATCTGTACGGGCTTGATCGTGTTCATCTATGAAATCCAAATCAAGCTAAAAGCAAGTAAGACAACAAATCATAAGGACAAATGAATTAATTTGTAGATATTTGTATACTCTTATTTATTTGAGGAACATGTATCATCCCATCTTGGCCCGTAAGTGTTGCTTGATTGATTTTAACTTTGATAAATTATCATTCGTAATCCATCAATTTCTTTGATGGCTATGCTCTCATTTCTATAGTCTTGTAAATGAGGAAAAGTCTAAAGTGGAAACTAATGAGATCAACGAATTTAAAGATGGCACACAACCCTTGAGTTATAAGTGTGTACCATGTCTTAGACTCTTGGGTCATCAATCAAGAATAATTTTCCAATTTGAGAGATGTAAGTTCTTTTTTATTTAAATGTAATAGATAGCATGACAACAATTCCAATGAAATGAAATATAATCAGGGTACGAGGGAGAACTAAAGCGGTAAATTTCAATAAAAATACTCACTCGTACAAGGTACGTGAAAAGTACTAGTTTATGTCAATACAAAGAGTTTGTAAATTTTTCAAGGGTTTATGACATTACTCAAATGGGGGAGGAATGATGGTGATTTGTGAAAAGTCATCGATCCATTTGTCTGAAATCACAAATGTTAAGTGTGAGAATTACTAAGAGCATTACTCGGGCTTAAGATATGTGGGAGGCACAACCCATGTGATCGGCCCTAAGTAATTATAAGATTTTAAGGGGAAAGGAAACCGCGAGGAAAGACCCATGGAATGATATCAACATCGACAATGTCGGTCTTGAGCTTGTTCGGACGCTTTCCATAAAAGTGAGCAATAGGGATATGCTCGACATTCGATCTAACATGGTTATGATTGAGTTTTGATCACTTATAGTGAGTTAAATCTCTATCTCATGATTTGTAAAGGAAAATATTAAGCTCTAAAGCTTTGGTGCAAAATTTGAGAGCTAGCCGAGTTCGGAACTCCAAAAATGACCTAGCTCTAATTTTGAGCTTGATTAGGGTTTAGCTTCGTTGAAGCTTTAGCTTAGTCATTTTAGTTGTATGGTAGCTACACTCAGCTTTGTATAAATGTCATGCACATTTTTTATTTTATGAGTGACCTAGCTCCACCATGTTAGCTCCGTCATGCTAGCTTGTCCTTAATTGGGCTGGTTCTTATGAGCTTTTATTGGGTCAACGGTTGGCGGTAGTTATTGGGGGTAACCACCCAACTACCAATAACTACCCATAAGTTATGGGTGGTTATGGGCCATAACCACCCAAAAACTACTACCACATTTTGCCTATAAAAGGGCCTTTACCATCCACTTGGAAATGCATGAGTTTTTTCGATATCTCTCTCAATCGAAAGAACAAACACTTGAAACACAAACAAGGTATGTATATATATATATATATATATATATATATATATATATATATATATATATATATATATATATATGCAATAATGAAATGGGATGCCACTCTTTTATTGTATAAGAAACGTTTCATCCGACAACGTTATTGTAGTTCAACCCTTTGGCATAAATAGGGGCAATAAACGTTTAATGAAAACTCGACTTAGTTGAGTGACTTGTTTGTCATTATCCAAGACATTTTACATATCTTTTATAAATGGCTTAAACTCTTAGTTTTGACGCCTTAAAGAATTCGGTGAAGATTGTCTTTTTGCCTACTCCCTCGAAATTACCTTTCGAGGTCTACCCATGATATTACCCTTTTTGGGTCTACTCAAATTGTCTTGATTATCCGTAAGGATCTAAAAGAATCGAATTTACCTTCAACCCATTAAAACAACATTACCTTTAAACCTAACAAAAATAGGACTACTTCCCTATATTTGCAGTAATCTCCAAAGTTTTGAAGAATCCTTTTCCAAATTCGTTTCAATTTTCCCAATCTCAAAAACTAATTCGATGAATAATTGCTCAATAAATTCTATATTATTTTCATTGATAAGAGAATCGATTATGTTTTTTTGATTATGATTCCCCCATTCCTAAGAATTGATTATGTTCGTTTCGATTATATTTGCGAATTTCATATCTCATGTCGAAGTAGTTTGGTGATTTCATTTTTGGAAAATTAGCCATTGAAAATTACAAAGGTTCAAAGTCAAACTAGTCATTATATTCAAATAAAACATAATACATTTCACAAAATAATTACGATAAATATGTGATTATGCAATGTTGTAGGGAGGAAATCGAGTTCAAAATATAATAAAATAAATCAAACAGGATTCGTGCCCACGTAAATAATTACAAGACCTCCTCCTGATGTAGCAGCGGGAAGTCAGGATCGATCCACGAAGAAGCAGGTCAGCGATCGACCACAGGGGTACTCGGCCTCGACTAGGTGGTAGTCGACAGAGGTCAGTACAGTCGATTTCGAGCAACAGAAGATGCTGGGTGGTGGTCGACGTCGACAAGCCCTACTCGACGTCAAGTAGATCTGGTCGTAGTCGAGTAGCCTGTCGAGTACTGCAGAGACAAAAGCAACAACGATCTTGCTCGATCAAAGGTCAGTGGTCGAGTCGACTAGGAGTAGTCAAAGTCGAGTAGAAACAGTAACTAACGAATGCAAATCTCGAACTTTAAACAATGTATGAAAAAGACTTCCATGATCGGTGTTTGCAACAACGATAACCAAACATACATAAGGCAAGAATAAGAGATAATCATGCAAATCGCATCGAAGGATTAAGCTTTTGCCTTTTCCAACAATTAGACAACTCTCTCAAGAAACCCTAATTGTATCTACCAATATTATGTTTATAATCCAAGTTGTTAACATGAATCTCTATTCTTTCAAATAGGTAATAAACATATAAAAGGTAGTAGATGCTCAAAACATAATAAAGATCGAATATTTACCTCAAACACGCTTGGCTATCGACGGGCTCACCCCGACCCTAGAATTGGGTGAACTACTCGCGCTTCATCATAATTAAAGACATCAATAATAACAAGAAACTAAATTGCATTAAAATAAACCAAACAGAGCTTACAACAAATTGAAGCCAATTCTGCTCTCGCTTCACAACTCCCAATCGCCTCCACTCTCTCTCTCTCTCTCTCTCTACTTTTTTACTTCTCTTCTCCTTTTCTAGAATTGAATCCATAAAAATCACCCCTATAGGCTTTATTTATAGGCTTCCAATCCTTGCTAATCAAGGAAGGAAATTCTATCTATATCTAAAGATAAAACTTTAATAAAAACGAACATTTATTTAAAAGGAAAACTATCTAAATATCTTCAAGTGGATAAATCCTTCTCTCCATAGATAGATCTTGATAGAACATGATGGATCCAGCCTTACTTCATGCCCAAGTTGTCCACATGTGCTCGGAATGGCCCAACTCGTCCTCGGCCCAAATAGCGTAGTTGACTTCGACCAAGCCTGGTCGACGTCAAGTAGGTCGTACTCGACTTCGAGTACTCTTCACGGCTTCTCGATCTGGTTCTTCTCCTCGAGCTCGGGTACGGTTCAGTTCTGGTCGACCTCGAGTAAGTCTACTCGACGTCGAGTAAATGTTGAACTCGAGTTGTCTTCTTCTTCCGTCTTCGATCAAGTCTGCTTCAGCTGTAGTCGACATCGAGTAAGGCCTGGTCGAAGTCGAGTAGAATCCTGTCCTTTGGTTTCGTCTCGAAATGGCTCCAAATTCTGTAATACTAAACCAAAACTTGTGTAGACCTCCATTTTTGACAAATAAGCATATACTACACAAATTCGACATATTCCCAACCCGAAATATGCAAAGTACTAAGAATAAGGAGCTAAAATACGCATATAAACATGGTATAAAACATGGGCATCAAATCAGCCCATACTTAAGCTTGCTTGTCCCCAAGCAATAACTTGGATGGTCATTCAGGGGAAGAATTCAAAACTCTCAACATCATAGATTCATTTTTATATATCCCTGCAATCAATTACCATCTTCGAAAAGGTACTAATGTCACAAATTCATGCGTGTGCAATAAAAAAAGAAACATCTACTCTCAAAAGGAGGGTTATGCAAAAACAATTCATGTGACAAAGCAACAATAATCAAGAGGACTTATATTTAAGCTCAATAAGGAGTAGATTGGTAAAAAGCTAAAGGTGGGCAATTTTTGGCAATGTGGTGTTAGTGATCCGGGGAAATGGAGTACTTCCCAAATTTTCATACCACATTCCTTTTTCCTTTGATTTCTCACCTTTCACTCATTCGCTCAATTCTTTTTTCAATATTATGCTTTTACCTCTCTAACCTCAGCACCGCCTTCTCGCGAGTCGCAAACATGGGTGTCATGAATGGCCCCGGATACTTAGTGCTTTGGACTCCTCAAATGTGTGTCCCATCTCACTGAACTATTATCTCATCAAGCAGGGTCGATCTACCTTTATCTCCTGAGGTGATCGGATTTTTTCTCACTCATTAAATTTTCCATATATTTCAAACATTTGACGAGAGGGTTTCGCGACCAAATAAATTTATAATCAAGACCCCGCTATAGGATAGTGGAGTCAGGTTCGTCCTCAGGAGAGAAGTCAGCGATTCTAGGTTTACTGTGTTTTGGGGTTCAGGGATAGCAGAAAAAGGTGACGAGGGTGGTTGTCGACAAAGAATAGAGGGGTCGATGTCGAGGGATGGAGAGAGAATGGTGGTTTGATATCGAGCATAATATGTGCCGAATAAAAATAATAAAATAACACAAATAAAGATGCGAACTTCCAAGGTTAGGGATCACCACAACAATAAACATATGTGTAGATCATAAATCACATAAAGATGCATGCTTTATATCAAAGAATCAACTTTCGCAAATTCCAACAATTTAGGTGATAGAGGCTCTCGCATAAAAACCTAATTTGTTTCTACCTTTTCTTTAATTAGGATTAGTCGGCTCTCGCAAATAAACCCTAATTACTATCCAATTCATAATAAGATCACTTTCAATTCAATATCATGAATAAGGAATTTCCTCAACTCTCGCAAAGGATTAAGCACATAGGTAGATGATGATAAAGACATATAAATTCATGGATTTATAAATCAAACACACATATCTATGTTGGGATCACCCCAACCCTAGAAGAAGGAAATTATAAACAAACCATAATAAAAGAAATTAACTTTAACATAAAATAAACTAAAACTTACAACCGTTCGTCTTCTTCCTTCTCCTTCTCTCCCGCCTCCTCCTCCTCCTCCCCCCCCCCCCCTCTCTCTCTCTCTCTCTCTCTCTCTCTCTCTCTCTCTCTCTCTCTCTCTCCTCTCTCGCCTCCTCCTCCTCTCTCTCCGCTCTCGCCTTGCACCCTAAGACGACTTTGCTTGAATGAATGAAAATCAGCCCCCTAAGGCTTTATTTATAGCCTTCATTCCCTAGCTATTCTAGGTAAGAAAGTCTATCTAAATCTAAATCTAATTATCTAAAGGCTTAAAGATAAATAAATGCAATAAAGGAATTAAATCCAAAAGGGAAATTATATCTAAAATATGTAAATCTTCCATGTGTTGATAGGTCTTCTCTCCATAGATAGATATTGATAAATCTCGGCCCAACTCGGATTACTTTTGCTCCAAGGACTCCCAAACCGCGTAGGACAGCAAACCGCGTAACGCGGCTTCGGACATGGCTCCTCGATCTCGACCAAATCTACTCGAGATCGAGTAAGAGTGACGTCGACTTCGGCTTGGCTGGGCGTCTCGAGTTGCTGCTGCTCGATCAAGCTCGAACAGGTGCTTCTGGGTTGTCGAGATCGAGTACTATGGTGCTCGGCGTCTTCAGTCCTCGGCTTCTCGACTTGGTACAGCTCCTCGACTCCGGACATGGCATCAGGGTGTTGGTCGATCTCAACTAGTTTACTCGAGATCGAGTAAGGCTCCGGAGTCGGGTTGTCTTTGGCTCTCATCTTCTCGATCATGCTCTGCTCGACCAGGTGTGCTCGGGCAACTTTTGTCGAGATCGAGTAAGCGAACTCGAGATCGAGTAAAGTTGGGCTCCGGCTTTCTGCTCTGTTCTTAAAACACACTTTCCCGAGTCCTCGTTCGTTGGATTGACGCATATGACCATGCGTTGGAAAGCTCTTTTCAAGGGCTACAACTCTCATGAAGACATCAAAGCTTGATTCAGAATGAAGAATGGTGAAAAATGGCCTTTTCTCCAGCTGCACCATTCTTAGCTTCTCCATGAGTTTCCTTTAAGCTCCAAAGTGCGTCCGATTTCTGCGAAATATAACAAAAACTTGTGTAGACCTCCATATATTGCAAATAAACATATACTACACATATTTTATATTATTTTAACCCAAATGCATGAAATGCATGCAGAAATCGATATAAAACTAGATGTAAAACATGACGGATTCAGCTCACAACAACATTCCTGCCAACTCCAAATATGATAATAACAACAACACAAACACCATATAATATCTCCATAATGTAACATCATTCTCAACATAATCCCCGGATAAGGTAAGGAATGGCAATATTTAGAACATGTGGAGCAATGTATGAAATAAGGCATATTATGGCTTTTGTGATGCATAAGCATATGTATGGCTAGGATATAATATGAGCATTATATGGGAAATATAAAGTCCTCCATCTTCTTATCATGCAACATGTCAAAAGTAACTTCAAATTTTCCTCCTTTCATGGTTTTCAGTAAAAATATGTACTTCATTGTGACTTCCCTTTACTAGGCAATTTCATGCTATATCTCTAATGAATCTGATTTTGCATCGTCGAGTTCAATTATAACTTCCATGACACTAATTCTTTGAACAATTTACAAGCTTTGGGAGATGTCTCATAGAACTTTGAGGTTAATTAAGCACACAAAAAAAAATTGAAAATTCACTCAAAATTCACCATGTGAAACCAAAAACAAGAATATAAAACAATAAATAATATTAAGTTCTTCCCCCACCCTATACTTAGAATATACAGTGTCCCCACTGTATAAAATAATATAAAACAAAGCTAAAGGAATGAACTCACCGAATAACGCGCTGTAGAGTCGAAACAGAGCCGTCGAGTGGACTGGGTACTCGACGTCGAGTAGGCGTGGTCGACGTCGAGTACAGATCTGCTGCGTCGAGTGAAAGATGAAGTCGAGGATGCTCCTGGGTGGTCGACGTCGAGTGGCCTACTCAACGTCGAGTACAGTGTTGTACTCGATCCTCTTCGTAGTCAATCTCGATTTGGCCTAGTCGATTTCGACTGCTGTCAGGGACTTCTTCTTTCTCTCTTTGCGATCCTTTATGCTTCTCGACCTGAAAATCATTAGCTTTCGCACGAAGACAAGACTTTCCACTTGAAGTGTTCAAAACCAAAAACAAAAACAAACAAAACCAAAACCAAAAGTTTCAAAGTCCCAAAATTCAAAAGTTTTATGTACATGCTCTAGATTTTAGAGTCGCTAGGCCGACTTCTCCGCTTGCGCTTTAGGAACCTTCAGTGTAGGGCCTTCTTGTGCTTGGCCCTTTTCCTGGATCATCTAGGTCCTGATGGTAGTATGCAAGCTCAGCTGATAAGTTCTTGGTTGCATAGTATCCCTTGCCTTTCTTCTTCTTCTTTCCAGCTCTCATCCTTCGCAGATTAGCTCGCCACGGGTCCTTCCCTCCTCTTGAATATTTATTAAATTTATTAATGGACAGAGGAGGGCCTGAAATCATACCTGAACTCACCTTTTCGTGCCCAAAACAGAAATCTTCTGGCTTAGGGTTGGTCGACGTCGAGTAGATCTAGTCGACGTCGAGTATAGGGACCCCATACTTAGGCTCTTGACAAGACTGGTGTTCAGTGGAGGAAGTTGACTTCGAGGTATCTTTTTCGAAGTCGAGTTGGTTGGTCGACGTCGAGTAGCTTCCTGGTGCTTTCCTCCGTTGTTTACTCGATCTCGTGGTTGCTGATACTCTTCACCTCTAACCATGGAACTTCCTCTTTTGTAGGGCCAAAAGAGAAATCTAAAACCTCATTACCTATTTGTGAAGGTGAGCAATCGCTTCTTGACGCTGATTTTAGCATCTGTAGTAGCTAGGAACGGTCTACCAAGAATAATAGGGCTAGTAGGATCTTCAGCACAATGTATAATAAGGAAATCAGCGGGAATATAGAACTTACCAACCTGGATAGGGACATTATCAACCATACCTGTAGGGAGGACCACTGTATTGATTGCCATGTATAGCTTGGCATCCACAGGCTCTATGGATCCTATCTTTACCTTTTGCTAGATCGATAAGGGCATGATGCTCAGACTTGCTCCTAAATCACACAAGGCTTCATAGTTAAATTTTCCAAATCCCACAGTAATAGAAAACTTACCAGGGTCAGGTCTCTTCTCAGGGAAGTCCATCCTTTTGCATTCGCTGGCGATTTCTGAGATAGATCGCTTGTTGCTAAGGATTTCCTTGAGGAACTTGACGTATGCAGGCATCTCTTGAAGAGCTTCTGTAAAAGGAATTGAAACATTTAAATCTTGAAGCATCTTAACAAAACGTTTAAACCTACCTGCAATGGGATCTTTCAGCGCCTTGGAAGGGAAAGGCAGTGTCTTTTTCTGCTTTGGAGCCAGAACAGATGTCTGAGGTGCTGCTGAGTCCTCGACGTCGACTGGGATGTCCTCGACGTCGACTAGATTCTCCTCGACTTCGACTACAGGAGTCGACTTCGAGTTCTGTTGTCGTGCAGAAGTGTCCTCGATGATATGTGGCTGGTCGACCTCGGGTACTGCTACTCAACGTCGAGTAGACTAGTCGACGTCGACTACGTTCTGCTCGATGTCGAGTGGAGTCTCAGCTTCGTCTTTCTCCTTTCCAACCTCTGGCTCGTGTAACTGGTGCCCGCTCCTGAGCTTTATAGCCACGACGTGTCCGGTCTTCCCCTGTGGATTTGGTTCTGTATGCCCAAGGAATTGCCCAGTTGGTCGTGGAATTTGTGCCGCGAATTGACCCATCTGGGTCTCAATATTCCTCTTCCAAATGTCCAGTTCTCCAAATCTTGTATTGATGTTTTGGAGCTGATTCTGGATGGCGCTGTTAGATTGCTTACTTTCTGCTTGATTTCATCCCAATTCATCAACGATGAGTTGTATATCATCTTTTCGCTGGTCCCTTTCTAGAAGTCCTGGAGCTCTGTATGGCGGGGGGTTCCTAGGGGCACTTTGGTTCCATTGTGGTTGTTGGAACCTTTGGTCCCCCATATAGCGATTGGGACCTCCTGCGTAAGCTACCTCTTCGTGAGTTTCTGCCATCCTGACTTGCTCTATATATGGGCACTCTGGAGTGGTGTGCCGCTATGAGCCACATTCAATGCAGGGCTGGTTAGCAGAAATATACTTGACTTGCTTGAGGAGCCTGCGATTCTGATCTCTGTAGTACTGCTCCTTCACATCTGGATCAATCTCCTTAGGAGGCTCATATAGGGGCATGGATGGGGCTAGCCTTACATAATTGGTGTTGTCATTGTCGTAATTTGTAGCAACCCCATACTTATTTGTCGAAGTTGGTGAGCTTTTCGAGGGTAGCCCATGCGTCATCTGGTGGCATCGTCAGATACTCATATTGAGTATATTGGTTGATCCTATCCTTAGCGGCCAGATCAAGAGAATTCTAGAAGATCTCCTGAATGACATATGGTGGCTGCCCATGTGTAGGGCAGGATCGCAGTAGATCTTTGTATCGGTCTCATGCTTTTGCTAGCGGCTCCCCATACTTTTGCTTAAAAGCTGTAATCTTCTGGCGGAGGAGCACTGTCTTGGCAGGAGGAAAGAATTTATTAAGGAATGCCTGTCTTACCTCAGCCTATGTTGTGAGTGATCCTGGAGTCAGTCCTTCAAGCCACTTCAATGCTGGACCGGCAAGAGACCATCGAAAAGCTATCATCTTGACATATTCCAGAGTAGTACCTTCTGTAAGAGTATGGCACATATCAGAAAAATTGGTAATATGTTCAAGAGGGCATTCATTAAACCTTCCATAAAAAGCATTATTTTTAATTTCAATCAGAAAGGCAGTGCGAATTTCAAAGTTATTAGCAGGGATTAGGATAGACGATTCAGGCACGACAAGAGTCGGGTGCATGTAATCCTCAGCAGTGGTAGGGAATTGGGCAAGCTCAGCTTCCGTCTGCCTCCTGCGTTCAGCTTCCTGCTCCGTGCGTGCTCTCTCAGCGGTGATAGCAGCATTCTTGGCTTCTATTTCCACTTGAAGCCTCTCTATGAGCTGGACTTGTGTTTCTGCGGCCGCCATGGCTCTTTTCAATTTAGCGTGGACGTGTATAAGGCGTTCCAGATCGTCTAAGGCGTCAAAGTCAGGTTGTTGACCAGAACGGCGCATACACTGCAATAAGAAAACTCAAAAGAAACGTGAGATCTAACTACCTAAGGCGCGAATGATTGCTTCCCCGGCAACGGCACCAATTTGTTGTAGGGAGGAAATCGAGTTCAAAATATAATAAAATAAATCAAACCGGATTCGTGCCCACGCAAATAATTACAAGACCTCCTCCTGATGTAGCAGTAGGAAGTCAGGATCGATCCACGAGGAAGCAGGTCAGCGATCCTAGGTGGCAGGTGAATCTCACGTACGATGATCGACCACAGGGGTACTCGACCTCGACTAGGTGGTAGTCGACAAGGGTCAGTACAGTCGATTTCGAGCAAAAGAAGACGCTGGGTGGTGGTCGACGTCGACAAGCCCTACTCGACGTCGAGTAGATCTGGTCGTAGTGGAGTAGCATGTCCAGTACTGCAGAGTCAGAAGCAACAACGATCTTGCTCGATCGAAGGTCAGTGGTTGACGTCGACTAGGAGTAGTCGAAGTCGAGTAGAAACATTAGCTAACGAATGCAAATCTCGAACTTTAAACAATGTATGAAAAAGACTTCCAAGGTCGGGGTTTGCAACAACGATAACCAAACATGCATAAGGCAAGAATTAGAGATAATCCTACAAATCGCATTGAAGGATTAAGCTTTCGCCTTTTCCAACAATTACACAACTCTCTCAAGAAACCCTAATTTTATCTACCAATTTTATGTTTATAATCCAAGTTGTTAACATGAATCTCTATTCTTTCAAATAGGTAATAAACATATAAAAGGTAGTAGATGCTCAAAACATAATAAAGATCGAATCTTTACCTCAAACACGCTTGGCTATCCTCGGGCTCACCCCGACCCTAGAAGTGGGTGAACTACTCGCGCTTCATCATAATTAAAGACATCAATAATAACAAGAAACTAAATTGCATTAAAATAAACCAAACAGAGCTTACAACAAATCGAAGCCAATTCCGCTCTCGCTTCACAACTCCCAATCGGCCTCCGCTCTCTCTCTCTCTCTACTTTTTTACTTCTCTTCTCCTTTTCTAGAATTGAATCCATAAAAATCAGCCCTATAGGCTTTATTTATAGGCTTCCAATCCTTGCTAATCAATGAAGGAAATTCTATCTATATCTACATATAAAACTTTAATAAAAAGGAACATTTATCTAAAAGGAAACCTATCTAAATATCTTCAAGTGGATAAATCCTTCTCTCCATAGATAGATCTTGATAGAACATGATGGATCCAGCCTTGCTTCGTGCCCAAGTTGTGCACATGTGCTCGGAATGGCCCAACTCGTCCGCGGCCCAAATAGCGTAGTCGACTTCGACCAAGCCTGGTCGACGTCGAGTAGGTCGTACTCGACTTCGAGTACTCTTCACGGCTTCTCGATCTGGTTCTTCTCCTCGAGCTCGGGTACGGTTTAGTTCTGGTCGACCTCGAGTAAGTCTACTCGACGTCGAGTATATGTTGAACTCGAGTTGTCTTCTTCTTCCGTCTTCGATCAAGTCTGCTTCAGCTGTAGTCGACTTCGAGTAAGGCTTGGTCGAAGTCGAGTAGAATCTTGTCCTTTGGTTTCGTCTCGAAATGGCTCGGAATTCTGTAATATTAAACCAAAACTTGTGTAGGCCTCCATTTTTGACAAATAAGCATATACTACACAAATTCGACATATTCCCACCCCGAAATATACAAAGTACTAAGAATAAGGAGCTAAAATACGCACAGAAACATGGTATGAAACATGGACATCGTGCAAAATAAGGATGCGGTTGGAATTCAGTTAAAAATAATTTGGAGAAAATGAGTTCTGATTTCCTATTTTGGAGAAAAATTTGGAGAATCTGATGGAGATGTCTTGCAGAGATTATAAGGTGGGAAAATGTACGTGAAAACGTAATTAGCTTGTCTAAATTAATAATTGTTTTAGAATGAACTATTGTAAACCTATTCAGTATATATGAAGTTAATTAAACCATACATTCCGTATCAACTTTAATTTATAAGATAATATAAAGCTTGTAAATGAAAATCCAAATAATTAAGATTTTAGTGCATATATGATAGGACGTACTATATACTACGTATATCCCAAAAAAACTAATAACAATAAAAGCTCGAGTTTATCAAATACTCCGTATATTAATTGATCGATATTTGATGCATCATTGTCACATTAGATATGATATACTTTATGCCAATTTTTTTTTAATTGGACAAATGAGTTTAGAGCCTTAGTTAGACTAAGTATTTTTTTATCCTATGTCTTAAGGGCTCAATACGGAGATTTTGTATGATATAGGACCACTGAATTCAATGCAGATCAGCTGCAGCCAGTGGCAGAGTCAGGATTCCTGCTAGGGGTGCTAAAAATCTTCATGAAAAATTTCACGAAGATTTTATAAAAAACAAATATTAAAAAAACACTAAAATTGTTATTTTTAATGATTTTTTTTAGTATTTAAATAGTTGAGAGTAACCAAAAAAATAGAAGAGAAACAAAAAAAATATAGATAAAAATAATGAAGAATTAATTTTAAACCAATATTGAAAGAAAGGGTTTAATATATAATTTAAACATAAATACGACATTTTTTAATGAAATGGTTGATATAAACAAAAAATATAAAGAGAAATTAAGAAGAATTAATGATAGAGTAAAACAAATAAAAAGTTAAAGAGGTGGGATTTGAACCCAACATCTTTTGATTCTCCTTACTTTCTCTCGTTCTTCCCTTACCTTGAATTTGTAAATAAAGAGCAGCCATATCCGGGGTTCGAACTGGGGACCTTTGGGTACTACCCATAAGTCCTTTCCAGTGAGCCATTCTGGAATGGTTCTTTCTTCCCTTACCACTTGAGCTATATAGAACTTTTGTTTTAAATATCATTTAAAGGTATTATATTACCTTAAAAATACTAAATATATGGAAAAAAAATTATTTTTTTGTATTTTTTTTCCGAGCCAGGGGGGTGCTCGAGCACCCCCAGCTCCGCCACTGGCTGCAACCTGCATTGTGCCTTTTTATTTCTAATTTCGGCGTCAAAAAAATTATATGTTAAATTTCAACTTGAAACTTATCACACAATTAATATTACTATCAATAAATATTTATTTCAATTTCTCTTATTAATTAAGCTATTTTTTTTACAGTGGTTGCATCCTGACGGATAATGTTACATAGCTCCATATTTAAAGGATGATAAGCATATTACAATCAATATCATTCCTAGCTATATAATCAGCTGCAGAATTAGCTTCTCTGAAACAGTGTCGGAATTCAATTTTCGCAAACTTCTTCTTCATATTCTTGATTTTCTCAATTACCCTAAGGATATCCCATGATACCTTAGCATTATCTTCTACTGCCTTGATTACACCAAGGCTATCCCCTTCTATGATGACATTTTGCTAGCCTCTCATACAAGCTAGTCGTAACCCATTACATAATGCAAGGGATTTAGTTTGGAGAACTGATTCCTTTGGAACCTTTTCTTAGAAAATATCAATGACTTGGCATGTCCAATCTCAAACATTAATACCCCCTATTCAGTATTCACCAGAGAGTTTGATGGATCCATCTACATTAATTTTGAAGATGGTCGTATGTGGCTTAACCCATTTTATTTGTCTACTCCTGCTTGCTTCTTTAACTACATTTTCTTTTGTTTTTTCTTGGACATGTCACATTCCGAAATACAATTAACTATTTACCGGTTAATAGAAGAAACATTTTCTATCCTTTTATTTTGGAAAATGATTGAGTTTCCGATCTCCCAAATAGTTTGCTAGATAATACAAAGATGTTCAAAATACGTATTATTTGTTCTAATGTGATCAATTCCGTATAGTGTGGTATGAGTGTCCTTGATTCCAATGAAAGATATGCCCATATTGTACTCGTATTTATCAATAAATGCCTAGAAATAGGACATTGTACTGTAAGGAAAAGAAGGTTGGCATCTTCATAATTCGTATCGCAAAGACAACATTGAGATGGAACTTTGTTAATAAATCTATTAAACTGTACTTTTGTTGTAAAACCATCTGCCACCAATTTTCACACAAAGGTATGTGTTCTAGGTGGGAGTTGGAGCATCCATATTCGGTTATAGTCAGTGTTGCTTTGAACATTGTTTAGAACTATTTTTTTTTTTTTGCTGATTTTGTTCTAAATTCACCATCCCTGTTGGCGTTCCAAACCAACCTGTCAGGCATATCCCACTTTGGGACTTGAATTTGAGCAAAAGTTTTAACACCATGAGAGAGGAATAGTTGATTAAGCAATCTCATATTCTACTTCTTATGCAGGTCTAAGAGTTGTGAGACTTTCATCTCATGGTCATTGTTGTTTTTATAACATTCCAGAAGCATGTCATTAGCCCAGGGGTTAGTCCGAACATTTATACTAGTTGCATTTTCAATTATCTAGAGCAAGCCCTTATGGAACCGTTCTCTCACATGTAGCGGTCTACCAAACTTCCACGAAGTATTGTGAGTAGTTATATCCATCATCTTCTCATTTTGTAGGCAACCCTAAGTGGTCTGGTTCTGTATAGATTTTCCAAAGAAGTTTTCATTTGGAGACTAATCCTCCTCTTCTAAGCAGTACTGATTCCAAGACCGCCTTGATTCTTAGGAGGACAAATCTTGTCTCAGCTGATAAGTGGATAGCGTTTAGACTAAGAAGAAGTTCTTGTTTGATCAATTTGTTATAGTATTTCTTTTGGCAGTAAGAAGCTCTACATGAGATAATTTGTTTTTGAGCTAAGATTGACTCGGATGAGTACCGTTCTATCGGCTTGTGATAGGGATGAAGCTTTCCATTTAGAAAGTTGTTTTCTCAGGTTTTGAAGTGCGTCTTCAAAGAAACAATTTTTTACTCTCCTACTAAGAATAGGTATACCTAGGTATTTTTCCATCCCTCGGGAATCGGGATGTTCATTAATATGTTGTGCAAATGATCAAGTCGTTGTTTGGTTTACATTTTTGGATACTTGAATCAAGCTCTTGTTATATTTAATGGTGATAGGTTGGAAAAGTTATATATTAAGAATATTTTTTTCTATCGTGTCAAGGCTTTTGTGCGAGGCCCTCGAAAAGATTAGCGTATTATCAACAAAGGTAAGGAAGGGAATGAGTGCACTACTCGACATTAATTTTATAGCAATGAGAGTGTCATCCAATAGAGCTTCGGAGTGAAGTTCTATCACTAGGTTTTTCGTAACAATGAAAAAAAATTTACGGAATAAGTCGATCACCTTATCAATTAAGCTAGTTACTTTTATTGTTTTCCTATAATTTTCTTTTATATTATTCCCATATATATATATTTTAAAAAAAAATAAAAAATCCCCTCTCTTTTTATAACCCTTTTTACTCTTTTAGCCTTAAAAGAGATCCGGCTTAATCAGTTGGTCCACCATATTTTGGACTGTTTTGTGACTATACATTTCAATCAAATAGCCATATCCTTTATTCATTAATATGGCAACTTTAGACAAGATCTCGAAATGACTATTGTCAAGACAATTTCAACTAAATTACACACGTTCTTTTAATTTTTTCCAAACAAATTGTAAATAAGTCCAAAACTATCCCTGACACACATTTAGAACAATTAATTCACCGATTTAACCCATTGAAAACTTCGATCAATTTGATTGCCTCATCGGCAATCCTTCAAAACTCCAATTGTTTAATCATGTCTAATTAGCAAAGTGCTAATTATATATTCAATTTCTCTGGATGTCTGTGGATACCTAGATCGGAAAATAACTAATTATTAATTCTATTCAACCCTAATCCGCTTTCATGTCACTCTTTCAAAACCCTAATCATTTCACGCTGCCGAAGTCTATCGCGTATCATCCTGTTGCCGGCGACCTATTGTTGGATGCGTCGCCTACCAAATTCGAGTTGGCTATTGCTGCTGCCATCCGAGAAGATTAGTACGTACCTACGAATTAATTCCATTGAAGCCCCTAATTCCTTAATTACCGAATTCGGGAATTAGATTAGCGCCTTGCAATTACATACTCCGTATTTGATTATTTTCCTCTCTTTGTATCAAAGCAAGTAGGACACTAGTCTATGATTCTCTTTTATTAAGTTTATAAGGGGCATTTGACTGATTGAATCCAGTTGTCTTCACTTATAATGTCCATCTGTATGTTTACAAATTTTGATGTCATGAAATTATTTCATTTTGCCTGTAGAGAACGATCTTGTGAATTTACAATCCACGCCCACCCCGCGAATCCTGTGATTTCATTTTGCTTGTAAAAAAACAATCCTGTCAATTTAGTTTGTGATCTAGTTGGGTTCCTGGTGAGGCGCGGAAACGGATTAGGGCATGTTTGGATGGAGCGTTCTAGAACGTTAGATAAAGCGTTTTTCCACTCCCAAGGAAAACGCTCTCATGTTGAGTGTTTGGCAGTACAAAGCATTGAAGGTTCGATAAATTAAAAGAAAGTAATATAGAAATACTCTAGAAGGGGGGTTGAATAGAGTATGCCGGTTTTTCGCAGATAGTCTCAAGACTTTTGAAGCTCGTGCAAAACCCTTTGAGATTAGACTTAGTCTTTTCTCTGAAAACCTGAATCAAAAAGTTAAACAATCGAACCAAGTGCGGAAATAAGGTAAAGCAGTAAATAAAGGACTCGATGAGTTGTTTACGAGGTTCGGCACGAACTTGGCCTACGTCCCCGCCTAGGGTTCTTCCACAATCCTAGGATTCAACCGGCTTTTATTGATTCACAAGACTTAGGATCCTAGTAGCTCCCCGAGAAGCCTCTCTCCTATACAATTGCAATCTAGTCAACTCACGTTCCCTTGGAGTCCTAGACCAATCTAGAAGAGCCCCACCTCTCTATGCTATCTAGTACAATCCTCTTACACTTAGTGAATCAATCGCCTAGTGTTCACTTCCTGAGTTACAAACTCTCGAGTATAACACTATAACTGAATATATCCTATAAGCTCACTATGTAACTCTCAAATGCTTTGAAATGAAATAACAGACTCTTAAGGACTAGCAGAGAGCACACGAAGAAGACAAATCTCGCTTGAAGGCTTGAGTGTATGAAAGCTTGTATTCCACAGATGTATGGTTGTCTTCTTCTTCCTTTTCTTTATATTGAATCAAATCGGCGCCTAAGGATCTTCACCAACGGCTAGAGAGGATCATGGCTTGAGCTGGATCTTCTATCTTTGGAATCTTCGAAGGCCATGATCTTCCGATTTGAATCTTCTCAAATATTCAACATAAGGAAGGGAATAATATTCGAAAATACTTCCTAAAAGGTTAGTGTATATAAAATAATATAATGGAAGCATGTATTAACATAAAATAATATTTGAACATAATATCATATAGAACAGGATTTGTGTTTCATCGACACTGTTAAAGCTCCAAGACTTTTGACACAGACAGACTGTCAAGGCCTTTGAAACTTATTACGATTTTCATCAAGGGAGGGAGTTATCAATCTCCCACTTGATGAAAGACAAAACCTGTGCATCCCTGCAACTTAGTCAAGCATATATAATATAAGTAAAATCGGACTAAGTACCTGCATGGGTTAGACAAATGTTTGATCAAAGTTTTCAAACATGAAAATATCCAACCAAAAACAAAATCAAGGTCTTCCAAGACCTTTGAAATGCAACAGTTTTAAAAAGTCTAACACACCACAGATCATCTCCCCCTTTTTTGTCTTTCAACAAAGGGAGGAGGTAAGACAGTCACCAGAAGTTTTGAAATAGTTTCCAAAAACCAGCAATGTTTCAGATTTCAGGGATAGGGTAGGGTAGGGTAGGGTTAAGCTTCATCGTCCGGAGCATCATCAGTGAGCCTCGTCCACAGACCTTGCAAAAGCTTGGTTATCCCGCTCATCTCCGTCATGAACTCCTTGTGCAGCTCCTTGATATCCAGGCGGACTTCCTCCAAGCCCAACTCCAGGTTGTCCATGCGCTCATCAACAGCTGAGGCAGTGGGAAGAGCTTTTGAAGGAGAGGCAAGACTCAAAGTCCCTCGGGGGAACCGAGTGATGCCTATCTTTTCAAGGCTCTTGGAGTCGAACTTACCCGTATGACGCTGCTGTTCTTCATTTTTGAAATCGATTCCAGAAGCTTTAAAGATTTGGGTCAAAAGGGTGGCAAAGGGGAGGGGAGTACCTTTCCTGGCTTTTCTTGTGTGAGCCATGGATCATAAAATGGTGTTGGCCAGATCAAGATCAAGGCCATTGAGGATTCGGTAAAGTAGGACCATGGCATTATCGGTAAGGAGCGAGCCAGACTTAAGACGGGGTAAGAGGCAACGAACAATGATGTTAAAGATAATTTTTGCCTCTAGGGTAAGGGATGAGTGGGTTAGCTGTTTTGAGGTGCTGGTGGATGCTTCGGGTCGGAGATATTTTGATCGGGCAAGGATAATACAGTTTTCTTTAGAGGGGTGTACTTCAGAGGGTGGACAAGGCCTAGGTAAGCCAAGGAAATCTGCGAAGTCAGTGGAGTTGAAAGAGATTCTAACTCCCTTGACAACAGATTCCAAAGACCAACCGTCGGCATTGTGTTTGGCTTTAAGATTAATGTAGAACATGCGGCTGAGTTGGGGATAATAGACGGTTTCAAGATTGAGAAGGGTCCAAGTTGGGGATTTTTTAAGGAGAGCAATGCAGGGTAACTTCAAAGCTTCAAAGAACTCAATATCCAAAAAATCAGAACAGTAGATCCTACGAGTTCGAAACTCATCTACCCACTTTCCAGCCATTTCAGCATTTTCAAACCATGAAGAGGGTAAGGATTGGTTTACCTGGATGTAAGTGGGTGGATCAGCATTCTTTCTTCGAGCTTGTGTTGGAGCAGTCCTCTTGGCAGGCGCCTCAAGACCTCTGAGGGTGCCCTTCCTAGTACGCTTAGGAGAGGGAGGCTTCACAGCTGCTGGGGCTTTCCGCTTCTTTAGAGACAGGGGAGGAGGAGAAGGAGAAGGAGAGGCAACATGTTCTTGCTCCTCTTCCTCCTCGTCATCAGACCCTGAGTCCTCAGCGGACCCTGCGTCGTTCCCATCAGCATCCTCGTTCTCTTCGGATTCGTCTTGCTCCTCATCTTCTTCCTCAGGCTCCTCTTCAGAAGGAACCTCTGCCTCGGCCTCTTTCCTGATTCTTTCTGCCTCCTCTTCGACAAGCTTCCTTGCCTGCTCGGCCTCTTCCTCAGCCTTCTTCTTCCTTAAAGCTTCTTCTTCGGCTTCCTTGGCTGCATCCCTTTCCAGAATGGCGTCGAGATCCTCCTCCTCTTCCTCCTCATCCACCTCCTCAGCGATGACCTTCTTTTCGCACTGAGAGGCTTCTTAGCAGAGCGTTTTTGAGAGCTCTTGGTTACAGTAGCCGTGCTCTCAGTGATGGTGCTCTGGACAACAGCAGGGACGATGGCTTGAGGAGTGGGTTCAGGTGTAGGGGAGGTGGCAGTGGCCTGGCGTCCCTTGGGGGTGGCGCCAAATCTTTTGGGAGTGGAAGCTTTCTTTGATTTAGGAGCCATGGAGGTAATCGGCTAGGGTTACAGGAGAGTTTGAGAGGTTGAAGAAAGAGAATTTGGAAGGGTTTGGATAAGTCTGAGTTTGTGAGGGAGTCGGGTACGGAATTGGGTTTAAGTAGAGTGAAGTGATGGAGTTGATTGGACAGGTTTAGAGTTCCAAGGATAGTAATCATAACATTGCCAATTTGAAAATATTCTCATTCAAAATTCAAATCTTTTTCTTAACCATTTAAAATAGGAGGGAAATATCCGAAATTATTTTGTTCCAAAAATATCTCAACGGATAAAAATATGTGACGAATAGAATTTTTAAAAACCGTTTAAAATATACTTGATCAAATATCTAAAAAGATATTAACCAAATATATGTGATCCGATATCTGTAATCTACCATTCAGTTCACAAACCTTGACATAATTCTCAAGGGTCTTGAGACTGAGTAGAATTTATCTTTCGTAAAGGGAAAGCTCCCCCTACGAAAGTGCATCCTTGTTAAGCATCCCAATCTCTCGTCTAATGAAGGTGAACCTGTCCTCTGCCAAAGGATTAGTAAAAATGTCAGCCCATTGATAATTAGTTGAAATAAAAGAAATTGACACATCACCTTTTTCAACATGGTCTCTAATGAAATGATGCCTTACATCAATATGTTTGGTCCTTGAATGCTGAACAGGATTTCTTTGTAATGGAGATGGCACTTGTATTGTCACACTTAATGGGAATGCCTTTGAGGTTGATGCCAAGATCTCGCATTTGTTGAGCTATCCAAAGGATTTGGGAGCAGCATGCTCCAGCTGCTATGTATTCGGCTTCTGCAGTGGATAGAGCGACTGAGTTTTGTTTCTTTGAGTGCCAACTGATCAAGGATGCTCCTAAGAATTGGCAACATCCTGATGTGCTCTTCCTATCCACCTTATAGCCTGCAAAATCTGCATCAGAATACCCGATTAATGTGAAATCCTTTTGCTTTGGGTACCATAGTCCAAGCTCCTTAGTGCCATTGAGATATCGAAAGATCCTCTTCACAGCCACGAGGTGAGATTCTTTAGGATCAGCTTGAAACCTAACACACATGCAAACACTAAACATGATGTTAGGTCTACTAGCTGTGAGATATAGTAAAGATTCAATCATTCCTCGATACTCCTTTTGATTGACACTTTTCCCAGTCTTGTCTTGATCTAGAGATAATGTTGAGCTCATGGGTGTCTTGGCTGCTTTGGATTGATCCATCTTGAATTTCTTCAAGAGATCCTTAGTGTACTTGCTTTGGTTGACAAAGATCCCTTTCTTGGATTGATGAACTTGTAATCCCAAAAAGAAATTGAGTTCGCCCATCAAGCTCATCTCAAATTCACTGCACATAATGTCAGAAAATTCCTTGCACAAAGATGTGTTAGTAGCACCAAATAATATATCATCAACATAAATTTGAATAACCAAAATGTCCTTTCCTTTGGTCTTAATAAAAAAGAGTCTTGTCGATCAACCCCCTTTTAAAATCATTTTCCAAAAGATATTTTGACAAGCGCTCATACCAAGCTCTTGGGGCTTGTTTCAAACCATAAAGCGCTTTGTCAAGTTTATAAACATGATTAGGAAATTCTAAACTTTCAAAACCTGGGGGTTGAGCCACATATACTTCTTCCTCTAAGAAACCATTAAGAAAAGTACACTTGACATCCATTTGATATAACTTTATGCTCATAAAAGATGCAAATGCTAATAAAATGCGAATAGCTTCAAGCCTGGCTACGGGAGCAAAGGTCTCCTCGTAGTCAATACCTTCCTCTTGATTGTAGCCTTGAGCAACAAGCCTTGCCTTGTTCCTCACGATCTTACCATTCTCATCTAGCTTGTTTCGAAATACCCATCGTGTGCCAATGACTGATTGATGCTTTGGCCTAGGCTTCAAGGTCCAGACTTTGTTCCTTTCAAATTCGTTAAGCTCATTTTGCATAGCAATGATCCAGTCTGGCTCTTGAAGGGCCTCATCCACCTTCTTTGGTTCAATAAGAGAAACAAACGCGTGAAAAGCGCAAAGATCTTTAAGTTTAGAACGAGTTTGATCACTAGAAGTAGGGTCAGAAATGATATCTTTTAATGAGTGTGATGAGGAGTATTTGAATTTTCTTTTGCTAGTCTCAGCTCCTTGATTCATCACACCATCAGGATTGACTTGTGGTACATCTCACTCCGTGGTCCTGTTAGGTTCAGTTACAGCAGTTTCTGACGTTTCAACACTGTTGGATTGGACACCAAGGGCTTTGGACGAATCTTCAACACCTTGGGCCAATTCTTCAGTGTTGAAAATTTGTTCCTGCATGTTTCTCTTCTCGATGTTCTTGGTAGCGGCATCATCACCTTCCTCATTCTCTGCATGGATGTTAAGATCTATATCTGCAACACTTTCACTCAAAGAACCGCCATTGCATTCATCAAATATAACATGTATACTTTCTTCAACTAACTAGGTCCTTTTATTGAAAATTCTATAAGCTTTGCTACTAGTGGAGTAGCCAAGAAATATACCTTCATCACTACGTGCATCAAATTTCCCAAGGTTATCTTTTCCATTGTTATGAACAAAACAAGTACAGCCAAAGGGTTTTAAATAAGATATAAGTGGTTTGCGGCCTTTGAAAAGTTCATAAGGAGTTTTCTTTAAGACGGAACGAATAAGACAACGATTCAAAATATAGTTAGCTGTGTTAACAGCTTCAGCCCAATAGGTTTTAGGTAATGCATTTTCTAAAAGCATAGTCCTGGCCATATCCTCTAAGGTGCGGTTCTTTCGTTCCACAACCCCGTTTTGTTGAGGTGTCTTAGGAGCAGAAAAGTTATGGGAGATGCCATATTTAGCACAAAACAAATCAAACTGAAGTTGATCAAACTCCCTACCATGATCACTTCGAATTGACACTATGGGCTCGTTTCTTAAAGTTTGCAACTCCTTACAAAGTTTTGAAAACTCAAATAAGGCCTCTGATTTTTCTTTTAAAAAAGCAACCCAAGTGTATCTAGAAAAATCATCAACAACGACTAGCATGTACTTTTTACCATTGGGAGATTTGACTCGCATAGGACCACATGAATCCATATGTAAAAGTTCAAGGGGTCTAGAAGAACTTACAACCTTTTTGGGTTTGAAAGAGCTACGTGTTTGTTTACCTCGTGTGCATGCATTGCACATATCAATACCTTTGAAGTCCATCTCAGGTAGCCCTCTTACAAGCTCTTTGGATACAAGCTTCTGTAGAGTATGTGGACTCACATGACCGAGTCTCCTGTGCCAGAGCTTTCGATTTTCCGTCAAAGCCTTTAGGCAGGTTAAGATTCCTTGTGCCACTTGATCAGCATTCACAGCGTATATATTGTTGTAACGATATGCAGTCAGTATAACTTCACCTGTATCTTCTCTGCACACTAGACATCATTTCTTGTTAAATCTGACATTGTGGCCACTATCACATAATTGAGAAACACTAAGCAAATTATACTTTAAACCATTCACAAGATAGACATTTTTAATACTATGGTTGGAATCACTCCCAACGCTACCAATACCAACGATGTCACATTTTCCTTTGTCACCAAGAGTGATTGTTCATGTGGATTGCTCCTTTAGATCATGAAAGAGAGAACTCTTCCCACTCATATGCCTCGAGCATCCACTATCAATAATCCATTTATGCTCCTTCACCTTGGTGATCTCCTGCAAAACAAACATCAACCTTTGTGGCTAGACCAATAAGCAAATTTGGATCCATTATTGGGATAAACCATATTTGGTAAAATAGCGCCTTTTGGGACCCAAACTTGTGTTATCCGTTCTTTTCTCAAATGAACAGGAAATGTATTGCGAATGATATATGGATCCTTTCTTCTATAGGGGCAGGTCTCTTTTACATGTCCCATTCTAGCACAGTGGTGACATATAGGAGAGGTTCTGCTTCCTTTTGCCTTCACAAAGGTGGTAATGTTCTGCTTCTTTAAAAACCTTGGATTGTAACCAATACCACTTTTGTTTAGAAAGCTTTGTTGCTCACCCAACATCCTATCAAGAGTGCCTTTGGATTTGGTAAAACTTATGAGGGTTGTCTGTTGGTCTTGAATCTTATTATTCAGGGAGATCTTCTCGTTCTCTAAGTCATGATGTTCACTTCTTAGAGAGGAGAGATCTTGCTTGAGTTCAGATTTCTCTGAGTCAAGTGTCTTGACTTTAATGTCAAGACCTGAATAAGAAGCTTCAAGACTTTTGACCCTCATAGACAGATCCTCAATAGTTCTTTCCTGATCCACAGTTCTCTTGATAAGAGTGTTAGTTTGGGCAATAAGTTTCTCTTCATTGGCAATCATATTAGAAAGGAATTCCGATAATACCTCTTTTGGACTTGCCATAAGTTCTCTTACAGTTGCTTCAAGCTTTTTATCGTGGGATTCATCTTCTGAGGCCATAAGACAAATATTGGCCTTCTCATCATCGGAGTCAGAGTCAGAATCGCTCCAAGTTGCCACCATGGCTTTCTTTTTCCATTTGTCACCCTTCTTGGACTGGCTCTTTGTATTTTGAGGGCAATCCTTCACAAGATGATCTGTTTCACCACATTTAAAACAAGACAAAGGTTTAGTCTTCTTATCATACTTGTTGTATTGAGGCTTACCTCGAAATTTAGAAGACTCTGATCCATCCTTGTTGTTGAATTGTATCTTCATTTTGAGGATTCAAGCAAGGACTCTTGTGATAAGAGCAAAAAGGTCATCCTCATCGTCATCCTCATCTTCGGAATCAGATCCATCTTTGGGCTCATCCTTCTTAGACTTGAGTGCCAAGTTCTTAGTGCTTGCTGGAAGTTCTCCATCGTCTTCATTAAGGATCATCTCATGCGTGATCAGTTTCCCAAGTAGGTCATCAAGGGGCAGAGTAGTGAGGTCTTGGGCTTCCTCTATGGCTGTTACTTTAGGACCCCACTTTTCTTTTGGGAGACATCTTAATATCTTTCTTACTTTCTCAACGTTTGTAAAGCTCTTGCCGAGGGAATCAAGGTTGTTGGTGATTTCTGTGAATCGTGTGAACATGGCCTTGATTGACTCATCAGACTTCATTTTGAAAAGCTCATACTTTCGAAGGAAGATGCTGATCTTGGTGTCCTTCACTTGGCTGGTTCCCTCATAGGTGACGACCAGCTTGTCCCAAATCTCTTTAGCTTACCTACAAGATGAAATACGGTTAAACTCATCAGTGCTAAGACCACAATATAGTAAGTTAATAGCCCTGTAGTTTTTGGAGACGAGTTCAAGATCCGCTTGGATGTATTCAGACTCCTTCTTTGCGACTTTGGTTCCATTTGGTCCGTCTTTCTCTGGAATCTTTGGCACATTCTCTATAATGTTCCAAAGTTCCAGATCTTGGTCTATGATGAACATCTTCATCAATGATCTCCAGTGGACAATGTTGTTTCCTATAAAGATTGGTGGTCTGCTAGTAGACCTTCCCTATGCAAATCATCCGCTTGCTTCACCAGACATGATCGAAAACTCACAAGATTGTTAGATCAAAAGCAGTGTGTAAAGCTCTGATACCAATTGAAGGTTCGATAAAGTAAAACAAAGTAATATAGAAATACTCTAGAAGGGGGGTTGAATAGAGTATGCCGGTTTTTCGCAGATAGTCTCAAGACTTTTGAAGCTCGTGCAAAACCCTTTGAGATTAGACTTAGTCTTTTCTCTGAAAACCTGAATCAGAAAGTTAAACAATCGAACCAAGTGCGGAAATAAGGTAAAGCAGTAAATAAAGGACTCGATGAGTTGTTTACGAGGTTCGGCACGAACTTGGCCTACGTCCCCGCCTAGGGTTCTTCCACAACCCTAGGATTCAACCGGCTTTTATTGATTCACAAGACTTAGGATCCTAGTAGCTCCCGAGAAGCCTCTCTCCTATACAATTGCAATCTAGTCAACTCACGTTCCCTTGGAGTCCTAGACCAATCTAGAAGAGCCCCACCTCTCTATGCTATCTAGTACAATCCTCTTACACTTAGTGAATCAATCGCCTAGTGTTCACTTCCTGAGTTACAAACTCTCGAGTATAACACTATAACTGAATATATCCTATAAGCTCACTGTGTAACTCTCAAATGCTTTGAAATGAAATAACAGACTATTAAGGACTAGCAGAGAGCACACGAAGAAGACAAATCTCGCTTGAAGGCTTGAGTGTATGAAAGCTTGTATTCCACAGATGTATGGCTGTCTTCTTCTTCCTTTTCTTTATATTGAATCAAATCGGCGCCTAAGGATCTTCACCAACGGCTAGAGAGGATCATGGCTTGAGCTGGATCTTCTATCTTTGGAATCTTCGAAGGCCATGATCTTCCGATTGGAATCTTCTGAAATATTCAACATAGGGAAGGGAATAATATTCGAAAATACTTCCTGAAAGGTTAGTGTATATAAAATAATATAATGGAAGCATGTATTAACATAAAATAATATTCGAACATAATATCATATAGAACAGGTTTTGTGTTTCATCAACACTGTTAAAGCTCCAAGACCTTTGACACAGATAGACTGTCAAGGCCTTTGAAACTTATTCCGATTTTCATCAAGGGAGGGAGTTATCAAGCATTTTTTAAAACGCTCGATATTTCATCCCTCCCCAAACCTTGCAGAGGGTTTCATCCACCGTTTCTGTGGGAAGCGTTCGATGAAATTTGGTGAGCGTTAGAGTTGGAAAAAGTCCGAATTTCTTTTTTCTTTATTCCTCGTCTTCTTCGATGTCTCCATTTCAGTCTCCGTTTGCTCCTATCATGAAAATCGACGATGAATTTTGATCCATCGCTGAGGTTTGCAAGCTTTGCCATCGAATCAATCTCTCAATTTGCTTTTCAAAATTACTGATGTTCACTCGCTGTTGTTGCTAGGGCTCTTCCCAGGTTCAATTTCGCCACCTTCACCAAGCTATTTCGCTTTCGCGCTCTTGTGGTAAGAGATCGCCCCTTTTACCAAGTTTTATATGTCGCTCTCCAATTTCTCATATTTGTAGTTGCGCTCAGAAATTTCAAACACAGTGGGCTTCGCCTTAATTTCCCAATCCCTTTGTTCCCCTTTAGGTCACTGCGAGATCGAATTAAGTCTTCCAAAACCCCCATATTTCTATCCCAACTTAAACGCTACTCTAATAATGTCTCAATTTCCCCACTAAGCGCTTCAATTTCCAAAATATGTGGTTACTTGCTCTTCTTGTGGCTTTATATAGGGTTTGATGCTTGTTTGAGGCTTTAATTCGTAGTTTTCCTCATCTGGTTATGTCTCAATTCAACTCTTTTCCGTTCTTTGATCAATAAACCCATCTGGGTTCATCTTTTTTCTTTTTCTTTTTATAATACCTTTAAGTATGTTTATATAGAATTCTTCTTATCACTGTAAATGCTAAAAATTAGCCTTCCAGATTAGGCCTTACCTTTGAGGAGGATCACTACCCTTATCCAGATCATTTATTATGTAAATGTATTTTGTGCAATTGAGATATGGTTGATTTGGATTGGATTTTGCAAGGTATTGTTGATTGTGCAATTGAGATATGGTTGATCTGTGTGTGAGTGTCAGTGATTGAGCTGATATTATCTCGGATTTTAGATCTCATATGTCAAAATTTATTATTTGAGTAATGATTTATTTACTTAACTAGATCTAATATGGCATAATGATGAACGATTTTTAGTCGCGTAAACCGTATCAAAATAAAACTCAAACCTACAAACTAGTATATCAAGTAAGTAAGAGGTCGATCCCATAGAGAATCAAGTATTTCTCAGCAATGTGTATTTACCAATTAGTAGAAAGGGGGTTTTGGTTGATTGAAATACGAAAGAAAACAAACTAAACTATAAACAAGTTGATGCAAAACAATTTAGAGAAGATCGCTCTACCTACAACTATCCACCTTATTTGGTTGAACTGATACTGTAACTTCCTCTTGTCCTTTTTAAGTTTCCTATGAATGCCCTTAACCCGACCTAATATAGTTACTAGTCCAATCAGTCCTAGAAACCCTTATCAATTGAACAGTCCCTAAAGAAGGATTTAACCCAATTGATAGCTTTAAGTTTAGAGATTAACCAAGTTATTTGCACTCCCTAAAGAGGGATTTAACAACACATCCAACTTCCTACCTATCCAATTAGTTCAATCAGCCCTAAAGGGACGAGTTTGCTACTTGGGTTAAGGTTCGCAATCAGAAATCTACAAAACCCTAGCAATTGAATTGATTCTACCAAGTTGATCGGGCAAGATAGAACAAAACCAATTGGTCAAGGAAGCTTTTCTGATGGTATGCCTCTAGGAATTTCTGGTACTTTCAACTTCATGAAATCAATCAATCAATCAAGCACAAAGAAGTTGAAACATTCAATATAGGAAATAAAGAACAAGATTCAGAAACTCACAATCGATCCAAATAAAGCTTCAAATTGCAAGTAGAACGAAGAGAGTTTAGTCGCCCATGGCGAACATCGCTCTCTCTCTAATTGTCTGATAGAACGTGGAATAGAATAGACGTCAATGAAATATAACACAAAATCGGCCTTATAATAATCATAGTCGGCCATAAAACAAATAACAATCAAAACTAGGGTTTTTTAAACGAAACGGTAGCGGCAACGGCCGCGGCATCGGCAACACTTCCATAGCCCGCAGCATCCATACTGGCTGCGACCGCGGCACGCATGCTGCGGCCGCTGCATTGGTCTGTCACGGAAAATCAATCTCGAATTTGCTCTTGTTGGCAACAAAGAGGTTCTAGCTCTCTGAAAGAGCTTTCCAACGCATGGTCATAATAGTCAATCGGACAACCGAGGTCTCCAGAAAGTGCAAAACAAGTTCAGCAAGTCTGGCGACAACTTCTGCAGACTTGTTCTTCGTTTAGGTTCGCTTCTTCTTCTCAGGACCTATTGAGATCTTCATGTAAGCTTCTTCAATCAACTAGACATTCTCATCTAATGCGTTATCAACCCATGTCTCCTCCTCGGATCCACAGTTACCTGAAATAATCAATAAAAGTGTGTAGATTCCGACTCTACCAACGTAGAGAGCAAATATGCAAATTGTACTTAAACCATGCATGATATGCATCTTAACTAAGCTAAATGCAACCTATTATGACCCTCTAAATGCATGCTATCAAACTTCCCACACTTAAGCTTTTGCTTGTCCTCAAGCAATGAAAAACAAATATAGAATTGATCATCCCACAAATAAGATCTTCATGCTATAGTTTTAGAAAAGCAACATCAAGCAATAGGAGACATGAATGAGAGAACAAATATCCTAGAGAATATATGAGCGATCAAAGGCAAATTTAATCCAACCTCACCGGGATAATGTGTTTCACTCAAGCTCTCATGTGTTTAGGCTTTAAAGTCCAACTCTCAACTCAATCCAAAATGCTCTATACACCGTGAAAGTTATCACTTGCAAATAACATCATGAGGACTTTTATAGGGTTGTAATGGGGATTTGGTAGGAACATAAGGCATGAGAAATATTTAGGCTTTTGGTGCTAAAAATCCGGGAAAAAGGAACAACAACCAACCAGAACAACACCAAAACTTCCATACTTCGCAAACCATTCCAATAACATAAACTCCAATACACATCAATAAGCACTCTTCGATTTCAATAGCCATATAACTCATGCATTTTTTTTTCATTATGATGACTTCTTTTCTTTTCTTTTATGCTTACTTTTGCCCCTAGGTGAATTTTATCCTCTCTAGGTCCAAGCTTACTAGACTTTTACTCCTAAATGAATTTTATCCTCCTTAGGCCCCTAGTAATAAGTCATCTCTATTATGCAAGAAGGGTTACCTTATTTCGGCTATGCCTCTGACAATGCACAACCATACATACATCATCTCCACTCAAAGCAACTCCTAAATATAGATTTTTCACCAATTCTCCTCCTAATTCCCGGATGGGGTCAGGCTAATCATTGGTTATGATATATTTTTGTGGACCTATAAAAAAATAGGCTTTAAGGCTCAGATGAGCTTCAAGTAAAGGATAATGCAAAGGGTAGATAAGGTATAATATGGCTAAAGAAAACATGCCTCAATCATTTGAAATTCAGAAGCAACAAACATGTGCAATACGGTCATGAAAAACAAGCATATGAAGAGTATAAACACACAATAAAAGCAAAAGGGAATAATATGTAAAGTCCCTATAAGGCCAAAATCAAACTCACAAGGGTTATATTTTTTTTTAGATTTCAATTTAACCCCAACTATGAACTATACTTGCTCAATTATATTCTCAAATAATGCTCCAAAAATCATTTTCAAGCAATTCAATCAAATCATGGGATTTACGCAATAAGATCATAAAAATAAATTAGAGTACAAACTAAACCAAGATGGGTATCTTTAATAACACCTAAATGCAATGCATGATATTTTTGTGATTTTTTTTTAAATGTGATATATGAGTAAAAATAAATATGAAAACATAAATAAACATGATATGCAAATTCTATCTATATGCAATGCAATCCCTCCCCCACACTTAAACCTTTCATTGTCCTCAATGAAACATAAAAGACAACAAAAAATATAAACATAGAGGAAGAGATTAATGAAATACTCACAATGTGGTGGATGAGTCTCTATAGGTCGGATCTGAGCATTGCGGCGGGTTAAAGGCGGAAACCTTTTCTGAAAGGTTAGTCTATCCAAAAACTAAAAACAACTATCTAATTCCTAATGGAAAGCCTAATTTATTGAAAAGAAAACTAGCTAACTCGAAAGTTAAATAACTAAAACTTACCTCGGGTTGCTTCCCGAGAAGCGCCTTTCTTTAATGTCATTGGCTTGACTTATTCTCAATCTCAAGACCTTATCTCTCAAACATCGTCAAGGCCCTCAGTAGCCTATCATATTACTGTGCACACATCTTACAAGGCACATCATAGCACAATAAATTGAAAGCATAAAATGTGGAACTCAAGAACCCTTTCAATCTATCAAAGAGTCTAGCATGACTCTCTGCAGAAGGAATATGAAACCACCAACACAGTTCCGTTGTGTGGCTTCTCAAAATAGCAATCAAAAGGATAAACATAATCACCATTACCTTTAAAATTGCAAAAGTTTACCTTTATTACCTCTTGAGCCTCAACTGATGGCTCTAGACCTGGTTCATCAATGGGTGAGCTAAGAATGGATGTGTCAGATGGAGTTGGAACCAAAACACATGAAACCTCATGCGCCGACTCATGAGATTCCAAGTCAGGAAGCACTAGACCATCTCCTCCATCATCTAAGAAACTATCATTGTCTGCAACCAATTCCTCCACATTCGGCATGTCATTGTCATGTTGAAACCGCATAGGATGGAATGAACTAAGTGTAATGACTTCGATAGGATCTTCCACTCTTGCTTCCTTTAAAGCCTCAAGGGGTGGTGGGGTGGGTTTCTCAAAATCAAGAGAAGAAGACGTCGATGGGGGCTCATTAGTAGCAGTGCGGCGATCGCCGCCCTCCTGCGGCGGTTGCCACTCCTTAGAATTTTCACCCTCCGTTACGACTTCAACTTCTTCTTCTAAGCCCCTTTCCTTCTCACCATTTGCACTTAAAATTTGAATGAGTTTGTTCATCTCATTCTCCAAGTTCTTACTGCTCTCATCTTGCTCTTGCAACACTTGTGTAAGGCTATGGAATGGATCCTCCAGGTATGTGACAAAGTTCTCCATTGTGCAACATGGTAATCCATATAACAGAAAAAATCCCACAATCCCGACAATCCTCCTAACCGCTTCAGGCCTCCGTTACTTAGGTGCTCAGCAAGCGCTCGTGTCTCAATAGTCATCCCATCAATTATGCACAAAATCATATCTCGGATGCTGAATTGATAACCCCATGAACCAAGGTCGTCAACATACTCATGCAATCTACTGAAGTATTGGTGAAAGTTCTCACCTTCAAACTGCGCTAATCTCAACATCTTGAAAAAGTTAGTAGCAAGGGTACGTGTTGTCAACCGTAAGATAGGTTCACAACAAAGTTAGATATATAAACAAAAATTAATAAATACACAAAACAAAGAAATAAACTTGATTCCCCGGCAACGGCGCCAATTTGATGAACGATTTTTAGTCGCGTAAACCGTATCAAAATAAAACTCAAACCTACAAACTAGTATAGCAAGTAAGTAAGAGGTCGATCCCACAGAGAATCAAGTATTTCTCAGCAATGTGTATTTACCAATTAGTAGAAAGGGGGTTTTGGTTGATTGAAATAAGAAAGAAAACAAACTAAACTATAAACAAGTTGATGTAAAACAATTTAGAGAAGATCGCTCTACCTACAACTATCCACTTTATTTGGTTGAACTGATATTGTAACTTCCTCTTGTCCTTTTTAAGTTTCCTATGAATGCCCTTGTCCCGACCTAATATAGTTACTAGTCCAATCAGTCCTAGAAACCCTTATCAATCGAACAGTCCCTAAAGAAGGATTTAACCCAATTGATAGCTTTAAGTTCAGAGATTAACCAAGGTATTTGCAGTCCCTAAAGAGGGATTTAACAACACATCCAACTTCCTACCTATTCAATTAGTTCAATCAGCCGTAAAAGGACAAGTTTGCTACTTGCGTTAAGGTTCGCAATCAGGAATCTACAAAACCCTAGCAATTGAATTGATTCTACCAAGTTGATCAGGCAAGATAGAACAAAACAATCAAACATTCAAGCACAAAGAAGTTGAAACATTCAATATAAGAAATAAGGAACAAGATTCAGAAACTCACAATCGATCCAAATAAAGCTTCAAATTGCAAGTAGAACGAAGAGAGTTTAGTCGCCCATGGCGAACATCGCTCTCTCTCTAATTGTCTGATAGAACGTGGAATAGAATAGAAGTCAATGAAAAATAACATAAAATCGGCCTTATAATAATCCTAGTCGGCCATAAAACAACTAACAATCAAAACTAGGGTTTTTTAAACGAAACGGGGTCGCGCTGGCGACCCATGCTGCGGCCGCTGTATATGCTGTGGCCGCGGCATCAGCCGCTCTTCCATAGCCCGCAGCATCCATACTGGCTGCGGCCGCTGAATTGGTCTATCACGGAAAATCAATCTCGAGTTTGCTCTTGTTGGCAACAGAGAAGTTGTAGCTCTCTGAAAGAGCTCCAACGCATGGTCATAATAGTCAATCGGACAACCGAGGCCTCCAGAAAGTGCAAAACAAGTTCAGCATGTCTGGCGACAACTTCTGCAGACTTGTTCTTCGTTTAGGTTCGCCTCTTCTTCTCAGGACCTCTTGAGATCTTCATGTAAGCTTCTTCGATCAACAAGATATTCTCATCTAATGCGTTATCAACCCATGTCTCCTCCTCGGATCCACAGTTACCTGAAATAATCAATAAAAGTGTGTAGATTCCGACTCCACCAACGTAGAGAGCAAATATGCAAATTGTACTTAAACCATGCATGATATGCATCTTAACTAAGCTAAATGAAACCTATTATGACCCTCTAAATCCATGCTATCACATGAGGACATGAAGAGATCGAGAGCCCGATTTGGACTGGAAAAGCAAAGAAACCGGCGAGGGGGAGAACAAGAGAGAGCCCCTTTCCCTTCGCTCATAAGAAGGGGTATTTTCGTAAGAAAAGCACGGGATGAACATTTAATTAATTTAGAATGGACATTTAATTAATTTGGAGACGATGGTGGATACTTGCTTAATTAAAGCCTTCAAACTTTAAAGTGTCATGTGCACCAAATTTTCTCTTATAATTTTAACCATTTTATTGATTAGATTCAAGAAGATTTTGATTGCTACCTACTATAATTTTATTGACCCTATTTCACTAAATCATTTATCATTTAAAAAAATAAATACTTTATTAGTAATATATATATACACCCGACGGATAATTCTTGGCAAGCATTTGTGTATGTACCCGAAGGAAATCGGTATATTACTAAGGCAAGTTCAAAAAAATTTCCCTCCCCATCTCTACTTTTCGCCTCTAATGATTTGCATATATTCAGTGATTTTGGAAAACATGCTCTGCTATTTAAAAAACTTTTAAGCATCCCTTAAGCTAGTAGAATGGAAGGTAGTACACCTCCAAACTATCCCTAGATGCTATAAGTATACCGTTTTCATACAAGATAGTAGCCAATGTGATGCCATCCCCTGAAAGTTTACAAATGAAGTAAATAGGTAATGCTATGGCCTTTTCATAGATTTATCATAATGTAATCTCGAGAACTGGGCTTGTTAGAATTTTAAGGTTACAGTTGATAATCTTTTGAGCCTTGACCCATAACATGAGAGTAAGCAATTTGTGAATGAAGTGAGCAATAAGAATCCAAAACAGAAAATAATCTAGATTAGGAATTTTGAAAACCTGTCAGACTTGTAAATTGACCCCACTGGATAGTTTCAAGTTAACTCAAAGCACTTGTTAACTCATAACTCGAAACTATTTGGCCTTTAAATGACATAAATCTAAAGATTAATTGTCCAAGCAAGAAACTGTTAATTTATATATAATGAAAAATCTTGTGACAATATTATTACTGCATACACATGTGCATTAGCCTATCACACCCCTGAACGTGCATCTTCTACCCCTTACTAAACTGATCGAGTAGTTGTTTGCAATCGAACTCGATGATCACGTTATCTAATCTATGCTCTTCTGCTAGCTGAAAAGCCCACTCCACAACCTCTAGTACCGCCACCAGTGGCCCAGTTCCCTCCTGAATGGTCCGTGCAGCCGCACACACCAAAGCTCCATCCGAGTCTCGAGCAATCGTTCCAATCCCACATCCCTTGTATGTGCTTACCGAAGTCACATACAATCACAACCCACAACACTTTCAAACCTTCTTGAGCTCTGGTACCAGCCCCCAAACCTCCTTAGCCAGGGGACAATCTTTTATGACATGCAACAAGCTCTAAGCTACTTTCAACCTAAATATTATTTTAATTCAAAAGTGGAAGATTTTTTTTTTCCAGAAATAAGTGGAAGAGTTTAGTTGATGTAAATAAGTTGAGAAGATGAAAAAAAAAGTGTTCCAGTTTATGAAGAAAGTAAAAGAGAAAAATTCAAAGTAGAAATATGAATACTTTTTTTTATATATTATCATAATAATTTATAAAAACCATTTACTAAAATATTATTTCCTTTTTATTTTCTAGTAAAATATTTTTTTAAGATTATACTAGTATAAATTTTGTCCCGTGCAAGAAAATATATTAATACATTATTTTAAAATTACATCTATTATCTACAAAATCAATTAAAAATATGAAAAATGAATAAATATAATAAATCTTAATTATAATATGAAAATTAGACTGATAAATTTGAATCACAAATTCACAATATGTAATATATTTTTAAAAAAAAGGTTTTACAATATATTATTTTGTGGCTAAAAAAATTCCAATCATTCCTTTTTCATTATTTTAAAAAGTATTTTTTAATATTTTCATTTTTTTTAACAGACTGAACTATAATTTTTTTTATTAACATACGAATACCCCTAATCTTTTAGAGTTTTAAACTTTTTATGTAATTAAATTTTTTATTTCACTAATATATTAGATATAGAAATTTTTCTAATGAATTGTATGAAAATAAATTGGCACAAAGATAGATTGGTATATTAAAATGTCCTTTATGAACAAATTGGTATATTTAAAGTCATAAGGGATAAATTGGTATATTTAAAGTGTTTAATGGGACAAATAGCTCAAAATTTTCTCATTGCAGCTTAGTTCAACAAATGAATATGAGTTTTCAACGTTAAATTGGTTTTGTTAAAAAAACTAAACCAAGCTCATCCTCCTCCATTGTTGATTTGTTGTTTTAAAGGTTGTAAATAGCGATTGCACTCACCCCTCCTCAATTTCCCTCATTGGAATGTTGTGACCTTATTGCCACCGGCCTTTTCCACATCAACCACGTAAACAAGCTCCAAGTGCAACACTTTCCCAATTTGAATTTTTAATATTATTTCTTTTTGATCCATTTCTCCACGTCCTATTTTAACTTTCCTGGATATTGTCCAGTAATTGAACGAGGAGAATCGGGTCCATCCCGAATGGGTTTGAATTTCAATCATTAACAATTTATGAACTTGATTTTTTCTGAAAAAGGGAAATATGTAAATTTAAAGAATACAATTGGATGGAAAAGATGGGAATAAATCCTCTATCCCAGATCCCGTCCCCGTCTCCCGTCCATTCTCACATACAGTTTTTTAAAGTTCTTTTAACCCTTTTTTAATTTAATTTTTATTTTTTTTAAGTTGTGGTTTGTGTAGAAGAGAGGATCGGAAGATAGGAGAGGGGACAAGGTTGAGGATATGGGATTTGAAGCGGGAAGAGATTCTCTTATATGACTAATCTCAGCCTTATTAATTATTTTTTCTTAAAATCAAATTTGTGAGAGAAAAACTATCTTACGATGAGTATTGCGGGACATAGAAGGGAGCAAATTAAAGGAAGTGGAAGGCAGAAAAAACATCTTTTGAGAGAAGGTAAAATTCAAAATGGTGTAAACCACCTAGAGCTATCTAGAAAATTAAAGTGGATGGCTCAATAAAACCCAGTAGCTTCTGCCAAGTTTGGGGGGGAGGGGGGATTATTAATGATTGGAATGGAAGGGACATGGACATCTTTCATCAGGAGACCTGTATCACTACGGCTCTCCAAACAGAAGCTTATGCTTTCTCTGCAGGTATACAACTAGTCGCAAACAAAGGCTTGCAAAATGTTATCATCGAATGGGACTGCTTGGAAGTAGTTCAAGCTATTAATGATAGAACCAACAAGATCAAGTGGGAAATATTGTGCTATCTAGAGATGATCGGTAGGTTGAAGACAAGTTTTGACCACATCGAATTCAGACATTGCGTCAGAAATGCAAATAGAGTGGCTGACTACATATCTAGGAATACTTATAACTCTAATATTTTGACTCTTCCTATTAATAGGGATCTATGTAACATCATCCGTCAGGATGATCAGGGTGGTGCCTTACTCTTGTAAGTTCGCCCGCCCATTTTTTGCTCGTTGTAAAAAAATAAATATAAATAAATATAAATAAATAAATAAATAAAACATCGTTTGAGTGAACACGCCATAAGTAGGAATACTTATTACTGTAATATTTCGATTCTCCCTATTTGAAGTTCAAATTTCGCCATAACACAGAAGTAAATAACGAAAAACGAAGAGAACACATAGATTTGTTGACATAGTTTGGGTATAAACTGTACTCTGCGGGATCTCAAGAGGGGAAACCCGATCCTAGGAACAAGAGAAGGAGAAAGTAAGAAGAGAAGCCCCTTGAAAAGACAACCGAGAATCTTCAATGAAGATTCTCACGGAGATCCAGCCATCCAACCACCGGGGACGCTCGTCAGACCACCATCTTCAAGGATGAGCTCACATCAGAGCTATCGCCACCAACGCTCTCTCTCTCTCTTTCTCAATAGCTAGAGTTTTGTCAAAATGTGGCTCAAGGTGTACAGTGACCCGAGGATGGCTTATATAACCCCAACAATTAGGGTTATAAGGGAACGCTCCAACGGTTACAAAACACATGGGCTTAAGAAAATACCAAAGCTCGGAGATACCCAAACAAATAGGCACAACTCAACCTTAGCTCGGATTTGAGCCTTGGGTGATGAACTTATACACACATAACACATCTATAATGTGGTTACAGAATAGGCCAGGTAATCCATACTTAGACATAACAATATGTCTAAGGGTTCTTGCAACCTTGTTATGTATCCAACACTATAAGTTATGTAAATGTATATAAGTTCATCACCTTGTAAGGTCCTAAAGTTATCTTACTGTCTAAGTGCTCATGCCACACATTGTTCTAGCTATTACAATAACAAGTTTAAATCACAACACTATTAATAGGGATCTGTGTAATATCATTCTCCAATATGATCAAGGTGGTGCCATACTCTTGTAAGTTTTCCCACCCATTGTTTGCCCCTTGTAAAAAAAAAACAAAAAAACAAACAAAAAAAACATATTTTGAGAGAACTCTCCATGCATCGGCTCACGTGCCCCTAATATCAGTTTGCAAAACCCCAAATCCCCAAATCAAATACGAAAACCCGTGAGTATCCTACGGATTCAAGCCACAAAACCCACCTCGGTGTTAAATCGAGTCACAATCTTGTCGTCCTCATGAATTTGAAACCACAAACCTAATCAAACACTTGCGTGATATGGGAGATTTCCATGGATTGTATGAACGAAGGTCGTAGTGCTATTAGCCATGAAATAAAAAGCCGAAGAGTCGCAAAGATGGGGAAAATTTTGTTACAAAGTGGGTATCGCAGTTCAGAAGGAAGCGTATACGGGTATGAACAATGAAGATGGTGTTCAGTTGAGGCTAGGAGATTTTTTGGTTTATGGGTTAGACAAGGGTATAGACACTTGTGTGGATGTGGTTAGGGCTTTTCCGTTCACAACTAGAGCCAATGATTCCTTTATACCTGACAAGGCAATCTCTCAAGCCACTGAAAAAAAGGAGAAGAAGTACGCGGATATTTGTGCTGTGAAGGGATATTATTTCATGGCATTTGCGTTCTCTACTTTTGGAGAACTTGGGGGGTGATGCTATTGTTTTTCCGAAGCGAGTTCAATTGGTTACGAAGAGTCATAGGGCAGGGTCTGATAATGGTGATTTCATATTTTATAGAGTTGGTTTTACTACGATAAAAGGGGTTGTAGCTCAATTCGCCCGGATTGTGGCTTCTTCGGAGTCGGTTTTCTCATTGACCCCGTGGCAGGTGGTGTTGTGGAGGTCTCAGCAGGGGCCCCATTCATCTGATTGGCTCAGAGCAGTTCCTATTTCTGGGCTCGGTCAGACCATGAATGGTAGGACTTATAGGTCTGTCCTCTGCTATCGCTTGGGTATCCCTCTGTTTCGTGCTGGTCTTCCTTGTTCTGCATGTGGACGGGTTTTTGAGGATGACACTTTTGGGGATCATGCTGTGTCGTGTTCGAGTTCTGTAGGGCTCAAACACCGTCATAATCTTGTCCGTGATACCCTCTTCGACATTTGCTTTCGTGCTGGGATCTCCTCTGGGAAGGAGGTGGACATTGGTGTTGTTGACAGTCTTGGCGGACCTCTTAGGCTCGCTGACATTCTCCTTTACTCTTGGGACCGAGGTCGAGACGTGTGTGTTGGTATCACGGGCTCCTCCCCCCTCACTCAGACTCGCTTGGCTTCCTTCGCTCCTGGACGATGTGTTCTCGACGCAGCGCGGCGTAAGTGCACCAAGTATCGGGATGTATGCTCTGCTGCTGGTTATGGGTTTTTGCCTTTTTCTTTCTCCTCCTTTGGTGAGCTGGATGGGGATGCGATTGCGCTTCTGGGACGGATCCGCTCCTTCTCTTTAGCCTTAGATTCTAGTTCTCGTTTAGCTGCTCATATTTTTACCAGAGTTTGTTTTTCCATTGCTAAGGGGGTTGGCGCGCAGCTTGTTTCTCGGCTGCCCGCTAACTTCTTGTAAACATTCGGTTGTTTGATTTCTATACTATTTGGAGTTTCTATAAAAAAAAAAATAAACCCCCCCCCCCCCCCCCCCGGCTACAACCCCTTTTACTCTTTTAGTGGCCTTCATAGAGATTCGGATTAATCATTTTTTTTTGTTTTGTTTGTAATGTGAGGTTCCGAGGTTATCAACTAATCTTCCACGGGTCCGAGCATAGCCCGTAAAGGACGCAAACCGGTAAGTCAGACGACAAGTCACCAGTGAGTCTCCCGTAAAGGACGCGAACCGGTAAGTCAGACGGCAAGTCACCAGACATACTCACTCAAGCCAATGAAGGTTTGAACACCAACTAATATATTATACAGATTTCATAAGGAGTGAGATTTAAACCCTTTGACTTCTTACAAGGATGATCTCTAATGGTAAGCGATCATTGGTAGATCGGACTTAATCAGTTGGTCCATTATATTTTGGGCTGTTTTGTGACCATACATTTCAATCAAACACTTATCCTTTATTGGTTAACTGTATTTTAATAAATATTCAGACGATCATTCGATTTGGGAGATTTTGATATGGTAGGGTTTCAACTCCATTTCATATACGTCCCTCCTCTTCAAGCCAAACAATAAAATTAATGGGAACATTATAGAAAACTCCTTTTCATGTTATACCAAGATCAACATATATAGATATCCGGAAAAAGTGCTTTTGAGTTTTGAGTGTTTTCTTTTCCGTGTGAGAATGATATTTTATCCAGTTGACATGCATGTAAATTATTGTAGAGTTGGAAATATATAAATAATTCTCTTTCAATTTAGTGGCTGAGATTTGAAATCATTTCAATGTTTTTTAAAACCTGTTTTAGAGTTCATTATTTTGATAAACTGTATATTTTGGACGTGGGACTAGTATTTATTAATTTCATATGAGTTCGATTATCTCATATTCAATGAGATCAATCCTAACCCCACGTCCAAGATTCTATCAAATTGATGTACTAAAATCGATCATTTTTTCAGGATTATAAATACATCGCTAATTTTTACTAGATATATCGTTATATTCTGCAACATATTGTAAAATAAATTCCGCAACACGTTGCGGAACTATTATCAAACACGTCGATAATTTGGAGGGGAAAAAAGTTTAATATATTGCGGAATTTCCAATTATATTTTTCTTTAAAAAAAAAGTCTCCAGGTTCTTTTTTTAATAAAAAAAATAGACATGTTGCGGAGTTCCTATATTTCAATTTTCTTTCGAAGGACAAATGGATTAATGACGAAAGGAAGCTTGAGGACCACCGAATAACTCAACAGATTAACGTTCATGAAAGAGTTCAGGAGTATATTCTTCCAAACAAAACTTGGAATGTGGAAAAGATTCGGCAAGTCCTACCGATTGACCTCGTAGAAAAAATCATCAGCACCCCTCTCCCTTCACAGGATTTTGAAGATAGGCTCTTTTGGCAACCTAGTCCTAATGGCTGGTTCTCAACTTCTAGTGCCTTAAAATTTATTACGAATTCCAATGAAAATGACCTAGAACTCTTCTCTAGAATATGGAAAATTGATTGTCGACCAAAGGTTAGAAATTTTCTATGGAAATTGGGACTAGATGGTTTACCAACTAAAGTGAGACTACGAAACAAAGGAATTCATACGCCCATGGAGTGCATATTTTGTAATTCAAGCGAGGAAGATGCTATCCACCTCCTTATGGAATGTACGACAACCTTAAGAACCATTGGAGCTTTGGATAGAGCGATTGAGCGACAAGTAAGGAATGCTGATAAAAGCGACCAAAGCACAAAGACCATTACTAATAAAATCTTTCGACATTTAAACTCTGAACAAATGTCCATCTTGGCATTCACCTGGTGGTGCATTTGGACTAAAAGAAACAAAATTATTTTTGATAACCAAAATCTACAAACAATAGATGAGATCGTAGCGATAATCAAGAACCATATGAAAAATTGGAACAAATCAAAACAAGATGAAACATATGAAGACGATGGAAAAACAATGGAAATTAACCCCAGAAACAATCCTCGCAAAAGGAACGTCATTCGATGGCATAAACCTGATCCCGGCACTCTCAAACTCAATTTTGACGGTGCTAAATCTCTTTCTGGCTTGGCTTCTGCAGGATTTGTGATCAGGGATGCTGAGGGGTGGATCTTTGCGTGTGGCGCCAAACGGTGCGAGAGGATGTCTGTACTTCAGGCTGAGGCTGCCGGTCTGCAGCTTGGGTTGTTGGAAGCTCGTCGGCTTGGGATACGTAGTCTTGCTGTGGAAGGTGACTGCCTCACGATTGTTAACGCAATCAACGGCGTCTGGTTGATTCCTTGGGAGATTGAGATTCTTCTATCGGATTCTCTCCACTTGCTTCGCTGTTTTGAGGTGGCTTCTATTACTCACTTCTTTAGGGCAGCCAACAGAGCAGCTGATCGTCTCGCTCACCTGGCCTTAGAGTCCGCTCCGTTGTCTTGGGATTTTGATTCTGAGTTCCAAACTCTCGTCCGTAGGGACGCACTTGGGTGGTGGTACAACCGCGGTTGACACCCCCAAACTCTCGCCTGTATCAAAAAAAAAATTCAATTTTCTTTCCTCCAAAATTTTGACATCTCTAGCAACGTACTCCGCAAATTTTTACATCTCCATGACAACTGATGAAGGAAGAACCGAGGAAGAGGAGAGAAGGAGGCAGAGGGTGACAGTGGCATCGAAAAGCAGGAGGACATGAAGAGATCGAGAGCCCCATTTGGACTGGAAAAGCAAAGGAAGCGACGAGGGGAAGAACAAGAGAAAGCCCCTTTCTCTTGAGTCATAAGAAGGGGTATTTTCGTAAGAAAAGTACGGAATGAACATTTAATTAATTTTGAATGAACATTTAATTACTTTGGAGACAATGGTGGATACTTGGTTAATTAAAGCCTTCAAACTTTAAAGTGTCATGTGCACCAAATTTTCTCTTATAATTTTAACCATTTTATTTATTAGATTCAAGAAGATTTTGATTGTAAGCCGTGTGTATCACCTTCAAAAGTTTTGTTCTATTATCTTTGCTTCCTACTAGTATAATTTTCATTGACCCTATTTCACTAAATCATTTATCATTCAATTATCAATTATCATTTAAAAAAATAAAAACTTTATTAGTAAAAGATATATATATGTTACATATTAATTTTAAATAAATTTAGCCTTTATTTAGCTTAGAATTACTTCAAATCTTTTAAGTAAAATATTTCAACATTTACAATTTCATAAAATAAATTAAAAATGCATAACTAATATAATACTCTATTCATTAATTAAAACTTATCATTTTAGAATTCTACACACTTATTGAGAAAACAAACAAAAATACACTTAGACCCCTAATTATTACTCTACTTTTTTGCTTTATAAAAAACTACAACTAAAAACTATCTAATCATTACAAAGAGCAATTCTGTAAAATGGATGACAAAATACCTAAGAAGACAATTTTTTTTTAATAAGATTTACTTCTTAAAATAACATTTTTAATTAACGGACGGAGTAAAATATAATTTATTAAACCACTACTACCCAAGAACGCGCGAGTCATAAGACTAGTTTTAATTTAAACAATTTGGAGCAAGTTTTAATTTAAACAAAAAATAAAGGAAAAATGAACAGTTGACAAACAAAAAAAAGTGAAAAAATGGAGTCCCACTCTTTTGACTTAACCTCAATAATTTGGAATAGGCGTTCTCCAACATTTTGCGAATGCTTGGTATCTTTCGAATGGAAGAGCAATCATGCTTTCTTTTTGCAATAATTCCCATGTGCACTACACGTGGGTCGTGCACACCGGCTAGATTTCACTCAGTATTTCATTTTAAATCTATATCTATATCAATTATATATAATAAAGGATAAATTGATTGAAACACATGACAGCTTCTCCTTAAAAGTAGTCATATAACTAATTACATTTTTTTAAAGATATAATTAATATATCTACAAGATAAAATTAGACAAATTTATTCAAGGGGCTTTTTGCAAAATAGCCACGAAAATGGGCTTATTTGCGAAATATCCACGTTTTGGGACATTTTTGCAAAATGTCCTAAATATATACTGCTTTCTCTCTCCAACGCGCTCTCTCTCCTTCGCCCTGCTCTCTCTCCGACGCTCTCTCTCTCCTTCGCGCGCTCTCTCCGTCGCTCTCTCTCCTTCACCTCCTTCGCGGCGCTCTCTCCTCCTAAGCTCTCTCTGCTGCTCAACTGCTCGCCGATACCGCCGATCTCTCCGATCCAATCAAAACCACCGATTTTGACGTTCCTCAAATCGAATCAAGTAAGTATAGCATGTTCGAAACTGGATTGAAATCGAAGAAAATTTGCGCCTTCGGCGCAAATTTTCTTCGATTTGTTAACGTTTCTGAGTAGATTCTGAAGTATACAATCGAATATAGTAATAGTGCAATGGAATCATAGAAAATTTGCGCCGAAGGCGCAAATTTTCTTCGATTTTTTAATTATTGGAGTCGATTTTGAAGTCTCAAGGTGTTTGTGTTTATGTTTCTTTGTCAAATTGCAATAGCTGAACGAAATATGAAATCTTGTCCTTCAAATTAGGGTTGATTGATGACCTTTTGCGTTGCTGAAATCTGTTGAACGAAATACAGTGTTTTTGCTGTGCAATGGCAGCTTAATCTTGTTAATAAAAATAAGATAGGGATAGCTCTCTGTAGTCAAAAGTCCAAAATGTGTTAAGATTTGGCTTGTTCTTAATGTCTTGAATCCAGTATTTTTAAGTGCATCAGTGCAATGGAATCATAGAAAATTTGCGCCGAAGGCGCAAATTTTCTTCGATTGTTGAAGTGTCAGAGTCGATTTTGAAGTCTCAAAGTGTTTGTGTTTATGTTTCTTTGTCAAATTGCACTGTGAAGGCTTTGAAATTAGCGGTGGATAGGAGATCATGAAAAGATGACTTTATGACATTTGATCTGTTAGCATTAACAAGAAACCCGACTCATAGCTTCGCCAATGAAGTTCTTATTGACAGTTTGACACATCAATCCATCCCAACATACTTCCATCTAATTTGTGTTTGCTGATAGCAAATTTGCGCCGAAGGCGCAAATTTTCGTCGATTTTTTAATTGTTGGAGTCGATTTTGAAGTCTCAAGGTGTTTGTGTTTATGTTTCTTTGTCAAATTGCACTGTGAAGGCTTTTAAATTGAGCATACATGTGACTGATTTTGCTTCCGACTAATCGATCTTTGCTTCCGACTGTTTTCCTTATCAATCGATCGAAGATCGATTGATAAGGAACCTAGCAATGAAGTTTCTGAGTTGCAGAGCTTTTATTGTAAAGTTTCTGACTGATATATTTTACAGGATTCTGGCAAGTTTGTCTTCTGGCACTGTGGTGATTTGGAATTATCAATCTCAGGTTAGGAAGCTGCTAAATGTATCTTTACTCTTTAGTAGTTAATGTATGCTGGCATTGCGAGGGAATTATCAATCTCAGGTTTGGAGCATCAGTTGAGGACGAGGGTGTATGTTGATTTGAGTGTTTTGTTGGCCGAGCTTTCGTCTATTGAGAGGGAATGCCAGCGCTTGGTTGACAGGTTTATGAAGGAGAGGAATCGCGATCCTGATGAGAGGTAGAGTTTGTGCTCATTGGGTGTTTTTTTTTCCTTATGATATTCATGGTTTGGATGGTGAAAGAGAGAAAGAGAGTTTGGAATCCAAAAGTTTAGGCAGTGTTTGAAACTAATGAATATTAGGGTTCCTTTGGCATGAGCTTCTTATACATTATGACTTTCTTTGTATTCTTAAACAGGTAACTTATCAGCACAAATAAGCCCCTTATAATATTCTTATTATCAACATATTGCGCCACACCGCCCATACGTATTCTAACTATAGTTTGAATCATCTGAGGCATATGGATACATGTGCTGATTTTTATTTCCCCTAAGATCTCGGTCGTGATTTCGAAGAAGATTGTAATGTTCCATAACTAAAAAAGCAATCGGAATTCATGCACGTCTTTATGTGAGTTATTTTCTCTTTGCTGTGAGCTTGTGACTGTGATGTTAGTAATCATATCACTCTAAATATTGGCGGTGACAACTGTGCAATGATATTTTGATTGATGAATCCCTTCCTCTAATCTGCATTCTTCATGGATAAGACTTGTTAGGAGTGTTAGACTCTTTCAATGATTAAGGCTCTGCACATAAAAAACTGGCTGGCTAGTGGCTTGCAAGTTGGGGCTCTTACTAGTTATTCATGAATCATGCATTTTTTTGCAGATTATGTGTTGCCTACTTGGTATCTTTCCTTGTGTTCATGAACATATCAGAATTTTGTGAATGTGAGTTGTGTGTTGCTGCATTATACCTGTGAGCGGAGCTTGAATGTGTTATTCTTTGTTTCTGGTGTTTTCATGTGAGAGAGAGAGTCAGTACCTCTATTATTTGTTGTTGATTTAAAATTCACTTTGTTGGATATTGCAGTTCTTTAATTGTGGTGTCAGTTTTGTGGCTATGCAGTACACTTTTCCTGTGTACATTTGTTGCTTGTTTTCTAGATTTGTTTTGTTTCAGGGTTATGTGTTGAATATTTCATTTGACCATGGCAGCTTGTGGTTGCAGTGTCTCTAAAAGCTATGGTTCAGAGCTCTCTAAATTTGACATTAAGAAGGACTTGGAAGCTGCTCAAAAAGAGCATTTCAAACATTTGATATTGCCCGGCCTTTTGAAACATGAAGAAGACGCCAGTCCGGACTCTGCCCCTGTTTCTGATGGCGATCAGCTTGATCCTACCCTGAGAATAAAAGTACCTTGATCCTACCCTGAAGCAAATTTAAAAGTACCTTGATTTTTTTTGCTGTCATAGAATTTCTATGCAATTTCATTATAAATTCAAGCTACTTGTATAATAAATGAGCAAACGGGTTAAATTCATGTTGTATGTTTCAATTTGCTTCAAACTTGTATAATAAATGCGCAAACAGAGTCGTGCAACTCTTAAAACAAGAGTCGTGCAACTCTTACAACAGAGTCGTGCAACTCTTTAAACAGAGTCGTGCAAATCTTACAACAGAGTCGTGCAATTCTTACAACAGAGTCGTGCAACTCTTAAAACAGAGTCGTGCCACTCTTACAACAGAGTCGTGCAACTCTTAAAACAGAGTCGTGCAACTCTTAAAACACAGTCGTGCAACTCTTACAACAACGTCGTGCAACTCTAAAATTTCATAGTGTTATTCATGAAATTTATAGTTCTATTCATACAAACTAAAATCTAATTTGATTCTTCTTAAACTAAAAATCTAATTTGGGCACATTATAATATTATTCTTGCACTTTTTAATCTAATTTGGTTCTTAAATTGTATTTTAAAGTTGCACAACCATAGTTTAGAGTTGCACAACTGTAGTGTCAGCATCTTTTTCTATTTTGTTAATCAGAGAAAACAACTAGTGTCAACGGTGTTTGCAATTTTAGTGATGAAAATGTATTGATCAATTTGATTTCTTTATAACTCTATCAGCACTAAAATTGCAAACACCGCTGACGCAACCTTTAATTTCTAAAAAGATGCTCTATTCACTTTGGTTCATGAATTGTTCCTCTATTCACTTTGGTTCATGCAAATTAACCTATAAAGGTAGAGAGACACATGAACTCTTAAAAACAGAGTCGTGCAACTCTTAATACAGAGTCGTGCAACTCTTACAACAAAGTCGTGCTACTCTTAATAAAGAGTCGTGCAACTCTTACAAGAGAGTCGTGCTACTCTTAATAAAGAGTCGTGCAACTCTTACAAGAGAGTCGTGCAACTCTTACAAGAGAGTCGTGCAACTCTTAAAACAAGAGTCGTGCAACTCTTACAAGGGAGTCGTGCAACTCTTAAAACAGAGTCGTGCAACTCTTACAAGAGAGCCGTGCAACTCTTAAAACAAGAGTCGTGCAACTCTTACAACAGAGTCGTGCAACTCTTAAAACAAGAGTCGTGCAACTCTTACAAGAGAGTCGTGCAACTCTTAAAACAGAGTCGTGCAACTCTTACAAGAGAGCCGTGCAACTCTTAAAACAAGAGTCGTGCAACTCTTACAACAGAGTCGTGCAACTCTTAAAACATAGTCGTGCAACTCTTACAGGAGAGTCATGCAACTCTTAAAACAAGAGTCGTGCAACTCTTACAACAGAGTCGTGCAACTCTTACAACAGAGTCGTGCAACTCTTACAACAGCGTCGTGCAACTCTAAAATTTAATAGTGTTATTCATGAAATTTATAGTTTTATTCATACAAACTAAAATCTAATTTGATTCTTCATAAACTAAAAATCTAATTTGGGCATATTATAATATTATTCTTGCACTTTTTAATCTAATTTGGTTCTTAAACTGGATTTTAAATTTATAGTGATTCTATCCCGATCATCTCTCCAATCGCATCAAAACCGTGGATTTCAATGTTTCTTCAATAGAATCATGGAAAATTTGCGCCTTCGGCACAAGAGTTGTGCAACTCTTACAACATAGTCGTGCAACTCTTACAATAATATTGAGAGAACATAAAATCATGTTGAGAACAATTTCAGAAATCTCGATTGTTTTGCAAAAAATAACCTATTGTTGAGCAAAAATAAGAGTAAGCTGTGCAAATATAAGAGGACATTGTGCAAATTTAATCATAAGTTGTGCAAATATAACCCTAGTCTAGTTTTTATTTATTTTATTTTTTAACCTTTTATCGTGCAAATATAAGAGTACTTTGTGCAAATATAACCATAAATTGTGCAAATATAATCCAAGTAGAGTTTAGAGTTGCACTTTTTTCCGTGTCAGCACTTTTTTTCCCATGTCAACACTTTTTTTAGAGTTGCACAAGCATGGATAACAATTTCACAAAGAATCGAAGAAGCACATGACAAATGAATCATAAGCCGATCAAATGATGTCGAACAATTCCATCAAGCCTGGATAACAATTTCACAAATATGATCCAAATCTAGTTTTTATTTTTCTACATGGATAACAATTTTTTTTTTACTTTATAATATTATCCGTGCGCATTTTATTCTAATTTGTGCACTTTTTATTCTATTTGTGTCAGCACCTTTTTTATATAATTTTTTTTTTCACGTCAGCACTTTTTTAAAATAAGATCATGTTGAGAATAAATTCACAAGTCTCGATTTTCGTGCAAATCTTAAAATAGAGTCGTGCATTTCTTACAACAGAGTCGTGCAACTCTTCCAACAGAGGCGTGCAACTCTTAAAATAGAATTGTGCAACTCTTACAACAGAGTCGTGCAACTCTTAAAACAGAGTCGTGCAACTCTTAACACAGAGTCGTGCAACCCTTACAACAGAGTCGTGCAACTCTAAAATTTCATAGTTTTATTCATGAAATTTATAGTTTTATTCATACAAACTAAAATCTAATTTTAAAATGTATGTTAATCAATTACATTATGTTTATAATGTAATTTTAAAATTTTAAGGCCATTGATATTTCATACATATTTCACTGTTAAGGCCATAGATCTTGAAAGCACTTGAACGAAGAGGATGAGCAACCAAAGAGTTCAAATGCAGACTTGAATGAAGAAAAGAGCAAAAATGAAGCGATTCTAGGAAGCAAGTTACAATAGTACTGAGGATCCCTACATTATTACTTGCCTGTTGTTTCCTTTATTAGACAAATGGTCCATTTCAACACGCTATTCATACCAATCTCTACTCAAATCATACATAATTATGAAGATCATCCAGGGGGTTAATCTAAAGGTGCAGTATATACAAAGCACCACATCTCCAGTTCACCATTTTCCATCTGTGCCATGCCATAGCAGGTCAGATCATTCATTCGGTCTGCGGAAACGGTTGGGGAAGAGGTAGATGAAGAGAGCATCTCCTACCCTAGGGTCAACCAATGCCCATATTTACAGTAAACATAAACCTTAAAGAATTGAGTTTTCAACAGCTAACAACTCAGCATCCTGCTTGTTTCTCCTCCTTAGAAGCCATCGCTATTTCTGTCAGCATACAATCAAACAAGTACTCAAATAGAAAAACAAAGTTATGGTGACACGTTTGAGCAATCACCCTGCTTCTAGATTGGGGGTAGATTGATATTGCCCTTGAGCTTGTTTTCAATCTGGGTGATGCATCAACCGGAAAGAAATGCCTCCTCCAACTTAATCTAAGAATGACAAAATACTTCTGGCAATTGTTTGGACTAGACATCAACATCAAATACGAAAACTAACCATCTAACAAGATATTATTAGTACTGGATAACAAAAACGATCGCAACAATCAATATGAGACGTTGGTTAGCTTCCCAGAACCCAGAAGCATACATATCAATGGAAGTATTAACTAAATCTGAGTAACAACAAGATAATGTGTAGTTGAGCCAAACTGCCTCATTGATTCTGTCCAATTTTTAGCATTCTACAGTAACCCACAATTCCTCTCCACATAAATATCACAATCAGACACAATAGGAGGGCCAGGTGATGACTTACAAGATCCAATGACAACAAATACGAAGAACCCTAGGGGATAGGGCCGACTGGGTAGTCATTCCCTTTCTTCACAGTGGTTTCTGGAACCGATCCCCTTTTGGTGATGTTCTTCTCGAATTTGTGGATCTTCCTGTCAGCCAAACGTCTGGATGTTGTCTGCACACAAGCCAAAAAACAACAGTAATATAATTTACATCATTATTATTTATGCAAAGTGCTTCTAGATAGATCAATTTAGATTGCAATGGCAATTCATCTCTGAACCCAACTAATCTCAGAAAAGTGCCAAAATTGGCCTTTCTACACCGTTCAGCTTAAGCAGCATCTCACAGGAAACACTTAAAACCCCCCAATCCCTCATGTTCTGACAATGAGACCTGTTGCTGGAAGACCTCGCTCGCTCGCTCGACCTTGCTGCCCGACGATTTGCGCTCGCCGGAGATGAAGGATAAGGCGGTTGCGAGCTCTCCGATAAAGCGATCCCCGCCGAGCCTGTCCGTCATCGTCGATCTCAAGGAGGGGTGTACGCGTGTGAGAGAACGGGAAAGAGAAAGCCAGAAGGAGACAGAGAGCGCTCCGGCGAGGCAAGCTCTAGGTCGACGGCGAACGAGTAAGCTCCAGGTCGTCGACGGCTTGAATCCAAATCTCAGGCTTTCAGATCTGATGGAATTCGGGAGAGGGGATGGGTTTTCCAATGAAGAACCGATGAAGGAAGAAGCGCAAAGAGAGAGAGAGAGGAAGAGAGATTTCAGATATTCGGGATACACAAAAAAATGTCCGTGCAAGCGAAAATAAGTATATATAGCGACCATTTTGCTAAATTGTCCAAACCCGTGTCTATTTTGCAAATACGTCCAAATAAAGTGCCTGTTTTGCAAATTTTTTCTTTATTCAATCAGTCAATATATCTATATATGCATAAGATAAAATTTTATTCTAAATCTATTTAATTAATATATCTATATATGCATAAGATAAAATTTGACCCAGTTTAATTAGATATGGATATATTTTTAGAAGATATTAACCAAATTTAAATACTATTTCCTACGTCCTAAAATACATGAGCTTTTAGCATTTTGAACAAGTTTTAATAAAATAATTTACTTTTTAAAAAAATCATCATTGATCTAACTTTTTCATAAATTTTATTATTTTTTAACACCCACTACACATTTTAACCAATCAAATTAATTTAAATAGTCAACAATATACAAATCAATACAAATCATTATAATTTTCTACATAGAAAACATAAAGCCCATCTATTATTAGACAAAAATTCACCTATAAAAACCCATGTATTATTGGATGAGGGGGTATTATTTAAGAAAAGATTTAATAATTAATATATGCATAAGATTAAATTTTATTCTAAATATATTTAATCAATATATCTATATATTCAAAAGATAAAATTTGACTCAATCTGACGAGATATGGATATATGTTTAGAAGATATTAACGAATTTTAAATACTATATAAGATAAGATCGATTTTACCTATTATATAAGATAAGATTTTACCTATGTAACATATGTAACAAATTTTAGAAGACATATATAATAGATATAATATATGATAAGTCGTATGTAACATATAACATCTTCTCCTTATCTTAATAGTAATAACCAATCAAAAAAAACTTATCTCCGCCTTAATCAATTTCTAGATAATAGTGTTCATAGGTTTTTAGACACTCACACACATATATATATTGGAAAGATTTTAGAATATTTTTTCAAAATATTCACCCAAAAATAAATATTTACCGAAATATTCACATTTTCGAACTATTTACAAAAATATTCATTTTTGTCAGATGAATCGGAAAAATGCAGTTTAAAACCGCGCTTTTTGACCAGATTAGAGAGAAACACGAGTTCAAACCGCGTTTCTTCCTTTTATTTTCCTTAATTAAAAAAAAAAGGGTAACAATTCAAAAGTGTTGAAATAAATTAATTAGCTCTCTAAACGGGTATTTATATATATTATTGTAAAAAACTCTTAAAACATAAGAGTTTTTCCCCATGTGGCACGTCCACCTTAATCATCTCCTTTTTAACCAATCAATTTTTTTTTATCTTTTCCTTTTATTTCTTTTTTGCAATTAATTTTTATTTTTTAAATAAAAAATGGATTTAATTCAAAATAGTAAATTAATATATAATCTATATCTATTTGTAAATTTTCATATACTATCACAGTAGAATCAATCTTTAAGGAATCTATTATACCCTTCTCTTATGATTTTGTTCTTATAAGTTTAATTCAAAATATTAAACTAATATTTTATTTAATTGGATAAAATTAATTTGTTTTATTAATAAAATTTTATTTTATAAAAATCGCGCCATGGCGCTGGAACTGTACAAGTATATTTTAATTCAGCTGAAAATAGTTTATGTTTTCAAAAAAATTACGGTTGTTAAGCTTTTTTTTTTTGATAAAAAATACTACTTCGTATTCAATCCGAAATCATAAGGTCCCAAAACACAATGCCAAACAAAGGACTAGGTAAATCTTTCTCCGAGGCAATATAATAAAAATAACTAGGTCTAATCTTTGCTAGAAAATCCGCTGCTTGATTCTCATCCCTCCTAACATGACTCCATAATCATCATCGGAAGCCACAAGCCAACCTGAGTATCTTGTTAAAAGGTAGCCTATCACACCCCTGAACGAGCATCTTCTACCCCTTACTAAACCAAGTAGTTGTTTGCAATCGAACTCGATGATCACGTTATCTAATCTATGCTCTTCTGCTAGCTTAAGAGACCACTCCACAACCTCTAGTACCGCCACCAGTGGCCCAGTTCCCTCCTGAATGGTCCGTGCAACCGCACACACCAAAGCTCCATCCGAGTCTCGAGCAATCGTTCCAATCCCACATCCCTTGTATGTGCTTACCGAAGTCACATACAATCACAACCCACAACACTTTCAAACCTTCTTGAGCTCTGGTACCAGCCCCCAAACCTCCTTAGCCAGGGGACAATCTTTTATGACATGCAACAAGCTCTAAGCTACTTTCAACCTAAATATTATTTTAATTCAAAAGTGGAAGATTTGTTTTTTTTTTCCGGAAATAAGTGGAAGAGTTTAGTAGATGTAAATAAGTTGAGAAGATAAAAAGAAAGTGTTCCCGTTTATGAAGAAAGGAAAAGAGAAAAATTAAAAGTAGAAATATGAATACTTTTTTTCATATATTATCATAATAATTTATAAAAACCATTTACTAAAATATTATTTCTTTTTTATTTTCTAGTAAAATATTTTTTTAAGATTATACTAGTATAAACTTTGTCCCGTACAAGAAAATATATTAATATCTTATTTTAAAATTACATCTATTATCTACAAAATCAATTTAAAATATGAATAATGAATAAATATAATAAATCTTAATTATAATTTGAAAATTAGACTGATAAATTTAATCTTCTATCAATTATAGATAAAACCAACTATTATCACTTATAGATAAAACCAACTAATATGGCTTTTGTGTAATGCATAAGCGTAGGTAATGGCTAGGAATATCAAAATATGAGCATTATATGGAAAATAAAGTCCTTCATCCTCTTATCATGCAATATGTCAAAAGCAACTTAAAATTTTACCTCCTTTCATGGTTTCCAAGAAAATATGCACTTCATTGTGACTTTCCTTTACTAGGCAATTTCCTGCTATATCTCTAATGAATCCAATTTTGCATCATCGAGTTCAATTTAAGCGTCCATGACACTTATCAAAATTTTCAATGGGGGTCATTTTTTGTAAACTTTGGAAAACATGCATATAAGCACATAAATCAAATATGAATTCCAAAATATCCATGTATAAGCAATTCAAGAAATAATCCTAAAATATGCACATATATGTCAAATAGATCAAATATGCATGAAGTAAGTCCTTCCCCCATCCCATACTTAAACATTACAGTGTCCTCACTGTAAAAAAAAAGAAGGGTAAAGAAAGAAACTCACTAGACAAATGTACAGGGCTTCAAAATATCGAGTGAAAATGCTGCTGGCCCCTGGTCGATTTCGACTGCTTCTATCCTCAATGGACCTGAAAAATTTAGAAGAGAGATACCCACAATAGAAAATAATGTCCAAAACCAAAAACAAAAGCAACAAGGTCCAAAAAAAATCCCAAAAGTAAATGTCTATTTACAAACTCTAGATTTTATAGTCGCTAGGCCGACTTCTCCATTAAGCATTAGCCTGCCTCATCTTTGTCCGGAGGTATAGGTGGATCTGGTGGTTCCTCCGGTGGTGGGAAGCGTGGGATGTCATCCGGGGGCATTGTATGAAGAAGCTTAAACCTCTCCGAGTGGACGCTCCATGACTCCACCCATTCATCTTCCTTGGCTCGAGCTAGCATGTATAAGGGAAGATATAAAGAAAATATACGTACCTCATCATCATACCTCTTCCGCTTCATATGTTGATTTGTTTTCGCGTCTCCACCACAGCAAAACGGTGGAGTGGGAAGAGATATTTCCACCTCATCATGCGAGCTTCATGCCACTTTGCTAGGATCCCATACTTGAATATGAACATCGGTTTCTCAAAATTGTCGGGGATGACCTTTACCTTGTAAGGTAAGAGCGATCTTGTAACACTCTGGCCAACAATGTCCGCTTTCTTCTCTTCTAGTGCTATTTCGTCTTGGGATCCTTCATATGATTCATCAACAATAGGTAGCAAAGTAGGAATGAAATTCGAGGAAGGATATACCTGGTTGTCGACATCGAGTGGGTCAATTGGCTCGTCGGGAGGGGGGCATGGTCCTTTAGACTGAATGGAAGCCTCAAGCCTTCGGATTTCGTCTTCCAGCCGAGCTATTTCCCTTAATCGTGCCTCCGCCACTGCAATCCTATTTCTCCGTCTCAAATCTTGAAACCATTCTTCCCATGCAGGATTCCCTTCGACAAAGTCTTCCATCTTTGTACCTAAGCTTTGAAATCACAATCAAGAACACAAATTAGTGGCAAAAGCTTGGCACCCAGTTGGTACCGGTGAGGTAGGTGGTGGTAGGGTATGTGATAGGGTAAGAAAAAGGGATGGTCTTTTCTGAACCTTAAACACAATTAAACTAGGTGCGATTGATATCTCCCTAGCAACGACGCCAATTTGACGAGAGGGTTTCTCGACCAAATAAATTTGTAGTCAAGACCCCGCTATAGGATAGTGGAGTCAGGTTCGTCCTCAGGAGAGAAGTCAGCGGTTCTAGGTTTAGTGTGTTTTGGGGTTCAAGGATAGCAGGAAAAGGTGATGAGGGTGGCTATCGACAATGAATAGAGGGGCCGATGTCGAGGGATGGAGAGAGAATGGTGGTTTGATATCGAGTAGAATATGTGCCGAATAAAAATAATAAAATAAAACAAATAAAGATGCAAACTTCCAAGGTTAGAGATTACCACAACAATAAACATATGTGCAGATCATAAATCACATAAAGATGCATGCTTTATATCAAAGAATCGACTTTCGCAAATTCCAACAATTTAGGTGATAGAGGCTCTCGCATAAAAACCTAATTTGTTTGTACCTTTTCTAAATTAGGATTAGTCGGCTCTCGCAAATAAACCCTAATTACTGTCCAAATTCATAATAAGATCGCTTTTGCTTCAATATCATGAATAAGGAATTTCCTCGACTCTCGTAAAGAATTAAGCACATAGGTAGATGATGGTAAAGACATATAAATTCATGGATTTATAAATCAAATACACATATCTATGTTGGATCACCCCAACCCTAGAAGAAGGAAATTAGAAACAAACCATAATAAAAGAAATGAACTTTAACATAAAAAAAAAACTAAAACTTACAACCGTTCGTCTCCTCTCTCTCTCTCTCTCCTCTCTCGCCTTCTCTCTCTCTCTCTCTCCTTACTCCCTGCGCCCTAAGACGACTTGACTTGAATGAATGAAAATCAGCCCCCTAGGGCTTTATTTATAGGCTTCATTCCCTAGCTATTCTAGGAAAGAAATTATATCTATATCTATATATATATATTTCTCTATCTAATAACATTAAGATAAAACATGGAAATAAATAATTATATCTAAAAGGAAATAAAGCTAAAGTGGATAGATCTTCCTTCTCCTTGATAGAACTTGATGTATCATGATAGAATATCTCGAATCTTGGCTTGCAAGTAACCTCTTATGCTCGGATTTCTCCTCGTACTCGACTCGGACTTTCTGAAATTTTCCTCGACATTGAGCAAGTTCTTCAACGTCGAGTAAGGTCTTCACTTCTCGGATTGTACTCGATCTCGGCTATCGTCCGGGCTCATCGAGTTTCCTCGACATCGACCAAATTTGGTCGACGTCGACTAAATGTGGCTCCTTGAGTGGCTCCTGCTCAGCTTGTGCTCGATCTCGTCCTCTGGAGCAGTTGTCGAGTAAAATTTTGGTCGATGTCGATCAGTTTGGTCGACTTCGAGTAACTCTGTCGCTTTCAACATCCTGCTCCGTTCTTGAAACACACTTTTCCGAGTCCTCGTTTGTTGGATTGACGCATATGAGCATGCGTTGGAAAGGCCTTTTCGAGGGCTACAACTCTCATGAAGACATCAAAGCTTGATTCAGAATGATGAATACCGAAAAATGGCCTTTTCTCCAGCTACACCATCCTTAGCTTCTTCATGGGTTTCCTTTAAGCTCCAAAGTGCGTCCGATTTCTGCGAAATATAACAAAAACTTGTGTAGACCTTCATATATTGCAAATAAACATAAACTACACAAATTATATATTATTCTAACCCAAATGCATGAAATGCATGCAGAAAACGATATAAAAGTAACTATAAAACATGACAAATTAGGCTCTCATCAAACACCCCATACTTAAGCTTGCTTGTCCTCAAGCAATACTTTTAATTGCCATTCAGAGGAAGAAATCAAAACTGTCAACATATTAGATCCATTCTCATATAACCCTTCAATCAATTACCATCCTCGAAAAGGTACTACTGTCACAAATCTGTGCATGTGCAATTAAAAAGCAACATCTTCTCACAAGAGGAGGGTTATGCAAAAACAATTCGTGTGACAAAGCATTAATAATCAAGAGGACTTTAATTTAAGCTCAATAAGGAATAGATTGGTGAAAGGCTAAGGGTAGGCAATTTTTGGCAATTTGGTGCTAAATCCGGGGAAATGGAGTACTTTCCAAACTTTCATACCACATTCCTTCTTTCGTTGATTTCTCACCTTTCGCTCATTCGCTCAATGCTTTTTTCAATATTATGCTTTTACCTCTTTAACCTCAGCACTTCCTTCTCGCGAGTCGCAAACATGGGTGTCATGAATGGCCTCGGATACTTAGTGTTTTGGACTCCTAACCTGTATGTTCCATCCTGCTGAACTATTATCTCAGCAAGCAGGGTCGATCTACCTTTATCTCCTGAGTTGATCGGATTTTGTCTCACTCATTAAATTTTCCATATATTTCAAACATTCCTTCCAAACTCCAAATATGATAATAACAACAACACAAACACCATATAACATCTTCATAATGTAACTTCATTATCAACATAATCCCCGGATAGGAAATAAGGTAAAGAATGGCAATATATAGATCATGTGGAGCAAAATATGAAAATAAGGCATAATATGGCTTTTGTGTAATGCATAAGCATAGGTAATGGCTAGGAATATCAAAATATGAGCATTATATGGAAAATAAAGTCCTACATCCTCTTATCATGCAATATGTCAAAAGCAACTTCAAATTTTACCTCCTTTCATGGTTTTCAAGAAAATATGCACTTCATTGTGACTTCCCTTTACTAGGCAATTTCCTGCTATATCTCTAATGAATCCAATTTTGCATCGTCGAGTTCAATTTAAGCTTCCATGACACTTATCAAAATTTTCAATGGGGGTCATTTTTCATAAACTTTGGAAAACATGCATATAAGCACATAAATCAAATATGAATTCCAAAATAGCCATGTATAAGCAATTCAAGAAATAATCCTAAAATATGCACATATATGTCAAATAGATCAAATATGCATTATGTAAGTCCTTCCCCCACCCCATACTTAAACATTACAGTGTCCTCACTGTAAAAAAGAAGGGTAAAGAAAGAAACTCACTAGTCAGATGTACAGGGCTTCAAAATATCGAGTGAAAATGTTGCTGGCCCCTGGTCGATTTCGGCTGCTTCTATCCTCCATGGACCTGAAATTTAGAAGAGAGATACCCACAATAGAAAATAATATCCAAAACCAAAAAATAAAAGCAACAAGGTCCAAAAAAAATCCCAAAAGTAAATGTCTATTTACAAACTCTAGATTTTATAGTCGCTAGGCCGACTTCTCCATTAAGCATTAGCTTGGCCCATCTTTGTCCGGAGGTATAGGTGGATCTAGTGGTTCCTCCGGTGCTGGGAAGCGTGGGATGTCATCCGGGGGCATTGTATGAAGAAGCTTAAACCTCCCCGAGTGGACGCTCCATGGCTCCACCCATTCATCTTCCCTGGCTCGAGCTAGCATGTATAAGGGAAGATATAAAGAAAATATACATACCTCATCATCATACCTCTTCCGCTTCATATGTTGATTTGTTTGCGCGTCTCCACCACAGCAAAACGGTGGAGTGGGAAGAGATATTTTCACCTCATCATGCGAGCTTCATGCCACTTTTCTAGGATCCCATACTTGAATATGAACATCGGTTGCTCAAAATTGTCGGGGATGACCTTTACCTTGTAAGGTAAAAGCGATCTTGTAACACTCTGGCCAACAATGTCCTCTTTCTTCTCTTCTAGTGCTATTTCGTCTTGGCGCTTCATATGATTCATCAACAATAGGTAGCAAAGTAGGAATGAAATTCGAGGAAGGACATACCTGGTTGTCGACATCGAGTGGGTCAATTGGCTCGTCGGGAGGGGGGCATGGTCCTTTAGACTGAATGGAAGCCTCAAGCCTTCGGATTTCGTCTTCCAGCCGAGCTATTTCCCTTAATCGTGCCTCCGCCACTGCAATCCTATTTCTCCGTCTCAAATCTTGAAACCATTCTTCCCATGCAGGATTCCCTTCGACAAAGTCTTCCATCTTTGTACCTAAGCTTTGAAATCACAATCAAGAACACAAATTAGTGGCAAAAGCTTGGCACCCAGTTGGTACCGGTGAGGTAGGTGGTGGTAGGGTATGTGATAGGGTAAGAAAAAGGGATGGGCTTTTCTGAACCTTAAAGACAATGAAACTAGGCGCGATTGATATCTCCCCGGCAACGGCGTCAATTTGACGAGAGGGTTTCTCGACCAAATAAATTTGTAGTCAAGACCCCGCTATAGGATAGTGGAGTCAGGTTCATCCTTAGGAGAGAAGTCAGCGGTTCTAGGTTTAGTGTGTTTTGGGGTTCAGGGATAGCAGGAAAAGGTGATGAGGGTGGCTGTCGACAAAGAATAGAGGGGCCGATGTCGAGGGATGGAGAGAGAATGGTGGTTTGATATCGAGTAGAATATGTGCCAAATAAAAATAATAAAATAAAAAAAATAAAGATGCAAACTTTCAGGGTTAGGGATCACCACAACAATAAACATATGTGCAGATCATAAATCACATAAAGATGCATGCTTTATATCAAAGAATCGACTTTCGCAAATTCCAACAATATAAGTGATAGAGGCTCTCGCATAAAAACCTAATTTGTTTCTACCTTTTCTTAATTAGGATTAGTTGGCTCTCGCAAATAAACCCTAATTACTATCCAAATTCATAATAAGATCGCTTTTGCTTCAATATCATGAATTAGGAATTTCCTCGACTCTCGCAAAGGATTAAGCACATAGGTAGATGATGATAAAGACATATAAATTCATGGATTTATAAATCAAACACACATATCTATGTTGGGATCACCCCAACCCTAGAAGAAGGAAATTAGAAACAAACCATAATAAAAGAAATTAACTTTAACATAAAAAAAAAACTAAAACTTACAACCGTTCGTCTCCTCTCTCTCTCTCTCTCTCTCTCTTCTCTATCGCCTTCTCTCTCTCCTTGCTCCCTGCGCCCTAAGACGACTTGACTTGAATGAATGAAAATCAGCCCCATAGGGCTTTATTTATAGGCTTCATTCCCTAGCTATTCTAGGAAAGAAATTATATATATATATATATCTAATAACATTAAGATAAACCATGGAAATAAATAATTTTATCTAAAAGGAAATAAAGCTAAAGTGGATAGATCTTCCTTCTCCTTGATAGAACTTGATGTATCTTGATAGAATATCTTGAATCTTGGCTTGCAAGTAACCTCTTAGGCTCGGATTTCTCCTCGAACTTGACTCGGACTTTCTGGAACTTTCCTCGACATTGAGCAAGTTCTTCGACGTCGAGTAAGGTCTTCACTTCTGCAGCTCGGATTGTACTCGATCTCGGCTATTGTCTAGGCTCGTCGAGTTTCCTCGACATCGACCAAATTTGGTCGACGTCGACTAAGTGTGGCTCCTTAAGTGGCTCCTGCTCAGCTCGTGCTCGATCTCGTCCTCTGGAGCAGTTGTCGAGTAAAATTTTGGTCGATGTCGACCAGTTTGGTCGACTTCGAGTAACTCTATCACTTTCAGCATCCTGCTCCGTTCTTGAAACGCACTTTTTTGAGTCTTCGTTTGTCAGATTGACGCATATGAGCATGCGTTGGAAAGTCCTTTTCGAGGGCACAACTCTCATGAAGACATCAAAGCTTGATTCAGAATGATGAATACCGAAAAATGGCCTTTTCTCCAGCTGCACCATCCTTAGCATCTTCATGAGTTTCCTTTAAGCTCCAAAATGCGTCCGATTTCTGCGAAAATAACAAAAACTTGTGTAGACCTCTATATATTGCAAATAAACATAAACTACACAAATTATGTATTATTCTTGTAAAGGCTCGGATTTTTAAAATACTAATTTTCGGAAAAAGAAATTAAAAATAAATTTAGATCGGATTTAATTCGGATATTTCAATGAAAACTCGTCTTTAATTTAATAAATCGAACTTGAAATATGTAAAGCGAATTCCGGACCAATTTTTTTTACCTTAACGATTGAATCCGTCTTTCTCCTCGGGACCACATTTCCGTCCTCTTTTCTCATTCTTATCTATTCCATGTCATACCTCTCATTTGGGTAAAATTCTATCTCTCCTTTCACTCCCTCCCTTCTTTTAGACAACTCCAATGGAAAACAAACAACAAATCCTCCATTCAAAAATCAGATTTCATTGACCTATTCTAGACCACAAACCAAGGGGACCCAAACATCACCCAACTTCTCTCTCCTTTTGAGCTTGCTGAGAGAAATTGAGCTCCTTCTGCAAACACAACTCCACCCCTCTTTGTTTTATCGCCACCAACCGCCCACCTTGGCCCGCTCTCCGGCCACTCCTCCGATAAGCCGACGCCGCTCTTCCCCTGTCTCTTGCCGCCGCAGTAGCAACACTCGAGCGCCCCTGAGCGAAGCTCCAGCGCCCGAGCCTCTCCCGAGCACGCTGAGCACTAGCCCTGCCTTCGTCGCAAGGAGCCGAGCCGAGTCCGAGCAGCTCCACTCCGTTTTCCTTCGTCCTTGAGCACGGAGCAGTAGTATCATCTCCATTTCCTTCCTACTCGACGTCCCAGCAGCAGCAGCAGCAGCGCCTCGGGGTCGCCGGCGTCGCTCTCGCTGCCTTGTTTTCCGTTCAAGCCCCGGTAAGCTCTCCACCTTCTCCTTTCGACCTAAAATGCCATAAAGCTCCGCCCTTAAGCCTCTCATCGTCGTCCTAGGTCCCGAATCGCTCGGATTCGCCTCCAGCGAGCTCAATTGCGCCACCGACGAGCCCGAATAACCTCGACAGATCTCCGACGAATCTCGACCCTCGGTGAGGACCTCTCTCTCTCAATCTCTCTCTCTCTCCTTTGTTAGTTCGACTCCATGTCTATGGTTGACGGGAAGGTGGTCGGAGCCCGTGCCATCGCCGGCAGCTTCTTCCTTTCCCTTTCCTTCCTCCGTTTTCGAATCTGGCGGCTGCTGGGCAAGACGGGGGAACAGTAAACGGGTTGTGGGTTTTTTGTTTTATTTTGTTGAACCGGTTCAAGTATTTAATTAACCAAAACCGGTTCAGTCTTAAAGGAAATGGGCCTTGGGCCTCTTGGATCCGGAAATTAACAAAAAGGGGGTTTGGGCCTTTTAGGCCTAAAATGTGTTAAAAGGGATTTAAGACTTATAAAAAACGTTTTTATGAAAAATGTTTAATAAATGGAATATTATATATTATACAATAATACTGATGAGAAAAAAATACATTATTGAAAATATCTATCAAATGTCGAATTTTATTTAAAACTTTGAAGTAACGATTTTGACTTGAAATATGCCGGAATCGTTTTAAAGATATGATTTTTGGGAAATTGGTTAGGGATTTAAATGATAAATGTCGGAACTTGGCCAATAATGATTTGAGAAATTATTTTGAATATGAGTTGACTTAAATTGGGATTTAAGAGTTTGGAAAATATGGTTGGTATGATTTTGTCAATGGGTTGATAGGAAGAATGATTTTGGTTGATGCTGATCGTATCGAAAAGGTTTTGGAAAATGGTTTTACTATCGATTGGTTTTAAGGATATTGAGAACTTGGGTTCGTGTGTGTATGAATGTGAGTCCGGTAGCTTATGAAAATGGCTTGATGATAGGTGTGTGTTGCTTTTGGATTGCTTTGGACTTGCATTGGGCCCTTGCTTGTGTTATCCTGCTATTCTGCATCTTCAGGTAAGTTCCCTAGGGGGCTTACTCAGGTTGGACATTCATGCCTGTTGTTGCATTTTATGTTAGGTGTTGCATATGCATAAAAGCATGCCATGTAGTATCATGTTTAGGTTGCACTAATTGATTGAGCATCTGTTTACTTCATGCGTTTGAAACAGAACGGCCGTTATCTGTGATAGTCCTAGAGTCTTTGCTAGGGTCATAGGGTAGCCCAGCCTCATCGGGTACCCTGAGTCAATCGAGTCATGAACTTCCTTATATTATGATATGCCTGCGGGCTTTATTGTGGAGCGGGTTAGGCATGCGTGCCCCCCGATTATGATGGAATGCATTCACGAGCTGGCCAGTCTCCGCCCTATCGGAAGGGGGTGGAGGTAGGAGAGGGATATGCCATTTGGCATTGTCTTGGGCCCTTTACAGTATTTTTGCACATTATTATAACTAGGAGCATGCTAGTGTGTTTGATTTTCGTACTGCATTAGAGCATCTTTATTAGGTATAGCACATACTATGTGGCCTCAGCGAGGACTGTCGGTCCCGCATGAGTGGCTCGATCTGACTCCTTTCCCCGTTCTTTTTTTTAAAGGTATTTTCTGCAGATCTTGTTTGCTCCTTGCTTCCGTGACGGGAAACCCTTTGGCGAATCGAAAAACCTAGCTAATATTCTAACTTGGGAAAATGGTAATCACTTGTTTATGATTTGGTTTGACCCGGCTTTGCCGTGGCATTTGTATCCTAGTTTTGCTTCCGCTTTACTTTCGGTTGAATTGGATTTTTCGATATAGTCTTAGGACAGGTAAAGGGTGGCCAATGGCCCTTCGTAATTTTTAGGGTTTGAAATCCCTCTTTCTACTATCTTAAATGAGTTTGAAACCTCGACCCGTACCTGGATTGCAAGATCCGAACAAGGGGTTTTTTCCCTTGAAACGTAACCCGGAAATCATAATTCTGGGCCGTTACAAAGATGGTATCAGAGCTGAGGTTGTGCAATTCGGGTACGCAAGGGTCGAGTGTATGTTTTGGAAAAACGCCCATGAATTTCAAAGGATTTGAAAGGATTTTAAAAAGGGCAAAATGAACTTAAGCTGTCTAACCGAAATTGGACTAAGTAATGAACTTGACTTATCATAAAATATGGAAACCCGACTAAAGAGGGGATCGAGTGGGTAGAAGGACGTTAGACCATCCCTATTGGACGTAGTTGGAAATGGGTAGGCGAAATATTAGCTTGTTCTTTACAGATGGGTCTGGAAGACTCCAAGGAGGTCATTATGTGTATTATTAACTGATTCTGTGCTGAATACTTGCTATGTTAAAGATCTGATTTGGGTGCCTTAACTACAAAATGTGCATTGACCTACTTGTGTAAACTGGATAGCGGGAGTGCCTTTATTTCTACATTGTCAAACCCAACTTGTGTGAAACAGCCCCTTCCACTATGTTTGTTAATCCCTTGACGGCGCTATCGAGTCTTTCTCCCGGGTGTCAGTGCCTCCCACGGGGAATCGGGTTGGTAAACACATTGTGTCGGAATCATGTATGGACATGAAGGTTCTCTGGGTGAGTATTGGAAAGTGGTTCTTGATGGCATTTTGAGTCAAAAGTAAGGTGTCATAGGGTTGTCTTTCTTGATTCATATGATGATCAACCTTTATTTTCTTGCCACAAAGAGTCGTACCAAAGTCTCACGGGAAAGAGGGGTGATGAGTCCTTTGGGGAAGGTCAATGGTTGCCCTTAGGGATCTCTGTCCGGTTGTTATAGTGACTCTCTCTGAACTACATGAAATGATTTTGTAACTTCCTGCATGTACCTTGCAAATGCTCATTTGTAAATTGTTGCTCATGTCATTACATCTGTGATCTGCTCTCCCCTATATAAATGCTTGTACATGGTCTCCTTAGGATGCTAGATGATGACGTGTTAATGCTTATTACTCGTTTTGTGACCAGAATCTAGAGCATGCCCATCTATTCTGTATTCGTCAGATTAAGGAATGTTGGTTGTTTTGCAATTGATATTATTTTGTGATTACTTGCGTTGGATGGGGAGTATGTTGTATGACTGAGTCTTGATAAATGCATGATTTGGTGTTCATGGTGACCATTGTGTGATTCCAAGTTACACATGTTATGTCCCTATCATTCCAACATGCCTTACTCAGTATGTTGCATCGTCATACTAGTGCATGAATGCAAATGTCATGTGTTAGAAAGCTGCATGATAAATGTCCTCCCTATAAATAGATTCATGATAGTGTGATCGTTCAGTTCTGGTATCATGATAGAGTGAGTTCCTTACTTGATGGATACATGTTACAACTTGATGTCCACATGCCTTATATGATACGTAATTCCCAGTACATGTTAAGATGATGATCCTTAATGTAAATTCGTGGTTGTATGACATTCTGTACCCATGCTTGCCCTATTGCTTAGGTCCCGTGTTGCACCTTGTTTCCTGTCTTGATTATATGTCGCCTTGCATGTCTAATTGAACTGTTGTATTGGTTGTACTAACGACTGATTTGAAGCATTAATTGCATGATAGGAGTCTGTACATAGTTGTTGCCTTCTCCTAGATTAGGCCCATGATAGTGTGCTACACTTCTCTTGTATGAACGTCGTAAGATGATTTCCTCTGCATGATTAGTCGATGTTACCCGTGGCTTGTTGGCTAAATTAGTAGTTAAATTATGATCATGCTACTTGACGTGATGTCTTGGTAAATGCATGCCTTATTCAAATAGTTGTTGACTTGGAACACATACCTTGTATGCTAGTCATATTGCATGTTGTGTAGGCTTGCATTGTGCATTGTTATATCCCTCCCATGCTTCTATATCACGGGATATGTTAATATGATTTCTTGCACATCGATGTGTTGATCATTTAAGCGCATGTATGTATCGAATGTCATGTTGAGGCTTTAACATCATGTAGGATCCTTGGTTGTGACTTGTGCGAATTTATACCTTGCTTGCATTATTGCTGATTCTCTCTCGAGCTAGGTCCCTGATAGTGTGATCCTTCCCTCTTTCTATCATCTTGAAATGTCTTACTCATGCATATTAGATTGATGTTGAATTCGATGATCGATTACTTTCAGTGATGGTTTATCATAGCATGCTTACATGTTATTACTCGGTAGTGTTTCCCTATTACGTTATAAATTCCTCTTGTGCTGGCATAAATGTATGACTTGGCACCTCATATAATCACACACCACGTTATATCATTTCGCATATGCATGACGCATGAATGTTAGAATAAATTTAGTCGAGTTACCTTGATTGTGGTCATGATTCGATATGTGCTAGTAGTATCCTGTAGGGCGTATGATTTCCAATATGACTCGCTAAATGATTACATGTTGTACCTGTTTTATGATTGATAACTATTGTACATTTATATGTGTCCTATGATAGTTCGTTCTTAGCATGATTATAATCTATTACCCATGACGTCCTTCTTGTTACTCTTAATGATTCCTCATTTTTCGTGAACATCCTGTTAACCCCCTTTTAATGACTCTTGACTGTGCTTGTATCACATCATGTGTTGCTAGTATCATGTAGGACATGTGCTTTCTAAATGTATCTTGTCGTATGATTACATGTCATGCTTGACCTATTATATGACCAATGTGTTAAGATGAGATAGTTACTATAATGCTCTTATATGTTCTCGTATGATGCTTAATCTGCTTGCTATGATATACCTCGTCATGCTATGTTTGAACTCAATTGTTGATGTGTATACCATGCTCGTTCATTGTTCATATACATGATATTTGTCATCATCATTAAATATCGCATGACCTTGAATCTTGCACGATCATTACTGGGTCCGCATATCTTGCTTGAAGTTATTAGGCATCTCTGCTTCCATGGAATAATAAACTGTTAACTTGTCTCGCATGCATCCGTGTAGGACTCGATTCAGTCGATTGTGTATTTTGGAATGAATATGCATGTCGTTCTTCTTAAGATAGGTACATGTTAGTGTGGATTAATGTGACTTATGTGCTCCATGATGAATTCATTTTGCTCGTCACAATTGTAACATAATAGACTTTCATAAGGGCATCCTTGCTATTCTCGGGTCGGAGTCTTGTCTCTAGTCTTGTCGTCTTTAGTATCAGTCTTTGTTTGTCTCCGAGAGGAACATTGGGTGTCCGTCCCTATCACTCCCCTATCTCAACTAACTTGAACTCATACGTGATACATCGGACGAGCGACGCATGAAAGAGGGGACGGAAAGTAGATAACGATAGAGCGGTGCAGCGGGAGCGTGGACCCATAACCCACGAGCCTCAGGATCAATGATGTCGGCAGAACGGGCACGCATCGAGAATTACGGTTACCGAGTATGATATGACTTGTAAACGGGAGTGTTCTCCGTTCGAATTGCTAACCCTTTTGAATTTGTTGAGGACGATATTGCACTGACCTAAAGATTAGATTTACGTGTTGATGTGCTGACTTGATGATGATTGTTGCCTGATTGCCTGTTTTCTAAGATGATATGATTTGATGACTTATAGATCTCATGTACCATGACGTCTTGAATTGTTTCTACGCTAAGTTGCTAAGCATGGTTTGGATTCCTTTGCCCGTAAAATGTGAACTACATATGCTAAGAAGCATGAATTTTATCTGATAAGGTTATAATGCAACATGCTAGCTTGACTTGGTTATGTTCATATATGATGTTGCAATGATTATTGAGCATGATGGTAAACTGAGACTTGTTGAACCCATGCTGTTATGCTTATAAATGCTAGTTGATGTGATGTAGACCTTATGGTTGATGATTTTCATAATTGCTTCTTCCTTAAACCTGTGAGTGAGGTCCTTTGGTAGTGTGGTTGGAGAGTGGTGAAGGAATTTTGGGGTGGTGATCGAGAAATTTTCTAGAGAAGGTGGGACTAACGGGGCATGATACTTGTGATACCTTGGGAAGTGGGGGAAAGTGTAAGAAATGACCTTAAGAGAATTGAGGATATAGTATGGGAGGGTGCTCGAGTGTGATGTTAGAGGTAGGAGTTGGATTCTTAGAGGTGGATGGTATGTGTGAGAGTTGGTGGAATGAGGGCGAGATTTGAGCATCGAGATGAATTGGGATTTCTTTGGGAAACTTTGTCTGAGATGACGTTGGCGGGTCTAGAAGGGGATTAGTCTTGGTTGAGAGTGGAGATGGGCGAGTGGAGATTGTGTTTTATTTTGACTGGTATGATGTGAGGATTTTCTTGATTATGTGATTTATTTACATCTGCTGGCATGATGTTAGATAGTGACCATGATAAAACCTAATATGGACTAACATTACCTGTTGAAACGCAATGTTAAAAATCTAATTGGTAGTGACTAGTGTTATCATGATATATTGATGTTTTGCTATCCTGTTAAGTCGTTTTAGAAGCATGTTAGGATGTGTTGTGATATGATAATATATGAGATCATGATGTGTTATTATGTGAAAGCATGGTGTTATATTATGTGGTGGTAAACATGATGTTATATTATGTTGTAGTAATCATGATGTTGTATTATATGGTTGACAAGCATGACTATTGATATGTTAAATGATGAGTATGACTTGGAATGTGAATATGATTTGTATATATATATATGAGATAATGATGCCTGATTACTAAATGATCGTTATATGACATTGTGATGAGTAAGATGATTTCTAGAGAGCATGTTGACATTTTGATGGTGATATACTTCTTGATCTTCCCTTTTTATTGAATCTTAATAGCATGACCTTGACTGTATTGATGTGTTGATAAGTAGTTTTGTTCCGTTGACTTATGATGAAATTTCGCTATGGCTAACCTTGCAAGTACCAATGATTGACGTAATAAAAATGTTATGCTAATGCTAGATAGAATTGGATAGGATGACTGTGTGAATTTATGCGTTAAATGATATCCCTTGCTGTGACTGACCCTACTATGATTGCGATGCTGATATGCGATAGTGAGATATCCTTTATGACTTTTGGTGTGATATCGAGCCATGTGTTATGATTTTGGCATATTGTTGAGATGTGTATCATGGCCTTTAGTATGACATGGAGATATTGATGTGACCTTGTGACACCGTGTTGGCATATGTTTGAGACTTGTTGTATGATGTACTAGTTGAAGATTGGTTGGTTATGTGGTTATGCATTTCTTATAGCTTGTGGTTCTTGCGTGAATTGAGATTGATAGATTGATTTGATTTTGGAAACTAGGGAGAGAATATGGGATTAGCCCTTAGAGGTGGATGATTCCACCTCCCAGGTTCTGAATTTGATTGCTTGGTATGCGAGAAACTGATCTGGTGGTTGGAAGATTTTGAACGGTTTTAAAAAAAAAAAAAAATGACTAACTTGGATTGTAAAAGAATGAACGCTACCGAGAATTTCAACGTTTTTGAGGCTAATCTTTATTTTCAATTGCGGAATCCTTTTAGAAACTTTTCAAACCCGGGCAACTCTATAATACTTCACGAAGTGGATACATGCATTTTATGGGGGCGCCTGTAGGGTGTTTGCTAAGACCTAGTGATGATATTATAGAACTTTTAGAGTTGTGGTACTTCCGAAGAGTCGAAGCGAGGATGTGGTAGGGGCGCTTATCGCATACTTGTCAAGGCCAATTGGAGATGTCACGACCGTGACTAGGATGTTGTAAAAATCTCGGACGACGCAACCGAGATGATTACAAGATCCTTGGAAATGGTCCTTGGACTCATTAATTTCAAACTTCATCCCCTGCCTTATTTTGGTTTCAGTCTCGAGGACGAGACTTGTTTTTAGAGGTGGATGATGTAAAGGCTCGGATTTTTAAAATACTAATTTTCGGAAAAAGAAATTAAAAATAAATTTAGATCGGATTTAATTCGGATATTTCAATGAAAACTCGTCTTTAATTTAATAAATCGAACTTGAAATATGTAAAGCGAATTCCGGACCAATTTTTTTTACCTTAACGATTGAATCCGTCTTTCTCCTCGGGACCACATTTCCGTCCTCTTTTCTCATTCTTATCCATTCCATGTCATACCTCTCATTTGGGTAAAATTCTATCTCTCCTTTCACTCCCTCCCTTCTTTTAGACAACTCCAATGGAAAACAAACAACAAATCCTCCATTCAAAAATCAGATTTCATTGACCTATTCTAGACCACAAACCAAGGGGACCCAAACATCACCCAACTTCTCTCTCCTTTTGAGCTTGCTGAGAGAAATTGAGCTCCTTCTGCAAACACAACTCCACCCCTCTTTGTTTTATCGCCACCAACCGCCCACCTTGGCCCGCTCTCCGGCCACGCCTCCGACAAGCCGACGCCGCTCTTCCCCTGTCTCTTGCCGCCGCCAGTAGCAACACTCAAGCGCCCCTGAGCGAAGCTCCAGCGCCCGAGCCTCTCCCGAGCACGCTGAGCACTAGCCCTGCCTTCGTCGCAAGGAGCCGAGCCGAGTCCGAGCAGCTCCACTCCGTTTTCCTTCGTCCTTGAGCACGGAGCAATAGTATCATCTCCATTTCCTTCCTACTCGACGTCCGATCAGCAGCAGCAGCAGCGCCTCGGGGTCGCCGGCGTCGCTCTCGCTGCCTTGTTTTCCGTTCAAGCCCCGGTAAGCTCTCCACCTTCTCCTTTCGACCTAAAATGCCATAAAGATCCGCCCTTAAGCCTCTCACCGTCGTCCTAGGTCCCGAATCGCTCGGATTCGCCTCCGGCGAGCTCAATTGCGCCACCGACGAGCCCGAATAACCTCGACAGATCTCCGACGAATCTCGACCCTCGGTGAGGACCTCTCTCTCTCTCAATCTCTCTCTCTCCTTTGTTAGTTCGACTCCGTGTCTATGGTTGACGGGAAGGTGGTCGGAGCCCGTGCCATCGCCGGCAGCTTCTTCCTTTCCCTTTCCTTCCTCCATTTTTGAATCTGGCGGCTGCTGGGCAAGACGGGGGAACAGTAAACGGGCTGTGGGTTTTTTGTTTTATTTTGTTGAACCGGTTCAAGTGTTTAATTAACCAAAACCGGTTCAGTCTTAAAGGAAATGGGCCTTGGGCCTCTTGGATCCGGAAATTAACAAAAAGGGGGTTTGGGCCTTTTAGGCCTAAAATGTGTTAAAAGGGATTTAAGACTTATAAAAAACGTTTTTATGAAAAATGTTTAATAAATGGAATATTATATATTATACAATAATACTGATGAGAAAAAAATACATTATTGAAAATATCTATCAAATGTCGAATTTTATTTAAAACTTTGAAGTAACGATTTTGACTTGAAATATGCCGGAATCGTTTTAAAGATATGATTTTTGGGAAATTGGTTAGGGATTTAAATGATAAATGTCGGAACTTGGCCAATAATGATTTGAGAAATTATTTTGAATATGAGTTGACTTAAATTGGGATTTAAGAGTTTGGAAAATATGGTTGGTATGATTTTGTCAATGGGTTGATAGGAAGAATGATTTTGGTTGATGCTGATCGTATCGAAAAGGTTTTGGAAAATGGTTTTACTATCGATTGGTTTTAAGGATATTGAGAACTTGGGTTCGTGTGTGTATGAATGTGAGTCCGGTAGCTTATGAAAATGGCTTGATGATAGGTGTGTGTTGCTTTTGGATTGCTTTGGACTTGCATTGGGCCCTTGCTTGTGTTATCCTGCTATTCTGCATCTTCAGGTAAGTTCCCTAGGGGGCTTACTCAGGTTGGACATTCATGCCTGTTGTTGCATTTTATGTTAGGTGTTGCATATGCATAAAAGCATGCCATGTAGTATCATGTTTAGGTTGCACTAATTGATTGAGCATCTGTTTACTTCATGCGTTTGAAACAGAACGGCCGTTATCTGTGATAGTCCTAGAGTCTTTGCTAGGGTCATAGGGTAGCCCAGCCTCATCGGGTACCCTGAGTCAATCGAGTCATGAACTTCCTTATATTATGATATGCCTGCGGGCTTTATTGTGGAGCGAGTTAGGCATGCGTGCCCCCCGATTATGATGGAATGCATTCACGAGCTGGCCAGTCTCCGCCCTATCGGAAGGGGGTGGAGGTAGGAGAGGGATATGCCATTTGGCATTGTCTTGGGCCCTTTACAATATTTTTGCAGATTATTATAACTAGGAGCATGCTAGTGTGTTTGATTTTCGTACTGCATTAGAGCATCTTTATTAGGTATAGCACATACTATGTGTCCTCAGCGAGGACTGCCGGTCCCGCATGAGTGGCTCGATCTGACTCCTTTCCCCGTTCTTTTTTTAAAGGTATTTTCTGCAGATCTTGTTTGCTCCTTGCTTCCGTGACGGGAAACCCTTTGGCGAATCGAAAAACCTAGCTAATATTCTAACTTGGGAAAATGGTAATCACTTGTTTATGATTTGGTTTGACCCGGCTTTGCCGTGGCATTTGTATCCTAGTTTTGCTTCCGCTTTACTTTCGGTTGAATTGGATTTTTCGATATAGTCTTAGGACAGGTAAAGGGTGCCCAATGGCCCTTCGTGATTTTTAGGATTTGAAATCCCTCTTTCTACTAATCTTAAATGAGTTTGAAACCTCGACCCGTACCTGGATTGCAAGATCCGAACAAGGGGTTTTATCCCTTGAATCGTAACCCGGAAATCATAATTCTGGGCCGTTACAATTCCAACCCAAATGCATGAAATGCATGTAGAAAACGATATAAAAGTAACTATAAAACATGGCAAATTAGGCTCACATCATGCATAATTCCGTTTCTATTCTTATTACAGTGACATTAGGGAAGACTAGTGAACGAAAATTGAGAAAACTAAAGAAGAACTCAATCCATTGGAATACAAAAAATTCTTCAAATCCCAATTCAATTAAACCCTAATTCACAAGCCCATGAATCATTCAGATGAGACCCTAATCGCTATAAAGGCCCGGGATTATGATTCCCGAGTTACGTTTCGAGGGATGAAACCCCTCATTAGGATCTTGCACCCCGAGTACAGATTGAAGGTTTGAAATTCTATCCTAACATTTTGAAGTGGGATTTCATACTCAAAATTCGAAGGGATCGTTGGAATCCCCGGGGAAGTCCCATGTACCTGTCGTAAGTCTAAGCGTGAAAAAAAACCAATAGTCATGCAAATAACAGAATCAAGGTGTAATACAAGAGGGTACCACGGCAGAGCCGAGTCAAAACCAAATCAATAAGCATATTTATCAAAATCTAATAGGCGATGTTAGTGAGGTTAGACCATTTCTTGGCAATCGCCCAAGAGAGTTCCCACACCACGAAAGCAATGAACAATCATGCTGCAAAACAACCCTAAAAAAATATGTATGCGGGGCGGTGTCAGATCGAAGCCCTACTGATAGCATGCATTTAGGTAGGCATATTAGGATGCATTTAGCATGATTTAGATGTGCATAATGCATAGTTTAAGCTAGATTTGCATTTATACTTGTGTTGTTGGTGGAATCGGAATCTACACGCTTTTATGGATTATTTCAGGTATATGTGGATCCGACTAGGAATGAGGAGGCTCATGGATGAAGGAAGAGTGAAGAGGAGGGGGAAAAGTGAAGAGCCCGGGAGCGGAATCGAAGTTAGAGAGCCTAAGTGAAGAACAAGTCAACAGAAGTTGTCGACAGACATGTTGAACTTGTTTCGCACTTTTTGGAGGCCTCAGTGGTCCGATTGACTATTATAACCATGCGTTGGAAAGCTCTCTTCGAGATCTACAACTTTTGTGTTGACATCGAGACCAAATTCGAAACGGAAAAATCGCTGTGAACAGTAAAAGCCGCCCCGCGGCCCGAACCTCTGACGAGCGACTTCGCTGATCGCCGCCCGCCCCGCGGCCTAGGTTGGCTGCCCCGCGGCCCTCGCAGAAACACGCCGTTCTGAATGGATTTTACTTAGGGTTTTTATTAAGTTATTTTGGCCGACTTTCTAAACACTATTTAAGGCTTTTCTAGTTATTATTTTCATTAACCTTATGCACATTATTCCATTGTTGAGAGCGCTGTTGAGCATGAGCAACTAAACTCTCGATGTTTCGCCTACAGTTTGGATCTTGGATTGTTGAATTGTGAGTTTCTTAATCTAGTTCTTATTCCTATTCCAATGTTTTGACTTCTTTGTGCTTAATTGCTTGAATGTGTTTTATTCTCTCTGGCCTGATCAACTAGTTAGAGTAGATTCATTCAATTGCTAGGGTTTTGCAGATTCCTCGTAACGAACCTTAACCCAAGTGGCAATCATATCCCTTTAGGACTCGTAGGACTAATTGGATGTGTAGGAAGTTGAATACATGTTGAATATCGACTCGTAGCTTGATAATATGTGTACCTTAGTTAATTCATAATCTTAATGCTATCTCTAGGTTGAATCTTAACCGTGTTAGGGTTATTTAGAGATAAGGGTTGCTAGGACTCGTAGGACTAGTAATTTACCTAAGATTTGGACAAGGACATTGATAGGAAAAGACAAGAACTAGACGTTGAAACAAGGATCGAATTCATCAATCGAAGTGATAAATTGTAGGTGAACCTATTCTCTCCATTGCATTCTACAACCAATTTCCTTTGTTTACTTACTTCCGCTTTGATAAAAGGCGGATCTTTTCACACCAAAAACCCCTATATTCTCTATTAGCGATTAGAATTGATACTGGAATTGATAGATTTCCTTGTGGATCGATCTCTTGCTTACACACTATACTAGTTGTGAGTTTGAGTATTCTTTGGCAAGAATAACGACAGGTTTTCCTCTTGTCAAATTTGGCGCCGTTGCAGGGGATTTCTTATCAATTTCTTGTGTTTAATTTTAATCGCTAACTTTTGTATATATTTACATCTAACCCCGTCGTGGACCTATCTTACGGTTCATGACACCTTATTACTAATATTTCTAGATGTTGAAGTTATGGTAGTTTCAGGGAGAATATTTTCACAACTACCTCACAAGAGTGCAAAATTTATTCAACATCCGTTATTCACGGGGTTTCCGAGATAGTTTGCGAGATGTGGTGGTTTGCGTTTTTGAGGGCATGGCTCCTCAGACCCGAGAACTTGCCAGGTCCATAAACAATGGAAGCTTTGCTGGTTTAGGAGTGTCGGGATTATGGGATCTTCTCTGCTACATGGGTGACCAATCGGTGGAGGAAGAATCCTACACTTCGACGTTTCAACCAATGGAGTACTCCGACCCGTCCATGGAAGAGTCAACCATTGTCTTGATGGAGCAAATAGGGCAATTAGGTGAGATAGTGAATCAAACTGGGGAAGCTATGAATCAAACTGGGGAAGCTATGAATCAAAATGGGGAAGCAATTATCCGACTCTCTAAAACAGTGAAGGGGTTGATAGTTCAGCAGTGTTCTATTCCTCAACTTGATGAAAGCCAAGATGCAAGCAACGATGAATTCTCTGATAATGAAGAAGAGCATCTAGTGGTTATCGACACGAAATCTCAGGAGACATCCTTAGAGATTGAGTATGTTTCGATGCTCTCTTCATTCGTAGAAATCATCCCCAACTCGCCTATCAAGGAGCCAAGTCCGGAACCAATTTCTGTGGTTCCCGAACAAGAAACTGATACTTTTTGCAAATTGGGAGGCTTTGGTGAATTTGTCGATCCATGGAGTCACTACTTCAACAAGCCACCAACAGAACTGTGTTGGTGGTCCTACATACCCTCGAGGGAGAATCAAGCTTGAATGAAGGGTAAGTTGGTAATGGTTCTCATTGCTAAATTTTTAATTACCAATTGTTTCATCTACAGTGTGCATTCGAATATCGGTTGGGCACGAGAGTTTGATTTGCTTTTGAGGGCGCTGACGATGTCTGCTTGAGTCTTGAATGAGTGGATGAATACACTGTCGAGCCAACGACCTTAACCAAAGGCGCTTCTTGGGAGGCAACCCAAGGTCATTAGATTTAGATTCTATTAATTGCATTAAGTTATTTTTTTGTTTTGGGTTTTTGTTTGTTTTCGTGGGGTGCTAACATCGCAGGCCGAAAAGACGAGGAGAAAAGGACATAGAGGAAAGGCCGCCCCGCGGCTAGGTCGTGTCTCCAGCCGCCCCGCGGCCTCTGACGGATCTGACAGGTTTCCCTTCCTCCATTCTCAGACCTACCAACACTGCAATTAGCATGTCAGTTTTCTCTCTTTCCTTCATATTTTGATCTTTTGTTGTTTTTAATTTATATTCATTGAGGACAATGAAAGATTTAAGTGTGGGGGAGGGATTGCATTACATATAGATAGATTTTCCACATCATGTTTATTTATGTTTTCATATTTATTTTTACTCATATATTGCATTTGCTAAAAAAAAATCCAAAAATATCATGCATCTCATAAACTTTAGGTCTTATTTTTCCATCTATGCTACTTGTCCTCTATATTTATCTTATCATGTGCCCCATGACTTGCTTGAAGTGTTTGAAGCTTTGAATTGTTTTTATAGACTTTTGGGGAACAAGATTGATGAGAAAATTGAGCATGTATAGTCTTTGGAATCTAAGTGGTATTGAAGTTCTAACAATTTGACCCTGTGAGTTATTTTGGCCTTATTAGGACTACACATATATGTCCTCTAGTTTTTTTTTTTTTGTGCGTAAATACTCTCCTTGATTACTTCCTCTTTAAATTGCGTTTAGATATCTTTATTGAGGCTGCATTTACATGATTTTTGCATGTAACCTTAAAGTGATTGAGGCATGATTTTCTTTTAGCCATATTATACTCTACCCACCCGTACACATTATCCTTTGCTTGAAGCCAATTTGAGCCTTATAAGCCTATTTTGTTAGCTCCACAAAATCTTCCTAGCCAATTATTAGCCTAACCCATCCGGGAATTAGGAGAAGAGTTGGTGAATATCTTGATGTATAGATGGAGTTGCTTTGAGTTGAGAAATTATGTTGGGTGATTCATTTGTAATTCATAGAGACGATTTTTATGTGCTTATTACATGGGACCTAAGGAGGATAAAATTCACTTAGGGGTAAAAGTCAAGAAAATAAAAAGAAAGAAAAGAAAAAAAAATCATTATCAAAAGGAAAAAAAAATGAATGAGTTTGCGTGCTTATTTAAGAAGTATGCTTGCATTGTATTGTGAAGGAGTACATGTTATTGGAATGGTATTTGAAGTGTTTGGTGTTGGTGTTTTTCTGGTTGTTTACTAACCCTTTTTCCCGGATTTTTAGCACCACATAGCCTAAATATTTTCCATACCCGATGTTCCTACCATGGCCCCATTACAACCTATTCAAAAGACCTCATGATTTTGTTTGCATGTGAAGTCACTAGCGGTGGAGATTTAGACCACTGACGCAATTTTGTTGTAGCTAAGTTTTCAAGGATTGAGTTTGAGCGTGAATTTTTAACCCTAAATACATGAGCGAGAGTGAAAATACATTTGCCTGGTGAGGTTGAATGAATATGCTTGCTTTATTCCTTGGATTGCACCTATACATGTTATGACGTTAATTGTCAATCTTCGTTTCCCTATTTTTAGCTTTTAAATGTTTTACCAAAGTTATTACATGGATTGCTTGTCTGTGTAGAGTTGATTTGATTTAGGTTTTAATTGCTTGAGGACAAGCAAATGCTTCAGTGTGGGGGAATTTGATAGCATGCATTTTGGTAGGCATATTAGGATGCATTTAGCATGATTTAGATGTGCATAATGCATAGTTTAAGCTAGATTTGCATTTATACTTGTGTTGTTGGTGGAATCGGAATCTACACGCTTTTATGGATTATTTCAGGTATATGTGGATCCGACTAGGAATGAGGAGGCTCATGGATGAAGGAAGAGTGAAGAGGAGGGGGAAAAGTGAAGAGCCCGGGAGCGGAATCGAAGTTAGAGAGCCTAAGTGAAGAACAAGTCAACAGAAGTTGTCGACAGACATGTTGAACTTGTTTCGCACTTTCGGGAGGCCTCGGTGGTCCGATTGACTATTATAACCATGCGTTGGAAAGCTCTCTTTGAGATCTACAACTTTCGTGTTGACATCGAGACCAAATTCGAAACGCAAAAATCGTTGTGAACAGTAAAAGCCGCCCCGCGGCCCGAACCTCTGAAAGGATTTTACTTAGGGTTTTTATTAAGTTATTTTGGCCGACTTCGCTGATCGCCGGCCGCCCCGCGGCCTGGGTTGGCTGCCCTGCGACCCTCGCAGAAACACGCCGTTCTGAAAGGATTTTACTTAGGGTTTTTATTAAGTTATTTTGGCCGACTTTCTAAACACTATTTAAGGCTTTTCTAGTTATTATTTTCATTAATCTTATGCACATTATTCCATTGTTGAGAGCGCTGTTGAGCATGAGCAACTAAACTCTCGATGTTTCGCCTACAGTTTGGATCTTTGATTGTTGAATTGTGAGTTTCTTAATCTAGTTCTTATTCCTATTCCAATGTTTTGACTTCTTTGTGCTTAATTGCTTGAATGTGTTTTATTCTCTCTGGCCTGATCAACTAGTTAGAGTAGATTCATTCAATTGCTACGGTTTTGCAGATTCCTCGTAGCGAACCTTAACCCAAGTGGCAATCATATCCCTTTAGGACTCGTAGGACTAATTGGATGTGTAGGAAGTTGAATACATGTTGAATATCGACTCGTAGCTTGATATTATGTGTACCTTGGTTAATTCATAATCTTAATGCTATCTCTAGTTTGAATCTTAACCGTGTTAGGGTTATTTAGAGATAAGGGTTGCTAGGACTCGTAGGACTAGTAATTTACCTAAGATCTGGACAAGGACATTGATAGGAAAAGACAAGAACTAGAGGTTGAAACAAGGATCAAATTCATCAATCGAAGTGATAAATCGTAGGTGAACCTATTCTCTCCACTGCATTCTACAATCAATTTCCTTTGTTTACTTACTTCCGCTTTGATAAAAGGCGGATCTTTTCACACCAAAAACCCCCATATTCTCTATTAGCGATTAGAATTGATACTGGAATTGATAGATTTCCTTGTGGATCGATCTCTTGCTTACACACTATACTAGTTGTGAGTTTGAGTATTCTTTGGCAAGAACAACGACAGGTTTTCCTCTTGTCACCTACACAATATAATCCCAAACAAGCAGACACATACACATGCTAGTCCTAATAAAGATGCTTCTAGATGCAAGGCGGAATATTAACACACTAACATGCTCCTAAGATCAAGTGCGTAAATATAATAAGGCCTTAGCACCAAATACCAAGTGGTATATCCCTCTTCTACCTCCACCCCCTTCCGATAGGGCGAAGACTGGCTAGCTCGTGAATGCATTCCATTATAATCGGGCAGCACGCATGCCCAACCCGCTCCACAATAAAGCCTGCAGACATCTCATAATATAAGGAAGTTTCATGACTCGATTGACTCAGGATGGGACCTGATGGGACTAGGTCGTCCTTTAACCCTAGCAATGACCCACAGATAAGGACCGTTCTGTTTACAAAAGCAATGAGTAAACGAATGCTCAATCATGAGTGCAATCCTAGCAAGATAATACATGGCATGCTTTATTATGAATGCAAACACCTAGTATGCACATGGCTACAAGAAGGGAGATCTCTTTTCGAATCTGAGTGAGCTCATATAGGAACTCACCTGGAAGTGCAGAATAGCAAAAGGCAACAACTAGGTATACAAAAATTCAACATGTCACAGATGATCACCTAACACATATATAAGTAATATAAATAAGTCTACTTCTAATGTTACTTAAAGCATATAATATCACACACAAGTCATCAAATTCAATCACCAAGTTAGGCAAGATAACTCATTTTCCCAAGATTTCCCAAAACTCTTTTAAAACCTCAAATTAGATCAAATCACCATTCAGAACGCTTTCTCAAATCATCCAAAAGTCCATTTATAAAACTTAATCCTTCAAATCTCAATTTAGGTCAAATCATATTTAAAGAAATAACTCTCAAATTATTTTCCCAAAATCACTTATAAAACATCCCCTTTTAAAATCGACTCGTTACTTATTTTATCAAAATAATCTTGACCATTTTATTTTATAAAAATCCCTTATGGAATTTATAAACTAACCTCATTCTATAGAAATTATAAAGCAACCCCCTTTTATTTTATAAATCCGAAACCAAGCCTCCCTCTTTTATTATTTTCCAAAATCGAATAAATTTTAACATATTACCCAAATCTCATTTGTTTGTTTATGAAAATAAAAGGCCCAATAATCTGTCTTTATTTTAAAAGGATGTGAGCCAACAGCCCAACAGATGTTTTAAAATAAAAAGGCCCAAGCCCACAATCCCTTCTATTTAAATCGGAAGTTAGAAAAGAAAAAGGGTCCACATGATGAAGTGGCACTGAGGTGGCAAGGGGCCCATGGTGAAGGAAATGAGGGAAAGAGAACTGTTCATCTCCATCTCTATTCCTTGGGCTGCTGCATTGAAAACCGGAAGAAGAGGAGGAAGGGAGCTTGCCGGCAACGATTTCCGGCTCCGACAAGGACACGACACCGACACCCATACAGACACATGGCAGGAATGAGAAGAAAAAGGAGGAAGGGAGAAGGCTTACCGAGGTTCGAGGACGTCGGTGGCTCATCGGGACTTCGATGGGCTCGCCGAAGTTCGATTCGAGCTCGGCGGCGGCGGAATCCAAGCGGTTTTAGCCTAGGTCGGAGATAGAAGGTCAAAATATGCGACTTTATGGCGGTTTAGAGTGAAAGGAGGAGGAAGAACCTTACCGGAATCGGATCGAAAAACAGGGAAAAGAAGGAATGGGATGTCGGCGTTGGTCGTTCCAGGGCTGCTCGCTCGGGCTCAGCTTCGTCTTCGGACTCTGGAGGGAGCGTCGGAGCTCGGGTGCTCAACCCCTTGGCTTCGAAACAGGGGAGGAATAGTGACGGTGGCGGCTTGGAGAGGCGCTCGACGCTTGGAGCTCGTAAAACGGAGGTGTGGTGGACTGGTGGCGGGGGGTGAAGGTGGTGTGCACACTGCATAGCGGAGCAAAGAGGTGGAGGGAGTGCTGGAGCTCACGGCAGCAAGGGGGAAAGAAGCAAGGGAGGAAGAAGGGGATAAGGTGTGAAGTTTTTGTGTCTTTGGGGTTTGTGTTTTGGTGTGTTGTGGTGTTTTGAAATGAGTCAACAAGGTCTGATTTTTAGGGATATGGGAGGGCATGGAACTGATTCCGGATGCAGAGAGAAAGAAGTGAAAGCTTTGTTTGTTTGCCATTAAGGAGTGTACAAACATGGAGGGAGGAAGAAGGCATTGTGGGTGTTTAACCCAAAGAGGTAAGGAGGAAGGTGAGTAGAAGGAACCTCTTGAATCGGTCAAAGAAAGGGAGAAAAAGGCTGAGTTTTTTATAAGAATGAGGGAAGAAGACAATGTAGTGTGGTCCCAAATCAAAATTCAAAATACCCGAAAAATAAGTCCAGAAACCCGCTCTCTTGATCTTATTCCTATCCCGACTAGATCAAAATAAACTTTAAAATTTTCCAATCCGAATTTAATAATAAAATCCGAACATCATTTTCCAATTCTCGGCATATGGAAGTGGGAAGAAAAATCTATTTTTGTATAAATTTCAAATTTTAGCTGAAATCCACTTTAAGAGTTTCGAGTTAGATTTATTAATTTGAGAACGAGTTTTCCTTAGAATGTCCAATTTAAATTCATTTTTAATTTCTTTTTTCGAATTTTAGGATTTAAAAATCCGAGCCTTTACATCATCCACCTCTAACATCAAGTCTCGTCCCCGAGACTAAAACCAAAACAAAGTAGGGGATAAAGTTTGAAATTGATGAGTCCAAGGACCGCGTCCAAAGATCTTGTAATCATCTCGGTTGCGTCTTCCGGGATTCTCACAACATCCTAGTCACGGTTGTGACATCTCCAATTGGCCTTGAAAAGTATGCAATAAGCGCCCTTGTTACATCCTCGCTTCGACTATTCGGAAGGATCACAACTCTAAAAGTTCTACAATATCATCACTAGGTCTTAGCAAGCACCCTACAAGCGCCCCCATAAAATGCTTGTATCCACTTTGTGAAATATCATAAAGCTGCTCGGGTTTGAAAAGTTTTAAGCAGATTCCGTAATTGAAAAAGATTGGCCTCAAAATCGTGGAAATTTTCGATCGCGTTCGGTGTCTCAAAATCCAAGTTAGTCTTTTTCAAAACCGTTCAAAACCTTTCAAAAGCAAGCAAAACTTCTCGACTTCAAAACCATCCAAAGCTTTTCAAAATCCGAGTTAGTCGTTTCCAAACTCTTTCGAAACCCTTTAAATCTCAAGTTGGTCAAGCAAATTCAGAATTCGAGAGGTGGAATCATCCACCTCTAAGGGCTAATCCCATATTCTCTTCCTAGGTTCCAATCTCAAAAGCAATTCCAATCTACGAATCTCTAGCCATTATCAGAATCGATATAACCAAGACATGCCACATCATAACCAACCACCGAAATTGGCCACACCAAAACCGTAACATGTATAGCCATCCATCAACATTGCCGCATACGAGTATATTGGAACGTCAAACTCAACATTTGCATTTCATGCTCTAGTTGTCAACCAAATAAGAATGCATCAAGCAGGAATGTCATTTTGAAAGGGCAACACACAAACACATCAAGCCTCAACCACAGCAAACCATATCAGCATGGTCTCCTACTTAGCATTATCAATATAGCAGAATTGGTCACAAATGGGTATCAATAATAGAACAACAACAAGTCAACACAACAAATCCATTCCCACAAGGTTCAGTAAGCCAAGATATTCACCATTTTCACAGCCAAGGATTTAGCCAAAAATCAATTTTGAAATATCAATGCATAGAGGCATCACCACAATCACTTTTCAGCAATTTAATGTTCAAGTTATCAACATAGAACTTGTCATGCTCTCATGCTTCAGCAATAGCAAAGTCTAACAACATAGCAAGCACAAAATATAATCACGACAACATTTAACTTAACAGGACATTGCATATCATCATATCAATTTAACTTAACAGGACATCTCATATCATTATATCAGGATAACATGCATCTTATATTATGAACCCTACCCTCTACTATCACTTAATTCCCAAGTATTTCATATCAGCATATAACATGATTTCACACTAGGTTTATACAGTATTATCTCTCATTGTTCCAAAACGGTCACATGTCATAAATCCTAAGATACTATCATATGCTCAGCAAGTATTTTAGAATATCAGATATTGACATAGCAAGTGAAGTTATCACATTACATCATGCTATTAATAATTTGAGCAAAGGTAATATCAGACCAACATCACAATATCATATTGTCACATATTATCGGGGCACATAATTTCATTATTACCAACACAAGTCAGGATTTCAGCAGGTATAATTCACATTCTACGAGTAAAAGAATTCAAGCAAGGCCTATCAACACAAAACACCAATCACATCACAAGGTCAGTCACATAGAAACCCTAGAGCACTAAAATCCATAATCATAAGTAAAGGTTAACGAGGTAACGTCCACTACGAGTTCATCATTCAAAGAATCAATATGTCAGTTCTGGGACCTGGGGTTTACGGGCCCACCGTGCTTCCGCTGCGCCGCTCCCGTACTATTTGGCTAAACATGCTCATTTCTACGCCATCGTTCGTCAAAGTATTGCAAGCAACTTTTAAGTTAGTGGAGATAGGGGAGAGACAAGGAGAACAACCCGGACTCCCACGGAACCAAACACAGACCAATTGATGATGATACGACGAAAAACAAGATCCCGACCCAAGAAAGAGTAAGATTCCCTTATGGAACTCTACGAGGTCACAAGTGCAGCAAGCAAGACACATACCAATCGTGGAGTAAACTAGTCACATCACTGAATACTAACATGCACCTACCTTGATGAAAGATGTTAACAAATAGGGGCAACCAAAAACATGATCGGGTTCTACATGGGGCATAAAAGACTAGCTAGTAACTTTTCATTTCATATATCAGACAAACTTGATATGTATAAGAAACATGTATATACAAATGCAATAATAGATTGGTGCGGCACAAAGCTTATGCAAAATCTAGTAAAAAAGCACAAAGCATTACACGTAGGGTAAATTGTTCGTGACAGGTACACATAGGCAGGTCATAATCAATGTGGAATCATATATAGACCTATCGAGATGTTTCATGTCAGTCGGATTAGTACCATGAAAGGATCATATAAAGCCGTACAGAAACCATGTCATGCAACAACAACGTTCTTATTATAGGGTAAGTGCGGGATGTCAGCATATAATGAGTTATGGTTGGAAAGCAGTCCTCCATGATACTAGTAATATCTTGTCAATGACTGAAGCAATGAGCACAATCAAGTATAATTGTTGAGGAATAATTTAACACCAAAATCACATTTCACGTATATATGCATCTACCGTGTCGTAGGGTATAACACGCAACTAGATACTCAATTGCTAATTAACACATATCCCACCAAAATATGAATTTATCCAATTAAGCATCGGAAGGGCATCATGTGATAAGGACAACAATTCAGATGAGAACACTCATAAGCATGCCACTAATCATACTTAACATGAGACAACTCTATGGAGGCATAACATTCTAACTAGACTAACAATATCTAACATGCTTGGACAGTCATAAGATGTAGAGAGAGTATAGCAAGGCTATCACAACCTATGACAAGAGTGGCTACATGAGATTCAAGTTGAGCATGCGAGGTGCCAAATTATTCATTTGCAAAAGCATTAAGAATGTCAGGGGAGATGCAGAAACAACATCGAGTGATGAGATGATAGGCACATATTGATAATCACCTAATGCTTAACATGCGTTGAAAATAAGCACTAACTCTATAGCTGGGTCTATCAATTCCTAAACAGTTAAAAAGGTCGCACATTAGAGATGTTGGAAAGAATACAAGACTTTGCGAAGTCTAATCCACGAAAGAGCATATCATAATGCAAGTAGGGCATGAATACACACAAGCCATAATTCATGGGTCCTATAAGATATATTTTAACACGATAAGATGCATGGCTATGCAGCATAGGTTACATGTTCATTTGGCAACTAGCACGAATGCATTTAAGGGGGTCAACCAATCGTAACGTGACAATATGAGGACAAGGGGAGAATATAGCGGAAACGACAATATGAGTTTAAGGCAACACAACTTCACATGAATATAAAGCATGCAAGTACACAAGTATAGATTGACAATATAAAACCAGGGCACGTATTTAACACAAGGATATATCAAGTCACATTGTGATTCTACATGATGCTAGTGATACATGGTAAGGCATGAGTATCTTTACAGAGTGAACAAGAGAACATCACGGACGGTAGATTATAATTCATGCTAGGAATGAACTGTCATATGAGTACATGAAATGTACAACAACTATCACATCATGGGGCAATCATATTCACGTGATGAAGCAAGCATGGATAGGATGATAGATAGTTACGGGTCCATGCAAATATTTAAATGGTACATGCACAAATATCATGTCATACGTTCAGGGAAATACGAGAGAATACCACTGAGTAGGAGAAAACATCACGGAAATCGGGAAGGTAAGCATGCTATGGTTTAGTGGTCATAAAGGCACGAGGAGTAGCAAGAGTAAAACTGATATGCTAAGGGTCACACTATCATGAACCTAACCTAGGAGAGAGGGTTACCATCATGCGAGTTTGTAACTTGCGACATATGCATTTAATCAATCATTAGTATGACGAGGCGAGGAACCAATGAAATCAGGTTGTGCATGCATAGGGGATATGAGAGGTATACAACGAAGTACGACATGAGACCTAAATAAGGTGGCCAAGCATGGATACGTAATGGCATACAACCACGAATTCACATTGAGGATCGTCATCATGATATATGTTGGGAATACCACATCATGTCGAGTCATGCATATACGAAACCAGGAATTATAGTGGTGTGTGCTCGTGCGATGTGTCAGGTCATATATTCATAAAAGTATATGAGAAGCATGGAGACCATCATGACATTATAGTTGGGTAAGCATGCTGGAACTTAGGCATCATATGCAGCAGGTTGAACATCAAGTTGTAACACACACCCATCAAGTAAAGAATTCACTCTATCAGGATATCATAATGGAAGGATCACACTATCATGAGCCTATTTGCAGAGAGGACATTAATCATGTGGTTTCCTAACATATGACACATACATTCATGCACTAATATGACAATGTGATATATTAAGTAGATTATGCGGGGATGATATAGGGGCATGACAGATGTAACACATATCTAAACAAGGGCTAAACATGGACATCAAGACATGTGGACATAATTTCACACTAAGGATCAATCCGCAAGTCTAGGGGGTAGTACATATATAATCATACAATCATGGACGAAGCAACTAAGAGAACCCGACAAAGATCTACAAGGGCGACTCTGACTCACTTCCATGAACCCCATGATTTATTTCCCGTGAAATATTCGTGTAACTCTCGAGTAGGGTATAAAAGGGCTCAAGTAAATAGCGCACTCCAATACAATCTCAAATGTGGTTACCCGTATATCACACCGAAATTACAAGAAAAGCTCAATAAATACGTTTAGTGGGGTCAGGAAAAGAAGACCGAAGAAGGAAGTAGTCAAGCTTAAGAGATCAAAGGCAATCCCACAAGGACTGGGATCCTGACTCTATAATGGCAGAAGGTCTCCCCCGCTATTCCATTCACATAGGCATTTAACACATGATTCATAGTTAAGAATATCAACCAGGTCTCCAATTTAAGCATACAACACTCAACACAGAACAATCAACAATCAAGCTATCCTTTGGCCGCCCTTGGAGAGGTGACTAACCGGTGGGGCAAAACCTCACGGTCTCTACCTAACTAGCCACTCCAACCACTACGGCGCAATCTCTTGGAGTCTTGTAAGCCCATCTGTAAAGAACAAGCTATATTTTTGCCTACTCGTTCCCAACTACATCCAATAGGGATGGTCTAACGCCTTTACTACCCCTTCGTTTTCATTTGTTTGATTTCCGGATTTATAGAGTCAATTTCATATTTAGTCCATTTGAGTTAGCCATATTAAATTCATTTTACCCTTTCTAAAACATTTTGAAAACCATTTGAAAACCTTGGGCCATTTTCAAAACCACTTCAACCTATCATACTCGGTTTGCAAAACCTCGCTCTGATACCAACTTTGTAACGGCCCGGGATTATGATTCTCGGGTTACATTTCGAGGGATGAAACCCCTAGTTAGGATCTTGCGCCCCGAGTACAGGTTGAAGGTTTGAAATTCTATCCTAACATTTTGAAGTGGGATTTCATACCCAAAATTCGAAGGATCGTTGGAATCCCCGGGGAAGTCCCCTGTACCTGTCGTAAGTCTAAGCGTGAAAAAAACCAATAGTCATGCAAATAGCGGAATCAAGGTGTAATTCAAGAGGGTGCCACTGCAGAGCCGAGTCAAAAACCAAATCAATAAGCATATTTATCAAAATCTAATAGGCGATGTTAGTGAGGTTAGACCATTTCTTTGCAATCGCCCAAGAGAGTTCCCACGTCACGGAAGCAATGAACAATCATGCTGCAAAACAAACCTAAAAAAATATGTATGCGGGGCGGTGTCAGATCGAAGCCCTACGCAATATAATCCCAAACAAGCAGACACATACACACGCTAGTCCTAATAAAGATGTTTCCAGATGCAAGGCGGAATATTAACACACTAACATGCTCCTAAGATCAAGTGCGTAAATATAATAAGGCCTTAGCAGCAAATACCAAGTGGTATATCCCTCTCCTACCTCCACCCCCTTCCGATAGGGCGGAGACTGGCCAGCTCGTGAATGCATTCCATTATAATCGGGCGGCACACATGCCCAACCCGCACCACAATAAAGCCCGCAGGCATCTCATAATATAAGAATGTTTCATGACTCAATTGGCTCAGGACGGGACCCGATGGGACTAGGTCGTCCTATAACCCTAGCAATGACTCTAGTTACTTCACAGATAATGGCCGTTCTATTTACAAAAGCAATGAGTAAACGAATGCTCAATCATGAGTGCAATCCTAGCAGGATACTACATGGCATGCTTTATTATGAATGCAAACACCTAGTATGCACATGGCTATAAGCAGGGAGATCTCTTTTCGAATCTGAGTGAGCTCATATAGGAACTCACCTGGAAGTGCAGAACAACAAAAGGAAACAACTAGGTATACTGAAAGTCAACATGTCACAGATGATCACCTAACACATATATAAGTAATATAAATAAGTCTACTTCTAATATTACTTAAAGCATATAATATCACACACAAGTTATCAAATTTATTCACCAAGTTAGGCAAGATAAGTCATTTTTCCAAGATTTCCCAATACTCTTTTAAAACCTCAAATTAGATCAAATCACCATTCAGAACGCTTTCTCAAATCATCCAAATGTCCATTTATAAAACTTAATCCTTCAAATCTCAATTTAGGTCAAATCATATTTAAAGAAATAACTCTCAAATTATTTGCCCAAAATCACTTATAAAACATCCCCTTTTAAAATCGACTCGTTACTTATTTTATCAAAATAATCTCGACCATTTTATTTTATAAAAATCAGCCCTTTATGGAATTTATAAACTAACCTCATTCTATAGAAATTATAAAGCAATCCCCTTTTATTTTATAAAATCCGAAACCAAGCCTCCCTCTTTTATTATTTTCCAAAATCGAATATCTTTTAACATATGACCCAAATCTCATTTGTTTGTTTCTGAAAATAAAAGGCCCAATAATCTGTCTTTATTTTAAAAGGATGTGAGCCAGCAGCCCAACAGATGTTTTAAAAGAAAAAGGCCCAAGCCCATAATCCCTTCTATTTAAATCGGAAGTTAGAAAAGAAAAGGGGTCACCTGCTGAAGTGGCGCTGAGGTGGCAAGGGGCCCACGGTGAACGAAATGAGGGAAAGAGAACTGTTCATCTCCATCTCCATTCCCTGCGCTGCTGCATTGGAAATCGGAAGAAAAGGAGGAAGGGAGCTCGCCACTAGTGAAAGAACAAAAATCCGAATTCATTTTTAATTTCTTTTCCGAATTTTAGGATTTAAAAATCCGAGCCTTTACAATCGCAACATCAACCACTAGTGAAAGAACAAAAATTGAATCAATGAAGATGCAAATTTATCAAATGGTATTCATACTTCTCAAATTGAAGTAATTTTAAAAATTAGTGGAGTGCAGGGATTCAAACACCAGAATATATGATGGATTTCATATTGAAACCAGAATAATGAAGAAGAAAATAGCAAGAAACATTGAGGGTAGAAGTGAGATTGGAAAGCAAATGGAATCCCACAAGCTTGGGGGTTGGAAGCAACCAAAATTGTAAACGTAGACACTCCCAAACGTCTTGACCTCAATCCATTGCCTCAATCGTTGCTCCAATCAAGCGAAAGCCCCGAATTGAATGAGAAAGGTAGGAGTAGAGAAAGAGAGAGGGATGTAAAAGGATATGGCGAGGAACCTACTTGGAGGAAGAGCGGTTGGCGGCTGTCAACAACATCAAGCGGCCAATTGCTTCACTCGTAGACCGCCATTGATATCGGGCAAGGCAACGCGAACCCTTCTCGGCGGATCTGTAGAGAGAAGAAAGTGATTATAATTATCTTTTTATTTTAGCTATCCAAACACTAATTATGATTTAACAATTAAACCATAAATTATTCTTATAATTAACTTTTCCATTTAATACATGTATTTGCATTATAAATATAATGCAATGGAATCCAAACAGACCTGAGATCGATCCTAACCCCACGTCCAAGATTGTATCAAATTGATGTACAAGTCGATCATTTTTTCCTGGCTATAAATACATCGCTAATTTTTACTTGATATATCGTTATATTCTGCAACATATTGTGAAATTAATTCTGCAACAAGTTGCGAAACAATTATCAAATACGTCGATAATTTGGAGGAAAAAAAGTTTAATATATTGCGGAATTCCCACTTATATTTTTCTTTAAAAAAAAGTTTGCACCATCTTGTGGACTGCACACACAAATCATCAAGGGTTGTTTTTTTTAAGAAAAAAAAATAGGCATGTTGCGGAGTTCTTATATTTCAATTTTCTTTTTTCTTTCTTCCAAAATTTTGAAGTCTCTAGCAAGGTACTCCACAAATTTTTACATCTCCATGACAACTGATGAAGGAGGAACTGAAAAAGAGGAGCGAAGAGCAGGAGGGTGACAATGGCAGCGAAGAGCAGGAGGACATGAAGAGATCGAGAGCCCGATTTGGACTGGAAAAGAAAAGAAAGTGGCGAGGGGAAGAACAAGAGAGAGCCCCTTTCCCTTCGCTCATAAAAAGGGGTATTTTCGTAAGAAAAGCACGGGATGAACATTTAATTAATTTAGAATGGACATTTAATTAATTTGGAGACAATGGTGGATACTTGCTTAATTAAAGCCTTCAAACTTTAAAGTTTCATGTGCACCAAATTTTCTCTTATAATTTTAACCATTTTATTGATTAGATTCAAGAAGATTTTGATTTTAAATCGTGTGTATCACCTTGAAAAGTTTTGTTCTATTATCTTTGCTACCTACTATAATTTTTATTGACCCTAAATCATTTATCATTCAATTATCAATTATCATTTAAAAAAATTAAAACTTTATTAGTAATATATATATATATATATATATATATATATATATATATATATATATATATATATATATATATATATATATATATATATATATATATATATATATATATATATATATATATATATATATATATATATATATATATATATATATATATATATATATATATATATATATATATATATATATATATATATATATATACACACCCGGAGGATAATTCTTGGCAAGCATTTGTGTATGTACCCGAAGGAAATCGGTATATTGCTAAGGCAAGTTCAAAAAATTTTCCCTCCCCATCTCTACTTTTCGCTTCTAATGATTTGCATATATTCAGTGATTCTGGAAAACATGCTCTGCTATTTAAAAAACTTTTAAGCATCCCTTAAGCTGGTAGAATGGAAGGTAGTACACCTCCAACCTATCCCTGGATGCTGTACGTATACCGTTTTCATACAAGATAGTAGCCAATGTGATGCCATCCCCGGAAAGATTACAAATGAAGTAAATAGGTAATGCTATGGCCTTTTCATTGATTTATCATAATGTAATCTCGAGAACTCGTCCTGTTAGAATTTTAAGGTTATAGTTGATAATCTTTTGAGCCTTGACCCATAAAATGAGAGTAAGCAATTTGTGAATGAAGTGAACAATCAGAATCCAAAATAGAAAATAATCTAGATTAGGAATTTTGAAAACCTGTCAGACTTGTAAATTGACCCCACTGGATAGTTTCAAGTTAACTCAAAGCACTTGTTAACTCATAACCCAAAACTATTTGGCCTTTAAATGACATAAATCTGAAGATTAATTATCCAAGCAAGAAACTGTTAATTTATATATAATGAAAAATCTTGTGATAATATTGTTACTGCATACACATGTGCATTAGCCTATCACACCCCTGAACGTGCATCTTCTACCTCTTACTAAATTGATCGAGTAGTTGTTTGCAATCGAACTCGATGATCACGTTATCTAATCTATGCTCTTCTTCTAGCTTAAGAGCCCACTCCACAACCTCTAGGCGACGGACACCTGCCGACACCGCCGACGCCTTCAAGCCTGATTCCACCGCCTCTCTACCGTACTCCTGGCCGCCGCTGTTGCCTTCATCCTCCAGCAATGGAGATGGTTCTTTCGTTGATCCTCTTCTTCAACCTCATCAGCTCGCCAATCAGGTTTGTTTCATTCTTCGACGCTTCGTCGATTGATCTACCTTTTCAACTGAGTTCTGCTTTTCTGATTGGGATAGGGTTAATTCAGTAATGGATATGTGTTTGTTTTGGTTCTGTTCATGCTCTATTTGCATTTGATTATCAGCACTGGGAGCAATGGGAGCAATGCTATGGGTTTCTTCTTCAATTTGACTTGATTTTACAGGGCGGTGTTGTAAAATTATAGCTACTTGAGAGGTCTGCTTGTGCTTAATTATGTATAGCACTGGTAAAGGCCAGCAGTACAACACTCAAAGTAAAACTCAGTCTTTGTTTATTATATGTATAGAACTGGTAGATGGTTACTATGGTTTATGTGAAATGAATTTATTATGTACTTAGTATATAAATTTGTGTTTACATTATATGAGTGGAATTCGCTTTGATTACAAATTTGCTTTGATTACATTATATATTCGCTTTGATTACAAATTTGTGTTTACCATATATGAGTGGAATTCGTGGTGATGACCTATATTTTTAATGTATTTACAAGTATATAAATTTGGGTATTTTTTAGCGCTGACATCGTTTTTATGCATGTTTTTATAGGCTGACGTTGTTTTTATGCGTATTTTTTAGTGATGGCATCGTTTTTATGCATATATTTTGTTAGTGATGACATCGTTTTCATGCATATTTTTATGTAGGGATATATGTGCTGACATCGCTTTTGCAATATAAGAGATGGAGAAGGAAGGATGTACAGTGATTTTGAGTCATTCGGTGACATGGTCTTTGTCGAGAAGGAAGAGGAGTACATCATCAGATTGAAGGTATGTCCTCGTGCTGACATGGTCTTTATTACCTTGTTTAGGTTGCTCTTTTGGTATATATGTATGCTTGAGTCATTAAAAAATGGTTTGTTTTTTAGTGCTAACATAGTTTTTTTGCGTATTTTTAATGCTGACGTCGTTTTTATGCGTATTTTTTAGGGTGTTTTTTGCTAAATAGCTTATTTGAACCTTTAATTAAATAATTAGCACCCAAATTAATTTTATTAGGTAGGCTAGCACCCTTCCCAATCGGTCAACGTTGACCGTTGACTTTTTCGGTTTTTTTTTTTTAAACCAATTGATGCCACTTTTTTTGATGCCATTTTTCATAGTGTTTTGATGCCAAATTTTTAATTACATTTTTTCTCTTTAATGTGATGCCACTTTTTAGAGTAGCGTTTTTGATGTTATGTGATGCCACTTTTTTCAAACTTTGATGACATTTTTTGTTTACTGTGATGTCATGTGGACCATTGATGCCTGTTTTTTTACTATTGACTACTGATGACACTTTTTTATGTCAATGTTTTGATGATATGTTTTTTTACCATGATGCCATATTTTTTCAAAGTAGTATTTTGATGACATTTTTTTTCTTTAATGTGATGCAAGTTTTTCAAATTAGTGTTTTGATACCATTTTTCTAATGTAATTATTTTATCTCACTTTTTTTAATCAAATCGTTTGATGCCATATTTTTTTTCAAGGTACTGTTTTCGCGGTGCCATATTTTTTCAAGGTAATGTTTAGATGACATTTTTTTCTTTAATGTGATGCAACTTTTTCAAATCAGTGTTTTGATGCCAATTTTCTAGTGTAATTATTTGATGATATTTTTTTAATCAAATCGTTTGATTTTATAATAAAATGGATTGATGACACTTTTTTAATGCCACTTTTTTCAAATCTTGCTGATATTTTTTTGTTTACTGTGATGCCACATTGACCATTGATGCCATTTTTTTTTACCGTTGACTACTGATGACACTTTTTTGATATCAATTTTTTGATGATTTTTTTTTCCGTGATGCCATATTTTTTCAATGTAATGTTTTCGTGATGCCATATTTTTTCAAGGTAACGTTTTGATGACAATTTTTTCTTTAATGTAATGCACCTTTTTCAATGTAATGCAATATTTTCTCTTTAATGTAATGCAATTTTTTTTTAATGTAATGCAACTTTTTCATATTTATGGGTTAATTTTTGTAATTTTACAAAAATTGCTATTTATGGGTTAATTTTTGTAATTTTGTAAAAAATGCTTCTTCAACCTCCCTTCTTCCTCCTCTGTACACGATCTCAAAATTCTGGACGCAGCCCTCGCTTCGGCCGCCGCTCCTCAATCCCTCGCTCCGGCCGATCGACCTCGCTCGCTCGACCTAGACCTTGCGCGCTCCGGACGCTCGCTCGATAGCTCCGCCGCTCGCTCGTCACCGCCTCCTTCCCTCGCTCAAATCTGGACTCGCTCGACCTCGGCTCATCCCCTTCCTCTCGCTCCCCTGCTCCCCGTCTCTAGCTTTTGCCCAGAATCCGGCGCCTCCACACCAGATCCGGCTCTCCCTCACCAGATCCGCCAATATTCGGCCTTCATTCCACCAGTTCCGCCCATCCCGAGCCCAAGTCCAGCCGCTCTGACACCCAGCCTCCACCGACGAAGCCTCGCAAACTCCCTCCCGTTCTTGCACCTGCCCAGAAGCTTCGCCGAAGATCTCTGACCACCTATTCCGGCCACCTTTCACCAGATCCGAGTCGGATCCACCACCCTCGCACATCGCCGAGCCGGATCCACCACCCTCGCCGAAGAAGAACAGCGTGAGACGGTGAGAGAGAACTAAAAGGTAGGAGTGTTAGGAGGCTAATTTTTTTTAATAAGGTGTTATAAAGGCCAATTTATTTTCTTAGGGTGCTAATAACCTAATTGAATTAGTAAAGGTGATATTCCACCAAATTTTCTCTATTTTTTAGTGCTTACATCGTTTTTAATTTGATATTATATATGTAAGTGTATATCTATGCTTGAGTCCTTAAAAATTGGTTTATTTTTTAGTGTTGACATCATTTTTATGCGTATTTTTTAGTGCTGACATCGTTTTTATGTGTATTTTTATGTTTAGGTTGCTCTTTAGGTATATATGTATGCTTGAGTCATTAAAAATGGTTTGTTTTTTAGTGCTGACATCGTTTTTATGCGTATTTTTTAGTGTTGACATCATTTTTAGTTGGATATTATATATGTAGGTATATTTATATACTTGAGTTCTTAAAAACTAGTTTGTTTCTTAATGCTGACATCGTTTTTATGCGTATTTTTTAGCGCGGACATCGTTTTTATGTGTATTTTTAGCGCTGACATCGCTTTTATACATATTTTTGTGTAGGTATATATTTGCTGACATCATTTTTGCAATATAAGAGATGGAGGAGGAAGGAAATCAGCATCGTCAACGTCGGAAACACTACAAAAAAAAATGAAATTCGCTTCGGCAAAAAGCCGTGGCAAAAGGCGTTCAAGGGGTGGCAAAAGCCATCTAGCTTCGGCTTAGCTACTGCAAATGGGGGGGTGGCGAATTCTGGGGTGGCAAAATTTGATAGCTTCGGCAAATAGCCGTAGCAAGAAAATTAGCGACGGCTAAGCGACGGCTAGCTGCCGTAGCTAAGTGTGGGGTAAAATTAAAAAAAAACTGCTTTTTAGCCCGGATTCTTTAGACCCGGGCTAAAAAGTCCAATATTTTTTTTAAAAAAAAAATAATGACCACAATTTACCTATATAATAAAATTTCATTAATTATACAAAATTTACATAGAAAATAAAATGTCAAAAAATACATAATTTATATACAATAAATATACATAATTATAAAATTTATAAATACAATAAAATGTCCAAAATTACATTTTAACCAAAAAAAAAAGTAAACTAGCCCAAGGAACAACCTAATCCACCAAATCAACTAGAAATAGGGAATAATAATTCATCACTGACAGCATACATCAATCCTTCAATGCCAACATTGCTTATAGAGTTTAACGTTTCTGTTGCACTATCCAAAAAAACAACTCACTGAAAAAGGAATAAAATATAAGAAAGTAATAGTTGATACAAACACTTCTAGCCATACATACAAGGAAAGAAAATTATTTATAATGAAGTTTGCAATAAATTTTAGCAGACTTATATGAGTGGACTTACTACAGTAAAGAACCCCTGTTTCTCACATTGCATCTTTCTCATTTGTGAATCAAACAGATTTTATCCACAGATTAGAGCACCAAAACTTAAGCTATCACTGCCAGTAGCTAAAAAATAGTCCTTAGCATGCCAACATCAGTATTCTAACATCTGTATGATCCACCTTAATATATGTGCACAGTTTCTCAATGCCTTCTGGGCTATTTTTAACATGAGCAGAATCAGAATGCAATATTGGAAAATAAACATCCATATACTCAGTTCATTCAAAAGCATACAGACTTAATTGACCACTAATAATTTATTAATACCAGGCAAAATACCAGCAGTCTCATTTATTAGAATCATTGAAATAAATAATACTAACTCAACTAACCTCACAAGCTGAAACATTTGGTAGAAAATCTTAACTAGCCATTCAGAAGATAGAACAACATGCACTTTTTGATCCTTTTTGAGCTCCATCTGAATCAACACACATAAAAATAGCCTCAAATTTATGCAAGAAGATGATTATATGTCAACACTCAAGAAAAATAGTGTCTAAAGAAAATCAACTCACATAAAATTACAATTTTTCACAAACTGAATAATTTTAACTTCAGGGGGCACTTTCTATGTTTATAGGCTATAGCCTAGCTAGCGGTCCTAACTAGCAAAACTTCATAGTTTTGGACCGATTTTGTTTGTTTTTATTTTATTAATTAATTTCTGTGAAGATTTGGGCAATGTTTTTCTATCAATGTGGGGTGGCTCAACTCACTAGTTCTGTAGTTCAGCTCATGTAAGTTAATAGAGGGTAAAACTAAAATGCACTGTTATTCTAGGAGTAATTTATTTCATTACTACTTTGTACGAAAATATCTCCCATTGAGTTGAATAAGTTATTTACCAATCTAGCAAAGTAGCAATTGCTTTTCAGTTCGGAAATGATTATGTGTAGTAACTACTAATTGCAGTATTATATACTAATAAAATAAGAGACCAAGGAACCTGGTAGTCCCAGTTGACTGCATAAATAAACAAATAACTGTAATCAAGAGTGTTGATCTATGCAGGAAGAGAAATATGAAAGGGGGTGCAGGACTAATAACTCACCAGCCTAGCTCGCAATGTGCAAATTTTAATAGCGGGTTGAATCAATTCCCAGTAAACTGAATTCCACATTGACTCAGTGTTTGATCTCATTCTTTAGCTTCTGTAATTATTCACCATCAATAATCAGCAAAGAAACCAGATGCAGACAGAATTTTCAACATGATACAAATATGAGCAGCTTACAGTTGCAGAGAAATTTCTCAGTAACATGTTTCCTCAACGATTTTCTGTTACCATGTGCTAGCAAAGAGTTTATCAGAAAAAAGAAGAACAATGAAGTCATTTTTTATTCTGTTATAGACTTAAATTCGTAGCCTAGCATGGTATGGGCATAGAACTAAATGAAACAGAAGTAGGAGATAAATGGAAAGAAAGGAAACATAAGACAAAGAGCACACCTCTTTATATAAATTAAAGGCCTCAACATAAAACTTATGTTTTGAGTAACATGATTTTCTCAGTTTTTGAATGGCATAGGCACTTCTGAGCTGTAACATACGAGAAATAGCATTAGCTGAATATAATATTTTTGTGAGAGGAAAAAAATACAACCAAAAAGAGTTCATTTATTCATAAAAAAGATTCCTTCAATTTGGTGAAAGAAAACAACAAAGCAAAAGAATTAAGAATTAGCGTATAAACAAATTAATGATGATTGGGAAGTTCAGCATAAGCAAGTTATGATAGTCTACCTCTAGCGTGAAGTCCTCGGTTCTACGCCATCCATTCATGGTGAACCATCTAGCACACCGAACAAAAGGTATTACACCAAAGAGCGATAAGAATAAGCATAAAAACAAACGATGATTGAAAGCAAACTATTTATTCAGACAACATGTCACCTCTTCCAAAAAGGAATTCGTTCACGAGGTGCGTATGGCTATTAGACAATTCCTGGGCTCAAGATAGACACTTGCATGGAACCTTGCAGTTGTAATTAAGTGAAAACATTATTTTATTGACAAAAAAAAACATTAGACAATACCGGGATGAAACAAGAGCATCCAAGACCTTGAAGAAATAATGCTATAAAATAATAACACTTAATCTAGGCTCTTTCTATATCTTGAGATCAATCTTTAAGCATGTAGTAAGGGTGCACAGATCCACGTTGCACAGAAGGGAGTAGCTAGCAGTACTGACATTCATATCTCAGAAGCAAATAAGGACATAATGATTAAAATGATTGGTGCCATACATATAAAAACTGCTAACTCTGACTCCTAAAAAGCAATTGGAGACAACAAGCCACATGGTTCAATACATTTGAAATAGAACTGCATGGATGAATAAGGTAACAGATACAACACAATGCCCTACATAAGCAATAAGTATACACAATCTCAAGCTGAAGAAAGAAGAACCAGAGGCACAAGTTCTAGTTCTACCGATCTTACTTTTTCAAATCCCCCAAGTTGACACTCAACTCGCATGTGTTAGTCTCAATCTCTTAGACCATTTGAATCTACAGGTGTGCACCCTAGTGCGATGGATGAAAGGTGTATCCGAGTGCTTCGTAATATGACTTTTTCGCATTAGCCATGCGGTCTTGAAACGTTGTCCACTCTCTTCTACACATACATGGTAGGGGAGCTAAAACCTTATGTCACTAATTTAGACACTGAACTACCGGGCATTAAAGTAAAATGAAGCTGAACATTTTACAAAGGGATCAATCAAGCATCAAACTCACATTTCCAGTGTGCTCTGCCATCTAATATATCAAAGGGAATAAGGATACATGCATCAAACTCACATTTTACAAAGGGATCAATCAAGCATCAAACTCACATTTTACAAAGGGATCAATCAAGCATCAAAAGTGTCCCTGTTAACCTGTTGTGTATTACCTGAGAAAAGGCAATCTGATATATCAAAGGGAATAAGGATACATGCAGACGAGGTGATAACTCTAAATATGCAAGTTAATACTAACCTCTTTTGCTCGAATAAGAACATCACTAGCTTCCATCAACCATGTTGATGAAGCTCGAGGTTGTTGAATCATGGTTGTAGGTCATTTTAAAAGTCACTTCGTTTGCTTTACATAATTATTAGGTAAAAAAGGAAAAATTTATGCTCTCTGATCAGGGATCTTCTACAATCTAGAACTATACATAATTTCTTATTACTTGAATCAGCTTGCGCAATGAAAAGCCACTTTCCTGAAGTCACCCCTCAATGAAAATTTAATGTCAGCCAGATATTACATTTTTGTTTCCATTTTCACTTCCTAAAAGGCTAAAGGTAGGACTCTAGTAACTTTGACAGGTTATTATATGAGAATAACTAAGACAAAAAAGCAGACAGCAAATGAAAGCAGCTTCACCCAAAGCTATGTTGCCGTCGAATAAAAAAAATGTCAATCTTAAGTACTTCACCTCATTTGACAGCAGCCTCATGTCATCATATAGGGAAAAACCTTCATATTCCATTCCAACCTGAAAAGTAGCAATTCTATTCTCATTATAAATATATATATCTGCTTAAAATACCAAAATGAATAGAGCATTACCATGCTGCAAAATGATGCATAAAATAAATCCATGATCAGAGCAAATTAAGAATCCATAAAATTTCGTCATCTTATTAGTTGCAGCTCTGCTCTACTCTCCAATCTCCCTGCTCTTGGGCTGATCAAACCCCATATCTGCAGCCTTCAAAGACAAACACCACCACTCAAAATAAGAATGAAGGAAGAGCAATAAAAAAAAAAAAAAGAATCATGTAGAAAGTTCTGAAGGAACTTAAAGATGATGTTATCTTTGAAAACTTCAACATGTTCATGTGGCTGATCTGGTGAAAGAGCAATAAATAAGAAATAAAATATTCAGAGATTCAGTAAGCTGGTTCGAGTTTCTAGGTCTCCCTTCTTTTATCTTAGATCGATTTGGGAAGAAAAACATTTTCAAGCTTGATATATAGAGATAAACCACAAATCAAGAGCAAGGAAACTGAAAAAAAAAATGCAATTTGCAATTTGTTACATCATTTGGAGGAATCGATAACTAGTGACCAAGGAATTCAATCTAATCAATTAAGGGGATAACCTATAAATCAAGATAAACTTACTCATCTGGAGCTCCTAGGCGGCGAGCCACTCAAGTCGCTCAACTTCCTCAAAAGAGGTATGCATAACCTCTAGAAGCGATAATATCTTCTTGCTCCGATTCCTAGATCCCAAATAAAATTGCAGAGATTAGGGTTTGACTAATGAACATTTAGGGAAATGAAAAGCAAATAAGGTATAGGGCCAAATCCAAACCCTAGAAATTAGGGAAAGTTGAGAAAGGCTGAAAGACTCACATGAGAGAGTTGAGAGTTCGATGGGAAGATCTTGTCGGCCTTAATCTCGCTCGAATTCGTCACCTGTTATGCAGTGTGGAGCACAATCTCGCTCTTTCGTTTGCTCTGTATAGCAGACAAAGGGACGACCTTATCTGAGGGAGAGGGAGAGGGAGGCGAGGAACAAATCGGGGAGAAGCAGATCTGGAGAAGGGAGATTTGTAACAAAGTGAGAGGGAGTGGGAGGCGAGGAAGCAGCGTTGGCGTGGGGAGAACTTGGGTTCAGCGAGTCGAGGGGAGAGTGAAGGCGAACGAGGAAAAGAGAACGCAGAGAGAGAGTAAGAACAAAAGAGAAGAAGATGAGAGGTGGATGAGAGACTGAGAGGTGGACCTCCATGGAAACGAGAAGGGTTCGATGGAAACTGGAGTCTGGTGGAGGGCTGGAGGCAACATCCAGATTCCAGAGAGAGGGACGCTCTCGAAGTGAAAGAGAGAGGGCTCGGGTAGAAGTAGGGTTATATTTTTTAATATTTTTTTTTATATAAAGGTGTATAGTTTGCCACGGCAAACACTAGCCATCGCTATCGTAAATGGCAAAATTAACTCAATAGCCACGGCAAGCCCCGCCGAAGCTACAATCAGTGAATATTTTCTCTTTTCCACCGAAGTGCAATGCCTGCCGTGGCAAATGCCGTGGCAAAAGGGTATCAATTGCCACGGCACATGTCTGCCGAAGCTAGCGAGGGTGGCGAATTTAATTATTTTTTGTAGTGAAAATTCTTTGTTTTAATTGCTCACCGTTATTCTTTGTTTCTCACTATCAAAAATAAAATACAATATTTGTTTTTTTATTTTGGTAGAACATTCCTTTGTTTCTTTGCTCTCCCCCTTTTATATTTTATATGTAAATTTTAATGTTATTTGATTTTTGAAATTCAAATAATTGGTAATAACTTAATACATCAAATATATTGATCTCCGATGTCATCACCGTCGGCGTCAACATCCTCGTAAAACAACGTCAGCACTGATGCGCGAAAAAAAAAAAGATGTTGGCATCAACATTCTGTAAACGGCGTCAGCATTCCCGGAAAAAAAAAATTGGCGTTAGCATCCGTTAAACGGTGTCAGCAATGCTGACGTCAACATTCCCGACGCCGCGTCAGCACTGACGTGCGGAAAAAAAAAATCTGATGACGCGGAGGGGAGGCACACGGGGAAGGGGGGCACAAGGGTGTATAGTTTGCTAATTTTTCCCAAACTTTGTATAGTTTGCTAATTTGGCCATCTTATTTGTGTAGTTTGCAAGCTGTCCCATATATTAATATATTATTTTAAAATTACATCTATTATTTACAAAATCAATTTAAAATATGAATAATGAATAAATAAAGTAAATCTTAATTATAATTTGAAAATTAGACTGATAAATTTGAATCACAAATTCACAATATATAATATATTTTTGTTAAAAAGTTTTTACAATATATTATTTTGTGGATGAAAAAATTCCAATCATTTTTTTTTCATTATTTTAAAAAATATTTTTTAATATTTTCAATTTTTTTAACAGACTGAACTAGACCTGTCAAAACTAGGGGTGGGCACGGGACGGGACGGGACGGGATTGAGCCGGGACGGGACTCGTCCCGAGAAATTTTTACGGGACGGGATGGACACTTTTTTTTCGGGACGGGATCGGGACGGGATGGTGTCTGGACGGGACGGGATTGGGACGGGACGGGCCTTGTCTCGCATATAAAAATAATAAAATATTATATAAATTTGCAAAGTGAAAAATGCTTTCATAATTCATTATTTTGTATAATATGTTGCATACGGTATTCTTCTCAACTATATTATTCAATATTATTATTATTATTATTATTAATATTATAATACTATTATTAATTCATACAATGATTGTATAATTAATTATAATGTTCAACATATTTGGCTACATTATCTTACTAGATCAGGACGGAAAGGAATTGAGACGAGATTCACCAGATATTGTCTAATTATCGATTGATAGTTGGGAAGAATACCGTATTTAGCTATTTGCCTCTTGTAACTCTAAATGGGTATAATAATAATAATAATAATAATAATAATAATAATAATAATAATAATAATAATAATAATAATCCCACGTTATAATTAAAAATAAAATAAAATAATATTACTTATTTTTATTGTTATTATTATAAAATAATTATACTTTACAAGAAAAAAATATAATATGATATAATAATAATATAATAATAATAATAATAATTTTATTATAAAGTAATATTATTATTAAATTATAGTATAATATTATATAATAATAATATTATTATTATATATTTAAAATTATTATTATAGTTATAAATAATATTTGCTCAAATAATAATAATAATATTATTATAAACAAATATTATTATTATTATTATTATTATTATAAATGGAAGATTATGATTATAATTATAATTATAATATTTGCCCAAAATAATAATACTAATAATATATTATTATTATTCTATAATATTATAATATTATTATTATTATAAAAATTATTATTATTATTATTATTATTATATGCGGGACGGGACGGGATTTGCGAGATCCCACCGGGATCGTCCCGCGTTTCGTCCCGCATAATTTTTGCGGGACGGGATTCGCTATTTTGTCCTAAATCCCACCGGGATCGGGACGGGATCGGGACGGGACCGGGACGGGATCGGGATTTGCGGGATTTGTGCCCACCCCTAGTCAAAACACAACCCAACCCGGCCGACCCGACCCGAACGCCCGGAAAATTTCCGACCCGAACCCGAAAAACCGAATATTTTCCGGGTAATCTGTGTTTCGACCCGGTGACCTGATTGACCCGGTAATTTTGACCCGATTTACCTGATTTACCCGGTGACCCGATTGACCCGGTTGATTTATAATTATATTTAATTACATTTTTTATATATATAATTAAAATTTATCGCAAAATTATCAAATCATGATTTGTTTTTAATTTAAAAAATAAAAAATTGGCAAATCCAAAATCGACCTGAAATTACCCGAAACTTGGTCAAATCCGGGTTCGAGTGAACCCGGAAATACCCGAAACCCGTTTTATCCGGTACCCGTTTTACCTGAGACCTGAAGTGATCCGACCCGAATGACCCATTTGACAGGTCTAGACTGAACTATAATTTTTTTTTATTAACGTAAGAATACCCCTAATCTTTTAAACTTTTAACGCAATTAATTTTTTTATTTGACTAATATATTAGTTAAGAATTTTTTCTAATGAATTGTATGAAAATAAATTGTCAGAAAGACGGATTAGTATATTAAAACGTTCTTTAGGAACAAATTGGTATATTTAAAGTCATAAGGGATAAATTGGTATATTTAAAGTGTTTAATGGGACAAATAGCTCAAAATTTTCTCATTGCAGCTTAGTTCAACAAATGAATACATTATTTTAAAATTACATCTATTATCTACAAAATCAATTAAAAATATGAATAATGAATAAATATAATAAATCTTAATTATAATATGAAAATTAGACTGATAAATTTGAATCACAAATTCAGAATATATAATATATTTTTAAAAAAAAGGTTTTACAATATATTATTTTATGGCTAAAAAAATTCCAATCATTCCTTTTTCATTATTTTAAAAAGTATTTTTTAATCTTTTCATTTTTTTTAACAGACTGAACTATAATTTTTTTATTAAAGTACGAATACCCCTAATCTTTTAGAGTTTTAAACTTTTTATGTAATTAAATTTTTTATTTCACTAATATATTAGTTATAGAAATTTTTCTAATGAATTGTATGAAAATAAATTGGTAGAAAGACAGATTGGTATATTAAAATGTCTTTTATGAACAAATTGGTATATTTAAAGTTACTAGGTTAGGCGCCGCGCGCATGCGCGCGGTCTATTCATATTTGGATTGTCAGTCCGGATCACCTGGAATCCTCGGTGTTACACTCGGTGCATCACTTAATTATTTCAGGTATAAATTTATATTGAAAAAAATTCAAAAAAATGTTTTTAGGTTTTATACCCTTATATTAATATGCTCATAAATTTATATTTTAAAAAATCACATTTTAAAAATATAGATAAATAAAATATCGATTATTTGAGAAAATATTTTTTCAAAATTTCCAAAATATGATTTTTTAATATATAAATTTATAAACATATTAATATAAGGGTATAGAATCTAAAAATATATTTTTGAATTTTTTTCAATGTAAATTTATACCCGAAATAATTAAGTGATGCACCGAGTGTAACACTGAGGGTTCCAGGTGATCTAGACTGTTGGATACTTGGATGTACATATTACCTTTTATATGTGTGTAAATATTCATATGTTGCAAATAGTTATAATTGAGTTATTTTCCATATAAATTTCTATAGTAATAAAAACAATATTTTTCATTAAAGTAATAAGAATGATGTCTTTCAATTAAAAAATAAATATGGAAGGGTAGTCTTTTAAAAATTTTATTAATTAAAAGAAAAAGAAATTCAAAACTCCAAAAATCCTGATCATTAATTACACATCAAAAAAATGTTTATTGTAATCATAATTATAATAATTATTATTATTTGAATAAAAATAAAAAGTCGGTTTGATTTGAGAAAATCTTAAAGTTACAACTTGGGTAGTTAAATTAAAAACACAAAGTATAGTTGAATTGAGAAAATCTTGTAATTATAACTTGGATAGTTTAATTAAAAACATAAAGTAGAGTTGATTTAAGAAAACTTTCAATTTGTAAATATTGGGTATTTTAAGAAAAAATATAAAGTTAGGTGAAATTCATGAAATATGACAATTTATAATTTTGAAAAGACATAAAAGGACTTTGAAATAAAAAAATTAATATTTTCAAATTCAAACTTTTAAGGCTAAAAAAGACATTTTATAAAAAGAGATAGAAATTACTTAAAAGGACATAGTTAATATTAAGATAAGAATATAATTTAGGTGGGCAAAATAGGTATTTCTACCATAAAAAAACAATTTAAAATTATAAGTGGAAGTTACTATTCATTTGAGAGTTCATACTATTATAAGGTGTATGATAAGGAATAAATTGATATATTTAAAGTGTTTAATGGGACAAATAGCTCAAAATTTTCTCATTGCAGCTTAGTTCAACAAATGAATATGAGTTTTCAACGTTAAATTGGTTTTGTTAAAAAAACTAAACCAAGCTCATCCTCCTCCATTGTTGATTTGTTGTTTTAAAGGTTGTAAATAGCGATTGCACTCACCCCTCCTCAATTTCCCTCATTGGAATGTTGTGACCTTATTGCCACCGGCCTTTTCCACATCAACCACGTAAACAAGCTCCAAGTGCAACACTTTCACTACTAGAAAACGTAGTAAAAATCGACGGTTTGCTCTCGACGCTTTCCGTGAGCGTCGAAAACAAAATTAGTGACGAGTGTCATTCTCGACGTCACAGGGCGTCGGAAAAACTTTAGACGCTCAGAGGCGTCGAAATGGGCTGAATATTGAAAATAAGAGCGGTATGGAGCTCCGTCCCTTAATTAATTACTACTTGTTAAACGAAAAGGTGTTTTCACATTTCATATCTGTTCTCAACATCAAACCCTAGCATCCACCGCAGTCCCAATGGCTAAATCGATCACCATCTCACTCCTCCGCCATCTCCGATTTGCGCAAAACCCTAACTCTTTCAACTGTTGCGAGATCTCCTCACTAGCGGTCGATATGTGAGATCCTCTTCAATTGCGTCTTTACAGTGAGATCTTCCATCGATGCCGGAGCGAAGACAATGCCGAGGCCGCCGTGGCTAATACTATCCCGAGAAGAAGAAGAGCCTCCATGGCCATCACCTAGATATGGACGAGTTCGAGGAGGAAGGTAGTGATATGGAGAAGGGGGGATTGAGGAGGTCCATTGCAGCGAATATGGAGATCACTACACCACCACCTCGCTCCTCTTGCGTCGAAGACGGTGATTTCGACGACGACGAGGAGATGGATACCAGATCTGAAGTCTCAATGTCGGTTCCTCTCTCCCTATTAGTTGATCTGCTGCCTCCAATTCCGCATTCATGATCCTTTAGTTTGTTTTGTTAATTGGATTTGTTGATCGATCTTCTGACTGGCTTTTACTCCGATTCTCTATTAAATTGGAGCTTGTGAACGATTTTATTTCTTTTCTTCCTCTTGATTTTTGTTTTGGTTGTGATCAATGGATTCGAAATCGGTAAGAACCGAGAAGGCGGATGATTATCAATTTGTTTCGGTCTCATTGTGGAGTTCTGTTGCATTTGGCATTTTCTTGATTGTAATTTGGTTGGATAAGATGATTGCGCTGGAGAACATTGCATTGTGTTACGTTCCGAGGATTTCGTCTTATCAGTTCCCTTATTGCTTTCTAAAGATGTAGGATAGATTTGATTGAGTGTTTGGAGCATTTCATATTGACTTGTTTAACTCTGCTAATTGATATCGTTGGTTTATTAGACTGATTTTTTGGTTTCGGTTTTCAGCATGTTTGTGGGATGGCTGTTACAAGGTGAACAACTGATTAGATGAAGAATTTGTGCCAGTGTACGATCCAGCATTTGTGAATTCACCTCAAACACCAAGTTTCTTTCTGTAGGTCAGATTTGACTCTTCTTTTTACATAGTTGGGATTTTGATATGTTGAAAGGTAACTTGGAAATTTCACTTTGATCTTGAGAAGTGTAAAATTTACAGTTTAGCGTTTGCTGAGAATGAGTTGGAATCAACAAATGGACTTACATTACATTACATTGGAAGTGGCGCTTCTTATGGTACAGCCGGAGGTTTTATGGAATTCTTTGAAGGGTTTACTTACGACCATGTGAACTTCATCTTTTCAGGTGCATCACATGTGCAGGTACACTATCTTGGGTGCACTTAGATTTAACCAAGTTGCTTATCTTTACATTTGTTATCTCTTTTGAGTTTGTCTCATTGAAGTACTCGTAGTAACTGATGCATGCTAATTAGACTTAATTGTCCTAGCAACTTTAAACTGTCCTTAAACAATTCCTTTTATCTTGAATTAAGCTCTTGCTTTTTCTCAAATGATATTCAGTATAGGTTATTACAAATTTGGGCGGTCAGACCCAGGGACTACTCAATATTTTGGCGAAGAGCTATATGAGGCCTATGATCATGCAACAGCTACAAATGAGTTGAGAGAGCCTGTTGATTTTTCCACTACCTTTACTAATGAGCAAACAATGACATTAAACCAGCAGTGAGAAGGAGAATCAAATGCAAATTCACTAAACTGGACGTGAGGAATATAGTTTTGTCTTCTCAATTGAAATGCATCTTGCTAAATTGTGTTGTGGAAATGTAGTCTTAATACATAATAATTTGTGTTGTGCAGACATCCACGGATTAGGCATATGTTACCCATGCCAAAGGAGTGGGCACTAAAGGTAATTTTATCTTTGTGATTGATTACTCATAACACAACTCTTTAAACTTGAAACCTAATCTATGGATAACTTGGATCTAGTAGTTATGCATCTTTTATACTTTTAGTATTACAAGTGTTTGCATTGTTAATTGAGTTTGCTGCCTATATCTACATTTTGTTATATATATTGTTTTATTTGACTAGCATGTGATTCCCTTTTTTTTAGAACAGCAAGTGATTTAGCGATTTACTCCATGATCGAATTTATGAGTGTTGTTAAGTGGAATTATGGAGAGAGAGTTCTTGTTTAGGTGAGTTGTAAGCATATATTGAACGTTATCTTGCACTGCTGCACTTTAGCCTTCATATGAATTTTTACCTTTTTTCAACTTGTAGTTTGAAGGCTTTGGAATTACTTGGAGGAACCTTGGTTGATCATAGATTTCTATTCCTTGCTTCCGTCGATGCGAATAAACTCAAGGTGAGGAACTACTACTCTTGTTGCATTGTGCCCTTGTGTCCGGTTTGATACTATCTCTTTTCACATAAGAAAACTTTGTTTAATGGTCACTTTCTTGGTTTACATAACTTTACTATTTTTATTTGAACCTTTGCAAGTATTAGTTTAATAGTTTACATGTTACATTTACTATTTTAATGATATATATATATTCTGTCCTCAAATTATATACTAAATGTTCTCCTATATGTTTGTTACATGTGTTGAAAAAGTTATCCGTGTTTGATTCTCTAACTTATTTTTCTCATCTGTGCAGGTCGAACTACTTGAATTGATGGAAAGGAGTTTTTCCGCTAGGCCAAGTAATTTTTATCTAGTTTCTCTTTCTGGAGTGGACAATCGCTTTATATTGCAATAATACTAGTGTGTCTATTCTAGAAATGGCCTCTCTAATACGAGCAGGTTACTACATGTTGTACACTTCATTTCTATATTTGCATTCCAACAGCTAGAGATGCCTTTTTGGCTAATGTAATCAGATTTATAGATTTTTTAGCTTAATCTACTTATTAATGCATACAGATTTATAAATATCTGTACAAAAGTATTTGTTAATATATTTATTGTTCTATATAGTTTGTTTATATAACTATTTTTCCCTATTATATAAAAAAAATTAAGGGTTCAAGGAAAAAAATATGGAAAATCAGGAAAAAAAATATTATATATATTTTTTTATAAAACATTGAAAAATTCGACGCTTTATCTTGTCAAAATTGGCAGCTACTTGTGACACTAAAAAGCGTCATGATTCAAAGTGTCAGAAATTGCAGTGTCACAAATGGAACTGCCATTCTCGACGTTCTTTTGTGTCAGAATTGTTGCCTTCCAATTTCAACAACATTAGGTGTCGAAAATGACCTGCCATTTTCGACGCCTAAAAGCGTCGAAATTGGCAGCCATTACCGACGCCTAAAAGCGTCAAGAATAGCACTGCCGTTTGTGACACTGAAATTACCGACGCCTTTTAAAAGCGTCGAGAAATAAAATTCCGACGGTATATAGTGTCGAAAATGGCTAAAAAAGCGTTGAAATTTTACACCTTTTCTAGTAGTGTTTCCCAATTTGAATTTTTAATATTATTTCTTTTTGATCCATTTCTCCACGTCCCATTTTAACTTTCCTGGATATTGTCCATTAATTGAACGAGGAGAATCGGGTCCATCCCGAATGGGTTTGAATTTCAATCATTAACAATTTATGAACTTGATTTTTTTCTGAAAAAGGGAAATATGTAAATTTAAAGAATACAATTGGATGGAAAAGATGGGAATAAATCCTCTATCCCAGATCCCGTCCCCGTCTCCCGTCCATTCTCACATACAGTTTTTTAAAGTTCTTTTAACCCTTTTTTAATTTAATTTTTATTTTTTTAAGTTGTGGTTTGTGTAGAAGAGGGGATCGGAAGATAGGACGGGGGACAAGGTTGAGGACATGGGATTTGAAGCGGGAAGAGATTCTCTTATATGACTAATCTCAGCCTTATTAATTATTTTTTCTTAAAATTAAATTTGTGAGAGAAAAACTATCTTACAATGAGTATTGCGGGACATAGAAGGGAGCAAATTAAAGGAAGTGGAAGGCAGAAAAAACATCTTTTGAGAGAAGGTAAAATTCAAAATGGTGTAAACCACCTAGGGCTATCTAGCAAATTAAAGTGGATGGCTCAGTAAAACCCAGTAGCTTCTACCAAGTGGGGGGGGGGGGGGGATTATTAATGATTGGAATGGAAGGGTCATGGACATCTTTCATCAGGAGACCTGTATCACTACGGCTCTCCAAACAGAAGCTTATGCTTTCTCTGCAGGTATACAACTAGTCGCAAACAAAGGCTTGCAAAATGTTATCATCGAATGGGACTACTTGGAAGTATTTCAAGCTATTAATGATAGAACCAAGATCAAGTGGGAAATATTGCGCTATCTAGAGATGATCGATAGGTTGAAGACAAGTTTTGACCACATCGAATTCAGACATTGCGTCAGAAATGCCAATAGAGTGGCTGACTACATATCTAGGAATACTTATAACTCTAATATTTTGACTCTTCCTATTAATAGGGATCTAAGTAACATCAACCGTCAGGATGATCAGGGTGGTGCCTTACTCTTGTAAGTTCGCCCGCCCATTTTTTGCTCGCTGTAAAAAAATAAAAAAATAAATATAAATAAATAAATAAAACATCGTTTGAGTGAACACGCCATAGGTAGGAATACTTATTACTGTAATATTTCGATTCTCCCTATTTGAAGTTCAAATTTCGCCATAACACTGAAGTAAATAACCAAAAACGAACAGAACACATAGATTTGTTGACATAGTTTGGGTATAAACCGTACTCTGCGGGATCTCAAGAGGGGAAACCCGATCCTAGGAACAAGAGAAGGAGAAAGTAAGAAGAGAAGCCCCTTGAAAAGGCAACCGAGAATCTTCAATGAAGATTCTCACGGAGATCTAGCAATCCAACCACCGGGGATGCTCGTCAGACCACCGTCTTCAAGGATGAGCTCACATCAGAGCTATCGCCACCAACGCTCTCTCTCTTTCTCAGTAGCTAGGGTTTTGTCAAAATGAGGCTCAAGGTGTACAGTGTCCCGAGGATGGCTTATATAACCCAAACAATTAGGGTTATAAGGGAACGCTCCAATGGTTACAAAACACATGGGCTTAAGAAAATACCAAAGCTCGGAGATACCCCAACAAATAGGCACAACTCAACCTTAGCTCGGATTTGAGCCTTGGGTGATGAACTTATACACACATAACACATCTATAATGTGGTTACAGAATAGGCCAGGTAATCCATACTTAGACATAACAATATGTCTAAGGGTTTTTGCAACCTTATTATGTATCCAACACTATAAGTTATGTAAATGTATATAAGTTCATCACCTTGTAAGGTCCTAAAGTTAACTTAATGTCTAAGTGCTCATGCCACACATTGTTCTAGCTATTACAATAACAAGTTCAAATCACAACACTATTAATAGGGATCTGTGTAATATCATTCTCCAAGATGATCAAGGTGGTGCCATACTCTTGTAAGTTTTCCCACCCATTGTTTGCCCCTTGTAAAAAAAAAAAACAAAAAAAAACATATTTTGAGAGAACTCGACATGCCTTGGCTCACGCGCCCCTAATATCAGTTTGCAAAACCCCAAATCCCCAAATCAAATACGAAAACACATGAGTCTCCTACGGATTCAAGCCACAAAACCCACCTCGGTGTTAAATCGAGTCATAATCTTGTCGTCCTCACAAACCTATCCAAACACTTGCGTGATATGGGAGCTAGATTTCCATGGATTGTGAGAACGAAGGTCGTTGTGCTATTAGCCATGAAATCAAAAGCCGAAGAGTCGCGAAGATGGGCAAAAATCTGTTACAAAGCGGGCATCTCAGTTCAGAAGGAAGCGCATACGGGTATGAGTAATGAAGATGGTACGGTGTTGAGTTGAGGCAAGGAGATTCGTTGGTTTATGGGTTAGACAAGTGTACAGACACTTGTGTGGATATGGTTGGGGCTTCACCGTTCACAACTAGAGCCAATGATTGCTTTGTACCCGGCAAGGCAGTCTCTCAAGCCACTGAAAAAAATGAGAAGAAGTACGTGGATATTTGTGTTGTTAAGGGGTATTGTTTCATGGCATTTGCGTTATCTAATTTTGGAGAACTGGGGGTGATGCTATTGGTTTTCTGAAGCGGGTTCAATTGGTTACGAAGAGTCATAGGACAGGGTCTGGTAATGGTGATTTCATATTTTATAGAGTTTGTTTTACTATTAAAAAAGTTGTTGGAGCTCAATTTGTTACGAGCCTTCCACCAACTTTATGTAAATCTTTTTTTTCATCATAATAGAGTTATAATAATAATAATAATAATAATAATAATAATAATAATAATAATAATAATAATAATAATAATAATAATAATAATAATAATAGAGTAGTTGCAGAGAACAAAAGGAAAAAATATGAGGATGTTTGAAGTGAAAAAGGATATCACTTTCTACCGTTTTCCTTTTCTACTATTAGTGACTTAGGAGAAGATGCCATGAGACTTCTCAAACGGTTATGTGGGGCACTAGAGGGATACATGAATATAGTAGGGATACTTGTCACACTTTGACTAGAGTTGCTTTTAGTATTCAGAAGGGTTGCGGAGCTCAGCTTGTTAGCCGACTCCCATCCAATTTCATGTAAATATTTTGATTAATAATAATAATAATAATAATAATAATAATAATAATAATAATAATAATAATAATAATAATAATAATAATAATGGTGATTTCATATTTTATAGAGTTACGTACTTGTTCCCCGTGTGTTTTTGGGTCGGCCCAACTCTCCTTTGATGTGGCACTCCGTTCTAGCTTGGAGCGTATGGTCGCTGCATCCGAGCATGGGTTTGGAGATTGGCAGTGGCGGCTTGCCAGCTCCCTTTTCATTTTGGTGGGCTCGGAGTGTATGCTACTGGGGATGTCCTACATTATACTTTTTTGGCGTATCGATTGCAGTCTGCTGAGTTGCAAGCTAAGCTTCTACGTCCTTCTGGTATCATTGATGTCGGTCCGGCTTTTGATGATGCTTATCACGCTTTTAATGAGACTACAGGTTCTGATATACTACGCAATCCTAGTGAAACCGCTTCCCCCAAACTTATGAAGAAATTGGCAAACATATTTCGCGAAGGTTGCTGCTACATCAGACTCTGTTTTCTCTTTGACTCCGCGGCAGGTGGCATTGTGGAAGTCTCAGCAGGGTGCTCACTCCTCCGCTTGGTTGCGTGCAGTTCCTATCTCTGGACTGGGCCAGACTATGAATGGAAGGACTTATCGTAGTGTGCTTAGCTATCGACTGGGTGTTTCTTTGTTTGCGGTATCTAGGCCCTGTCCGGCTTGTTCTCAGGTCTTTGATGGTGATGTCTATGGAGATCATGATGTTTCCTGCGCCGGTACTATGTGCATTAAACATCGATACAACCTAGTGCGTGACACCTTATTGGATATCTACTATAGGGTTGGGATTTCTGCCGGTAAGGAAGTTGATATCGGTTTGTTTGATAGGCATGATAAGCCTCTTCGTCCAGCAGATTTGCTTCTTTATTCATGGGATAGGGGACGAGATGTGTGTGTTGATCTGACAGGATCCTCCCTTTTGACTCAATCGGGGGTGTCTGACTTTGTCCCTGACCGTGTTGTTTTTGATGCCGCTCAATGTAAGTGTGTCAAGTATAGAGATTTATGGACGACAGTTGGATATGGTTTTCTACCCTTCTCCTTCTCTTCGTTAGGGGAGCTAGATACAGATGTGGTTGCCTTGCTGAAACGGATCCAGAAATTCTCGGTATCTCAGGATGCCGAGGCTCGTGCTGCAGCTTATATTTTCACTAGAGTTAGCTTTCCTATCGCTAAGGGAGTAGATGCTCACATAGTATCTCGGCTACCCACTAATTTCTTATAATTTGTAATTACATTGCTGCTAATAATAGTAATTACATTGCGTGCAGTTCCTATTTCTGGGTTGGGGCAGACTATGAATGGAAGGACCTATCGTAGTGTGCTTAGCTATCGATTGGGAGTTCCATTGTTCGCGGTGTCCAGACCATGTTCTGCTTGTTCTCGGGTCTTTGTTGGTGATGTTTACGGTGACCATGCTGTGTCTTGCGCTGGTTCCGTGGGCATTAAACATCGACATAACCTCGTTCGCGACACCTTATTGGATATCTGCTATAGGTCTGGGATTTCTGCCGGTAAGGAGGTTGATATTGGTTTGATTGATGGGCATGATAAGCCTCTTCGTCCGGCGGATTTGCTACTTTATTCTTGGGATAGGGGGCGGGATGTTTGTGTCGATCTGACGGGATCCTCCCCTTTGACTCGGTCTGGGATGTCTGAATTTGTGCCTGGTCGTGTTGTTGTTGATGCTGCTCGGCGTAAGTGTGCCAAGTATCGAGATTTGTGCACGGCGGCTGGGTATGGGTTCATACCCTTCTCCTTCTCTTCGTTGGGAGAGTTAGATACGGATGCGGTTGCTTTGCTGAAGCGGATTCAGAAATTCTCCGTATCTCATGATGCTGGGGCTCGTGTTGCCGCTTATATTTTCACTAGACTCAGTTTTATTATCGCTAAGGGAGTGGGTGCCCAGATAGTATCTCGGCTACCCACTAATTTCTTGTAAATAGTAATTGGTTAATAATAATAATAATAATAATAATAATAATAATAATAATAAAAAAAAAAAAAAAAAAAAAAAATAATAATAATAATAATAATAATAATAATAATAATAATAATAATAAGACCATATTTATCAGTTACTATTCAAGATAATAAATTACTATTTTTTTATTCATCTCTTTCCGCCACATCAGCATAACATCCCTTCTTCACTTTTTTCACTTTAACAATAGCATCTCTAATATCCCACAATTCATCTTTTTTTACCAATTCAATTTACGAATATACCCTTCTATAACAATTATACCCTTCTTTAACAATTATTTACGAATATACCCTTCTATAAAAATTTACGAATATACCCTTCAATTTACGAATATGTCAAGTGGGGGGGTTATTAAGGATTGGAATGGAAGGGTCATGGACATCTTTCAACAGGAGACCTGTATCCCTACTACTCTCCAAACAGAAGCTTATGCTTTCTGTGCAGGTATACAACTAGCCGCAAACAAAGGCTTGCAGAATGTTATCATCGAAGGGGATTGCTTGGAAGTAGTTCAAGCTATTAATGATAGGACCAAGATCAAGTGGGAAATATCGCACTATTTAGAGATGATCGAGCGGCTGAAGACAAGTTTTGACCACATCGAATTCAGACATTGCTTTAGAGAGGCAAATAGAGTGGCGGACTACATACCTAGGAATACTTATAACTGTAATATTTCGACTCTCCCTATTAATAAGAATTTGTGTAACATCATCCGCCAGGATGATCGGGGTGGTGCCTTACTCTTGTAAGTTTTCCCACCCATTGTTTGCCCCTTGTAAAAAAAACATCTTTTGAGAGAACTCGCCATGCCTCGGCTCACGCGCCCCTAATAGCAGTTTGCAAAACCCCAAATCCCCAAATCAAATATGAAAACCAGTGAGTCTCCTATGGATTCAAGCCACAAAACCCACATCAGTGTTAAATGGAAGAACAATCTTGTTGTCCTCACGAATTTAAAACCACAAACCTATCCAAAGAATTGCGTGATATGGGAGATTTCCATGAATTGTGAGAACGAAGGTCGTAGTGCTATTAGCCATGAAAGCTAAAGCTGAAGAGCCGCGAAGGTGGGGAAAATTTTCAGAAAGAGGAAAAGAGTGGCTCGTTAGAAGGGGAGATGATGTTTCGCCTCAGGGTCTAGTGCCTCGTGGTGGCTTGGCGGCGGCGAGGCGTATGAGTGGCCTAAAGGCATGGGGTGTTTGGGTGCCTCTCATGTTGGGTTCCATCGTCATGCTTTAATTCAATGGTTCTTCCTACCTTTTTTGCAATAAAAATCTAGATTTCTAGACTCAAATTAGTCATCTCAACCTTATCTTCTCACATTCCTCTTATTCATCTAATTTATCTCATTATACTAACCGGATGTTCTCATCTTTGTTTGCTATAAAGGCCTTGGACAAGTCCAAAGGAAAAGAAACCATTAGGGGTCTCCCCATCCCAGCCCCTATCAATCACCCCCCGAAAGGGCCCTAAACCCTCTATTGAGGAAAAACTACGAGCGGGTTCCTCGGAGCCCGACTCTGGTGAAAACACGAGTTGCAAAAACATGGATGAAAAGGGATCCATGGAGCTCATGATGAATCTGGTAAATTTGAAAACCATCCAAGGGAGAGTTCTTGTGTACTTCTCCTTCTCGAAACATGGTAAGCTCATAGGTTGCCCCTACAAATCCGACTCGGCATGATTCCATCTGAAGGGATCAGCGAGCAATTGCTCAAGTAAGTGGATATGCCGTTGTAAATCATCGGCTTGTCGAAGTTGAACAGTTTCTCTTATTGGTAAAACTAATCTATTGGTTGGTTATGTTCTACCTTATGTGTGGATTTTTCTATATATGCATGGAGAATCCTTGTTTGTATCATTGGGCATGTGAACTGGAGTGGTCAATAATTTTTAAAAAAAAATTCGACAACTTCATTGTATAATGTTCTGCATTCATGCTTTGCTAACACATACACCTCAGCTGCTTTCCATCACCCTTTGGCAAAGATGTTGTTGTTAAAGAGCTTACTCAAAGATTGTTTATTAAATGAATTGTTGAGCCGACAACTTTGGTTCCTCCTTTCCGAGCGAGTGCTCAAATAAGGAGTGCACTTATATGGTGTGATACGGGGTTAGCTGCAGCATGACCCTATCTTTGACAATCATACAAGAAACTCAAGAACGGAAGCAAGAAGGACTCAAGACTCAACAAGAAAGCCAAGAAACGAAACAAGAGCGCAAGAACTGACTCGATATCGACCAAGAACGTAGCAAGAATTAAAGAACTCGACTTGACTCGAACAAAAGATGTTAGACTCGATTTCGACTAACACAAAGAAAGCAAGACTCGATTAAAGAAACAATAAAGACTCGAAATTGATAATGAAGACACGACCGATAAGGACTGATTCGAACTAAGGTAGAACGAGATGAAGACCCCAGGCCTCCTTAGAGGGTAGGAACCAAACACCAACAACTACAAAGCCTGCCTCTACAACCTTACACAACCAAAGAATCTTCATGCTCATATTCAATGCAATCTTCATGATCAAAGGCAAGTAAATTAAGATTTTGATCATTATTATATACATGCACTACTTTTTCAGCAATAAGAGAATTATCTATGCTAGAAGAAACATTATGTTGGTTAGCATTATTAGGAGCAATAAGATGATTGAGTTTCTAACCTTTCAATAGATGGCACTTCATCTCTAGGTGGGACTCCTTGTCCGGGCACCGTGTTAGGGCCAAAACAAGAACTAAACACGGGGTAAGAACAAACAACACTTTGTACCGCGGTAAGCCGTACCAAAGCTCTTGTGTCGTCAATCTTTCATTTACCCTTACCAATTTGTCATTCAAGTCTTTCAAAAATTTGATCAGCTCAGCTTCAGTAATCGTGTTGTTGCCCTGGTTAGACATCACAAATAAAGACAAACAAAGAACTATGTGAAAGGGTTAGTAGAAAAATATAAACAAGCTCACAAGTGTATCACTCACACTCCCTCTCTAATTGGTATGTCACGCTTGTTGTTTCAATGCGCCTTGAGCAAATCAACACTCAAGCTAAAACCTAGCAATCAAGATAGTAGATCAAGAGAATGAATGAGAAACAATGGCAAGGCACTCGACAAACACAAAGGAGTACTCGACAAAGAAGGTAGAGCACTCGACAATGGACAAAAACACTCGACAAAGCAAGACAAGCACTCGAAATAGACAGAAGAGTACTCGACAATAAGCAAAAATACTTGTGAGCTTGGATGCAAGAAGTAAAAGACCAAAACAAGAAAAGACTCTATTTTTGTGGTTTTTGTGTTTATGAAAAGAAAAGACACAACTTTTGATGTCGGAAACCAAAGCTCTGATACCAATTTGATACGGACCGGGGTTAGCCGCATGATGGTCCGATCTTCGATAATCAAACAAGAAACTCAAGAACGGAAGCAAGAAGGACTCAAAACTCAACAAGAAAGCCAAGAAACGAAGAAAGAAAGCAATAACTGACTCGATATAGACCAAGAACGTAGCAAGAATTAAAGAACTCGACTTGACTCGAACAAAAGATGTTGGACTCGATTTCGACTAACACAAAGAAAGCAAGACTCGATTCAAGAAACAATAAAGAATCGAAATTGATAATAAAGATACGACCGATAAGGATTGATTCGAACTAAGGTAGAACGAGATGAAGACCTTAGGCCTCCTTAAAGGGTAGGAACCAAACACCAAAGACTACAAAACCCGCCTCTACAACCTTACACAACCAAGTAGACAACTTGGAGGCACAAGGAGGGGACTTGTGGATACCAGGATCACCAAACTCTTACGAGGTTGATGAACTCAAGGCAAACCAAGCTGAGATCAATGCCAATTTTGCAATCGATGAGCTCTGCTAGGAATCGATCGACTTTCACTCATGTGTTTCACACAAAAGAGAGATTTCTTGATTCAGTAAAATGTACGTGAATGTTACAATGGAAGGAATCGGCATTAAATCACTCTAACAAGGGCTGATGGGCTTAAATAATAATAAAAGAAATAATTAAACTTAACCTCTAAAGTTTCCTAAAATAACTTAAATAAATAAAGTTACTAAAATAAGCAATAAAAGGTTCCAACACTTAAGTAAATTCGACTAAACATATGACAACTTCAAAGATGGTGATTTTCGGCCAAGCTCTAGGTTGAATATGGGAAAACCTTCGACAAAAAAGTTGTAGATCTCTTTATCCTCGTTACACAAGATATGGAACGACCCAATCCGATAAATACGGACTCCGAATGATCCATTTTACTGAGACGTCAAAAAGCTGTCAAATTGCTGAACGAATCTAAAAAACGTCAAGCTTCCACCTTTGGACCTTCTCCCATGGTGGAGCCTTCTTCTTCCTCTTGATGATTACATGATTTTCACGATCTCGAATCATAGGTCCATCCCCAAGTATAGGTGTGTCCGGAGGTGTCTTGGATGGTCCCGCATCAATCTCCCTTTCTTGAAAAAGGATTCGTCCTCGAATCCAAGGTCGCATAAGATCATTCAGCAAATGCATCCACACAAGCTCCTGGATCGAATACCACATATCCATGGAAACTCCTCTCAAGACTGACTATAGGAGGGATTGACCATTCCTAGATGGCTCTGAACTTGGGTTCGTCATATTGTAGACCATTAGAGCTCACTACAAAACCAAGAAAAGAAGCTTGATTAGTGCACAATTCACATAACATATCATCTTCATAATGTTCTAACTTAATATGCACTTTAGCTTGTTCATTTATCCTTATGTTTCCATCAAAGGCTAGCAAGTTTTCTTCCTTTTTCAAGGCTGGATTTTCAATCATTTCAAGGCTAGCAATATTAGAATAATTTTCACCATCAATGATCAAATTACAAATTTCACCTTTTTCTAAACATTTAGTATGACACAAATCTTCTCTATGATTATCATCACAAGGCATAGGGTGAACACCTAAAACTTTACTAACAATCAAAGAATCTTCATGGTCATATTCAATGCAATCTTCATGATCATAGGCAAAGTAAATTAAGATCTTGATCATTATTATCAACATGCTCTACATTTTCAGCAATAAGAGAATTATCTATGCTAGAAGAAACATTATGTTGGTTAGCATTATTAGGAGCAATAAGATGATCGAGTTTCTTCCCTTTCAATAGATGGCACTTCATCAGGTGGGACTCCTTGTCCGGTCACCGTGTTAGAGCCAAAACAAGAACTAAACACGGGGTTAGAACAAACAACACTTTGTACCGGTAAGCCGTAACGAAGCTCTTGTGCCGTCAATCTTTCATTTACCCTTACCAATTTGTCATTCAAGTCTTTCAAAAATTTGATCAGCTCAGCTTCAGTAATCGTGTTGTTGCCCTGGTTAGACATCACAAATAAAGACAAACAAAGAACTATGTGAAAGGGTTAGTAGAAAAATATAAACAAGCTCACAAGTGTATCACTCACACTCCCTCTCTAATTGGTATGTCACGCTTGTTGTTTCAATGCGCCTTGAGCAAATCAACACTCAAGCTAAAACCTAGCAATCAAGATAATAGATCAAGAGAATGAATGAGAAACAATGGCAAGGCACTCGACAAACACAAAGTAGTACTCGACAAAGAAGGTAGAGGACTCGACGATGGACAAAAACACTCGACAAAGAAAGACAAGCACTCGAAATAGACAGAAGAGTACTCGACAATAAGCAAAACTACTCGGCAATAGACCAAGGAGCACTCGATCAAGGAGATCAGTACTCGACACTAACACAAAGCACTCGACGTTGGAGAAGAGTACTCGACATGATCAATAAACACGCAAAGATTACTCGATCGAAGGAACAAGAACTCGACAATGATGAAAGACAAAGGAAAATAAAAGAAAATAAAAAAAACTTGAAAATTTACCTTTTTTTATTTGAAACCTTAAGTTAGGATGTTGTAGTTGCAAGGTAGGGTTTCAATTTTTGTGTTTGGGAGGTATGTGTTTGAGGTAATGTTTACTAGGGCTTGAAAGTTCACCAAATTGGTCATTTAGAAGCTTTCTTGCACTAGATCAACATTTTTTTTTGACTTACTTTTGCCTCTAGTGAATTTTATCCTCCTAGGTCCAAGTATGTATGTCTTTTTTTTTTTTTGAATATGTCGAACTGTTTTTTTTTATCCTAATGGAAGAAAGAACAAATAACAATAAGAGAGACTCGAAAATCAGTAGGATAGGTGAATGAAATAAAAATTTTAGCCCTTTATGAAATATATATAGGTGAGGGTTGGCTAACTTTGGTAAGTGGATCTATCTTATGCCTTTTATAATCTTATGATAGATATAATTGTTAAATATACCACAAAATCAGAAATTTAAATAGGCAAAATAGATAAATTAAAATAGATAAAAGATAGATCAAAAGATCCGAAGATAGAAAATAACAAACTAGGGTTTCCTTGTGCATGTTGGAATCGGCCAAGCATGACTATGTGGACACTAGGTGCCGTCGACTATGGGTGTAAACAAGGGATGCGCGCACCAAGTTGGTCGACTCCAATGGGTCTCGGCTAGGCTTGTGTTTGGGCTAAGCAACACAACAATCACAAACAAACAAGGTTAGATGCAATCAAATTCAAGAATCCAAGAAGTAAAAGACCAAAACAAGAAAAGACTCTATTTTTATGGTTTTTGTGTTTATGAAAAGAAAATACACAACTTTTGATGTCGGAAATCAAAGCTCTGATACCAATTTGATACGGAGTTAGCCGCAGGATGGCCCGATCTTCGACAATCAAACAAGAAACTAAAGAACATAAGCAAGAAGGACTCAAGACTGAACAAGAAAGCCAAGAAACGAAACAAGAAAGCAAGAACTGACTTGATATCGACCAAGAACGCAGCAAGAATTAAAATTGATAATAAAGAAAGCAAGACTCGATTCAAGAAAGCCAGACTCGATTCAAGACAAAGAAAGCAAGACTCGATTCAAGAACGCAACAAAAGATGCTGGACTCGATTTCAACTAACACAAAGAAAGCAAGACTCGATTCAAGAAACAATAAAGACTCAAAATTGATAATAAAGACACGACCGATAAGGACTGATTCGAACTAAGGTAGAACGAGATGAAGACCCCAGGCCTCCTCAGAGGGTAGGAACCAAACACCAAAGACTACAAAGCCTGCATCTACAACCTTACACAACCAAGCAGACAACTTGGAGGCACAAGGAGGGGACTTGTGGATACCAGGATCACCAAGCTCTCGCGAGGTTGATGAACTCAAGGCAAACCAAGATGAGATCAATACCAATTTTGCAATCGATGAGCCCTGCTACGAATCGAACGAATTTCACTCATGTGTTTCACACAAAAGAGAGATTTCTTGATTTAGTAAAACGTGAATGTTACAATGGAAGGAATCGGCATTAAATAACTTTAACAAGGGTTGATGGGCCGAAATAATAATAAAAGAAATAATTAAACTTAACCTCTAAAGTTTCCTAAAATAAATTAAGTAAAGAAAGTTACTAAAATAAGCAATAAAAGGTTCCAACACTTAAGTAAATTCGGCTAAACATATGACAACTTCAAAGACGGTGATTTTCGGCCATGCTCTAGGTTGAATATGGGAAAACCTTCAACAGCAAAGTTGTAGATCTCTTCGTCCTCGCTGCAACAAGATATGGCACGACCCAATCTGATCAATAAGGACTCCGAACGACCCATTTTACTGAGACGTCGAAAAGCTGTCAAATTGCTGAACGAATCTAAAAAACGTCAAGCTTCCACCTTTGGACCTTCTCCCATGGTGGAGCCTTCTTCTTCCTCTTGGTGATTACATCGTTCTCACGAGCTCGAATCATAGGTCTATCCCCAAGTATAGGTGTTTCCGGAGGTGTCTTGGATGGTCCCGCATCATGGTGTTTTGGATTGTGCATTTTTAGACTACTCAACAACTTTTCGAGATCTCTTGAGGAAGGGATCTGTTTGCCTTCACAGTATGAATACAAGGTGAACACATGGTTTGTGATGATCATAACTAACTTCTCTTCTTGTTTTGATTACTATTTCAAGATTAATTCTCTCATCTCATGCTTTGATTATGACGGTAAAATAAGTCTGTGTGTAGAATCATCTTCTGATTTTTATCAAAAAACCCATATGAGGTCAATACCCACCCTCATGAGACCAAATCAGCCTCTTTATAGATTTGATAAATCTCTGCCTAAAGTAATCACCATGAACACAGCTATACAAGGACATCTTTTAAGGTTTCCATCTGAATATTCGTGTCCATAACCACTGTCCAAATCAATAACTTCTATCGTCATATTAGACTGATTATTACACTATTATATCAATGCTTATTTAGTAAGTTCTCTTGATGGAATAATTGGGGGAAAGTAGAGTGACTTCGTCTGTGCACTAGAGGCGGTTGGTACTTACATTGAATTGCTTATGGGACTAATGATTACGAGCCTACTGGTCAGGCTTGCATGGATGGAGCTCCCACTGGGCATCATAAGAATTTTAGATACAACTCTTTAGAGTTAAGCAATTCGATGTAATCCAATTTCACAAAAATCCCTTTGACGCGTTTTGACGAAAAAATATTACACAACTCTTTTGAGTTAAGGATCTACATGTCTCTCCTTAACTCCAAAGAATCTATTAAATGAAAGTCGGTTTTTGGAACTGTAGGGGGTTAGCAAAAAAATGTTATAGAATAATATTCATGTGTGGTATCTTAATGATCATATTCAAATACTGGTACTGTTTGAAACAAGACGGATAAAATCCCCGATGAGAAACAATAAAAAAGCGCGGACTTTGACAATGCAGTTTGGTCACCAGCTACGGGGAAATCAGTAGGGGTGGAAATGGGTCGGGTGATGGATGGGTGGAGCCATTTTTTCACCCGACCCGTCACAAAAAAATTTCACCCGACCCACCACCCGTCCGTCTAATATTTCACCCATCACCCGATCCGTCGGGTGAATCGGGTTAATCGGGTGGGTAATCGGGTGAAGTAAATTAAAAGAAAAAAATTCATAGGTTATACTTAGAAATCGGTCATATTTGATATTTTCACAAACCACGTCAACGTGGAAATCTTATTAATTATATAAAAGGTTTATTCATACATTATATCATTATCCTCATCTTACAAAGTTAGAATTAAAAGTTTAATATCAAATCAAATGAGATGAATTTTAGCCATTTGCTAAACTCGTAGTTAAAAAAAGGAAAAATAATTTGGCTAAATCATGTCTTTAACACACTAAATGCTAAGTCGTTGAAATGAGTAAAACTGTTAACATTCTACTAGTGTATGCAAAACAAATAAAATAACTTTTTTTTAAAAGATGTGATATGAGGTTAAATAAAAATAAGTTTATATTCTTTTAGATTTTTTTGCACAAAAACAATTAGAGAATAGAGAAGATATATAGAATTAGAAAAAAAAAGAAAAATATGTAGTTATGTTAGGCTATATTTTTTTTATAAACTAAGATTTTTTTTAAATAATCGGGTGGGTTAGCGGGTGGTTAAGCGGGTCGGGTAATGGGTCGGGTGATGGGTCGGGTAATGGGTGAAAAACATATCACCCATCACCCGACCCATCACCCATTTCACCCACCCATCACCCATCCATCACCCGGTTTTTTTCGGGTTTTCACCCGTATAATCGGGTCGGGTGGGTCGGGTGAATCGGTCACCCACGGGTGATTTCCAGCCCTAGAAATCAGGTGGTACCGGAGTTTTGTGGAAATCCTTTTTGATAACACACGAATTATTCTGTGTTAAGATCCACCTTCCAAGAATCATTGCACTCAAATATACAAATCTAAATGATAATTTCTCGGCCATGATTTGGTTTGTCTACGCTCACCTAGATCCGAATGAAAAAGAATCCGTCTGGAATCAAATCACCTTATTGATTCAAAATTGTCACCACCCTTGCATCGTTATGGGAGATCTCAATGAGATCTGCTACTTTGAAGATAAACTTGGTGGAGTGACAACCAATCCTACTCGTTTTAGACAACTCAATTATTTTCAAAATCCTGCTCATTAATCTGTCTCTCATTGTTCTATCACAATTGAATTGTGCAACCGGACTACTCACAACGCCACCTTTTAAAGTTGAAAATATCTGGACTAAATGAAAAGATTTTAGGAATATTGTCAAACATGCTTGGAGAGCGTCATGTCCAGGATCAACAATGCTCAAACTAATATTTAAAACAATCTGCTAAACAAAAAAGCTAAAGAATGGAATAAAAATACATTTGGCAATACTTTCAGGCAACTTCAAGAGCTTGAACATTAGTTATTACAAATCCAATCTAGGAATTCATCCATAGGAGCAAATGGTATTTGGAAATACCCATACAAAATCGAACTTATTAAAGAAAAAGGAGGATCTTTTTCTCTTTCAAAGAAACTATTGGAATCAAAGATCTAAAAAAAGCATATCAAACTTACCGGTACAAATACCTCCTATTTTCATAAGGTTGCAACGGGTAGAAGAAATCGAAAAATCATTCGCTCCATAACCACTCCTGAAGGTACCCAAATAGTGAGGGAGGAAAATATAAGACATGAAATTAAGAAAGATTGTGAAAAAATGTTTTCAACAGGATCATATTACTCCAGCGACATAATTATCGTTATTAGAATTGATCGATCCAGTTATTTCTACTGAGGAAAATCTTTATCTCAATCGGTTTCCGTCTAATGGTGAGATCAAGGATGTTGTCTTCTCGTTAGGAACAAACAAATGGCCTGATCCTGATGGCATGACTGCAAAATTTTATAAAACTTATTGGGATATTGTAAGACTTACATTTTTCGCCAAAGCTTGTACCATCCTTTATACCCATGATCATCTCGTTATCGACATCTTTATTACCAAGGAGTACTTGATGTGAGAGAGATTCAAGAAGAGTATGGTAGGTGGCAAGAGGTGAAGTGTGTAAGGAGGAGGGTCATGAAAAACGTTTTCAACAGGATCATATTACTCCAGCGGCACAATTATCGTCATTAGAATTGATCGATCCAGTTATTTCTACTCGGGAAAATCTTTATCTCATTCGGTTTTCGTCTAATGGTGAGATTAAGGATGTTGTCTTCTCGTTAGGAACAAACAAATCCCCTGATCCTGATGGCATGACTGCAAAATTCTATAAAACTTATTGGAATATTGTAAGACTTATATTTTTCGCCAAAGCCTGTAGCATCCTCTATACCCATGATCATCTCGTTATCGACATCGTTATTACCAAGGAGTACTTGATGTGAGAGAGATTCAAGAAGAGTATTGTAGGTGGAAAGAGGTGAAGGGTGTGAGGAGGATGGTGAAGATGTGTAGGAAGAGGCCGACGAAGACAATGAATCCTTGCAAATCGATTACAAGGGTATCGTTGGCAGGGTAGCGAATCAAATACCGCCATTGATGGGGTTTAATTCTGGGAGGGATATTGATGTGGAGAAATGACCATTTGCATCATTTGGCGAGTATGTAGAGGACGGATGAAAGGTGTTAGTCTTCAATCTTTTTCTGTAAGTTGGAATTCCAGAAGTTCTTGATTTCATTGTCAGTTCTTCCCAGAAGACGCGCGATGATCTGAGATCACATGATATAGCTCCGAGCTCCGAGTTTGAGAATTTGGAATTTAATTCGATTGTTGTAAAAATGGTTTGAACATTCGATTTGAGATTTCCTAGAGTCGGGATTAGCAAGCGGATTTTGGGTTTTGATTCCGAGATTTAAAAATCAAATTTGTGGGGACCAGTTCTTCTCTCTCTCTCTCTAGTTGCTCCCCTCCCTTCAAACAACACATCCTCACCTCTCATCTCCTATAAATTAACACAATTCTCTAAACCCTAAACCCATTCACGCCCAAAGATTTCCCCTTTTTTCTTCATTTCAAACCCACAAAGAAACCCACACAAAAACCCAACTCTCATCACCACCGTGCCACCACCGAGCCTCAACTGAACCATCTCTTCCCTTTCACCTCTCTGTTTTCTTCCACCACCAACACCACCTCACTCCCTCCTTGTCTCGTCATTTTGCCACCAGTATCAACCACCAGCCGCCATCACCATCCTCTCATCTCGTCGTCCCCACCGTAGCCAGGAGGAAGCCCATCTCACCCTTCCCTGTTCCACGCAAGAAGGAAGAATGAAGAAAGAAGAAGAGGAAGCTCGTTCGGTGAACCTGAGCTATCGCACCACTCCCTAAAGCCAGAAGAAGGAGAACAAGAGCAGGCTAGCTAGCGCTTAGGAGCCACCTCGAAGCCATCGGAGGCTCAATCGCAAGCCATTACTTCCCTGTTTCTGCGTAAGATATATTTGAGGTCTCGATCTCGTTTTTGTGTTTAATCACATAAAAATCCACCTTTATTCACTTCTCCATTCTTCTAGGCCTCAAACGGAGCTTTCCTATCGCTCTCGCAGTCGGAATCACCCTCGAGCATCCTCGAGCATCACCGAGGGGGGCTTTGTCCCGCTGGAGGTGGAGCTCGGGGAGGCGGCGTCCGGGCGCCTCGAGGCCGATTTCTCGCCGGAATTTGCCTAGGAAGGATGGGGGAAGGTTCAAGGCAGAAGCTTTAAGGATTTTGAGGGTGAAAGAGAGGAGAAAAGGAGCTCACTGATTCGAACGGGGAAGAACAGGGGGAACACGGAGGAGGTGGCGACGACGACTCCGGGGCTTTCCTAGCTGATGCTGCGGCTGCTGGCAGCTCCGAGAGGTGTCGAAGGAGGCCTCTGCCACTGGTTCAAAGTGGAATGATGATGAAGGAGGAAGAGGTGAGGCGTTGGAGCTCTCGGCAAAGCAGAGGAGTGCGAGAGGGAGGTTGAGGATTGTGGGGAAGAGGAGGATGGCTGCGGTGGTGGTGACGGCAGCTGGGGGGAGTGGTGAGGTGGTGGCGGAAGGGTGGTGGCCGAGCAATGAACATGGAGGAGGAAGTGAAGTTCTTTCCTCTCAGCAAATCAAAGGGGAGAAAGGAAGAGTTTAAGGTGTGTTTGGCTTTAAGGTATGTGTGGGTATAGAAATGGATCAAAGGAGTCTTACTTTATGGAGAGATGAGTTGTTGTTTGTTTTCCATAGGAGGGGGAGACAAAGAAAAGAGGGAGGGAAGAAGAGGATATGATTTTTCCAAACTAGGAAGAGGCGAGGTGGAGATTGAAATTGGTCAAAGATGGGGGCCAATGGTAGAGATTTGGATAAGAATGGGTGAAAGAAGACGAAAATTGTGATCCCAAAGTCAGAAATTTGAATTTTCGACGATTGGTTTCCCGAAATCCCGCTCTCTCAGTCAATTAGATTTTGAAACCAAATAGGATATCGCCATCCGAAAGAATTTTTTTAATTCCGAGGTGAAAAGACGGAATCGATCTTCAAAAGTTCAAAATTTGGTCGGAATTCGCTTTAAGTGTTTCGAGTTCGATTTATTAAATTGATGACGAGTTTTCCTTGAAACAACCGAATTAATTCCGTTTTTAAATTCCTCTATCCGAAAATCATGATTTGAAAACCCACGCCATTACAATCTGAACGAAGGTATCCAACCTTCGAAATGTAACCCAGATATTATATTCGGGCCGTTACAACAACCATCCTCCAGATTACAGTTTTTTAAAAACTTTTGGGTGTTTAGCATTTGCTAGCACATTTAAGAGATTAGGAGAAAAGTTTCAACCCCATGCAACTCCATGTGTTTTTCTTGGTTATTCTTTTGGTAAAAAAGCCTACACTGCCTCAGATCTCCACACCAAAAAAAAAACTTTGTATACCAGATATCTCTCCTTTCATGAAAATCATGTCTCTTTCCATTGCCTAACCTCTCTATATGATACATCTACTTTCCCTACTTTGGTTCATGATTACCCTGATCATATTTTTGTAGCCTCCACCACTGTTATACCTATCACTACTAGTCCATCGCCCACTCCAGAAATACCTCATACTAATGTACCAATTATTTCCACAAACCCTGTACTTGCACCTCCTACAAGAAGGTTCACCAGAACTCACAAAACACCTGCTTACCTGGATGATTATTCATGCACATACGAACCTTCATCAACTGCATCAGCCAATTTAGTAACTTATAATTTGTTTCCCTCTTCTCAATTTTCCTTTTTATCCTCTCTCTCATTACATATAGCCTTCTTCTTACCTTGAGGCATCATCTGATCCAAACTGGGTTATATCTATGAAGAAAGAAGTTGATGCATTACATGGTATTGGTACATGGGAACCGATTCCTTTACCACAAGGAAAGAAAACTATTTGGTGTAAGTGGATTTTCAAAGTGAAGCTGAAATCAGATGGACCAGTTGAGAGGTACAAAGCAAAACTTGCTGCCAAAGGATTCACTCAAAAGTATGGGATTGATTACACAAAACATTTTCTCAAGTGATAAAAATGGCAACTATTCGCAGTATAATTTCTATTGCTGCTTCTCATTCATGGGATGTCCATCAGCTTGGCGTTAATAATCCTTCTTAGATGTCAATATCCTTGAAGAGTTATATATGAGAATGCCTGAGGGCATCCCCAATCCCAATAATCTTGCCTATAGGCTCAAGAAGTCCATGTATGGACTCAAACAAGCCTCTCAACAATGGTTTCATAGATTGACAACACCTCTTGAGTCATTGGTATTCTCCCAGTCGAAGAATGACTACTCTTTGTTTACTTGTTCTTCCTCGAGTCATATTACTTTGGTGGTTTTTTATGTTGATGATACACTTGTTACTGGTTCAAATTCTCAATTCATCATTAAGCTCAAGAAGTTTCTTGATAATGAGTTCAGTATTAAGGATCTTGGATAGCTGCATTATTTCTTGGGTTTGGAGGTTTCATATCTCTCAACTGACATTGCTTTGAACCAGCAAAAGTTCACTCAAGACTTACTCAATGAGGTCGATTTGTCAGGTCTCAATCCAGTGTGCTCTCCTCTTCCTCTACATTGCAAGCTTTCCTCTGATTTTGGTGATGTGTTGCTTGATCCATCTCTGTATAGATCGCTCATAGGAAATCTGAATTTTTTTAACTTACACTCAGCCTAATTTGGGCTTCACTGTACAAATGCTTAGCCAGTTTATGCAGCATCCTAGGTCTGATCATTTTGATGCTCTTATGCATAGCTTAAGATACGTGCAAACCATTGGTTGTGGGATTTTGCTTCGAGGTCATGACATGCCTACCCTCGGTGCTTATTTTGACTTTGATTGGGCTTCTTGCCTTGTGGAAGCCAACTATAATTTATAGATTATTGATTAATCTATTGCTATTTGATCCGGGTCCTATAAGATAACACACAAAAGAGTATTAGGAATTGGATAATTGATTAATGATAATAATAAGTTATTATTGTTGATATAATTTGTGGATAGAAGATAAAAGATAAATGTGACTTATTAGGAATAAGTTGACATAGTTTCTACATTATATAAGGAGACTTATTGAGAATAAGTCTTAACCGAATTCTGGCATTGTGTCTCCAAAACTTCTCCCACCACAAATCGGCAAATCGCTAGCCTCCCTAACCCGTAGGGTGTGTGTGAGATTTGGATAATTCTCCCTTGCCTCCTTTGTATTCATTCTATCAATATATAGGTTACATCTTGGCTTGCCACATAAGCTATCTAATTTACATAATATATAATACACATATATTCTAATACTCCCCCGCAGTCGAAACGGGAGGAGGACGAATAGTGAGACTGTCTCTAAAGTCTAAAAATAGTTGACGCGGCAAGCCCTTGGTGAAGATGTCGGCATACTGATAGGAGGAGGGGACGTGAAGAACCTTGATATGGCCAAGCGCAACCTTATCACGCACAAAGTGGATGTCGATCTCAATGTGCTTGGTGCGCTGATGCTGCACTGGATTGGTCGCGAGATAGGTGGCAGAGACATTGTCCGTGTAGACCAAGCTGGCGGTCCGTAAAGGACAATGAAGTTCAAGGAGCAGATTTCGGAGCCACGAGCACTCAGCCACGGCATTAGTGACACCCCTGTACTCAGCCTCGGCGCTAGAACGGGAGCATACCTGCTGACGCTTGGAAGACCAGGATATGAGGGTGTCGTTGAGGAAGACACAATATCCAGACGTGGAGCGCCTTGTGTCCGGACAGCCGGCCCAATCAGCATCAGTATAGGCCACCAAACTTATGTCAGTTGCTGGTTGAATGGTGATGCCAAGATTGGGTGTGCCATGGATGTAACGAATGATACGTTTGAGAGCATGAAAGTGAGGTTCTCGCGGATCGTGCATGAACAAACATACCTGCTGAACGGCATAGCTGATGTCAGGGCGAGTGAAGGTAAGATACTGGAGGGCCCCTGCGAGACTCCTGTATAGGGTGGGGTCGGTGACGGGAGGGCCTGAAGAGGCGCTGAGCTTGGTGTCCGTGTCTGCCGGAGTCTGTGCAGGCTTGCAGTTTGACATGCCTGCACGATCAACAATCTCACGAGCATACTTGTCCTGAGTCAAGAAGATGCCAGTGTGCGACCGGGTTGCAGAGACGCCCAGAAAATAAGAGAGCGGGCCCAGATCAGTCATAGAGAACTCAGAACTCAACTAAGTGATGATGGTCTGACAGACGGAATCAGACGAGGCGGTCAACACAATATCATCGACATAAAGGAGGAGATATGCAACTGCTGGTCCCTTTTTGTAGATGAACAAAGAGGTGTCTGATTTGCTGATGACGAAACCAATGCGAAGAAGGTAGCTAGCAAAACGCTGATACCAGGCCCTGGGCGCCTGTTTGAGGCCGTAAAGGGACCGTTTTAACAGGCAGACATGGTCACGACGGGTCTCATCGACAAACCCAGGAGGTTGGAACATATAGACTGTCTCATGTAAGTTCCCATGCAGAAATGCGTTCTTCACATCCAACTGACGAATGGGCCAAGAGCGTGTAACTGCAAGGGTGAGGACGGTGCGAATAGTAGCCGGCTTCACAACCGGACTGAAAGTCTCATCACAGTCTATGCCAACCTGTTGAGAACGCCCATTAGCGACGAGGCGAGCCTTGTAGCGCTCGAGAGATCCATCAGAGCGGAACTTATGCCTGAAAAGCCAAGCACAACGTACAATGTTTTCCCGTGGAGGGCGAGGGACCAAAACCCAAGTGTTATTACTAATAAGAGCACGATATTCGTCATGCATAGCGGCTGCCCAATTTGGATCCTGGATGGCTGTTTTGTGGGATGTCGGGATGGGGGAGAGGGCCAGTTTTGTGGAGCTAGTGGTGTTTAGGTCGAAGATGACCCTGGGGCGGACAATGCCGCTGCGGCTCCTAGTCTGAATGGTGCGCGGTGGTGGCGCAGTGGGAGGAGCCGGCGGCGGGGGGATGGGTGGGGGCGGTGTCGGAGAGTCAGGGAGGGGATGCAGAAATTGTGGGGACACCGGATCATCAGACCCGAAGGCATCGTAGGAGCGAGACGGTGATGATAGGCTAGAAAATGGGAAAACATGCTCATCGAAAACTACATGTCGGGAGATGAACACCTTGTGTGAGACAGGGTGAAGGCACATGTAGCCACGGTGTTGGGAAGGGTAGCCGATGAAGACACAAGCGACCGACCGTGGTTGGAGTTTGTGGTGTGTGGTGGCAGTTTGATTTGGATAGCACAGACACCCGAACACCCGAAGGTGATCGTAGGAGGGGGTGGTGCGGTAGAGGACTTGAGTGGGAGAGCAGTTTTGGAGTGTTTTGGTAGGCAGGATGTTGAATAGATAACAGGCCACTGCTAATGCGTGAGACCACATAGATGGAGGCATCGACGCATGAATGAGCAATGTCCGAATGGTGTTGTTGACGGTGCGAATGGTTCGTTCGGCTTTACCATTTTGAGGAGAGGTATGGGGACATGAAAAACGAAAAGAGATTCCATTGGAGGAGAAAAAGAAGTGAAAGGCATGATTGTCAAACTCTTTGCCATTGTCACATTGAAACGATTTGATTGAGAGTTGAAATTGTGTTTTGACAAAGTTATGAAATTTTCTGAATATGTCAAACACTTGAGACTTATACTTTAAAGGAAACACCCATAGGAAATGAGTAAAGTCATCCAATAGAAGTAAATAATAACGATGTCCCAAACGATCAACAATAGGAGATGTCCATAAGTCACTGTGAACAATGTCAAAAGGAGCCAATGTAGGCGTCTGAGATGAAACAAAAGGCAAGCGGGAATATTTCCCTAATTGACAAGAATGACAAACACGGGAGTGCAACTCCTTATTGAACTGTGAACTAAAAGACTGGTTGACATGGCTCAAGACGGTGGCACTAGGATGCCCAAGGCGAGCATGCCAGAGAGACGACGACGGGGCGGACGATGACACGAGGGCGGCTGGAGGGGCGGTGATGGGGTAGAGGTCTCCCGAACTATCGCATCGGAGTTTGGTTGTTCTCGTTTGAAGATCCTTCACAGATAAACCATATGGGTCAAACTCAACAGAAGCATTATTTTGTTTAGTAAACTGACGCACAGACACAAACTTTTTGACAATATGTGGAGCGATGAGCACGTTTTGAAGGGTGAAGGGAGGATGTGTAGAGGGTAAAAGGGCATTACTAGAACCCAATGTAGACATGCGATCACCGTTGCCAACAATTATCGAAGGGGAGTTGCTCTTAGAAGTAATAGCAAAGAGATTACCTGGGTTGTTGGTCATGTGCAATGAAGCGCCAGAGTCCATATACCAAGACTGATCCGGAGGGTGCAGTGTCATGGAGGAGAATGACGGAGCAATCTCCGTAGGAATGCCAAGCTGCTGATCCGAGTAGGCATACTGTGCCTGAGGTTGCTGAGGGCGAGGGCCAGGGCCGAGGAGGCCTACCTGCGGGGCGGTGGGATACGGGCACGGAGGGGGGGTCCATTGCGTGGGAGGCCAGGAGGGCTGGTTCCAGGTTGCCGGAAAATTGCCCTGAACCGGGATCCAGCCGATGGGGGTGCGGTGAAGGGTGAGATCACCGCGACCACGGCCTCGACCACGTCCGTCGCGCCCACGGCCCCTGCCCTTTCCTCGTCCGGTGGCGGGCTCCGATGGTGGAGGAGTGGGCTGTTTCTCCTCTGCCGGCTTGTCAGTCGTGGTTGAGAGACCCGTAGCCGGTGGTGGAGTCTTGGGTGCAGCAAGGGAAGCCTCCTCAAGGAGAAGTTGCGACCTTGCCTTGGAGAACGACGGAAGAGGGTCGGAGTGTTGAATATGGGTGCCGACAGGCTTGAACTCCGACGAGAGACCAGCAACAAGTTGAAGAACCATGCGATTCTCAGAGACGGCAGAACCGACGCTCTCCAATTGATCACAGATGTTCTTCATCTTGCGACAATAGGACGTAACATCGGGAAAGGCTTCAAGGCGGCAGTTGGTGAACTCATGCTCAAGACGGACAACACGAGTGCTCTTGTTGTCATGAAATATGCTCTCAAGAGCATCCCATGCCTGCTGTGCGGTGGAGGTAGGTTTCAGAATGGTTAAGAGGAGATCCTGCGATATGGTGCTGTATATCTATTGTAGGATTGTGGCATCAAGTTGATGCCAGAGTTCATCATCAATCGTGGTGGGGCGAGGAACCTTAAGATCGATATGACAGAGTACCTTGTGAGCCCTGGCAGTGACGCGGAAGAGGGCGACCCAGGAATTGTACTTGTCGGAATCGGCATCAAGGACAAGGGGGATGGAGTTCTTGATGTTGGATACGGTGAGGGCGGTGTGGAAGGGAGATTTAGGGTTAGGATTGGGGATGGGAGGGTTGGGGTTGGGATCGTCGGCCATGGTGACGGGAAGAGCCGATGGAGATCGGCGGCGAGAGGGAGGAGGTGTCGGGGTAGGCCGGCGGCGGAAAAAAATAAAACCCTAGAGAGGCTCAGATACCATGTGAGATTTGGATAATTCTCCCTTGCCTCCTTTGTATTCATTCTATCAATATATAGGTTACATCTTGGCTTGCCACATAAGCTATCTAATTTACATAATATATAATACACATATATTCTAATAGTGTGAGTTGCTATCATTCGTTCATTCGTTCTAGCAAATGGAGACAAGGAGATCCATTCCCGTGCTCGTGTGGACCAAGTAGAGGAGTCGCGGTTGCGGCTCTTTTCTCCAAAGGTGATTTCGAATCAAGGTTCTGCACAAGAAAGGTACGACTTTTCTCTTCTATATTGTTCATATCAATTCATGCATGAGATCCCGAATTAGATATTAAAAAATAATTTTCTACAATTCCGCTGCGCATCTAATTTTCCTACAATATATGTATACACTTTCAAGATAAGAATGATTTTATTTAGAATTAAAATGAACCGATCGAATGTTAAGTCAACACGTAGAATTTGGCTTTTAAATATTCGACAGATGCAATAATGTGAAATCAAAATGATTTTGTTTGTAGAATATATATATGATATATACAAATAGGAGGAGATCGAGTAGATTGACCTTGCACAACTAACTAGCCATGCTTGCATTTGCATGTCTATGCCCCACCGCAATGACCACCACCACCACCACCGTATCAATCCACTCCCACCGCCGTGAGCCGTCGCATGGACGTCCACGTACAGCTCCCTTTTAGTTTGATCCTCCTCCACATGATCGATCAATCCCTTTACACCACCACCACAAACACCGTCCCAAATTAGCAATCATAAAATCATCATATACAAACACCACACTCATGTATATATATAGGTTAGTTCTGGTGTACATAACTCTGACCCTATCATATACACAAACCTTAATTATCATACACATGGAAATTTTTCACATGATTATTCGTCTAAGATTACATAATTATCCGTCGGTTGTTTGCACAAATAGTGTAAAAAAATGTAAATTTTATTCTAACAAATAATCGCTCAATATGATCGAATGATTTCATTTCAATGAATAATCAAAAGTTATTTTAAATCTTATATGTTGATTTTCTTAATTTAATGACTCAGAATTGTTAACATGATACACAATGAATTGTGTACATATGATCTATAGTCTAGAGAGAGATTAGTTGTTATAATGTATCACATTTGTTGGGATCCCATGCATGTAGTTTGGTTATTGGTGAAAAAATATCAAAAATATAATTAAAGAGGGTTGACTTAAATTTTTCATACTAGAAGATGAATACCGGCTTTATAATATAAAAAATATATATAAGGTAAGGTTAAATTCCTACACAAGAGTTATCTTTCTTTTAGTTTGACATTTTATTGTGTATTTATATTTTATTTTTAAATGAACAAAACGATGTCATTTTAGTCTAATTATATAAGACAATATGTAATTAATTTGTTGTTCTCTTAGCGTATAACAATGTGTAACTAGATATAAAAACTTTAAAACATGCATAACTTCTTAGCTAATTGTCGAAGTGAGTAATATAACATCTTGTTTTGAAATATTCATGCTACATTATAGTATCATATTATCAAGTTAACTAAAATATAAAAGTATGGCAATTTATTAAAATAAATTTCAAATAATACGATGAATCTTTGTTTTATTTTCAAATGTTCATAAATTTTCACTGGGATATTGGATTTTAGGCATATAATATTGGATTTGGGCATATAATATAACAAAACCAAACTATTTGTAAGATGAGGGGGAGACATGTGCTCCCTCCTACACCCTTGCTCCACCTCTGGTCAAAAAAAATTAAAAGTTAAATGATTATTAACTTAGTAATTCATATATCCAGGCAGAACCAGGACAGGTTTATGTTTACTGCATGCTTTTGATTTTAGATTATGGTTACATCTTTTCCAATATTCCATTAATAGGAGAAAAGCAAAAGTTAGTGGGGAGAGAAGACCCCAAATCTCTTTTCATTTTTTGGTAGTTAGGGAAAAGATGTTTTAAATTTTATTTTAAGACGAATGATACAATGCAGTTACACATGGCATTAAGCTAAGCAACTTAATTCACAATATATACAAATTGAAGATATTTGCCAAGCCTAACATTGTAGGTGCAAATAGAACTTTGAAAGCATGACCTAGTCCATCCAAATTGCAAATTTTTAGATTTATGATAAGAACATTTTAACCTAATAAAAATTCTAGACAGAAATTGCTTCTTAGTTAACGAATTGAAGTTCAAGTTACCTATATATATATATATATATATATATATATATATATTCCATCTTCTTGATATATAATCAATAACAAGAACAACAATAAAAGAAAAAGACATTTGAATTTTGATTTTGACGTTTTATGGATAGATGAGATTAGACCTAATCTTGTGGTGCATATGAAAACTTGCCATTAAAAAAAGGTGCACAAATTGAATAGCAATAGATAAGCAATTGAATGGTTGAAATCAGAAAATTAAAAATTGACTAAAAATATATGCAGTCTAGCTAGATTAGATGTAGCCTGCATTTAAAACTTAAAAGATGAGGATTATTATTAGTTTGTTTGAAACCGTTTGATGGTACAGATTACAGAATCCTCATACTTAAACATTCAGTCTTTTCATCCACAGATATGCATCAAATTCTTCGATGTGAGCATGTCTCCACAGCGATATACACCATGTAGACCAATTAAGAGATATGATATATCCGTCATTTAAGTCGAATTGTCGATTTTGTAAGGGTCCATCTCCTGACTCGTCTAAGTTTACATAGTCCACATTTCGAATTATATAAGATTATCTATAGCATTATTTTTCTTTAAAATGGAGAATCAAAACTCATTTTATCTAAATTATTTTTATCCCAAACTACTTTGACAAGATAAACGAAATTAACAAACATAATCGAAACAAACTTAATTCATTTTTAGGAATGGAGGCAAAATAATAAATAATTTATCGAGCAATCGTTCATAAGTTGGTTTTTTTAGGCCGAGAGAATGAAAATGAAGGTGGAAAAGGACTCTCCAAATTTTTAAAGATTGTTGTAAATCATTCATCAAGTTGGTTTTCCATCCATCCCTATTTTGGAGAAGTAGTTGGACACACACAAAGAAAAAAAAAAACTCAAAATTCTTCAAAAGTCTGATATTTTCTAAAATGGAGAATCTCCTCAAAATATCTCTAGGAGCATGCCCAAGAGCTTCCCTGAAAAATTCTCCAAAATGGAGAATTATAAATCACATATTCTGAATTTTTTTGGGTCAAATTCCAACAGCTTTTCCATTTTGGATTTTACCTCAAAATATATAGAGTTTTCTCCAAATTTAGGGAATGATCTCTATTTTTTCTCATCATTCTCCGTTTTGGAGAATCTAATGGTGGAGAATGTAATGGGGAAGCTGTTGGATCAAAACCAGTCTTAAAATTCCCTAAAAACTTAATATGGAGAACATGTTGGGGTTGCTCTAACATATTCCCCATTTTGGATCCAATATTTTATTACCCAAAATGGAGAAGTAACAAAATGATGCTTCCCTAAATCTGCAGCATTCTTCAAAACTAGATCATTCTTTAAATCATCAAAATTAGAAAGTCGTTTGAGTCGCTAGTCTAACTCAACCAAACACATTAGAGTTGTCCCCTTGGGTTTGAAAAGGAACAATCTATATTAAGTTATTAATACCTATTAGAATAATACTTGAACCACTTATAAACCACTCGGATCTTTTCCACATGATATTCAATCCAACACCCATCCCAATCTTGGATATTATAGGATCCAATCCCTTCAAATTTGAGTGTCTTACACAGGTCAATGATTTATTCTCATCAGTAGATGGATCATGGATGTACGCGAATTATGTCTCATCATCACCAAACACATCATTGTCTCAAAGTATAGGTCAAATGAACCACTTTCTCCTCCAAACAACTAAACTTACATCAAGGGAAATGCTTTACAGTTCACACTACAACTCTAATTTATCCACAAATTTCATCACAAAGGAAACCAACCTGGTAAACCATTTTTGTTTGTGCCAGGTGCAGCAATTTGAGTGCAACATTTCTCTACTCTATTGGAAGCAACACATGTTACATGTATCAGTTCATTTGCAAAGAAAAACACTTTAAGAAAAAGGACTATGAAATGGGATAATATACTACAGTGCTGTAAAAACTAAAGAGAGGGTCTGAATTATAAAATTTTATAATTAATAATATTGATGATGTCTTATCAAGAAAAGAAGCTCTTCCAAAGGTTGAGGGCACAGGACCAAGTTGATGGCCCTTAAGAATTTAGGCCCTTAGGACCTTAAGCCTAGATGGGTAGGCAAGCCTCACTTTCATTTGCAGTCATAAACATCTTCTATGGGCCACCAAAAAAAAAAAAAACATCTTCTATGGCTCTGAGAAATGCATATCAAACCCAATTTACTACTTTCATGATCCTTTCTCTATTTCTCCATGACTTTACTGGTATTGGTAGGAGGGATCAGATTTACACTGTCCACTGGTTGACTCAACAGAGCTTAAAAGAAATTGGGAGGGCAAAAAGGAAGTCACAAGGAATCCTTTTTTTTTTTTAAATCAAATCAACTGCACCTTCCTAACTTAGTATGTTGCATTATGCTCTTTGCTCTCTAGGGACTGAGAATGAAGTTCTTTTCCATGATAACCCTAGCTAGTGATAAAGTGTGCCCTCACAAGTTTTAAAGGTGCTTCATTTCGAGGATTCGAACGAGGGATCCCTGGTTTAAGAGGAAGAGTTTGTTGTCAACTCATATCACATCCTTTATCAATTTTGAAATAGACCTGGATGGCTAAATATTATAGAAAGGTAACTTTTTTGTGGGAATAAAAGCATCTTCTCTGGGGTATGGAGGAATTTAAAGATTTTCCTTGTAATATACGGAGTATGTTGCAATCAGATGTCTACCAACACAGACGTGCACTATTTTCTTTTCTTTCCTTTTTTTGACAGTAACGCAGGAAGTTTCAAATTTTTAGTATTGCTGTAGGCAGTTAGATGCTGGACCTCTCAGATAGAGGGGCTTTGATACAACTATCGTAAAACCTTAAGTTGTCGGATGGGGGCTTTTTTTGTGCTTTCTTGTGCTCTAATTGCTAAAATTTGTGAAACACCTTGAGAATTTCTGGCTGATTATGGATTGCAACTTCTCTCGTGCAAGCTTTTCCTTAGCTTCTTAAGATATATTTTTTTTTATCACTTTACTCATTAACTGGAAGCATATCAAAGGAAAGTAGCAGCTTATCAGCAATAATTGTGCAGCACAAGCAGTAAATGGATAAGAAAGATTAGAAAAGTTAATAAGAGAACAAGCAAGCAAACCTAAACAATTTAAGTGGTCAAAACACCATAATTGATTATTGATGGGAATGACAGGTGTCAAATTAAGCACTCAAGAAACTATTTCCCTATTCATTATATATATATATATATATATATATATATATATATATATATATATATAAAAGAAGGGAAATTCCGTTTGGTACCCCCGAGTTTTTGACAATTCCGGATGGTGTCTCACACTTTTTTTTTGTCCGGATAGTACCCCTGAGTTTTGTCAAAAGTCCGGCCCATGCCCAAAACTCATAGTTTCTTCTTTTTAATGAATAAAACCACCCATTATTTTTATTTTTTCATAAATATGCCCATTTACTTTTAACATTGAACAAAACTACATATTAATTAACAAAATTCAACACAAAAGTGACAAAACCAACTTTATTTTTTAAAATTTTACAAAATCACATATTATTTCCAAAATTTTTATTGCAATATTTGTAAATGTGATTGATCAATATTTCCAAAATTTTTATTGCAATATTTCCAAAAAATTTTATTGCAATATTTTTAACACATATTATTTTTCAAAACAATATTTAACTTATATCTCATTAACTTTAAACATTTGTAAATGTGATTGATCAATTTAACCAAATGCTTGATTATAATTTTTTTGAAAAAGAAAAGTAAATTTTATTTATTTATATTTCTTCTTGTAAAAGAAAAATATAATAAGAGATTAATCATTCTTATTTTATTAGGTTTTATGTATTCCAAACAAAAGAAATGAATAACACCTTCTTTTATTACACAAGAAATGATTTTGTGCATTTTTTAAAGCATAAAGGGTGGTTTTACACAAAGTATGGTTTTACAAAGTATTTTTTTATAATGTATAGGTTAACTATTTTTGTTCACATAATAAGATAGTGGATTTGTGCAAAATTTTGTAAATAATGGGTGATTATGTACATGCAATATTTGACAAATAATGAGATTTATTTTTTATAAAATATGAAAAATATGTAACGAATCTTTTGTGTAATGTCAAAAATAATAGTTGATTTTCTTCAAAAAAAAATTTGGAAAGAATGGGTATTTTTTGCTACAACTTTGGCAATAATGTGTGATCTTATTAATTTTAAAAAATAAAGGTGATTTTGTCAATTTTGTTTTGAATTTAGTTAAATGATAAGTAGTTTTGTTTAATGTTAAAAGTAAATGGGCATATTTATGAAAAAATAAAAATAATGGGTGGTTTTATTCATTAAAAAGAAGAAACTATGAGTTTTGGGCATGAGCCGGACTTTTGACAAAACTCAGGGGTACCATCCGGACAAAAAAAAAGTGTGGGACACCATCCGGAATTGTCAAAAACTCGGGGGTACCAAACGGAATTTCCCAAAAAAGAAATATTAAAACTTCATGTAAAAGGAGGAGCCAACTCAATAATGTGATCAAACCGACCACCTGTGTTAAGCAAATGACAAGAACTCGAAGTTACTGGAATGCCAGATGTGGTTTTTAGCTTCTGTCCAACAATTTTATGATGAATTTGATGGATTTATATGAATACATCCACCAACTTTAAGGATTGAAAGCGTGCTCAAAGTGGGGCTATAGACCATGGGAGGGGAAAGCCAGAAGCAGCAATAGATATCTGAACTATATTAATTTCTAAATAATTCTGTGATTTGTTCTATCTAACATGTAATGAACATACAGTAGAAAACAAACCAGCAAACCATTTTTTTGGGTTTCTGGTGGGGCAGCAAAAGCACTAGAGAAGTTCAGCAAATATGGAAATCCGCGGTGTGGCTAAAAATCTTCATCCAGCAAAGTGAGGGTCACAAATGCAGATAGCAACTGACAATTGCATGTTGAAGATTCCTTTATTCCTCTCTGTAGCAACCTTCCAGCCACCCCCCACACATGATCAACATCACCTTTTAAGCATTTCCATTCTCCTGCAAGTTTTCCGAGCACAAATAAATAAATTAATGTATATCTTACACTGCGACAAGACTTAATTTAGTCCTAGAAACTTCCAAACTTGAAATAAAAGGGAACTTGTTGGGATAGGCCTAATCCCTTGCCATTATAGAGACCTTTAGCTGTTATTTATCTCAAACCATTAGTGAGGTTCACTTTTTATAAATTTCTACAGGATTTGGTAGTTATAATTCAAATTTAAAAAAAAAAAAAAAAAATCTTTTCCACCCCTATATAAGGGGATCCCTCCAAGAAACTATCATAGCAGACCTCCAAGCTGAGTGTTCTAAGAACCCCTAAGCATTTGGAAACTTCCTTCAGTTCTTTTCTTCTCATTGAGATCTCACCAAAATAATCAGAATGGTTAGCTCATGATATTGCAAACTAATTGCATTCACATGGAATTTTGCTCAGAAGTAGCAGATTCCAACGGCTTTTTCAATCTTCCATTTGCTTTGCTTTGGTGCTTTTTGATCATTTTCTGAATCTTTTTTCTCCATGATTCAGGAGGGAAAACTGAGCCTGACAATAGCCGATGCTTACGACTACCAGGGTCGCCCTGCTGACAGGTCTAAAACCGGTGGTTGGGTGCCTGCTGCTCTTATCCTAGGTCCGTTTTCACTTCAACTTACAGCTACGATTTCGGTTGCAAAATTTCTCAGATCATGTTAGGTGGTTCATGACTTCATGCAGCAAGGGTATCATATTCAGCATCAAAAGGGATATCTTCCCTTTTCTCATACACCAGAGGATCTTTTGCTCTGTGTAACAGAAACTTTGCAAAAATTGTCCTTCTTTTCAACTGCTTTTGGAAAGTTGGCTAAGCAAGATAAACATGTTAAAAAATTCACCCTTTTCTTGGACTTTTTGCTTGACAAGCATACCAATTCTCAGGCTGACAAGTGGCTATTTCATACATAAATTCTCTATTCTTAATTCCATTGTCTTTGGAGGTTCACTTACAGATTCCATGTTCTTGTTTTCTTCTAATTATTGCACTGATCAATCATTCATTTTTATTCAAAAGGTTGCAGTTTATTAATATTAATCTCCAACATACGTTATGTTTAGTCAAAAAAAAAGTTTATGGATTTACTGTTTAGATTCTGAAAAGAAAATTTCCACTGAGGCAATATCACAAACACCTTGCAGGCATAGAGCTATGTGAAAGGCTAGCAACAATGGGAATAGCTGTGAACCTGGTGACGTACCTCATCGGAACAATGCATCTCCCAAGCTCAACATCAGCCAACATCGTCACCGATTTCATGGGCACCTGCTTCCTCCTCTGCCTGTTCGGAGGCTTCCTCGCCGACTCCTTCCTCGGCCGATACAAAACCATCGCCATCTTCGCCGTGATCCAAGTCCTGGTAAGCACACAGACGACCAAATTGAACTAAAAAATCAATCAGAAACCCTAACATACACACTCCGTATTTCCGTAACCCCCAGGGCACAGGGATATTAGCGGTATCGACCGCGCTGCCGCAGCTTCAACCACCTCCATGTCATGGCGGCCGCCTCTGCGAGAGGGCTTCGGCGTTCCAGATGGGGATCTTATACATAGCGCTGTACCTGATCGCGCTCGGTACCGGGGGGCTAAAATCGAGCGTCTCCGGCTTCGGGAGCGACCAATTCGACGAGAAGGACGAGCGGGAGGCGGCGCAGAGGACGTATTTCTTCAGCAGGTTCTTCTTCTTCATTTCGCTGGGGACGCTGCTGGCGGTGACTGTGCTGGTGTACCTCCAGGACGAGGTCGGGCGGACCTGGGCCTACGGGATCTGCGCGGTTGCGATGGCGGCGGCCATAGGCGTGTTCCTGTACGGGACGAAGTCATACCGGTACAAGGGGAGCGCCGGTAGCCCGATCGTGCATATTATGCAGGTGGTGTCCGCCGCGGTGGAGAAGCGGAAGATGGAGTTACCATACGACGTCAACTTGCTGTATGAGGATTCCGGCGAGTCCTCCCGCGTCCACCATACCGATCAGTTCTGGTGAGTTACCGCCGCTTTTTGAATCCCTAACCGAATTGAACCGGGGGTCCCGGTTTTATAGCGGTCCGGTTCTTAGAGACCGGATTCCAAACCGAGTCAACTGAGTTGAGTTTGATTGACTTGAATAATTGCTTAATTTATTCAAACAAATTTGAATGAAATTGTATATAATAAAATTTTGAGAATAAATATATTTTAAAACACGATTCAAACCTTGACTCACTCAATTTAAGCTTGAATAGCTCAAATTTTGTGAAATTTCTAAAATTTTCTTTAAGTTATTATGTTATGAGCAAGTAAAACTCCTTAATTCTTGAAAAAAAGCTCAGTTTGACCTCATTCATTTTTGAAAGGAGTCAAGTATGAACACATTTTTAAGCTCGAGTCATAATTCAGGTTTAGCTCGAGCTCAACTTTGAATATAAATAAATGTACACTACACAACTCGTTCGGCTCGAATAACAGCTCTATGTTTAATTTTTTTTTTTTTTTGAAATCTAGGCTCTATGTTTAATACATGTATTGAGTTTTTAATAATACCCTGCAAACTACTCTAACCGGTCCACCTAGAGTTTGGTCTGGGTTGAACCGGTTCAGCTATATAAAGTTCCTCTTTCTCACCAAGTTTTGGCATGTACGTACGTAGTTGCTTGGACAAGGCAGCCATAGTAAGGGAGGAGGATTTCGAGAGAAGCAACAGCGGTGAATCAGCCACCACGGTCAACCCTTGGAAGCTAGCGTCGGTGACGAAAGTGGAGGAGGTGAAGATGATGGTAAAGTTGCTGCCAATATGGGCTACCACAATAATGTTCTGGACCACATACGCGCAGATGATCACCTTCTCGGTTGAGCAGGCCTCTACCATGGAGAGAACCATCGGGGGATTCCAGATACCTGCAGGGTCCCTCACTGTCTTCTTTGTTGCCGCCATCCTCATCACCTTGGCTGTCTACGACCGTTTCGTTATGCCCTTTTGGAAGAGATGGAAGGGAAAGCCAGGTATTGTTCAACACTTGCTTTTTACTATAGTTGATTAATACAACACATTTTGTTAACTAGCTACTTTAACTTTTTGTCCTTGCTTATTGTGAATATATAACACATGGCAGGTTTCAGCAACCTACAAAGGATATCAATTGGCCTTGTTCTATCCATAGTAGGGATGGCAGCCGCAGCCTTAGCCGAAAGAAAGCGCCTATCGGTTGCACAATCCCTTTCAAGAGGCGGCCACGAGCCCATCCCAGCTACACTTCCGCTAAGTGTCTTCCTCCTCATCCCACAGTTCTTCCTGGTGGGGGCCGGGGAGGCTTTCATCTACACCGGGCAGTTGGACTTCTTCATCACGCAATCGCCCAAGAGCATGAAAACGATGAGCACCGGGCTCTTCCTAACAACCCTCTCCTTCGGGTTCTTCCTTAGCAGCTTCTTGGTCTCAGTTGTTAAGGCGGTGACCGGAGGTGGGGTTCAAGGGAAAGGATGGCTAGCGGACGACATCAACCATGGAAGGCTCGACCTCTTCTACGGGCTCTTGGCGGTGCTTAGCTTCATCAACTATGCTAGCTTCACCATTTGTGCTATTTGGTACAAGCCTCATAAGCCCAAGGGTGGTAATGTGGCATGTGAAGTGTGAGCCTACAAAAAAGGGATTTTGGTGGGGTGGGTGGGAGTGTTTTAAAAGCCTAATGTATAGATGGATTTGGGGTTTATGAGGTCTAATAGCTATTTGATGGTGGGAAAGGGTTTTTTGGGGAATGTAACATGGAAATTATAGTTCTTGTTGTTATTCCTATCCTTATATTATAACATGTTAATGGTTAAAGTGGCTTGGATTTATAAACTTCTTTGTGTTCTTTTTTTAATTTTGAGTCATTGTAAGTTCAGAAATCAAATTAACCCCATGTTGCGTTAAAAGTTATTGATACACTTTTGTAGACCAACAAGCTAGACAAAATAATTAAAATTAGGAATATAGGAGGAGATAAAATTAACCCCATGTTACGTTTTCGAACTTAAATATCAAACATCTAATTATCAAACATCTAATTATGAAAGAAGAGTTTTGTATCAACTCACCTCCACCCCCAATCCAAACAAGGAGACCCCCTTAATTTTAGGGTTCATAATAAGTAAATTATAATAATAGTAATATATCTATAAGGCATAAACAAATTGATTAACCAACTCATCTGATACGTTTATGTTCAGGTTTCGAATCTAGAAATGATCCATTCGTAGACTACGAAAGATGAAACACATTAACCTAAGCTAGCAAGTCGGAGACGTAGACTACGGACGAAGTCAAGCACCATTATGATGACACCGTGGGCCAGCGATACATCAGGCATTCATGTGGGCAGTGAAGACGAACCTCAAAGGAATCTTTTCGTACACGGAGTCGTCCCGTACACCCCACCACGATCCCAGCCAATCCCGACTCCGACTGCCAGAACCCCAACAAAGCCAAAGACCGCCACGTCAAACCAAGCAAAGCTGAAAGTAGTCCGAACAGAACGCACGGAGAACTTATTACTAATTTAATACATTAATATTGTTTACTCAAGCCCTGACGGGTTTTAGAAAAACGAGTGGGTTTAAACACGAAAGACCACAACATTAACCATTTTTGTTAACACATTAATGTACTCCGTAATTAATTAAAGCACAAGTGCTTGCTAAGTTGCTAACCTTACCCCGGTAAACGAAGAATAACCGCTCTTTATTTACCAATTCAAGGTAAACGAACAACCAACTAACAAGCGACTAAATAAGTAGCCTGGTTTCACATACCCAAAACGTGGTATGGACATGACAAAGACAAGACGTGCACAAATACATATTTTCTGATATATGTATGGAATTTCAGAAAACAACCAAACACAAAAATCCAACCCTAAATTCCAAAAAACCCTAATTCGCATCCTGAATGAAGTGTTGATGGTGGCACGTGGATCTGTCTGCACCTCATTCTCCATTGATAAGCTTCTTTTACACATGGAGCTACTCAACTTTAGTTTGCAGTGCTGAAGCATGAGAGTGATTTCTCATATGGAGATATAAATGCTTTTTAGTCCTTGTAAGTTGCAATTGTACTCTTCTGTTGTTTTTCAACAGAAAATTTAACAAGTCTCTTTTCAGTTGTATCACATTCACAAAATCTTTATGCCATGAATAGAGGTTTAGAATTGAGCAATCTAGCAGAGCATCTGTTAGTGAAACTAATAAGACTTCTTTTGGCGATACATAGCCTCGATCGTGAATAAAGGGTGTAGATTTAATGAACAAGTCTCTTTCACTTTGTATTTGTATGATTTGTTTCACGTTCACAAAATCATTATGGGATGGCCCATGAATAGAGTTGTAGATTTGAGCAATCTAGCAGACCATCCGATCAGCTACCCTACTTACTATATCAGTTAATGAGATAGACCTCCTTTTGAAAACATTAGCAACTTTTTGGAAATTTTGATTTTAATGTTATTATGTAGTTTAAAATGAATTAAGCTAAAATTGCCGTTTAATTAGCTTTTTTGAAATTATATTTTCAACATTTAGTCATTCCAAATTTTCCTCTTCATATACACAAATCTGTTTTTTCTCTCATCCCTCATCAACTAGTGATTAATTGCAAATTTGCAAAGCTGACTTCTGATTTTTGAACATTGATGTTGCAGCAGGATTCGGCCAACTTTACTCGTAAGAGATCCTGTTTTCGCACATAAGAGGGTACATACACGTCGGTAGTAACAAAGCAACACCAACCAGATTGCTTGAGTATGATGAAATAAATGTGTGCCATACATCAATCCTCCTATTTACACGAGCAAGTCCGACACCCTCTTCTAATATGTATGGGGGCATAGTATAGCAATGACATATATAATGCAGCTATCGAGTTGGGAAGGTTTTGTATAAGCTGATCGTTATGCATCAACTTGGGTGAACTCAAGCGCATTAGCATCAGGATCTCGAGTGAAGATAGCCGGCCTTCCTGAGCGACTCAGTGTGTATGGAATACCTGCTTATGCAAGAAACGCAGTTAACTAAGCATGAAAATTGTATCTTTATGGAAGATTCCAGAGAAGCCAAGAGTTCATTTAGTATGGATATCAAATTGATATCAAGTACGGCTTATGACTTGTGAGCCATACAATACCTTATCATTTTAGGCAGCATCAACTCATGTCATTCAGTGGCAATCCCATCTTCTTCCCTATGAATAATCGTGATCGAAATACATGTGTCTCAAAAGGTTAGCCAAGAGAGAGGTACAGGATCATCCTTGAGTTTTGTGTGTTTGAGCTTCAGATCCTTCAGTCACCCAGAACCATTAGATATCTAGTAGAAAGGGCATCACCCTGTTGATGTTCGCCTTGAGCGAATACTGAAGCTTGACAGTGCGGTCTCATTACCCTAAACAATCTGAATATATTGATGCATAAATAGATATGTAGTCCGATAGTTTCAATTTATCATCCAATTCCCCTGTGAGGATACTTTGTATTGACATTTTCCTCAGGTTCTTTAGCTCAGCCAAGCATTGCAGATTGATTTTTTTGGTATTCAGGTTCCTCAACGTCCGCAAGTGACCCAACCAATCTATGCGGTTGCAACCATTAAATTGCAGACATTGGGAACTTGAATAATGAAAAAATTGACTCGGAATGTTTGCATGAGCAGAAGAATCTTAGGAAAATGTCAATAAGAACAATCTTAAGGAGCTGATGGCTGATGCTCAAACACAAGAAGCTCACAGATGATCTTGTACCCGTCTTGTCAAAGCCTCTGAGCTGAGACACCTGTGTTTTGATAATGACTCTTTCACAGGTAAGAAGATGAAATTTACCAAGGAAGCCTTCCCTTGATTCACCCATCTGAAAACTCAGATTACGACTGTTGAGAAACATGAAGGAGTTCAGCAGTTGAGCCATCTTGAGAGCCAAAAATCAAAGATGGGTAGAGGCTAACACTTGAAAAAGATGTGCCACAGATGGGATTGAAGTCATGAGTTGATGCTGCCTCAGATGATGACAATAGTGAGCCGAAAAGTAACTGATATCATCTAAGACTAAGAGTATTTTGATCAGTTCTATAGGCGCATTAGAATATGTTCAAAACTCTAGAGAGACTTGCAAATTACATCATTGGGTGGAGGAGGGAGCATGAAGGAACAGATAAAGAGGAGCCAAAATTTACCTTCCCGGTCAAGAATATCTTTGAGCTTTGAGACATCCCTGATTGAAATGCATGTATGACGGTCTCGACCTCCATGTTGAGGGCGCCCAGTCAAGGGGTCAGGATTTGGAAGCTCCATGAGATGAATCATTCCAGAACCCACCCAAAGCCAAGCACCTCGATAGGGAAGCTTGTCATGTGGCCTGGCCTCATTTATCTCTAGACCTTTTTTGCCACTTTCAAAACTCTTTATCAGATAATGCACGCTTAGGGGTTGAAATGCAATAATTCCTTAATATGTGGATACATGTGAAATTAGCAACATACCTAACACATTTTGGTAGAAATTGATGGATCTTTCAAGGTTTTCACAAAGAATTCCAACATGGTGCATGTCAACGACTCCATAGTCTGCACGAGGTTCATTAGACCTAATCAGAATAATGTATTCATGTCCAAGAGTTGACTTGAAAAACAACCTCATCCTAAGTACTCACACTATACATCCTACTCAATGAAATAGGCTTTCTGCAATCTGGTAAGACTAGACAGAGTCAGGGAGTATGCTTTCAATTTTCAAACCTTTTAAGAAGCCACTGAAAGCAGACAGACAGAATTCATATTTCTTTTATATTCAGAGGACATTTTAGAATGAGAGGTGAAATTGACATATTTCCTGAAAATTCTATTATCTCTGAGGTTTATAATCTGAATCACTTTAAGGGCATGTTTGGTATAAAATTTGAAAAGGTAAATGGAAACAAGATAAATGTAGTCTATTTTTAATTCAAGATATTTGTTAGAAATTTTAATCATTTACCCCCATCTCCCAATTTTTCGTACAAAATTTGTTTTGTTTCCTCCTTTCAATCACTCATTTGAACAAGGGGTAACATATCCTCTATACTCCTCTAATCATTACCCCTCTTATCTAAAATGAGTCTCGACAATATATTTACCTATACAAAATTTGTCTTAATTCCATTTACCTTACATAATCTTATACCAAACGAGCCCTAAGATTGAATCATTGAGGTGATATAAATGAGCTAATAGTATGCTTGGGGAGGAAGAGAAAAGATATGTAAATACTTCCCTCATTTAGATCGGGTTCATATGACCAAAAAAAAAAAACGATTCAAAGTTCGTTTAATAGAGTTTATGATCAGGATTCAGGAACCATCAGAAAACTCACACAAACACTGATTTGTTTGTAATCATACAAAAACACACACAAAGAACACAATATCTGGGAAAACAAGAGAAATCCACAGAACCACCAAGGCTCATCTCAACAGGCCTACAAGGCAAAATGCTTTTTACACTGATCTCAGCAAAATTGGATGGGTAAATCTGAGGCCCAGGGCCTTATTAATAGTAAGGCCCCTCTCTTAGCTCACCTAAGGTGACTTTAGTATATTCCCTCACAGCTTAAAGGCTTGTCTTGCTTCCCAACACATGGTCCCCGCAACTCACTTTCTTTCTTGCTTACAAAATGAAGTCCTAACATCGTTTAGCAGGGGTAAGTGACAAAGGCAAAACATTAAGGGAAAAGAGGTGGATAGCGACTATTGTGAGATGAGAGTGGGCTGTGACCCATGATAGAATGTAATTGGAGTTGTATAGGGGAATAGTTGGGATAAGCTTTTGGTACGTCTAGGATACTTTTGAGGGATACAGCCGTGCATGGCTTACTTTTACACAAGCCTCCCTTAGTATGGAGCTTGTACTCTTGTAACTACGTTACATTTGGTTATATATTTACCATTTCAGGATAAAGCGTAAGTACAGAAACCACACAAGATTAACAGACACAATCATTGGGATATCACTGAGAACTACCCTCGGCTAAATTCCACTAAGCACCCATTTAGAGAGCCATACTCAACTGGCCAAAAGCCACATGCCCTTGCAATATTTCTCAATGGCTAAGGCCTAGTGCCTAACGTATACTCATTCAGTCATTCACACCCTCTCATCTCATGGAACACGCCTGTTACATTAGCAACTACCCCTGTTGGCAATAACAAATTGATTCCATACTCTTCTTAGCTCTAAGTCTAAGTCAATGAGAACTTTCCTAATTTCAGAATTCCTTATCCATGTACAGCTATGAGGAAGCTTATACATCATAACTTCCTAACCAACACAAATAAATGAATAAATATATAAACTAAATAAACCTAAGGGAGGAATGCATCAAAGACAAGACATTTCCATTGAGGATTCAATCTAGCGTATTTATGGAAAAATGAAACACCACCCGAAAGATCTAACCTCTCCAAATTGGTCCATTTCTATTCTTAAAACAACATAATCAAGTGAGTTAAGCTAGGCGGCTTGAATTGAAGCTAGCTTGAAACCTACTTATTTGATTTCTAGAACTGCCAATGAGCAAGTAATGAACAAGATCAAGATTCAAGTGAAAGATACACACCAATCTTATCCTCAGGAGTGGCGCCAGTGCCATATTCTTTGGCAACTACATCTCCTTCAACGGAGGAAGTCTTAGATTTTCGTAACACCAACCCTGAATAGCCTCTACCATGCCTGAGATCATTAGACACTCCAATTACCGACAATGGCGAACCTGCAGCAAGTAGACCTGACTGACTAACATTTTTAACCTACAATAGATTTAAAAAAAAAAAAGCCCCAATTAATAAGGATCAGTCCAGGTCACGAACTATAAACTTTGCAGCGATGAAATCGGAACAACATTTCGTTGAACTGAACCCTAAATCGATATCCTTTCATCTAGCATACCAAGAATCGATTTCAAGTAATAAAAAAGCAAGCAGAGAAATGGTCGAACCGATCAAGGCTGTCAAAAATTACTCTCGAGGAGGAAGAAAGAAGGTAACGCGTGCAAAGAATTAAACAAACAGACCTTGCTTTGAAGCGAGAACGTGGTGGAGGAAGACAAGCTCAGAAGAGATGCCATGGAAGCGAGTGTGTTTTTTGGAACACAAGTTTTTCTGTGGCCAATGACTCAACTTAAATGGAAGCAACTCACTCATAAATTATGGACATTTTAGAAACGTCCAAAATGTAGATGGGCTTGGGCTTGGGCTTGTTAAATAAAAAGCGTTTCTCTATCCGATGGGCTTGGACTTCCTCTTCTAAAATGGGCCAGACTGATCAGTTGTTCAGCTTACCTCTTCTAAGATGGTGATGGCATCCTCAAAAAAAAAAAAAATGGTGATGGCGGTGATCGGCTATGGCCCGGTGGTGGTGGTGGTGGTGACAAATGGGCTGGATACAGGGTTATCTGGATTGGGTATGGCTCCCTCTCTTTAATCATTTTAGAGTAGATCTGTCTAACAGGTCGGACGGGTCGGGTTTGGATCGGGTCGTCTCGGGTTCGGGTCCATTACGGGTCGGATCATTTCGGGTTACGGGTCATGAAATACTCAACCCAGACCCATATTTAACGGGTTCAGGTCGACCCAACAGGTCAAGAGCGTTACCTATCTATAATTTTTTAAATGTCATTTACTATTCATATACGTTATTTTTTTTTACAGTAGGCAAAAATTAGGTGGATCTTACAGACACAAGACGCCACCATGATCATCCAAAAGGATGATGTTACAAAGATCCCTACAGGTAGGGAGGTTTGAAAACGTACAAATATTCCTAGACTTCGCTATAAAATCAGCTGCCTTGTTTGCTTCCCTGTAGCAGTGTCTGAATTCGATGCTGTCAAAGCTTGAGCTAAGTTTCCTGATTAGTTCCACTTCTCGAAGAATTTCCCATCTAACGTACTTGCTATCATTGATTGTCTTGGTGACTTCCAAGCAATCTCCTTCCACTATGACTTGTCGTAGACCTTTAGCTAGAGCTAAGTTTACACCTGCACAAAACGCAACAACTTCTGTTTGGATGGCAGAGCTTGCTTCCGTTTCATATTGAAAGATATCAATCACAGAACCATTATGGTCCCTAATAATCCCCCCACTTGGCAAACGCTAGTGGGTCTCAGAGAGCCATCTACGTTGATTTTGTAGATAGCCCTAGGCGGTTTGATCCATTTAGAATTGCGTCTTCTTTTTATAGTTGGCGCTGAGGGTACATTTTTAGTTTTGCTTGCACCATGCCATTCACTAAGATCCGCTATAATTCTTATAGTCATCTGGCAAGGGGTGTCCGGCTTTTTATTCCTAAAGATCATATCATTCCTAGCTTCCCATATTTTTTGCCAAATAAAGCAAAGTTCTGCGATAGATTTGTTGTTATTATCAAGTGCCAAAACTTCGCTCATTCTGGTGCAAAAATTGGGTATAAGTGGTGTGGTTTTACTTAATCTTTGTTCGTAGGCAGCAATAGTCATTCTAGTGAATGGACAAAGGATAAAAAGGTGGTTGTTGTTTTCGTTATTATCATTACATAAACAGCAACAAGTCGGAACTCTATTGATATACCTATTTAATCTCTCCTTTGTAGCAAGACTATCAATGGTTATCTTCCAAAGAAGATTTGTTATTCTCGGGGGGAGGTTTAGTTTCCATATCCACTTGTAATCCTCGGTAGAATCGTTGCTATTGTTAACCATTTGTCTGACCGATCTAGTAGTAAATTGGCCATCCGAGGTAAATTTCCAAATTAGTTTATCAGGAGTGTTCCAGTTAGGAATTTGAATTCTGATGATTTGTTGGACAATTTATTGGGGAAAATCTCATGAAGGAGGGGAACATTTCACTCCTTGTTAGACGTGAACAGCTGGTTAACTTTAAGGTCGGGATCCATATGTTCTTGAAAGCATGTGAGATTATGATTGGGAACCCAGGGATCTTTCCAAACGTTTATGGAGTCTCCATTTCCTACTATCCATAGTAACCCTTGAAGGAATTTTTCTCTTAAATGAAGTAGCCTTCCAAATTGCCAGGATGTATTCTGCGATGTTCTTTCCATTAATCCTTCTTGTTGGAGGTATTTCTCTTTTATAATTCTAACCCAAATGTTATTTGGCTCAGAGTAAAATTTCCAGAGTAATTTCATTTGGAGGTTGATGTTCATGTCCTCCGCAAGTTTCAGTCCTAATCCTCCTTGCTCTTTAGGTTTACATATTTTATACCAACTAATTAATGGGGTGTATCTTTGAGACTGAAGTTTGTTCCAAAAGAAATTCTTTCGAATTTGATCAATTTGGTTTAGTATACCTTTCGGAAGGAGGAAATTTTGTATTAGAGTTGCACGCCCCGCTTGGCTCAGAGAAGAGGCCTTCCATTTACATAGCTGTTTGTTCAGACTCTCAATGGCTTCGTTGAATACAACATTTTTAACCCTTCCCCTTACTAATGGGATACCAAGGTATTTCTCAAGAGTTTTTGAAATCGGGATGTTCATATCTCGGGCTAGGGAGTTGGCTAGGTTTGGATTTATATTTTCCGAAACTTGGAGAGAACTGTTGTTATAGTTGATGGTTAGCCCCGAGAGGTTTGAAAAATTGTTAAGAATATTTTTTAATCGTGTGGAGACTCTTATTGGAGGCTCTCGAAAAAATTATCGTATCGTCTGCAAAAGAAAGAAAGGGAATTGGAATACCATTTTTGGTAGGGGTGGGCACAAATCCCGCAAATCCCGATCCCGTCCCGGTCCCGTCCCGATCCCGATGGGATTTAGGACAAAATAGCGAATCCCGTCCCGATCCCGTCCCGCAAAAATTATCCGGGACGAAACGCGGGACGATCCTGGTGGGATCCCGCAAATCCCGTCCCGTCCCGCATATTATAATAATAATAATAATAATAATAATTTTTATAATAATAATAATATTATAATAATAATATTATAATAATATTATAGAATAATAATAATATATTATTAATATTATTATTTTGAGAAAATATTATAATTATAATTATAATCATAATATTCCATTTATAATAATAATAATAATATTTTTTATAATCATAATATAATTATTATTATTTGTGCAAATATTATTTATAATTATAATAATAATTTTCAATTTATAATAATAATTGATTATAATAATAATATTATTATTATATAATATTATAATTTAATTTAATAATAGCATTACTTTATAATAAAATTATTATTATTGTTATTATTATTATTATATTATTATATTATTATTATATCATATTATATTTTTTTCTTGTAAAGTATAATTATTATATAATAATAACAATAAAAATAAGTAATAATAATATTATTATTTTTTTAATTATAACGTGGCATTATTATTATTATTATTATTATTATTATTATTATTATTATTATTATACCCATTTAGAGCTACAAGAGGCAAATAGCTAAATACAGTATTCTTCCCAACTATCAATCGATAATGAGACAGTATCTGGTGAATCTCGTTTCAATCCCTTTCCGTCCTGATCTAGTAAGATAATGTAGCCAAATATGTTGAACATTATAATTAATTATACAATCATTGTATGAATTTATAATAGTATTATAATATTAATATTTATAATAATAATAATAATATTATTATTGAATAATATAGTTGAGAAGAATACCGTATTCAACATATTATACAAATTAATAAATTATGAAAGCCATTTTTCACTTTGCAAATTTATATAATATTTTATTATTTTTATTTGTGGGACAAGGCCCGTCCTGTCCCGATCCCGTCCCGTCCAAACACCATCCCGTCCCGAAAAAAAAGTGTCAATCCCGTCCCGATCCCGTCCCGTAAAAACTTCGCGGGACTAGTCCCGTCCCGGCTCAATCCCGTCCCGTCCCGTCCCGTGCCCACCCCTAATTTTTGGTTAGTTTAATCCCTATCAGGGCATCATCGTATGTTGCTTCCTTTATTAGTTCTTGCGCTAAATTCTCCATGACGAGGATGAAGATATAAGGGGCAAGTGGATCTCTTTGTCTTATCCCTCTTTCAGGTTGGAATTGGGTGCCAGGGCGATTATTGACTAATACTGAGAATGTAGTTGTTGTAATGCAGTTCATGACCCAGTTAATCCATTGGGGTGCAAAGCCAAATTTAGAAAGAGTAGCTCTTATGTAATCCCAGTTGATTCTATCATAAGTCTTTTCTGTAAAGGCCCGGATTTTAAAATCTTAATTCTCGGAAAAACAAATTAAAAATGAATTTAAATCGGGTTATTTAAAATATCTTAAAAACGAGTTCCTACATTATTTAGTTGAAAATTTAAAATATGTTTTATTTCCGCTTTCAAATGCCGAGAAGTGAAAAATAATATTTGAATTTTATTATTAAATTCGGAATTGAAAAGTTAAGCGTTAATTTTAATCGCGTCGTAATCAGATGGTAGCAAGTTTTTGGATTTATTTATTTCTTTATTTTGGAATAATTGAAAATGTATTTTGGGACCTCTTGCTTATCCTTTTCTTTTCAAATTATAATTGTTTTCCTTTTTCTTTATTTTCCTCTCTCTGCCCTCTGATTTCCGATAGCCCGTTCCAATTTTATCAGATCTGTTCATTGTCCTCACCTTCAACACTCTCCTCACATACTACATTTGTGTTTTGTCTCTACCTTCTCCTAAAGAAACTGGGAACCCTAGACCTTATCCCTAAATCCACCAAGCCTCCCATCTCCTCATCTCTTCTATTTCAGGAACCCAGCCCCAAAACAGCCACCATTGGCCCGGAATCCCCGAGCTACAAATGCCACCCATCGGAGCCCTCTTCGAATCTGAAATCGCCACCGAACCAATCACCATCGCCTCACCTTGCTGCCCTTCGCCCCCTCTGTTTCATTTCCGGTTCCGAGCAGCAGCAACCTGCATCCCCGAGGTCCGAGGAGGCATAGCCGAGTATGAGCCCAAGCCGCCGGCGTCGAGCCCTCGTTCATTCTCTCTCTCGCTTCCGGTGAGCAACAGCAGCCCACCAACCATCCGAGAACTCCCACACCCTCCCGCCGACTGCCACAGACGGATTCCAGCCGCCGAGATCCCCCGTCGAAGCCGTACTCACCCATCGCCTCTCATGTTTCATCCCAAGGTCGGTTTTCGTTCCGTTTCATTTCCGACTTAGAAACCGCGTAAAGGTCCTCTTTTATGACCTATTCAGTCCACCCCAGGCCCCTCGGAGCTCCCTTCCTCTCCGACGAAGCTCCAATCAATTCCGACGACCATTTTCCGGCGGAAACTTCAAATCTCGGTGAGCTCAGTTTCCTCTCCTTCCTTCGACTGTGTTTGGGTCTTTTCTGCTGATTGGGGATGGGAGCGGACTTGTTGTTCTGTCGTGGTGAGAGCGGGGTTGAATCGAACCGCCGGCGAGACGCCCTTCTCTCCCTTCCTTTCCGTTTGGACGGTTGAACTGTGGAGGAAGAAGGCCGGTTCGGTTTTCCATTTTCTTTTCTTAAGGGTCGGTTCAGCCATTTCCTTTTAATTATCGGTTCGGTTTGGTTCATTTAAGAAAATCAGATTGGGTTGGGTTTTGTTTGGGCTGGGCTCGTTTTCCTTTAAAAGAGTTTTGGGCCTCTTCTCTTACTTTTGGATTAAATTGGTTTTGGGCTTTTCGGGTTTCAGAGTGAGGGTGTGGGCCTGATTTCCTTCTAAGGACTTGAGAGTTGGGTTTAAATTGTGAGGTTATGTGTGTGTTGGTGTTTTATATGATTTGTCCGTTATAATCTTACATGGTTATATGATATGGTTCGTAATTTATTTTGTTAGTCATTATTATTATTCTTGATGTTTTATGAAAATGGATTTTCTGAAATTAGTATATATTATAAAATTGTTTTAAAGAGAATAGTATGTGGAATATGTATTTTGTGATATGAGTTTAGAAATGATAAAGTAATTTGGTAGTATTGTTTTATAAATGGGGTTTATAAAGATGGATTTATTTTGGAAATGGTTATCATTGTCTTAAATAACTTGAAACATTAAAGTCAAGGGTTTGAAATAAAATGCCGGAATTATTTCTATAATGTGATTTTGAGAGATTGGTTTTAAGGTTTAAATGACTAATGTCGGAATTTGACCAAGTATGATTTGAGAACTTGTCTGGATAATGAGTTGACTTAATTTGAGATTTAAGAATTCGGAAAATATGGTTGATACGATTTTCTCAATGTGGTTTGATTTGAAGAATGATTTTGGTTGATGTTGATCATATCGGGAAGGTTTTGGAAAGCGGTTTCACTATCGGTTGGTTTTGAGTATGTTGAGAACTTGGGTCTCGTATGTATGAATATCGGTCTGGTAGCTTATGGAATTGGCTTGATGATAGGTGTGTATTGCCTTGGATTGCTTTGGACTTGCATTGGGCCCTTGCTTGTATTATCCTGTTGCTCTGCATCTTCAGGTAAGTTCCCTAGGGGGCTTACTCAGGTTGGACATTCATGCCTGTTGTTGCATTTTATGTTAGGTGTTGCATATGCATAAAAGCATGCCATGTAGTATCCTGTTTAGGTTGCACTAATTGAATGAGCATCTGCTTACTTTATGCGTTTGAAACAGAACGGCCGTTATCTGTGATAGTCCTAGAGTCTTTGCTAGGGTCATAGGGTAGCCCAGCCTCATCGGGCACCCTGAGTCAATCGAGTCATGCACTTCCTTATATTATGAGATGCCTGCGAGCTTTATTGTGGAGCGGGTTAGGCATGCGTGCCGCCCGATTTTGATGGAATGCATTCACGAGCTGGCCAGTCTCCGCCCTATCGGAAGGGGGTTGAGGTAGGAGAGGGATATGCCATTTGGCATTGTCTTGGGCCCTTTACAGTATTTCTGCACATTATTCTACATAGGAGCATGCTAGTGTGTTTGACTTTCGTACTGCATTAGAGCATCTTTATTAGGTATAGCACATACTATGTGGCCTCAGCGAGGACTGCCGGTCCCGCATGAGTGGCTCGATCTGACTCCTTTCCTCGTTCTTTTTTTAAAGGTATTTTCTGCAGATTCTGAGTGCTCGATGTCTATATGACGGGGTTTCCTTTTGGCGAATTGAAGAACATGGCTAATTCTCTAACTTGGTATAAATGGTAACCATATGCTTACGTTTTGGTTTTGACCCGGCTCTGCCGTGATATTTTGTATCTTAACTTTGCTTCCGCTTTACTTTCGTTTGAATTGGATTTCGCGACATAGTCTTAGGACAGGTTAAGGGTACCCAATGGCCCTTCGAGGTTTTTAGGGTTTGAAATCCCTCTTTCCACTTATCTTAAAATGAGTTTGAAACCTCGACCTGTACCTGGATTGCAAGATCCGAACAAGGGGTTTTATCCCTTGAAACGTAACCCGGAAATCATAATTCTGGGCCGTTACAAAGATGGTATCAGAGCTGAGGTTGTGTAATTCGGGTACGCAAGGGTCGAATGTATGTTTTGGAAAACCGCCCATGAATTTCAAAGGATTTGAAAGGATTTTAAAAAGGGCAAAATGAAATTAAGATGTCTAACCGAAATTGGACTAAGTAATGAACTTGACTTGTAATAAAAGAGGAAGACCGACCAAACGGGGACGCGAGTGGGTAGTAAAGGCGCTAGACCACCCCTATTGGGTGTAGTTGAGAACGGTAGGCAAAATATCAGCTTGTTCTCTACAGATGGGTCGGGAGACTCCAAGGAGATCATTATGAGTGTTATTAACTAATTCTGTGCTGAATGCTTGCTATGTTAGAGATCTGATTCGGATGCCTTAACTGTTAAATGTGTCTTGACTGATCTGTGCAAACGGGATAGTGGGAGTACTCTTGTTTCTGTATGGTCAACCCAGTTATGTGTAATAGCCCGTTCCACTATGCTAAACCCTTGAGGATCTTATCGAGTCTTTCTCCCGGATGTCAGTATCTCTCGCGGGAATCGGGTTGGTTATAAATCAGTGTTCTAAAAGGCGCTAGGCGGCCGCTAGGCGGTGGGTGGCCGCCTAGCGCCTAGGTGGCTAGGCGGGCGCCTAGGCGGTGCCTAGGCGGACTTAGAAAAAAGTTGATTATTTTATTAAATTTTAATATTTTACACATGTCAATAATTCATATAATATATTAATAATCCATAATATTACCCATAAACATAAATTTAGGGTCCCTAACTCGTACTAGAGTAAATAAACACAAAAACACGCATCTGATGGAGTCGATTGACAACTTTAAACCTTAAATACATAATCTAAAACCATAAGTTCAAGGTTTCAAGTCAAAATAAAATACTTAAATACATTTCCATTTGATTAATTGGATTACAAAGCACAACACTATTTCTCTCCAATTGCGAAGTATTAGACGTTAAAACGTTAGAATTCTTTGAGGAAGGTTAATCAACGCCACTAGATATTACCTAAGTGAACAATGTCAATAACAAGTAACAACATAAGTCATTAAATTCCATTTAATATTTTAATGAATTGTACACAATCACAATGAAAGCTCAATTCCAAATTTCCAAGTATAAGAGGCAAAAAAACAACTCTGCAACTATGGAACACAATTACAAGAGGCAACAAAATCACAGATTCACAAACACAGAACAAAATAGTGCAGCAGTCATTTACACACTTAAACAAACACAGAACCCAAATTTTTACACACTTTCGAGCATTCTAGTATAAATTGATTAAAGTTGAATAAAAAAAAATATAAATTGATTAAATTCACAATCACAGATTCACCCTAATCCAAAAAAAAAAAAGAAAAATCACAGATTCACAATGACAGATTGATGAGCATAGCAGCAACAATCGAGCATATCAGCAACAGTCGAGCACTCGAGCATATCAGAGAGAGGAGAGTGCAAGAAGAGAGTGCCTGAAGGGTCGCGAGGACGGTGAGGAGTGATGGTTGAGGAATCGACAGAAATTCATGAGCGGAGAGGACGGTGACGACTGAGGAGTCTGATTCCCAATTTCAAACGAGGAAGAAGATGAGAGATTGAGAGAACATGCCGTGAAGAAGGAGGAGAAAATCAGTAGAAGATAGCGGGACATACGATACGACTCATACCTTGCAAGGCTGGAATAAGAAGTCGGAGGAGGAAGTTAACAGGAGCATAGAGATGAAGAGGAGCTGTCGTCGGTCGGGGAACTGTCATTGACGGCGGTGTGAGAGACTGAGAGTAGAGAGACGAAAAGGAACGCCGATTTTCTGATTGTGGGGAGCGGCCAAGGAAGTCGAAAACAGGAGCTGAAATTGGAGAGCGCCCATTTGGGGGAAAAGTAAAACCCTAGCCCGCCTAGGCGGCTCATTCCGCCTGAGAAGCGCCTAGGCGGCCGCCTAGCTTCCAGCTCCGCCTAGATACCCGCCCAGAGTAAAAAAATCCGAGGACCCTCACCGCCTAGCGCCTAGGCGGCGCCTAGGCGCGATTTTTAGAACACTGTTATAAATACATTGTGTGAGAATCATGTGTGTATATGAAGGTTCTCTGAGTGAGTACTAGAAGGTGGTTCTTGATGGCATTTTGAGTCAAAAGTAAGGAGTCATGGGGTTGTCTTTCTTGATTTATATGGTGATCAACCTTTATTTTCTTACCACAAAGAGTCGTACAAAAGTCCCACGGGAAAGAGGGGTGATGAGTCGGTTGAGAAAAGTCAATGGTTGCCCTTAGGGATCTCTGTCTGGTTGTAATTGTGACTCTCTCTGAATTGCATGACATAATTTTGTAATCTTTGGCATGTACCCTTTGAATGACCATTGGTAAAAAGCTACTCATGTTGTTGCATCTATGATTGGTTACATTGCTTAGGTCTTGTGTTATGTCTTGGCTTCTACCATGATTATATGTTGTCGTAGTATGTTTACTTGGCCTATCGATCGTAGGATTGAATGGAAGTGTGAGCTGCATGAAATGAATCTGCATGATTTTACTCTACTAGGTTCATGATAGTGTGATCTTTAACTTTTGATACCCTGATGAAGCAAGTTCCTTATTTGGTACGTGCTATAACTTGATGTCAACATGCCTTATATGATACGTAATTTCCAGTACATGTTATTGTGACGATCCTTAATGTAAATTCGTGATTGTATAACATTCCGTATCCATGCTAGTCACATTGTTTAGGTCTCGTGTTGCATCTCGCATTCTATCATGATTATGTTTGGTTTCGCGTGTCTAATTGACCTGTTGTAATGATCGTACTACTGATTGGTTAGAAACATGAAGGGCATGATATGGGTCTATATGAATGTTGCTTTCCCTGAATTAGGTCCATGATAGTGTGGTAAGCTCCTCTTTGTACGAATGCCATGTAAGATGATCTCCTCGACATTTTAGTTAGTGTTCCCTTGGCCTTGCTTGATTAAATGAGTAGTTCCATCTGTGACCATGCTATCGAAGTAATATCTTGATACATGATGCGTGTCTCATCTAGTATTATTAAATTGGAACACATGCCCCCGTATTCTACTTATATTGCCATGTTACGTAGGTTGATAGTATGCACTGTTACATTCCTCCCATGCTTTTGTGTCGCTGGACAATGTTAATGTGGTCTCTTGTGTATCGTTGTGTTAGTCAATCAAGCGCATGTATGTATCAAATGTTGTATTGCATCATTAGTATCACGTAGGACTCTTGGTTGCGACTTGTGCAGATTTATACCTTGACTACATCATTGTCGATTCCCTCTCGAGATATGTCCCTGATAGTGTGACTCTTCCCTTATGTTATTCTCTTAAAATGTTGTAGTCGCCCTGATTGGTCCTAGCATGTTTACATGATCATCTCTCTGTAGCGCTCCTTATTACTCTATGATGCCCTCTCGTGCTTACATGAATATATGACTTGACACTTCGCATGATCACACACCACGCTATATCATGTTTCCGCATATACATGACATCGGAATGTTAGGGTGGGTCTAGTCGAAGTACCTTGATGTATTCATGTTCGATATGTGCTAGTAGTATCCTATAGGGTTTATGAATTTCGATATGGCTCCCTAGATGGTAACTTTTCATACTTACTACATTGCGTAAACTTGCTTCGTATACCTTATGCTGAGTTTCCTTATGCCACTCTTAACTATGTCATGCCTCATTGTGTACCGCTAGCATCATGTAGGACCTATGCTTTCTAAATTTGACCCTTCGTCTGATTGCATGCCATTCTTGACTTATTATATGATCATTGTTGCCAGATGTGATAGATACCATGATGCTCTTATGTGTTCTCGTATAACATTAGGTCAGATTGTTATGATAAGCTCATCATGATGCATTAATCCTGATTGTTGATATATACCCCGCTAGTGCATTGCTCACGTATGTGATATTCGCTCTGTTTAGTAAATCCCGTATATCTCGCTTAAGACTACTAGGCGTTATGGCTTCATGAATCGATGGACTACTATCTTGTCTCGTATGCATCCGTGTAGCACTCAAATATGCCTTTTTGGAATGAATACGTATGTTGTGTTCCTCGAGATAGGTACATGTTAGCGTGGATTAAAATGATTGATATACCCCATGATGAATTGTGTCCACTTGTCATAATTGCAACCTAATAGACCTCCAAAAGGGCGTTGTTGCTATTCTCGGGTCGGAGTCTTGTCTCTAGTCTTGTCGCCTTTATCATTTGTCCATGTTGTCTCCAAAAGGAAAATTCGGTTGTCCGTCCCTGTCACTCCCCTATCTCTACTAATTTGAGCTCATACGCGATACATTGGGCGAGCGACCGCATGGAAGAGGGAGTAGAAAGTTAGATAGTGATAGAGCCGCGCAACGGAGGCATGGGCCCATAACCCACGGGCCTCAGGATCAATGATGTCGGCGAAATGGGCACGCATCGAGAAATACAGTTACTGAGTACGATATGACTTACAAGCAGGAGTGTTCTCCGTTCGAATTGCTAACCCTTTTGAATTTGTTGACAACGATATTGCACTGACCTAGCGATGAGATTATGTGTGATGTGCTGACTTGATGATGATTGTTGCCTGATTGCCTGCTGTCTATGATGATATGATTTGATGACTTATGGCTCCTATGTACCATGATGTTTGACTTGTTGATACGCTAAGTTGTTAAGCATGATTTGAATTCCTTTGCCTGTAAAAATGTGAACTACGTATGCTAAGAAGCCTGAATTGTATTTGATAAGGTTATAATGCAACATGATAGCTTGACTTAGTTATGTTCATATACGATGTTGCAATGATTATTGAGCATGATGGTAAATTGAGACTTGTTGAACCCATGATGTTATGTTTATGAATGCTAGTTGATATGATGTAGACCTTATGTTTTATGATTTTCATAATTACTTCTTCCTTAAACATGTGGGTGAGGTCATTGGTAGCGTGGTTGGAGAGTGGTGAAAGAATTTTGGGCGGTTGGGATGATCGATGGTATTAGGAGGTGAGTCGCGAGAGAGGGATGTTGGCTTAGGTAAGACCGAGTGAGCCTTGAGATTTATGGGAGGCAATGTTGGTGGTTTTGATGAGCTTCTAGGTGATGCTTGTGATGCTCCGGGTGGTACGAGGAGTGTAAGGTAGGGCTTGTAGTTGTGAATATTGAGGTCATGGTGTTAGAGAGTACGTGGGTGTGAAGTTAAAGATAGGAGTTGAGTTCTTAGAGGTGGATGGTGTGGTAGTGTTGGCGGAAGGAGGGGCGAGATTTGAGCATCGAGATGAATTGGGATTCTTTGGGGAATTTTATCTGAGTTGACGTTGGCGAGTCTAGAAGATGATTAGTCTTGACTTGAGAGTGGAGATGAGCGAGTGGGGATTGTGTTTTATTTTGACTTCTATGATGTGAGAATTTCCTTGATTATGTGATTTATTTATATCTGCTGGCATAATGTTAGATAGCAACCACGATGAACCTGATATAGATTGATATTACATGTTTTTATGCAAATACTGAAATCTAATTGGTAGTGACTAGTGTTAGCATGATATATTGAGCATTACTACCCTGTTATGCGTTTCAGAAGCATGTTACGATGTGTTATATGAATCATGAGATAATGACATGTTGTTATGTGAAAACATGGTATTATATTATGAGGTGATAAAGCATGATGTTATGTTATTTGATCGTTAAGCATGATTGTGGGTATGTTAAATGATGAATATGGCTTTGAGGATGAATATGATTTGTATATATGAGATAATGATACCAGATTTCTAAATGATCGTTATATGGCATTGCGATGAGTTAAGATGATGTTTGGTGAATATGCTTACATTCGATGACTGATATATTGTTTGACCTCCCCTTTCGCGGAATCTTAATAACATGACTTGTTGTGTTGATGTGTTGACAATGAGTTTGATTCGTTGACTTTATGATGAGGATGTACCTATTATGACCTTGGTGTGATATCGATATGTGTGTTATGATTTTGGCATAGATGGCATATTATGACCCTTAGTATGATGTGAAGACGTTGATGTGATCTTGTGGCAGTGTGCTGGCATATGTTTGAGACTTGCCATATGATGTACTCGTTGAGGATCGATTGGCTATGTGGTTATGCATTGCTTATGGCTTGTGAATCTTGCTTGAATTGAGACTGATAGATTGATTTGATTATGGAAACTAGGAAGAGAATATGGGATTAGCCCTTAGAGGCGGATGATTCCACCTCACAACTTCTGAATTTGATTGTTTGGTATGCGAGAAATTGATCTGGTGGTTGGAAGATTTTGACGAAATCTTGATTTGAAAGGATTTGACTTGTTTTGGTGTAAAGTTGCTTGATTAAACGTTTGATTTGAAGACTTGAACGGTTTTGAAAAGGATTAGCTTAGATTTGTAAGGAATAAACGTTATCGAGAATTTCACCGATTTTGAGGCTAATATTTTTCAAATGCAGAATCCCTTTTGAAAATTTTCAATCCGGGCTTATATTATAACGCCTCACGAAGTGGATACAAGCATTTTATAAGGGCGCATATAGAATGCTTGCTAAGACCTAGTAGGGGCGCTATAGTTGCTTTCGAGTTATGATACGACCGAAAGGTCCTGGTAAGGGTGTGATAGGGGCCCGTATCGCATACTTGCTACGACCCATTTGGGAATATTATGATCGCGTCGAGGGTACTGTGAAGATCTCATACGGGCCCTTATGAGATGCTTACAGAATCAATGACATGATCCTTGGACTCATCAATTTCAAACTTCATCCCCTACTTTGTCTTGGTTTTAGTCTCGGGGACGAGACTTGTTTTTAGAGGTGGATGATGTAAAGGCCCGGATTTTTAAATCTTAATTCTCGGAAAAACAAATTAAAAATGAATTTAAATCGGGTTATTTAAAATATCTTAAAAACGAGTTCCGACATTATTTAGTTGAAAATTTAAAATATGTTTTATTTCCGCTTTCAAATGCCGAGAAGTGAAAAATAATATTTGAATTTTATTATTAAATTCGGAATTGAAAAGTTAAGCGTTAATTTTAATCGCGTCGTAATCAGATGGTAGCACGTTTTTGGATTTATTTATTTCTTTATTTTGGAATAATTGAAAATGTATTTTGGGACCTCTGGCTTATCCTTTTCTTTTCAAATTATAATTGTTTTCCTTTTTCTTTATTTTCCTCTCTCTGCCCTCTGATTTCCGATAGCCCGTTCCAATTTTATCAGATCTGTTCATTGTCCTCACCTTCAACACTCTCCTCACATACTACATTTGTGTTTTGTCTCTACCTTCTCCTAAAGAAACTGGGAACCCTAGACCTTATACCTAAATCCACCAAGCCTCCCATCTCCTCATCTCTTCTATTTCAGGAACCCAGCCCCAAAACAGCCACCATTGGCCCGGAATCCCCGAGCTAGAAACGCCACCCATCGGAGCCCTCTTCGAATCTGAAATCGCCACCGAACCAATCACCACCGCCTCACCTTGCTGCCCTTCGCCCCCTCTGTTTCATTTCCGGTTCCGAGCAGCAGCAACCTGCATCCCCGAGGTCCGAGGAGGCATAGCCGAGTATGAGCCCAAGCCGCCGGCGCCGAGCCCTCGTTCATTCTCTCTCTCTCTCACTTCCGGTGAGCAACAGCAGCCCACCAACCATCCGAGAACTCCCACACCCTCCCGTCGACTGCCACAAACGGATTCCAGCCGCCGAGATCCCCCGTCGAAGCCGTACTCACCCATCGCCTCTCATGTTTCATCCCAAGGTCGGTTTTCGTTCCGTTTCATTTCCGACTTAGAAATCGCGTAAAGGTCCTCTTTTATGACCTATTCAGTCCACCCCAGGCCCCTCGGAGCTCCCTTCCTCTCCGACGAAGCTCCAATCAATTCCGACGACCATTTTCCGGCGGAAACTTCAAATCTCGGTGAGCTCAGTTTCCTCTCCTTCCTTCGACTGTGTTTGGGTCTTTTCTGCTGATTGGGGATGGGAGCGGACTTGTTGTTCTGTCGTGGTGAGAGCGGGGTTGAATCGAACCGCCGGCGAGACGCTCTTCTCTCCCTTCCTTTCCGTTTGAACGGTTGAACTGTGGAGGAAGAAGGCCGGTTCGGTTTTCCATTTTCTTTTCTTAAGGGTCGGTTCAGCCATTTCCTTTTAATTATCGGTTCGGTTTGGTTCATTTAAGAAAATCAGATTGGGTTGGGTTTTGTTTGGGCTGGGCTCGTTTTCCTTTAAAAGAGTTTTGGGCCTCTTCTCTTACTTTTGGATTAAATTGGTTTTGGGCTTTTCGGGTTTCAGAGTGAGGGTGTGGGCCTGATTTCCTTCTAAGGACTTGAGAGTTGGGTTTAAATTGTGAGGTTATGTGTGTGTTGGTGTTTTATATGATTTGTCCGTTATAATCTTACATGGTTATATGAGATGGTTCGTAATTTATTTTGTTAGTCATTATTATTATTCTTGATGTTTTATGAAAATGGATTTTCTGAAATTAGTATATATTGTAAAATTGTTTTAAAGAGAATAGTATGTGGAATATGTATTTTGTGATATGAGTTTAGAAATGATAAAGTAATTTGGTAGTATTGTTTTATAAATGGGGTTTATAAAGATGGATTTATTTTGGAAATGGTTATCATTGTCTTAAATAACTTGAAACATTAAAGTCAAGGGTTTGAAATAAAATGCCGGAATTATTTCTATAATGTGATTTTGAGAGATTGGTTTTAAGGTTTAAATGACTAATGTCGGAATTTGACCAAGTATGATTTGAGAACTTGTCTGGATAATGAGTTGACTTAATTTGAGATTTAAGAATTCGGAAAATATGGTTGATACGATTTTCTCAATGTGGTTTGATTTGAAGAATGATTTTGGTTGATGTTGATCATATCGGGAAGGTTTTGGAAAGCGGTTTCACTATCGGTTGGTTTTGAGTATGTTGAGAACTTGGGTCTCGTATGTATGAATATCGGTCTGGTAGATTATGGAATTGGCTTGATGATAGGTGTGTATTGCCTTGGATTGCTTTGGACTTGCATTGGGCCCTTGCTTGTATTATCCTGTTGCTCTGCATCTTCAGGTAAGTTCCCTAGGGGGCTTACTCAGGTTGGACATTCATGCCTGTTGTTGCATTTTATGTTAGGTGTTGCATATGCATAAAAGCATGCCATGTAGTATCCTGTTTAGGTTGCACTAATTGAATGAGCATCTGCTTACTTTATGCGTTTGAAACAGAACGGCCGTTATCTGTGATAGTCCTAGAGTCTTTGCTAGGGTCATAGGGTAGCCCAGCCTCATCGGGCACCCTGAGTCAATCGAGTCATGCACTTCCTTATATTATGAGATGCCTGCGGGCTTTATTGTGGAGCGGGTTAGGCATGCGTGCTGCCCGATTTTGATGGAATGCATTCACGAGCTGGCCAGTCTCCGCCCTATCGGAAGGGGGTGGAGGTAGGAGAGGGATATGCCATTTGGCATTGTCTTGGGCCCTTTACAGTATTTCTGCACATTATTCTACATAGGAGCATGCTAGTGTGTTTGACTTTCGTACTGCATTAGAGCATCTTTATTAGGTATAGCATATACTATGTGGCCTCAGCGAGGACTGCCGGTCCCGCATGAGTGGCTCGATCTGACTCCTTTCCCCGTTCTTTTTTTAAAGGTATTTTCTGCAGATTCTGAGTGCTCGATGTCTATATGACGGGGTTTCCTTTTGGCGAATTGAAGAACATGGCTAATTCTCTAACTTGGTATAAATGGTAACCATATGCTTACGTTTTGGTTTTGACCCGGCTCTGCCGTGATATTTTGTATCTTAACTTTGCTTCCGCTTTACTTTCGTTTGAATTGGATTTCGCGACATAGTCTTAGGACAGGTTAAGGGTACCCAATGGCCCTTCGAGGTTTTTAGGGTTTGAAATCCCTCTTTCCACTAATCTTAAAATGAGTTTGAAACCTCGACCCGTACCTGGATTGCAAGATCCGAACAAGGGGTTTTATCCCTTGAAACGTAATCCGGAAATCATAATTCTGGGCCGTTACATTTTCCATGTCTAACTTAAGAGCCATCCATCCTCTTTTTCCTTTTTGTTTGTGAAAGTTATGAAAGATTTCATGAGCGATAAGAGTATTGTCTTGGATGGATCTTCCTTTTATAAAAGTACCTTGGAACGGATTAATCAGTTTAGCTAAAATAGGTTTGAGTCGGTTTGCTATGATCTTAGTTATGAGCTTGTAAATAGTATTGCATAAGCTAATAGGCCTATAGTGATTGATATTTAAAGGATTTTCAACCTTTGGTATGAGGGCTATGAAGGTTTGGTTAATTTCAGATAACATACTTCCAGAATGGAAGAATACTTTAACTGCTTTGCATAAGGAGGATCCAATGATTGTCCAATATTTTAAGTAAAACTCGGGGGGATAACCATCTGGACCAGGGGTCTTATCTTCCGCCATACTACTTAGAGTATCTTTGATTTCTTTATTTGAGGGAGGGGTTAGGAGGGTGACATTGTCATTAGAAGTGATTTGAGCTTGTATATGTTTTATTTGATCACTTGAGATAGGAGATCTAGGTTGGGCTATAAATCTATGAGACATCTCTTTTGTGATTTGGTTAGAAATATCTTGGGTGTCAGTTAATTGGATGCCATCTTTGGTGATAAAGCTAGAAGTGGAATTTCTGAAATTCCTGATTTTGACAGTGGTTTGATAGTATCTAGTGTTTCTATCTCCTAATTGAAGGTGTTTTACTTTGGATCTTTGTTTCCAGAATCTCAAGTTGTATTCTAAGAGTGCTGATTTTTTCTTTTCTAATCTGTTAAGTTTTCTGATGTCATTGGTTGATAAGGAACCCCATGGAAGGTTTAGTTGCAACTTCTGAATATTGTTTTCGACCACTTCGAGTTGCTTGAGAATATTATTTTTATGGTTTTTAGACCAATCCTTTATGTTCTATTTTAGAAGCTTTTGTTTCTGCATGAAAACATGAGCGAATGATCTGACAAATTTGTTATTCCAAACCTTATTAACTATGGGTTCAAAGTTGGGGTTTGTGGACCAGGCCATTTCGAAGCGAAAGGGTGCTCCCTTAAAGCCATTGTTGTGAAGAGTGAATCAAGTATGAAATATAATGAAAATAGATCAAACCAGACTTAGGCCCCAGCAAATAAATACAAGACTCCTCCAATGCAGTAAGAGAAAGTCAGGATCGAATCCACGAGGAAGCACGTCAGCAGTTCTCAGGTAGCTGTAAATTCTCACAGGCAAAGCAGCAGAAAGACAGAAACAAGGAAAGAAACAGAAATAAAAGCAGAAAAACAAAAGCAAAGAACAAAGCAAAACAGAAAAGACAAAGCAAAGCAGAAACTAAAAGCAAAGCAACAGGCTGGTCGATCTCGACAAACAGCTCCTCGAGATCGACAAGAAACAGCAAAACAGAAACTGGAAATCGACAAGAACAGAAGAAAACACAACTCGACCTAGACCAGTCCTACTCGATCTCGACCACGTCTTACTCGAGATCGACAAGGCTTTCCTCTATCTCGACAACAGTAAAAGACAGAAACTTTAAATTGCAAATTCTCGAACAAAACTCAAAATTTCGACAGAAATAAATCAATATGCTAAAAGACTTCCAAAGCCAGGGTTTCAACACCACAACGATAACCATGCAAAGTAACACATAAAGGCATAAAAGATCATGCTTTCCATCAAATAACTTTCGTCATTAACAAATAGGCATATAGAGGCTTTCGCATAAACCCTAATTGTTACTAACCCTTTTCACATAATTAATCCAAGTTGCATTAAGATCACTTTCGCTTCAATAACACAAACAAGGATCACCTTCAACTCTCGCAAAAGAATCATGCTCATGGGGATAGAAGACAAATCGCATAACAAAATCTGACCTTTACCGCGTTATCTCACATGGCCACCGTTGGGCTCACCCCATCCCCAGAAGTGGGTGGACTACTCACGCCTCATCGCAATAACAGACATTGTTTGATGAAAAGAACTAACTTGCATTAAAACTAAATTCAAAGCCTTTACAATCCTGGCAATCAACTTTCGCAGAAAGCCAAAACCCTAAAAACCTTAAAACTCCTAAACTCTATGTGTAACTAACTAATTGTCTCTGAAATTGAATGAATGAAAAACCAGCCCCTAGGGCTTTATTTATAGCCTTCTAGTCCTTGCTAGTCAAGGATAGAATCTTCTATCTATATCTAAAATTATATCTAAAGCTTTAATGATAAATAAAATGCTTAATGGAAATAAATCAACTAAGGAAAAGATAAATCTAACTAAGGTAAGTCTTCATGATGTTGATAGATTTCCCTCCATGGATAGACTTTGATCAACTTTGGATAGATCTTCGGCCATTCTCGGATTCCTTCATGCCCAAGTAAAGCTAATCCGAGTAGGACTCGTCACGACAACGCGTTTCTGGAAACTGGGTCTAGTCGACCTCGACCACGGCTCGTCGACCTCGACAAGACTTGTTCGTCGACTGGACCTCCCGGCTAGCTCTGCTCGACAGGCTCGAACTTGGGTTCCTGGTGCTCGTCGATCTCGACCAAGGTTTGTCGAGATCGAGTAGGGTTCGTCGAAGAGGGCTCTCGGTGGTGTCGTCGAGGACTCCTCCTCGGACTTGCTCTTGGTGGCTTGTCGATCTTGACAAGGGTTCGTCGAGATCGAGTAAAGGTGTACTCGGCTTCTCGTCCTCGGCTTCTCGATCAGCTTCTCTCCTCGTCGACTCCGGGTGTGGTGTCTGGGTTTCGTCGATCTCGACCAAGTCTTGTCGAGATCGAGTTGGGTCCGGAGCCGGGTTGGTCTGGCTTTCTCGATCAGGCTTGCTCGACCAAGGTTGCTCGGACATGCTCGTCTAGGTCGAGTAAGAGCTACTCGAGATCGAGTAGCCTGGGTTCTCGGCTCGATTCGACTGGTTCTGCTGCTTCTTTGACCTTGGACTTCTGTAGCCGTTTTCCGAGCTTTTCTGACCTTCCTGTAAAATTGTTGTAAAATGCCTCGAAATCTGCGATTTAAACAGAAACTGGTGTAGATTCCATAATTTGGCAAATAAACATAAACTACATAGGTTCTATACTATCTTAGCCCAAATGAATGCAAATGTATGCAGAAATCGATATAAAAGTTACTGTAAAACATGGCAGATTCAGCTCACAACAAACACCCCATACTTAAGCTTGCTTGTCCTCAAGCAATACTTTTAATTGTCATTCAGGGGAAGAAATCAAAACTCTCAACATCTTAGATTCATTCTCATATAACCCTGCAATCAATTACCATCCTCGAAAAGGTACTAGTGTCACATATCCATGCATGTGCAAATATATAAGAGCAACATCTACTCACAAAAGGAGGTTTATGCACAAATAATTTTTATGTGACAAAGCAACAATAATCAAGAGGACTTTAATTTAAGCTCAATAAGGAGTAGATTGGTAAAAGGCTAAAGGTGGGCAATTTTTGGCAATGTGGTGCTTTTGATCCGGGGAAATGGAGTATTTCCAAACTGAATTTCCACATTCCTTTTCATATGATTCATCACCTTTCATAATGCTTTTATCAATAATAATGCTTTTACCTCTCTGAACTCAGCACTGCCTTCTCGTGAGTCGCAAACATGGGTGTCATGAATGGCCCCGGATACTTAGTGCTTCGGACTCCTCACCTGGTGTCCCATCTCGCCAAACTATTATCTCAGCGAGCAGGGTCGATCTTTGATCGGATTTTCTTTCACTCATTAAATTTTCCATATATTTCAAATGATTCCGTCAAACTCCAATAATGATAACAATCACACAAACACCATATAACAATCTCCATAATGTAGCATCATTCTCAACATAATCCCCGGATAGGGTAAAGAATGGCAAATGTTTAGATCATGTGGAGCAATATTTGAAACAAGGCATATAATAGCTTTTGTGATGCATAAGCATGGGTAAGGCTAGGATTATAAACAATGAGCATTATATGGAAATATAAAGTCCTCCATCATCTTATCATGCAACATGTCAAAAGCAATTTCAAATTTTACCTCCTTTCATGGTTTTCAATAAAATAATGTACTTCATTGTGACTTCCTTTTACTAGGCAATTTCATGCTATATCTCTAATGAATCTAATTTTGCATCGTCGAGTTCAATATAAGCTTCCATGACATTATTTCAAATTTTTTTTTTCAATGGGGGTCATTTTTCTCAAATTTTGGAAAACATGCATATATAAGTACATAAATCAATAATGCATTCCAAAGTAGCCATGTAGCAATTCAAAGCAATAAATTCTAAATATGCACATAATATGTCAAATATGGCAATTATGCACAAAGTAAGCCCTTTCCCCACCCCATACTTAAACATTACAGTGTCGTCACTGTATAAAAACAAGGTAAGGGTAAAGAAAGAAACTCACAAGACAGATGTGCAGATTTCTCTAAATATCGAATGGAGCACCTCCTGGCCGAGTATGACTTTCTTGGTTCTATCCATGGTCCTGAAAAGTGTAGAAGACATATACCCATAATAGCAAACTAAAAGTGTTTCAAAACAAAAGCAAAAAGCAACAAAGTCTCAAAACGTCCTAAAAAGTCTATGTACATGCTCTAGATTTTATAGTCGCTAGGCCGACTTTTCCATTTAGCTCAAGGTGGCATTTGCAGGGCCCATGTAGCTTGGGCCTCAAATAGAACTCCATTCTTGTCCCTCAGCTGTAATCCTCCAGAATGGATCTTGTTCACCACGAAAGGTCCCATCCGCTTCTTGTTGAATTTGTTAGGGAACCAATGATCCTTTGATTTAGAGACATAGAGCTTGTCTCCAACTTCATACTCCTTAGGCTCATCATTGGATATCCTACATAAGCGCACATACCAAGGCAAACCTCTCCCATGTATAGATAAATCTTTAATGGAAATAGGAGAAGAAAGATCCATACCTTGACTTACCTTCCCAGAAACGGAATCGGGGACTACAGTGTTTGGTCGATCTCGACTAGGGCTAGTCGATCTCGACGAGACTGCAGGTTCTGGTGGTGGTCGGTTCGAAGATTCAGAAGTCGAGGAAGAACAAGGCTTGTCGACATCGACAAGGCTGGTCGACCTCGACAAGGATTCTGCTCCTGGTGGCTTGCTCATCGAGGAAGGCGGATCTGGTGGCGCCGGGTTGTGGTCGATCTCGACAAGGCTGGTCGAGATCGACGAGGCTGGTTGCTCTGGTGGTCTCAGCGTCGAGGATGCAGGAACTGGGCTCCCCGAGTGGTGGTCGACATCGACAAGGGTGGTCGAGATCGACGAGCTCTGGCCGTCTGGTGGAGTCAGCGTCGAGGGAGATGAAGCCGAGGCCGTCGAGTGGTGGTCGACCTCGACAAGGCTGGTCGAGATCGACGAGCCTGGTTTGTCTGGTTCGCTGCTCGACGATGCTGGTGCTGGTGGAGTCTCCTTGGTCTGGTCGAGATCGACTAGGGTCTGGTCGATCTTGACCCTATACTTAGCTCCTGTCAAGGCATCCGAAAAATAATTAATCCACAACGACTTACCTTGGTCCGTGTCGATTGGATTATCTGTGTTTTCTTTGAGGATTGCCATGATCTCCTCCACCTGGGCCTCCATGTCCCTTTTTTCCATCTCCTCAGGGGTCATATTTCTGACCTTGGGTTCCCCGCAGGTGATGTAGCCAGCTGAGATAGATTTGACCTCTTCCATTGGACCTGTATGCCTTTCAGTTTTATTAAAGGAATACTCAATTACCTCATCGCTGATGTTGAAGGTGAGCACTCCCTTCCTTACGCTTATGTTGGCATCCACCGTCGCCAAGAATGGTCTTCCTAGAATAATTAGACAAGCAGGATCTTCTTGCATATCAACAACTAGAAAATCAGTAGGGACAAAGAATTTACCTACTTGTACTGGCACATTATCCACCATGCCTGTTGGAATGACCACCGTGTTGTTGGCCATGTATAGTCTAGCATCCACAGGCTCTAGGGCACCTATCTTAATCTTGGACCAAATTGTTAAAGGCATTATACTCACACTAGCTCCAAGATCACATAAGGCATTAATTTTGTATGGACCAAATCCAATAGTTATAGCAAACTTACCTGGATCCGGCCTTTTCTCCAATATGTCCAGATGGCTGCACTCCTCCGTGATTTCTGCCATCGATCGCTTTTTGCTCAGAATCTCTTTCAGGAATTTGACATAGGATGGCATTTCATTGAGAGCTTCTGTGAAGGGGATGGTGACGTTGAGTTTCTGAAGCATCTTGATGAAGCGCTGGAATTTCTTTTCTGCCGGGTCCTTTAGAGATTTTGTGGAGAAAGGCAGCTTCTTTTTCTGATTCGGAGCCAGAACAGACGTCGGAGGTGCTGCAGGCTGCTCTATGTCGACCAGGGGCTCCTCGACATCGACTACAGTCTTGTCGATATCGACCAGGTTGGGCGCAGTCGAGTTGCTGTGTGGTGCAGACGAAGATTTTTGCAGGTTCTCCTCGAGGTCGAGTAGGCCCTTGTCGAGATCGACTAGGCCTTGGTCGACTAGCTGTTCTTCGTTGTTCTGCTGCTTTCCGACCTCTGGCTCTTGTAGTTGATGGCCGCTTCTGAGTTTTATAGCAGCGATGTGTCCAGTCTTTCCCTTAGGATTTGGTTCTGAAGATCCAGGGAGCGCACCTGACTGTCTGGGGATTCCCGCTGCTAGCTGACCAATCTGTGTATCAACTGATTTCCGCCAGATATCAATTTCCCCAAGCCTAGAGTTGACACCTTGCATCTGAGTATAGACGGAGTTGAAAGATTGCCTAGTTTCTGAGTGGTTCCTCCGTATTTCCTCCAGGACTGTCTGTATATCATCCTTTTTCTGCTCCCTTTCCGGATGTCCTGGAGCTCTGTAGGGCGGGGGGTTCCTAGGGACACCTTGGTTCCATTGTGGTTGCTGAAACCTTTGGTCCCCCATGTAGCGATTGGGACCCCCTGCGTAAGCTGCCTCCTCTTGGTGTTCTGCCAGCCTGACTTGCTCGGTGTGTGGGCACTCAGGAGTGGTGTGCCTTTGTGATCCGCATTCAATACAAGGCTGGTTGACAGAGAGATACTTTACTTGCTTGAGGAGTTTCTTATTTTGATCTCTGTAGTACTGCTCCCTAACATCTGGATCAATCTCCTTAGGTGGATCATATAGGGGCATGGATGGTGCTGGCCTGGCGTATGGGTTCTCTTCATAAGTTGCAGTAGACCCATACTTGTTGTCATAGGTGGTAAGCTTCTCTAGCACACCCCACGCGTCACTTGGCGGCATTGTCAGATACTCATAGCGAGTATAATGGTTGATTCTGTCCTTAGTGCCTTGATCAAGAGAGTTGAAGAAGATCTCTTGAATGACGTAGGGTGGCTGTCCATGAGTAGGGCAAGATCGCAGAAGTTCCTTGTAGCGCTCCCATGCCTTTGCCAGCGGTTCCCCTTGCTTCTGTCTGAAGGCGGTGATTTTCTGGCGGAGATGTGCTGTTTTGGCGGGTGGGAAGAATTTGTTCAGGAACTCTTGCTCTACTTGGGCCCAGGTGGTGAGTGATCTTGGTTTCAGCCCTTCCAGCCATTTCAGTGCAGGCCCAGCGAGAGACCAGCGAAAAGATTTCATCTTGACATATTCCAAAGTTGTACCTTCAGCAAGAGTACGGCACATGTCAGCAAAGTTTGTAATATGTTCAAGAGGACACTCATTAAATCTACCATAAAAGGCATTATTTTTAAGCTCTATAAGAAATTGAGTGCGAATTTCAAAAGAGTTATCAGGGATAAGAATCGCCGATTCAGGCACGACGAGAGTTGGGTGCATGTAGTCCTCTGCCGTGGTTGGATATTGGGCAAGCTCAGCTTGTGCTTGTTCCCTTGCTGCTTTCTCAGCGGCGATAACAGCATCTTTAGCGGCCAATTCCCTGGTAAGCCTAGCGATTAGCTGTTCCTGTGTTTCAGCGGCCGCCATGGCTCTTTGTAGTTTAGCTCTGATGTGAAAAAGGCGTTCCGGTTCGTCTAAGGCGTCAAACTCAGGTGTTTGACCAGAACGACGCATACACCTGCAAAGTAACTCAAAGAAACAGTGAGAACGGACTACCTAAGGCGCGATTGATAGCTTCCCCGGCAACGGCGCCAATTTGTTGAGAGGAGTGAATCAAGTATGAAATATAATGAAAATAGATCAAACCAGACTTAGGCCCCAGCAAATAAATACAAGACTCCTCCAATGCAGTAAGAGAAAGTCAGGATCGAATCCACGAGGAAGCACGTCAGCAGTTCTCAGGTAGCTGTAAATTCTCACAGGCAAAGCAGCAGAAAGACAAAAACAAGGAAAGAAACAGAAATAAAAGCAGAAAAACAAAAGCAAAGAACAAAGCAAAACAGAAAAGACAAAGCAAAGCAGAAACTAAAAGCAAAGCAACAGGCTGGTCGATCTCGACAAACAGCTCCTCGAGATCGACAAGAAACAGCAAAACAGAAACTGGAAATCGACAAGAACAGAAGAAAACACAACTCGACCTAGACCAGTCCTACTCGATCTCGACCACGTCTTACTCGAGATCGACAAGGCTTTCCTCTATCTCGACAACGGTAAAAGACAGAAACTTTAAATTGCAAATTCTCGAACAAAACTCAAAATTTCGACAGAAATAAATCAATATGCTAAAAGACTTCCAAAGCCAGGGTTTCAACACCACAACAATAACCATGCAAAGTAACACATAAAGGCATAAAAGATCATGCTTTCCATCAAATAACTTTCGTCATTAACAAATAGGCATATAGAGGCTTTCGCATAAACCCTAATTGTTACTAACCCTTTTCACATAATTAATCCAAGTTGCATTAAGATCACTTTCGCTTCAATAACACAAACAAGGATCACCTTCAACTCTCGCAAAAGAATCATGCTCATGGGGATAGAAGACAAATCGCATAACAAAATCTGACCTTTACCGCGTTATCTCACATGGCCACCATTGGGCTCACCCCAGCCCCAGAAGTGGGTGGACTACTCACGCCTCATCGCAATAACAGACATTGTTTGATGAAAAGAACTAACTTGCATTAAAACTAAATTCAAAGCCTTTACAATCCTGGCAATCAACTTTCGCAGAAAGCCAAAACCCTAAAAACCTTAAAACTCCTAAACTCTATGTGTAACTAACTAATTGTCTCTGAAATTGAATGAATGAAAAACCAGCCCCTAGGGCTTTATTTATAGCCTTCTAGTCCTTGCTAGTCAAGGATAGAATCTTCTATCTATATCTAAAATTATATCTAAAGCTTTAATGATAAATAAAATGCTTAATGGAAATAAATCAACTAAGGAAAAGATAAATCTAACTAAGGTAAGTCTTCATGATGTTGATAGATTTCCCTCCATGGATAGACTTTGATCAACTTTGGATAGATCTTCGGCCATTCTCGGATTCCTTCATGCCCAAGTAAAGCTAATCCGAGTAGGACTCATCACGACAACGCATTTCTGGAAACTGGGTCTAGTCGACCTCGACCACGGCTCGTCGACCTCGACAAGACTTGTTCGTCGACTGGACCTCCCGGCTAGCTCTGCTCGACAGGCTCGGACTTGGGTTCCTGGTGCTCGTCGATCTCGACCAATGTTTGTCGAGATCGAGTAGGGTTCGTCGAAGAGGGCTCTCGGTGGTGTCGTCGAGGACTCCTCCTCGGACTTGCTCTTGGTGGCTTGTCGATCTCGACAAGGGTTCGCCGAGATCGAGTAAAGGTGTACTCGGCTTCTCGTCCTCGGCTTCTCGATCAGCTTCTCTCCTCGTCGACTCCGGGTGTGGTGTCTGGGTTTCGTCGATCTCGACCAAGTCTTGTTGAGATCGAGTTGGGTCCGGAGCCGGGTTGGTCTGGCTTTCTCGATCAGGCTTGCTCGACCAAGGTTGCTCGGACATGCTCGTCTAGGTCGAGTAAGAGCTACTCGAGATCGAGTAGCCTGGGTTCTCGGCTCGATTCGACTGGTTTTGCTGCTTCTTTGACCTTGGACTTCTGTAGCCATTTTCCGAGCTTTTCTGACCTTCTGTAGAATTGCTGTAAAATGCCTCGAAATCTGCGATTTAAACAGAAACTGGTGTAGATTCCATAATTTGGCAAATAAACATAAACTACATAGGTTCTGTACTATCTTAGCCCAAATGAATGCAAATGTATGCAGAAATCGATATAAAAGTTACTGTAAAACATGGCAGATTCAGCTCACAACAGCCATCTGAGGAGCCTATTTGTAGGGTGATAGGGCAGTGATCAGAGGAAGAGAAAGGATGATGACGGACTCTTGTGTTCTTAAAGTGAGACATGATATCTTGGTGAGCTAGAGCCCTATCAAGACGTTCATAGGTATTGGAGATATTGGAGATATTATTGTTGTTTTTTCTCCATGTGAATGGAGATCCTACGAAGGGGATAGTATGAAGGTTTAATTCTTCCTTGATTTCCTTGAGTCTGCGAAATCTAGATAGAGAAGGAATGTAGCCTCCAATCTTTTCAGTACCATTTTCTATATCATTGAGGTCTCCTATAATTAAGACAGGGAGCATATGTCTGTTAACTGTAGAGATGACTTCAAGCCAGAAGCCCTCTTTTTCTTGTTCCATTGAGGGAGCATAAACAAAAAGGATGGCTAGGTCAAACTGCTCAATAGTGACTTTCAACATGAGAAATCTTTGATTTTGCTCTAGAATCACTGAGTTGTCTAGAATTATGTGATTTCTAAAAAGGATCTATATTCCACCCTTAGTACCAAAGGAGGGAATACAAATAACCTTATGAAATCCAGCAGTCCTAATCTGATTATTCGTAGGAGGTTCACCCGACTTTGTTTCTGTTAAAGCTAGGGTATCAATCTTGTTGTTATTTCTGATAAGATTAATTTCTTGCCAAAGAAGAGGCCTATTAGAACCCCTAATGTTCCAGTAGCCGATTCTAATCATGGAAAAGGTTAAGAGCTATGCTACATAGCTTGTCATTCAAATTGTTCATATAAGTTTCATTTCGGTATTGGTAGTAGGGAGGAGATCTGATATCTGAGATAGCTTTACTTGATGAGGTGATTGGAGTCTCAGCCCTGTCCATTGTCTGATTTTTTGCTTCTGATGTCTGACAATTGCTAACCTGAGATCTGAAAAGTTTGCTTGTTGCATAAAGGTTTAACAGAAGGTTGTTTAGAGATTGTTGGGTTGAAGGTTTGGGCTGGCTTTCCACCATGAAGATACCAGGGGGTAATCTGATGGGGAGTATAGCCGAGTTTTGTTGTGAGTATATGGAGAAGATCATACCTTTTTCTTTACCATTGGAGTTGTAAGGAATCAAACATCCATTCAGAAGGAAGTGATTTAAACTAAGAAGCATAAGCCAACAGACATAGTGGCATAGCAAAAGCAAATCACATGCAATCAGAAAAAGAGGCCATATCATAACCATAGCAATATAAGTTAAAATAATAGGCCAAAAGGAGAATTTAAGGTCAATAATCCAGATCCGAGAAATATTCTTTTGCAGAGGGTGATAGATAAATTCAGGATACTGATATCAATCGTATAACAAGTCTTAATAAATCAAGAATAAGCAGAGAGTACACTATCAAATACATTTGAGAGCTCAAATAATGCTTGTAATCTAGACTGATATATAAATAGTTCATAGCAAAGAGGGTAGAGCAGTCATTCAGTACTACTAATTCAACCATATGAAGATCATAGTAGAATTTTATAGAACTACTGGGATGGCCTAAGATTATTAGAAAGGGGAAAATGGGTTCATCGAAGTACTTAGTTGGTACAAGGCAGCGAGCCAACTCAACCAACATTCGTCCCAAGATGTTCATCTTGACAGCCTCATGCAGAGGAGTTGGGTTGCTGCAGTGATCATTCCGGTTGCATGCAAGGTTTCGATCCTGAAAGAAGTAAATTTCGAGCCAAAGAGTTGTGATATAATAAGACATCGAACTACAAACTTTGTGCTGAAGGTTTGGTTTTGAAGGTTTGGGTTTAAAATTGCAATTTTTTGAATTTTGTAAAAAGTTAGGAGGAGCCTGATGTTTTGAAGTAGTAGCTCTTGTTTTCCGACCACCCGCAGAGAGAGGCAGCATCCAAGGCGACCAGGGAAGATGACCGGCCGGCCACCAGGGAGGACCCGCTATCTCCAGCAGCGGAAGGAGAGGACGGGGGGGGGGGGGGGGGGGGGGGTTGAGCAGCGGCCATGAAGACCCACCGCCGCAAGAGGAGCCTTCGGAGGCAGAGAGGCGTGCCCGCATCACTCAGGAGGAAGATCTGAGCAAGGCGAGAGAGGGAGAAGGGAGGGGAGGACGAGCGGAGAACCAGGAGCAAACTCCGGCGAAGGCAACCCGAACCCCAGGACCCCAGCCGCCAGCACCCGTCAAGCCCCTGAAGCCACCAGATTTCTTCAATATTGTCACTCGACTTCCTTCTTCCACCAAAAGACGGGATCTGAAGATGCAGAAGGACAGTAGATCAAGCTCATTCTTTCCATTTCATCTTCCATTTTTTGCATCTTTTTCTGGCTTTTTTTTTTGAGTTTGTTTGAGATAAAACACAAATCCCCTTCCTCTTTCACAATATTTGGGGTTTTGATTTTGTGATTTTGTCTAGATTGGGGCTGAATTAGGATTTGCTTTTTGTAATTTGGTTGAGATTGGGGTTTGTGGCGGCTGGAGTTTTGCTTAGGGTTTTCCTGGAGGAGGTTATCTATCATGACCTGCTTGTGTTATTCATATACGTTATTTAAAGATCCTAAAAATATGTAAAATATCAATTTTTTCACTATTTGTTATAATTTCATTCTTTTTAGTTTAAAGTATGAAATTATATATATAAATTGATATTTTATATAACTTTTATCATCCTTAAACCATACATGAATAGTAAATGACATTTAAAAGTAAAAAGATGGAGTATTTTTAATGACTATTTACATAGTTCCTAAACATAAAATTGTTATATTACCCTAATAATAGTTATATTATTGAAAAGAAGTAATTAATGTTGCTACAATAGTAATATGTATTTTTATATAATAATTTATAATGTTAAATTATAAAGTAAAATTGATGATAAAAAAAGATAATATTCAATCCTAATTATTATTAGTAATAAATTTTAATATTCGGTTAAATTGTAAATTATTTATGTTTTTATTATCTTAGAGCTTGACCCAATGGGTGACACACGGGTTGACCCAACCCGACCCAGAAATTTGCGGGTTGAACGAGTTCGTGTTGCTTCGGGTTTCGGGTTGAAATATTTGCGCCAAAACCCACATTTTACGGGTCGGGTCGGTTTTTTATAGGTCTATTTTAGAGTGATGAGAGAGTCTTCTCTATGAGTTGTAAGCTTTTCTTTATGTATGTGGCCATATGTATGCTTTTTTTTTTTGGATCAATCTCCCTGTCTGCTAGCATCTTTAATTGTGGTACTTTAGTTAAGTATCATAACTTATTAAAAAAATAAAACATACGTAGTATAAAAGTGGGGAAAATCAATAAAGTGAGTATCATATATATGATACTCCTCTCACAAAATTACATTGGTTTAATAAAAAAATGACATTTAATTTTATTTTCTCTTTTTGAAATTAGTTAATAGTACCAGAATTAAAGATGGTCTAATTATTATAGTACATATTTGTTGGTAATAATTAGTCTTTAATTATACTACCCTTTGCTCATAGATGCTATGTCTTTTTTTTTTATGACGAGGAACTCACTTTTGGCGGTATACCCCGAGCACGTGACCCAGCCGGCAAGAGTCACATAGCAGGTAAATCGGCTTGCGCCGACAGGCTCGACCCACTGGTAGGGGGCAAGATAAACCTTGGATAGAAATCCCAAGGAAAGGGGCCGAGACAGGGATCCAACTCGGGATCCCCATCCCACCCCCCTTGCTCTTCACCACTGGGCCACCCCGACTAGGGCAAAACTTTGGTAGGGTAAACTTTTTACTTTTCTAGCTATATAATTGATAATGCATATTTAGATAGGCATTATAGAGTAGTTTTAGTTATGTTTTATGGTTGTTCGGTTAGGTTTTAGAGTTAATTTCATATTTTGCTCTTTTGGTTGGAAAGTTCAGAAACTTCGCTATTTCGATTGTTTTATGTAGGTTTGTAGTTCCGGCTTGGGGTTAGCTTGGAAAAGTTTTTATTGAAGTGAAGAAGAAGAAGAAGAAAAGAAGATAAATGAAAGCAAGGAAAGAAAACGCCAAGAAGAGAAAAGCACAAGAGCACACGGTCTGTCCAGTGTCGCGGCCGCGAGTCCCATGTCGCTGCCGCAAGATCCCCGATTCCACCGTGAGGGTAGGCAGCGAGAAGAACACACGAAGACCATCAGTCGCGGTCGCGAGTCCTTGAGTCGCCGCCGCGAGATTGCCCAGTTCACTTGGAGATGTTGCCCGCAAGAGGTTTGCTGAAACCTGTGTGCAATAATACCTAAAATCAAATGTTTTATATATAAAATTATTTAATATTTTATATATTATTTCATTTTATTAAAAATTATGAGAAATAATAAAAATCAAATGTTTTTTTAATAAAATGTAATAATACCTAAAATATCAAGTTTTTAATAAAATTATTTTTAAAAAACTATTTAAAATTTTGATATTAATATACTATTACATTTTATTAAAAATCAAATATTTTAGATCAGATATAGTATATAATTACAAGCACTAGAACTTATGAACAACGTCTTTAATTTTAGAATTTTAAAATTATCGCAAAATTATCAAATCACGATTTTTAATTAAAGAAAAAATTGACAAACCCGAAATCGACCTGAAATGACCCAAAACCCGGTCAAACCCGAATTTAGTTCAACCCGAATATACCCGAAATCCGTTTTACCTGGGACCCGAAGTGACCCGACCCAAATGACCCGTTTGACAGGTCTAGTTGCAACACAATTTTGTTTATTTTTATCCTTAAATTTGTTAAGGATGTTATTTAAAGATATTTTAATGCATTGTATGTTGATTTCCTTGAAAGTTTTCAATCAAGTTATTTTTAATCTTCATAATTTAATAAAATAATATTTATTAAAATGATGCGTATCACGCGGGCAATAAGACTAGTTATATATAATAAAATAGAGAGGTTGTTGTGACATCTGTCGGTTTTTTCTTAATGGTAGTATTTTTAACTAATCACATTTTCCCTATTAATTGATACAATATAGCAATATATATACTCAAGATAAGATTTCACTAATTTTTATCCAATTCCACTTAATCAATATAGAAACATATGTTTAAGATAAGATTTTACCCAATTTAGTCAGATATCGGTATATTTTTAGAAGATTAAGGAAAAACCGAAACTGTTAGGATGTAATTTGAATTTCCTAAGCTAAGTCTAGACTAAGATAGTTAGCTAGCTTGTAGTCAAAGTTATGCACATTTTATGTATGGTTGCAGTTGGCGTTATGTATTCAGTTATGCTGCAGTTTATAGTCAAGTTAGTGGGCAAAGTAGTGGGTAGTTTTGCATTTCAATTGTCAATGTTTAAGGGTGTAAGTTTGGACAATTTTTCATCAATTGGAGAAGCGGCATTTACAGTTTTTCGTGTACTCAAGTTATGTTATGTGTTACAGAGGAACAAGGTGTGTGTTGATTTTGGTTGATCACAAAGGTGTAAGCATATGTTGCTGGGCTTGATTCGGGTTTGAGTGACTGCGAGGACAAAAACACAAGGGAAACACATAGTGAGCAAAGTTCTCGAAAAATGCAGAACAATGGCAATGAGAACTCAGGTAACCCTCAATTGCATATTTTCAAAGGAATCAACTACCATTTTTGGAGCGTGAAGATTACCATTCTCTTTAAGTCTCAATGAAATACCCCAAAGTATTTTTGGATATTTCTGTTTTAATTTAAATAAAAATACAAGGATAAAATTTTGAAATAAAAGAATTTATAAAATTATTTATGATATATATATATATATATATATATATATATATCTTATTATTCGGTTCTTATTATTTTGAACACAAAATCCGATTGAACATTATGATTTTAAGAGTTGAACTAATTTCGACTAAAGTAAATCATTAATAATATTATTTTTTTAAAATAATTAATTTTACAAATGTAATGGTTGATGTGAATCCATTATTTTGGAAAGGGTGTGTTATTTAAATTATTTCAATACTCAAGGTGATATAATTTTAGGCAAAACTAGTACTTTTCCCGAACCATGTTCGGATTTTTTTCAGAATATTTTCGATCGAGTTTGACATACCCCACAAAATACCGAAATCAATTATGTGTCATTTTGCCCATGCTTCTTGCCACGTCGTTCTTCGAAATATTTGATTGTCATAGTGAAGTGTTTACTCGAGACGATCAATACTTCGAATTTAACAAAAAAAAAATAGTAAATCAATCGCTTCCACACTTCTATTGACATCCACCCTACTTGAAGGCAAATAAAAAGAAACCTTATTGTTTTTGGCCTAAGAAAATCGAGTTAGGATCCTCTATGTTACTTTGTCTATTACCATGTTACATTTCTTAAATTGGTCTAAATATATGACGGGTTGAGCATCGAGTATTTTTGGTTTTTTTATTCCCATTGTATTTGATATTGAGATTTGATTTTCATAACCATAATAAATTTCACACCATGCCAGTGAAATGGGCTGCTGAAAATGAATGATTTATATTTTCACTCGTTCTAAGGTCGTTTGTAATCTAATCGGAGTCCAATTATTCCACTTTGACATCTAATAGACTATTTCTTTTTAGATATTTTTTTTATTTTTGATATTTATTATTCCTATTTTATTTATTATTGAAACCCGATTTTCATCAACATAATATATTTTACATCATGCTTGTGAATCAGGCTGATTTTCATAAGCAATTTGGTAGGTGTTTGCAGCAACACGTTTTGAAGAAGCAAGAAGTGATTTTGAAGTTTAATGAACATGAGAAGCAAAAAGGACTAAAAAAATCCACGCATTTTCCTATAAACAGCAACAATAAAAAATAAAAAAAGGAACTCCGAAAACTTAACATTATAATCTCAATAAAGTTACTCTTTTTCCAACGGCAAAAAAAAAAAAACAGTTAACATAAAAGTGAAGTGCATATGAGAGAACCCAAAAAAATAGATTGGTTTGGTGGCACTAAATGAAAGTTTGTGCCAGTTTAGACAACAGGATCTCGATGGACTAATGCCAAGTGAATCAATGTAAATTCATGTTTTTCCTTGACAAAACTATAGTGGCAATCAATCTCTCACCTCATTTTTAGCCTCTTCAAGAGCTTTCAAAGTGGTCTAGTAGAACTAATGCAGAATGTCAAAATTCTGGCTGGCTGATCCAGAAACAAAATCTATTATGCTGTTTATAGATTTTCACTGTAGTTTGTAGTCACAACAGACATAATAAATGTCAACGTCTCCCTGTAGGATTCCATCATCTCCTTGTACTTTCCTAACTGATAATAAAGCTTGACAGTTTGCTTTAGAACCTTAAATTTCCATGCTTAATAAATTTGGAGATCATGAGATATTGGAATGCAAGATCTAAAAAATAAATACACTCACTCAACCATCTACAAAAATGTATAATAAGCTTATTTTGAATAGAAAAGACAGATAATTAATTGATGAGCACAAAGTTAAAGTTTTATTGACCCTTATCCATAGAACAATGCTTCAAATTCAGATAACTATAAGAATGTCAAATAAGAATTGTAATTCTTCTATGTCATGACAAATAAAAATCCCCAACTATATCATTTCCCTTGTAATCTTCCTTCAATTCCTTTGATCAGTGAAGACATGAAAATATACAGCACATGGTTTTCATTGTTCAATCAATAATAGGGTGATTCCACACAAAAAATAATACTATTGAGGTAAGTAGGGACATAATAGAAACCATCTGCTTTCTAAAATAACAATAAATTTATGCTCAGGGTCCAAAGCCGCAGGGCCACGCCACCATTACAAACAAACCCCAAACTATCTATTTGTCTAAGCTATGAGTTTCTAGCAATTTGATCCACCATATCCTCCCTTGGATATGTCATTAACTGATCTTATATCCTACATTCCTACCCATTGTGTTGCCCCTGAAATTTATATTTTTTACTTTCTTTTTGATAAAGTTCTCCATAAGTATTAACATCATTAGAAGAAAAAATGAGAAAAAATTAAGTAGATATGGTAATTTAACTATCAAGCTTCAATTTATGTACATAGAAGACATGGTGTGAGGATATGAAGATCTTCATCACGATCCCTACAAAAGAAAGTCAATGGTCCGATTAGGATCCAAGATCAAGTTGAAGATAATGCGTATGAAGCATGTGAGTTAGTAAACGGAGCTGAACGGATTAGATAATTGGAATTCCAAATCAAATCCGGGCTAGCGGATTTGGGGGTTATTAAAATAAATAAATAAATCCTACAACTACTGATGTCTTGAATTTCAAATTTAGTAATTGAATATTTTTTTTGTATCGAAGCCTGTTAATGACATGATTACAATAGCCACAAACATTAGGGGCAATATAGAAGCAGGATTCAAACACTTTGTTTGTGCAAGTGCACAACCAGAGTTTTAGCAATTTTCATAAGCAAAACGACAAACACACAAAATGCATAAATTCGTATATAAACACAAAGATACCACCTTTCAACTTCCAATTGCAATAGAAAAATAATTAGATACCTCATTGTCAAGGGTAGAAGAGGCAGTTCCACAATAGGCAGGATCAACAACAAGCAAATTAATTCTCAATAAGTTGTAAGGCTGCTGCAGGAATATCTTTGAATCTGTCAGCTATACGTCTTCTGTAAGTTTGTTGAGACCTAAATGTGGCTGCATGACGCAATTTTGATTTGGCCAAGAACACCTCAAGTGGAGAGCCACAAAGCTTGAAAATATTATGCAGTTGTTCAACCTATGGGTTTGTACAAAAGATTCCTTGGGACATAAATATGTGAACGGAAAGAGAGAAATGAGTAGAAAACAAAGATAAAGCATAACAATAAAGCAATTTATAATCACACTGGTCCCTGGGCAATGGGCGTCATAAAACTACCCAGATTCAACTTTTTCATCTCGTAGCACAGAGCTATTTCTAGGCAATTAGACCAAATATTGCTTATATCCATTCCCATTACAGGTTAACATCGTGAAGAAATAGATTCAAGTTCAGTTCTTTAATTATGTGGGTTTAGAGGTTTAAGGCATGTAAAGTAGATAGAAAGTAGTGGAGATATTAAGAGAAAGTGGCAAATCATTTAACATTAGATTAGTGTCTAACTCACGTTTTTGCTTGAGACTGAAAAGCAAAATGTCACAATAAAAGGTTAGCATTAACAAAAGGCTTGGGAAGACAGAGATATTCCAATAAATCAACAGTGGTAATATTTTACTTCTCAAGCAGCATATTTAAAGTAAAATAATTACACAAGAACGGGTAGTTGTACATTTGTACCTCTGTCTTCCCCATAAGAGGCTTGCTAGAATATAGTTCACCAAGGATACATCCAGTGCTCCACAAGTCCACGTTATATGAATAGCGTGTTGCAAAGAATTGTTCAACCCAAGAAACTGTGCAACTTGAATTTGAAAATAACCTCAATCCACAACAAATTGAATTGCTCGATTGAGAAGGATATGGTCCTTCTCAATCAAAGGGTTATAGAAAACACTGTGACAAAGTAAGAAACTTGGATGAACCACATATGGACATTCATAATGTTAAATTAAATCCTAAAATATATATTTTTATTAAGTTTCAAAAACATCCCACGATTAGATATGAAATCAATGAAAAGAAATAGAGGTATAACTCATGACCTGCACACATCATTGGAAAAAAAAGGGTGGACATGTATTTTTTTTTATATATTAATTTAGTGTTAACAGGAATATATCAACATTGACAAAATGATAACCAAGCAAAGAATGTTATGTTAAGAGGTGATTGAAGAACATGTGAACAGAAGCACATACTTGGTGATTATGTACACAATCCAAAAATGATGGAACATCGGCATAGCGGTACTTTTCAACAACTTTAGCTCAGCTGAAAGTAATTTTTGATCGAAAGCATATGATATCCCCATCTTCAAGCTAAAAAGACAAAACAGGGAAAGAGAAAACATGGCGATTACCTACTTTAAGCGGCAGTAAAGAACATCTAATTAAAAATAATAATATCACCTATATATGATAATAACAAAAATAGTAGTGCTGATATTACCCAATTCAGGTGAGTTAGCAATTGCATATGGTGATACTTTTATGACCATACTAAAGTATAATTAGGCAAAGTTGTGTGAGTAGATTGACGTACTTGACTTTAATATGGCTTTGCCCCTACATCCCCATTGTTTCAATTTATAATTTGCCCTGAAACAGGACATTTATATAGATTGACTTCTTGAATGCATTTGCACAAAATAGCATATAATAGCATATAACCTAAAAGCATACAACCTTGAACCTACAACCATATAAAAGCAAGAACAGATTTTTTTATGTTTTTCTAAAAGCATATAATCTCAACACAATGCAAAATCAAGAACAGAAAAGCATACAACCTAAATTCATGTAGAATTCATGCCTAAAATCTAAGTAATAAATTTGCCCTCGATAACCTAAAATCTCATTCAACTGATTCAGAAGTCTTGCCTAAAATCTGATGTTCTAATCTAACGTCTCCACCCTAATAATCTAAAATCTGATTTCCTATTGACAAATCTAAGTACTAAAACATCCAAGTGATAAAACCAAGATCAGAGTCCCAAAAATAATCAGTAATAAGAGAAATAACCGACATTAGAGTATAGATATTGAAGTTAGGGTTTGGGATTCGAAAAAGAGAGGATGTAGGCGGACGATGGAGGCGGGACTTCGGACAGCCTTTCGGGTGCTCACCTCGCGGCTGCAGGGGCTCGGACTCGGGATAGAGAATTGGCTGAAAGATTCAGCCCCGGCTTCGGATTGTGGCTCCGGTGAGGGATAGGAGTCCAATCTCCATCCAAGGGTCGAAATCTCAGATTTGGCGCCACCAAATGCGGGAGGTCGGGGACAGTTAAAGGCTGGGCCCTGGATCCTCGACGGCGACGTGGAGGAGGCATCCATGGAAGGGGAGTCCGGGAACTCGAAGTCGGGAGAAGGAGAAGAGCAAGGGGAAGAAGAAGACAGAGGGGCAAACGTCAACATTGAACCGCCTCTCCTCCTTCGGCATGCGATGGGGCGGAAGTTGTAGAGCCCGCCGACATAGTGGTGGCTCGACCGGCCCACAATTGAGGTAGGAGAAAGACATATCTGAAATTGAGGGAGACAGGAGGGTCACAACTGAGGTAGGAGGACATACCGGCACAGGCGAAGGTCGTGGTGGCTCCGGGCGACTGCAACCGGCGAGATCGAACGGGCAACACCCATACCGAGAGCGACAGCGGAAGAAGACTGATGGAGAGAGCGAGATGGAGGCGACGCCCCTTCACGATTTGTGTTTTCAAACCCAAACCCTAACAAATTGAAAACAGAGGGATGGCTTCAAACGGTTGAAGAGAACGTGGGCTTCCTAGGGTTGCTCAGGGTATGACACGTGGTGCAATATTTTACAAAGAGGCTGCTTCTAAAATAATAAGTATAAGGGGTGGATAAGTATAATTTAAGATCCGACTTATTAGATTTAATGTATCTTATAATTAAAAGGTTAAAATGAATTTATGATATTTACTATAAAGTTTGAAGTATTAAAAAATTTTATTTGAAATAATTATTTACATAAAAGCACATATTTTAATTTTTCAAATATATGTATATATGTATGCGTGTGTATGATGTTATCTTTTATTGTATTTATTTACTTTTACCTTTGTGTGTATACACATACTCTTTTATTTGGTTAAACCGGCTGAACCGGAACAAATAAAGAAAAGAAAATCCGAACCGGGTTCGGCGGAACCCATCTGCTTCTTCTTCCTTCTTCTTTTGAAAGCTCAAGGGCTCCAATGGTGGACTCATCCCTCCTTAATTCCATTCAACACGTATTAAACACAAGTCTTATCCAAAACTCAATGCAAAACGTTACTAAATAATCAATTCGTGGTTTTATTGATGAATCAAACCCGAAATCCGTCCAAATTCACAAAGCCCTAATTTTTATGGTTTGACAAATTGACGTGGAGAGAAAGTATGAAACTCCCAATTGATTATATCAATTGAATTCTCTCATCAATTCCGATTAAATGACGCCTTCAATTCTCGATTCCATTCACACTGCAATCTCGACACTATAAGAAGGGAAGTCGGAACTTTTCGAATGACATTCCACCATTGATAGCCACGACTCGAGCTCCTAAACTAGTTCATAGTGTTCCAAACACCTTATTCTACAAATCCCATTCAATATCTTTTGAGAAAACATACAAAATCAAAACGCTCAGTTTGGGTTGGAGCTCGCCGGAGAACAGCCGCGCCACCTCCCAACCACTGCCGCCGCTACTAGAACCGTCGGTGAGGAGCACCCTTTCGCCAGTAGTCCGTAGCCACCAACCCCGTCCACTCTTGTGCCTTATAGAGGCGCCAGGAAGCCGTCGAAAACGCGTCGGTGGGTCACCGGGAAGTTTCTGCAGAGGAGCTGTCGAATGGGAGAAGGGGCTGGTTTAATTACACAAAACCTCCCAAATTTTCAGTTTTGGTAAAATATGCCCCTAGTTCAATTCGAAAATTATAAAGATTAACCCGCAGTTTTAGCACGTATCTAACTCGCGTTAATTCTTAAATTCTCAGCGATGATCTCAAATCCCTACACACCCATCCTGAGACAAGATTTCTAAGAGGATATAATTGGTATAAATTCTGACTTTATAATTAATTCAATTTTTAATTGAATTAATAAGTCAATTATGTGTATAAACTACCAATTATTAAACTCTTCTTTGTTTCTCATATTTAATGTGTGTAGAGCACTTTGCTAAGTGAGTCAAACCAGTTCACAGGCCTTTGAAGTCCATAGTTGGTATCGAAATCCAACAAGGCGAAAAAGGCAAGTGATTTTCCGAGCCTTTCTGCTCACTTTGGTGCTTTCGTGTCTAGTTGTTTTCTTTCATTTGGTTGCTTGCCAAGTTAAATAAAATAAATTACGATTCACCTGTTTTGTGTAATTTATTTAACAATCAGTTTGGATTTGGCAAGTAAAATTGGGTAAAGTTATTATTTGACCTTAATATAAAATAATAACACAGTTTACCCACCATTTCTTTAAAGCATGATTTATTATTGTTCTTTCATGCTAAAATGGTTAGGTATGGAACATGTTATTTCGTTGATGTTTCCATCCGTTATTTTATTTTATTCTATTTGGTATCCATGTTACCTTTAAATAATATGGATTACTTTTGTAATGTGTGATCACTTAAGATAAGTCATTAATCAATAGTGAGAATGTGAGGATTGTGTGTTACGATCGGAACTCAATTAAATCAAGATAAATTCAAGTACAACGTATCAATCAATTCAAAGCAAAGTGAACTGTGTAATGTGTAAAGTTAAGTGAAAGTGATGTGGTAGAGTCAGGTCGGGGCCGTTATTCTCCGGTCTTAAAGTTTCATGAAACTAGCACATTTCGAACGCGCATATATTATCTATCGGAATGTTACACTACCTAATAAAAAGGTTTTAGGTCGTTATCCGCTATTGAGAGCGGGACCGGTATCCTATGATTGTTAATTAATTAAGAGGTGTGTGTTGAATGAAATGTTGTAACAATGTAACCTATCAAAGTGTGTGTTGTGAAGCGTGTTAACTATATCAAAGTGCTAAAATGTGTAACGTTATATAAAGTTGTGCTCAAGCTATTCAACGTGAGGAAAGTGATGTTGTGTTCAAGCTATTCAATGTGAGGAAAGTGAAGTTGTGTTCAAGCTATTCAACGTGAGGAAAGTAAAGTTGTGCTCAAGCTATTCAACGTGAGGAAAGTGATGTTGTGTTCAAGCTATTCAATGTGAGAAAAGTGAAGTTGTGTTCAAGCTATTCAACGTGAGGAAAGTAAAGTGGTGTTCAAGCTATTCAACGTGAGGAAAGTGAAGTTGTGTTCAAGCTATTCAACGCGAGAAAAGTGAGTGAAGTGTGTGATGGACATTTGGTTTCATAATGATCACAATTAATTCAAGCTATATCATATCCCATCCGTACTCAGGATATGGTTCCTAAGGGTGCTTGCCGCCCACTTCTTATGTTATTCAATCCTTCGGGATTATCCGTGTCATAAAAGTTGTGTCGTCAAATTTTTAGCCCATCTAAAATACTCTAATAATCGCATTCGGGTTTAATTCATACCATTAAAGGTCAATGAGTATAAATCTGAAGTAGTCCCAGTTTTCGAGCTGTCACTTGCTAGTTCTCGCGAACTAACCGTCCTTTATTAATTTGGACGGCTAGGGGTTCATTGTCTTCATACAATACCCCAATCTCCAGTTCGCAGGTTAAGGTCGAGTCTCAGCTCCGAAGAGAAGTTTAAGAAGAGTAAGAAGACATTTTATTTTCAAGATTTAATTATTTAAAGTTGTTAGAAAATATTGTATAAAGATTTAAGTGTTTATTTTTACCAAGTCTTCCGCTGTAATGTTTTAGTGTATTGAATATTGTACTTTGAATTATACGTTTAATAAAAAAAAAGATTTATTGTATTTCAAGACTTCCGCTATTTATATTTAATTTTGTTATCATCTTGTTTATGGGAGCATGGTAGCGTGTCCCTATAAGCCTCAGGTGGTTACGACGATCTTAAAGTCCGAGTAATCACTGGCGCTGCAACATTCCCTCGTTTACAGAAGGGGGTGTTACAGAAGGTGGTATCAGAGCTAACGGTTTTCGCACACGAGTTTTAAATTGCATTTTCTTAAAATCTCTTCTATAAAGTTTTAAATATAATAAAGTTAAATTGTCTAACTAAATAGTACCAAAACTCAAGGTGAAATATTTTTTTAATCTTGGTATTCATTTTTCAGAAGTCAAACAAAATGTCTTTTTCTTTTTAATAGTTTTAAATCTATGATGATAAAAAGAATTTTGTTTGTACATCGTTTCTGAAGAGTCCAGAAAATAATAAATACAAGATATTGTTTCAACTTAAGTATTTTAGAAATATAATAATCAATGTGATTTTCTCCATAGAACTTGTTTAGGGTTTTCAAAATCCTAGATACCCTTTGTTGTTAAAACAAGAGTGAAAATTTACTCAGTAGCAATTTTATAAAGTGGGTTTTTGAGATAATATTTCATAAGATTTTCCATATTCCTCCGTAACAGTTTTCAGGGGTTGTGAGTGAAAATTATAAATCATATTAAAATAAAGTATATCCAAGTGTTTCAAATAAGTATTGGTGTATTATCAAGAAAGTGGTTGAATAAATTGTTCAAGTATGAATATTTTCATTCAGATGTATTCTGAAGAAATTTAGCGTTTAAATTTTTAAATCTTATATGAACCAAATTCTCAAGTATCCCAACAAGATTTTCAAGCACCTTAAATATGTTTAATGGCTCATCAACACTTTCTTCAAAAAATTTCTTAAGTGAATATGTGTTGGGTGTTTAAAAATGTGTTTGAATAAATATCCTTAATATTTAGAATCTATAAATCATCTGATAATGTACGGTAAAAGATAATGATTAAAGTTAGCATTAATTAATATTGTTAAATGTCCTTAAGTGTATTGAGAAGGTATTTTAGTTATCTTTCCTTATTTCTTAAATCGGGTTAAAAAGTTTGAAATTCCACTTTCAAATGGTGTGTGAAATTGTGAATTGTGAAAATGAATGTATGTAGTACAAAAGTACTCATTAAGAGCGGTTTTTTTATAGGGAAGGACAACGCTTATTGATGTGATGTTAATCAAAGCGCTATTAGTACCGATAAGAGCGGAAAATCAAAAGCGCTGTTAAAATGGGAAGGACAACGGTTTTTAGTGAAAAGCGCTGTTAAACTTATTTTTTTATTTTTTTTTAAAAACAATCTAGAAGACAGCGGTTTTCCAAAAAACCGCTGTTATAATTACAAGGATAGCGGTTTTTTTGTAAAAAACTGCTATCATTCTTCTTTTTTTTTTAATTAATTTTTCGCTAAAAGACATCGGTTTTTCTAAATAACCGCTGTCTATGCATAATTTTTTTTTTCCCGCCAGCTAAAATTAATATATGAATCCATAAATCCCTGTTAATAATGCGAACAATCGACCATATCCAGTTTCAAATGCACAAATGAACCAACAATATCATTTCACACACAGAGTACCAAATACTTGAATTGTCATAACAATGTCAAAAATATTAAATTCATGCATCAAAATGAAAATGAAATGTCTAATATGTTTAAGTACAAAAAAGTATTTCCTAAATAATCAAACTAATTTCTCGATAATTAAAATGATTCCCATCTACCCTACCCACGAGTCACTTCCTACTATCGTTAGTCGAAACAGACCTAAATATTCACATTCAGTCGAAGAAACGGTTCCAGAAATTCAAGCCATTCTTCCTTTACCTCATTGATTTGACCTTCTGTAAATTAGGAGCCTGAACTTGGAAAGTACTACAAAAGAGTTTGTTAAACCAAAATCAGTCAGTTTATATTCATGCATTTAATATTTAATATATAAAGAGAAGAACACTAAACATTTAGACATACCGATTTGGGGATAAAGTCGGCACATTGTTCTATGATGTCTCTCATGTATCGACATATGTAAAACCCACATTGCTCATCATTTGGTCGAAGAGGACACTAGTCAGAAAAAAATAAGAGTTGAGCATCGTATTGGAGATCATTTCATCATTATATACATACAACAAAAATAAATGAATGAATGCAACTTATATTATACATAAAAATGCAATATTTAAATAAGGATATAAATGATATTATTGAACAAAAGAGAGTTGTATTACAGAATGACATTGATTGCACAGGAAAAATCAAGTCTCCAACAAACATGGAGAAATTCAAATATGTCTGTGCTACATGTATGACGTACAAATGCAGAGAATAAAGAAATTATATAAGGATTGACAATGCTAACCTTGATTTTTTTCCAGCAAGGTTTTGGTGGTCGTTCAGTTTTCCCCATTTTATGAAAATCACACAATGCACTGCCTATGAGATTTCAAGGGTTATAATCAAGATTAAAAGTGGTAGATAGAACCAATATATAGATAATCAAAGGGTGACATAATTTAATGAAAGTAAGTACTTACGCTTCACAAAAACTCTTAAAATCATCTCGAATTTCCTCTTGTAATGGATCTAGCCAATAAATTACACTCAATTTAGGATTGATCATGGCTAGCATCCAATGTCTCCTACAAAATAAAATAAAATTCCATCAATTACACACACATATATAAATATAGATATATAAAAGCATCAAAATATGTCGCCTACACAAAACTAATTTAAAGTACCTACCTTCCATTGTATGGGGCAAGCCAAAGACGCCCACTGAGTTGTGCTTGACCCATAGAAGTGACCATATATCTTGGTCGTAGATCTACGCTTCCCTCCTTAGGTGTAAACCTATAAGCCAAACGTGTTGGGCAAAGAAAAGAGTGTAGGTTTGGCTTGTACTTTTCGAACAGCAACCTATCATTATACATTTGAAAATATTTTTATTTATTTGAATTAAGATTCAAAAAGCGTATGATTACTATCACATAAATATTCTAAGCATTTATACTTACTTTATATAGAAGCTAACATGGACTGCCTCAATCTCTCCACAGGCTAACCACAAGTTGAGATCCTCTTTATCAATTGGGATTTTATGTATGTGATGCACAATATCTTTCTCCATATTGATCTGAATTAGAAAGTCATTTCCCGTTGATGCCAACCTCATACATCTAGCAACTGCAGTAGACTTTTGACGTTTCAAGTGATTATAGTTGTTCTTGTCAACTTGCAATGGCAACGACTTGGGGACATGGCTTGTACTACTACCTTTTGACCTTTGGGCAGAGTTCTATATTGCAGAGTACTCCAATTCAGTAAATGGAATATAGAAATAGTAATATAATTAAAAAACAATGCATGATTGCATAATATAATTAACTTTAACGATTCCAAGATAACTAAATCCTTTGGCCATCCGATGAAACCTCCCAATGCTTCTGACAAACATGGAACTTCTTCGGTTGGTAACGGCAATTGCCCATTCTCATCGACAATCGTGTGTAATGTAACCTTTAACACACCAGAGTCCAATTTTTTCCCATGAAGCACGGTAATGCAACCACCAAGAGGGATAAATGCATGTCCCTTAGCCACTTCGGTTGATAGAGTTGGGCTAAATAATCTGCAGCTTCTAATCTCCTCCTATAACGAGTAATAAACATGACATGAATTCGAACTTAGAATATAATTATATATATATATATACAATAAACACATGATGAATGATAATAATAGTTATATAAAAATCATACCCTTGGTTCAAGGGGTGAAGAAGAATCTCCTATCGAGAGACTAACATCTACATTTGGAGAGTTTGACAATTGTTGTTCCGGCGAATGAGCTTCTATTGCAACAACCTCTGGTTGCAAATGAGCTTTGTTTTCAGTAGCCTTTGGTTGCAAACGAGCTTTGGTTACAGCAGCCTTTTTTGACAAATGAGCTATTGTTACAGCAGCTGTTTTTGGAGGATGAGGTTCAATTACAGCGGCCATTTCTGCATTTGTTACAGCAGCCTTATGTGCTTCCGGTACAGCAACCTTTTGTGATGTTCCGGCAGCCTTTTGTGTTTCTGGTACAACATCTTTTTGTGCTACAACAGCTGTTTTTGGTGAATGAGGTTCAATTACAACAGCCATTTCTGCATCTGTTACAACATCCTTCTGTGCTTCTGGTACATCAGCCTTTTGTAACTCTGAAACTATTTTTCTCAGCTCTGCCACTTCAGCCCTGAGTAAGTTTACTTCTTGTTGAGAAGTTGCAGATCTAGTGTTCGTTACACCAAAGTAATCCTTCTTAGTTACTCCAAATCCTGCCCCCGTGACCCGAACAGGGTGATCATCCTTCTCAAATGCAACCGATAAAATATCTTGCCCTCTACGAAGTTTGATAATGCCCTGAGATTCTTGTTCTGCACATAAATCCTACCGCAAAATACATTTACAACAAACTTTAAGATATACTCTATTATATAACATGGAAGTATACATGAATGCAAAATATGTACTTACAATTTTTCTTGCCATCCTAGCAGTTTCTGCATCAAAATATTCTCCATTTGAATCCCTTCTTGCGACTTTCCATAATTCATGTCTATCAATCGTAGACGTGTTAGGATCCAGCTGTTGTTGCGTGAGCTAAAAAAAAATAAAAAAAAGCAATAAGATTTTCTGGAAAATAGATATATATTACTGAAAATATTTATCACTTTATATTTGTTAAGTTCATTACCAATTCACATTCCAGTCGTGCATACCCCATGCTTGCATACCTATACGGGTACTTGTTTTGCTTTGCATGCTCTGTATTAGCCCGACTTTTGTCCTAAACAAAAAACAATCTACACTACAAGAAAAACTGTTTATTGCAACGACTTTTTGCAACGACATATTTATTGTCGTTGCAAAAGATATTTTTCGCAACAAATAAAAATTGTCGTTGCAAAAAGTTGTTGCAATAATCGAAAATTTCATTTCGCGCGATTCCAGATTTTGGCGGGCCTTGCCAAATTTTGAGCTTTATTTTTGGCAACGACATTGTTGTTACAATAGATTTTTCATAGAAATGCAATTTCTTTTGCAACGAAAATTTGCGTTGTTAAAAGTCATATAATAGTATGGCAACAAAATGTTGTTGCTATAAAATAAACAAAATTTTATAAGAAAAATAAATAAATCATTGTTAATTTCGATTGAAGTAAAAAACAAATGTATAATAAAAGGAATAAATCTAACTTTTCCCCCAATGGCCCAATCATAAAAAAAAAAATTGATCTCATATACCAATTCCCTAACCTTTCTAAAATTCCCCAAATCCCTAACCTTTCTAAACTTCCCCAAACCAAGTTCTCTTCAATTCGTCTTCAACCCGACCTACTGGCGAACAGGAGCACTGGCGAAATTGGCGACCTCGCTCTTTCCCTGTCATCGATGGAAGCTCAGAACCCTAACCTCTCCGGCGTACTCGTCGCTGACTTCAGTCTCGCGCCTCTGTCTTCCTTCTCATGTCTCCGGGTTGTTCGTGGTTCTCCAGCGGTTCTCGTGTTCGGAGGAGAGCCTCTGCCCCCATCCTGGCCACCTTAGCACCACATCTACTTCTTTTTTTTAGGTGAAGGTCGCTCCTTCCCCTTTCAATTTGAGATCTAGATAGGAGCTTTCTCTATGGCGTCCCCCCGTCTCAAACCTCTCGTTTATCTGCCCTAATTTCATATCTCAACTCCCTCGTCTCTCATATTCAAACAATATTCCGCTGCTAATGTAAAATCATTGTTGAGAGTCACTTTTGCTGTCATATCTAATTTTCGAGATTTTTTGCTTGCTCTCTCGAAGAATAAGGTTGTTGAGGAAGTTTTCGACCACAAGATGGAGGATGACACCGATCGAAGGGCTAATCAATACCAAATCTGAGGCTGATAATGTCAATGGAGGAGACTAATGTTTCAGGTTGGCATTCTCGTTGTTTTCTCTATTCAATTCACTTCTCTCGTGACAATGCAGTTTCCATTATAGGGTTTACTTCTCTATTTTCAGGTTGTCCTTCAATTTTTGTTTCCTCTTGAATATGTGGTGTTGTTTCATTTACATCCTACCAGAGATTAATTGATGAGAAATGTCACAAGTCTACAAATTGAAGGATTTTTTTTTGTTTGACAGTTATGTGCTCTTATTATTCTTATATGTGCTCAATGAGAACTATACTTGGATTGTTAGGGTATAAAACTTCTTATTCAATATACTACTACTTATTCTGAAAATTGATTCACACTAGCTTAAGGAATGATATGACTATAGGAGTTCAAGAATGGGTTAGTTGTTTATAGAGATGCTTGCTCTGAGCCACTTAGAGCTAGTTGATAATATCTATACATTTTTATAAACTCCAGTCTGGGTTTACATTCTTGTTGATCCACTAAATCTTTCTCCTAATTTAAATCGGTAGAGGGGTTAGATCCTAACTAGCTATGAATGAACCTGTCGGTCACAGTTTACATGCCTGCTATCCATTTCAAAATTTAAAAGCATTTATTATGTATTTGAAACTAATAGTGATTTGAAACATCAGCTGTCATTCTTGCCATTTTTCTTCTTAAAATGTGATTGATGTGGTACCTAATTGTTTTTTCTTATTTCTTAGGTTTTCAAGAATGGCTGGTCCTTCTATACTTGGAGAATCTAGGGAGCGCTTCAGATACGCATCAGTCCTAATATTGAGAATGGGAAAATTACTATATGTTCAATTTGATGTGATTTCATTTTCAGGAAGGCATTAAAGCTTGACCATATTGGAATTGCAACCTTGTCTAGTCAGCTATTTCATGAGCTCGAACTTCTAAAGAATCTGCCATATTTGTAAGTAATTAATATAGTGCTAATTGCTAATTGCTTAGTCTACCTTGTTCATATTTTATATCTTCTTTTCTTTTTCTTTTTAAAAAAATGTTTGAAGAAGGTTTAGATTAAATTATGTTATAAGAGAATTCATTGTTTAGTTTTTTTCATGCTTCTTAGAATTTTAGTTCCTTATCTTATTATTACTTCTTGTCTCTCTAGATATGAATGCTTATGCAATAACATGTTTTGAGATTTTCAAACCCTATATACTTGCATTCCAATTCATAATAACCTTTGTCCCTTAGTGTGGCACAACGGTCCTAAGTCCTCATGGTTGTGCTTTTGTTAGTAATTCGTCTTATTTGCTTATGATTGACAATATTTTTTTTACAGGTTATTAGAAGTGGAAGAAGGATGAAAGTGTCCATATTTAATGTTGTTGTCGGAGATGTTCTACCTTTAAAGATTAGTGACCAGGTGATGTATTTTTCCTATTTTCCCTGCCTTAGTTTGGTTCCCCATCATACTTTTGTCTTATTTGCTTATATGAGAGATGATGCTTATTCACTAGGTTCTTGCTGATGGAATTCTGGTAGCTGGTCATTCAATTGCAATTGATGAATCAAGCATGCTAAGTGAGAGCAAGATAGTAAGCCATTGCATACCACCCATGCCATTTTGTTTTCATGCATGGATAGAAAGCAAAACTAATGTCTTTTGCAAGATTGACATTGTTCTTGTGCTGACCGGTATAGTTGGAGGATTTCTAGTCTAGATCCGTTTTGATTTCCTTTGCTTTTCTCTCCTCTTCTATAGTATTCTTTGTTCTTTGTCCCATATACATGCATTATCTTGATCTATCACATATGTTAACCATTTCTCAAATCTATCACATATCTTGATCTATCACGTATGCATCATTTTAGAGTAGTTTAATTGTCTTTTTGTGTGTTTTTTTTGGAGTATTATTTATGATCCAAAGAGCTACACAAGCATTGTTTGTATTCTGTAGGTATGGGTTGGTGATTCGAGATAAATTTCATGCATCTAATGGAAGGGGATTAAAAGGCAAGCAAAAGAGACGGGTCGTGAAGCAAGCATATCAAGTGAATAACTCTATGGAGCTCAAGTGATGTCCCACAACTCGTGGGAGACCTTCACGAGTCGTGACAAGTGGATCTGGCTGTTCTGTGAGCTGCTGAGAAGTCCCATGACTCGTGGGAGACCCTTCACGAGTCGTGGCATGGCCAGCTACGCCCAACCTTTCATATTTCCAAGTGTTTATTTAATTTGTTTTTGGATTATTTAAGGGGGGTTAAATAATGAGAATTGAGTATGAACAGGGGGTTACGAATTTGTTTTGTCAATTTTTTTCAAGAATAATGGAACATTTCAATTTTTTTCAAGACTAATGGAACAACATCTAATGGAAGGGGGGTTAAATATTTCCAAGTGTTTATTTAATTTTCAAGACTAATGTTCTTGCTGCTGGTGTGATTGCATATCCTTAGGTTGCTGAAAGGCAGGTAATTTTAAGTTTTTATAGTAGCTGTTTGTGGATGATTTCCTGTGATTTAGAAGTACATGTTCTCTTAGATGTGAAAATTTAACTTATGTGAAGGATTCAAAGCAGCAAAGTTTCTGACTTCAGAAGAATGTAGCTGAAAAAACGGGTAAGATGATGAAATTCCACAAGTTAATATTGCAGTCTCCCTCTTTCAAACCCCATGGCTGGGGGTGTCTATTTGCATATGATAGATTTCAAACCTCTTTAATGTAACTTATGAACAAATTATATCCTAAACCATATATTGAAAACATAATCAATTTTGTTACATAATGTGTCTCGGAAGGTAAGACTGGATTTTATTCTATGTTTGTGATTGATTATGTATTTAAATCTCTGTAATGCTCAAATCTTAATTTTTTTGTCTTTTACTTGAAATGAGCATTTAACGGACATGAATTCAAAGAAAATTAAATGTCAAACTTTCTAAACCAGATATATTAATATCTGGAGGCTGGTGGGTGTTACATGTTCTTATGTTGTCAATTTTTTTGGATTTGAGTGGATTCTCCCTCTGCTGCTGCTTTTGTACTGCTGCTGCATTTATATTGTTGTTGCGTTCTTTCCTGGGCTGTGCAACTGTGCTACTGATGCGTTATTTCTTGAGTTGTGCAGTTGTACAACTGCTGTATTTTTTGCTGATGAAATATTGGTTTCTTGTGCAGCTGCGTGTGGAGTTTGTGTTAGTTCCTTCAATTTGTTGGCTGATCTGCTGTTTGGCATCAACTCAGCCATGGGGGCTTGCTTTTTTTTTTTTCCTCACCCTTTAGCCAAATGCTAGGAGTATGGATCTTATGTTCTAGTTAATGAGCCAAAAGAGAGTCAACAGGAAGAGTTAGTTCCTTCAAGGGGAGAAGGTACGTTATAGAAAACTCATAAACTCTTTATACTATGAGTTAGTATGGAAACTCATAAAGATGATTTGGTTTCCTAGGTACGATAAAGAGAAATTCTAAGCTATCTATCAGAGTTGTTATGAGTTTGCAGGGGAATGAAGTTGCAAATCCAACCCCTAGGGTAATCATAACTTATGGTGAGTGAATGATCTTTACTTATCACATAATCCCTTTTAGTTGCAAATCCGACCCCTAAGAAGAGCATAAAAATTCTAAAGGCGAGCTTTAATGGGCTGATTCTAGTTCCAAAGAAATCCATGTAATATTTCATATATACTATTTTAATCGTTGATACATTGCATATTTAAAATAGGAATAAATGATCCATTTATGATTAGATTATGCAACATCCAATAGGCTAGTTATAATGTTGTTCCTTCTTATAGGGTAAATTGAAAAATGTGTTGCCACAAGCGGTGATGTAATGACCCAAGAGCGGATTTTAATTGATGTTTTAGGGTCAAGATCGGGCTACATACATACATGGAAAAAGGGACCGCTTTGCGTGGCTATACTAAGGGAATAAAGCAACTTGCCCAACAACCTATTGTAGAGCAGCAAGAAGGGAAATTACGAGAACAACAAAAGATTCAAGATTTGGAGAAAATGATGGAAGAAATCAAGCAGACGCAACGAAGAGAATTAGAAGAGTATAAAGCAGAACAACAACGGACAATGGATGCATTCAAACAAGAGTTACTCCAAAAACACGTTGAAAAAAATGTTTAGTAACATAAAAATCAGGTAATTTCGCGTATGCTATTTAGATACCATTATAAACTCTATGGGATGTGCATTTTTAGTGACTTAGGAGGTCGTCTTTGTCCATGTCAATTTCCCTGGCTTTTAGAATATAGAGAATGAAGCTTTTACTTTGATCATAATTTTTTTTTTTTGCTCTTTTGCAGGATCTAGAAAAATGAGCAAGGATGATGGATGCAAGTTTTTGTGGGTTAGTTTGCATATGGAAAAATTTATATTACATTTTTCCTTGGACATAAACTTTGATATAGCTTGTCTAGCTAGGAGAAGGATTTGGAAATATATTTTGCTAGTTAGTTTGTCTATGGAAGTACAAGTTTATATTTTGCATATGGAAGAATATATGATTATTAGCATTGGAATGAAGGAGTGATGTGATAAGTACAAGGATGGAGTTATGTGTTGGAAGCAAGTATATTTTATGAGGGTTTTTGGATAATCTAAGTATAGGTTGATTTGAAGGATGACATGTATTTGCTTACAATGGTATGAATGAATGTGTTTTGAAGAAACTGTAAGACTTGTGTGTATTAAAGCAGGGAATGGTAAAACAGGGAATTGGGAAAAAAAATTGACTATATATGAAATCTTTATCTATTTCGCAATGACAAAGTCGTTGCAAAATATCTTAGTTATTATTATATACCCCTATCGCAACGATAAAGTCGTTGCGAAAGACATAGTCTATAGCAACGACATTGGTTGTTGCCAAAACCAGTATTTATAGCAACGACTATGGTCATTGCAATACCTATCTAGAAATTTTATCAAATTTTAGCAACAATATTTTCGTTGCAAAAGGTTGTATATATAGCAGCGATAAATGATGTTGCAAAAGAGTTACACCAATTGCAACGACATTTTTGTTACTAAAACATGTAATTATTTTGCCAGATATAAGTGTTTAGCAACGACAAACGTATTGCAACAACATTTGTCGTTGCAATACGTTTATTTTTCGCAACGACGAATGTCGTTGCGAAAGCCTTTCGCTACGCCCCGACGCGCAACGACCCTGCAACGACAAATGTCGTTGCAATAACTCGGTATGGCAACGAAAATGGGCTTTTCGCAACGACTTTTGCCGTTGCAAGAACCTGTTTTTCTTGTAGTGCTATTAAAATTTTATCTTAGTAAATGCAAAATATTAGTATTAATATGGACATCACCTGAAATTCCTTAGTAACTCGTTTTTGTACAAATTCCTTCCATGCATTCAAATCGATATATTGATACTCTTCGGGAGGCTCTGCACGAATTTTCTTTTCTTTCTTGTCATATATCAACTTTCCCAGGGAGGTTTTGAAATTTCGCCACTTGTTACCAGCACTTTTAAGGATCAATTTTCGAGTCATTCGTTCTGGAATGTCAAAGTATTTCTGGAAAAAAAAAGGCATATATAAATGTTAATTACCATCATCCAAATTATTTGTTAAGAATAAATTTATTTGGAAAAATTAAGAGCGGTAATCACCTGAATAGTATTATAAATATCATTCTTTATCTGCATGGGGACAACTGGCCACTTTTCGTACGCAATCGAAATAAATCTGCGAGCAAGATAACCAAGATAACTCTCCATAAGAGATGAATTTCTACAAGTTCCTTTTCCCTTTGCATTACACTTCACACTGATTTTTTTTTCTCCATCGCAGCTCAACTTTCTGACTCTAGATACAAGACGAGCTCCTCTAACATGAGACTTTGGAGGACAATCATCACTTGGTGAAACAATAGGATCTCCACAATGTTCATCAGCTGTAAGTTCATTATCCGTATCCTTGCCTCCCGTATCACGAGGAGACCCAACCATTTTCCTTCAACAAAAAAGTGAAACAAAACTTTCAAGAGTAATAAACTTAAGCAACTTTTGAGCCTTAAAAATTGGAAGAAACCAAACTTTCAAGGGTAATAACACGTACACTTAATTACTCAGCCCACCAACAAAGTCGATCACTGAATCATACTTGGCCAAATTAATATTCTAAAGATATTTAATAAAGCTTAAAATCCATTATAACTTGTTAATCGCCTTTTACAGCTGAAGTACCGTCATCCTTTTCATTGATTTTAGCAATATAATCACATATTTATATATAATCAAATAACCCTAGATACAAGCAATCATTTGGCAAGAAAAGCCAGGAACCAGAAGTTGAACTTGTAACATTCACAAAAATAGATTAAATGATACACAAGAATTGACTGTGGTTAAGAAGTAGCAATATAATCACATACTATATAATTTACACAAAATAGATAAAATAATAAACAAAATATCAAGCTATATTATTGATATATAAAAATTCAATAATTATTACCTTAATTTTGTCTCTTTCTCTTAGAACTATTTCTACCTTGTGGTAGTGAATTGTCGTTCAATATCTCTATCCCTTCTCTATGGTCTGATCGTATGTATATCTCTTCTTCATTAAGATTGCTATCCAAGGTGGGCATCGTTAATGAAGTTCGAATCAATTCACTATCTCTATCTGTGTAGTCAGATTGGTATCCCTCTTTAGTGGAGACAACAACTGACCATTTAGAATCTGAAGGGTCGGGAACAAAAAACACTTGCTTCGCTTGAGATGCCAAAATGAAGGGTTCAGTTGTATGACCTAACCTGTTCATATCAACTAAAGTGAAGCCTAACTCATCAACGCGCACACCATGGGTAACATCAACCCACTTACAACAAAAAACAGGCACCGTGAAGTCAATATAGTTCAGCTCCCATATTTGCTCAATAAATCCATAGTATGCCAAATCTGCATGAATCAGGTTTTTGTCTTTGGCACTCGCTATATGCATTGATTGAGCAACCACCATGACACCACTATTCTGTGTGGTGCTGTTATCATCATGCAATTTGGTTGCAAAAGTGTAGCCATTAATCTCATATGATGTGAAAGATGCTGCATCAAATAAAGGCCCTCTTGACAACCAATTCAGCGTATCTGACACCAACTCGGGAGAATCTGTAGATTGTTCAAGTATTCGCTTCTTGAACCACTGAACAAATGAACGATTGTGCTCATTCTGAATCCATGTTTCATTCTTACGAGTTGGATTTGTACTTCGTAAAAATGACATGTGTTCGTTTACATATGGCTCAACTTCATCGTTGTTCTGGAGGACATATAAATGCGCTTGATTGACAACTTCTGCGCTTATTCCTTCAATGCGAAAACCAGCTGTACCCCGTCCTTCTGTTAAATCTTCATTCACCTTAGGAAGGCCTATAGCTGCAGTGTGTGATAAATACTCCGTACAGAACTCTACAGCTTCTTCAACAATATATCCTTCAACTATACAACCTTCGGGCCGAAATCTATTCTTTACGTAGCCTTTGAGTACTTTCATGTATCTTTCAAATGGATACATCCATCTCAAGTAAACAGGTCCACACAATTTGATCTCTCTAACAAGATGGACCATCAAGTGAACCATAATTACAAAAAAGGATGGAGGAAAATACATTTCTAGCTGACATAGAGTAAGACAAATGCCCATTTGCAAAGACGCCAATTCATCGGGATCAATGACCTTGCTGCAAATTTTTTTGAAAAAGAAACAAAGTCTAGTGATTGTCGTTCGAACGTGATTTGGTAGAATGCCACGTATAGCAATCGGAAAAAATTCTTGCATCACAATGTGGCAATCATGAGATTTCATTCCCTGAAGCTTTGCCTCTTTTAAATTGACAAGACTTTGAACATTTGCTGAAAATCCAGAAGGTACCTTAACTCGACTAAAGAATTCACAAAACTGACACTTTTCCTTTTTAGAGAGGGTATAACATGCTGGTGGAAGATAGGTACGTTTCCCTCCCTCTTCAGGTGCCAACTCTGGTCTAATTTTCATACGAACCATGTCCTTCCTAGCTTTGATGCCATCTTTGGTCTTTCCCGGAATATTAAGTAAGGTTCCCAGCAGACTATCACAAACATTTTTCTCAATATGCATTACATCTAAGCAGTGTCTGACATATAAGTGCTCCCAATACGGAAGACTGAAAAAGATTGACCGCTTCTTCCAACCGGTTGTAGGAGGTTTGTCACCTTTTTTACCGAGTATCAAGTTCAACTCCCTTACCTTAGCTAGAATTTGTTGACCAGTTAAAGGTATTGGAGTAGTTCGTGTCTCTGATTTACCGTTGAAGGCCTTTCTCAACTTACGATACCGATGGTTTATGGGCAAAAACCGACGATGACCAAGATAAACTGTCTTGCCACTATGAAAAACCATTCAGAATCAGTCCCATCCTCACAAATTGGGCATGCATGATAACCCTTAGTAGTATAACCAGATAAATTTCCATACGCTGGAAAATCATTTATCGTGCAGAACAACATCGCCCATAAAGAAAAAGTTTCTCCACCGTATGCATCAAGAACATCTACCCCACATTCCCACAGAAGAAGCAGATCATCTATTAGAGGTGCTAAATAAGCATCAATGTCATTTCCCGGTTGTTTCGGTCCTGAGATCAACATAGATAGCATCATATACTTTCGCTTCATACATATCCATGGAGGAAGGTTATAAATTACAAGCAAAACAGGCCAAGTGCTATGACTTGTGGATTGATTAGAATGTGGATTCATTCCATCAGTTGACAATGCAAGACGCAAGTTTCTTGAATCACAACCAAATTCGGGGAATCGATTGTCAATATGAATCCACTGCGGAGAATCTGACGGATGCCTTAATTTACCATCCGGGTTCCTCCCTTCTTTATGCCATCTTAAAAGCTTCGCTTCTTCTACACTCCCAAATAGACGTCTAAATCGAGGTATGATAGGAAAATACCATACCACCTTCGCAGGAACACGATTTCTCTTATACCGTGGTAGAAGACAATTAGGATTTGGACAATGGTCAAGTGCCTGAAATTCCTTTCGATATAATATGCAATCATTAGGACAAGCATGAATTCTCTCATATTCCATACCTAATGAGCAAAGCATTCTCTTGGCCCTATACGTAGAATCAGGGAGAACATTATCATCGGGCAACATTTCTTTCAAAAGTTGAAGCAAGGTTGTGAAACTCTTGTCAGACCACCCATGGGCTGCTTTCAAGTTGTACAACTTCAATATAGTGGACAATTTCGTGAACTTGGTACATGATGGATAAAGAGGTTCTTCAGCATCCCTTACTATATTTTCAAACATATCACTCCTATCGTGGAAGTCATGTGCGACGGCTTGGGCCATTTCTTCAAGTTGATCATTCTCAAAGTCATGTGCATTAGACATTCTATCACCACTACTAGATATGTGCTCTTCTTCACCATGAAATGTCCAACAAGTGTATGTTTGATCAATTCCATATTCAAACAAATCACCTTTCACATCTTTAATACTCTTTTGATTGGTATTAAAGCATTTTGTGCAAGGACAAAAAATTTTGCTACTATTTTTAGCATTCTGAATAGCAAACGTAATGAACTCGTCAACTCCCTTCGCATACTCTTTGGTCAAACGATTAGCAGACATCCATTTTAGATCCATAAGAGATGTCCTATAAACGATTATTTTTAGTGATATGCAACATCCAAAATTACAATCAGAATTTATAGTGGTCCTATAGTATTTACTTAGTATACTCTATCTACCACATATAACTAATGAAAACACACCAACACCATCAATATAATATTAAAAGGTTCATTGAACTAGATGAAAAGGCTTCAAATGGATTAAAATTGCACAAATGAAATTGAATAAATACTCATCATTTTCACCAAAAAAATGCAAGTCTAAATGAAAATAGAGAAGAAAATTAATCGTAGACATACCTATTCAATACAATGCAACGAGGATAGGGAAGGTCGTTGCTCGTGACGCGGAACTGTAAAAGATGCTACCTATAATTCAAACACAAAATTTTAATCAATAAAAGGCCATACAAAAGCAACTTACTGTTGAAGAATGAAAAGAGCAGAATCGATAAAATGTTGATAGATCTGATGATATTGTTGTTGGAATCATCAAACTGTTGGGCTGCATTTTTGTTGTATCCGGCTATTTAAAACATGGATCTCAGGCTTCATCAGATGCTACAGGCAATCTCAGGCTTCAAAAGGCTTTCCAGGCAGCACCAAAAAGGCTTATGATCGACTACCCGAGTTGTGTATATACTCAGCTCTATTGGGAGCCTCGGTATGTCTTACAATTTACTTGTTTGTTTGAATTACTACAGGGAAAGTATATATTGTCACCATATGTGTTGAAAATTTTGTTCAAGATGTTCTCACTATGATTGTGATTGAGAAATGAGAGAGACTCTGGACAGTGGAATTTATAACAGACACTAGTCAATTTTGTGATCCAAAAGGGTTAAACAAGTGATGATCAGTGGAGCTAGGTTCATTTACATTGCTGATTAATGTGGTTCTCTTTTCATCTCAGATAAACGCTAGCTACTTCAACTGATGATGGATTGAACTTGTATGATGATTCCCATCGGTTTGAGCATTTAGAGCTGTTACTGCTTCTTCTAAGATCATTTCCCTATGCATCTACGATACTGCAAAGCCAAGTGCTACAGGTAGGGATAATGATTTTCACAATATACTGCATACTTGTTCTATGATTTCAGGATCTTCTGTTTTTGGCTTGCAGAGTGATCCAGAGAACAGGAGCTGCATTACCCAGATGGAGGAATGGCCTGACTAGATTCTTGAAGTTCTTATTTCAAACTATGAGGTAGCACCATGACCATCATTGTTGGATTTATCAAGGAGTGGCTAAGTTTATAGTGTGCTTAATTGGATCAATGTTTTCCGTAGTGACATTTCAAATATCATGTCGGTGTTTACAGAAGGGTGCTGAAAAGGACTCTACTTCTAAAACCTTGGAAGACATAGAGGATCTTGTACACAATTTTTTAACCATCGATCATGTTGGAGCATTCTATGAGACAAAAGGATGGGTGGAAGTTTGTCTACTCTTTCATGAACTCCTTTTTTGATGTCAATACAAATTTTATGAGTGTAGGCTTTATATTTATGGGTATTATTTGAATTTGAATCAATTTGCAGTTTAAGTTAACTCTCGGTACATATCTTTGCCTTGGTTTTATTATTTAACTAGAATTTCAATGAAGTTATGCTACATAATGTTAACCTGAAGGGCTGTGAGCTGACAGGGATGATTTCTGGAGTCTTTGTAGCTAATATGTTAAAATCAGCTTTCTCCCTTTATATTGCTGATTTGATCCTTCTTGAGCATCTGAAACATATTACCTTAGTGCAATTAATTTCATCTGTTTTTATTATCATTACAAAATTCCAGTTACTGAACATTTTCCTCAAGTCTGTTTTAAGGATTGATTAGGGGCATGCCATTGTCTCTTTGTTAAAATTATCAAGTTATGTTCTTCGTTTGTTACTGATCTTTAATCAACTTAGAATCTGCTAAAAATAAGTTAATTGTGCAATCTGGTATTTGGTTTATCGTCTTGCATTGGTTGCAAATGTCTATTTCTACTTGATTTTCACAATAAAATTCACTTTTTAAGAATATGTTCCTAGAGGGAGGGCCATGAGGCTTATTTCTTGTGTAATGTCCTATCTTCAGTTCACACTTGCTTTCACATATAGGACAACTTCTATTTTATCTCGACTGTCCTATCTTCAGTTCTTCTGTATTTTGGTTAATTAGTGGAAAGAATACACGGAATCAAAAAGGAACATGGATAAAATCAAACTCAATTACTCAAATTAAACTCAAATTCCGCTCAATCTAGTGCTTACCTTGAAGCGTTTGATCGATGACGATGGAGATTGATTGGACTGTTGGTGAGCGTCTCGACAGGACTGGTAGGTGCTCGTCGGCTCGACAGGACTTTTGGAGATCGATAGGACTGGTAGGTGCTCGTCGGCGGTTGGAAGGGCGGTTGGAAGTAGCCTCGTCGACGGCGTCGGTGATCTCGACTGCAGGCAAGAGAAGAATCGTTCGGCCGGCAATTTGAGATTTAGCGGAATTAGGGCTGCCTGATTGAGATTTTGGGGCAAAGCTAATTTGCGGTTTCCTTAAAATAAAAAATCACAGGTTTTTTTTTCTAAACTTAATTTGGTGCAAAAAAATTTCACGATAGAACTAGGCAATTCGAGATTTGGCGGGTTTTTCTTTTGGACAGCGTTTTTTAATAAAAAACGCTAAGGAAGGGTTTACTTTAATAGCGCTTGTATAATACAAGCGCTATTGTATAAAAAATAATTTTTTTTAAAAAAATTTAAATACATTCTCAACGCTTTTTTAAAAAAACCGTTGTGCTTTCCTTAGATTAATAGCGCTTGTTTTATACAACCGCTATTGTCTAAAATAATATATTAAAAAAACAAAAAAACTAAATACAATCTCAGCGCTTTTTCCAAAAAAAAGATGTGCTTCCCATATATTAATAGCGCTTGTTTTATAAAACCGCTATACTTGACAAAATATATTTAAAAAAAAATAAACTAAATATATTATCAGCGCTTGTTTAGAAAAAGCGCTATGCTTCCCATATATTAATAGCGGTTTTGAATAAGCGCTTTTAAATTTTCGCTATTAATGACTAAATTTGTACTAGTACGTGATTAAAAAAAATCCATCCTAATCCGCTCAAGGAAAATTCAAATAAATGACATTAGGATATGTTGTCGGTATCTTACTAGATTATTCTTCATAATTTTATTGTAACGTAAATATATTATAAATTGAATACTTGACATATGTCCTAAAATAAATTCTAGTAATCGAGGAACTTACATGAAAAGTTCTTTGTAAATATATATCAATGTGATTGTCATATGATAATATATTAAGCTTGGAACTACGTGAGTAGTTAAAATTCCCTTAATTTTTTTTAAGTGTAATCTTTTCGTCTGGGTTTTCATCTCTGAAAGTATGTGTTAAGCTTCAACAAATTTTTAGATATTAAAAATTATTTTACATGTTCAATGGTTTAAAGATTATTTTATGTAAACTCTCAAGTATCGTAATATTCTTTTGATCGTTGGTGTATGTACTCAAATATACGTAAAAGCTTTCTTAAGTGAATTTTCTAAGAAAAAAAGTTAGGATTATGTATAAATCCTAAAGTGATAAAACATTGTATCAAATTTCAAAGTGTTTTAAAAGTGAATCGGCTAATATATATACCGTGAAAGAGTTTTAAGGTTGGTTGAATCATGTCGAAGTCCAATATCTCAACTCAAACTTCTCGAGATCGACTCTAAACCACTTAACGCACATCAAGTGATATAATCCTAGCATGTTCATGCCTTAACATTTTGCTAGTTTGAAGTTATATATTACATATGACGGTACGAGTATTAAGTGTTTGTGATTCATAAGATACTCGATCTCCTATAGTGAAGAAGTGAAATCGTCCGGGTGTATCACGTATGCGGTGAAAGATCGTCCATTCCTTGTGTTACCCAATTAGAAGGGTAAAACTTTATGCTTCAAACTTTAGTAGTAACTCCATACGCATGTTCTCTATCCGATCTAGGTGTAATGTCTGGATGACATTATTTCAACCATGTTCTGAACTCTCGTTGGCTAATGTCTGTGAAAAAATATCCCTCATGAATTTTCATAAAATATAATTCGCATTCGAGGAGAAGAAAAGACACTGGACAACGTGTGAATCATCGAATTTGAAAAAGATCCAAAGAAGAACCCGTTCAATACGGAACACTCGTTGCACATGAATAGGGTATACCGGACCTATAGAGGCTGCCTTTAAAACCACTGCGGACCATTTGGTAACCTGGAACAGGAAGCCAGATGGGGTTGAGACGAAAGCCAATGGTAGGCTGGGAACCGTGTTCATTATGTGATAAGAGTGACTAACTCGCTCGAAGTTTAACGTATCGGTGAAGGTCTTCAAACACAAGTTTTTAAAATGTCTTGTTTAAATGTGCTTTGGGAGAGGTTCAATGTAGTTTAAGAGAAAAATTCTCAGACTTTACCCACAATGAGTTCAGTGAACAACTAATTACATTTGAAGTAATTATGTTGTTTTGTTCTTTTAGCAATACGATAGATTGGCCTACTTAGTTGACCATAAATGTCAAATTCGAACCTTGAAGTGCTCAAGTATATCGTCTGCAGGCTTCATCTCCATAATTATTCTCAACAATCTAAAACAAGCGTGCCAAGTCGGCTAGTCATACCAATTCTCTCTTTCAAACGACATTTTATTATATCAAACGCTAGTTAAGCATTCATCCATCATCTCTGGTTAGAATACCAAAGCTTTCTGATTATACAACCTTCTTTTTCATATTCCTTCTCCTTACTATTTTCCTTGTCCAAGTTTCGGGTTGAAACTTATTTTTAAGGGGGGATATATGAAATACCCCAAAGTATTTTTGGGTATTTCTGTTTTAATTTAAATAACAATACAAGGATAAAATTTTGAAATAAAAGAATTTATAAAATTATTTATGATATATATATATATATATATATATATATATATATATATATATATATATATCTTATTATTCGGTTCTTATTATTTGAAAACAAAATCCGATTGAACATTATGATTTTAAGAGTTGAAATAATTTCGACTAAAGTAAATCATTAATAATATTATTTTTTTAAAATAATTAATTTTACAACTGTAATGGTTGATGTGAATCCATTATTTTGGAAAGGGTGTGTTATTTAAATTATTTCAATACTCAAGGTGATATCATTTTAGGCAAAATAAGTATAATTTATGATTTGACTTATTAGATTTAATGTATCTTATAATTAAAAGGTTAAAATGAAATTATGATATTTACTATAAAGTTTGAAGTATTAAAAAATTTTATTTGAAATAATTATTTACATAAAAGCACGTATTTTAATTTTTCAAATATATGTATATATGTATGCGTGTGTATGATGTTATCTTTTATTGTATTTATTTACTTTTACCTTTGTGTGTATACATATACTCTTTTATTTGGTTAAACCGGCTGAACCGGAACAAATAAAGAAAAGAAAATCCGAACCGGGTTCGGCGGAACCCATCTGCTTCTTCTTCCTTCTTCGTTTGAAAGCTCAAGGGCTCCAATGGTGGACTCATCCCTCCTTAATTCCATTCAACACGTATTAAACACAAGTCTTATCCTAAACTCAATGCCAAACGTTACTAAATAATCAATTCGTGGTTTTATTGATGAATCAAACCCGAAATCCGTCCAAATTCACAAAGCCCTAATTTTTATGGTTTGACAAATTGACGTGGAGAGAAAGTATGAAACTCCCAATTAATTATATCAATTGAATTCTCTCATCAATTCCGATTAAATGACGCCTTCAATTCTCGATTCCATTCTCACTGCAATCTCGACACTATAAGAAGGGAAGTCGGACCTTTTCGAATGACATTCCACCATTGATAGCCACGACTCGAGCTCCTAAACTAGTTCATAGTGTTCCAAACACCTTATTCTACAAATCCCATTCAATATCTTTTGAGAAAACATACAAAATCAAAACGCTCAGTTTGGGTTGGAGCTCGCCGGAGAACAGCCGCGCCACCTCCCAGCCACTGCCGCCGCTGCTAGAACCGTCGGTGAGGAGCACCCTTTCGCCAGTAGTCCGTAGCCACCAACCCCGTCCACTCTCGTGCCTTATCGAGGCGCCAGGAAGCCGTCGAAAACGCGCCGGAGGGTCACCGGGAAGTTTCTGCAGAGGAGCTGTCGAATGGGAGAAGGGGCTGGTTTAATTACACAAAACCTCCCAAATTTTCAGTTTTGGTAAAATATGCCCCTAGTTCAATTCGAAAATTATAAAGATTAACCCGCAGTTTTAGCACGTATCTAACTCGCGTTAATTCTTAAATTCTCAGCGATGATCTCAAATCCCTACACACCCATCCCGAGACAAGATTTCCAAGAGGATATAATTGGTATAAATTCTGACTTTATAATTAATTCAATTTTTAATTGAATTAATAAGTCAATTATGTGTATAAACTACCAATTATTAAACTCTTCTTTGTTTCTCATATTTAATGTGTGTAGAGCACTTTGCTAAGTGAGTCAAACCAGTTCACAAGCCTTTGAAGTCCATAGTTGGTATCGAAATCCAACAAGGCGAAAAAGGCAAGTGATTTTCCGAGCCTTTCTGCTCACTTTGGTGCTTTCGTGTCTAGTTGTTTTCTTTCATTTGGTTGCTTGCCAAGTTAAATAAAATAAATTACGATTCACCTGTTTTGTGTAATTTATTTAACAATCAGTTTGGATTTGGCAAGTAAAATTGGGTAAAGTTATTATTTGACCTTAATGTAAAATAATAACACAGTTTACCCACCATTTCTTTAAAGCATGATTTATTATTGTTCTTTCATGCTAAAATGGTTAGGTATGGAACATGTTATTTCGTTGATGTTTCCATCCGTTGTTTTATTTTATTCTATTTGGTATCCATGTTGCCTTTAAATAATATGGATTACTTTTGTAATGTGTGATCACTTAAGATAAGTCATTAATCAATAGTGAGAATGTGAGGATTGTGTGTTACGATCGGAACTCAATTAAATCAAGATCAATTCAAGTACAACGTATCAATCAATTCAAAGCAAAGTGAACTGTGTAATGTGTAAAGTTAAGTGAAAGTGATGTGGTAGAGTCAGGTCGGGGCCATTATTCTCCGGTCTTAAAGTTTCATGAAACTAACACATTTCGAACGCGCATATATTATCTATCGGAATGTTACACTACCAAATAAAAAGGTTTTAGGTCGTTATCCGCTATTGAGAGCGGGACCGGTATCCTATGATTGTTAATTAATTAAGAGGTGTGTGTTGAATGAAATGTTGTAACAATGTAACCTATCAAAGTGTGTGTTGTGAAGCGTGTTAACTATATCAAAGTGCTAAAATGTGTAACGTTATATAAAGTTGTGCTCAAGCTATTCAACGTGAGGAAAGTGATGTTGTGTTCAAGCTATTCAATGTGAGGAAAGTGAAGTTGTGTTCAAGCTATTCAACGTGAGGAAAGTAAAGTTGTGCTCAAGCTATTCAACGTGAGGAAAGTGATGTTGTGTTCAAGCTATTCAATGTGAGAAAAGTGAAGTTGTGTTCAAGCTATTCAACGTGAGGAAAGTAAAGTGGTGTTCAAGCTATTCAACGTGAGGAAAGTGAAGTTGTGTTCAAGCTATTCAACGCGAGGAAAGTGAGTGAAGTGTGTGATGGACATTTGGTTTCATAATGATCACAATTAATTCAAGCTATATCATATCCCATCCGTACTCAGGATATGGTTCCTAAGGGTGCTTGCCGCCCACTTCTTATGTTATTCAATCCTTCGGGATTATCCGTGTCATAACAGTTGTGTCGTCAAATTTTTAGCCCATCTAAAATACTCTAATAATCACATTCGGGTTTAATTCATACCATTAAAGGTCAATGAGTATAAATCTGAAGTAGTCCCAGTTTTCGAGCCGTCACTTGCTAGTTCTCGCGAACTAACCGTCCTTTGTTAATTTGGACGGCTAGGGGTTCATTGTCTTCATACAATACCCCAGTCTCCAGTTCGCAGGCTAAGGTCGAGTCTCCGAAGAGAAGTTTAAGAAGAGTAAGAAGACATTTTATTTTCAAGATTTAATTATTTAAAGTTGTTAGAAAATATTGTATAAAGATTAAAGTGTTTATTTTTACCAAGTCTTCCGCTGTAATGTTTTAGTGTATTGAATATTGTACTTTGAATTATACGTTTAATAAAAAAAGATTTATTGTATTTCAAGACTTCCGCTATTTATATTTAATTTTGTTATCATCTTGTTTATGGGAGCATGGTAGCGTGTCCCTATAAGCCTCAGGTGGTTACGACGACCTTAAAGTCCGAGTAATCACTGGCGCTGCAACATTCCCTCGTTTACAGAAGGGGGTGTTACACTCAAGAGGTTTGGGACCTAGTAGAGCATGTGTTTGAAGATAATGGAACTGAGGGAGAAAATGAAGAATGACTCAAAGGCATTGTTTAGGATTCAAACAACCTTGGATGATGAGATCTTTCCAAGAATCTCAGCATCAACAACATCTCATGAAGCCTGAGAGATTTTGAGGAAGGAATACATGGGAGACAAGAACGTGATCACGGTTAAATTGCAGTCATTGAAAAGAGAATTTGAAACTCTAGTGATGCAAGAAAAGAAATCAGTGCAAGTGTTGCTATCAAGGGTGTCTAGCGTAGTGAACCATATGAAGTCATATGGGGAGAACATGAGTGCTGAGACTGTGGTGAGTAAAGTGTTGAGAAGCCTCACCAAAAAATACAATCACATTGTTGCTGCTATAGAGGAATTAAAGGACTTGTCCACCTATAGATTTGAGGAATTGACAAGTTCACTGCAAGCTCATGAAGAGAGGCTTAGCAGGAACACTTGAGTGAAGGAACAACAGGTGTTTCAAACCAAGGATGACTCTTCAAAGACCAGATTAGAAGGCTCTTCAAGTAGGGGTGGCTAAAGAGGAGGTCACAGAGGTAGAAGTGGCTCAAGAAGTAGCCACAAAGGCCGAGGAAGAGGCTATGAAAGAGGCCAATCTAGTGGATGAGGGAGAGGTAATGAAGATGATCAATGGAAAGGTTCCAATAGGAATCAAGGCAGTGATTCAAGGCAGCAAAGAAGTGGAATCAAATGCTATTATGTATGAAGTATGGGCACAAGGAGGCCTACTGTTGGGAGAAACAAGAGAATGAGCAGAAGGGGGCCAACTACTCAAAAAAGTTTCACAAAGAAGATATATTATTCATGGCATTATCATCTGTAGCAGAAAGGGAAAGTGAGTTGTGGTACTTAGACAATGGTTGCTCTAACCCCATGTCTAGTTCAAGGAGTATATTTAAAGAGTTAGATGAGCCTAAGAAAGAGAGATTAAACTCGGAGATAACAAAGTGCTGCAGGTGGAAGGGAGAGGCACAGTGGCAATCAAATGTGTGCAAGGTGATGTGAGAGTGCTTGGTGATGTTCAGTGGGTGCCAGAATTGGCTCACAATCTGCTCAGTGTTGGCCAACTCCAAGGGACAGGCTATTCATTGCTATTTGATGATGATTTATGTGTGATAAGAGAGAAGAAAACAGGGTGTGTTGTAGTGAGTGCTCCTATGACTAAGAATAGGATGTTCCCACTCAATTTGGCAGAGAATGTGGGAAAGGCCATGGCAACAAAGAATGATGATGAAACCATGTTATGACATATTAGATATGGCCATCTTAATGCTCAAAGCTTAAGGATACTGAGCACAAAGGATATGGTCAGTGGTGTGTCTAAGATAGGTGAACTGGAGTTATATGAGGGATGTGTATATGAAAAGCAAGTGAGAGGTTCATTTTCAAATGGTGAACCGTGGAGAGCTAGTGAGTGTTTAGAGCTCTTACATGCCGATCTGTATGGTCCTATGTAAATTGAGTCCCTCTGTGGCAGCAAATACTTCTTCCTCATCACGTATGACTATACCAAGATGAGTTGGGTTTATTTCTTGAGGCTCAAATCTAAGGCATTTGAGAGTTTCAAGAAGTTCAAGGCACTTGTAGAGAAGCAATCATGCAAGATGATCAAAGCATTGAGAACTGACAGAGGAGGAAAGTTTATGTCTTATGATTTTATATCATTTTGTGAAGAAAATGGCATACGAAGAGAGTTGACAACTCCTTACACACCTAAGAAAAATGGTGTGGCAGACAGAAAAAATAGGACAATCATAGAGATGGCTAGGAGTATATTGAAAGCCAGGAAGGTGCCAAATCAGTTTTGGTATGAAGTTGTGGCAACAGCAGTGCATGTTTTGAATATCTCTCCCACTAGAGCAGTTATGGATAAAACTCCATTTGAAGTATGGAGAGAAAAGAAGTTGTATGTGAGTCGTCTAAGAGTTTTTGGTTGTGTTGCTTATGCTCTAGTGAATTTAAGGTCAAAATTAGAGCATAAGGCAGAGAAGTGTGTATTCATAGGCTATGCAGCTTAGTCTAAGGCCTACAAGCTTTACAATCCAGTGAGTAAGAAAACCATAGTGAGTAGGAATGTGGTTTTTAATGAAGGAGCGGGATGGGATTAGGAGAAGAGGAATGGAGAGCCTGTGACAGATGAAATAATCCCAGTGATTCCCATCAGTAGCTCAACAGAAGATGATGATAGTGATGGTGATGATCATGATCATGATGGTAGTGCCCCTGCAACACCATTTCTAAAATTCCGTTCAAGTTCTTCAAGCAATCACAATGCCTCATCATTATGATCATCTAGTGATTCTCCACCCAGAAAATTCATATCACTAGCTGATATATATGAGGACTGTGAATTGGCTTTAGTTGCATCAGATCCTGAGTGTTTTGAAGAAGATGAGAGCAATGGAAACTGGCAAAAGGCTATGAAGGAGGAGATAAAGTCTATTGAGAAGAATGAGACATGGGAACTGGTGGATTTGCCACAAGACAAAAAATTTATTAGCTTGAAGTGGGTCTTTAGGACTAAGTTCAACACTGATGGTAGTGTTCAGAAGCACAAGGCCAGGCTAGTGGCAAAGGGGTATGCACAACAAGAGGGCATAGACTTTGAGGAAACCTTCTCTCCTGTAGCAAAAATGGAGACATTGAGAGTTGTGTTGGCTTTGGTAGATCAATGACAGTTGCAGGTCTTCCAATTAGATGTGAAATCAGCTTTTGTAAACGGAGAATTGCAAGAGGAGGTATATGTTGAGCAGCCCCCCGAGGCTTTGTGGAGAAAGATGAAGAGCATAGAGTGTACAGGCTAAACAAGGCCTTGTATGGATTGAAGCAAGCTCCAAGGGCCTGGTAGAGCAAGATATATAGATTCATTCTTTCTAGGGAATGGATTTGAGAGAAGTGAGAATGAACCCACACTTTATGTGAAGAAGAAGAAGAAGAAGAAAGATGGTGAGTTCATTATGGTGTATTTGTATGTTGATGATATAATATACTTTAGCTCTTCATCAGAAATGCTTAAGGAATTCAAGCAAGCCATGATGAGCAAGTTTGAGATGACAGACTTGCATCTGTTGCACTATTTTCTCGGGCTAGAAGTAAAGGAGTGTAAAGAAGGCATATTTGTGTGTCAAGAGAAGTATGCCAAGGACATGTTGAAGAAATTTTGAATGGAGAATTGTGATGCTGCTCAAACACCAATGAACATGAATGAGAAGCTGAGAAGAGAAGATGGCACTCTAGAGGATGATGAGAGATTGTATAGAAGCCTAGTTGGAGGCTTAAATTACCTCACACACTAGGCCTGACATTGCCTATAGTGTGAGTGTGGTTTCAAGGTACTTGCACCGTCCTACAAAACAACATCTTGGGGCAGCTAAGAGAATTTTGAGGTACATTGCAGGGACTGTAGAGCATGGTATGTGGTATGAACATGTTTATGATTTCAACTTGAGAGGATACATAGACAATGATTGGGCAGGTTGTCTTGATGATCGAAGGAGTACCTTAGGGTATGTGTTTGAACTTGGATTAGGAGCAATTACACGGAGTGCAAGGAAGCAAGACATTGTGGCATTGTCTTCCTCAGAAGCAGAATATGTAGCAGCAGGCTCAGCTGCTAACCAAGCCTAGGGTTGAAGAAGCTTTTGTGCGCTTGATCTAGGTTGTGATCATAAAGAGGCAATTGAGCTTTGGTGTGACAACATATCAACAATTGCAATGACAAAAAATCCAACCTTTCATGTCAGGACAAAGCACATAGATGTTCAACATCATTTCGTTTGAAAGTTGATAGCAGAAGAGAAGATCGATCACATTGAAGTTTTGTGGAACCAATAGTCAAGATGCATATTTGTGCACTAAAGCTCTCAGCAGTGCTAAGCACTTCTATTTCATGGAGAAGATAGGCATGAAGGAATTCAAATTAAGGGGTGGTGTAAGAATATAATTTGAATTTCCTAAGCTAAGTCTAGACTATGGTAGTTAGCTAGCTCGTAGTCAAAGTTATGCACATTTTATTTATTGTTGCAGTTGGTGTTATGTATTCAGTTATGTTGCAGTACTAGAGCCGAGTTAGTGGCCGGGCAAAGTAGTGGGTAGTTTTGCATTTCAATTGTCAATGTTTAAGGGTGTAAGTTTGAACAGCTTTTCATCAATTGGAGAAGTGGGTTTTACAGTTTTTCGTCTGCTCAAGTTTTGTTCTGTGTTACAGAGGAACAAGGTGTGTGTCTGTGTTGATTTTGGTTGAACACAGAGGTGTAAGCGTGTGTTGATTCCTTTCAATTTACAACAGAAACTTGTCACAAAATCCATAAATACGCAATACAAGGTAAATTATAATGGCTGGCCCGAAACAATTACAAATCTAGACCCTTATTTTTAATCTATACAACCTAATTACCAACATACTATAATGTTGATAAAAATCCATCTTTCATAGATATATATAAATACACAGTAAGCTGTAAGTACATATATCCCCTCACACCGGATTGAGGGCACCATACGTGGCGGACAAGACAGGGCCCTCCTCAGCAATCCGGCGGTGGTGGTGGAGGTGGAGGTGGCTGTGGCTCGGCGGAGCGCCTCCGTTTCGGTTTGCATACGCAGCGGCCGGGCAGGGCGCGTGGAGGTACGGATTGGGACACTGGACCTTAGGATGGCTGCTGAAGAAACGGTCGCACTCTATGGGTGGCCTCTGTCTCTGCTCATAAAGGCCGCTGATACAGTTATTGCTGATGTCAAGCTTCCCCTTTTTAATCAGCGCCCGACACTTGGGCCCCACCTCCGTGAAGTAGTTGTCGCTGAGCGTGAGGTTGCTGAGATGGGGCAGCGCGCACAGCATCTCCGGAACGACGCCGTCCAGCAGGTTGTCCCTCAGGTTGAAGATCTGCATATTCTCCAAGCAGGCGAACGATGATGGGATGGGGCCTTGGAGATAGTTGATGCTGGCGTCGAACACCCGGGCCAACTTGAGTAGCCCGATCTGCCACGGAAGGCACCCGGAGAGCTTGTTGTTGAGGAAGAGGACCTCGAGGAGTGTCTTGCGGGCCTCCCCGATCGTGGACGGGATGCACCCGGTGAAGTTGTTGTTGGCCAAGGTCAGGTAGAGGGCCGGGGTGAACCCTAGCTCCAGCGGAAGTGGCTGCGGCGGGAAGTTGTTGTTGTTGATGAACAGGACGTCCACGTCCAGCTTGAAGACCTGGCCGGATTGGAATTGTGTGGGAAATGGAAAAACAGGTTTAAAACAAAAGTGTAATTATAAAGATAGAAAGAGAGTAAGGAATTACCGATGGGGGGATGAGTTTGGCCGCTTGGAAGCTGTTGAAGCGGAGGTCGAGGAAAGTGAGGTTGGTGGCGGCGAGGACATGGGTAGGGAAGTCGCCGGTGAGCTGGTTGTTGCTGAGGTCGAGCTCGAAGAGGTAGGGGAGGGTGGTGGAGGTGATTTGGGGGACCTCGCCGTGGAAATTGTTGGAGTTAGCGTGGAAGATGGAGATCTCGAGGAGCTTGTCCATGAAGTTTGTGAGGGGGGCCTTGAGTTTAAAGCCGTTGAATTGGACGTCGGAGAGGGTCGGCATCTTGTACAGTGGGTTCATCGAACAGTTGAAGCCTTTGAAATTGCAAGGGTTTCCGTTAGGAACCCAATTGGCTGTTATGTTTAGCGGGTCGCCTTTCGGGTCTTTTAGGATCACTTTTTTGAAAGCTAGGATCGTCGCCAGGTCCCGCCTAAGGTATTTGTTCAAACCAGGGCTTGGTGTTGGTGGCCTTGGTGATGGAGGTGATGGTGGGGGTGGGCAGGGAGGTGGCGGTGGTGGTGGACACTCGGCTGCAGGAGGCTCTGATGGGGGAGAACCGCCACCGCCACCGCCAATGATGATACCGCCGCCGCCAATGCCAATCTCCAATGAAGCTACATTGCATATAAGGGTAAAATATGACAAAAGGATCGAAACACAAAACCAAAAGCTAGCCATTGCGCCGCGCAATATATATTATATGTTTGCTCCAATTAAGCAAGTTTTGGAGCAGGAAGGAGATAGTAATTTTTTAGGAAGATGATCTCCTTAAGAGGAGATGCATATTATATGGTTGAGATATATGTGTGGATGTGAGGGCGGATAAGATACCATATATTAATACAACCAAAGAGTAGAATTGAGTAATTGCATGTGAAGAGCTAGCTAGCTAGCTGGCCAGGACAAGTCAACTGGTAGTCAAGTAATTATACGTACGTTTAATTATTTGAATTTAAACTGGACAAACTAGAAAATAATTATTTGAAAATTAGACGTAATACTACTAGTCAACTGAGGCTGCATAGTGACTTAATTGTTCACATTGTGAGGAATCAATTGACTGTGACGTAGATATATATATATGAAGATCGATCGAAGTCATCGAACTACATCGTCCTTTCCTACTCAAAACCATTATTCCAGTTGAAATTGCTTATAACACAAAAACGTACCCAACGTTCAAATTAATCTATCTAGCTATATATGTTTTGAACTCCAATATATGAAATGGATAAAATTTCATGATCGACCGAGAACATATAATTAGAATTGAGAAGATATATGGTCGCCTATCAATCACTTTCCACGAACGAGATACATACATAAAAGTCTCACAAACTATCGACCAAAATAGCAAATAAGTACAAAAAAATAGAGTGTCGGGCACATGATGGTAGGACACTTTACCATACCAATACAAAGAAAAGAAAGGCTGTTTTTTTGGCTTATAGCTTCCGATTGGATGATATTGGAGATTGATATATGTTGTATTTTATATATATGGATGATATATATGTGTCATGTGTGATCACTCACGGTTTTACTATTGACATTTCTTCCATCTATCAGCAATTCTACATGTACATATATACCACTGCACACACACAATATATATACTACGGACGTATAAATTGCACATGATTGAAATGGAGATTGGAGAGAAACATAAAATACAAAGCATAGAGTACGAATTGATGGATCACTCACCGATCATAATCGATAGTGCGTCTTAATTAAGTGAATTATTTTCCCCGCAGGAAAGGGCAGCTGTGTATGTTTGTCTTCACCCTCTAGGGGGTTTCAGATTCTTTATTGTTTTTCACATATCCAAGGATTTTGAATTTATATAGGGCTTATAAATAGCATCAAACTATCCATTAAATACACCCATTTGCGATAAACTGATAAATTACACATTCTTGATATTGTATAGTAATTCAAAAGGCTCAATCCATTGTAACTTTATATATATATATATATATATATATATATATATATATATATATATATATATATATATATATATATATATATATATATATATATGATTGATCAATGAATGAAACCCTCAATGAGGACTTTTACATCAATTCTGTCATTCCACATGGTATCACAACATTTTCTTCCTCACGCAACCATAATTTGATCCTCCTGTCTCACCTCTCCTCTTACTGCCGCCGGCCTCGTCCCGTCGATGTCCTCCCTCACCAGACTTCCCCCACCCACCGGTCAGATCTCCTTCCTCGACCTCAACTAACAGACACCCCCTGCCGCTTTCTTGCTTCTTCCTCCTCGCTCCTCTCGTTCCTGCCCTACCAGCCACCAGACGAGCCCCCAACCGCGGATCCAACCTCCGAGCACCACCGGCGTCACTCCGTGCCCTGTTCTCACCTTCTCGCACTCCTCCGCCCTCCCATCTTCTTCTTGCTCGCGGACACCGTCGCTGCCTAGATCCGACACCCTTCTCCCTCGCCCCCTTCAGATCCGGCCGCATCTTCAGCCGCCAGCAACCTTCTCCTTCGCCCCCTTCAGATCCGGTACACCCAAGCCCCGGATCCACCACCTTCAGCTCCCCTCCGACCTATAAGCACACCGAGCACCCCTCCGGCCTGTACGCTCCGGCCTGTACGCACCCCTTGATTTTCTACAACAAAAAACAAAGTCCTCCTCCTACGACACACTACTACAAATGCACTCATTAATGACATTTAAACAATGACGTTTTTCACAAAATGTCGTTAAAAGTATATTTAATGGCGTTTTAAAACAAAAAGCCATCATTTTATAAAGTGGTATTATTTCATGGCGTTTTTAAAACGCCGTAATAAATACGGGGCGAAGGGTATGTTTAGGATGATATTATTCAACGGCGTTTAATAAATGCCGTAATAGTTATATTTTATGGCGGCCGCGGCATAGGCAGCAGCTTCGCCAGCAGCAGCGGCCGCCGCTCTATGCAGCGGCCGCGGCATACGTGGACTAACGGCCCTCGTCCTTGGAACGCCGCCCCTCGATGGTCCCCGGTGCCTGGCTTCAACCCTCATTGGATGCACTTCGGCTCTCCTGCCCCTCGACATGCCGATTCTCAGGCCTATCTGACATCTTACTACGAGGGTTACTCGCATGAGATGTAACAGCACCGGGAAGCTCTACCCTGTCACACCACCTCCTGCGTCCAGTCAGTCGTGTCCGGTCGCCCTCGTCCAGCCTGTGGCATGCACGCCTGGGCCATCCCAGTGCTGTCGTTCTAGATGTCCTCCATTCTCAGAGTCTTGTCACCTGTAATAAAGACCTACGCTCTAGTCTATGCTCTTCCTGTATAGTTAGGCAAACATGCAAGACTGTCGTTCCAACGGTCTTTGAACTCCACCCTTGCTCCTTTTGATATCATTCATAGTGACATTTGGACCTCTCCTGTGCCTAGCAAGGAGGGTCACAAGTACTACCTCTTGTTTCTTGATGATTACACTCATTTCTTATGGGTCTTCCCGTTGCATTTTCAAGTCCCAAGTGTTTCCTATATTTGTCAAGTTCCATACCTACATCAAAACACAGTTTCAAACATCCATCAAATGCTTCCAATGTGACAATGGCCGTGAATTTGACAACAAAGACTTTCACTCTTTCTTCGCCACAAATGGGATCTCCTATCGGTTGTCTTGCCCCTTCCCTATTGGCCTCATGCCTTATCAACCACATGTTATCTCCTCAACATGCTCCCATCGACTACCCTACACCATCGCTCTCCAACTCAGGCACTCTATTGCACCTTGCCTAGGTATGATCACCTTCGTACCCTTCGGGTGCTTGTGCTTCCCAAACCAGTCCTCCACCGCCCCACACAAGCTTCACCCGCCCTCCACTCCATGTGTCTTCCTAGGCTATCCTTCTGATCATCGCGGTTACCTTTGCCTCGATGTTCGGAGCCATAAGCTTATTGTGTCACGTCATGTCACTTTTGATGAGTCTCGTTTTCCCTTCTCTTCTCCTCCTCCCCCATCTTCGACACCCCCTATGTCTCAGCCTGAGTCAGAGTCTTCCTTTCCTCACTTTCTCCTTCCCCAGAGCTCTACCGGTGCTCCTGCCTCTCACCCTACACCGCCCCCACCACCACCTCCTCCTCCTACCACCAGACCGCACACTCGTAGCATCTCCGGTGTATTCAGACCTCGTCAGATCACCTCTATGACCTCCACCCATCACCCCGCCAACCCCTATCCTACGTCCTCCCGACTACCCCCCTCGTCATACCAAATGTCACGGCCGCAGCACATCAACCCGCCGCGGGTACCTTGCTCCAGCCGCAACATTTTGCCGCGCCCGCCGCACCGTCTACTGCCACCCCCACCGATTCCCACACCCCTTCTGCCTCACACCCGACCTCCTTTTCCCCCATCCCCACCTCCCACATAACAGCCCTCCTCGACCCGAATTGGCAGGCGGCTATGCTCGACGAATACAGGGCCCTTACAAGGAATGGTATATGGGTTCTAGTTCCTCGCCCTCCTGAAGCGAACGTCATTCACTGTATGTGGCTCTTCCGCCACAAGTTCCGCTCTGATGGGTCATTGAAACGCTACAAAGCTCATCTTGTTGTTAATGGTCGATCTCTGTAGGCAGGTATTGATTGTGATGAGACATTCAGCCCCGTGGTCAAGCCTGCCACTATCCGAGTGGTGTTGAGCTTAGCGTTATCGCGACATTGGGATATTCATCAGCTGGATGTCAAGAACGCCTTTCTGCATGGTCATCTGAATGAGACAGTTTACATGTTTCAGCCGTCGGGGTTCACTGATACTGATCGTCCCAAGCACGCTTGTCTCCTGAAGCGCTCTTTGTATGGTTTGAAACAGGCTCCGCGGGCTTAGTTCCAGCGCTTTGCTTCTCATCTCCTACGCTTGGGCTTTGTTGGCAGCCGCTCAGATACGTCTCTGTTTATTTATCGCAGAGGCACAGACATGGCCTTTCTGTTACTATATGTCGATGACATCCTCACCGCCTCTTCTGATGCTCTTCGGACGTGTATTATTTCCCAGTTGAGTGCCGAGTTCGCCATATCAGATATGGGTCCGTTGTCGTACTTCTTGGGCGTCGTCGTGCAGCGTCATGCGTCTGGGTTGTTTCTCTTAGAGTAAGTATGCTGCCGAGATTATTGCTCGGGCCAAGATGAGTAACTGCAAGCCAGTTGTGACCCCTGTGGATACTTTCAACAAGCTCAGCGCTCACTCTGGTCCTTTGTTTGATGATCCGACGTTGTACCGGAGCCTCGCCGGTGCATTGCAGTATCTTACGTTTACTAGGCTAGACATCAGTTACGCCGTTCATCAGATCTGCCTGTTCATGCATGCGCCCAGGGAATCGCACTTTCAGGCCTTGAAGCGGATCATCCGGTACATCAGCAGTACCCTCGAGCTGGGCACCACGATCACCCCTTCCTCTCGGCATGACCTTGTCGCTTACACTGATGCGGATTAGGGTGGTTGTCCTCACACTCGTCGCTCCACGTCTAGCTACTGTGTCTTCCTCAATGACACTCTTGTGTCGTGGTCAGCGAAGCGACAGTCTGTGGTGTCTCGCTCTAGCGCCGAGGCTAAGTACAGGGGCGTCGCCAACGTCGTCTCCGAGTGCTCATGGATGCGCAATCTCCTACTTGAGCTCCGCTGCCATCTTCAGAAAGCCACCCTGGTCTATATTGACAACGTCTCCGCCATCTATCTGGCTAGCAACCCGGTCCAACATTAGCGCACGATGCACATTGAGCTCGATCTCCACTTCGTACAGGACAAGGTTACTCTTGGACATGTTCGTGTTCTACATGTCCCGTTATCCTATCAATACACTGATATATTCACCAAGGGTTTACCTCGTCAATTGTTCCTTGATTTTCGGTCCAGTCTCACTGTACGGGACCCTCCACTTTCGACTGCTGGGATTTGATAGATTACATAGTCTTCATATTGTATAGTGGGCCAAAAGGCCCAATCTATATATATATATATATATATATATATATATATATATATATATATATATATATATAGATTGGGCCTTTTGGCCCACTATACAATATGAAGACTATGTAATCTATCAAATCCCAGCAGTCGAAAGTGGAGGGTCCCGTACAGTGAGACTGGACTGAAAATCAAGGAACAATTGACGAGGTAAACCCTTGGTGAATATATATATATATATATATATATATATATATATATATATATATATATATATATATATATATATATATATATATATATATATATATATATATATATATATATATATATATATATATATATGATTAATCAATGAATGAAACCCTCAAGGAGGACTTTACATCAATTATGTCATTCCACATAAACCACCCTTAAATTGATAATTTAATAAAATCATCATTTAAATGGCTTCTGTTATTAACTACCTCGAATATACCCCCTCCAAATATATATTTATAAAAGTTAAAATTTCGCCCTAGGGTCAAAACAATTTTTAGTTGGCTTGAAAGTTAAAATTTTGTCGCTATACCGATCCTACTGGATCGATAGACCCAAATGTAAATTAAATGCTACCAAAATTTCACCAGAAATCGATCATCTTGTGTCCAACCGTTGTGTGCCTAAAACCCCCATTTCAGCTTAGACCAAAACAAAATAAATCCTTAATCGCCAACAAATTGAAATGAAAGGGGAAACAGTGACCGAATTCAGACTCTAAATTAAACCAAGCATTCATGAAGTAAATCAAGAGATTGGAACTCAAACTTTAGTCTAATAAAATCAATATGTTTGGTATAAACAAACACGTGCTGATGTATAAAATCTCCTAGATCTGGAGATTTTACAATCGAAGATCAAGCAAAGAGATGCTTGATCTCACCTAGCTCAAGCTGTAATTGGAGATCAGTGTTTGGGAGATTTTCTGTTGTATTCCTTAACGTCAAAAACCTTACAGAGAAGGTAACCAACTATCTATTTATACAGGAAGTAAACAAGCTAACTATGGTTCTAACAACTTGCTAACTCTACCGAGCTAAATGGCTAATCATAACTATACTTACACCACACTTCTAACAATCTAACTAAACCAATATCCCTCAATATCCTCCCCTCAAGGTGGACAGGTCGGATGGAAGACCAGGCCAAGCTTGGCAGATAACTCAAGATGCTGGCGGGCACCAAGAGGTTTAGTCAGAATATCAGCAATTTGCAGATGTGTTGGCACAAATGCAGTAGAAATGATTCCTTCATCGACCAAATCCCGAATGTAGTGACAGTCAATGCGGAGATGTTTCGTTCGTTCATGATAAACTGGGTTTGCAGCAAGTTGATGGGAAGATTTGTTGTCGCAGCATAAAGGAATAGGCAAATTGAGAGGAACTTATAGGTCATGTAACACACCAGTGACCCAGACAACTTCACTCCCTGTTGAGGACATGCTACGGTACTCGCTTTCAGTAGAAGATTTGGAGACCGTTTTTTGCTTCTTTGTCTTCCATGACACAAGACAATCACCGAGGAAGACGCAATAGCCAGTTAGAGATCTGCTAGAATCTCTGTAGGAACCCCAGTCGGCATCTGAATAAGCTCGAACCTTCATAGAACTGGAGCTTGGATAAAATAGAGAGCAATTGACAGTTCCCTTTAAATATCTTAGAAGGAACATTGCAGCTCTAAGGTGAGGAGCACGGGGAGTGGTCATGAACTGTGTCAATTGTTGAACTGTGTAGGCCACATCTGGTCTGGTAATGGTCAGATACAAGAGCATGCCTACCAACCTTCTATACACCTCAGGGTCTTCTAGGATGTCACCATCATGAAGACTGAGATGCAAATTCCTTTGCATCAGAAATTTAGCAACTTTGTAATTCACCATGGCTGAATTTAACAAGAGATCAATCACATACTTCCTCTGGTTGAGTAAGATCCCAGATTCAGATCGGGATATTTCCATCCCTAAAAAATACCTTGCATAACCGAGATCTTTGATGGTGAATGCACTGTCAAGGGACTGTTTGACCAGTTGAATCTCTTCCTCATCATTGCCAGTAAGTAACATGTCGTCGACATACACCAATGCAACAGTGATGAGTGAGCCCTTTGCTAAAACAAACAGAGAATAATCGTGTTTGGACTGAATGAACCCCATCTTGGTTAGGTGTTTGGTGAGCTCCAGGTTCCATTGCCTGCTGGCCTGCTTGAGGCTGTATAAAGATCTGTGCAATCTACAAACTTGCCCTGGCAAAGCAGTTTCATAACTTGGAGGAGGGCTCATGTAAACTTCTTCATCAATGTAACCATGAAGAAATGCGTTATTTACATCTAATTGATGTAGATTCCAGTGTTTGATGGAGGCAAGAGCAAGCGAAATCCGGACAGTAGAGAACTTTGCAACTAGAGAGAAAGTCTCTTTGTAGTCTCGATTTTTAACTTGATTGAAACCTTTAGCTACTAATCGAGCTTTGTATCTTTCCACCTTACCATCAGGTCTGAATTTGATACGGAATATCCACTTACAACCAATTGGTTGTTTGCTTAAAGGTAGTTTGGTTAATGACCAAGTGTGATTTACCTCTAAAGCATCAATCTCAGCTTTCATGGCTGCTCTCCATTTGGCATCCTTCTGAGCCTGAGCAAAGGTTGCAGGTTCCACCTTAGAGAGAACATTAAACAAAGAAGATATGTAATCTTGAGAGTACATACCCAGATCATCAAGTTTTAGAATGGATAAGATAGGAGAAATAGAACTGTCCATGGAGTCAGATCCCTTCCTAGTGGGCAAATCCTTGTACACGAAGTCCTGCACTGTGAGCAGGTCTAACTATCCGACGGTCTTGTCTCTGAGGAAGAGGTGGGATGTGTGGTTGAGAAGTGCCACTATCAATTCCATCATCAAAGGAATTACCAGTACTAGCATCTCTACTGCTATTAGGACTTATCTGATCAGACAATTGGTGGTCCTCCATTGCAGTGCTAGCATCACTGCTGTTTGGAATTATCTGATCAGACAAGTGGTCCCCCACACTTCCTGTGTGGTAATCCATGCTCACCCTATCAATTTCAGGATGGGAGTGAGAGGGAGCAGGTCTAACTCTACCATGGAGATGCTGCATTTCCTGCAAGGAGTCATCTCCAAAAGGAACAAGAGGCATGCTTTGATGTGAAACAAGTTCAGTAGCTGCAACCTTTTGTTCAGTTTTAAAGGGAAAAATTAGTTCTTTGAAAAGAACATCCCTACTCACTATCACCTTGTGAGTAGTAAGGTCATACAGTTTGTATGCCTTTTGCCCAGGAGGGTACCCAATGAACACACATCTTCGAGCAGAAGGGTCCATCTTAGCTCTATGTACCTTAGGAACATGAGCATAACACAACCAGCCTATGACCCTCAAATGGGAATGATCATCATCCTTCTTCATTAACACCTCATAAGGTGAGTGACCATGAAGAACATTGGATGGGAGGAGGTTGATCACATGAGTGGCTACAAGCACACACTCACCCCAAAACCTGTCAAGCAGACCTGCATGAATCTTCATTGCCCGAGCAGTTTCAACCAAATGGCGGTGCTTCCTCTCCACCCTGCCATTTTGATGTGGCACATAGGCAACTGATTTTTGGTGCACAATCCCTCGGCTTGCATACAACCCTGTCAAGTGAGAGTTAACAAACTCGGTTTCATTGTAAGTTCTGACAATTTTGACTCTTTTGCCAAACTGTGTTTTCAACCAGGTTGAGGAAGCCTGAAACAACAGTTCCAACTTGGCCTTTATCCCTCCAAAGGAAGGTCCAAGTTGATCTGGAATGATCATCAACTATGGTCAAAAAAAACCTAGCACCACACAAAGAAGGCACTCTATACGGCCCCCACAGATCCATATGCAGCAACTCAAAAATACAAGAAGCATAAGAAGAACTGGATTGAAATGGCAATCGATGCAGTTTGGCCATTGAGCAAGAATCACAATCAAAGGTTTGAGCATCCGCTCCCTTACCCCATTCAAATTGTCTCATCTTAGACAAAGAAACATGACCCAATCTGGCATGGTTTAAAAGTAATTGGGAATTATTGAAAGAAGAAGCTACACAGGTAAGTCTTGGTGCCTGAACCTGTTGCACAGAAATCCTTGTAACTCCAGTCTGATGAGGAAGACAATTAAAGCCAGCAAACTTGTAAGGGCCTCCACATCGGGCTCCCAAAGCAATGACTTCATCAGTTGAAATGGCCTGTAACCAGCAATTTGTTTTAGAAAAAATGAACAAATATTGATCATCATCAAGCAACTTCGACACTGACAAGAGATTGTACTTGAAACTCGGCATGTACAATACCCCTTGCAGTGTGATTTTATCATTCAGTTTAACAGTCCCAGAGTAGAACACCAACTGTGTAACCCCATTCGGAAACCCAATCATAATAGGCTTAGACAAACGATGAGTGTCCACAAACAACTCTTTGTCACAGGTTATATGATCTGAAGCTCCAGAGTCCACAATCCAGTTGGTAGCTCTGCTATTGTCAATGGTGTCACCACAGCTTGCAGTCAAAGAGATCATACCTGCAAAGTTGATTGCTCCAACACCTGGATCAGTATCCATAGGAGCCTTTCCCTTGATGGCGCGCATCACCTCTGCCACCACTGCATTGATAAGCTTGAGATCTACAGGTTTGTTGCCACCAGGTCATTCACTGTGCTCAGACCGAGCATCAAATGTCAAGGGAGTGTCCTCTTGCATCATGTCCTGTATGTTAGCAATCACTCGGCTGCCTTACTTCAACTTCGGACCATTGTACCATTCAGGAAAGCCAATCAGTTGAAAGCAGTTTTCCTTGAGATGCCCTCGCTCCTTACAGTAGTTGCATACCATTTCCATCTTAGCCTTCCTGAGTTCTTCCTTTCTAAGCTCTTTCTTGGGGTCAGCTTGCTTCCCATGTCCAGATCCAGATCCACCGGATCCAGATCCACCAGCAGTGATGGAAAACCTGGAATTATCACCTCCTTTCACGGAGGAAGTTCCTGCGCCAAAGCTCTTGGTGGCGAGAATCTCATGGCTAGACTGCAGTCCTCCTGTAATCCCTTTCTGCCTTTCGATCTGTGCTACCATGTGAAAGACACGATTCACTAATGGTAACGGATCCATGGAGAGAATGTGGCTTCTAATGTCTTCGTAGACATCAGATAGCCCCATTAAGAACTGCATTAGCTTCGTTGTCGCCTCCCTGTCCAGTAGTTTCTTCATGATAGCACATAAACAATTTTTGAGACCTCCACATCTGCAGATCGGAAAGGACTTAATCTCTTGGACTTCCTTTTTCCGAAGTATTCAGCCACACCTAGATTCTCCTGTTTTATTTCGCTTATTTCCTTCTTCAATTGATAAATCAGAGGTGCATTCGATTCAGTGAATTGCTCCTGAATTTCATGCCACAGCTCGATCGCGAGCTGAGTTCACATAAAGGAATTGCTCAGCGAGCTCTGGTTTCATCGAGTTGATGATCCAGCTCATCACCATATAATCACATCGTAGCCAGCGATCATAATCATCAGCAATCTCAAGCAGTTTCTCACATTGTCCATTAATAAATCCTAATTTCATCTTTGCACCTAGCGCCATCCTAATTCCCCTCTTCCAACTGTGAAAAATTCGTCCAGTGAATTGTGCAGAGACGAGCTGCATACCTGGATGGTCTGAGTTCGCCAGAAACAGCGGATCTGGCTGATTGGCGCCGAAATTCCGACCTCCTGCGCTTCCATTGCTGGCACTTGTTTCTTCCTGGCCTTCTGCCATGATCAAGCTCTCCGATCACAGATTTTGAGTGAAGATTGCTCTGATACCATATAAAATCTCCTAGATCTGGAGATTTTACAATCGAAGATCAAGCAAAGAGATGCTTGATCTCACCTAGCTCAAGCTGTAATTGGAGATCAGTGTTTGGGAGATTTTCTGTTGTATTCCTTAACGTCAAAAACCTTACAGAGAAGGTAACCAACTATCTATTTATACAGGAAGTAAACAAGCTAACTATGGTTCTAACAACTTGCTAACTCTACCGAGCTAAATGGCTAATCTTAACTATACTTACACCACACTTCTAACAATCTAACTAAACCAATATCCCTCAATATGATGAACAAAAGAACGAAATAACGAAAGCATATGGAAATATAAAGCTTAATTAACATGGCTTTAGCTTGATGATTGATGGCGGTCACCTCCTTTATCAAAACATATAATACATAACAAGTTACAGTGAGTAGCATATACCCACACACACGTAGAGTATGGTATAAACAAGCCTGCTCCCGGAAGCCAACAACCCTCATCAGAGCGCCCTTGATGATCCGCATCAGCTACACGGTACATCCTCAGCTCTCATGCAGCTCCAACGGTCACCCATGTGATGCTGAGATCGATGATCTTCAAATTTAGATCAAAGGATGGACGTGATGCGTGTCAAACAATGCATTTTTCTACCCCTCTCGATCACTCGCTGACAAACTTGTCATGCCCACAACCCAAATTTTCCATTCTATGTCACACCATCCACCACCTAAGCTGAAAAATTCTCCGGAAGATCGGTCGAAGCAGCCCCGAGTGCCCAATAAAATGAGCAACAAAAACAGGCACAAAATCATACATGTGCGGGGAAAAAAACTGCTCAAACAGCGAAGTTCTGTGCCATGGTGTGGAAAATTCGAAGCGTATCAAAGTAAATGATGAGCTTGGACTATGAGAAGACTATGCATGGAGTATGCCAGAAGAAACGGCCGCAGCAACAAAGCTTTGTGGTGGTCGCAGCTAACGGCAAAAGTTGGCCTCTCGACAACATTAAGATGATTCCTGCACAGCATGACATTTTTTTTGCGCGCTTGTCGAGCACCCGAAAATGATTTCTGTGTACTTTCGAATCAAATTTCCAACTTTATGCCATGCCAACTACAGCCGAAGGCCACCAACTGCCTCAAAAGGTCAACCAAAGCAGCCTCGAAAGCCATGCAAAAGGAGCAACAAAAACAAGCATGAAGTCGCAAACAAGGGAAAAAGCAGCCTAGCAACCCATTTAGAGGCATTATTATGAAGATCCCAGAATGCATCTACGCATATCAAGAGTTGGGATCGATAGAAGGCATTGTATGGAACATGCCAAAACAAAACTCAACGAAAATGGAGCTCTATAGCAGCAGTGGCAAGGCTAAAAATTGGCATATTCACACAGTTTCTACAGGTTCTTCAGCAATGTTTGGGCCCGTTCAGAGTGAGCTGTCGTGTCAACGCTTTCCGGAGAGCCACCTAGATGATGGGGGAGCATAATGACAGCGCTCGAAAACCTTGGTTATGCCTACCGAAGCGTCTGTCGAGCTCGTAACCTACGCAAATCTAGTTCGATGACTAAGTCGGATGGAGGTTAACACACAGTCTAGACACAAAGTCACATCAAGCCAAGTTGAAATTGCCCGCAAGAACTTTGGTGGCTTAACGATGTCAACAAACTACTCGATCAACATCAAACTCAACAACTACCGAATCCTGCCTCAAAGCTCAAACCAAAAATCATGTGAAATTAATCTCAAGAACTATGTCAAGACTTAATCATCTTTGCGAGATGTGTAGGAAATTCAAAATCAGCATCAAGATATGATGAATTAAGTCGCATCCTCAAAAATTCAAAATCACATTTCAAGTGTTTACAATGATCTATTTGAGATTAAGAACTACGTAGGTTTGTCCGATAAATGTTGAAGGTAAGTCCTCGTAAATAAATATGATGAGGGCAGGGCCAGATGGCACATCGCCTCGATCCTTAAACCTCCCTATAGTTTATATCCTTTGAGCTATTCATAAGAGTCGTTGTACTGTAACATCCTCGTCACGAAATAAAAAATAAATTAAAAAGTTCTTCCGCGTCAGGTAGGGGTCGAACCTACGACCTTCTGCTTAGGAAACAGACGCTCTATCCACTGAGCTACAAATGCTTTTTATTAAAGTTTTTCTTCATAAATTATATAACAGATATATAGAGATAGCTATTTCACTACAATCAAAATTATTACTCCGTATGTTTTACACCCCCTACCCAAAATAAAGTTTAAGGTAAATAAATTTTAAAATTTATGAAATAGTACACTTTTTTTTTGTTTTTTTTACAGTAGGCAAAAAATGAAATAGTATACTTTAAAAAGTAATGTTTAGGCTTCTTAGTACTAACAATTACAGTATTTCTTTTTTCTTCTTTTTATTTGAAATGCCAAAACTATTAGGTTGCACATACAATTTTTAAAATAAAAATAGCAAATGTGTTGACGAGTGTCACATATCACTCTGCCAATTTCTCGAATCTATATCTTCAAATTATTATGTTTTACACCCCTTACGGTATTTTATAGTCAAAATTATTAGGTTCTACACCCCATACAAAATCATCATATCATCGTATTCATTTATATATTACTAAATAAGATTTTTTTTTTGTCACATGTCATTTTTTAGTTAAAAAATTTCCCTCCAAAAAAATTACTCAATTTACTGGAACCAAAGAACGAAAACTAGGCACCTCAAACTTGTAGACACAAATTCAGGGTACTTCCATAAGATAGCTACCGAGAAAAGAAATAGAAAAACGATAAGAGAAATAACAACAGCAGAAGGAAACAAGATAATAGGAGAGGAGAATATAGCAAAAGAAATTAAAACAGACTTTGAGAGAAAATATAAAAAAATATTGTAAACTAGGGTAAGAATAAAGGGAGGAGAATATGAGATTGTATTCAATTGATCTCTCTTGGTGTTACACCGGTACAATATATAGAGATAAACTCCTTAGGCTCCAAGCAATAGTCAATCTATCTATAGACAAAATCTATGTAAGTAAAGTGTATATTTTGTACATCCACATAATAATAATAATAATTTTATAACACTCCCCCTTGGATGTACATTCCTTGTTCCTCCAGCTGCCTCGTTAAAAACCTAGCTAGGAAAACCCAGTGGGACAAAACCATAGCTTAGGGAAAAAGAGTGCAGCCTTCCACGTACGCTCTTGTTGTACTGCCTCGTTAAAAACCTTGTTAGAAAAACCCAGTGGGATAAAACCTAATGGAAAAAGAGTGCAGTGCGTGTATACTCCCCCTGAATTCAACATCCTCCTCGAAGTCTCCTCATTCCTCTTAATGTCCCCGTCTTCATGAGCTCATGGTCGAATCTCAACATTGTCTTTGATGTGTATAACCACTACTAAAAATGCAGGAAATAGCTACGGAAAATAGCAACTGCATTGGCCACGAATGACCGTGGCTAACCGGTTTAGCCACGGAAATAGCCACGGGTGGGCCATCCGTAGCCATATGCCTCGTGACTAATGGCGACGGCTGTTTAGCAATGGATTTAGCAACGAATTGTCAAGTCGTGGCTAAGCCCGTGGCTAGTGATGGACATTTGAATCTCGTGGCTGAGGCAACGAATTCAGCTTCGGAATTAGGCCATTGCTGAATTCGTGGCTATGTTCGTAGCTAGATTCGTTTCTACAAATAGGTCATGAACCTTGCTGATTCCGTGGCTGAGCCGTTGCTATGATTGTTTCTATCGTTGTTGCTCATTTCATTGGTAATGTTGTTGCTAAGGTTGTTGCTAGAGTTGTTGGTAACGTCTGTATTTGTCATTGCTATTGTTGTTGCTCATTTCATTAGCAATGTTTTATATACTTAAAAATGTACAAAACTTTTATGAATACATCCAAAGCAATAACAAATCTAAATATACATAAATAGGGTACAAAAATAAAAAAAAAATATATTCTAGATACAAAAAAACCCAAAGTACAAATGAACAAATCAAAACATCCAATTTCTTGTTGACACAAACTCATATTTATAGCATTCCTTAAACCAATTGACACCCCAATAACCTGAAGCAGCATGCAAGATGAAATACAATATTGTAAGATGAAATAAAATATTATTCAACTAGTAATCCCCAACTTATTTAGAATAAATAAAGTATTTTGAGATGTCTTTAATAGGATTGGAGCAAGAAAGTAAACAAAAACAAAATTAGGTATTAAAAAATCTAGACAATCTAAGTTTATACCACCTGGAAACGAAATTTGTGTGAAACAGGAAAACGAAATCGAAATCAGGTATATTAAAGACTAGGAAATTCAGCTCTTTCATGCATCTCCCCTTTTACTGAATTTACCTATGCACCTAGTTTTATTTGTAATTTTCTGCACTTTGTTCCGAGGGCTTCATCCTCCATTACCTCAAGTAATCCAAGAATCTTCCAGAAGAAGGCCATACAGAAACAAAACTTCATGGAATACTAAGTTACTAACCAGCTTCAGTAAACAGTCCACTGAAACAGTTCATACGATTGAACATCTTCTGCATTGTAAGAGAGAAGATGGGTCAGAAAAAAAAAAACCTCTCTCATCCCTAAATTGAGAAGGAAAAAGACACAGAAAGAAAGTGATGTCCTTGGATAGCGCCATATAATCAATTGGCAGTTTTTAATATCGATTATGATGCCCAATTTTTTCATGGGAAAAAAAAAAGCAGCAAGAAGTTCATCAGCACAAATCCAATCAGATAAGATCGAGTTGACAGATAAAAAGATGAGCCGAAGCTTTCCCCGTACGTCTAGATTGGTGTCGAGGAAAATCAGGGCCACTCGAGGGTTAAAGCCTGGCCAATTTGGAGCAGCAACAATGGTGGTGGTTCTAGATCTGTAGCACCGGCAAGAGGGGGGAGAGAGAGAGAGAGAGAGAGAGAGAGAGAGAGAAACCACGGAGAGAGAGAGAGACCAGGGCGCTTTATGCGGGAGAAAGGGGGAAGGACGAATGGTGCAGCGGTGGATGCTCCGGCGTGGACGGCGACGGTTATTGCTCCGACAAGGACGGCGGCGATTTTGATAATCATTCAGCCAAATAAAAATCATAAACAATTAGAGAGATGGTAGCAAAAGATTGGGAGAAAAAAAGACTTATGAACATCAACCAACCTTTGGAGCTTCTTCTGCTTCGATTAGAAGGAGAAGGTGGGGAGTTCTTCTCCTGATTCAAGTGGTGAAGAAGAGGAAGAGGAGGAGTTCTTCACCTGCTTCGATTGGGAAGAAGACGAGGCTTGCAGCGGTGAATAAGAGGCAAACGGTGACAAGAGCGGTGATGGAGTGAGGACCCGGAAGCGAAGTAAGAGGATTCTAGTCATGGGGACAAATTTGCAGAAGAGAAGAGGGAGAGGGAGGTGAAGGGTTTCGGCTGTATTGATAGAAATAAAGAATAAAGGCAGAGAGAGGAGACCTAATAGTCTCCCAAAAAATTTCAATCCCGCTTCAACTGGCATCGTGGCGCTTTAATTTGATTTTTTTAGGTCAATTCTTCTGGCGCTTCAATTGACATTCTGACCCGCCTTCGATTCAATTTTTTTTGGCATTCTGGCGCTTCAATTCCCATCTTTTTTTTTTCTCTTCCACATTCTTTTTAGATGAATGGAGGCAAATTAATCAATTTGTGAATCAAGAAAAATATACAGTAGTACATAGTATGATTTTTTTTTTAGTCGCTAACATATATTTCTAAAAAAATATAAGATTTAATTGTTTTTTTTTCACAATATAAATCTGTACTTCGTAGAAGTTAAGATATGATTTCAAATAACAAAAAAAGTCTAATACAGTACTCTTTAAAAATTTATCGAAAATTGTAAAAATAAACAAGTATTTTGATAGGAATTTATTAATTAACATTTTATTCAACATTTATTAGTTACTTGTACGAGTTTTCTTCAAAACATACTTCTATAGTATTCTCATAAAAATTTATATTAGTTAGTTATAAAAAAACTCAACACTCATTAATTACTTATATAATTTTTCCTCTGAACTCACTTTTATAGTATTCTCATAAGAATTTATTAGTTAATATAATGTTTTATTAAATATTTATTTGTTACTTATATAATTTTTCCACAAAACTTACTTTTATAGTATTCTCATAAGAATTTATTAGTTAATATAATGTTTTATTAAATATTTATTTGTTACTTATATAATTTTTCCACAAAACTTACTTTTATAGTATTCTCATAAGAACTTATTAGTTAATAAGGTGTTTTATTAAATATTTATTTGTTACTTATATAAATTTTCCTCAAAACATACTCTTATATTATTCCAATGAGAATTTATTAGTTAATATAAGGTCTTATTAAACATTTATTAGTTAGTTATATGAGTTTTCCTCAAAACATTCCCTTATCGTATTCTAATAATAATTTATTACGTAATATAAGGTTTTGTTCAGCATTTATTAGTCACACATATAAGTTTTCCTCAAAACATACCTTTATAGTATTCTAATACGATTTTATTATTTAATATAAGGTTTTATCAAATAAATATTCATTACTCATATGAGTTTTCCTCAAAACATACTCACATAGTATACTAATAAGAATTTTTTAGTCAATATAGAGTCGAATTAAACATTTATTTGTTACTTATATGAGTTTTACTTAGAACATACTCTTATAGTATTTTAATAAGAATTTACTAGTTAATATAAGGTTTTATTAGTTACTTATATGAGTTTTACTCAAAACATACTCTTATAGTATTCTAATAAGAATTTATTAGCTAATATAATGTCTTATTAAACATTTATTAGTTAGTTATATGAGTTTACCTCAAAACATACCCTTATAATATTGTAATAAGAATTTATTACTTAATATAAGGTTTTATTAACTACTTATATGAGTTTTACTCAAAACACACTCTTAGAGTATTCTAATAAGAATTTATTAGTCAATATAAGGTTTTATTAGTTACTTATATGAGTTTTCCTCAAAACATACCCTTATAATATTATAATAAGAATGTATTACTTAATATAAGGTTTCATTAACAACTTAGATGAGTTTTACTCAAAACATACTCTTAGAGTATTCTAACAAGAATTTATTAGTCAATATAAGGTTTTATTAATTACTTATATGAGTTTTCCTCAAAACCTAACCTTATAACATTATAATAAGAATTTATTACTTAATATAAGGTTTTATTAAATACTTATATGAGTTTTACTCAAAACATACTCTTAGAGTATCCTAATAAGAATTTATTAGTCAATATAAGGTTTTAGTAGCTACTTATATGAGTTTTCCTCAAAACTTACCCATATAATATTGTAATAAGAATTTATTACTTAATATAAGGTTTTATTAACTACTTATATGAGTTTTACTCAAAACATACTCTTAGAGTATTCTAATAAGAATTTATTAGTCAATATAAGGTTTTATTAATTACTTATATGAGTTTTCCACAAAACAGACCCTTATAATAATATAATAAGAATGTATTACTTAATATAAGGTTTTATTAACTACTTATATGAGTTTTACTCAAAACATACTCTTAGAGTATTCTAATAAGAATTTATTAGTCAATATAAGGTTTTATTAGTTACTTATATGAGTTTTCCTAAAAACATAACCTTATAACATTATAATAAGAATTTATTACTAAATATAAGGTTCTATTAACTAGTTATATGAGTTTTACTCAAAACATACTCTTAGAGTATTCTAATAAGAATTTATTACTTAATATAAGGTTTTATTAGCTACTTGTATGAGTTTTACTCAAAACATACTCTTAAAGTATTCTAATAAGAATTTATTATTTAATATAAGGTTTTATTAGCTGCTTATATGAGTTTTACTCAAAACATACTCTTAGAGTATTCTAATAAGATTTTATTAGTCAATATAAGGTTTTATTAGTTACTTATATGAGTTTTCCTCAAAACATACCCTTATAATATTATAATAAGAATTTATTACTTAATATAAGGTTTTATTAGCTACTTATATGAGTTTTACTCAAAAAATACTCTTAGAGTATTATAATAAGAATTTATTACTTAATATAAGGTTTTATTAGCTACTTATATGAGTTTTACTCAAAAAATACTCTTAGAGTATTCTAATAAGAATTTATTACTTAATATAAAGTTTTATTAGCTACTTATATGAGTTTTACTCAAAGCATACTCTTAGAGTATTTTAATAAGAATTTACTACTTACTATAATGTTTTATTAAACATTTAATAGACACTTACATGAGTTTTCCTCAAAACACCCTTATAATATTCTAATAAAAATTTATTAGTCAATATAAGGTTAATTTTATTAAACATTCATTAGTTACTTATATCATTTTTCCTTTAAACATACTCTTATAGTGTTCTAATAAGAATTTATTACTTAATATAAGGTTTTATTAAATATTTATTAGTCACTTATATGTGTTTTCCTCAAAACAAACCCTTATAGTTATAATATTCTCATAAGAATTTATTAATTAGTTAATATATATTTTTTTCAACACTTGTTAATTTATATAAAAAAAATTCATAGGCATATTTGGGCTTGTCAATGGGCCAATCGAGGAAAACATAGTCATATTTGGGCTGATTTAGCCACGGATTTAGCCACGGATATAATCGTCGCTAAATCACCACTTTATTCAATGGGCTGAGATAAGATAATTGGGCTTTCACTAGCTTAATGGGCCGAGCCCGTAAATTTTGGGAGAGTTTGTACCCGGATTTAGCCATGGATTGAGTGTTATCGGATAGCCCATTCATGATATATATATCCGGCCCACCTACAATTAGTGACCCAAGACCCACTCACCACATATGTTCATTTGATTTCCGATGATTAATAGCCACCGATTTAGCGACGGATATTGTGTTGTGGCCATATCAGCGTCGAAAACAGCCACAATAATCCTATTTGTGGCTACGTTCGTGGCTATTTACTAACACTGACACATATCGAGCCACGAAATCAGCTACGGACATTTAGGTCGTTGCTAATAGCCACGAATGTTTTGGCATGTCATACCAAGATGAGTATTAGCCACGAGTATAGCCACGGTCAGGAACAGTCGTGGCCAATGTCATCGCTAATGGCCACGAATACAGAGTCGCCTGTAATCCGTGGCTAACCATCTGTAGCTATTTCCTGTTTTTTTAGTAGTGAACTGGAATGTCTTCGTGATTGACTTTGACGTGCCTGACTTGCATGTATTGGTGTTGAGCTGCTTTGGATGCACAAGTATAAGGTACTTCAGGACCTAGTGTGTCTTTAATTGTTGATATGGGGATCTAGTGTATTAAATGGTGCTTAAGTTGCCTCGTTAAAAACCTTAACTTGGAAAAACACAATGGGATAAAAACCAATATTAAGGAAAAGAGTACAACATTGTATGGTACTTCGGGACCTAATGCAGTGTCACCATTTTTACAATTATATGTACTTCTGGTACTCTAAGGATCTTTAATTAATTGTATGTGAGGGGACATTGATAATAATGTTTCAGGCATTTTCAATCGATTCTTTTCATTTATATGTATATGTACGTCATTTACAGTTGGAGCCAAAATTATATTCACTTCTGGTGAATGCATTCTCATGTAACCTTTAATAGACTTGTGTGCAATCAATTTGGCTTTATATTTTCCTTTATACGAACACCCACTTAAAACCAATTAATACTACACTTTTCAATATTAGAGCTACAGGTCCAAAAACTTTATGCTTAACTAATCCATCTTTGCATGAATTATTTCTTTCTAGAATTTGGGATATACCATGTATCCTTGTGAGGGGAGTTGCCTCGTTAAAAACCTTGCTTTGGAAAAACCCAAATGGGACAAAAACCAAAGTAAAAGAAAAGAGTACAACTTTGATCTCCTCCTCAATTTAGTATATAAATCACCAATTTTATAAAGACATGGTACTTCTGGACCCTTAATATCCTTTCACAATCTAATCAAAGATGAAAAGATCATTTGTACACTCGAATTACAGGTCGAGATATTTTTAGAGCTTTCAATTAATTTCCAACTAATCCTCTGCTTATTGGATATCTTATGAATTGTTTCACATCTTTAATATTGGAGCTACGGGTCCAAAATATTAATGTTTAAATTATTAAATTAATCATTTTAATGTAGATATACTTCTATTTAGAAGCTCTAATTATTATCATCAAGCACTTTAAGTGCAAACTTAGATATGTGGCATCGACGATAATAAAGGATCTGGTTATTTCAAGACAACTCATAATCAATTCTAACATTGTAATCGTTCATGAAATATCTTCAGGAGTATACTTGTGGACATATCACCATTGTTCGAAATTAATACTAGAATCTCGATCTAAATCATGCATTGGTTTACTTCTATTCCATGCAATATATTGCTTCTTGATCTCCTTTTCCTCTCCCCCCAAATACCGAGTATTTTATCATTTCTGATAAACTCTAGGTATTTGATCATCTATGGGGACTCAATCCTCCGTACACATCAACTTTCTTGATTTATAACAACTTAGTGTAATCTGGGGAGATTTCGGTACCTATACTGAACATGTAAATATCAAGCTCTCTACTGGAGATAAATTACAAGAAGGAGAATTTCTTCTATTGTTGACCAAAATTGAATCAAGCTCTTGATATTCATGCCTGCTTATTAACTATTATTGATGACTCTACTGGGTCATTCCATGCGTTAGTATTATCCTAAATGATAATCTCATAAGTAACGACTTCACTTGGTCGATTTAATCGTCAGTTTCTCAATGCTCAACATATCAATTTCATTGATAACATTTCCATATCACATTCATATTTCCAACATGGGTAATCTATTATTATGTTGGTTCCCTCTTTTGACATCCTCAGCTAGGGAAAAACACTGCTTCTAGCAATTATTAGTCCTCCATTTACTTTTATGATCCCAATTTATCTATCATCACTCCTTCACTTAGAGTGTTTTGACGCTCTTCTAGAGCCATTTTCTCATATAATTTTATTGCTTGATTATATGAATAGGCCTTCGAGGACTAATTTTGATGCTCTTCTGGAGATATGTATAAGGTTTAATTATGCCAAGGATAGACTTTATACAAACACTCATTAGATATTTCATCATGAAAACTTCAGATTTTCCATATCATTAGATACCAAGCTCGAAATCATTCTAACATTTTCATGCAATGATTCATTTACAATTTGGGAGATTACAGATCTAAATTAGGCAAACCATCAACTTTGACTTGTCCTTCCACATTTTCCTTGATGTGGGAGTCGAGTCATACATGATTATCTATAATCATTTTCAAAATTATGACCAGTATCCTAACAACGGTCGCGCGCACCGTATCCTCTTTATGTCCTCTGCTAGAGGTAACAATATATATTGCGTCTGGCAATAAAAGAGGTTGTTATGAACCATAGGTCATTTAGCTAGCTATTTATTTGAGTTCTACCATACCCAAGTAGATTAAGAACAAGATTCCAAAATAAAGAGTCTTCGGGCTCTCAAGAATAAATTTATCCATTTCACACAATTTAACAAGGATTTGCTTCAAACTCTCCTCCCAAATCATCATTAGTTGAATAAAATTAGCATCATTTACCCATAATGGTTTCTTCAAGAAACATTTCCAATCCATATGCATATACATAAAATGAAAATCAAATCAAATAGATAAATAAAACATAGATTCCATGTAGCTTTAAATAGCCAAATTATACTAATAGCAAACCAAATACGACCATGTTTTCATAATCAAATGTGTTGGATCATCTAGGCTCTTTCGTTGATAATCTTTCATATGTAGAGATAAATTTATCTACTTCAAGAGATAACTTTTATTAACACAAACAATATATATAATATAAAACCACATATGTTTGTGCAAAAGTAAATTCAAACATATACACCTCATAAGTAAATAATAAAAACGATCTCAGTAAATTAAAATAAATGCACTACACATAATTAAAATTTATTTGGCCACTTCAGGTGGATATCAATTCAGATATATATCACTTGTTTCAATAAACACTATCATTCACAAATACTGTAGGTTCAATAACTATCTCAAATTTCGATTTCAATAATTTCATCGTCATCTATGAGAGAAAATGTATTTTCTTATTTGCATGCAATTACATTTGGGGGATATAATACAAATCAACTTCATGATATATAAATAATGTTAGCTTCTGGTGACCAGGGATCAAACAGGTTCAACCACTTCAGGAGTTTGTATTTAACCTTCTATGGAACAAATCATATATGAAACAACTAGTTACAAGTACAAGATGGAATCAACAATACCATCTTAGCTCATCACTACAAAGATGAGGCTAATATTTTAATCGATGCATGATGACGTTATTTCTTTACCAACTTATCAAGGTATATTAGCACTATTGCATGATGTAGGATATAAAACCTATATGTGCAATCAATAACATCATTTTGCAATTACCAAGAGGCACAAATCATAACTCAAATATATGATGGTTAGGCTTACCTGACCGAAAGCTCGATCGCATATACCAGTATTAAGAAATCGGTCCAACTCCATCACGAGCCTTAAAGTCGAGCCTAATTAACATAGATAGGCTCAAGTAGAGTTCAATCTTCAAAGGTTCGCCTCCTTTTACCATGATATCCTAGTGTGGATCCGTGGACAAACCACTCGCATGACACCACCCATCACCAAATCAAAATATTAATAAATTATAATCATAGTTTATTTAAAACATATATCATATAACATAATTCTATCCATCCTTATGTATAAGGTCTTAAACATTTTGAAATTCTAATTAATCAAGTAAGGAAAGTCAACGTACCTCTTATGTGATCAACATGCCTTATTTTGATTAATTTTCCAATTGGCGATAATCTATCTTTATTCATTATCTCAAAAATAAATATGATTTAATATAGAGATAGATAGACAAAATCCGAAGCAAGGCATAAAAAATGTGTTTTTATCTACTTCAGGAGATATGTCTTTTCATTTGCTTCAGGAGATGAATGATAAAAATATAATATACAAACAAACAAACTAAATAATAATCATTGACCAATGCTAAAGGGATGATATTTGTTGTTTCATCACTACGGGGATAAATTTTATCGATCACATCAAGTGATTTATAATATCAATTTCTTTACTTTCATCCACTTCGAGGGATTTAATATTTTCTACTTCGGGGGACCAATTAAATTATTTATAAACAAAAACATAAAATAGAAAAATCAAATTGCACTTACCTCCACGACGACGCACATTGGGGATTGATATAATTTATGTATACACCCTCTTCAGGGAATGTGTTTATCTATTTCACGATCTAAATCTCATCACTTCGGGGATGGAGAACGGAACCTTTAAGGGACAAAATTTACAACCCTAGAAGTTTTACTCTTTTCTGTAATTATCAGAAAAGTATATGTCAATCCGAAATTTTGATAATTTCAAGGCCGATTTTGTAATTAATACAAAAATTGCAATCTTCTTCTTTGTTTTGAATTTGCATCGTCGTCCTCGTTCCGACTAGGCCGAGTCCAAGGCTTGCGTGGAGGTCGGTGTCTTCGCCTATGGAGGCAGCGTTCAACCATCTCTGGGCTCACCACCGACATCGTGGAGGTCGCGCCTTCTCCGGAGATCGACTGGAGGTTTCGGAGATGTCGTCGTTAATCGCGGCGTGAACTGGGGCTCTAGTGGAGGCTGCGGAGCCATTGCGGCGGTTTCAGCCTGGTCCCTCAAGGGACTCGCCGCCATCGACTCGTCGTAACCTTGCGTTCGAGTTCTGCGTCGATTGGCGTGATGAGGACTTCTCACTCCCGGCGGAAGATCTCTTCGACGGTGGAAAATCAGGCGGCCGCTGAAGCCACCACCTTTGATTATACGGGCTGTGGCTGCCGGGGGAGCGTCGTCCTTGTTCATCGGCACCTCGTGAAACACACGCGCGTCGGGGCTCAGCGACTCCGCCTCCTCCACCGCCGTTCTAATCGGTTCCAGCGCATCTGGCTTTGATCGACTTCCTCCTCTCACCGTGGTTACCAGACGCCATGGTCGGATCGGAGGGAGATCACCAGATGCCATGGCTTTGATCGACTTCCTCCTCTCATCGTGATCACCGTGATCATCCACCGACTGTGCTTTCTCCACCGTTGCGAAATTCAGTCCCATGGATGCTTGATGAATACGGTGTTGGTGGCGGTCGGTAGGAAAGTTAGGGTTTTCACTTTTAGAGACTATCGTGCTGATAACGTATTGTAAACTAGGGTAACGTATTGTAAACTAGGGTAAGAATAAAGGGAGGAGAATATGAGATTGTATTCAATTGATCTCTCTTGGTGTTACACTGGTACAATATATAGAGATAAACTCCTTAGGCTCCAAGCAATAGTCAATCTATCTATAGACAAAATCTATAAAAGTAAAGTGTATATTTTGTACATCCACATAATAATAATAATAATTTTATAACAAAAAACAAATATTAACACAAAATTACTCAATGAGTACCTCCATTTAATTGATTCAGAAATCTCTACAAATAACAATGAAACATTGGTAAAACCGGTAACAAATATAGAAATTAAAAAACCGATGTTCGAAATTGGGAAAAATAAATCATCGGGACCAGATGGGATGATAGCAGAGTTTTATCAAAAATATTGGGATATAGGTGGACCCGATGTAATTTGAACGATTAAAAGCTTTTTCCATTCTGGAAAGCTTCTGAAACAAATTAACTAGACTTTTATCTCACTTATCCCAAAATGTGAAAACCCAAACTACACGAACCACTATAGACCAATAAGCATCTGCTCTACAATCTATAAAACAATTGCAAAAATTATAGCGGATAGATTGAAAACTGTTTTAGAAAAGATTACACACCCATTACAATGGGCTTTTGTAGCAAAGCGAGCAATACAAGACAATGTTCTTATCGCACACGAAATTTTTCACTCTTTCAAATCAAGAAAAGGCATAGAAGGATGGATAGCAGTAAAGTTAGACATGGAAAAGGCTTATGATAGGGTTGATTGGGATTTCCTCTTCCAAGTTCTGAAAAAATTCGGTTTTTGCTCGAGATTCATCTCTAGGGTTGAAGAATGTGTGAAAACTGTCTGCTTTTCCATTCTTGTTAACGATGGACCAACTGATGTTTTCAACCCAGAGAAGGGACTTAGACAAGGCGATCCAATTGCCCCTCTCCTTTTTGTTATTGGAGCTGAAATACATGCAAGGAAACTACAAATGACAAGTAATGAATCAAGAAAAACGATAGGATTTGAGATGACTAAATCGGGAACTAGATTGCCATTTCATTCTTTTGCAGACGATATCATGATATTTGCCAAAGCAAGCTCAGAATCTTGTTCCCAAGTGAAAAAAATCATTGATGAATATTGTAGCATATCGGTAAAAAATGTAAATTTTCACAAATGAGCGTTTCAAGTAACTTCAGGGGTAACGAACCAACAGAAATGGAATATTCAAAACATACTTCAAATCACCAACCATACCGCACTTGAAAAATACTTAGGATGCCCGATTATAAATGGAAAAGTAAACATGAATACTTTTGAAGACACTGTGGAAAGGACAAAATCTCAACTGACAAAATGGAAGGCAGACTCACTTTCCCTACAGGGTAGAGCCATTCTGATTAGAACAAATCTTGCGACTATACCTTATTATGTGATGCAAAATTTTGGACTACCAGCAGACACGCATAAAGAAGTAGACAAAATTAACAGATCTTTCTTTTGGAATAAAGACATGAACTATAAGTCATTGATAGGATGGGATAAAATATGCAAACCAAAGAAATATGGTGGTTTAGGACTAAACAAATCCAAAGACATGAATAAAGCACTTCAAATGAAGCTATTGTGGAAAATCTTGGCTGAACCGAATAATATTTGGGTTAGAATAATCAAAGAAAAATACATGAAAGATGCAACATTATGGGAATATGAAAAAAGAAAACATCCATCTTGACAATGGAAGAAACTAATGGAAATTAAAAATGAATTATGTGAACGGTTGATTGGCAAGTAGGGAATGGGAAGAAAATCAAATTTTGGAAAGACGAGTGGATTGTAGGAGAGAAACTACTTGGAAAAAGTATTTCGAACAACCCAATTAATGAACAGGAGAAGGTGGAGCAATACATAGGGCCTGATAAAAATTGGAAAGTTGAAGAATTAAGAAAGATACTTCCGCACAACATCATAAGCAAAATTCTAAATATACAAATTCTGATGAATGAAATTGAAGATAGATTGTACTAGAAAGCCACCCGCAACGGCTGGTTCTCCACCTCAACTGCCCTAGAAATGGTAACAAGACATGACAGACTCCCCGAAAGCGAACTGGCATGGATTTGGGAGTTGGATTGCTTCCCGAAAGTTAAAAATTTTATATGGAAACTAGTGATGAATGGAATCCCAACGAAGAAAAGAATAGCTGAAAAGAGTGTGGCAGTGCCTCTCTCTTGTATTTTTTGCAACCATTTGGTTGAAGACGCATAACACTTGTTTACAAAATGCACCCATTCTCTTGATCTGATTTGAAAGATTGATCGAAACATTGAAGCAAAAATTCGAAGGGTGGACACGACCAATAAAAATATGAAACAAGCGGTAAGGGAAATATTTTCTAGTCTCACTAAACCCCAAACAACCTCGTTATCGTTGATTTGGTGGAGTTTAGGACAATAAGGAATAAAGTAGTATTCGATGATCAAAATTACATGAACGATCAACAACATGAAGGGTATTGGGTACATAAGACTCCAACTACAAAATTGGAACCAATCAAAGACACTCCATTGGAAAGAAATAGAAAATACGAAACCTGTAAGTATGCCCCCAACAAAGGAACAAAAAAAATCTTTGTTGGAAGAAACCCGCGAAGGGATATTTTAAGATCAATTTTGATGGTTCAAAACTATCCACAGGAGATGCTGCGGCGAGTTTTGTCATTCGAGACCACCATGGTAGTGTCTAGGCTTGCAACGCCTTGTTGTGTGGTTCTGTTTCTGCTTTGTAGGCTGAAGCTTTGGCCCTTCGGCTGGGACTATCTGCTGCTTTAGAGTTGGGGATCTCGAAGATTGAAGTGGAAGGGGATAGTCTTTCGGTTATCAAATCAATCAAAGGGAATTGGACGTCTCGACTCCTTTGATTCCTCATCTGTCACCCATGTTTTCCAGGAAGTCAACCAGGTGGCGGAAAAAACAGCTCGCCTTTGCCTGCAACACATTCAATGGTCGTTTACTTTTCATCCAGAGCTTCTGGCTCTTGTTGTTGCAGGAGGATGGTCAAGTATGAAATAAATATAGAATAAAGATCAGACTGACTTTTCTGTCTCAGCAAATAAATACAAGACTTCCTCCCGTTGTAGTAAGAGAAAATCAGGATCGAATCCACGAGGAAGCACGTCAGAAGTTCTCAGGTAGCAACAGATCTCACAAAAGCACCAGAAAAGACAGAAACAGAAGCAAAAAAGACAAAGCAAAACAGAAACAAAAGCAAAGACAGAAAATAGCGAAAGAAAGTAAAGAACAAAGCAAGATAGAGGCACTCGATCTCGACTAGTCCTACTCGAGATCGACGAAGGACAGCAAAGACAGAAACTTCAAAATCGACAACAGAAGCGCAACAGTAACTCGACCTAGACTAAGACCTACTCTGTATCGACTGGAAAGACAGAAAATTTAATTTGCAAATTTCGAACCAAAAACTCAGATTTCCGACGAAATAAATTCAATATATAAAAGACTTCCAAGGCTAGGGTATCAACACCACAACAATAACCATGCAAAGTAACACATAAAGGCATAAAAGATCATGCTTTCCATCAAATAACTTTCGTTATTAACAAATAGGCATATAGAGGCTTTCGCATAAACCCTAATTGTTACTAACCCTTTTTCACATAATTAATCCAAGTTGCATTAAGATCACTTTCGCTTCAATAACACAAACAAGGATCACCTTCAACTCTCGCAAAAGAATCATGCTCATAGGGATAGAAGACGAATTGCATAACAAGATCTGACCTTTACCGCATCACCTCACATGGCCACCGTTGGGCTCACCCTAGCCCCAGAAGTGGGTGGACTACTCGCTCTTCATTATCAAGAAAGACATCAAATAAAAAAAGAAACTAACTTGCATTAAATTAAATAAAGAAAGCTTACAACCCACAAGACAAATCCGCTTTCGCCTTTCCACCTTGCTTGCTACAAACTCTCTTTCTCTACTCCTACTTACTTGAATGAAATTGTTTGTGAATTGGGATGAATGAAAAACCAGCCCCTAGGGCTTTATTTATAGTCTTCTATTCCTTGCTAATCAAGGATAGAATCTCCTATCTATATCTAAAATTATATCTTAAATGCTTAATGATAAATAAAATGCTTAAGGGAAATAAATCCTTAAAGGAAAAGATAAATCTAAACTAGGTAATATGTCTTCATGTTGATAGATCTCCCTTCCGTAGATAGACTTGATCAAATTTGGATAGAATCTTCGGCCAACTCGACTTTCTTCGTGCCCAAGCAACTCCAAGTCTACTCGGACAGCTCACGTCGACGCGTTTCTGGAATCTGGTCTACTCGATCTCGACAAGGGCTTGTCGATCTCGACTAGGATTCATCGTCGACTGGACTTCTCGGGTGACTCTACTCGACAGGCTCGGATCTGGGCTCCTGGCGCTCGTCGATCTCGACTAGGGCTCCTCGAGATCGACTAGAGTGGTGGTCGAGGACGGTTCTCTAGTGATGTCGAGGACTCCTCCTCGACATGGACTCGGACTAGGGCATGGTGGCTCGTCGATCTCGACAAGGCGTCCTCGAGATCAACTAGGGGTGCTCAGCGTCTTCGTCCTCGGCTTCTCGATCAGCTCTTCTTCTCGACTCCTGGTGTGGCGTCTAGGCTTCGTCGATCTCAACTAGGTGGTACTCGAGATCGAGTAAGGTCCCGGAGCTGGGTTGGTCCGGCTCTCGACTTGCTCTCAGTCGACAAGGCCTGTACTCGGACATGTTCGTCGAGATCGAGTAAGGTCCACTCGAGATCGAGTAACCTTGGCTCTCAGCTTGATTCGATCGGTTCCGCTGCTCCTTTGACCTTGGACTTCTGTAGTGGATTTCCGAGCTTTTCCGACCTTCCTTAGAATTGCTGTAAAATGCCTCGAATTCTGCGAACTTAAACAGAAACTGGTGTAGATTCCATAATTTACCAAATAAACATAAACTACATAGATTCTGTACTATCTTAGCCCAAATGAATGAAATGTATGCAGAAATTGATATAAACTTCAATGTAAAACATGGCAGATTCAGCTCACAACAAACACCCCATACTTAAGCTTGCTTGTCCTCAAGCAATACCTTTAATTGTCATTCAGGGGAAGAAATCAAACTCTCAGCATATTAGATTCATTTTCATATGTCCCTGCAATCAATTACCATCCTCGAAAAGGTACTAGTGTCACAGATCCATGCATGTGCAAATATACAAAAGCAACATCTACTCACAAAATGAGGGTTATGCAAAAACAATTCATGTGACAAAGCATTGATAATCAAGAGGACTTTAATTTAAGCTCAAATAAGGAGTAGATTGGTAAAAGGCTAAAGGTGGGAAATTTTTGGCAATGTGGTGCTAATGATCCGGGGAAATGGAGTACTTTCCAAACTTTCATACCACATTCTTTCTCAATAGATTCATCGCCTTTCATAATGCTTTTATCAATAATATTGCTTTTACCTCTCTAACCTCAGCACTGCCTTCTCGCGAGTCGCAAACATGGGTGTCATGAATGGCCCCGGATACTTAGTGCGTCGGACTCCTCACCTGGTGTCCCATCTCGCCAAACTATTATCTCAGTGTTGATAGGAGGAAATCGAGTATTGCAATAAAATATAAATAAACTAAGGCAAACCAGATTCCGTCCCTTGCAAATAATTACAAGACCTCCTCCTGATGTAGCAGTGGGAAGTCAGGATCGATCCACGAGGAAGCGTGTCAGCGGATCCTAGGTAGCGGTGGAGTCTCACGGTCAGAAGTCGACAACAGTGGTACTCGACCTCGACTAAGGGTTAGTCGACAGGGGTCGGGCACAGTCGAACAGAGTAGCAGTCACAGGCACTGGGCTGGTCGATATCGCAAGGCCTACTCGATATCGAGTAGAGTCTTGGTCGACTTCGCTTTGTCTCTTCGAGTACCTGCACAGGAGAAGCTACGGGGACTTGGTCGAGGATCAGTTTACTCGATATCGAGTGGTGCAATTCGAGATCGAGTAGAAGGACAGAAGATAAAACGAAAGAAAAGTAAATGCAAAGGCTTTGGGGATTTCGAACTAAACTTAATGTAAAAGGCTTCCAAGATTGGGGTTTGCAACAACGATAATCAAACATGCATAAGGCAAGAATAAAACAGATAATCATGTAAATTGCATCAAAGGACAAGCTTTCGCCTTTTCCAACAATTAGCTAACTCTTTCAAGAAACCCTAATTGTCTCTAACGATTTTATGTTTACAATCCAAGTTGTTAGCATGGATCTCCATTAGATGGGCAATAAACACATAAACAAGTAGGAGATGCTCAAAACATGATAAAAGTCGGATCTTTACCTCAATTATGCATGGCTAACGTTGGGCTCACCCCAACCCTAGAACTGGGTGGACTACTCGCGCTTCATCATAATTAAAGACATCAATAATAAAAGGAAATAAACTTGCATTAATGAAATAAAATAGAGCTTACAACCAAAGGAAGTCAATTCCGCTCTCGCTTCACAAACTCCTCTCGGCCACTTTTGGTCGATCTCGAGTAGATTGTACTCGATCTCGAGTAAAGTTTTCTCAGCTTTCTGCTCTGTTCTTGAAACGCACTTTCCTGAGTCCTCGTTCGTCGGATTGACGCATATGACCATGCGTTGGAAAGATCTTTCCGAGGGCTACAACTCTCATGAAGACATCAAAGTTTGATTCAGAACGAAGAATGGTGAAAAATGGCCTTTTCTCCAGCTGCACCATTCTTAACTTCTCCATGAGTTTCCTTTAAGCTCCAAAGTGCGTCCGATTTCTGCGAAATATAACCAAAACTTGTGTAGACCTCCATATATTGCAAATAAACGTATATTACACAGATTCTGTATTATTTTAACCCAATATGCATGAAATACATGCAGAAATCGATATAAAAGTAGATGTAAAACATGGCAATTTAGGCTCACAACAAACACCCCATACTTAAGCTTGCTTGTCCTCAAGCAATACTTTTAATTGTCATTCAGGGGATGAATTCAAAACTCTTAACATATTAGATTCATTCTTATATGTCCCTGCAATCAATTACCATCCTTGAAAAGGTACTAGTGTCACAAATCCATGCATGTGCAAATATATAAAAGCAACATCTACTCACAAAAGGAGGGTTATGCAAAACATTCATTCGTGACAAAGCATTGATAATCAAGAGGACTTTAATTTAAGCTCAAATAAGGAATAGATTGGTAAAAGGCTAAAGGTGGGCAATTTCTGGCAATGTGGTGCTTATGATCCGGGGAAATGGAGTATTTCCAAACTTGAATTTCCACATTCTTTCTTCATAAGATTCATCACCTTTCATAATGCTTTTATCAATAATAATGCTTTTACCTCTCTGACCTCAGCACTGCCTTCTCGCGAGTCGCAAACATGGGTGTCATGAATGGCCCCGGATACTTAGTGCTTTGGACTCCTCACAATCTGTCCCATCTCTCCAAACTATTATCTTAGAGAGCAGGGTCGATCTTTGATCGGATTTTCTTTTACTCATTAAATTTTCCATATATTTCAAACAATTCCGCCAAACTCCAATAATGATAACAACAACACAACAACCGTACAATAATCTCCATAATGTAACATCATTCTCAACATAATTCCCGGATAGGAAATAAGGTAAAGAATGTGCAATATTTAGAACATGTGGAGCGAAATATGAAATAGGGCATAATATGGCTTTTGCGATGCATAAGCATAGGTAAGGCTTGGAATTTAAACAATGAGCATTATATGGAAATATAAAGTCCTCCATCATTTTATCATGCAATATGTCAAAAGCAACATCAAATTTTACTCCTTTCATGGTTTCCAATAAAATAATGCACTTCATTGTGACTTCCCCTTTACTAGGCAATTTCCTGCTATATCTCTAATGAATCCAATTTTTGCATCGTCGAGTTCAATATATGACATAATTTTAAAATTTTCAATGGGGGTTATTTTTTTCAAATTTTGGAAAACATGCATATAAGCACATAAATCAATAATGCATTCCAAAATAGCCATGTATGAGCAATTCAAGAATTAAACTCTAAATATGCACACATATGTCAAAATAGATCAAATACGCATGAAGTAAGCCCTTCCCCCACCCCATACTTAAATATTACAGTGTCCTCACTGTATAAAAACAAGGGTAAAGAAAGAAACTCACTAGACAGGTGTGCAGGGCTTCATAATATTGAATGAGAGAATCGCCTGGGCCGAGTCTGAATATAGCTTGCTTCTATCCATGGACCTGAAAAGTGTAGAAGACATATACCCACAATAGAAAAACTAGAAATGTTCAAAACCAAAAACAAAACAATGTCCAAAAAGTCCCAAAAATAAATGTCTATGTACAAGCTCTAGATTTTATAGTCGCTAGGCCGACTTCTCTTTTAAGCATTAGCCTGGCTCATCTTTGTCCGGAGGTATAGGTGGATCTGGTGGTTCCTCTGGTGGTGGGAAGCGTGGGATGTCATCCGGGGGCATCATGTGAAGAAGCATAAACCTCCCCGAGTGGACGCTCCATGACTCCACCCATCCATCTTCCTGGGCTCCAGCTGGCATGCATAAAGGAATATATAAAGGAAATTTGCATACCTCATCATCATACCTCTTCCGATTCATAGGTTGACTTGGTTGCGCGTCTCCACCACAGCAAAACGGTGGAGTGGGAAGAGATATTTCCACCTCATCATGTGGAGCTTCATGCCACTTTGCTAGGACCCCATACTTGAATGTGAACATCGGTTGCTCAAAATCATCGGGGATAGCCTTCACTTTGTAAGGTAAAAGCGATCTTGGAATGCCCTGGGCAATAATGTCCAACTTCTTTTCTTCTAGTGCTTCTTCTTCTTGGGATCCTTCATATGATTCATCAACAATAGGTAGCAAAGTAGGAATGAAATTCGAGGAAGGACATACCTGGTTATCGACATCGAGTGGGTCAATTGGCTCGTCGAGAGGAGGGCATGGTCCTTTAGACTTAATGGAAGCCTCAAGCCTTCGGATTTCGTCTTCCAGCCGAGCTATTTCCCTTAATCGTGACTCCTCCACTGCGATCCTATTTCTCCGTCTCAAATCTTGATACCATTCTTCCCATGCAGGATTCCCTTCGACAAAGTCTTCCATCTTTGTACCTAAGCTTTGAAATCACAATCAAGAACACAAATTAGTGGCAAAAGCTTGGCACCTAGTTGGTACCGGTGAGGTAGGTGGTGGTAGGGTAAGTGAAGGGTAAAAAAAGGGATGGGCTTTTCTGAACCTTAAACACAATTAAACTAGGCGCGATTGATATCTCCCCGGCAACGGCGCCAATTTGTTGATAGGAGGAAATCGAGTATTGTAATAAAATATAAATAAACTAAGGCAAACCAGATTCCGTCCCTTGCAAATAATTACAAGACCTCCTTCTGATGTAGCAGTGGGAAGTTAGGATCGATCCACGAGGAAGCGTGTCAGCGGATCCTAGGTAGCGGTGGAGTCTCACGGTCAGAAGTCGACAACAGTGGTACTCGACCTCGACTAAGGGTTAGTCGACAGGGGTCGGGCACAGTCGAACAGAGTAGCAGTCACAGGCACTGGGCTGGTCGATATCGCAAGGCCTACTCGATATCGAGTAGAGTCTTGGTCGACTTCGCTTTGTCTCTTCGAGTACCTGCACAGGAGAAGCTACGGGGACTTGGTCGAGGATCAGTTTACTCGATATCGAGTGGTGCAATTCGAGATCGAGTAGAAGGACAGAAGATAAAACGAAAGAAAAGTAAATGCAAAGGCTTTGGGGATTTCGAACTAAACTTAATGTAAAAGGCTTCCAAGATTGGGGTTTGCAACAACGATAATCAAACATGCATAAGGCAAGAATAAAACAGATAATCATGTAAATTGCATCAAAGGACAAGCTTTCGCCTTTTCCAACAATTAGCTAACTCTTTCAAGAAACCCTAATTGTCTCTACCGATTTTATGTTTACAATCCAAGTTGTTAGCATGGATCTCCATTAGATGGGCAATAAACACATAAACAAGTAGGAGATGCTCAAAACATGATAAAAGTCGGATCTTTACCTCAATTATGCATGGCTAACGTTGGGCTCGCCCCAACCCTAGAACTGGGTGGACTACTCGCGCTTCATCATAATTAAAGACATCAATAATAAAAGGAAATAAACTTGCATTAATGAAATAAAATAGAGCTTACAACCAAAGGAAGTCAATTCCGCTCTCGCTTCACAAACTCCTCTCGGCCACTTTTGGTCGATCTCGAGTAGATTGTACTCGATCTCGAGTAAAGTTTTCTCAGCTTTCTGCTCTGTTCTTGAAACGCACTTTCCCGAGTCCTCGTTCGTCGGATTGACGCATATGACCATGCGTTGGAAAGATCTTTCCGAGGGCTACAACTCTCATGAAGACATCAAAGCTTGATTCAGAACGAAGAATGGTGAAAAATGGCCTTTTCTCCAGCTGCACCATTCTTAGCTTCTCCATGAGTTTCCTTTAAGCTCCAAAGTGCGTCCGATTTCTGCGAAATATAACCAAAACTTGTGTAGACCTCCATATATTGCAAATAAACGTATATTACATAAATTCTGTATTATTTTAACCCAATATGCATGAAATGCATGCAGAAATCGATATAAAAGTAGATGTAAAACATGGCAATTTAGGCTCACAACAAACACCCCATACTTAAGCTTGCTTGTCCTCAAGCAATACTTTTAATTGTCATTCAGGGGATGAATTCAAAACTCTCAACATATTAGATTCATTCTTATATGTCCCTGCAATCAATTACCATCCTTGAAAAGGTACTAGTGTCACAAATCCATGCATGTGCAAATATATAAAAGCAACATCTACTCACAAAAGGAGGGTTATGCAAAACATTCATTCATGACAAAGCATTGATAATCAAGAGGACTTTAATTTAAGCTCAAATAAGGAATAGATTGGTAAAAGGCTAAAGGTGGGCAATTTCTGGCAATGTGGTGCTTATGATCCGGGGAAATGGAGTATTTCCAAACTTGAATTTCCACATTCTTTCTTCATAAGATTCATCACCTTTCATAATGCTTTTATCAATAATAATGCTTTTACCTCTCTGACCTCAGCACTGCCTTCTCGCGAGTCGCAAACATGGGTGTCATGAATGGCCCCGGATACTTAGTGCTTTGGACTCCTCACAATGTGTACCATCTCTCCAAACTATTATCTTAGAGAGCAGGGTCGATCTTTGATCGGATTTTCTTTCACTCATTAAATTTTCCATATATTTCAAACAATTCCGCCAAACTCCAATAATGATAACAACAACACAACAACCGTACAATAATCTCCATAATGTAACATCATTCTCAACATAATCCCCGGATAGGAAATAAGGTAAAGAATGTGCAATATTTAGAACATGTGGAGCGAAATATGAAATAAGGCATAATATGGCTTTTGCGATGCATAAGCATAGGTAAGGCTTGGAATTTAAACAATGAGCACTATATGGAAATATAAAGTCCTCCATCATTTTATCATGCAATATGTCAAAAGCAACATCAAATTTTACTCCTTTCATGGTTTCCAATAAAATAATGCACTTCATTGTGACTTCCCCTTTACTAGGCAATTTCATGCTATATCTCTAATGAATCCAATTTTTGCATCGTCGAGTTCAATATATGACATAATTTTAAAATTTTCAATGGGGGTTATTTTTTTCAAATTTTGGAAAACATGCATATAAGCACATAAATCAATAATGCATTCCAAAATAGCCATGTATGAGCAATTCAAGAATTAAACTCTAAATATGCACACATATGTCAAAATAGATCAAATACGCATGAAGTAAGCCCTTCCCCCACCCCATACTTAAATATTACAGTGTCCTCACTGTATAAAAACAAGGGTAAAGAAAGAAACTCACTAGACAGGTGTCCAGGGCTTCATAATATTGAATGAGAGAATCGCCTGGGCCGAGTCTGAATATAGCTTGCTTCTATCCATGGACCTGAAAAGTGTAGAAGACATATACCCACAATAGAAAAACTAGAAATGTTCAAAACCAAAAACAAAACAATGTCCAAAAAGTCCCAAAAATAAATGTCTATGTACAAGCTCTAGATTTTATAGTTGCTAGGCCGACTTCTCTTTTAAGCATTAGCCTGGCTCATCTTTGTCCGGAGGTATAGGTGGATCTGGTGGTTCCTCTGGTGGTGGGAAGCGTGGGATGTCATCCGGGGGCATCATGTGAAGAAGCTTAAACCTCCCCGAGTGGACGCTCCATGGCTCCACCCATCCATCTTCTTGGGCTCCAGCTGGCATGCATAAAGGAATATATAAAGGAAATTTGCATACCTCATCATCATACCTCTTCCGATTCATAGGTTGACTTGGTTGCGCGTCTCCACCACAGCAAAACGGTGGAGTGGGAAGAGATATTTCCACCTCATCATGTGGAGCTTCATGCCACTTTGCTAGGACCCCATACTTGAATGTGAACATCGGTTGCTCAAAATCATCGGGGATAGCCTTCACTTTGTAAGGTAAAAGCGATCTTGGAATGCCCTGGGCAACAATGTCCAACTTCTTTTCTTCTAGTGCTTCTTCTTCTTGGGATCCTTCATATGAATCATCAACAATAGGTAGCAAAGTAGGAATGAAATTCGAGGAAGGACATACCTGGTTATCGACATCGAGTGGGTCAATTGGCTCGTCGAGAGGAGGGCATGGTCCTTTAGACTTAATGGAAGCCTCAAGCCTTCGGATTTCGTCTTCCAGCCGAGCTATTTCCCTTAATCGTGACTCTTCCACTGCGATCCTATTTCTCCGTCTCAAATCTTGATACCATTCTTCCCATGCAGGATTCCCTTCGACAAAGTCTTCCATCTTTGTGCCTAAGCTTTGAAATCACAATCAAGAACACAAATTAGTGGCAAAAGCTTGGCACCTAGTTGGTACCGGTGAGGTAGGTGGTGGTAGGGTAAGTGAAGGGTAAGAAAAAGGGATGGGCTTTTCTGAACCTTAAACACAATTAAACTAGGCGCGATTGATATCTCCCCGGCAACGGCGCCAATTTGTTGATAGGAGGAAATCGAGTATTGTAATAAAATATAAATAAACTAAGGCAAACCAGATTCCGTCCCTTGCAAATAATTACAAGACCTCCTCCTGATGTAGCAGTGGGAAGTCAGGATCGATCCACGAGGAAGCGTGTCAGCGGATCCTAGGTAGCGGTGGAGTCTCACGGTCAGAAGTCGACAACAGTGGTACTCGACCTCGACTAAGGGTTAGTCGACAGGGGTCGAGCACAGTCGAACAGAGTAGCAGTCACAGGCACTGGGCTGGTCGATATCGCAAGGCCTACTCGATATCGAGTAGAGTCTTGGTCGACTTCGCTTTGTCTCGTCAAGCACCTGCACAGGAGAAGCTACGGGGTCTTGGTCGAGGATCAGTTTACTCGATATCGAGTGGTGCAATTCGAGATCGAGTAGAAGGACAGAAGATAAAACGAAAGAAAAGTAAATGCAAAGGCTTTGGGGATTTCGAACTAAACTTAATGTAAAAGGCTTCCAAGATTGGGGTTTGCAACAACGATAATCAAACATGCATAAGGCAAGAATAAAACAGATAATCATGTAAATTGCATCAAAGGACAAGCTTTCGCCTTTTCCAACAATTAGCTAACTCTTTCAAGAAACCCTAATTGTCTCTACCGATTTTATGTTTACAATCCAAGTTGTTAGCATGGATCTCCATTAGATGGGCAATAAACACATAAACAAGTAGGAGATACTCAAAACATGATAAAAGTCGGATCTTTACCTCAATTATGCATGGCTAACGTTGGGCTCACCCCAACCCTAGAACTGGGTGGACTACTCGCGCTTCATCATAATTAAAGACATCAATAATAAAAGGAAATAAACTTGCATTAATGAAATAAAATAGAGCTTACAACCAAAGGAAGTCAATTCCGCTCTCGCTTCACAAACTCCTCTCGGCCACTTTTGGTCGATCTCGAGTAGATTGTACTCGATCTCGAGTAAAGTTTTCTCAGCTTTCTGCTCTGTTCTTGAAACGCACTTTCCCGAGTCCTCGTTCGTCGGATTGATGCATATGACCATGCGTTGGAAAGATCTTTTCGAGGGCTACAACTCTCATGAAGACATCAAAGCTTGATTCAGAACGAAGAATGGTGAAAAATGGCCTTTTCTCCAGCTGCACCATTCTTAGCTTCTCCATGAGTTTCCTTTAAGCTCCAAAGTGCGTCCGATTTCTGCGAAATATAACCAAAACTTGTGTAGACCTCCATATATTGCAAATAAACGTATATTACACAGATTCTGTATTATTTTAACCCAATATGCATGAAATGCATGCAGAAATCGATATAAAAGTAGATGTAAAACATGGCAATTTAGGCTCACAACACTCAGCGAGCAGGGTCGATCTTTGATCGGATTTTCTTTCACTCATTAAATTTTCCATATATTTCAAACAATTCCTCCAAACTCCAATAATAATATATAACAACAACACAAACACCATATAACATCTCCATAATGTAACATCATTCTCAACATAATCCCCAAGGTAAAGAATGGCAAATATTTAGATCATGTGGAGCAATATTTGAAATAAGGCATAATATGGCTTTTGTGATGCATAAGCATAGGTAGGGCTAGGATTTCAAAATATGAGCATTATATGGAAATATAAAGTCCTCCATCATCTTATCATGCAACATGTCAAAAGCAATATCAAATTTACCTCCTTTCATGGTTTTAAAGAAAATATGCACTTCATTGTGACTTCCCTTTACTAGGCAATTTCATGCTATATCTCTAATGAATCCAATTTTGCATCGTCGAGTTCAATAAAGCTTCCATGACATTAATCAAAAATTTTCAATGGGGGTCATTTTTCTCAACTTTGGAAAACATGCATATAAGCACATAAATCAATAATGCATTCCAAAATAGCCATGTAGCAATTCAAAAAAAAAATGTGCACAAGTAATGTCAAATATGGCAATTATGAATGAAGTAAGCCATTCCCCCACCCCATACTTAAACATTACAGTGTCCTCACTGTATAAAAACAAGGGTAAAGAAAGAAACTCACAAGACAGTTGTGCAGAGCCTCAAAATATCGAATGGAAGCACCTCCTGGGCCGAGTATGAATATTGCTTGGTTCTATCCATGGACCTGAAAAGTGTAGAAGACATATACCCAAAAAAGGAAAAACAAAAACCAAAAGTGTTCAAAACCAAAAACAAGCAAAACAAAGTCTCAAAAGTCCTAAAAAGTCTATGTACAAGCTCTAGATTTTATAGTCGCTAGGCCGACTTTTCCTTTTTGCTCAAGGTGGCATTTGCAGGGCCCATGTAGCTTGGGCCTCAAATAAGACTCCATTCTTGTCCATCAGCTGTAATCCTCCTGAATGGATCTTGTTCACCATGAAAGGTCCCATCCTCTTCTTGTTGAATTTATTAGGGAACCAATGATCCTTTGATTTAGAGACTTAGAGCTTGTCTCCAACTTCATATTCCTTGGGCTCATCATTGGATATCCTGCATAAGCGCACATACCAAGGTAAACCTCTCCCATGTATAGATAGATCTTTAATGGAAATAGGAGAAGAAAGATCCATACCTTGGCTTACCTTCGCAGAGACGGAATCGGGAACCACTGTGTTTGGTCGATCTCGACTAAGGCTAGTCGATCTCGACAAGGCTGCAGGTCCTGGTGGTCTGCTCGAGGATGCAGAAGTCGATGAAGGTGAGGCCTTGTCGACCTCGAGTAGGGATCTCCTCCTGGCGGCTGCAGCGTCGAGGAAACAGGATCTGGGGTGGCCGAGTGGTGGTCGATCTCGATGAGCCTAGTCGAGATCGAGGAGGATCCTGGCTCTGGTGTTGTCTGCGTCGAGGAAGGCACAGTCGAGGAAGAGGAGGGGTGGTCGATCTCGAGTACCCTACTCGAGATCGAGGAGCCTGGCACTTCAGAGTTGTTGCTCGTCGATGCTGGTGCTGGTGGAGTTTTCTGTTTTTGGTCGAGGTTGACTAGGGTCCTCGATGTCGAGGAGCCTTGGTCGATCTTGACCCCATACTTGGTTCCTGTCAAGGCATCCGAAAAATAATTAATCCATAACGATGTACCTTGGTTTGTGTCGATTGGATTTTCTGCGTCCTCCTTTAGGATTGCCATGATCTCCTCCACCTGGGCCTCTATGTCCCTCTTTTCCAGCTCCTCAGGGGTCATATTTCTGACCCTGGGTTCCCCGCAGGTAATATAGCCAGCTGAGATAGATTTGACCTCTTCCATTGGACCTGTATGCCTTTCAGTTTTATTAAAGGAATACTCAATTACCTCATCGCTGATGTTGAAGGTGAGCACTCCTTTCCTTACGCTTATGTTGGCATCCACCGTCGCCAAGAAGGGTCTCCCTAGAATAATTGGACAAGCAGGATCTTCTTGCATATCAACAACTATGAAATCAGCAGGGACAAAGAATTTACCTACTTGTACTGGCACATTGTCCACCATGCCTGTTGGGATGACCACAGTGTTGTTGGCCATGTAAAGTCTAGCATCCACAGGCTCTAGGGCACCTATCTTAATCTTGGACCAAATTGTTAAAGGCATTATACTTACACTAGCTCCAAGATCACATAAAGCATTAATTTTGTATGGACCAAATCCAATAGTTATAGCAAACTTACCTGGATCCGGCCTCGTCTCCAGTATGTCCAAGTGGCTGCATTCCTCTGTGATTTCAGCCATCGATCGCTTTTTGCTCAGAATCTCCTTTAGGAACTTGACATAGGACGGCATTTCATTGAGAGCTTCCGTGAAAGGGATGGTGACGTTGAGTTTCTGAAGCATCTTGATGAAGCGCTGAAATTTCTTTTCTGCCGGGTCCTTAGGAGATTTTGTGGGGAAAGGCAGCTTCTTTTTCTGATTCGGAGCCAGAACAGATGTCGGAGGTGCTGCAGGCTGCTCTATGTCGACTGGGGACTCCTCGATCTCGACTAGATTCTTGTCGATCTCGACTAGGTTGGGTGCAGTCGAGTTGCTGTGCAGTGCAGATGAGGGCCTTTGCAGTTTCTCCTCGAGATCGACGAGGCCTTTGTCGAGATCGACTACAGTGTTGTCGATGTCGGCTTGCTGTTCGTCGTTGTTCTGCTGCTTTCCGACCTCTGGCTCTTGCAGTTGATGGCCGCTTCTGAGTTTTATAGCAGCGATGTGTCCAGTCTTTCCCTTAGGATTTGGTTCTGAAGATCCAGGGAGCGCACCTGACTGTCTGGGGATTTCTGCTGCTAGCTGACCAATCTGTGTATCAACTGATTTTCGCCATATATCAATCTCCCCAAGCCTAGAGTTGACACCTTGCATCTGAGTATAGACGGAGTTGAAGGACTGCCTAGTTTCTTAGTGGTTCCTCTGTATTTCCTCCAGGACTGTCTGTATATCATCCTTTTTCTTGTCCCTTTCCGGATGTCTTGGAGCTCTGTAGGGCGGGGGGTTCCTATGGACACCTTGGTTCCATTGTGGTTGCTGAAACCTTTGGTCCCCCATGTAGAGATTGGGACCCCCTGCGTAAGCTACCTCCTCATGATGCTCTGCCATCCTGACTTGCTCTGTGTGTGGGCACTCAGGAGTGGTGTGCCGTTGCGATCCGCATTCTATGCAAGGCTGGTTGACAGAGAGATACTTTACTTGCTTAAGGAGCTTCTTATTCTGGTCTCTGTAGTACTGCTCCCTTACATCAGGATCGATCTCTTTAGGAGGATCATAGAGGGGCATGGATGGTGCTGGCCTGGCGTACGGGTTCTCTTCATAGGTTGCAGTAGACCCATACTTGTTGTCATAGGTGGTGAGCTTCTCTAGCACACCCCATGCGTCACTTGGCGGCATTGTCAGATACTCATAGCGAGTATAATGGTTGATTCTGTCCTTAGTGACTTGATCAAGAGAGTTGAAGAAGATCTCCTGAATGACGTAGGGTGGCTGTCCATGAGTAGGGCAAGATCGCAGAAGTTCCTTGTAGCGCTCCCATGCCTTTGCCAGCGGTTCCCCTTGCTTCTGTTTGAAGGCGGTGATTTTCTGGCGGAGATGTGCTGTTTTGGCGGGTGGGAAGAATTTGTTCAGAAACTCTTGCTCTACTTGGTCCCAGGTTGTGAGTGATCTTGGTTTCAGCCCTTCAAGCCATTTCAGTGTAGGCCCAGCGAGAGACCACCGAAAAGATTTCATCTTGACATATTTCAGGGTTGTACCTTCAGCAAGAGTACGGCACATGTCAGAAAAGTTTGTAATATGTTCAAGAGGGCACTCATTAAATCTACCAAAAAAGGCATTATTTTTAAGCTCTATAAGAAATTGAGTGCGAATTTCAAAAGAGTTTTCAGGGATAAGAATCGCCGATTCAGGCACGACGAGAGTTGGGTGCATATAGTCCTCTGCCGTGGTTGGGTATTGGGCAAGCTCAGCCTGTGCTTGTTCCCTTGCTGCTTTCTCAGTGGCGATAGCAGCATCTTTAGCGGTCAATTCCCTTGTAAGCCTTGCGATCAGCTGTTCCTGTGTCTCCGCAGCTGCCATGGCTCTTTGCAGTTTAGCTCTGATGTGTAGAAGGCGCTCTGGTTCGTCTAAGCCGTCAAACTCAGGTGGTTGACCAGAACGACGCATACACCTGAAAAGTAACTCAAAGAAAAAGTGAGAACTGACTACCTAAGGCGCGATTGATAGCTTCCCCGGCAACGGCGCCAATTTGTTGTTGCAGGAGGATGGTCAAGTATGAAATAAATATAGAATAAAGATCAGACTGACTTCCCTGTCTCAGCAAATAAATACAAGACTTCCTCCCGTTGTAGTAAGAGAAAATCAGGATCGAATCCACGAGGAAGCACGTCAGCAGTTCTCAGGTAGCAACAGATCTCACAAAAGCAACAGAAAAGACAAAAACAGAAGTAGAAAAGACAAAGCAAAACAGAAACAAAAGCAAAGACAGAAAATAGCGAAAGAAAGTAAAGAACAAAGCAAGACAGAGGCACTCGATCTCGACTAGTCCTACTCGAGATCGACGAAGGACAGCAAAGACAGAAACTTCAAAATCGACAACAGAAGCGCAACAGTAACTCGACCTAGACTAAGACCTACTCTGTATCGACTGGAAAGACAGAAAATTTAATTTGCAAATTTCGAACCAAAAACTCAGATTTCCGACGAAATAAATTCAATATATAAAAGACTTCCAAGGCTAGGGTATCAACACCACAACGATAACCATGCAAAGTAACACATAAAGGCATAAAAGATCATGATTTCCATCAAATAACTTTCGTTATTAACAAATAGGCATATAGAGGCTTTCGCATAAACCCTAATTGTTACTAACCCTTTTTCACATAATTAATCCAAGTTGCATTAAGATCACTTTCGCTTCAATAACACAAACAAGGATCACCTTCAATTCTCGCAAAAGAATCATGCTCATAGGGATAGAAGACGAATTGCATAACAAGATCTGACCTTTACCGCATCACCTCACATGGCCACCGTTGGGCTCACCCCAGCCCCAGAAGTGGGTGGACTACTCGCTCTTCATTATCAAGAAAGACATCAAATAACAAAAGAAACTAACTTGCATTAAATTAAATAAAGAAAGCTTACAACCCACAAGACAAATCCGCTTTCGCCTTTCCACCTTGCTTGCTACAAACTCTCTTTCTCTACTCCTACTTACTTGAATGAAATTGTTTGTGAATTGGGATGAATGAAAAACCAGCCCCTAGGGCTTTATTTATAGCCTTCTATTCCTTGCTAATCAAGGATAGAATCTCCTATCTATATCTAAAATTATATCTTAAATGCTTAATGATAAATAAAATGCTTAAGGGAAATAAATCCTTAAAGGAAAAGATAAATCTAAACTAGGTAATATGTCTTCATGTTGATAGATCTCCCTTCCGTAGATAGACTTGATCAAATTTGGATAGAATCTTCGGCCAACTCTACTTTCTTCGTGCCCAAGCAACTCCAAGTCTACTCGGACAGCTCACGTCGACGCGTCTCTGGAATCTGGTCTACTCGATCTCGACAAGGGCTTGTCGATCTCGACTAGGATTCATCGTCGACTGGACTTCTTGGGTGACTCTGCTCGACAGGCTCGGATCTGGGCTCCTGGCGCTCGTCGATCTCGACTAGGGCTCCTTGAGATCGACTAGAGTGGTGGTCGAGGACGGTTCTCTGGTGATGTCGAGGACTCCTCCTCGACATGGACTCGGACTAGGGCATGGTGGCTCGTCGATCTCGACAAGGCGTCCTCGAGATCGACTAGGGGTGCTCAGCGTCTTCGTCCTCGGCTTCTCGATCAGCTCTTCTTCTCGACTCCGGGTGTGGCGTCTAGGCTTCATCGATCTCGACTAGGTGGTACTCGAGATCGAGTAAGGTCCCGGAGCTGGGTTGGTCTGGCTCTCGACTTGCTCTCAGTTGACAAGGCTTGATTCGACCGGTTCCGCTGCTCCTTTGACCTTGGACTTCTGTAGTGGATTTCCGAGCTTTTCCGACCTTCCTTAGAATTGCTGTAAAATGCCTCGAATTCTGCGAACTTAAACAGAAACTGGTGTAGATTCCATAATTTGCCAAATAAACATAAACTACATAGATTCTGTACTATCTTAGCCCAAATGAATGAAATGTATGCAGAAATTGATATAAACTTCAATGTAAAACATGGCAGATTCAGCTCACAACAGCTCTCGTCCGTAAGGCCGCTATTGGGTGGTGAATCGGTAGGGTCTGACACCACCCAAAATCTTGCTTTGTATAAAAAAATAATGATATTATGTGACCTATTTATAGAAGTTATTTGGTCCAATATCCCTTTCTATATAAATCTATTCGGTAAATGTCTACCCTAAATCCATTTGTAAGTAACTGTCCAATTTTTTTTTCATAATTCCCCTTTTACCCCTGTTTTAATTTCAACCTTCCCCCACCACATTGCCAAAGTTCAGATCTAACATGTTTCCCCCATGGCTTATGCTCTTCGCAACATTCACCCACCAGCCCAGATCATGTCCTCCATCTTCTCTCCATCCGCCATTAGAAGCCAAACTCGAACCTTTCTGATGCAATATCCGTAGCTCCGTCGATGAAGGCGCCAAACTGCCCAATCTGCCTCGAACCATAAGACGACGATGTCGTCACCTTCGCGTGATGGCCTACAACCACTTCAGCTACGAGTAGTGCCTCTCGCAGCTTCCACTGCCCTGCCCCTTTTCTTCCCCGATGTTTCCATGGGATGGATTTCTTCGGTTTTCATGGCTAATTTCAACATCAATTTCATGAATTAGGATGCATCCGCTTTGATTTTTTCAGATCTACAATTTTAAGAAAAATATTATATTTATATTTATGGCTGCTATTGTATTTTTGTGAGAATATGTGGATTGTATGGTAAGAAACGAAATCAGTGAGAGCGAGAGGTAGAAGATGAAGGAGGGTAGAACGAATGAAAAAGGAAAGTGTGTTTGTGTGTATTGTCACTACAACAATTAAGGTCTAATGTAGCGGTTCAAAACTGCCACATTAGGCCCAAAAACTCCCACAAAAAGCCTACTGTGGCGGTTTTCACCCGCCTCTGTTGCTCGCGTTGCATTAGGTCTATTGTTGCGGTTTCACTACCTACTGTGGCGGTTTATTAAAACTAGGGGTGGGCATAAATATCGCAAATCCCGATTCCGTCTCGGGCCCGTCCCAGTCTCGGTCCCATCCCGTAAAATTAAGCGGGATGAGATGCGGGATGACCCGTTCCAATCCTGCAAATTCTGTCCTGTTCCGCATATGTATATAATAATGTAATATTAAATATATAGTATGTTGTACAATATGTATTATTGCATGTGTGTATATATATATAGTATTAGATTAATGTGTATATAGTATATATACATACTCTATAATGCATAACATAGTATGCTATATATATATTTAGGCAAAGGGTCAAGTGTAAAATTGTCTTATGGTGTAAAATCCTTAATGTGTAAAATGGGCCTAATTTTAATAAGTAAATTGCTAATGAGCCTAATTTATATGTAAATGGGCTTAATTTAATGAGCAAAAATGTTTATCCCATGTGCCCCCTTGTCTCATGCGTGTGCCCCCTGCCCTTTGCCCCTCCTTCTCGGGCCTTTTTTTTTATGTCCTAGGATTTTTTTTCCGTGTAACCACTTTCTGTTGTGCAAATATAACTTGATATTGTGCACATATAACATTATGTTGTGCAAATATAGCTTTATGTTGTGCAGACATAATAATTCCTTATAGTTAAATGGACCTATTTCAATTATAAAAATTTATATTTGAAATATGCTTATTTTATGGGTAAATGATAGATACTTGCTAGCTCTTCCTTTCTAATTTGGATGATTGATCGTTTGAATCTATTGGCTTCCTATGTTGGCTTGTTTTCCCTTCGTGCTTATTTCTTCTTATGGGAATCTTTTAATCTTCCCTTGTATGTGGAGGTCTGACAGCTTGTTAACTAATCTTCCCTCCTTGTGTGTGGTGTTCTGCAACATGTCTGTCATGCTTGTGTTACCTGGTTGTGCACTACTCTATTCATTGATTTGGTGTACATGTTCTTGAGTGTTTTGTCCACTTTTATGAATTCGGGTATTATCTTTGTTAAAGTCTTTGATTTGCCTACATGTCTAGGTCAGTTAGAGTATGTACTTTGGCTTTTCACTTGCATAAAAATCAGTTTGCTTATACTTGCTATTGGTTAGTTGTATAAATGCTTGCTGTTTTTCTGAGTTGCTTGTGGTATTGGCCTTGAGAGGGCATTATGTGTGAAATTGCCTCTCATGCGTCTCATTGACTAAAGGGACTCATTCCCTTAGAGACTTTTATGTCTTGGTAGTCTATATGAGGCATGCTTTCATGGTTACACGTCTAGTTTGCTATAAATTTCTATGCATCTATTATATGCTGAGTTTATGCTTTATACGCTAGAGTTTGCTATGAAAAAGACCTGCTGAAATTCTTAATTTCTATCTCCTTTGTAATGCTTAATACTCGGTATTGCTAACCGTGTGTGGAGAAAGTGTAGGTACATCGATGACGGACGTCGTTTCATTGTGCTCATAGGTTTACTCTTCCTTGTTTTCTTTCGTAAACTAGATTTAAGAAGGCAAATTGTAGAGTTGATAACTCTAGTTTACTCATATATATATCATGCATTATATGAGTATTTACCCTTGATGTGTCATTGGGCTGGTAACCCCTCAACTTTGGTAAAGGCCCAGCTCAAGTCAGCCCATCAACACCACTTAGCTTCAGCTCATCTACTCCAGGAACACAGCTACTCCATCAGACGTGGCTCAACGCAGCGTCTTGATTACTCCAGTTGTGCATCATATAAAGGCTTCCTTTTCTTGTCTCGGCAACTGTAGCATAGAGAGAAATCAGATGCCGCCCACATCGAGAGAAAGAGAGCTAGGGATAAAGTTTCCAGAGAGAGTCCGTCGCCGTCGAGAGAGCTTGGTAGCTTCTCCCATGGCTTCTCCGGTGATGAAAAGATGCAAGGCTCTCCGGTGAGAGAAAACCAAGAGAAGAAGAGAGCGACGCCAATTCCTGAAGTGCCTGAATGCTCAAGAGGTGAGGGAGATCCAGCGAGAGCGAGAGAGCTCGAGGGTGAGCGATCTCCGGGACCATTCTTGAGCGCAGTTCCCGGAAGAAAGGTCGAGTGCAGAAACCCAAGTCCGAGCAGCTGTCAGAGGCTTATACAATGATTGAACGAGACCTAAGAGCGACGAACGATGTCGAGAAAGATCCGAGGGATCTTGTCCTCGATTCACAACCAACGAATGAGGAATCCGAAGGCAGACTGGTTTGGTGAACAACGACTCGACATCGACTTCGACAAGTTCACTGCGATGCCTCAAACAGGGAGTTCCTCTTCCTAATCTAATTTATTCTTGTCTAATAGTTTTGATTAGATATCAGATTGTTTAGTTCTTGTATTTGGTTGTGTTCTTCGTCTAGATTGCCCTCTTTAGGTGTGTTTGTACTCTTGTTACTATTTCGCCTTAAGAGCATAGTGGAACGTGAAGGATAATTAGATGCGTTTAGCGGAATTTCAGATCATATCTAAACATCTAATTCAAGGATCGTCATGCATAATGATAGACCAATCATTGTTTAGAGGATACCTCTTGATGCGTGAACCGGATCTGAACAAGGAGAATTTGGAAGAGAACAAAAGCCTCAAATGCGACTTCTCTATTTAGTCCACACGAGCCCGATGTCTAGATCTCCTTTGCCTTCGACTACTAGGACGAAGGTCGAAAGACAAGCAATCGAATTACTTTGGATGATAGTTGTTTGCACACATGTACTACAATCAACACCTTGATCCGAAGTACGATTTGCACTAGGACTCTCCTTTGTTGCTTACGTGCCTATTGCTTTGAATGGGCAAAACCACTTTTGCCCACAATGCTACCTAAACGTTCGAACTCTAAGCCTTTTCAATTTGATGTATCATTTTCATCACATGGTTAACCGGTCAAAGCAATTAGGAGCTCCTTAATTAGGGGAAGGCCAAAGGGTCTTGCATACCAAAAGCTTTTGTAACTCCCTTAATTAATTTACCTCATTATTTATTTCAAAAATAAATAATATTTATCATTAATAATATATAACATATATATTACTAATTAATCAACTATCAATTCCATTAATCTAGTCCGTAAACCCAAAGTGTGTGACCTCATAGGACCCGTTTATATTAGTCATGGACTTAACCCGTTTAACTCCATTAATCGTAGTTGGCTTCTAGAAAAGCACTACGAATCCTAAATTAATCAGATTGTATATCTCTATCAATCGTTCTATTCCATGTTTAGTCATTGCACATTTAATTAAAGGACATAATTCCTTCAATCTCCCACTTGTCCTTAAACAAGTGTGCAATATAAGATACTCGTGTCTCTTAATGTCTTATTTGATGATATGGTGACATTCATATCTATTATCAAATATGTTTCTTGAACTCCGAGTTTGAACGGTCAAATAAACAGATGATTACAAATAATACATCCGAGCATGGCCATGCATTTTCAGTTCTTGCTCTTCAAGTGGCCTAGACACCATTCCTTTTCGATGCATCACAGTATTCATGAAGAAGGAGGACATCTCCAGTCTTGTATGACTATGACTCCCACTCAACTTTTGGCGATCCCAACTACGACCTTTATAACTCCCTATTATGGAAAGCGTTTAGCCGTGTCAAAGAAATACCAATCATCAAGAGAGACCATAACATACTCATGTCTGAGGAATCTAGTAATCGTGGTTTAACTTAAAACTCTACAATCCCTTTTGTGGAGTCTTAAAGTGGGTCTTTTCCTATATGTATCATCCATACATATATATATGTAATTGACTAGACATCTCCATATCCCTATAGCCCATGAAACTTAGCGCTATCAGTCAACTTACAATATAGTCATTAATAAAATCACCTATGTCCAATTTGATGATTTTAGACTACGGACTTGCGATAATTCATAACTGCATTTCACTTAATGAGGTTTCATTTACCAGAACACTTAAGATAAGCCCATTTGCGAACTATGAATTATTTGGACATTTTATTTATCATTGTTTAAAACAATATATAAATAAGGATGAAATATCATATCTATCAAGTCGAACATAAACTTAGTGTGTAACACTCTCAACATAAAATGTAATAGAAAGCAATCACAAAGCCATTCTCCAATGTGTTTGAGACCCTTAGCCCTAGTGGGACCATCATGCTTGGGCTAAGCATAAGCTTCGTCAATGGATTTGCAATATTGTCATATGTATACACCTTACACATCTTAATGTCAAATAAGGTGATACTTCCTCATAAGATGTACGATCAACTTGTCATCACCCTTAAGAAATCATCCTTGGTTTTTCTCAAGAGCTTCAGGATGTTATTAGCTACACACTAGTGTGCCTTTCATGGAATCGATTGGTATTTGCTATACCTGTTCAAAGAAAATGCAACATTAGGTCGTGTACACACCATGACATAGCTAAAACCCTTCATGGACTCTTGCATTTTCAATCTGTTAAGAATCTTATCTATATATAAGTTCCTTGATTCAATATAAGCAATCTCTTAGATCTATCTCTATAGATCTTTATTCCAAGTATGTACACTACCTCCCAAAAGTCTTTCATTGAGAAACATTTCGTTATTCGTTCCTTAATGGACTCTAACATCGGAATGTCATTCCCAATAAGTAGTATGTCATCCACATACAAGACTAGGAAGAACACTTTACTCCCACTAAACTTCTTGTATACACAATGGTCCTCTTCCCATATGATAAAATCAAACTCTTTGATCTGTTCATCAAACCGAAAGTTCCAACTCCTAGATGCTTGCTTAAGTCCATATATATAAACCTCTTAAGCTTGCATACCTTCCCAGCATTACTTGGATCTTCAAAACCCTCGGGTTGTGTCATGTACACATCCTCTTCCAAGAATCAATTCAAGAAGGCGGTTTTGACATCCATTTGCCAAATCTCATAATCATAATATATAAGCAGCAATAGCAAGGATTGCCCTAATGGATCTTATCATGACAACTGGTGAAAAGGTCTCTTCATAGTCTATACCATGAATCTGTTTAAAACCTTTGGCAACTAATCTTACCTTGTATACAAATACCTTTCCATCCTTATCTGTCTTGCGTTTGAAAACCCATTCGCTCCCTATGGGTTTTACCCCATCTGGCAAATCTATCAAGTCCCACACTTGATTTTCAAACATCGAATCCATTTCGGATCTCATGGCCTCAAGCTATTTCTTGGAGTCTGGACCCGTTGTTGTTTTCTTATAGGTATTAGGTCCATCATGTTCTAACAAAATAACATCAAGGTTCACATTCAAGATGAAATCATCATAACGTCTTGGTTGTACCCTTGGCCTATCTGATCTACGGGTGGTTCAACAATTGGAGCTGGAACAGTTTCCACAACTGTTTGTGGATCCTCTTGTTCCGGTTCTTGGATAATTTGGGGCTCTTGGCCTTCCAAAACCATCAACTCGTCCTCAAACTCATCTATGTCATCTTTTTGTTGAGTTTGTTGCTCTTCATCATGAACTGGTTCAAGATGAATATTTATCCCACTTGACTTATTGGAAATAAACTCCCTTTTCAAAAAGACACTATCCCTTGCAACAAACATCTTTTGCTTAGTAGGATTGTAGAAGTAGTATCCAAAACTACCTTTTGGATAACCTATAAAATAGCATTTATCTGATTTAGGGGCAAGCGTATCGGTTTGTAAACGCTTTACATAAGCTTCACATCCTCATATCTTCATAAATGATAATTTTGGAACCTTTCATGTCAATATCTCATATGGAGTTTTGTCTACAGCTCTAGACAGAGTCCTATTTAGTGTAAGTACGGCAGTTGTGAGGGCATATCCCCAGAAAGATACCGGTAGGTCAGCAAAACTCATCATAGATCGGACCAAGTCTAACAGGGTCCTGTTTCTCCTTTCAGATACACCGTTAAGTTGTGGTGTTCCTGGAGTAGACAACTTTGTTACTATCCCACAGTTTTTCAAATGATGATCAAATTCATAGCTCAAGTACTCACCACCACGATCTGATCGAAGTGCTTTTATTTTCTTGCCAGTTTGAGTCTCTACCTCATTTTGAAATTCCTTGAACTTTTCAATGGATTCCGATTTATGTGATATAAGGTAAATATATCCATATCTACTCATGTTATCAGTAAATGTGATGAAGTATCTATAACCACCTCTAGCTTCTGTACTCATTGGCCCACATACATCAGTATGTATAATGCCCAATAGCTTAGTAGCTCTTTCATTTGTTCCTTTGAAAGGAGACCTTGTCATCTTGCCCATCAAACATGACTCACATGTATCAATGGATTCATAATCCATGTTATTTAGAAGTACATCTTTATGGAGCTTCTTCATGCGGTCTAAACTGATGTGACCTAAACGACAGTGCTATAGGTAGGCTTCACTCAACTTACTTGATTTTTGCCTTTTTTTCATTTAAGTTATAAGATTTTGCAGTAAGGTTGAATACAAATATTCCATTAATATCTTAAGCACGAGCATAGAAGATATCATTCTTGTGAATAATTATACCTTTATCTGTAGTGCTGAAATTAAAACCTTTAGAATAAATTACCGCAACTAAAACAAGGTTCTTTGTAATACTATGAACAAAATAACAATTATTCAGTTCTAAGAGTAAAATTTCCTACGGCAAGTGTAGCAATACTTGCTCCATTTCCGACGCGTAGGTCTATCTCCCTTTTCTTCACTTGTCTCCTATTTCTTAGTCCCTGCGCATTTGAAATAATGTGAGCACCACATGCGGTATCTAATACCCAAGTAGGACCATTATCTTATGTGAGGACATTGGTTGACAATAATTCAATAATATAAATACCTGAAGTGTTGGAACTCTAAGTCTCATTCTTCTTGTCTTCCAGGTACTTGGGACAGTTTCTTTTCTAGTGTCCCTTAGCCTTACAGTGGAAAGAATCATGGTCTGTAGCCACCCTTGGCTTCTCACCACCCTTAGGTTTTGCAACTTCCTTGCCATCCCTTGGGTATTGTTCTTGTTCTTGGCTACCTTCTTGAACTCTTTCCCTTTGTTAACGTTAAGAACTTCCTTCTTGTTGTTAGTGGGAGTATTCAACTCAGCAGCTTTGAGCATACCATGGAGTTCGTTCAGGTTTTTCTTAATATCATGCATATGGTAGTTCATCCTGAATGAGGCAAAGCCATCATGTAAGGAGTGTAAGACGATATCTGTGGCCAACTCTTGGTCATATGGGGTGCCAAGTGTCTCCATACGCCTAAAAAGGCCAATCATATTGAACACATGTGGACCTACTGGCTTTCCCTTCACAAGCTTGCTATCCAGTATAGCCTTGTGAGTTTCATATCGTTCAATCCTTCTCTGTTCCCGAAATATCATTTTCAGGTTGGAGATGATAGTGTAGGCATCCTGGTGTTCAAACCTCTTTTGAAGGTCAGGTTCCATGCCTGCTAGCATCAGACAAGTGACAGGCAAAGAGTCACTCTTTAACTCCATTACTCTTACCTTCTCCTCATCTGATGAGTCATCGGTGATAGTAGGGATAGGGGTGTTCCACACATCCTCACGCCCTTCGGACCTGAGAAGAATTCTCAGATTCCTTTCCTGATCGAGAAAGTTCGTTCCATTCAATTTGTTCTTCTCAACTATTTAGCGCATGGTGAATTTCAAGTTATCGTTCGACACAATGCCTATATATAAAAGGAAATGACATGCAAATCAGTATATGTTCGAAATGCAATTACTTAATATTAAACACCTTTAAAATAAGTAAATGCGCATTTCATTCAAATTGTTATTGTTCCCCGTGAATAAAATGATTCCAAGATCCCATTACAGACAAGACCTAACGTACTTTTGCACTGCCTTAAGTCTTGTGTGTTCAAGGTCATTAAGTAACAATTACTAATTATAACTCCTTATAATTCTTGGTTGATGATCCACATTCAATGTAAAATCATCCTCATGCCTCAAGATCCAAAACTTTGCCTTTTGGTCTCTCGTTGGGTACAACCATATTAAGGTTTATGAACCCCCGTATAGATTCACCCTCATTAGCCCAAGATTATGGAAAGACACCCTCACTTTTGTGAAGCTCATCCAACCAAAAATCCAGAACTTAATGGGTTATGATATGGAAAGGCATTTCCCCAATTTACCTTTGGAACTTAAGTATTTTATTGATCTTTTATTTATAAGTGAAAAAAAATGTCATAAATAAAGACAATATAAAAACTTAAAATAAATCATTCGAAATGCAATAATTATGATCCTAGTATGGCCCCTACGATGCAAAATTTTAAAGATCTAATCTTCATGGGTCTCCACCCTCGCACCCTTCATGGATCTCCATCCTTGAACTTCTTATGTCTTCTTCTTTTTCTTGTATTACAATATTTCCTAATAATCTACAACAACAACAACAACAACAACAACAACAACAACAACAACAACAACAACAACAACAACAACAACAAGCCCAGTATGTCCCGCACAAAGAGCAGGGTCTGGGGGGTCGAATTGTACGCACCCTTTCCCCGACTAGGTCGAGAGGGTGTTTCCTAGTGACCCAAAGATAAGGCATCAAGGGACGGTGGTAGCACCCATCCTACATATACTGTACATCAAATTTTAATAAATGAAAAACGATGTAAAGGATGCGCGTAATCAAAGCTGTGATAGATGTGGGAAAGGCATGATGCGGTAAAACGTTGCACTCGACTAAAGTTCGTCAACCCGGATAGCACTCCTCCACCGTGTTATATCGCGCGTCATCTCCTCCGAGAGTCCCAGAGCGGTCATGTCATGTCTAATCACTTCACCCCAACTCTTCTTGGGACGCCCTCTGCCCCGACAAACGCCTTCGATAGCCAAATTGTCACATCTGCGCACCGGCGCACTTGGATCTCTCCTCTGCACATGTCCATACCATCGTAGTCTCGATTCCCGTAGCTTAGCCTGAATACTAGCCACTCTCACCCTTTCGCGGATAGTCTCATTTCTGATTCTGTCTCGAAAGGTACACCCACACATCCACCTCAGCATCCTCATCTCAGCCACCAAGAGTTTATGTTCTTGTGCCTTCGTTGTCGCCCAACACTCTACCCCATATAATAAAGCCGGTCTCACCACAACTCTATAGAACTTACCCTTGAGTTTAAGAGGGACTTTTCTGTCACATAAGACTCCTGACGCAGCCCTTCATTTCTGCCAGCCTTCTTGAATCCGTTGCTTGACATCCATGTCTACACTTCCATCGCTCTGCATCACAGATCCTAGATACCTGAAACTGTCTTTCTTCGGAACAAGATCCCCACCCATGCTGACACCCCCGTCTGCTTCTTCCTCTTTGCCCAGCCTGAACACCACGTACTCTGTCTTCGTCCTGCTCAATCGGAAGCCCTTCTGCTCAAGCTTATCCCTCCATCGCTCAAGCTTGCTGCTAACCCCTACTCTCGTCTCGTCCACGAGAACAACATCATCTGCAAAAAGCATGCACCACGGGATCCCACCCTGGATACTACTCGACACCACATCCATGACAACGGTAAAGAGAAATGGGCTCAAAGCCGAGCCTTGGTGCAAACCCACCTGTATCGCAAAGTAGTCAGGGTCCCCATCATGTGAGTACACACTAGTCTGAAATCTATCATACATATCCTTGACAACCCTCAGGTACGATTCTGGAACCCCTTTAGCACACAAAGATTCCCATATAAGGTCTCTTGGCACTCTATCGTATGCCTTTTCCAAATCAATGAAAATCATATGTAAATTTCTCTTCCGTTCCCTGTATTTCTCCACCAAGCGCCTCATCAAATGTAAAGCCTCTATAGTTGACCTCCCTGGCATAAAATCAAACTGGTTCTCGGATACAGTAACCAAACTCCTCAGCCGCCATTCAATAACTCTCTCCCAAATCTTCATCGTGTGGCTAAGGAGTTTAATTCCCCTATAATTGTTGCATTGTTGTATATCGCCTTTGTTCTTGTAAATTGGGATTAACTTGCTGAATCTCCATTCCTCTGGCATCCTTGCAATTCTGAGAATGACGTTGAAAAGCTTGGTGAGCCACTCCACTCCCTTTACGCCCATACACTTCCACGCTTCAACTGGGATCTCGTCAGGCCCCACTGCTCTTCTACTCTTCATTCTACTAATGACCCCCTTCACTTCCTCGAAAGATATGCGTCTACAATAGGTAAACTCCTCAAAGCCCCTACTGAAAGTAACATCTGTTGCTCTATATCCCTTGTTAAGCAACTCGGAGAAGTATCTCTTCCATCTCTGCTGAATCTGTGCATCATCCACCGGCACTCTTCCCGACTCATCTTTAACACATCTTGGTCCGTCCAAATCTCTACTCTGATGTTCCCTGACCCGAGCAAGGGAGAGAAGCAATCTATCCCCCCTTTCTCATCCAACGCCTTGTACATCTGCTCGAACGCCTTTTCTTTAGCTTTTGCCACAACAACTTTGGCTTCTTTCTTAGCCCTTTTGTACTTCGCTAGCCGACCCTCTTTCTCAACCTCACTGGAACTACTGACCACTCTTCTGAAAGCCATCTGTTTCACCTTAACCGCTGCACGCACCTCTTCATTCCACCAAGTCTCGTTGCCTTTGTACCTGCTACTCCCCCAAGAAACGCCCAAGACATCAGAAGCTGCTCTCCGAATGCAGTCAGCGACAGATCTCCACATCAGATCTGCATTCTCCCTAACTATACACGAGCCTCACCAATCTGCCTCTGTCAAAATCTTCTCTCTCAAGAGCGCCCCGTTCTCCTCGTTCAGGCGCCACCATCTGATTTTAGGACTGTGTAAGTTGATCAACCTTTTTCTGCAACCCTGGAACTCGAGCTGTAACACTAGTAGGTGGTGCGGGGTAGTCAAACCCCCATACGGGATAGTCTTGCAATCTCTGCATCGACTCCTGTCACCTCTCTTAATAATATAATTACCGAAAATAAAATACAAAAATACACAACGATACGCAAATTGTATACAAAAAAAAACATAACGATGCGCAGATCGTATTTATGGGTCATACTAGTCACTAGGGGCGGATGCTTTTGTTAGGTTGAGGATGCTTCCAAAAAAAAATTTAGTGTTAATTTCCTAATATTTTACGTTAAGCATCCCCAATCCGGGAAAAAAATTACAAAAGAAATTTTTTTTATACCTTTAAACATTCTCGGAATGATGAAAAATTTACTTTCAAGTATCCCCGGAATAACGATCCAGGATCCGCCCCTGCTAGTCACCTTATATATGCAAGCAATATATCATAATATAAAACAAGCATAATAATTACTCTCAATTTAAAATTAAATCCTTATATGGCATTAATCAATATTAACCATAAAATGTAATACTTGGATTAAATTGTATGAAAAAGATATAATATCATATATTAATCTTAAGTGGGATTTCCTAACTTTTAGGAAATAATTAAAATAAACAATATCATAATATTATCCATCTTAATTTTATGGGCGAAATCTCAATTCACCGGCAAATATTTTACAACCAAACATTTTACGGCAAATATGTTATATCGATATATTTTGAGATCTAGCCAAATATACACACGAAAATTATCCACCGTTTCGGTTTCATCACCGAATCGGATCGAATCCGACTCGGATCGGTGGTATTCTATTTCCATGTCAATTCACACAATTTCATCCCTCAATTCATCAAAATCTCCATTTCAATTTTACATTTTATCCATATAGAATTTACCATCAATTTAAATCAAGATCCGCATAAAAAATTAACAACTAATCTATTGATCGTATCAATTTATGCAAGATGACTCTGATACCAATTGAAAGATAATTAGATGCGTTTGACGGAATTTCAGATCATATCTAAACATCTAATTCAATGATCTTCATGCATATTGATAGATCAATCATTGTTTAGAGGATACCTCTTGATGCGTGAACCGGATCTGAACGAGGAGGATTCGGAAGAGAACGAAAGCATCAAATGCGACTTCTCTATTTAGTCCACACGAGCCCGGTGTCTAGATCTCATTTTCCTTCGACTGCTAGAACGAAGGTTGAAAGACAAGCAATCGAATTTCTTTGGATGATAGTTGTTTGCACACACGTACTACAATCAACACCTTGATCCGACGTACGATTTGCACTAGGACACTCCTTTGTTGCTTACGTGCCTATTGCTTTGAATGGGCAAAACCACTTTTGCCCACAATGCTACCTAAACGGTGTAACTCCAAGCCTTTGCAATTTTATGTATCCTTTTAATCATATGGATAACTAGTCAAAGCAATTAGGAGCTCCTTAATTAGGGGAAGGTCAAAGGGTCTTGCATACTAAAAGCTTTTGTAACTCCCTTAATTAATTTACCTCATTATTTATTTCAAAAATAAATAATATTTATTATTAATAATATATAACATATATATTACTAATTAATCAACTATCAATTCCATTGATTTAGTCCGTACACCCAAAGTGTGTGACCTCATAGGACCCGTTTATATTAGTCATGGACTTAACCCGTTTAACTCCATTAATCGTAGTTGGCTTCTAGCAAAGCACTATGACTCCTAAAATAATCGGATTGTATATCTCTATCAATCGTCCTATTCCATGTTTAGTCATTGCACATTTAATTAAAGGACACAATTCCTTCAGAACGCTCTCTTGGGCCGGGGACGTAGGGGATTTTTCCCGAACCTCGTAAACAAATCTTCGTGCCCATTTTTCGTTTATGTTCGATAGGGATTCAGTTCAATCTAGAATCGAGCTTTTACTATTGAATGATGGACATGGATATACCTAAACCCGGATTTACATATTTGAATGCACATGTAATTTTTAAAATAAAAATAGCAAATGGGTCGGTGTACTTGGGTGGTTTTCGTTGGCTCTTTTGGATGGTCTCGGCGATCATTTTCTTATTTGGGACTCTGGCGTCTCGAAGTCGGGTCTGGCTGGAGTCGAGGCGGTGTGTATCGAGACGTCTCCGTGATCCGGAAATTTTCTTGGAGGTTCGTCGTCACTGATCATAGGGAGTCCTGAAGTACCGCTGGCCAGCGGTGTTGCTGCTTGGTGGCGCGCTTGGCTTCGGTTTGTAGTGTATGTTGACCCCAATGTGTTAGGATTAGGTTTGCTAGATCGTCCAGAATTATTTGCTTGTCTCTGCCAGATTTGCACCTTTTATTATTTTCATTGTATGTGTTGACGATTCGCAGCTTCTCGAGGTGTCAGGTCTGTCTGGCCCTCGAATTCTTACTTTATCAAAAAAAAGTAGCAAATGTACCATGAATATTTATTTGCTCTTTTTCTAATACTAGGTAAGTAGGCCATGCTTCGCACGGCTTCCGACATGTTGTGAACTTAGGCGGTGTTGGATTTAACGTACTTTAGTGATCAGCTGCTAGCAATTCCAAGAGCAGGATCTGTTGCCACAAGGTGCCATCTGCTTGTCCTCTGTCAAGGACTCCATTCCCAAATGAGAAGGATTTCAATGAGAAGGCTCGATGGACCATCAAGTCTCCATTGGTCTGACCCTATCTTTGCCAACAAACATTAAATGCAGAAGCACATAATTTCAGCCAAATAAATAATAGACACAGAAGGTGCAAATAACTCAATAAGGTGCAGATTTCATTAAAGCAGAGACCAAGGTTCACTTGAAAAATAAAGGCAGACATAATTTTTGATCGTCTAAAACAAATACAATGAACTTTTTAAACAAGCCATAAATTATACAAATACATCGAAGCTAATTTTGGTCAACTGAATAGAAACTTACAACACCTTTTCTACCCAACTTCTTTTTGCTTCAGCCAAAGGGAGCACCCGAAATCTGTAACCTAGTCGATGAATCGAAAAGCCTGATAAACGATATAAGCGGGACTCTATCTACTTATCCTTGAGCTGACCAACCTCTTAAGCACCCACCATTATCAAATGAAAAAAAAACAGGAAATGAATTTAAATACTTAGACATTCCAACCACGAACAGCAGATGCACCGCAGAGAATTGTTGCAGCATGCATCTTTTATTCATTTGAACCACCAACTGCAATCTCAAATATCTTCTCTACTTCTGCTAAGCTTCCGTCAAGGACCATGAGTTCAAATTAGTTGTTATATGATAAGGAGCAAAATATAGGCCTTTGCCTTTTGCATAAAAGAATAAAACTTATTTTGCATAAAAGACTATCCCATTGAGAAGTAACCCAATCCAATTAATAGGTTTAAAGTTTGTAATATAAAAATTTGCTAAATAGCACTTGAGGCAAGAAATTCATTACTTCTGTAACCAAAAAGAAGATGAATTCAACAAGTTGAAGATACATGTATCCGGCTGCAGAGAAAATTCAGGATCTTCTACATCCTAGATCACAACATAATTAAGAAATGTTAGAAAGAATTAGTGAAGACAGACCTCAGAAAAGGAAAAGAAAGCAGCTATTTTCCTCACCAAATGCGTAGGATAATAAGCTTACATGTCTTCTTCAGCATCATCGTCCTCAATTTCATTTTCCACCTCCTCATCTTCATTTTCTGCTTTTCTGTCTTCGTCTACAACTGCTTCTGCATTAATAATTCATTCAACATGTCAGGAAAAAAATGTATAGATTCCATTTTCCTTTAAAATGTTCTCTCCCTTTACTGTAGATCCTAACAAAAATAAATATATATTTGACAAAACCATAGATGTATTTTAATGTCAAGATAACTATTTAAACCTTAAATTCCCATAAAGTAAAAACCACAAGATCATTGTATGTGAATTTATCTAACAAAACATCCAGAGGATAAGCATTTAGTTTTATAAAGCAATATAACCATATTGGGTATTTTGAAACTTGTCAAATCTTTAAATATCGTAAAAGATTATAGAAGGGGTAGTACAACTCTAACCTTTGTGTGTTTGTGGTACTTCATCAGTAGGCTTGATATTGGGCGGTGGAAAGCGCATCTTTTTTGCCTTTTCAAATCTGTCATAAATGGATTTCAGCAGCTCCTCAGCTCCAGCTAAAGGACGTATTGACAGGAACCTTAATGCAATACGCAGTCTTAAAGTATGGAGACTGTGTGAATTGATTCAGGGGAAGTGATTCCACTGAATCAAAGTAGAAAAAATGTCACATAATATGCATAAGAACAAATTAGAAATAAAACCCTTTGCAAAGTAGGCAGATAAAGAGGGTAAAATGATAAGGCAAAAATAACAGAAAAAGAGAGTGAATGCAACATCCTAAGAAAAGCATCTTAAAACACTAATGAGCAGAAAGCAAACAATAATGTACTAAAACCCATTTACAAAAACAGTTTAAACGTCTTTTCTTAAGTGGAACGACCTGCCAATTATCTTTAAAACAGCACTCTGACAAAATGATTCAATCTAAATTAGCTAACCTGGAAGAGAGGATGGATCTTTCCAGAGCACGTTTTCACAACTTCTTGACCAACAAGACCACCAAACATAGCAGCCATGGGATTTAAAACAGCCTTTGCTCCGTATGCAAAATGCTAAAGCACTTTTTGGTCAATTTCTTCAACCTTCCCATCAACATAACTGTCATTAATGCTATTCGTGATAGAAATCAGTTTCTGAGCATCATCTTTAGAGCCAACAATAGGAAAGTGTCCCAACTCCGCCCTGAACCTATCCAATGCTTGAAATGGCAAATGTAATAGCTGTGGACGATCAAACTTTGAGAAATCACTGAGGAGGAAATCACCAGGGTCCTTGAGTGCAATGCTAAGAGGCATGAAATTCAACTCCTTGGGATGTTTTACTTGAGTGACAATACCACCTCTCTCATATGCACCATAGTTTGTTGTGTCTTCCTCCAGGGTGAAGGAGTAGGGCCTTGCACTCTTTATCTTCCTTGGCTTTCCATCATTCAATTCAGTCATTCCCTTGACTTCATAAAACACGACGAGATCACCAGCTTCAAATTCCAGCCTCTAATCATCCACGCATGTAATATGAGGTGATTTGTCATTGCTGATTGATACTGTTATTCTTGTATGTGGTTCGTTACCATCAACATTAGTAATAGTGAACTGTGGACCAAAGTCACATAAAACACTTCCTAAAAGGCCTCACACTTCAGTTTTGATAAAGGCTATTGGAGGCTCATGATGATGACAGTATTCATCAAATTCAATTGCTTTCTCTAAGCTGATGTCAGTGAACACAACAGCCTGCAGATTTTAATTTACTTGAGTAAGATGATAAGCGTAGCACTCCAACTTCTATTAACACACAAACCCATCCATAAATGAGACTAAGCCGATTACCACAAAAATTGAGCCACTGAAGCACTTAGTATTTAAATAAACGAGAGCAGAAGTTGTAGTAAGCAACATTGTGGGCGTATTATGCATGAAACATAACACATAAAATTACATGTGAAGAGCATCCGAAGAAAATGGGAAAGCACAAAATTCAGGTCAATTAATCTTGTCAGTAATTTAGATGACTCAATTCCTTCCCATGCTTTAGTCCAACAGTAGAGTGGTCGAGGATAATATTGGGATTGATTAGTGGATAGATCAGGCAATGCCACATGATAATATTGATATATACTCATCTAGAGTCTTTCTCACCTCATCATACCAACATATCCATCATCCTTTAGTTAAATAGAATACCATAATTTCCCAGCTCTTAGGAGATAAGACAATGTCCAAAACTCATATATAAGACACACTCAGCCTCTTACATATTACTATACAGTACATACTGAGTTAGAGAGTCCTTAGTGCATCATCTAGCAGTAAACTTGAATTATAACTTAAAAATAGAGGCCAAAATAGTAGAAATATAGGTAGCATAGAAAGCTCATAGCAAGAACAAAGAGCAGCCATTTCCATATTATCTGGAACTGTGAAAGGTTTTCTTTGGTGAGTTCTGCAGTCAATGTATTAACTAAAACAACGTTGTTAAGCTCTTGCGCTTTCTGGACAGAAGCAAGCGCACGATTCTTCCAACATCGTCCTCTGAAAACAGAAAATTGCTAGACAGTTCCCACAGCTTCACGGCTCCTTCGTCATGCAATGTGACAGATTTCACACCAGCGAGAATGAGATTTTTAGCTGCAAGAAAATTATATAAAGAAATAATATGCCAATAACAAAAATATGGAAGTCAAAATATCAGCATATCCATCAGTTTTCATTCATGTATATCATTAGCAAAATCAGTCTTTACTCTTGCAAGTCTCCATACACATGAGAATCACGTATTTGTTCTTTATACACTACATATTACTAATATTTTTTTTGAATGAACTTCAACAAGCTTAAACTTAAATAGAATTGTAAATTTAACTGGATTGAAGCAAATACAACAAGTCAAATTAACCCATTACTTAACATATTAATCTCTGATTGCTTCTTGTGCCTAACCCTAATCATAAACAATTAAAGAAACAAATGAACAAAAAGCCCCAATTCATATTTAACTCTTCAAATCTCAAGCTCTAACCTAATAAAACCAATTCAATTCATTTATACAAATCAATTAAACTAATCACCAAACATTCAATTCAATTAAAAAACTAACAAAATCAAATCAACATGTTCTCATAATCAATTGAAATACTGCATAAATTGGGGGGAAAACTTTCGAAAGGGCAAGTGGTTGCTGAACCTGGATTTCGGCTGGATCGCGGCTACGAATGCGGTCGAACCTGGACTTCAAAAAGACTACCAAATCTGAGTAGGAAAAACAGCGGCAAGAACTAACCAAATGAGAATAGGCAACTAAGGCGATGAACAAATGAAAAAAGCAGAGGAAGAGATGTTCATAACCAACCAGTGAGACCAAAACAAGTTTCAAGAGATGGAGAAAATGGAACTATAGAAGTAAACTGATCAACAGGGGTTGTAACCTAATAAACACAAGACCAATTAGGGTTTTAATTGGTAAGAAAGCAAACGATCCATAAAAAGAGAGAACCTGAAAAACAAGGAATCGAAAAGAAAAGAGGAAAGGAAAGCCTATAAAATGGAGGATTGGAACTGCAGGAGAAGAATAGAGGCATACACCATATCCGTCTTCAATCCAGTGACAAAAGCAGTGGCGGCGAAGGCGGCGAAAACTCCGACGAGAGGTGATCTCCGGACAAGGATCTGCTAAACGAGAGAGAGATGGCTAGGGTGAAAGAGAGGGAGAATTAGATGAAATTACGTAAAGGGGTACCGAAATAAAATAAATAAATAATTTCAAATTGAAACTTTTAGGGGTAAATAAGGCATTACACATGAAATCAATTCTAAACCATTGATCAGACCCAATGGACGGCAGATATAGCAAAAATTTTATGAACAGTAATTTTCTACTTGCTGCTTTTAGGGAATGAAGGATTTTATAGATAGGTTTATAAAAAAATTATTTATGAAGATATATAATTAATTTTAATATTGAAATAAGTAATGTGGTAGTTGTTTTTTAGCATAAGAACCCCTTATATATTTTAATCTTTAAATCATCAAATTAAAAAATAGATGATTAGTTTGATGGTTTTTCTAGCTATTACAAATTTCGAAGGAGTGAACCATGAGCTATAATGGGTCATGCATGTATTATGTTTATGAGCTAAGTTATAAATTCAATCGGACAAACGGAGTCACGTGTTATACATTACTGTTGAATATCAGGAAGGAAATATTGTCAAATAGCACAAAGCACGGGGAGTACACTAGTATAGATATAAATCACCTGTAAAATTAGGAGAAAAATATGGGCACCAACACCCCTGCCAACGGGGACATTACGGAGCACGCCGCCATGGTCCAGTACCGGTCGCCGTAGGAGATCAGTACCAAGAAAGAAGAAGAAAGAATTAAAGGAAGATTCACCGGTAGGGTTAAAAAAAAGTAGGGGTGGGCACAAATCCCGCAAATCCCGATCCCGTCCCGATCCCGGTGGGATTTAAGACAAAATAGCGAATCCTGTCCCGATCCCGTCCCGCAAAAATTATGCGGGACGAAACGCGGGACGATCCCGGTGGGATCCCACAAATCATGTCACGTCCCGCATATTATAATAATAATAATAATAATAATAATAATAATAATAATAATATTATTATTATTATTATTATTATTATAGAATAATAATAATATATTATTAGTATTATTATTTTGAGAAAATATTATAATTATAATTACAATCATAATCTTCCATTTATAATAATAATAATAATAATTGTTTATAATAATATTATTATTATTTGAGAAAATATTATTTATAATTATAATAATAATTTTCAATTTATAATAATAATTGATTATAATATTATTATGATTATATAATATTATAATATAATTTAATAATAATATTACTATATAATAAAATTATTATTATTATATTATATAATTATATTAGTATTATATCATATTATATTTTTTTCTTGTAAAGTATAATTATTTTATAATAATAACAATAAAAATAAGTAATAATAATAATAATAATAATAATAATAATAATAATAATAATAATAATAATAATAATAATAATAATAATATTATTATTATTATTATTATTATTATTATTATTATTATTATACCCATTTAGAGCTACAAGAGGCAAATAGCTAAATACGATATTCTTCCCAACTATCAATCAATAATGAGACAATATTTGGTGAATCTCGTCTCAATCCCTTTCTGTCCCGATCTAGTAAGATAATGTAGCCAAATATGTAGAACATTATAATTAATTATATAATCATTGTATGAATTAATAATAGTATTATATTATTATTATTATTATTATTATTATTATTATTATTATTATTATTATTATTATTATTATTATTGAATAATATAGTTGAGAAGAATACCGTATTCAACATATTATACAAATTAATGAATTATGAAAGCATTTTTCACTTTGCAAATTTATATAATATTTTATTATTTTTATTTGCGGGACAAGGCCTATCCCGTCCCGATCTCGTCCCGTCTAGACACCATCCCGTCCCGAAAAAAAAGTGTCAATCCCGTCCCGTAAAAATTTCGCAGGACGAGTCCCTTCCAGGCTCAATTCCGTCTCGTCCCCATCCCATGCCCACCCCTAAAAAAAAGCATAAGCCATCTGATTGAAGGGAGAAGGAAGAATTGAAGGAAAATTCACTGTGGGAAATCAATAACGGTCGTCGTGGGAGATCAGTACCGGTCGCCGCCCTGTGTAATCAGTAGGGTTAAAAAAAGGAGGACTCTCCAAATATTTTTTTTAGATTTTAGTTAACCATAATTATTTATAATAATAAAAAAAACAATAAACGTAAGTCGTTGTTACAAAGTACAAATAGCAACTTACGTATTTTAATATTTTTTTAAAAAATCTTGGGTAATGTCGCGGTTTCAAACAGCAACTTTACCCTAGTTTGACTAATTCCCTAAAATCTTTCAGATTTTGACTATTTTCATAACAACTTTCTGTTTTTTGGCTATTTCAAAAAAAAATTCCTGATTTTTGCCTTTTTCCAAGTTTCAGTCTGCGTTTTGGAGAAGGGGCAATTGCCCGGGATCTGATTTGACACTATTGAATAGAGCTTTGTTGCATAAATACGTTGAGCATCCGTATTGGTTTCGGTTTCTACGGTTTCTTAACTATCCTTTATCACTTTCTCTCTCCTTAAAAAACTCAACTCTATTTTAAACCCACATCCATACAACCCATTTTAATACTATATCTATTTAATTTAACAATTAAATTAATTGAATACCCAACCATTTTTTCCTCTCTCTCCTCTTCTCACTCCCCACCAATCCACCATCACCCCTTTTGGATTTCTTGGGTTTATTATTGAGTTGGTAGGTAAGAAACCATCAACGTCATTTTTTTTGAAGCAAGATAAGAATTCGGTTCTCTAGACAAGCCTAGAGAAACCGAGAGACCAGACAAGCTGATAGATGGACTAAACATAATGTACAACCAATGAAAATAACCGAAGTAAATGACATAAAGGAAATAACACGAAAAAAATGACAGAAATGAAAATGCGAAAATAAAATAAAGGTGCTAGCTATCCTACTCCGTAAAACAAAAGCAGCACGACAAACGAATAAATCAGCTAACGGAGGACGCACACAGAGAGCTCTGGGGACACAAGCGGACATCTCGGATTATGGACTCTGAAGAGCCATCAGATATCGATCGCAAATCCACGACGTCTTCGGATACAGCAAATCAAACACCGTTCACATGAGGCCTGCATCACAACAAGAACAACACAGCACACCAGGCCGCAAAGCCAAAGCCAAGCCAAACCATTGCTCAATAAAAAAAACCCACACCGTCTCAAACCCTCAAGGACGATAACGAGATCGTAAGCGACCACTAGGTAGTCTAAATAGAGGCGATTGAGACGAGACAAAGCAAGAAATTGAAACAACAATCCAAAGGCACAGGAAAGGAAGGACGAACTAGAAAGGAGAAACCCTAAGAAGGCGTTATTACAAAGCCTGAACCAAGGACCGATAAGTGAAGCCAATGAAGCTGTCGAGAACCGAGAACGGAGCCGAGGCAAGAGCCAAGGGCGACCTCGAAGCAGGGGCTAGAAGCAAGGCAAAATCAAGCAAAAGGAGGCGGAGGAGGCCGGAAACGAAGGTGGCCAAAAGAGGCGGCAGAAGACTGGTGAGGGTGACGGGCTGGCGGAGCCGAGAGATCCACTGCAGCGGTCGGAAAACCAAGGCGGAGCCAAGGTAGGAGGCAAGAGCAGATCTGTGGGGAACCATCACGAAGGACGGGACCATGAAAGCGGACGCCGGAGAGGCTGAAGGCTAGTGGGCGGGACGATATTATGTTCATGGTGTTCAGTGTAAAAACCGGGAAATTTTATAATATTAAATTATTAAAATAGTGATTTATAATCATTTCGACTTCTAAAATTCAGAAGGTTTGGAAATTTCGTCCTCGAACTATTGGCTTATTCTAAATCCTTCCAAGCAAGTTCCGGCATTATTTAATTAAAGATCTAAAATATGTTTTATTCCGCTTTCATATACCGAGAATTGAAAAATAATGTTCGGATTTCATTATTTAATTCGAAATTAGAAATATAATTTGGATTTTATTTCTTACTCGGTTTCGAGGGTCCAATTTAAATTTTAATTTAGTCGGGACTGGATCGAACAAGCAGGTTTCAGGGTCATATCTTTTGGGTTTCAGGGTCATTTCTTCCATCCGACTTCAAGGCTGCAGATTGCAGCATCTCTTTTGTCCTCTTCCCTCCTCTTTACTTTTGATCACACGTCAATTCAACTGATCCCCTTTCCATTGGGTTCAACAGTAGCAGCAACAGCAAGGAGCAGACCTCCTTTTGTCCTCTTCCCCTTCTTCTTATCCGAACTCCGAAGGCTCAGCCAGCTACTCCTTCCCCTTTTTGTGTCGATAGTATCCTTGCGCCAACACCCACTCCCCTTTCCTTCAATTCCCCTTCTGGCTGAACACAACCCCTAGCAGCCCTATTCAAATTTCCTGGTAGCCAACACCACCACACTCCCGGCCATCTCCTCTCCTGGCCTCCGCCAGAGCACATGATCACCCTCATGTTCTCCTATTCTGCTTTTCGAAACCACCCTTCCACCGCCTTTTGTCGTCGCCAGAGTCCTCCTTGTTTAGTCGATTGGAGAATCGAGCTCCCATGGTTTCCTTGAGCAGCAGTTGCGACACGAGCATGCAGAAGCAGCTCAGCGCTGCTGCGCCACCCTTTTCCTCCTTCTTCTTCCCTGTTCCGTCCTTCTCAAGATCGGTGATGACTCTCCCTCTCGTTTTCGATCAATTCTCCCTTAAAGGTCCTCTTTTAATTACTTATCTCTCGTCCTAGGCCAAGATCTATGCATCCTCGACTCCGACGAGGCCGAATCTAGCCACATCAAACGTTTTCCAAAGAGGATCAACTCTCTCGGTAATCTCTCTATCTCTTCCTCTCCTTCACGCACGTTTCATTTTTTTGTGGATTGGGTAGAGGTCGGAATCTGGTGTCGCTCCGATTGGGTGAGGTTGGGTCGAGAACGAGCCGCCAATGGGATTTACTCTTTCTTCTTCCTCCGTTTTCCTTCGTCTGTGTCAGGCTTCGTTCCTGTTTGCTTTGAAGAGACGAGCTCCTCTTTCCTCATTCTGATTCTGGCCTATTTTCTGGGCTTCAAACCGGGTCTAAGGAATCGGGTTAAGGGTTTCCGGTTGCCAATTCGGGTCGGGATCCTTGTGTTTAAGCTTGGCCCTTTCCTTCATCTCCTGGATTTTGGGTTAAGATTTGGGCCGGTCAGATTCTTTCTTTTGGGTGTCTTTAAGGATTTGTTACATATTACGTTATATTGTGTTATGTTGTTCTACATCCATGTTACGATTATATATATAATGTTAAGAATTAGTTGTTTGTAGTTATTATTCTGTTTATGGAAATATGTATTTTCTGGAAGTTATTATATACCTTGAGTTGTTTTAAAAATAAATAAATAATACAATCTTAGTTTGGAGTGTGTTATTACTTGATGTTTTAATATATGATTTAAAAATGGTTAATGTTATGTTAATTATGTCTATGGATGATTAATGATTAAAATGAGTTTTTAAGTTTTCAGAAATGTCCTTTAAGGACTCATGTTTGGAAAACCAAAATGCCGGAATTATTTCTATAATACGATTTTGAGAGATTGGTGTTAAAATTTAAATATTTAATGTCGGGAATTGACTAAGTACGATTTTATCAATGGGTTTGATTGGAAGTAAATGATTTTGGTTGATGTTGATCGTATCGAAAAGGCTTTGGAAAACGGTTTTACTATTAGTTGGTTTTGAGCATGTTGAGAACTTGGAGTTCGTGTGTATGAATGATGAACCGGTAGCTTATGGAAATGGCTTGATGATAGGTGTTCATTGCTTTTGGATTGCTTTGGACTTGCATTTGGGCACTTGCTTGTATTATCCTGATGTTCTGCATCTTCAGGTAAGTTCCCTAGGGGGCTTACTCAGGTTGGACATTCATGCATGTTGTTGCATTTTATGTTAGGTGTTGCATATGCATAAAAGCATGCCATGTAGTATCATGCTAGGATTGCATTGAACTGAGCATGTGGTTACTATGTGTGTTTGAAACAGAAAGGCCGTTATCTGTGATATTCCTAGAGTCTTTTCTAGGGTCATAGGGTAGCCCAGCCTCATCGGGTACCCTGAGTCAATCGAGTCTATATGAGCATGATATGATAGCCCAACCCCATCGGGCAAGCTATGAGATGATATAATATGATGATGCCATGGTTTGTGCACCACCACGAGGAAATTGCTATGCTATAGCACCGAACTGGCCAGTCTCTGCACTAACGGGAAGGGGTACAGAGGTAGGAGAGGGATATGCCACTTGGCATTGTCTTGGGCCCTTTACAGTATTTTTACACATTATTATAACTAGGAGCATGCTAGTGTGTTTGACTTTCGTACTGCATTAGAGCATCTTTATTAGGTATAGCACATACTATGTGGCCTCAGCGACAACTGCCGGTCCCGCATGAGGTGCTCGATCTGACTCCTTTCCCCGTTCTTCTTTTAAAGGTATTTTCTGCAGTTTTTGGATGCTCGATGTCTATATGACGGGATTCCCTTTTGCGAATGGAAGAACATGGCTGATTCTCTAACTTGTTATAAATGGTAATCACCCACTTATGATTTGGTTTTGACCCGGCTCTGTCGGAATCATGTATGCATATGAAGGTTCTCTGAGTGAGTATTGGAAGGTGGTTCTTGATGGCATTTTGAGTCAAAAGTAAGGTGTCATGGGGTTGTCTTTCTTGATTCATATGATGATCAACCTTTATTTTCTTACCACAAAGAGTCTTACCAAAGTCCCACAGGAAAGATGGGTGATGAGTCAGTTGGGGAAGGTCAATGGTTGCCCTTAGGGATCTCTGTCCGGTTGTAATGGTGACTCTCTCTGAACTACATGACATGATTTTGTAGCCTCCTACATGTACCTTGCAAATGCTCATTTGTAAAATGTTGCTCATGTTATTAGATATGTGATCAACTCTCCCTTATATGAATGCTTATATTAATGCTTGTACATGCTAGATGATGACGCGTTAATGCTTATTACTCGTTTTGTGACCAGAATCTACAGCATGCTCATCTATTCTGTATTCGTCAGATTAACGAATGTTGGTTGTTTTGCAATTGATATGGTTGTGTGATTACTTGCGTTGGATGGGGAATATGTTGTATGATTGAGTCTTGATAAATGCATGATTTGATGTTCATGATGACCATTGTGTGTTTCCAAGTTACACATGTTACGTCCCTATCATTCCAGCATGCCTTACTCAGTATGTTGCATCGTCATACTAGTGCATGAATGTAAATGTCATGTGTTAGGAAGTTGCATGATTAATGTTCTCCCTATAAATAGGTTCATGATAGTGTGATCATTCAGTTCTGGTATCATGATAGAGCGAGTTACTTATTTGATGGATACGTGTTACAACTTGATGTCAACATGCTGTATATGATACGTAATTCCCAGTACATGTTAAGATGATGATCCTTAATGTAATTTTGCGGTTGTATGACATTCTGTACCCATGCTTGCCCCATTGCTTAGGTCTCGTGTTGCACCTTGCTTCCTGTTCTGATTATATGTCGCCTTCGCATGTCTAATTGACTTGTTGTATTGGTCATACTAACGACTGATTTGAAGCATGAATTGCATGTTAGGAGTCTATATATAGTTGTTGCCTTTTCGTAGATTAGGCCCATGATAGTGTGCTACACTTCCCTTGTATGAATGTCGTAAGATGATTTCCTCTGCATGATTAGTCGAGGTTACCCGTGGCTTGTTGGCTAAATTAGTAGTTCAATTGTGATCATGCTATTTGACATGATGTCTTTGTAAATGCATGCCTTATTCAAATGGTTGTTGATTTGGAACACATACCTTGTATGCTAGTCATATTGCCTGTTGCGTAGGCTTGCATTATGCATTGTTATATTCCTCCCATGCTTCTATATCGACGGGCTATGTTAATATGAATTCTTGCACATCGATATGTTGGTCATTCAAGGGCATGTGTGTATCGAATGTCATGTTGAGCCTTTAGCATCATGTAGGATCCTTGGTTATGACTTGTGCGAATTTATACCTTGCTTGCGTTGTTGCTGATTCTCTCTCGAGCTAGGTCCCTGATAGTGTGATCCTTCCCTCTTTCTATCTTCTTGAAATGTCTTACTCATGCAAATTAGATTGATGTTGAATTCGATGATCGATTGCTTTCGGTGATGGTTTATCATAGCATGCTTGCATGTTATCACTCGGTAGTGTTTCCCTATTACGTTATGAATACTTCTTTTGTTGGCATAGATGTATGACTTGGCACCTCGCATGATCACACACCACGTTATATCATTTCGCATATGCATGACGCATGAATGTTAGAATAAATTTAGTCAAGTTACCTTGATTGTGGTCATGATTCGATATGTGCTAGTAGTATCCTGTAGGGCTTATGATTTCCAATATGACTCGCTAAATGATTACATGTTGTAGTTGTTCTATGATGTGATAACTATTGTACATTTATATGTGTCCTATGATGGTTCGTTCTTAGCATGATTATAATCTATTGCCCATGATGTCCTTCTTGTTACTTTTGATGATTCCTCATGTTTCGTGAACATCCTGTTAACCCCCTTTTAATGACTCTTGACTGTGCTTGCATCACATCATGTGTTGCTAGTATCATGTAGGACATGTGCTTTCTAAATGTATCTCGTCGTATGATTACGTGCCATGCTTGACCTATTATATGACCAGTGTGTTAAGATGAGATAGTTACTATGATGCTCTTATATGTTCTCGTATGATGCTTAATCTGCTTTCTATGATATACCTCGTCATGCTATGTTTGAACTCAATTGTTGATGTGTGTACCATGCTCGTGCATTGTTAATATACATGATATTTGTCATCCTCATTAAATACCGCATGACTTTGAATCTTGCATGATCATTACTGGTTCCGCATATCTTGCTTGAAGTTGTTAGGCATCTCTGCGTCCATGGAATAATAGACTGTTAACATGTCTCGCATGAATCCGTGTAGGACTCGATTGTGTCTTTTGGAATGAATATGCATGTCGTTCTCCTTGAGATAGGTACATGTTAGTGTGGATTAATGTGATTGATGTGCTCCATGATGAATTCATTTTGCTCGTCACAATTGTAACCTAATAGACTTCCACAAGGACGTTGTTGCTATTCTCGGGTCAGGGTCTTGCCTCTAGTATTGTCGTCTTTAGTTGTGGTCCGTGTTTGTCCCCGAAAGGAATTTGGGTTGTCTTCTCTCGTCACTCCCCTATCTTCCCTAACTTGGACTCTTGCGCGATATACTGGACGAGCGATCGCATGGAAGAGGGAATGGAATGTTGGATAGCGATAGAGCAGCGCAGCGGAAGCGTGGGTCCATAACCCACGGGCCTCAGGATCTATGATGTCGGCGGAACGGGCACGCATCGAGAATTACGGTTACTGTGTATGATATGACTTGCAAACGGGATTGTTCTCCGTTCGAATTGCTAACCTTTTTAAATTTGTTGGTGATGATATTGCACTGACCTAACGATGAGATTGACGTGTTGATGTGTTGACTTGGTAATGATTGTTGTCTGATTGTTTGTTGTCTATGATGATATGATTTTACGCCTTACATTTCTGATGTGCCATGATGTCATGATGTGTTGCTACTCTGAGTTGATAAGTATGATATAATTAAATTGCCTATAAAGTATGAACTATAAATGTTGAGAATCTGAATTGTTTATCTGCTAAGGTTATGATGAAACTTGCTAACTTGAATTGACTATGTTCATATATGGTGTTTTGCAATCATTATGAGAATGATAGTAAATTGAGACTTATTGACTGATGATAATGTGGGAATTTTCTTGCTTACATGACTTGTTAATATGTACTGACATGATGTTAGATAGCGACCATGATGAACCTGATATGGATTGATATTACATGTTGTTATGCAACACTGAAATCTCATTGGTAGTGACTAGTGTTATCAAGATATATTGAAGTATTACTATCATGATATGCGTTTAGAAGCATGTTACGACGTGTTATATGAATCATGAGATAATGACATATTGCTATGTTATATTGAAGCATTACTATCATGATATGCGTTTAGAAGCATGTTACGACGTGTTATATGAATCATGAGATATTGACATGTTGCTATGTGAAAATATGATATTATAATATGGGGTGATAAAGCAAGATGTTATGTTATATGCTCGTTAAGCATGGTTATGGATATGTTAAATGATGAATATGACTTGAAGTATGAACATGAATTGTATACATGAGATAACGGTGACTGGTTACTAACTGATCGTCATTTGATATTGTGATGAGCTAAGGTGGTGTCTTTTGGAGCATGTTGACATTTGGATGATTTATATACTGCTTGATCTTCCTTTCTGAATCTTGATAGCATGACCTTGTTGTGTTAATGTGTTGTCAATCAGTTTTAGTTTGTTGTCCTTATGATGAAATTCCGTTATGACTGGTTCTACTTGTATTGCGATATTGATATGCGATCGTAAGACTTGATGTGTACTGACGTACTAACTCCATGACACCTAACCCATTGATCTCTTGACATGTGGGCTTGCGTGATAAGTTATGAGAATTCGATTATGCACTTGTGATGCCTTCAGTATGATATAGATATACTTTATGACTCGTGATATGATGTTGAGATCTTGTTATTACTCTTGACGTGTTTTGAAAGAATGGTATGATTTATGTGATGTGAAAACATGTTATGAGGTTGAGATGTCGATTGGTTGAGATTATCATGATTGATGTTGACATCTGCCATATGAGAGGTGGTTGGTGATATTAATAGTTGAACGAGACTTTTGGTTATAGTACCTATTGAGTTGTGAATGATGTTGCATGATCTGGAAACTAGGAAGAGAATATAGGATTAGCCCTTAGAGGTGGATGATTCCACCTCCCAGCTTCTAAATTTGATTGTTTGGTATGCGAGAAACTGATCTGGTGGTTGGATGATTTTGACGAAATCTTGATTTGACTTGTTTTGGTGTAAGGTTGCTTGATTAGACATTGGATTTGAAGATTTTGAACGGTTTTGAAAAAGGACCAACTTGGATTGTAAAAGAATGAACGTTACCGAGAATTTCTATGATTTTGAGGCTAATCTTTTTTTTTTCAATTGTGGAATCCCTTTAGAAACTTTTCAAACCCGGTATTATATTATAACGTCTCACGAAGTGGATACAAGCATTTTATAGGGGCGCATATAGAATGCTTGCTAAGACCCAGTAGAGACGCTATGATTGCTTTTCGAGTTATGATGTGACCGGAAGGTCGGGGTAAGGGTGCGATAGGGGGCCATATATCATCCTTGCTACGACCAATTGGGAATGTTCTGATCACGTCGAGGGTACGGTGAGGAACTCATATGGGCCCCTATGAGATGCTTATAGAATCAATGGCATGATCCTTGGACTCACCAATTTCAAACTTCATCCCCTTGTCTTAAGGTGATTTTAGTCTCAGGGACGAGACTTGTTTTTAGAGGTAGATGATGTAAAGACTGAGAAATTTTATAATATTAAATTATTAAAATAGTGATTTATAATCATTTCGACTTCTAAAATTCAAAAGGTTTGGAAATTTCGTCCTCGAACTATTGGCTTATTCTAAATCCTTCGAAGCAAGTTCCGACATTATTTAATTAAGGATCTAAAATATGTTTTATTCCGCTTTCATATACCGAGAATTGAAAAATAATGTTCGGATTTCATTATTTAATTCGAATTTAGAAATATAATTTAGATTTTATTTCTTACTCGGTTTCGAGGGTCCGATTTAAATTTTAATTTAGTCGGGACTGGATCGAACAAGCGGGTTTCAGGGTCATATCTTTCGGGTTTCAGGGTCATTTCTTCCATCCGACTTCAAGGCTGCAGATTGCAGCATCTCTTTTGTCCTCTTCCCTCCTCTTTACTTTTGATCCCACGCCAATTCAACTGATCCCCTCTCCATTGGGTTCAACAGTAGCAGCAGCAGCAAGGAGCAGACCTCCTTTTGTCCTCTTCCCCTTCTTCTTATCCGAACTCCGAAGGCTCAGCCAGCTACTCCTTCCCCTTTTTGTGTCGATAGTAGCCTTGTGCCAACACCCACTCCCCTTTCCTTCAATTCCCCTTCTGGATGAACACAACCCCTAGCAGCCCTATTAAAATTTCCTGGCAGCCAACACCACCACACTCCCGGCCATCTCCTCTCCCAGCCTCCGCCAGAGCACATGATCACCCTCTTGTTCTCCTATTCTGTTTTGCGAAACCACCCTTTCACCGCCTTTCGTCGCCGTCGGAGTCCTCCCTGTTTAGTCGATTGGAGAATCGAGCTCCCATGGTTTCCTTGAGCAGCAGCTGCGACACGAGCACGCAAGAGCAGCCCAGCGCTGCTGCGCCACCCTTTTCCTCCTTCTTCTTCCCTGTTCCGTCCTCCTCAAGATCGGTGATGACTCTCCCTCTCGTTTTCGATCAATTCTCCCTTAAAGGTCCTCTTTTAATTACTTATCTCTCATCCTAGGCCAAGATCTATGCATCCCCGACTCCGACAAGGCCGAATCTAGCCACATCAAACGTTTTCCGGCGAGGATCAACTCTATCGGTAATCTCTCTATTTCTTCCTCTCCTTCACGCGCGTTTCATTTTTTTGTGGATTGGGTAGAGTTCGGGATCTGGTGTCGCTCCGATTGGGTGAGGTTGGGTCGAGAACGAGCCGCCGGCAGGATTTACTCTTTCTTCTTCTTCCTCCGTTTTCCTTCGTCTGTGTCAGGCTTCGTTCCTGTTTGCTTTGAAGAGACGAGCTCCTCTTTCCTCATTTTGATTCTGGGCCTATTTTCTGGGCTTCAAACCGGGTCCGAGGAATCGGGTTAAGGGTTTCGGGTTGCCAATTCGGGTCGGGATCCTTGTGTTTCAGCTTGGACCTTTCCTTCATCTGCTAGATCTTAACCCGAGGAATCGGGTTAAGGGTTTCGGGTTGCCAATTCGGGTCGGGATCCTTGTGTTTCAGCTTGGGCCTTTCCTTCATCTGCTAGATTTTGGGTTAAGATTTGGGCCGGTCAGATTCTTTCTTTTGGGTGTCTTTAAGGATTTGTTACATATTACATTATATTGTGTTATGTTATTCTACATCCATGTTGCGATTATATATATATATATATATATATATATATATATATATATATATATATATATATATATATATATATATATATATATATATATATATATATATTATGTTAAGAATTAATTGTTTGTAGTTATTATTCTGTTTATGGAAATATGTATTTTCTGGAAGTTATTATATACCTTGAGTTGTTTTAAAAATAAATAAATAAATAAATAATACAATCTTAGTTTGGAGTGTGTTATTACTTGATGTTTTAATATATGATTTAAAAATGGTTAATGTTATGTTAATTATGTCTATGGATGATTAATGATTAAAATGAGTTTTTAAGTTTTCAGAAATGTCCTTTAAGGACTCATGTTTGGAAAACCAAAATGCCGGAATTATTTCTATAATACGATTTTGAGAGATTGGTGTTAAAATTTAAATATTTAATGTCGGGAATTGACTAAGTACGATTTTATCAATGGGTTTCATTGGAAGTAAATGATTTTGGGTTATGTTGATCGTATCGGAAAGGCTTTGGAAAACGGTTTTACTATCAGTTGGTTTTGAGCATGTTGAGAACTTGGAGTTCGTGTGTATGAATGATGAACCGGTAGCTTATGGAAATGGCTTGATGATAGGTGTTCATTGCTTTTGGATTGCTTTGGACTTGCATTTGGGCACTTGCTTGTATTATCCTGTTGTTCTGCATCTTCAGGTAAGTTCCCTAGGGGCTTACTCAGGTTGGACATTCATGCCTGTTGTTGCATTTTATATTAGGTATTGCATATGCATAAAAGCATGTCATGTAGTATCATGCTATGATAGCATTGAACTGAGCATGTGGTTACTATGTGTGTTTGAAACAGAACGGTCGTTATCTGTGATAGTCCTAGAGTCTTTGCTAGGGTCATAGGGTAGCCCAGCCTCATCAGGTACCCTGAGTCAATCGAGTCTATATGAGCATGATATTATAGCCCAGCACCATCGGGCAAGCTATGAGATGATATGATATGATGATGTCCTGGTTTGTGCACCACCACGAGGAAATTGCTATGCTATAGCACCGAACTGGTCAGTCTCTACACTAACGGGAAGGGGTGCAGAGGTAGGAGAGGGATATGCCACTTGGCATTGTCTTGGGCCCTTTACAATATTTTTACACATTATTATAACTAGGAGCATGCTAGTGTGTTTGACTTTCGTACTGCATTAGAGCATCTTTATTAGGTATAGCACATACTATGTGGCCTCAGCGACAACTGCCGGTCCCGCATGAGGTGCTCGATCTGACTCCTTTACCCGTTATTCTTTTAAAGGTATTTTTTGTAGTTTTTGAGTGCTCGATGTCTATATGACGGGGTTCCCTTTTTGTGAATCGAAGAACCTGGCTAATTCTCTAACTCGTTATAAATGGTAATCACCCACTTATGATTTGGTTTTGACCCGACTCTATCGTGGCACCTTGTATCTTAATTTTGTTTACACCTTACTTCCGTTTGAATTGATTTTCGCGACATAGTCCCTAGGATAGGTTAAGGGTACCCAACGTCCCTACGATACTTTTAGGGTTCGAAATCCCTCTTTATTACTGACCTTAAACATGAGTTTGAAACCTCGACCCGTAGCTGGATTGCAAGATCCGAACAAGGGGTTTCATCCCTTGAAACGTAACCCGGAAATCATAATTCTGGGCCGTTACATTCAGGGGAACTTAGGGCCCATTTGAAAAAGGTATATAGATATAGTATATAGGCTATGGGTATGAGATATAGATATCAAGCTATGGGTATTGAGTATGGGTATAGGATTGATATCTATATCTTATATCTGCTATTTGGAAAGGGTATATAGGATTGATATAGGATATATAGGCTAATTTTCGAACAAATTAATAAGAACCCTAATGTTCGAACCCTAATTTTCAAATCGAACGGATGCAATTTCGTGACATTCAAAAAGGAATTTTGAACAACAATTCTGGGCAGATGCAAAAAATTGTTTCAAACAACAATTTCTGGGTAGATGCAAGGAATTTCGAACATCAATTTCTGGGCAGATGCAAGGAATTTCGAACATCAATTTCTGAGCAGATGCAAGGAATTCTTTCTAACAGCAATTCGAACGAGCGACTGGGCAGATGCAAGGAGTTTGAACAGATGCAATGGGGAGCAGTTCTATAGAGAAGAAGGAGAAGGAAGAGAAGAAGAAGAAACCGTATCTCCACAGTCGCTCCTTGCCCAGTAGCTCGCCCCTCTTTTTCTATAGCTCCCAATTTTGTCAGATATCCAAAGGGGAAGAATAGCCTAGAATCAGTATATGGGAGATATAGAATTAATATCTATATACTGATTTAGGTAAATATACCAAACAGGGTATATAGATAATGGGGGTATATCCTATATTTATATACTCATTCCAAACAATCCCTCAAATTATTCATTCTTCCTCCCTTTATTTTATTTTTATCTTAAAAACTCTTAAGAAACGCCAATGTGGCTGGTGTGAGGCCACATCGGCCAAGTGATCCTCCAATCTCTTTCTATTTAGATACTGGTGTTAGCATTATATTATTTATACATGTACAGTTACCATTGTACCCTCGGGTTTTCACCCATTGATATATATACAAGAGTAGGTCTCTGAGATCCGTTAAGGACTCGGTTCTCCAAACACTTACATGGTATCAAGCCTTTGTGTGAAACCCTAATTTTTGTTTCACACCTAATGATCCACTGCGCCGCCGCAGCCTCAAGCTGTCGCCGCCACGCCCTAGCCGCCGCCGCCAGCCCAGTCGCCACCGCCGCCCCCTGCTGCCGACGCCTCCCCCTCTTGCCGCCGCCGCCGCTCCCTACAGCCGCCGCCGCCGCCCCCTGTTCCTCCTTTCTCCCTTCCGCCGCAATCTCCCACCCCTTCTCGATGTCTACCGACGAGATTATCAACCCAATCAACCCTAACCCCATTCCACCCAACCCTAACCCTCCTCCACCACCACAAAACCCCTTTCACTCCGCTCAATTCGTCACCAACATCAAAAATCAAATTCCCCTAACCCTAGATCTTAAAAAGGTCCAATACCACACATGGGCGGAGCTCTTCCAAACCGCCTGTAAGGCTCACGACGTCATCACCCACATCGACGGCTCTGATCGTCCGACTGATGTCCCTGAGCCCCTCTGGAACCGCCTTGACTCCATCGTTCTTGGATGGATCTATGCCACCATCTCTGAGGACGTCCTGATTACCGTCCTCCAACCAAACTCTACCGCCCGTGATGTCTGGCTCCGCATAAAGGGCCTCTTCCATGACAATCAATCCGCTAGGGCAGCAGATCTTGAGGGCAAGTTCATCAACACCCGTCAGGAAAGCTTCTCCACCGTCTCTGACTACTGCCTCGCCATCAAAGCCATCGCTGATCAACTAGGCGATGTTGGGCACAAAGTTAGCGAAGAACGCCTTGTTCTTCAACTTATCAACGGCCTTTCCACCAAATTTGATGTCGTCGGTGGCATGATCAGCAACACATCGCCACTTCCGACCTTCTTGGTGGCTCGCAGCATGCTCTCCAGGGAGGAGAGCCGTCAGGGACGCCCCCAGGGCCCTTCCCATGTCCTTGTTTCCTCCAAGGATTTCATAGCCCCGGACCCCCTTCCCCACACCCAACCCAGACAACCCCAACAGCGCGGAGGACGCGACAGAGGCGGCAACAGCAGCGGCCGTCGCGGCCGCGGCCGCAGCAACATGCAGCGGCCGCCGCCTGGGCAGTGGTACCCGCAGCAGCAATGGTCCCCCGCTCCGCCGCCCTGCCCTTATCCGACGTGGGCGGGATACCCCCCGCCAGAGTTGGCCTACACGCAGCGTCCGCCACAGCAGCGGGCCCCATCCCCGGCGATGTACGCTTCACAGCAGCCTCCAGCGCACCCCATGCACACCAACCTCTCCGCCGCTTTCTCCACCATGGGACTCCAGCAGCCGGACGACAACTGGTACATGGATACCGGGGCCTCCTCTCACATGACGAACGCACCAGGTAACCTACAAACTGTTTTTAATTCGAGCACTTTACCGTCTGTTTATGTTGGAAACGGCGAGTCTCTTAAAATTGTCGGTTCGGGTCACACAACCCTTCCCAATGCCCCATCCCTACGCCTCAATAAAGTCCTGCTTGCCCCTGACCTTGTTAAAAACCTCATTTCTGTTCGTCAATTTACCGTTGATAATCACGTGGCTGTCCAATTTGACCCGTTTGGTTTTCTTGTGAAGGATCTTTGTACGGGGACCCCAATCATGCGCTGCAATAGTTCTGGCGACCTCTACCCCATCACCAAAGCTCGCCCACAGTCTCCCACCGCCCCCACCGCCTTCGTCGCCCATCGTTCTGACTTGTGGCACGCTCGTCTTGGCCATCCCGGCGACCACGTGCTCCAATGTCTCCGCACTAGTCATTTAATTTCTTGTAATAAAGCCTCTGGCGTTTGCATTTCCTGTGAAATCGCCAAGAGCAAGCGTCTCCCTTTTAGCATTTCTCATTCCAGTACATTTGCACCTTTTGATCTTTTGCATTGTGATTTGTGGACATCTCCTATTTCAAGTGCTAGTGGTTTTCGATACTATTTGGTTGTCCTTGATGATTTCACCAATTTTGTTTGGGTTTTTCCCCTACGTCACAAATCGGAAACACAAAGTCACATTGTCAATTTTCACACATTTGTCCGCACTCAATTCACTTTGCCCATCAAGGCTATTCAGTGCGACATGGGAGGAGAGTTTGACAACAATTTTGTTCGCTTCTTTTGTCAACAAAATGGGATATCACTTCGCTTCTCATGCCCCCAAACCTCTCCATAAAATGGCAAAGCGGAACGTATTCTCCGCACCCTCAATGACAAAACTAGAACCCTCCTACATCACGCCTCTCTCCCCCCTCCCCTTTTGGGTTGAGGCGCTTCACATGGCCACCTATCTCCACAATATACTTCCATCCAAAGCCATTGGCAACTCCATCCCAACCTTGGCACTCTACAAGCGCTACCCCTCTTACGATCACATTAGAGTGTTTGGATGTCTCTGTTTTCCCAATATGAGTGTCACCGCCCCTCACAAGCTATCCCCACGATCCACTAAATGTGTCTTCTTGGGCATCTCCCCACACCATCGAGGCTACCGTTGTCTTCGCTTGGATACAAATCGGGTTGTCACTTCGCGCCATGTGATTTTCGACGAACAGACCTTCCCCTTCGCCACACCACCCACCCCTGCTGTCCCCAACCCACCCACACCACCCAATTCCGACGAATTCCCACCCCTCCTACGCCACCTATTCCAACAAGCATCATCCGGAACCAACCCCCCGCCCAAAACCCCCACCCAAATCGATTGGCGGCGGGCGCCGCAACACATGCGGCGGGCACATCCCCCTGGCAGCGGTCGCCGCACCCCCCCCCCCGCACCCCCCCCCCCCCCCCCCCGCCCATCCCTCTGCACCCCTTGCGGCGGGTACACCCCCCTGGCAGCGCCCGCCGCACCCCCCCGCCCCCCTCTTTCCCCCTCAGCAGGCAACCCCTCTTACCCACCAACCTCCGATTGCACCCCCCGCCCATTCCATGAAGACTCGGTCGCAGTCCGGCATCTTCAAACCTAACCCCAAATACAACCTTCTCACTCCGTCTCCTGACATATCTCCTCTCCCCAAATCACCCCACAAGGCCTTACAGGACCCGAACTGGCAAGCCGCCATGATGGATGAGTTTAGTGCTCTTATTAAAAATGGCACGTGGGACCTCGTTCCAAGGCCTCGGGACACTAATATCATTAACTGCATGTGGTTGTTCAAGCATAAGTACAGGTCAGACGGAACTCTAGAGCGACACAAGGCTCGGCTAGTGGTCAACGGCAAGTCACAGGAGGTTGGGGTTGACTGTGATGAGACTTTCAGCCCGATCGTCAAAACGGCTACCATCCGCACAGTTCTGAGCATCGCCCTTACTAAGGATTGGCCTATCCATCAGCTTAACGTCAAGAATGTCTTCCTTCACGGCAACCTTCAGGAGACTGTGTATATGCATCAGCCACCAGGCTTCTATGATCGCACCCGCCCATCTCACGTCTGCCTTCTCCGGAAGTCTCTCTATGGGTTGAAACAGGCGCCTCGCGCCTGGTATCAGCGGTTCGCCACGTACCTCACTGGCATTGGATTTCAGGGCAGTCAGTCTGATCACTCCCTTTTTGTGTTCCACTCAGGGTCTGACACTGCCTATCTTCTCCTGTACGTTGACGACATCGTGCTCACCGCTTCCTCTACATCGCTCCTGTCAAGGCTGATGGCCCTGCTGCAATCAGAGTTCGACATGACTGATCTCGGTTCCCTGAGCTACTTCCTTGGGGTCTCTGTGTCACGCACTCCTACTACCCTGTTCCTTCATCAGCAGAAGTACGCTCTTGAGATCGTCGACAAGGCCGGCATGACGTCTTGCAAACCCGCCACCACCCCTGTCGACTGCAAGTCCAAGCTCGACGCTGCCTCCAGTCCTAAGGTTGAGGATCCTACAGCCTACCGCAGTCTGGCCGGTGCTCTCCAGTATTTGACATTCACCAAACCGGACATTGCCTTCGCCGTACAGCAGATCTGCTTATACATGCATGATCCCCGCGAGCACCATCTTCAGGCGCTCAAGAGGATAATCAGGTACATCAAGGGCACCTCTGACATGGGTTTACATCTCGCTCGCAGCAGGTTTGACTCCATCACCGCCTATTCTGACGCTGACTGGGCGGGTTGTCCTGAAACTCGACGCTCTACATCTGGTTTCGCGGTGTACCTGGGCGACAATCTGGTCTCGTGGTCCTCCAAGCGTCAGGCCACCATCTCCCGCTCGAGTGCCGAGGCTGAGTATCGTGGTGTTGCCAACGCCGTCGCTGAGACCTGCTGGCTCCGCAACCTTCTCTGCGAACTCCGGGTTCCCCTTCAATCGACTACAGTGGTCTACTGCGACAATGTCTCCGCTGTTTACCTGTCGTCGAACCCAGTTCAGCACCAACGGACGATGCATATCGAAATTGACATCCATTTCGTCAGAGAGAAGGTCGCCCTAGGCCAGCTCCGAGTTCTTCATGTCCCTTCTGCACATCAGTATGCGGACATTTTCACAAAAGGCTTACCTACTCCTCTTTTTACTTCTTTTCGTTCCAGTCTTGCTATTCGCTCACCTCTAGCTGCGACTGAGGGATGATGTTAGCATTATATTATTTATACATGTACAGTTATCATTGTACCCTCGGGTTTCACCCATTGATATATATATACAGAAGTAGGCATCTGAGATCCATTAAGGACTCAGTTCTCCAAACACTTACAACTGGTTGAAGTCACTATTCTTTCTTTATTGCAATTTCAATTCAATGGATATGAGCATTCATCCCAATCTCTTTCTATTTACTTTTTTCTTTTTTTCTTAAATGGAATCATGCCTACCATTCTCACTATAGACTTAGAATTCGTATGTGAGACACAACTTCAACCTTCAACCTGATTATCTTCCATATGATGATACATCACTCAAGTTACAATCTTGGCATTGAAATCAAGTCACCCCACAACTCCACTCCCTTCAAACAAAGTGATTTATACCGAGTATCACCCAGGAAAAGAAAACCCTTAAAAATTCTATCTTCCCCCCTTTTCTCATTTTATTATTATTATTGATAATTATTTATTATTAAAGCAAAATCACCATCCACCGTCATCGTCACCACCGTAAAAGTCACCGTCCTCCGCCTGATCCTCCTCCACCCTCTCCGCCGCCTCATCGGCCACGTGATCCTCCAGCTTATCGATTCCCTCCGCCAGCACCAAACCCCCCAACAGACCCCCCACCGCTCCCACCGCCAACCCCGTCCCCATCCCTCCGAACTTGCTCTTCTTCTCCTCCACCGGCTGCCCGTACCCGTAACTTCCTTCCTGTCCATACGCCGCCTGCACCGGTGGTGCCGCGCCGTAACCATATCCAGCCGCTGGCGGAGGAGCCGCGCCATAACCATATCCAGCCGCTGGCGGAGGAGCCGCGCCGTAACTGTACCCGGTCGGCACTGGAGCCGCGCCGTAGCCGCCGTAGCCAGGCCCTGCCGGAGCCGCGGCGTAAGGGTACTCGCTTCCGTACGACGACGCCGGGGGAGGAGCCCCGTAGCCCCTGTCCCTGACACCGTACGGCGCCGCGGCGTAGGGATCGGGCGCGCGGTAGCGGGGGTCGCGGACGGCGACCTCGACCTCGATCTTGCCGTGGGGGCGGCCGGAGGGGCGGACGAGCTTGAGGCTCCGGGGGATCTTGGATCCTAGGCCGGCCTCGTCCACCACGTCGCGGAGGCGGAGCTTGGCGGAGCCGATGAGCGGCTTGGTGTCCTCGTCGGGGGACTTGGCGTGGACGACGTCAATGAAGAGGGTGGAATCCTCGATCGGACGGTCGAGAGGGACGACAAGCGTCTCGTTCCAGCGAGGACACGTGTCCCCCTCCTCGTCGGCCCTGGTGGTGCTCTTGCGTTGCGGGTCCACCCAAACGACGGCGTATGGGCGGATGGGGCCGTGACGCCAGTTGATGTTCTTGAGGTCCTTGGCTGACGTCAGCGTCACCTCCACCTCATACCTGGACGCCATTTCTTGAAATTCCGGGATTATATTAAAGGGGATGATACGATTTAATTTTGGAGATGTGAATTGATCGGAGAAATTTCAGCGACGAGGGTTGGGGTTTATATAGGAGAATTTTGATACCGAAAATGACATCTGGGATTGGTTGTAAAATCAGGAAACTCGTAGGGGCAGTTTGGTCAATTAGCGAGAGAGGAAGGTGATTGGTGGAACCTTCTGGGCAAGATTGGAAGGATGCGTTGCGTTGCGTGCAGTATACAGGAAGACTCGTGCTCGTCGTGGTCCCCTTTTTCCAAGATGGAATGATATTCTTTTCCCGTTAAAACCCAAGAGAGATGTAACGTACGCGGAGAATACACGCCTTTGAGGTTTGAAATAGATTGAAACTTGTGCCGTTGCTGATTCGGACAGGAATTATACCTCCCCGAGTCCGGTCTTTTTTATGCCTCCCTGGGCGGCCACCAATCACCGTCATCTCCGGCGGGCCGCCTCCCTTAGATTGACCAAACTACCCCTGCAACTTTTCCGAAATTTCCACCACGCGGAAGGGCGCGGCTGACAAACAAGTTTTCGTTTAGTGGACTTGTTATAATGTGGATATTTTGGTAATTTGCCATTTTACGGGTGGTTGCAGTTGCAAATTGCATTCAATTGCAATTGCAATGTAGCCTCACAATTCGTTGTAACACCACGAATATATAAATATCCCTCCTCTTTTTTAGGCTAGTTTTTGTGGAAAATCTGACAACTTGCACTTAAATCAACATCACCCATGACCAATGTTCTAAATATGAGATATATCGATTGATCTATTGTTGATAAATCTTAAATATTTAGAATCTGCTACGATATCAATCAGCTTCATATGTCGATATATCAAGTTAATATCTGTGATATATCGGGTAAAGTAACTTTGCCTTTATGAATTAAGTTTTTTTTTTTATTTTGTCAAGTTTATTTGGTAATTTTACAATTTAAATATTAATTCTTCATGTCTATTTTTATATTTTAAAGTATAAATGTAATATTTAATTTATAGTTAAAAATTAGGGAAATCAATAAATCTGATATATCATTTTAACTCTTAACCGATACTATGCGATATTTAAAACATTGCCCATAACCCTAAATGTTGAGTACCACATATGGAGTCGGAGGGCATGGGGGAGCATGTGCCCCACCCTCATCTTATTTTTATAAACTACAATGTTTCTATATTTTATTTTCATTGACATGCTTATACAATAATTCACCTTGAAAGCTTATATTACTCATTTCAACAATTAGGTAAGAAGTTATTGAAGTTTTTTTTTTTTTAGTTGGTTATATACATTTTTTTTTACCGTAGACAAGAATTATGAGCGATTACACAAGCTGTAATATGGCTCCTTGATCATTCTTAAGGATCATGGTACAAAGTTCCCTATTATAAGGGATAGTAGAGCTATTACAAACGATACCCTTCCGAGCTATGAAGTCCGCTACTTGATTTGCTTCCCGATAGCAGTGTCTATATTCGACTAGATCAAAGGCAGATTTTAATTGATTGATCTTCTCAATGTGACGCATAATTTCCCATCTTATATTCTTGTTGTTGTTGATGGATTTGAAAAGCAGTAGATTGTCCCCTTCAATTATTACTCTTCGAAGTCCTTTCCTTATTGCTTGCTCCATACCTTTCTGTATAGCAATAGCTTCAGTTTGAATAATTGAGCCTTTCACAGTTTCCTTATAAAACATGTCCATGACATGGCCCCGGGAGTCCCGAGTAACCCCTTCCACATGGCAAGTGCATGTGGGACTTATAAAGTCATCCACATTGATTTTGTAGCCGGTCTCTAGTGGTCTGCTCCATTTAACTCTAGTTTTTGTTTTATAGTTCCAATGTTGTGGTTCTCTTTTTCAGTTTGGGTCCAATCATTAATGTTCGCAATAATTCTATGGGTGATATTTTCAATTGGAGCCAGAGGCTTATTCCTAAAAATAAGTTCATTTCTGTTTTCCCAAATAGTTTGCCAAATAAAGACTAGATCCTCAAAGTTCTTATTTCCGAGACGAATTTCATCTATATTTAGATCTTGGGATTCATTTATATTCATATGTTGAAAGTGTTTTCCTGTTTGTAGTTCAAAGTTATCAATTATTTTCCTAGTGAACATGCATCTTCTCATTAGGTATTCCGAGTCCTCTTCTGATTGATTGCAAATATTGCACTGACCGAGGACTCTATTCACATATTTATTAAGCCTTTTGGTTGTAGGAAGACCATCAACCATTATTTTCCATGTGAAGTTTTTTAATCTAGAAGAGAGATTTAGTTTCCAAATCCATCTAAGATCTTTTGATGATTGAGTTGTATTATTTGCCATTCGTTTAACCGATTTTGTGGTGAAGCTCCTAATTGGGTCCAACATCCAGATAAGTTTATCTAGCGTATCCCAATCTGGAATAGACATTGCTAAAATTTTATGAGAGACTTCAGGGGAAAGAGCCTATTTACTAACGGAGCATTCCATTGTTTTTTGTGAATTGAAGAGTTGGTTAACTTTCATATCTGGATCACAGTTCCCTATAAATTGTTCAAGATTTTGATTTGGACCCATGGGTGAGACCAAACATTTATATTATCTCCATTCCCAATAATCCAAATGAGACCTTGTTCAAATTTGTTTCTTAAAGATAGAAGACGTCCAAATTGCCAAGATGTAAGGTGATTAGAACGAGTTCGAATGTTTTCCTTTTGTAGATACTTTTCTTTTATGACCTTTACCCATATGTTGTTCTCATTTGTATAAAGTTTCCAGAGTAATTTCATTTGTAGGCTTATATTAAGTTCTTCTGCTTTTTTAATGCCCATGCCTCCTTGGCATTTACTTTTGCAAATATTATCCCATTTTACAAGTGGTATGTATCTCTCTGATTGTAGCTTATTCCAGAAAAAGTTTTTATTGATCTAGTGAATTTGTTCTAGTACTCATTTTGGTAGTAAGAAGTTCTGCATTAAGTAGTTAGTTTTGGAGCTAAGGTTTGCTTGAATAAGAACTCCTCTTCCTGCTCGAGAAAGGGTCGACACTTTCCATTTGGAAAGTTGCTTTTTCAAGCTTTGGACAACATCTTCAAAAACACAGTTTTTTATTCTCCCATTTATGAGAGGAATACCTAAGTACTTCTTAAGTGTTCTCGTGATGGGAACTCCCATGTGTTCACCAAGATCCTTTGCTAGAGTCTGAGAGACATTTGCAGAATATTGAATTGAGCTTTTGGAGTAATTTATGGTTAGTCCTGAAAGGTTAGAAAAGTTATTTAGCATATTTTGGATAGTATTAAGAATAGTGTGAGTAGCTTTAACAAATATTAAAGTATCATCTACAAAGGTTAGGAAAGGTATGAGGGTACCATTTTTTGTTATTTGAATCGCTACTAGTGCATCCTCCATCAAGGCTTCTTTGTGTAACTCTCTAAAGAGCCCTTCCATTACAAGTAAAAAAATGTAAGGGGCTAGAGGGTCACCTTACCTTATCCCTCTGTTAGGTTTGAATTGTTTTCCAGGAGTATTGTTTACAAGCACCGAGAAGGAATTTGTCAATAAGCATTTCATGATCCATCTTATCCACATACTATGGAATCCAAATTTAGTAAGAACCGCTTCTATATAGCTTCAGTTTATTTTATCATATACTTTTTTCATATCTAACTTTAGGGTCATCCAACCTGTTTTCACTTTATTCCGATTGAAGCTATGAAATATTTCATGTGCAATGAGAGTGTTGTTTTGTATTGATCTGACTTCTACAAAAGCTCCTTGAAATGGATTTATTAGTTTAGGAAGAATTGGTTTAATTAGCCTATTAGCTAGAATTTTCGAGATTACTTTGTAATTTGTATTACAAAGACTAATTCGCCTGTAGTGATTTATATTCGTAGGGTTGTCCGTTTTGGGGACAAGAGCGATAAAGGTGTGGTTTGATTCAGTTAAAAGTTGCCCATAATGGAAGAAGGATTTGATGGCTTTGCAGCAAGAGGTCCTAACTATATGTCAATATTTTTTTTTAAATTCTGGAGGGTAGTCATCTGGCCCTAGAGTTTTGTCTTCTGACATTTTCCATAAAGTGTTTTTGATTTCTTTATCAGTTGGTTGGATAGTCAACATTCTATTTTCGTCAGAAGTAATTTGCGGCTGAATATTCCAGACATCTTGTGGTAGAACATGTCTTTGGTGGTTTCCAATAAATCTTTCTAACATTTCAAGGGTTATTTGGTCAGAAATTGCATCTTGATCAGTTAGAATTTGTCGTTGATTTGATTCAAAGTAGCACATAGCTCTTCTAAAATTTTTAACTCTTGCGGTTGTTTGGTAATATTTTGTATTACGATCCGTTAATTGCAGGTGCTTGATTTTGGCTCTCTGTTTCCAAAATTTATGACTATAATCCAAAAGTCTCGACTTTTTGTGTTCCAATCTAGCAAGTTTTGCCTCTTCACTTGTTGAAATCCTTCCCCACATGAGTTTAAGTTGTAGATCCTTGATTTGTAATTCTACTTGATTTAATTGTTTCGACAAGTTGTTTGTTTGCACCAGTTTTTTGTGTTTTGTTTAATGAGTTTTTGTTTTTGGATTAGTTTATAGGCATAAGATCCAGAAAGCTTATTATTCCAAATTTTCTTAACTATATCTTCATAGACTTTGTTTGTGGTCCAGGCCATTTCAAATCTAAAGGGGGTTCCTTTCTTTGATCTATTCTTACCTATCTCAATAGTAATGGGACAGTGGTCCGAGTGGGAAATGGCGTGATGCTTCACTCTAAGGCTACGGAAAAATGAGATAGTGTATTGATGGGCTAGAGCTCTATCTAGTCTTTCATAAGTATTATTTGTGTTTGTCTGATTTTTCCTCCAGGTGAATGGAGAGCCATTAAAGGGTATTGTGCGTAGATTGAGATCATCTTTCCCACATTTTAGTCTTATAAATCTAGTGGCGGAAGGGTTAATGCCACATACTTTTTTTGTATCATTTTCTATGTCATTTAAGTCTCCTATTATAACGATAGGAAGTTGATGTTTATGAGTTAATGCATAGATCTCTTTCCAGAATTGATCTTTTTCGAATTCAATAGTCGGAGCATAAACAAAGATGATGGCAAATTCTTGATTCTCTATCTTGGTATATATGAAGCATGATGATTCTATTATTTTGTTCGATGATTTTGCAATCATTCAAAATTTTTGATTTATAAAGCATGCAAAGGCCTCCTTTAAGGCCACAAGCTTTAATACAATGGGATTTGTGAAAACCAGAAGTTCGCATTTGGACATCATTTGGAGGCTCTAAGGCCTTAGTTTTGGCTAAGACAAGAATATCAAGGTTGTTTGCAAAGCGTAACTAGTTTATTTCATTCCATAAAAGAGGTATCTTAGTACCCCTAACATTCCAATAGCCAATACTAATCATAAAGATAATATTGATTATACAGAAGCAAGAGGTATTTAGGATGTTTACAAGTAAACGGAGTGATCTTGCTTACACTTATACAAGAGTGATTATTCATAGTATCAATCAAGGCCGAATGACTATGTCTATTAATACATATATGGGCAGGGCCAAGCCTGAATTTTTTAAGTTTGTGGAAAGTTTGTTGCATCTTACATAGCCGAGTAGAGTACGAGCTGGGGGAGAGATCCTTGAAGTGATAGCTTCTCCTTCTATTTGCTTTGACATAGAAGTTTGTAGCAAAGTTGTGTAGGGAATTTTTATTGGTAAGGTTTGGGTCGCTTGCCACAACTCCTCCCTTAAGGAGATAAGTGGGGCTTTGCTGAAAGTTTGGAGTATAGGGAAGGAGAGAAGTTATACTTGATTTTCATCCAAGCTGAATCAAACACCTGCAAGTTAGAGACATTAAAGCCAGGTAGGGGCATCATAGGGGCACTCCCTCCAAACAGCATAGCCAAGAGAAAGAGACTCCAGGGACACAAAGTACAATAAACATTAAACAAGCAAAAATAAAACAGAGAGCAGAAGGAGGCATAAAAAACATAGATAAAACAACTACTCCCAGAAGCTGCTGAAAATGTTTGGGAGTAAGAAAACAAACCTACAGAAATTCAGAAATTATTGACCAGATACTGAAAATGAACAAGGCAGAAGAGAGCATTGGCATCGCGAGCATACCAACAATTCACAAGATCCTCCCCACTATTCCAATTATGGTTATGCTTATGCCACTGAGAGTTAGGAATCCAGCAAGACATATGATCAGAGCAACATTTATAATAATAACAGCAGTAAATATTATTGATAATCTTAATAACAATGGAGATGCTTCCCGCAAAGTTTGAAGGCCAAAAGTTGTCATATCAGTAGTTTAAACTGTAAATACAATCCATACACCCTAAAGAAGATTGATTAAACATGGTACAGGAAAGAGGGTGCCAAAACCAAGTTGAATGATTCAACAAAATGGGCTTGAAGGGAGATTTGGAGTTTGTAAACTTACCAAGAGGTCAAACAAAGGAGGTGATCACCTCCCACAACCGGCCTGTTGTTAGTATGGTTGGAATAACCGAAAAAACGCTTGTCTCAAGAGCGATTTTCGGAGATCTGCCTAATCTAGCCTTGTTGAGTTGAGAGATCTCATTGCATGCTAGTTTTTTAACCTGGGGAGTGGTGTAATCGAAGCAAAAAATTTCGACATAATAGTTGTTCGATCTACTGTGTTTGTAATGAAATTTTGGGTTGAAAATTTTGGGTTTGTAAATTTGTTTTTTTTTTAGAGTTGAAAATGTTTGCGAAGTACCTGTAGATCTGAAGTTTGAGGGTTGTTTGAAAGACACCCAGGCAGCGCCAAGCCAACACATGGCGATAGATAGAAACCGCATCCAAGTGAGAGGGAGGGCGAGAGGGAGGTGTTAGGAAGAAAATCAAGTATGAAATAAATGAATCTCAAATTGACTCCCTAAACCACGAAAATAAAAATTACAAGACTTCCTCCCGTTGTAGTGGAAGGGAATCAGGATCGTATCCACAAGGAAGCGTGTCAGCGCTCACCTTTCAAGCTCCTAAATCCTCTCAAAATCGACCAAAAGGCTCCTCGACGTCGAGTAAGGTACTCGATATCGACCAGACCTATCGAGTGGATCTGCAAAAAAGAACAACAGAGAACGAAAACAAGCAATGTCGAGTAGAAGACTCCTCGACGTCGAGTAAGGTCGTCGATCTCGAGTAGTTTCGCAGAGTAAAAACTGTAGCTTTGTGACGAAAATCAAATAGAAGCAACATGAAATTTGTGGTGATTCAGTAATATAAAAGACTTCCAGAATCGGGGTATCAATGCCAAAATGATAACCATATAAGAATCATTCTAAAGGTATAAAAGATCATGTCGTTTCATCAAATAACTGTTGTCATTAACAAGCATGAATATAGAGGCTTTCGCATAAACCCTAATTGTTACTAACCCTTTTCACATAATTAATCCAAGTTGTATTAAGATCACTTTCGCTTCAATAACACCAACAAGGATCACCTTCGACTGTCGCAGAAGAATCACGCTCATAGGGATAGAAGACGAAATTGCATTAAAAGTGGTACCTTTATCGCATTACCTTACATGGCTACCGTTGGGCTCACCCCGACCCTAGAAGTTGGGTAATTACTCGCTCTTCATCATAGAAACAAACATCAATAATAAAAGGGAACTAAATTGCATTGAATCAAAACAAAGCTTACAACCGATCGAAGCCAAATCCGCTCTCGCAAGACAAAACACCTCTCGGCTCCAAGCTCTCTCTCTCTCTCTCTAACACTCGAATGTAAATTGGAACGGAAATTGAATTTTTCCTAAAAACAACCCCTAAGGCCTTATTTATAATATTCAATCCTCGCTATCCAAGGAAAGAATATATTCTATCTATATCTAAAACTATCTATCTAAAGACTTATGATAAAACTTGGAAATAAAACAAATAAATCTCTAAGGGAAATAAGACTAAGGTGGATAAATATCTTCACTCTTGATAGATCTTAAACCTTCTTGATACATTTCCCACTTGACTTGGTGTATAAGCAAGCTCAACAAATCGGACTCCCCTCGATTTTGACTTAGATTGATGCTGGAAAGTACTCGGCATCGAGTAATGTAGTCGACGTCAAGTAGGTGTCTTCTTCTTCTCGGATTCTAATCGAGCTCGACTAGGATTCAGACAATCAACGGGTACTCGACATCGACTAAAGTCCTCGACGTCGAGTAGATTTGTACTACTCGAGTGGTTTCTGTGCTCGGCTTGTGCTCAATCTTGGGTGATAATTAATGCTGAGGTCGACCATGTGTACTCGACATCGACTAAATGTAGTCGACGTCGACTAGTCCAGCCATGTGCTTTCTTCCTTGTTTTATGCTCGATGTGCTTTGATTCAGCTGTTACTCGACCTTGGACTTTCTGTATTCGACCTCGAGCTCTTTCATGTTTTCCTTCCTTCTCCAAACTGCTGTAAAATGCCTCGATTTCTGTGAAATTAAACAGAAACTAGTGTAGACTCCATAATTTGGCAAATAAGCATAAACTAGTGATGGGCTATATTTGGGCAATGTGGTGATAAATCCGGGGAGAATTCTTCAAACTTGCTTTCTTGATTTGATGCACTTTCTCCCTTCATATGATATTTCCACATCACTCATCCTCTCATATTTTACTCTTTGCTTTTTTTTTTCACTTATATGCTTTTATCTCTCTAACCTCGGCAATGCCTTCTCGCGAGTCGCAAATATGGGTGTCATGAATGACCCCGGATACTAAGTGCTTTGGACTCCTCACTTGTGTGTCCCATCCCGTCGAACTAACATCTCAACGAGCAGGGTCGATCTACCTTTATCTCCTGAGGTGATCGGATTTTCTTTCACTCGTTAAATTTTCCATAACTTTGAATCATTTTCCTGCCAAACTCCAATAATAATAATAACAACACAAACACCATATAATGATCTCCATAATAAGACATCAATTTCTCAACATACTCCCCGAATGGGTAATAAGGTAAAGAAATAAGCATTATTTATAACAAGTGGAGCAATATATGAAATAAGGCATAATATGACTTTGTGATGCATAAGCATAGATATGGCTAAGGAATATAAACATATGAGCATTATATGGAAAATATAAAGTCCTCCATCCTCTTATTATGCAACATGTCAAAAGCAACTTCAAATTTACCTTCTTTCATGGTTTTCAAAAAAATATGCACTTCATTGTGACTTCCCTTTACTAGGCAATTTCATGCTATATCTCTAATGAATCCAATTTTGCATCGTCGAGTTTAATTAAAGCTTCCATGACACTAACTTGTATCAAAAAGCTTAATTGTACACGAGCACACTCCCTAGTTGGCCTCACAGGTAATTAAGGACATCTGTCGTCACCTTAAGGTAATAAGTATAGGTGAATTTCTAGAAACGCTTCAGTTGTGCCCCGTTGAAAACTTTCAGCCTCCGCCATTATTGTTGAGTACTATATAGCACTTCACAAATTGGCCGATCACTCTATGAGCTAACCAAAAATAACTTCGTTAAAAAAATAAGTCCTTTTAGATATTTGCACACAAATTAAGGAAATTATAAACTTATTACATTTATACCCCTCATTAATTATCTACGTACAACCCTCATCAACCAATAAAAATTGAGAAAAAAGTAAAAAAAAAACAACAATTCTCATATCCCAATATGTGAAAAACTTAAAAAAACTTATATTTTCAAACAAAAATCTAAGCCTAAAAAGACTTACATTTTTTAACGAAGACAGTAGAAAATAGGGGTGTACACACTTCGCCAATTGGCCGATCAATCTATGAGCTATTTAATAGAAAATATATACAGTTTTATGATTGAAATGTGTAACACAGAGTATCTTTTAAAAATAAGAAAAAAAAATCTCCAAATAAGAGACATTAAGTCTCTTTTTTTTTCTTTTTTTTACAGTGGGCAAATAGTAGGCAAATTTTACACTAAGTGTCTTTTAAAAATAAGCAAAAAAATCTCCCAATAAGAGACATTAAGTCTCTTTTTTTTTACAGTGGGAAAATAATAGGAAATTTTACACTAAGTGTACATAGTGTCGCCTTGATCATCCTGAAGGATGATGTTACAAAGGTCCCTGTACATAGGGAGATTATAGGTACATATTACAACTAGCTCTATTCCTGGCAATATAGTAAACTACTTGGTTTGCTTCCCGGAAACAGTGGTTGAATTCCACCTGATCGAATGACTCTTTGAGTATGGTTATCTTCTTCACATGTCTCAAGATTTCCCATTTGATTTGAGATTCTTCCTTAATGGCCTTGATGATTTCAAGGTTGTCGCCTTCAATGATAAATTGCGAAATCCTCTTGCTCTTGCTAGATCAATTCCTATACAAATGGTCTAGGCCTCAGTTTGGAGAACTGTACCTTGATTGGTCTCCTGTTGAAAAATATCAATAACCCTTCCATTTGAGTCCCTGATGACTCCCCCCACTTGGCATAAGCCTATGGTACTAACCGAGTCATCTACATTAATTTTGTAGATAGCTTTATTAGGTTTGGTCCATTTAACTCTTCTTCGTTTGTTCCTTCTTGTATCACTCGTGCCTTTTGCGAGTTTTCCTGCTTGTGTCCAGTTTTCAATATTGTAGGTTATTTTTCAAAAAATATCGACCATTTATGGGTTCCAACTTTATATTTTTTAATATAACTAGGCAAGTCAAGCCCGTGCTACACACGGGACATATAATTTTGAGTAACTCAATAAAATATATAAAAGTTTTTTTGTTAACTATTGGTGTGAATTTGCAATAAAGTATATAAAACTATAATAAAAGTCAAAGATTTTCTACATTAAAAAGAGAAAATATTGTTATGAAAAGATTTTATAAGGATTGTATATTCTAAGGTTGAACAAATGTAAATTTCTATTTAAAAATCCATATTAATAACATTATTCATAATAAAATCCTTCAGAAAAAAATAAGGAAATATTTTTTAATTTCTCTCAGTTTTAACCCTAGCTAAATCTAGATGTAACCATGAGGCATTACACATTCCAGTCCGTTATTTAGTCGTCGTCAATAATGACTTGATAGGATATTAGGATTCATCGTCAGTATTCTTCTTCTTTTCTTCACCGTCTTGTTATAAATGTCACCCTATCATCAAACTTTAAAAAAAAGACGTTGATTATCACATAGCTAGTTTAGAATTTTTCTTCCCCTAAGAAAATTGAAAAAAAAAAAAATAGCATACCTTTCTCAGAGAATTGAAGGTAGATATCTAGCCTTGCTTAGATAAACAATTTCTCGTGTTTATAATAGGTTTATGTTTATATGTACCTAATTACCTATCTATCTATATATCGAAGATGGGGCTCGCCACCTTATCACCCCATCTTGCGAAGAAGACTAACGTCGCGTTTTGCCGAGGCCAAGGCCAGGCGCCAAATCCAACAACTCCTCCATTGAATTGGTCTTCGTTCTTCCTTGCCAAGAATACGTCAGTCTAGATTTATCGAGATGTCGATGTATGTCGGACTCTCCTGGGATACCTTTGGAGACCTCGAATGGATTCGTGCAAGAATGCAGTTGTTGTCTCTGATCGGAGGTCGAATCTCTCCTTCAGACTACGTGCTCTCTTGAATTGCCCGAACCTTAATCACACCCCCATGATATGATTGACCGACGCAAGAGGGAATCAAGCACTAGTGCTAGCAACACCACCTCTACCTTTCAACACTGGTTGTAGGATCCATATCGTCTGCTTGTGTGATTGTAAATGGATGATTAGCTAGGTAGAGCCTTATATATTACGGGGACGATTGAAGTGTGGATTGTCAATTAATTAGTCTGATATATGTGGAAGGTAGATAGGTGAAAAGACGTACTAATCAACTACTGGGAATTTGTAAGGTATATGAAACTCCTAATTTAAATGGTTAGATGACCCAAAAACAATACAGTAGTCTAAATGTTGTCTAATTTATGAGGAAGGTGAGGTGTTTTTACTCCTAATTTAAATGGTTAGATGACACAAAAATAATACAGTAGTCTAAATGTTGTCTAATTTATGAGGAAAGTGAAGTGTTTTTACTTAATAGGGAATGTCTAATTGCTTTTATGAGGTAAATGGTTAATTTGTGAAAGCACGTGTTTTTACGTGATGAATTATTTTTCATGAATCATTAATGTTAATATTCATTAAGGGTCTTGGAACACAATTTAGAAGTAGAATTTGAAAAGGGTGTGATCATGTGAGGGATAATGGTACTTAGCTGTTACAATTGTTGGTATTTAATACCAAAAAAAAATTGATTTATTTATAAACATAATTTGAAAAGGGTCGGATGATAATTTAGAATTTTTCAAGAGTCATTATGATTGATAGTCATTAAGGACCCTAAGAACACAATTTTTATAGGTTTATAGATGCTATTTCTAGTTTCCCAAATAGTTTGTCATATAAAACAGGGGTCTTCAAACTCATTACTTCCTTTTTTAATCCTTTGAAGGTTTTCTATGCTTAAGTTTCTCTCCCCATGGTTAAATATTTTCTTTCCAACGTTGTGCTTAAAGCATGAAATGATTGTCTTTGTTATGTTACATTCCATAAAGAGGTGCTGAGCATCTTCGTCATCTGTTTCACAAAGGCTACATTTTGATGGGACTCTATTAATGCATTTATTCAGTCTTGCATTGTTGGTAGTCCGTCAATAGCTACTTTCCAGACTGAATTTTGAATCCTAGGCGGGATCAAGAAACATTAAGATTTGAATCTCCAATATCTATATCTATATATCTATATTACCAATATCTATATTATATACTTTTAATTTAGAAGACTTAAGGCTTATGTGTCAACCTCGCCTTAATCATCTCCTTTCCACCAATCTAGATTTTTTGCTCTTTTTCAATTATTTATTTCCTTTAATTATTATTTTTATTCTTTATTTTATCTCTTTAAATCATTCACATTCAATTCTTTCTTCTTCTTTTTTCATCATATTTACAAATTATTGAGCTTAATTCAAAACATTGAATTAAAATTAATATATCATGACGCGTTCCGGGAATTTCACATGTGCTTATTACCTCAAGGTGATGATAGATGTCCTTAATTACCTGCAAAACCAACTGAGATGGGTGATAATATAAGTTTTTTCTTAGTTGGTGCGTTTAAGGGTCCAGGCAGTCCTCGCGATGCCTTTGGCTCGGGTTCAGGTAATCACTGTTCAATCATCGTCTTTAGAGGAAGTTCTTCAGATGATGTTCTTAATACAAGAACATTCTTCACCGATCATAGACTTCAAGAACTCAACTCCGAGGACTTTACGTCAGGGAGAATCCCAGAGCTCTTTTACTTCTCTTTTGGATCAGATCCCCTCCTTGAAGGCTCAAGGGGGGTATTTATAGGGATGCTAAGCGAACAGCTGGCTGGTGACCTCATGTGCTGATAGGAGACACGTGTAACGCATGCTCTCGTGTTATAGGGTTGGGTGGTTACACGGGGCTGTGTTAGCGGAAAGGTGCTAGACCAGCGAGTTGCTTGCCTTTGCCCAATGGGATGAGATGGCATGTGGGCCCTGATTGCTCTGGCAGTATATTTGCAAGTGTTGGAATACTAATCACGATGTTTAGGTTTTGTTCTATTTAGGGGAAGGCATGGTCGGAGTAGGGAGGAAATTGAGTTTAAAATATAATGAAATAGATCAAACTAGATTCGTGCCCACGCAAATGATTACAAGACTTCCTCCCGATGTAGCAGGAAGTCAGGATCGATCCTCGAGGAAGCGTGTCAGCAGATCTCAGGTAGCTGAGGAATCTCACAGGCAGAAAATCAACCAGACAGACAGAAATAACAGAGAAAAGCAGACACAAAAGCAAAGCAGTAATCTTGGTCGATATTGACCACTGTTACTCGATATCGACTAAGAAAATCGACCAACAGTGCTCAATATTGACTTGAAACAGAAACAGAACACAAGGCAGAAATCTGGTCGATATCGACAAGTGCTACTCGATATCAACTAGAAAAATCGACTAAAGTTAACTCGAAATCGGCTGGACAGAAACTTGAAAACTCGGAACTTTGTGAAATAAATCAATGAATTAAAATACTTCGAAGATCAGGGATTCAACACCACAACGATAACCATGTAAAATAACACATAAAGGCATAAAAGATAATGCTTTTCATCAAATAACTCTCGTTATTAACAAATAGGAATATAGAGGCTTTCGCATAAACCCTAATTGTTTCTAACCCTTTTCACATAATTAACCCAGGTTTTATTAAGATCACTTTCGCTTCAATAACATAAACAAGGATCACCTTCAACTTTCGCAAAAGAATCATGCTCATAGGGATAGAAGACAAATTGCATAAAAAGATCAAACCTTTACCGCATCATCTCACATGGCTACCGTCGGGCTCACCCCGACCCTAGAAGTTGGGTGACTACTCGCTCTTCATCATGAATAAAGACATCAATAGTAAAAGGAAATAACTTTGCATTAATGAAATAAAAGAAAGCTTAAAACCGAACAAGCCAAATCCGCTCTCGCCTTTCCACCTTGCTCTCGCCACAAGCTCTCTCTCTACTCCCTCTCTCTATGTAACTAATTGTAACTTGAATTGAATGAATAGAAATCAGCCCCTAAGGCTCTATTTATAGGCTTCATTCCCTAGATAATTAGGAAAGAATTACCTATCTATATCTATATCTATCTATCTATCTACTTTATTAAGATAAAAACATGGAAATAAAGAAATAAATCTCTAAAGGAAATATATCTAATTGTGGATAAATCCTCCTCCAACTTGATGGATCTTGATAGAATTTGATCTTGCGGATATCTCCATTGGAATCGGGATAGAAACTTAACGAGAAGTCGGTTAAGCTCGGAATCGGCCTCTGTGGTCCACTCGATATCGAGTTGTGTTACTCGATGTCGACCATCATTTCCTCCGCTTCAGCTCAGCTCCTCGATATTGGCCTTCAGAAGTGAAAATCGACTTGGCCGTTACTCGATATCGAGTAGATTAACTCGATATCGACTTCCATCTCTTCTTGCTCAGCTTCTTGACTCAATTCCGGGGTCTTCAGCTCAATATGGGGCACTCGATATCGACTGAGGATAGTCGATATCAACTTCTTCTTTCTTCCTTAGCCATTTTTTGGCTTTCTGGGTGGAAATCGAGTGGATTACTCGATATCGACTGAAGGTGCTCGATATCGACTTGTGATTTTCGACTCGATTTCCTTGCTTTCAGCTCGATTTGTCATGGTTCCGCTGCTCCTTGACCTCAGACTTCTGTAGTTGACTTTGAGCTTTTCCTCCTTTCTCAGAACTGCTGTAAATTGCTTCGATTTCTGCGAAATTAAACAGAAACTGGTGTAGATTCCATAATTTGGCAAATAAGCATAAACTACATAGAATCTGTACTATTCTAGCCTAAATGTATGAAATGCATGTAGAAAACGATATAAAAGTAACTATAAAACATGGCAAATTAGGCTCACAACAAACACCCCATACTTAAGCTTGTTTGTCCTCAAGCAATACTTTTAATTGTCATTCAGGGTAAGAAATCAAAACTCTCAACATATTAGATTCATTGCCATATAACCTTGCAATCAATTACCATCCTCGAAAAGGTACTAGTGTCACAAATCCATGCATGTGCAATTAAAAAGCAACATCTACTCACAAAAGGAGGGTTATGCAAAAACAATTTATGTGACAAAGCATTAATAATCATGAGGACTTTAATTAAGCTCAATAAGGAGTAGATTGGTAAAAGGCTAAAGGTGGGAAATTTTTGGCAATGTGGTGCTAATAATCCGGGAAAGTGGAGTACTTTCCAAATTTTCATACCATATTCCTTCTTCCTTTGATTCATCACCTTTCATATTGCTTTTTTCAATATTATGCTTTTACCTCTCTAACCTCAGCACTGCCTTCTCGCGAGTCACAAACATGGGTGTCATGAATGGCCCCGGATACTTAGTACTTTGGACTCCTCACCTTAGTGTCCCATCTCACTGAACTATTATCTCAGTAAGCAGGGACGACGATCTACCTTTATCTCCTGAGGTGACCGGATTTTTTCTCACTCATTAAATTTTCCATATATTTCAAACAATTTCCCACCATACTCCAATAATGATAACAACAACACAAACACCATATGATAATCTCTATAATGTAACATCATTCTCAACATAATCCCCGGATAGGAAATAAGGTAAAGAATGGCAATATTTGGAATATGTGGAGCAAATATGAAATAAGGCATAATATGGCTTTTGTGATGCATAAGCATAGGTAAGGCTAGGATTATAAACATATGAGCATTATATGGAAATATAAAGTTCTCCATCCTCTTATCATGCAACATGTCAAAAGCAACATCAATTTTACCTCCTTTCATGGTTTTCAAGAAAAATATGCACTTCATTGTGACTTCCCTTTACTAGGCAATTTCCTTCTATATCTCTAATGAATCCAATTTTGCATCGTCGAGTTCAATATAAGCTTCCATGACACTATTCAAAAATTTTCAGTGGGGGTCATTTTTCAAACTTTGGAAAACATGCATGTAAGCACATAAATCAATAATGAATTCCAAAATAGCCATGCATAAGCAATTCAAGAAATAAACCTAAAATATGCACATATATGTCAAATAGATCAAATATGCATGAAGTAAGCCCTTCCCCATACTTAAACATTACAGTGTCCTCACTGTATAAAAACAAGGGTAAAGAAAAAAGAACTCACTAGAAATGTGTGCAGGATGTCAAAACCGAGTGCCCATGCTACTGTGATCCTAGTCGATATCGAGTATGCAAGGTCGATATCGACCTACTGGTACTTGAAATCGGCTTGCTGCTCTATCCTTCTTTGTACCTGAAAAATGTAAAAGAGATATACCCACAATAGAAAAACTTAAAAACAATGTCGAAAATCAAAAACAAAAAGAAACAATGTCCAAAAATCCCAAAAATAAATGTCTATTTACAAGCTCTAGATTTTATAGTCGCTAGGCCGACTTCTCCATTAAGCTCAAGGTGGCATTTACAGGGCCCATGTAGATTGGGCTTCAAATAGAACTCCATTCTTGTCCATCAGCTGCAGTCCTCCTAAATGGATCTTGTTTACAATGAAAGGCCCCATCTTTTTCTTGTTGAATTTGTTGGGAAACCAATGATCCTTTGATTTGGAAACATAGAGCTTGTCTCCAACTTCATACTCCTTGGGCTCATCATTGGAAATCCTACATAAGCGCATATACCAAGGCAAACCTCTCCCATGTATAGACAGATCTTTAATTGAAATAAGAGAAGAAAGATCAATACCTTGGCTTACCTTTGCAGAATCGGATGCCGGAAGCTCCTGAGAGTCTGGTCGATTTCGAGTAGGGTCACTCGATATCGAGTTCTACTGTGCTTCTGGTGGAATCTCAGTCGAAACCGAGGAAGATTTGTCGGTTTGGGGAGGTCGATATCGACCAGGGTTAGTCGATATCGAGTTACCTGGCTCATTATCGGCTAGCTTCTGCTTCGGGGAAGAAATCGAGTCGGCTTCAGTTGGTCGATATCGACCAAGCTTGGTCAATATCGAGTTGTCTCTGTCGATTCCAGCTAGCTCGATTTCTGGTGGACTCAGCTCGGTATGGACTAGTCGATATTGACCTGGTGCACTCGATATCGAGTGGTTCAGTGTCTCTGTCGATTTCTCCTGGTCGATATTGACCCCATACTTAGGACCTAGCAAAGCATCCGAAAAATAGTTAGTCCAAATCGACTTACCTGGGTCTATGTCGATTGGATTCTCTGCTTCTTCGTTCAGGATGGCCATGATCTCTTCCACCTGGGCTTCCAAATCCCTCTTTTCTAGCTCTTTGGGAGTCATATTTCTTACCTTAGGCTCCCCGCAAGTAATGTAACCAGCTGATATAGACTTTACCTCTTTCATGGGACCTGTATGCCTTTCAGTTTTATTAAAGGAATACTCAATTACCTTATCGCTGATGTTGAAAGTGAGCACTCCTTTCCTTACGCTTATATTGGCATCCACCGTCGCCAAGAAGGGCCTTCCTAGAATAATTGGACAAGCAGGGTCCTCTGCCATATCAATAACTAAGAAATCAGCAGGGACGAAGAACTTACCTACTTGTATTGGCCCATTGTCCACCATGCCTGTTGGGATGACCACCGTGTTGTTTGCCATATAAAGCTTTGCATCCACAGGCTCTAAGGCACTTATCTTAATCTTGGACCATATTGACAGAGGCATTATACTTACACTAGCTCCAAGATCACATAAAGCATTAAATTTGTATTGACCAAGTCCAATGGTTATAGCAAACTTACCTGGATCTGGCCTTTTCTCAAGTACGTCCATCTGGCTGCACTCCTCTTCGATCTCAGCCATTGATCGCTTTTTGCTTAGGATCTCCTTGAGGAACTTGACATATGATGGCATTTCATTAAATGCTTCTATGAAGGGTATGGTGACAATGAGCCTCTGAAGCATCTGGATGAAGCGTTGGAATTTCTTCTCTGCTGGATCCTTTGGAGATTTTATTGGGAAAGACAGTTTTTTCTTTGTCGGAGGTGCTGAAGGCTGGTCGACGTCAAGTACAGGTTGGTCGACATCGAGTTGATGCTGGTCGATATCGACTACAGTGGTTGACTTCGGCTTGGGTGCAGAGTTCTAGTCGACATCGAGGAGGGACTGGTCGATGTCGAGTAAGTTTTGGTCGATGTCGACTGGCTTGCTTGATGTCGAGTGGTCTGCTGCATCCTCTCCTCCGTATTCTGATCGACTGTTTGCATCTTTCTCCTACTCCTTAGATTCATTGCTGCTACTTGCCCCGCAGATTTGCCCTTAGGATTGGGCTCAGAAGATCCAGGGAGCGTACCTGACTGTTTGGGAACGCCTGCTGCTAGCTGGCCAATCTGTGTGTCAATCGATTTCCTCCAGATATCGATTTCTCCAAGCCTAGCGTTGACACCATGTATCTGAGTGTAGAAGGAATTGAAGGACTTCTTGGTGTCTGAATGGTTCCTCCGCATTTCCTCAAGGATGGTCTGTAGGTCATCCTTCTTCTGGTCCCTTTCAGGATGTCCTGGAGCTCTGTATGGCGGGGGGTCCTAGGGGCACCTTGGTTCCATTGTGGTTGTTGGAACCTTTGGTCCCCCAAATAGCGATTGGGACCCCCTGCGTAAGCTACCTCTTCATGAATTTCTGCCATCATGACTTGTTCTGTATGTGAGCACTCAGTAGTGGTCTGCCGTTGTGAGCCGCATTCAATGCAGGGCTGGTTGACAGAAAGATACTTGACTTGCTTGAGGAGCTTGCGATTTTGATCCTTGTAATACTGCTCCCTGACATCTGGGTCAATCTCCTTAGAAGCCTCATAGAGGGGCATGGATGGGGCTGGCCTGGCGTAGGCATTCTCATCATAGTTTGTCGGAGCCCCATACTTATTGTCGTAGTTAGTAAGCTTGTCGAGGGTAACCCATGCGTCAGCTGGTGGCATCGTCAAATACTCATAATGAGTATACTGGTTGATCCTATCCTTAGCGGCCAGATCAAGAGAATTGAAGAAGATCTCTTGAACAACATAGGGTGGTTGTCCATGTGTAGGGCAGGATCGTAGTAGATCCTGATATCGTTCCCATGCTTTTGCTAGCGGCTCCCCAGGCTTTTGTTTGAAAGCTGTAATCTTCTGGCAGAGGAGCGCTGTCTTGGCAGAAGGAAAGAATTTGTTGAGAAATTCCTGCCTTACTTCAGCCCATGTTGTGAGGGATCGTGGAGGGAGACCTTCAAGCCACTTCAATGCTAGACCGGCCAGAGACCAACAAAAAGCCTTCATCATGACATATTCCAAAGTGGTACCTTCAGCAGAGTATGGCACATATCAGAAAAGTTGGTAATATGTTGAAGATGACATTCATTAAACCTTCCGTAAAAGGAATTATTTTTAATCTCAATCAGAAAAGCAGTGCGAATTTCAAAATTATTTTTAGGGATTAGAATGGCCGATTCAGACACGACGAGAGTCGGGTGCATGTGATCCTCTGCACTGGTAGGGTATTGGGCAAGCTCAGCTTCCACCTGCCTCCTTCGCTCTGCTTCCTGCATAGTGCGTGCTCTCTCAGCGGTGAGAGCAGTATCCTTGGCTTCTAGCTCAGCTCGAAGCCTCTGTATCAGATGTTCTTGTGTTTCTGCGGCCGCCATGGCTCTTTTCAATTTAGCGTGGACGTGTATAAGGCGTTCCGGGTCGTTCAAGGCGTCAAACTCAGGCTGTTGACCAGAACGGCACATACACTGCAAAATCAAAACTTAAAGAAAAAGTGAGATCTAACTACCTAAGGCGCGAATGATTGTTTCCCCGGCAACGGCGCAAATTTTTTGTAGGGAGGAAATCGAGTTTAAAATATAATAAAATTGATCAAACCAGATTCGTGCCCACGCAAATGATTACAAGACTTCCTCCCGATGTAGCAGCAGGAAGTCAGGATCGATCCTCGAGGAAGCGTGTCAGCGGATCTCAGGTAGCGGAGGAATATCACAGGCAGAAAATCAACCAGACAGACAGAAATAACAGAAAAAAGCATAAACAAAAGTAAAGCAACAATCTTGGTCGATATCGACCACTGTTACTCGATATCGACTAGGAAAATCGACCAACAGTGCTCAATATTGACTTGAAACAGAAACAGAACACAAGGCAGAAATTTGGTCGATATCGACAAGTGCTACTCGATATCGACTAAAGTTAACTCGAAATCGGCTGGACAGAAACTTGAAAACTCAGAACTTTGTGAAATAAATCAATGAATTAAAATACTTCCAAGATCAGGGATTCAACACCACAACGATAACCACGTAAAATAACACATAAAGGCATAAAAGATCATGCTTTTCATCAAATGACTCTCGTAATTAACAAATAGGAATACAGAGGCTTTCGCATAAACCCTAATTGTTTCTAACCCCTTTTATATAATTAACCCAGGTTGTATTAAGATCACTTTCGCTTCAATAACACAAACAAGGATCTTCAACTTTCGCAAAAGAATCATGCTTATAGGGATAGAAGACGAATTGCATAAAAAGATCAAACCTTTACCGCATCATCTCACATGGGTACCGTCGGGCTCACCCCGACCCTAGAAGTTGGGTGACTACTCGCTCTTCATCATGAATAAAGACATCAAGCCAAATCCGCTCTCGCCTTTCCACCTTGCTCTCGCCACAAGCTCTCTCTCTACTCTCTCTCTCTATGTAACTAATTGTAACTTGAATTGAATGAATAGAAATAAGCCCCTAAGGCTCTATTTATAGGCTTCATTCCCTAGATAATTAGGAAAGAATTACCTATCTATATCTATATCTATCTATCTACTTTATTAAGATAAAAACATGGAAATAAAGAAATAAATCTCTAAAGGAAATATATCTAATTGTGGATAAATCCTCCTCCAACTTGATAGAACGTGATAGAATTTGATCTTGCGGATATCTCCATTGGAATCGGGATAGATACTTAACAAGAAGTCGGTTAAGCTCGGAATCGGCCTCTGTGGTCCACTCGATATTGAGTTGTGTTACTCGATATCGGCCATCATTTCCTCGGCTTCAGCTCAACTCCTCGATATTGGCCTCCATAAGTGAAAATCGACTTGGTCGTTACTCGATATCGAGTAGATTAACTCGATATCGACTTCCATCTCTTCTTGCTCGGCTTCTTGACTCGACTCCGGAGTCTTCAGCTCGATATGGGGCACTCGATATCGACTTGGGATAGTCGATATCGACTTCTTCTTTCTTCCGTAGCCATTTTTTTGGCTTTCTGGGTGGAAATCGAGTGGATTACTCGATATCGACTGAAGGTGCTCGATATCGACTTGTGATTTTCGACTCGATTTCCTTGCTTTCAGCTCGATTTGTCCTGGTTCCGTTGCTCCTTGACCTCGGACTTCTGTAGTTGACTTCGAGCTTTTCCTCCTTTCTCAGAACTGTTGTAAATTGTTTCGATTTCTGCGAAATTAAACAAAAACTGTTGTAGATTCCATAATTTGGCAAATAAGCATAAACTACATAGAATCTGTACTATTCTAGCCCAAATGTATGTAATGCATGTAGAAAAAGATATAACATTAACTATAAAACATGGCAAATTAGGCTCACAACAATGGTAGTGGTCTTGCCAGACGTAAAGCTCGCAATTTAGACCGTAGTGCTCAAGATGTCTGTTGCGTTGGGTAGCCCATTTATGACATCATATCTTTGTTAATTAGGGGAGCTATTTTCTAGGGCATCGTCATATCTCCTTGTCACCGAATCGCGAGTGATGCAGCACTTGCGATTAGGTCTCGATAAAATGATTCCTCTTGTTAGGAGGTTTTTATGTGGGCCTAGCGTAGGCCCAACACATCTCAGCCATTTGTGAGATGACCCCAAGGAGACCTATAAGTAGGGATTATCTCTTTACATCTTCCTCATTTCGCATTTCCTGAAAGATTGCTAAGAGAGAGCAAGAGAGAGAGAAAACCAAAAAAGCGCGTTTTTGCAAGAGACATCGCCAGAGCTTGTTGGTGGTCTTGTTTTTTGTTTTTTTTTTGCTTGCCGGCACTCTTTTTTCATCCTCTACAAGTAAGTGTTTCTCGATTTCCCTTCCCTTCCCCTATTTTCCTTAATTTTTATTAGTGACAAACCTTAGGGCAAGGGAGATTAACTGGGTAATCGAGCCGCCTTCCTCCGGGGTGGGGTAGGGCGGTTGTGTGGCGGAGAGAGTGGTTTCTTCCGATGCTATACTCCCCTCTTCCCCTTTCTTTCCCTGTGTTAGCGCTATCCAAGTGGTGTTTTTAGGTTTCAATCGGTGGCATAGCTATGGTGTGTGTGTGGGGGGGGGGGGGGGGGAGGTTTTTAGGGATTCGGGGGTTTTTCTGAAGTTGGAAAGGAAAAACTCTTCATCTTCTTTTTGGAAAAGAGAGAAACTTTACGAAGGAGGCGAAAAGATGTTTTTAAACCGTCACCTTCTGGGAGAAATGTCTTTTTAACGTCCCTGGGTGGGGTGTGTGAGGCGCCAACATAACTCTTGTGGAGAGTTTTTGGCGCCAATTTTGTTTGATCGCGGTTCTGAAAAGGCCATTTCCCTTTGTTAATTCTCTTTTGTTGTGTCATTTCAGGGGTTTTTCTTCTTAGAAGTTATACATTAGTGATGTCGACGGAGAGAGATAGCCAAAATAGGAGTGTGGGTTATAAGAACGAGGAGGTTAGCTCTTCGCGGACTAGAGATTCCGCAATGCACGACGACTCGGAAGCAATATTGTCTTCTGTTCACCTTCTGGGACCTCAGATGAGGCCTCGTGGAGAAAAAGAAAAAGGGAAAGGGCTCGCAACTCCGAAGAAGATAAAGAAGAAGGACATGGTCTCGAGACCATAAAATGTCATCTTTCAAGGGGTGATCCGGAATACTGCCATACATCCGAGTCCATTAATGACTTGGGCAGAAACGGAGGGTCATCTCGTGCGTCAAAGAAGGGACAAAAAACGAATCGCGTGGTTTGGGCAGAAATGTAGTTTCTGTGAAGGTTTCACTCCTCCCCCTCCCCAACCTGCCCCTACCGTTTTCAAGGAGCGCGTGGCTCCTACTTTAGCTGACACTAGAGGGGAGAAATCTATCTTGGAACTTTTTCACCTTGACATAGTGTCCCTAATCTTTCCTTGGCCTGTCGGGGTGGAAATAGACCTGGCTTCTGAGCATGGGGGTTGTTTGAACGCGTATCCAAATCACGTCGTCGTTCATTTGGAAAGTTTGCTTTAATGTATCCTTTCTTTGCCCAACATTTATGTGGACCTTCTTGCGAGGATAAACTCTTGCCCTGCTAAGCTTGCTTTTAATGTTTGGATCTACTTGGCCGCCTATACCATGTGATGTGCTGCTATCAAGTAAGGGACCTTGTTAGATCATCTTTTCTCGGTCCTAACTTTGCAACATGGTCTGGTTGGGCTTGTGTCTGCTTCCTTAAGCGGAAACATAATGGAGAGGATATCTAGTAGGTCCAGTTGGAGGCAAAAATGGTTTCTCGTTCGCGATCCATCACGGGTTTTCTTGAACTTTATCATTACTCCTGGCGTTTATCGGCCTTCTTCCACAAATAAAAGCATCATGGTTGAAAGATAGAAATCTGCATTCAGTCGCGGGGGTTCTTCAGGGAAGCGTAATGATAGAGAGGTAGTGACCCTCGTTCATTTGGAAATGGCCGGTGTTAGTCTCCAGCATCCCCGAGGTGGGTGTTAAACCTTTTATTTGCTTGATTGTGATCTCTTGCACTTTTATCAAACCTTTTCTCAAAGTAAAGTTTTAGTTTAATTTTCACTTTTGCTCTTTTTCTTAGACATGTTGTTGGACCTTGGAAAGCTCTCCACGGGGGTTAAGAAAGGGAAGAGCATCGTCAAGACCCCGGGTGCTTCTGGCTCTCGTGTTGAGGATAATTTGCAGCAGATAATTCTGCGTACCTCTCAGCCTGTCGCGAAGGTCGAACACGAGTAGGGGATCGCGGATGAGAAACATGGTTCGTCGAAGGATCAGCTACCTCTTATTCATCGTGGTAAAAAAGAGAAAAAAGGAGGAGATTGCGGCTGGCAAGATCTTAAGTGATGAATCGATCACCAAGTCGGGGATCTCTATGACCGCATATAGGCAACCCGGCTTTTCCCCCTTGATTTCAAGAAGCTGGCTATTCCTGAGAAGAGCTGCCCGGTTGAAAGAGAGTATCTACATCATCTTACGGAAGAGGAGTTGTTGGACCAGGGGCAGAAGACAAAAGGCTGGGAAAATTTCTTCGCGATCTTTCTTTTGTTTAACTAGCTACTCTTCTTATTCTTTTATTTTACCGATTTCGTTTGTCGCGTACTTTCATAGGGTAATCTACAGTGGGCCGAGGTGGTTGAGCGCTTGAGGAGATACTGCGATCGCATGAGGGATTTGAGGAAAGAGAATAAGAGTTTGCAAGCCCGGGTATGAAAACTTAAATACGAGGAACTTCAAGAGGGGACCATCAACAGCTTGCAAGCGGCTTTATACAAATCTGAAAAAGATCTAGAGGCCGCGAAAGGTGAGCTTGATGTATCGTGGGTCGAGATCTCGAAGCTCCAAGAAAAAAGATACTGAGCACGAGCTGTCGGTGGGAAAAATAGATAGTTAAATTCGAGGGCTTAAAGTTGAGTTGAACCAGGCTCGCGATGAGCTTCTTACTGTAAAGGGGTGGTTGGAACGTTTTTCCTCTGGCGAAGATGTTGTTCTGACAAAGAACATGCTCCATGAATATCTATTAACCACCGAGGGTTGAGAGTGTGATACGAGGTTAGACGTAGGATGGCCCGATCTTCGACAATCAAGACTCAAAGACAAGAACGGAAGCAAACGACTCAAGAACACCAAGAGCTATCTCGATGTCGACCAAAATAGAACAAAACGCAGCAACTAGAATCAACCTAAACTTGACTCGAAATCGACAAAGAGAAACAAAAGAAGACTCGATCAAACGAAAACAATAAAGACCGGTAGAAGGGTGATTCGAACTAAGGTAAAACGAGATAAAGACCTCAGGCCTCCTAAGAGGGTAGGAACCAATTATCAACGACTGTAAAGCCCGCCTCTACAACCTTACACAACCAAGCGGACAACTTGGAGGCACAATGCGGGGACTTGTGATTACCAGGATCACCAAGCTCTCGCGAGGTTGGTGAACTCAAAGCAAACCAAGCAATATCAAGAACCAATTTGCAATCGATGAGCAACGCTTCGAATCGATTGACTTACGCTCTATGTGTTTCACACAAAAAGAGAACTTTCATAAATTTCAACGTACTGAGTTCTGAACAAGGGGGACACCTCTTCTTATAACCTAGGAGGCTGATTTCTAAAGAAATAATAAATAAAATAAAAATTAACTTAAATCCCTAAAATACTAAAAATAACTTAAGTAAAGAAGATTACTAAAAATAACAAAGTTGTTCCAACACTTAGAAAAATTCGTCTAAACATGTGTCAGCTGCAAGATGTTGATTTTCGGCCAAGCTCTAGGACGAATCTGGAAAAACCTTCAACAACAAAGTTGTAGATCTCTTCGTCCTCGTTGGAAAAGGTATGGCACGATCCAATCCGATTAATATTGAATCCGTACGACTCATTTTACTGAGACGTCGAAAAGCTGTCAAATGCTGAACGAATCTAATAAAACGTCAAGCTTCCACCTTTGGACCTTCTCCCATGGTGGAGCCTTCTTCTTCCTCTTGAGGATGACATCATTCTCACGAGCTCGAATCATAGGTCCATCCCCAAGTAAAGGTGTGTCCGAAGGTGTCTTGGATGGTCCCGCATCAGAGTGGCTAAGCAAGTTTCTCGAGACAAATGGCAAAGATATTCTCTAAGACTATCTAGCTAAGGCCTTCTCCAAAGGGGTGGATGGTGGTGTTATTCGAAGTGTGAACCACTTTTCCCATCTTGGCGATTCAGTGAAGATGTTCCCGCCCAGCTATGAGAGTGGTGACATGAAATTTGCGGATCCTTGGCGAGGCTTGCCTTCTTCACCTTCTGCTTCCTTGGCCGAGATCCCGGTGGCCAATACTTCTCGCGACCAGACGGATGATCCCCTTGCTGATGCATAAAGAAGTTGTTCCTCTTTCCTCTTTTTCACTAAGTGTTTGGTTTTCGGAAATATTGGTAACACGTTTGGAACATTATTACCCGTGACGTGAGCACGTGCTTCATCGCGGTTCGTATTTCGATCGGATATTGTCACCCGCGGGATAGTCATATGCCTTGTCGTGGTTTATATCTTAGTTTTTTATTATTCCGTTTTTAAACTTGGTCACTTTTACATGGTGTTTTCTTGTTTTTATCCATGCCTCCCTTCGTTATACCCTTACCGATCTCCTGTGATTGAGCGTTTTATAGAATAAATCGCGATATAACATAAATAAGGGTTTGCGATATATTTTATGGTATAGGTTGAAATAAAAGACTTAGTATCTACATCTCTTCTTAACAGAGGAGGTCGTAGGTGATGTATTTATTTCTTCATAACATAGGAGGTCGTAGGAGACGTCTCCGTTTTCTTTTGGTCCCGGCTGTTCTATTGCTACATCGAAGTGTGACTCTCCTTCATATTCGAATATGAGACAACATTCGATTCTTAGGTTATTGATTGTTGTGAATTCCCTCCATCCTTCTGATAAGGAGAACCAGTCTCCTTCGTCTTTTTCTACTAAAACCAGGAATTCTTGATTTAGAGGATAACATAAGAAAATTTGGTTAAACACTTCTTCCCCGAACTCTACAAAGATATAAGGTAAAGGAAGTCTTATGAAGTGGCTCTCGCTAAGGATCATTCTAATGAATATGGGGTGGGGAGATTTCCCCTGAAACCATGTCAAAACTAGGCATGTTGTTCTAGGTGGGGCGTTGGTTTGGACATTGTTGTGTGCTTATTTATGTCAGAGCTTTTGCTGGGGTGCCAAACGGTGCTTTATCGGATTGGTTGCGATTCTTTTTTAGCAGGTAGATGCGTGCTAAATGTTTGTTTTGTGGGTAGGTAGCTGTCTTGCGAGCGTTGGTAAGGTCGACACCGCTTGAAGAGTGGCTAAGTTTATCCCGGCCGTTTTTGTCGCGAGATTCTTGATCTTTTTAAGACCTCGTGGTCTAAAAAGGCGGGCTAGCGGTACAATTTGTTGTTTGTCATTTCTTGCCTTTATAAGAATTGATATTTTTGCCAAGTTGTTTCTTGCATCATTGTTTTTGTGATGACGTCACAGTCCCAGTTGCTATTCCAGGCATACCTAGTCCTCGCATTCGAGGTTTTACAAGGGACATACAAGTGGAAAGACATCTACACATGCTTTTAAGTCTGATGTTATTGCTAGGGATTTTAGCTATGTATCGTTTCCTTTTGAACTTGGTGCTCATTTTGCAGCCTCTACCTTATGTTTATTGTGATTATGGTACCGAAGTTCTTATCCATGTCTATTTGTGGTCGCGAGCCGATGAGGAATTTTTGGTGAGGGTGGAGACACTGAGCCCTGATTATTATTGGTTTACTGAGGGGTGGCGTGAGTTTGCGGTTGTTAATGAACTTCGAGTTGGTAGTCGTTTGATTTTTGAGTATGAAGCGCACTCTTATTTCGACGTTGTTGTTGTTGTATTTGATCCTATTCCTGGTCAAAATGGTGACTTGGATTTTACGGTTCGTTGTTGATTCGTTGGACCGATGGTTTAGCGACGGGTTTGTCCTGTTCCTTTAATGGTTTTGTTCTTATAATCTTGTTATCCTGATGGCTGGATAACTTTGCATTGACTATGCGTATGATTATGCTTTTATGCACCTGTGTACGATAACTCGTGAATGTTATAATAAATTTTATTTTCAGAGTGTGATAAATGCAAAAGCAGCTTTAGGAGTAATTTCTAGCATATCCTATGTAAGAGAGATTAGTGATATTTGTAAAGATTATCTTCAGTTTTTCCAATGTGAATGAGATTTTTCAAAATTGAATGCAATCTCCAACGTCGCAAATGCAAATGAGATTGATCAAAATTATACAACTAAAATCCAGCGTCTCACACACGATAGAGATTTTGTAAAATGTGAATGCAATCTCTAGCGCCGTAAACGCAAAGAAGATTAATCAAAATTATAACAGTAATTTCCAACGTCTCGCACGCGATGGAGATTTTCTTAAAATTTAATGCAATCTCCAGCATCCCAAACGCAAAGGAGATTGATCAAAATTATAAATAATCTCCAGCGTCTCATACGTGATGGAGATTTTCTTAAAATTGAATGCAATCTCCAGCATCGCAAACGTTAAAGAGATTGATCAAAATTATAAAAATAATCTCCCATATCTCATACGCGATTGATTTTTTTTAAAATTTAATGCAATATCCAGCGTCGCAAACGCAAGGAGATTGATCAAAATTATTAAAATAATCTCCAGCGTCTCATACGCTATGAAGATTTTCTTAAAATTGAATGCAATCTCCAGTGTTGCAAACGCAAAGGAGATTGATCAAAATTATAAAAATAATCTCCCATGTCTAATACGCAATGGAGATTTAAAGGTAATCTCCAGCGTCTCGCACACGATGGAGAGTTTTTGTAGGGAGGAAAAAGGACTTCTGATTGATGGGTTCATTACATGGTAGCGTTCTTAATAATCAAAATGCGAGCATAAGAAACTAGTAGATTGATTTTGAGAAAATAGGAAATTAAAAACTATTGCGTAGTGGGCCATCATACTCGGTGGCATCCATCTCTTCTTTAATGTCGTAGCCCTCCTTGTCTAGGAAGTGAACTTTGAAACGCGCTTCCCCTTGGTGTGTGAATGTTATGGGTTTACCCAGCTCAAGCCCGTGGGACTCAACGAAATCCTTCCAACCCTCTGTTACCCATAGCGAATGTGATGTATAACAATCGGCTAGGCTGACCAATTGCTAAACTAAAAGAACGATCTTGCTTAGCTCCTTGATTTCTCTTGATCGAATCGAATTCGAACACACACTAGTCGCCGGTACGGAACGTAAGTCCTGAGACTAACTTAACTACCATAAACTAATTAAGTTGTAGCGCCTGGGTTGACTTTCGAGCTTCAATGACGATCTCGGCAATATCTCGGCACCTCAATTGCCAATTAACAAATATGTTAATTAAATTGCGTCAACAAGTGTGGCTGATCTCCATGGCCAATTGAACACCGTAGGACCTTGGAATCAATTGAAATTAGTTTTCATTTGGATGAATATAAAACATAAGAAATGGAACGTAGGAAGGTAAGGAAGCAAAGGTTTTTGGATTGATAATCGAGAACCCTTTAATCCTATAAAGGGGTTTCTCAATTCTAATTCAATCTGCTGTAATTCAATAGAACTACAATGTTTAAATAGAAAACCTAAGAACCAATTCTACCGTGCAAGATAGAATTTAGGTTGATAAAGATAGAATTTTAATCCTAAAGATAAATAAACCTAGAAGATAAAACTTAATCTAAAATCCTAACCATCTTATTTAATCTAACTAAGAAATACTAAAAATAAGCAATTCTATAATTAGACTCCAACTAACATAGGAGTTACTAAAAATAGAATATATATAAAAAATAAGAAATATAAATAATAAAATAATTAACGCCGTTTCTTCAACGACTCCCAAGGTGGAGCCTTCTTCTTTCGCTTGAGGATGACATCATTCTCCTCCATTTGAAATCGACTCGTCCTCGAGTCGTCGACTGGATCAAGATCGTTGTTTGACCCATAGAAGGCCATCTTGACCCACATCATTCTCCCCCTCTTAACTTCGATTCGTCCTTGAATCGAGTCATTGAAGAGCATTGGGGAAGGAGCAGCACTCAGAAAATAACTTCTCTGAGCATCAACTTGAGATGGCGCCAGCAGAATTTGAGACAAAGGAACCTCAAAAACAACACCTGTCATAGGGAACATTGAGCAATCAAGAGGAACAATATCATTAGGCTCAATAACCCTATGAACTTCAGAATTATCAACATTAGGAACATTCTCAAGATGTACAATAGCTAACTCCAGAGAAGTGTCCCCAACGTCCTAATCGTTGTCGTCAGAAGCAACCACGTCATCTTGCAGAAAATTACAGTCAGCTTGCAGATCAGATTCGGATGCCTTCCCGGAAGAATCTTGCAGCGTGTGACCCACCGTTGGAAAGCTCGTCGAGTTAGCTTCGCAACAAGACTGATTTGACTCAATTCCGTTGTCGGAGTCAACGGGAATCTGCGAAACAAGTTCAGCGCGCTGTGCTGAATCCGTGGCAACGATTTCAACAGAAAGCTCCTTCACGTCCTTCTTGAACTTGGCCATCACTTCCTCCACGGCCTCTTTGCATATAGTCATTAATATGGCATCTTGGTTGGCTCTACGTTGTGCCTCTTCCTCTTCGAACTTCGCCTGTGATCTGGCATAATAGGCATCTAGTTCGGCTTGAATTTCGGCTGTAAGTTTGGTTTGAAGTTGTTGTCGACGCCTCTCCTTTTTTATTTTCGCTTGTCGTTCTTCCTCTCGGAGACGTTCCTCCTCCTCTTGTCGTCGTGCCTCCTCAGCCTCCCTTTGTTGGAGAAGCCGAATCTAATAGCGTTGGCGACACCTCCTATCTTCGATCTCCGCTTGATGTTGAAGCCAAAGGCGGTGCCTTTGAGCCTCTCGTTGTCGCTCTAAAGCTTGTTGTTGCAAAGCTCATCTCTGCAACTCTCGTTGGCGTCGTTGTTGTTTAGCACGTTCTAAAGCAAAGAATCCATCCAATGGATCGGGATCATCATCCAAATCACCCCAAATTTCCCAAGCCATCAAATCAAATTGTGAATAACATCAAGAAAAGACAAGAACTTGCGAAACCTACGGCTCTGATACCACTTGATGTATAACAATCGGCTAGGCTGACCAATTGCTAAACTAAAAGAACGATCTTTCTTAGCTCCTTGATTTCTCTTGATCGAATCGAATTCGAACACACACTAGTCGCCGGTACGGAACGTAAGTCCTGAGACTAACTTAACTACCATAAACTAATTAAGTTGTAGCGCCTGGGTTGACTTTCGAGCTTCAATGACGATCTCGGCAATATCTCGGCACCTCAATTGCCAATTAACAAATATGTTAATTAAATTGCGTCAACAAGTGTGGCTGATCTCCATGGCCAATTGAACACCGTAGGACCTTGGAATCAATTTAAATTAGTTTTCGTTTGGATGAATATAAAACGTAAGAAATGGAACGTAGGAAGGTAAGGAAGCAAAGGTTTTTGGATTGATAATCGAGAACCCTTTAATCCTATAAAGGGGTTTCTCAATTCTAATTCAATCTGCTGTAATTCAATAGAACTACAATGTTTAAATAGAAAACCTAAGAACCAATTCTACCGTGCAAGATAGAATTTAGGTTGATAAAGATAGAATTTTAATCCTAAAGATAAATAAACCTAGAAGATAAAACTTAATCTAAAATCCTAACCATCTTATTTAATCTAACTCAGAAATACTAAAAATAAGCAATTCTATAATTAGACTCCAACTAACATAGGAGTTACTAAAAATAGAATATATATAAAAAATAAGAAATATAAATAATAAAATAATTAACGCCGTTTCTTCAACGACTCCCAAGGTGGAGCCTTCTTCTTTCGCTTGAGGATGACATCATTCTCCTCCATTTGAAATCGACTCGTCCTCGAGTCGTCGCCTGGATCAAGATCGTTGTTTGACCCACAGAAGGCCATCTTGACCCACATCCATGTATAGCAATCGGCTAGGCTGACCAATTGCTAAACTAAAAGGACGATCTTGCTTAGCTCCTTGATTTCTGTTGACGATTCGACCCGAACACACACTAGTCGCCGGTACGGAACGTAAGTCTTGAAATTATCTTAACAAAATTAAACTAAACTAAGTAATACTAACTAAAAGCAATAGGTTTTATAACTTAACAAAATTCTAACCATCTTATTTAATCTAACTAAGAAATACTAAAAATAAGCAATTCTATAATTAGACTCCAACTAACATAGGAGTTACTAAAAATAGAAATATATATAAAAAATAAGAAATATAAAAAATAAAATAATTAACGCCGTTTCTTCAACGACTCCCAAGGTGGAGCCTTCTTCTTTCGCTCTGATACCAATTGATGTATAACAATCGGCTAGGCTGACCAATTGCTAAACTAAAAGAACGATCTTGCTTAGCTCCTTGATTTCTCTTGATCGAATCGAATTCGAACACACACTAGTCGCCGGTACGGAACATAAGTCCTGAGACTAACTTAACTACCATAAACTAATTAAGTTGTAGCGCCTGGGTTGACTTTCGAGCTTCAATGACGATCTCGGCAATATCTCGGCACCTCAATTGCCAATTAACAAATATGTTAATTAAATTGCGTCAACAAGTGTGGCTGATCTCCATGGCCAATTGAACACCGTAGGACCTTGGAATCAATTGAAATTAGTTTTCGTTTGGATGAATATAAAACGTAAGAAATGGAACGTAGGAAGGTAAGGAAGCAAAGGTTTTTGGATTGATAATCGAGAACCCTTTAATCATATAAAGGGGTTTCTCAATTCTAATTCAATCTGCTGTAATTCAATAGAACTACAATGTTTAAATAGAAAACCTAAGAACCAATTCTACCGTGCAAGATAGAATTTAGGTTGATAAAGATAGAATTTTAATCCTAAAGATAAATAAACCTAGAAGATAAAACTTAATCTAAAATCCTAACCATCTTATTTAATCTAACTAAGAAATACTAAAAATAAGCAATTCTATAATTAGACTCCAACTAACATAGGAGTTACTAAAAATAGAATATATATAAAAAATAAGAAATATAAATAATAAAATAATTAACGTCGTTTCTTCAACGACTCCCAAGGTGGAGCCTTCTTCTTTCGCTTGAGGATGACATCAGAATGTTAATGACCATATGAGATGTGGATAGGGAAATTTTGTAGTGTGCTAGTTGATAACAAAATCTGCTTTGGCACGTGTGTTTCGAATTTTTCACCGAAACTGTAGGGTAGCATCATGCGGAGAACTTGCTCCTCAAAGTCTAGGTAAATTTGGAAAGAAAAAGGGTTGTTTGGGCCTTGAGCTACCATCTTTTGGGTGGGAGTGGTGGTTGAATTAAAAACAAATGGGTCTCTTTATAGTAACAGGAGGGGGGTCATGTGTTGTGAATTAGGGGACTGTTCATTGAGTTAAAGGCCGCGGATGGGTTGGTAGTTCTTTGCATGGATTCTTTCCATGTGTAGAGCATGTAGAGTATCTTGGGAAGTTGGGATTTAGGTTATCTGTGTCCTTTCTATTTGTTCAGTGTACTTAATAAATGTTGATGTTGACCAGATAATCTGTATTGCTATGATTCTACAATATATAAATATGCATAGAATTGGCATTGCAATTCACCTCACACCCATTCTTGTCTTAGGTTTTCTAATTTTGGTAGAGAAAAAATGGCCTCGGCAAATTCTGGGATGCAGAAGTTTTATCGATCTATTGACGTGGCGGAGAGGCTTCATCACTTGGTGAGCTTCTAAATTTTTTGCAGTATTTTCTTTTGTTATTGCGATTATCTTTATATATTGATATTGATGTTTTGTTGCAGCCTCTCCTCGGTTTTTTTGAAAGAATGTACGGCCATGCTGCGACAGATCGAGTCTGCTTGGTATCTTCAAGTGGGAGGGAATTTCATGTTCGTGTTTCCAAGGATAGCTATAATCATTGGTGGCTGATCGAGGGGTGGGATAGGTTTGCAGTTAACAACAGACTTCGCGCTGGAGCGATAATGGCAATTTTTAAGCACCTACGGGGGCATCGCTTTAACATTACTATTCTCGAAGATGAAGAATAATATGTTTTTGTAATGAATATAATCGCGACAAGATTATTATGGATTTGATTCATTTGAAAATAACTATAGTGGGTGGCTTGTTCACTTTGCATTTATTCGTATGCTGATATATATGTGACTCGCAACCTCTTTTTGGATAATGTTGTTTTTTCGTCTTGCCAGTGGCCATGCGTTATAGGTGACTGTATACTGATTTGACGTAGGTAATCAGGGTGGAAGGTTACTGTTTTGTTTCTGTGCCAAGTGCATTACATGCAGAGTATTTAGGAAAAGTTTGGATTAGGTCAATCTCTTCGTACATCGTACCCAATAAATGCTATGTTTGATATGGTTCACCGTATTCATTTACTAGGCGGTTATAAATGAAGGTTATGAAGCATGTCTTATTGTTATATTTTTCTTTTTTTCTCCTTTGTTCTTTTAATTGGCACGAGAAAGATGGGTTCTTCTAATCCTAGGCCTCGAGACTTCATTAGATCGATTGATTCTGAGGAAAAACTTAAATTGTTGGTAATTCTCTTACTCTCGTGGTATATGTTTTTACACTCGCGTTCCATGTTAACTTTGAAGGATTATCTTGATGTTTGATAGCTGCTTCCTGCGTCTTTTGGGTCTATGTATGGTCGTATGGTTTTGGACCATTTTTGCTTGACATCCCTTACTGGACGAGAGTTGCGTGTAATGGTATCTCAGGACAGCCAGGCCCCCTATGTACTGACTGATGGTTGGCGGGCTTTTGCGGAGGACAGCGAACTCCGTGCCGGTGTCTCGTTGATAATCTTCAAGCATGAAGGGGGCATTGTTTCAATATTATTGTATTGAAAACGATCGAATAAGGTTGCTTTTGTAAATTAGTTGTAATCATGGCAGACAATTTAGCCTATATTTTTATAGCTTATTTGGTTTCAAGCAATGGTTTTCCTTTAGTTTGTTTGCACTATGCCTGGCTTTCGTTGTCTGGATATTTAAGTTGAATGCTTGCCCAGTGATTACATTTATTCTCCGTAGAGGCTTATTTGTATATTTGTGTTCAAAAGACACGTGATTGCTAATTTTATTCTTCGTAGAGGCTTACTTGCACATTCGTGTTCAAAGACACGCGATTGCTAAATTTATACACCGTAGAGGCTTACTTGCACATCCGCGTTTAAAGACACACGATTGCTAAATTTATTCTTTGCAGAGGCTTACTTGCATATCCGTATTCAAAGACACGCAATTGCTAAATTTATTCTCCGTATAGGCTTACTTGCACATCCGTGTTCAAAGACACACGATTGCTAAATTTATTCTCCGTAGAGGCTTACTTGCATAACACGCGATTGCTAGATTTATTCTCCGTAGAGGCTTGTTTGCACATCCGTGTTCGAAAGACAGGTGATTGCTAAATTTATTCTCCGTAGAGGCTTGTTTGCACATCCATGTTTGAAAGACATGCGATTGCTAGATTTATTCTCCGTAGAGTCTTGTTTGTACATCCGTATTTGAAAGACACGTGATTGCTAATTTTATTCTCGGTAGAGGCTTGTTTGCACATCCGTGTTCGAAAGACACACGATTGCTAGATTTATTCTCCGTAGAGGCTTGTTTGCACATCCGTGTTTGAAAGACACGCGATTGCTAAATTTATTCTCCGTAGATGATTGTTTGCACAACCGTGTTCAAAAGACATGAGATTGCTAGATTTATTCTCCGTAGAGGATTGTTTGCACATCCGTGTTGGAAAGACACGCGATTGCTAAATTTATTCTTCGTAGAGGCTTGTGTTGCACACCCGTGTTCGAAAAACCTGTGATTGCTAGATTTATTCTCCGTAGAGGCTTGTTTGCACATCCGTGTTCGAAAGACATGCGTTTGCTAAATTTATTCTCCATAGAGGCTTGTTTGCACATCCGTGGCCCCTCCGGGCGGAAAAGTTTTATTGTAATATGTAAAGTTTTTTTTTATATTTACTAATAAAAGACACTAAGTTTTTGTAAAATATTCCAACGCTAAAAAATATTGGAAATGAGTTTCCAACTATTATAGTTGTTGGAAAAAAATTTACATAATTTTCCAACACTAATAATTATTGGAAAAAAATTTTCAACAATTGAATATATTGGAAACTGATTCTAATATTTTCAAAATTGGAATCCATATTTTTAAAAAAATAAGAAAATTTTTAAAATAAATAGATTGAGAAAATCTTTACAGTTATTGTACGATTTTGATAAAGAGGTTTTAATAATAATCATTTATTTATTCCTAAAAAATCAAGAAATAGTTATCTTGTAGTTGAGAAATAATCTGATTAGAGAAAAAAAAGATAGGTGAGAGAAAATTGAATTTAAACAGAGAGGAATTGTATCTCAGAACGTGGCTTTATGTGCAGTTGATTACCAACTGATGCGGTTACACTGTTTCATCTTATTATCCTTAAATCCATGTTTATCTCTCTATTTCTATCTTCCTTTCTCCCTCTCTGGTTATGTCACCAGAACTCCATCTTTACTCCAAAATCTTTAAGCTATTTACAATGCTTGTGGGGTGAAGTACAAATCTGTTAGGCTTATGCTCGAGTACATGCCGACATCAAGCCCAAAGTGTATGCAAATGAAAAACTCATGCTTGAACACAAGGTGTTGGATGTAAGGCGGTAGGAGGCCATGGATACATAGCAAGTGCAAAGTCTCCCTCAACACACCGCCTATTTATGCATGGATTCATTTACAATGGGACGATTTTGGAGTTTCTAAACCCAGATGAATATTTGATTCATCGATGGATAGTGATTGACATTCAAACACTTTCACTACAACAAAAAAACATATTTGCCACCCTTGGTAGCAACGGCAGAGATTTGCCGTGGCCACTGGGTGGCAAAAAAACAAATTTATCACCCTTTGTAGCAACGGCAGAGATTTGCCGTGGCCATTGGGTGGAAATAAGCAAATTAGCTACAAATGGTAGCAACGGCAAAGTTTGCCGTGGCCATTGAATCAATTTCTACTACGACATAGCTACGGCTCGTCTGCCGTAGCAAAAAGCATGTATAAAAATGTGTAATTCTTTTTCGTTAAAAAAAAAGAAAACCCACTACTATAATAATAATGCTACTGTAGTATTTAACATTGTCATTGGGTCATTCACGGTAAATAGAAAAATAAGTACGTAATATTAAATTATTTTTTTAAATAAAAATACAGACATTGCTGTTTTTTTTAATGATGTTAAATGTTTTTTTTTTTAAATCAACCGTGAAATTAAAATAAAAGGCTCAAAATTTTCAAGTTGAAAATTTGAAATGTTTTTCAAAGGGCTCCCTTTTTTTCTCCAAAGTCCAAACCCTACCCCTCTCTCAAAACCAAAACCAGATCCAGATCTAGATCTGGTCTCTCGTCCCTCTCTCTGACCTCTTGATCTCTCTGTAAGGGAACCCTCGTCCTTCACTTTCTCGACTTTCCTCTCCGGTCCCGCTAAGGCTATCTCTCCCGGATCCCTATCCTCTCGACTTTCCTCTTCGGGCTCCCGCTCGCTTTCTCTCTAAGGACAGGGATGCTGATGCCGTCGTCGAAGTGGGGTCGGGGACGCCGCCGCCGGAGTGCCAATCGATGCCGAATCCGAGTTCGCCACCATCGCCTCTCACTTCCTCCATCTTGGTTTCCTCCGTCGAAGGGCCAGTCGATGTCAGATCTGAGTTCACCTGCACACCGAAAATGGAGAAGGCGCCACCTACAGTACTCACTCTCTCTAGGTCTCCTCCACTGTGGCTCTACCGATACTGGTACTAATTAACCCTCCTTCAATGTCTTGAATTGGGCTCTCATCTCTCTTTTAATGTCTCGAATTGAACTCTAATATCAATTTAGCGTAATCGATTCTAACCTAGGTACTGCTTTGATATAGTTTTCCTCCTTGTTGAATGGCCAATTCTCAAGACTCTTGATTTGATTACTAGAGTTATAAGGTTTTGGATATATCCTTTTGCATTGAATCTAATTTCGTAACTCAAGCAAGGGTTAGATTTTGGAGCTGGGCACTTTATAGAATAGATGCCTTGTAAAAACAAGTGTAAATTGAATCTGATCTCTTCATTAGTTAAGTGATTTTGAAGCTTAATGTTGTGTTGTTTTGTTTCATGTATATTTTTTTGAATCTGATTTCTTCATTAGTAAAGTAATTTTCAACTTTCTTGAATCTGATGAAGAATCACATAATACTTGCACCACAAAGGTAATGATTTTGAATAGTCACTTAGAAGAAGTCTTATTAACATTGATATGAATTGAAATGAATCCTTGATTTAGTATAATTGAAGTGAAAACTCCACTTCTTGTAGATGGTTTTCTTGAAACAACAGAACACTGCATTACATCCTTCACAATTTTGGGTTCTTCTTATGGTAAATAACACTCCTAGATGTTATGAATATTAAATGCAACAAGATTACACTTGATTTTAAAGTTTCACGACATCTATTTCATCACTTTTGTCAGTGCTATAATTACGTATTTAAAATAAAAGTCCTTGGCTATTAATACAAATGCTTGCAGTGATTTGAACTATAAGCTCAATAATTTTGACCTATTTTTGTTAGGGTGCTTAAACCGTTAAGAAACCGAACTAGGTCTTTCATTGGCCATGACCCTAGGTACATATCATGTCTAGCAAACTTCTGATTGTTCTGCCTTTCCTATTAATTTAGATAGCTATAATCTCAGGCCTTATTTTGGTTATCAACATGTAATTTTCAAAGACTAATCTCTGAATATGATTTTGATAAAGATCATAATGCTGCTTTCATTTCATTTTGTGTTTGTATTTACTGACTACTGAGTAGTTTAATCTCTTTTAAGTTCACAACTTGTAGAGAAATTTTACTTCATTATACTTTGCTAGATCTTGCTATGATCCCTTTTGAATCTCTTCTGGTTGTCTTTGGAAGCAATTAAACTCTGCACACTCTATAGGTGCATATATAGCATTCGAATTCGTACAAACTGTCTCCTGGTGAGCACCGCCTTGAACACACACTCTCTCCCCCCCCCCCCCCCCCCCCCCCGGATGAATATTTACTTAAATTTTTCAAGTGTGTGGGCATTGTTGAGCTTATATTATGAAAGATCACCCCCACTTGTGATGATTGATGAATGGCAATAGGACTTTATATTATCTTCTACTTTGAACTATTTCTTTATTGTATTCATCATTTCTTTTTGAGGTTTTCCCTTTCATCTTGCTCATAGATGAAAACATTTATGTGTATATCTCTTCTGCTTAAAAAATCTTTTCTTTTTAATGTTTGTCTAACAGATTAGAAGTGAGGTTTGCAGTGTCTCACATGGTGCAGCTGAACAAGACTTTAAGGAATTTTTCTCCTTTTCTGGTGAAATAGAATATGTTGAGATGCACAGGTTGGTTTTTTTATGCCTTATACAGTTATACTTGCCTATCGAATTCTGTTACCTCATTATTGAAGTAATGCAAGTATATCATGTGGGGCTGGTATATGTTAGGTGAAATAAGCTAGGTCTTTGTAATATATTTCTCTTTTTTATTGATGTATGGAATGGTTAAACACTGAGTAATATGACCACCCTGAACTTACAACTAATCTTTTTCTTAGTTCAAGAATGAAAAATCAGACATTTTATATTTTTTGGTATTTTATAATAAAAATATAGGGAACTAATTAAGAATCAAATCATCAATTTCACGTAACTCTTTATCTTCCTTTGTAATGAAGTTAGGAAATGCTAAATTTTCCTTTATTTTTGGCAATATAGAAAATGGGTCTTAGATCTAGTGGAGTCTAACTTGATTTATGTCAAATTCAGGCTTTTGAAAGCCATGAATCTGCATTTTGCTGTATTGGTATAACCTTGGTGGCTTTTTGGAAGGATATCAAATTTATTGAATAATTTTAACTGTTTTTTCTCCATGTGCAGTGAGAACGAGTGGTCTCAAACTGCTTATGTCACCTTCAAGGATGCTCAAGGGGTAGAAACTGCCGTTCTTCTTTCGGTAATCCACTTTCCAATAATTTTACATGCTGGATTTTGACTGTTTTGTTTAATTTTCAACCATTAAACTTTTGAGGCCGGAATGGGTTTAGCTGTTTTGCTTCAGTCCAAATGTTAGGATAGTGACCCATTAAAAATAATTCTTCGCATTTTCTTTAACATTTAGATATAAAGAAATAACTTAGAGAATGAAATGGGCTGCTGGATTGTGTTTGTTTATTTTTTGTATAATAATGTCATTAATTTTCATAGCCTGGTTCGGATTCCATATGTAACTACTGAAATTGCAGTGCGAGCATGTGGTCTAGTGGGTCTTTGAAAGGGTAAAAGCACAAGTTAGTACCTTATATGTAGTGCAGGCTTTTATTCTGTAACTTCTATAAACTTGCAGGTAGCATAAATCCTCAAGGACAAGCCATGGCATTGTTTATTTTCTTTCTAGAAGTGTAAATTTGGATTTTTATGTAAATTGTGTAGTTTTGGTGGAGACGTTGTATAATTATATTGATGTAAATTTGTATATTTGATTTTAGAAAGATTCAAAATAGAGTTTTATAGCCTGTGCCTGAAGTATCTGAGGATTATATTTTTTTTAAAATTACGAGACTTTTTAGCCCGGGTTTGAAGAATCCGGGCTAAAAAGCAATGTTTTTTTTATTTTTCCAAAAATAATTTAGCAACGGCAACTTGCCGTGGCTAGCATCTAGCCACGGCTGTAGCCGTTACTAGACTATTTTGCCACCACAGGTTTCCACGGCAAATGGCCTTTCAGCCACGGTAAATAGCCGTTGCGAAATTGTTTTTTTTTTTCTTATGTTCTATCTTTGGAGATGAGCGATATGATCAACCATTGTGTTTGCTGATTAGTTTGGTTTCCTTTTTTTCAATGATCTTACATGAATTGGTGGGTCTAGAAATGTCATATTTGCATAGCCTACTCTGAGTATACTGTGCTTTTCTTATTCTTTTGATTCATTCCTTTGAGATATTCTGTAATCTTTAGAACATCTAAATTTTGTAATATATGAGTCGATTTTCATATGCTGGATAAATGAAGTTTATATTTATGATTTTTTACATTATTTATTTATTTAGTTATATGTATTCATTATTTATTATAATTATAGTTATGGTAAAAAATTGGATAACCGTCGTAAGTTCAAATTATCTTTTTTTTTTAACAATAACCGTGAATTCCAACTCTTCAATATTTGGAATTTCCAACACTAAAATTGTTGGAATCTCCTAATGCATCTACCGGTACAACAGGTTAGATAATATTTTTAATTTAAATGATTTATGTGTTCCAACGGTTTTATTTGTTGGTGATTTCCAACCCATAGACGATGTTGGAAATTCAAACACAAACTAATTATTGAAATGAATTCCAACGTCCTTTTTTCCAACCTAGTGTCTCCTGTTGGAAATTCCAATAATTCGTAAAAATATGTTGGAACTTTCATCATAAATCACTATTGATAATTCCTGTGTTTCTAGTAGTGAGAGTATTTTAACAACTAATTTTTCTAGCTTAGTTGGTAAATGAGAAGTATTTTAATCTACAAATCAAGGGTTCAAATCTCAATATTAACTTTTTAGAAAAATAAAAAAAATCCACCCGGAGGGGCCACAACCACCTCTCGCCCCAAGGCGTTCCGCCACTAAATTGTGCTGTTTTTTAAACAAAAATCTTAATAATATAAAAAATAATATTATAAAATACTAATAAAAGTTCAGATAAAATTCATAAAAATCTTTACCATAAATGTATCTTATAAATATCAGAACAAAGTATTTTTAACAACTAATTTGTTGTGATATTTTTAACAACAAATAATATTATAAAATACTAATAAAAGTTAAGATAAGAGTATTTTAGTTGGTAAATGAGAAGTATTTTAATCTACAAATCAAGGGTTCAAAGTCGACTTGGAGATCTACAGAACAATTGAGAAGATCAACTTGATGAAAGAGAATTTTGACAAGATTGAAATCCGACATTGCGCGCTTCAGAGAATCAAATGCGGCAGCAGATTGCATTGATAGATTTAGGGGCATTTGTAACATGTTGACTCTCCCCTTCTATGGGGACTTATTTAACATCATCCAAAGGGATGATCAAGAATGAACCTTGTCTTGACAAGACATTCTACTATTTGCCTACTGTAAAAAAATTAAATATTGGTGTGAATGTGATATAAAAACAATTAAAAAATCCCAAATATTTTTTTGACCCCATCAAATGTATAATTCAGGTTTCCCCACTGGCGCCATGGTGAGGATTTTGTACTAGTATATATAGATTAAAGTGGTCATTGTTTTAACTACTAAAATATCACATATATTATGTACGGAGTATATGTTAAGTTATATACGGAGTATATACGTACATTAGAAAAAAAGAAGTTTGTGGGGACATGAGCATGGGTGCATAGCTCCGCCACTATCTTATATATATACTCCCTCCGTTTTAAATTAAACATTTTTTGTCTTTTAGTGCACGTTTTTTAAGAAGATAAAAATATTATAAAATATTTTTTTTATTAATTTCTTAAATAATTTCATGCTTGTCATAGGTATGAATTTATAAAAATAAATTTATTAAAAAAAATATTTTATATTTTTTTTACCTTATTAAAATACGTATAAAAAAGTTAAATGACTTTTATTATGGAATAATACTCCATTGAATTATTCAGCGTGCTTCCACTGAATTATGGAAATCCAATAGAAACAGGAAGGGTGTGGTCTAACTAATTAGTGCAGTAGCTACCTAAATTATCTAATTCCCGTTGAGGCTGTACGTGATTGGCTAAAGGTTTTTATAGGGGAGGAGAAGTAACCAGTAGGTACGAACCTGCTTACCTCTTTAGCTATGTTTAGTGGGAGAGGTGGATTTGGTGGAGCCTGGAGGTAGAGTTGATTCTTCAATTAGGTTTTAAAATGCATTATAATGAATTTAATTATTTTAATTCGATTTGTACGAGTATTTTGTGAAATTAGATTACTTAATATTCTGCTAGATGTCGAGGAGGCAAGTACTTATTGTTGAGCACTCGAGTCTGAACCTGTGGATGCCATGTTGCTTTTCTAGTTTTCTTTAACTTTGTAGGGAGGAACATTAATGATAGTGTCTTGAACGGGGATAAGGATGACGACAAGTCTTTTGTGGCCTCCGAATGACCTTTTTTTTCCTTTTATAATAAATTTCTGATAAGGTGGTCACACTAACATGATAATGGTAATTTGATGGTAAACCCTAGTAGCTTCCTCAACCATGGTGAATTTACCAATGAAAGCAAATACTCCGTAATACAGTACATGGGTACTCATCAATCCTAATTAATGATCGAGTTGGGGTTGAATTTGTATAAAATCCAATCCGGAGCGAATGAAACGAACCAAATTGGATCTGATCCAACTTATTTTGGTCCATTTTATTGGATTTTGGATTGTATCGAACCAGATCAGCTCAATTCACTTTCTATTTGTTAGGGCAAAAAAGCTCGAGTCGAGTCCGTTCACTTCACTAAACAAGCCGAGTCGAACATGATTTTAAACATGGTTGAAAGTGCGGCTCCTTCAATTTAAGCTCGAATTTTATGGAAGTACTAAAATTTCTTTTAAGTTAATATGTCATTATCAAGTAGAATTGTTTAAAGTTCAAACCGAACTTTAAAAAAAAAAAAAAAGTCAAACTTGATCCTTGTAGATAACTTTATGACAAAACTCCACTCCTAATTAATTGGCTATTAATTAAACTCATTATCTAGGCAACCCACCTCCTTAATATTTAACCTCGTGAGCTTCACTTGTCCATTATTTAACTCAATTAAATCCATATAAATTATCTCCAACGCCATTGGATTTTTTAATTAGCATTAGAGTGACGAGACAAACCTCCCGGCCATTAAAACACTTCACTAAATACCAGGTAGTCATCCTAACATCTTACTTCTCTACCCCGATCAATTGCGACGATCAGTTCATTTGTGTGCCTAAAATGTCGATTTGTGGATCCTTTTCCAATAATTGTTTTAAGATATATAAAAGTCGTGTGACTCGTGTTAGTATGATCAGAAGTCCAGAACCGCCGACTAGGACTTGATGGCTCCGGCCACTCTTTAAACCTTTACATAGCCTTTATCGACAAACATTGCATTCTTTACAAAACTCAACAACTACTACAAGTAATGAGATAGCGGCCGGTAAAAGGTAAAAAAGGTGAGAAACGCGTCAGGTAGGGGTCGAACCTACGACCTTCTGCTTAGGAAACAGACGCTCTATCCACTGAGCTACAGACGCTCCTTGTACAGTTTCATCGCACCTTATATACATGAATCATTTACACCTTTCATAGCTAAATTCAAACATGCATACTTGAAATTAATTTTAGTTTTGTTTGTTGAAATTGTATTTAAGGAAGGGCTTGAAAAGGACGTTGATACATCATCAAATTTCACTATTTACGCCAAAAATCATATTTTGAATTTTTTAAAAATAAACGCTGGCAAATCTTGATTTATAGAAATGTGAATCAAGAGGAGCATTGTATTTATATAATGAAAAAAAAATAAATTTGCACCTCTTGATTTACGTCTTTGAATCAACAAGCACATATTTTATTTTTTAAAATAAAATTCGATTTTGAAACGTAAATAGTAAAATTTAAGGATGAAAATAGCAAGGCCAAAAAAATATTACCCACAGGCCACATCAAAAAACTAGGGGTATGCAGAAAAATACGACACGACTGACACGTCACGAAACCATGAAAATACGACACGAAAAAACACGAAACGAAAAGGATACAACACATTTATAACTAGGGGTGAAATTGGTACATTACCAATTAATTTTTCCGTTTACCACGTACCAACCAATTTGAATTGGTAATCGTAAAACCCCTACCATTACCAACCACCGAAGGGGTTGTACCAACTTAATTGGTTACCAATTAAGTTGGTTGGTACGTGTTGGTAATGGTAATTTACCAACTTTCGAGTGTTGAGAAAAAAACATGCAAATATAATACAACTTAATTAAAACGTATAAATTATTCCAATGCTTACGTTTTCGTCCGAACCGACTATATTTGAGGACGAAAGCAACATAAAACTTTAAAGTTATTACAAAGTGTTTAAACACTAAAGCAAAAACAACATAGTAGTATGAATGTATTATTCCGACTAACGGTATAAGTTTTCGTCTTAATCGAGATCGAGTTAGTATTTCTCCCTTGATTAAAAACATTTTCTGAAGAAAAAAAAGTTAAAAAAATAAAAACAAAAGTTAAAAACTTAAAACAATTACAAAATAAATTAAAAAAAATAAAAATAAAACTAGATATAATTGGTTTGGTAGAAATTGGTTGGTATTACCGTACCAACCAATTTGAAATTGGTTGGTAATGGTAATACCGACTTTTCCATTCTCATTACCGTTACCGTACCAAGTTTTGGAACTTGGTTCCGTATACCGAACCAATTATATTGCTAACCAATATAATTGGTTACCAATTATGTTGGTTCGGTTGGTACATGTTGGTTCAGTTTTCATGGTAATTTTTACCCAGCCCTATTTATAACACGAACCGTGAATACACGAGAATAAAAACATGTCGTGTTCGGATCAGAATATTTTCCTTATCGGATACCTGATACGACATGTTTATATTTGGGCAATTTGAAAAACTAGACCAAAAAAAAAACACTTTGCAAAAATAGACATGTATATGTAAAATTGGCAAAAGTAGCATTGTCTACTTTTGCAATTTTTTTGGGTTACAGGATGGATGGGTTACAGGTGAAACCATGAAAGGAAAGGAAGAAAGAGAATGGGAAAGGGAAAGAAAGGGAGAGGCCCGAGAGGGGCAACACCGCCCTGTCTCCTCCCGCTTACTCAATTGCTCCTCATTGCTCTCTCGCTCGCCTTCCCTTTCTCTCTCTTCCCTCGCCTGGTGTCAAAGCTTTTTCCAAAGCTCGCGTCGTCTTCGCCTTTCGCCAAAGCTGGCTTGCTCATAGGAGGGGGGATTCGGTTCTTGCCACTTCCCGCCGTCTCTCCATCTTCGCCACCTCGCCATCTCACTGAGGTTAGGTTTCCCCCAAATCTCTCTTCCTCTCTGGCGAACTTCACCTCTTTCAAAGCTAGTTGTTCGAGAAAAGAGTGAGTGGGTAAAGATCCAATTGAACCCTAGTTTTGGTTTGTTGAACCAATTAATGAACACTTAATCACTCTATTTGCGATTCCCAAACCTTTCACCAGGTTTGTGAGTTTGAGATCTCTGCACAATATCTCTTCTATTGCTGTTTTTTTTACTACTTTTAATGTTGTATATATGCTATGTGAATTTTTGCTGCCTTATCTTGTTGTGATTGCATATGGTTCATGTTCAATTGGTAGCCTATGGTTTTCAGTCTTGAGTTATTCAGGGTTTTTAGTAGTTGATGCATCCCTTTGCTGCACAAAATTACCATTAAAAGGGGTTTCATATAAAGCTAAATTCAAATGCATTCTGAGCACATTTTGCAATAGCTAAAGAGTTTTTAACTGTTTTTAACTGAGCACATGTGTTGAGTGTGAATCGAATACAACCTGTTATTTCAACGATTTAGTTTTGCTTGCTTCTTGCAAAACTCACAACTAGTTTTAAATTTGATGTTTTTATTGTTCTAATCATGTTAATGTAGGGGCTCATAAGCTGCCCTTTTGTCTGTTATCATGCTTCCTAAAAATAACCACCATCCTGGTGTTGCACCACTGGTGCTTGTGAGTGGACAAAAGGCCCTAGAACTCGAGCTACAAGTAATTGCAAAGATAAGGGGCTTTGTTGATGCAGCTCAGGTAATTAATTTGGAGCTCTTCTCTCCATCATGTGTGACAAAAAGATATTTCCCTTCTCACTGGTTCATGTCAATAGGGAATCTTTCAAGTGATTTAACTACAGAGTATTAATCAATCGACTTTACAGGCACCTGAATTGTTTAGCACTGCACCATCACTTGTTATAACAAAAGCTCTTACAAATGTTTGTTTACTGGCGTCCGAAATTGACTTTTATTAAATCAATGAAGCTTTTTCAATGAGTAATCTTTGTCCGGGATTTGAATGTAAATGAGAATCCATTGTCTAGTACTTGAGCATAATGTATCTTTTGTTCCCTTACCTTACCAATATCAATATAAGTTGTTGCCCTTGCAAATCAGAAGCTGCTTGGCTTGGATCCAATGAGTCAATATACGCCATAGTGAAGCTATATTTCTATTCCTCCTTGTTGCTTGCTCTAGTGATTGCCTCAATGTCCTTATTAATGATGTTATGATTCGCTAATCACAATGCATTTGATCTGCTTGCATGATATAGTAGCACTCATCTCACATGTTTAAATCAGGCCTTGTGAGTTTGGTATGTCGTTTGCTACCTTTTCTTGAAAATGAACTCTACATGGCATATTGATGAATTGTGGGTTTATGTAGACTAGTATTTCTGTTGAAGAGGCACGAGATAAGATATAGCTACTGGATTCTAAGGTTTCAATTTTTTTTAATCTACTCGAGTTTCTGAATGTGTACCCCTGATTTTTATCATATTTTACTTTTTGCTAGGCTGATTCTTAACTTTTTTTTTGGCATGGATTAATTGTTAGAGAGAGAATGGAATCCCTTCAATTTTTGAAGAAGCCCTGGGCTCATGAACACGAAGCAGTTACGTACAGGACTTGTGAATGCTGTTAAGGTGGACATCTAAGATGCTGAAGAAAGTTTGACAATGTTTGTGAGAGTCTCAAGCTCTCGGTTGCTGAAGAAAGTTACGCAGGCATAAAGGAGAAACTGTTGTCTGATATCTCTCATATGGAAACTCAGTTGCATGAACTTTCTGGAGTGTGTGTTCATAAGTCTATTAGCTCAATTGAAAGTAGCCTATTAGCTCAATTGGTAGAGCACTGTGTTGGCACACAGAAATATGAGTTCGACTCTCACATGGGCTAATACGGAGTGTGTGTGTGTGTTCATAAGTCTTCGATATATTGTGTTTTGGTAAAGCCAATTATGCATTTACATATTTCCAATAGTATAAATATATCTTACCATTAGTGTGCATCTATCCTACCGTTAGTGTCAGGTTATACAGGAATTACTGGGTTTCCATTCTGATTCTACTAATATCGTTGTTTTTTCCTACCATTTGTTTCCATCTATGCTACCATTTCGATCCTATTAGTTTTGCAAATAAAATGGGTAACCGAATGCTCAATTTCGTACCAATATCGTTGTGTCAAGTTTCTGATGATTTTTCCAAAATAAATACAATTCGTCAAATTTTCAAACGGTACTAAATCGATTTTTCAGTAACATCCTCAGTGTATGTGTCAAGTACTCATGTGCAAACTGATATTGGCAATCATAACTTTACTTTAGGAATTATATCATTTCCTAAATATTGAGACGCTGATCAAAACATGCAACAAAGCCATAAATGTGAAAAGTTATACAATCTCAAACAAAGATCTACTTTGCACATCCTTTCTTCAACAGAATATCTTATCATATATTGTAGATCAGAGTATATATGGAGTTTTTATTCACATTTTGAAAAATCAGTAGTTCACCCAATCATGTAGCTTCAAGATATATCTTTGAAACCACACAACTGCTGAGAGTATATGCTGCTGAGGGTTTTGGTTAGATTTTAAGTAGAATCTTTTCTGTCAAATAGACATTGATTAATGATCATTCAATGTATGGTAAGTAGCTTGTTTACAGAGTATAGTTTTTAGCTTCAGACAGAATCTCTTTCTTTTTCAGTCATATATTGCTGATCCGCTTCTGTACCAATTCAGCTCGTGCTCTTTATCATCCGCAACTTCTGAGGAAGAACCGAAGAAGAGTCGGGCGTGGGTGACTAGCTATTGCCCTTCCAATCCTGCCTCTTGACCTGGACAATTACTGCAAAATTTTTTAGTTTTGAGAGATGGTAGTCGAGAATTTTAGCGAGTTTGATAGATGGTGGTTATTTCTCTTTCCTATGTGGAGTTTCGATGGGTTGGATCTGTTTTTGGATCTCTCATGGTTGGTGATGGTGTAGGATCCAAGTTCTGGCCTACATCTCCATCGTATCCCCTTGTGTTTCCGGTTAGGGTGGTGTGGGGGCTGTTCTTGGTCGTTTTTTGTGCGAGTGGCTCGTTTCGGCTCAAATCTGGCGTAGATCCGGCTTGGCATGGTGTGTTCTTGGCCGGATCTACTCTTTCCCCCTCATATCTCCCTTCTTCGAGTCCGGATCTGATGGATTGTGGGTCACTTCTCTGAGGTGCGAGTGATGTTCACTTCGGTGGTTTCTCTGGATAACAAGGCCGGCTTGGTGGAACCGAGTGTGGGTGGTCTTGTTTGAGTAGGGTCAGTGGGAGATGGAGCCTTGGAAGCGTGTTTGAGCTCTGCCTAGCCTGGCTTGAATGCCTCTCTGTTCTTCCCGGTGGCGGCGCTTTGTTGTCTCGGATATGGGAAGTTTTGTCGATTGCTCTCATCCCCTGGGCTAACCACTATCTGTCGGATCTGGATTTTTTGGTGATCGGTGTTGTGGTGTGGGTTGCGCATCTTGGTCCTCCTTCTCCATCCAGTTTCTATTCGTGATCTGAAATGGATCTTGTGGTGGTGGGGTGATCTCCATCACCGAGGTGGTGTATCCGTGGATGCGTTTGTGTTGCTGTCGGTGTCTCGGGGTCAGTTTTGTTGCTGGTGTTGAGTTGGTGGGGCTGTTAGGTCATCGACGCTGTTGTGCTCGTGGGTGTCGCTTCGATTTGGTGGTGGTGCTATTCGGATCGGTTTGGTAGTGGTGGTTTCCCCTTTCTTCCTCGTCTCGGAGTGCACACCTTTCTGGGTGATGGGTAGGGGATTGTTTCTGGTGTTGTCCTCCGATGTGAATAGTGGTGGTTCAAAGTAAAGGATGTGTAAGGGCGTGTGGGGCCCAACTGCTGTAGGTCGCGTGTATAAGAGCATGAGTAACCATGGGTTTTGCTCACCTTAAGTTTGCTAAAAGGTAACACCATGGTTGTAGGCAAAACCTTAAGGTAAAGAGAGGAAAGGGGTTACCTTGGTGTAGAGAGGTAAGAAGTTTCTTTGACCATGTGCAAAAGCATGATGCTTTATTTATTTTTATATTTTTTATTAACTAATAATATTATGATTGGTGGAAATCATATAGTGGGTATAAATAAATGGGAAAAAAAGAAGAATGAGGTAAACTCATGGTTGTGGTGTAAAAATGTAAAAATCTTAAAGAAAGAGGTTGATAAAGTGAAAAATTATTTAAAAGAAAAAGTAAATGAAGTGTCAAAATATTATAGGGAGAGAGAAAAAAATTGGATAAGAGGTTGCTGATGGTCTAAGTGGTCCTTCCACTTTTCTTTCAAAAAAGCCGATTGCTTTTTTGTTTGTTTGGTGAGAGTTTGACTTTTTTGGAGCGTAGTGGAGTAATTTGGTTGTGTGTCGTTTACACAATATCGCCTTATTCCCACATCGATAAGTAACTTAGGATGTTGTGCTGAACACTATGCTTGCCCTAGTGTGGACCGGAATGTGGAGTATTGTGTTTTCGGTTATGAGATTCCCCAAGTGTCTTTGTGGGTAGATCCATGTAGTAGGACCTTTTGTGGGTAGTAACAAAGAAATAAACTTTGATTCCCCAACAACGGTGACAAAATTTGACAGGAGGAAACTGTCGTTGTTCCTATCAAAGTATAACACAAACCTACAAACTAGTATAGTAAGTAAGTAGAGGTCGATCCCATAGAGAATCAAGTATTCCTAAGTAATGTATACTTACCAATTAGTAGAAAAGGGGGGAGGGGGTTGTTGATTGAAGATAAGAAAAGAAACTATAAACAAGTTAGTAGAGATAACAAGTGAGAAAATAGTTTCATCTACAAATATCCACTTTAGTTTGGTTGATTGATCATCGATTCTTCTTCAAGTTCTCTTTTCATCCTATTATTGTTCGTGTCTTGATCTTGTGTAAATTACTAGTCGTAGGAGTCCTAGTAACCCTTACTGATTAGTTAACCCTAAAATGGTTAAGATTCAACCTAATAGTAGCATTAAGATTAAGGATTAACCAGGATACATGCAACACCAAGCTACGAGTCAATATTTAACATGCAATTGATTCTCTTCACACCAATTTAGTCCTACGAGTCCTAAAAAGGCATTATTGCTACTATGGATTAAGGTTCGCTACGAGGAATCTACAAAATCCTAGCAATAATCTCAACTAGTTGTACGGACTAGAAGAAATCAACAATATTCGCAAAAGAATCAATACGAATCAATAGGAATAGAACAAGAATAGAAATCTCATAACTTTATCAAACCAAAGCTTGACCACCGTTTTTATGTGGGGCCCGGGAACCTACTTAATGAAGTGACCGACCTTCACAACGGACTTACCTGACCCGCGTCGAAGAAATCGACGCGGTCCAACCTGTGCCGCGGGAAGTTATACTAATTGATTTGAATTACGAAGGACGGTTCCCTTATCGAGTTTTTCCTAGACAATTTGGAAACTTGACGTGCTTTACCTGTCGTCGTTGAATGTCTTGAGATTTATTAACGTCAACCCTTAATAGAATTTTACACTAAAAACGGACTGGGTTTTCGACCGCGGAGTTTGACATTGTGAATGATGTAGACTCTCTTCAATTTATCAGATTTCTTTCTACGCGTCCGATTGCTTTTTGATCTTCTTTCTTCTGGGTTCACTTATGTCTTGTTCCGCCCTCTTCACTTTCCTTTTGTCTCCAAAAAGTCCCCCCTCTTCTATGAAGTTTTTCCCTATTTATAGATCCTTGACTCTCTTGCATGTTACGCCACGTGGTGCTCTACTTTCAACACGTGTTATACTCGTGGGAAGTGGGCATGGATGCCACGTATCTGTTCTTTTTCATCCGCGGACAATTGCTCTTGAGTGGTTTTTTGGACTTTTGTCCGCGGATAATAATAAGATGAGTTTCTTGTTTGTTCTTTATTTGATTGTTTGGTACTTTTTATGTTTTGACAGATGTTTTTAGCATTGGTTTAGTCACAGCTCCTCGGGCCGTGTTGATTATGTTTAGTAATTGACGCGGATCGACAAAAAATATAAACATCTGTAGTTTTGTTGCCGTTGCTGACTTTGATGGGGTTAATGGGCCATTCCTTCATCGAGTCACGGCCCAATTTGGGCCTATTAGGCCCATTTATGTTTGGAATTTCAAACGTCGGTAATTTTTCTATAAGTTACCCCGTTCCGTTCTCTTTTTCACCCAACATTTGTCTTCTTCCACTTTCCGCAATCTTTAATCCTTATCTTTAGCTTTCCGGCGACGGTTTTCTAGGGTTCCGGCGGTTTGTTTTGAAGTTTCTGGTGGTTTTCTTCAGTTTTTTCAAGGTATTTCTTCTTGTTCTTGGCTGTTCTTGAGTTTTCTTTGTTGAGTTCTTTGATTTTTTGTCCTTTAGATCGTATATTTGGGTATGGAATCGTCTCAAAGGTGTTTTTTGGATGAAATTTTACTTTGTGTGAGTAAAACTTCGTACAATTTTCTTCTAGTTTCTTTTAGAAATGGCTAATCTCAACAAGGAGGGTGACTCACTAGAAGATTTTGAGAGGGATGAAGGATGGAGAGGTGGTGCTGTTTCATCCTCTCAAGCGCGTCCGTCTCTGGAGACGCTTTCTACCTCCTCTGGGGGTTCTTCTTCTTCCTCTGATGATTCCTCGTCGGAGTCGTCTTCTTCTACATCCGCGTCTATCCCGGATCGAATTGGTCCTAATGGTAGCCCTATTAAGGTGAGAAGGCGTCGGAAGCGTTCTGACCCTGATTACTATTCTTCACCTTACTCAGTTTCTTCTTCTTCGAAGGGATGCGCGGATGGTGAAAATCCAACGGCTGTGGATGATTCGAGTGCTAGTTCTTCCGTGGACGCGGGGACATTGTCCGCGTCTCAGTCGGCGAATCAAGAGTCGGAGGAAGTTTGGATTCCTTATGAGCTTCCTCCTATTGGTTTAGCGGAAGCCCCTAAGGTAATTCGTTCTAAGGAGAATTTGAGTGACTTGGACACCCCTGTGTACGACTTAGGGGATCTTAATTCTTGCCTCTTTTTGGGGAATTTCAAACCTCTTCCCCCTCCAACCAGCCGTCCACCAGTTGTTCTTGAAAGAGTTCATCCATGGAGGTCCCCAGTGAGTAAATTGAGGGGTTGCACTACTTTATTGAACCTTGGAGATCTTGATGCTCTTTCGCAAGTCTTCCCATGGCCAGCGGGTGTTGAATTCTGTCTTCCTGAGGAAGGAGGTGGTTGTCTGGACGCTTACGAAGATTGCTTAGTTGTATATGCAGCTAGTCTATCTCAGGGTTTCTGACTTCCTCTTCATCCCCTTTTCTCGAAGTTTTTGGAGGAATATAACCTGAGTCCTGCTCAGATTGTTCCCAATGGTTGGATGTTCTTTATAAGTTTTGTTATGAGATGCAAGGAGATCGGTGTTGCCCCTTCATTGGAGTTGATGCTCAGTATTTTCTCTCTGAAAAAGGGGACTCAAGACACAAGATTTTATCAATGCAACTCAAGTTGTAAATACATGGAGAGGTTGTCTAGTAAGCCAAACTGGAAATATAAGTGGTTTTTGGTCCGCGACAGATCCGGACAAGGCTTTAGTTGTCGGACGGTCCCAGGGCCTTTTTGCTCTGCTTCAAAACCAAAAATTTCCAATCTTTCTCAGTTCAAGCTGTCCTTTTCTCATATTCCTAGATTTCCATGGGATAAAATGTTGTCCGCGTTTCGTCTTGAGATGGCTGGCTTGAGCATGCCTCATCCGCGACTAGGTGGCTTCTTTGTTTAGTAATTTGCGCTTCCATATTTTACTTTTCTTAAGATGGGTAACTTATTGGGAAACGCATTGTGTTTTTCAGACAAAATGGATTTGGATGCACTTTTGAAGCGGCACAAAGCCAAATCGGGAAAGAAGAGGAAATCAAGTTCGGTAGCCAATGATCCTCCTGCTCCTCCTCCTGTTTAGAAGTGACATCAAATGTTGATGTGAGTGTCGCGGACGAGACTGGCGTTTTAGTTGAATCTTCGTCATTGGTTCCTGCCCTTCGAGAGAAACGCACTGGTCCATCCGCGCCAGAATCTTCGAGATCCAAAAAGAGGAAATTTGCCATGGCTGTCGGGCCATCTGCTTCAGATAAAAAGGGGCTCTTTTTGGAGGGTGTGGCTACTCTTCGTGAATTTCCTATCCCAGGTTTCGATCCAATTGACCTACAAGGTCTCGCTTTTCCAGCCAAGAAACGTTGCTTCCCGGAGCAAGGATATGTTAAACGCTTGGACTCTGTCTCTCTCTCCGCTAACTTTGATCGTTTAATTCATTGGGTAAGTTTAAATCCTTTTGTTGTTTCCCATTAACTTTCTTGACTTTCTTGACGCGTTCTATTTTCAGATTTTCTTATTTCTACTCCGATTTTTATAGTTAGGGTGATCCAGCCGGATGTTGAGAGACGCATGGTATGCGGAGAAGAAGACCTTAGGAAGAAGGATGAAGAAATCAAGAAATTGAACCACCAGCTTCGCATATTGGGGAATACAGTAGGGGATCCAGCTTCAGTGGAAAAGTTTAAGAAGAGATCAGTTGACCTTCACGAGGAGGTGCAAAATCTGAAAGAGGCCATGGCTGTTTTACAGAAGAAATACGATGATTTAAAAATTTCTTCAAACTCTGCCGCTTCCCGCGTCAAAGAGCTAGAGGCTTCTAATGGTGTTTCGCAGAAGCTTCTTCAAACTAAGCAGGCTACCATACACAAGATGGAGGAAGACTTTTCCATTCTTCGCGAGGAGCTGTCTATCACCAAACAGGAGCTTGACATTGTGAAGGCGAGATCAGATCGGGACGTGGCTTTGCAATGGCTTCAGAGTTCTGAGGGTTTGAAGCATCTATCCTCTGAGTGGATCAAAACTGAGGCTGGTCTCTCTTTCCTATCTTCCGCGGCGAAGGCATGTCTTCAGACTCCAAAAGGTTCCAGTATTCTGAAAGACAAATGTTTTAGTTATTTTTGGAAGGGAATGGTTGCAGGGATCAACCAGAGTGTGACGCGTTCATCAAACAACCCTGGTGTCCCTTTGGAAAAATTCGAGCCTAGCTTGGAAAGTGCTGACTGGGGCCTTTCGAAAGAGGAGATGGACGCGGATGTCTCTTATTCTGAAGGTGATGACGATGATGAAGCGGAGGAAGAAGTTGAGAAGGCAAACTCTCCTTGAAAGACTTTAGTACTTTGGGTTTTTTGTGTGGTGATGAAACATTGGGAATCTGTATATGGTTTCTTGGTTTTTGGTGTATCATTGAGATACTTCCTTTGTTTTGAAAATAGGTTGAAGATCTCTCTGACTAAAACATTTGCGTTGCTTGCATGCTTTGTTCGTAGTAAATATTTATATATTTATGTTCTGGATCTTCCAAGTGTTGAATGGGTTTGTCCTAGTGTTCAGAATTCATTACCACTTGTCTTTATTCTTTCGGATGAATTTCTCTTCTTAAGGTTCCGATCTCTATCTTTTGTGATCTCTTGAGTTGAATTAACTGGTCGCGCTACTGCAAGTATCATGTCCTCCGGAAATTTTAATCCTTGGGCCTTTTTTCAAAAGATTGAGAATGTGGAACAACTTTCTCGGCTAGTGAGTATCTTTTTAATTTTGTTTTAAATGAAGTTTGAGCTTTCTCAACTTAAGCCTTGATTTGATTCATATGTAGGTTATGCCTCCCCAATTTGAGGCCGAATATGGACCTCTTCCGCCTCGATGGGCCTTTCTTTCGTCTTATCTCGTCCGCGATTTTCTAGTGGCTGTATCATGGAGTGAAAACGGTCTTTTTCAAATTGATAATGGTTGGGATGAATTCCTCATGCTTCATCACTTGGGAATAGGGAGTGCAATGATGTTTTTTCATAAGGGCAATGTCTCCTTTCAAGTTTGTCCGCGTCGTGAAGTCGTGGATGAACCTAAAGCTACTTCGGACTCAGTCTCTTCATCGTGTAGTTCTAATTGAGTTATTTCCGCTTTGTCCTTTTGTGGTTCTTCGAGCTTGTCTCTTGATATAAGCTTTTTAGTGTAACAAAATAAAGCAAAAAAGGGAATTCACGATTTCCTTACTATTTTCACATGTTTTCTCCAACTAAAATAAAAGGAAGGGATCTTTATTATTGATAATAGAAACTGCGTACAGAAACCTTTCATAGGGGTTGGATCCCTTTAAGCTCGTTACATAGTTGACGCGGAGAATTTATTGGGAGATCAAGGATGGCTTATCTCTCCATTTTCTTCGCTATCTGGGCTGACAACGTCGACTTCAAAGATAGAATCACCCATGTAGGTGAAGATCAACGCGGACCCGACATTGACTCGATTTGCTTGTGTGAAGTCGCGCCACCCTTGGGTTAGCCAAAAAAGGTCATCTTCATCTTTGTCTACCTTCACCTCGTGTTCCTGGTTGGAGCGTGACCAGAGTCTAGCCTGAGTATGAGCGTCTTCGTCGATTAGGACATACATGAGAGGGAGGCGAAGGGTTCGAAGTTGTTCTTCCCTCATAATGACTCTGTAGAAAGCCCTAGGCTGTGGGTTTGGATCCATTTTGTTTTTTAAGTTTGCTCTTTACTCCTGGATGTTTTGGGCGAGTTTTATACTCGTTTTGTGAGGTTTTCCTTTCTTTGGTTTCGTCGCTTTTTACCGATAAGTAACTTTAATTTCCTTTGAAATTTTACTTTTATCGATTCTGGGAAAAGATTTAACATCTGGTTAATTTGTCTCGAAAAAGTGGGACGCGTGCCCTTGGTGGTTGTGCCACCCGTTGCATGTCACGCATGTGTTTCTTTTTCTTGTTTGACTGTCCCCCTGTGGCTGATAAGTAAGGGGTTTTTTACTGTTTTTTCCAACCTCATCGAGATGCGGGGATCTATTATAGTTCATCCCTTGTCTTTTAGGGCGGACGGGGTTGTCGAGTTGGAAACCCGCTGGGCTTTCTTTCAAGCGATCGATTATCCGGAACAGTTCTTGCAATTGGTGAGCTAAATATATTGGAAATCTTTAGAAAACTTACGTTTAACTAATACTTCTTTATTTTTTAGTTACTTCCACTTCGGTTTGAGGAGGAGTATGCCGACGCTATCCCTGGTCAGGTTTTTCTTTCGTCCTATCTACTGCACAACTTGCTGGTTTGCATAGAGCGGCGTAACGGTGGTCTTCTTTACTTTGGCCGCGGATGGAAAGACTTTGTAGATTCTCATGGCTTCGAGCGGGGGGTTTCTATGATTTTCACTCATATGGGTGAGGCTCATTTCGAAGTTCGGGTGGTTGATCCGCGTGGGGGAAATAACGAGGAACGGGCTCCTCCTGAAACAGTTTCGAATGGTTCTTAAAAATGCTTAGTTCTGAATAAGGTTTTAGGCTTTTCCAACTGTTTTGTAGCGTAGAGGTTTAGCCAGTTGATGGCAATTACTCTCTGTTCATGCATGTTAGTCTTTCGAGGTTTATCTGTCATGATGTTCACCTCGCAGGATTTCTGAGAAATTCAGTAATAGTATCTACTATTTATCTCATGCATGGCGCCTGTGGTTTTTGTCTCAATGATGTGACATTTTAAACTTATTTGTTCAATATTTTCAGTTTTTCGACACATGTCCAGATCCTTGTTATATAAAAAGGAGAGTGTAAGAAAGAAACCATTGAACTCATTGCTGTGCTTTCATGATGCCTTCTATGGCTGGTTTACCTTGGTCCTTTTCTGAGAGAATTAGTTTTCCTGAGCAACTTCTCCGTCTGGTTAGTTTGTTTGTTGTTGATTTTTACTTTTTATCAAGTTAGTTTATCTACTAGCATCTCTTGAGATCTGTTTGTTTTTGTTAGTCCTTGCCCCTATGTTTCGAAGATAGACTTGGGTCAGGTCTTCCCAGGAATATCCTTCTGTCTACTAGGATTCTTCGTGATTTCCCGGTGGAGGTTACGCGTGGAGACTATAGGGTTCCATTTTTGAGGGGTGGTTGGAATGACTTTGCTGAGACTCACAGCGTCCATATTGGTTCTTCTCTTACCTTTATTCATAAAGGTGAGAATCGCTTCGACGTCCAGATCTTAGATGTTGTGGGGGATGAGGTGGACGCGGAGTGGGCCTCTTCAGAGTCAGATGGTCCCCCTTCAAATGGATTTCGTTTAAGTCAGGGCAGAACTCGTATCATCCCAGGGCGTTTTCCGCGGATATAGGTGGAAGGATGCTTGTTTTAATCATGTGTCAATCGCTGTAATAATTAGGATACTTTTTTGGGAACCCCAAAAGAGCATCTCTTTTGTAATATTTCAATTGTGGTTCATCGATGAGTTTGGATCTTGGTAAGGTTGACCATACTTCAAGCTCTAATGATCTGATTAATAATGAAGTGTCGTCTTTGAGGATACGGATTTAATTAGAGACCTGTTGTGGAGCCAAGCTCCAGCGTCTTAGGACTTTATATGAAGTATCATCTCTGAGAATGCGGATTCGATCAGAGGCCTGACGCGGATATAAGCTCCAGCGTCTTAGGACTTTATATGAAGTATCATCTCTGAGAATGCGGATTCGATCAGAGGCCTGACGCGGATATAAGCTCCAGCGTCTTAGGACTTTATACGAAGTATCATCTCCGAGAATGCGGATTCGATCAGAGGCCTGACGCGGATATAAGCTCCAGCGTCTTACGGCTTTATATGAAGTATCATCTCTGAGAATGCGGATTCGATCAGAGGCCTGACGCGGATATAAGCTCCAGCGTCTTAGGACTTTATATTAAGTATCATCTCTGAGAATGCGGATTCGATCAGAGGCCTGACGCGGATATAAGCTCCAGCGTCTTAGGGCTTTATATGAAGTATCATCTCTGAGAATGCGGATTCGATCAGAGGCCTGACGCGGATATAAGCTCCAGCGTCTTAGGACTTTATATGAAGTATCATCTCTGAGAATGCGGATTCGATCAGAGGCCTGACGCGGATATAAGCTCCAGCGTCTTAGGACTTTATATGAAGTATCATCTTTGAGAATACGGATTCGATCAGAGGCCTGACGCGGATATAAGCTCCAGCGTCTTAGGGCTTTATATGAAGTATCATCACTGAGAATGCGGATTCGATCAGAGGCCTGACGTGGATATAAGCTCCAGCGTCTTAGGACTTTATATGAAGTATCATCTCTGAGAATGCGGATTCGATCAGAGGCCTGACGCGGATATAAGCTCCAGCGTCTTAGGACTTTATATGAAGTATCATCTCTGAGAATGCGGATTCGATCAGAGGCCTGACGCGGATATAAGCTCCAGCGTCTTAGGACTTTATACGAAGTATCATCTCCGAGAATGCGGATTCGATCAGAGGCCTGACGCGGATATAAGCTCCAGCGTCTTACGGCTTTATATGAAGTATCATCTCTGAGAATGCGGATTCGATCAGAGGCCTGACGCGGATATAAGCTCCAGCGTCTTAGGACTTTATATTAAGTATCATCTCTGAGAATGCGGATTCGATCAGAGGCCTGACGCGGATATAAGCTCCAGCGTCTTAGGGCTTTATATGAAGTATCATCTCTGAGAATGCGGATTCGATCAGAGGCCTGACGCGGATATAAGCTCCAGCGTCTTAGGACTTTATATGAAGTATCATCTCTGAGAATGCGGATTCGATCAGAGGCCTGACGCGGATATAAGCTCCAGCGTCTTAGGACTTTATATGAAGTATCATCTCTGAGAATGCGGATTCGATCAGAGGCCTGACGCGGATATAAGCTCCAGCGTCTTAGGACTTTATATGAAGTATCATCTCTGAGAATGCGGATTCGATCAGAGGCCTGACGCGGATATAAGCTCCAGCGTCTTAGGGCTTTATATGAAGTATCATCTCTGAGAATGCGGATTCGATCAGAGGCCTGACGCGGATATAAGCTCCAGCGTCTTAGGACTTTATATGAAGTATCATCTCTGAGAATGCGGATTCGATCAGAGGCCTGACGCGGATATAAGCTCCAGCGTCTTAGGGCTTTATATGAAGTATCATCTCTGAGAATGCGGATTCGATCAGAGGCCTGACGCGGATATAAGCTCCAGCGTCTTAGGACTTTATATGAAGTATCATCTCTGAGAATGCGGATTCGATCAGAGGCCTGACGCGGATATAAGCTCCAGTGTCTTAGGACTTTATATGAAGTATCATCTCTGAGAATGCGGATTCGATCAGAGGCCTGACGCGGATATAAGCTCCAGCGTCTTAGGACTTTATATGAAGTATCATCTCTGAGAATGCAGATTCGATCAGAGGCCTGACGCGGATATAAGCTCCAGCGTCTTAGGACTTTATATGAAGTATCATTAAGTGCGAATCATCATAGAAAGCGCCCTCTAACCGCCTTATTTGATTCTTGCGGGGGCGACTCAGTTTTATATTTATTTAGCTGTTTAACGTTTACACATAATACTTTTTTAGATTGTCCGCGTTCCAAGTCTTGTTCAGGATGATTCCTTCGGGAGTGCTGAGTTTATATGCGCCTTTTTGAACTTCTTTGATAATTATATATGGTCCTTCCCAGTTGGGATCTAGCTTCCCCCCTGAGGTAGCCTGTCGTAGCACTAGATCTCCTTCTTTAAGATGCCGCGGGGAAATTCGTTTATCTTGATACTTGGAAAGCCTCCTCTTTTATTCTAGCTCCTTCAAAGCGGCTGTCATTCTGCGTTCTTCTATGAGATGGAGCTCAAATTCCAGCGCTTCATCATTGATGTCCGGGTCATAGGTCATTATCCGTGCTGACGGTATCAATCTCTCCACTGGGATAACCGCGTCCATACCAAAGACTAAAGAGAATGGGGTTTCTCCTGTGGGAGTCTTTGTTGATGTGCGGTAGGACCAGAGTACTAATGGTAAAAGTTCTGCCCAACGCCCTTTTGCCGTGTTGCCGAGTTTCTTTTGTATCCCATGTAACAACTGTCGGTTGGTTGTTTCCGCCTGCCCATTCGTCTGTGGGTGAGCCACAGATGAGATTTTAAGATTGATGCCCAGCCCCGCACAGAAATCTCTGATCGTTTCGCAATCAAATTGTGGTCCATGGTCTGTAATTATTGTTTCGGGTACTCCGAAGCGGCAAACAACTTTTTTCCACAAAAACTTTCTCACCTTTTCCGCGGTTATTAATCCCATCGCTTCGGCTTCCACCCATTTGGTGAAATAATCAACTAGGACCAAAACATATCTCAACTGTCCAGGAGCAGTGGGAAATGGACCGAGAATGTCCATTCCCCAAACGGAAAAAGGGCAAGCTCCGGCTATACTCTTCATTGTCTCAGAAGGACGGTGATTTAGATTTCCGAACCTTTGGCACGCGTCACATTTCTGTACATAATTTTGGACATCGCGTCTCATAGTAGGCCAATAATATCCTAGCCTGATTGCTTTGGTCACAATAGCTCTCCATCCCTGGTGATGCGAGCAAACCCCATCATGCAGCTCTTCCACTACCTGACTTCCTTCCTCTGACGATATGCACAATAGATCTGGTAAGTAATACCCTCTCTTGTACAGTTTTCCTTCCCTGATAGTGAATCGAGAGGATTTAACAAGTATCTTCTTAGCAGCGGCTCTATCTTCAGGGAGGGTACCTTTGCCTAAATAGTCCGCGATTGGTGCTCTCCAGTCTTCCATCTCCATTTCTTGAACCTGATAGATTTCTTGGATGAGTCTTCGGTTACTCATCCTTTCAAGAATCACCTCTCTTCCGACTTCCTCTGGCATTACAGCTCCCAATCGTGCCAACGCGTCCGCCTGCTGGTTATCATCCCTAGGAACAGCTGTCACACAAAAACTCAAAAAAGCTTTGGAAAGTGCTCGCGCTTTTCTCTGATAATCTGGCATTAATCCAGTTCTTGCTTCATATTCCTCTGTTATTTGCCGCGTCACAACTTCTGAATCGGTGTACACTGATATTTGCCGGGCGCCTTTAATCAAAGCTATTTCCAGTCCAGCTAGTAAGGCTTCATATTCGGCTTCATTATTGGTAGTTTGGAAATCCAGCTTGTAGGCATAATTGTACTGCCGTTCATCGGGTGCTGTTAACGTAACCCCTGCTCCGCATCCATCTTTGTTAGTTGCACCATCTACCCTGAGTGTCCACTCACTTCTTTCCGTTGGAGAACTCGATTCGAAACTTGTCTCGCTGATGAAATCGGCCAGAGACTGAGCGAGGTTTGCTTTCCGCGGAGTGTACTCTATCTCAAATTCTGTGAGTTCGACTGCCCACTTCATCATTCTTCCTGATAAACATGGTGAGTGAAGGATCTATCGCATCGGTAAATCTGTCATTACTCGGATAGGATGATCTTGAAAATAAGGCCTTAGCCTTCTTGTCGCGAATATTAAGCACAGGATCATTTTCTCCACTGGTTCATATCTTGTCTCCGCGTCCTGAAGAACACGACTGATGTAGTAGACTGGGAATTTTTCTTCTCGCGTCAAGATTGCACTGATGGTGACATTTTTTACAGATAAATACAGGTGGAGGACCTCTTGTTTCTCAGGTTGGTGAAGGGTAGGAAGCGATGTCAGAAAAAGTTTTAAATTTCCAAAAGCTTCCTGTAATTCAGGAGTCCACCGTATCGGTCCCTTTTTCTTGAGAAGAGCAAAGAAAGGCAAAGACTTATCCGCCAAGCAGGAGCAAAAACGGCTCAAATAGTTCACTGCTCCATTTAGAGATTGTAACTCTTTGATCGTCCGCGGTGGTTGAAGATTTTGAATCGCTGTAACTTTTTCAGGATTTACGTCAATTCCTCTATGGCTAACCATAAAACCAAGGAATTTTCCAGAATCAACCCCAAAGACACATTTTTCTGCGTTTAAATTCAAACCTCCTCTTCGAAGAGAATCAAAAGTTTCCTGTAGATCCGCGGCGTGATCCTCTGCTCTTTCACTTTTGACGACAATATCATCAACATAGATCGAAACATTTCTGCCAATTTGACTACGGAAGATCCGATCGACCGTTCTCTGAAACGTTGCCCCAGCATTCCTGAGCCCGAAAGGCATGACGCGGTAGCAAAAAATTCCCTGGCTGGTGATGAAAGTCGTAGCTTTTTTGTCTGAAGGATCCAGGTTTATCTGATTGTATCCTGAGTAAGCATCAAGAAAACTAAGGACTTTGTTCCCCGCGGTTCCATCGACAAGCTCATCTATGGATGGTAGTGGGTAACTATCTTTTGGGCAGGATTTGTTAAGATCAGTAAAATCGATACACATCCTCCACTTCCTATTAGATTTCTTCACTAGAACTATGTTTGAGAGCCATTCAGAATCTTCCACTTCCTCTATGAAGCCAGCTTCTAAAAGTTTATTAGTTTCCTCTCTTGCCGCGGTAGCTTTTTCTGGTGCCATTTTTCTCCTCTTCTGCACTATGGGTTTCGTTCCAGGACGAATCCTTAAAGTATGTAAAGCTATCGCAGAAGGGACACCTAGCAGGTCTCGAGGACTCCACGCAAAGATGTCTCTTGACCTTGTTATGATTTCTAAAACTCTAACTCTTTCTCTTGTTTCCAGTGCTTGTCCCAGATAGACTTTTTCCTTTGAATTAGGAAAGGGTGTAAATGCGATTTTCTCGTCCGCGGTAGACACCTTAACTTCTGTTGGCCGGACCTCTAGTTCAGCTTCTGAGAGTTCGACTGAGTCATTGTCTCCGACCTCGGATTCACAAATTTCACTTATACACATTACTTCTTTATTTTTCTTGATGGAGGTCAAATAACAGCTTCTACTTTCTGGTTGTTGTCCGCGGACCTCACCTATTCCTCCTCCTGGCAACGAGAATTTTCCTAAAAAGTGGTAGATTGAAACTACCATTTGGAATTTGTAGAGTGAGACACGGCCCAACAAAGCATTATACACAGTGGGAATCTTCACTACTGTGAATACAATATTTTCCATACGTCTGTTAGGAGGTGTCCCCAGAACAACTGTAAGCTCGATTGTGCCAGCCACTTGTACTTCTCCCCCTGAAAATGTGATCAGCGTTCCTGGATACGGTTTCAACGAAGCCGCGGAGATTCCCATTTGAGAAAAAGCTTCCCATGACAGGATGTCTACAGAAGACCCAGTATCAATAAATACTCTTTTTACGGTCTTGGCAGCTATCTGTGCGTGAATGACCAGCGGGTCTGAGTGCGGCATTCTTACTTCCTCCGCGTCTTTCGGAGTGAAGGAAATATTCTCATGCTGTGTGAGAGAAATTCTTCTACTTGACGCGGATGGTGGCTGTCTTCCTTCCCTTTCATAGTTTCTTTTTTCCTGCCTACTGGACCCAGCCATAGACAAACCTCCTGTGAGGGTGTTGATGAAGCCTTCTGGTTCTGGTATTTGACCTGCTTCTGTCTTTCGAGCTTCTCTTTGATTGACAGATCTCTGGGCTACTGGCGTGTTGTTGTACCTTCCTCCGCGTCCTCTTCTTCCTCTCCCCCTTCCCCGGTTGTGGAATGGGAGATCCCTGCGCGGATCTTGTTGCCTATCAAATCGTTCTTCTGGATTTCGAGATTCGTCAAACCTAGGACTTCGGTCCTCCCATCGAGGTCTGTGATCGGGTCGGTTCTCCCTCCTAGGTGGAGATCTCATATCGCGATTTCTGTGTTGATTCTCTCGTGGATGATGAGAACGCGGATGATTTTCCCTACGACAAGATCCTTGACCCCTTTCTAAGTTCATATGCACTTCATCACGGTGGGGACGGAAATCTATTGCCTCTGAATGATGTCTAGGAGGCTTGGCTTTCTCTTTTCTGAATTTTCCTATTAATTTCCCAAAAGGTCCTGAATTTCCAGTATTCGCCTTGGAGCTGGACGCGGCTGCTTCTTCTGCTTCAATCTGTCTAGAGACCCGCTCTCTTAAGTCATCATAACTTGTGGGCTTCTTTCGAAACAAATATGTCTTAAAATCCCCTTCAGCTAGATTGCCCATAAGTATGATAATAGCCGATTCGTGGTTGAAGTTAGGGATTTGGACCCCCATACTGGTGAATCGAGTGAAGAAATGCCCCAAGGACTCCCCAGCTCCTTGCCTGATGGAATTCAAATCGAGCATAGTCTTCTTTCTTGACCGCGCACTCCCGAAATGAGAAGTGAAGATGTGGGACATTTGGGCGAAATTGGTCACGGACCCCTTGGGAAGGTTGGTGAACCAAGTTAGCGCGATCTTTGTTAAGGTTGAAGGGAACGTTCTGCATAACATGGCGTCATTATACTCGTTTATCCCCATTGCAGTAGCAAAATGACAGAGATGATCTTCAGGATCAGTTGTTCCATCATACTTCATGAGGTTCACATCTCTTCATCGCTTTGGTACTGTCGCAGAGCAAATCTCTTGAGTAAACACTGATGGGAAACCGGCTGGTGCATTTTCGTTTCTCTTCTCCACAGAGTCAGATTTTGTAGAGGTAGAAATATCTGTTGACTTATCCCCGCGTCGATGTTTATTTTCTCTGTAATAGTGATCATTTTGCCATGTCTGGTACGGTATTTCTTGGTTCTGAAAACCATAGTTCTAGTTATCGGGATTTTCATAAGCAGTGTTACGTTGATCAAAATTCCCATACTGTCCTTCTGGCCTATAGTTTCCTTGCTGACGCGGATTCTGCCCCCATTGATCATAGTAAAAGTATTGAGCCTGCTCCTGTTGAAAAGGGTTTGGCTGTTCATGTCGCGCTTCATAATACCAGAAGTTTTGTGGGATGAATCCTCCGTCTAGTCCATACTGATTACCATAGGGTTGAGGAGGAGTTTCAAGGTTCTGTTCCCCCATTTCAGCATTGAGATTGGTTGGGGGTGTCAATGGGACATACATGCTAGAGGCTTCTTGATCTTGGTGATCCCCTTGACTCATGTTCTGAGTCTGATAATTCTGGCTATCACTCATCTTCTTGTTGTTGTGAATCTGTCCTCATGAGAAAGTTCGATGTTAGATATCTGAAAACTTGTATTTATAGATTTTAATCAATTTAAGAAGGAAACCCCTTAGTGTGAGGGGGTTCCCACAGACGGCGCCAGTGAAAAACCCCGATACATAAAACATAAAGACCACCGTTTTTATGTGGGGCCCGGGAACCTACTTAATGAAGTGACCGACCTTCACAACGGACTTACCTGACCCGCGTCGAAGAAATCGACGCGGCCCAACCTGTGCCGCGGGAAGTTATACTAATTGATTTGAATTACGAAGGACGGTTCCCTTATCGAGTTTTTCCTAGACAATTTGGAAACTTGACGTGCTTTACCTGTCGTCGTTGAATGTCTTGAGATTTATTAACGTCAACCCTTAATAGAATTTTACACTAAAAACGGACTGGGTTTTCGACCGCGGAGTTTGACATTGTGAATGATGTAGACTCTCTTCAATTTATCAGATTTCTTTCTACGCGTCCGATTGCTTTTTGATCTTCTTTCTTCTGGGTTCACTTATGTCTTGTTCCGCCCTCTTCACTTTCCTTTTGTCTCCAAAAAGTCCCCCCTCTTCTATGAAGTTTTTCCCTATTTATAGATCCTTGACTCTCTTGCATGTTACGCCACGTGGTGCTCTACTTTCAACACGTGTTATACTCGTGGGAAGTAGGCATGGATGCCACGTATCTGTTCTTTTTCATCCGCGGACAATTGCTCTTGAGTGGTTTTTTGGACTTTTGTCCGCGGATAATAATAAGATGAGTTTCTTGTTTGTTCTTTATTTGATTGTTTGGTACTTTTTATGTTTTGACAGATGTTTTTAGCATTGGTTTAGTCATTGAGTTGAGACTCCCCCTTTCCTCCCTGACGTCACAAACCCTATCGTTCTCTTTGTTACTTGATTGATTGCTGCTGCTGAAATTCAATTGAGATCTTCAATTAAAGGTTCTCGCTCGAATTGATTGAAGATCGGGATCTCATCCTCGTTTGGAAGAGATTCATCGTGTTCGATTCGTTATCACCACCATCATTCCGCCTCCGCCGTCAATACCACACCAACACCGTCACATCGCGCCTCCGCTCCTGATCAAATCCACCGTCGCTGCGCTCGTGCTTGTAGGAGCCCCTGTTGATGACGGTCTGCACTTGAATTCATAATTAATTAGCCTTGATAATTAATTAGGCTAATCGGCGAACGATAATTTCCGTGGCTTTCCAATTGAAATCGAAAGTCAACGCCTTTAATTTGTTGGGGATTTCATCAGTGCAAGGCCGAGCTTACTCACTGCCACCGTTTCGCTTAGAATCCAAATCCGATCACGTCAGCTTCTACCGAGACCGAGTTCTATTTGCGAGCGGATTGACTTGTACCTTGGCACCGGACGATTGGGAGTTGTACTCACTCAACCCGAGTCGAGTACGTATCATCTTCACTCTTCCATCATCCATGAGCTTCCTCATTCGTCGTCAGATCCACATATACTTGAAATAATCCATAAAAGCTTGTAGATTCCGACTCCACCAACAAAACAAGTATAAATGCAAATCTAGCATAATCTATGCATTATATAAATCTAAATCATGCTAAATGTAACCTAGTATGCCTATCTAAATGCATGCTATCAATGGTCTTACTTCTTGTTACTCTTTGGCGTTATGCCACTATCTATATATTTACCTGTTTAGATCATATATTGATTTCGTTCTTTTTTTTGACATCTCTTGCTTATTTTCGATCTGATTTTTGACATCATAGGCTGATTTTGTTCTTGTATACGATTATTTCACATGTATTCCTTACAATTTTAGGAACCGCGCATTGCACGGTTAATGTGTTGTCATGAGTACGCATATAGATATGCAGGATGAACCATATTCCGGTGAATTATTTGCAGTAATTATGAATATAAGATATGAAAGTGGTAAAATTATAAATATCATGAGATAATATATAAGTAATAAATTATAAATAGTAGTTATGTATGAATACAAAATACAAAGCATAAATTAGATTTATATTCATTTGAAATAGCATGTAAGCCATATCTCCTATGACTACAAACCTAAACATCCCTAAGGCCGCTAGGATCAACCAAAGTGAATATGAGAAATTTGTAAAGCAGGAGTTGCTCTTGTTAAACTAGGAAGTCAAAATATCTCATTAATAAAGGGCTATTTAATCAAGAGTAGATAAATAAATGTAGAACAAAGAATTGCATAATCATGACAAGTAGGTCTATAACATTCATGAATTGTAGAAAAGCAGTTAATAACAAGCTTTTAATAACAGACTTTTTAGTTTATCATATGGTGTAGTCTGTTAAAAGTAACCCCATGTACAAACCCCGTGTAGAATGCAACAGATTGCCCAAAACATGTACAACTTTCCTCATAGCCTACAAATGACCAAAAAGAAGACATTGTACCATTTTACCAAAAGAGTGTGTATGTGTGTGTTTGTGAGGCCATGGTAATGACTCAACCGTAGCAATGTAGGATTCATCTCTTATCTTTATGAGAGCCCCAATTCCTATCGTCATCAAATTGGTGACATGAATTTGAAATTACAATAATAAATAAGCAACAACAAATATTGAATAATGAATTCTACTTAAAAGTCAAAACATCATCCCTGCATATAATATTGTCTAAATTCAAAAAATGCTAGATAAAGACGCAATTCATATCAGATTAAGATATACCAAGGCAAGACATGAAGTATAACTTACAAGTGAGGGGTCAATTAAAATTGAAAAAGCTTGATCAAAAGGACAAAAACATGTACAATGAGTTAGCAACTGAAATGTATATGTAATCACATAAGAAGCCTAAGTAACAACATGGTCAACTAAATGTTGTGAAACTTCCCAGTCTGCCTTTAATTCAATGTTATAATAGATACCACATTTTGTTAAACCTAAAGAGCATAGTTAACCCACTTGTATTGTTAGCAAGGGAAAAAATATATACAATAACAACATGAAAACCCTTCAACTGCTGGGGTGATTTATGGTACCACAAAGTATATAACATTGAAAGTATTGCATAAATGTAACATTATTCAGAACTTGAGACAAACCATTGTATTTCCATTAAGGGAGAGAAACATGAACAGAAGAATTTGATCTGATACTTTGTCAGCTTAAGCAGAAGGTGATTTGTGGTATACAAGTTTAATAAAAAAAAGCCAAAAGGGAAGTTTATGATAGACTTGGTTGTGTCAGTTTGATGTTTTGTGCTTTAAAAGGTCGAGGGAGCGATTAGGGAATTACAGACTGCCATGGGATCTTCCAAAACCTGGAAAACAAATTGAATATTAACCAATGTGGACATGAGATCAGAATCATACATTGGTAGCGCAAAAACCGAACAAGAACTGCATACCAAAAATGCAGTTGGCAAGCTAACTTGATGATACATTTATTGAAGCTAACTTGTTTCAAAAACTGCTTTTCAGTTGAAAAGGGAGATCACTACAACACGAGGGAAGATTGGATTGTACATGTTATGTGCTCTATTATTGCAGAGGTTCAAAATTGCCATTAGATTTGTTAAGCTCGTAATCAACCTAGAAACAGGAAATCTGATATTATCAAATAACTTCAGTGAAATACATGAATTAGAACAAAGATGGTGGATGAAAGCCATAAAAGTAATTTTCATTTCTACTGAATCCTTACCGCAATAAAAAACTCACGAACTCTTGATTCCTTCATAGCATATCAGTAGTATTATGCATGAGAGCCTGCAAAAAAGTCTCAAGGATCAATAGATATATCAATATCATCATTCAGATACAACTTTTGATGTAGAAATTAAATGGAAGATGATAATATAAATTTTAAAAATAATGGAAGCTGAAATTTCTAGGCAAACCGAAAAATTAAAAATGACCCAGTAAGCTAGATGTCTTTCTTCTGGTGTTAGGAATGTATTACTCAATCTTGTTGAGTAAATGCACCATTTCATAGATTCAAGCAGATGCCTTTGTAAAAGTGGAGATATTGTGTTAGCATTTGCATATGTAACACAACTACGACTTCTACATCTTTGAATCCTCGTGGCAATCACTCCATTAACAATATAGAAGCAGGTAGGTTAATAGAATGGAAATTTCAAATAAAATCTGAAACTCTAATTGACATCGCACAATGTCAGCACTGAATAATCTAACAAAGCCGAGAATGGTGGTTACCCGAAAGATGAACTATATTGTTTCCTCATTGATGAAGGTTAAAAGGACCCATGCCTTTTGGTGTGTAGAGGTCTCAGAAAAGAGACCAGATGCAAGCGCCTACTGAAGCCACCGCTCAAAGTCCTGATCTTCATTGAGCATCTCCGGGTCCAGATCTCATGCTCGAACTTGAATGAGTCGTCTTTCCCAAACCCACCATATTTACAACAAAGCTTGGTCAGTGTGTGATGGGCTTACAAGCCATCTTTTTTGAAATACATGACTTTTATCTAATAGAATATAGATTGAAGACATTTTGGGGAAAACTATAGGATCAGTTAGATTGGTGTTGCTTGACAAATGGCCCATTCAGAGACATCAAATAATTTTCTCAGCACATACAAATGGTCGCAGAATTTCTACCTACACCCAAATAAACCACCAATATGAAAATAGCTAAACAATACACAAAGACCAGTCCAGGCCATGTACGACCTTGATTTCATAGAAAAATGGATGATTTATGTCCTTCATGACATTGATATGAACCCCATATCTTTTGAAGAGATTTTCATAATAATAAAGAAGGAAAATTTCAATTACATTTCTTGAAAAGTTGAATGTACCTTTTGAGGTCCATCAAAGGCTTGTGAACCCTTGTGTTTGATCCATCCATCACCATACTAAAGTGGGTGCTCCACCATCTTAATATTGGGGTGATGACGCATATGAGTTTGTGTTGCTCCCATCTGGATGCCAAGGCGTTAGGTGATACTGAGAATTGTTCAACTTCACCTACCACAAAACAAGGATGCTTATAAGCAAAATCTTGGTTCTAGAATTTTTCATAATTCAATGCATTCAAAGGAATTGCAAAAGGTCGAGAGTTTTGATCTATACAGATTTGATTTTCTTCAATACCTTAGCAATAATCATTTTCTCCTGAAGATACTTAAACAGAAGCTTCAAAGTAAAAAATTATGGAGTATAAATCAACATGAAATACAGAATTGGAATGAAGAACGTACTCCTATGTCTCAACCAGTGTTCTAAAAATCGCGCCTATGCAGTGCCTAAGCGCCGCCTGGGCACCAGGCGGGAGGGCACCTAAGAATTTTTAAGTCTATGCGGAATTCCGCCTATGCACCGCCTAGTCCCACCTAGGCACCGCCTAGACTCCGCTTAGGCCCGCCTAGTCCCGTCTAGGAGCTGCCTAGGACCGCCTAACCCAACGACTGTTCAATTTTAGCGTCTAGGCATGTGATTAGTCGACTTAGGGTTTTTTTATCACCTAAGTCGGGATGTGTTTGTCATTGAGTCGAACCTATTGTTTTAGATTTTAGGAAGTTTAGAGTCACTAGTCGGATGCCTACTTTTTGTGTTTATTTACTTTAGTGTTAGTTAAGCACCCTAAATTTGGGTTTATAAGTGATATTATAAATCATTATTATATTATATGTGTTACTGACATGTGATATGCGTTAAAGTATAAGGAAATAATCATGTTTGTTCTAAGTCCGCCTAGGCACTCGCCTCGCCGCCTAGGCGCTAGGCGGCCACTCACCGCCTAGCGACCGCCTAGTGCCTTTTAGAACATTGGTCTCAATACTCATGCCCCTTTTATAGAACAAGAATACCTGTTTTAAGAAATAAATGAACTGTGCTCCGCACGGTGGGTTTGTGTTTGACATCATTTGAATGATATCCATTAATTTTATCAAATAATGGTAAACAAATGAATTGGGCTAGCACAAATATATGAACCTGTACAACATGCCCAATAAGCTCAATTGAAATGTAGTCAAAAGATTCAACTTTAAAAAAAGTCAGATCCCGTTTATATTTGACCCAGATGGTTGCAGATGAACTTTCAAGCGGAGAGGACCTTTCCAAAATCCACATTCGTCTTCACGCCAAGCGGGTGTAGCATGTATACCACATCTTTACTGGGAACGTCTCCTGATGCCCCCTTTGCATATGGGCAGCCTCCAAGGCCTGCTATGGAGGAGTCAACAACATTGATCGCCATCTATTTCGGATTCATTTAGCAATAAATCTCCAATGCAAGATCTCTTCCCATGTGCATTAGCTGCAAAGCATCACTAAACTATTTCTATGCCCGCAAGAAGTACCTCAAATATGTCGAAACCCATGCCTCATTTATGTTGATGAGAGTCAGACCTAATTCCAAAGTCAATTGCTTAAGATACTTGAAGAATGAATGTAAATATAAAGAAATTACACAAACCAACCATGAGGAAATAAAACGCTTTGCTAGACTAAATATACACAAATTTAGATCCCAACAATTTAAACTCAAAATATAACTCCCAAGTTAGAAATTTGTTACCCCAAGTTAGAAATTTTGAACAAAAGATATAATGAGAAATCTACCGGGAAAATTTGAACGGGCGAGCTATAGAAGCAGACGAGAGAATATTGTCATCCAATGTGATGGCCTTTTCGAACTCAAAATTCAATACAAACTACCTGCGATATCCCGGGAAGTGATTCATCATCTACAATTAGCTTAAAATTGATTTGGCTCCTTGTCACAACTTGAGTAAAGAGGAAGAGAGCAAAGTGGGAAGGCTAAGGGAGAACGATTTGAAAGGCATTGATATCACAAACCCTTTAGACAGACGGTGGAAAGGAAGGAAGAAGATGGAAAAGGGAGTAAGCAAAAGCACCATACTGACACAAAATAATTCGACAATCAACCACCTTTAAAGTCAACTAAAGAACAACAAGCAGATTCAGGCAATTAAAGAGGAAGGTTTAAAACAAAAGATAAAGACAAAGAGAGTGGTGAGTAGAGGCAGAAGGAATGACAAGGTCAAATCTAAGCGCTGAAAGGTTAGGTCCAATGAAAAGCAAGAGCTATCAGAAAAACTACATAAATATGAAAAGAGCATAAGAAATTATAATAAACAATGGGAAAGCAATAGTAGGTAGAAGAGAATAAGAAATTCTAATAGGTACAAGAGAAACACCAAAGAAGACTTGAAATTGATGGGGGTAAAGCCTGAAAGCAAAGAGGACGAACCTGCAGAGATGGTGCCTGGTCACAGTTAAAGACGAATTTGGGAATCGAATCTGAAACGTAAAAAGGAGAAATGAAATTTGCTGAACAAATTGGAATAAGTAATTGAAAACCTGAAATTGATAAAATAATAAAAAGAGAAGGAGAGATTGTCTGATTTTAAACATGAATTTCATAGAGTAATCAAAACCCTGGCTACAGAATTTGGGATACCTAATTGAATAGAAAAAACCACAAATCAGGGTGTAACCAAACAAGAAGATGAAGATGGATGAAATTCCGATTATAATCGATATAAAATGTATTGATTTTGTTAAACCTACTAACATGGCCATTTTCAACTCATTCTTCTCAGTGACCTCTTTGAACATCTACATGTAAAGAAGTACATCAGTCATAATTTTGAAAATTAAAAAGAAAACACTGAGGTGTAACAAACCTTGAATGGCTCATTGTCGATGCGGAAGCTAATCTAGGGAACATACTTCAACCATATAGGAAAGCCACTGCACTAGATTAGTGGATGTCAATATTCACAAAAGTTATTGCCAGTTACATAAACATCTTAAGTAAAATTTACAATTACATAGAACAAAATGCACAAAATTTAAAAGAAATGGAAATAAGTGACAGAAGAAGAAAGGGGGAAAATCAATAGTTTCGTTCCTTTAATACCCAAAGTTCCACTCTGAACAAATGAAGGGACCAATCCAGAGATTAACATGAAACCCAACTTTCTGAACTATGTATAAACTCCACTAAATTGTAGCTTCCTTCAAAATCATACTATAAAGAGAAAATTAAATTTAAAATCTTGCAAGTAAAATTAAAGGCACAGAAACAAGAGATCACGTAATAGTACATTGCCAGGAGAAGGTTCATGACCATTCTAAAACACATAGGTAGCAATACAATCCAAGACTCCATCTTTAGTCTTATTTATGAGATCTTCCCACATCTGCAAGCACAAACCCCGTGAAAAATCTCAAATACTCATATCAATTTAGCCACATTGTGATCTAAAGGATCATACTTTGCAAAATTTACAAAATGTAAGACACCAAACTCACATCATGAGTGCCTACTAGGGTAAGAGATGGAGCCTATCTATATCTATATCTATATCTAATTTATTAAGATAAAAACATGGAAATAAATAATTATATCTATAAAGAAACTAGAACTAATTGTGGATAAATCCTCCTTTGACTTGATAGATCTTGATGGAACATGATAGAATTTGATCTCGCGGATATCTCCATTGGACTCGGGATAGAAACTTAACAAGACTCGGATACCCTCGACTTCGGCTTCTGGGATCAACTCGATATCGAATAGGATTGCTCGATATCGACTAGCATTTTTTCGTCTTCTGCTCAGCAACTCGATTCCGGCCTCCAGGAGCAAAGTCGACTTGATTTTTACTCGATATCGAGTAGATTTCCTTGATATCGACTTGTATGTTCAGCTCCCAGCTTGCTCGTGTCGACTTTTGGGTATTGACTCGATTTCAGGTAACTCGATATCGAGTAAAACAACACGATATCGACTAATTCCCTCAGCTTTGCTCGATTCTTGTCAACTTTGGTGGAAATCGACTAGATGACTCGATATCGACTAAGGTTGCTCGATATCGACCAGATTGTGTTGAGTCGATTTTCTTTCTTTCAGCTTGATTTGTCCTGGTTCCGCTGCTCCTTGACCTTGAACTTCTGTAGTTGACTTCGAGCCTTTCTCTCTTTCTCAGAAATGTTGTAAATTACTTCGATTTCTGCGAAATTAAATAGAAACTGGTGTAGATTCCATAATTTGGCAAATAAGTATAAATTACATAGATTCTGTATTATTCTAACCCAAATGTATGAAATGTATGCAGAAAACGATATAAAAGATAGTATAACACATGGGAAATTAGGCTCACAACAAACACCCCATACTTAAGCTTGCTTGTCCTCAAGCAATACTTTTAATGGCCATACAGGGGAAGAAATCAAAACTCTCAACATATTAGATCAATTCTCATATAACCCTGCAATCAATTATCATCCTCGAAAAGGTACTACTGTCACAAATTTATGCATGTGCAATTAAAAAGCAACATCTTCTCACAAGAGGAGGGTTATGCAAAAACAATTCATGTGACAAAGCATTAATAATCAAGAGGACTTTAATTTAAGCTCAATAAGGAATAGATTGGTAAAAGGCTAAAGGTAGGCAATTTTGGCCATGTGGTGTTAAATCCGGGGAAATGCATTATTTCCAAACTTTCTCAACCACATTCCTTCTTCATAAGATCTCTCACCTTTTATAATGCTTTTATCAATAATAATGTTTTTACCTCTCTAACCTCAGCACTGCCTTCTCGCGAGTCACAAACATGGGTGTCATGAATGGCCCCGGATACTTAGTGCTTTGGACTCCTCACCTGTGTATCCCATCTCACCGAACTATTATCTCAGTAAGCAGGGTCGATCTACCTTTATCTCCCGAGGTGATCGGATTTTCTTTCACTCATTAAATTTTCCATATATATTTTTCAATTTTCTGCCAAACTCCAAATAATGATATATAATAACACAAACACCATATAACAATCTCCATAATGTAATTCCATTCTCAACATAATCCCCGGATAGGAAATAAGGTAAAGAATGGGCGATATTTAGTTCATGTGGAGCAATAATATGAAATAAGGCTCAATATGGCTTTTGTGATGCATAAGCATGGGTAAGGCTAGGAATATAAACAATGAGCATTATATGGAAATATAAAGTCCTCCATCCTTTTATCATGCAACATGTCAAAAGCTACATCAAATTTTACCTCCTTTCATGGTTTTCAAGAAAATAATGCACTTCATTGTGACTTACCTTTACTAGGCAATTTCATGCTATATCTCTAATGAATCCAATTTTGCATCGTCGAGTTCAATAAAGCTTCCATGACATTTATCAAAAAATTTCAATGGGGTCATTTTTATAAATATTTGGAAAACATGTATGTAAGCACATAAATCAATAATGATTTCCAAAATAGCCATGTATAAGCAATTCAAGAAATAAACTTCAAATATGCACGCAAAATGTCAAATATGGTCAAATATGCACAAAGTAAGCCCTTCCCCCACCCCATACTTAAACATTACAGTGTCCTCACTGTACAAAAAATAAGGGTAAAGAAAGAAACTCACTAGACAGATGTGCATGACGTCGTAATCGAGTGCAAATGTCGCTGTTGTCCTGGTCGACATCGACAAGGGGCTGGTCGATTTCGAGAAGATTGGTCAATGTCGACCAAGGTTACTCGAGATCGAGTAACTTGTTGCCTCCAGGGTGGCCTTTTCGACCACAGGCTCCTTTTTCTGCTCGATATGCGTGGTCGATGTCGAGGAGTTCTACTCGACGTCGAGTAGATCTGCAACTTCTCTTACCTGCAAGATTCATTAGACGGAAAATATCCACAATAGAGAAACTTAAAAACAATGTCCAAAACCAAAAACCAAAAACAAACATGTCCAAAAATCCCAAAAAGTAATTGTCTATTTAGAAGCTCTAGATTTTATAGTCGCTAGGCCGACTTCTTCATTAAGCATTAGCCTGGATCATCTTTGTCCGGAGGTATAGGTGGATCTGGTGGTTCCTCCGGTGGTGGGAAGCGTGGGATGTCATCCGGGGGCACCATGTGAAGAAGCTTAAACCTCCCCGAGTGGACGCTCCATGGCTCCACCTATTCATCTTCCCTGGCTCGAGCTAGCATGTATAAGGGAAGATATAAAGAAAATATACATACCTCATCATCATACCTCTTCCGCTTCATAGGTTGACTTGGTTGTGTATCTGCACCACAGCAGAACGGTGGAGAGGAAAGAGATATTTCCTCCTCATCCTGCGGAGCTTCATGCCACTTTGCTAGGACCCCATACTTGAATATGAACATCGGTTGCTCAAAATAATCGGGGATAGCCTTCACCTTGTAAGGTAAAAGCGATCTTGGAATGCCCTGGTCAACAATGTCCAACTTCTTCTCTTCTAGTGCTATTTCGCCTTGGGATCCTTCATATGATTCATCAACAACAGGTAGCAAAGTAGGAATGAAATTCGAGGAAGGATATACCTGGTTGTCGACATCGAGTGGGTCAATTGGCTCGTCAGGAGGAGGGCATGGTCCTTTAGACTGAATGGAAGCCTCAAGCCTTCGAATTTCGTCTTTCAGCCGGGCTATTTCCTTTAATCGTGCCTCCTCCACTGCAATCCTCTTTCTCCGTCTCAAATCTTGAAACCATTCTTCCCATGCAGGATTCCCTTCGATAAAGTCTTCCATCTTTGTACCTAAGGTTTGAAATCACAATCAAGAACACAAATTAGTGGCAAAAGCTTGGCACCCAGTTGGTACCGGTGAGCTAGGTGGTGGTAGGGTATGTGATAGGGTAAGAAAAATGGATGGTCTTTTCTGAACCTTAAACACAATTAAACTAGGCGCGATTGATATCTCCCCGGCAACGGCGCCAATTTGTTGTTGCAGGAGGATGGTCAAGTATGAAATAAATATAAAATATGGATCAGACTAACTTCCCTGTCTCAGCAAATAAATACAAGACTTCCTCCCGTTGTAGTAGAAGGTTGTCAGGATCGATCCACGAGGAAGCGTGTCAGCGAATCTCAGGTAGCGGAAAGATCTCAGCGAAATCGACCAGAAGATTCCTCGATATCGAGTAAAGTACTCGAAATCAACTAACCTGTCGAGTAAAACAAAAAGCAAAAACAAAACAGAAAACAAAAACCAACAGAAACAACTCGACTGTGACAAATCAACTCGACATCGACAAGATTTCCTCGATGTCGACAAAATACCTCGAAATCGACTAAACTCAGTAACAAAGATCTCACCTTTTCGCAAGCCAGAACACGAATTTCGACGAAATAAATCAATAAACTAAAGATTTTCAAGGTCAGAGTTTCAACACCACAACGATAACCATGCAAAATAACACGTAAAGGCATAAAAGATCATGCTTTTCATCAAATAACTTTCGTTATTAACAAATAGGAATATAGAGGCTTTCACATAAACCCTAATTGTTACTAACCCTTTTCACATAATTAATCCAGGTTTTATTAAGATCACTTTCGCTTCAATAACACAAACAAGGATCACCTTCAACTTTCGCAAAAGAATCATGCGTGCAGGGATAGAAGACGAATTGCATAAAAAGATCAAACCTTTACCGCATCACATCACATGGCTACTGTCGGGCTCACCCCAACCCTAGAAGTGGGTGGACTACTCGCTCTTCATCACGAATAGACTCATCAAAGATTTCAGGAAAATAAATTGCATTAAATAAACTAAAAAGAAAGCTTACAACCAAACAAGCCAAATCCGCTCTCGCCTTTCCACCTTGCTCTCGCCACAAGCTCTCTCTCTCTCTCTCTCTCACTCTCTCTCTACTACCTCTTCTCCCTCTCTAGAATTGAATTGTATGATTGAATGGAAATCAGCCCCTAAGGCTTTATTTATATGCTTCATTCCCTCTCTAATTAGGAAAAAATTACCTATCTATATCTATATCTATCTATCTAATTTATTAAGATAAAAACATGGAAATAAATAATTATATCTATAAAGAAACTAGAACTAATTGTGGATAAATCCTCCTTTGACATGATAGATCTTGATGGAACTTGATAGAATTTGATCTCGCGGATATCTCCATTGGACTCGGGATAGAAACTTAACAAGACTCGGATACCCTCGACTTCGGCTTCTGGGATCAACTCGATATCGAATAGGATTGCTCGATATCGACAAGCCTTTTTTCGTCTTCTGCTCAGCAACTCGATTCCGGCCTCCAGGAGCAAAGTTGACTTGATTTTTACTCAATATCGAGTAGATTTCCTCGATATCGACTTGTATGTTCAGCTCCCAGCTTGCTTGTGTAGACTTCTGGGTATTGACTCGATATCGAGTAAAACAACTTGATATTGACTAATTCCCTCAGCTTTGCTCGATTCTTGTCAACTTTGGTGGAAATCGACTAGATGACTCGATATCGACTAAGGTTGCTCGATATCGACCAGATTGTGTCGAGTCGATTTTCTTGCTTTCAGCTTGATTTGTCTTGGTTCCGCTGCTCCTTGACCTTGGACTTCTGTAGTTGACTTCGAGCCTTTCTCTCTTTCTCAGAAATGCTGTAAATTGCTTCGATTTCTGCGAAATTAAACAAAAACTGGTGTAGATTCCATAATTTGGCAAATAAGCATAAACTACATAGATTCTGTACTATTCTAACTCAAATTGTATGAAATGTATGCAGAAAACGATATAAAAGATAGTATAAAACATGGCAAATTAGGCTCACAACAATACACCTCCCTTAGGTAATACACCTCCCTCATGTAATACAACGCCTTCAGGTAAACCACCCCCTTCTGGTCAATTGCATTTTAAACTTAGATCTGCTACTCCTAATCCTTTTAATGGTGAGAATGACAACGATGATATACTCTCATCCTTCAACAACAACCATCACCATAAGGGGCAACAGAATCGGCAACAACACCAGAATTTCGAGAACCCACACTTTCCCAAAGGTAATTGGGGGGATAGTCGTGAAAATGCTAATCTGAACGACATGCCACATTTTGGGGACGCTTACCAAGAGGTTGACCCTAATCTTTATGATATTCCTAACCCTCATTTTGGTCGTCCTAGACTTGATAATGCACAGGCTATCCAACGGCGAGATGTCAAGATTAAGCTAGAAACTTTTGATGGTGCTAATGATCCTGATGCTTATATTATGTGGGAGGATCATACTAATTATGTGCTTGACCATCTTTGCTATTATGAAACAGATAGGTTGGAGGTTGTTACTTTACATTTGATAGGTATGGCTTGCTCTTGGTCGTTTCGCACTCGTGAAATCCGACGTCGTCAAGGTAAGCAACCTGTTCAAACTTGGCCTCAACTACGCTATCTCCTAAAGAAGAGACACGTTCCAGAGGAGTGTATAGAGACTATGAGGATGCGTTTGGCTTCATGCAGACAGGGATCTCGTTCCCCTATGGAGTACAGAGATGAGCTCGAACGCCTCACTTATATGGCTAATATTTATCTTACTTGAAATACCCCAAATTATCTTTGGGTATTTCGTTTTAAGTAAATATAACTTTCGTAATAAACGTCCTTTTATTTTGAACTTATAATAGTTTTTAAAATTAACTATATATTTAAGTTTTTAAAATTAACTATGTATTTAAGTTTTTATAACTATACTCGAGATATTTTATTTTTATTGTGATTTATTCATATGCATCTATATTAAATAAATTAGATTTGAAGTTATATTGTTTAAGGCAAAGTTGTATGGTTTTCCTTCGAAATAGAGAGGGAATTATAATTGTACTTTATTTTAATATAAGGTTTTACAAGAAATGTTATTATACAAAATGAAATGTATTTAAATTAAATTTTATGTTATTATTTAAATTATGTAGGATTTAAATAAATTTCGGATATACATGTACATATATTTATAAATAGAAATAAGGCTTGAACCAATGGTTTCTATTTTTATTTCTTTCGGTTCAAGTGAACCAAACCCATCAAAAAAATGCTGAACCGGTTCAGTTGAACCCATCTTCTTCCTCCCGCCTGCGTCGATTCACTGTAAACCAAGGTGAAATTTTGTCTCCTCAAATCTCGCTCAAATCTTAAACCTTTTCATTCTAGAACGTTCCCTATCTGTTTCTAAGGAGATTTATGCAACTGATTGTGAGATTCGGGATTGAACCGCAACCGAACGAACTTATCCCCAAATTCGAAGTTCATCCAAATCCGCTCTATTCGGGACGAATCCCATCAAATTGAGGGTTGTGACAGCGTTATGAGTAATTATCTAATCGATTTTCGGATTTATTTTAATCAAATCCGTCCCCAAATCCTCCTCCTATAAATACCCATTTCGGGATCACTTTCGAAGCACACCACAACCATTCCTCTCCATATCCGAGCTCTCAAACTAGTTCATCGTGTTCTAAACACCTTAATCGACAATCCCCTTCACAAAAGTTTCACAAAAATATCCCGAATTCGAATACCCTATTTTCGATTCAACCCCGCCGGAGCCGCCCTCGTCCGCCGCTTCCAACCGCTGCCGCTGCCGCCAGGACCACCAGGGAGGAGCGCCTCATCGCCACGAGGCCGTAGCCACCAGTTGCGTATCATCCCGAACACTATCGAAGCCGCTACGCCTCGCCGAAGCCTCACCGGAACCTCACCGGAAAAACGCTGGGCACGTACTGTCGGGTGGGAGATTGAAGAAGGTTAATTACGTTAAACCTCCCATACTTTCAGTTTTGTTAAAATATACCCTTGCTCAGTTTTCTAAAATTCCAGATTCTAACCCGTACTTTTATATGGGCATAAATGCTTTCCAATTCCGTTAAATCGCAGAGAATCGTCAACCCTTACGCCCATACAAGGGAATTTGAGTTCAGCCAACCACTTAAGTCGAAGCTTGCAATTTCGGATTAAGGCAAGTGACATTCCGAGCCTTTCTGCTCAATTGGTGCCTTCATGTCTTGTTTGTTTTCCTGTCTTTGATTGCTTGCCAAGTTAAATAAAATAAATTACAATTCACCTGCTTGTGTGATTTATTTATCGTTCAGTTTGAATTTGGCAAGTTTAATTGGGTGACCTTAATAAGATAATAATAATATCGTTACCCACCGGTCATTTAAAGCATGATTTATTTTTGTCCTTTCATGCTAATTGGTTAGGAATGGAACATGTTATTTCTTTGATGTTTCCATCCTTTATTTTAATTGCTTTCATTTCATTTGGCATCCATATTACCTATAAATAATATGGGTTATTTTGTGTTGTGTGATCACCTAGGATATCTAAATAAAATAGTAATAATGTGAGGATTGTGTATTACGATTGGAACTCAATTAAATCAAGATCAATGAAAGTAAAACGTATCAATCATCGAAAAGCAGTATGAATCATAAAGTTGAATTGTAAAGTAAAGCAATCAATCAATCAACGAAGAGCAATGTGAAATGGTAAAGTGAAGTGTGAGTAAAGTGTAGGTCGGGGACGTTACTCCTCGGTCTTAAGGTTTCATGAAACTACACTTCCATGCGAGGTGTTACACAACCAATGGTTGTAGGTCGCTATCCACTATAGACAGAGTGGGACCGGTAATAGTCGATAAAAAGATAAAAGACGTAAAATGCGTATCATGTGAGTAAGTGAGTAAAGAATAGTGTACAAGTAACAAACATGGTTTGAACTAGGTATTGGGGGACACAAGATCAACCCTTAATCGACTGTCTCAGCCCGCGGTTTAAAACTCTCCGGAAGAGTCCTGCCCTCTGGGTCGAGTTTGGGCCACATCGAGTACCCTTTGAACCAATACTTAGTTTAGATCGTATAATGAACAATGTATTAATAATGCAATGGGTAGTAATCATAACTTGTTTCAAGCTATATCATATTCCATCCGTAATCGGAGTATGGTTCCTAAGAGTGCTTGTCGCTCGCATCCTTTGTTACTCAATCCTTCTGGATTATCCGTGTCTCAGGAGTCGTGTTTTAAAATGTTGAGCCTTCACATAAAATATTCTCAATAATCGCATTTGGGTTTAGATTCATACCGTATTATGGTCACTGAGTTTGAGTCCAGAGAAGTCCCAGTTTTCGAGCCGTCATTTGCTAGTTCTTGCGAACTAACCGTCCTCTATTTGGATGGCTGGTGTCCTTCATTCTGGATGCCAGACCAGTTTTCGCAGGTTTAGGTCGAGTCTCAGAGGAGAAGATAAGAGAAGTTGAGAAGACATTAAAGTTACTTTTAACATTGTATTTAAATTTTAAAATTTCTAGATATGTTGTATAAGAGTTCTATTGTTTTAATTTTATTTAAAAGTCTTCCGTTGTATTGTTCTCAATTTGTAATTAAATCCTCGATTTCTGAGGAGAGTTTAATAGAGAGTTATTTTTATATTTCAAGACTTCCGCTATTAAATTTTATTTCATTTATGTATTTAATATTATCATCTTGTTTATGGGAGCATGGTTGCATGTCCCTATAAGCCTAAGGTGGTTACGAAGACATTAAAGTCCGAGTAATCACTGGCGCTGTGGCATTCCCTTGGGTTATAAAAGGGGGTGTTACATTACTGAACATGGTTTATGTACTCAGTTTCTTGCTGGTCTTAATATTTCTATTAAAAATCCTTTAGCTATTCATTCAATTAGAGATATTAACACTATGACTCATAAAGCGCAGCTTCTGTATGATCAGCAGCAACAACAGAGGGCCAGAACCGACCAGTCCTCACAAGGTCGCAGGTTTGTTCCATTCCCTTCTTCTAGTCAATCTAGATCTTCTGCTAACCCTTCTATGCAGCAAAAGGGAGTTCCTAACTCACCTAAACAGGGTTTTCAGGTCAAAACTAGGAGAGTTGCTGCGCCATCTAAGGAATGCACTAAAGACATCCGCTGCTTCACTTGTGCTGGTTTTGGATATGTCTCTCACGAATGCCCTCAGAAAAGGAAGGTCATTCTCAATGATTTGGGAGACCATTACTATGAGAAGGAGATTGTCGAGGATCATGTAATTTCGAGTGAAGTGGAGGAGGACCAGACATTTGATCCTGATGAAGAGATCGACCCCAACAGCTTTCAGGATACTCTATGTCTTGTCAATCGTCGGGTCCTACACATTCAAGAAGCTCCCATGGCTAATCAAAGGGAGAACATCTTCTACACCAAGTGTGTGGTTCCCGAGGCTACCTTGAGCGTCATAATCGATGGTGGGAGTTGCTGCAACCTCATCAATGAAAAGGTAGTCGATTTCTTGCATTTGACTACTACTCCTAGAGCTACTCAATATAGACTGAATGGTATTGCTGATGATGGATCTGATATTATGGTTACTAAATAGTGCTTAGTTTTTATTTCTATTGGTTCATATCATGATAAGATTTTATGTGATGTTGCTAGAATGGACTGTAGTCATATTTTGCTTAGTCGTCCTTGGTTATATGATCGTTCTGTTATACATGATGGTTGTGCCAATACATATTCCTTCACTTTTGTTGGGAGGAGAGTCACTCTCTTACCCTTGTCACCTCAAGCTGTTTTGAAGGAACAGGTTCGCAAGCGCCAACAGTAGGACACTCAAAAGGACACCCAAATGAGGGAGAAGAACCGTGAGGCCTCAACTGGCCAAACCGCACCCGCGGCCGAGAGCTCCGCACCCGCGGCCTCCCCCATGGCCACCCCTTCCCCTTCTTCCTTGACACCGCCTTCTTCTACTTCACTTAAAGGCTCTGTTGAACGACGATCTCTTGTCTCTCAGCCACAGAAAGAGACTGTCACCTGGAATGCTCATCGACGTCATATCCTTTTGATCATGAAAGAGGTATTACTTAATGTTGTGGATTTGATTCATATTCCTGCACCTATTGCTGCTCTTTTGCAAGATTATTTAGATGTCTTTCAAGCTGATCTACCTCAAGGATTGCTGTCTATTCGAGGGATTGAACATCAGATTGACTTCGTCCCCGGCGCAGCCTTGCCTAATCGCGCCGCCTATAGAGCGAGCCCTGAGGAAACAAACGAGTTGCAACGCCAAGTCACAGATCTAATGGAAAAGGGCTTTGTTCGATAGAGCTTAAGTCCTTGTGTCGTCCCTGTGATATTGGTCCCCATGAAGGATGGCTCATGGCGCATGTTTGTTGATTGCAGGGCAATCAACCAAATAACGGTTAAGTATGGTCACCCTATTCTTCGTTTAGATGATATGCTTGATGAACTTCATGGTCATGTATTTTTTCTAAAATTGATCTTAGAAGTGGATATCATCAAATTAGGATGAAACAGGGAGATGAATGGAAAACAGCGTTTAAAACTAAGTATGGACTTTATGAATGGTTAGTAATGCCTTTTGGTTTAACTAATGCTCCTTCTACTTTTATGAGGCTTATGAACCATGTGCTTAGAAGATACCTAGGTAAATTTGTCGTTGTTTATTTTGACGATATATTAATCTATAGCAAGAACCTGCATGATCATCTTAGTCACTTAAAGATGGTATTTGATTGTCTTAGGAAAGAAAAATTGTATGCCAATTTGAAAAAGTGCTCTTTTGCTTCCGAATCTACTATTTTTCTGGGATTTGTTATTTCTGCTTCTGGTTTAAAGGTAGATGAGGAAAAGGTTCGAGCTATACAGGAATGGTCCCAGCCGCATACTCCTACCCATGTTCGGTCATTTCTGGGTCTTGCTGGCTTTTATCGACGCTTCGTTAAGGATTTTAGCACCATAGCCGCAACCCTCCACCGACTGACCAAGAAAGCTGTGACGTTTCGCTGGACAGAATCACATCAGAGGGCATTCGATGCTCTCAAATATCGACTCACCCATGTCCTAGTGCTGCAACTACCTGACTTCGCCCAACCGTTCGAGCTCGAATGTGATGCTTCTAGCACTGACATTGGTGGTGTTCTGCTACAGAATAGGCGTCCTATTGCCTATTTTAGCGAGAAGTTGGGCCCCGTTGAGCTCAACTATTCTACCTACGACAAGGAACTGTTCGCGCTTGTTCGATGTTTACAGATATGGCAGCACTACCTTTGGCCTAAGGAGTTTGTGATTCATTCAAATCATGAAGCTCTGAAGTACCTCAAAGGTCAGTTAGTGCTCAGCAGACGCCTTTCTCGATGGGTAGAGTTCTTGGAGACCTTTTCCTATGTGGTTCACCACAAAAAGGGAAAGGATAACATGGTGGCTGACGAGCTGTCATGCAGGTATGTCCTCTTGAACCATATGGATGCACATGTATTAGGTTTTGCTTTGATAAAGGAACTGTATGCTTCTGATGGTTTCTTTAAGACTATTTATGCTCAATGTGTGTCCAAAGGTGAATTTGACTCTTATTTTCATGATAATGGTTACTTGTTTAAGATGGGCAAGCTTTGTATCCCATCTTCATCTATTAGACGACTGTTAACCCATGAAATACATGAATCTAGAGGGCATGGAGGATTTGAAAAGACTTTAGCTGGATTGAAGGAACGTTACTTTTGGCCTAAAATGTCTAATTATGTGCTTACATTTGTCAAAAGTTGTGTCACATGTGCTAAAGCAAAATCAAAGGCAAATTCGAATGGTCTATTCCAACAATTGCCTATTTCGAATGCACCCTGGAAAGATGTTTCTATGGATTTCATTAATTGTTGGCTTGCCTAGAACTTCTAAGGGTCATGATTCCATATTTGTGGTAGTGGACAGATTTTCCAAAATGGCTCATTTTATACCATGTCACAAAACTGATGATGCTATTCATGTTGCTCATTTATTCTTTAAAGATGTTGTTCGCTTACATGGATTGCCATTGTCTATTGTGTCTGATCACGATTCTAAATTTTTGAGTTGCTTTTGGAAAACTTTATGGTCTAAGCTGGGTACAAAGCTTTTATTGTCTACTTCTTGTCACCATCAAACTGATGGTCAAACTGAGGTAACAAATAGAACTCTTGGGGCTCTCCTAAGAGTCATGCTGCGAACTAACCTCCGGAGGTGGGAAGAATGCCTACCATTTGTTGAGTTTGCTTATAACAGGTCTAGGCACTCAGCAACAAAGAAGACTCCCTTTCAGGTGGTCTATGGCCGAAATCCACTCACTCTAGTGGATATGATGTCGCAACCACTTAAGGAGAAGGAAAGCATTGATGCAGCTAAGCAAGTGGACTTCATCAAGTGCTTGCATAAGCGAACCAAGGCTCAGCTAGAAAGGAAAAGCGCTCAATACAAGGCAGCAAAGGACAAGCATCGCAAGGATGTGCAGTTCAACGTTGGTGATCTTTTTGGCTGCATCTCAGAAAGGAAAGGTTTCCATAACAATGGAAATCAAAGTTGGACCTAAGGGAGATGGACCATTTCGAGTGGTTCATAAGATGAGTCCCAATGCTTACAAGATGGATCTCCCTGCCGACAAGTACAGTGTTCATTCTACCTTAAACGTCGCTGACCTCTCTTTGTTCGTGCCTGACGATGACTCTGACAATGAATTGAGGAGAAATCGAATTCAAGTGGAGGAGAATGATGCAGTACAAATGTCGATGACTCCCGGTGACATTGAGGACAACATGAAGGTGCCATTCGATGGTCCTATCACTCGTGCAAGGGCCAAGAAGATTCAATATGCAACGAAAGCACTTCTTGTCCATTACCAAGGAACTATGGAGCAAGGGTTCGGGCCACCCTGGATCACTTTGCTCAAGACTATGTACACCACCACCACAGGAGTTGAGCTTCCGTCCACAGACAAAGCTCATGAAGACTCGTCTACATCCACCATGACAAGACCATACTCGGCCACACATGGGAACACTCGGCCCATACCCATGTCGAGTGCAAGATGTCCATGTCTAGTGGACCTTGAAGCCCATGTCGAGTTCCCTTGCTTGGTTGGCCGGATTGTCTAGTTAATTAATTATATTATTTCATGTAACTTAGAATTAATAAAGTGGAAGAATTATATCTTCTCTAGATAGAATTCTTGTCCACTAAGTTTTTTAATTTCTATCTTAATTAGGTTTACTTATCTTTAGGTAGTTATATTCTATCTTTTATCAAACCAAACTCTATCTTGCATGATATGAGTGGTTAGACAATTTCTATTTAATCATTGTATTCCCTTTTGAATTAATCAGATTGAATATAGAATTGAGGAAACCTTTTGGCTAAAAGGTTCCTCGATTATCAATCCCAAAGCTACCAAGTTCTTTCATGTTATTGTGTCTCGGCATCCTCACACAAACACCATCCCTTACCTTGATTCAATCGACACAATCAAACACAAACCCTAACCGGAATTCGTCGCAATAATTAAGAAGGAACACAAGGCGCCTGCACTCGGCGTCGGTCTCGCACTCCTCGGCGCCAGGGGCCTGGGAGCTCCGCACTCGCGTGCGCTCTCGCTCTCGCACTCGTTCCGTGTCCTCGCGCTCGCTCCCGCGGCTTCGCTCTTGCACACCCGGACCCTCGCACGCCCTGACACTACAAAAAAAAAAAACATATTAGCCACCACACGTAGGAACGGCAAGGGTTTGCCGTGGCCAATGGGTTACAAAAAATCAAATTTGCCACAGATGATAGCAACGGTAAGACTTGTCGTGGCAATTGAGTTGGTTTTTACTATGGCATAGCCACAGTAGTGGAGTCCCGTAGCTAATGTTACCATAGTTGGTTGAAATTTGTTACGGCAATGGGTTACAAAAAATCAAAAGTAAAAAGAAATTAAAAAAGAGAACATACAGTACTCTATTCTACTTTTTTTTTTGTTGAAAACGTAAAAAATAAATTTATTTCTGTTTTTTTTGGTAATAAATAAATTTATTTCTGTTTGGGCGGTATAATTCCCGCTTGTGAAAAACAAGGGCTCTCTATCTAACACTAAAATCACCGCCTCTCTCCTCGTATCCCTCTTGGATCTCCCTCCCATCGGCCTCAGCGATTGCTTCTCGTCTCTCTGGCTCTTTCTCCAAATCAATCCCTCTCCACTACACTCTTCGACCTCTCTCTCATCAGACTCCAAATCGCCATCGCTCTTTACTTGTGCGCACGCCGCCGCCGCCCCCACACCATCGACACCTCTCTCAGATCTCAACCGCCATCGACAGAATGAGATACCTTTCTCAGATCTTCAATATCTCCATGTCAGGTAGTCTCCAAACACCTTTCATTTCAATTGAAGAGCTTGATTACTGAAGGTAGGGTTTGATTTGGGGGAAAAATTACTTGTTGGTTAGGGTTTGATTTGGGGGTTCTCCAATTCAGGGATCTCACGTCCTTGGTCCTCTCTTAGGTTTTGGTGACTACCGGTGGTGGTGGGACTGATGTCAGTCCCTTCTCTCCCTCCCGTCGCTCAAACAGGTGATGCACAGATCCTCACTTGCTTGTTGTGCAATTTGAGGATATTTTCTGTTGCCGGGATTATTGGAGTCTTCATTCTTCTTCTGGTGAATTACTCTAGTGATCAGCTTGAGGAGTTCAACATTGCCGGGATTATTGGAGTCTTCATTCTTCTTTTGTAGTGTGAAGAGCCTTCGCTCCTGTGCACCGGCTTCGCTTCCAGGGAGCCCTGGTCTTGGTTCCGCGAGCACCTGATCCCGAGCACCTCGGATCTCTCTCGCGCGCTCACTTCCCTTTCTTCTGTTGCTATTGTTATTTAATTTGATTAAGTTTTATTTTATCACTAAATCAGTTAGTTAATTAGTTGATTAATTTGTTCCAATCAAGAGATATCGAAGAGCATTGCAAGATCGGGCAAATATACGACGTGGTTCTTGATCTTGAGCCCACAGGCGAAGGATCGGGTATCCCAAATGTATCACTTTCTTTACATCGTTCACTATTTCGGTATTTCACATATTCATCATTTTCATTGATGTGAATGGGAAAGAGGGAGGAGGAGCATGAAGTCAAATACTTGTTTTGTATTGCTCCTTTATGGCTAATATAGATGCCAATTCTGCAGGATGTTAATTTTTTTAAAAGAACTTCAATTTGCAGTTTCCTATCTATTCTGTTCTCTAGAGGATGGATATCTTGCCCTCTGCATTTTGTGCATTTCCCTTCACAAATTAAATTTTCTTTGGTTGAAGAAATTGTCCATGCATTCCATTTGAAAGAAAGATATTATCATGAACCATAGGCTTCATTCTAATTCGTGACAGCTCTGTTTTCATGCATGATTCGTCAGATAAGAAAAATAACTGTACATCCGTGAACCTAGCGACTGATGGTTAAAGCTATAGACCGTGACTTCTTCTTCGGCTATTAATGTTGTGTACTAATTTTTGTGATAGGTTGTATGTAATATATGGTTAAATGTTCTCATCCTTCTAAAAAACTCAGTTTCCATTACATGTGCATGATAATTTTTTCATTGTTCATGTATGTATAGGTGAATGAAGGAAGAGTTCCTAAAAACCGTGTAGCTCTAAAGATGCTGGCAGGGGAAATGATTAATTGGCCTAATTTGGAGGTGCCATAGTCCCCTTAACACACATATTATGGATTTTGAGAAGTATATTTTTATTTATCTTTGGCCTTTCCTTCGTTACTTGGAAGGATGTGTGCTTGTGAAACAGTAGTTCACTGGGTGACACTGAAAACCAAAATTTAGTACTAATGGTATAATGTAATGCAATTGTTACACTTGAATACATTAGTTTTCCAAACATACATGAATTTATAGTACTGGATAATGGTATATGATCTATCCCACTGCCAATACGTAAACCCTGCAGCCAAACGACGAACGAATGATCTAAAAAATCTAAAAGATTTACAACTTTTGATTGACCTAAACATGGTTAAGAAGAACGTTATCCTGTTTACACTGCACCTGTTGCCTCGTGCGTTACAGATCTTGCTGCAGTTGGATCAACTTTAATCGACTTGATTCCAGTTGTTGGACATAAGCCTATTGTAAAGCTCCAATCAGCTTCAGAACAATATTGTAAAGCTACAATCAGCTTCAGAATAACCAAGAAACTATAGAGATAACAGGTATTACAATTATCTCTATTACATACTACCTCCATCTCAAAATACATGTCTTTTTAGGACGAAGCATGAGAACTAAGGATCGATTTAGTGTAATAATTAGATGTAAAAAGTAGGTTAAGTGTAATTATTAGACTTTGGTATTAGAGTATTTGTTTTTTTTTTAATTTGTGAGGAGGAGATTAGGGGTGATGTAAAAATTAAAGTAATGATTAGATGTAAAAGTAGGTTGAATATAATGATTGAATCTAAAAAGACATGTATTTTTGACAAAATTAAATGGGTTAAAAAGACATGTATTTTGAGACGGAGGGAGTATTTCTTAGAGGTTGTACCTTTTTTCGTATACGACATTTACGAGCAGCCTCACGATTTTGTGTAAGGCGCATTCGCATCTGCACATGAATTGCACCCCCGGAAAGTGCCAACAGTTTCACTAAATATGCATTATTTTTCTTACACAAGTATGTATCATAGGAAATAAAAAAGATTTAGCTATTTACTCATGACATCACTTCACCTTTTTCAGAGGATCTCGGTGCTTCTTGTTGGCTTGAAGGCGTCGGGTATCCATGCAAGATATTGTCTGACTGTGACTGTGGGAAGAGAAATTAATTATCTTTACATCCATGGAAATATGAAATGACAGATGCATAATCAACTCAACCCGAGTTTCACATTTTTCTTCAACATCTAAGAGAGCTGATGCTGATATGTTAGGGCAGGTATCATCTTCCCTATAGCAGTTCATCCATGAATTAATCTGGTGGAAAGGCTCATACAGATACATCATTCCCGATGTTACGAATTAGGAATTGCTCTCTCTATCATGGAGAAAATATGGCCATAATTATTAATTGACTTACAATAGCATAAGACGCGTCATATTTGATGAATATGTATGTTATTCCTAATAAAGATACTCAAGAAAAACTACACAACATGATGCATCATGTCATACTATTAGCATTGTCACAAGACGAACAAAGAAGATACAAGCATTTGAGGTTCATAGTTTATCCGTTCTCAATTCAACAAGATGCTAAACAAAAGCTATAAAGTGAAGCCTAAATCCATTCGGAACACATAAATCTATAGCAGAAAACACACATTCTCATCAATTTGAGTTGAAAACAACAATTTAGAATTGCGACTTGCCTCGCTACTTAATATCAATCCTTCCTTATTTCACTTGATACTTGACCCTGCAGATTCAAATGGTACTTGATTCTAAATCCTAACTTCTATTCGTCACTTAAAACATCAAACATTGAAGCTGCTATCTAAACAATTGATTGCTGCTTCTTCTATTTCACTTGTATTCCACACAATTTTAGTTACCCAAATAATTAACCCAAATTCAACCAAGACCCAGAAGAAAGAAGAACCTTTCTATACTGTAAGTAGCTTCAATGTTCAACATCTAAAGAAGCAAAGTACACATGAACAAGTTAACTTGGCAAACAATGACCCAACTACTATTTCAAGGGGAAAAAAACAAGTTTCTGAAGCCAACTCCTCACCGAAAAAGCAACAGAGGGTCAAACAAACCTTTACCAACATCAAGCTATGATTAACTCAATTCAAACAAATAGGAATAAAACAATTAACAACAAACTTGGTGCACAAAATTGATCTCAGAAATCAGTTTTACATGACAAGGGTAACAGACAATAGTAGTTGAAGAACTTTGCAACAGAGAATCTCAAACCAAAAAAAAAACCCCAAATCAAAGATGAGGAAGATGTTGAGATGGGATTCAATTTCACCTCAAAAGATGGAAACCCTCTTTTTTATCTCAATTTCAAAACAGGACAAGAGGATAATAGATTACAATCTGAAATGGGCAAACCCTAGAATCCATAAGCTTTGTTGATCTGAGAAATGATTGATCTGAGAAGAGCAATTGAAACAAGGCAAGGCAATTCAAAGTGATTGGTGATTGGTTCATCTTGATAGAGTCGCTTAAAAGTGTTTTCCTTTTGCATCGTTTGTGGCAATACCAACAAACATTTATTAAAAGGGAGATTTAAACGGGAAATTTGCATGAAATATCCCTATTTTTTAGATTTGGGATAGATGAAGGAGACAACATACATTTAGGATAGATAAAGGAGACTACATACATCACCTGGTACCCCGAGATGCCCATATGGACAACAGGAATAAATTAACTCTACATCAATCTACATTTTTTGCAAGCTCCGAAAAATACCATCCATACCACTCGTTAACTCTAATTGCACATGTATTTAGCTACATCTTTAATCAAGATCATTAAGCAAATCAATAGCTTCAATTATCATGGTATCCACCTAGTGGACAAGATCTCAGAACTAATTTAAAGGTCCTCATCGTATTTAAATGTCTCGATCCTCAATTTGAATGCCATGACCGTAATTTCAAGATGTTAAACCCAAAAGGCATTAATATAAAGCTAAAGGATGTGCAATATCAGCCGCAAACCTTTAGATCAAACCCTAATTTCCAATTTGAAGATCCTAATTTATAATTTCAAAACCTGAATTTATTTAAAATCTTATGGAGTCAACCTTCAATTCCAGGGCCCTAATCCTTAATCTCAATACTATAACCCTATTTTCTAACTCCCCAATTATGAGCTTGAAGGCCATAACCACCCATTTCCCAACCCCGATCCTCAATAGTATGCTTTCTGCAGAAAACAATGTGGGCGACCCGTGTGATAGGAAACCTTCCTGCACGGTTCGAAGAGCACTGAATTCACTTCTCAACCAGAAAACAAAGTTCCCAATGATGGCATACTTAGTGTAAGCTTAGAATACAAGTTCTATTGAGAGCAATTTTAGTTTAATCACAATCTCTAAGCAACTATTTTGTTCCAGATATCCAAAGTTCATTGAAATGCAATCTCAACTTGAGATTAGGGTTACAAACAATAAATGCAATTGGAACTAAAACAGAAGGAGAAACCAAAACTAAGAACGCATAGATTGCTGAATTAGTCGAACCTCTGCGCATAAGCCTAAGGAGAGAAATCCCTAAAAACACATCCACCACAGCCATAACAAAATCAAAGATTAATGAAAATATAGGAATTAAGAGGAAACAATAAAAATATCAGAAAGCAAGGGCAAACGAATAGAGGGAACGACAACTGCAAATGATCCAATTCGAGAAACAAGTAAGTATCACTACTAGAATTATGTTCATAGACGTCGGTTAAAAACTGATGTAAAACAAAAATATTTTCAACGTGTTAGTGGGTGGTGTTAAAGATCCCAACTTTACCACATTGGTTTATAACCGATGTCTATAAACATGTATAACATCGTTTCTATTTGTAATACCGACTCGAATACATGAACATATTTACATTTTGATGTATTCACCTAATGTTAAACCATTATTATTTTGCATTTGTAGGCATTTGAAGATGTGTGCAGTAGCACAATTGTTCCGATTAACATCAATATTTTTTCCAAAAACGATGTTGTAATAACTTATTTATATCAATTATATGTGATTCATTTCATGTTATTAATTTTTCCTTTGTATTTCGTCATGTTATTTCATTTAAAAAATACTTTACACCATCGAATATTTTCAAAGACGATGTTATATGTATATAGTAAGATCAGTTTATTTTAAAAAAAATGGTGTCTTAAACGGTTAGAACATCATTTTATTTACACATAACGATGTGTAATTTCCCAAATCACATCAGTTTTATTATTTGTTCCATCATGGTAATACATTTTTAACATTGTTTTTATTCTATTAATTGACGCCTTTTGTCATGTTTGTAGCCATTAATATGCTACTTTTTAAATAATAATAATAAAATGATAAAAGAAACAATGCATTTACCAAAATAGAGCCATAATACATGATGCATTAACCAAAATAAAGTCAAATCCAATGCTCATTACATCAAATATCGTACCTAGAATATTGTACTAAGAGATCACAACATGTATAAATGCTATACTAATTACATAATACTAGTACATTAAGCAGTCCAAAGGGCTTAAAAAGTATCAAATGTAGAGAAGATCTATACTTGGACTCGTGATGACCTCGAACAAGGAACGCAATGTTCGCACTCAAAAGTGGTGAAATAATAGGATCTAACGCCATTCCAAGGTTCAAAGCAACCACACCGAAGCCATTATCTTCAACAAATGTCCATGCTGCCTTTTTTACCATTGTCTTGGACATTTAATGCCACATCTACACATAAATTTTTGCATTTAAGTGGAAAATCACAAAACTCAATCAATAGCATTTACTACTGATGTTATCACTTCAATCAATAGTGTACTAATTACATATTATATATGTTACAACTAGTAATAATAAAGTTGTTATAACCGAAAGCATGAAGCACAATTTGGCCCATACCTAAATCCAAAAGGGAAACTTTAAGGAGGTAATTTATTATTACTAAGGTCAAAGAAAAAGTAGAAGAGTCCAAACTGTTGGTAGAACTTAAATGTAAGTTGTCATGGAAAAAATCATATGTCAATTCTAAATTTCTAACCCTATGACAGTAGCAAATTAAAGGCCAAAATAAATCATAAATTCAGCACAAACTATCACCATGTATATATCAATTCAGCAAAATCATCACCAAGAAAACCACAAAGGAGAAGCTACAAAATGTGACTAAATTTTAAACCAGATAATTAACAATACCATGAACATACACCTCAGATGCAAAATTAGGTCAAATTATCAATCAAAATACATCCATTTCAACTTCTAATTTAGGATAAAATGCACAAAACATGGGCATTGAAAATGAAATCGAAATAGTGTTTTAAAAGTCAGTTATACTGAGATAGAAAACAACCTACAAAACTATTTGCGAAAATATGTGATTTGGTCTTTCCCAAGGCTGAGCTCTTCCATGCAAGAAAGCTCAATATAAGTCAACACAATGGTTGAGGGAATCAAAATGATATCAGGAATAATAAGAGATTTACCTTAATAAATTCCATCAGATAATACCAGGATTTTTCAGTAAAAAAAATAAAGTTATTTCCTATGATTTGGTCTTTCTTAGTGGTTGAGTTCTGTCCCCTCCATTTGAGCACAAAATTTTACCACTATTGTAGTAACACCTATAACACATAACAAAGATAGCATCTCAGTATCTCACTGAGCAAAGAAGTATGCTGGTGAAATAAAAAAAAAACTCATAGATTCTTTATTCGATAACTCTGCATTGTATTGTAAGAAAACAAAAAATAATTCAAGCAATTTTTCATGAAAGGCGACAAATTTACTAAATTAAGGCATTTAGGCAAAAATAGGCAAGTGATTAATTTGTTCAAGCAATACACTGAGAAAGCTCTCTCATTTAGAGCTGAAAAACCATACATAATAAACAAGTAAAATTAGAGCTGAAAAATCTAAAAAAGCAAGTGAAGAGACAGCAAGAAGCTGATCTTGATCTCCTCCATGGGTTGAATCACAAACAAAACTTTCTCATAGTGGCAAATTTGAATTCATAATTAAAAATAATAACCATTCTAGTAACAACTAATATCTCTATGGAGTAGTATTCATTATTCAGACGCATAATAACAATTTCAGGTAAAAATGGGGTTATTTTTAGTCATCCAATTAGCATTTCCAAGTAATCTAAAATGTTTAATCTCGATCAGTTTGTTTGAACGAGCTGAGATCAGTCCCTTTTCATCTCAGCATATGCTCAATAGAAAACCTAGAATAAGATTGTAATAGGCAAAAAAATCACAAGTCTGTCTAAATCGAGCAGTAAAACAAAAAATTACAAAGTGACAGTAAATAGAATGAGAGAGGAGAGGGGGAAAGAAGCTTACATTGTACAAATTGATGAGACCCACTGGAGACTCTGAGGATGAAGACCAAGCGAGGCATGACCAATAGCTCTAGAACCGCACTGTTTTTTATTATCCACCACTAACCCTAATTGTTGGCACGGCTGCATTGAAATTCTACATCAATCAATCAAACAAAGCTCAAAGCATGAACTGGAATCAATTTTAACCACCCATATAAACATGTTGAATATTCCAATAACCATCATATAGTAAATTGGGGGCAAGGGTTTTGCTGAGATAAACGAAGCTTAAGCCATTAGGTTTCAAGCGAATCATCAACATGGGAAATCATTGAACGTGAGAGACAGAGAGAGCGAAATTTCAACCTTAACCCATTAGAGAGAGAGAGAGAGAGAGAGAGAGAGAGAGAGAGAGAGAGAGAGAGAGAGAGAGCAAAATCCAAAGAGAGAGAGAGAGACAGACCAGATGAAAGACAAACAGTCATGCTTGTCTTCGATCGAGAGCGGTGCCAGAGGGATGCGAAGAGGAGCGAGGATGGCCATCTATGGATCTGAGATCGAGCGGTCCGCCATGGGAGAATAGCTCGCGGCCTTGGCTCCATCGATTTGAAGGAGAGGGGAGAGGGAGCGAGGAAATTGAGAGATATGAGATTGGTTGTAGTTGTTTCAGATTCAAAATGGGAGATGAAGATCCGGGATTGAGAGATGAAGATGGAAGTTCTTCAGATCGGAGATCCAGATCTGAAAATGGGAGTGAGATCCAGTTCTGGAAATGGGAGAGAGAAATGGAGTATATTTGAGATGGGAGAGGACAAATTTAGATCTGAAATGATAGGGGATTTTAATTTGTGGTAAGTGTTAGGTTTGATTTTTTAGACAAAAATTCAAAATTCAAATATTTTGCTTAAGTGTTGGAATCAGGCGGCATCTTTACCGCTTTCGTTTCGGTGAAATATAAACCAAGTGTATTCTGTGTCGTTCGGGTATTTTTTAAAAGTTAATTTTAACATTCTCTGAAAAATTAAACTAATGTATATTATTTCAATGACATCAAAAAATTACAAACTGATGTTATAAATATATTTCACATCATGCATATTTCTGCCTGACGTAAATAATGTGATGTCTATTAACAGAATTCTAGGTGTGTATGCTACTGATAAGAAACAGAAGAACAAGATAAGACATACAAACCATTCGAAAGGAGAGATGCATACTTGAATGATTGCTATGGCCGCTCCACAATGCAGTTGTTGAGAACGGAACAAAGCAACGAAATGGAAGAGCAGATCAGCTGCAATAGGAAGGGGATGAAAGGGAAGAAGGTGGAATAGTAGGCAACGAGGCGGTAAAAAGATTAGCAAATTTTGGCCATAGATGGCTCCAAGTCGACGCCCTTGAGGATGTAGCGATGCAGTGGGTGCCTGAGGACCTACTAGGTGTGATAGTGGTGGAGCTCTAGAATCGGAGGGGGCTAGAATTGGAACGTCTTGGAACCTCTACTTCCCGAGGAGTATTGTGAGAAGCTGAGAACTATTAAAGTAAGCGATCTGCCAGAGGATGATGACAGATTATATTGGGCGCACACCACGAATGAGAAGTTCACCACGGATTCTGCTTTAAACTTGCTCAGGGGCAATGATGGGTTGAATCACTTACTCGGATGGAAACACATTTGGCAAGCTCTCGCTCAACAACGAGCTCGCACATTTGTGTACTTGTTGGCGGCCCATGATGCTATACTAAGCAATGCCAACAGGCAGCGAGGAAACCTATCAGAGCATTCAACCTGTCTGCGATGTGGGGATTGTGAGACAACCATCCATCTGCTTCGTCATTGCGACCCATTGCGGGGCGTTTGGCAACTGGAGGTAGATTACCCCAAGATTTCTTCATCATACCGGATATCAAACAATGGATATTCCGGAATGTCAAAAACCAAGATCGCTGGAGTGCCAGCTTTGTTACTATGGGATGCACAATATGGAAGGCGAGGAACGATCTAGTATTTCAGGGGAAAGACAGCATTCGAGATGTGGTGCAGACTGTAGAGGGTTTGGAAAATGATCTCGGCTTACTTCCACTGCCGAAACAAAGCTCGAAGGTCGGAGGGTGTTGCAGAAGGGAGCAATAAGCTTCCAATAGCTTGGTCTCCCCCGAATAGTGGATGGATGAAACTGAATACGGACAGTGTCACGAGAGGTAATTCGGGCCCTACAGGAGGCGAAGGCTTAATCCAAAACTCGAGCGGAGAATTCATATGTGTTTATGCTTTTAGATGCGGCTCTTGCAAAGCGGAGGAAGCAGAACTCTGGGCAACATTCCATGGCTTGAAATTGGCCAAGGAATTGGGACTGCCCAAAGTAGAACTTGAAATGGATTGTGCAGTAGTGTGTTACTGTGTTTATGATGTTAACCCTAGGGGGAGAAGAGCAATATGCTCATTACAATCTGGTCAGGCAGTCCAAAGGAATGGTGGGGGATGCAACTTGGGAAGTGAAGATCAGGCAGGTCCGTCGACAGACAAATAAGTTTGCAGATGCTCTAGCTAACATGGGAGTGGACCTTTTAGAAAACTTTCGTATCTTTACCGGACTCTATTCCGGTGAATCTGAACTCTACCATTTAGGCCTAACTATTCCCACATTCAATGAGATTTGGGCGCTAGCCCATGTTTAACTACTACAAAGAAAAAGAAAAAATAACCTATTTTATAAGTATATATACATGGAACTTTACCGAAAGTAACCTATTAAATAGAAGGGTTTTGATGAGAGGGTTTCTCGACCAAATAAATTTATAGTCAAGACCCTGCTATGGTATAGGGAGTCAGGATCGTCCACAAGAGAGAGTCAGCGTTTCTTATTTAGTTGTTTTAGGGTCAAGAGTGGCAAGAAGCGATGAAAAGGTAGCGATTTTGGGGGTTTAAAGTTGCTGAATTTTTTTTGAATAAAATCAATAATAATCAAAGATCTAGGGCATAGGGATCACCACAACGATAATCATACAAGCATTGCAATGAATCATATAAAAATCATGTTTTTATCCATTTAAGAGGTCAACTCGCATTAACCCTAGCAAAGCAATCAATTTATTTTCACAAATCAATAAACTTTACCAACAATCTTAATTAGGTTGCCAGAACTCTCGTTTCAAAACCCTGATTACTATCCAATTAACAATTCAATCTTTCAATTTAATTGTAAAAAGGAATTTTCCCCAACTTTCATTAGGTACTTAAGCACAAAGGATAGATAAAAACCAATCAATTCATCAATTCATAGCAAATTCGCACACACAACTATCGTTGGGATCACCCCAACCCTAGAAAAGAGAAGAATTACTCACAATTCATGAAAGAAAGCATAAACAAAAGAAATAAGAAAGAAAACACATTGCATAAACTTCAAAACGTCGAAAACCGTCGCTGAAATCTGTCACAAAACCAACGTCTCTCACAAGTATCTCACGCCCCCTAGGGCTGAAAGTCTCCCAAGAAAATTCCCTTAAGGGCTTCAACATAATGTTCTATTTATACTAAAATAACTCAATTCTATTTTAGGAAGAAGAAATAAATCAATTTGATCTAAATTCTATCTAAGAAAAGGGAATAAAACAATTAATTTCGGATAAATATGCTCTGCTGAGGCCCATACTGAAGCGGAGGACCTCGGTACCGACCCCCCTTAGGGTCGGTATGACCACTGTTGCTCATCTTGTCTCGCTGGTCCAGAAATGGCCTCGTTACCGACCCAGGTTGGGTCGGTACAAGCACTGTTCTAAAAAACCCTTCAAGACCCGCCTAGACCCCCGCCTAAACCCTTAACCTTGCCCCGCCGCCAAGGCCGCCATGGTCGTCGAAACCCGCCTAGACTTCAAAGACCCGCCATGAAATCCGCCTACACCCCGCCTACACCCCGCCTAGACCCTTAACCCTTCCCTACCGCCAAGCACCCGCCAAGCGTTTTTTAGAACATTGGGTACAAGGTCGGTACGTCTCGGAAAAATGCCCATATCTCCTTCGTTTGAACTCTGATTGCTTCCGTTCTTTTTTCTATGCGCTCCTTATTCTTTTCTGCATCTTTTCATAGTTGAACATTTCTCCAAAACCAGCTTCTAAATTCCCGTAGAATACACAAAAGCTAGTGAAGACATCTATTTCTCGTGAAATATGAAAACACATGCAAAAGACACTAAACCCAATGCAAAACCTATAAAAATGACTCAAATTGACATCAAAACATATGGAAAAATATAACTAAAAACATGCACATCAAAATACCCCATACTTAGACTTGCTTGTCCTCAAGCAATAACCAAACAATAACCAATACCTACAACACATCCTTCAAGTCTTCGCCATTGTCAAAAGCAACATCATAAAGTTGTAGCAAAGCAAAGCAAGTGAATTGAACGTCATCACACATATATGAACGATCCATAGGCATAGGCAATATAAATCCAACCTCATAGTGATAATGTGTTTACACTCAACTCTCAATGTGTTTAGGCTATGAAGATCAATTCTCAATTCAATTCTATATACAAACTCATAAACATTGCTATTTAAATGTAATCCACTTCATAACCAATTATGTAAATGCAAACAAGAACTATCAAGAGGACTTCGCTCAATGAAAGACTTCAAAGAAGACTCCATTCGGCGGGGTTGTAATGGGGCTTGGTAAGAAATAAAGGGTATGGAATTATTTGGCTATGTGGTGCTTAATAAAATTTGGGAATCAAGACTCCTAAATCTCCAACACAACTCAACCAAACCATAACTCTCAATCATATGAATCAACCAAATTCTCCAACTCATCTCAATGAAGAACACAACCTTTCAAACTCAATAAACCTCTCAAAAATATGAATCTTGTAAAAGTAAAAGAAATAAGGTAAATTTGGCTCATGTACTTTATTCACAAACACATAAACACAAACTTTCGTTCTACTTTTTTTTATTTTATTTTTTTCCTTCCTTTTTTTCCCGAATTTCGTTTTTTTTAAACGAAAAATAACATAATAAAAAAATAGTGCATTTATAGGGTGAGCCAAAAATCCTTTTACATAATATGTATAGCAAGCTAAAAATATAAAAACAGCCCATATCTCAATAAATTCAAGAATCCTTCTCACTTGAAATGAAACACAAGCTCATTCCTTCCACAAACCATCATTCCAACCAACTCTAAGTCTTACTTACCAAATGAGGGTCGGGCTCAATTTGGCTAAGGATAACTTTCTGGAGCTTATAAATAAAGGTCTCAGGCTAATATTATGGCTTCAAGCAGAGATAATGTCGGGTAGGTAAAGAGAAAATAAAATTGGCTTAAAAGGTGCCTCCATCATTTAATTCTCATTCAGATAAACATATAAATGCATTGGCTTTAAATAACTATCACAATATTTAGAGATGCATAGGAAGAGTAAATACACTCAAGAAAGCAGAGAGATTTTTTTATGTTCTCCCTATAAGGCCAAAATTCTCACTAGGACAAATTTTGTTGGATTTCAACCTTTAGCCTATGATCATATGTGCTCAATTTCATCACAAGTTCACAATCCACATAAAAACATTTTCGATGACTTAGGCTAAACCTTCCAAACATGCCATAGGATTTACATGATCAAGTTAGCCATTAATTATCATCATAGGACATCTAAGTTAGAGTATAAAAACCAAGACAAAATGAAAATAAACATGCATTTTTTTCCTTTTCTACATTTTTTCAATTTTTTTGGTAATTTTTCAGATTTTATGAAACTAAAAGCAAGATTAAAGTAACTAAAATATGACAAAAGACTCAAATGCATAAAAACTTAAACATGAATGCATAACATAATCCAACTAAAATAAAATGCAATACATAAACATAAACATAATCCAAAACACATAAAAATGACACAAATAAGTTTTCTGAATCCCCCACCCCATACTTAAAAATAGATAGTGTCCCCACTGTCAAAAGAAAAATCAAAGTAAAAGGGAAAAGAATCATAACTCACAAAATCAAGATTCAGAAGCTGCTAAAGATCAATAATCTCACTATGGAAAGGGTGGCGGCGGATCAAACCAATATATGCTCAATCCACACCTAATAACCACGTAAACCAAGCAAAATAACAAGAATAGTATGCACTAAATAAATCATATAAGCATAGAAAGCAAGTGCAATAATATAAGTTCAAACAAGAGTATTCTTAAAAATAGCAATAAGCTCAAATGCACCCAAACTCACCACCAGATTAAATATAATGCACTACTTATAAAAAAAAAAGATGCTCAATATAAACCATATAAGTAATGTGAATGAATATGAACAAGCCAACTACCATAACCCCATACTTAAGTTCAAAACAAGTAAGATAAGTATGAAATATATACAACTTGTTTGCACATGTCAAATCTTACAAGAATATAATTTTCATGCTAAAATAGAAGAAACTAATCAACATAAAGCATCAAAATCAATTCACAAATCAAAGTCTGAAACGGATCGCAATGAAATCCTCAAATCCAATTAGCACACAATCCATAGAGAATTTGACAATGCCATGAACATGAAAATAGCTCTAAATCAACCCAACAACACAACCATATCATCAATTTCGACCAATTTGGCTTTCGGCAAAAAGCTCCGAATTCCGCTCCTAAATCAACCCTTATAGGTTTTTAATCTCAACCTAAATCATCCAATCAATCAAAATAATTGAAATAAACAAGTTTAGGGTTAGATATCATACCAAAATCGAGTAGAAAGAGGAAAGAAATCAGGATTTTCGAATGGGTTTTGAGCTAAAAGGCTGAACAAGGCTGTTGGGCAAAAGTAGTTCGGCTAGGGTGCTGCTGGGCACGAACCGGGGTGGTTCAGGGCTCGTTGGTTGCGACTGGGAGTGGTGGTTCGACCGGTTGTGGTGGAAGGCCCGGAGGTGGCTCGTGGGTGGTCTGGGAGACGAAGAGAGAAGAGGAGGCTGGGCGCGATGCTCTCAGTTCAACAAAAGATGGGGGCTCGATGTGGGGGCTGCAGGGCTCGAACTAGGCCAAGTCTGGGCTCGCTGGGTGTGCCCATGGGAGGGGGATCAAACGGTGGTGGTGGGTGTCCCGGAGGTGGCTTGGTCGAGGCGTTGATGGCGCGGAGAGAAGAGGAGTGGAGCGCTGGCGACTGGGCTCCGGAGAAGAAAGACACAGGCGCGGCGCGGAGATAATTTTTTTTTTTTTAAATTCAAAAAATCCGTAGGGGTCGGTACCGAGGCTATTAGGATCGGTACAGACTCGGTAAACCTACTGGATTTTTAAAATTCTTCAAAAATACTTACCTGGTCCGCCATAGGGGTAGGTACCGACCCTGATAGGCTCGGTACAGCCTTGGTACGAGTGCTTTCTTGCTCCTTTTTCCGTTTCTCATCTGTTTCCGCCATGGTTTTGTGTCAACCCCTGCACGGTTAGTATAATATGTTCTATCCCATCTATTCTACCTATCCTAAACCCTAAGAAATTAAAAATTTTAAAATAAAACTTAAAAAAGAAAGGGAGATAAAGCGGGTTGCCTCCCGTAAGCGCTGCCTTTAACGTCATTAGCTTGATGTGATTACCTCAACTTTAATCCGGATCAGGGGGAGGTGGTGGATCTGGTGGCTCAGCTGGAGGAGATGGTGGTGGAACGTCCTTGGGTGGTACTTCATAATAGGCTCTCAAGTGACATGGTCCTTGCTCATTCGTTTTGTTCTTCCTTGGACCATCTTTAATAGCCTCACGAATAAGCTTGAACCTTCCTCAGTGGACGCTCCAATCTTCCACCCATTCATCTTTACTTAGAAAGCACTCAGCAGGTGTGCTTTCCTCATATATAAACCTCTTCCTCTTCATTTAATTGACTTCTTGAGCTTCCCCACCGTCATACACAAATAGTTGTATTGCATTGTTGAGTTCGGTGTACAATGGTGGAGGGGGAAGAGATTCCAACACCTTGTCTTCTATCGCCTCATCTTTGATATGCCACTTCGCAAGAACCCCGTACTTAAACGCGACAACCGATTCCTCGAGATTGTCGGGAATCGCCTTCAAATCGAATGGAAAAGGTGGCGGTGGCTCGGTAGGAATGGTAAAGCACGCTTGTTCATCATGAGAAAAGAGGTTAGGGATCATACCTAAGCTTACATGTGGCTTGGTAGGATCTTGACAGTTCTCTTCTAGGGGTTCCTCTTTCTCTTTGAGCATTTCTTCCTCTTGTTGGGGTTCCTCATATGGCTCCTCCTGAAATGTCTCAGTACCAACATGTGAAAAGAGGTTAAAGACCATACCTAACCTTACCTGTAGCTTTGTAGGATCTTTGCAACTCTCTTCTTCCTCCTTAGGACGCGCAATCGAATCGTCAAGAGCCTGAGTAGAGTCAGCACAAGTGTATGTTGACTCGGTTGGGATAGGTACCAACTCATCCTCATGCTCTTCTCCACCTACAAGCTCGCAAAAAATAATGTTATCATATGAACCAACCTCATACCTATATGACGTCTCTATTGGTTCTGAGGATGCGTCTTGTGAAGATGATTCTGACAAGTCCTCCTTCTCTGCAGTGAAATCCCCCAATTGCGCTTGGATACCCTTCAATTGGGAACTCATATCCTCGCAAAGCCCATGGAGTTCCTCTTTGAGCTCTTGTACCCATGATGGTGGTTCTTGATGCTCAGGATACCAATATGATTCTTCTGGAGGCGGCTCCCATTGCTCATAAGGAGGAGGTGGTTCATGATAGAGATTCCATGGTTGGGAGGGCTCGTATGAGTCCTTATAGTCATGTTGAGCAAATATCTCTCCGTTGGTTGATATGACTCATATGGCTCTTGGGCTTTGGTTGAATCCTCGGAGGACTTCTTTGCTTTCCAAGTATCAAAATCAATGAAATCTCCATCCTCCTCATCAACCTCGGCTAGATAGCTCGCATACTCCTTTTTTCTTGCTTGTCGTCTTTCTTGTTTAACCATTGTACCTAATCTTGAAAACTCAAACAAGCGCACAAATCGAATAGCAACGCTCGACACAAAATCGGTACCGATGGGACAAGTGGTGGACGGTGTCAATTTTTTTTTCGGATTTATATATACAAAAATAACTAGAAAAAAAAATGGAAAAGAAAATAAAATATTAACAAGAAATAATATCTATAAAAGAAAAGGGATGAGCTATTCCCAAACCCTAAAAACAACTAAACAAGGCGCGATTGAACTCTCCCCGGCAACATCGCCAATTCGATGAGAGGGTTTCTCGACCAAATAAATTTATAGTCAAGACCCCGCTATAGTATAGGGAGTCAGGATCGTCCACAGGAGGGAGTCGGCGTTTCTTATTTAGCTATTTTAGGGTCAAGAGTGGCAAGAAGCGATGAAAAGGTAGCGATTTTGGGGGTTTAAATTAAAGTTGCTGGATTTTTTTGAATAAAATAAATAATAATGAAAGATCTAAGACATAGAGATCACCACAACGATAATTATACAAGCATTGCAATGAATCATATAAAAATCATGTTTTTATCCATTAAAGAGGTCAACTCGCATTAACCCTAGCAAAGCAATCAATTTATTTTCACAAATCAATAAACTTTACCAACAATCTTAATTAAGTTGTCAAAACTCTCGTTTCAAAACCCTAATTACTATCCAATTAACAATTCAATCTTTCAATTTAATTGTAAAAAAGAATTTTCCCCAACTTTCATTAGGTACTTAAGCACAAATGATAGATAAAACCAATCAATTCATCAATTCATAGCAAATTCGCACACACAACTATCGTTGGGATCACCCCAACCCTAGAAAAGTGAAGAATTACTCACAATTCATGAAAGAAAGCATAAACAAAAGAAATAAGAAAGAAAACACCTTGCATAAACTTCAAAACGTCGAAAACCGTCGCTGAAATCTGGCACAAAACCAACGTCTCTCACAAGTATCTCACGCCCCCTAGGGCTGAAAGTCTCCCAAGAAAATTCCCTTAAGGGTTTCAACATAATGTTCTATTTATACTAAAATAACTCAATTCTATTTTGGGAAGAAGAAATAAATCAATTTGATCTAAATTCTATCTAAGAAAAGGGGATAAAACAATTAATTTCGGATAAATATGCTCTGCTGGGGCCCATACCGAAGCGTAGGACCTTGGTACCGACCCCGCTTAGGGTCGGTATGACCACTGTTGCTCATCTTGTCTCGCTGGTCTAGAAATGGCCTCGTTACCGACCCAGGTTGGGTCGGTACAGGGTCGGTACGTCTCGGAAAAATGCCCATATCTCCTTCGTTTGAACTCCGATTGCTTCCGCTCTTTTTCCTATGCGCTCCTTATTCTTTTCCGCATCTTTTCATAGTTGAACATTTCTCCAAAAACAGCTTCTAAATTCCTGTAGAATACACAAAAGCTAGTGAAGACATCTATTTCTCATGAAATATGAAAACACATGCAAAAGACACTAAACCCAATGCAAAACCTATGGAAAATGACTCAAATTGACATCAAAACATATGTAAAAATATAACTAAAGACATGCACATCAGGTTTTTACTTAACTGTCCACTAAATATGAAATTACATAAAATCATATGTTAAAGGGGTTTTGTTTACAAAAGACCACCATCTCTTCCCTGTTAAAACCTGTTAAAATATTTAAAAAAGACTTAAACGCCCTTAAGCATAAAAGAGAAGGAACATCACTCATATCATACTCAATCTAAGAACCCCCTTTTCCATAGGTTTAAAAAAAGAAACAAGTTGACAAATTGCTCATACACAAATAGACTTATAATTGTAATTAAGCAAGGCCGTCTTATGGAGATAATTAGAAACTCTTAGAATTTCTATTTCACCTCTATCAACAAGCACCACCACCACCACACTCAGTCAATCTCCACCCTTCACCACCGCCATCTTCACCATCAACACCTATACTAATAACAATCGGGGAACAACCAAGGTTCTATCAATCTCAACCCCAACCATCTCAACCCAAATAATAATATTGGGTAAAACTCATTCTTTGGGTAACCCCCATGAACAAAACAAGTGATTAATCCATTAATCACAAACAACAACACTGATTCAGGCTGGGGAACAACTGAGATTAATTCTCGACCCCTTGTATACAACAACAATATCAACTTTTATAGAGAAAACTAGACCTGGGCAAACGCGGGCACGTGTCGGGCTTAGGACGGGCTTTAGCCCAAATTTTGTCTCGGTGTTGCAGGTGCGGGCTGGGCTAAGTCCGCTTAATGGGTTGAAAACATTGTCCGAGCCCGTTCGCTATTGCGTATATAGATATTTTATTGTAGGTTTATCTTTTCAAACTTCTATATTATAGTATACTATAGGTTTGTAATTTGTATAGATATTTTATTTTATTTTCTTATAATATATATATATTATAGCGGGTACCTGTTATGGGTCTAGCGGCTCATAACGGGTAGATTGGCTTACCCAATCTGGTACACGCTGCGGGCGCGGGCCGGGCTTAGCGGCCTGCGTAGGGTTTTCCCTCTACCCAAGCATGTCCAACTCCGCGGGCGGGCGGGCCGGGCCGAGCGGGCCGTCCCCGTTTGCCCAGGTCTAGAGACAACTTCTCTTTGTTGATTTCAACAAAGAACAACAATAATCAACCTATCTACCCATTATCTCACCTCACTTGTGTTGATTCGGGACATCGAGTTTCTAAATCAACATCGACCATACCTATGTCACAATCTTATCTAAGATTAACACCGTCATCACCATCTTTGGATTCCAATTGATCCGCCCCTCTCACTCTATCCAGGCTTGGTTTCCAGGGATCTAGATCTCAATCCATGATTCCGGCTTCGATTTCTTATTCGAAGCCTCCTCCACCTGTGTTCACGATGGATCCGTCCCAGTCGCCACTACCCTTCGCAACCGGACCTGTCTCGCTCTTCTCCGGGATTTTTGTCTGGCGATATCGATCTCAATGCCTGATTTCGTCTTCGTAGCCTCCGAGCTTTTTTTGGCGACTTCGTCTTCGATCTCAATCCCTCATCATCCCCATCTAATTTCTCATCCATTGTCCAATTCCAATATCAAATTCACCCCTTATGATGTGATTCTGGGCTGATTACTTCGCCTGACTCTTTATCCCACCCCTACTGGCCCGCTTCTCCGTCGCTGCTTTTGGGCGGTTTATCATTGATCTTTGTTTCATCTTCCCCTACTCCTGAACTTCGCCTCATTACCCGGGCTTGCGCCGCCGATCGCATTTGGCGATGCCTCCGCCGTGTGCTCGCCCCTGTTGGAGGATCTTGCTAGCCATGTCGTTTCACTGCTCCTGGGATCCTCCTTGGTGTGCAAGGATTTCTCTCGTCCTTGCACGCCAAGCACCAAATAAAAAAAAACTATCAAATACTTCCCCGTGAATCCTAATAAATAAATAAATAAATAAATAACGCTTCAATGATACAAACCCTTGATTGCCTTCTCCTTCAGCGTTCTTTGGACGCCTGATTATTTTAATCTATTAAATTAATGACGCTTCAATTTGGTCTAATCGAGCTATACACTTATTAGGCTGGTTCGGGCTTGATTTTGGCATGCAATGTTTTGAAACAGCAAAAACTGAACAGAAAAGAAAATGGACCCGTTTCTTTAACAAAATAATATTCCTCAAAAACTTTGATTAATAATATACACATTGGTTTATATATATAATCATACTCTTTACAAATTCTCTTGTTTTTAACCTTTTTACCCGTTTCCATTGGTCTTAGGTTTTTGTCTAGCAGCTGAGTGGAATCGTTTTCTTGGGTGTGGCTTCGTTTAGTTTCCGGATGAAGTTGTAGTCTTGGGCGTCCAGTTGTTCGTGTTGACCGTGGAAGTGTTCGTGATTCTCGAAGATCTCTCATCTAGGTGGGAGGAACGTCGTTGATCCACGCTTCCCCAGGAGACACCTTTCCGCTATTGGGTTTCTACCTCTGTCTCCCCGGCGTCGAGATGTCGTGTCAGTCTTTTGGCTTTCCCATGTTCTTGGCATTCGCAGTCTTCACCCGGTGTCCTTCGTCTGTCTCTCCGCTGACCCTCTTCTCTGAGATCTTTTGTATTCGGGCTTTTTGTATTTTGCTTTTATTTGGTTGTATCATGACGGTTAGTCCGTCTGCCGTTTTTTCGGCCTCTCGATTTCCCAGACTTCGGTTGACGTTTGAGATTTCGAATTATTTCATTTTCCAAAAAAAAAACTCTTAGAATTTAAGTGGTGATTATCTTGTATTGAAATTGAGAGAAAATGACAATAATGGACCTTAATTATGGTTTAATTTATCTTTTATATTAGACTATAATAAATAACCCGGTTATATTTCATTAATTTAAATTTCAAAATTTGAAGGATTAACTTAAAAAAAACCTAAATCGAATGATAAAACCTCAGCAATAATTTCAAAAGAAAGCAACATTACATAATTTCTCCCACATTTTGGTTTATAAAGTACTTGAATAGAATTATATATTGAAAGACTTGAAATTGATTGTCAATAGTCTCCTGGCATTTTTGAATCTAGGGTGGCATAGTATATGTTAAATATGACGAACAACAATGGAAGAAGGGGTTGACACAAGCTTAACAAAGACAATTATATCTTTTTTCATACTTCGTATATTTGAATGAGTGATTTTCTATAATTTCATAGGTTATTTTGTTTGTAAATTTCTGAAATATATAAAATATGTTTCGATATAATCGAAGTGAACAGGTGGGCGTGAACTGGGAAACTCAACTCTGCCTAACTTTCTCCGTCAATTGATCTCCTTCACATCTTTTTTCACCCGGTGTCCTTCACATCTCCTTCCTTGTATAAAGAGCTCGAATCCTCAAAGCTCTCCTTTTTTTTTAAAGCTTTTTAAACAGCTACACATTTACAGATAGTACACGGTTGCCCTTTTTTTTTTTCAGACATCTGTTTGCGAAATCCGTGAGAAACCGCGACTCGCACCCGTGCAGGCCGCACTCCCTAGTCCCCACCGTCGCGCTAGTCGCCACCGGCTCCGCCCTCCCACTGGCTGTCGGCTCCGACCTGCTGCCTGCTGCAGTGCATTGTGCACGCCATTGGCACCAAAGGTGAAGGCTGAAACAGGTGAAAGTCTCCACTCTCTATTGTTGTTAATTCTTCCCCAAATGCTAAATCCGAATTGAAAAGGTTATGAGAATTCGTTTAGGGTTTTGATTTTGGAAATCAATTGGTGAAACTAGGCTTTGATTTTAAAAATCAATCTTGTGAAATTTTATTAGGGTTTGTAATTTTAGGAATCAATTTTGTCATTTAATTATTGTGTATATGTGATTTTGAAAATGAACTTTACGAATTTGTGAATTGAATTTGGGGTTTGTGAATTGAATTTGTGATTCTGAGAAGTCTTTTGTGGCATATTTGATGAAATATGTTTCTTGTTAATATCTAATGCCTCTAATATTCTGGATGTGATGTTGCAAGCTGGTGTGACCCAAGCACATTAATTATTTTCCATGTTATTTGTAAGGATTGTTAAGCTTTTATGCCTGAAAATGTCCTTTGAGAATTTGTTGCTTTCTATTGCACTTAATTGAAGGTGTTTGAACTTTGAAGCATTTTGATCAAAGGAAGAAACAAGTTGAAAGGGTACTGCATTTTTTGGGTCGTTAGCTAGACATTGTGTAGTGGCTAAGAAAAATTTGTTAAATTATAGGTTAATGGGTGTTTGTCTTATGATGACAAGATATTAGATGGTTTCTATAACATAGTAGGTATGAATCCTTATATGTGGGTGATGTGCAATGAACTTGAGGATAGTAGACGAAACCCAAGAATCACGATCTTTCTGGATAATTTTCAGCAGCCCCCCCTAGCAACAATCCTGGATCCGCCTTTGCATACGGTTCTTCCATAAAGTACTTTATGAATCCTACATTCCAGCCCCTGTTGAACCTTCAAAAAAAATGAAATTCCTTCAAAGCATTATTGTGAGTGATGCTTGCGTTGAATCTTAAAAAAAAAAATCATTCCTTCAAGTCTAGGCAATATTCGATTTCCCTCAAGCCTCTTTGTCCTTCAAGAATGAAATTTTGAGTGATGCTTGCTTGCTTGCGCAGTGGCTGATTTCTTATATAACAAGTGCAATTTTGAGTGAAATTGTGAGTGATGCTTGCTTGCTTGCGCAGTGGCTGATTTTTTATATAACAAGTGCAATTTTGAGTGAAATTGTGAGTGATGCTTGCAATGGTTGATTTTTTATATAACAAGTGCAATTTTGAGTAAATTGTGAGTGATGCTTGCTTGCTTGCTTATGATATATAGATGCTGAAATTGGCACGTTTTACTACTTGTTTGTGTGTTGTATTTGTTCCATCTACAATCACAAATGGATGCATTTGAGGTAGATGAATTTCAACTTGATACAATACGGCGAAAGGTAGAAAGAAAAAAATTCATGATAAGAACAATTGCACTTGTTATGAAATTGATGAAGATTGTTGGTACATGGTAATCGAGAACAAGCTTTACAAATTAACGAAGTATAAATGTAAGAAAAGGATAAAATGAACCTCCATAGATTGGCCAATTTAAATAGGTTGATTAGAGAGAGTGATGTCATATGTAAGAACGAGCTTCGTGTGATTAGGCAAACCTTTGATGTGCATGAATTCATGCATGTTTTTTGGTTTTTAAATGAATTCAAGTGAAATATATTCGAGTGGTACAGATTATAAATGAATTCAATGAATTCGATCATGTGAAATGTACCGATTGCCTTTTTATGGATATAAATGAATTCAAGTGAAATGTACACTACTTCTTTGGCATACTCAAAACCGAGCTTGAACGAGCCGAACGAGCCCAGATGACGAGCTTGAACGAGCCTAAGCTCATTCGGTTTGGTCGAGCCTTAACAAGCCGAGCTCGAGCTTTCCCCTGGGTTCGCGAGCCGAGCTTGAGCGTAAAAAAAAGCTCGAATAGTTTTTATGCTCGAGCTTAGCTCGGCTCGTTTTCCGAACGAGCCAAGCTTGAACATGTCAAGCTCAGCCCGTTCGGCTCGAATATCACCCCTATCCACACTCTCTCAAGCTCGCATCGTTTGTATCGAAGTTCCATCTTCGCCTTATCCGTCTCCAAATCTCTCCCTCTCCCTTGATTCCTTGATTTGCTTCGCCTCATCTGCTAATCAAGGTCTACTCCTGCATTACAATATTGCTTTTCGATTTCCAAATTGATGCTTGCGAGCTTCGTCTATGTTGGATGGTGCTCCATTTCATTCTGATTTTATGTTAAATTGTGTCTCTCGTCTTGATTTTTCAGTTGTTTAGGTTCACCAGCAATGGAAGCTTCGATGCTTTGCAAATCTGTCGCTGCACCAATCCGTGCACCTGTAAGTAAAATCTCTTTCACTGTGCTCCTCTTAGATGTGTTGTGCATGACGATTTTGGTTTGTCGACGGATCTTGTGATTTTGGTGTTGTCTTCTTGTGCTATGATCGTTACAATTTTGTGTTGAGGAGTGGGAATGAGACTACGAGTGTTCTGATTTGTGAGATGTTGACACGTTGTTTCTGATAGTATGCTAATAAAAGATCAAGAGGAACTGAGATGGCTATGATCAAGTTTGGGAGAAATATATTTCAACAGTCTTCGTGTAATTTATAATTGGAAATGCTTTATGTATTAACTGGACTTACTGATCAATTTAGTCGATTTATATATTGAGTTAGTTTAATGGTCGTGCCTTAGGACATGTACCGCATATGAATTCATAAAAGGATCTCTGTCTTCTTCTCATTGACACCTTGCACATTTGGTTTGGAATTCTCAAAAAGATCCGGAGTCTTCTAGGTTTTTTGGGTGCTGCATTTGAGGCTCTTTGGGCTATCTCAGTTGCTGGGGTGATTGGATTGCTTAAAGGTGTTGTTATATATTTGGAAAATTTTGGTGGTGCACATAGAGGTATTATCAAATGTTAGTGAATATCCTAAGACTTGGGGTCACCCGATTTTTGAATGTTGGTTGAAATCTGATATTGCTGTTCGCCATGTGGAATTATTATAATGTTCATGAACAGATAATGTGCCTTAGGCCTTTGACAAGACAACACTCTCTTTAACAAACTTCGCCTTCTGGTGCTTGGTAAATTTAAATTTTACCCACAAGGTACTTCAGCTATAAAATTTAGTTTTTATTTGAGTAGTTTTGTCGTAAATTTAGTGCCACATGAGCCTCTAAAATTCATAGGATTGGATAAGTTTTTCAATGGGCTTTACTAAAAGGGGCATTTTAAATGTATAATGATTATTAATGACAGAAAAAGAGCTTTATTTTAGCAAATCACAAAAGAAGAGCTTAAGCACACATAATTGCATGCAACAACCCAATCACACTTGGAAACCAAAGAGGATTGAAAGGAACCCTACGCCAAGAGTTGCAACTAAGCTTCTTCTAGAAGAGCAAACAACTCTATGAATGAAAGTTGGCTAAGGCCTTTTACACATGTAATTCATAGTGTACCCGATCTAATCCACTCATTCATGCTATGAACCATTATCAAAATCTTGCCCGCAACCCCTAACAAACTGATTCCACCACTGCATTCTCTTTCTAAACCCCTCACATATATCACCCTTGATAAATTATGTGAATCTTGTTCGGGCAGTCGGGCTGTATGAAACCGAAGTGGTGTCAAGTTTATTTTTGTTTTAAGATTATTAGGTCGGGATCCACCTTCTAACACAAAACTTAAGCTATTATCTAGGCATCCTACCCTTATCCTTCGTTACTTTTTCCTCTCCCAAACATTCCCAACAAACCTCTAACAATCCAATTTTCCTACAATCCTACCACTTCAGGTACCTTAGTTATTGGATAATTCGAGTCATCTCACTAGAATTCATCATCTACATTTTGTGGCTATATTTTTCGTCTTCCATGCCCATTTCTGAAGTTGGAGAATCATGTCAGAACAGGGTTTGATGATTAACCTGATAGAACTTGGCTTGATGATTAATCCGATGAATGAATTATATTCAAATGATTGATAAAAATGCATGCATTTGTTTATCCTGTTGAATTTTTAGGTAATCTGTAATCATATTAGGTGTAATCATATTAGGGAAAACTAAATTCCCGACTTTGACTCCTTTTTTGCATCACTAATATGATCTGTGAAATCCCAGGGCTTAATTGTGGGACACACTGGAAAGTTTCATTCACCTACTTGCACACTTCTAGGCAGCAGGGTGAAATTTCCCACTCAGAAAGCATGTGTTCATATTGGTGGAAAATCTAAGAAACGGGGAGGAGCTCTTGCTGCTACTTGTCTGGATGACAAGATTTTGATAGCAAATAGAGGAGAAATTGCAGTTCGTGTGATTCGTACCGCTCATGAGTTGGGAATTCCATGCGTTGCAGTCTACTCAACCATAGATAAGGATGCCCTCCATGTGAAGATGGCCGATGAAGCAGTTTGTATTGGTGAAGCACCAAGCAACCAATCGTAAGTGTTTAATAGTTCAGTTTACTTATCTCTTTTGACCTTTGTTACTTGTGTTATCATGTTATATCATAATATAATAGTGATTGGTTTGATTTGATATCTATCTTTGAGAGTTAAATTGCATTAGCCTCTTTAACTGTCTACCAGGTTACATTTTTTCTTGTGACTTTATTATGAGGAAACTTTTATGAACTTAAGAAAACCAGTTTTCTTTCTTTTTCAGGTATTTAGTAATACCAAATGTTTTATCAGCTGCTGTTACCCGTAAATGTACAATGTTGCATCCTGGATATGGTTTCCTAGCTGAAAATGCAACCTTTGTTGAGATGTGTAGAGAGCATGGCATAAATTTCATTGGACCCAATGTAAGTAGCTTATAATAACCTGTACCTTGGTGGTCAGTGCTTTCTTTTTGTTCATGCCCCTGGTAGTTAAAAAGAAAATCTTTATCCCTTAAATCAGGTACAATTGTTTTTGACAGAGAGATATCCATTTACTTTGTTTTTATTTGGGTTCTAATTTAGGATGCAGTATCCATGGATGTCACCTGTGTGATGAAGATTCTTATGCTAGATTTAACTTGCCTACTACTTTATCTTATAGTGTAAAATTGTGACAAAAGCAAAACTTAATTGACTATTGGAGTTAGTGAGAACAACCTTATCTTTTAGCAATATGCATTTTTTTTTTAATCTTTACCTGTAATTGCTTTCTTATAGAAGAAAAAGAGTTCTGGCTATGATGGCAAAACAATCTTGCCTTTAACTATGAATTTGAAGTTTACTTCCAAATGCTTGGTTCACCTTGCACAGTTGCACTAGATAATGGTTTATATAGCATCAATTGTTTGTAGAAAGGGATGGATGTTTTCTAGAAGGGTATCCTTAAGGCGGAGGAATCCTTGTATTTGTTGAGGTCTTTTGTACAAGAATAGCTGCACTCAAACTATTTCCAGTTGTAATACTTTTTGAATTGTAGTGCTACTGGCCAAAGGTTTCCATTATTAAATACTCCCTCCGATCTTTAATACATGGTCTTTTAGCAAATGACACAAGTTTCAATAAAGCACTTCACTTCCAAAAGAATGTCATCATTCCATTAACTTTTTCATAAATTTTACTATTTTTTAATACCAACTTTACTAAATCTAACCAATCATTTTTTTAAAAAAATAAACAACATAAACCATTACTAATTATTACTATCCATTACCTAAATCTAAAAGCCCATGTATCGTTGATAAAAACATTTCTCCTAAAAGCCCATCTAATATAGATCAGAGGGAGTATTAAAGAATAAATACAGCTCTGGATTTTGGTGAATCTTAAAACGGGTTATAAGTTTGCAGCTCATAAAGACTTTTGTTTCACCTAAAAAAATATGCTTGGAATTATGCTCATCTGTTTGTAGAACTGCATCAATATACATATTCTTGAACAGAAATTACAGAAACCTAGCTTATGTTTGGTTTGTGAATTGAATCATTGATTGTTATAAAACCTGATTCTGAATAAAGGCTGAAATCTTCTTAAAAAAGAAATAATTTTGTCAAATTGAAATTATGTAGAGTCCAATCAATTTTGTTCTGCATAACTAAAGTTGTGTCTCTATAAATGTGTAAATTGGCATAAGAACTTGGCTTTCTAGTCATTAACTTGATCTGTAATCCAATGTGTTCCTACCTCTGACCAGAGCCAATTGCAATCTTTTTTATGGCAAATTAGATTCATCCTTGTATATTTTCACTTTGTTGTAAAATTGTACTCCCTCCGTATCGCAAAACTTGTAGTTTTAGCTTTATGCACACTTATTAATAATACCTATATTTCCTTTACTTTTATAGGATAAAGTACCTAAAAGCACTAATTATTACCTATAAAAAGAGCAATCATTACCTATAAAGATAATAACTATAGCTAAAACAACAAGTTTTTTGATACAAGTTTACTATAAAACTACAAGTTTTGCGATACGGAGGGAGTAATAATTAATTCATAAATGCAGCCTGAAAGTATCCGTGTCATGGGTGATAAAGCAACAGCCAGAGAAACAATGAAAAATGCTGGTGTGCCAACTGTTCCTGGCAGTGAAGGTTTATTGCAGGTATTTTATTAATTGTTGCTTTTCTGAATATCCTTATTCATGATTCTCTATGGGAAATTTTGCTAAGATTGCTTCTGCATTGCTAATTTTTCCTAATATAGAGCACTGAAGAAGCTGTAAGGCTGGCTCATGAAATTGGCTTTCCTGTTATGATTAAGGTACATCTATTCTCTTTCTTTAAATCTGATTAATACTTGATGAAAGGGTCCTGCAAGAAGATGTAAACTAGGTATTTTGATCTATTGATGCCCAAACAAAGTGAACTCGTTAATGTTAATGCCAGCCTACACTTGTATGATTTTTTTGGAGGATAATCTATGCATTTACTACATAGTCTTTGTGAAGGAAATCTTAGCAATGTTTTTTTTTTTTTGTATTTTAAGGTTAAAACATATTCAAACTTAGGAAAATATATTTACAAAGATATATAGTCTTAGGGAATGTTTATTTGAAGCGTATTGAATAGAAAGGAAGACATCAGGAGAAAGATGGGAGTTACGAGTATAGTAGACAAGCTGCGGGAGTGTAGATTGCGTTGGTTTGGACACGTGCGCAGGAGACCGGCTGAGGCTCCGGTTCGTAGGTGTGAGAGCTTGGATCTTGGAGATATCAAAAGGGGGAGAGGTAGACCGAAGAAGAGTTGGAAGGAGGTCATTCAACACGATCTTAATCTTCTGAATTTGTCGGAAGCTATGACTGCGGACAGGGACCACTGGAGGCGGTGCATTCGAGCCGTGGATGTATAGAGTCTTGGGTCCTGATGTTTTGCTCTATTGTCCTTGCTATTTTCCTGTCTTCTTCATGCTTCGTTTCTGATATTGTTTTCCCTCTATGAGTAATGCTTTCTTGTTGTTCTGGTATCCTATTGTTCTGGGTCTATCGGAAACACTCTCTCGACTTGCTCGTGGAAGGAGTGCGTACATCCTGACCCCCAGACCCTGCTTTTGCGGGATATACTGGGTTGTTGTTGTTGTTGTATTGAATAGAAAGGAAATGAATCAAATCTTATATGTAAAAAGTATATGACCATCTCTTGTATTTTGAGTTTAGAGAAGGAAAGGGGGAAATGTTTCGAGCATATTGGGGAATATGATTATCCTATGCTAAAATTGGAAATGAAACGGGGGGAAGTGAAACGAATTTTATATGAAAAATGAGAGGAGGGTAATGTTTAGAATTTTGATCAATGAATCTTAACTTAAACATGGACTAGATTCATTTTTTTTACCATTATCTTTCCCTCCTAACAACAAACAGGGAGTTCGTTAAATCTGCTATACTAATGTATGTAGCTATTGCTAATGTCATAGAATCATAGGCCAAAACACCCACCCCCCTGGGGGGGGGGGGGGGGGACGAAGCGCTGTACTGCCAACTGAATTTTTACAGTATTTTGGAATTCGGATCGGACGACCTATTTTGAACAAATCTATATACCTAGACCAAAATCACACTTAACCTTGCATAAGTAGGGCCAGGGAGGGAAAAAACAAATTAGTGAACTAGTGATACCATTTTATTTGGTCTGCTGTACCTAAACTTTTAAATCCCTCGCATACATTCTCACAGTAGTGATCCAAGGATTGTTTGTACAGTGCTGAACTATCATGTATAACTTCTATTTTGTAGTGAAAAATTTTCTGTTTTAACAGCTACATTACAGGCAACTGCTGGTGGAGGTGGACGTGGGATGCGTCTTGCTAAAGAGCCAGATGAATTTGTGAAGCTTTTGCAGGTATAGGCCCTATATCAATTTTTTGAGCATTTAAACTAAATTCAGCCATTTTGGTCACGTAACTGTCACAGAGCTGAACTCAATTTTATGTCTTACTCTTGCCATCTCTGGGTTAAACACAACCTATTGATTTGTTCAGGGGTAGGGGTGCATACATCTCAACTTCGAAGACCCTGCTTTACGTGGGATTAAATTGGGTTTATAAATATATTTTTCTTTGTAATGGTTGAGTTCTTAAGCAATGTTTTCTTGATAATAGTTGCTATACCCTCCATGGTGTATTTCTTTCTGTATTTTAATGCTGAAAAGTCTGTATAGTTTGCTCAAATTCCCCAAAATTTTCAATTGTTCACATGTATTTATTCTTCCAATATTGGCATCTGATCTTCTTACTTGTTTTTTTGTAGCAAGCTAAGAGTGAGGCAGCTGCTGCATTTGGCAATGATGGAGTTTATTTGGAGAAGTACATCCAAAATCCAAGACATATAGAGTTCCAGGTACTATGTTTTTCTTGTTAGAATTGGTTTAATGATGAATATTAATGACTACATGTTTCAGTGTCATTTATGCTAATTATTAATTACAGTCTTCCAAAACCATTTCATGGAGATAAGTAAAATCTGGTTGCAGTAGGTCATATATGTCATTTTATCCTATAAGAATAGATTCAATTTGATGGATCAAGAAAATCTGTGGCCATTTTTTCTATCACCTGTTCATGCCTTCCAGAATACACTCAGGGACAGATATTGTTGTATTTAACTAGAATCTTCTGCATACCATTCTCAGTTTGTGGGTTAACATTTAGAGTTTAGACGAACATTCCCCGATGAAGAAGTCAAATTGCCTAAAGGGCAGGGTTTTTCTCAGGAAGGTTCTTAAGCTTTTCTAAAAAAGGAAATAAAGGTAAAAAAAAGAGGAAATAAAGTTGAAGTGCTTTTACAGAACCTCCAAATGTGATATGCTAACATGGGTTGTCATGGCCTAGTGTCTTTGATTGTCATTGTGATCTTAGGTAGTTGCCCTGGTCGTCAGTCTACACTTTCATTTCTCTCTTATTTATTCATTTTCCTTTTCTTACTAGGAAATAGATATTTACATGGCAATTGATCTTATTCATTATCAACTAAGATCTCAAGAGATATTTTTATTTATTTTTATGTTCAACTGCTTATTGAAGTGAACTAAGAAGTTATATTGGAAAATCCCTTTTGTTTTCAGGTTCTTGCTGATAAATATGGTAATGTGGTTCACTTTGGGGAGCGTGACTGCAGTATTCAGGTATCATTCCTCATATTGTTCTGTTATGATTGCTCAACATTAGCATAATATTACTTGTTGTATAAGAGAACTTCCAGGTCCGTACTCGAATGCTGCTCACAGCCTTAATGGACATGCTTGTTATCCATCCATTTTACAAGAGCCAATATATTGTTTAAAAGACAGGTTCTTCTTAGATGTTCAAACCAAAAATAAAATAAAATGTAAAACTCAATGTAACTATGCACTAGCAATGTTTAGGTAGATGCATGTGATTACTGGAACTATTGACAAGCAAAATTCGACAAATATGTCATCAAAGCTCTCAGATGTCATTCTGCCTCTTCTTTTACCTTTTTTTTATGATGTAATTTATCCATTTACTAGTAGGCTGCAGCCCAGTGCTTTCCACTGTTTAGTAGTCACGAGTTTGTATCATTTTTAAATCCAGTGGATGCTGGATAGAGAAATTCGACTTATTATGACGCCTTAATTTTTTTTTTCTTGAGGGTTGTAACCTGATGTTAAAGGATCACCTATTCACTAAAATGTTTATATTTACATGACGAAAAAATTCCCATTTATCCTTTCATGAATTCATGATCATCATGAATTGGATCTTGTGTGCAGAGAAGAAATCAGAAGCTTCTTGAGGAGGCTCCCTCTCCTGCATTGACCCCAGAGCTGCGTCAAGCCATGGGTGATGCAGCTGTGGCTGCTGCAGCGTCCATTGGGTACATTGGTGTTGGAACTGTAGAATTCCTATTGGATGAAAGAGGTTCATTTTACTTCATGGAGATGAACACTAGAATCCAGGTAAAAATAAATCGATGGAGTTGTCTTCTTAGATTTGCTTCTTTGTAATTTCTAATTGGTCAAGAATGGATTTCCCGTAGGTTGAGCATCCTGTCACAGAGATGATATATTCTGTGGACCTGATTGAGGAACAAATCCGTGTGGCTATGGGGGAGAAGATCCGCTTCAAACAGGTTGGAAGAACACATATCTAAGCTTTTGTTGTACATCTTTTTTACTTTAATATTTGACAATAAATGTTTTCAGGAAGAGATAGTCCTTAAAGGACACTCAATTGAATGTCGAATTAATGCAGAAGACGCTTTCCAGGGATTCCGTCCTGGACCCGGTAAATTTCTTACATTTAATTGCATACTAGTTTAATTTTCATGTTTTAAAACCTTTCTCTCTTTTCTCTGTTCAAATATATTATTGCCAGGTGAGCATGATGTGCTTGTATCATTATCTAAAGCAAAATAAGTCTATAGATGTTTTGCATATTTGTCAGAACTATTTCTTATATTTTCTCCCTTAAATATTGCACATCTGTAACAATACGGTGTCATCACTGTTCCATTCCAGTACCCTGGTGTCACTGGAAAATTTCATTCTACACTGCTTAATACTACCTCCATCTCAAAATATGGGTCAGTTGACTTTTTGGCATGTTTTTTAAGGAGCTAAAAACTATACTCCCTCCGTCTTAAAATACATGTCTTTTTAGGACGGAACACGGGAATTAAGGAGTAGATTAAGTGTAATGATTAGATGTAAAAAGTAGGGTAAGTGTAATGATTAGACTTTAATATTAGAGTATTTGTTTCTTTTATTTTTAAATTTGTGAGGAGGAGAGTAGGGGTGATGTAAAAATTAGAGTAATGATTAGATGTAAAAGTAGGTTAAGTGTAATGATTGAATCTAAAAAGACATGTATTTTTGACAAAATTTGAAGGGCTAAAAAGACATATATTTTAAGACGGAGGGAGTATAAAATATTAACTTTTTTTAATTAATTTTTTAAAATAATATTATACATATCAATAACTATTATAATATTATTTTAAAAATTGATAAAAAAAAGGTTAATATTTCATATAGTTTTTAGCTCCTTAAAAAACATGCCAAAAAGTCAAATGACCCATATTTTGTGACGGAGGGAGTATTGAATAAAGACTGATGTATTGTAGGAAATGTTTCAGAAATAGATTTTTTTTAAAAAAAAATCTAGCAGATGGTGATTTGAAGTTTGGCGATTTGAAGTTTGGATTCTTGAAGGTCATTAGGAAAATAAAGTCATAAGTTAGGGGACATTAGATTCAGATCACAGAATTGGATCCACACTCCAAAAATATAATATTAATAATTAAAATATTTCTAAATGTCGCAAGTTAAGCGTAAAGAATACATACTCCTTTTTATTTCCTAATTTCTAACACAAAAAAAATTCTATTTCTTACCTTTTGGATCACATAAGCTTAGTGAATGTCCGAGGAAACATTAGAAGGAAAGAATAAAGAATAGAAAATTCCTCATCAAATACAAACCAACGTGGCCACTGATTGATGGGAGGGTGTGTATATAATAAATGAAGATCTCATCTCATATTCACTCAAGAAATGTGAAAATCGAGTGTCTTAGGTAGTTACGTGATAAACTGCAAAGATGTCATAGCATTTCATATATAGTACTCTATTATTTTATTCATTCTATTATTCATCATTCATCCAAAACAAACATTAATCTACTGCGTTGGGGTACTTGTGTCGTTTGAACTTCTATGTTTGATGTCAGATGAAAGAATTTCAGGAATTAATGCATCCTTTCGTAGTATTTGTCTTTATTGTATATGTTTCATGCTTTTTGGTTGTGGATATCAGATTGAAGTAATTCAGTCACATGCTAATTTCTCACATCCGCCCCCCACCCCCCCAATTCTTTTCCAGGAAAAATTACAGCTTATTTACCATCTGGGGGTCCATTTGTGAGGATGGATAGCCATGTTTATCCTGGATATGTTGTACCTCCAAGCTATGATTCTCTGCTGGGCAAGGTAAATCTAGTTTTTCTCTTTTGTTTTTTTTGCCATCTTGTTGGGTACTTCTCATCCATAGCACTTACATGTATGTCCATGTTAGCAGCTTGTTTCTAGTGCTGCTACCCTTGTATTTTTTTAGGTCAACTCTTGTAATAGCTTGCTTGAACATAAATTTTTCATCTTTGATTTTCCAAAAAACCAAGTGTTTGATTATAATTTTTACAGCTGTAATTTTTTGGATCTGTAACTAAACCTGAATTTCTCAAGTTGGAATGCAAAGAAAACCTGTATTTCTGTATCAATGTCTTGTTCTGCATTATAGTTGAATCACTGTGCAAGATTATTCATTAAAGAACTAGTTTTTTTTTAGTAATCCAGTCATTGTTGAATTATTTTTTGGTGCAGCTAATTGTATGGGCTCCTACTCGGGAGAAAGCTATTGCTCGCATGAAAAGGGCTCTTGAGGATACCGTTATTACTGGTAAGTCTAAAACTTCTTAGTCATGGATTGTTGGAAATTGAACATAGCTTGGAGTATTATTTTGTTGAAATTTTGTCCATGATCTGCTTAGTGCATTGGCAACATTCTGTTGTTCCCTTTGGGTGCAAATGATAGTATTGTTGCATTACATATAATCAAATGTACGAGGATTTTAATCCTTTTCCCTTTTGGTATATATGCTTGGTTTGCTTTATCTGTTGATTGGCCAGCCTATTTGTTGCAGAAGATTAGAACTGCTTATTGCAGAGTGTTTCTTTGCTGGGCATTTTATGTGCTCTTAAGATAGAATGTTTTGAATATCAATCCTTCATTTTGATGTAGCTTAGTTCTTCTGGTGACTTTTTTTATGCATATTTAATTTGGTTGGGGTGAAAGCAGAATTGTTTGTTATTGATTGGAATGTTCATTTAGCCATAACTTGCTCTATGCTTGCATTTTGATTTTCGATTCATTAGAAACAATAGGGTTTTTCTTATAAGTTATATGGGGTTGGATCTGTTATGTTAGTGTTGTCTATCATTTTTAGTGGCTCATGCTTTCCTGTGATTTAACAGTGTTGTGAAAATATGATGTAAAACTTATGTTCCACATCTAATATTTGCTTCTTTTTTCCTTTTTTTTTTATAGTTTTTTTCTTTTCTTCTCGGTGAAGTTTATTTTATTTTTGACGAGAGAAAATGGGGGAAAATGATTTCCTACTCTGTTTTGGTGTGCTAGTCCTCTGTTTATACATTTTACAAGAAAGTTTTCAGATGTCTATATTTTCGTGGCGCCAAAACTGACCCAAATTCTTTTGGCAGGTGTTCCAACAACTATTGATTACCATAAACTTATCCTTGACATTGAGGTAAGTATTCTTACTAGTTTATGTTGGTTCTCATGGTTTTACTGGAAATAACAAGGAAAATTGACATTGCTGCTTCTGGCAGGACTTCAAGAACGGCATAGTTGACACCTCTTTTATCCCCAAGCACGAGGAGGAGTTGGCTGTGGTAATAACCTAATGCACTCTATGTTTACTTCTGAGTCTTCTTACTGCATGCGGCTGATTTGGTCGTTTCGTTTTCTTCTGAAGCATAATATTTCAGTCTCATAACTCAATAAAAACCTACAAGGCTATAACCCCTCTTTCATCTGACTTGATTAATTAGACTACAATGTTAAAATCTTACTCCTTGAACTTCCTTGCATAATTATGAGATTTGATAGGGCAGAGTGCCTGCTTATCAGCTATTATTACTCACCTTGTTGAAAGATGTTGACATGGTACCGAATTTCTATTTTGTGTAGCCCCAGAAACCTGTTCTAGCAACTGCCAAAGATCTAGCTAAAGCTTCTGCTTAGGTTATGATTCAGGAATAGTCTCTTCCAAGTCGTTCATCTGCTGCTGTGGAATCTATGATACAGAGCAGTTGCAGTGGAAATTCCTCTCCAGTGGGACCGATTTCTGTGCCTATGTTATGTTCCATTTTGTCACATAGAGGTAATCTTTTTTAGTTGTTAATTAATCATGTGCATCGGTATAAAGGAGCTTAGAGCTCTGTTTATGATAGCATGGGAGACGATTCTTTTGTTATTAACTTACATAGCTCATCGTGTTGTTTCCATTGCGCAGAGTGACTTTGATATTAGGGAAACAAGTGTTGTATCTTAGACTGATGAATGAAAACTGTGAAGTGCTTTTTTCATGTGTTTATATGCGTTTTTGAACTTCGTGTCTGGTTGGCTAGAATGCCATCTTAGACGCTTAGCAGGGAAAATTTTGCATAAACTCTAGTATCGAGTTGGACAGGTGTTTGGGTTATAACATGATAGATTCTGATAATTTAATCACATACACCCTTCCTACCACCACAGCGCCACCACCTCCGCTGCTCCTTTGACACCACCTTTGTGTTTCATCGCAAAACAAGATTCCCAATTCGATCTTTGTATCGTTCCCTTCAAGAAAAAACTACCACCAACGCCGTCTCCCTTAAACTTATGCCCAGCTCCACTCTTTTCTCTCATTCCAGCAGTCCAAGATTTTTAGGGGAAGGAGTGAGAAATCGAGAAGGGGAAAGCAAGTGAAGGGGAGGGGAACAATTTCATTTTGCAATCAAATTCCACCGTTTTTCCTAGGCCGTGAAATCTCATTAAATTATGCAATTATTTAAATTGAGATTTCCCTTCCTCTTAATTATTCATTCAAACACTTAATTTACTTTCCCTTCACTATCCTTCCTAAAAATCCCTTCAAATCTCATCATCCAAACAGGGTGTAACCCTTACAAAAATTCAAGGAATGGTAACCGAGTATGAGAGGTTAGTTTTTATAGCTTATAAATCATCAACAAAAAAACATGAATTATGGAGTTTCATTGAAACTGACTTTGAAGATATTACCGATTCGGATGCATGAGTCGTTACATGAAAAGAGAAAGAAGGACCAAAAGGCCATATATTCAATTTTCCAAATAGTGGAGGAATCGTTATTTCAAAAAATATTGATAGAAGAAACCTCAACAGAAGCGTGGGAGATCTGTAGAAATCCTAAAAATGGGATGATCGTGTGAAGCAAGGGTTATTGCAAACCCTTCAAACATGTTTTGAGTCTTTATGAAAGAATGACTTTGACTCAATTTCAACGTATTTTGCTGGAGTTCAAGAAATCGTTAACAATTGCGTATTAATGGTGAGACAGTTGATGATAAAATAGTCAGAAAAAACTTATGTGATCTTTAACCGCAAATTTCGATTATGTGGGCACCGTTATTGAAGAAGGGCAAGATCTTTCAAAGTTAACCTTTGAGAGATTGTTGGGTTCGTTGTCCTTGCATGACCAATCATGGGAGTAGGGTAAACATGACCAATCATGAGAGTCATCAAGGTGGTCGAGGCCGTGGACATGGTTGTTGAAGAGGAAGGGGAGGAAATGCTCATTCCTCTAATAGAAAGTAGTTCTACAAGAAGTGGTAGAAGAGTAAATTTTGCACGTGGCAAATCGACAACCTGTAACAAATGCTGAACAAGGTTGCAAGCAGAACAAGAAGATCATGTCAATGTTGCTAAAGCAGGAGAAAATTTGCTTCTTGCTTGCAAAGAAGGATTAGATATCGAAAATTCTAATATTTGGTATCTTGATACAGGTTGTAGTAATGACATGTTTGGAAAACGAGAATTGTTCTCAATTTTAGATGAATCCCTGCAAAGAGAAGTCAATTTTGTGAACAAATCTAAAAGTCCCATGAAAGTTAAATGTAACATTAGTTTTCACTCGAAGAATGGGACTAAATTGTTACTATTGTTAACGTGTTCTATGTACATGCCCTGTTTTTAAATTTATCGAGTTTATGCCAACTTTCAGAAAAAAGGACACAAAGCTCACATCGAAGATGGAGTATGCAACATTATGAGCAAAAGTAGAAAACACATTGCGAGGGTGAAAGTGACAAAGAATCGGATGTTTCCTCTGTCTCTTCAAACAAGAGTTGCCATGAACTTACAAACAGTGATGAAGAATAGTAACTTGCTATGACATATATGATTTGGTCATTTGAATTTTAGAGGGTTGTTGACATTATTGGCACAAAAGGATATGGTGAATGGTTTTCCCTCTAATCAATGCTCCTGATAGTCCTTGTGAGAGTTGTATTTTTAAGAAGCATCATCGTGACCTATTTCTGTTTGGAAATTCTACTTGAGTAAAGCAACCAATGAGGCTAGTGCACACATATATTTGTGGACATGTGGACGTGGAATCACTCGAACAAAAAAAAAATTTCAACTTTTTATGGATGATTTCACAAGGAAAAATTGGATCTATTTCCTAAACAAGAAATCCTGAAGCATTTTAGAAGTTTCAAGAATTCAAGAAACTAAGAATCTTGTTGAAAAACAATGTGGTTGAGAATTCCCATTAATAGAATTTAATGAGTTTTGCAAGGAAGGAATTCATCATCAGCTAACAACCAATTAGGAACCTGAGCAAAATGATATAACTGAAAAGAAAAATAAAACAATACTCAATGTGTTAATTAAAACTTGTCAATTACTATTCATACACGCTTTTTTAGAATGATAAAAAACTATATAAAATATTACTCCCTCCGTCTCAAATTATTTGTCTTTTCACTTTTCGGCACATTTTTTAAGGAGCAAAAAACTCCATAAAATATCATTTTTTAATTAATTTTTTTATATGATTTGATACATATTAGTAATAACTATAAAATTATATAAAAAAAATTAATTTAAAAAATAATATTTTATAAAGTTTTTCGCTCCTTAAAAAGCGTGCACAAAAAGCCAAATGACAATTAATATGAGACGGAGGGAGTAACATTTTCTTATACTCCCTCCGATCCAAAATACATGCCGTTTTATTTTTTAACACGTATTTTAAGGAGCTAAAAACTATATAATATATTAACTTTTTTGCTATTTTTTTACAATTTAATACTTATTAGCAACAAATATTAAGTTGTAAAAAAATAATTTTAAAAAAGTTGATATTTTATATAGCTTTTACTTTCTTAAAATACGTGTTGAAAAGACAAACGACATATATTTTGGATCGGATGTAGTATTTTTTTTTAATAAATTCATTCCTAATTATAATAAGTATGAAATTATTATAAAACTAAATATTTTATATGGTTTTTCACACCTAAAAAAGTGTGCGTGAATAGCAAAACGTCAAGTTTTAATTAACGAAGGGTGTATTTGAGATAGATAGAAGCATGTTGAAAGCCAACTCATTGTCAAAACTTTAATGGACATAGTTTTTTTTTAAAAAATTCTATATATGTATTGAATAGATGTCCAACAAAGAGCATTCATGGTAAGATTCAAGGAGAAGCTTGGATGTATCTGATTTATGTGTATTTGGGTGTAATGTATATGCCTATATATCTTATAAACGAATAAAGAAGCTTGATGGAAAAAAAAGCCAAAAGTGCTTTTTTTTTCTACAGTAAAACAACCAAATGTTATAAATGATTTTACATCTAAATTAATATTAAAAAATTTTAAAAAAATATATTTAGTGTCTACACCCTTATTATAACATATCTGAAAAAACAAATATTAGAAAATCGAATTATAATTTTTTTTAAAAATATATAGTAAACTCACATCTTTTAAATACTTAAAAAAATCTCTCTATATCTTATGAATTATTATAATTTTTGTAAGTTGATTTTTTAAGATTTTTTTTTCAAATATGTTATAATAAGTATGTAGAAATTAAATATATTTTTTTAATATTAATTTAGATGTAAAATAATTTCGTGGGACGGGGACTTGAGGCGGGGTTTTGAGGCAGATGATTTGCACCTAGTCCAAACACCCACTCGTTCACTTAGCTCATCTCCCACAGTCATCCTCGCCATCGCCAATGCCACCACCACCCCCACCACCACCCCTCCTCTTTCTCAATCCCTACTATCATCCTCAATTTCTAGTCCTCCTCTCTCTCCAGATATGAGATCTCCTCTTTCTCCCGATGTTCTCCCGCAACCCCAATTGATTGAAGTCACTGATGATTCACTCCACCTCTTCCTCACCGGGGAATCACTCTAATTCGACACCTCCTCCTCGCCGGCGTCTATATCTCTCCACCTCCTCCTCAGCGATTGACCTGCTTTCGGATCTCGGTGCGCGATTTTCCTCTCTCGTCCAGCCTCTTGTTGCGCTGTTGTTTGAGATTCCTCCTCCGTCCATCCATTTCGTCGTCGGAGTCTCTCCTGCAAAGCCTAAGGTAATCATCTTTAGCACCAATTTGTTATTCAATTTCTAATTTTGCTTTCCTGCAGCTCCAAATCTAGGGTTTTGAAATGTTCTTTTTATTGTGTATTATGAGTCGATTTGAGTTATTTTTTTTTGGATTTATATATAGGGCTTAAGTAATTGCTAAGTTGTGGGTATTGATCGCACCAATATCATATCGTAAATACATATTATATAGAGTTGTTGCCCCTAATTTTGAATAATGATTTGCATCCAGTCTAGTTTCTTTGTCTTCCCTTGAAAAACGCCCAAGCTAAATACATCTCAAATTCTGCACGTCGGAATTGAGGTGCAGGGTTGAAGTGGGTCAATTAATTTTTCGAAAATTTCGCGAGGTGCTCCTGGGGTATTGCAATTTTCGCGAGGTATACAACTCTTTTGCATATTTCGCATGATGCCCCTGTGATTTTCATTTTTTTTTGCCTCGTGCCTTTTTGGGTTAAATCTAACAGTTTTTTAGATTCACCGTTAGTATGCAATTAAAAAAGAAAGAAAGAAAGAAAGGACGAAGAAAGAAAGAAAGCGAGAGAGAGAAGACGAATGAAGGTCAACCAGAGAAGGGTGAAGGCATGTCGCGAGAGAGAAACATAAGACGAAGGCAGGCCGCACCGGAGGCGCCAGAAGGGGTGGTGGAGGCCTGGAGGGGTCGGAATCTATCGGTTCTCAGTCGTGCCAGGTATGTCGGATTTTGAACCTCTTTTCTATGTGTGAAGTTCGAATTAGGGTTCCTAAATTGTTGATCGAGTTCAGTTTTGAATTTGTAAATGTGTGATTGAAATAATCAGATTGTGAGTGAAGGTTTTGAGTATGTGATTAGGGTTTGGGTTTTATTTTGTCTGACAGATTTTGATATTGCATTTCTTATTACAATGAACTAATTTGAGTCTTTTAATTCCTTCCTCTCGGTTGCTTTTGCTCACTGATTGTTGTCGGTTGTTTCTTGAAGATATGATTACAGTCTCTCAATTCCAAGTTTGCATGATGCAATTTGCTTAATATTTTTGTTATATGCAAGGATCGAGCCACAAGTTATCTGGTTAAGGTTTTGTTGTCATTCTCTTGGAATTTGAGCTCTCGTTGCTGAAACCTCACCTCTGAATTTTCAGTTCACATGTCTAACTTGTGCATTATTTATTATACTTTGTTTGATGCAGTGGCAACTGTGCCAATTAAAAAAGTTTACGACATATTTGCTTCGTTTCTTTCTATCCCTTGCTTCTTTAAATATCAGGCAAGTCTTAATGAGTAATATTATTATTCCATCATTTTTAGTAGACTTTATAGAAAATGATAATAGAAACTTAAAAATGAGAGTCTAGGCTTTGGTGTTGATAAAGAAGCTATCACAACTGCTATGGCTTCCGATTTAGTTAAAAAATGTTGACTCTTTGCCTCTTTGGTACTGTGCAATTCATTATAAGAAGCTACTAGTTGTAATTTCCCCTTCCAAAAATTGTTTCAGTAGCTATTAAATTACTGATTTCGCAATCTTTTTTTAGCACGTCTAGTGCCATATCAGTAGCTATTAAATTACTGATTCAATAATCTTTTTATAGCCCCTGCATTTGCTTCTTGCGTGAATTGCAGGGTCTTGACTCTCGGTTTTAGTGTCAACCAACTTTAGTTAAGTGAAATTCTTGTGTTGACAAGCATCCTTGATTCACTTGTTACCTACTTGGAATCTTGTATTGGTAAAAGTAGTGTCTTGTAAGTTGTAAGACATGGTATGTTTTGAACCACAATTATAGTTTCTATGTCTATTGCATTGTTGTTCTGATTTCAACTTATATACGTATGATACTTGTACACCATTTTGTCCTGGCCTCTTGGGTGAGGATGGGAGTATTGGTATTAGTTGGTGTGATTATGATGAGTCTGAAAATGATAAATTCTCATGCTGGTTGTTCTTTAGCTTCGAATAGTCATGGCACTTTTATAAACGTTATTTACTTATTTAAGTGAACTGTTAAGCTTCTATTGTGCATGTTTATTTTCCCTCCTCTGGTTATTTCATGCAGTTGTATACCGATGGAGATTCTCCATATCCGTCCCTTCAAATCAATATCATCTTCCTGTATATCTTTTTCCCCTTTAACTATACATGTTCAGGAATCATATTCTCCTACTGTTATCTTTGGCTCTTTTTCCTTCTTCATAGTGTTTATACCGCTCATTAAGGTTATTGATTGATTGCTTTTCATTTTCCTAATGTTGATGCTATGCAGAATGATGGTGGTTTAGCTTCTCTTTCTTAAATGGAAGTTTATTAGCTGTAGCTAATAACCTTTGGTTTTGCACTTACAGTTTGTAAAATTGCAGGCAGAAAAAGCACAAAGAAGCATAAGAGAAAAGATCAAGTAGATCAAGTGAAAGGAAGGTGGTGCGAAGATCTTGATCTGTGCAATGAGTGAGGGCAGTGACGCTTTTTCAAAGATGATTTAGTGTGGGAATGGTAACATGCTCTCTTTTCATATAATCTTTATATGCATTTAATTGAGTGTGTTGTTCATGTTGACACAGAACGTTGCTATTTTTATTTTTTGAACGTTTTGCTTGATATTGTTCTATTGTAATCTCAGGAAAGATATTTTGAATGAAAGAGATAGTGGGACATAAGCAATGAGAACATTAATTTGTGGTTTAGCTACCTGTAAATAAATAGTGTGGAGCAAAATGTATTAGCAATTATAAATCAGGCTTATATACAATTTAAACACAACATTAAGTTTCGTAAATGTGTTTCTAGGACTGGAATAACATTTTGCAAAATATTCTCATTGGTTTGTTTATCTGGGTGCTGAGAGTGAGAGTGAGTAGTGGCTGTCTTTTATACTCCATTCAACATGCTGAATTTGAAAGTAACTAAATCTGTTAAAGCAATTTCTTTTCCCACAACTTACTCCATTCAGCACGTTGAATTTGAAAGTAATGAGTAGTGACTGTCTTTCTCATGGGGATTGCTGGGCATTTAACTTGTGCTTGCATTTAATTGGAGTTACATAGAGTTTGTAGATAACCAAAATGTGTTGGATCTCATTGAGAAGGTTTTAAATATATTCATTCCGTATTTGTTAAGCTTTCTTTTTAAATCATCTTAATTGGTCTATCAATATTTACACAAATATAGAAGAATCCTAAGCAATACATGAGAAAATAGTAGCAGTGGTTATAGCTGGCTAGTGTAGTCTCTTGTTATGGGTAGGTGTTAAGGAAATCTAGCTAGCTAGGCTTATTTGGTCGCTTTTTGTAGTCTTTGACTACCTAGCCTGTGAAGCAGTGCACCTTTGATGATTTATGTGAGCTGTTTGTCGAAAATTGCAGGGAGTTCTTTATTTATTTTGATAGTAGACTCATATATGTGCAATATGAGCTTTGAATGGTCGAATTTGGCCAAGGATTGAAGGAGTTGTGATGATTTAAACTTACAACAGGAAATCTGTAAAACTGCTTGTGTCACATTATTATTTCGATCACCATTTGCAAATAGATGATGGGAATGGATTGATTCTTTTTGCATTATACTCTTAACTTGTAATAGTTGGTGTCCTATGAAGGTCTTGGACAAATTCATTGTCATTAGGGAGCTACCTTACTTGGAAGTGGTCTTACTCCATTGTTGTTGTCTGAAAATCACTGTTGTTCCAAGAATCTTACTAAAAAAATTTGAATTTCATTTTTTTTAATCATATGGTTATAAATATCAATTGTCCAAGATGACAGGTTAAATACCCATTTCAAAGCTCTTTCTCAATGGGTCTTAGTAAGGACTATGGCAAGGTTATAAGATTTTATATTTACATTATCTAGCGCCCTATACTAGAGAAATGATATAGTAATCTTTTTTTTTTCTATGATGCTTCCTGCTCTTTTTTCCTCTTTGCATCCCGTCGAAAATGTTTCAATAGCTATTAAATTACTCATTTAGTAATCTTTTTTTTTTTATACATTATTTGTGGTTGCTTTTGCTAGGATTATCATAAATGGTAGAAAGCACTAAATCAATACATGAAATTAGTGATAGCAGCTTCCTTACCATTTCTGGATGAAGCTTGGTATGCAGCTTATGGATGAAGCTTGTTATGCAGCTTCCTTACCATTTCTTATTTTCTCATTCAATAAATTATATGTATACTGTATCTCATTACCAAAAACCATGTTCAAGGGAATCAATTACCTAGACTGTTTCATTCTATTATGGTCCAGATTTCTTTACCTGATAGATATTCTTCTGTCATGTAGCATGTTCCCTAAATCAACATATGAAACTAGTGATAGCAGTGACACTATTGACAAGCAGTGGTGACATCAAGCAAATCTCAAGTGATGCCTAACAAGCTGAAAAAACTGGTGGAGAACTCAGCAAAGCATCGCTTGGAAACGGGTGGAAAAAACAACTTCAACAAGGTTTACCTTCTAGAAATGCTCCATTCATTGATGAAGAAGTGTAGGGGAAACTTCACCAAGATTCCAATCTTGAGGAAGCTTCTGAAATTTGAAGGTTACCTGCATAGCTAGGTAGCTTCTTTTTTATAACAAAAGTCATTAAATTTTGTATAATTAATGAAAGTATGTATATTTATTGTAAATAAATTATGTAGTTTTTTTTGACATTTTAATGTATATGGAAATTTTGTATAATTAATGAAATTATATTATATATGTAAATTGTGTGTATATCTATTGTAAATAAATTTTATTTTTTTTAAAAAAAATATTGGTCTTTTTAGCCCGGGTCTGAAGATTCCGGGCTAAAAAGCAGGGTTTTTTTTTATTTTCCACCCATACTTTAGCTACGGCAGCTTGCCGTGGCAAATGTGTCATGACAACCAAAGGAAAAAGGAGCCAAAATTTTGGCGCCTTGAATTTCACTAGCGACGGCAACTTACCGTCGCATTAACCGTGGCTAATATCTTTGCCACGACTAGTAGCCGAAGCTACCAAATTTTGCCACCGCCGAACTCGCCACGCCTCCATTAGTCGTCGCAGAGCCGAAGCTAGATGCCTTTTGTCACCCTAGAAGGGGCTTTTGCCACGGCTTTTTGCCGAAGCTAATTTAATTTTTTTTTGTAGTGTGGTGCTTCTGTTTTTTTATTACTTATGGTTGTTGCTTCTGTTGGATGATGTTAAACTTAGTAGATTTATCTATCTATCTACTTTCATATTAGGGCTATTTGCACAAATATACACTTTTTTTGGGGGGTTTGCAAAAATACCACTTTTTTAGAAAATTTGCAAAAATACCATATGTGGTATTAGTGCAAATAGGATGGGGAAATTGCTAAGCCGGTTGCAGGTTGTCCCAAGGGGAGAGAGAGAGAGAGAGAGAGAGAGAGAGAGATAGGACATCGGATTTGGTGGGGGATTTTGGCGCCAAAATTGGAGAGAGAGGAGGTGAGGTGATGGGAAAGGCTTTCCCTCCATTTTTAAAGTCTAATAGGAGAGGAGGAGAGAGGCCATCAGTTTCGGTCTTCCCGTGGAAAAGAGAGCTGGAGAAGAAGGCCACCATTGGAGAATAACCCATCCTCATTAAGGTCCAGTTGCTGAGCACGTGTCGGGCTCTTTATTCGTTCGTGTCAGTGTTTGTAAACTTCCGTGTCACAGAGATATCTGAGAAACCCTAATTCTCAGTTGCAATAGGTAGGATTCTCTCATATTTCTCGTCATGTTTTGTTAAGAGTAGATACCCATTAACAATGGTGCTGATCCGAGTTTTCAATTGCAGGGCAAAACGCCAAAGTTTGTGTCACTCTCAACTTCAACGGGCGTTGGTTGTTCGATGGTGCGGGGTGGGTGTATTATGGTGAAACAGAGCGGAAGAATGTGATAATTGAAGAGGGCATCGACTTCGCCTCTCTGACTCAACTGTTGAGACTCAAGGTCGACCATGATTGTTCATGTGAAGATTGGCGGTTGTCTTACATGCCAAAGGGGGAAGAAGCGGGTCATCCGATAACGATAGGTGATGATGACGACCTTGAGGCTTTTAAGTTTCTCAACTCGAAGTCTGGGGAACATCCATGGCCCATGGCGATATGTTGGTCCAGTGGTGAAAGAGAGCCTTCAAGTACCACAACCCGACGTCGGGGAAGAATGCTTGAGTGGGCCTCGTAACTCCCAAAAGGTGGACGACCTGGAGGCTGAAGGTCAGGCACAACCAAACCCTATGTTTGTAGATGTTCGGTTATGTGGTGGAGGAGGGGTTAGCGAGTCAACAGGGAAGAACAACGATATAAGGGTGAAAAATAAGGTTGACATGGGGTTTCAAAAGGGTGACAAGGATATATGTGTAGGTGACAAAGGTAAGGGTCCGGAGGCGATCCTCTTGGCTGAGGTCATAGGGAAGAGGCAGGATCACGTTACTGAAATGGGGTTTGGAACTGGTGACAGACGTATTTTTTAAGGTGACAAGGGTAAATGTCCAGAGTCGAACCACATGGATGAGGTGATAGGGAAGAGACAGGAGGACGCTACTGACAGCGGGTATGGAACTGGTGAAAAGCTTAAGAGTGTAGGTGACAAGGGTAAAGGTCCGGAAATGATCCAGTTGGGTGGGGTGATAGGGAAGAGCCAAGAGCACGCAGCTGACATAGGGTTTGGAACTGGTGACATGGATATTCTTGAGGGTGACAGGTGTGATGGTCTAGATGTTATCCACTTGGGTGACACAGACTCCTCTCCAGATGACACGGAAAAATGTGAAGGTGACAAGTATAAGGGGGTGGATCTCATAGCCATTAGCAGTGAGGAGGAGGAGGAGGAGGAGGACTTCGATTCCGAAGTGAAGAGGGAAGAAGATTGTTCATATTATTATGACTGGGAGGATTATGAGGAAGACCCGGGTATGAGGGTGTCGACGGAGGGGGACGAAGTTGAGGAGGAGGTGATTAGGGAACTTGAAGATCGGGTTCCTAGGTCCAGCACATCCCCACCGTCGATGGAGAACGTAGAAGCTATGTTGGACAAAGCAACGCCTCGGACCCAAGAACCACGACGGAAGCTGACAGAAATTTCGGAGGGACAAATGTTCGCCTCGAAGGTAGAATTGCAGACTTGCCTGAAGTGGATTGCAGTGCAGAAGTGCTTCGAGTTTGTAGTGAAGAGGTCGTGTAACAAAACCTATTTAGTTGGTTGTTTGGACAGCAAGTGCACGTGGATGTTAAGGGCGTCGACTTACCGGCGCACGACTATGTGGTCCATCCGACAGTATGTCCAGGAGCATACATGTGACCTGAGCATGATGCACAACCATAGCCGACATGCTACGTCGAACATGATTGGACGCAACCTCGTGACCACGTAAGTGTTAATTTAGTTGCGAACAGCTAATTATGTCACACAATATTATTCCCCATGTCACATCACGTAACTCACCATGACACCATTATATGCAGGTTCACCGGGACTCGAAAGGACCTCATTCCCGAGCAAGTGCAGAAAATGACGAAGTCCGAGTATGGAGTATCGTGTAGCTACTGGAAGGCACGAAGGGCACGACTGACAGCGAGGGAGGTGAAGCATGGGACCGACGAAGACAGCTACCGAGATATTATTCCATACCTGCACATGTTGGAGCAAACTAACCCCGGGACATATACTAAGTTAGAGCTCGACGCATCCCAAAGATTCAAGTACGCCTTTGTTAGCTTCGGGGTATGGCGCAAGGCGATTCCCTACCTTCGAAAGGTAATACCCCATGTCGGTACTATAATATTTCATGTCACCTAACATACATAACCATGTCACCTAACCAGCTGGTGTCGATATCCATGTCCAGGTGATTTCAGTTGATGTGAGTTTCCTGAAAGGGAAGTTCAGGGGCACGCTTCTATTTGCCACAGCCCAAGATGCAGACCACAGTGTATTCCCGATCGCGTTTGCGATTGTCGATGGTGAGAATCACGGGTCATGGGGCTTCTTCTTCAAGAACATGCTACATGTGGTCGAGGATACACCGGACTTAATGTTTGTCTCTGATCGGCATCTTAGTATCGTCAAAGGTTTGAGGGACCACTACGTGTTTGCCAAGCAAGGGGCCTGCCAATGGCATCTATTTCAGAATGCCAGGGTTAAGTACAAGGGGGTGACGGGCCTGCACACGTTGTACTTAAAGGTGGCGAAGGCGTACACGAGGGCAGAGTTCGAGAAGCACTTTGCTGATTTCTGCGATCAGTCACCCGCTGCGGGCCAATACCTGAAAGAGGCTGGATTCCAGAACTGGGCCCGAGCATACTTCTTGGGGATGCGCTACAACATATTGACGACGAACAACTCCGAGTGTCTGAATTCCGTGTTCAAGGAGCCCCGCGACCTACCCATCACAGCCCTGATTGATGCTGTCATCGAAACAGTATCCAAGTGGTTTTACGTGCGACGGGAAAAAAGCACCAAATCGGCGTCGACGGTCAGCGATTACGTTCAAGGTGAGCTGCAAACGAGCTATTCGTTGGCAACATTCATGGATGTCAGAGCCCTCAGCGCACACGAGTACACTGTCCGCAGAGGGTCCGCCACCTGGGTTGTGAACCTGTGTGCCCGGACCTGCACATGCAAGCGGTTCGACATTGACCAGTTTCCGTGCCAGCACGCCATAGCGGCTGCAAGGTTTCGAGGCAACAATTTCTTCTCTCTCGTGAATGACTTCTACAAAGTCGCAGCATGGAAGGCGTGTTACGAGAATGTGCTATATCCGGTTCCTCCAAGAGCAGAATGGCGAATCCCCCCAGCCATGTCCAGCGCGGTGTGTCTCCCCCCGGACGTGAAGCGACGCCCTGGTCGCCCTAAGACTTGTCGATACCCATCTCGGGGAGAATTTAGCCGTTTCAAGCGCCGTCGTTCTTAGATGTGTTCCTCCATTGGTGGTCCAACGCCTTACCTCAGCAGCTGGGTATTCTTTTGCATTTGCCGTATCGGGTCAGTGGTTGGACCATTCTCCGTCTATGTTATTTTGTGAATGGGCTACGTATTTGGTAGTGTAATTAGGCTGTTTTTACATATGACAAAGTGTAAGTAGGCTGCTATACTTTTGGGAAGGGTTTCCATACTACAGTTAAGTGGTGAAGAACTTCGTAGTACTTTTGGGGATGGTTTCAGAAAAAACCCTTGTCACCCTATTTGTATTCCCGTGTCAGGTAAAAGGGGTTATCATGTCACAACTTTCAATTTGATGGTAGATATTTCGGTGGTTGACGCTATGATAATGAATTTACCAATGCATTGGCACTTATTTGACAACATGTTTACATTCCTGAGTGGTTGTGGTAGTGATGTTAGGAATTCACCCTTGTGAACATATTGAAATCACCTTTATGACAATGTTGAAGGGGTTATTATGTAAAGTGACACGGGATTGTAAGTTTGGTGACACGGGTGATTTCCTGACAACTTATAACCAAATTTTCGACAATAATAACTTAGTCAACCAGTGGTCAAAGATAGACCAAATTTTGGCCAAACTTGCAAAAATAGCACAATTGGGGATAATTTGGAAAAATTGACCCTTTTCCATTTATTTCAAAAAAGTTGCCCGTAACTCAAAAGAAAAACAAAACAAAAAAGAATATTTTCGGGTGAGTTGACACGTGTCCCGGATATCACCACACACTCTCTGTTTGTATTCATCGGGACTCCATCTCTAAATTTCCATAACTCAAAACCGTTCGAAAGGGGGAGGAAGAAGAGACGCCGACGACGAGGAACAACGGGTCAAAGAAGAGACTGCCGGGATCTATCGGATAAGAGAAGAACGCCGGCAGGAAACTCAGAAGGTACGCCCCCTATCTCTGTTGTCCGTTATCTTCGAATCTGGGGTTCGGGGTGGGTGGATGGAACAACCTACTATGGTGGTAAGGGATTGAACGTCAAGGAGCGGGGTTTTGGGGATTGTGGAGGTGGTTGCGAATGAAGGACAAGGACCCGGGTTTTGGGGATTGGAAAACCCGCGGTTAGGGTTTAATAAGCCCGAAGAGGATGGCTATGGTGGGGGTCGAAATAGGGAATGGGGTAGATTAGGGGTTTGATTGGGAATGGGGAAGATTCGGGGTTCCATTAATTTGAAATTCAGATTTGGGGAGTTGATGTGGAATGTATGTCGTCATTGGTTTAGGAACGTTCTAACAATTGTGACATGGGTTTCCAAATTGAGTGACATGGGTTTACAAAGCTAGTGACATTGAATATAAAATTTCTCGATAACTTAGTGTTGCTCTTAAACTGCAGGAAACAAATGGTTCGGACAAAATTTACACAACCACAGAATCAGCGCTTCCGCGCACGGGTAAACGAAGGGTCTAGGTTGGCGATGCTTGCCAACATCGCCAACTACGCTCCTTGAGAAGATTATGGATACCTTGGAGAAGATGGATGATAGGGTACTTCAGTCTTTCGCATTATTCACTCTCATATTGTTCTTAAGTTCAGTGACTACGGTAAATAGATTAATGACATGGGACATACAGTATGTGACACGGGATATAAAACTGTTGGAGGAGATGGTGGAATTATTGTAACAACTTCTTGTGTGCAGATAAAAGTGTTGGAGGAGAAGGTCCATGAAATGCGGGATGGAAAATTGATTGGAAGAGGCAAGGAACAAAGAGTAAGGGATAGTGAAAACGAGTTTGTACATGTTGGAATCCATCTAAGTTGTAGATCGGTTTTGCAGGTTGTTGATGTTGATGTACCAAAGGGGACTCGTACTGAAGTTGTGGAGCAACCCCGACAAGTTGCTAAGGTACGCTCCTTGTGGCCCGTGCCATTCATCCGTTATGTTTTCAATAGTTGCATGGGGATGTTAGCAAGGCGACAGGGGTCGTTTTGTTATGTGACATGGGAAATGTTTGTTTGAATTCAGAGGTTGTTCGTCAACCAGGAATGTGAGAGCAAGGCGTGGAAGAATACGAAACCGCGGGCCTCTAAAGGGAAGGACGCCGTCGTTCCCGGTGAAGCCGTTGCAATGGGACTAGTTTCTGTGGCCGACTATGAGGCCCTTCAGGGGTGGCTTGTAAGGTAACCCATCGTCTCATTTCAGTCTTCATTATACGACACAGTTACCCTTTCATTGATTCCACTCCATTGTACGGTCCAGTTCCGACGGTGAGAACCGGTCAACGGCTTGCGGCAAGGACCTGTCAAAGGAGTTTTTTACCACCCTCCAGACGCCCCGCTATTGGATCCACTCAGAGGTATATTGTATTTCTCACATTTTATTATGATTGACCTTGTATACGCATTTGGGTTGCTGTTGGACTATGTTGTGGGTTGTCATGGGGGTTAACTTCACGCAGCACTTCGAGCATGTTGAACAAAAATGCGCGAATAATTGTAAAACATATTTTATTTAATTTTTTAGAATTTGAGTTCGACCCCTTTTGGTTATCCTCTTGATTCGAAGTCGTGTCGACACCAAGACTTAAGTGGTTTTGGTGGTTTGGGCTGCACCCGAAATTTTAACGGGTTGCCTACGTATCCCTTGGAAGAGAATCAAGCCTTACGTAGTTCAGAGTATTTGAATTGATTTTTATTTTTGGGTTTTGGTGATTGAACCCGACGAGCTTGAGCTTTTTGCCGGGTGTCCTACGTACCCGTTTGGAACGAGATCAAATCACCCGTAGTTCTTTTAAGAACCAATTTAATTTAATTTGAGATGGGCGACAGGATCCAATGTATATTTGAATTTTAACATCGGATTTCCTACGTAACTCAGAAAAGAGTATCAAGTCTTCACGTAGTTCTTTTTGGAACCGTTTGCTTTAAGGTTTTGACTCCGTTTTCTTTTTTCCTCGTTTGGAAGTCAATTTTGATATTGACCCACTAGAATAAACCGGCGATGAAATTTTACGAGTTTAATTTTATAATGTTGTCAAACTTAATTTCTAATTTCTGCCGATTATAATTCTCTTATTTTAGTGGGTTAATTTCGTGATTAGAAACAAAGCCACAAAGGCCTAAACCGAAGGCTGCGTTATATTATGTATTAGACATTTTCTTTGTTTCAACTTGTGGCCCAAATACAGATTTAAGCCCAAACTCAAATATGTCCCACAACAAACCGGGTGAAGTTAATGGTCTGTTCGTCAATTCAAGTCCGGATTTTATTTTTTTATTTTTTTTCTTTGTCCCCTTCCCATCGATACACGAGGAGCAAATCAAGAGAAACACAACCTCAAGCCTTCAGAGGAAGGAGACGAGCGGAGCGAAGGCGGCGCGAGGGCAGAGCTAAGGCGGCGCGGGGGCGGAGTACCAGCTGTGCACATCCCGCTTTGCCACTGCGAATCGAAGCTCTCAGGTATGCTTTAGAGTTTTTTTTTTTAAAATGCGAATTTCAACCGAAATTTCATGTTGAATCCGATTGTGGGATGATTTCTGGCTTGGATTTTGGATCCTCACGAGAATCCTCTTTCAATTCAGCGTTTAATTTTCACACTCAACTAATTTTCCCCAAATTGTGATTTTAGGGTTTCTGATTTGTGCGATTTTGGGGCTTTTCGAATTCAAGTCGATCAGTAAAGAACGTGGAAGTCCCGACGTCGATCGACTGCACGAAAGAGGAACGCAGCAGGCGAGATTAGGTATGCCCAGTCTCTCCCGAAGCCTTTAAACTCAATAGCTGAGTTAGTTTTTTTGTTTCCAGAAACATTGCCTTTCAGATTCAGATTCCCAATCAAATTTGTCTTTTGGTTGAAATACTGAATAATTATCTGTGCTTTTTATCTTGTTTGAAATTTGCAATTTTGGGGATTTTGGTTTAGAGCTGCCGAGGGAGAAGACAGGTTGTATATATTCTATGGCTTCTGATTTGATGATATATATTTTTTTTTAAACTTATCAGTTTGCCATGGTGACTCCTGGGTTGATTAGGAGTTTAATTTGATGTTGTCTTGCTTGTTTGGCTGCCTTAAGTTGATTATTTTTCAGCCCTTTCTTTTCTTTTTTTCTTCCTGAGAATTCATGCAGGATTTGTTTTGACCAGAACCATGGCCACTGTATGTCTTTAGGCAAATTGTGATTCCGAAATCTGAATGCCTGCACTTCTTTGACTTAGGAATTTGTTTTGACAGGAAATTTGTTTGCTTTCTTTCTCTTCTCTTTTTTTTTTGTTATGTCCTGCCTGTTGACATGAATTTTTTTTATTTATCACCACATGGACTGGCTTGCTTGACTTGTGCAATATGAGGTGATAAGCCCTTCTGACTGTTTGGTTGTGGCCACTAGGGTTTTTAACTTTGTGTTGCCATTGTTTTCCAACAATCTTGAGGAAATTCCTGCAAGGGTTTTTGCCTTGTTTAGTTGTTTTAGGCATAGCTTTCAGAAAAGTTCTTGCTCCAGTACTTATTTTGTGTGGAATGGAACTGAGACAGAAAATCTGTTTGCTTTCTTCTTCTTTTTTGTTTATTAGAATTCCAATTCCACCATATAATTGCAATGACTGCAGTGAATTTGTTTCTTTTAGCCCTTGCAATTGCTTGTGATTCGTGTGTACTTGTTGGGATGTTTAGAAAAAACTGGGCAGCATTTCGCCCCTTTTTTAGGGTTTTTTTTTTGTTGATCCCGAAACCAGACCCATGAGAAAACCGCAATCATCTCAAGGGTGGGTTTCGGAGATCGATTTTGTGCGAGTGACTTGAGCATTTGTTAATACGTTTGCTTTCCAGCTTCATCATTTGACTGCGTATGAATTTGTTTCCCTTTGGTTTGCCTTGTAATTTGTATGCTTGAATTGATTGGCTAGTTTAGGAAAATTCCAGCAGCATTTCGCCCAGTTTTAGGGCTATTTGACGATCCCAAAACCAGACCCATGAGAAAACCGCAGCTATCTCAAGGGTGGGTTTCGAAGACCGATTTTTGCAGCAACTTGACCCGATTTAGGGCTGATCGACGGTCCCAAAACCAGACCCAGGAGAAAACCGCAGCCATCTCAAGGGTGGGTCTTGGGACCACGCAGGCGACGATGTGACGAAGAAAAAAAGGCTACCTTGTATGCGTTTTCTGCCTCTTTGTGCTGCTGCTGTGTATTATTTCTTTGTGTTTGCTGTTTTTCTTAAGTCAGCCGTGAGATCCCCTCTTCTGTTTTCTTTTCTTTTTTTTTCGCTGCAACCCTAGACTGCCACCTTTTATAGGGAGAAGAAAGAGGTCTGACATTTATCTTGTTTCCTTTTAGGATATATTTTTTTTCCTCAAGATAACCCACGTATGATCTTCTCTCCTTTATTTGTTAAACTGCTGATTTTATTTATTTATTTATTTCATGTATGGATAGCCTTTCTTGTTTAGCTATTTGTTTATCCATTTTGGTGATTTTCTTATTTTTTCTTTCGGTTCTGGCTCTCACAAAAGAAAATCTGGCAGCCATGATATCTTGGGCTGGGCCATTTAATTTAACAAAGCCCAACTTTGTTTCACTTATAACCCACTAATTCAATCTTGATTTTAATTTTGCAGATTGAACCGAGCTGCTCGAGCTAGTATTGGACTCCAAGAAGCCCGCCACCCAATCGACGGGATCTGTGCTCTTGGCACCTTAACTATTTTTTTTTATATGCTCGACTACTGTATTAAATTTGTACACTTTAGTTTACGAGCTTGTAATACGCTAAAATGATGTATTTGATATGTAACATATTTTGCGCATTCTTTACTCGTTTGTAATCATTGTTAGCCAATTTGTATTCGTGTTTACTATAACATGAGAGCCATCACGAAAATAATTTCATCAGCTTACACGATATCTTTTAATTAAACACGAATTTTTACTCCCAAACAGATGCCCCCGAACTTTGAATTTGTGAGAAGCTCGACGAACAGATTCGAAGTTCGCCTTTGATCTTTTGACCTCACTAGTTTTATCAATGGAGAAAGAACAATATAGAGCTTACTTATAGGGCATTTTTATCCTGAATAGGCGTAATCTTCACATGACGACCAATGTAAGATCATCACTGGCCAACCTTGAGACAGTACACTTGTATTCCCATTGAAAAGGGAAGATTGGTGTTGTTTTTGTTTTTGGGGCTGCATCTAGCATTCTTGACTAGCTAGACTGCCTACGTACCCTCTTCATGAGGGATCAAGCCATTCGTAGTGCATTTAGGCACCCTTTTCTTCACATATTCGACAGGGTGCTTCGGTTTCGGACTAATTTCAAGTCCATCCTTGTACTGGGATCTTTTTTTTTTTTTTTTTTTTTTTTTTTTTTTTTTTACCGCATCACTCAAATCATCTGGGCACACCTTCTAGGAAGGGTTTCCCAAATGCTTTGACTATCATCTGCGAACCCAGAGGTTTTTTTTTTTTTTTTTTTTTTTTTTTTTTTTTCCGACTGAATTTGACGTATCTTGGTTGTCAAACGTCCTACGTACTCCTTGTTGGAGATCAAGTCATGACGTAGTTCTGGGCATTTTCACTCTCGAGGCTTCACGTGAAATATTTCTTCACGAATTTTCCATTCACGCAGGAGTATACCACTTCACCTTCGGCATTTGAGAGTTCATATGCCCCTTTAGGGAAAACTTTGGTCACCACATAAGGACCTTCCCATTTTGCTTCAAACTTTCCTTGGGATTTTCGGTTGATCACAATTGGTCGCCTAATGGTAAGGACCAGGTCACCAACAATGAATGAGCGAAATTTGACCCTTTTATTGAATGCCCCAGCCACTTGGGCTTGGTAGATTTCCAGTTTTTGTTGTGTTGCTAGCCGATGCTCATCCAATGCTTCGAGCTCGGCCAGGCGGATCTTGACATTCTCTTCCGGGTCGGTGAGCTGAACTGCAACTCTGAGAGATGGCAACTGAATTTCTAAGGGTAAAACAGCTTCAGACCCAAAGACCAGGTTGTAAGGCGTACAACCAGTCGATGTGCGTGTTGTTGTCCGATAAGCCCATAGTGCCTCCGGTAGCCGTTCATGCCAATCTCTTTTGGATTTTGACACCATCTTCTTTAGGATCTTGCATAGCACTTTATTAAATGCCTCAGCTTGACCATTTGATGACGGGTTATAGCTCGATGAGAAGCTATGCTTAAACCCAAACTTCTCGCTCAACTTTACCAGCATCTGATTTTTGAAGTAGAGAGCGTTGTCTGAGATGATTTTTGAAGGAACTCCATATCGATAGATCAAATGAGTTCTTATGAAGTTAGCGACTTCTTTAGCTCCCACTTCCTTCAATGGTATGGCTTCGGCCCATTTGGACTCCTACTTCTCCAGCTATCTGGAGAGGGAGTGGAAGGAGTACAACTCAGACGTCGGGGGGTATGAGGCGAGTGGCATACTCCTCTCATACTTTGACGGCCGGGCCCCGGCGCCCATGGCCCGTCCGTGGGCAGGCGTGGACCTCGTCCTCCTACCCCTCAACCTGAGGGGAAGACATTGGGTTGCCGTTGCTCTTGATCTGAATGAGTGGCAGTTGAAGCTGTATGACTGCGATGTGCACTGCGTGATAGACGCCGAACTCCCACCCCTGCTGATGCACTTTACCCACCTCCTCCCCATCATCATGGATGCACACCCTGAGTTGAAGGTGAAGTATGCATCGAAGCTGCCAGGCCCGTTTCGCATAATCCGCGACAAGCGTGTTCCGCAAAACAAGCTCAGGTATGATTGGTGCGACCCCTGTATTTCATTTAACTTGATGATATCTCCGCCTCTGTTTTGACAAAATCTCCGTCATTGCAGTGGTGACAGTGGCCCTTACACGATCAGATTCATGGAGCTCGTCATGGAGACCGATCCCCCCTTCGATGGCTGGACGACACGTTTATTGGGCTGTACAAACAGATGCTAGCGGCTGCCATCTTCAATGGTCGGCTCGGTGGACGCATAATCTGATAGTCGTTTGGGTGTAGTTATGGAAGTGATTTGTTGTCTTTTGTTGTGAACAACGTTGGTTTTAATCTTGTCCTTTGGTTGTTTGTATACATTTACTTTTGGCAACGGGTTACACTCTAGTGGTAAGTGGTAAAGAACATCGCAGTACTTTTGGGGATGGATTTTGTAAATAACCCCTGTCACCCTCTTTGTATTACCGTGTCAGGTTGAAGGGGTTATCATGTCACTGGTTTTAATTTCATGTTTATCAATCTGGAGGTGACACTTTCATAATGAATTCACCCATGCACTGGCACTAGTTTCAGGTCATGTTTAAATTCCTGAGTGTTTGTCCTACTCGTGTATATTTTGTCACCGTATTCTCCTCAGTGACACGATAATTATGTAAGTTGACACGGGATTCCAACTTTGCTGACACGGGTGATTACCAAACAACTTATAACCAAAGTCTACAACACATAACCACCGAATGAAGATAAAGAAATCGAAACACTTACTTGTCGTTCGGCAAAACTTGTCGTTGACTATTCACGCACGCTTTTTTATAATTACAAACACTCTATAAAATATAATTTTTCATAAAATTTTTGTAACAAGTGTGTACTTGCTAATAATAGCTACGGAATTGTTTTTAAAACTAATTACATAACTAGATATTTTATATAGTTTTATCTCTTAAAATAAGCGTGCGTGAATAGTCCGTGTCCTGTGTCCGTTTCCGTTTCCGTGCTACAAAGTCTACAACACATAACCACCGAATGAAGATAAAGAAATCGAAACACTTAGTTGTCGTTCGGCAAAATTATCGTTGACTATTCACGCACGCTTTTTTATAATGAAAAAAACTATATAAAATATAATATTTCGTAAAATTTTTGTAATAAGTTTGTACTTGCTAATCATAGCTACGAAATTGTTATTAAAAATAATTACAAAACTAGATATTTTATATAGTTTATCTCCTAAAATAACCGTGCGTGAATAGTCAAGTGACAAGTTTTTCGGAACGGAGGTAGTACTTCATAGCAACGTACAAAAATACCAACCTTGTGACCATATTGAAATGTATATTTGTGCAAATTGACCTATATTTAATGTTGAAGGGGTTATTATGTTAGTTGACACAGGATTCGAAATTTGGTGACCCTCCTCACCCCCCCCACCCACCCCCCGATGGAGCCCCTCTCTCTTCATAAATACCACTCCATCGGTCCTTTCACTTCCACTCTTCTTTTGCAAGCCACAACAAAATTCCTGAAGAAGAAGCGACGCGTTCGGGTTTGGTTCACCAGTGGTGCTCATCCTCATCGAAAAGCTTTCAATTCCAAGTAAGTACAACCCCGATTGGCATATGTGTTGAAAAAAACTGTTTGGATTTTAGGGTTTTCATCGATTACAAGTTTGTTTTGACTGAAATCTGAGTTGTTCATAGAGTTTTCGACATAGAGTACTAATTGACGACATCGAAAGCTTTCCGATTAGGGGCTATGGTTTATGCGTGTGTATGCTGCAGATTTTGGGTGAATATGTCCATGGCTCACTGTTTTATGGCTTGTGCCTTGTGTAGTTCCCTGTTTAAAACATCTATTAGTCTCTTATCTTGCATGTGCTTATTACAAACTTATGTTGAGTAGTTGCTTGGAGTTCCTATATGTGTTTATTGGTTTAGGCTTCATATATGCAATTACTTGGTGGAATTTGCTGAATTGGGGGTGAGAATGCAGCCAGTCAAGTATATATACTTGGTGACACGGGATTACAACTTTGGTGACACGGGTGATTTCTAACCACATTTTTGTAATTGGTCTTTGCTTGCACATAATTCTCTCCTTATCAAAATTATAAGGTGCTTACAGTAATTTAGCTTATATATTACATTCTCTTTTAGTTGTTTGGTGACATATCATCTCCCTCTCCCATTCATCTTCTTCATATAGATGTACTTGTTAGGCTTGAAAAAGAAATAGAACATTTTGGATCCTTTCTGTGTGAATCTAAAGCATAAATATGATTAAGCCTATCAAAGTTGCAACCTTTCTCTTTGTCTGTGAAGGTTCTTAGTAGGAAGTCTGTCAAGTATATATAGTTGGTGACACGGGAATCCAAATTTGGTGACACGGGATTCCAAATTTGGTGACACGGGTGATTTCTTCCCATTTGTTATATAACTTTGTGAAAACCTTAATTCATTGATATGAGTTTGTTATCAGAATTGTGGACTCCTTGGCCACATGCATCTTACAAATGGCATCTTCCAGAAATTTCATTGATATGAGTTTCATATTCACACTTGTATTTACCATTTCCAACGTTGCTTGCACATAAATCTCTCCTTCTCAACATATAAGGTCCATACATTATTTTATCTTATATATTACATTCTCCTTTACTTGTTTGGTGACATATCATCTCCCTCTCCCATTCATCTTCTTCATATATATGTACTTGTTAGGCTTGAAAAAGAAATAGAACATTTTGGATCCTTTCTGTGTGAATCTAAAGCATAAATATGATTAAGCCTATCAAAGTTGCAACCTTTCTCTTTGTCTGTGAAGGTTCTTAGTAGGAAGTCTGTCAAGTATATATAGTTGGTGACACGGGATTCCAAATTTGGTGACACGGGTGATTTCTTTCCATTTGTTATATAACTTTGTCAAAACTTTAATTCATTGATATGAGTTTGTTATCAGAATTGTGGACTCTTTGGCCACATGCATCTTACAAATGACATCTTCCAGAAATGTCATTGATATTAGTTTCATATTCACACTTGTATTTACCATTTCCAACTTTGCTTGCACATAAATCTCTCCTTCTCAACATTCTAAGGTCCGGACATTATTTTAGCTTATATATTACATTCTCCTTTACTTGTTTGGTGACATATCATCTCACTCTCCCATTCATCTTTTTCATATATATGTACTTGTCTCCATTATAAAACATGCTTAGATATTTTTCATATGTATGTATGTTCTTGTGTTTGGTTTTCTTCTGCCATCTCACGTTTATTTTCCCTTGTACTGGTAGCAATCATGTGGTCGTACTCAGACAACGACATTGACACAGACTCCGACAGCGATTGGAGCTACCAGAGCGGTGACGACCGGAGGTACTACTGGCTGCGTACAGACTACGACTACGGGCGGAGCCGTCGGGACCGTCGAGATGAGGACGAGGATGATGATCAGTCAGACAGAAGAGACCCCGAGCAGGTGGCTGAGGACAACGCGCTATGGGACTTGGCCGCCGAAGAGCTCACCGACCTTCGCCAGCGAGTTCAGTCGCTGCTGAACCGGGATGCTGCCCGGGAGGGAGCTATGGCCGCACAGCGCACTCAGCTGGAGGCCGCCAACACGCAGGTCCAGACAACCACTCTTCAGCTGCAGGCTACCCAGTCCACCCTGGAGGCCACAACTACTGAGTTGGAGGTTACCCAGAGCTCGCTGCAGGCCACATGGAAGAGAACATGGTCCTCGCCAACAAGTTGGTGAGGAGCGAGGCTAGCAACAAGCACCTGGCGCAGCGGGTGGCCGAGGTGGGCTCCTTCCTCTGTGGGCAGTGGGTCGGGCACGCTAGCGAGCAGCTCCGCACCCGACAACTCACCCACTGGAACAGGCTCATGGGGTGGATTCTCGTGTTGATGATGGGAGTTATGGTGCGTTTGGTCACCAGGGCTTGGGACCTCCGAAGCCAGTTCTCTTTGTTTTTTGCCAAAACTTGTGATGTTGTTGTAGTAGTTGCCAAATACTGATGTGATCCCAAACATATGTGGTTTTTTGGACTTGGAACAACTCCGTATGTGGCGGATGACCCCCATTTTTTGCAGTTAGGGGCCTATGTAAGGGTAGTTAGAAACAATGTCTCACCCACGCTCGGTTAGTTGTCATTTTTTGGAAAGCCGAGTGTGGTTGCACCGTTATGAATGGTGCCTGTATGATCGGATATGGTATGTATAGGGCAATGTCCCTCCTATATTATGCATGTCTATTACATTTCCACTTGTTGGTGTTATGCATGTGTATTACATTCAATTATCCATGACAAAATGTACACTTATATGGTTTCTATGATTGGCACTTGTAACAATTCTTATATGAACCTATCAATACATAAACAAGGTTAGAAAATCACCCTACTCACCATATTGACATCAGTGACACGGATAATCACGTGAGTTGACACGGGATTCCAAGTTTGGTGACACGGGTTATTTCCTTTCAACTTATAATATGCCTTTCCACCGAGTAAGTTTCTTGCCACATGACATTCAATTATACATGACAAAATGTAAACTTATGTGGTTCCCATGATAGGGACTTGTAACAATTCGTATATGAACCTATCAATACATAAACAAGGTTAGAAAATCATCTTACTCACCATATCGACATCAGTGACACGGATAATCACGTAAGTTGACACGGGATTCCAAGTTAGGTGACACGGGAGATTTCCTTACTACTTATAATATGCCTTTCAACCGAGTAAGTTTCTTGCCACATGACATTCAATCATCCATGACAAAATACAAACTTATGTGGTTCCTATGATAGGGACTTGTAACAATTCGTATATCAACCTATCAATACATAAACAAGGTTAGAAAATCACCCTACTCACCATATTGACAACAGTGACACGGATAATCACGTAAGTTGACACGGGATTCCAAGTTTGGTGACACGGGTGAATTCTGAACTAATTATAACCAATGTTTGCACCATGCCAACATTGTCACTCACTGCTTAAAAATTATCATACAAATAAAGAAACAGTCCACAACACATAACCACTCACTGAAGATAAAGAATGCGAAATAGTTCATACCAACGTACTAAAATACCAACCTAGTGAACTACCGTCCACAACTAAATGTGAGAACCAGCAACCATGTTCATAAATATCCAACACAATAAAAACGATGTTCATAAGAAGCTTATACCATAACATAAAATTTCATAACACTAGGTAATGGTGATCACAACTGAGATCATAACCGTGTACCATTGAAGATGCGAACATCGAGCATGTGCCTGTACGCCCCGATGAATACGTCGTCAAGACCGTCGTAGGTGGGGGCGTCCTTCATGAGGAGTTGCATGAACCTGACCGTGTAAGGACCGCAGTCTCCACTGCAATAGAGAATCGCCGGAGTCATATTCATTACAGCCGGATGCAACTATGAGACGAAGAGATATTTAAGTGTTGGACAAAAATTACCTCTGCTTGTTTTGCGGAATCCTTTTCTCGCGACTAAGGGCGAACGGCTTTGGCAACTTGTCGACGTAGGTGGCCATCAACGCGGGGTGGGCATTCATCAGTACCGGGATAAGGTGGGTGATGCAGCTTAAGTGTGCCGGCAGATGGCGGTCCCTCACGATGTAGACGTCCGAATCATAAACCCTTACCTGCCACCCGACCAGATCTATCGCTACGGCGATCCAGTGAACATTGTCCACGTTCAACGGTAGGAGGATATGTTCCGCCCCTTCCCACGCCCGGCCTATCGTCGCCGGGGACCGCCCGTCGAAGTAGGCAAGCAGCTTCTCGTCGGCTTGGTAGCTATCCGCATCGCTCTTGTATTTGCCCCACTCGGTCTGCAGATAGCGACCGAAATATGTGTCCACAACGACAACTCGACCGCCAATGTCGCCGGCCCTCTCCGTTACCCCTTTCCGAAGAAGATAGCATGCTTGCTCCATGTGCTGCATCGATTACAACCCTAGTCAAAATCCAAAACTATTCCACTACCTATTACAGTACATACCGTGTCATTCACTAGACAAAGGTAGTCACTTAGGCGGGTTTCGTACCTCAGAGTTTAGCCAAACTGTGGGCGTTTTTAGTGCGGTGAAGAACTCCTTACTCAGCGCCGTGTCGTATGCAGTCTTCCAGCTGTCCTCATCCCCGCTGCACAACCACAACCACAATGTTAGGGGATTGGAGTCATCTATGCAATAACTTGGGTACATCTGCTGATGAGTGTCACCTATCCATCCAACGGAGGAACCCATCGTTGTCTGACACGAAAACAAGACCCAGCTTAATCGCGGCCGCGCCTTCGACAACGTTCTTCCCTTTTCGGCCCCGCGTTTTCTTCTGAGGCGGGGACTTCACTTCTCCTTCACCTCCTGGACCTCTCTTACTCTTCCTGCCTCGAACGGGCTCCGCTCTTGCAGCCTCTGGGATCTGCCAATTGGTTAGACAGTTTCAACGGTCAGGGCAAAAACGTTTTGACCCTCGTGTCACCCAAATCTCTACTCGTGTCGGCTAACACTGATACACTTGTCACTTACGTACTACTATAGATTCAAATGACAATGTGAAGTAACAGGCATTTTACCTTCTCATCCTGTCCTTCCGGCGTTGCTTGGTCATTCACTGTAGGTGGTACCTCCGTTGAAACGGCTTTACGGTTTTTGTCCTCAGCATCCCTATGTTTCCCGACTTTCTCTCCACTGACATCTCCCCCAGTTCCTCCAACGGTCTCGTCTTTGACCGCCTCTGAGATCTGGCAATTGGTTACGGTTATTTCAGCTGTGATTCAGATAATATATTTGTTCCCTTGTCACTTTACATATTAATACGTGTCGCTTCACTTTAACAACCGTGTGAGTTGTCTACAAAATATTGACATATTATAAATTGTTGATTCTATTACCCCTTCACCGTGGATTCAGAAAATACCATGTCAAGTAACAACCAATTTACCTCCTATTGTCCTTCTGGTGGCTGGTCTTCCACCTTAGTTTGTCCCTCCGTTCTTTTGGTCATTATCCTCTCCACGGACATCGCCCATTGGTTTCTGCTCACCTCCTGCATTCGACTGGCCATCTCGCATCCCATTCACAACACCTTCCAACACCTTCATCTGATACACAAAGTACATAAATGAGGGGTGGTTAGTGAATGTTATTCGGCATTGGGAGATAAGTAACCCGTGTCACCTTTGAAAAATACCCGTGTCACATATAAAATATACCCGTGTCACAAATGCCAGAAACGTTACACGTACCTTGTCATCCATGCTTCGCATCCATGTTGACATGGTTCCCAGCCTCTCCAAGATCAGTTCTACTGACTTCCCCAACTTATCCTCCCAGGATTCCCTTGTCCCATCTCGTTGCTCCGAACTCGGGCCGGACTTGCCAGAGCCTTCACCGTAATAACTCGGTGCCAACGCAGCCTCAATGTCATCAAAGTAGAGGTCAGGCTCCTCATGCTGGTAGAAGCACCCGAGCATCAATTCATACTCGCCGGCCTTCGGTACTAGTATCGGGTTGTCTTCGACCTTAATTCTATCCGATTTTTCAGGGTCCATGCGGGACTGGATCGTCTCATACATTAGATTGTCGTCATCGGCTGTCCACCTCAGCATGCGAGGCAACGCCGTGTTCGACACCCGGTTCGCAAACGCCTCGCCAATCCCCGGGACAGCTTCGTACAACCAAATCTAAAACAACCACACATGTCACTCGAGTGCATCAATTGCGCGTAATAGTTCAAGCATAACTTCGGTCAAGTAGCTTACCTGGAACGCATACGGAAAACCCATAAGCCCATATCCATATCGATCGTCCTTGTCGTTCGCCTTCGGCTTCAAGTCAGCGACACGTCGTTCTATGACGCCCGACAGGTACTCGTGGGTGGCCTCGTACACAATCCTGCCCCAGGGGTAATCCAGAAATCGATCAACGTTCTCCACAAGCTTCACAATCCACCCTCGTATGGCTTTCCTAGGTTCTCCCCCCAGCAGAACTCCTTCGACGATGAGGAGGAGAGCGATCTTAAAACGCCTTCTCGCACTCGGCTCCTTCAAGATGGAGTTCTTGAAGGCGTTCTCCAGCTCACCCACCTTCATGTTGTCCATTCCGAATAAGTCCTTGAGAGCCTTCTTTGTCTTCTTGTCATCCTCCGTCTTTGTGTCTTCCCCCCGAACTCGACCACACCGCAGCCCAGTCACGAGCGCAAACTCCTTGATAGAGAATCGCCGCAGCTTGTCTTGAAGCATGTACCAAGTTTCCCACTTCTTTTCTGTCACAAGCTGCCTTTGTAACACGTAATGCAGTAGTTGCGAAGAGAATTGAACCCGGTTTGCCATTTGCACAATACCCCCAAATTGGCTTCGCAGCAGCTTCTCCCAATCGATGGGGTCGACCCAGTCGTCCATGTTGACGCGCAGAGACACTTTGGAAGACTGGTTGACCCGCCCTCGGAAATGCTTCTCCTCCGGCACTGCGAGTCGGGGCTCCACCTTCTTCAGTGGCCGGACACCTTTCCTCCTCAAATTCTGGGACCGAACCATGTTCTTCCTGCAATTACGTGGACATGAACATAATCAATATCCACACAAAGTCACCCCCCTACTTAATTAATCTGTCTGCGACTGTTTCACGAGAAAAGGCCCATGTCACCTACTGAAGTAACCCTTGTCACCCAACAGAATAGCTCATGTCATGAATGTCAATTGTCTTCTCCCGATTGTCCTCCAATACCCGTTTATGACAGGGGTTATTCTCCACTCTCACAATCTGGGTTAAAGGACCCGCAAGCCTCCCACGCTTATCTTCAACCTCCCTCGCTCTTGTCTGTCAATTCCTCAGTTCCCCATACCCCTTTTACCCCAGATCTGTATTTCCCGTATCCCCAATTCCCCACATGACCGTTATTCCAATTCCCCAATTTCCGATTTTTGTCCAATCCCAAATTGCATGCCTTTGAACGAAGCAATGGAAGAATGCAAATGAAGTGGGGAAGATTGCAAATTAAGTGAAGATTCAGACTAGTAGAGATGGGTGAGGACATATTTCAATAATCAATTGAGTTGTACCTGTATTCCTGCGCCTTCCTCTCTGGTATTGCCTTATCCGGCGTCTTGCTCCCTTATCCGGCGACTTCCTCCCTCTCCGGTACGAAACAATGGGAGAATGCAAATTAAGTGGGGAAGATTGCAAATTAAGTGAAGATTCAGAGTAGTAGAGATGGGTGAGGACGGATTTCAATAACCAATTGAGTTGTACCTGTTTTCCTGCGCCTTCCTCTCCAGTACGGGCTTCTCCGGCGTCTTTCTCCCTTCTCCGGCGTATTCCTCCCTCTCCGGTATGGGCTCTCCTCTTTCCCTTCACTTCACAACCGCCTCCCTTCACTCCTATTAATATTCGGTCTCTCTCTCTCTCTCCTTCCCTTGTGTAGGTGGTGGTTTTTTTCCCCAACTGCAATGAATGCAAGTTACTTTTGCTTTTCTTTTGTTTACCTTTTAATTTCAATCAGGAGGTGCATTTTCTTTTTATTTTTTTATTTTTTTGTAAGTAGGTCAAAGGAACTGTGCAACCAACTGCCACCCTGATAGATTCCTTTTCCTTTGTCGTTTTGTTCTTTTGTCCCAGTATCGGGTCCCGTCTTTCCATGCACGTGTCACCTGACAGGTTTTTTCGTGTCACTATTGACTGTCTCATATTCCTACGTATATTGTAAATGATCCATGTCACCCCTTTTAATCCTCGTGTCATCTAATGACATATACCTTGTCACCAAATTGGATAGATACATGTAGCTACACTGGCAAGTTTAACATGTCCGCATACCTACTAACATATACAAATGTTCACATTCGACAACTACCAAGTTTCGCAAAATATCCAAATGTTTTACTTCAACTATTACAGGAGGGTGTTATGATTGGAAGCAAGTGTTCAACTCCAAAGTCTAGCATCCGAGTCGACCATGGAATACCCCAACAGCTAGCATCTGGCGGTATGCCTCAATGTACGTGTCGTCCAATCGATCAAAGTTCGGGACGGTCTCCAGCAGGAGGTGCATGAATCTAATGGTGTACGTGCCACAATCACCACTGCAATGGGGAAGAATCGGTCAGAACGCGGACACCGATTCCACATCCAATCAAACGAAATTGAACCATGTCATCCAACTTACCTTTGCTTGTTCTGTGGAAGGCTCTTGTCCCGGCGAATGGCAAACGGCGTGGGGACCTTATCGGCATACTTGACCTTCAGATCGGGGTGTGCACGCATGACGACAGGGATCAGGCTCATCACAGGCATTAACAGGGGCTGGAGCTGGCGTTCCGTCACCATGTGGACGTCACAGTCATACACCCTTACCTCCCACTCCTTAAGATCGATGGCAAGGGCAACCCAGTGTCTGTTCCTGACGTTGAAGGGGAGGAGGATGAGGTCCGCACCTGACCACGGTCGTCCCAACGGCTTCGGCGACCCCCCCATTTAAGTACGCCATCAATGCATCACTAGGCTCGTACGCTTCGGGGCTAGCGCTGTACTCCTTCCATTCCCGAGGTAGATAAATTCCCGCAAAGCACGTATCGACTACGATGGCTCCACTGGCAATGTCACCCGCTCTGTCTGCGACCGCTTTGCGCAGAAGGTAGCAGCACTCCTCCATCTCCTACATGAAGTGAACCGCAATTACAATCCAAAATCCTGACACGGGAAATTTTAGAGGTGACAAGTGTTCATACCACAGTTCCAAACCAATCTTGGGGTTTCTTCAGGCGGTTGAGTAACTCCTTCGTCATATCCACACCACAGGGTGACGTGCGCACCTCTGCGTCCCCACTGCACGGTAAGTTTCTGTCAGGTATTGTGGACGTTCAACTATCTACCTTCGTCGTCTATTCGAGAGTAAGACACATAAGCTACGTACCTTGCCACCCAACTTGTCATGGCGTCGTTGTCCGTCGCTGACCCCATTCCTAGCTGAACATCATCGGCGGGAACAGTGGATGCCTTCTGGGCTCGCGGTTTCTTGGCCGGGGGAGCTAGCTCCTCTCCAACAGCCTTCCTCGTCTTCTTCGCCCCCTTAGATGCATAAACCTGAGCTACCCGGGGCTTCGGCCTCTCACCACCTTCAATTTTCTTTCCCCCTTCCTCAGGACCAGACCCTTTTAAACCAACCTCTCCCAACTGAAAACATATCAAACTTCAGCTAAGATTGACACTATCCCTTGCCACATAACAGATATACTCATGTCGTGCAACTACAATGTCACTGTCACCAATAACTGATAGAAAAAACTTACATCCTTGCTCTCTCTTGCCGTCCCATCCCCTGCCTTGACGGATTCACCTTCAGCTACCTTGTCCCCGACATCAGATTGCTTGTCCCCTGCCTTGGTCTGAAAAAATTTCATGTCACTTGCCATAAACTTTCATGTCACATATATAATCACCTTTTTTTCATAAATAAATCTGACCTCGTTGGTCTTTCCTTCCCCCCCATCCCCTGCCTTGACAGATTCAGCTTCATCATGCTTGTCCCCGACATCATCACCAGCTAGCTTGCTCTCTCCTGATATCTCATCCCTTGCCTTCACAGTTTCAACTTTTGTGTGCTTATCCCCGCCATCATCCACTTCACTTCCCTTATCAACAGCACCTCCTAACTGCTAATGAAATCAACATTCAATTATGCCTCAAACTTTCCAGTGTCACTTAACATAACAAATCATGTCACACAGCTACAATCTTCCTGTCACATTCTTCCAGTGTCGCTTAACATAACAAATCTTGTGATGTTTACCAACAACAAACCTTACCACCTTGTCCACCCTCACCGTCTTCAGCCGCAATTGACTCTATCAACTCATCAAGTTCGACCTGTAAAATACATATTAACATTTGATATTGAATCCCCGATTTCAAGCAGGACTAAACATCGAAACGCATGTCACGCAAAAACAAACTTACAAACTCATTCCGTTTTTTCTCATCTCGAGCTTGTTCTTTATCGGTTGCTTCTTGCCAAGCCGTCCCCTGACATTGACCATCCCGCAGCTCAGTCACGGCCACCTCCAATAATTTCAGCTGCAGGTGATAAAATTATTACTTCATATCACCATAAGGTGACAAAATTCAACACAATTCACCCTTCATATCACCATGAGTAATGAACACCAAACAATTCCTAATTCACACTTCATATCAGACTAAGGTCACCTAATTCAGTTCTAAACAAACACATATCAGACTAGGCCCCCCTGAATTTCATACCACATTCGTTCATTATCTACACTACGTGTCACTTGTCCAATTTCACGTGTCAGGAGTCCATTTACCCTAGTTCACAGTTATCCAGAGTCTCCACAAAACGAATAATTGGGAAGTTATTGCGTACCTTTTCATCCATCTTCTCCATCCCTGTTGACATTGTCTGAAGCTTGTCCATAACTTGTTCCAAAGTCTTGGCCACGTCCCCCACCCAGCCATCCTTCTCATTGCCTCCTCTTCCCGTCCTTGGGGACCTCCCACCGGAAGGTTCGAAATGTGTCAGGAAGGGTGCAACTAGGTCGTCGAAGAAGGGGTCGGACTTCTCATCATCGTAGACACAACCATCCATCAGCTCTAGCTCAGCCTCCTCTAGTATGAGTATTGGGTTATCATCAATCTCTATGGACTCCTCTCCCTCAGCTTCGGTGCGGCTGGCTATATCCTTATAAGCGAGGTTCTCGTCCTTGAGGGTCCATCTCATGCAACGAGGGAATGACGTCGTCGACACCTTCGTCGCAAACCGGACCCCCCATTTCAGCATGGATTCCAACAACCAAATCTGCACCGCATCCCCACTCAAATTAATACATTTTCAGCATATGAATTACAAAATGATCATGGGTGTGGTCGAGAAGGTTACCTGAAAGGATAGCGGATAACCCATCAGGCCATAATCATTGCGCTTCTTTCGATCTTCTGCCTTTATCTCAGCCTCCCGGCGCTTTACGACGCCGTTCAGCAACACGTGTGTTGCAGCATAGATGACCCTCCCCCATGGGAATGCCAAAAACCGATCGACATTCTCCACCAACCGGACGATCCAGCTCCGCAGCCCCTTCCTCTACTCCTCCCCTAACAAAACGCCCCCCACAATGTACAGAAGCACTAGCTTGAATCGTCTTCGCGGGCTCCGCACCACCATTATTGAATTCTTCAGCTCGGTCTCCAGGTCACCGACCGTCATCTTCTCGTTTCCAAAAAACTCCTTGATAGCTTTCTCGTCGTCCTCCATGTCACTAGCTGTTGGTTGACTGCACCGCAGCCCGGTTACTAAGGCAAACTCCTTGAGGGAGAACCTCCGGAGCTTCCCCTTAATCCGGTACCACGTCTCCCACTCCTTATCACTCGCAAGCTGTCGCTGGAGTGCATAATGCACCATTTGTGAAGAAAATTTCACACTGTGCGCCAGCTGCACAACCCCACCAAGCTGGGAGTCAAGCAACTTCTGCCAGTCACTAGCGTCAACATAATCATCGATGTTGTTCAGCATTGACAGTCTTGAGCCCTGGTTGACCCGGGCCCGGAAGTGCCTAGCTTCAGGGACTACGTATTCAGGCTCTTTGTTCTTCGAGCTCACATTCTTCGTCCTCACCATTTCTCTCCTGCAATTTCCATCACACGAACAAAGTCAGCTTCCACCAATTATATTCGTCTCCCTCTGTCACCTAACAGACTAACCCATGTCACTCTACCCTTGTCACTCAGTGTGAAACCCATGTCACCCATTATGAATCGGAAGCCTATAACCAATACCTCAAACCTCCTTCAATAGGACACCTACGACATCCACATATCCCAATTTCCACACCTCGTCAATTCCCCTATTCCGCCTACCACAACAAATTTAGAAACCCTTCTCTCCAAATTGGAAACCCCTGTCACCCAATGTCAAACCCCTGTCACCCAATTCAAACCTCAAACCACCAATTTCCCCTATCCATAGTTCCCCGACCGTTGCCCTAACCCATTCCGAAAACCACTGTCACCCAATTGGAAACCCTAACCACCGATTTCCCCTTTCCATACCCGAAAACCACTCATGCCACCACCACCCACCATTATCCAAACAAGAAAACCACCACCCCGACCCACCATTCAGGCCGCCATTGTCCTAACCCCTTCACCCACTGCTTCCCCGACCCACACCCGCGCACAATACCACCAAAGGGAGAAGAGTAAAAGGGCGTACCTGATTTATGTCGTGTCTGGTGTACTTTCCGGCGACGGTGGGACCTGTCCGCTCTCTCTCCTGTGTTGTTCCTCTCTCGAACCGGCGTCTCTGCAACTGCCGAAGAAGAAACCGCCCTCTCTCTCTCCCTTTCTATGCCTCGCTGCAACTGCCAATGAAGATGAAGAAGCCTCTCTCTCTCTTTGCTATCGGTGTGTTTTCAAACGGGAGAGAGATTTGTGATTAGATGGGCATTTACTAACCCTCCCCCTATTTCTCCTTCCCGCCCTCTCTCTCTTCACTAGGCAATGATGCCTCTAATTTAATTTTTTTTTTGGCCAACTTTACACATGATAGCCGGTTTATGTTGTGGGTTGACCGTGGTATTTTTGCAAATTTGTGCCAAAAATGGCATTCTTGCAAAACTTTCCAAATTGCTGGCATTTTTGCAAAGTTTTTTGGAATTGTGGTATTTAGTACCGTTTCCTCTTCATATTATAGTAAGGGATATGAACATGAATCATAGAAGACTTGCCTACCTTAGAGATTAATGGATGCTCCTTTTGTTGGAATTTCCCTAAAAAGGAGAATATTCCAGCAATTTATTAATCAAACCTTCACATTATGTTAATGGCAGTTGGCAATCCAAAAATCAATTGAATTGCAATGAAGAATATTATTGGCAAGTCTATATAAAAAAACATATAAAATGCTTGCTTCTGGTACTCATTTGAAAAAAAAATGGCATTTAATCTAAGAGTAGAATGGTGAATTCTATATGGCAAATTTTAAGAGGTCCTTTCCAGTCCTTATGTTGATGTGTGAATATGTAGGATTAATATTTGATTTCTCACTAGGCTGCATTGTTGATGATCTAATGAACCATGGGACAATGATAAGGGCAAGGTAGGTTATCAGTTACATCAGTTGGAGTTGCATACTTTTGTTGTTGATGGTGTTAGGCAACATGGAGCTACTTTTGCTCTTGAGATATAGATTGAGATATGGACTGAGTACCATTCAGGTAACCAAATTTATGTGCTGAATTTTTTATCCTGGGGGTGGGGAACTATACGCAGCAGCCCAAACATTTAGGATTCAGCAGAAGGTGATTCGCTCTTCGAGAGTTGTAGGCAACATGGAACTACTTTTGCTCTAAAGTTGGACGATTCCTCTTCGAGAGCTGCAGATTTGAGGTCTCTCTTGTGAGTGAAATGATTCGCTCTTATGCTAAGAAGGTGCTCGATGAATTCCATATCACCATATATAAGGAGTCATCTAACCTTGTTGAAACTGAAGAGTCAGTTCAGGAAGAAGAAGTAGAGGAACTCAAGGCATCAAGTGAACTCAATCCGATTGAAGAAGAACCCCATTATTGCCCTGTATCAGTTAGTCTTTTCTATCACTTTTTTTTACTTCTCTCTTTTGGGTTCAGCTTCTGTTTTTCAATGTGTTACCCAAAGTACACAAAAAAACATCTCTACCAGTCTACCACCAAATAATACTCGGAGAACAATGATAAATCGGTGGATAAAAAGAAAAGAAAAGAAAGGAACTTCAAAGGTGAGCAATATAGGGTATGGAGCAACAACTGTATGACAACAAAATAAGTTATCTGCATCTTTATGCCTCATTGAAGATAGAACGTGTTAGCCTCTTGCTTTAAAATTTTTGGCTTATTAGCTCAATTAGTAGAGCATTGTGCTTAGGCATAAGATGTGGGTTCGAATCCCACATAAGCCACACATACCTTGTATCCAGTAAGGATCTTCTACTCCCTCCCCTACTCCCCTCCCTACTCCACCAAATTAGTTTAACATTAATTTAATTTTAAAAAAATTTTAAAAAATATATTTATATTCTTCATATCTATTTTTACATATTTACAAAATTTTATTTTGAAAAATGATGTTTTAATATTTTTAATAATTATATTTTGTAAAATATTGCCTTATTAATTTTTAAAAATTTTAAAACATGATTTTTCAAAATAATTTTTTTATAAATATATAAAAATAGATGTTAAGAATATAAATATAATTTTTTTAATTTTTTTAAGATTAAAGAAATATTAAAATAAATTATTGTTGTAGGGAGTGGAGTAGGAAAAGTGGAGTAGAGGATCTTATTTGCCTTGTATCAACCTCTTGCTTTGAAAGTTTTGACAGAGCTTTTGTAGTGTAGGTCTTTAACAAGTCTATTGACCATGGGCTACTGTATTTGCCATTCAGTTTAGCTTTGATTTTGATGTTTTTGATGTCATAGATTTGGATGATTTTGCTCATTTATTCAATCAAATATACAAATGGAGAAGAAAATACATATGTATGTTATCTAGTAGACAATCTACGTGGGATTCGAACCCACGTCTTGTGCCTAAGCCAATGCTCTACCGATTGAGCTAGTAGGCTAACGGGTTCAAACCAATGCTCACTTCTATAACATTTGTTGTATAAATCATGCTATATAAATCAGTTTCTGAAAAATCAGTTTCTGTATATCATGCTCTATAAATCTGTAAACTGCATTCAGTTTTTGTAAATTGCATCATGTGACAATGAAACTAAAACTGAATACAGAAACTGAAAAAACAGAATGCATAAATTGAAATTGAAAATCTTAAATACAGAAAATATGAAATACAGAATACATAAACTGAAATTGAAAATGAATGAAGAAAGTGAAAGACTAAAAATCTGAATACAAAAAATCTGAAATCTGGAAAATCAATGCAGAAACTGAAATATAGAAAAACTGAAATGTAGAATACTCAAACTGAAAATGAAACTGAATGCAGAAAGTGAAAGACTAAAATCTTAATACAGAAATGGAACTCAGCGCTGAAACAGACAGTGATCAAGGTCGTTCTAAGGTTACTATGTTAGTTAGGAAACATTAAGCAATGAAGGCAAGTGCTTTAGTAACCATTAAATTAAAATAAATATTTATACCCCAATGGACCTCTTAAATTGACAAAAATCATGTAGCTTATGTGTTTTTGTCTCCCTTGAAGCGTCAACCCTTACATCTCTAATGATCATTAACTAGTTATTGAAGGACCCAAGAAATTGGTGTTTAGTTCACTGTCATGACCAATGCTAATAAGAAACCACATACATGTCTATTTGTGGTCATCCTGTCATCCAAATATAAAGAAAATTAATTGACTTCCTTGCAATTCAGTTCAGTTTTAAATTTAGTTCTCTATCAATTTTCTAAATGTATTTGAAATCAGTGTAACAAGGTAAGCAATTCAGTTCAGCTGTAAGTACATTTGTAAAAAAATATGCATAGATATTTCACGCAATTTCTATCAAATGTTTCCCAACTTTTAGAGAATTGACTACTCATTCCTTTATTCTGAAATAACAAGCACAATGTAAATGAACTCTTAAAATAATCAAAACAATGCAAATCAAACTCTTATTCTTCAAGTATTCGAACCCATAAGCATCTTCAACAATGCAAATCAATCGGTCAACAAATCGAAAGAGGCATTGGAAAATCCCCAATTCGAAAATCACACAATTCAATTTGGAAAATATCCAAAATCACACAAACTTAATTCGAAAATCCCCAATTCGAAAGAGTTCTCTCTAATTCAAAATCCTCAACTCGAAACCCTAATTCACAACATACCTTCTTTGTGTTGGGGTCGGCTTTGATATAGAGTCTCCCTACAGGTTGTAGGCGGTGTCGAGCAGATGTGTCTCCATCTTCTCTCTCAATCGAGCTTCGCAGGAGTTCTCTCTATCGCTATCGCCTTTCCATCCATCTGAAAATGAATTCATTGGAGCAAAAGTAGCTCCATGTCGCCGAGGAGTGAGGTTTAAAATCCGACATACCTGGCACGACCGAGAGTCGATAGATTCCGATCCCTCCAGGCCTCCACCACCCCTTCTGGTGCCTCCGGTGCAGCCTGCCTTCGTCTTCTCTTTCTCTCTCGCGAACTGCCTTCACCCTTCTCTGGTCGACCTTCATTCGTCTTCTCTCTCTCTCTCTCTCTCTCTCTCTCTCTCTCTCTCTCTCTCTCTCTCTCGCTTTCTTTCTTTCTCCGTCCTTTCTTTCTTTTCTTTTCTTTTTTAATTGCAAACTAACGGTGACTCTAAAAAACTATTAGATTTAACCCAAAAGGGCACGAGACAAAAAAATGAAAATCACAGGGGTACCATACGAAATATGCAAAAGAGTTGTATACCTCGCGAAAATTGCAATACCCCAGGGTACCTCGCGAAATTTCCGTTAATTTTTTTAGCGTGATAATTAATTGGAAAGGCTTGCACGTTGGAATGGACGTGCACTTTTGATTGGAGATTTGCGGTGTATCTAACAACACCCCTTGAAAAAATACGTGCAAAACGGAAAAATCTTAACAAACACTGAAAGTATCAGCAGCACAAAGTCGCTTTTAAGCTAAACAAGACCCTAAGTTTTCAATTTATTTGCAAGGGATTGTTTAATCATCCAGTTTCCAGAGGGCTTTATATCACACAACTCAGATTTCTGCAATAACTGTATATATTATTATATTTTGGCCTAGTGTTATATCATAACTAACAACCTCTAATAGACTAATAAGTAATTGTTGTTATCTACACTTGTAGTTTTGTTCTTCCTTTCTTATAACTAATTTGCTAAGTCTTTATTTTGCATAGGCTAATTTCTGTAGCTTGAGAACCTTGTCAGTTCTCTTTATGCTTTTGTTTGTTTTTCTGTCCTCTAAGAAGTTCAAAAATATCAGTAGTTTAATTAATGATCCAGAAAAGAGCTGACAACATTGATGGATTAGAGCAATAGAGCTTGGAAAAGGTTATTAATTCAAATGAGATAATGAGTAGCCAAATTAAAGCTCAAATATGCAGAAAGAATAAATATTTTAAATGAGTGTTTTAAGAAATATCTCTTCCATTAAGAGCATGTTTTTTTATAAGATCTTGTTATTTAAAGCAAGTATTAACCAAGCTGTAGGGAACAAGCTCTAAATAATAAACCACTTCATCTATTTTCTTTACTTGATGATAAGTCCTAATAAACATATGCTTTTTTATATATTTCATATCTTGCCTTATCAGCATCCCCTTAATGTTGAGTCTACGTACACTAGCAGTATTATTACTTCTGTAGTTCTGTTCCCTTCTTATTTCATTGTTGCAAGCACTTTCGGTGGACATTTTGTTTATTGTCGAGGAAATCACATGGTGAGTTTTGAGGTTTTTACAGGTAGCAGAGCGTGCATTGTATATGTTGACCAATGATAACATTGATAATCTGATACGACAGAGTCGCAAAGTTATTCTACCTATAATCTTTCCTGCACTAGAGAGGAATGTGCGTGGCCATGGGAACCAAGTTGTGAAGAATTTGACTATTAATGTTCACAAGATCTTTTCTGACTATGACCATGAGCTTCTTGGGGAGTGCTTATGCAAGTTTGAGGAGGATGAAGCAAAGGAGCAGGAGATTAGAGCAATGTAAGAAGCTGCATGGAAACGGCTAGAAGAGATGGTCACAACCAAAACCTAAACCAACTGTTTTCGGACATCTCCTAGTAAGTTAGCTAGCTGTTAAAGCATTTGCCTGAGTGAATGTTTTATGTTCTGTTTAATCATTTTGATTTATTTTTGGGTTGGGTAATTTGAGTGATTATATGTTGAATTTTTTTCCAGAAGTGTTGGCAAATGGCGGAAATGAATGGGTCATTCAGGAGAGCATCAAAAGAGTCAGTGTGGATGATGTATGTACTCTTATGTCATTGTGACTGCTGGCAAGTTTCGCAGATATGTATCTTCTTGTATTTGTCTTTTTCTCTCTGCATATTATGCCCATTAGCAGTCCATGCACTCACAAAATGCATGCAGAATGGTCATTTAGGGCTTTATTTCATTCGTAGAAAGGTAGATGTGCTATTTTCAGTATTTTGTTAGCACCTCTTTGTTATTCTGTTTAGTTCACGGAAACTGGTGTTGAATGAAATGATAATGAGTGTTTTTAGTCTTTATCGTCCACTATTTGCCAATTGATTTACCTGAAAATAAGCTTAATATATTTACTTAAATGAATGTATTTGAGATTACATGAAGTCCAGTCATAGTAATTTATGTTTGATGTGAACTGATCGTAGGGGTCCGGCTGGTGACAATGATGGCATCAACTTAGGTGGTTCTGATTGTCTCATAAGTATTGAAAAAAATTTGGCGTTGATTGCTGGTGTTATCTTACGTATTGAAGCTAGATGAAACATTAACTCCGTTGTCAGCCGGTTGTACTCCAAGGTTGCTTCCATCCAATCCGATGTTGATTCTCTCAAAACCAAGTTTGAGTCCTTCAAAACTAAAGCTGCTGCAGATTCAAAGAATGAAACTTCGTTAGATGGGGCTTCACCAGTGTTGCCTGCTGCTGTCAAGTCACCCACTGTGTACTCCGACCTTCACTTGGATGAACTTATTGGGATTAGAGATCTCTGCTCGCAGTTATCCGAATACAAACCCTTGTTTGATAAACTCTTCCCTACTGCTACTCCACAGATGACACCTTCGGACGTCCCCCTGAGCCAGCCTTTGCCGACTATACCTTCTGATGCACCGATGACTTTGCCTTCCGATGTTCTAGTGAGTCCACCTTCTCCCTCGATTTAGAAACCTTCCAAGGTTCTGGCTGTAGGTGTCCCACTTCGGAAGTCAACCCGTGTGGGGAAGGTTGCTGCTGTGTTGGAAACTCCTTTCACTCGAGGTGGCAAGAAGAAGCGCTCAATGCCTAGGAGGCCGAAATACTCATATTATGAATATGATGATCGGAAATGCTTTTATGATATGATATATTCTGACGAGTAAGTTCTACAATTGTTGTGTGTTGTTACATACGTTATCTTTGTCTTTGATATTCCATTCATTGTGTTTATTGTTTGTTGCTTTACTGCAGGGATATTTGTCCTCAAATTGCGGGCAATGAGGGTACGCTGGACAAGAAGTTTTTCTGTGAGCTTGTTGCTAAGCAACATTGGTTGCGTGATGACGTAAGTGCTCTCAACTATTCTGTATATCATTCATATTTTGCTGTTTTAGGGTTAGTTTAAGTTTAGCTTCCATGTGTGTGTGTTGTAGCATATAGGAGAGGCCATGTCTCATCTTAGGCATCACATCTATTGCAATGCGGAGAAATACAGTGAAATTGTTATCTTGGATTGCTTTTGGTCTGGAAGATTCAGTGTAAAGTTCTATGAGAAGTTTAAGGAAGGTAAAGTTTCGTTTGGCAATACGATTTTCAAGTATCTTGATGGTTTGTTGCCAAAGTGTTGTGGGAAATCATGGCGTGGTGCAAAGATTATATACAGTCCCTTCAACATTAGAAATGAACATTGGGTTGCATTACGGATTGACTTGGCTGAAGGAACAGTGAACGTATATGATTGCAATATCCCATTCACTTGTGATGCCGAGCTGCATACTCTATTGGAGCCGATATGTAATCTGTTGCCAGCGCTGTTTAGAGAGTCCGGTAAGTTTGCACACTTGGGCGGGGTCATTGAATCTGCTTTTAAGGTGGATAGAGTCCGTGGCATTCCTCAGGATAGTGATGGGTAAGTATATGTTTTTATTTGACAAGATTTATACATTTATATATATTGCTAACTGTTATAGCATGTTCTAATTTCATTTTCATTTGGAATTTCAATTTCAGTGGTAGCTGTGGTGTTTATACTATCAAGGCTATTGAGGAATTAGCTTTCGGTGGAGATGTATACGCGTTTACTGATGACCGAGTCCAAGCGTATCGCGAGAAGATGGCAATTGAACTTTCTCAGAAGTTGTGGAATGTTTCGCTTTTGGGTTGATGCACCTTTTGTATGAATGCTTATAATAGAACTACATTAGAGCTTGCATGCTCACATTTTGTAACCACGGAAGTTTATCCTTCGTACATTTGGTAGTAAGTATGGGATGTCTAACTGATTCGCACTTGATCCTTCGAGCTTGCATGCTCTCATTTTGTAACCACGGATGCTTATGTGCTCCGTACATTTTGGTAGGAACTATGTGTAGTTTAACTGGTGTCCGGTTGATCTATAGAGCTTTCATGCTCTCTTTTGTGTTCTAATGTTGATATCTAGTTATATATAACTTGAAATATATGTCTTTTTCCTAGCTTATTTGAGCTATTATTTTGATTGTGTCCATCTCATTTATGTTGTGGCTTGTGTTTTTTTTTATTTTTTATGGTTGTTTACCCCCTTTTTTGTCGATCTCAAACAAAACAGGCCATCTGTGAGGACAACTTTTATTCAATTGATGACAGATCACACTTTGTGTGTTCTTAAGCGTAAACTGGATATATATTCACTGTATATAGATCAGTTAAAACATGTATCCAATGTAGTATCTCAAATGCATAAACTTGTGTCTACATTTAAAGAAAAACATATGAGAATAAAACGAGTTGTGTGGTATGTCCAGCTTCATCAACTTGTGTCTATATGTAAAGAACAAAATATGAAATAATCGAGTTTGCGGTATGTAAAGCTATCACATCTCCGCTTGAGTGCTGCTTGATGCCTTGTGTGGACATGTTAGCTTGTTATGCCCTACCCCCTTGCAAATGCCACAGTTGTATGTATCGTTTCTTTTCTTCCTTTGCCCTTCAAGAATGGATGGAATCCGGACTTTCCTTGGTCTCCCACTCTTCTTCCGCACTACTGGTGGATGGCATTCGACACATCTGATTTCGTCTGGAACATACCAATCTTCCTTTGAAGGCACTGGGTATATGGTTTCTTGGTAGGCGATTCTCCAAGCCTGAATTTTGTAGTACTCACTCACAAAATCAGTGATGCTGAGCTTCATTCTTTGAATTGCAGCTATAGCATGGACACAAGGCATATGATCTACATCAAACACCCTGCAGCTGCAAGTCTTTCGTGCTAAGTCAACCATACCAGCAAATTTCCCACCGTTTACTTGGTATTGTGTGTCATTCAGTACTTGCACTTCGTATCTTCCTGACCGCTCATACCTTGCTTGTAGAATCTCCTTGACTTTAGGAGGCAAATCAGTGATATTGATTGATGCACTCCTACGGTCATTGAACTATTCTGCCATTTTGTTCCTAATATGATCAAATAGTGCAACAACTGGGTAGCCTCGAGCTTCTTTCAATACTGAATTTATACACTCTGCATTATTCGTTGTCATAAGGTTGTACCTGTCACCTTTGAAGTGGGCTCGTGACCATTTTTGGAAATCTGCATCTTTGAGGTATTTCCCAAGCTCGCCGTTGATGTCACATATGGTTTTGAAGCAGCTTTCAAATTCGCTTATAGTGTAGCATTCGGATGCTTTGGTGACATAATGGATGACCCCTCTGTTTTTGAATCTTTCCTTTATGTTCTGCTTCAAATGCCGTGTGCAGATGACATATTTTTCAGAAATATATACCTCTTCCACAGCCTTGCTTATTCTTTGGTGCCTATCCGATGCAAAAACGAGCTCAGTTGAATCCGGAATCACAAGAGATAATCTTTGGAGGAACCACTTCCAAGCGTTATCATTTTCTGAGTCCGCCACTCAAAATGCAAGAGGATACACATGTTTGTTAGCATCCTGCGCTGTCGCTTTAAGGAGGATTCCTCTATATTTCCCATGTAAGAATCCAGCATCAACCATTATAACCTATAGAATGGAATTTATAGTTGTTAACCTATTTTAAGTATACATATTTATTAGACAACAATTTTTTTTTGTGTTTACCTTTCTCATCACATTAAACCCTCTAATTGATGCTCCAAACGATAGGAATGCATATTTGAATTGGTTCTTGGTTGCATCAATCTCCAAACATGCATATGTGCCTGCGTTCACTTGTTGTGTCATGTGGAAGTATGATGGCAGCATCTCATAATTTTCCTCCGCTGTTCCTCTTATCAAATCTTGCGCCAATCCCTTTGCTTTCCATGCTTTCCAGTAGCTCACAGGCTGCATAAACTCTTTCTGCATTGTATTCTGAATCTGTATAGGATCTGGACCTTTTTTTACACCTTCATACCTTCATCAATTACATGGAACAATTAAGCAATCTTATTCATGCGTCACATTGTGTCAAAGTTGATCATTATTTATTTAATGTAAACATATTATTCATCACACAACCCTACTGTATCTTCATATATATATATACATATAACTGATATACTGTATTTCACATAAATATCATGATGCATACCTTATCTTCATCTTGGCCGCAATAGATTGATATGATGGTTTCCGATGCTCCTTGCATCTAAGTAAAAATGAACAAGTGTGCTCCCCATTCAGCTTCCTAACCTCAAAGTTTCTCGAATTCCTCACACGCGTAGCCATTACTGACCACTTGCAGCTGGCATCAATGCAGAAGACTTTGTATTTTGTCTGATTTGATTTCTTCGTTCGGAATTGGAAGTTCTCATTAACTGCTTGATTAGCAACTGCAGCCTTTAGATGATTTTTTGAGCTGAACATCTGTCCTACATAGATGAAATCCATCTCATCTATTTCATTCTCAATCTGCCATGCACTTTGATCTTCATCGTTGCAGCTCTGTGTATCTTCCGATGCAACATCAGTCGGAACAATAGCTAAAGTGTCATCTACACTAGTAGACTGCAAGTACTCCGAAGACACTGTGATTCCACTTGTTTGCTGAACAGCTTTAGCTATTTCACTCACATTCATCCTTTTCTTTGTTTCAACATGTAATGGCAAAGACCAATCAACTTGAGGCACTTCATTTATGGACAAGAATGCTTTGAGATCGTCATCTTTGCTGATTGTGAATGGAGCTCTCAGTTTTTGTACTGGATGCAGGTGACTTAACCTCAACTCATAAGTTTTTAAGCATATGTCAAACCTATCACTGATCATTGTCATCAATGCTTCCAAATCAATATTGCTGTCAATCATGAACGCCTTTGACACAAGATCACCAACATACTCACAATAACCATTTGTAACCTTAAATTCGCCTCCAACACAGACAGTCAAAATTTTCAGATCCATGTTCTGATAGAGATTCTGCATTCACGAAATAGATCTACACTTCATCATTCTGTTTTTCATCACATTCAGATTCAATTACAAAACGCACAATTGCTTGGTTAACCGGTAATCTGTATTCGAAGCCCTAGATATTGAAATTAAGGACTGGAAAGGGGAAATTGAGATGTAAAAATTACTGTTTTGTCGAAAGGTCATGATACGTACCTTGGTTTTATATGAAATTGTGGATATCAAGTCATGTCTGAGTCTATATTGCCTCGTTGATTGCCATTGGTGACAAATCTCGAGCTATCTGGACTATTGCTTTGACAGGAGTCATCAATTGATTCGAATTCGTAGTTGAGTTGGAATCCCGGTGTGTTTTTGCTTTGTTTTTTAGTCACCTCGATCGATTCCGGCTGCTACAGGCTGATGACAGGTTGATCTAAGCTTGATTCCAGATGATCGCCATTGGAGATTCGGAGGTTTCTCTTGACGAATTTGATGGAGGCGACGGGGGTGATGACAGATACGCGCCTGGGGTTGAAGTCGCGTGGTGTCCTATTTTGACTGGAAGTGAACGCGCGTTTGGATGGGCCTAACCCAAGCTAATTAAATTAGCTTGTGGACTACCTACTTAATTAAACCTTCTAAAGGGGCCTCCTACCAAAATCACCCAATATAAATTTGTTAAAAAAAAAGATGTGTATTGTATTCATACCTTCCCAATAATGAAGTTTTAAGTAATGAGAGAGCGTCCGGTAAGGTAAAATATAAATTTTGAAAAAAAGTGATAAGAAACGAGTAAGGTGGGGGCCAAACCTACGACCTTTTGCTTAGGAAACAGAGGCTCTTTCCACTGAACTACAAACGCTACTTGTTCAGGTTCATCCCACCTTATTATATATATCATTTATACTTCATAGCTAAATGCAAACATTCACACTTCAAATTAGTTTTAGTTTTGTTTGCTGAAATTGTATTTAACGAAGGGCTTGAAAAGGATGTTGATACTTTACATCATTAAATTATACTATTTACACCCAAAAATCATATTTTGCATTTTTAAAAATAAACCCCTAAAATTCTTGAGTTATATATATATATATATGTGTGTGTGTGTGTGTGTGAATCAAGAGGATCATAAAACTATGTAATTAAAAAAAAAAGAAATAATGACACCTCTTGATTCACACGTTTTATTGTTTTATTTTATTTTTAAAAAAAATCCGATTTTAAAGTGTAAATAGTAAAATTTATGGATGGCAATAGCAAGGCCGAGAAAAATATTACCCACGTCCAAAAACAGCTACTTAGATACTGCAATTCGGTCTCGTTATTCATATCACATTATCACCTAAAGAAAGAGGCTACTGACAATTATTTTATTTATCTCCTTTTTCATTTGATTTTGAATGCATGTAAATTTGTAAACCCCACAACCCACCCAAAAGAAAGAAAGAAAAAAAGCAACTGTGTTGAATGCTCTGACCAGTCTTACATGTGACTCAATGTGACCACAATCATACACAACACAAGCTTTTGAAGTGTATCACAGTTTCAGAAGAAACGCCACTCCTGCAAAGCAAACAAGAGCAGCACTAGGCTGAGGCTCACTGCAGCCATCCCCAGTTGAGGCTTCTTAACCCCATGTGAGGAAGCTCCTGCAACATTCACCACCAACATTCCAATTCCAATATCAGATCCTGAATTCCTCATATTTTACTCCTAAACTACTTTAGCTTTTATGTTATTAGACTCTATCAATTTTACTTTCGATACTTGGATTACTTCAGCGTTATATACATAAAACTTTTGGGTAGATTAATATCACACCCAAATGGACCAGTACTAATAATAAATTGGACAACAAATCAAAGTTTTGCATTCAAAGATGCCTCTTGTTTTCTTCCACAGATCAAAGTTGTCACTTATTAATACAGACAAATACAAGGGCAATAATGAACCAACAGCTCAAAGAGGAATCACCAATTCTTTATAGCCAAAATGCCTTATTTCAATGATCCAATCCAAGGGTACAGATATGCCCACGTAACACGAACACCCCACCAACCACGAGATCTTATCTTAATTCCAGGTAGGAAGATGGCATATTAATAAAATTGTCGAGATCTACATAATTGGAGAGGCAGCAAACGCACCAGAGCAGTAGTTGAAGCCCCACCACACATTGTTTGGGAGGAAGTCGTTGTACGTGAAGGTCACAGTCCTCGTATATGTACCGTATATTTGTACACTCCCGACCTTCCAGCCATCGTTACCCCTCCTCAGGAGGTAAGCGTAGCAGACATCGTATGTACACGGACCGTATATCTGGAAGGTGTCTGATGAACACCGCTCGAATGTGCCTGCTGACGGGTCATCTAGCCTTGGGACATTAACCTGATGGTTTCAAAGAAGCTGTGGATTAGACAAAACTGATACCAGAAGAGCGAAATTTCTGATGATAATGATAGTTTCATCCTCTCTCTAATGAGTTTGTTCCAACTTTCCCAATAGTGTTCGATTTATAGCAGTTTTCATCATTCAGATTTAACTTGTAAATCACTCAAAATTCATAATAACTCCAATCCAATCCAACTTGAGAACATTAAAGATCAATTCAAAAAAATACGAAAGAAAGATCTAATAGCTACCCATTGATCCAAATGTGATTTTCTGAGATGGGTTGGCAACGGATCATTAATATAAGTTTGTTCTGGAAAATTTTTAGAATTGATCAAAACCTCTGCTAATTTCACATGAATTCACAAGTCTTATGGCACCAATAGAGTAAAATTTAGAATTAATCAAAACCTCTACTAGTTTGTTTTTATGTAATGGGTAATAATAAATTACACAGTTTCTTTTCACAATTGGTTATCACTATAACAATAAGCCTGCATCTGATTTCTCATCCTCACATCATGTATCGACCTATCTGAGCCTATTTATGAAAATAAATCTTGGGCAAGATAAAGTTAGGGGCCTTTTTGTATTACCTGGTTGCCGTAAGCATCACCGAAAGAGAGACTAACGAGATCTCTGGTGTAGGAAGGGGACGAGCAACTGGTTGTGATCGCCACTGTGTAGGTGCAACTGGACGCCGTCTACACACAAATTGACAACAAAATTGAAACAATTAGAAGCTGAAATCCACTTTTCTGTGAAATCAAATTAGGGTTTGTGAGCGTAATTGAAGGGGGTTTAGGGAGAAAAGAGCGATTAAAGAGAGTGCATACCTGGTTGGGCTTGATCCTGAGAGAGAGAAGGGGGAGTGGATTTGTGGGAGGGAAAGAGTTTGCTTGCACGAAGAGGAGAGGGAGGAGGAGGAGGAGGATGGGATGAAGAGACCGTAACGAAATTTCTTCCGCCATTTTTAGTTTTTTTGGGTTCTGATTTGTTCGAGTTGCTGCGATTGGATGCTGTTTCAGTCTTTCAGGGGCGGGGCGGGGCGGGGCGGGGGCTGCTTTTCGTCATTTCGTGTGTATTTAATATTTATACCTCAAAAATCTCAAAGGCCTCACTAACAAGTCACACCGTATATATTCAAGTGTATTTTTGTCTTTATCTGTAATTCATATTTTATGAGATGGGCTCAGATTGGATATACGGGGAAGGCCCGAACCCAACAGGTCCAAGGGTCTACGGGGATTCAGAGGTCTGGGTCCGAATCCTGTTAAAATTTATCCTGGACGCAATGGGTCAACCCGTCGGATCTACATCCGAACGGCCAAAAAGACTTTTTTTTTTTGTTGTTGTGGTTGGTGATTCATGTTTTTACAACGGAGTTGTTAGATATATCGCAAATTCCCTATTAAAAGTAAACGTCGGAATTAACGTGTAAATCTTTCTAATTAATTAACACGTTAAAAAAATTAATTAACCCACTTCAACCCTGCACGTTGGAATTGAGGTGTGAATGTTGCGACTAAGAAAGAGTATAAAATGAAACCTCCCCGAGCATAGGTCTATCCACGTATAACGTGTGAATGTTGGGATTAAGAAAGTCAAGGATATCTATCAAAAGTCAAAGCCATAAATTAGATTTTTGCACATCAACTTGGCTCGGCTGAGGTGTGTTACGTACGGAATGAGAACTTGGAAACTGTGTTCTTTGGAGGAGTTTTAGGCTGCTTATTGAGCCTTAGGTTTCTTATTGGATTGCTTATTGGGCCTTATCCATAAACATGAAGCTCTCTTCTTCCTCTTTGAGTGTTTGGGCTTCTTCTTCTTCTACAAGGGTCATCGTCGGGTAAGTGATCCGTCGGGTCAATGACCTGTCGGGTCAGAGTTAAAGGGTTGAAGGGTTGACTCGGGTTGAGGGTTATATGGTTAGGGTCGGGGAAAAGATAATCCGGCGGGTCACACGGGTTGGTCTTTGAAAATGTAGCCGTTTTGTGTGGCCCCACTTTAACAATTATTTTATTTTTTTAAAATGTAGCCATCGCTCGGCTTGAACATAGGGTCGAGCCTATAAATATGCATCATCTCCTCTCCAACAATAAACACGAAACGCTATTACACAAAAAACACGAAACGGTATTACACAAAATCAAAAAAAAAACATCACAAAACCGTTCATTGCAAAGTCAAAACCCGTTAAACCCGGGCCTGACCCGGCGGTTTACCCATTTTCTTCCCTCCCCTGCCACGTGGCCCAACCCAACGGGTCGACCCATCGACCTGCTGGGTGACCCGAACCCGTAGACCCGTTGGAATCCCGGGTTAGGGTTCGAGTCATGTCCCCTGGGTTCGATCTCGATCCGGCGGGTTGGACATGTGGCCACATTTAACTAGTACGCTTACTATTATGGATGGATTAGAGGATCTGTACCATGCTTGTCTAAGGTTAAGTTTTTCAGGTGGAGAAAGATTTTCTTAGATTTATCCATTTAACTATTTTGTAATCTATTTAAATGGATTTATCTGTTTTAATTAGGCTATTACTTTCGAAATATGAGTTCTTAATGTAAAATCTAGCGACAAGCTAGATCTGTTCTTACCCTGCACTCTGTATGCAGCAACAATCAATAAAAACTCATCTTGATCATGAAATGGATCAAGCTTAGGAATGAAGTTTGATGGAAAACGGCTAAGCTAGGGTTCTTCCCTGCTTGCTGTCACATTCTCACACAATCCCAAAAAACAGAATTACAAGCTTAAATAGTTCGGCAAGAAAGGAAACCCTCACAAGAGGGCAATACGGTAAAACAATAAAGGAAGGGAATTACTAAAAAGGGCAAATAGAATAAGCTATAACATGATAATGTAAAAGCTATGATAAAGCATATTATAAGATAATGATATATCTCAATTTACTTTGTTTCTTGCTTCCGCTTTGATAAAAGGCGGATCTTTTTCACACCAAAAACCCCCATATTCTCTATTAGCGATTAGACTTGCACTTGAATTGAGTAGATTTCCCTGTGGATCGACCTCTTGCTTACAGACTATACTAGTTGTGAATTTGAGTATTCTTTGGCAAGAATAACGACAGGTTTTCCTTTTGCAAATTTGGCGCCGTTGCCGGGGACTTCTTATTAAATTCTTGTGTTGTTTTAATCGCTAATCTTGGTGTGGACCACCTATATGGTCCACACTCGTACTACTAACTCATCTTTATTGTCTTTGGATTCGGAGATTGAGAGGACTCTCTCTAGATTGAGGCGAGAAGCTCGTGATTACTTTCGCGAGTTACCTTTCGATCAAGGAGAAGAAGAGAGTATAGAGATGGCTGCTAATGATGATAATCGAACATTGAAGGAGCTCACAACACCAAACTTAGCCCAACAACCATTGGCTATCGTGTTCCCTAAACGTGATGAAGGTGTCAATTTTGAGCTAAAGTCTGGGGTGGTTCATTTCTTACCTAAATTCCATGGGTTGAGTGGTGAGGACCCCCACAAGCATTTGTCTGAGTTCCATACTGTCGTGGTGGGAATGAAACCAGGCAATGTCACGGAGGAGCAAATCAAGTTGAGGGCATTCCCTTTCTCGCTTAAGGACTTTGCCAATGAGTGGTTCTACTACTTGCCACTAGGTAGTGCAACAACATGGATTCAATTGAAGCGTCACTTTCTGGAGAAGTACTTTCCTGCGACCAAGTTAAACAGTCTAAAAAAGGAAATCAACAGCATTGACCAGCAGGCTACAGAGACACTCTATGAGTACTTTGAGCACTTCAAGAAGCTTTGCTCTAGTTGCCCTCACCATGGTTTCTCAAAGAAGGATTTGGTGCTCTTTCTATTCAATGGATTGCTTGACGAGGAGCGCAAGACGGTGAACTCTGCCTGTTACATCTTGAACAAAACACCCAATGCTGCTTGGGAGGTGTTTCTAGAGCTTGCTGATGGCTCTAGACAATTCAGCAAGGGACTTCATGCTAGAGGGGTACTCGCCGTTGACTCCTCAACTTCCGCATTACATAGCGATGTGGCTGAATGGAAGGATATGATGAAAAGGTTCATGCTACAAGGAACCCCACTGCAACTTAAGGCATGTGGCATTTGCGCTGATCTATATCATCCGACGGACACTTGTCCAATGCTGCAGGAGCCAAGTGTAGAGTTGAACGCCATGGGGAACTTTGTTCTACAACGACCCAGGTTTGGTAACTATGCTAATTCCAATCATTTCAATAACAATTTTAATGCAGGTTACCAGGGGTATGACTATGGTAATCACCAGGCCCCTTTTAATCCACAAGGATGACCCCAATTCAGACCTCAACAACAATTTGATGCCAGAAAAAGAGGACCTCCACCAGCTGCTGATCAATCCAATGAGGATCATATCAAAGATCTCACAAAGATCGTCCTGAGCCAAGTTGAGCACACCAAAAATTTGGAAAAGCAAATTAGCCGATTGGCTCAATCGATGAGCGAAATGCAGGCTAAGGACTCAGGAAAGCTACCATCTCAAACGGTGGTGAATCCCAAGGAGAACGTCAGCGCCGTGACGCTAAGAAGTGGTAAGGAACTGATTACCACTCCCCATAATGATGCTAACATTGAAAATATTGAAATAGGTACGGAGGAGAAGGAAGGAGAAGCCGTCTTCGTTGAGCCGCCCCGCGGCACCCCTGAGCCGCCCCGCGGCCAAGGCGATTCTGAGTCTACAAAAATCGCCGAGCCGCCCCGCGGCCATGCCCAGCCGCCCCGCGGCCCCTCCAGTGACGACTCATCTGATAGGTACGTAAGACCTGACTTCCTTCCTCTTAATTCTTTCAAACTTGTTCCTCACTTTCCCGAAGCACCCAGAGACACAAGAAGACCAGACAATGACAAAGAGATCTTTGAGACGTTCAGTAAGTGCGAGGTAAACATCCCCTTACTCAATTTGATTAAAAGTATTCCTCGTTATGCCAAATTTCTCAAGGAACTTTGCACAATAAAGAGGAATCAAAAGTTCAAGGGGAAGCAGAAAATTAAGGTAAGCGAACATGTGTCTGATGTGTTTCAAAAGCGTATGCCTAAGAAATGTAGCGACCCTGGCATGTTCACAATCCCATGTGTGATAGGTGAGACTAAGTTTGATAAAGCTTTGTTAGACTTAGGTGCATCTATTAATGTTTTACCTTATTCTCTGTATGAATCATTGGGTTTAGGATCTTTGCATGAGACTAGAGTGGTGATCCAACTAGCGGACCGATCAAATGCTTTTCTTAGAGGCATAGTTGAGGATGTTTTAGTCATGGTTGACAATTTGATCTTTCCTGCTGACCTTTTTGTCTTAGACATGGAGCATGGTAATCAAGAGGCCCCTATTCTCCTAGGAAGGCCCTTTTTAAAGGCTGCTAGGACAAAAATCGATGTGTATTCTAGTTCTTTGACTATGGAATTCGATGGTGAGAAGGTTGAATACAATATATATGATGCAATGAAATTCCCTTCTGATGATAATTCCTTATGCTTTATGGATGTCATTGATACTTGTATGCAGGATACCTTTGATATGAGTTGTGTAGATGACCTGCAAGTAGCTTTAGAATCTCCTATTGAGGAGTTCTCATTGAATTATGTTTTGTCTACTAACCTACAGGAGACCATAAGAGACTTGTCTTCCCTACCTATATACTCACAGGCAGATACCTTTATGGCACTATCCATTCCAAATGAGAAGCTCTTACCTTCTATCGTACAGGCACCTGATGTTGAGCTCAAGCCTCTTCCTGAGCATCTGAAGTATGCATTTGTGGGGGAAGGTGACACCTTGCCTGTCATCATCTCTAACAAGCTTACCAAAGAACAAGAAGATAGGTTGGTAGGAGTGCTCAAAGAGCATAAGACAGCTTTGGGATGGACCATAGCAGATATCAAGGGAATCAGCCCAGCTACTTGCATGCACAGGATCTTGTTGGAAGAGGGAGCCAAACCTTCTAGGCAACCTCAACGGAGACTCAACCCGCCTATGATGGATATAGTGAAGAAGGAGGTGCTCAAACTCTTTCTAGCAGGTATGATCTATCTCATCTCTGATAGTCAATGGGTTAGTCCAACGCAGGTAGTACCAAAGAAGGAAGGCATAACAGTGGTTGAGAATCAAGAAGGTGAGTTGGTCCCTACCAGAGTGCAATCAGGCTGGAGAGTCTGCATCGATTATCGTAAGATGAATGCGGTAACTCGAAAAGATCACTTTCCCTTACCATTCATTGATCAAATGCTTGAAAGACTCGCTAGTCGTCCATATTATTGTTTTCTAAATGGATATTCAGGGTACTTTCAGATAGCCATCGCACCGAAGGATCAAGAAAAGACAACATTCACTTGTCCGTTTGGCACTTTTGCATATCGCAGGATGCCTTTTGGCTTGTGTAACGCTCCTGGGACTTTCCAACGGTGTATGGTAAGTATTTTTTTTCTGAATATATAGAGCAATTCATTGAGGTTTTTATGGATGACTGTACAGTCCATAGTGATAGTTTTGATGCTTGCCTCAACCATTTGGCACTTGTGCTTAGAAGATGTATTGACACTAACTTAGTGCTCAATTCAGAAAAGTGTCACTTTATGGTTGAGGAAGGCATTGTTTTGGGTCACATTGTGAGGTTGATAAGGCAAAGATTGACATCATTCAATCATTGCCTTATCCTACTAATGCGCGTGAAGTGCGTTCCTTTTTAGGCCATGTAGGATTCTACCGTAGGTTCATTAAGGACTTCTCAAAGATCACCTCATAGAACTGCTGAAGAAGGAGGTCACATTTGCTTTTGATAAGAAGTGCAGGACGGCGTTTGATGAGTTAAAGACTTGTCTTACTAATGCACCAATTATACAAGCACCAAATTGTTCTTAGCCGTTCGAATTGATGTGTGACGCTAGTGACTACGCTGTGGGAGCCGTGCTTGGACAAAAAGAAAGGAGGAGCTCTCATGTCATATATTACGCATCTATGACCTGAATGGAGCTCAAATGGATTACTCAACCACAGAGAAAGAACTTCTTTCTATAGTTTTTGCACTTGAGAAATTTAGATCCTATTTGCTTGGTACAAAAGTTATTGACACTGACCATGCAGCGCTTCGTTATCTTTTGACGAAGAAAGAGGCCAAGCCAAGACTGATTAGATGGATCTTGCTTTTAAGCGAGTTTAACATCGAAATCAGGGACAAAAAGGGTGCTGAGAACCTAATTGCTGACCATCTAAGTCGTATTGTGCAGGGGAAAAATGGACAAGAAGATATATTGGGGAGCTTTCCTGACGAAGAGTTACTTCAACTCTTCGCAATCGCCAACCGCCACGCGGCCACCCTAGGCCGCCCCACAGCCGAGTCTTCGGAGAAGAAATCTTTCGCAATCACTGGCCGCCCTGCGGCTAGCACTGGCCGTCCCGCGGCCTCTGTAGAAGCTGAAATCGAATCCATGCTCAAGGTGAGTTCTCTCCCATGTCCATGGTTCGCTAACTTGGTAAACTTTTTAGTATCGCAAGAGTTTCCACCGAACTTCTCTAAGGCTCAGAAGGACAAGATACGCCACGATGCTCGCTTCTACGTTTGGGATGACCCTTACTTGTGGAAGCATTGCGCAGATCAAGTGATACGTCGGTGTCTCCCCGACGATGAGGTACAACCTGTCCTTAATTTTTGTCATTCCCATGAATGTGGTGGACACTTTGGACCGCAAAAGACAACTAGGAAGGTACTTGATGCAGGATTCTTTTGGCCACATATATTTCGTGATTCATATGCTTTTTTCAAATCCTGTGATCGCTGTCAGAGAGTGTGGAATATTTCTAAGAGGAATGAGATGCCACAAACTCGCATGATATTTTGTGAGATTTTTGATGTTTGGGGCATTGAATTCATAGGACCATTCCCTAACTCATTTGGAAACTTATATATTTTGCTTGCGGTGGACTACATCTCCAAGTGGGTGGAGGCGAAGGCCACCAGAACTGAGGATTCAAAAGTAGTTGCAGGTTTCCTCAAGGAGCTATTCTCTAGATTTGGAGTTCCGAAAGCACTGATAAGTGATAAAGGGACCCATTTCTGCAACAAGACGGTGAGTGTGCTATTAAAGAAATATCATGTGACTTAGAGGGTGTCTACTGCATACCACCCCCAGACTAATGGGCAAGCTGAGGTGTCTAATAGCGAGATTAAGACTATCTTGGAGAAGACTGTTGCCCCAAACAGGAAGGATTGGAGTGTCAGACTTAATGATGCTCTATGGGCTTATCGAACGGCTTACAAGACTCCCATTGGGATGTCTCCATTTCGATTAGTCTATGGAAAGACTTGCCATCTTCTTGTCGAGGTCGAACATAAAGCATATTGGGCGGTGAAGCAATGCAACATACAAATTGGTGAAGTTGGGGAGTTCAGGAAACTACAGTTGCAGGCCAGAGTTGGAAGAATTGAGATTGGATGCCTATGATAACTCTGTCACCTATAAGGAGAAGACAAAGGCATGGCACGACAAACATATCTTGCGAAAGGACCTCAAAGTTGGGGACAATGTCCTTCTATTCCAATCGCACCTGCAACTTTGGCAAGCTTCATTCTAGATGGACGGGGCCATATGTGATTGCTAATGTATTATCTCATGGTGCAGTAGAGCTACTGAATGAAAGGAATGGAGACATCTTCAAGGTAAATGGTCATAGAGTTAAACCCTATTATGAAAGTTTTGTTAAACAGGACGGTGATGAGTTGGTTCTCACTGAACCAAGTGCTGAGGATCATTAGGGGGTCATAACGTCGACCCAACGACGTTAACCAAAGGCGCTGCTTGGGAGGCTACCCAAGGTAAGTAGTTTAGATTCTATGTTATTTGTGCATTATGCTACTTTTTAGTTTAGTTTAGTTTTGTTCGGAGAGCTAACGTTGTAGGAGTCAAAGAAAAAAGGACGGAATAAATCGTAAGGGAAAAAGGTTGGAAAAGAACACGATCGCTCCGTTGCCAGCTTGGGCCGCCCCGCGGCCAAGGCGCCGAGCGAAATCCTTCGCGAAATCGCCGACCGCCCCGTTGCCCAACCTGGCCGCCCCGCGGCCCCTTCCGGATAGAAAATTTTAAAGGGGCCCGTGTGGGCCCCCACTTGCTACACCCTTTTTACCCTAACCACTCCTTTTTCTTTCCACTCTATCACCTGGCCGCCCCCACGCCAAACAACTCTCCTTCTTCTTCCTTCTTCTTCCTTCTTCAAGCTCCCAAAATCTCCATTGAAATCTTTCTCCAAGCTTTCTACTTTCACCCAAATCTCCCCAAAAACTCTCTTTTTTTCTCAAATTCTTTCTTCACAAAATCCACCATAGTCCCTATCTCTCCTAGATCTACAAAATAATCGCTCATCCCAAGGTTTTTCAAGAAGTTTCTCTCGGATCCCCCTAGGAGAGAGATCGGCGACGACATCGGAGAGCAGATCCGAGACCGGAGATTCCAGATCCGGCAAATCGCCAGCCACCCCGTCGCCATCCCGGCTGCCCCGCGGCCACTCCTATCGCCGGCCGCCCCGTCGCCACCCTCGGCTGCCCCGCGGCCACTGCAGTAACTCGCCGTTTATGAGTTTTCTTCACTTTCATTCTTGTTGGGTGATTTTCTTACTTCGAATTAGAAATGTCTAGACCCCATGGAATGAGTAGAAGTCAGAAGAAGAAGTGGAATACTCTAAACACTCGAAATTTCTTTGTAACCAAATTTTTTCATGAGCCTACACTTCGATTATTAGAGATGGATGTATGTACTAGGCAATTGTTAGAGCATGGGGGCTTAGGAAATTTTATAGGGAAGAATGCTCCCACCTATTCGAGCTTATGTAAGGAATTTCTAGCGACCTTGAGTGTGAGGTCGACGTCTATTGAGTTTCGATTGCTTGGGAGGGATTTCACGATGCCGACGGAGAGAGTGGGGCAGATTTTTGGGATTACTGTTGCACCTACTGCTGGTTGGATTGATGTGTGTAAGGGAGAGGGTCGTTTGGCTTTTTGGATGGAGTCTACTAGGGTACCTTTTGAGGCCAAGAAGGGCCAATACAACTCGAGTATACGTCATCCTACATTACGGCTGATCCACAAGGTTCTACCGAACACATTTTTTGCCCAGGTTGAGGTCAACAAGATCTCACCTAAGGACATGGCATTTTTGTAGTGTCTGATGCCAGAGAGCCCAGTGATTCCAGGTTGGGTTGATATGTTTTTAATTAACTGCAAGGACATCCTTGACAAGCGCAACAAGGCGACGATTAGCTTTGGGGGTCTTATCACCCTCTTAGCGCGAGCATGCATCGATCTGAGCACCGTCCACGATGTTCTGCATGGCTCGTTTCTGTATGACGAAGCCCGTCTGAGGAAAGCTGGCCACTTGGAGGGGAAGTCGCCGATGTGGGTTTGGAGGACAGGGCATCTTGGGAAGATTCAATTGAGATTGCCCCGACATCTCCCTTTTGGCCCTACTGCAGCTGATTTCTACATGGGCGATGAGATGGATGAGGATGATGATGATGATGATGATGATGATGATGATGATGATGATGATGATGATGATGATGATGGTGCTCCTGATGCTGAGCAGGAGGATCAGGTGATGTTCATGGAGTTCAGACGGATATAGGAGGTAGTGGTGCTGGACCTTCTGGCACAGCTGGAGGTGCTGGTTCGAACTACTACGCGCTGGAGCAGAGGATGTCAGAGATGTATCTCCATCAGGACACCATGTGGGAGCATCAGCAGATGATGTCTCGCCGTCAGGACGCCATGTGGGAGCACCGGCAGCAAATGTCCCAGCGCTAGGATGTGATGTGGGATCAGCAGCAGCAGCTGTATGTGGATGTTGGCGACATTCGTCGGGATGTCCGTGGCTTGACTTCTCACCTGGAGGATGTCTCTGAGAGCCAGGCAGCGATCCGCCGGATGCAGGGGCAGATTTGGCAGAGGCAGGAGGACTTCTATCATTTGCCTATCCCTAGTTTCCACCTTACCCGCCACCGCCACCACCTCATCAGTGAGCCTGTTAGTCATTTCTTTTCTTTTCCCTTTTCTTTTTATTTTTGATGTTTTAGTTTTCTTTTCTACATTGAGGACAATGTCAGATTTATGTGTGGGGGAGAAGACTTGCATGTCACGTTTGTATTTTGTTTTTAAGTTTTGCACTGCATTATGACTATTAATTTGCATGGTTGTTTTTAGTGGTTGTATGCATGTTAGTTTCTATCATTGTTATTGTCTATAAAAAAATAAAAAATGGAAAATGGAAAAAAAAAAGTTCAGTTCTTGCATTACTAGGATTAGGTCTTATTTCCCCATATGGATGTCGTTTGTCCTCTAATCTATCTATTGAGATTTGTGCCCCATGATGTGTTTGGATTGTTGAAGCCTTCGATATATGTTTTCTACACTATTTGGTGAGCATGATTGATTAATGATTGAGCACATAAAATCTTGGAATTTTGGGTGATCTTGAAGTCCTAGACATGACATGGTGAGCTTATTTTAGCCTATTCAGGACTGCACTTTATTTAGTCATCTTGCTTGTTGAGTTTACTCTCTTCATTTGCTTCCTATTTGTCTTGCATTGTGATATCTTTTTCAAGGCTGCATATTATGATTTCTGCACATGACTTAAACATGATTGAGACACCTTTATTAGCCCTATTTGACTCTATTCCCACCTTACATATTATCCTCTGCTTGGAGCCAATTTGAGCCTATTGCCTATTCTTTTGTAGCTCCACAAGATTTTTCCATAGCCAATGATAGCATGACCCCATCCGGGAATTTAGGAATAGTTGGTGAATATTCATATTGTGGATGATGGTTTTTAGTGGTGGATTGTGTATGTTTAAGGTATCTTTGTGAGATGTTTTATTCTTGCTAATACATTCATTACTTGGGACCTAAGGAGGATAAAATTCACTTAGGGGCAAAAGCCAAGGAAAATCAATTGATATAGCATGAATGAAAAAAAAAAGAAAAACAAAAGAAAAAAAAAAGGAAAAAAAAAAGAGAATAAAGGAATGAGTTGAGTATGGTTTGTAAAGTTTTATGCTTGAGATTGGTGTTGTATGACATTATAGAATTATGGTATGAGGATTTTATGAATGGTTTTATGATTTGGTTGCTTCCTTATATTCCAGATTATTAGCATCACATGGCCTAAATTATTCCATACCTTATATGTTCTACCTTGGCCCCATTACAACCCAATTGAAAGACCTCATGATTTTTGTTGTGCGTAGAGTCACCAGCGGTGGAGAGCTAGAACACTGGTGCAAGACTATTGTAGCTAAGTTTTTGAAGATTGAGTTTTGAGCGTAAACATTACCCCTAAACACTTGAGTGAGAGTGAAACACATTCCATGTGAGGTCTAGAATGGATATGGTTGCCTGATTTCATTGATTATTTCAATTATGTGCTATGATGTTGTTAATCTATTGTGTTTGTTAGTTTTTCATGCACTTAAAGATTATTGAGGTGTGGATCAGTGGCGGAACCTGGACAAAAGTTTTGCAGGGGCCATTTTTTTTTTTTTTAGGGTTTGGAACCTAGTCAAGTTAGGAGGCTCATCCCTACGCCTTTTTCATTTATACAAAAAAATAAGGTACATATATATCGGAGGGGCACTACTAGAATACTGTAATTAGACATCATGTAATTTAAGTCTGTCACACAATCAACCGATGTTAAATTATTCAATTACATCAATTTTTTTTATTGTGATGTGTAAACCAATGTACACAATTGTTAAATATAGGACAGATGTGAAATTGTACGTCATGAAAAAAGCAAGATGCGCACAATTAGGAAGAAAATGGGCGCGGGGTGAAAAGTTGAAAAAAAATTGAAGCGGGTTTCGGAGGCAAGGTTATCACTTGAAAAAAAAAATTAAACTTTCTTTTTTCAAAGCTAGCTCTCAACACTTAAATAAAATTCTGACCCACTTTTTTCAGCTTCTTAAAATTTATCTCTATCTTCTTTAATTTCTCTGCCCTCACATTCATCCTCGTTCTCTCTTCGCTCCAGACCCGAGCCCCCAAATCCCCAACCCAATCTTCACCTCTATCCAGATCCGACCTTCTCCGGCGAACCTCCTCCTTGGGTCAGTGCTTTCTTCTACCTCCGGTCGTCAGCTCTTTGAAGCCCATCCCGACTACCCGATCGGTACCACTGCGAAAATGGATGGGAGTTGAAGAAACCTCAATCATCGACTTCCTTAGGTATCTGGCCTCCTTTGTAGATCTCTATTCTTCCGGCACCGGCTTCCTTCCTCCGAATCTGTCCTCCTTCTCTTGGCTTTGGTCTCGTTCTCCCTTCGCCGCCTCCATGCCTCCGTCAATGTTTTCAACCCTAACAGGTCCACATTCTCTCTTATGAAAACCATACCCATGCCTTTTTTTTGCTTAATTTTTTTACAGATCTATATTTCTAAGGTTCTTAGGGTTTCATTTTCTTTCATTTCTGTCTCTGTACTTAGGGGTTCCGCCATGAATGTTGAGCATCATATCTTGGTGAAGCTCTAGTTAAATCGAGATCCTTTTTGATCCAACAAGGCTAGATCTAAGAGAAAAGAAAACCTCAAAAGAGTCGTGTTATGGCGAAATCCCGCTCTGATTTGGAAAATATACATAAGCCTTGTTCACCCCTCTAGGGTTTTCTCTACCATCGAAGCGGCGCTTTGCTTTGAAGCTGCACTTCGCACCCCAAGAGCTATGGACCGGCTCTCACACTTGGTAATTTGTCTCTTTCTTCATCATCTCTGTTCATTGTTGATCGTCTGTAAGTTTGAAATTGAACATTGATGCTATTGAGTTTGGAAAATTGATTATCTGATCGATTGGGAGCCGTGTGTGTAGTAACTCCTACAGTTTGATTTGCAAGTACGGGCTCATGTGCTACAGGTAGTGCTTTCGCAACAACGCCAAGAAGATTAGCTTCATCAAGGTTGAATTTTCTCCCTCTTATCATCACTATAATAAATTTGTACGAGATATATCATATTCAGTATCTTCTCTCAATCAATTTTCAAGTTTATAATTGGCTTTACTTGATGGTGTGATTTGTTTTAATTTGTTGTCTTTGGGCAATGCGTTTGTTTGATTCCCAATCACTCAATCAGATTGGATCTGCATTGAATATTGATCAACCTTTTCTAGGGTAGAAAGTGTACTTTATATATATAATGATATTGATGAGTATTACATTGATTTATTATGGTAAGTTGGGGAGCTGTTAGGTCTAGATCAACAAGCACTCGTGCTGGAATCAATTTGAGGTCAAATTTTTTGTAGGATAGGCAAATGTGTACAAATATCACAGAGGTTCAAGTGGGACAATACAAAAGGACTTACCAAACGTAACACATTAGTAGCTCCTCTCCTACTATAACCAGAACATATAAAACTAAAAACTCTCCCAATTTTTAGTGTTCAGATTCTCCTCTAAGTAGCCCAAATTCCTTAGTGATTTTTTCTTGATCATTTAGATTTTGTAAGTTCTATTTAGGCAACATTTTGTCATGGATTCTTATGAGGTTTTCTTCTTTAAATGTACTGCTTTGCTTACTTCCCATACATTTTGAAAAAAATCTCCATGAAATGCTATTACTCATTAAATAATTACCTTCATTTATCCATGACTTAGGCCTTGATGAAGCCTGACTATGGAAGTGGTGCAAGTGCCTTGAAAACAACTGCCATAAGGTCTTGCTTTGTTTCTTTTAATGTAATCAACAAGAAGACTTTCATGGTTTGATTTCAAGTTCTAGTCTTCAAGAGGTTGTCAGATTGATGACTTCCAAGTGATCAAGTTGCAAGGTCTTGCTCTTTTTCTTTTGCATCTTTTGAACTAAAGTAGCATATGATTCTTGTAGCCATTATTTTTCGTATAAATATCGTTTGGCTGTATTTTGCTACATCGTAAAGAAGGATGCTCATGCAAAATCCTATCTTACTAGGATCCTTGAAGCCAACCAGTTTTCTGGAACTCTTCCCACTGAACTTAGAAAGGTAACTAATTTGGGATCTTTGTAAGACACTTCTTGATCCGCTGTTTTTCTGCCACCTCTTCTCATTAGCAGATTTTAGACTAACGGTTCATCTAATATTTTGTTTTGAGCTGCAGAATGCTTTCATCCACCCAATTATCCGGAGCACTGCTTGTAGCGATTACTGGGCTAAAGAATTTGACAGATTTGTTAATTCTTGTTATCACTTTGTCCCTGGCTTTCTTTTCCATTGTCTAGTTTTTTGAACCACATTGTAACTTACACCTAAATACTTTAAACTTGCAGTAGGATTAATGCTAATAACTTGAGAGGGGCAATCCCTAGCTTTGTAGGCAACTGGAAGCAACTTAGCAGATTGTAAGTTATAGAATATTGAAATCAAAGGGCTTCAACTAAACTTACAGCAAAGATGAGCAGTGCTCTCACACTTTTTATCTGTGTATTTATGAAGAGAAATGCATGCAAGTTGATCGACAGGCCCAATTAATCTTTTATTTGAACAACTTATTACAACTGTGAGTATTGAACATTTTCAATAGTCTACGATCTCCATTAGTACGTATTGGATTTTAGATAATTTAACTTTTTATTCGATAATAATGTATAGGAGAATCAGTGATACGAATGGGACAACCCAAGGCATTCCTGTCCTGAATAATACAGCAGGGTTTACAATACCGTACGTAAACTTCTATGTCTGCTTTTAGCTGTCATTATTATACACCTAGCCCTCTTTCCGTTGACTTTCTTGATCATAGTTGAGTGGCTAATTAATTTTGGCACCCCCACCACCATGCTTAGTCTCACAATTGGACAAGTTTCATTCTTATGGAAGCCATCAAGATGGTTCCTTGTGATTTTGTGAGCAAATCAGCTTTTGATTTTGTTTTACGATGACCAAACAGGGACCTCAGGTTTAACAGGTTGGTGGGACAACTTCCAGCCCACATCCCTGCAAATATTTGAATGTCTTGTGAGTGAATAGCCCATTATTTACTTATTTCAGTTGGCTTAATCTTTCCTAATCTCTCTTGACAATTAAATGGACTGAATATTGTTGCTTGAAATAGATTCTTAACTGTGAACTTGCTTAGTGGGAATGTACCTGCTACAATTTTGAATGGTTTTCATTGATCCACTTGAAGAGGATGTGAATATGTCATTTGGAAGGTTTATTTTAACGATTTTCATTGATAACCATGATATGTGTACTCGTATTGGAACTGATCTATCCTTTTTCCCTTGCTTGATCAGGATCAGAAGGCTCACATCCTCTTGGGTATAGTATTTAGCTTAATACTCTTTTAATGCACTACAGTTGTTGCAAAGCCGTTGAGACTGGTGACAAAAGAAAAAGGCTTTTACTCATGCTAAAGCATCTGACTGGAAGCATCAATATGGACTGGAGAAGGCCAAATACCTATCGTTGGAGCTTTGAGGTATGATGGTTCATGGAAATATCTTCGTCAATTATACTGATTTTCTAGTATTCTTGTATGGTCTATTATTGTACTGAGGTTTATTAGGATTTATATCAAATGATGTGTTGTCATTATTGTACAGAGGTTTATCGGTTAATAATTTCTAGCTTTTTATACTTATTTTTACTTGGTCCAGGACATTTAGATTCAGAAAATAAGCTGCCTTCTTTCTGTTATATTGCACTGCTTTTTCCTTCTTAAATACAAGAGTCTAATGAGGACTTGGAGTGTGAATTAGTGTTGGTATAGTTCAAGGTGTTGAGTTGCCGCAGACTTGCAAGCCACAATGAGCGGAGAAGGAAAACGCCCCCAAGATCTTAACTGTCTACTCGACTGGGCTAGTTGTCACCATCTGTTCGTCAGTTTTTTGTTCCATTAGATTTTCTCATTTGCCTTAGATTTGGTATGTACACTGGTCGGTTGCTACAGAATGAAATGCTTTCTTGACCTCTTGATTTATCTTTCAAGTACCTATCCTTTGTAAAACATTGTAAATGTAGATTTCGTGTTTATCTGAATGTATATGTTCATTAAAGTATCTATTATTTGCAAAATCTTATTTTATGAGCAAAGGGTGTTGTGTATCAAATGAAAAAATATCGGATTATAGATGAAAAGTGTTGTGCTTTAATAGTTAGGAAATCGAACCATTACATAAAAATAAATGTTAGTATCATTATAGACATCGTCTAAATAATCTTAATCAATGTGTAACATATATTTTTACATCACAATGTTACTATAAATTGATATATATTGCTAAAAACAACATCTTTATAAAAATATAAAATGATGTCCATATTATATTAATACATCAATTATGTACATATTTCATGCAATAGATTATTTTAAAATAATAAAAAATCATAAATTATATATATGAAATTATTATACACAAAATCAATATAATAAAAAAGATGTCTATTTTATTTTAATACATTGATTATTTTAAAAATAGTGATGTAAATGTAAAATTTAGGCTTGGTGTGGACATCTTCAAAAGCTTATAAATGAAAAATAATGAAGCTTTAACAACAAGTGAACATGTAATAAACAAAATTGAAGGGTTGATTTATATCTATATTCAAAATAAAATAGATGTTTTAACCAAGAAAAGACATCTGTTTAAAACTGATGTGAAAAGTTTTGATCTTTTACTACACGCACATAGAGATCGGAATTATTTTTGAAAGACATCTGTTGTCAACAGATGTCTAATTGCGTTTTTCTAGTAGTGGGGACTTGATGCCAAAACTCCGTATAAAAATTAAATTATAGTGAATTCTATCTAAATAGTAATCTACGTTATTTCATAGAAATAAATTCATCTATAATTTTATCTGATGTAAAAGTCTTAACCATTTTGAAGGTTCGATAATGTAAAACAAAGTAATATAGAAATACTCTAGAAGGGGGGTTGAATAGAGTATGCCCGTTTTTCGCAGATATTCTCAAGACTTTTGAAGCACGTGCCAAACCCTTTGAGAAAACCTGAATCACAAAGTTAAACAATTCGAACCAAGTGCGGAAATAAGGTAAAGCAGTAAATAAAGGACGCAACGAATTGTTAACGAGGTTCGGCACGAACTTGGCCTACGTCCCCGCCTAGGGTTCTTCCACAACCCTAGGATTCAACAGGCTTTATTGATTCACAAAGCTTAGGATCCTAATAGCTCACCGAGAAGCCTCTCTCCTATACAATTGCAATCTAGTCAACTCACGTTCCCTTGGAGTCCTAGACCAATCTAGAAGAGCCCCACCTCTCTCAGCTATCTAGTACAATCCTCTTACTCTCGAGAATCAATAGCCTAGTGCTCACTTCCTGAGTTATAAACTCTCGAGTATAACACTCTCTCGAAATATATCCTATAAGCTCACTATGTATCTCTCAAATGCTTTGAAACAAAATATAAGACTCTTAAGAACAAGCAGAGAGAACACGCTGAAGAGAGAACGTAAACTTGAGGGCTGATTGTGCAATGATATTCTTGAAGTGCGTCCCTCTCTCTCTTCTTCATCTCCTTTATATAGTGAAGATCATCGGCACCACTTGAGGAAGGAATCTTCTCCAATGGCTAAGAGAGGATCATGGCTTGAGCGCAATCTTCTATCTTTGGAAACTTCGGAAGCCATGATCTCGATTTGATCTTTCTCAGCTTTGAACGCTTAAGGAAGGAGATATAATTCAAATAGCTTCCTGAAAGGTTAGTGAATATATAATAATAATATGGAAGCATATAATAACATAATATAATATTCGGACATAATATAATAAAGTACAGGTTTTGTGTTTCATCAACACAGCTGTCGCTTCAAGACCTTTGACACAAACTGTCTGTCAAAGCCTTTGAAACTAATTCCGATTTTCATCAAAGGGAGTGGAGTTATCAATCTCCCCCTTGATGAAAGACAAAACCTGTGCATCCCTGCAACTTAGTCAAACAGATATATCATAAGCACAATCGGACTAAGTAACTGCATGGGTTAGACAAAACCTGTGCATCCCTGTAACTTAGTCAAACAGATATATCATAAGCACAATCGGACTAAGTACCTGCATGGGTTAGACGAATGTTGGATCATAAGTTTTCAAAGCCAAAGAGAAACATCCAACAAAACGAAACAAGGTCTTTCAAGACCCTTGGTTCACAACAGTTTTAAAGTCTAAGCCATCAAACCATCTCGCCCTTTTTGTCTTTCAACAAAGGGAGGAGCGTGAAAATAGTCACCAAAACAATTTCAAAAATTAAACCAAGAGTCGTTCGAATCTAAACGATTAAGGCAAGAGATGTTTATTCGATTTAAAAGATTTCCACAAATAAAAAATATAATCGGATAACATGCAATAATAAAGATTTTCCCGAAAAATAAAATAGGTAAAATATAGAGAAGGTTAAAATCCATTAAAGCAATATTTGATCAAATATCTAAAGAGATACCAACCAAATATCTGATCCGTCATATGTACTCTACTGTTCAGTTCACAACCTTTGAAATGAGGTTCAAGGATCTTGACACCGAGTAGAATTTATCTTTCGTAAAGGGAAAGCTCCCCCTACGAAAGTGCATCCCTGTTAAGCATTCCGATCTCACGTCTAATGAAGGTGAACCTGTCCTCTGCCAAAGGCTTAGTAAAAATGTCAGCCCATTGATAATCAGTTGAAATAAAGGATATGGACACATCACCTTTTTCGACATGGTCTCTAATGAAATGATGCCTTACATCAATATGTTTGGTCCTTGAATGCTGAACAAGATTCTTTGTAATGGAGATGGCACTTGTATTGTCACATTTAATGGGAATGCCTTTGAGGTTGATGCCAAGATCTCGCATTTGTTGAGCTATCCAAAGGATTTGGGAGCAACAGGCTCCAGCTGCAATGTATTCGGCTTCTGCAGTGGATAGAGCAACTGAGTTTTGTTTCTTTGAGTGCCAACTGATCAAAGATGCTCCTAAGAATTGGCAGCATCCTGATGTGCTCTTCCTATCCACCTTATAGCCTGCAAAAACATTCTCATCTAGCTTGTTTCGAAATACCCATCGTGTGCCAATGACTGATTGATGCTTTGGCCTAGGCTTCAAGGTCCAGACCTTGTTCCTTTCAAATTCGTTAAGCTCACTTTGCATAGCAATGATCCAGTCTGGCTCCTGAAGTGCCTCATCTACCTTCTTTGACTCAATAAGAGAAACAAACGCGTGAAAAGCACAAAAATCTTTAAGTTTAGAACGAGTTTGAACACTAGAAGTAGGGTCAGAAATGATATCATTTAAAGAGTGTGATGAGGAGTATTTGAATTTCCTTTTGCTAGTCTCAGCTCCTTGATTCGTCACACTGGTAGGATTGACTTGTAGTACATCTGACTCCGTGGTTCTGTTAGGTTCAGTTACAGCAGTTTCTGACGTCTCAACACTGTTGGATTGGACACCAAGGGCTTTGGACGAATCTTCAACACCTTGGGCCAATTCTTCAGTGTTAAGAATCGGTTCCTGCATGTTCCTCTTCTCTGTGTTCTTGGTAGCAGCATCATCACCATTCTCGTTCTCTGTATGGATGTTAAGATCTAAATCTGCAACACTTTCACTCAAAGAACCGTCATTGCATTCATCAAGTATGAAAACAAGCATGTACTTTATCATTGGGAGATTTGACTCGCATAAGACCACATAAATCCAAATGTAAAAGTTCAAGGGGTCTAGAAGTACTTACAACCTTATTGGGTTTGAAAGAGCTACGTGTTTGTTTACCTCGTGTGCATGCTTTTCACATCTTAATACCTTTGAAGTCTATCTCAGGTAGTCCTCTTACAAGCCCTTTGTACACAAGCTTCTGTAGTGTATGTGGGCTCACATGACCGAGTCTCCTATGCCAGAGTTTTGGATCATCCGTCAAAGCCTTTGGACAAGTTAAGCTTCCTTGTGCCACTTGCTTAACATTCACGGCATAGATGCTGTTATAACGATAGGCAATTAGAACTATTTCACCTGTATCTTCTCTGCGCACTAAACATCTTTTCTTGTTAAATCCAACATCATTACCATAATCACATAGTTGAGAAATACTAAGAAAATTATACTTCAAACCATTAACAAGATAAACATTTTTAATAGAATGGTTAGGATCACTCCCAACACTACCAATACCAACGATGTCACACTTTCCTTTGTCACCAAGAGTGATTGTTCCTGTGGATTGCTTCTTTAGATCATGAAAGAGAGAACTCTTCCCACTCATATGCCTTGAGCATCCACTATCAATAATCCATTTTTGCTCCTTCACCTTGATGATCTCCTGCAAAACAAACATCAACCTTTGTGGCTAGACCAGTGAGCAAATTTAGATCCTTTATTGGGATAAACCATATTTGGTAAAATAGTGCCTTTGGGGATCCAAACTTGCGTTATCCGTTCTTTTCTCAAGTGAATAGGAAATGTATTGCGAATAATATGAGGATCCTTTCTTCTATAGGGGCAGGTCTCTTTTACATGTCCCTTTCTAGCACAATGGTGACATATAGGAGAGGTTCTGCTTCCTTTTGCCTTTACAAAAGTGGTAATGTGTTGCTTCTTTAAAAACTTTGGATTGTAACCAATACCACTTTTGTTTAGAGAGCTTTGTTGCTCACCCAACATCCTATCGAGAGTACCTTTGGATTTGGTAAAACTTATGAGGGCTGTCTGTTGGTCTTGAATCTTATTATTCAGGGAGATCTTCTCGTTCTCTAAGTCATGATGCTCATTTCTTAGAGAAGAGAGATCTTGCTTGAGTTCAGATTTCTCCGAGTCAAGCGTCTTGACTTTAATGTCAAGACCTGAATAAGAAGCTTCAAGACCTTTGACCCTCATAGACAGATCCTCAATAGTTCTTTCCTGGTCCACAGTTCTCTTAATAAGAATGTTAGACTGGGCAATAAGTTTCTCTTCATTGGCAATCATATTAGAAATGAATTCTGATAGTACCTCTTTTGGACTTGCCATGAGCGCTCTTACAGTTACCTCGAGTTGCTCATCATGGGATTCATCTCCTGTGGCCATGAGACAAAGGTTGGCCTTTTCATTATCGGAGTCCGAGTCAGAATCACTCCAAGTTGCCACCATGGCTTTCGTTTTCCATCTATCACTCTTCTTGGGCTGGCTCTTCGTCTTTTGAGGAAAATCTTTCACTAGATGATCTGTTTCACCACATTCAAAACAAGACAAAGGTTTAGTCTTCTTGTCATATTTGTTGTATTGAGACTTACCTCGAAATTTAGAAGACTCTGATCCATCTTTGTTGTTGAATTGCTTCTTCATCTTGAGGATTCGAGAAAGACCCCTTGTAATGAGATCAAAGGGATCATCCTCATCATCATCCTCATCTTCAGAATCAGACACATCTTTGGGCTCATCCTTCTTAGACTTGAGCGCCAAGTTCTTAGTGCTTGCTGCGAGTTCTCCATCGTCTTCATTGAGAATCATCTCATGTGTGATCAGCTTCCCAAGCAAGTCATCAAGGGGTGGAGTGGTGAGATTCTGGGCTTCTTCTATGGCTGTTACTTTCGGACCCCATTTGTCTTTTGGGAGGCACCTCAATATCTTCCTCACTTTCTCAACATTCTCAAAGGTCTTGCCGAGAGAGTCAAGGTTGTTTGTGATTTCCGTGAACCGTGTGAACATAGCCTTAATAGACTCATCTGGCTTCATTTTGAAGAGTTCATACTTTCGAAGGAAGATACTGATCTTGGTGTCCTTCACTTGACTGGTTCCTTCGTAGGTGACAACTAGCTTGTCCCAAATCTCTTTAGCTGACCTACAAGATGAAATACGATTAAACTCATCAGTACTAAGACCGCAATATATTAAGTTAATGGCCCTGTAGTTCTTGGAGACGAGTTCAAGATCTGCTTGGATGTATTCAGCCTCTGTTTTAGCGACTTTGGTTCCATTTGGTCCTTCTTTCACTGGAATCTTCGGACCATTCTCTATAATGTTCCAAAGTTCCAGATCTTGATCTATAATGAACATTTTCATCAAGGACCGCCAATGGACGAAGTTGTTTCCTACAAAGAGTGGTGGTCTAAGGGTAGACCTTCCCTGTGCAAATCCTCCGCCTGCTTCACCAGACATGATCGAAAACTCACAAGATTGTTAGATCAAAAACAGTGAGTAAAGCTCTGATACCAATTGAAGGTTCGATAATGTAAAACAAAGTAATATAGAAATACTCTAGAAGGGGGGTTGAATAGAGTATGCCCGTTTTTCGCAGATATTCTCAAGACTTTTGAAGCACGTGCCAAACCCTTTGAGAAAACCTGAATCACAAAGTTAAACAATTCGAACCAAGTGCGGAAATAAGGTAAAGCAGTAAATAAAGGACGCAACGAATTGTTAACGAGGTTCGGCACGAACTTGGCCTACGTCCCCGCCTAGGGTTCTTCCACAACCCTAGGATTCAACAGGCTTTATTGATTCACAAAGCTTAGGATCCTAATAGCTCACCGAGAAGCCTCTCTCCTATACAATTGCAATCTAGTCAACTCACGTTCCCTTGGAGTCCTAGACCAATCTAGAAGAGCCCCACCTCTCTCAGCTATCTAGTACAATCCTCTTACTCTCGAGAATCAATAGCCTAGTGCTCACTTCCTGAGTTATAAACTCTCGAGTATAACACTCTCTCGAAATATATCCTATAAGCTCACTATGTATCTCTCAAATGCTTTGAAACAAAATATAAGACTCTTAAGAACAAGCAGAGAGAACACGCTGAAGAGAGAACGTAAACTTGAGGGCTGATTGTGCAATGATATTCTTGAAGTGCGTCCCTCTCTCTCTTCTTCATCTCCTTTATATAGTGAAGATCATCGGCACCACTTGAGGAAGGAATCTTCTCCAATGGCTAAGAGAGGATCATGGCTTGAGCGCAATCTTCTATCTTTGGAAACTTCGGAAGCCATGATCTCGATTTGATCTTTCTCAGCTTTGAACGCTTAAGGAAGGAGATATAATTCAAATAGCTTCCTGAAAGGTTAGTGAATATATAATAATAATATGGAAGCATATAATAACATAATATAATATTCGGACATAATATAATAAAGTACAGGTTTTGTGTTTCATCAACACAGCTGTCGCTTCAAGACCTTTGACACAAACTGTCTGTCAAAGCCTTTGAAACTTATTCCGATTTTCATCAAAGGGAGTGGAGTTATCACATTTCCCTTTCAATGTAAACAACTAAGTTATCTTGTTTTCTTTTGAAGAAAAAATCAATGGTTTTCATCCTCTTCATTCTGAATTAGGATTTTTGAGATCCTCTAATATTCCACCATTTGAATTAGAATTTAGGAGACATGCATTCTTTTCATTTAGGAGATAAGATATCAAGTAGTTAGAGATATTAAAAATATGGAAGTTTAAAAAAAAATCGTTATCGTGAGTTGTGAGGAAATCTAAATTAAACTTGACCAAAAAAAGGAAATCTAAATTAATGTTATCAAATAAAATAAAATAAAAAAGGAAATCATTTGTTATCCGTAAAAAAGAAAGGAAATCTAACTATTGATTAAACTTTTTATTTTTTATTTTTTGGTAAGCCAAGTACTCCACTTCATTCCTAATTACAAACGGAGTATATAGGTACATGTACATATATTAGAATTTTTTTTGCCGAGGTGGCCTTGGCCCCCACCCGCCCCCATAAGCTTCCGCCACTGGTGTGGATACATGAATTGCTATTCTGTGGGGCTGCAGAGTTGAGTTTTCTATTGTTTGAGGACAAGCAAAGGTTCAAGTGTGGGGGAATTTGATAGAGCATAATTAGTGTTGCATTATAGAGTGCACTTAGCATAATTTAGTTGTGAATATTGCTTATATTTAACCGCATTTACATAATCACTTGTTGAGTTAGAAGAGGCGGAATCTACATGATTTATTTTAGTTATAGTAGATTGGAAGTGAAATGAATTGGAGAATAGCAAAAACAAGTTAAAGAAGAGGTAGAGAAGCTGCTGAAGTCACTGAAGAAGGAGCTCGGAAGAATCGCTTGCCGCCCCGCAGTTTGCCTAGCCGCTGCGCGGCTCGAAGAGCATACCGAAGGAGTTGGCTGATCGTCGGCCGCCCCGCAGCCTGGCCTGGCCGCCCCGCAGCCCTCGTAGAAACGCGCTGTTCAGAATTGGACTTTAATTAGGGTTTTTGTTTATTTATTGGCCGACTTGTTAGAGGCTTTATAAGACTTTTCTAGTTTATTATTCCATTCACCTTATGCACTTTAGAACATTGTTGAGAGCTTTGTTGAGCATGAGCAACTAAACTCTCGAGATTTCGCCTACAGTTTGGATCTTTGATTGTTGAATTGTGAGTTTCTTAATCTAGTTCTTATTCTTATTCTAATGTTTTGACTTTTTTGTGCTTAATTGCTTGAATGTATTTTATTCTCTTGGCCTGATCAACTAGTTAGAGTAGATTCATTCAATTGCTAGGGTTTTGTAGATTCCTTGTAGCGAACCTTAACCCAAGTGGCAATCATATCCCTTTAGGACTCGTAGGACTAATTGGATGTGTAGGAAGTTGAATATATGTTAAATATCGACTCGTAGCTTGATATTGCATGTACTTTGGTTAATTCATATTCTTAATGCTATCTCTAGGTTAAATCTTAACCGTGTTAGGGTTATTTAGAGATAAGGGTTGCTAGGACTCGTAGGACTAATAATTTACCTAAGATCTGGACAAGGACATTGATAGGAAAAGACAAGAACTAGAGGTTGAAACAAGGATCGAATTCATCAATCGAAGTGATGAATTGTAGGTGAACCTATTTCTCTCCACTGCATTCTAAAACCAATTTACTTTGTTTGCTTGCTCCCACTTTGATAAAAGGCGGATCTTTTTCACACCAAAAACCCTCATATTCTCTATTAGCGATTAGACTTGCACTTGAATTGAGTAGATTTCCCTGTGGATCAACCTCTTGCTTACACACTATACTAGTTGTGAGTTTGAGTATTCTTTGGAAAGAATAACGACAGGTTTTCCTCTTGTCACACGCCTAGGTTGATACTCCTTCTTGACATCTCTCCCTTGAACTTGAGACCCTAGAGAACTGCTAGGTTTCTGATATGGTTTGCTACCTTGCCTGTTAGCACTAGAATCCTGGGATGTTCCTCTCGATCCCCTCTGGCTCTTAACTTGAGTGACAAGGTAGTAGGCACGATTAAGGTTAGGCATGGAATCTGTTGATAGGATTTGGCTCCTAACACCCTCATAATAGTCATCCAAACCCATCAGGAACTGCATCAACTTGTTCCTGGCATCAATCTCACTCACTCTCTTTGGCAACTCACATGTGCAATTGGATAGATCATAGGGCCATTAGATTGCCCATATCGTTTTGCAATTTCATCCCACAATTGCTTAGCTGAATCAACATAAATGCAGCTCTCTTTGATCACTGAAATCGGCCCTTATCCACTTTTGGTTTTTCACACCATTTGTCACAGGCGGCTTCACACACGACCCATCGAACACAGTTGTGACAAGCTGTGCTCCAGGGTGATCTGAGTTTGCAAGAAATAAAGGATCCCTGAAATTACCTTGCTGCTCCGCATTCCCCAGGTTGAGCTGCTGGTCTGGATTGGCCATCATCAACGTCCTCCTTGAAGTTGTTTAGCGGAAGCGAAAACCTCAAACAAGCTCACCACCTCACTGAGCTCTGATACCATGTAAAATCTATCGACAAGCTAGATCTGTTCTTACCCTTCACTCTGTATGCAACAACAATCAATAAAAACTCAGCTTGATCATGAAATGGATCAAGCTTAGGAATGAAGGTTTGATGGAAAACGACTAAGCTAGGGTTCTTCCCTGCTTGCTGTCACACTCACACAATCCCAAAAAAAGAATTACAAGCTTAAATAGTTCGGCAAGAGAGGAAATCCTCACAAGAGGGCAATACAGTAAAATAATAATGGAAGGGAATTACTAAAAGGGGAAATAGAATAAGCTATAACATGATAATGTAAAAGCTATGATAAAGCATATTATAAGATAATGATATATCTCAATACTTAAGCTATATTCTTACGGCATAGCTTAAGAATATCAAAATTACAAATATATCAAAAACTATTTGCTATTATTAGAAGAAAGAAAAAAAAAAACAAATACATTTGTACAACTAAGAATAGATGAACTAGTAAATCAAAGAACTAATGGATCTTCACGGGTATTAGAATATCACCCACCTTTTATTCTATTTTCATGAAAATTACAAATGAAACCAAACTGAAATACAGAACGTGCTAAACCGCATATGATTGACACAAACTATTACATCGCGGAATCATGAACTCTTCTAATCATTTTATTACCTAATCAATTTAATGCTTACAAATTAATACAATATAACATTTACAAAACGTGCCAAACCGCATATGATTGAGTCTCAACAATACTACTTTTTATCTTAAGGTTGATTCTCAACCAAATATGAAATATGTAATAGTAAACCATAGCCCTTATTTACTCCAATTAACAAGGTGCTTATACCAAGTCCAGTAGGCAGTAGCTAGCTATCATATCCCACCATTTTCAACACTTGAGAGTTGAGGTGACATTGTGACCGATTCGAATATGACTTAATTTCGTCTTAAAATGGACTAGTCCCTCCTATAAAACGTAACTCTATCCCTTAGTAATTTCAACTTCTGATCGATCATCACACACACTTCATTGTATGTTGATCGATTGGCGCTATAGATCTCCATTGAGAAACTCCTCTATCATCCGAAGAGCGACTTTTTCTTCTTCTTCCATACCATGATCCTCACATTGTTGTCCACCGACATTATTATCGTCTTTGCAGCCATCAGTACTATCGAAATTGCAGCTGGCATCGCCATCTTCGGTACTCTTCTCCCCAAACTCCGCATTCCTAACCCACCTAGAGTTGGATCCACCGGGGCCCACACTATTTTGCCAGACGCCGAGATGGCAGCTCTTGTTGTCGAGCCTGAGGCAGGTGAGCGAGGCTGTCGCTGCCTTGTTGCTTTTCTTCAACTTTGTATGGAGAAACCGTGATAGCTTCTCAGACGACGAGGATGAGGACGAGGAAGAGCCCTTGGGGGACTCCAATTGCCCCTCGCTATCGAGGATCGGGAAGTTGGTCTTGGCATTTCGCCCTGACATGATGATGGAGGCTTGATCATACACCCTAGCGGCCTCCTCAGCTGTGTCGAATGTACCAAGCCACACCCTCTTCTTCCTACACGAATCCATTGCAAGGGAGTCGACGAACAAATTAACCTTTTTAAGATATACATTGTAGCAAAAGGACTATAACAATAAAGTTATCTGACATATACCATATGGTACATATATAGATATGAGTAAATGAAAATCATACGAATATTTGTTATATATATATATATATGTGTATATATATATATATGTATATGTATATATATATATATGTATATATATATATATATATATATGTATATATATATATATATATGTATATATAGTACAAGAGCTTACAGTAAAGGGTGACGAATTTCGGAAACCCAAGAACCCCATGCGCGCTGGCGTACGCCTCTGAACTTTCTGGACTGCGCCATTTTTGAAGGTACGAATTGAACGGACGTTGTTATGCAGTGTAAATACTCTGACATACAAGTATTAAGGCCAATTACTCATCCTTATAAGGAAATGAGAGATGGTGTAGATGATCGATCCATCCAGGAAGTACTGCATTTAGGTACATTCTACATTGAATCCACTTACTGTGGGTAGCTCGCGTTACTCCCCCTTCTTATTTAAGATACTTCCCGGTATATAAATAAATAAAATCCAAAATCCGCAAATAAAATAAAGAAAGATGGTGAGATACTGAGATATATATATATCTGATAAAATGCAATTTAGCTATGAAGTGTAATTAGAAGACAAATTACACAATCTAAGTTCATAATAATTAATATATAATAACGCATAGACAGGAAGGACAGAGTATATGGATCGATCCTCGGGTGTTAATTTGCACACGGAGTTTATGGATAGAGGATTGAAACCTATATTTTCAATATTTTGTGAAAAATAGTTGTACTCAATCAATAAGTTGATGTCTATTATCAAATCTGTTATATTATTATATTACACTTTATGTGTCATGATTGATCAAGTAAATCATTTTTTATTACATAAATCCTATTTACCTATATTTATTTATTTATTTATCATTCATTTAACCAATCACCTACTTTACACACGAAAGTAGATTACAGTACTTGCGGACTGATGATATTCATCGGCTCCACTTAATATTGATGGTTCTTTATAAGCAATGAGAAAATACATGGTACAATAAGTGTACGATCTCTGTCTGTTGTTATGATCTACAGTAACTAATTAGAGGTTTGGACATGTGATTGATATTAAGGGCTCGTTTGGTTTATATTTTGAAAATATAAAGGCAAAAATGAATGTAGATACATTGTTAAAATATTTAATCATTAACTTCTCCTTTCAACTTTTTATATAAACTTCATTTTGTTCCTTCTTATTTTAATCACTTGTTTAAAAAAGGATAAACATATCTCTATGGGTTCGTATGGAACGGAATTAGTAAACTGACTAAAATTATAAACATGTTAAAATTTATAAACTGTTGGTGAAAGTAATTAAAAATTTAAACAACAAGATAATCTCCGTATGGGACGAAAAACAGTTTATTTGTAAAAACTGGAGTTTATTTGGTTTTTATTAGGGGTATTGTGGTACTTTCAAACCAAATAAGATAAAAGAGAAGGGGTAAAACAGTACTTGTGTAAAATAAGCACCCTTTTCTAGCTTTTTTTTAAACACAATTTTTAACACGTTTGTGTTTATTTTGGTCATCCAAACAACCAAAAAAGCTATTTAAAAAATAAACACCCACAAAATAAATTGTTAAAAAAAATAAATTGTTAACAAACTCTTTAACCATACACACCCTGCTCTTCTAATCATTACCCCTTCTATCTTATTTTTTCATATAAAAAATAGCATTATTATCTTATTTAAATATATTTTTTTATACAAAATTTGTTTCTATTCCGTTTACCTTATATATTTATACCAAACGAGCCCTAATTATTTAAACGTGGTTGTCATTCACTCAATTTAAAAACTGGAAGTTGTTGCGATGAGAATTTCGGTGTCCCAAAACTCTATACTTCAAATAAATACCTCAATATCCACCATGTAAATAGCGGAAGTCGGGATCGTTCCACTAGAGAGAGGACAACTCTTTGTAGAGTAGTTTTGCGCTTCGGAATCCAGGAAACCACTACAGGAATGCTCTGTATCGACCACTACATTGACTTGTCAGGTCGATGTCGGGTGTGACAGTCGACGTTGATTGCGAGATCTAACAACACATAAATCAGTAGCAAAGGTGTCGATATCGACTTGTGTAGTCGATATTGAGGGGGTGGTCAGAGGATGATGAATGTCGAGTGGGTGTTTGGTTTCTAGCAGTAAACAGGAAGAAAAAAAAAGCAAGGTTTTTAGGGTTGTAAGCAATATGAAAAAGACTTCCGAGGTCAAGGAATAACCACAACAATAACCATGTATGAACCACACAATAATCATAGAACAAAGATCATGTTTTTATCATCAAAAGATAGCTTTCGCATACTCCACAAATAGACAGTAGAGGCTCTTGCATATTTGTTCTACCTTTTATTAATTAAGGTTTAATAAACTTTTGCATAAAACCTAATTGTTCTACCTTTTCTTAATTAGGGTTTAAGCTGGTAGCAGACGAGCATTGACAGACAAAGTTCAAAGTTAGTATTCGTTGATAAATTGCTCATTTGAAATAAGAAGTAAATGGATTATCAATTATTTAGCAAGTATTTAGTAATTTGGGAGTCATTATTCGTTTGAGTATCAAAAATTATTTGTTTCTATCCTATGGTCCGTATTTGTTAAAATTTAATACCATAAGGGGTGAGTACACCCGAACCACCTTATATATATATATATATCCACTATTACTAACCTTTGTTAGACCACTCACATCGAGGCTTCTTAGTCGATAAACAAAGAAAAGGAGGCACGAAAGGAGTAAGCCAATCTCCAACAACTTTCCTGAAATTTCTTTAAAAGGAAGAAATAAAAGATATATTCTCCAAAAAGATTTTGCTCTGACTCTAACATTTTTCCCTTTTAAAAATTATGGAGAATCATTTAGTTTTATAAAATATTACAGATTTAGAGAATCTTTTCTGTTTTATAGGCAACTAGTGCAGTTCCCGCGCCATGGCGCGATATTTTTAAAATAAAATTTAAATAATAAAATAAAATAATATTATACAATTAAATCAAATATTAGTTTAATATTTTGAATTAAACTTATAAGAACCTACTCATAAGAGAAGAGTATAATAGATTCATTAAAGATGGATTCTATTATGATAGTATATGAAGATTTACAAATAGATATAAGTTATATATTAATTTACTATTTTGAATTAAACCCATTAGTTCTTTCAAAAATAAAAAATAATTGCAAAAAGGAAACAAATCCATTAAAATTCTATTGTGATAGTATATATAAGTTATATATTAATTTATTATTTTGAATTAAACCCATTAGTTATTTAAATAACAAAAATTAATTGCAAAAAAAAAAAAAAAAAGGAAAGAGATAAAAAGTGATTAGTTAAAAAGGAGAGGATTAAGGTGGGCGTGCCACGTAGTCAAAAACTCTTCTGTTTTAAGAGTTTACTAGCGTAGTGCCCGTGCGTAACGCATGGGATTTGTAAAATATATTATATTTTATAGAAGATATTACCATAATTTATTTACATTATATATTATATATATTATACTATTATAATAATATGAAACGATATAGCAAAATAATATAAATTTGGATAAAAAAATATAATGCTTATATTATATCAATATATAATATATGCGGCAAAATGTCAATGTCTCACCTTCCTAGCAGGGTCGGGTTTAAGATTTGAAATTCCCAGGACAGGATATAAAAATGTCAATGTTAATTTTGGCTCTACTATTATTTTTTGTTGTGTTAATGGATTGGAAAGTAAGACTAAATAGTTTGATAGTTCGACTACAAAGTTTAGGTGAATAGAGTTTTAAGAACTTTTGGATGGAGAGCACGTAAAATGTTGAATACATCAACGGATGAACTGCATGTACAAATGGACGCTGTAAAATGTAAATGTAAATGGATTAAATTAGATGAGTATGAACTATGGACCACTTTGCAATTGGATCGGTCTTTTAAGGTTTTGAAAATTAAAAAAAAAAGAAAAAAAAGAGGAGAAAACGATGAAAAGGAAGCACCGGTGCGACGACTCCTTTCTTCCTCCTTTCTCCCAATTCCAACTCAGTAATCCTCTTCCTTTCAATTTCTATTTGAAAAGTGAAATAGACTCTTCCTCAATTTCGATTTGAAATCGATCCTTCCGATATGCCCATCTGAAAAATCAAAGAGAGACGACTCCTTTCTCCCCAGCCCCAATTCAGTCATTCTCTTCCTTTCGAAACCCTAAAATCAATTTCTATGGTCTGTCCTCCAAACCTTTCATAAAATCCAGAGATTCGACGTTATTCTTGCAATTAACCTTTGTCAATTTTGGTTTGAAAAAGATACTTACTCAATTTTGATCTGAAAATTTAAAGAGAGACGAAAATCGAACACCGGCATTACACTCTGGGATGAAGGTACCGATTCTTATTTATTTGTTTCCTCCTTAACTTTACCAAAGATTCATACCATGCTCGAACAATTCATGTCTTGGCATTTTATTTTGTCGAAGCATCACCCCTCTTATAACTGATTCGAAGGCAGTTGCATGATTGGGTGGATTTGGAGTAGTTTTGTTGTCACTAAGGAACTTGATTAGATTCGTATGGTAGGTAGTAGATTATTAGTTATGGGGTTTGGAGGGTTGAGATTGGTAATAGTTTATAAAATTCATCTAAACTTGCTTCATTTATACATGTATGATTGAATTAAAGAAGATCAGATTAATTTTCTAATTGAAGAATAAAATCAATAAAAATTGGACAGGAAGATGAATCAAAGAAGTTGGATAGGTATCCATGCTGACGGGTTTGTGAACTTGTATGTGCAAAAACCTGAGCTAAAGATGAAACTCAATGGTGTTAGAAGCTGCCCACATCCTGTTTCACTGTTTACGTGTTTGGCTGTTTACATTATTAAGGGCATTACTTTTATAGTCTTATGTTGTTTGGCATTGAAAATACACAAATACTGAACCTGAGTTTAAGCCTGTTAGCTCAAATTGGAAGAATGTTTTCATAAATCACAAAGATGAGGGTTCAAATCCCGCATTGGCTTCGTATATGTGATGTTAAAGTATCATAAGTAAAATTAGTCTAAAATGAGATGGAGATGAAGCAATGTGATTGCATGATCTCTATGCTTTAGCTCTTCATTAGGGATGTTGACTTCATGAGTGAGGTAAAAATGTTTCTATTTTGAAGTTGTTATGTTTTACTTGATACTTGGTTCCGTGAATGATAAATTTATATGGTATGCGGTTTTAAAAGATGGTATTGTGAATCTAAAATCAATGAAATTGATTTAATGAGTTGTTTAAAAAGTGAAGTAACAACTATCAAGGCATCAAGATGTTGAAATTTGGGATTTTATAAAGGCACTGAAAGGAAAAAGCTCTAAAAGGGGGATTTTGATTTACTTTTAACAAATATACTGCAATCTGAATTTTGTCATTATAATTTATAATTGCTGAGTGACTTAACAAAAGCATGTGAAAGATTCGCAAAAGTATACATCAAAAACTGCTTCTGGATGGAGGATACACTGAACTGAAAAGAAAAGAACAAATGGTGAATTTGATTATCATATCTGAAGGAATCTAAAGTAGTATAAAGGTAATCCTTGTTCAAAATAACAATGTAAAATGAGATGGCTCCAAAGAAATGTGCTTACATGATCTTTAGAAGATCCTAAGTACCACTTTCAAAGATCCATTATGGTTTCATATTTCTATTCTTATTATACATTATTCTACTTATGAAAACATGAACCTAGTAATACATGAAGAAGGTGATTTGAAAGACATGAAAAGATAGGGAAGGTGATACCAAGAGGGTGCAAGAAGGGGAAAGCAATGGAGAATATTGCGATCCTGAAATAGATAAATGTAAAAACATTAGTAAGTAAAAGACTAAAAGTGGGTTGAGAAGAAGTAGAAAATGAATGAAGATGAAGCAGGAAAAAGAAGAATGTAAGCCGCAGGAAAAAGAAGAATGTAAGTCGTTGTAGGTGGATGAAAATAGGTGAATTACTTGCTATATTTCATTATCAATATATATAGATGAGTAAATATGATAGTTAAAGTGAATGGATAAATATTTGTTTAATAACTCTGCAGCAAAAATCCCAAAAAATATTCGAGACAACTATGAAAATCCCTGTATTCGAGATTGATTTTTTTTTTTTTGTAAATAGATAAACATTAGATTTTAATAAACCATTCAAGCAGGTAAATAGGCGGCAATTTACTATCACATATACTCCTTTTTTTTAGTCTTATGGGTAAAATCAAATCTTTGTATTGAGATTGCAATCTTTTTTGTTTTGTAAATAGATAAACATTGGATTTTAATAAATATCAATTGCTATGTTTGAATCGGCTGCTTTAGTAAAGCCCATGTATATTCAACCGTCACCGTCACCGATAATGATTTTATTTTATTTTCTTAGGGAAAAAAAAACTTGAAGTGCAAGTCCTCAATTGAGCTACTGTCGTCATTCACAATATGACTACCTGATCTAATTTTATGACTGGGATTTAATTCACTGTACGTTTACTACTGATTTTCTGCCGTTTCTGTTTGATTGGGTTTATGAGATATGGATTTCAAGTTAATTTGGTTGTTCTGGATCACCAGAGAGGACTTCCTTCCGACATTCAAGAAGCAATTCAGGGAAAAAGACCCTCATGGATGCATACTGGATCCGGTATGAACTTGTGTACCTATAATAATTTTTAGTTTTGTTAGCTTTTAGTTTTTAGACTACTTGAGATTTGATGAATAATGATCATGTATGCAGTTTCTTGATGCTACTGATGCAAAGTGGGAAACTATGAGCGAGGTTGAAAGAGCAAAGATGCAAGAAGAATTATTGAAGATGCTACATGAGATTATTTTTTGTAATTCATATGAAATATTTATTTTTTGTAATTCGTTATTTATAAAATCATCAAATATCTCAGGGAGTTGTGTAGAATAAAATAATCAAATATCTAATAAAAAAGTTATAAAAAATAACAAAATAAATTTTCTCGTGACAATCATTCAAAGGAGTTTAGTAAAATTTATTTATTAGTAACATATTGATTTATTATTTTCTGTCTGTAAAAAATCTTGGATAAATAATAATCTGTAAATTTGGAGAAGTTGTTATGATTTGGTCAACAAATTAAAAATACTTTTATTAATAAAAATGAGTTTAAGTATATTTATTTTAAATATATATGGGGGTAGGTTAAGCGAATGACTGCCACTTGGTACTTTCAATGTGAGGCCGCCACGTGTATCCTTCGCAACTGTTTTAGTATTATATATATTAGATATAGATAGATTAGTTCTTTCAAAAATAAAAATGAATTTCAAAAAGGAAACAAATCCATTAAAATTCTATTGTGATAGTATATATAAGTTATATATTAATTTATTATTTTGAATTAAACCCATTAGTTATTTAAAAAATAAAAATTAATTGCAAAAAGGAAATAAAAAGAAAAGAGAAAAAAAGTGATTAGTTAAAAAGGAGAGGATTAAGGTGGGCGTGCCACGGGTGTTTGCCAGGTGGGGGGAGTCATCAGAGACTCCACAGGTAATGTGATTGATATCTTTTATCATCAAGTCAGTACAGGTTCGGTTATTCAAACTGAAGCTGCAGTCATCCTCGGAATGCAACAAGTAAGCTCAAGAGGACTTAAGAAGATTATTGTGGAAGGAGACAATCAAGACCTCATCAAAGTTCTTAGAAAGGAAAGTGATGTCAAGTGGGAAATCATCCACCAAGTGGAGCAAATCAGAAGCCTAGCTGCTTCCTTTGAATTTATAGACTTTGTTCATTGTCTTAGAGATGCAAACAGAGTAGCAGATTATATTGCTAGAAAAGGTGTCATCTGTAATAGCTCAACAATCCCTTATAATAGGGAACTGTATTCCATCATCCTTTAGGATGATCAGGGTCATGCCTTACACAGAGTGTAAGGCATCCCCATATTTTACCTACTGTAAAAAAAAAAAAAGGTGGGCGTGCCACGTAGTAAAAAACTCTTATGTTTTAAAAGTTTACGTAGAATATAGATTAGTTATTTAAAAAATAAAAATTAATTGCAAAAAGGAAATAAAAAGGAAAGAGAAAAAAGTGATTAGTTAAAAAGGAGAGGATTAAGGTGGGCGTGCCACGTAGTCAAAAACTCTTATGTTTTAAAAGTTTATATAGATATATAGATATAGATTAGTTATTTAAAAAATAAAAATTAATTGCAAAAAGGAAATAAAAAGGAAAGAGAAAAAAAAGTGATTAGTTAAAAAGGAGAGGATTAAGGTGGACGTGGCACGTAGTCAAAAACTCTTCTGTTTTAAGAGTTTATATAGATTTCTCTATTTTGGAAAATGTTATAAAGAATACATCTGGAAAAAAAACTCAAAAATCCCCAGAATAATGAGGCACTTGGAGATGCTCTAGAGTCTCTTCATTACAAATAACATATAATGATTTTTTGTGTGTGCTAAATTCCAACAACTTTCTCATTATGGATATTACCCTAAAATATATTGAGCTTTCTCCAAATTTAGAGAGAGGTCTCTATTTTTCTCCTCGTTCTCTATTTTTGATAATGTAGTGGGAGAAGCTGTTGGACAAAAAACGATTCCAATATTCTCCAAAAACTTGCTTTTAGGGATATGGGATGTGTGGGGTCCTATTTACATAAGATAATAGAGGGAGAGAAGGCTGTAGTTTGAAAAAACAAATCTATTTTTTTATATAAAAACAAAAGAAAAAAGATTTCAATCTACAACCTTCTCTCCCTCTATTATCTTATGTAAATAGGACCTCACACATCCCATATCCTTAAAAGCAAGTTTTTGGAGAATATTTGAATTGTTTTTTGTCCAACAGCTTCCCCCACTACATTATCGAAAAGGGTGATAATATTTACACCCATAAATTTTACTACATGCATCACATCTATGCCTCTTGAAGCACACATCTGCTCTTCTTGAGTCGCACACCTGCCCCTCAATAGGCGCAGAGTATTTTACATTTAAAATACTCTGCGCCTATTGAGGGGCAGGTGTGTGACTCAAGAGGAGCAGTGTGTATTTTAAAAAAAATATATAAAAAGCGGGACATGTGGTGTAAATAGTAAATTTTTTGGTGTAAATAACATTGACTTATTGAAATGGATGGTAGGAACTGAGTAAAAAAGTAGGTTGAGCTTTTTTAAAGAAAAGAGAAAGTGATAAATGGGTTAAAAATCTCTAGAAATAACCCATTGCTGCATATACTCTTAGGGCTGCATATGAGATGGTAATTGAATGGGTTGAATTGGGTTTGCTTTGGATCAGTCAAGTTTATGTTGCATCGAGTTTCAATATTAATAATAATTCAGGTCGGGTTGGATCTGATTCGAATTGATTCGAGTTTTGGTTACTTTGGACTTCGGGTATTTCATATTTCGGTTATTTCGAACATCAGATATTTCATATTTTAGTTATTTGTGACCTCATTATATTTATTTTGTAAGTTTTAAATTAAATTATTAAATTATTTATTTTTTTAATTTAAAACATTCGATATTGAATAACTATATATACACACACTAATCTAGATTAAGCTATTTCGATTCGAGTACATGTGATAGGGTTCGTATTCAGTTATTTCGGATTTCAGGTATCTTTTAAGTTTGGTATGTTAATATGACTTTTGATTGTTTTGAGTTGATTCCTTTTATGGTTGAGATATGATTTGAATTGGTTATGTTTTAGATTTTGAGCTATTTGAGGTGTGAGTTTGTGATAATAAATTTGAATACAATTTCAGATACATAAGGGCTACAAGTGAGATGGGAAAATGACTATTAATAAGACTATTTACATAAAATTGCACACAAGTCCTTTCCATTCTAAAAAAACAATTACAGATCTGCTCGAGAAGAAAATTAAAAACTAACGCTCATATGCCGTTTCACTTGGACGACCCACACACACGGTAGAGGAAAATCAATTATCCCTGGTTCATTGTAGTAGATTTGGTAGGGATCTCAATAGATCTATCAAATTCAAGATAAGAAGCTTCATTTACAATTGATTTTGATTGTTTTTTTTGAAGAAATTGTGTGTTTTAGGGTTTGAGATTAGAATTGAAATTGGTTGTTATTTGTGTGTTTTGTTTGATTGTTGTTGATTTGGGTGTTGTTTGAGTTGAATTATGAGCAACAATCTATATCTATATTATAATACTAAAGGAGAAGTCGCCTACGACATGTGGCGGCTTCTCCTTTAATGTAGCTTCTTTCAAAAAAAAATTATTTTAATTCATTAATCCAAACAAACTTGATTTATTTTAAAATAGGATTCGCAAATCTAAATAAAATCTAAACAACCATGATTTATCTTAATTAATTGTTAATTGATTTATTTTAAAATAGGATCGACATTAGGATTTGTTTTTAAATTGTTAAATCTTCAATTCACTCATAGGACTTATGAAAACATTGTGTTTAACAAAGGATCCACGTTGTTTTGTGGCTTATCCGAGAGGATGCACAAGGAAATGGCTGCATTGGCTCCGAACAACACAAAGGTTAAAGTGGTTGCGTCGCCTGAGAGGAAGTATAGTGCTTGGACTGGTGGTTCTGTCTTAGCATCCATCGATTCTTTCCAGGACGTACGTCTAATTTCCCTCTATCAAATCGAATTCAATTCATGGATTCGCTCGTGTTTTGTATTCGCTATCTGATCGAGTTTAAGACTATGATTTCAGGAGTGGGTTTGTACGCGAGAATACGACGAGTTTGGCCCAACTGTTGTCCACAGAAAATGCTTCTAATTGCAAGAAACAAAGTGTTCCTAAATGTAAACAATAGGTGTGTGTTTCTACTACACTTTCATCTATGTTTTTGCTCTATGAGCGTTCACTTCATTCTTCCGGTTTTTGGTTTTTTCGAGCCTGTTATGATGCGTTCACTTCATTCTTATCACTTTGTAATGTAATCTCTTACTGGATCTATTGCAATCTTATCACTAAAATAATTTTTTTTTAAATTAAATTAGTCAATTCCAAGTTTCAGATTGTTATTAATCAGATTAGTCAATTTTTATTTTTATTTACAATTATTTATTAATTCAATGTAGATATCTAAAATCAATGATCTCTGATTTGGTTAAAATTTTGAATTTTGAAATCAGTTTTTGTTTTTCCAATTCTTTAGATCAACTAATCTGATTTGGTTACAATTTTGAATTTTGAAATTAAAAAAAAAAGTATTCACATCGCCAAAATCGTAGTACTACTGTTATAAATACTACGTACCCTAACTCTTCCTGATTCAATTGTTCACATTTTTACGGAGTATATTCATTTGCTTTTGTACTGCTGTGTTGCTTTTATATCTTAATCTAACATAATCATATTTGCAGATGCAGGTTATTGATTCTACCCTAATTTACTTGATTTCAATCCCACCCCAACTTCCCTCTCTTATTGTCCTTCTCAGTTTATCAGATTAATTACGATTCCATTGATTCTACTTAGAATTATGTCCAGTTGTGCTTAACTACTCGGAAAATTGATGTGAAATCGATCGACTTTGTGTTGCTACGTGGAATCCTTAGTCAAGATGTACGTGAAATCATTCAACGTAACACTAAATACTTCCAATTCGATTTGATTTGAAGTTATCTAATTAATCTTTTGGTTTCATCTTATAAATATAGGGGCAAGCTAATGCGGATTTCATTTATTTTATTTATGGTTTTAGTTAGCTGCATTCGTTCAAACATACTCCGTATATTCTCATGGTTGTATAATTAAATTTATGGAAGATTTTGCTAATTAATCTTTTGAACCACTTTTTAATCAATAAATTTTATATTTTCAATTATAATTTAGTCATGGTTATACAATTAAATTTATGGAAGATTTTGCTAAACAAATCACTTAAGATATGATTTGTTTGTTAGTTTAGATATTCACTGGATAAGATCAAATAAAATCATATTTATCTCAAAAAATCAAATTTGATTACATTATAACTTGCCATTTGTTCAAGAAAATATTTGATTCTATTTTTTTTGTTATATTTTTTATTCCACAAATTACTATAGAATATTTCGGTTTTAGTTTTAATTTCCATTTTTTTAGATAAATAACTCAAAATTGATTCATTCATTTAATTTTGAACCATATGTATGTTAATTAAAAGATAAAACCAAATCTCATAGGTTCTATTGTTTAGGTAATGTATCTTTAATTATTTTTATTTATTTCTTCTTCTTATCAGTTTGCTAGAGAAAATATATATGTGACTCTTTTTTATACGGATGTTTTCCACCACATGCTATATACAAGAATTCAAATCCCTATTCAATTTTGTATGCAAGATTATTATCTCCATATGTATGTTGGATGGTTACAAGTAATGCTTACAAGTTTTGGTATCGATGAAGAAATGTTAAATGAAATTATATAAACACATATTTTTAAACAAAGATCCGTGCATTGCACGGGTACTAAGTTAGTTGTAACGAAAACGAAAGAAATTGCTCGTTTTGTTGCTATTGGGATTGATTAATTTGACGTTTTTTTCATGATTTACTGTCGGGCATAGGGCTTGTGTAGATTTAGCGATGTGATGATTTATGCTTGGCTATTGTCTCCGAGCCTCATGTGTACCCTCAACACTTTTTGCCGAGGTTCCTTCGTACCCTCAACAACTTTTTCCGAGCCTCCTTTGTATCCTCGACAACTTTTGTCGAGGTCCCTTATTTAGCTCGTCCTCTCCAAGGTTCGATGGATTTTCCAAACGACGACCACAAATAATCGTTGAAAGTCATTCGATAATCATCCAAATTGACCGACAATCCGACATACAAAATTGAGTGTCGATCAATTCGTTCCTTGATCAATTTCACCGATTTTAGCCAACTTTTGCGCACAACAATTTATTCGACAGATTTAGGTTTTTCCATTCGTTCTAATTCGTAGATGAGAGAGTTTTAGAATTTTTTGCAATTTGTTTGAAAAAAATAAAAAAAAGATCTACATAAAATTCCTTAGTCATTTTAAAATCTTGTCTTAACAATAGTCATTTTAAAATCTTGTCTAAAGCCTCACTCTTTCGAATATTGAATCAATTAGATTCCGAGGGGTTAGATCGGGGTACGACTTAAGATCAAGCCTTCGGGTCTCTTTCTCCGCCGCCTATAAAATTAAGTTGAATCTCTTTTAAATGAATGATCAACCACTTTAGCATGCTAGTTTTATGCACATTTAAATACACATACATTATATATATATATGGAATAAAGGATGTTGACGCATAGAACCATTTTACAAAAGTTAGAAAAATGATTAAAAAAGGAAACTTACAACACATGTGCAAGCTAAGGAAGTGCTCCCATCGAATCTCAAAGAGTAATTGTGCAATTAAGGATTTGTCTACACGATAACGAAATGAGATTCAATATGTGATTCATCCATTGGTTCAAAACAATCGTACTCTACAACATTAACAATCTGCCTGTATTATTGTACTTTCCATATTGCAACCGAATGAGTTATTATTACTCTTTTTTTTTTTTAGTTTTTATCGGATCTCGATCTTCATTAGCTACTTATATGTACCCCATTGATTTACTCATGGAAAAACTGCAATAAATTTTACCGATTATAGTCATTCTTTACACTTTTACTTATATAATTTTTTGCAAAATATTATAATTGTACCTTTGAAAGTTACAGTTGATCATGATATGATACATCCTTTAATTTATAAGTTGATATTCTAAGCTGATTTAACTTCATAAGTCGACAACACATTGGGGAATTTTTTTTATAAAATATTGAGATAAAATGAAAATATCTATTTTTTTTTTACTTTTAAAAATCACTTTAAATATTTCTCAAGTTGACACTTTTTATGCGGCTTTTCTAACATATGCCCTAATAACATAGGTTAAGAAGCTCAATCAAGAAAGATTACCTACCAAATAAAAAAGTGACACTCTAGAAAAACAGTATTAAAAAAAGATAAAATATTTTAATTAAAAAAAATAATTTTCAATTAAGTTAAAAAATATTTTACTTCATCTTACTTACAGCTTTGTACGAGTCGTCTTATATAATATCATTGGATCTTTTTTTTTTACAATAGGCAAATATTAGGATGTCTTTGCTTCACAAATCTCATCCTGGAGGATGGTATTACACAATTTCCTATTCAAAGTGATGGTCAACCTATTATAAATTTTCCTAGTCCTAACATGCAATATAGTCGACCGTCGAGTTTGATACCCTAAAGCAGTGACAGAATTCTATGCTGCCAAAGCTTTTCTTCATAATTCAAATCTTTTCAATCACTCAGGAAATCTCTTAATGTGTAGTGGTGCTGTCGTTGATAGCTTTTATAACTTTCAGGCTATCCCCTTCAATGATGAGTTGTGCTAATTGAACCCCTGTACAGAAAGCAAGAGCTTATGTTTGGAGAACAAATCCATGGCGGATCCTCGATCTTCTGAAAAATATCAATGACCTGACCTTCACAATCCCTAACGATGCCACCTATTTGACAATCGTCAGAGTGTTTAACTGAGTCATTTACATTTATTTTGTAAATGACCCTTGGTGGTTTATGTTTACCCTATTTGAAGTTTTTCCTTCTTCTTTGTTGCCTTTTGACATCTTCTTCTTTAGTGGATGGTCTCCCAATAAAACTAAGATTGAATAGGCGTATTAATAGAGTTTCCTCCCAATGCTGCATATACAACACTTTTGATAATGACTCTCGTCATTTATTTCTGCAATGTCGTATCACTAAGGCGATAATTGCAAATTATGAGCAGGGACGTGGGTTTATAAGACTAGGAGATAGACAATCGATTAGAGAGGACATTAGTTCCATTAAATACAAAAATATCTAATTCGAAGACCTCTTGCTTCATCTGACAAGATATATGAGATCTTAGAAATTAATAACATCATCTCTATTAATAATAATAAAAAAAAATAGAGAATTTTTCCTCTCTTGTACAACAATAAATCAAAATCTCATTGGATCTACTTGTTGACAATTAGGGTGTGTATGGTTACAATATAAGCAAGTTAAAAGTGTAAAATTTTTAACTGTTAAAAAAATAAACGGGTTTAAATGGTGTATGGTAACATCAAATAAGCTTTAGTCAGTTAAAAAAAGGGTTTATAAATAAGCTACAGATTGAAGCTTATTTTGAGGTTTATATTCCATAATTACTATTTTATCCATTCTCTTTTATCTTATTTGGTTTGAAAGTACCACAATACCCCTCATAAAAACCAAATAAACTTCACTTTTTACAAATAAACTGTTTTTCGCCCCATACGGAGTTTATATTTTTTCATAAATTTTTAACTACTTTTACCAACAGTTTATAAATTTTTACCCTGTTTATAATTTTAGTCAGTTTATTAACCCCTTCCCATACGAACCCTTAATCAAAAGATATTAGTCGCAGACTCGCAATGTACTCCAATGTCATTATATTTTACAAAATTCTTATCTATTATCAATCAATCAATTAATAATAATACTAAATAAGAAGTCGCCTACGTAATGTGGCGGTTTCTCCTTTAATATGGGTTTGATAGTCAACCAATTAAATATTTTTCTATATTAATAAATTATTATTTATTATAAATCAAGTTACCTCTTTAAATAAGTAATTAATTTTTTTTTCTTCTAAATCTTAACCGATTGATTTTCTTTTTAAATTATTTTTTAAATAAAATATATAATCTTTTGTAGTTTTAATTCGTGGGATAATATATAAATAACGATTAGATCCATTTAATAAATTGCTTTGTTTTAATTTAATTATATCTATTTACTTTAATCAATTATTCTCATTTCAATGATAACAATGAAGGTTGTGTGTGTTTAGTATAATCTATAGTTAGGTAATAATAAGTCAGATAATCAATTACTTTATTACATTTATGAATAAAAATAATTAGTTTATTTTAGTTTAGTTGTGAAAGATAATAGATTTTATAATTTATAATATATTGTTGAATTAATGCAACTATAGTAAGGAAACATCAATAGTTGAATGCGGGTTAATATGAAATTTATTTAAAATTTAAAAGAAAATTAGATAAAGTGATAAGAATCTTTAATAATTGTATTTTAACTTATATAAATGTTTTGCATATGTATAAAATTATTATATAAAAAGCAATCGCACGGTACTAATCTAGTATCTCGGTAAAGTGATTGATCCCAAATGTGAAGCATTTGCTGCAATTTCCCCTTAATCAAAGGTCTACTCTAAATAGAAATTCTAGAGCTTTGGTGAAATTGCAGATTCTTAATTTATAGTTTTGAAGTATAATATTCTTGATCTTGTGAAATTCTTAATTTATATGAAGGAGGTGACCGGAGAGTAATCAAGAAAATCAATATATATGTCATCAATAAGAAAAATCATAATCCCACATGTTATATATCTACATGTACAGATGTACTATTATTGTTTATGGTTTGATATGTAATCGATAAGCATCAATACATTTGGAAAGGCGATTTAAGGCAATAAAATCATTGTCGTCGAATAATTAAAAACGCGGATTTCGATAGATAATGATCTCTAGCTAACTTAGAGAAAAATCACTGTCGATCTTAGATCTCTATATCACTTTTTTATGTATAAAATTAGCCGTTTTGTTGGTCATATTTGCATCTGAATAGTTTGGGAAACAGTGCTTATAAATTAAAGAATACTCCGTATTTTTTTTATAAGGTAAATTGTAATGATATGTGTTAATTTCCTATGTCTTGTATGCTTTTTATGTTACTTGTATTGTTGTGTGTATGCTTGTAACATGTATGTATATGATGATCATACATATTGCATATAGGAAACATATATACTATGTATGGATGCATACTTTATCTTATACTCGACTGAGTCGAATTGAGCTATGAGAGCTTGATGCTCTAACGAGTATATGTATAAAATATGGTGTGATAATACATATGTAATATATGCTATACTATATGTATAATATGTATAATGTAAGAGAGACCTTCTATTCTCGTTACTGGGCTTGGGCCCATTACAGAGGATAGGCCCAATGATTGCAAGATTGGAGTTGAGGAGCCCAGAAGCTTGAGCCCCTTCCAGCTTGAGCTCGCTACTTGGTGGAACGCTGCGTTTTGCCTTTGTTGGAGCTCTCCCGTGTTGACCTAGCTATATAAGCTCTTGTTGGAGCTTTGCTGCCGTCATACTGTTTTGTGCTCTCTCTCTCTCTCTTCATCTTCCAAAGACGCTCTCTTCTAGGCTTTTCTAGGGTTTGGTGTTCCTCTCCCTTTGCCTGAAGATTCTCCGAGCCTGGAAGCGAAGAAGGTGGCCGAAGGTGTTCCTGGTGGTTCTCTGGTGGCCGGCGCTCCAAGCTCTGGGCAGCAGCTCTCCTCTCCAAACGATCTAGGGTTGAGATCGAAGACTTCTCTGATCTCTGGTTCCCACACAGGGGGATTTTCTTTCTCTCTTGCTGTCTAGATCTAGGAGTTTTGTATCTCTTTACTTGATCTGTCCCTGTACAAACTCATTATAGTGGATTTGGCCAACTCTTGAGGCCCCGTGGATGTAGGCATAGCCGAACCACGTAAAATCGCTTGTGTTCGGTCTTTGACTTGCTTGATTCGATCAGATCTGTGTTCTCTTGCTCGATTTCTTACGCTTCCGTATATTCGCCTATCTCATTTATCGATCTTTAGGTTTTACAACGTGGTATCAGAGCTTGAGTGTCGCGTTCTTGATTTCCTGGCTCACTGTTGAGTTCTAGGGATAGAGAACAGGCGTAGGGCCTCGGACGGACCTAAAAGGCGACATCGCTGGTGCCGAACCCCCCCTACGTGACGTACCACACCCTTGTTTGCTAGATCTAGGGTTCTGTGCTTTATTTCTGGCTTCTGGTGTGTAGATCTATGTGGATATTGCCTGTTCTTGCAATATTTTGTTAGATCTACTTGGTTTCGTGTTAAGATTCAAGGTTCTCTTGAATCTGAGAGTGTTTTATCCACTTACTAACTTGGTTTCATTGCTTTTACGAGGTACTGGTTATTATGGGTGACAAAGGCACATATCTCAAGCCCTTCAATGGCCACACGGATTTTGCTATGTGGCAGATTAAAATGAAGGCACTCTTGACAAAAGAAAAGTGCTGGGTTGCTGTGAAAAATAAGTTTCCTGATGCAACTTCAAAGGAAAAAATCTTGGAAACTGATGAACAAGCCCACAGTGAGATTATGTTGTGCTTAGGAGATGAAGTTGCTAGACAAGTGTTTAATCTTGAGACAGCTCAGAAGCTGTGGGAGGGGTTGGAAGCCCTCTACTTGGTAAAATCTCTCCCTTCTCGAGTTAACATGTTCAATAAGTTGTTTACCTTTAAAATGGATGTGTCCTGTCCTTTATCTGAGAATCTGGACAAGTTTTTGACCATTATTCAAGATTTGTAACCCTGTGGTGATAAAGTTGAGGAAACTCAACAGTGTGTGTTGTTATTAAATGCTTTGCCTGCTCAGTTTGACACTTTTAAAGATGTGGTTCAATATAGCACTGATAAATTGGAGAAAAAGGTTATCCTTGAGTCCATTATTCAGAAAAATGATGTATTAAAAATGTTTAGAAACAAATATGAGCCTAAATCTGATACCGAAACTGAGAATAAGAATGAAGTTCTTGTCTCTAAAGGTAGGTTCAGAGGCAATAAGCCCAATAACAACCAAAACCAAAACAGGAATAAGCCTCAGAAGGACAATGGTAAGCCTGAGTCTAGTCGACATGGTAAATCTGATAAGCCTGATAAATCTCACTTGATGTGTTCTTACTGCTCTAAGTCTAGTCATATTGAAAAACATTGTTTTAAAAGAAAAAGAGATGAAAAGGCTGCTGGAAAGCAGCCTAATGTTTCTGCTGTGTTTGAATCTCATCCTTATTATACTCATGAAGTACTTGCATTATTGAATACTGTTGATTCTAATACCTGGATTTTTGGATTCTGGATGTACCATGCATGCTACCTATCATAAGTCTTGGTTTTATGATCTTAAATGCTTTGACGGTGGCAGTGTTATGCTTGGTGATCATTCTGTGCTTAAAATTAAAGGTGTTGGATCTATTGCGTTAAAGATGTTTGATAATGTGGTTAGAGTTATTAAGGATGTTAAATGGGTTCCTGCTTTAAGAAGAAACTTGATGTCTGAAAGTGCTCTTGAAGAATTGTATTATGATGTGTTTAGTTCTGCAGGTGTGAGAGTTGTTACTAAGGATGGTAAGCCTGTTATTAAGTGCATTAGAAAAGGTGGCTTATATGAACTTCTTGCTACTCCTGTGATGAACTTCTCTTCTGCTACTGCTCTCACTGTTGCTAACTCCGTGAAAACCATGTCTTTAAGTGAAACTCTTATGTGGCATAACAGGTTAGGTCATTTAGGAAATAAAGGTTTAGAACATTTGCATAAATCTGGCATTCTCATATCTAAACCTTGCACTATTGATTTATGTGAAAACTGTGTGCTTGGTAAACATACTAGAAAAGGTTTTAAATCATCTGTGCATGTCTCAACTGCTCCTCTGGATTACATACATTCTGATCTTTGGGGCCCTGCCTAAGTTTCTACTGTTGGTCATAAAAGGTACTTCATGTCTCTTGTTGATCATTACATCAGATATGTTTGGGTGTATTTGTTGAAGACTAAAGATGAAGCTTTTGAGACTTTCAAGATGTGGAAAATTAGAGTTGAAAAAGAAATTGGATTATCTGTTAAATGTTTGAAAACTGACAATGGTTTGGAGTTTTGCAATTCCGTGTTTAATGCATTCTGTCATGAGCATGGTAATAAGAGACATTTGACTATTCCTGGAAGCCCTCAGCAAAATGGTACAGCTGAGAGGTTAAACCAATGTTCTAAAAGGCGCTAGGCGGCCGCTAGGCGGAGGGTGACCGCCTAGCGCCTAGGCGGCTAGGTGGTGCCCAGGCGGCGCCTAAGCGGACATGGAATAAACTTAATTATTTTATTATATTTTAACGCATAACACATGTAAATATTTCATATAATCTAATAATAATTCATAATATCACTCATAAACCCAAAATTTATCGTGTTTAACTAATATTAAAGTAAATAAATGCAAAATTAGGCGTCCGATTAGCGACTCTAAACCTTCTAAAATCCAAAACTATAGGTTCGATTCAAAAACAAAAATATCCCAACATGGGGGATAACAAAACCCTAAGTTGATTAATCACATGCGTAAAAGCTAAAATTGAATAATTGTCGGGCTAGGCGGGACTAGGCGTCCCCTAGGCGGGACTAAGCGGGCCTAGGCGGGGTCTAGGCGGTGTCTGGGCAGGACTAGGTGGTGCCTAGGCGGATTACCGCCTAGAGGCCCGCCTAGGCTTAAAAATTCCTAGGTGCCCTGCCGCCTAGCGCCTAGGCGCCGCCCAGGTGGTGCCTAGGCGCGATTTTTAGAACACTGGGTTAAACAAGACTCTTCTTGAGAAAGCTAGATGCATGTTAATCTCTTCTGGTTTGAAACATAGTTTATGGGGTGAAGCTGTGGTTACTTCTGCTTATTTGATTAATAGAACTCCTTCTTCTGTGATTTCTTTTAAAACACCTTATGAGTTATGGACTAAAAGAGTATCTAAACTTGATCACTTAAAGCCTTTTGGTTGCACTGTTTTCTCTTATGTCAATCAAGGTAAATTGGAACCTAGATCACAGAAGTGTGTTCTACTGGGGTATCCTGAAGGTATCAAAGGGTATAAACTTTTAATTGTCCAACCCGGTGTATATAAAACAATTATGAGCAGGAATGTTATCTTTAATGAGCATGAATTCCATTTTAAAAAGGCTTCTGCTTCTGTGATTCAAGAGACTGACTTGCAGGAACAAGATAGTGATCAGTTATATGTTCCAAAGAACATGGATTCTGACTCTGATGATGAGTTTGACAGTGGTTATTCTTCTCCCTCCCCTCCTCTCTCTATTTCTTCTCCTGCCCCTCCTGCTTCTGTGACTATGCAACCTCGCCAATTGGGTGGGGAAGCAACTAATGAATATGTTTTGCCTTCCTCTTCTATTACTCCTATTTCTGTGGATGAGGATATTGTTGTTGAATCTGTGTCTGCTTCTGGTTCTGGCAATTCTAGTTCTTCAGATGCTTTAAGACATGATTTAACTGATCGGCAATTAACTAGAGATAGAAGTCCTAGGACTGATATTCCTAATAAGAGATTCATTAATAACATTGTTGAGTTTGCTTGTCTTGTTTCTTCTGTGGTTCAAAATTATAATCCTGAAACTTATGAACAAGCTGTTAGATGTGCTCACTTTAAGTTCTGGAAGCATGCTATGGATGAAGAAATAGATTCTATGAGAGTTAATAAAACCTGGACTTTGGTTCTCAAACCTATTGATGCTAGATTGATTGATTGTAAATGGATCTTCAAGCTTAAAAAGGGAATTTCTAAGTCTGGCCCCTAGATACAAAGCTAGGTTGGTTGCTAAAGGTTTTACTCAAAGGGAAGGAGAGGATTACAATGAGATCTTTGCTCCTATTGTGAAATATAAGACTCTTAGATTGTTGCTTGCTATGACTGCTGTCTATGACTTTGAGCTTGAACAAATGGATGTTAAAACTACTTTTATTCATGGTGACTTGGATGAAACTATTTACATGGAATAGCCTAAAGGCTTCATTGATTATGTTCATCCTGACTATGCCTGCTTGCTTAATAAATCTATATATGGCTTGAAACAGTCTCCACGACAGTGGAATATCAAGTTTGATAGATGTATGAGGTTTAGCTTGGGGTTTAAGAGAAGTAAGTTTGATACATGTTTGTATTTCAAAGGTGTGAAGCATGCTGGTCCTGTGTTATATGTTCTTCTGTATGTGGATGATATCCTGCTTATTTCTAAGTCTATTGATGGCATCCTTGATATTAAGAAGAATCTGCAAAAGCACTTTGATATGAAGGACTTAGGCATTGCTAAGAAAATTCTGGGCATGTCCATTGTTAGGGATAGAAAGCATAAGAAGCTTTGGTTGCATCAATGTGATTATGTTCAGAAGGTGCTAGATAGGTTTCATATGACTGGAGATAAAGTTAATAACATTCCTCTTGGTCCTCACCTTGACTTAACTAAGCTTAAAGAAAAAATGTCTATGGTTGAGTCTAAAAGGATGAAATCTATCCCATATGATGCTGCTGTTGGGTCTGTAATGTATTCCATGATTTGCACTAGACCTAATTTGGGATTTGCAATTAGCACACTTAGCAGGTTTATGTTTGAACCTACTGAGAAGCATTGGTTGTCAATGAAATATCTTCTTAAATATCTGCTTGGATCTGTGAATTTTTCCCTGTTATATGCTGAACATTCTTCCTCTTATGATTTACTTGGTTTTGTTGATGCTGACTATGCTAGCAACAAGGACACCAGGAAATCTATTACCTCTTATGTTTATACATGGGCAGGTAACTGTATTTCCTGGAAGTCCCAGCAGCAACCTATAGTTGCATTATCCTCCATTGAGGTAGAGTACATTGCAGCTACTGATGCCTATAATGAGGCTATATGGCTGCAGGGTATTCTGAAAGAGATTGAGAAAAAGCACTATACTACTGTATTGCATATAGATAGCCAAAGTGCTCTTTACTTGTGTCGTGACCCCATGTATCATGAAAGAACTAAGCATATAGATGTGAGATATCATTTTATAAGGGAAAAAGTTGAAGACAATGTGATTCATGTTAAGAAAATTGATGGTAGATATAATCTTGCTGATTTTGGTACAAAAATAGTTCCTCATGATAAGTTTTTGTATTGCAAGAACGTCCTCCATTTGGAGGAGCTCACCTGATCTGTTATGTGACTGTGGGCTGAGGACGGACCTGACATAAGAATCCACTTGATATGAAGCTGAGTCTGCCCAGTGCAAGACTTAGAAAATTACAGGGGCATTTGTAATGATATGTGTTAATTTCCTATGTCTTGTATGCTTGTTATGTTACTTGTATTGTTGTGTGTATGCTTGTAACATGTATGTATATGATGATCATACATATTGCATATAGGAAACATATATACTATGTATGGATGCATACTTTATCTTATACTCGAATGAGTTGAATTGAGTTATGAGATCTTGATCCTCTAACGAGTATAGGTATAAAGTATGGTGTGATAACACATATGTAATATATGCTATAATATATGTATAATATGTATAATGTAAGAGAGACCTTCTATTCTCGTTACTGGGCTTAAGCCCATTACAGAGGATAGGCCCAATGATTTCCAGATTGGAGTTGAGGAGCCCAGAAGCTTGAGCCCGTTCCAGCTTGAGCTTGCTACTTTGTGGAACGCTGCGTTTTGCCTTTGTTGGAGCTCTCCCGTGTTGACCTAGCTATATAAGCTCTTGTTGGAGCTTTGCTGCCGTCGTCCTGTTTCGTGCTCTCTCTCTCTCTCTCTCTTCATCTTCCAAAGACGCTCTCTTCTAGGGTTTTCTAGGGTTTGGTGTTCCTCTCCATTTGCCTGAAGATTCTCCGAGCTTGGAAGCGAAGAAGGTGGCCGAAGGTGTCCCTGGTGGTTCTCTGGTGGCCGGCGCTCCAAGCTCTGGGCATTAGCTCTCCTCTCCAAGCGATCTAGGGTTGAGATCGAAGACTTCTTCGATCTCTGGTTCCCACACAGGGGGATTTTCTTTCTCTCTTGCTTTCTGATCTCATGCATGTCTAGATCTAGGAGTTTTGTATCTCTTTACTTGATCTGTCCTTGTACAAACTCATTATAGTGGATTTGGCCAACTCTTGAGGTCTCGTGGATGTAGGCATAGCCGAACCACGTAAAATCGCTTGTGTTCGTTCTTTGACTTGCTTGATTCGATCAGATCTGTGTTCTCTTGCTCGATTTCTTACGCTTCCGCATATTCGCCCATCTCATTTATCGATCTTTAGGTTTTACAGTAAATATTTGGGTGAGGTCAGACCCTGCTGGACCACCACCCAAGGGCATCCTTGCGGATGAGGACTTGTAGAGCAGAATCAGCATGGAGATCCTGCATGGGCGCTGTGTGGACGAGTCGCGCAATCCTGTCCGCGATCGAGTTGACCTCCTGGAAAATATGGCCGAATTGCACCCTAGCAAATTGTTGGAGTAGGAGCAGGGTGTCGGAAATCAGCATCTCGATCTCCCACGGGCAGCGCCATAGACCTCGTAAACAGTTGATGACGGTCAGGCTATCACCTTCAATCATGATGCTGGATAGCTGGAGCTCTTTCACCTTGGCGATACCACCTTTAATCGCCAGAGCCTCCGCAACCAAAGCAGAAATGTGCCCACATTTGAAGCCGCCGCAATCGATGATTGCCCCGCTGTGGTCCCTGATAATGAAACCTGCAGAAGCTTCACCCGAAGGCAGTTTGGATCCGTCGAAATTAATTTTGACAGACCCCTCATCTGGTTTGCTCCATCTTAAATTTCTTCTTCGTCGTGTATCGGTTGTTCGAGTTTTCTGGTGGTGATATGTAGGCTCCTCTTCAAAGGTTAATTTAGAAGCAGGCCAGTTCTTTATTTGTTGTCTGGTATAATTCTCCATAGTATGGATGGATGTTGTATTGAGATTTTCAAATACTTTCCGATTCCTACTTGTCCATAAGCTCCACCATGTCGTCGCAAGTCTTCCTTTTTGTTCAGGGTTGAGTCTAGTAAAAATTTTGCACACAATGTTTTTGATTGATTTGTTTGTAGTGTCGATGTCTCGAATCACTTTTTCAATGTTTGGGTCAATTTTGTGAATCAGTTGTAGGGTGTGGTTGCATTCAGTAAAGAGATGGATTGGGCTTTCATCTATCTGATCACACAAAGCGCAGGATAGTGGAACATGGATGCCTTTGTTTGCTAGTCTGGTTTTCGTCGGGATTCCATCTAGTGCAAGTTTCCAAATGAAGTTTTTAACTTTCGGAAATGTGTCTAGGGCCCATATCTATATCGTATCACTGGTTTGTTCTGTGTTTTTCCTTGTGAGGTGTGCTAGGGCACTTGATGTACTGAACCATCCATTTTTACTTGGTTTCCAGTATAGTCTGTCTTCTATTTCATGTTCTGGTATATAGATGTTCTCGATCTTGTTGACCACATCTAGCGGGAGGATGTTCGACAGTTCATCAATATTCTATTTCCTGTAGGTGTCGATGTATTTTTCAGCCTTGTCATTTTCGTTGATTGTGATGTTGGGATGTTGTCTCCCTTTTAATGGTTTGTCGTCTAGCCAGATATCCTTCCAAAAATTGATCGTCTTTCCAGTTTCTATTTGCCATACTAGTCCTTTGCAGAATTCTTCTTTCATTTCCATTAGTTTGGCCCATTGCCAAGATGAATTACCTTTTCGCTGGTATTCAAAGAGGAGGGTTTCTTTCATATATTTTTCTTTGATCACTTGGACCCACGGGTTACATGGCTCTGCCAAGATTTTCCAAAGCAATTTCATTTGTAATGCTTGGTTCATATCTTTCGTTTTGTGTATTCCTGTGCCTCCTAGTCTTTTCTGCTTGCAAACCTTGTCCCAACCAATAAGAGGATAAAAGGATTGCTCTTTGTTCCAGAAGAAGCATTTGTTTATTTGATCAAGTTCTTTATGGATTGTTGTGGGGAGCATAAAATTTTGCATGATATAGTTTGGCTTAGCTGCCAGGTTTGATCTTATTAGGGTTGCTCTTCCTTCTTGTGAGAGGGAGTTGACTTTCCATTTCGTGAGTTGTTGCCTGGTTTTACTTACTGTTTCTTCGAATGTGGTTCCGTTTACTCGACCGTTGATAATGGGACAACCGAGGTATTTGTCAAGTGCTATTTGATTTGTTATATGGATTGTACTTTGGATTAGTTGTTTTGCCCTGTTCGAGACTTTTGGGGTAGTTTGAAAGGCCGATTTATGGAAATTGATCTTTTGTCCTGATATGGCACGGTAGTCATCAATAATATTATTTACCACTCGGCACGAGTCTTGGTTCGCCTTGGCAAAAATCATCGTATCATCCGCGAAGGATAGGAATGGGATTTTCATTCCTAATCTAGATATTTTGAAACGATAGATTTGTCTGTCTGGTTAGAAGTAGCTTGTAGCTTCCTTGCAAGAGTTTCTGCTCCTATGATAAATAGATAGGGTGAGAGTGGATCTCCTTGTCTGATGCCTCTCTCTGGTATGAACGGGTCTGTGGGGCTGTCATTTACCAAGATTGAGAATGAGACAGTCTTGACACATTGCTCTATCCATGTCCGGAATTTTTGGAAGAAACCAAATTTTTCTAAAACCCTAAATAGAAACTCCTATTCTACTCTATCATATGCCTTTTCCATATCTAGTTTGATGGCCATCCAACTTTCTTTTCCGCGTCTACTCTTGAATGAGTAAAAAATTTCATGGGCTATTAGGACGTTGTCCTGAATTGCTCTTTCCGATACAAAGGCCCCTTGGAGAGGGTGAATAATTTTCTGCAGAATTGGTTTCATCCTTTCTGCAATGATTTTGGCTAAAACTTTGTAAATTGTGGAGCATAGACTTATTGGTCTAAAGTGGTTCATAGTTGTCGGGTTGTCACATTTAGGGATCAATGTGATAAAAGTGTGATTTATCTGCTTTAGGATTCTATCAGAGTGGAAGAATCCTTTGATTTCTTTAATGATTGATGGGCCTACAATATCCCAGTATTTTTGATAGAATTCTGCTGTCATTCCGTCAGGACCTGGGGATTTATCTTTCCCTATTGAAAAAAAAGCATTTTTGATTTCTTGGTTCGATATCTTCTCAATTAGTTTCTCATTGTCATCAACAGAGATTTCTGTGTTGATGAGTGAGACGTATTCCTCAAGAAGATTGCCGTTGATGGGTTGCTTTCTAAACCTTTTTTCAAAATCTTTTTTTATTTCTCTTTTGATATTTTCTTCTCCTGAGATTAGTGTGCCATCTATAGTTTGGATTTCCTTTATGAGTTTTCTATTTCTTCTTCCTGATGCCATCCAGTGGAAATAACCCGAATTCGTGTCTGTCATTTTGAGGTGTTTTGTTTTTGCTCGTTGGCTCTAATACATTTTATGGTAGGATAAGATTTTATCTTTTTTATTTATTAGTCTGTTCTGTTTTCGGTCGTCGTTTCCATTCTGGGATATTCCATTCCTCTTTTGTAAAGTGATGAGAGAGTCATCAATGTCCTTTAATTGGCGAAATATATTTCCGAATGTTTTTTTATTCCATTCTTTAGTTAGTCGCTTAAGTATTTGGGTTTTTTTCATCAGCTTGTACATATGTGAGCCCGCAACATGTGATCTCCAAGCTTGTTGAACCACATGTCGGTAGTCTTTTCATGTAGTCCACATTTTTTCAAATTTAAATGGTTGTGCTTTGAATTGTTCTTGGTTCTCTAATTCTGTTACAATGGGACAATGATCTGATGATGTAAATGCATGATTTTTCATTTTAATGTTGGGGAACCAGGTGAGTATTTGCTCTTCTATTAAGGTTCTGTCAAGTTTTTCCATGATGTTATTGTTATTGGATCTATTTTTCCTCCATGTAAAAGAGTTTCCAATCGTAGGCACTTCTTGTAAGAGACATCTATCCTTGAATTCTGTTAGTATTCTATATCTGTTCGGATGTGGTTCTATCCCTCCTTCTTTTTCCGAGCTATTTTGAATTTCATTTAGATCTCCCATGATCATGAATGGGCAGTCCAAGGATTGGACGTATCGTTGGAGTTCAGTCCAGATTCCAGAAGTTTGATTTTTCATTTTCATGAGGTGGTCCGTATACAAATATGATGTTGATAGTAATGTTTCTATGTTTATTTTCATATCTGATTACTATGAATCTTTGATCTATATGGACCATTTCTAGGGAATCGTGCCGAAGATTATGGTTCTTCCATAGAACACATAATCCACCAGCTCTTCCTGTTGCCGGTGCCCAAATCATATGATCAAACCCAGCTTTTTTCCACATTGTCTCCTTTGGTTGTCATCCAGTTTTTGTTTCTAGTAATGCAATTACTTGAATTTTCTCTATTTTACAGAATGATTCTATTTCCATCCATAGGTTTTTACAGCCTATGCCACATATATTCCATGAGCATAATTTCATTTTAAACTCTTTGGTTTGGAGATTTCTATTCTGTTGTCTTTTCTTTGGTTTGGAGAGGGTCCGTGTCTGTTTATATCTAATTGTAAGATATAATCGGGTTCAATAAGCCTATAGATAAGCCAGGATTGCCAAAGCGCCCACTTCTCATTAAGGCCGTAATTTGGATTTCTTCAATTTTTCACAATGAATCTATTTTCGACCATAGGTTCTTTCGACCTATTCTGCATATATTCCTCGCATCGACTTTCATATTCTCGCCTTTTATTTTAATTTTCCTTGTCTTTTGTCCAATCCATGCTTTCAGTTTCGAGCTTCGATAGGTTTTTCGAATATGAGTTTGTTGAGAATAGTATCGGTTCAAATCAAGGCATGAAATTTCATTTGTTGCAATTAGTAGTTTGCAAGGAAATAGAGGTAATCTAGTGAATCCCACAGGATTTAATTTACGCACTTTATTCATTCTTCTTGTAGGGAGACAAATCAAGTCATATCGGGTTTGGTATAGTTCATGGAGTTCCATACAGGTAGACAGGGAGAGCTTGAAACAAGCACACAGTGTCCAATCCCTAACACCAAGCATATCACTCCATTTCTTTTGTTCATTGTCAGAGTGAAGTTTTTCAAGCTCTTCAATAGTATGTGCTAGAAGCACTAACAAGATCATCAGATTTCTGCTTTCATTATTTGTAAGAAACACACAGAGGGAGATGCATGTCTTTCGATTTCTTTCATTTCTATCGCTTCCATCAGTGTCCAAATCAAGAAGGGGGTGGGGAATTCTGATTTCCAATCCAATGCAAGGGGTTTTCGTTTCATCCAAAGAGTACAAGGGATCAGCACAGATCAGACATTTGATAATAAGAGGATTAATGGCCACATCAATCCATATTTTGTGATTTTTCGTGCAGAAAAAAATCGGTTTCAGGTCATTCAATCTATTGAGTTTCATTTCCTCCCTTTTCGATTCAATAACCTTAGTGACTAGAGACAATAAGAGAGTCTGAGAAGGAGAGAAAGAAAGGTTGCACCTGATCACTAGTTTATAGGCATAGATCCCCTCATTTTGTTCACATATAGAGGTCATACATTTATCATCCAGAATAGTTTCACATATCCACCCAAAGTTCATCCGATCAAAATTAGTACAAAGGATAGATTTCTATTCTTTTCTTTTCCGATCCCGTAAACCACAAAGGGGAGATGGCGAGGGAAAAGGGAAGAGGGTGAGGAAAGTAAAGTACATGATCTGTAGATCAATCGTCAAAATCCAGTAGGTGTTTGTTTTGTTGTTTCTTATTTGTAGTTTCGTCTTGAGTTCGTTTTTCACTAGCCATGGCCTGACTTGATCTACACAGTTCCCCCTCTGACCGACTTCTGTTCTTGTGGGTTCGATCCGGTGTCTCACCTTCGAGCATTTCAATTGGGGGTGAGGGTTCATTTACCCGTGTTCGACGGATCTGATTTTTCTTCCATCGGGATCTTCCTTTCCTTGGGTTCGTCTGTTCTTTCCAAATTCTTTTCTTTCAAGAAACCGACCTGATGTCAGTCTCAATGAGATGTAGGAGTCTCCATAGAGAACACGGGGGTCATCAGAAGAAAACCATATGCAATTCTTTGAGAGAACCATATGCAATTCTTTTTTTTTTCTATTTTTTTTACAGTAGGTAAAAAGTAGGATGTACTACCGACATCCATGATGATTAAACCTGATGATGTTCTGGAACTCACAACCTATAACGCAAAATAAAATTATAGCTAAACTGAGATTTCGCAAGAAAATCAGCTGCACCATTCGCCTCTCTATACCAATGCTGGAAAGTGATGTTCTCAAACTCTTTGCTTAAAGATCTGATTTCTTGAACTATTTGCACCACCTCCCATGGTATATTGTTCCCCTGATTAATGGCATTGATAACAATTGAGCAATCACTCTTAACTATGGCTTTCCATATTCCAAGCTCCGCTGCCATTCTTATACCTGCATAAACTGCAAAAGCTTCTGCTAGGATGATAGAGCTCATCCTAATATTACATTTATGTATCCGAATAACTGCAAAAGCTTCCGTCGCTTTTCTAGCAGCGCCCACCGATCAGTGCTGATGCGGATCTTCCAAATTCTATCTTTGGAACATTTTATTTATCTTTTTAGGTTAATTGTTTTCGGCCAACTCTTGGTAGAATATTCAGACCTAGTTTTAGAGAAACTAATGGAGAGAATGAGAGGAAGAACTCCTATGAAGAACTAAACCTCATTTGTTCCGCTTGTGATTCAAAGACATGGTTAGATGATTTGTGAGACTTGATTTCTATCTAGTCTATGTTTGATTGATTCAATATCTTTTTTATTCAATAGATTGATTGCATATATTCCCTCTTGATTAGCTACCTTGACGAAATTTTCTCTCTTGCTAAGATTTGATTACTTCTTGCGATTTGATTAGATCTAAGTAGCAAACATCATCAATCGATCTCGTGAATGCATCGATTGGGTGTGTGTGTGTGAGATATTGACAATTGTGCTCTACCAATTATATCGATTAGGGTTAGGGAGTTGCGCCTCTATCTTTAATTGCTTATGTTATTGGTATTGTTTAATTGCCAAAGCTTTGGAGTGATCCAAGGTTGGATGAATCAAATAAGGATAAGTAGAATAGAGTAAGGATCAATGACCCAACCATTGTTGATGAATGACAGGGGAAACTATCTCATTACTATTAATCACTATAATTCACCATTATCCCTTATACCTTATCCAATTGCCTTTTTATTCAATTATATTTTGATCTCATTTTCTTTGTTAGCAATTTGAGTAGACCGGGAAGGTATTCCCCATGTGGATCGACATATGGACTTACCACCTTTACGGAATAATAGGTTCAACTTATCATTATTACTTTTGGCACGAGGTAAAGCCTACGAAACTCTATCTTCTAGGGTCGGAGTGAGCCCAATGGTAGCCATGTGAGTTTATGCTTAAAGGTATGATCTTTTTATATGCGATTACATCTTCTATCCCTATTTGCATGATTCTTCTACGAGAGTAGTAGGTATATCCTTATTTGTATTATCGAAGCGGAAGTGATCTTAATATGAATTTGGATTAATTATCAAAAAGGTAGTAACAATTAGGGTTTATGTGAGAGCCTCTATCCCCCTATTTGTTAATAACGATGGTTATTTTGTAACACCCCGTCTCACATCGGATATCCTAAGGATGTTGGGAATGATTTATAAGTGATTCAAGCCCTACCCATGTCACAAGAGATCATTCTTTTCAGGTTCCAAGTGAGGACAACAGACCTTAGAGATGGTATCAAAGCCGACTCTGGGCTCGGAGGTGCGCCGACAGTATGCTCGGGTACGCTCCTCCCGGATGGCAGTCCCTTGGGCCTGACGGGGTCCTCAGTGTTTTATGTGAGGGAGATTGTAACACCCCGTCTCACATCGGATATAATACGAATGTTAGGAGTGATTTATAAGTGATTCAAGCCCTACCCATGTCACAAGAGCTCTTCCTTTTCAGGCTCCAAGTGAGAACAACGGACTTGAGAGGCCTAGGTGGCATGGGTTGGTGCCTCTTAAGACCCCGACTCTTACATATTTGATGAAAAGGCATTGATAATGCATATTTCAGAAAGGCATTATAGGTGTTTCTTATTTCAATTAGGTAGTGGTTTTGCTATTTTTTGAGTCTAGTTTCGTATATTGCTTGTGAATCTACGCCTTTTTAGTGTTTATTCTGCAGAATTACATTCCGACCTTGAATGGACTTTGAAAGAGCTTAAGAGACATGTTTTGTAGCATATGGAGGCTAAGGAGAAAGCTAGAGAGGAGCAAAGAAGCACGAAATTGGAAATTAATGAAGGCAATCGAGGAAAGTCGGACATTGCATAGACGGCGCCCGCCGCCATTTGCACGGCGCCCGTCGTGGGCCGTTTTCTAGCAATTGCGATTTTGGATCCAGAAACATTATTTCCATTTATTTTATTCTTAATCCTATTAGGGTTTGGCCGACCCTTTGAGAGGCTTTAATAGATTATTTTAGTTCTATTCGTCGTGTGTTAGTGTTGTGAGCCGAATTCGCCATGTTTTATACTATCTTTTATATCGATTTTTGCCTGCATATATTTCATACATTTTGGCTAGAATAATATAGAATTTGTGTTTATTTGCCAAATTATGGAGTCTACACAAGTTTCTGTTTAATTTCGTAGAAATCGAGGCATTTTACAGCAATTCAGAGAAAGGAGGAAAAGCTCGAAGTCAACTACAGAAAATCCATGGTCAAGGAGTAGCGGAACCAGGACAAATCGAGCAAAGAACGAGAAAGATCGACTCGACACAATCTGGTCGATATCGACCAACTTTGGTCGATATCGAGAAAGCTGGTCGATTTTCCACAAGAAGCCCAGGATCGAGTGAAGAAACACAGAAGAGGTCGATTTCGACCATACTGGTCGATATCAACCAAAAGCAGGTCGAAAATCCCTATTAGAAGCCGAAATCGAGTTGTCAGAAGTTGAAGTCAAGAAATCAACTCGATATCGACCACCTTTGCTCGATATCGACCAGTCCCTAGAGGCCGATTTCGAGCGAGTCCGAGTCCGTGTGCTAAGCAGACTTTCTTCCACAGGAAGCAAGAGATATTCAATCAACTCAAGAGGAGATTTATCAACTTCTATCAAGAGAAGAAGGATCAATCCACATGAATCCTAGTTTCGTTTTAGATATATTTGTTTTATTTCCAAAATTTAATCTTTAAGTCTTTAGATAGATAAATTTAGATATAGATAGATGCTTTTTTCCTAGATTAGCTAGGGAATAAAGCCTTAGGGGCTGAGTTTTATTCATTCAATTTCACACACAATTAGTTACATATATAATATATATATATATATATATATATATATATATATATATATATATATATATATATATATATATATAGAAAGAGAGAGAGAGAGAGAGAGAGAGCTTTTGGTGAGAGAAGGTGGAGAGTTGAGAGGCGATTTGACTTCGATCGGTTGTAAGCTTTCTTTTAGTTTATTTAATGCAATTTAGTTCCCTTTTATTATTGATGTCTTTCTTGATGATGAAGAACGAGTAGTCACTGATGTCCATGTTCTATGCCATGTTTTTATCCATATTTTAGCTCCTTATTCTTAGTACATTGCATATTTCGGGTTGGGAATATGTTAAATTTGTGTAGTATATGCTTATTTGCAAGAAATAGAGGTCTACATAAGTTTCTGTTTAATATTGCAGGATTTGGAGCCATTCCAAGACGAAACCAAAAGCTGGAGGCTACTCGAAGTCGACTAAGCAACTCGAAGTCGACTACAGTTGGGAGAGCAGGCTGATCGAGGACGGAAGAAGAAAACAACTCGAGTTCGAGAACTACTCGATGTCGAGTAAGTTCCTCGACGTCGACCAAGCCAAAAGCTTGCCCGAGTTCGAAGAAGAGAGAGGCTGCTCGAGAAGACAAGGAGAAGCCGAGATCGAGCACTTTCCTTGATGTCGACCAAAACTTTCCTGAGCCGCGAGTCCGTTGGGTCAATCCAAGCATATGTGGATTACTTGGGCACGAAGGAAGGCCGGATCTATCACAATTCTATCAAGATCTATCCATGAAGAGAAGATTTATCCACCACTTGAAGATTTTGTTGTTTCCTTTTTAGATTAATATTTCTTTTATCTAAATTTATATCTTTAGAAATAGATAGAATTTGCTTTCCTTGATTAGCAAGGATTAAGCATTATAAATAAAGCCTATGGGGCTAGTTTTTATTCATTAAATTCTAGAGAAGGAGAAGAGTAGTGAGTAGAGAGAGAGATAGTGGAGGCCGAGTAGGAGCAAGAGAGCGAGAGCAATTTGGCTCTAATCGGTTGTAATTCACTACTAGAATTTTGTCATTTAATATCGGGTAATAACCGATGTCTTTAAAAAAAATCGATGTCTATGTGGGTGATGTAAAAAGTCAAAACTTTTTAACATCGGCTATAGCCCGATGTCTTTGTATTTTATAACATCGTTTATATTTTTAAATCCGATATCTTTGTTATCTTATAACATCGGTTATATGTTATAACCAACGTTATAACATAACAAAGACATCGGCTTTGACCGATGTTATACAGTTTCCAGTTTTAACATCACCCACATAGATATCAATTTTTTATTTTGATTAACATCAGGTTTTAGCCGATGTTAAATGAAATATTTATAGTTTTTTTTATTATTATAGTAGCCTATGCGGGATTTGAACCCGCATCATTGTGCTTAAGCACAAAGCTCTACCATTTGAGCTAATAGGCTTAAATATTTGTATAATTTGCTACCATGCACAGGACACTAACATATATATATATATATATACATGATTTGTCACTCCAAAATGAATAATTAATGATAACCCCACCACTAACTTAACAAATATATTTAAGGGTCTAGCAAATACATGAGCTCACCAAGAAGCTAGGCAAATGCAAAGCACATTATTTAGATACTTAACAAATAGCTAGAAACATAAACAGGCAGTAGGAGAGTTGTAACCCTAGCAAATGCTTGCCTTGAAATGGTAAATATATAGATAGGGAATTAACCATGTACAAAAGTGTGAGGCCATACTAGGGGCCTCACGTAAAAGATGAGTGTCGACTTGTACCCAAAAGACCCATCTATCAACTCCCAAAAAATGTCCTAATCTCAAAAGCCCATCTCGTTACTCTCCACTCCGTAGCCCTTTACATCTTACCTACCACGTGATTGCCCTACTCGGTCTCGTGTTCCCGCGTTTGACTTGCATTTCCATAACGTGGCAAGGTGAGACCGACAACTATTAAGTATAAGCGTTGTGCACGTGGTCGCACTAAACGTCTCATTACAAAAAATAATTTTGTTTCTAGCTATCCATGTAAAGTAAATGAAGGCTTGAAATACCATAAGCTTAACTTGAAATAGCTTGGACTTCTTCACCTTTGTGGATGCAGCTGCGAACTATGCCATCCACTCTTCAATTGAATCAAATCTGCTCGAAATTCCTACCTAACTGAAGGCTCCATTCTGGACTTCTTTAACTGCTGGGCATTCAAACCACAAGTGTGCTTCGGTTTCAATTCCATTTCGACAGAGCACACACTCAGCCGCAGCTTCACCTTTCCAATGTTTAACTTTGTTTCCTGTCTGTAACCGCTTGTGTATGGCCAACCAAGTGATGAAGCTCCATCGCTTACATTGTTTCCGGCTCTAGAGCATATCTCCCCAATCAATCTCAGGGCCCCGAAGTCTGAGTTTATCATACACCTTGGCGTAGGATATCGTTACATTCTCACTCAAGAGAGGCTGGATGTCCGATTGATCAGTAGGGATACCAATCAGAGCAACCCTTAGTTCCTCCTTCGCACCCAAGATGCTCCTCCAAAGCTAGGAGTCGTTTTGTTTGGGATCCATTTCCCATATATTCCCTCCTCTGATATGATTCTGATTGCACCATCTGAGCCATATCGACTATCGTTGTTAGAGCAAGTCACCTAAAAGCTTGGAGAACATGCTCTTGTCCCAAGCTCCCAATTCCCTCACATTCAGCCCACCCTCGTTGTAAGGTTTTGTGACCACGCTCCAAGCCACAAGGTATTTTTTCCCTTCCATATTTCCGCTCCATAGGAATTTCTTCATCAGGCCCTCTACATGGTCGACAACTCCCTTTAGAAGCAAGACCGTCTATCCCCAGAATGAGTGAATTCCTCCACACACCAATTTGATGAGTTGCAGCCTCCTGGCGTATGAAAGTTGTTTTGTGGCCCAAGTCTGTATGAGGTTGCCAATTTTCTCATAGAGCGCATTGTACTCTACCACCTTAACCCTTCTTGAGTGCAGCGACATCCCAAGGTATTTAATTGGAAAGGATCCTGCCCCAATTCCCAGCTGCTGCAGAATCTCTCCCTGTACTGCATATGTACAGCCTGCCAAAAACACAGAGCTTTTCTCCAAATTAATTAGCATACCAGACAGCTCAAAAAACCTCTCATGACAATTCTGAATAATCTTGATTGACTTTAAATCGCCATGGCAGAACAAAAGCAGATCGTCCGCGAAGGCAAGATGAATCAAGTTCAAATCCTTACATCGAGGGTGAAACTTGAATTCACGGTTTTCAGCTGCTTTGTGGAGCATCCGGCTAAGCATTTCCATACATAAAACAAAAATGTACGGCGATAGAGGATCACCCTGCCGGATTCATCTCTTACCCACGAAAAAACCTTCAGGCGCCCCATTAATATTGACTGAGAAGCTTGGGGTAGTAATACACTCCATAATCAGTGTCACTAACTTCTCCGGGAATTTCAGAGTGTTTAAGGTTAGTCGAATGAAATCCCAGCTGATGTAATCATATGCTTTCTGAAGGTCCACTTTAATGGTACATCTCGGGGAGATTCTTTGTGTACCATATCCACTCACAACCTCTGTGGCGACAGCACTGTTGTGTGCCATTGATCTGCCCGGAATGAATGCACCCTGACTGTCTCTAATCACATCACTAAGTAGACCTTTTATGCGCCCTGCAATTATCTTCGTTATCGCCTTCAGCAGTGTTTTGCAGCATGAGATTGGGCGCAAATCTTTCACATAAGTTGGGTTAGGGACCTTAGGGATAAGGGAAATGAATGTCGCATTTAACTGTTTCAGAAGAGTCCCCTGCCTGAAGAATTCCCTAACTGCTTCGCAGGTGTCAGTCCCCACTATACTCCAGGCGTCTTCGAAGAATTGGCTACCAAAACCATCGGGTCCGGGCGATTTGTTGGCTCCTATAGACCACACTGCTCGTCTGATTTCATCATAGCTTGGGAGCCCAGTTAGCTGATCAGTATGACATTCATGGATGACTGGACCCAGGAGGTCGAGCTATTCACTTGAGCTAGCAGCAACGGTTGAGAGTAATTCCCTAAAATAATCCGCAATATGCTTTCTGATTCTCTCTTTATCCTCAATAATGATGTCATTGCCATCTCGCATAACGGCTATAGCATTCCTTGCCCTTTGTGCTTTCACACTTCTATAAAATAGGGAGGAAGTCTCCTCACCCATGGTAAGCCAATGCAGTTTTGCTTGTTGCGATGTTAGGCTTATAAGCCTGCTTACATTGCGTCTCAACTCCTCTTCCGCCTTCATAATTTGTTCTTCTAAGCGCCTGTTGTTTTTCTCAGTTCTGGATTGGATCTGCAACTCCCTCAATATGCCTTTGTCGAGCTTTATCCGAGTTTGCAGCTCCGGAAAGCGAGTTATGTCCCATGGTTTCAATGTTTCCTTAGCATTCTTAAGTTTTTGGACCAGCTTGAACTACTTGGAGCCCACAATCTCCATGCTCCACGCTGCTTAGATCAGATTTTGGAATTCCGGTTCTTTTCCCTAGAAATTTTTATACTTGAATGGGTACTTTCGATTACTTTTCTCATTCATAAGAGTCACAATAGCAGGTGAGTGCTCTGTTATCCCATGAGCATCAAAGAACACTTTTGTGTCCACATAAGTATCCATCCAAACATCGTTAACAAAAGCTCGGTCAAGTTTCCTTTCAATCTTATCCGCCCCCAGCCTTTTTTTACTCCATGTGAGTGCAGCACCAGAGTAGGGGATGTCATACAGGCCACAATCATCAAGCACTGTCCTTAACTCTTCAAATTCAGCCATACTTGATTTTCTTGCCGGCCAATTTTCATCAATAGATAGGATACAAATCAGGTCACCGAGAACTGCCCAGGGACCGGAAATCTGTGCAGCCAAATTGCTCAATTCAATCCACAGAGGCACCCTGTCGGCTTTAGTAATCTCGGCATATATAAAAGTAACTGCGAATTCAAACTTCCTGTCCTTCGATCGAACTCAACAATGCACAAACTGATCCTCCGATCTCTGAATGGTCACATCAAAGATACCTGGATTCCACGTGACCCAAATTCTCCCTTTCACATGCTCACTACTATGGGAGAAAACCTCCCAACCTCCCATAAGCCTTCTCCTAACTTCCTCAAAATTCCTATGTAGCAACTTAGTTTCCAGTAACCCAATCATACTAATATCATGACCAAAGCAATAGGTAGTAATATAATTATCTTTAACGGGATCTTTAATTCCCGCAATATTCCAGGAGGCTATTTTGAGTCTATTCATTACCACCTGTAGCGTGAGTGCTACCCTCACATGAAGAATGATCTGCTTCCCCATTTGCTGTTGCAACTTTCTGCTCCTTTCCCACCTGGGTAGTGCTGCTGTTATTCTGCTTTTTTGTTTCCTCCTTTGAATTTCTCAAGGATGTAAATCTATTATCATTGTACTTCCCTTCAGAGTTAATCTTGTTGCCCTGTTGCTTGCCCGTCTCCTTGCGAGGGCTCTTTCTTCCTCTACTACCGGGTGTAATCCACCTTTCCTCTTGCTTATCAGCCATCTGCTTTTCTGTCAGATTCGGTGCTCCAGGATTGCTAGTGGCATTGATCCCTTTATCTGTCAGACATTCATCCTTAGACACACCAGAACACTCTCCTTTAGCAATTTCATCGGTAGAAATTCCTATCACCTCCCCGACTGTCACCCCTGTAGTCTCCATTGGACTTGTGGTGGTGTCGTGCTCAGTGTTGATCAGTTCTGGCTGAGGCTGAGCATGTTCTGTATCTTTGCTAGCTCCTATAGCATCTTCCTTTGTAGTATCTGTTTTACCACTGTTGTCTGCCCTGTCTGTCTCAGCCCCTCTTTGCACCCATGTCAGCTTCTTCTAACCCTTAGCACTTCTCTGTTGCAACACCTTGCATCTGTCAGAACTATGCCCGAACACCCTACACTCACTGCAAATCTTTGGTTTCCATTTGAAATTAATCTGCTGGTCATATGATCTCCCATCGATGTCTTCAATTTCAATTTTTTGAGCCAATGCCTCCTCAGCACTGACCTCAATGAGTAATCTTGCATATGATATCCTTTCGCCCTTGGCAGTTCTCTCATCCATACATATTGGAGTTCCAATTAAACATCCTAGCTGACTAAGGATTGGCTGATAGAAGAATCTCGGGTCCAGGTCGGGTATGCACACCCACAACGGAATTCTATTAAACGATTCCCACTCCATCCTCATCCCTGGCCTCCAGATTTTGAGAATCAATGGCCTGGTTCCATCTATATACCACAGACCATGAGCCATAACCCAATCTCTATCCACTATCGAGTTAAATCTGAAAATAAAAACCTCATTATCTTTCAAAAAGACCGTAAGTGGCTGGATCTGCCATTCCTTGGATACGAAATCCCTCATACGGTTGTGTGCTATCAGACTCCCAGGGCAGATACCCATGAGAGTTGCTTGCCACTCTTTGTCCTTCACCTGAATGTCCTCCCTGCGAATTTTAATCGTCCTCCCTGCGAATTTTAATCTTTCCTTTGCTTATATTAGGGAAGACATCCAACTTCTCAGCTAACTAGACATTGCGGTTGTCCTTGAAGAGACTCGCAAAGGATTTCTGGGAGTTCCCACGAGAGTCCCGGGCCAGGAAGCTCTTCCTCACCTCTCTATCAGTTTGAAGCGGGTCGTCCTCTTCCCTCTGTCCCACATTGTCCCCTGCATCTAAGGTTTCAGAACCCTTTTCGGTTCCACCGCCGCCATCGCACCTAGATTCTCCCACCTTCGATTCAAGCAAAGGCTTGCCAAGCCTGCATAAAAGACAACCTTAAAGACGTCACGTATCAACTCCTCAAAGACAAGCTGATCGACCTTTGTGAAGGTCCGATAATATAAAACAATGTAATAAAGAAATACTCTAGAAGGGGGGTTGAATAGAGTATGCCCGTTTTTCGCAGAAAGTCTCAAGACTTTTGGAGCTCGTATAAAACCCTTTGAGATTAACCTGAATCACAAAGTTAGACAATCGAACCAAGTGCGGAAATAAGGTAAAGCAATAAGTAAAGGACACGAGTAATTGTTTACGAGGTTCGGCACGAACTTGGCCTACGTCCCCGCCTAGGGTTCTTCCCCAACCCTAGGATTCAAAAGGCTTTATTGATTCGCTTAGCTTAGGATCCTAATAGCTCACCGAGAAGCCTCTCTCCTATACAATTGCAATCTAGTCAACTCACGTTCCCTTGGAGTCCTAGACCAATCTAGAAGAGCCCCACCTCTCTCAGCTATCTAGTACAATCCTCTTACTCTCACAAATCAATAGCCTAGTGCAACTTCCCGAGTTATAAACTCTCGAGTGACACTATAAATGGATATATCCTATAAGCTCACAGTGACTCTCAAAGGCTTTGAAATAAATAACAAACTCTTGAGCGCTTAGCAGAGAGACACTTTGGAAGACAGATCTCGCTTGAATGAATGAAAGCTCGTGTAGCACTTGTATCTTCTGTCTTCTTCTTTCTTTCCTTTATATAGAAGTGGAATGGCGCCTAAGGATCTTCACCAACGGCTCTTTCGAATCAGGCTTGATCTTGAATCTTCTATTTATGGATACTCCGAAGCCATGATCCTCTTTGAATAGGATTTCCTCAATATGCGCCAAAGGAAAGATATAAACTCGAAATACTTCCTGAAAGATTAGTCATACATATATATATAATATAGAGGAAGTATATAATAAGATTAAATAATATTAGGACTAATAAGACAGGTTTTGTATTTCATCAACTGTTAATGCTCCAAGGCCTTTGACACAAACATCCTGTCAAAGCCTTTGAAACATTTATTCCGATTTTCATCAAGGGAGGGAGTTATCAATCTCCCCCTTGATGAAAGACAAAACCTGTGTATCCCTGCAACTTAGTCAAGCATAGATAATAAAATAGAAATCGGACTAAGTACCTTCAAGGGTTAGACAAATGTTGGATCAAATTTTTAAAGCATGCAAAAACCATCCAACCGAAAACCATAAATAAAAAACCAAGGTCTTCCAAGACCTTTAAGCATAGGTTTTCAAAGTCTAAACACCACAAATCATCTCTCCCTTTTTGTCTTTCAACAAAGGGCGGAGGTAAAACAGTCACCAAAATAGTCACCAAAAGTTTTGAAAACGTTTCCAAAAACCAGCAATGTATCAAGTGGGTGGGATAGGATTGGGTAGGGTTTAGGCTTAGTCATCCGGAGCATCATCAGTGAGCCTCGTCCACAGTCCTTCCAGCATCTTGGAAATCCCGCTCATCTCCGTCATAAACTCCTTTTGCAGCTCCTTGATATCCAGGCGAACTTCCTCCAAGCCCAACTCTAGGTTGTCCATGCGTTCATCGAAAGCTGGAGCAGTGGGAAAGGCTTTTGAAGGAGTGGCAAGACTCAAGGTCCCTTGGGGAGACCAAGTGATGCCAATCTTTTCAAGGCCCTTAGAGTCGAACTTACCCGTATGACGCAGCTGTTCTTCATTTTTGACATCAATTCCAGAAGCTTTGAAGGAGGGGTCAAAAGGGTAGCAAAGGGGAGGGGAGAGCCTTTTCTAGCTTTTCTGGCATGAGCCATGGTTCCAAGGATAGTGTTGGCCAGATTAAGATCAAGGCCATTTAAGATGCGGTAGAGCAGGACCATGGCATTGTCGGTAAGGAGTGAGCCAGAGTTAAGACGGGGTAAGAGGCATCGAACAATGATGTTAAAAATGATTTTTGCCTCAAGGGTTAGGGATGAGTGGGTGAGTTGCTTTGAGGTGCTGTTGGATGCTTCGGGTAGGAGATACTTGGCTCGGGCAAGGATGATGCAATTCACTTTTGAGGGGTGTATATCAGAGGGTGGAACTGGGGTAGGTAAGCCAAGGAAATCTGCAAAATCATTGGAGTTGAGAGAGATTCTAACCCCTTTGACAACAGACTCCAAAGACCAACCATTGGTGTCGTTTTTGGCTTTTAGGTTAATGTAAAACAGACGGGTAAGCTGGGGGTAGTAGACAGTTTCAAGGTTAAGAAGGGTCCAGGCTGGGGATTTTTTGAGAAGCTCAATGCATGGTAACTTCAAAGCTTTGAAGAACTCAAAATCCAAAAAATCAGAACAGCGAAACTCGTCTACCCACTTACCAGCAGTCTCAGCATCTTGAAACCAAGAGGAGGGCAAGGATTGATTTACCTGGATATAGGCCGGGGGGTCGGCATTCTTTCTGCGAGCAACTGTTGGAGCAGCTCTCTTGACAGGCGCTACAAGACTCTTGACAGTGCCCTTCCTGGTGCGCTTGGGAGAAGGAGGCTTGACAGTAGCAGGGGCTTTCCGCTTCTTCGGAGACGGGGGAGGAGGATAAGGAGAGGGAGATTCTTCCTCCTCTTCCTCAGACCCCGAGTCCTCACCGGACCCCGCTTCATCTCCTTCAGCTTCCTCGTCATCCCCAGAACACTCTTGCTCTTCTTCTTCTTCCTCGGGCTCCTCCTCGGCTTCGGCTTCCTTCCGAATCCGCTCAGCTTCCTCCTCTGCCAGTTTCCTAGCAAGCTCGGCCTCCTCATCAGCCTTTTTCTTCTTCAAGGCTTCCTCCTCGGCTTCCTTGGCAGCATCTCTCTCCAGGGTGGCGTCTAGGTCATCTTCTTCCTCTTCCTCGTCCACTTCCTCAGCCAAAATCTTCCTCTTCCCTTTCTGCTTAGCACTGAGCGGCTTCTTAGCAGAGCGCTTTTGAGAGCTCTTGGGAACAATGGCCGTGCTCTCAGCGATGGTGCTCTGGACGACAGTTGGGACAATGGCTTGAGGAGCGGGTTCAGGTGTGGGAGAGGTAGCAGTGGCCTGGCGTCCCTTGGGGGTGGCGCCAAGTCTTTTGGGTGTGACAGTTTTCTTGGTCTTGGGTGCCATGGAGGAAATCGGCTAGGGTTTTCTTAGAACAGATTGAGAGGTTGAAGAGGGAGAAGGTGAAGGGGTTTGGATTAGTTCTGAGTTTGTGATGTAATCGGGTACAGGATTGGGTTTAAGTAGAGGGAGTGATGGGACGGGTTTAGAGTTCCAAGGAAAGAAATCATCACATTGCCAATTTGAAAGGTTCCAATTCAAAATTCAAATGTTCCCATTAAAATCGGACTGAAAAACTGAAAGATTTAGTTCCAAATTTAAAAATATCTTAACGGTTAAGAATAATTTTGAAATCCAAAAAAAATATAATTGATTAAATATCTAAAAAGATATTAACCAAAAATATATGATTCGATATATGTAGTCCACCATTTAGTTCACACACCTTGACATAGTTCTCAAGGGTCTTGACACTAAGTAGAATTTATCTTTCGTAAAGGGAATGCTCCCCCTACGAAAGTGCATCCTTGTTAAGCATCCCAATCTCTCGTCTTATGAAGGTGAACCTGTCCTCTGCCAAAGGCTTAGTGAAAATGTCAGCCCATTGATAATCAGTTGAAATAAACGAAATGGACACATCACCTTTTTCAACATGATCTCTAATGAAATGATGCCTTACATCAATATGTTTGGTCCTTGAATGCTGAACAGGATTCTTAGTGATGGATATGGCACTTGTATTGTCACACTTAATTGGGATACCTTTGAGGTTGATGCCAAGATCTCGCATTTGTTGAGCTATCCAAAGGATTTGGGAGCAACAGGCTCCAGCTGCAATGTATTCGGCTTCTGCAGTGGATAGAGCAACTGAGTTTTGCTTCTTTGAGTGCCAACTGATCAAAGATGCTCCTAAGAATTGGCAACATCCTGATGTGCTCTTCCTATTCACCTTATCACCTGCAAAATCTGCATCAGAATATCCAATTAAAGTGAAATCCTTTTGCTTTGGGTACCATAGTCCAAGCTCCTGAGTGCCATTGAGATATCGAAAGATCCTCTTCACAGCCACGAGGTGAGATTCTTTAGGATCAGCTTGAAACCTAGCACACATGCAAACACTAAACATGATGTCAGGTCTACTAGCCGTGAGATATAATAACGATCCAATCATTCCTCGATACTCCTTTTGATTGACACTTATTCCAGTCTTGTCTTGATCTAGAGACAATGTTGAGCTCATGGGAGTCTTGGCTCCTTTGGATTGATCCATCTTGAACTTCTTCAAGAGATCCTTAGTGTACTTGCTTTGGTTGACAAAGATCCCTTTCTTGGATTGATGAACTTGTAGTCCCAAAAAGAAGTTGAGTTCACCCATCAGGCTCATCTCAAATTCACTGCACATGATGTCAGAAAATTCCTTGCACAAAGATGTGTTAGTAGCACCAAATAATATATCATCAACATAAATGTGAATAACCAAAATGTCCTTTCCTTTGATTTTGATAAAAAGAGTCTTGTCGATCAACCCCCTTTTAAAATTATTTTCTAAAAGATATTTTGACAAGCGCTCATACCAAGCTCTTGGGGCTTGTTTCAAACCATAAAGCGCTTTGTCAAGTTTGTAAACATGATTGGGAAATTCTGAACTTTCAAAACCTGGGGGTTGAGCCACATATACTTCTTCCTCTAAGAAACCATTAAGAAAAGCACACTTGACATCCATTTGATATAACTTTATGCTCATAAAAGATGCAAATGCTAATAAAATGCGAATGGCTTCAAGCCTGGCTACGGGAGCAAAGGTCTCCTCGTAGTCAATACCTTCCTCTTGATTGTAGCCTTGAGCAACAAGCCTTGCCTTGTTCCTCACAATCTTACCATTCTCATCTAGCTTGTTTCGAAATACCCATCGTGTGCCAATGACTGATTGATGCTTTGGCCTAGGCTTCAAGGTCCAGACCTTGTTCCTTTCAAATTCGTTAAGCTCACTTTGCATAGCAATGATCCAGTCTGGCTCCTGAAGTGCCTCATCTACCTTCTTTGGCTCAATAAGAGAAACAAATGCGTGAAAGGCACAAAGATCTTTAAGTTTAGAATGAGTTTGAACACTAGAAGTAGGGTCAGAAATGATATCCTTTAATGAGTGTGATGAGGAGTATTTGAATTTCCTTTTGCTAGTCTCAGCTCCTTGATTCGTCACACTGGTAGGATTGACTTGTAGTACATCTGACTCCGTGGTCCTGTTAGGTTCAGTTACAGCAGTTTCTGACGTCTCAACACTGTTGGATTGGACACCAAGGGCTTTGGACGAATCTTCAACACCTTGGGCCAATTCTTCAGTGTTATTAATCGGTTCCTGCATGTTCCCCTTCTCTGTGTTCTTGGTAGCAACATCATCACCTTCCTCGTTCTCTTCATGGATGTTAAGATCTATATCTGCAACACTTTCACTCAAAGCACCGTCATTGCATTCATCAAAAATAACATGTATACTTTCTTCAACTACCTGGGTCCTTTTATTGAAGATTCTATAAGCTTTGCTACTCGTGGAGTAGCCAAGAAATATACCTTCATCACTACGCGAATCAAATTTTCCAAGGTTATCTTTTCCATTGTTATGAACAAAACAAGTACAGCCAAAGGGTTTAAAGTAAGATATAAGAGGTTTGCGGCCTTTGAAAAGTTCATAAGGAGTTTTCTTTAAGATGGAACGAATAAGACAACGATTCAAAATGTAGTTAGCTGTGTTAACAGCTTCAGCCCAATAGGTTTTAGGTAATGCATTTTCTAAAAGCATAGTCCTGGCCATATCCTCTAAGGTGCGGTTCTTGCGTTCCACAACCCCGTTTTGTTGAGGTGTCCTAGAAGCAGAAAAGTTATGGGAGATGCCATATTTAGCACAAAACAAATCAAACTGAAGTTGATCAAACTCCCTACCATGATCACTCTGAATTGACACTATGGGCTCATTTCTTAAAGTTTGCAACTCCTTACAAAATTTTGAAAACTCAAATAAGGCCTCTGATTTTTCTTTTAAAAATGCAACCCAAGTATATCTTGAAAACTCATCAACAACAACTAGCATGTACTTTTTACCATTGGGAGATTTGACTCGCATAGGACCACATAAATCCATATGTAAAAGTTCAAGGGGTCTAGAAGAACTTACAACCTTTTTGGGTTTGAAAGAGCTACGTGTTTGTTTACCTCGTGTGCATGCATTGCACATATCAATACCTTGGAAGTCCATCTCAGGTAACCCTCTTACAAGCCCTTTGGACACAAGCTTTTGTAGTGTATGTGGACTCACATGACCGAGTCTCCTGTGCCAGAGCTTTGGATCGTCTGTCAAAGCCTTTAGACATGTTAAGCTTCCTTGTGCCACTTGATCAGCATTTACGGCGTATATGTTGTTGTAATGATATGCAGTCAATATAACTTCACCTGTATCATCTCTGCACACTATACATCTTTTCTTGTTAAATCTGACATTGTTACCACTATCGCATAATTGAGAGACACTAAGCAAATTATACTTTAAACTATTAACAAGATAGACATTTTTAATACTATGGCTGGAATCACTTCCAACACTACCAATACCAACGATGTCACATTTTCCTTTGTCACCAACAGTGATTGTTCCCGTGGATTGCTCCTTTAGATCATGAAAGAGAGAGCTCTTCCCACTCATATGCCTCGAGCATCCACTATCAATAATCCATTTGTGATCTTTCACCTTGGTGATCTCCTGCAAGACAAACATCAACCTTTGTGGCTAGACCAATAAGCAAATTTGGATCCATTGTTGGGGTAAACCATATTGGGTAAAATAGTGCCTTTTGGAACCCAAACTTGTGTTATCCGTTCTTTTCTCAAATGAACAGGAAATGTATTGCGAATAATGTATGGATCCTTTCTTCTATAGGGGCAGGTCTCTTTTACATGTCCCTTTCTAGCACAATGGTGACATATAGGAGAGGTTCTGCTTCCTTTTGCCTTTACAAAAGTGGTAAGGTGTTGCTTCTTTAAAAACTTTGGATTGTAACCAATACCACTTTTGTTTAGAGAGCTTTGTTGCTCACCCAACATCCTATCGAGAGTACTTTTGGATTTGGTAAAACTTATGAGGGCTGTCTGTTGGTCTTGAATCTTATTATTCAGGGAGATCTTCTCGTTCTCTAAGTCATGATGCTCATTTCTTAGAGAGGAGAGATCTTGCTTGAGTTCAGATTTCTCTGAGTCAAGCGTCTTGACTTTAATGTCAAGACCTGAATAAGAAGTTTCAAGACTTTTGACCCTCATAGACAGATCCTCAATAGTTCTTTCCTGGTCCACAGTTCTCTTAATAAGAATGTTAGTTTGGGTAATAAGCTTCTCTTCATTGGCAATCATATTGGAAAGGAATTCCGATAATACCTCTTTTGGACTTTCCATAAGTTCTCTCATAGTAGCTTCAAGCTTTTCATCGTGGGATTCATCTTCTGAGGCCATAAGACAAATGTTGGCCTTCTCATCATCGGAGTCAGAGTCGGAATCACTCCAAGTTGCCACCATGGCTTTCTTCTTCCATTTGTCACCTTTCTTGGGCTGGTTCTTTGTCTTTTGAGGGCAGTCCTTCACAAGATGATCTGTTTCACCACATTCAAAACAAGACAACGGTTTAGTCTTCTTTTCATACTTGTTGTATTGAGGCTTACCTCGAAATTTTGAAGACTCTGATCCATCCTTGTTGTTGAATTGCTTCTTCATTTTGAGAATTCTAGCAAGGCCTCTTGTGATAAGAGCAAAAGGATCATCCTCATCGTCATCCTCATCTTCGGAATCAGATCCATCCTTGGGCTCATCCTTCTTAGACTTGAGTGCCAAGTTCTTAGTGCTAGCTGGAAGTTCTCCATCGTCTTCATTAAGGATCATCTCATGTGTGATCAGCTTCCCAAGAAGGTCATCAAGGGGTAGAGTGGTGAGGTCCTGGGCTTCCTCTATAGGTGTTACTTTTGGACCCCATTTCTCCTTTGGAAGGCACCTCAGTATCTTCCTCACTTTCTCAACGTTGTTAAAGCTCTTGCCGAGAGAGTCAAGGTTGTTGGTGATTTCTGTGAATCGTGTGAACATGGCCTTGATTGACTCATCAGACTTCATCTTGAAGAGCTCATACTTTCGAAGGAAGATGCAGATCTTGGTGTCTTTCACTTGGCTTGTTCCTTCATAGGTGACGACCAATTTGTCCCAAATCTCTTTAGATGACCTACAAGATGAAATACGGTTAAACTCATCAGTGTTAAGACCACAATGGAGTAAGTTAATAGCCCTGTAGTTTTTGGAGAAGGTTTCAAGATCTGCTTGGTTGTATTCAGAATCCTTCTTTGCAACTTTGGTATCATTTGGTCCATCTTTCTCTGGAATCTTCGGACCATTCTCTATAATGTTCCAAAGCTCTAGATCTTGGTCTATGATGAACATCTTCATCAAAGATCTCCAGTTGACAAAGTTGTTTCCTACAAAGAGTGGCGGTCTGCTTGTGGACCTTCCCTGTGCAAATCCTCCGCTTGCTTCACCAGACATGATCGAAAACTCACAAGATTGTTAGATCAAAAACAGTGAATAGAGCTCTGATACCAATTGAAGGTTCGATAATATAAAACAATGTAATAAAGAAATACTCTAGAAGGGGGGTTGAATAGAGTATGCCCGTTTTTCGCAGAAAGTCTCAAGACTTTTGGAGCTCGTATAAAACCCTTTGAGATTAACCTGAATCACAAAGTTAGACAATCGAACCAAGTGCGGAATTATGGTAAAGCAATAAGTAAAGGACACGAGTAATTGTTTACGAGGTTCGGCACGAACTTGGCCTACGTCCCCGCCTAGGGTTCTTCCACAACCCTAGGATTCAAAAGGCTTTATTGATTCGCTTAGCTTAGGATCCTAATAGCTCACCGAGAAGCCTCTCTCCTATACAATTGCAATCTAGTCAACTCACGTTCCCTTGGAGTCCTAGACCAATCTAGAAGAGCCCCACCTCTCTCAGCTATCTAGTACAATCCTCTTACTCTCACAAATCAATAGCCTAGTGCAACTTCCCGAGTTATAAACTCTCGAGTAACACTATAAATGGATATATCCTATAAGCTCACAGTGACTCTCAAAGGCTTTGAAATAAATAACAAACTCTTGAGCGCTTAGCAGAGAGACACTTTGGAAGACAGATCTCGCTTGAATGAATGAAAGCTCGTGTAGCACTTGTATCTTCTGTCTTCTTCTTTCTTTCCTTTATATAGAAGTGGAATGGCGCCTAAGGATCTTCACCAACGGCTCTTTCGAATCAGGCTTGATCTTGAATCTTCTATTTATGGATACTCCAAAGCCATGATCCTCTTTGAATAGGATTTCCTCAATATGCGCCAAAGGAAAGATATAAACTCGAAATACTTCCTGAAAGATTAGTCATACATATATATATATATATATATATATATATATATATATATATATATATATATATATATATATATATATAATATAGAGGAAGTATATAATAAGATTAAATAATATTCGGACTAATAAGACAGGTTTTGTATTTCATCAACTGTTAATGCTCCAAGGCCTTTGACACAAACATCCTGTCAAAGCCTTTGAAACATTTATTCCGATTTTCATCAAACACAAGATTCACATTGTAACATAAAAATTGATTCTTAACACACTAAAAGGCATTTTCTTCCGGTATCAAGAGAAGAAATAGTTCAGCAAAGAAATTCATATATAGCCTAAAATTTTTTCAAAGGCAAATCTCAAATTACACTGGACAAGTAGGACCACCTTGTATACAAAAGGCATTTTATTCCGGCATCAAGAGAAGAAATAGGCATTTTCTATTCATTTTTATTAGTATCTAGGATTTCAGATTCAACGATGTTCCAAAATACACTGGATAACCTTGTACCTCATCATGCATTCTTGCCATCTTGGCATAAGCACACTCCTCAGCAAGCTGCACACTCCTCTGGGCCTCAGTTTTCCCCTCAGCCGGTCTCTTCGCCTACAGACAACATTGTTCCTAAACTTGACAAAATGAATAGCCACTAAACTACCCATTCAGCACATGGTGAAGAAGCTTACCTCGTCAATTACCTAGGCAGAAGTTGCAACCACTTTTCCTTGAACTTTGCCAGCAATGATTTTGCCATGTTATGGACATGATGCTTTTCTTCATTATATTTCATGGCGTTCTTAAAAACCAATCTAACATCAGCACATGCTTCTCGTACATGCTTATAGCCACAGCCATCCTTAGCTTCCAACTGCTTCCTAATGGTACCTATGTCAAATAAATGATGTAGTATTTCAAAACCTAGTGTGAACCATTAACAGCACAAAGATGCTCCAACAATTGGCATGCATGGTGTGTGAATAAATAAGCATTTCAATTCATAAACAGATGAGAAGAGAGCATAAAAATAGGACATTGTAAAATCAGACATTTGAATGCTAGAATTACAGCTTTGGATCAATGAACTGCTCCCCAGAATATCAAGTCTCCAGTATATAGGGCTTTATATGTACATTGCTTACATCAGGACAAGGAGAATGTGAAAAGGGAAAAGTTAATACCTCAACCACTTTGATTCCTTGTGAACCATCCCCGCATATTATTTTAAATTTAGTTTGATGCCAAACCTATTAATTAACCATGCATCTAGTTGACCTGAATTACAAAGTAAAACAATTGATTAAATTTGAAGAGAAAATCCACCTATAAATATACGGAGTATGTGTTGAATTGAATTAATAAATGAATGAATTAGTCGGCAGACCTACAATACAAGGGGCCACACAATGGACGGAAAGGTGTGTAAACGAAACGGGCCAACCCCAACCTAAATCCACTTAATAATTAATTAAATAGATGAAAAGAAAAGGAACACTGGGCATCACTTGGGAGGCAGTTGGACAATTCATCAGTGGTTAATATGCAAACAGAAAAGGTAAGATAGAAGATGTAGAATTATTTCAATATCCATCTTTTTAAAACCTTGCAGTTCCAGAATCTTTATAACAGCAACAAAAAAAGAAGTCGGCTCTTTTTACTGATTCTCATCAGATGCAAATAGTAGACTTCCAGTAACAATATTTTCATTCTTGGTGCTCTACATGTATACACTTTAGGCTAAGAAATGAATATTCCAATTAACAAGCGATTAGAGTATAAGATACTTTTTCTGGCTCGAGGATATATAAAGGAGGAATGCCACACTATACTGAATAACAAAGGATAAAATAATATAACTCAAATGCTTTTTCCAATAGTATATATTCCTCAGCTGCAATATTATTTATAAATCCATAGATGATAACAGAGGATTAGAAACTTGCCTGATCCACCAAGCAATCAAAATAACACCTCATCTCGCCCCACATAATTTGCTTTCCAATGATGAGTTGATAAGCCAGACTGCAGGCTTGTGGTCCTGAGTATGCAAATCCTATCACATTCACTGACATACTGTACCTGAGATCACAAAAACAAAATCAAAAACTTCAGCCTCAAACTGCACCATTAAAACTCAATGCAACAAATAATATTGAAAGTTTGAATCTAATACATATAGTATGAGAACTGAGTGAAAGTTGCATTTGATTTTGATTATTCGTGACACTACAAACAAAAAATCCAAATTCAGATGATGAATGCAAAGAACCCAAATTTCAAACCTGAACTCCTTGTATCGAACAAAGGAGTCAAGAGCCCATCCACGATTCTTGTCAGAAGCCATTAAACAGAAAGAAATCAAATAAGCCACAAATTCACAAACCCTAAGCCCTAACGCGGCCCTCCGCACCCCAACCACTCTCCTCGACCTCCGAAGGACCAAAGATGACGACATTAGAGGCAGCGCTTTTCTCTTCCCCTCACCTCCCTCTTCTCCTCCTCCTCATCTTCTTCAATGAGCACTGAATGGCATAAGAAATCTATCCCCAACATAAAATTAAAAAAATGTCAAAAACCCTAAAATGGGCGCAGAAGAAAAGCCAAATCTAAAGCCAATTTGAACAACAAATTGGAGCAACGCAGATCCTCTTCTTCACAAATTTGTATCTCTTAGTGCTTCACAATTTTGATTGGTCCACCTAGAATCATTTTTTTTTTAAAATAAAAAATCATTGATAATTATTAATGTGATTAGTAATTGTTAGGTTAATCAGCAAATTAAAATTGCAGTACAGTGCCGTCCTTTGTTGATACAAATTTATTAGGGTAAATTTTTTTTTTATTATCAACTAGTAATATACTATGATCGATCAATGGAGGAGTCTTGTTCGAACTTGAAATTGTCTTCATGTGTTCAATCCGTGTAGTCTTATTCGATCTTCAAATAGCGGTCTAATTGTCTTCGTTTGTTCAATCAGTCCACGAGTTGATGCTTTAGATGCTTATTTTGTTGTAGGTAGTCTTACCGATCGGATAGTTGCGATTCATCACAAGGAAGTGGTAGTAAGGGAGTATAAATTTCAGTAAGTTGTAATGTTGTCTGCTGCTCATCTTCTTCCCGCATCCTTGTTTTAATTTGCTAATTGATATTCTGTTGTCAATTACAAGTCTGCTCTGTGGCATTTTTTTTCTTGGTAAATTGAGTGCTTTGTTATATAATATATATATACATGAAAGTTTAGATTGATTCAACCATAACTAATAATGTTCTTAATAATATTAATTTCAGTTGGTATGGATGCTATTCTGAAAGAAACACAGCCTTGTCGTCGTTTGGATTTCGATCAAGACAACACTCTTGCAGATTCTTGCGTAGATAATGAAACAGTGGAATCGTTTCATAGCAAAATATCCAGGGAAAGCATTCCCACAGTTGGTATGGAGTTTGAAAGTGAAGATGCTGCTTATGAGTTCTACAATGCCTATGCATTGGTTGTTGGCTTTTCTGTTCGAAGGGGCATACGTCATATACATAATAAGACAGTGCTAGATTGAACATTTGTTTGCTCATGTGAAGGTAAACGTGGAAAAGATAAACGAGATGATGCCTACAAATCCCACCGTGCAGAGACAAGATTCGGTTGTTCGGCTATGTTGAAAATTAGTTGTCGTCAAGCATGCAAATATCGCGTTGTTAACTTCATTGCTGAGCATAATCATAATTTGGCATCACCATCTAAAGCTCATTTGTTTAGATCCCATAGAAAAGTGTCAATGTCTCAAGCATTAGAAGTTGATATGGCTGATGGTTCTGGTATTGCTCCAAAAAATGCGTATGAGTTCATGGCTAGACAAGCCGGAGGTCGTGAAAATCTTGGATTTTGTCACGTGGACTACAAAAATTATTTGCGATCTAAGCGCAGTGTGGAAATGAGATCAGGTGACACGGGTGGTGTTCTAGAGTACTTGCAAATGATGAAAGTAGAAGATCTGGGCTCTTTTTATGCTATTCAAGTAGATGAAGATGATATGATAGCTAATATATTTTGGGCCGATGTAACAATGATAGCCGACTATGAGGATTTAGGCGATGTGATTTGTTTTGATACTACATATCGGAAGCATAAGGATGCTCGACCTATTGCCTTATTTGTTGGGGTGAATCATCACAGACAAACTACCATCTTTGGAGTTGCGTTATTATATGATGAGACAATAGGTTTGTTTGTGCGGTTATTTGACACATTTTTTAGAGCTATGGGTGGAAATCTACCAAAGACAATATTAACCGATCAAGATAAGGCAATGTCAAGTGCACTGGCTTCTCAATGGCCACAGACTCATCATCGACTTTGTATATGGCATATCTTCCAAAATGCAGCAACTCATTTGAGTAGTGTTTTTTCAGAGTACAAAGAATTTGCTAGAGATTTCAGTAATTGTATTTATGAGCATGACCATGAGGAAGACTTCTTGGAGGCTTGGAGTCGAATGCTTGAAAAGTATAATCTGCAAAATAACACTTGGCTGCAAAGGATGTTCAAAATCAAAGAAAAGTGGGCTCTAGTTTATGGGCAGGATATGTTTTGTGCAGACATGATTACCACACAATGAAGTGAAAGTATGAATCGAGTCATCAAGCAATATGTTAGTTATAAGCATGACTTGAGAAGGTTTTTTGAACATTTCGAAAGATTGCTTAATGATCGTCGTTATGGTGAGACTTTGGAGGATTTTAAGGCTGGCCAAAGTAGAGTGGTGTTGTCTTTTCCTGTCAAGATGTTGAAGCATGTTGCTGGTATCTATACACCTACGGTTTTTACATTATTTCAGGAACAACTTTGTAAAGCTCATGATTGCCATCTTGAGATTATTAGTGAGGCAGGATTGGTCGTGAAATATCTTATCAGGCCTTCTGAAAAGCATCACACGTACATAGTTTCTTATGACGAGGCAAATGAAACTACATGATGCACTTGTAAGAAGTTTGAGTTTGCAGGCTTGTTGTGTGGGCATATTCTCAAGGTATTTACTTTTTGAGGTATCATGGAAGTTCCAAGCAAGTACATTCTCAAAAGATGGACAAAAGATGCCAAAAAAGCAAATGCTAGAGCTGTTGGTCATAGTTCAAATGGAGTAGATTCGAAAACAGCAGCTCGAAGGCGTTATAGGGACTTGTGTCGTCTATCTACTCGCTTGTTTACAAGGGCTGCAGAATCTGAAGAAGGATACACCGTTGTGAAAGAAAATCTTCTTAATTTGTTAGGAAACCCGGATATTAACACAAGCCAGATGTTAAGAGACCTTCACTCAAACTCGGCCAAGAGGCATGAACAATCTGGCTCAGAGAGTGGTCGCCTAGGCACAGAAAATGATTGTGGTCCTAATATGCCTATAAATTGCAATGCAATTGCAGAGAAAGTTAAAGGCATAAAACCGAAGCAAAAATCTGGATCTCAATCAAGTAAAAGACCAAAGGGTCCACTTGAAGCAGCAAGAAGGAAGAAAAAGAAGTCTCAGCATATCCAATTGCCCGATAAGGATCTACAATGTCCTATGGCCAATGACAAGGAGCAATATACCATCCCTCTCCAGCCTACTGGTGTAATACACTCAAACTTATCATATCTCCTTTTACATTGAGATATTATTAGTACAAATAGTTCTTGATAATTTACATTCATTAATGCAGCCTATGCAGGGGAACCATATCGTTCATTGGGCTAGAAGTGTTTCTCAAGAGTCGCCATATGTTATTCATCCATGGGAATCAACCCAATATAATTTATCTATTCCTTTGGAATATAGCAAGCTTAATATGAATGCCAACTCACAACCTGTTCAAACTAATCTGCGGTTTCAGCCTAGCCAAACACCAACTTATCATCAAACTGGAGCAAACACTCAATTTTCATATGCCTAAGAGTACTGGGGAAACTAAGGTGAAAATGAACCTGCAGAAACTAACATTCTACCTCTTTAACATTGTCTACATTTCGACTTTGTGTGCTAATGATGTTTGAACATATATTCAGGTTGCAGGTTGGCTTGCTAGATGATGTTGGAGTGTATTGAACTCGCTAGAAGTTGGTGTTTCATGAAGACCGATGGGCTTTGGGTTTTCTAGCTAAATTTGTTACTATAAGTTAATTTAGTTATTATGTATTCTCAACTAAACCTATCCAGAGTTTGATAAAAAAAAATCTATGTGTGAGTTACTATAAGTTGATTTAGTTATTATGTACTCTTGGTTAATTGGTATTGGTTTATTGGACATGGTAGTACACATTCAATGTTATTTCATTTTTTATTTGCTAAAGATATTCTGTTGAGCAGTGCTCTTGTTTAATTTCAATTACTTGCCCTCAATTGGTTACTTTGTATACTGTGATGTCTTTTAATTTCTAATATGTAGTTCATTTGAGATGCCAAAGTGACAGAATGATAGTTAAACTGCAGTAAAATGGTGAGAGCCATGGTTTTTTTTATCCTGTAGGAATGTTTTTTGTAAAGACCTTGTGAGCACTTATTTTGTAGTAAGTGATCTATCTAGAGTTACAAGCTTCAGCTTTGGCCTGGACCCTTTTGCTGTCATAGGTGTTGTTTTCCAAAGTCAAGATAGAAATTTGAACTGTCTAATGTTCATTGATGTTTGAAATCTTGTTGTTGGTCAAAAATTGTGTCTTTTGTCAAGATCTAGGCATGAACTATCACGATAATTGTTTCTTTTACTTGAAAATTTGAGTTTGTACATGAATGTTTCCTTGGGTTTTTTTAGTGAAAAATGATATGAAACATTATAAACCCTTCTACTGCCTTAACTTTCTGCTGGCACAATCTTTCTTCTTGCAGAGCCTTCTCTTTTCTTTTGGCTTCTTCAGCAGCTGCATCACTTATTTCTCTACAGTAATGCCTGACCTCCTCCCATTAATATAGAGGCAGACTTATCTTTTCCATCCAGCAATTCTGTTTCCAACATTGATATGTGATTCCTGACCTCCTCCTATTGGAAGGGAAACTTGTAACCATATAAGGTTTGGATATGTTTTAAACTGACATGGTTTTTGACAAATTTTCATGTATTCGGGTATTTTCCTTCTACAATCACAACTACTCTTAATCTATATAGATAGTATAGATGCTTATACGGGATTCGAACCCATATCTTTGTGCCGAAGCACAATACTCTACCGATTGAGCTAATAAGCCAAGCTTTATTAGTGATATCATAACAACACTCTAATAAGTTCTGAAAGCCAATCTTTGTAATAGCGAGATGAAGAAAAATTAACCATATGTTAGCTAATCGCAGGCTTCACCAAAAGACAGAACCTTAAACAGTTCTGAAGCATGCACAAACAGACACACAACATTGCTTGCAAAAATCTATACCAAACATTATCTTGAAGCTTCTGAGATCGATTTAGCCTGCAACTCTTTGGCCTGAACCTCAAACTCCTTAGCCTGCAACTCCTTTTCTTTCTTTTTCAAATCCTATACAGAAAGTCTAAGCAATTAGTTAAACAAAGACATTGAATATGAGAAGATTACATTGGACTCTAAGATCGATTTCGATTTGTTTTTTATCAAAACACAACAAATTGCATTAGCCTGAAGCTTCTGCCCAAATCAAGGCATTTACATTTGGTGGCAACAGGCCAACATCATCAAAGATTATAGAAGACTCAGCCATATCAATTTTTGCTAAGCTATGTGCTACTCGGTTTGCACATCTATGAACATGAGAGCAAACACAAATCTCTAATTGTTCGAACAACTCAAGCAACAGCGAGATTAACCACCTAAATTGAATAATGGTAAAAGCAATTTCTATGAAATCTAAACATTAGAACCCTAAAACCTAAATCAACCATCTAGACTAATTTTAGCAAATTAAATAAATTGGATTACTGGGAAACTTTGAAATCCAAATTTGGCGGTGGCGGCTTCGTCTCCCGGATTCCCTTTTCATCCTCATCGGCTTTGCATCCCAGATTCGTCATTGTCAGCTTCCCCGGCCTCTTCGAGATTTGGCGGTGGCGATTTCGTCTCCCGACTTCGTAGGCGGTGGCGACTTCCCTCCTGGTTTCATTGCCTCCCAGATTCGTCATCGTCGAACAAGGTGGCGACTTCCCTTGCTCCATCGTCAATTGAAGCAAAAGGGAAGGACACCATCGCCTCTTTCATGAAGCTACGAAACAATAGATGTGGAAAAAGAGGGCAAACATTTATTTCTTTTTTTTTCTCTCTCTACAGTTTTCTTCCCTTTAAATTCCTTCGCATTTTTATTTTAAAAAAAGAATGAAAAATGATTCCACGTGGACCAATCAAAATTGTGAAGCAGTAAGTGATACTAATTTGTGAAGCAGAGGATCCGCATTACAAATCGGAGATTGCCGGTGTTGCAGGAGAGACGCCAGTGGTGAAATCGATGGACGGAGGAAGGAGCTTTGACAACAGTGACTCGGGCGAGGGGCACCGAGAGACGCTCTCCGTCGCAAATCTGGTGTAGGCAACGCTCCTGTTTGCGGATGGTCTTGGAAGTACGATATGCGAGGTGGATCGAGGCGGTGGAAGAAGTGGCAGTGCTAAGGAGTCGCCTCTTGACACACATCTGGAGTCTGGAGAGGGTTGATATGAGAGGAAGAAGGTAGGTCGGGAGAGAGTCGCTTCAGCGGAATTAGGAAAGGGATAAGTGTTTTGGGTTGAGTTTGGGCACTTGAATAAAAAAATTTGAAGTGTTGGAGGGAACAAGTGTTTTTGGGAAAAAAATATAAAGTGGTGAGGGATCTTGCAAGCGGGCTTTTTAAATAATTCGGAACCTGAATTCCGCGCTTGAAATTTTTTTTCAAAGAAAACTTTTAACATCTGTAAAAAAAAAGGATGATGTCTACTTTATTTTTCACATCTAAAATTTAAAAACCGATGTTAAAAAATTGTTTAACATGGCAGGTTTTTCTGACCGATGTTAATCACCCGATGTTAAATAATAGAATTCTAGTAGTGTCCATTCGACCGAACCTTTCTTTTTTAGCTGCTCGAAGAAAGGCAGCGAGTTGTCGGCTAATCGTGAATAGAATCTGCTCAAGTAGTTGACTGATCCATTCAACTTTTGGATGTCATTTACCGTCTTTGGAGGGGCCATGTCGATGATGGTTTGTACTTTTGAGGGATTCACGTCTATTCCCCGGTGGCTTATCATGAAACCTAGGAATTTCCCGGAATCTACTCCAAAAACGCACTTTTCTGGATTCAAGCAAACGCGATTTTTTCTTAATGTATCGATGGTTTCCTGCAAGTCTTTACAATGGTCCTCTTTTGTGGGGCTCTTGATCACGATATCAATTACGTAAACTGCAACATTTCTTCCGATTTAGGACACAAACACTTTTTCTATCATTCGCTAAAAAGTGGCACCTGCGTTCTTGAGCCCAAATGGCATTACATTATAACAAAAGGTTCCCTGATTGGTGATGAAAGCGGTGCTTTTTTCATCACGAGGGCTCATTTTGATCTGATTGTAGCCGGAATAAGCATCTAGAAAGCTTAGGGTGGCATGCCCGATCGTGGTGTCCACTAGCTCGTCGATGGATGGCAGAGGATAACTATCTTTTGGGCATGCTTTCTTCAGATCTTTGAAATCTACGCACATCCTCCACTTGCCACTGCTTTTTCTGACTAACACCACATTTCATAACCAAGTTGAGTCATTAATTTCACGAATAAAACCGGCTTGCAGAAGCTTGTGCACCTCCTGTTTTGCTGCTTCTGATTTTTCGGCGGCCATTTTTCTCTTTCTTTGGCACACGAGTTTTGCCTCGTCATTAAGTCTTAGGGAATGTTCCGTGGTTTCTCGAGGGATCCCCTTTAAATCTTGTGGCGACCATGCAAAGACGTCCCGTGACCCTTGCAATAAATTCTTGAGGCGCTCTAGGGCGGTGCCAGCCAAACTGTGATCGAGGTATAGGGCTTCGATCTTGTTTGGGAAGGGAAAGAAAGCAACTTTTTTCTTCCACGATTTTGTCAGCTATCTTCTTGGGTCAAATTTCCAAATCCGCCTGTTGTTGTTCAGATGTGGCCTCTTGTTCACGCTTGTCGTTTGTTTCTTCTTTTAAAGATCCTCGAGCGTCCCCCTTAACCACGAATATTCGATTATGGCCCTTCCTTAGTGAGGATAAGTAACAAACTCTACTTTCTGCCTGTTCTCCTCGCGCTTCGCCCACCTTTCCTACGGCGCATGGAAACTTGACGCTAAAATGATATATAGAGCATGCTATTTGGAACTTGAATAGTGACAACATGCATTTAGGTAGGCATAACAGGTTGCATTTAACTTAGTTAAGATGCATTTCATGGATGGATTAAGCATGATTTGCATATTAGTTCTCTATGTTGTCGGAGTCGGAATCTACACGCTTTTATTGATTATTTCAGGTAATGGTAGATCTGAGGAGGAGACATGGGTTGGTAACGCATTGGATGAGAATGTCTAGTTGATCGAAGAAGCTTACATCAAGATCTCAAGAGGTCCTGAGAAGAAGAAGCGAGCCTAAACGAAGAACAAGTCTGCAGAAGTTGTCGCTAGACATGCTGAACTTGTTTTGCACTTTCTGGATGCCTCGGTTGTCCGATTGACTATTATGACCATGCGTTGGAAAGCTCTTTCAGAGAGCTACAACTTTCCTGTTGAGAAGAAGAGCAAATTCGAGAGAAAATTTCCGAGAAAGACCGATGCAGCGGCCACAGCATGTATGCCGCGGCCGCCGCCAGGGCCGATGCGAGGAAATGCTGATGCTGCGGCCGCAGCATCCATGCGGCGGCCGCCGCATTCTCCGTCAGCGATTATGCGCTGCTTTTTGATTAATGAAAAACCCTAGAACCTATTTGTTTATTTTGTGGCCGTCTTTGGATGTTTTAAAAGGCCAAGTTTTATGTTATTTTCCTCACTTCTATTCTATTCATTCATCAGACGCTTTAGATATTTTGAGCGATATCTTCCATGAGGAACTAAACTCATCTATTCTGCCTGCAATTTGAAGCTTTATTTGGATTGATTGTGAGTTTCTAATTCTCGTTCCTTGTTTCCTATATTTGAATGCTTCAACTTCTTTGTGCTTGATTGTTTATTGATTTGTTCTATCTTGTCTGGCCAACTTGTTAGATCAATTCAATTGCTAAGGTTTTGTAGATTCCTTGTTGTGAACCTTAACCTAAGTGGCAAACTTGTTCCTTTAGGGCTGGTTGAACTAATTGAATGAGTAGGAAGTTGAATGTGTTGTTAAATCCCTCTTTAGGGACTGCAAAAACCTTGGCTAATCTCTGAACTTAAAGCTATCAATCGTGTTAAATCCTTCTTTAGGGACTGTTCGACCGATAAGGGTTGCTAGGACTAGTTGGACTACTAACTATATTAGGTCGGGACAAGGGCATTCATAGGAAACTTAATAGGACGAGAAGAAGTTACAAGGATCGCTTCAATCCAATAAAGTGGAAAATTGTAGGTAGAATTGCTTCTCCAAATTGTCTAAAATAAATTCATTTACTTTGCTTTCTTTATTTCGCTTTGATAAAAGGCGAAACTTTCACACACAAAAACCCCCCTTTTGGTTACTTGATTGGCATCTAAATCACACTTGAATAATAATTTCCCTGTGGGATCGACCTCTTGCTTATTGCTATACTTGCTATAGGTTTGAGTTTTCTTTGGCGGATCAACGACAGGTTTTCCCTCCATCAAATAGACTTACACGGCCCATGATAGCGTTGTAGATGGACGGAAGTCGGACCACTGTGAACTCAATCATGTGGCTTCTTCTATTTGGTGTGGTCCCTAGCGTTAGGGCCAACTCGATCGTTCCAGCTACCTCAACCTCGTCTCCGAAAAAGGAGACTAGCTTTCTTGAGTAGCTACGTAGAGCGCTTTCAGCGATCCCGAGTTGCTCAAAAGCGTCCCAGTAAAGGACGTCTATAGACGAACTCGGGTGTCTGAAACAGAGAAACTCAGTATAGCGTGTGCTGTTGATGCTTGTTTGACGCTGGCCTCGAATGGGGGATGTCAGGCTTCTTTTTCATAGTTTTCCTTTCCTGATTACTGGTGCCAGATGTCGCGGGTCCTTCCGCGATGGTATTGATGCACCCATCTGGAGAAGGAGGCTTCCGGTGATCTCGGTTTGAGTGTTCAAGTCGGTTGGATGAAGACCTTGCCGCGAGGGAATTTCTCGTGTCCCTGGGCGGAGGTCGATACCCTCCCCCCTGCCTCCGTTCCTTCCTCCCCTATTCTGGGGATAAGCTCCCCTACCTCTTCCTCCAGCTGCAGGAGGACGGTGTTGTTGTGGCATCGCGATTGGATTATTGGGATTTGTTAGTGGCCCACAAATTTGAAGGGGCGCCTCTTTTTGAAGAAGGGCTTGTGGAATCCCATAGACTGGCAGTGAGATAAGGTCAGGATGAGCCATCATTACGTTGGTTGGGACATCAAGTGGATTTGGTCTTGATCGGTGGTTGTATTGTACTTCTTGGATTTGAGGGCGCGGTGGGATGGCCGGATATTGCCAGGAAGGATTGCGATGTTGCTGATCCCCGAAGTTTTCTCTCCCTTGGCGTTTGTTGGGGGGCCGATGGTAAGATGGTTGACGGAACAATGGCTTATACTCGACAGGTCGCGAGCTAGAGCTTGCAGCTTCCATGGTGTGGATCTGCTTGGTTACGAGTCCTCTCAGAACGTCGTAGTTTGTCAGCTCCTTTCGAAATAGGCAAATTTTGAAATCTCCTTCGGCCAAATTGCCTATTAGTATTGTGCTTGCGGATTCTTGGTTAAATCTCGGGATTTGCACCACCATATTAGTGAATCTACTAAAGAAGTTCCCCAAGGACTCGGTCACCCCTTGCTTGATGGAGTTGAGGTCCAACATGGTTCTTTTTCTTGTGCGAGCGCTGCCGAAATGAGCGACGAATGTACCTGACAGCTGTGCGAAGTTGTTGATGGATGATCGGGCCAAATTGGTGAACCATGTTAAAGTTACCCCACTCAGCGTGGATGGAAATGAGCGGTAATACATAGCATCATTGTCCTCGTTCATTCCCATTGTCGTGGTGAATTGGTTGAGGTGATCGTTGGGATCAGTATCTCCTTTGTACTTGGCGATGGAGATGTCCCTCCACCTCTTGGGGACGGGTGCCTCGCGTATTTGTCTGCAAAAAGCCGATGGAAATGTTGGTTCACCTTTGCGAGTTTGTTCGGGTGCCTTAGGGGAATTCGAACGCGAAGATACATCCCGGGCCCTGACAAAACGATCGACCTTGTTGATGTTTTCATCGAGTTATGGCCCGGGGTTGAGAGGGCAACCAGCGGGGTTTGGGAAATGGTTGACCGTTATGGGCACTAGACCTTGTTGTTGATAGTGGGTACGGGGGTCGTGCTGGAGTGGCACCCTGTTCGCTTGTTAGTTGAAGTACGTGTTTTGCGGGTAATTCCCCACGAAGAATTGGTACGGGGGGTATCCGCCCCACATTCCGTAGGGAGCAAACTGAGGTGGTTGCGCAGTGTCCCATGTCAGTTGTTGAGGGGCACCCTCGTTGACACTGTGCGGGGCTTCCTCTTTGGGGAAAGCGTTGAGGTTGAGGCCGTTTGCCTCCTCGGTATCATGGTGTTGGTTTCCAAATTCCTCCCCGAACAGGGTAAAATTCATGGTTCCTGCGAGAAAAAACATTAGTGTTTAAAAGGGAAATAAACGCTATTATTAGTTTATTTTAGATAGAATTTATGTAGAATAAAAAAGAATAAAGCGGAAAAAAAAGGATGAACTAAAAGAAACGGAAAGAAAGCGATGTAAAGAAAGCGTATTGCTATGCGAAACCTCTCGTTGTGAAAGGTTCCCATAGACGGTGTCAATGACGCGTTTATGAGATTTCGCCTATATTTATTACCTCATTATGACGACAAAATATCTTAAAATACCTGCGGGCCCTGACAGTGTGGAGTGATAATCATATTATATACTTATTAGTCTAAGCGATGGGGATTATGAGTTTGTCTCACGATGATTTAAGTTATTGTTTAGTCGTCGTTTGTAGAGGGAGCTAGGAGAGGTTGTTATCCCAAATAACGTTCTTCTCTGATCAAAGATCTTTAGAACTCAACTCCGGGGGCTTTAAGTCTGGGGGATAATCAAAGCTCTTATGCTTTTCTATCTTGAAAATCAGATCCCTTCCTTTGAGGTCGGAGGGGGGTATTTATAGGGAAACCAAGCGAGCAGCTGGCTGGCAATCTCGTGGTTCTATGTAGGACACGTCGAATGCCCACACGCTTAGGGGCATAGGAAATACACGTGGAGCCATTATAGGCGAGGTGCTTGAGCCAACGAGCTGCTTGCTAGGATTTCGGAGGTTTACGAGATACTTTGAGAATTCACTCTGATTCTTACACGGGGTTCAGGTCGCGAGGGAAACAGGGGTCAAAGTTCTTGGGGGCGCTAAGCCTAGTCCTTTGGGACCGGACATCCTTTTGCGCTGGACGACCCATTTATGAGGTCATACTTTGTGTTTATTATATAGCCTATTTTCTATGGCATCGTCAAATATTGAATCAACTTCTGGGCGACGTAAGGGCTGATTTTGAAACTCATTAGGCGAGCGCTGACATGCTTCCTCGTGGATTCGAACCTGATTCCCTGCCACTACAGCGGGAGGGTTTCTTGTATTTATTTTTGCGTTGACTCGGAAATCGGTTTGAATTTATAGTCAATATTTAATTGTGAAAGCTTTGGAGTGGTCCAAGGTTGGATGAATCAAATAAGGATAAGTAGAATAGAGTCAAGGATCAATGACCCAACCATTGTTGACGAATTGCTGGGGAAACTATCTCGTTACTATTAATCACTATAATTCACCATTAGCACTTTCACCTTATTCAATTGTGTGTTTTATTCAATTATACTTTGATCTCATTCCCTTTATTAGTAATTTGAATAGACAGGAAATATATTCTCCCTGTGGATCGACATCTGGACTTACCACTTCTACGGAATAATAGGTTCAGCATATCATTATTACTTTTGGGACGAGGTAAAGTCTACGACACTCTATCTCGGCACACCAATGCTAATGACAGTTGGTCTCTCACATCTCTTCAAATCTGCATTTGGATGTAGGTGGGTGTATAAGATCAAATTTCGGCCTGATGGTAGTGTTGAGAGGTTCAAGGCACGTTTGGTTGCGAAAGGCTACAATCAGATTAAGGGAAAGGATTACAATCACACTTTCTCTCCGGTAGCTAAGTTCACCATACAGAGATTGTTGATTGTCATTGCTACTCAAAAGAAATGGCCTAAAATGCAGTTAGACATCAACAATGCCATTCTTCATGGATTTCTCGATAAAGAGGTGTATATGTGCATCCCTAAAGGTTATTCTAAGGGTTCTCCACATCAAGTTTGCAAACTTAAGAGGTCCCTCTATGGCTTGAAGTAAGCTTCTCGTCAATGAAATGTTGAGCTTTCAAGATTTCTTGTTAGTAGAGGGTATTGTCAGCCTGCTTTTGATCACTCTAATTTGTTTATCAAATCAGTTCCTAAAGGTTTGGTTGTAGTGCTTGTGTACGTCGATGATCTATTGCTCATAGGGGACAGTGTCACTAAAATCTCTGATCTTAACACAGCCCTGCATACAGTTTTTACTATCAAAGATCTTGGGGATGTTAGGTATTTCCTCGGGTTATTTGGAAACCTCAAGGACTTCACAAGGCACATTGTTGAACCAACGGAAATATGTCTTGGACATATTACAGGATACTCAGATGGAAGATTGTTAAGTTTCTTCCTTTCCCATGTCTCGGGGTTTGAAACTCACAATTGATTGTTGTATTTAAACATGACAAGCCCAGATATCTCTTACGTTGTACAACATTTGAGCCAGTTTATAAATTCCCCTCGCATTCCTCATTGGCAGGGAGCTCTTCAAGTTGTTTGTTATCTCATGGACACAGTCAATCTGGGTTTGTTGTACGCTACTCAGAACTGCATTGATTTGACTGCCTATTGTGATTCGAATTGGAGTAATTTCCTCTTTAGTGGACGTTCTTTGACTGGTTTTTGTGTGTTCATGGGAAGGGCCTTCATTCTTGGAAGACCAAGAAGCAGATCCCCGTTTCTAAGTCCTATGATGAGGCCGAGTATATAAGCTTGTCGAAAACGTCAAGTGAGCTTATCTGGCTGGATTCCATACTCGCCGGCTTAAATTGTTCTGTGCGTAAACCAATTCCCCTATTTTTTTATAGCAAGTCTGCAATCACAATTGTGGAGAATCCTACTCTCCACCATGAACGGATAAAACACATTCGCTTGATTTGTCATTACATTTGAGAATGGTTTCAGGAGGGCTTCTTGGTTCCAACCTTTGTTCGTTCTCAACTACAGCTGGCAGACATCCTAACTAAGCCTCTCGGTCATGATCAACACCAATTTCTTGCACACAAGCTTGGTCTCGTTTGTTCCGCTTCTCCGGAGGGGGATATTGACCATATGCAAGATATCGAGATGAGGGTATTTTAGTAATTCGGGATATAAGCTTAGGAGCATTTTTGTCATTGTAAACCTAGTTATTGGGCCATAAATGAACACAAGCCGTTATCGGAGAATCCAATCAATTCAGTTGAAGAAATTGTTACAAATCGTTTCTTGCTCAACTTCATCTTCTTCTTCTGTGCTTCCATGGAAGTTTATGCGTGAGACCCAAACCCGTAAAACGGTGGAATTCCCGGGTTAGGATTCGGGTTACCTTCCGCCAACCCTTGACCTGGAGCCACGCCTACGTTAAACATACTCTCTCTCTCTCGCTATCTTAAGTAGAGTACGTTGAAATCAAACGATTAAGTTCATATATATATATATATATATATATATATATAAAATACATACAAGTAGCCAACAAACTATCAAGCTAGTACATTATAGATGCATGGATTAATTAAAGCACACTGACCCCTCACCTCTGTTTTGCTGCTTTGATTTGGTCACACTTACATAATCTTCTACATATAAAGCTGATCTATTTCACTAATACTGCCAATAACTTCAAGAGAATTAGGATTACTAGGGAAACAATTCCGATTAAGAAGCTCCTCTATCATTTGCAATGCAATTCTTTCTTCTTCCTCCATTTGATCACGACAACGATGATCACCGATGCCACCATCACCAATCCCTTGTGGTAGAACCATTGCTTGATTGCTCGACACATCTATTCTCGATGCCTCCACAATCCGATCATTTTGGTTATTAGAAGTGTCATCACATGGTAGATACCTATGACCATTCGTGTTATTATTCCCGGGTTTAACTGTCATGACCCACCGAGACTCTGTAGATGGGCCCGCCCTCTTTTGCCAAACTCCAATTAGGGCACTTTCAATGTCGAGCCTCAGGCATGTCAGGGACGGAGAGGGAGTCTTAGCACTCTTCTTTAGCTTTGCATGTAAGACCTGTGACAACCTCTGAGATGACGACAATGATGAGTAGGTTAAGGGTTGCCCTAGTTTTTTCTCGAGATCTTGGTGGGTGCCATCACAAGGAGTGTGGACATCGTAATGACAATGTTGCTCGTCCAAGGATGCTTGAGGGATAGGGAAGTTGGTCTTGGCATTTCGACCACACATGATAATGGCCGCTTGATCATAAACCCTAGCGGCTTCCTCAGCTGTGTCGAATGTCCCCAGCCACACCCTCTTCTTCCTACATGAATGTACTTCCATATATGGTTAGACATATTCAGTCAATGAATCAACATTAGATAGGTATAGACATATATACATTTTATCGTCGTCCATAATACATAATTTTATGAGTGAATGATACCCCTTGAATAGGTAAATAAAGAGCGAAATAGGCCCAATAGTGTGTAAAACTCTTCCGCATACTAGTTTATACTATGAACATTTACAAGTTATCACTGTTTCCAAATTGTACTCATTAATGCATTTGGAACCATAATATTTATTATTCTGTGGGTATGAATGAGTCCGTTTCATTTCATTTCAATTCAATTTGGATTGGCCATTAGATTATGACATATATATCGTACGTGTTTATTCGATTACCCAATCCTCAGTCCTCTACTAATTAGTTAATTAAACACTTAAATTAAAGATAGTTTAGCAATCCACAAAAAAAAACAGTATAAGCTAAGATAAATTGTACGTAGACTATAAGCTAAGTAATCGATAAATACGTACAGTAGAGGATGGCGAATTTCGGCGACCCAAGAACCCCAATGGCGCTGGCGAACACCTCTGAACTTCTTCGGTTGCACCATCTTCGGATATATTGATCAGGCTAACTTCCTTTTTTTTGGTTATGATTCTGATTGTGGAAGGATGATATCAATTTATAAGGAGGAAGAAGAGAAGTAGTAGTTGCAGAAAAAGAAGGGAGCTGAGCTGGCAGTAGGAAGTAGTTAATGTTAGTAAATGGGATTCAAGATGATGATCAAGTTAATGTAGGTGAGGGCCATGTTTCATACTCTTAATTTCAATTTCATCATAGTTCATTCACTCATTTTCCATAGGGTTAATTTAATTAGTATCATATATTATCTCTTAATTAATTTGGTGGTGTATCTATTCAAGTTTAATTTAGACAAGAATTAAGCCAGTTTTGCTAGTCAGCTACTTAATATAATATGTGGCACACATTAAACTATGTAATAGCTAGCTAGGAGACTTTCATCACTATTTAAGGCGTCTTTGGCACAAGTTTTCTTTTGGGGGCGTTTTATATAAGGTTTAAAATGATCAAGGAGGTCCTTATATATTCTTTATTATGAGAAAATTGGAGGATTAAGACCCCTTTCAATAAATTTATTAGTTTATAAACCCCTTTGTTAATCTTTTAGGTAAGTAGACCTTTTTAGAGGTGTTTTTACTTAAACGTCCTTAACTGTTTTATTTTCAAAAAAAAGATAATAGAAAAAAAAAATCAAATAAGGAAATTGTTAAAATCAAATCTTTTTATTGTTGTTTTTACCTAATTGTCCTTAACTGATTTTGTTAAAGAAGAGGATATTAGAATAAATAAGAAATAAGCAAATTGTGACAATAAACGATAATTACATTTATGAAACTAAAAACGTAAATTTTACCTAAAAAAGTAAGAATAAAGGGATTTGAAGTTTGAACCTGTTATCTAAAGGCAATAAACCCTTACCAGCGAAGCTAAATCGTTTTTATAATTCATTACTCTTTTTAACCTCTTTTTTATCCTTAAAATTAGTAAAAAAAAATTTAAAAAAAAATTTAAAAAAATCTCCATTTCCTTTTGGGCTATGGGAGCTAACGCCACCCCAGGTGGAGGATCCAAGGGTGGACGCGCAACACCTGACCGTCGCCCACTCCGATCCGGAAAAAAATACAAGAATATATGTGTTATATAAAAAAAATTAAAATGTAAAATACAATTATCTTTAGTGACTTAGTAGATAAGCACACCCCATTTTAAATGGAATTCAATCAACCCTTATTCAAATCCTACTAGGCACATATTTCATTTATTTTTTCCTCAATCTAATTTTCATAAATTTAAAATTCTTATAATTTATTTGATATTTTATAATTAAATAATAATACTTTTTCTTGCAAATTTAAGATATTCTCTTCATATATTTTTTTTAAAAAAAATTGTTTCTAATAAAAAATTATAAAAATTGTGCACACCCCGAAAATATTTCTAAATCCGTCCCTTTCGGAGCATCTAGGACCGCTACTAAATAGACACGCTTACAAAATTCCATAAACTAAAAATTCTGATACTGTAGTGAATAAGGAATCCAATGCTTAATTTAACCTTTAACAAGCATTTAATTAAGGTGGAAATGAAATACAGGAAATGAAATAGAGTTTAGTTTCGGTCAAAGATTTGAAGGATTAAGATAGGGTGAAAGTAGATTAGCCTTTGTATTGAATGTGATCTGACTGAAGAATTTCCCATGTAAACCAAGACTGGGAAGTTATTACTAACAAATGATTGGTGGATCACATTATTAGCTATTACAGTACTATCTAACCACTCCAGTTTTTTAATTTTTTGTTGACCTTTGCCTAACTTAATTTTCTTTACATAATTTTTCAAAATTAGATTTTAGCTAGGAAGTTAACGACTTTAGATTATGCTAAGAAAGATGTATATGCATGTGATCTTTTGAACTGACTTGTATGAAATAATAGAGTTAGTACTCCATGAATATGATAAAGAGAAACGATATGATAGACATTTCACATCGATTAGTACTTACTGAAGAGCAGGGGCGGAACAAGGGGGCCATGGGGTGATGTGGCCCCTCTCATTTGACGAACTATATATGTGTATTCTCCTCGTCGATAGTTTCGTTTTGATATATAATATGCCCTAATCTGATATCCGAGTAAAAATATTATGAATGTTTAAAAATTAAAAGTATGTTAATCGCTTTAATTTTATTTCAATAGACTATAAGCTTTTATATTTTACTTAATTTAACATTCATATACTATAATTCATCTCGAAAACTTTAAAATGAGAGGTTATAATTAATAAGCATTTCGAAAATTAGATAAGAAGTTATGCAAGTTTAAACTTTTTATATCTAGCTAGTTATATATTATTATTTGTTAAGAGTGCAACAAGTTGCAGATTGACTAGAGTTGTTATTCAAGATGAATGAGTACAGTATTGGTTGATTATATTTAGCTTGTTTAGAAATGAGTCGATCGAGCATATATTTGGACTTGAGCTCATATTCGGTTTGTTTAGTAAATATAAGGCTCGAGCTAAGTTTTTCAAGTATTATGCAACTTTACTCGCTTATGAAACAAATTTTATAAATTTTAAAAAATTCGTGTTTTTTTTAGTTTAAATCGAGCCGAATTCAACTTTAAAGCATACATTTGTAATTGTGCCCCAGTTCGAAAATTTTCTAGCTCCGCCACTTCTCAAGAGGGATGAAATATTTATAAATTATTAACCTATCATAAATAAGTTAACTCATTGTGTATAGACATTTCGTATATCTTGATATTTTATTTGCCTTCAAATCAATGTGGAATCTTTTATCCGGAACGAATTGGTACTGTTAAATAACGGTGGGTCATATACGACGTGGGGGGCACACATGCCCAAACGAATCATGCACACCAACCAAGCCGAGCACACAAGTCCAGTGGAGTTTCATCCTAAAACCAATTAGTGTGATGTCGGGTAGCCCACCGACCTATATGCAAGGCTTGTATTCACTTTCTAATCAATGTGAGATCTCCCGCAATCATATTCTCAACAGGTACCTATATAAAAAAAAGTCTTAGATCATTCTCTTAGTGCATTTCATCCAAAATAACTTAACTCATACTGTATTTTATATGGAGAAAATTTGCCCAACGGACCCATTTTTGGGCCTTTATTTGGAGAGTGTCTCCCACCCTTGTAAAATTAGGGTTGTCCACCTAAAATTTTCTGGATAAAATTACCCCCTAATTTTAGATCTCCCTAGCCGTTTCAGCACCAAAACTAAAACCCGACATTACCACCACATATCTGTTGGAAATTCGTTCCTCTTCCGATTCGCCTCCTCCTCCGATTCGCCTCCTCTGATTCGCCACCTCTGATTCGCGCTCCGAGCCATCGAGATTGGAGAGTTGCGTCTGGATCTGCTGCTATGTGTGCTCGTTGCGTCTGGATATGCAATAGTCGGAGATTGGATCTCCAGGTTCTCCAGGTTCCGATCTTCGACGGCGAGAGTTGCTGAAATTCCGATCTCCAGGTTCTGTCATGAAACCGCCGGATCAATGGACACGCTGTGCAGATCTCGAAGTCGGCGGATCTCAAAGTCGGCGATGGACGAGAGTTGTTGAAATCGGCGATGGACGATTAGGTTAGAGACGACAGATCATGAAGTCGGCGAATGATGCTTCCGTTCTCCACTCGGAAGCTCTCGCTGCCGCTCCTGCCGGCGGAATTCGGCGGCACCGTTGAAAGGATCTTGTCCATGACCTCCGATTCGGAGACGAAGATCGCCGATCTGCACAGCGGACAAGTCTGATTTGTGATAATACAGGCATCGATGCAGTCGGCGTGGAACGCATATAGACAGGGAGGATGCGGGGTTGATCGTCCGGCTCGAATTTCGAGAGGCAAACGGCGCAATCTCCTGTAACGGCAGCAGTAGCGGTTCCGGACAGCGAAGCGAATTTGATTGTGTTGGTAAGTGCTTTTTCTGATTGTGTTGAATATGTCAATTGTGTTGTGTTGGTCAATTCTGCTGGTAAGTGCTTTCTACTGAGCTTGCTGAAATTGAGTTGCTGTCATAATAATTCTTACTGCTGAGCTTGTAATTGAACTGGGAGATTCCATTGAAGATCATAAACTTCAGCATATTGTGTTGCTGATGTTTTCTGCTTTTGCTGAATTCTTAATGTCAAATTACAAATGTATTTGTGTTGCTTTGTTCTTTTTTTCATATGCATTCTTGATTTAGAGATTTATAAGCTTCTTTCTCTGGCCATCAAATTATATAGTTGCTGACATGACTCGTTCCATTTGAAGCAATAGGAAATACTAGACTTGATCCCTTTTTGGTGACGTAGTAAATGGTAGGTACTTTTGTGAATGTGTGTTTGTTAGTTTTGTGATTATATAGTTGCTGAAATGACTTATATGTATGGGTTATTTGTGGCTCTCTTCTTGTAGTGTATTGTAAGTACATTGCCTGGATTTTAGTGGTAGTTGTATACCATCTTCCTAGTTTCAGCAATTGTTGAAATGCGGATTGTAGTTTTAGCAATCGCTGAAATGCGGACTGCAATGAATTTTGATGTTCATTGCTTTAAATCTCATTAAAAAGCCTCTTAGCTCAATGGTAGAGCGATGTGCTATGCGCAAATACGTGGGTTTGAATCCCGCATAGGTTAAATTTTATATCCCGTAACACGGTTTCAGCATCAACAAAGTTGTTGAAATCGGGGTTTCAACATCAATAACGTTGCTGAAATCGGGGTTTCAGAATCAAAAACGTTGCTGAAACCGTGGGCTTAGCATCAACAACGTTGCTGAAACCGGGGTTTCAGCATCAACAATAATGCTGAAATCGGGATTTCGGCATCAACAACAGTGCTGAAATCGGGGTTTCAGCAACTCCGGTTTTGGCAACGTGAAAAAAAAAACAATAACGCTAAAAAAAACAGTAATGCGAAAAAGAAAAAAAAAATTGTTTCAGTAACTCTAGAAACGCGGAAAAAAAATGAAAAAAAAGCGAAAAAAAAATTGTTGAAACAGAGGGTGGCACAGGGGTTTCAGCAACTCTGGAAATGCGAAAAGAAAAAAAATGAAAAAAAAAAACTGCTGAAACAAAGGTTAGCACAGGAGTTTCAGCAACTTTATTTTAGTGGTGGACATTTTGCTAATATGGAGAGGGTGATGGACATTTTCCTAATAAAGCCCAAAATTATGGACATCGAGGTAATCACCCCTTTTATATGTCACATCAATTGAAGTATTTAACCACGTATTCTTAATATTTTTAATCACCTTCTAGTATATCAAATTTCTAGACTTATCCCCCTATTTTGGATATATATTTTTTAGTTGCAAGAAAAACCTATTTTTTAGTATATCAATTCGTTTTTTTCCCCAAATATGGAATACATAAGTGTTTATGGATGATAGAATTAAATCCAATTGTGAAATGTATCAATCAAAAATGATTTTGGGAAAGTCCACAATTGATTCTAGTGAAGTAAAGATGATTAGTTGAATTGGAGTAGTAATTAATTAATAGGACCACTATATATCTTTCAAGGTTTCAACAAACCCATAGCCTGGTACAAATTTCATCAAAAGATGGAAGAAGCTTGCATGAAAGCCTATGCTTCAATTCGTACCAAAGACCTTACGGACCCATCCTTATAAATTGTTAGTTTACTACTACAAATTTCAAACCAATAGATCCATAAAACTGAAAATCAATCAATAGATAACTAAAAATATACGGTGTACTCCAAAAGTTTATCATATAGCCCCAATCGAACCTTAAAAACTAAAAATCCACTTGAAACATTATTTTGTAAGTTTGTATCTAAAAATTAACTTGTTAGAATGTTTATAAGCATTTTATATGGCTCATGTGATTAGGTTTAATTGAGTATTTGGTCTATGTATATTATGTTGTTGGATTTAATATAAGAGTCGAAAACGTGATGGATCGGTCTCGATTAAGAAATTAAATCCGGGGTAATTATATACTCCCTCATCCCTTGCCTATAACATATTAAAGTTTGTCTTTCTCATAAAATTAATATAATGGGATTTATTAAAAGAGAAAAAGAAAAAGGAAAAGAAAATAAAAGAAAAGAAAGGACGGTTATTCTTCTTTCTTTTATTTCGTACGGTTTCTTCTTCCTCTCCCTGTGTGTAACGTCTCTTCCCTGAAGCGAAAGAGAAAGGCAGTAGAGGTCTCTTCCATGTGAGACAAAGTAAAGAGAAGGCTAAGGGGCGAGAAGTCGATTCACGATTCCGCTACGAAGACGCTATAGACCAAGGTTAGTCTTCGGTATAGAATTAGGGTTTGAATTGAATTGAAATCTAGATCCTAATTTGATTGATTTTATGATCGAAATCGAATAAAAATCTTACAATTGATATCAGAGCGGGTTTAGATTTCTACAATTTACCATCATTCGGATGATCGGATTATGTATTGGCCGATTTGGATTGAACCGACTGCGAAGAGTTTATATATACATGTATGTCGGTTCAACCGAATTCGGATGAAAGACTCGCCGATGTGCCGTCATTATTGACTTGAATTTGTGGAATTCAAATGTTTAATTCTTCATTGAAAAGTTTGCCTTGCCGTCACTTGCACTGGTTTATTTGTGTTGATTATGGTTTCATGAATTAGCACTAGTATGTTTCTATTTGTTAAAGTAGTGCCGGTTAATTAAATTAAAGGATTAATTGAAGTTTGCCGATTTTAAAGATTTTGCCGATTGCAATTAGTTCATGAAATATTGAATGGCATGTAATGAATCCGCGTAGTGTTTTAAGTTTAACCTAAAATTCGCATAGTATAAAGGTTATATGCGTTATATGGTTTAATCGCATTATAAAAGGTATCTATCTTTGCATTAAGGTATGTTAGTTCATTTGTCTAAATTATGTGAGGAAATTGTTAGTCACCAAAGTGACCTGGTTGAAAGGAAATTTAGACTTTGATTTATGGTTGTCTATTGTTCATGATTAAAGGATGCTAAATGACATAAAAGGTTGATTGAACAATTGATTTTATTGACTATAATTCTTGGAGATCACCCAAAGGTGGATCATTGAATATAGTTGATAATATTAAGGGGATGATTTATCACACCTAGGATGGGTAGTATGTATATCCAAAGATAACATGCTTATTTGTCTAATGTGTGTGGTGATTGTCTATTAAAGTTGATATATTTTAGCATCGATGATTGTATGTGTATTTGAGTATTGCCCAAAGGTTGCTTGAATACATGTTTTAAGGTTTATTGTCTGAATCTGTATTAAATTTTCAAAGCACTAATAGGTAAGCATGTATAATTGTTTGCAGCTTCATCAAATATCTTTGCATTCGCAAACTCTGTTGTGAAATTCAATGGGCTCAACTATGATGATTGGTCCGAATAGATCCGATTCACATTGGGTATTATGTCCTTGGACCTTGCAATCATTACAGAAGTACCACCTGCTGCCATTACAGAGGCTAGCTCCGACGCAGAAAAGTCCTTTTATGAGTCGTGGGAGCGGTCTAACCGGCTGGGTTTGAGCCTTATGAGGATGACGGTGGCAGAAAATCTTAAGCCATCTCTTCCTGAGATAGAGAGTGCAAGGGAATTCTTATTTGCAATGAAAGAGTATTCAAAGTCGGATCTGGCTGACAAGTCAATTGTAGGCAGCATTATGTCTGAGCTGACTACGAAGAGATTTGACTGGTCTCAGCCTATCCACGATCATGTGATGCATATGTCCAATTTGGCAGCAAAGTTGTCGACCATGGGGATGAACGTAAATGAGACATTCCTTGTCCAGTTCGTCATCAACTCTCTACCTCATGAGTTTGATCAGTTCCAGGTGAATTACAACACCATTAAGGAAAAATGGAACATTAAAGAGTTAACGACCATGCTCGTACAGGAGGAAAGAAGATTAAAGCAAAAGATGACAGAAAAATCAGTTCATCTCATGGGTCATAATGGTGCTAGCAGCAGTAAAGAAAAGCCAAGTAGGAAGGACAAGGCTTCGCTGAAAGTAAGTGATGGTCATGTTCAGAAAGAAGTGAAGTGTTTCTTTTGCAAGAAATTGGGACACTTCAAGAAGGATTGTCCGAAAAGAAAGGCGTGGTTCGAAAAGAAAGGTATTCATTATTGTTTTGTTTGCTTTGAATCGAACCTTATGGAAGTGCCTAATAATACTTGGTGGATAGATTCAGGTGCTACTACTCATGTTTCTCATATTGAACAGGGATTTAGTACGATCCAGCCCATAAAAGGAAGTGAACAGTACTTGTTCATGGAGAACAGGATGAAGGCACGCATTGAAGGTATAGGGACGTACAAATTGATCTTGGACACTGGTTGTCACATAGATCTTAAGGGTTGTCTCTATGTACCTGATTGTGCCAGAAATCTTGTTTCTATTAGTAGACTGGACGATTTAGGTTTTGATGTTAAGTTTGGACATGGTAGTTTTTCATTGTACCGGAATGATTACTTTTATGGTAGTGGTACTTTGATTGATTCACTTTACAGGTTCAATCTTGATGTTAAATTTTCTAAATCCATTATGTATGTTGAAAGTAATGTGGGAATTAAGCGTAGTGCCTCTAATGAAAGTTCAGCTTACTTGTGGCATCAAAGATTAGGTCACATTTCCAAGGAAAGGTTAATGAGGTTGACAAAGAGTGAAATTCTTCCTCATTTGGATTTTAGTGATCTTGATGTGTGTGTAGACTGCATTAAGGGAAAGCAGACTAAGCACACTACAAAGAAACCAGCCACAAGAAGTACTCAGCTTCTTGAGTTAATTCACACCGATATTTGTGGTCCATTTGACGTTCCTTCTTGGAACGGAGAAAGGTACTTCATCACTTTCATTGATGATTACTCACGGTACGGTTACATATATCTATTGCATGAAAAGGCTCAGTCTGTGAATGTCCTAAAAGTGTTCATTGACGAAGTGGAAAGGCAATTAGATAGAAAAGTAAAGATGGTGAGATCTGATCGAGGTGGTGAGTTTTATGGAAAATACAATGAGAGTGGACAATGTCCAGGTCCATTCGCAAAGTTTCTCGAAAGTAGAGGTATTTGTGCGCAATACACAATGCCCGGTACACCTCAGCAGAATGGTGTTGCTGAAAGGCGGAATCGTACATTAATTGAAATGGTTAGGAGTATGTTAAGCAATTCCACCTTACCTCTTGCATTGTGGACATACGCATTAATGACTGCAACATACCTGCTTAACCGGGTTCCTAGTAAGGCAGTTCCTAAGACCCCTTATGAACTGTGGACAGGAAGAAAACCCAGTTTAAGGCACCTTCGGGTTTGGGGTTGTCAAGCAGAAGCAAGGGTGTACAATCCACAAGAAAAGAAGCTTGATCCGCGGACAGTCAGTGGTTTCTTCATTGGCTATCCAGAAAAGTCCAAGGGGTATAGGTTTTATTGCCCTAACCATAGTACGAGAATAGTTGAGACGGGCAATGCTAGGTTCATCGAGAATGGTCAAACTAGTGGGAGTGGTGAACCACGAAAGGTGGACATTCAAGAAATTCGGGTTGAAGTTCCTTCACCTGTTGTTTCTTCTAAGGTTGTTGTGCCAGTTGTCGTATCACAGCTTGATGACACAATGGAACAACAAGATGATGTCCAAATCCCACATCATGAGGATGTAGAAGATGAACCAGTCACAGTACAGGAAGAGATAAGTATACCACATGAACCGCTAAGGCGATCAGTAAGGGAAAGAAGATCAGCCATTTCAGATGATTATGTGGTGTATGCTCTTGAAGATGAATGTGACTTAAGCATTGATGAAGATCCAGTCTCATTCAAGAAAGTCATGGAATGTAACAATTCTGATTTGTGGTTAAATGCCATGAAGGAAGAAATTCAGTCGATGGGTGACAACAAAGTCTGGGATTTGGTTGAGTTGCCTCAAGGTTCCAAGACAGTTGGGTCAAAGTGGGTTTTTAAGACCAAACGAGACTCGAAAGGGAACATTGAAAGGTATAAGGCCAGACTTGTTGCTAAAGGTTTCACCCAGAAGGATGGCATTGACTACAAGGAGACCTTCGCTCCAGTTTCAAAGAAGGACTCTTTTAGAATTATTTTGGCGTTGGTGGCTCATTATGATCTCGAGCTTCACCAAATGGATGTGAAAACCGCCTTTCTCAATGGTGAACTAGAGGAGGAAGTTTATATGGACCAACCTGAAGGGTTTCTGGCCACAGGAAAGGAAAACTTGGTATGTAAGATGAGAAAGTCAATATATGGACTAAAACAAGCTTCCCGACAGTGGTACTTAAAGTTTGATGATACTATCACGTCATATGGTTTTGTAGAGATTGTCGTTGATCGATGTATCTACATGAAGATTAGTGGGAGCAAGTTTGTTGTTTTAATTCTGTATGTTGATGACATTCTGCTAGCTGCAAATAATAATGGCTTGTTACATGATGTAAAGAAGTATCTCTCCGAGAACTTTGAAATGAAGGATTTGGGTGAGGCATCCTTTGTGATTGGGATAGAGATATTCTGTAATAAAACACAAGGATTGTTGGGATTGTCTCAGAAGAGTTATATTCAAAAGATCTTAGAGAGATACAGAATGGATAAATGCTCTGCAGGGGTAGTTCCAATACAGAAAGGGGACAAGTTCAGTAAAATGCAATGTCCTAGAAATGAGTTGGAACGAAAGGAAATGGAGAATATTCCCTATGCATCAGTGGTGGGGAGTTTGAACTATGTTCAGACTTGTACTCGACCCGATATCAGCTTTGCGGTAGGAATGCTGGGTCGATATCAAAGTAACCCTGGATTGGACCACTGGAAAGTTGCTAAGAAGGTTCTTATGTACTTGCAAGGCATCAAGGAGCACATGCTTACATATAGGAGATCCGATCATCTTGAGGTCATTGGATATTCAGATTCAGATTTCGCCGGATGCGTTGATAGTAGGAAATCGATGTTTGGCTACTTGTTCCTACTAGCTGGTGGGGCAGTATCATGGAAGAGTGGAAAGCAGTCTGTCATTGCTACTTCCATTATGGAGGCTGAATTTGTGGCATGCTTTGAGGCCACGATTCATGCATTGTGGATGCGGAACTTTATCTCAGGGCTTGGGATTGTCGACAGTATAGCCAGGCCGCTGAGAATTTATTGTGATAACACCGCAGCCGTCTTCTTCACAAAGAACGACAAGTACTCGAGGGGTGCTAAGGGTTTGCCGCCCAAGGCGTTCACTGGCCATGTAGAGCGTATGGGCATTATTGATAGAGCCTTGCTATTATGATTTTAGCTCATTATGGTTATGACACTTTCTGTATACACTTATGTTATGTTTCTGCATTATCAGACATGTTATCAATATGGTGTTTATGCATACTTATAGTTTCTTGATGACATGTTGTTTGAGGCTTACAACTATCCTCATATTTAAAGAATAACTGAATTTAGATTGTTCCGTGATACATGGAAGGAATCATGTCGCTCAATGACTTGTGACCGCCATGATCCGATCAATTGTAATTCTGTAAATGTTATATTCACTTTATGGACCTTATATATTATAGTTGTACATTTAAAGTTTCAATTAAGCCATCAAGTCATCACACGAGCCAAGTGGGAGAATGTTAGAATGTTTATAAGCATTTTATGTGGCTCATGTGATTAGGTTTAATTGAGTATTTGGTCCATGTATATTATGTTGTTGGATTTAATATAAGAGTCGAAACCGTGATGGATCGGTCTCGATTAAGGAATTAAATCCGGGGGTAATTATATACTCCCTCATCCCTTGCCTATAACATATTAAAGTTTGTCTTTCTCATAAAATCAATATAACTAGTTTAGTTCCCGTGCCCAAGGCACGGTCTTTTTTTAAAATCTAATTATGTACAATATCATACATTAATTTTCACATAACCTTTTCATTTTAGAGATGTAATAGCACACTGCATGAAACTGTTAGAATTATTTGACTTTTTTATTTATATCTTAGATAGATGGTAGAGATCGATCTCCGTATGAAGTTTCCTTCAATTCCACTGTATTAAAGAAAGAATACGACAAATCAAATATAGGTCTTTTAAAAATGGACTCTCTTTATGTTATATACATTTTATGATGACAATGAGATAGTATTCATTAGCATCTCTTACACATTTAGTTGACTATTCCTTGATTTATTTTTAACAAAGAAAAACTAAAATAAAAAATATTCACATTTTAATAAAAATAATTTAAATATGAATCATATATATGGAGTATTAATATAATAAAATTTATTAATAAACTGCATAAATATGCAGGTAAAATAAATTATTTATATTATTGTATAACAATTCAAGAAACATATTGTTATTTAAATTTTAAAACAATCCAATAAAATAAATACTTATTAAACCGATGCTAGTGGAAGATAATGATTTCAATTTGTACCAGATTATTTTTGTACCAAACTATAGTAAATATTTGTTGTATCAACCAGGTAGGATTACAGAACATACCACTCAAATATTACGGAGTAATTATTTATTTATTTAAAGAAAACAAAGTCCGAAAATACCACAATTTAACATGAAGGATTGGTGAAATAATATGGCATGTACCACATAGAACTGAAATTAGCCGGGAAGATATATAACATGGACTAAGAAAAACATGAACTCAACTTCTTATCCACTCTTCGGACTTTTGCTTTTCCAAATGTGAATAACACGAACTCGAATTTTGTAATTTACTTTTGCCTTTAGATCATCCAATAAATTTAAACCGTTCTTCATCTTCGATCTGAGGAAAAAGCATTGTTATAATCGATTATAAAGCAATAAACAAATGTAAAAGTTTAAAATTCAACTCGTAAGTAACATTTTATCAATGGATTCGAATACCTACAAAAATTGAAAATTACAAAAATATAATTAGAATTTGATATAAATGCAATAGAATGATCAGAGTAGATGTTTTTAAGAAATGGAAACGGGACTCACCGATTATCGTCAAACGTATAATATATGATGGTCAAGCTATGGATTAAATAGAAATGGAAAATATTTTAAACTAAATAAGATAATTAAAATAATTGGTAAAGATAATTATTAAGGATATGATCCTTTTAATATCTAAACCAACTAACCATAATATCTAGATATCAAAATCAATTAGTATTATTAATTATAATATTAATAAATATTAATAGATAGATATATATTGACTTAATTTTTAATTGAATTATGCTAAATAATTTAATTAAACTCTAACTAAAAATCCCTACATTAAAGGAGAAGGCGCCACATGGATTAGACGACTTACTGTTTTAGTTCTAAATTCATCTTATTTCATATTCTCGTCAGACTCAGCAAGAAAAAGGGCTAAATTGCTTTTATAATTCCGTATTTTTTTAATCCCTAAAGTTAATAAAATCAGTTGATTGTGGACTTCAGTCACCCCGACCAAATCCCAGATTGATACGATTTACAACTTACTCAAAGTATCAAAATATATAAACTAACGTGAACCAATTTGAAATTTCTCATTAAGGAAAAACAATCAACTGCTATCGGACTCATCGGACATATCCGGTACGTAGATAACATTAAGCTGTTTAATTTGTACAATATAATGAGTATTTAGAATTTGATAGAAAAGCAATAGAATGATCAGGGTAGAGGTTTCGATTATCGTCAAACGTATGATGGTTAACGGTATGGAATGGATTAAATAGAAATGGAAAATGTTTTAAATTAAATAAGATAAGTAAAATAATTGGTAAAGATAATTATTAGGATAAGATCCCTTGAATATCTTAACCAACTAACCATAATATCAGATATCAAAATCAATTAGTATTATTAATTATAATATTAATAAAGATTAATCGATAGATAGATATTGACTTAATTTTTAATTGGATTATGCTAAATAATTTAATTAATTAAACTCTCAACCATTGAAATAAATTAACAGATAAGATTATATCTCACATAATTAAAACCAAAGAAAAGAAAAAACACATCCTCTCAGTTCTCACGTCCCGGTTCCTCAACCAGATCGTCTCATCCATTTGACTTGATTATATCTTCCCCAATCAATGGATTTGTGTATTGTCCTAAGAATATTTTATCAGACTGATGTTAAGAACATTCATCATTAATTCATTATACAAAATATAAGAGAGTATCCATGCTCATTTTGCTTTTAGACTGTCTAATATAAGGAGTCTGATAAACACAAGCATCAATTTATACACAAGCGCGCATCAATTTGATAGTTAACCGGATTGCTTAATGCATTAGCATAAAGAAAGAGAAATAACATCAGAGGAAAATGATGATGAATTTCAATCGATAGGTTTGGCTTAATTAATGTCCATTGTCCATGAAGAAGCTAATAAAATATCTAATAATTATAATTGAACTTAATCTAGTCGTAAGTCGCACATTTCAATTCTGGAACTATACTAAACCCGATTCCCAAATCCTAAATCCTACCATACACATATAATTAGCGAACTGATGATGAACAAACCTTGAAGATAGATAAAAATAGGCGATCAATGTGAGGGATGACGACAATAGAGGATGACGACTTACGACAATGGGATGGGCAAAGATGAAGGGCATCTCTATGTTTCATTACGTAGAGAGGAAGCACTATGGAGCATGAGAGAACCACCACAAGGGACAACTGCGTTGTGATTCGACCATCTACTTTAAACCCTGCGGGAGTACGGTAAGTCATCGGCGACATGGCTCGGCAACGGAGAACTGCGGAGATGTTCTAGCGAGAGGAGTGCGAGAAAGGATCTGAGAGAAGAGAGCGAGAATTAGGATACGTAAAATTAGAAAATTACGTTTGATATTGGGAGAATCAATCTGAGCAATTCATTTATTTGAACAGAAGTGATCTTCTCATTAGGAAGTTATTAGACATACTATGATCAGAAATAGATTGCCATAAATAAGAAGAAAAATAATTAAAATGAGCACCCTAGCTAATTCATTTTGGATCATCACGAATCTCACCGATACTCGTGAGTTGTGACCTTAACTGAATCACTTGACATGTTGGGGCAAAAAATTAAAACTCATTTTACATCTATGAAAATAGATAGATATATTGATTATACTCCCTCCGATCCAGAATACATGTTGTTTGACTTTTTAACACGTACTAAAACAATATAATACATTAACTTTTTAATTATTTTTTTTACAATTGAATACTTATTATCAACAAATATTAAGTTGTAAAAAAATGATTTTAAAAAAGTTGATATTTTATATAATTTTTACCTCCTTAAATTACGTGTTAAAAAGTCAGACGACATATATTTTGGATTGGAGGTAGTATTACTTATACGGTCGTACCTATTCATTTATAATGGATCAATCCTCAAGCTCTCTCTATATATATTTAAAAACATACAAACCAAGTCTAAAAAAGAAATATCTAAATATCAAAATTAACCTTTGAGCAAAATATTGATGTCGTCCACCATCGACCCTAAATTTCACTTGGATCTCTCAATTACAGATTCGCAACACTCTATCATCACTAATGCCCAAAAAATCTTGTATATATACTACGTGGTTTGAACTCTTCAAAGTTAAGTTGTTGGTCAAGCCCACATCGTCCTCTTGATGCTTCGGTTGTAGAGTTCGAAGGCATATCTGACTATGATGCATTGTGGACAAAAGTAGCTAGACGTACAACGTCCTTGTTTGGGGGCGGATTTATGCTACGGTATCCCTTGGCCGTGTGCCTCTTGCAATTCATTGAGGTCGAATCGTTGCACCACCAACTACAAATAATAAATAATATTAATATATACTTGTTTCCTTGAAAATTTTAAATATTTATAATACCTACCTCGAATTTAACAACATGATCAGGAAAATAACTTGTAGGGATGTAAATAAATTTATGGTATAAATAAACTAATCAATAGTTAAACACAATTAACTTTTCATCTATATCATTGTAGTTTAGTGATCTCGATATTCTTAAAAATTGAACAATAATATTCCATCGGATGAATCATTGTAATGCCCGATAACAAAAAAGATCATATAGGTAAAATACATGTATAAATTAAACGTACCTCTCATTTAAACCTTTCTATTATTCTTCTTTATGGACGTCTTAACAAAAAGATCTAGCTCGGTTGAAAAAAAAAATGATACGGCATTGGATGGGATCACGTCTTCAATATATAGGGAAGAGATATACTCCATATCTTTCTAGTTATTCAGCATATCTTTTTTAGTTGTTTAGATATATACCACAATTTGAAATTATTAATTAATTAATTAAGTAATTGGAGCTATGTGATTTCATATCTTTTTAGTTACGTGGTTGATCGCTAGTTAGTTATTTAATTAATTAATTAATTGGAGATGTGTGATTTCATATCTTTTGATTATTATCTACAATTACAAATTGATTTTTTTTTATCAAACCAATTTATTAAGTAGGTATGCGTAATTTGTTATTTTAGATAAGATTGCAGTAGATTGAGATTACATTACAAAGTGATAAAGATTGATGATTAAAAAAAAAACTTAATCCCAGAAACACACAAACTAAATAATCGCACAAACACATAAACTAAATAATATTTAACATATCTTTCTTTCGAAACTTTCTATTATTCTTCTCTATGGGCGCCTTACCTTTATTACTTATCATTGTAGAAAATCTAATCTAGCTCGGTTGAAAAAAACTCTTCATACGACATACGAGTACCATGGATCACTAACTAATATATAGAGAAGAAAATATTTTTATTATTAATCCTTGTCAATTAATTAGTAACTACCTATCCTATGACAAATCCTAGCATATCTTTCCTTTCATTATTAATCTAATTTGTTTTTATTATTAATATAATTAATTTAATTTTCAATTAATCTAATTAAAAAAAACATGTACAATTATTTTTATTATTAATTAGTAACTACCTATCAATTAATATAATTAACAAAAAATTAAAAAACCCCACGACAAATCCTTATCAACAATTAGTAACTACATACGACAAATCCGGCAAATCCTTATCAACAATTGGTAACTACATATACAAATCGTTATAAAAAATTATTTTTATTATTAATGAGTAACTACCTATCAATTAATCCATTTAACAAATATAAAAAAAATTTACTATTATTTTTTATTATTAATTATTAATTAACAACTACCTATCAATTAATCTAATTAACAAAATAAAAATAAAAAATAAAACCCTACTTTAAAGGAGAAGCCGCCACATGTCATAGGCGACTTCTCCTTTAGTATTATAATATAGATGGGATTTATTAAAAGGGAAAAAGAAAAAGGAAAAGAAAATAAAAGAAAAGAAAGGACGGTTATTCTTCTTTCTTTTATTTCGTACGGTTTCTTCTTCCTCTCCCTGTGTGTAACGTCTCTTCCCTGAAGCGAAAGAGAAAGGTAGTAGAGGTCTCTTCCATCTGAGACAAAGTAAAGAGAAGGCTAAGGGGCGAGAAGTCGATTCACGATTCCGCTACGAAGACGCTATGGACCAAGGTTAGTCTTCGATATAGAATTAGGGTTTGAATTGAATTGAAATCTAGATCCTAGTTTGATTGATTTCGTGATCGAAATCGAATAGAAATCTTACATAACTTCCACATCAAAATCACAGAATTTGTACAAGTAATTAAGTTACACTCCATCCATTCGAGTTCGACCAACCTAACACAGTAACACTACAATAGTCCGTAGAATATATTAAGGTCCGTAGAATTTATGTTCTTTTTAAATTTAAAATATTTATTATTTGGATTTTTATCGAACTTTCTTTTATTTTTATAAGATATTTTTTCTTTCTTTTTTAATAGATGATATTTAGTCAATTAAATATTTTACAATAAAATTTTAAAACCATTAAGTTGTAATTAAAATATTTTTTCTAAGATGTAATTTATTTGTACATATTTCAATATAAGTAGGTAAAAATATTAGTTTCACTCTATCTGTATAATATCTTTATTCATCATAGTTATCATATCTTTTAATTTATTATTTTTTAAAAATATATTTATTTCAATCAATTAAAATAAAATAAAATATATAATCTTAATATTTATTTCTCATAAATAGTTATCAATCTTACCATATCTTTTACTATTTCTTTAACATCTATTTAACTTAATCTATGGTAAATATTTTTTTAATATTATTATTGGGTGTAAATTTATTTTGTAAGAATCAACTCAAGAGGCTACCTATGACGCTAACAAACTTTAGTATACACTCCATACATAAATAGATAATTCGGCCCAGAACCGATTGTAAAAGTGATAAATTCGGCCCAGACTCGATGGTAGAGACTGATCATGTAAGATTAAGCCCATAACTTGGATTGGGTCGCTTACATTGATAGCCCAGCAGCCCCTCTCTTTATAATCACCCCCGTTGTCTATTTAACTTTCCCACTCTTTCTTTCTTTCTTTCTTTCTTCCTCCTCCTTCTTCTTCTTCTTCTTCTTTTTTTTGATAAGGTAAAGATTCGAGATTGGGCATGCCTGATTCTCGAGAAGCCGACGAGTCGGCAGACAGTGGCGCCTAAACATACAATAAACATAACAAGGCACCGCGAACAACCAGAAACAAGCTCAGCAACAGGATGAACTTAGCAACCCTAATCCAAAGAGGTTGAGGACGCTGGCAAAGAACGAAGCCAAGCACTACCAAGAAGTAGCACCTCAGGCCAGTGGTACAGCAGGACTTTCTCTCATGTGGGTAGTGCGGACGAAACTCTAAGGAACTCCTTCCCAGATACGAAGTCACCCGGAAAGCACCACCACGACCCCAACCCGTCCGGACTCTGGACTCCACGCACCCAATCACAAAGAAGATCGCCAAGAAACGCCAGAAGCAAAACCAAAAACACTGCTCGAGCAACAACACCAAGGAGAACCTGCCTAACCGGACGCAAAATTTGAAACTAGTAGAAGCGAGTGGGTTCAACCTCGAAAAGAAACGAGGCTACAATTTTTATCAATGATATTATTGGTACTGTGATAATTTTTTAAATTTTTGGCAAAATGTTTTTATGACAAAAAATTGTGCTTTGTCTTTGAGGTCATGGACCCCAGAGAAAGTATTCTAAATGAAATTTTAATTGAATAATATTACCATACAATCCTCACAAGCACTATACGGAAGCATAATACAAAAATGTTGGTCTAGTGTCCAAGAGGATGACTTTATAGATAGAGGATCAAATCTCGTGCGAGATTATGTTAGCATTGTCGAAGATGCACCGCGAGATTGAAATAGCTTAAAATAACAAACAAACCCCATTGGTAGGCTCTTGTGTTAAAGTATGCAAATGGGTGCCGTCAAGACCCCACAGGGTGGTTCATGTCCCTCAAAGAAGGGCGGTTCTTGTCTCTCGTAGAAGGGGTGCCAAATACCCCTATAAGTGCACATCAAAACACAAACCACTGAACTTGATGAGAGCACATCAATGTGCAACCATAAGAAATAAAGCAGGTGGAGGAGTTTGAAAAAAAATATATAACTGCAATTATAGGGAGATACGAGTCTCCAAAGGAGGGACATGTGTATTAGTTGGTTGGGATCCAAAATGGAGGTTTTTTTTGCTCCCATAGGGAGAGGCTTTGGATACCATAAGGCGGAGTTTCGGCTCCAAAATGGAGGTTTTTCGACTCCTAGAGAGAGGAGTACTGAATCCAAGTATGGAGCGGTTTATAGTATCCACCGTCCCCCCTACATTGGGGTGGGTGTTTTACCTCTCATATGGAGGATTTTTGGCTCTTTCAAGGAGGGGTAGATATTAGCGGTTTCAAGTCTAATAGAGAATAGTGTCAAAATAGAGGTTCTGGGGAAGAGTTATGAATCCCAAAAGAGGGGATTTCATATCCCAAATAGAGGGGGTTAAGCTCCAAGAGGGAGGGGATTCCACCCCAGAGGGAGGTGTTGTAGAATAAGTTATGCTCCTTTAACTAGAAAGACTAGAGAAAGAGTTAGTGGAGTCAAGTTGGAAAGCGGGAGATCAGCTAAAAAGTGGAGTCCAATTAGGCTGGAGGAAGTGGTTAAAAGCAAAGTGACGGACAAAATGGTTAAGGACATGCCAAAAACAGTGGTTGGGAGAAAGGCGTGGGATGAGGAGAGGCGATAGATGTGGAGGGAGAAGCGGTGGGAATGGGAGGAGAGGCAAAACAAAAGGATAGGAAGACGATTGGGGAAAAGTAGAATAGGAGTCAACAAAGAAGGCTAGGATGAAATTGGTCTGGAATAGGTGAGAGCTGAGAGTAACGGAAAGGAACTGATCAAGGAATTGATGGATGAGGGGGAACGATTGAGGAAGAGACGAGGGTGTCGTGGGGGAAGGGGTATGCGGCGTGTGTGTAGGGGGGAGGGGGAAGGATTGGCTGATATGGAGAGATAGAGGCAGGGAAGAGATGAGTGAGAGTGACGATGGTAGAGGTGAGAAAGGAAGGAGCAGGAACGGATAGAGGGAAAAAAACTAGCTAACTCCAAACCAATTTATCCAAATCTATGAGGGAAACCATCCAAAGGTAAACATGAATCCTAGAAATAACACTTTTATCACAAGACAAGAAGGTGAAGTGTGAAAGATTGGGATACGGATTCCAATAAGGACGAGTCTCAACCACAAACCATCTAAGAACTACCACTAAGAATACAACAAAATAACAACAACAAAAAGTCATAAACAATGAAGACTAAAAGGGGGAAAAAGGAAGGACAAAGGGAGAAAGGGGAAGAGGAAGAAGGCTGACAAACAAATCAAACACTAAACACAAAACAAACAAAACCAACTAAACCAAACTCAAAAGAAAACTCAAAAGAAGGAGAAAACCAACAAACAAGATGAATCTAAAAGCTAAAAAAAACCAAAAAAAGAGAAAAAAAACCACGACAAAACAAGTCAAACCACACAAAGACACAAACCCAATACAAAAACAGAAACAAAAAGGAAAAAATTCACCCAAACACTCCTAAAACAAATAAAAGCAACAAGTAAAATCTAGAAGCAAAGGGATTAAAAATACAACAAAAGCGCAAAGACTAAACAAACAAAACAACAGACCAGAGGAAAACTCAAAGCTGAAAAGAAACAATAAAGAATCCAACGACCTGGTGGGCAATAAAAAAGATACAACAAGTTATTGGCTCACAAGGAAGATTTCTGAATTTATTTTTCCAGTCTTGCTCATCAAGGAGGGATTTTTTTTCGCCTTTCCCAACAAGGAGGTTTTTTTTTCCACCTTACCCAACAATGAGATTTTTTCTTTTTTTCCCATGATCCGAACACGAAGTTGAAGAATTGGATTGCAAATCTTGTAAGAGAATTAGACCAGTTGAGGGATCATGAGTAGAATGGGGCTCTAGCATCAACAATTTATGGATTTGATCGGTTCAATGGTACAATGAAATCTAGGGTTAGCGGAGAGAAGGAGTTTTAATTTCTCTCTCGATAGAAGAGATAGAGCAACATTGAGTTCCACTTTTCAATATTCCAAATGATTTGAATACCCTGGAGGGGCTGTGTAGGCTAAGACATGATTTGTTGAATCCCTGGAGGGGTGGTGCTGGCCTAAGGCCTAATTTGTCGAATCCTCGTATGGAGGTGCTGGCACCTGGCCAAAATTAACGAAGGAAATGCAAAAATTAAACATTTGAGGAAGGAGATGGAGAGGTGGCGACAAAAAGGACAACGGAGAAAAGGCGGGCGAGGACTCTAGAGGAGAGACCGAAGGAGATGGGGGAGGCGTCGGAGGAGCAAGAGACGCCGCTTTAAAGGCGAGGGCAAAGAAACTTGAGAGGACATAGGTGGAAGGGCAGCGGCGACAAAAGTAGAAGAAAACATAGGTGACGAACACCCTCCCAAGCGCCCCCCCCCCCCCCCCAAAAAAGTCCTGTTTTATTAGGACCTAGGTGAGATCAATAGGGACCATCCGCGCCTACCACGGGCTTACCTGAGATACATAGTACGAGACCATGTGGTTTTACCTATGTCGTGGCTTCGCAGATGAAAGACCTTTTGATCTCACCTTAAGGGTTCTCACCCAACCCGCGAAAAGGTTTAATTAAAAGCCTACCTATGCCACACGGAGAATGTCGTAAGCTACTCTATCATTTCTTAATTGATGAGATGAAGAAGAAAACAGTCGGAATTTTACGAAGCACACATGGCTTTTCGGACTACAGACCTAGGTATTTCTTAGCCGAACGACTCTCTCTCTCTCTCTCTCTCTCTCTCTCTTCTCTATTGTTCGATGTATGGACATAAGGTGGACAAATGTCCAAAAGGTCACTACACGTGTCGGGTATGTTAGGACCCGTGGGTGGAGGGCATGTATGAAACGTGCCCATAATGGAAGAGTCTCGCATTCGTCCACGGACGTATCTGGGCTAAGTTAACTTTGTCCGCCAATCCATTTCTTGATGCTTGCAACTTATTTTCTTGATCAGCGAATGGAGTTGAAAACTAGAAAGACAAACAGCGGCGGTAGCCAAAGAAAACCAACGAGTGGAGGTAAAAGGGAGTTTCTATCTCTCTCTAAAAGAGTAGTTGCAAAACTCTTTCTTTCTTCTTTTGTGTGGAGGGAGGATGATTGCTTATTTTTTATCTTTTTTTTTTGTCAATTAGATCAATCGAATCAATTATAGATTAGATGTAGAGTGATAAAGTCACATTGTATTGACCACCTAACATGACTAAATATAATTAGATTCCTCGCCCTCTAGTTTTATGTGTGGCAGACATTGGTTTAAAAAAGGAAGCATTGATTTTCATTTTGTTAGGTAAGAATTCGAAGGTCAGACATACCTAACTCATCGAGAGGCCGACAATATCGGGAGACGGTGAACCGTCAAACGAAACACCTAAAAAACAGGAATACAAATAACAAGTGAAATGAAACACGCAGAAATAAATTCTACAACAAAACGTCCCAAGAAGACCAACACCAAAAAAGCCGAGGAAGCCGCCGAAGAACGAAGCCAAACACCACCTAACAGTAGTACCACGGGCCAGTGGTACAACAGGACTCTAACACTTGTGGGTAGTGCAGATGAACTCCAAGGAAACTCTATACCGGATACGGAGTTGCCCTGAGCGCACCAACTCGACCCCAGCCAGGCCCGACTTCAGACTCCACGCTCCCCAACCAAGAAGAAGATCTCCTAGATACATCGAAAACAGAGCCGCAAGCTGCTCGATCAAACCTCCAACAAGATTTCACCTCCAAGAATATCGACAAGCCCTTGCGGGATTTAATCAAACTCTTTCGGGTGGGTATTGCACTCAAACCCTTTTAGGATTTAGATAGAGCCCTTTCGGGCCAATAATTATTATTATTTATTTATTTATATTAATTTAATTATTAACCTTTTCCACAAACTTGGCCCCGAAGAACCCAAACTTTGGGCCCAAGCCAAAAAAACTTAGGCCCAAAGGACTTGCACCCGGGTCAAATTCACAGACAGCAATCCATGGAGGAACTACAAACGGCGCCTAGTATGCCAACAAGCACAACGCCTACCAAGCAGAGGGCGGAGGTGGGAGCAGCACCGTCAACAACGGACCGCCGACGACAACCCTAGGCCCAGCCCTCACCGGCGCCACCGGGAGGTTGACACTAGGAGAATAATCGGCAAGAGCCCACCCAGCGAGAGAGAAGGAAATTATTTATTAAAATACTATTTTACTTTTAAATGTCATAAAAATTCACAACATAAATATATTATTATTATATAATGTAACCCTATGTGTATCCTGGATTTCACCTCCATCTCACAATGCATATGGAAGGATATTGGGAATAAAATGCCTTTCGCGAGTAAAATTAAAAATTAAATATCAAAATATAAGTAGAGTGAAACTTCTACCGGACTAAATATAACTGTATTATCAAAACGATACTTCATACGTTAATTAAAATACGTTATTTTATAATGTAAATTTTGTTAAGAAAATATGTCATTTTAGGTATTTAGTCATCCACTTTACAAAATTGCCCTTATAATGATTATATAGATGTTAGTTGTAGTTTTAAGAAAGCTCCGTTCTTTAATGTTTGACCTTTTACTATTTAAGCATGTGTTTTAAGGTACTAAAAACTATATAAAATATTAATTTTTAATTTTTTTAAAAATAATTTCATACTTATTAGTAATAATATAATATTATTAAAAAAGATTGAATAAAAAATTAATATTTTATATAGTTTTTACCTTTCTACAAAAACATACAGAATTGAAAAAGACAAATATTAAGGAACGAAGGGAGTAAAAAGGCGAGTAATAATTAGGGTTATAAGTGTATTTTTGTTTGTTTTATTAAAAAGTGTGTAAATTTCCGAAATAACAAGTTTTAATTAACTGATAGAGTATAATATAACCGATAAGTTGTGAAGTTGATGGATTTGGGGCTAATAAAATTGATCCAGCCCGATCGAACCCGAAAATCTAAGGTCTTGCACAACTCGAATCCAAAAATATAATGTCATGCACAACTTGAACCCGAACCCAAGTCCGACTCATTTTGACCCAATGGTCAAATTGACATGAACATATACAAACCCGACCTGACCTGTCCTTATCCTAACTCGAACAAGATCTGACTCATTCTTGTAATTAATTTAATTTTCTAATTTTAAAACACACTAATAATGCGAATCGCCTATAAAGAGAATTAATATAACTAAATAAATAACTTTGAATAACCAACAATTAAGATAAATAAAAAATTGTCATCACATAATAAAACTAATTGTGTTTCGACCCGACCCGACTCTAATCAAAATCTATTTTGACGTGAACTAACCTGATATCCAAACTTACCCCACTTGAATCCGAACACGTACAAAATATACACGATATATATTATATGATTTGATCATACACTAATTGAATGACGAGTATACTCGAAACCCGACCCGACTGCCCTTCTAGATGGATTGGGTGAGATGAGTGTAATTAAACAATTTGAAGAAGGGTATAATCGTCAATTAGGTCCTACTAAATGAGAGACACAATCACACTTACGCCATAAATCAGCTTCGGCAGTTGGGTTTGGATCCTGGCATTACATATACGTGTCTACTCTTTGTGTCAAAATCACAACAAATTTTAGTTCATCGTCAATTAATAATGTTCGGTAGGGTTGGGTCATGAATTATTGTTTGACAATATAGTACTTTAGCCAATAGCGAATTTCATTTTTTTAATATATATTTGAACTTCTAGATAACCAGACACAGTTAAATACTCCGTATTAGCGCGCTAGGAAGGGCCTCTGCTGCGGCCGACCCGACCTAATTCTTATCATGCGTCAAAAAAAAAAAAAAAAATACTCCGTATTAGCCAAGCGCCCAGGCCATACGTTTGTCCATAGAAAGAAAATACTGTAGTCACGTTGTATTAAACCTAAAAACAAATAAAATATTGAATAAAGTGCACCAAACCAAACAAATCAAAAAGCATATACTCCTATTTATATATATAAAGAATAATGTTTATCGTTTGATAAGTGATAAGATATCATTATGGGTTTTGTGGACTACACATACCTTGGTCCTTTTCTTTTTTTCTTTTTACCTTGGCTCTTAGCACATATGCCTTGGTCTGAGGCCAATAGAAATCACTGGTCTTACATTCAGGCCTTATTGGGTGAGTGATTAATAACGAAAGTTAATGTTAAATAGTTGGGTAAACCACATAAAACCACCCCTTAAATTTAACATTGCAGAAAACCACCCTTTATATAGCTTTTGTTTGCCAATAACTACCCCGCCTCTAAGTGTCGTTATAGTTTTGTTAAATGCCTTTGAAAAAACCAAAATTACCCCTATACATATCATTTTCTTGTCACCACTCACTCTCCGCCTATCTTTCTGTACATATATACAACTCCACACACATTTTGTTACTTGAAATTATTCAACAACTCTTATGGTCCTATATTAGGCCCCTTCAATCCATGCCTCAATCTCTCCACAACTCTTATTCAAGATTTCCTTCAATATCGCCTCTCCAAATGATAAGGGTATTTTGGTAATTTATCGATTTTTTCCTCTAAAACTTAATAAAATCATAGATAGGGTGATTTTTGGCAAACAAAAACTATATAAATGGTGGTTTTCTGCAATATTGAATTTAAGGAGTGATTTTGAGCAATATGCCCTATTTCAGGGTTCTGCGGTTTACCCTAAATATTTTAAACAAAGTGAAAGTTTGTATGGGCATTTCCAACAGATTATTTATTTTTATAGATTTTACAGTTTTTGGGAAAATTTTAAGGCATTTTTTAATTTAATAGATTTTTCATTTCATTCTTTAAAAAGGAAAAGCGGTAGAAAAAAATATAGAGTCTTCCATAAAGAATGTCCTATGGTTTTAGCTTTGTAATTAAATGTCCAAATTTTTTTTATAATACCAGTTTTGCCCTCCCCTTTAATTTATCCTTTCATTCGGTTGTTTTCCAGATATGAGAATCGGACCTCTCTCTCCGCGCTCCGTCCAGAAGAAGAAGATATCGGCTGGTCACGGTCTCCGATCGAGAATAAGAGATCTAAAATTCTCGAAGAGGAACCGGTCGATGTCCTTCGACATCGCCTCAACTGCCTTGTCACTCCGGCCAACAGGGCCAGACCTGAGAATTTACATGCCTGAGGCGAGAGACGAAAATTGGGCCCTTTATATTTGTGTCCGTGAATATAATTTGTCTTTGCCTATATTTTTATTCGGAAATTTCACGAGGTACCCTCGTGGTATAGCAATTTTCGCCAGGTGTACACAAGTTTGACATATTTCGCGTGGTACCCCTGACATTTGGATATATTTTGCCTTGCGCCCTTTAAGGGTTAAACCTGACGGAATATGTTGGCTCCGTTAGATTTGAATAAAAAAAAAAAGAGAAAAAGCAAGAAAGAGAGCGATAGGCAGGGAGAACGAACGAAAGAACGAGAGAAGTGCTCAGGTCGAAGAAAGCTCGAGAGGACAAAGGCATGAGGTGCGCCGGTGATTGAGGGGTTGAAGCTGCTGGTAGAGGGCGTCGGTGACTGAGGGCAGCGGCGAGACAGGTGAGTATCTTTCACTTTAATCTAGGGTTTGAGGATTTAGGGGTTAGGGATGAGGATTCAAATTGTTGCAATTGAATGGATGATTCGAACTTTAGGGGTTAGGGATGAGGATTCAAATTGCATGGATTTAGGTAATTGCTTCATTGAAAAAAAATTGCAGGAGTTTGGGGATTTAGGTAATCTGCAGGAGGATGTACAGGGCGGCGGCGAGACTGAGAATTTATTACCCTTGAGCTTTCTGTGTCGGCATAGATAATACTATGCCCAAGACTTTATCTCATAAGTTTAGCCTCATATATTAGCTATCTTTAGGGATAGTATTAATCTTTTGACAAGCCTTTGCTAATGTTTCTCAGTTCTCACCATACATTGCAGATAAATTTTCAAAATCAAGTACAACTAAAAATTGTTTGTGTATTTGAATTGGTTTTAATGCGATTCATATCTAGATTTCTGTATTAGGCTCGGTAGGATCAAGTCTTGTAGATGTTTAAAGTTTATTTTCAAGTGATGTTTGAATTGGTTTTAGTGCTATTGCCTAGTTGAGGCTTTCATTTTGATTGCAAACTTCAAATCTGATAAGGTTAGACAAAGGCTTATGTGGCTGAATTTTTTCTTTGTTGGCAAATAAGTTATCTTTATGTTTATGCCTTGTTGAAGATAGAACATAAGCCACTTGCCATGAAACTTTTGGTTTATTAGCTCAACCGGTAGAGCATTGTGCAAGCACAAGATGTGGGTTCGAATCCCATATAAGCCGCACATACATATTATTATAGCATCTTGCTTTGAAAATTTTGACAAAGCTTTTGTAGTGGAGGTCTTTAACAAGTATAAATCATTGTATTAGCCTATGTAGGAGTCGAACCCGCATCTTGTGCATAAGCACATGCTCTACCATTTGAGCTAATAGACTTTTTAACAAGCTTACTTCAAGTCCATAATAGAATGGTCGATATGAACCATATGAATATGATATGAATGGACAAAGCTATAAGAATTCACCACAATCAGCTAAAGCTATTAAAAAATCTACATCATCCCCTCTGAAATGCAAATTTTACCCATAACTCAAAAGCCCAAAACAAAAGCAAAAAGAAAGCATATGGGGTTTAACCAAAAAGCCAATATTCGGGTGATAATATACACGAGTCAACCATGTAAATTATATTGTACATAATCAAATTATCATATAGATTTAGGCAACTCAGTAGTGATCACCCAATGCTTTCAATAAGCCTAGTGTTGGAACCTAGTCAAATGATATGAAGATAAGATCTCTAGGATAGCAAAAAAATCAGTCTCAAAGCATAAACACAGATTTTGCTGATAGAAACTCAATCATCAAATAAGTTGATTACCATTATATGAATGAAGCAACCTCACAGCCCTGTCGGAGTGAAAACCCACTTGAGGCTTCCTCCGGCGCTGGTTGTGGCGAGCAAGCCGCCTACGACAGCTGCGCTTTCCATCATCAAATTCACCCAGCAAATGGAACCTATGCAGTCAATAAGCTCAGTTATGACAGCAAATTAACAATCAAGTCTCAGTTTATGAAAGCAAATAACATGAACCAGCAAGTTGTTTAGTTCAATTCATATTAGGTTGTTGAACCACCAACTATTCATCTACAAGAGACTCCTAAAGTAATTATACTAAACCCACATCAATAAAACGTAAAAGGGCTAACAACAGCTCATGAAGGAAAATGAAATTTGTCTAATAAACCCAAATATTCATCTTTGTTGCAGCCATAAACCTGACAGATTGCAATCTGAGAGTTGAGGATTGAGGCCTTCACTCTTTTGGCAGGAGTAGATGAATCTGCACAAGACAAAACAGGTGCAGCAGTAAACTTAATGGATGCATTGTAGCCAAGATTGTCCCCAAATCTCCCCAATTTGAGGTCAATCAGTGATGAATCCCTGCAATTTGAGGTCGATTTGAGACTCGACAAAAAGGAGAGTGAAAACTGAAAACCCCCAAGCAGTAGAAACAAGGTGAAATTGAGAAGAAGAGTACAAATCAATGATGTACATGAATCACCTCCGGCTTCTCTCCAGTCGCCTGAATCGCCTCCGGCTTCTTTCCATTCGCTCGGTTCTGCAATTGTCTTCCTCTCAGTTCGCCATCGAAGCCTTCATTCCTCTTTTGTTCAACCAGCGTCTTTCTTTTCTTTTTTTTAATCAAAACTAATGGAGAGTTGCAACTCTGTCCAAATTAACTGTAGAAGGGCGCGACGTGAAATAGTTTTAAACGTTAGGGGTACCACGTGAAATATGTCAAACTTGTGTACACCTGGCGAAAATTGCTATACCACGAGGGTACCTCGCGAAATTTCCGTTCTAAAAATTAAGTTGCACAGATCGCTTGCATAACACAAATTGAAATATTCTAAAAATTAAGTTGCACAGATCGCTTGCATAACACAAATTGAAATATTCTAAAAATTGAGTTGCACAGATCGCTTGCATAACACAAATTGAAAGGACAAGAGGCATTTGAAGCTTTATATTATACAGTAAAGCCAAGATGGTGGCAAAGGGTGAAAATGTTGCAGTAACAAAGCTTGCACATTTTACAAATTAAAATTCAAAGCCTACTTCAGTGTTGACGATTAAGATGACTGATTTCTTGTTCATGGCTCATGGTTCATTCATCTTTTCTTTTCAAAATTTCAGATTGGATCATGAACCTTCTTAAGAGAAGAAGATAGCCTTCACGCCTTTGCAATCACAGTAGAAGAACAACATCATCGTACGAAGCATCTCGTGGGTAAGGGGAGAGAACGCCCGCGCCACGGTTGAAGGTGGTATCGCTGCCACTATGAACCCTCGCCACAAACGAAAACTATCACTGCAAGCTCACCATTTGGACTCTGTCTTGTGGGGGAAAACAGAAAAGGACATAACAAACGCCAAAAAAACTAGAGGGCGCTTGATCATCGCCACTACAGATCCGTAATCTTCCAGATCTCTTCTTCTTTGGAGGTTCAACGCGACAAATTTTGGCGAATTTGGCAGTCGAACAACTTGTGGGGGTCAGATTTCAAATAGGGATAGAGATTGGGGTTTGATTTTGAACTGATAGGTTGGATTTCTTTTGGCTATTTTTGGCGGCGTTTGAAAGGGATTTAAGGTTTTGTCCCTAGCCTCGAGGTTTCCCCCCAAAGATCAGGGGACGGAAGGTGTTGTCCCTAGCCTCGAGGTTCCCCCCCCCCCCAAAGATCAGGGGACGGCGGCCATGGAAGGATCGAGTTAAAAGCTGCAGTCATGGTGGAAAGCGCAGATTGGACCGAGTGGCAGCAGGTGGATCCGCCACAAATTGGATCGAGTGAGAAGTTATATTGGACGTTGTTGTCGGGTACACTGAGTTTGTTGTGGGCCGAATCAACGGAGTTTATGTCTACATTCTAGTGACGGAGGCGGCTCAGGTGAAGAGTTTTGTGGATACTGAAGATCATAAATGGGTGTGGGTGAGATCTGTTACAAACCAACCTAATTTTGTGAAGAGGTGAAGCTCAAGTTCGATCAATTCTCATAGGCATCTCCTGAAACTTGGAGTTTTGTACGTGTGTGCACTTATAAGGTCTTTTACTTGATGGGAAACAATTGTGTAAATGGTAGTGGACAACAATTGTATTATTGAAATGCATTACATATTTTTTTTTTATTTTGGTATGATTGCAACATCTTCAATGTGGTGATATGGTTTATTTTAAAAACATTACATATATACCATAAATAATGGTGATAACACTAACCTCATTACAAAACATTGTGCTTCCCTTCTCCTAAGTTTTCCTTTGATTACAATGTCTATAACCCTGTTTTTATAGTGGTGACAATGTTTATGGCCCTGTTTTTATTTTGGTTACATCGTCTATATGGTTTTCCTTTGGTTACAATGTATATGACCTTGTTTTTATAGTGGTGATAGTGTATATAACCATGTAACCACATGTATTTTGACAAGTACTCCTTATATTCTCTTTAGTTTTAATAACAACAACAACAACAACAACAACAACAACAACAACAACAACAACAACAACAACAACAACAACAACAACAATAATAATAATAATAATAATAATATATTTTGAACATAATTAGCCCTCCTTCTCATACGATATATCTTTGGTGACACTGTCACGACATGTTTTTTCACTTGATTTTCCTTTGATTACAGTGTATATGACCTTGTTTTTATAGCGGTGACAATGTCTATGACCCTGTATTTATTTTGGTTACAACGTCTATTAGGGTTTTCCTTTGATTATAGTGCCTATGACCGTTTTTTCATAGAGGTGACAGTGTCTATAACCCTGTTTTAATAGTGATGACAGTGTCTATGACTCTCTTACCCATTCATATATTGAAGGAGAACTGTCCACCTAATGTCTTTTGGCTTCTCATTAGCCCTTTTAGGGTTTGTGCTTACCTTGTCCTAAGGTTTTCCATTTGGTGACATCAATCATCTCTTAACGACGTAATATACTTAACATTTTAGGGTTTAGGGTTTAGGATGCAGAAAACGATATAAAAGTAACTATAAAACATGGCGAATTAGGCTCACAACAAATACCCCATACTTAAGCTTGCTTGTCCTCAAGCAATACTTTTAATCGTCATTCAGGGGAAGAAATAAAAAACTCTCAACATATTAGATTCATTGCCATATAACCCTGCAATCAATTACCATCCTCGAAAAGGTACTACTGTCACAAATCCATGCATGTGCAAGGAAGCAACATCTACTCACAAAAGAAGGGTTATGTAAAAACATTCATAAGTGACAAAGCATTAATAATCAAGAGGACTTTAATTTAAACTCATGAAGGGTTATGCAAAAACATCCATGCATGTGCAAAGCCACTTCAATGTCGGAGGTGTTGCAGCGTCCTCGATGTCGACATGATGTTGCTCGACATCGACCACTGTAGTCGATTTTGAGATGGAGTGCTGTGCAGACGAATCTTGGCCAAGCTGTTTCTCGATTTCGAGTTGATTTTGCTCGATATCGACCAAATTTTGGTCGACATCGACTTGCTATTGGTCGATGTCGAGTTACCTCTCAGCTTCGTCCTGTTGCTTTCCGATCTCTGGCTCGCGTAGTTGGTACCCGCTCATGAGCTTTACGGCTGCGACGTGTCCGATCTTCCCTTTGGGATTTGGTTCTGTTTGCCCAAGGAGTTGCCCGGTCGGTCGTGGAATTTGTGCCGCGAATTGACCCATCTGGGTCTCTATGTTCCTCTTCCAGATGTCCATCTCTACAAATCTTGTATTGAGGTTTTGGAGTTGATTGTTGATGGCGCTTGTAGATTGCTGCTGTTGTGCCTGATTCCGGCGCATCTCATCGAGGATCATCTGTAGATCATCCTTCCGTTGATCTCTTTCTGGATGTCCTGGAGCTCTGTATGGCGGGAGGTTCCTAGGGGCACGTTGGTTCCATTGTGGTTGCTGAAACCTTTGGTCCCCCATATAGCGATTGGGACCCCCTGCGTAAGCTACCTCTTCGTGGTTTTCTGCCATCCTGACTTGCTCTGTGTGGGCACTCAGTAGTGGTGTGCCACTGTGAGCCGCATTCGATGCAGGGCTGGTTGACAGAAAGATACTTGACTTGCTTAAGGAGCTTGCGATTCTGATCTCTGTAGTACTGCTCCTTGACATCTGGGTCAATCTCCTTAGAAGGCTCATAGAGGGGCATTGATGGGGCTGGCCTGGCATAGGCATTCTCATCATAGTTTGTCGGAGTCCCATACTTATTGTCGTAGTTGGTAAGCTTGTCGAGGGTAGCCCATGCGTCAGCTGGTGGCATTGTCAGATACTCATAATGAGTATACTGGTTGATCCTATCCTTAGCGGCCAGATCAAGAGAATTGAAAAAGATCTCCTGAAGGACATAGGGTGGCTATCCATGTGTAGGGCAGGATCGCAGTAGATCCTTATATCGTTTTCATGCTTTTGCTAGCGGCTCCCCAGGCTTCTGTTTGAAAGCTATAATCTTTTGGCAGAGGAACACTGTCTTGGCAGGAGGAAAGAATTTGTTGAGAAATTCCTGTTTTACATCAGCCCATGTCGTGAGGGATCGTGGAGGGAGACCTTCAAGCCACTTCAATGCTGGACCGGCCAGAGACCATCGAAAAGCATTCATCTTGACATATTTCAGAGTAGTACCTTCAGCAAGAGTATGGCACATGTCAGAAAAATTGGCAATATGTTCAAGAGGGCATTCATTAAATCTTCCATAGAAGGCATTATTTTTAATCTCAATCAGGAAAGGAGTGCGAATTTCAAAATTATTTTCAATGATTAGAATGGCCGATTAAGGCACGACAAGAGTCGGATGTATGTAATCCTCTGCAGTGGTAGGGTATTGGGCAAGCTCAGCTTCCGCTTGCCTCCTTCGCCCAGTTTCCTTCTCAGTGCGTGCTCTCTCAGCGACGAGAGTAGCATTGTTGGCTTCTATTTCTGCCCTAAGCCTCTGTATCAGTTGTTCTCGTGTTTCTGCGGCTGCCATGGCTCTTTTCAATTTAGCGTGGACGTGTATAAGGCATTCCGGGTCGTCCAAGGCGTCAAACTCAGGCTGTTGACCAAAACGGCGCATACACTGCAAAATCAAAACTTAAAGAAAAAGTGAGATCTAACTACCTAAGGCGCGAATGATTGCTTCCCCAGCAACGACGCCAATTTGTTGTAGGAGGAAATCGAGATTTCAAATAGAATGTAAATAAAGCAAAGCAAACCAGATTCCGTCCCGTGCAAATGATTACAAGACTTCCTCCCGATGTAGTAGCGAGAAGTCAGGATCGATCCTTGAGTAAGCTAGTCAGCGGATCTCAGGTAGCGGAGGAATCTCACAGGCAAAAAATCAAACAGACATACAGAAACAATAGAGAAAAGCAGAAAAGAAAGCAAAGCAGCAATTTTTGGTCGATATCGACTACCAGTACTCTATATCGAGTAAGAAAATCGACCACAGACACTCAATATCGACTCAGAAACAGGCAGAGAACAAAGGCATAAAACTTGGTCGATTTCGACCAAACAACTCGATGTCGACCAAAAATGTCAACTTTGCGGAACTCGATTTCGACAAGACAACAACTTTAAAATTGAAATTTTAGGAAATAAATCAATGAAATAAAAGACTTCCAAGATCGGGGATTCAACACCACAATGATAACCATGTAAAATAATACATAAAGGCATAAAAGATCATGCTTTTCATCAAATAACTTTCGTTATTAACAAATAGGAATATAGAGGCTTTCGTATAAACCCTAATTGTTACTAACCCTTTTCACATAATTAATCCAAGTTGTATTAAGATCACTTTCGTTTCAATAACACAAACAAGGATCACCTTCAACTTTCGCAAAAGAATCATGATTGTAGGGATAGAAGACGAATTGCATCAAAAGATTGTACCTTTATCGCATCACCTCACATGGCTACCGTCGGGCTAACCCCGACCCTGGAAGTGGGTGGACTACTCGCTCTTCATCATGAATAAAGACATCAATAATAAAAGGAAATAACTTTGCATTAAATTAAAACTAAAGAAAGCTTACTACCGAACAAGCCAAATCCGATCTTGCCTTTCCACCTTGCTCTCGCCACAAGCTCTCCCTCTACAATTTAGGTATGTAATTTTGCTTTATGAAAAAACTTGATTTCATTAAGTAATGAGTTGAGTTTACTACCTCATATGGTTTTCAGGATGCTTACCTTCCTCAGCGCCTGCTTGATAAACTGATGTTTATCTATAATTATGTGGAGATGGCTCGTGTAACAGGTGTTCCAGTATCGTTTCTCCTATCAAGAGGGCATAGCATTAAGATTAATTGGAATGATGTGGCCTCAAAACTTGTTTTTTTTTCTGTGTTTTTTAATGTGATTACTAAGGCATTATTTGATCTTTTTGCAGGTGCTTTCTCAACTTCATAGGAAGGCAAAACAGAAGGGTCTTGTCATTCCTAATGCCAAAAGGGGTGGATCTGACCAAACATATGAAGGTGCAACTGTAAGTTTGATCTTTGATACTTCATCTTGTTTTCATTTTGAAGTGCTCTCGCTGCATGCATTTAATTAGTGTGATACAGGAGCTTGAATAATGTTATTGCCATGTGTTAACCTTCAATCCTAGTGTATTCTTTTGATCGGCTCACACAATTGTGTTCTTGTAAAAGAGGTGCACAACCGAGAGTGCCAATACAAAGAGATGATTGGATACCTGTGAATGCGTCCAATCTTTTTACTCTTTAGAAAGAAATCACGTTGTGATGGGACATTATTCTATGTGGTTACTTGTTCGGCTTTATTTATTTTAATGTGAACTTGAATGTTCGTTTTTCCCAGCCCTTGATGGTCTGATAGTAAACTTTGTTATGTTTTATTCCCCCTAGTGGTTCTTTAATGATTCTCAGGTACCTTTCTGAAGTTTGTTCCGTTGATATTTATTTTTTAAGCGTACTTGTACTCCTATATATATTTGTATGTGTGTGTCATAAGTTCATAACTATTTCTAAACGTCAGCATAGTTTTTTTTTATTAATGTTGTGCTGCATAGAGATCTATGTTTGAATAGCATTTACGAATCTTTATCAAACTACAATACTAGATATACATTTTCAATTTCTCAAAAAACTGATCTCATCTACAAATCAAGTCATATTTGTTTTAAATGTTGATTCCTTTGTTTGTTTGTTTGATTGTCAAAGCACATCACTTGTTCTTGTTTCAGGTTCAATGGATTTGTCTCAAAGCAAGTTTGGGTACTCATTAACTCATTCACATGGAAGCGGAATTTCATCCAAGAACTTGCACTCCCTTGGCTAGATCTAGTTTCTTTTGTATATGTAATATGTTCTTTATTTTTGTACTCCATTTTATGTATATTTGGATTTGTTATATGTATGTTTGGATTTGTTATTGCTTTGGATGTATCTATCAAAGTGTTTCTACAAAATCACGAAACAAATGAAAATCAGCACCAGCCACGACTTTAGCCTCAAAAATAGCGTTACCAACAACCTTGTCAACAACTCTACCAACAATATTACCAATGAAACGAGTAACAACTTTAGCAACGACCTTAGCAACGGATCAACAACAAACTCAGCTAGGTTCATCACCGATTTGCAGCCACGAACCTAGCAATGAACATAGCCACGACTTCAATTTCGAGGTTGTTTTCAAATCGGGTTCGTAGCCACAGCCACGGCATATATCATCTACTATTAGCCACGGACGTAGCCATGACCATAAAATATTCGTCGCTAAAATCCGTGGTTGAAGTCCGTCGCTATTAGCTGCGAGGCATATAGCAAAGGATGGCCCGCCCGTGGCTGATTCCTTGGCTAAACCGGTTAGCAACGGACATTCGTGGCTAAATCCATTGCTATTTCCTGCGTTTTTAGTAGTGCTGGTTCCGCTGCTCCTTGACCTCGGACTTCTGTAGTTGATGTTGTACAAGGAAATCGAGTTTAAAATATAATGAAATAGATCAAACCAGATTCGAGCACACACAAATGATTACAAGACTTCCTCCCGATGTAGCAATAGGAAGTCAGGATCGATCCTCGAGGAAGCGTGTCAGCGGATCTCAAGTAGCGGAGGAATCTCACAGGCAGAAAATCAACTAGACAGAAGCAAATAACAGAGAAAAGTAGAAAAGAAAACGAAAGCAGCAATCTGGGTCGATATCGACTACTGTAACTCGATATCGACTGGGAAAATCGACCACAAACACTCAATATCGACTGACAGAAAGCAAAACTCAGCAAAGTAACTCGATTTCGACCAACGCAACTCGACATCGACTAGTTTCCTCGATGTCGACCAAATCTGCTCGAAATCGACTTACACAGAAACTAAAATTGCAACTTTTTGCAACATAGAACACGATTTTCGATGAAATAAATCAATAAACTAAAGACTTCCAAGATCAGGGTTTCAACACCATAACGATAACCATGTAAAATAATACATAAAGGCATAAAAGATCATGCTTTTCATCAAATAACTTTCGTTATTAACAAATGGGAATATAGAGGCTTTCACATAAACCCTAATTGTTACTAACCCTTTTCACATAATTAATCCAAGTTGTATTAAGATCACTTCCGCTTCAATAACACAAACAAGGATCACCTTCAACTTTCGCAAAAGAATCATGCTTGTAGGGATAGAAGACGAATTGCATAAAAAGATCAAACCTTTACCGCATCACCTCACATGGCTACCGTCGAGCTCACCACGGCCCTAGAAGTGGGTGGACTACTCGCTTTTCATCATGAATAAAGACATCAAAGATTTCAGGAAAATAAATTGCATTAAAATAAAACTAAAAAGAAAGCTTACAACCGAACAAGCCAAATCCGCTTTCGCCTTTCCACCTTGCTCTCGCCACAAGCTCTCTCTCTCTCTCTCTCTCTCTCTCTACTTACTACCTCTTCTCCTTCTCTAGAATTGAATTCTATAGAAATCAGCCCCTAAGGCTTTATTTATAGGCTTCATTCCCTCTCTAATTAGGAAAGAATTACCTATCTATATCTATATATATTTATCTACTTACTTAAGATAAAAACTTGGAAATAAAGGAAATAAATCTTAAAGGAATTATATCTAATGTAGGTAAATATCTCTTCCTCTTGATAGCACTTGATAGATCTTGATGGAATTTGCTCTCGAAAATATCTCCATCGAATTCGGGATAGAAACTTAACAAGATTCGGATTACTCGATTTCGTCTTCTGTTAGTCAACCCAATATCGAGTAGTTTACTCGATATCGACCAAGGTTTCTCCAGTTTCAGCTCAGCTACTCAATATCGGCCAACAGGATGCATGTCGACTTGGTTTTTCCTCGATATCGAGTAAGTTAACTCGATATCGACTTCTAGTTTTCAGTTCCAGCTTCTTCGTCGACTCCGGGGTCTTCAACTCGATCTGGGTTACTCGATATCGACTTAGGATAGTCGATATCGACTTCTGTGTTCTTCCTCTTCCTCAGCTTCCTCGATTTTGGCTAACTCTGGTGAAAATCGAGTGACTTACTCGATATCGACTAATGGTACTCGATATCGACCAAGCTTTCTGACTTGACTTTTCCTGCTTCTGGCTCGATTTATCCTGGTTCCGCTGCTCCTTTACCACGGACTTCTTGTAGTTGACTTAGAGCTTTTTCTCCTTTCTCAAAACTGCTGTAAATTGCTTCGATTTCTACGAAATTAAACAGAAACTGGTGTAGATTCCATAATTTGGCGAATAAGCATAAACAACATAGATTCTGTACTATTCTAGCCCAAATGTATGAAAAGCATGCAGAAAACGATATAAAAGTAACTATAAAACATGGCGAATTAGGCTTACATCAAACACCTCATACTTAAGCTTGCTTGTCCTCAAGCAATACTTTTATTTGTCATTCAGGGGAAGAAATAAAAACTCTCAACATATTAGATTCATTGCCATATAACCCTGCAATCAACTACCATCCTCGAAAAGGTACTAATGTCACAAATCCTTGCATGTGCAATTAAAAGCAACATCTACTCACAAAACGAGGGTTATGCAAAAACATTCATAAGTGACAAAGCAACAATAATCAAGAGGACTTTAATTTAAGCTCAATAAGGAGTAGATTGGTACAAGGCTAAAGGTGAGCAATTTTTGGTAATGTGGTGCTAATGATCCGGGGAAATGGAGTATTTCCAAACTTTCATACCACATTCCTTCTTCCTTTGATTTCTCACCTTTCGCTCATCGCTCATTGCTTTTTTCAATATTATTGCTATTACCTCTCTAACTTCAGCACTGCCTTCTCGCGAGTTACAAACATGGGTGTCATGAATGGCCTCGGATACTTAGTGCTTTGGACTCCTCACATGTGTGTCCCATCTCACTTAACTATTATCTCAGCAAGAAGGGTCGATCTACCTTTATCTCCTGAGGTGATCGGATTTTCTTTCACTCATTAAATTTTCCATATATTTTTTTCAATTTCCTGCCAAACTCTAATAATAATGATAACAACAACACAATAACCATATAACAATCTCCATAATGTAACATCATTCTCAACATAATCCCCGGATAGGAAATAAGGTAAAGAATGGCAATATTTAGAACATGTGGATCAATAATTGAAATAAGGCATATATATGGCTTTTCTGATGCATAAGCATAGGTATGGATAAGGGATATAAATATATGAGCATTATATGGAAATATAAAGTCCTCCATCCTCTTATCATGCAACATGTCAAAAGCAATATCAAATTTTACCTCCTTTCATGGTTTTCAAGAAAATATGCATTTCATTGTGACTTCCCTTTACTAGGCAATTTCATGTTATATCTCTAATGAATCCAATTTTGCATCGTCGAGTTTAATTTAAGATTCCATGACACTTATTCAAAAAATTTCAATGGGGGTCATTTTTATAAACTTTGGAAAACATGCATGTAAGCACATAAATCAATAATGAATTCCAAAATAGCCATGTATAAGCAATTCATGAAATAAACTTTAAAATGCACACAAAATGTCAAATATGTCAAATATGCACAAAGTAAGCCCTTCCCCCACCCCATACTTAAACATTACAGTGTCCTCACTGTATAAAAAAATAAGGGTAAATAAAGAAACTCACCAGACAGATGTGCAGGATGTCAAAAAATCGAGTGCTGCGTCCTTCCTTATTCCTGCAAAAATTAGAAGAGAAATACCCACAATAGAAAATAATGGCCAAAACCAAAAACCAAAAACAACAATGTCCAAAAATCCCAAAAATAAATGTCTATTTATAAGCTCTAGACTTTATAGTTGCTAGGCCGACTTCTCCATTAAGCATTAGCATGGCTCATCTTTGTCCAGAGGTATAGATGGATCTGGTGGTTCCTCCGGTGGTGTGAAGCGTAGGATGTCATCCGGGGGCATTGTATGAAGAAGCTTAAACCTCCCCGAGTGAACGCTCCGTGGCGTCACCCATTCATCTTTCTGGGCTCCAACTGGCATGCATAAAGGAAGATATAAAGAAAATATACATACCTCATCATCATACCTCTTCCGCTTCATATGTTGATTTGTTTGCGCGTCTCCACCACAGCAAAACGGTGGAGTGGGGAGAGATATTTCCACCTCATCATGCAGAACTTCATTCCACTTTGCTAGGAACCCATACTTGAATATGAACATCGGTTGCTCAAAATCATCGGGGATAGCCTTCACCTTGTAAGGTAGAAGTGATCTTGGAATGCCCTGTTCAACAATGTCCAACTTCTTCTCTTCTAGTGCTATTTCACCTTGGGATCCTTCATATGATTCATCAACAATAGGTAGCAAAGTAGGAATAAAAGTCGAGGAAGGACATACCTGGCTGTCGAGATCGAGTGGGTCAATTGGCTCGTCGGGAAGAGGGCATGGTCTTTTAGACTGAATGGAAGCCTCAAGCCTTCGAATTTCGTCTTCCAGCCGGGCTATTTCCCTTAATCGTGCCTCCTCCACTGCGATCCTATATCTCCGTCTCAAATCTTGAAACCATTCTTCCCATGCAGGATTCCCTTCGACAAAGTCTTCCATCTTTATACCTAAGCTTTGAAATCACAATCAGGAACACAAATTAGTAGCAAAGCTCGACACCTAATTGATGTAGATGAGGTAGGTGGTGGTAGGGTATGTAATAGGGTATGAAAAAGGGATGGACTTTTCTGAACCTTAAACACAACTAAACTAGGCGCGATTGATATCTCCCCAGCAACGGCACCAATTTGTTGTAGAAGGAAATCGAGTTTAAAATATAATGAAATAGATCAAACCAGATTCGAGCCCACACAAATGATTACAAGACTTCCTCCCGATGTAGCAACGTCAGGATTGATCCTCGAGGAAGTGTGTCAGCGGATCTCAGGTAGCGGAGGAATCTCACAGGCAGAAAATCAACTACACAGAAGCAAATAATAGAGAAAAGCAGAAAAGAAAACGAAATCAGCAATCTTGGTCGATATCGACTACTGTAACTCGATATCGACTGGGAAAATTGACCACAGACACTCAATATCGACTGATAGAAAGCAAAACTCAGCAAAGTAACTCGATTTCGACCAACTCAACTCGACATCGACTAGTTTCCTCGATGTCGACCAAATCTGCTTGAAATCGACTTACACAGAAACTAAAATTGCAACTTTTTGCAACACAGAACATGCTCTTCGATGAAATAAATAAATAAACTAAAGACTTCCAAGAACAGGGTTTCAACATCACAACGATAACCATGTAAAATAATACATAAAGGCATAAAAGATCATACTTTTCATCAAATAACTTTCGTTATTAACAAATAGGAATATAGAGGCTTTCGCATAAACCCTAATTGTTACTAACCCTTTTCACATAATTAATCCAAGTTGTATTAACATCACTTTCGCTTCAGTAACACAAAAAAGGATCACCTTCAACTTTCGCAAAAGAATCATGCTTGTAGGGATAGAAGACGAATTGCATAAAAAGATCAAACCTTTACCGCATCACCTCACATGGCTACCGTCGGGCTCACCCCGACCCTAGAAGTGGGTGGACTACTCGCTTTTCATCATGAATAAAGACATCAAAGATTTCTGGAAAATAAATTGCATTAAAATAAAACTAAAAAGAAAGCTTACAACCAAACAAGCCAAATCCGCTTTCGCCTTTCCACCTTGCTCTCGCCACAAGCTCTCTCTCTCTCTCTCTACTTACTACCTCTTCTCCTTCTCTAGAATTGAATTCTATAGAAATCAGTCCCTAAGGCTTTATTTATAGGCTTCATTCCCTCTCTAATTAGAAAAGAATTACCTATCTATATCTATATCTATTTGTCTACTTACTTAAGATAAAAACATGGAAATAAAGGAAATAAATCTAAAAGGCATTATATCTAATGTAGGTAAATATCTCTTCCTCTTGATAGCACTTGATAGATCTTGATGGAATTTGCTCTCGAAAATATCTCCATCGGATTCGGAATAGAAACTTAACAAGATCCAGATTACTCGATTTCATCTTCTGTTGGTCAACTCGATATCGAGTAGTTTACTCGATATCGACCAAGGTTTCTCAAGTTTCAGCTCAGCTACTCAATATCGGCCAACATGATGCATGTTGACTTGGTTTTTCCTCGATATCGAGTAAGTTAACTCGATATCGACTTCCAGTTTTCAGTTCCAGCTTCTTTGTCGACTCCGGGGTCTTCAGCTCGATCTGGGTTACTCGATATCGACTTAGGATAGTCGATATCGACTTTTGTGTTCTTCCTCTTCCTCAGCTTCCTCGATTTTGGCTAACTCTAGTGAAAATCGAGTGACTTACTCGATATCGACTAATGGTACTCGATATCGACCAAGCTTTCTGACTCGATTTTTCCTGCTTCTGTCTCGATTTGTCCTAGTTCCGCTACTCCTTTACCTCGGACTTCTTGTAGTTGACTTAGAGCTTTTTCTCCTTTCTCAGAACTGCTATTAATTGCTTCGATTTTTGCAAAATTAAATAGAAACTGGTGTAGATTCCATAATTTGGCGAATAAGCATAAACTACATAGATTCTGTACTATTCTAGCCCAAATGTATGAAATGCATGCAGAAAATGATATAAAAGTAATTATAAAACATGGAGAATTAGGCTTACATCAGTTGACTTCGAGCTTCTCCTCCTTTCTCAGAACTGCTGTAAATTGCTTCGATTTCTACGTAATTAAACAGAAACTGGTGTAGATTCCATAATTTGGCAAATAAGCATAAACTACATAGATTCTGTACTATTCTAGCCCAAATGTATGAAATACATGCAGAAAACGATATAAAAGTAACTATAAAACATGGCGAATTAGGCTCACAACACCATCCTACGTCAAGTTCCTCAAGGAGATCCTAAGCAAAAAGCGATCAATGGCTGAGATCGCAGAGGAGTGCATTTAGATGGACATTCTTGAGAAAAGGCCAGATCCAGGTAAGTTTGTTATAACCATTGGATTTAGTCAATACAAATTTAATGCTTTGTGTGACTTGGGAGCCAGTGTGAGTATAATGCCTTTATCAATCTGGTCCAAGATTAAGATAGGTGCTCTAGAGCCTGTGGATGCAAAACTATACACGGCGAACAACACGGTGGTCATCCCAACAGGCATGATGGACAATGTACCAATGCAGATAGTTAAGTTCTTTGTCCCTGCTGATTTCTTAGTTATTGATATGGCAGAGGACCCTGCTTGTCCAATCGTTTTAGGAAGGCTCTTCTTGGCGACGGTGAATGCCAACATAAGTGTAAGGAAGGGAGTGCTCACTTTCAACATCAGTGATGAGGTAATAGAGTACTCTTTTAACAAAACTGAAAGGCACACATGTCCCATGGAAGAGGTCAAATCCATATCAGCCAGGTACATTACTTGCAGGGAGCCAAAGGTAAGAAACATGACCCCCGAGGAGCTAGAAAAGAGGGATATGGAAGCCCAGGTGGAGGAGATTGAAGGTTCGATAATATAAAAACAATGTAATAAGAAATACTCTAGAAGGGGGGTTGAATAGAGTATGCCCGTTTTTCGCAGAAAGTCTCAAGACTTTTGGAGCTTGTACCAAAACCTTTGAGATTAAACCTGAATCACAAAGTTAGACAATCGAACCAAGTGCGGAAATAAGGTAAAGCAAATAAGTAAAGAACACGAGTAATTGTTTACGAGGTTCAGCACAACTTGGCCTACGTCCCCGCCTAGGGTTCTTCCACAACCCTAGGATTCAAAGGCTTTATTGATTGCTTAGCTTAGGATCCTAATAGCTCACCGAGAAGCCTCTCTCCTATACAATTGCAATCTAGTCAACTCACGTTCCCTTGGAGTCCTAGACCAATCTAGAAGAGCCACACCTCTCTCAGCTATCTAGTACAATCCTCTAACTCTCGCAAATCAATAGCCTAGTGCAACTTCCCGAGTTATAAACTCTCGAGTAACACTTGAAATGAATATATCCTATAAGCTCACAGTGACTCTCAAAGGCTTTGAAATAAACAACAAACTCTTGAGCGCTTAGCAGAGAGACACTTGGAAGACAGATCGCTTGAATGAATGAAACTCGTGTAGTACTTGTGTCATCTGTCTTTTTCCTTCTTTCCTTTATATATGAGTGGAATGGCGCCTGAGGATCTTCACCAACGGTTCTAGAATCAGGCTTGATCTTCAATCTTCTATATAAGGACACTTCGAAGCCATGATCCGTTTTTGAATAAGATCTCCTCATATGCACCAAAGGAAAGAGATAATCTCAACTTTACTTCCTGAAAAGGTTAGTTCAACACATATATATAATATAACGGAAGTATATAACAATATAAAATAATATTCGGACAAATAATATAGGTTTTGTATTTCATCAACTGTTAATGCGTCAAGGCCTTTGACACAAACATCCTGTCAAAGCCCTTGAAACATTTATTCCATTTTCCATCAAGGGAGGGAGTTATCAATCTCCCCCTTGATGAAAGACAAAACCTGTGCATCCCTGCAGCTTAGTCAAACAGATATATCATAAGTAAAATCGGACTAAGTACCTGCAAGGGTTAGACAAATGTTGGATCAAAAATTTTTAAAGCATGCAAAAACCATCCAACCGAAAACCATAAATCAAAAACCAAGGTCTTCCCAGACCCTTAAGCAGAGGTTTTCAAAGTCTAACGATCATCTCCCCCTTTTTGTCTTTCAACAAAGGGCGGAGGTAAAATAGTCACCAAAATAGTTACCAAATGTTTTGAAAACGTTGCCAAAAACCAGCAAAGTAACAATTTTCAGGGGTGGGATAGGGTGGGTTAGGGTTAAGGCTTAGTCATCCGGAGCATCATCAGTGAGCCTCGTCCACAGTCCTTCCAGCATCTTTGAAATCCCGCTCATCTCCGTCATCACCTCCTTCTGCAGCTCCTTAATATCCAGGCGAACCTCCTCCAAGCCCAACTCTAGGTTGTCCATGCGTTCATCGAAAGCTGGAGCAGTGGGAAAGGCTTTTGAAGGAGTGGCAAGACTCAAGGTCCCTTGGGGAGACCGAGTGATGCCAATCTGTTCAAGGCCTTTAGAGTCGAACTTACCCGTATGACACAGCTGTTCTTCATTTTTGACATCAATTCCAGAAGCTTTGAAGATAGGGGTCAAAAGGGTAGCAAAGGGGAGGGGAGAGCCTTTTCTAGCTTTTCTGGCATGAGCCATGGTTCCAAGGATAGTGTTGGCCAGATCAAGATCAAGGCCATTTAGGATGCGATAGAGCAGGACCATGGCATTGTCGGTAAGGAGTGAGCCAGAGTTAAGACGGGGTAAGAGGCATCGTACAATGATGTTAAAAATTATTTTTGCCTCAAGGGTTAGGGATGAGTGGGTGAGTTGCTTTGAGGTGCTGTTGGATGCTTCGGGTAGGAGATATTTGGCTCGGGCTAGAATGATGCAATTTTCTTTTGAAGGGTGTACATCAGCGGGTGGAACTGGGGTAGGTAGGCCAAGGAAATCTGCAAAGCCATTGGAGTTGAGAGAGATTCTAACCCCTTTGACTACAGACTCCAAAGACCAACCATCGGTGTCGTTTTTGGCTTTTAGGTTAATGTAGAAAAGTCGGGTAAGTTGGGGGTAGTAGACAGTCTCAAGGTTAAGAAGGGTCCAGGCTGGGGACTTTTTGAGGAGCTCAATGCAGGGTAACTTCAAAGCTTCAAAGAACTCAAAATCTAAAAAATCCGAACAGCTAACCTTACGAGTTATAAACTCGTCTACCCACTTACCAGCAGTCTCAGCATCTTGAAACCAAGAGGAGGGCAAGGATTGATTTACCTGGATATAGGCCGGGGGGTCTGCATTCCTTCTGTGCGCAACTGTTGGAGCAGCTCTCTTGACAGGCGCTACAAGACTCTTGACAGTGCCCTTCCTGGTGCGCTTGGGGGATGGAGGCTTGACAGCAGCAGGGGCTTTCCGCTTCTTCAGAGACGGGGGAGGAGGAGGAGAAGGAGAGGGAGATTCTTCCTCCTCTTCCTCAGACCCCGAGTCCTCACCGGACCCCGCTTCATCTACTTCAGGTTCCTCGTCCTCTCCAGATCCCTCTTGCTCTTCTTCTTCTTCTTCCTCAGGATCCTCCTCGGATGGAACCTCCACGGCTTCGGCTTCCTTCCGAATCCGCTCAGCTTCTTCCTCGGCCAGTTTCTTAGCAAGTTCGGCCTCCTCATCGGCCTTTTCCGTCCTTAAGGCCTCCTCCTCGGCTTCCTTGGCAGCATCTCTTTCTAAGAGGGCGTCGAGATCTTCTTCCTCCTCTTCCTCGTCTGGTTCCTCAGCCAAGATCTTCCTCTTCCCTTTCTGTTTAGCACTGATCGGCTTCTTAGCAGAGCGTTTTTGAGAGCCCTTGGGAACAATGGTCGAGCTTTCAGCAATGGTGCTCTGGACGACAGTGGGGACAATAGCTTGAGGAGCGGGTTCAGGTGTGGGAGAGGTAGCAGTGGCCTGACGTCCCTTGGGGGTGGCGCCAAGTCTTTTGGGTGTGACAGCTTTCTTGTTTTTGGGTGCCATGGAGAAAGTTGGTTAGGATTTCTTGAGAGGCGATTGAGAGGTTGAAGATGGAGAAGTGGAAAGGGTTTGGATAAAGTCTGAGTGTGGGTTGTAATCGGGTACAGTATTGGGTTTAAGTAGAGGGAGTGATGGGACGGGTTTAGGGTTCCTAGGAAAGAAATCATTACATTGCCAATTTGAAGGGTTTTCAAATTCAAATTCAAATTCAAATATCCATTAAAATCGGACAAGATAACCAAAAAATCTATTTCCAAAAATAAAATATCTTTAACGGTTTAAGGAAATTACTAAATGGGCAATTTGTGAAATCCGATTAAAACAAATATAATTGATTAAATATCTAAAAAGATATTAACCAAAAATATATATGATCCGATATATGTACTCCACCATTTAGTTCACACACCTTGACATGGTTCTCAAGGGTCTTGACACTAAGTAGAATTTATCTTTCGTAAAGGGAAAGCTCCCCCTACGAAAGTGCATCCTTGTTAAGCATCCCAATCTCTCGTCTTATGAAGGTGAACCTGTCCTCTGCCAAAGGCTTAGTAAAAATGTCAGCCCATTGATAATCAGTAGAAATAAAAGATATGGACACATCACCTTTTTCAACATGATCTCTAATGAAATGATGCCTTACATCAATATGCTTGGTCCTTGAATGCTGAACAGGATTCTTAGTGATGGATATGGCACTTGTATTGTCACACTTAATTGGGATACCTTTGAGGTTGATGCCAAGATCTCGCATTTGTTGAGCTATCCAAAGGATTTGGGAGCAACAGGCTCGAGCTGCAATGTATTCGGCTTCTGAAGTGGATAGAGCAACTGAATTTTGCTTCTTTGAGTGCCAACTGATCAAAGATGCTCCTAAGAATTGGCAACATCCTGATGTGCTCTTCCTATCCACCTTGTAGCCTGCAAAATCTGCATCAGAATATCCAATTAAAGTGAAATCCTTTTGCTTTGGGTACCATAGTCAAAGTTCCTTAGTGCCATTGAGATATCGAAAGATCCTCTTCACAGCCACGAGGTGAGATTCTTTAGGATCAGCTTGAAACCTAGCACACATGCAAACACTAAACATGATGTCAGGTCTACTAGCTGTGAGATATAATAAATATCCAATCATTCCTCGATACTCCTTTTGATTGACACTTGTTCCAGTCTTGTCTTGATCTAGAGACAATGTTGAGCTCATGAGAGTCTTGGCTGCTTTGGATTGATCCATCTTGAACTTCTTCAAGAGATCCTTAGTGTACTTGCTTTGGTTGACAAAGATTCCTTTCTTGGATTGATGAACTTGTAATCCCAAAAAAGTTGAGTTCACCCATCAAGCTCATCTCAAATTCACTGCACATGATGTCAGAAAATTCCTTGCACAAAGATGTGTTAGTAGCACCAAATAATATATCATCAACATAAATTTGAATAACCAAAATGTCCTTTCCTTTGGTTTTGATAAAAAGAGTCTTGTCGATCAACCCCCTTTTAAAATCATTTTCTAAAAGATATTTTGACAAGCGCTCATACCAAGCTCTTGGGGCTTGTTTCAAACCATAAAGCGCTTTGTCAAGTTTATAAACATGATTGGGAAATTCTGAGCTTTCAAAACCTGGGGGTTGAGCCACATAAACTTCTTCTTCTAGGAAACCATTAAGAAAAGCACACTTTACATCCATTTGATATAACTTTATGCTCATAAAAGATGCAAATGCTAATAAAATGCGAATGGCTTCAAGCCTGGCTACGAGAGCAAAGGTCTCCTCGTAGTCAATACCTTCCTCTTGATTGTAGCCTTGAGCAACAAGCCTTGCCTTGTTCCTAACAACCTTACCATTCTCATCTAGCTTGTTTCGAAACACCCATCGAGTGCCAATGACTGATTGATGCTTTGGCCTAGGCTTCAAGGTCCAGACTTTGTTCCTTTCAAATTCATTAAGCTCACTTTGCATAGCAATGATCCAGTCTGGCTCCTGAAGTGCCTCATCTACCTTCTTTGGCTCAATAAGAGAAACAAACGCGTGAAAAGCACAAAGATCTTTAAGTTTAGAACGAGTTTGAACACTAGAGGTAGGGTCAGAAATGATATCCTTTAATGAGTGTGATGAGGAGTATTTGAATTTCCTTTTGCTAGTCTCAGCTCCTTGATTCGTCACACTTGTAGGATTGACTTGTAGTACATCTGACTCCGTAGTCCTGTTAGGTTCAGTTACAGCAGTTTCTGACGTCTCAACACTGTTGGATTGGACACCAAGGGCTTTGGACGAATCTTCAACACCTTGGGCCAATTCTTCAATGTTAAGAATCGGTTCCTGCATGTTCCTCTTCTCTGTGTTCTTGGTAGTAGCAACATCACCTTCCTCGTTCTCTTCATGGATGTTAAGATCTATATCTGCAACACTTTCACTCAAAGCACCGTCATTGCATTCATCAAAAATAACATTTATACTTTCTTCAACTACCTGGGTCCTTTTATTGAAGATTCTATAAGCTTTGCTACTCGTGGAATAGCCAAGAAATATACCTTCATCACTACGCGCATCAAATTTCCCAAGGTTATCTTTTCCATTGTTATGAACAAAACAAGTACAGCCAAAGGGTTTAAAATAAGATATAAGTGGTTTGCGGCCTTTGAAAAGTTCATAAGGAGTTTTCTTTAAGATAGAACGAATAAGACAACGATTTAAAATGTAGTTAGCTGTGTTAACAGCTTCAGCCCAATAGGTTTTAGGTAATGCATTTTCTAAAAGCGTAGTCCTGGCCATATCCTCTAAGGTGCGGTTCTTGCGTTCCACAACCCCGTTTTGTTGAGGTGTCCTAGGAGCAGAAAAGTTATGGGAGATGCCATATTTAGCACAAAACAAATCAAATTGAAGTTGATCAAACTCCCTACCATGATCACTCCGAATAGACACTATGGGCTCATTTCTTAAAGTTTGCAACTCCTTACAAAGTTTTGAAAACTCAAATAAGGCCTCTGATTTTTCTTTCAAAAATGCAACCCAAGTATATCTTGAAAAATCATCGACAACAACTAGCATGTACTTTTTACCATTGGGAGATTTGAATCGCATAGGACCACATAAATCCATATGTAAAAGTTCAAGGGGTCTAGAAGAACTTACAACCTTTTTGGGTTTGAAAGAGCTACGTGTTTGTTTACCTCGTGTGCATGCATTGCACATGTCAATACCTTTGAAGTCCATCTCAGGTAGCCCTCTTACAAGCCCTTTGGACACAAGCTTCTGTAGTGTATGTGGACTCACATGACCGAGTCTCCTGTGCCAAAGCTTTGGATCGTCCATCAAAGCCTTTAGACAAGTTAAGCTTCCTTGTGCCACTTGATCAGCATTTACGGAGTATATATTGTTGTAACGATATGCAGTCAGAATAACTTCACCTGTATCTTCTCTGCACACTATACATCTTTTCTTGTTAAATCTGACATTGTTACCACTATCACATAATTGAGAGACACTAAGCAGATTATACTTCAAACCATTAACAAGATAGACATTTTTAATACTATGGCTGGAATCACTTCCAACACTACCAATACCAACGATGTCGCATTTTCCTTTGTCACCAAGAGTGATTGTTCCCGTGGATTGCTCCTTTAGATCATGAAAGAGAGAACTCTTCCCACTCATATGCCTCGAGCATCCACTATCAATAATCCATTTGTGTTCTTTCACCTTGGTGATCTCCTGCAAAACAAACATCAACCTTTGTGGCTAGACCAATAAGCAAATTTGGATCCATTGTTGGGGTAAACCATATTTGGTAAAATAGTGCCTTTTGGGACCCAAACTTGTGTTATCCGTTCTTTTCTCAAATGAACAGGAAATGTATTACGAATAATGTATGGATCCTTTCTCCTATAAGGGCAGGTCTCTTTTACATGTCCCTTTCTAGCACAATGGTGACATATAGGAGAGGTTCTGCTTCCTTTTGCCTTTACAAAAGTGGTAATGTGTTGCTTCTTTAAAAACTTTGGATTGTAACCAATACCACTTTTGTTTAGAGAGCTTTGTTGCTCACCCAACATCTTATCAAGAGTGCCTTTGGATTTGGTAAAACTTATGAGGGCTGTCTGTTGGTCTAGAATCTTATTATTCAGGGAGATCTTCTCGTTCTCTAAGTCATGATCCTCATTTCTTAGAGAGGAGAGATCTTGCTTGAGTTCAGATTTCTCCAAGTCAAGCGTCTTGACTTTAATGTCAAGACCTGAATAAGAAGCTTCAAGACCTTTGACCCTCATAGACAGATCCTCAATAGTTCTTTCCTGGTCCACAGTTCTCTTAATAAGAATGTTAGTTTGGGCAATAAGCTTTTCTTCATTGGCAATCATATTGGAAAGGAATTCCGATAATACCTCTTTTGGACTTTCTATAAGTTTTCTTACAGTAGCTTCAAGCTTTTCATCGTGAGATTCATCTCCAGTGGCCATAAGACAAATGTTGGCCTTCTCATCATCGAAGTCAGAGTCGGAATCACTCCAAGTAGCCACCATGGCTTTCTTCTTCCATTTGTCACCTTTCTTGGGCTGGCTCTTTGTCTTTTGAGGGCAGTCCTTCACAAGATGATCTGTTTCACCACATTCAAAACAAGACAACGGTTTAGTCTTCTTTTCATACTTGTTGTATTGAGGCTTACCTCGAAATTTTGAAGACTCTGATCCATCCTTGTTGTTGAATTGCTTCTTCATTTTGAGAATTCTAGCAAGGCCTCTTGTGATAAGAGCAAAAGGATCATCCTCATCGTCATCCTCATCTTCGGAATCAGATCCATCCTTGGGCTCATCCTTCTTAGACTTGAGTGCCAAGTTCTTGGTGCTAGCTGGAAGTTCTCCATCGTCTTCATTAAGGATCATCTCATGCGTGATCAGCTTTCCAAGAAGGTCATCAAGGGGTAGAGTGGTGAGGTCCTGGGCTTCCTCTATAGCTGTTACTTTTGGACCCCATTTCTCCTTTGGAAGGCACCTCAATATCTTCCTTACTTTCTCAACGTTGGTAAAGCTCTTGCCGAGAGAGTCAAGGTTGTTGGTGATTTCTGTGAATCGTGTGAACATGGCCTTGATTGACTCATCTGACTTCATCTTAAAGAGCTCATACTTTCGAAGGAAGATGCTGATCTTGGTGTCTTGCACTTGGCTCGTTCCTTCATAGGTGACGACCAACTTGTCCCAAATCTCTTTAGCTGACCTACAAGAAGAAATACGGTTAAACTCATCAGTGCTAAGACCACAATAAAGTAAGTTAATAGCCCTGTAGTTCTTGGAGATGGTTTCAAGATCTGCTTGGTTGTATTCAGACTCCTTCTTTGCAACTTTGGTGTCATTTGGTCCTTCCTTTTCTGGAATCTTCGGACCATTCTCTATAATGTTCCAAAGCTCTAGATCTTGGTCTATGATGAACATCTTCATCAAAGATCTCCAGTGGACAAAGTTGTTTCCTACAAAGAGTGGCGGTCTGCTTGTGGACCTTCCCTGTGCAAATCCTCCGCTTGCTTCACCAGACATGATCGAAAACTCACAAGATTGTTAGATCAAAGATAGTGAGTAAAGCTCTGATACCAATTGAAGGTTCGATAATATAAAAACAATGTAATAAGAAATACTCTAGAAGGGGGGTTGAATAGAGTATGCCCGTTTTTCGCAGAAAGTCTCAAGACTTTTGGAGCTTGTACCAAAACCTTTGAGATTAAACCTGAATCACAAAGTTAGACAATCGAACCAAGTGCGGAAATAAGGTAAAGCAAATAAGTAAAGAACACGAGTAATTGTTTACGAGGTTCAGCACAACTTGGCCTACGTCCCCGCCTAGGGTTCTTCCACAACCCTAGGATTCAAAGGCTTTATTGATTGCTTAGCTTAGGATCCTAATAGCTCACCAAGAAGCCTCTCTCCTATACAATTGCAATCTAGTCAACTCACGTTTGTAACGACCCGAAATTTAAGTACCCGAATTAACCTCCATAAACCTACTTAGAAGGTAAATAAGGTTCGGAATACTAGATTATCGGGGAACGTTATAGAAGAAGTTTGATCTTCTTCCGTGAGCTTTGGATCTTACGACCGAGTACGAGTTATTATTAGGTTCATTTAAGCGGAAGATTTAGTTGTCAAAAGATGGGGATTGCGAACCCCGAAAAGATCGTAAGCCCGTTGGAGGCTTCACCTGTCCTAGACTATCGCGAAAACGTTTCGAACAGAGATAAAAGCGGAAATCATAAATACAACAAAATGCCACGGCCACGCCGGGTCAAAACGATAAAACGTATGAGCAAAAGAGTGCGAATGTCAAGCGCCTCCCTCACTCTAATCGTCCAAAAGGTCTGTCCCGACAACCATCCACATCAGTAAGTCATATCGGGTAAGGGGTACCTGAATCTAAAAAACAAGAAATAAATCGGGGTCAATCATCGGAAATATGCACACTCCGTGCCATATAAAGAGGCATACTTAAACTACATGAATGTTAAAATGCAACACATAAGAAAGTGTATAGATATATATAAATGCGAAATAAACACACAAGGGCCCGTATCATCATCATAATCATCATCATAATCACCATAATATCTTCTCAAACGTACTCATCCTTCTCAAACATACTCATCCTTCTCAAACATACTCATTCTTTCTCATCATAAGCCTTTCATCATTTCATTCGTGTTCCATCGAGTATAAGTCATTTATTCAGATTTTGACGGCCGTCCTACCATAGACACATAGCATACATATGAATCGTTGGATTTACTAAGTTCATCCTACGTCATATTACCAGTTTATATTCCTAACATGTTACTAGGTCGCGTGATGCATGAAGACTCTCGATAAGACAAAGAGTATCACATAAATCCATCATGAGTAAGTCCAGGGGACTTACCTGGAGTCCGGAGAATAAGCAAGCAATAAAGTGCACAACCAAGGATCCAATCAACAAGAGCCTATTAATTTCATTAAGCTTTCATTAGGTGGTATTCTAATGCATGGTACCCAACCTAATAATCAACATACATCCACATGAGGTTCACGATTCTATAGATTACACAATTTGGTTAAGTGATCCGGACTTAACCAGTTGTAATCTATATCGTATTATCACATAATCGATTTTCTTCTTATCGGATCATAAGTCAAGTTATGGGTATACTTCATTTCTGTATTTTATATGCTCTAAGTTTCGGTTATGCCATCACATATTTAACCATATTCTTAGCATTCCCTTAACCAAGTTTTCTAACCGAGTCATTATAAACACTGGTTACTAAAATTATAATAACTCTTGATTCAACCGTTGGATTGCCGTAATTTTTGAAGGACAGATAGATAACATTCCCATGAACATCATATTAAGATTTCAGCCGAATCAGACCGTTGGATTGGAATTAAAGTCCAAATTACAGAGGCACATATATCCATTTTGTCTCTTGATGTTTGCTACAAAACGCAACCAAAAACACATAGAGGCTCCACTTCCTAAGCCCTTTCCAAGCACACAAGATCTATTCCTAGAGAGAGGGAAGGCGGATGAGGGATTACCTTCGAAGAATCCCACACAAACGACTCAAGAACACCCTCGGGAGTCCTTCGGAACACCTTTCAAACACTTTGCCATTTTGTCACCAAAAATCCCAAAACATGATTTAGATTCTTACTCAAAGTTGAAGAAAAGGAGTTATAAAACATGTTGGAACTCAGTTTTGGAAGAAAGGAAGGGTTCTTACCAAGAAATCAAGTCAAACTCTCAAGACCCTTCAAAAACAGTTTTCTGCAGCTTCAAAGATGGACGATTTTGGCTGGGCAAAAGACCTTGGATTTTTGTGTTTGAGATATGTATGGAAAGCTGGGTTCAAGACGGATCCATGGCCACCGAGTTTGCTCAATTTGGATGAGTATGGACGGAGTTATGCTATTTCTTGTGAAGGCTGTCCAAAATGGACCTAAAATGGAGCAAGGCTCTCCTTCTCTCTCTCTCTCTCTCCTCTCAAGTGACGGTGGGGCTTCTTTGGATGAGCTCCTCATGAGTCTTGGGGTCAGGCTTATAGAGGAGAGGGGTGGTTGGCTTCATGAGTCAAAGCATGGGGGGTGATGGGATGAAGAGATGGGAGTGGTTGAATGTCTACATTCACAAGCAAGCCACAAGTCAAGGGTTTGGTGGATCAATGTTGGGCAATTTGGGTGGATGACCTCTTTAACATAATGTAAAACCCGAGCTCGCGAAGCGTTAAAATCCGTTACGTTTATAAGATACGAGAAAAGTGGCTTGGGCATATTTTTTCCGTCATTAAATCCATGTAAAGCTAGGCATAAAATTTTTAAATTTTCCGGGTTTTCATAATCATAAGGGAGGATAATATTCGGATTATCCTACGGATATTTTGTAAATATTAATTAAATTCCGGTCTTTACAACGTTCCCTTGGAGTCCTAGACCAATCTAGAAGAGCCCCACCTCTCTCAGCTATCTAGTACAATTCTCTAACTCTCGCAAATCAATAGCCTAGTGCAACTTCCCGAGTTATAAACTCTCGAGTAACACTTGAAATGAATATATCCTATAAGCTCACAGTGACTCTCAAAGGCTTTGAAATAAACAACAAACTCTTGAGCGCTTAGCAGAGAGACACTTGGAAGACAGATCGCTTGAATGAATGAAACTCGTGTAGTACTTGTGTCATCTGTCTTTTTCCTTCTTTCCTTTATATATGAGTGGAATGGCGCCTGAGGATCTTCACCAACGGTTCTAGAATCAGGCTTGATCTTCAATCTTCTATATAAGGACACTTCGAAGCCATGATCCGTTTTTGAATAAGATCTCCTCATATGCACCAAAGGAAAGAGATAATCTCAACTTTACTTCCTAAAAAGGTTAGTTCAACACATATATATAATATAACGGAAGTATATAATAATATAAAATAATATTCGGACAAATAATATAGGTTTTGTATTTCATCAACTGTTAATGCGTCAAGGCCTTTGACACAAACATCTTGTCAAAGCCCTTGAAACATTTATTCCATTTTCCATCAAGGGAGGGAGTTATCAGAGATCACAGCCATCCTAAACGAAGAAACAGAAAATCCACTCGACGTCAACCAAGGTAAGTCGATATGGACTAACTATTTTTCGGATGCTTTGCCAGGTCTTAAGTATGGGGCCGAAATCGACCAACATTCTGCAGCGGAGTCGACTGAGCTACAACAGCAGTCGATATCGACCACCCTTGGTCGATATCGACCAGATCATACAAGCCAACTCTGCCACCAGAAATTGAGCCAGCAGAAATCGGGCAGAACAGCTCGATGTCGACCATCCTTGGTCGATATCGACCAACCTAAGTCGAGTCGATTTCCCCACCCGAGATGAAGCCAGCCGAAATCGAGCAGAAGAGCTCGATATCGACCAATCTTGGTCGATATCGACCAACCCAAATCGACCCGTCTTCGTCTACATCGACCGAATCTCCACAAGAACAGCAGCAGTTGATATCGAGTGGTACTGGTCGATATCGACCAGACCATCAGGAGCTGAATAACGCCGAATCTGCAAAGGTAAGCCAAGGTATGGATTTTCTTCTCCTATTTCAATTAAGGATTTATCTATACATGGGAGAGGTTTGCCTTGGTATGTGCGCTTATGCAGTGTTGCCAATGATGAGCCTAAGGAATACGAAGTTGGAGGCAAGGTCTATGTCTCCAAATCAAATGATCATTGGTTCCCTAACAAGTTCAAAAAGAAGAAGATGGGACCTTTCACAGTGAACAAGATCCATTTCGGAGGATTACAACTGATGGACAAGAATGGAGTCATGTTTGAAGCCCAAGCTACATGGGCCCTGCAGATGCCACCTTGAGCCCATTGGAGAAGTCGGCCTAACGACTATAAAGTCTAGAGCTTGTAAATAAACACTTAGTTTTGGAATTTTTGGACATTGTTGCTTTCGTTGTTGGACATTATTTTTAAGTTTTTCTATTGTGGTTATTTCTTTTCTAACAATTTTTGCAGGTACAAAAAGGGAAGCAGCAACCTCACTCGATACTGAGTAATCTAGGTCAATATCGACCAGGTCACTCGAAATCGACCAAGCTCTGCAGAAACACTACCACTCGATTCTGACGATCTGCACACCTGTCTAGTGAGTCTCTTTCTTTACCCTTATTTTTTATACAGTGAGGACACTGTAATGTTTAAGTATGAGATGGGGGAAGGGCTTACTTCATGCATATTTGGCTTTTTTTGACAATATGTGTGCATATATTTAGTTTAAGTTCTTGAATTGCTTATACATGACTACTTTGGAACTCATATTTGATGTATGTGCTTATGTGCATGTTTTCCAAAGTTTATAAATATGACCCCCATTGAAATTTTTGATAAGTGTCATGGAAGCTTAATTGAACTCGACGATGCAAAATTTGATTCATTAGAGATATAGCATGAAATTGCCTAGTAAAGGGAAGTCACAATGAAGTGCATTATTTTCTTGAAAACCATGAAATGAGGTAAAATTTGATATTGCTTTTGACATGTTGCATGATAAGAGGATGGAGGACTTTATATTTTCCATATATGCTCATATTGTTATATATTAGCCTTTACCTATGCTTATGCATCACAAAAGCCATATTGAGCCTTATTTCATATTTTGATCCACATGATCTAAATATTGCCCATTCTTTACTTTATTTCCATCCGGGGATTATGTTGAGAATGAAAGCTACATTTATGGAGATTATTATATGGTGTTTGTGTTGTTGTTATCATATTTGGAGTTTGGCAGGAATTGAAAAAATTATGGAAAATTTAATGAGTGGAAGAAAATCCGGTTACCTCGGGAGATAAAGGTAGATCGACCCTGCCTGCGTCGAGATAATAGTTCCACAGGATGGGACACCAAGGTGAGGAGTCTGAAGCACTAAGTATCCGGGGCCATTCATGACACCCATGTTTGCGACTCGCGAGAAGGCAGTGCTAAGGTTACAGAGGTAAAAGCACAATAAAAAAAAGCATTGAGTGAATGAGTGAAAGGTGAGAAATCAAAGGAAGAAGGAATGTGGTATGAAAGTTTGGAAAGTACTCCATTTCCCCGGATCATTAGCACCATATGGCCAAAAATTGCCCACCTTTAGCCTTTTACCAATATACTCCTTATTGAGCATAAATTAAAGTCCTCTTGATTATTAATGCTGTGTCATGAATGAATGTTTTGCATAACCCTCCTTTTGTGAGTAGATGTTGCTTTTTCAATTTGCACATGTATGGATTTGTGACATTAGTACCTTTTCGAGGATGGTAATTGACTGCAGGGACATATGGCAATGAATCTAATATGTTGAGAGTTTTCGATTTCTTCCCCTGAATGACCATTAAAAGTATTGCTTGAGGACAAGCAAGCTTAAATATGGGGTGTTTGTTGTGAGCCTAAATTTCCATGTTTTACATTAACTTTTATATCGATTTCTGCATGCATTTCATACATTTGGGTTAGAATAGTACATAATCTATGTAGTTTATACTTATTTGCCAAATTATGGAATCTACACTAGTTTCTGTTTAATTTCGCAGAAATCAAGGCGTTTTACAGTAATTCGGAGAAAGGAAGGAAAATCACAAAGAGGTCGATATCGACTAGAGTAGGTCGATATCGAGTAGATAAAATCGAGCAGAAAAGTCAGAAATCGACCAGAGAATGGGAGCAGAGCAGAAGAGGTCGATATCGACCTATGTTGGTCGATATCGACCAACATAGGTCGATATCGATCAACCCCCAGAGACGATTTTGAGTCGATTCCGAGTCCGAGTGCTGAGCTGGCTTTCTTCCATATGAAGCAAGAGATATCCTATCAAATCAATGGAAGATTTATTGAGTCCAATGAAGATGTATCCACTTTAGATATAGTTTCCTTTTAGATATAATTATTTTATTTCTAAATTTAATCTTTAAGCTTTAGATAGGTAAATTTAGATATAGATAGATATTTCTTTCCTAAATTAGCTAGGGAATGAAACCTATAAATAAAGCCCTAGGGGCTGAGTTTTATTCATTCAATTTCAGTTACAATTAGTCACATAGAGAGAGAGCTTGTAGCCAAGAAGATTTGGAGTTTACGAGAGCGGTTTTGGCTTTGATCGGTTGTAAGTTTTATTTAGTTTATTTAATGCAATTTATTTTCCAGAAATTATTGATGTGTTTATTCATGATGAAGAGCGAGTAGTCACTCAACTTCTAGGGTCGGGGTGAGCCCGACGGTAGCCATTTAAGGTGATGTGGTAAAGGTAGACGAACCCCCTATATGTATTCTCCTCGTCGATAGCTTCGTTTTGATATATAATACGCATTAATCCGATATCCGAGTAAAAAGTTATGAGCGTTTGAAAATTCGAGGTATATTAATCACTTTAAATCTTATTTAAATAATCCACAATGCTTTTATATTTTATTTAGATTGACAGATCTTTGAAATGAGATGTTATATTACTCATTCGACAATTAGGTAAGAAATTACGAAAGTTTAAATGAGGAAAAATGTCAAATTTTATACATTGCAAGATATTAGTAATGTTTCTAAAAAGATGATCGATGTTGGAATACACAAAGCTTTTGATTTAGTATGCCGTCTCATCGTATTACCGCTTGCAAAAACTATATCGGAAAGAGCTTTCTCTGCTATGGGTACTATCAAGCCATATTTGCGCAACAAGATAAGAGAAGATTTTCTCTCCGTGAGTTTTGCCTGCTAAGTTGAAATTGATATTTTCAAACGCAATGATAATTAATGAGGTTGTCATTTAACATTTTTAGGATATGAAAAATCCATAAAATGGATTTATCCCTGTCGAGTTGAACTATTTCATTATAAAACTCTAATTAGCAATGACGAATTTTTTGTACTAGTGAACTCTATTATTTTTTATCGCTATTTTGTAGTGTTTAAGACGTTATGTATTGTACGAGTTCGTGTTATTCATTGTCATTTATCATTGGTGTGCCCCCACCCTCTTCGAGTTCTGGCTCCACCACTGGGTAAAGGTACAATCTTTTGATGCGAATTCGTCTTCTATCCTTATGAGCATGATTCTTTTGCGAAAGTTGAAGGTAATCCTTGTTTGTGGTATTGAAGCAAAAGTGATCTTAATACAACTTGGGTTAATTATGTGAAAAAGGGTTAGTAACAATTAGGGTTTATGCGAAAGCCTCTATCTTCCTATTTGTTAATAACGAAAGTTATTTGATGAAAAGCATGATCTTTTATGCCTTTATGTGTTATTTTACATGGTTATCGTTGTGGTGTTGGAACCCTGATCTTGGAAATCTTTAGTTTATTGATTTATTTCATCAGTTTTGAGTTATGTCTTGCAAAAAGTTTCGGTCTTTGGCTCTGTGATTAGTCGATTTCGAGCACTGTTGGTCGACAGGCGAGGAGTTTAGTCGATATCGAGTAAGTAGGTCGATATTGACCAGTTTGTTTCTTTTCATTTCGGCTTCTGTTGTTTCTGTTTTACAGTTTATGTCGACAGTGTGGTCGATAACGACTAGACAGGTCAATATCGAGTGCTCTTTTGGTCGAAATCTGCTGAGTTTTGGAACTGAAAAGGCGGGCGCTGACACGCTTCCTCGTGGATACGATCCTGACTGCCTTCTACTACAACGGGAGGAAGTGTTGTATTTATTTGCTGAGACAGCGAGTCAGTTTGCTTTATATTTTATTTATATTTCATACTTGACCATCCTCCTACAACAACACATGCATGTATGCAATTGCATGCAATTTTGGCATTTTCCATTCACAAGATGTGTTTTAATAATTACAAAAATTCATTGGTGCTTATTCGAGTGCCAAAAATCGGCAAGCTAGTGGAGAAAATGAATGTGATGTCATGTGGAACGCACATGCTATTTACAAGGGTGATCTTGGGTACGACTTCTTATTTGAGCATGTATGGCGTGAGCTCAATACTGAGCCCAAATTCAACAGGTGGGTTACATCAAATTCTGCATCAAGTGGAGGAGGCTCAAAGAGGACCAAGGTGAATGAATTTGGAGTGTACATATCCAGTGAAGGATCGAACACCCCTTCAAGTGTTTCTGGAAGTGAGAGAACTCCAGTGCAGCCGAAAGGCATAAAAGCAACATAAAGAAAGGGTAAGCAGGTTATTTGGAGCTCAAGTGATCAAGCTAGAAAAGAGGTTGAAGAGGCATTTCAATTCTTTTTTGAGAAAGTTGGAGAAAGAAACAAGGAGATGGAAGAAGTTAAGGCAAAAGCTGCTCGTGATAACATGACTGCGCAAAAGTTTGCGATGCTTAACAAGATGATAATGGAGCCTAACCTTGAAGATTGACAGATCAAATCCAAGGACGGGCTCGTGAAAGAGTTGTTTCCTGACAATTGACAAGGCAGGAATGCAAATTGTATGTTTGGTAATGTGGTTTCAAGTGTTTCATTTCCCTAAGTGAAGTGGAGCTTCACATTGTTGTATTGGGTATGTTTTCAAGTGTTTCACATCATTGTATTGATATTTGTATTACTATTATGCATTCAATGTTCAATTAAGATGCTCTGCAGAAAGAAGATAAAGGTTATGCGTTCAATGCTTTAAGAAGATGCTTTGCGAGAAGAAGTTAAGATATATAGAAGTTACTCTTTAGATGCTCTGATAAGATGCTCTGCGAGTAGAAGATAAAGGTTATTGTTTCGATGCTCTGACAAGATGCTTTCACACATCCCTCATGCAAATATGCTTTGCCAAGATGCTATTTGAAGTATTATAAATTAAATGACATTCCTCCATTCACTATTATCCATTTCAACTATACTACTCAACTCACTACCATCCCTTTCATTTTCCTATCATTGTAAACACAAATCCTTCATGGATCCTCAAGAAATGCATGAGGTCCTCGCCCATTATTCAGGCTCATCTTCTGATGACCTTGAAAAGGCCTACACAAAATGGTTATTTTTAACTACAAAAAATAAGTCACGAGTCGAGGCTTCAATTTCTTTCCCAAGCTGCCCACGTGCTTACATAGATAGAGATCGTGAGAAGGGTCATGATCGGCTAGTTGCAGATTTTTTCTCGGAGAACCCACCTCCAGTGGATCCTGATGCTATTTTTAGAAGGCGGTTCAGGATGCGTAGGCCATTATTCTTACGCATTGTGAACCAACTAGCAAGCAAAGTCGATTATTTCATCCAGAAGCCCGACTCCACGGGAAGACTTTGGTTATCACACTACAAAAATGTGCCACATCTATACGCATGTTGGCATATGGTGTGGGTGCAGATGCGGTCGATGAATATCTCCGACTAGGAGAAAGTACAGCGAGGCTATGCTTGTCCAACTTTGTGGATGGTGTAATAGCTTCTTTTGGTGATACATACCTCCAGAGGCCAAACACAATAGACATACAACGCCTTCTTCATGTAAGTGCACAACGAGGGTTCCAAGGTATGATCGGTAGCATCGATTGTATGCATTGGGAATTGAAGAATTGTGCAACTGCATGGAAAGGTCAGTTCGAAGGCAAAGACGGCAAACCAACCATTATGTTAGAGGATGTTGCATATATCGTATGATCTATGTATCTAGCACGCATTCTTTGGCACCATAGGTACGTGTAATGATATCAATGTTCTTGATCATTCTCCTGTATTCGATGATGTATTGCAAGGTATATCTCCACCAGTGTGCTTTGAAGTCAATGAAAATCAACATAATATGATCTACTACCTAGTTGACGGGATTTATCCAAATTGGGCGACCTTCATACCATCTATCAAGCTTCCGCAAGGAGGGAAGGCTAAGTTGTTTGTTACATATCAAGAGGCTACTCGAAAGGATGGCGAGCGAGCTTTCGGCGTCCTACAAGCTCGATTTGTCTTAATAAAAAATTCAGCACTTGCATGAGACATTACTTTGGTGGAGAGGATAATGAGATCTTGTGTTATTTTGCACAATATAATAGTGGAGGATGAGCGAGAGAACTACAACCTTTCCTTTTATTTGTCAAAATTTGACCAAGTGGAGGGTAATGACACCACATACTCCAACCGACGACCAGCCTCAGCTCCATGGATGAATACATCGAAAACCGAACGCAACTTCGAAATAGGATTACACACTATCAATTGAAGGAAGATTTGGTTGAACACATATGACAGAAGTTTGGAAATGGATCAATGTGTTATTACATTTTCTTCTATGATTTCATGTCGAATCCCGTGTATTTCGATGTTTTTCGTTTTGGTGAACGATGACATGCATGTACTCCTTGTAGTTCATTTACGTTTCACTTCTATTTTAATGTTTTCTTTGTTTCAATGAAAATGTTTACATTTTAAATTACGGTGTATTATTTACAATTTATCCATTTTTTTACAAAAAAAATAATTTCATTAAATACCATTATTATATTAATTTTTTAAAAATATAATACAAGTATAAATAATATAGGTTATATAGTATTATGCTTAAACATATTATAATATACAATGGAGGGTGAAAAGTAAAGCTAACAAACTCTAGAAACCCGTATTGATGTAGGTGAAAAAGTAATTTGAGATTTTTAAGGAGAGTGAAAGTGATAAATGGAGGTTAAGAAACCCTAAAAACAGTCACAGATGCTATAAATTGAAAAATCAGGACATTATAAATTGAAAATACTTATGGAATATCATCGACAAGTTTAAGTCGGGACTTATCTGGTCGGTTGGTACCGGAACCTTTATTAATTTTTGGACAGATAATTGGATCACAACCTCCTCCATCCTATCTAGGGAAGACTGCCCTGTTATTAACAACCTTGAGGAAACTGTTAGTGATTACATCCTAGGTGGTAAATGGTGGGAGGAGAAACGTTCAGTTGTACTATCAAACAACATTGTGGCGGAAATCCTTGACATTCCCCTTCCAACTTCAAACTTTGAGGATAGATTATACTGGTGGCCAGACCGGACTGGGTGGTTCACCACTTCGAGTGCGTATCAACTCGTTATAGCCGAATCTTCTATTCAGGTAGATAACAACGCGTGGATCTGAAGTCTATAGATGCTCCACCTAAGGTAATTTTTTTTTATTATGGAAAGTCTGCCAGCTTGGCTTCCCAACGGCTGCTCGGCTTGCTCTCCGGGGTGTCCCTGTTCCTTCTACTTGCAATTTCTGTAATTGCTCGACAGACGACGATGTTCATCTATTGCTTGAATGCCAATGTACAAGCTCTCTCTTTCAACTCCCGCACACATTAAATCTACTATATTCAATATAATTGCCCAGTCTAGAAATATAAAACCAATCATTCACTTCATTGGAACTAATCTCTCAAAGGCATCACTAGCTAAACTTGCTTTTGCTTGGTGGTCGGTCTGGTACATTCGAAACCAACACGTGTTTAGGCTAGCACCTATCCCTTCAAGGGACGCCGCCTTACATCTTATTAAAACTCATGAGATAAACTGGAGTTACGCTCTTCGCTATGATAGCTCCCTTGACGAAGATACCCCACCTCAATCGCGCAAACTCGTCCAACCTAAAAAGAAGAAAAAAGATCGCCAGATTTCGTGACAAAAACCGTCGGGTGGTACTTTCGAACTCAACTTTGACGGATCAACAATCGCAAATAACGTCAGCTCGGTGGGTGTGGTTATAAGGGACTGGAATGGAAGCCCGATACATATAGGATATCAAAAGCTCGACAAAAAAAGCACACTCAAAGCGGAGGCCCTTGCCCTCAAACTTGGGGTACAACACGCTCTTGAACTCTGTATTGATAAAATCCAAATTGAAGGAGATTCCAGTATCATTATAAACTACTTAAACAACAAATTCACATCTCCCTGGGAAGTCGAAATTATCTTGTCTGGTGTACAACACTTATTATCGTCTATGAAAGAAGTCTCCTTCTTTCATGTACCCCGATTTGGCAATATAGTGGCTGATAAGGTTGCTCACATTTGCCACTCTGTCGGGAGTGCCGATATTTATAACAATTCTGGTCCGAAATGATGCCTTCGAGTAGGGCTTGCCCACCAGAGTTTTTTCCTAATAAAAAAAAACTTACGGAGTATTATTTCTTATTACTCCGTAGATACAAATATTTGTAAAATCAAGACATTATAAATTGAATCACAAGGATGGTTTTTTGGACTGAAGAAGTGATGGACCGACTGTTAAACTTTAACTAATCTAGAAGAAGTGATGGAGTCAGAAATTTATCGAAGGTGGGCGAAGTTTTCTATAATTATTGATTTACCCTTTGATAGATTTTTCCATAGTTTAGCAAAATAAACAGAGTCGTTCAATGGATTTTGGAGGCCTGTGCTAAATTGCTAATAGTATTATAGTTTTAAATTTTAGATGAAATACGACATTATGCACAGTTATTGATGGTAAAAATAACACTCCTATGCTTAAATAAAATTTAAACAAAGTTGAACACTTTCAACTTAATAGTTGATAATTTAAAATAGCAAAAGTTGGCAAGATGTGCATTCTTGAAATTTGCATTTTAACATCTTGCAAATTGAAGATTAGCACAAATCTTGCAAATCTTGACATGTACATTTTTTGCAGGATTTGTGCTAATCTTTGAAGATTAGCACAAATCTTGCAAATCGAAGTAATTTTTTTTTTTTCCGTGAATCTCCAAACTAATGTCCTAGAATACATTATTTGAAAGGCATTATCCTTATAACATTGTCAATAAAAAAAACTTCAACTTTGAAAAATTGTTTTCTACATATGTAACAATAATCCGGAATAGTCATTAAAATTCAATACAATCATTCATGACTAATGAAACAATACAATTGAATTGAACACTAATAAAAGTGTGATAACGCATACTTTTATATATGTTTTAAAATAAGAAGTATTTGAATTAAAAATAAATGTACCTAAAGAAAATAAGTAAAAAAATAGAAGATGACTATAAATTAAACTAAAAAGATTTATTGACAAACTATTAGAGAGTAGAACAATAAATAAAATGTTTTTTAGATTAGTATTTATTACTAATCTAAAAAACATAATGTTTTTTTATTCAAAATGGTGGTGTTTTAGTTTAAAACCGTGTAATCAGTTGTTATAATATTTTTTCTCTTTTAATGAAAAAACGATGTCATTCTAATCTATAACAACATTCTTTTCGTCTAAAATATATCATTTGAAACCTAAAGTCAATATGCAACTTATTGTTCTCTTAGCATGAAATAATGTGTATACAAGATATAAAACATTAAACTTGCATAATTTCTTATATAATTATCGAATTTAGTAATATATCCTCTTGTTTCAAAGCACTTGGCTTGAATTATATTACCAAAATATCAAATAAAGTAAAATATAAAAGTATCGTAATTTATTAAAAGACATTTGAAATAATTAATATGTGTTTAACTTTCAAACGTTCATAACTGTTTACTCGGTTATCGAATTGAGGCTTATAATATAGAGAAAATTTGCGCCAAAGGCGCAAATTTTCAGCCAAATTAGCCAAATATACACGTTTTGGTAAAAATTGCAAAACTATACATATGTTATATTTTAGAGAAAAACCTAATCCTTTATTCTATCTTTCAATTCCATCCCAATTGTCGGATCGCTCTTCCGTAGATTCTCTGGAAAGATAAGATCCCTCTCCCTCGGCGCCCTTCTGTTCATCGACGGAGGCGAGGCGGAGCCGGAGGAGTCTGACGGGGGAATTTGGGAGTGCAGTGGCGAGGCGGAGGCTCTGAATCGACAATCTCTTGTTCATAGACGGAAGCGGTGGCGATTAATTCGTTCATCAGAGATCTGGAAGTAGCTGCTAGATCCGCCTGTTCGTTGCCAGATCCGCACCTCCCGGCCTCTCCCGACCAGATCCGGCGACAACAGAGGGAGGTCACCGGAGAACCACCAGATCTTGTTCCACTCGCACTCTCCTCCGCCGACGGAGATGGATCGGATCCGAGATCTACGACCTGAGATCTACATCTTCTCCATGGCAGCGAGGAGATTGTGCCGCGTGAAAAGAAGGAGGCTCCGCCGACGGCCGAGGCGAGGCCATGAAACCTGAGGACTCGACGAGCTATTGGCAAGGCGCCGAGCGTGAGCGGCGGAGGCGGTGGGAACTGTCAACGAAAAATCGACAGCATATTGAAGCTTCCTCCTCTCATGCTCCTCTTCCGCCTCTGTTTCTCCATTGCTGATAGCATATTGAAGTTTCCAATGATGCCGGAAAAGAGCGATTCCGGTGAGCTATGGTTGTCGTTTGCCTGTCCGATGCCTAGCCTCCCCGTAAATCCGACGACGTCAGGGTATGTTTTTCATCGCTCTTAATTTTTCCTTGCTGATTACTGTCGTTGTTGAATCCGTCGAATGTCTTGATGTCTTGATGACTCTATTCGTCTATGTTCTTTTCGGATTTTAAATCAATCAATCACTGCCTTTTACCGATAATCATGAATTGAATTGGAAGCATTTCACTTGCTGTATTCGTAGTTGGTGCTTTTGTTAATTTTGGCTAGCATTAGCTCTGCAGTTTTAGTTATTGTTTTGATTATGGCTACCGAGGATGTTATGTTGCTTTACTTTTAGCAATTCTGCCAATTCTACTTGTTGTAATGATTTGCTTTCATTGCTCTGATGAATTTTATATCATATTTTTTAATGCTGACATCGTTTTTAGTTTGATATTATACATGTAGGTATATATGTATGCTTGAGTCCTTAAAAATTGGTTTATTTTTTAATGCTGACATAGTTTTTATGCGTATTTTTTAGTGCTGACATCGTTTTAATGCCTATTTTTTAGTGCTGATATCGTTTTTAATTTGATATTATATATGTAAGTATACATGTATGCTTGAGTCCTTAAAAATTGGTTTATTTCTTAGCGCTGACATCGTTTTATACGTATTTTTAGTGCTGACATCGTTTTTATACATATTTTTATGTAGGTATATATTTGCTGACATCGTTTTTGCAATATAAGAGATGGATGAGGAAAGATGTCAGCATCGTCGATGGCGAAAGAGGTTCGCATCATTACATGTCCTGTTAATATCACAATCTGTTGCATTCATTAGCACTTCTGAACTCGTTGAAGAGGAAAAATCGAAGAATTAGGGAATCATATAAAATTTGAGATTGTTCAATGAAAGGAAAAATCTGCACAGCTTGAATGAAGGAAAATGCAGGTTAACTATGAGAGAGTGTCACATGTGCTAGCGTGTGTGCCCGTGTGGGTGGACTTCTGTTTGCTTTTAAAAAAAGCTACATCTTGGTCTCTTTTTTATCTAGCTAGGAGTTTGACCGAAAATTTGAAGTTAGAATACTATGAGAATGTAGTCTGCATTCATTTAGATAAGTCTGCATTCATATATATAACGTGCATCTATGGAAGCTTAAGGTACTGCTGCTCAATTAAGTACTTACGGTACATTCATATATATATATATATATATATATATATATATATATATATATATATATATATATATATATATATATTATGTGCATCTATGGATGCAGCACCAAGCAATTTCTCTACTACAACATTTTTCATTCACAAAATCAGATTGCAATCATCACTGTGTATATATGTATGCTTGAATCATTAGAAATTTAGTTGTTTTTTTAGTGCTGACGTCGTTTTTATGAGTATTTTTTAGTGCTGACATCGTTTTTATGCGTATTTTTCAGTGTTGACATCGTTTTTAATTTGATATTATATATGTAAGTATATATGTATGCTTGAGTCCTTAAAAATTGGTTTATTTCTTAGTGTTGACATCGTTTTTATACGTATTTTTTAGTGCTGACATCGTTTTCATGCATATTTTTGTGTAGGTATATATTTGCTGACATCGTTTTTGCAATATAAGAGATGGATGAGGAAAGAGGTCAGCATTGTCGGCGTCGAAAAATTCTTTGTTTTAATTGTTTACCGTTATTCTTTGTTTCTCACGACCAAAAATAAAATAAAATATTCGTATCTTTTTTTTTTGTAGAACACTCCTTTGTCTCTTTGTTCTCCCCCTTTTATATATTGATCTTCGATGTCATCATTGTCAGCGTCAGCATCCTCGTAGAGGGCGTGAGCAATGCTGACGTCAGCATTTCCGACATCATTGTCGTCGGCGTCAGCATTCTCGTAGACGGCGTCAGCATTGCTGATGTCAACATTCCCGTCGTCGGCGTCGGCATTGACGCGTGGAACAAAAAAAATTCCTTGTAAACGGTGTCAGCATTGACGCGCGAAAAAAAAAACAAAAAAACCTTCCTTGTAAACGGTGTCAGCATTGCTGACGTCAACATTCCCGACGTCGGCGTCAGCATTAGCGCGCGAAAAAAAAAAAAAAAAAAAAAACCATCCTTGTAAACGGTGTATGCATTGCTGACCCAATGCTGACGTCAGCACTGACGCGCGAATAAAAAAAAAAAAAAAAAACTGGCGGGGGGCACAGAGGGGGGGCATACGGGGGAAGGGGGGGGGCAAATTGGGATGTATAGTTTTGCAAAATTTCCAAAATCTTGTATATTTGGCTAATTTGGCCTTCATATTTGTATATTTGGCAAATCCTCCCTATAATATATCAAAACGAAGCTATATATCAATGAGTAAAACAAATATAAGTGATTCGTCAACGGATGAAAGGAGGGACGAATGCTCCCCTGTCCGTGCCGAGATCCGCCTATGCCTATAGAAGTTTCGTTCGACGACAGTCCTAACACCATGCCACGAGAAAATTGATCATTGACAAATAACATCTACAAATATTCTTGATTGAACAACAATTGTGGACTAGAAAATCTGACCGATGTATAAATCACCCGTAGTAATTAAGGAGGTTGATGCAATGCAAATTAAGCGATGCATGACAGAATCAACTTTTCAAAAAAGTGGCTGCTTCCAATATTCCAATCCCCTTCTCATCAAGGATAAGGAAGCTACATTCGTTGAACCCTTTACATATTTTTTCTGGAAGTTTATTTGACTTTTAAACCCTCTTTACATATATCCATAAGTAATTTGCATCTGTCCAAATGGGTGTATGCAAATGGGAGTATAATATTAGCTAATTAATACGGTATTACTATTAATACCACTCCGGCCTACATCATGACACATTTTTATTTATTTATAAAAGACTAAAATATTGGATTAATAATATGAATTTCATTATCACTTCTCTTAGAGTGTATATCAGAAAATATCTTACAAATAAGGATTCTAAGACTATAAATATAAAATCGGGTAATTCTAATAATACCATATTAGATTGGTCAGAAGATCAAATTCAAAAAAAAATAAAAATATATAATTCTCAAAAAAAAAAAATTATATAAGTTATATTTTTTTGGATTTTTCATTCTATTTAATTCCGAAATTGAAAATACATAAATTTATTTAAAATGGACTAATGATACTATAATTATGCAAAGATTTTATCTGAAATTGAACAAATGGATTTACTTGAATGAGAGAGAAAGATGAATACTCCCTCCGTCCCACAATAGATGTCTTTAACTATTCATGTACGTTTTCTTAAGAAGCTAAAAACTACATAAAATATCAACATTTTATTAAATATTTTTAAATAAAATCATACATATTGCTAATAAGTATAGAATTATTTTAAAAAATTAATTAAAAAATAGATATTTTATGAGGGAATGTTAGTAAATGACCCTTGCCCCGGAAAAGTTTGCTAGCCTAACCCACTATCCACAACAATTGCAAAGGTTAACCCCCCCCCCCCCCCAAAAAAAATTGCAAAGTTTCCGGTTAAAAGGGGTTAGAAATAACCGGGACAGAGGAGAGAGAGAAAGTAAAGGAGGAGAGAGAGAGAGGAAGCGGGGTGGAGAGAGAGAGACAGCGGGGAAGTTATTGTGGAGAGAGAGAGAGGAAGCGGGGGAAGTTAATGTGGATAGACAGAGAGGAACCAGATTAATTTGAAAACTGTCGACTCCAACTGACTCTCACGGCTTACAAAAGAGGAAGAGAGAGAGAGAGGACAACAGTTGCACATGTAAACATGAGGAAAACAAGAAGAGAAGGAAGAAGAAGAGGAAGAAGACGATAGAGCGAGAGAGGAAAAGAAGAAGCCAGCCCGAGGAAGAAGACGACAGAGCAGGAGAGGAGACGAAGAGGCCGATTTTGAAAAAAGTAAACCCTCACAATGCCGATTAAATACGTTTTGCTTGGATTCGTAGGGGAGGAACCGATTTGAAGAACCTAAACTGGTTTTGATTGTGTGAAAATGGGAAGAAGGGGTTGAATGGGTTGACAGTAGGCAATATCGTCCTGTCATGTAGGAAGTAATCGGCGTCAAGTGAAAAACAAAGGGTGGAAAGTTTAGGGGTGTCACTATATACACCGCAAATCCGGATTAAGGATTTGCACGTTCTTAAGGACGTGCAAGTCTGGGACTGTGCACGTCCACTATTTAAGTCTTGCACGTCCTTAACAACGTGCAAGCACGTCCTTAAGGACGTGCAATACTTGCACGTTGTTAAGGACGTGCAAACCCTAGTTAGGGTTTTGCATTTAGGGTTTAGGGTTTAGGGTTAGGGTTTAGGTTTTCCGACGGTTTTGTAATGTTAATTGATAAAATTGAAGTGTTTAGCTAGTGGATTTGAAGGATTTAGGGTCAAATTAAACAGAACACAAGAATTGTTAAGGTTTTCATTCGGATAATATGCGAATAACGTTACAAGGAACGGAAAAAAAGGTTTAGGTTCATAAGTTTAATAAAGTTGTGGAATACGATCTAGGAAAATAGTAAAGGACGGCCGGCATCGGCACGCAAGGCTCTAAATCTCTCAATCTGAGCTTGAAACGGAGCATCCCATCCTTCGACGCTCGGATGATGATGTTCGACCCATTCTAGTGGAGGCGGCGGAAGAGGAGCGTTAGGACGCAACCAGATCTATGAGAACAAAAATTTAGAGTTAGAGTATTGACATATGTATGAAAAGCATGAATAGGTAATAAAAAAGACGTTTGAAGTCGTACCGCAGCAAAATGGTCTTGGTTTCCGATGTAGGCTACACCAAGAGTTGCTGATTGGGGAGGGTTGTTAGCAGATGCCGGCGAGATCATGGGGAGACATGTGAACGGATGATGCCAAGCTAGGACGACGAGAGGAATCTGATATACCGTCGCAAATACTAAACCCATGATGGGAAGCTCTATCCACCGTCTCCTATCACCATGTGTGGCTCCGGCACATCTCTGGTAGTCGACGAACTGCTGGAATGGGTACTCTCCCGTATAACAACCGGCGTACAGATCGGCGTGATCCTCCAAGTGATTGCATAGTAACGTCTTGAGTTCTGGGAAAGCAGTCTCGCCGATCGGTGATGTCAAAGCCGCCAAAGCACGGTAGCCACAATGACCATCTCCAACAGTGTCCCTCACCGTCTCAATATGACCGAACATGAAGGGATCAACGTTGTTTCGACCCCAGTTGAACCCTCCGAACACATCATCACGTCCACGTCGAGCTGAGGTCGCTTGTGGACGAGGCCGAGCAGCATTTCGAGCAGCACGCGCTTCTTCTCTCTCAAACCTTTCCCTTACCTCCTCGTATGGCAACGGGTTGGTGCGGCAGGCATTCCTCGACCCCCGAGGCCTCCCCTTCCTTCGAACGCTTGCTGATGAGGGTGGGTGCAGCTCATCCTCGCATACATCGTTGGAAGCCGGGTATGAAGATGACAGCTCATACGGCAGTGAGGTGTCGTCGAGGTCAGTCCATGTCAAATCCATCCAGAACGGGTGGATGTCCTCGGCGGGTATCGGAGTACCGGAGTTGACGTATGCCTGAATCTCATGGACACAAGGGATCCCGTAACAAACCCTCCAATGTCGGTCCGTGTATACCGGAGGAACCTTTTGGTTCACGACGTCCTGCCACATCTTGTACAGATAATCGAAGCACTTTTTGGAGATTAAAGTCTTTACCTCATCGAAAAGGTTGACTTTATACGCCGCTGTTGGCCATTTGAAGCGGTCGACCTCCAAAGCAGTTTGCAGCTCATGCAGTTGACAATCATTGACTCTATGGATTGCATCGATCACGATGCGGAAGTCACCAGTCGATGAGTGAAGTGCCTCCTTCAGAACCTTGTGTTGACCCTCAACTCTGTACACATTGAAGTGCATACCACTAAATATTCGATATTATATCATATTGTAATGGGAGATATGAAGTAAGGTTGTACCTGTTTGTCGTACGGGTGCCGAGATGGAAGACATTATCTACGTAGCACCGAACAATGCTCCTGCTGTATGGAAGCCAAACCGACTCCAAATACGCCACCACACCTGGGAATGGGTGCCATGCAGCTCGTAGCGCCCGACGACGTCGGTTGAATGATTCCTCCGACCTCGATTCGAACAGCCCCCAACAGTTGCCCTTAAAGATGCCAGCGTGGTTTAAATTCTTCGTGATCTTCAGAGCTGCTTCCTCGCATCTTCTCGTCACGTGTAACCAACAAAGGAGATGCTGGACATCGGGGAAGACAACATTCAGCGCCGCCAAGAGACCTAGCTCTCGATCAGTCATGATAACTTGAGGCTGAACGCTCCCAAGCAAGATCTGAAGCTGTCGCAACACCCAGGCGTATGTGTCTTCGTTCTCTTGCGACATGAAGGCATAGGCGATGCAGTAAGTATTGCCTGAGGGTGTGAACCCGACCACCTCGCACAAAGGAATCCCATATCTGCAGGTGTAAATATGTTACATATAAAATACTTTATAATTGGCTATTTGTGCAATAATGTAATCGTAATTAAGTAACTTACGCATTTGTTTTGTATGTGTTGTCCATTATGATGACGTAATGGAACCTTCGGAGAAGGCGTATCCCGTCGGGATGCGCGAGGAAGAGGTCGCTCAAGACGTTGTCGTCATCCGGATGTCGTCTGAAGTCGTAGTAGTACCTTCTTTCCCGCAGATGGTGCAAGGTATCCTGGGTCATCGTCCGACTACCTCTTTCTTCGGCGACCATCGTGGCGAGCGTGTTGGTAAGGCTCTTCCTTGACGTGACGCTCGTATCATCCAACTGCCTCAATCCGTACCCAATGGATTTTGAAGGAGTGCCAACTTCCTTCATCCACCTCGCCATCTTCTTTTCCCCCTCTGTCATCTGTCCGGCGATGGCGTGACCCTTCAAGCTCATGGAAAGCCCGTGGTTATGAACACCATGGGTTACCGTCATGCGCCACTGACCCGGCGGAGCTTCGTGTCCGTGTAGAGAGAATGGACAACCACTTATCTTCGACTGTGTGCTCCGGAGCTTCCTACCGCGTGGTCGGTACTCCCCAAACTGCTCGCAAGCAAGGAGAACCCCACCTGGACGATTCGACGCCCCCGTCCAAGACCGCTTGATTACTAAAATCATGCAGTGTCTCCGACCCAAGTCCTTGAAATGCGTAACCATTTCGTCACGGTTATTCCAAACCCTTGGGTCCGAGAACTCAGACGTAAAGTCTCTAAACTGTATTCATATAATTGAAAATATGAACAAAACGGAACGAATACAAAATATGTTGACTCTACGAAACCTGTGCGTACCTGAGATACTTGGAGACGAGGATTGCTTTGCGGCTCGGCCATAGCGATTCTAGATGTCCTCCTTCGCTTCAATTGTAAGAAGTCGGACTTTGTTTTGGAGTGTGGAATCAAGCTGTCCTCCATCGCTTCAAATAGGCACTGTTGCGTTAATTGTAAGCAGAACCCTAGAACGTCCTTAAGGACGTGCTAGGGTTTAGGGTTTGGCTAGGGTTTTAGGGTTTGAGTAGGGTTTGGCTAGGGTTTAGGGTTTGGCTAGGGACCGGGGACATGCGAGGGCACCAGCAGCCAATGCAAGGTTGGCCGTACGTGGGATGTCCCAAACAAGGCCAAATACCTTCCATGGGATCCGGCTCTGCGACTTGTCCACAAACAAAGTCGCGGCGAGAGCAATGCCCATGTAGGTCATGTGCAGAAACAGACGCTGCGCAGGGTCATCCTCGGGTTGCCCACCTCCAACATGCGTGCGCAGCCGAATCTGCTCAGGATCAGCCGCGGCCTCTGGGTCATCGGCGGGGGCGGGGTCGACGAGCGGCCCGTGTCTCTCCTGCCACAGGCGAGTAAACCCACTCACTGGAGGGCCGCCAGCGTGTCTGTACGACTTCAGAGTCGCAGGGGTGAGCTGGTAGTACTCCGCGATGGCCGGGACCAGAGCTCCCGCGGGCAGATGTGACGTGCAGGGCTGGCCATCAATCCGAAGTCCCATCAGACAGGCAACATCATGCAGCGTGATGGTCATCTCGCCCCATGGAAAGTGGAAGGAGCTGGTCTCCGGGTGCCAATGCTCCAAAAATGCCGTGCATGTAGACCTGTCAAAACACAACCCGACCCGGTCGACCCGACCCGACCGCCCGGAAAATTTTCGACCCGAACCCGGAAATTTTGACCCGGAAATTTTTTTCGACTTGAACCCGAAAAACCGGAAATTTTCCGGGTCATCTGGGTTTCGACCCGGTGACCCGATTGACCCGGTCATTTTGACCCGATTTTACCCGATTGACCCGGTAACCCGGTTGACTCGATTAATTTTTAATTAAATATAATTAATTTTATTTATATATAATTAAAATTTATTGAAAAATTATCAAATCATGATTTTTTTAATTTAAAAAGGAAAAAATTGACAAACCTGAAATCGACCCGAAATGACCCGAAACCCGGTCAAACCCGGGTTGTAGTCAACCCGGAAATACCCGGGACCCGTTTTACCCGGATCCCGTTTTACCCGAGACCCGAAGTGACCCGACCCGAACCCGACCCAAATGACCCGTTTGACAGGTCTACGTGCAGGTGAACTCGTCGACACACTGCCAGTGGAGTGACCTCAGCTGGGGGACGCCGGATGGGAGCAGATCCTGCACCCAGGTCCCCGGTCCCTCAAATATGTAGGGCTCGAAAGGCACCAAGTGAGTCGCCCGGTGGTGGAACTTCAGCAGCGGCAGCTCCACGGTAGGATCTCTCCACACCTGGTACGCCCGGTGATGCCTGTAAGACAGTAGCAGATCTCCCGGCGGCAACAAAGGGTCGACCTGCGCAGCCGGTGCGGCAGCCTGCGCAGGGATGGGCTCGGGCTCTACCTGTGGGCCCCCTTGGCCCTGAGCCTGCCCCTCCTGACCGTCGTCATCCTCCTCAACGACGTCAGGGATCACATCATCTGCAGACCCCAAGGAGATCGCCGCTGGTGTGGCGGAGGTCGAAGGCTCGGGCTCCTGTGTGCCGAATGTAGAAGCCTCTGGCACGGCTGGAGTAGATGCCTCCGGGATGGTCGGTGGAACCCGAGTAGGCGGTCTACCCATGTCGGCCCGTCGCCCACCGACTACGTCGGTGATGCAGCTACTCAAAACCTCAGGGGGCTCTAAGGAAGGCTGCAACCCCATCGTCGCATCGCCAGAAGGATCCCAAGGTGGCATACCCGCCCAGAAGGTGTCGTTCTCGTCGACCGGGGGCGTCCCCATCGACGGCTGTAAGCGCTCTGCAGACGCGAGCAGATCGTCGACTGTATGGTCGGGGGGTGCCGTAGACTCATGTACCTGGCTGACCGCTGCCCGGTCGCCGAACCTAATAGGCCGAAGGGTACCATCATCCCTCATGAGCCTCCCTGCCTGTTATTATGATCCAGTTGAATATTAATGTCTTTTCAGTATATTTTAATATATTGCAATGTATTTTAATGTCTTTTGATGTATTTTAATATATTTTCATATGTTTTATTGTCTTTTATTATATTTTAATGTTAATTAAGTATTACAATTATATTTTAATGTTTTTTATTGTATTCAATATAAATTTATTTTTATGTATTTGAATATATTTAAATATATTCAAATGTTAATTAAATAATTTTGAAGTATTATAATATATTTTAATGTTTTTTATTGTCTTTCAATATACATTTATTTTTATGTATTTGAATATATTTTAATATATTCAAATATATTTTAATGTTAATTAAATACTTGTGAAGTATTATAATATATTTTAATGTTTTTTATTGTCTTTCAATATAAATTTATTTTTATGTATTTGAATATATTTTAATATATTCAAATATATTTTAATGTTAATTAAATACTTTTGAAGTATTATAATATATTTTAATGTTTTTTATTGTCTTTCAATATACATTTATTTTTATGTATTTGAATATATTTTAATATATTCAAATATATTTTAATGTTAATTAAATACCTTTTATTCACTTGTAATTATTTTCTATGTATTTGAATATATACTATCTATTATATTCTATCAAATTACAACTAAATTCTTTTCTATCACACTATATACTATAAAAAACATTATAATATATAAATAAATCAAAAAATATAGTTTCAATTATAATCTATCAAACAATATATATTATCAATCATATATTCTATAAAATTCTATTATAAAACTATATTATCTATCTAATTATATTTTAAAACTCTAAAAATAAATCAAACAAAAAGTAATTCAAATAACATACCGGTGGAGTCGGGACCGGGGACACCTCAATGGTCCGACGCTTCCGCGGCGGTAATAGACCGTCGTCCGCCACTGCTCCGCCTCCATCGCCGCCGCCAGTCGCCGCCCCACCACCACCACCCTCCTCCGCCGCCATTGTCGCCAGCACCACTAGACCGGGAGCCACCGGCTCCACCGCCACTGCCTCCACCTCCATCGCCGTCGCCTCCGCCTCCAAGGTCGCCACCGCCGCCTCGAGGTCTCCCTCTCTTTCTGTCTCCATCTCTCTCGGTCTCTCTCTCTCTCTCTCTAGGTCTCTCTCTCTCTCCCTCTCTCTCGCTCCGGCTCCGGCTCTCTCTCGCTCCAATTCTGACGAAGAAGAAGACGATGAAGACGAAGAGGCACGTCCTCTTCGTCTTTAAAGGACGAGCTTGCACGTCCTTAAGGACGTGCAGCACGTCTTTAAGAACGTGCCCTATTGCACGTCCGGGTTTGAAAAAAAAAAAAGTACACCCCACTTGCACGTCCTTAAGGACGTGCAAGCACGTCTTTAAGTACGTGCAAGCACGTCCTTAAGGACGTGGGGATTTGTACTGGGGTTTGCGCGTCTGGGAGATAAGGGAATTTTAGGAAATGGGGAAATTGGGCAACTGTCTTGTCGAATCCAACTTATCAGGAGCAGGGTGAGTGTAGATACGTTCCGTTTAGGGGGGGGGAATTGGGCAAAATGGGGCGTATGACTGTAGATACGTTCAGGTTTTGGGGAAATTGGATGAAATGCGGCGCATTCGGGTTAGGGAAAATGTTAGAATGGGTGAAACGTTTATGTGGAATCGACATTATCTGGAATAGGGTCACTTGTGTGCAATTAGAGATGTATAGATTGAATAAGTATACTGTCATGTATTCACAAGTATGTGTCATGTGTACCTGTGTTTGTGTCATGTGTAACTGTGTTTGTGTCATGTTACATTTGATATTGATATGAAGGGAACCGTTGGTTGGGGGAGACGAATTGATTTGTAGAATACTGAATTTTGGTCTCCCATTATGCAGGATATCTGGTGAATATTAAAAATGTCGCAGCGAAGTGTAAAGAAGATTGTAGACCGTAGAGCTGAAACCTCCGGCGCGGTAATATGGCTTACGTTCGAGTAATGTAAGTTGTGATTGTTGTGCTGCAGTGTGGCTGACATGTTGAAGTCAGTGCGGGCTGTGTACGCCGTCGAGGAAGACAGACACTTCAAAGCAAAAATTAACCAACACTCCCAGATGCCGCTCGTTGAGTGAGTCCCAAAGGTCCAGCCCGTTGGACGGCGTTGCAAGACTGGGCACAAGGGTCTAGTTCTCGGGACAGCTTGTACACTACGTTTTACAACGACAATTGAAAATGAAGAAGGAGAATGAAACGTGGTACAGGATCCATGGTGCGGTTGTGAGGTTCTCAACAGCTGAGTTCGCCCTTGTCACCGGTCTCAACTGTGGCTATGGCAAAGAGCCCGACGACGACGTGGTGTTCGAGAAGGTAGTGTTTGATTTCTTTGGAGTTTCAAAGTTGAAGATGTCCGAGTTCGAGGTGCAGTTCCGTGTGGCAATGGCATATGAGAAATCGTCAACCAGAAGGTTCAAATTTGTCCTGTTGATGCTGGTCGAGGAAGTATTGTTTGGGAAGGAAGCCAAAAACTACATTCATGGGTGGGTGGTCGACCTTGTCAGTGACATTGACCGATTCCTGGTGTTTCCGTGGGGTCGGCTTTGCTACGAGCGAACGAACGAGTTCCTGAACCGTGCAATCGAGAGGAAGCTCCAACGGGATGAGGGAAGCTCCAATGCATGCCCGGCCTATTGCCTGTTGGGATTCCCTCTCGCCTTCCAGGTTCGTACACAGATCTCACTGGACGCTGTATACACGTTTACTAGGTGTCCAATATTTAGTGACTGGACAGGGAGTGAATATTTACTGGACAACATTTGTTTGCAGCTATGGGTGTACGAAGCCCTCCCTCCAATGGCTGACCAATTCGCGAACGTCATAGATGAGAAGCTGTACCCCAGGTGTCAGCGATACGAGTTTAGAGATCTGAACTTCGAGTATGCCTTCATCGAAACCCGACTGTAGAAGGCGAAGGAGCTCGAGCACTTCAATGACCCTACAGCCGTGACGCCGCTTCTACTCCTCGATGAAGTGGAGGGAGCTACCCATTTGTACCACAATGCCCAAAACACTCACGACAAGCGGGACAACTTCTTCGACGACATTGTCCGGGAGTTCGTATTCACAAATGTCAAACCCCCACCAAAGAAACAACCAAAGGGAGCACGTGGGTCAACGCAAGAATCAGGAGAGGGCACGCAGACACAAGCTACCCTATTAGAGATCTAGTCATGGTTAACGGCAAAGATGGACGACATGCTGAGGAGCATAACCGCGGAGGTAGCCTCGAAGATGGCCACGCTTGAGGAGACGATTGAAAACATGAAGAGGGAACTGAGGTGGAAGGAGACTAGGGAGTCGGAGGAGCATGAGGAAGTTCTGGGAAAGGAGGTAAGGTTCTCCTGGTATCAGATTAGAATCGTCATGTCATTTTATGTTACTGTCATATTGTTCATATTGGATGTCCTGTGAATATCAGTAAATGTCATGCCAATTCCATTATATGTCAATTTACTCAGAGGTCATGTGCTTAGGTTTAGGTATCAGTGAAGGACAAGGATAAGGGGAAGGCGGACGAGGACAAGGACAAGGACGAGGGCAAGGACAAGGGCAAGGAGGAGAGAGAGCCCACGAAGGAGGACAAGTTGAAGGCCAAGGCCAAGGCCATAGAGGTTTGTGCATGAGACTGTCATGTTAATATATATATCTGATGTCATGTCAAATGTTTTTATTGTCATGTTAAACGCACTATGGGCTGCAAGTTGCAGGAGGAGTTGGTGGCACCCGGTGCCTCCGAGGTTGAGGCTGAGTCTGAGGTGCCCCTCATACGGCCGAGAAGAAGCACCCGTCAACATCCTAATACGTTGTCCCAAGCGGACGAAACCCAGCCAGCGAAGAAACCGCGTGTGGGCAAGAAGCCAGTGGATGCCGCCGAGCTAGGCATGGCGACGAGGGCATATGTTGATGCGTTCGCTGCGTGGATGAAGGACGGAAGTGACCCCGTCTGGTCGGTCGAAGGCACCGTACTGGAGAAGTAGTTCTTTGGGACACTTCAATCACCAACCACCTGGGTGTCATCCGAGGTTAATTACGTTCCCACATCATGGTTCGATGCATCACCTTTTTCCTGAAATGGTCTTCCAAATAAATGATTTTTCCTTGCGACCCCTTCGTACTTGTCACCTGCGTTGATGTCCTTCCGCAGGTGACAAGTACGAAGGGGTCGCCATTCTTGATTTCATCTGGGGGTATCTCCTGTAGAAGCTACTGGCGGACGCGAAGGGGGACCTTGAGGTGGTGAAGGGGGACGACACGGTGACCCAATACTTCGACGACAAGTTGCCGCAGATGTTTCCGACGGGTTGGGCCAATGTCGACCGGTTGTTGGCACCTTGGAATCTGAAGAACGAGCACTGGGTGGCCCTTGACATCAACTTCGCGGAGTGGACATTGGACGTCTACGATCCCGACATAAGCCACGTGGCTGAGCGCCATATGTCGGGCCTCCTAAAGCCGGTGACCCACCTCCTCCCCATTTTGATGAACAGCCACCCCGAACTTCGAGTCAAATGGGTCGGCAAGGTCCCGAAACCCTTGGCGTACAATAGGGTGAAGGGGATTCCCCAAAATAAACAATCGTAAGTCATTATTGCCACTTCATTTATAAAACATTGTCACAGGTTGGGTGAGCATATTTTGTTATTGTGATGTAGGGGCGACTGTGGTCCATACGCCATCCGTTACCTGCAGCTCCTCGCGACTGGCGACACCAAGTTCCGTGGCCTCGACGATGCATTCATTGCGGCGTACCGCCAATCCCTTTGTGTTGCCATCTTTCACGGACGTCTTACAACCCCATCCGATCCTTAAAAAAACTCCCCCATTGATTTTATATACATTGTTGGTTTGTGTAGACTTATTGGTTGGTTTAGACCGCATATTGGCTGGTATGCCGGCGGTTGTTGCTTCATTTGAATCTGATGTTTGTTGGTTTTAGACATTTGGACATGCAGTTATTGGTGGATTGTTGTATTCGTTGGTTTTTAATTATGACATGTCAATTGCAATAAATGTCACGTCAATATGATGATAATGCCATGCCAAAAGCCGATATTGTCATGTCAAAAGGGGGTAATGTCATATGACATTCCGTTAACATAATAGAACAAACTAGAACTAGAACAAACTAGAATAAACTAGACCAAAACCCCCCATACGAAGTTGCAGAAAGGCAACATACTTCTTTGCGAAAGGCGTCTAAGCAAAATGGGCTAACTATCTACTTCATTGCGAAAGGCCCCGCAACTGGAAGTTTCTATACCCCGCTACGTGCGGCGACGCTTCTGCAATTTCCCATAAGAGGCATCCGTCCACTCTATTGGTTCAAGTTTCACAGTCGTCCGAAACGCTCCGGTCATCCCTTTTCCGTGTTGGTATGCTTCCTCTACTTCCCTTACCGCTCGCTCCGCCTCGTGATCCCACGGGCTGACTACATCCTCGACGTCACAGCTCACAGAAATTACCTGCTTCCCACGGTCATAAGCGACTGCGTTGTCCAACGCATCACTTGGTTCTAATTGGACACGTGGATATTCTAATTGGATGATTAAGCTTTCTAACTGGACACTCTTCGTTTCGAACTTGACACCTCTTCCTTCTCGATCGACACCTTGTGCTACCAAAACTTCCAATTCTTTATCCCCTTGCAAGCAGGGTTTCGTTTTAAAATGTGGGTGATCTTCTTGGGTCAAGGGTGGGCCACCCCCGAGTGAATGAGCCGTTGTGGATCCTTCCTTAGTGGTGAAATCGCCGCCAACCTTGCGTACCAGGGAGACATGGAGGTCGATAGGCCAGAATCGTTCACCGGAAAGACAGTTTACGAACTTGTAGGCCTGCAAGTCTTCGCTATCCCCAATGGAAAAAGGTATGCACCCTTCCGTCTTCGGCTTTACATATGTGAGCTCGATGTCATGCCTCCTCCCATCGAAATTAAACTTGGCCATCAGTTGTTTCTTCAGTGAGACGTAGTCAATTCTTTCGTCTACCAGTACGGCCTTTTGACTCCTCGACGACTTCACGACCCAAGTGCCCTCTTCACAATCCCACCATCCGCCAAACAATACAGTGATACACACGGACGATTTCTCCCCTGTTCCATTAGTTAGAGGGGGAGGGGGGACATTCAGATTTACAGGGGGAAGAAAATATTGTACGGAGAGATGTATCGCATAACCTAAATGGAAGGAAGACTTACTCATTTCCGCCAAGAAGTCGGTGTTTGTCCAGTTAACCCCAGTAGGTGTCAAGCGCGTGAATGGGTTTATAGACTCCCCCTCCTCCCTCATCTACCTCTTATTCTCTTAAGGCGCTAATGACAGGGCGGGAGATTTAATCACACTCCCGCCCTCTCTCTCCCATCTTATCAAATGTCTTTCTCTACCCTCTGCAAGATCCCCCCCCCCCTTGGTCTCTCTGAAGTTTTTGTTGGGTCAAATTTTATTCATTGCTTTGAACTTCATATGGTTTGAAAATGTATTTCGTGGTATGAAATTAATATGGGTATACTCTCTCTATGGTTTTTGCATTTTTTGAGTATTAAGTGTGAGTGGGAAACCCAGTTTTATACGAATGTCAAACTTTTACTAAAACCCCTTCGAAAGGTGTCTAGTAGAAAACTGTTTGTTAACCAGTCGGCATTAATTGACCGGGTAGTTTGTTTTAAGGGCTGTCATGTACCGTCTAACGACAAGAAGTAAACCCCTTTCTTTTATGTCATGTCAGAAATGACACGTGTCATGTATACAACAGACCACTGCCATGTTAATTGTAGACAACAACAAAACACTGCAATTCAATCTCCTTTGCTTTTTGTTTCTTTTTTTTTTCTCAACGGTCACATGCTGAACAATGTTGATATTTTCCAAACACCCCACTTATGTGATAGCCATTCACCATCCATACTCCACACAAATTGGTAAAGTTAACTCCCCATTGCCATTTAACAACCTCTCCAACAACCCTTCAACGAAATGACATCCTCTTCACACCACCGCGGCTCCTCATCAGGCCTCCCTCCCCAATCTGCCCCCATCGTTATATCATCCGACGAATCGGACGATGGAGGTTTGTCGATCACTTCATTCGTGTAGATTTCAGTTGTGCTACTTATATCATTATACTACCTTTTTTTTATTTATGCAGGACCAATGTCGCCGTCGTCGTACTGACGACATCAAAGAGGAGAGATTGTCGGCGGTGAGCCTGGGATGCTCGGGTCGTTCTACGAGGCGACCCTTGTACGCAAACTGGACCCTAACCACTGGGAGGTCGAATATGTGACCCTCCTACGTAACAACAGAAGAGAGCTGCTGAGGGAGGTCATCCCTGTGCAACGAATTCGTCCATGGTCGCCTCGTATTTCTTACGACGCCTACATGCCCGAAGACCGTGTCAACTGCCGCAACAACGATGGGTTTTGGGCCGGGAGGGTCGTTGGTGTGTCCGGTTATGGGAGTGACCGAACTTTCACGGTCAACTTCCCACTGAGCGACGAGACGTCTGATCATCGTGCACGCAATATGCGCCCACACTTCGACTGGGATGGATACAGATTCACCACGCAGCCGCAATTTTGCTTCTTGTTACTGTAAATTTCGTTTTCACTGTCTTCTATGTTGCTACTCTCTCCTACTATCTTTTAGATGTTTGCTCCTATGTTGTATTTGATTAATGCAAGTGAATCTGTCTCCGACATATTGTGTCCAGTATATTTCAATTTTTGTCATGTCGTCTTCATGTTGTGTCCAGTTACAACTACGCGATTACTAGTCGGCCCACGAATTCACCTCCATCCACTTTGATAACTCCCTCCCTTGATGAAAATCGGAATAATGTTTCCAAAGGCCTTGACAGGATGTTTGTGTCAAAGGTCTTGGAGCATTAACAGTTGATGAAATACAAAACCTGTTTTATAAGTCTGAATATTATGTAATATTATTATATACTTCCTTTATATTATATATATATGCTTGACTAATTTTTCAAGAAGTTTTTTGAATTATTTCCTTCCTTGTGACAAGTGTTGAGAAGGTTCAAATCGGAAAGATTATGGCTTCATTTGTTTCCAAGTTTAGAAGATCTTAAAGATGGCCATGATATGGAATAGCCGTTGGAGAAGATTCTTGGCACCGATTTGTCTCAATAAATAGAGAAGGAAGATGAAGACAGAATATACAAGTGCTACACGAGCTTTCATTCAAGCGAGATCTGTCTTCCAAGTGTACTCTCTGCTAGCGCTCAAGAGTTTGTTGTTTATTTCAAAGCTTTTGAGAGTCACTGTGAGCTTATAGGATATATTCATTTATAGTGTTACTCGAGAGTTTGTAACTCGGGAAGTTGCACTAGGCTATTGATTTGTGAGAGTAAGAGGATTGTACTAGATAGCTGAGACTCTCAGTTTAGAAGATCTTAAAGATGGCCATGATCTAGAAGAGCCCCACCTCTCTCAGGCTGAGAGAGGTGGGGCTCTTCTAGATTGGTCTAGGACTCCAAGGGAACGTGAGTTGACTAGATTGCAATTGTATAGGAGAGAGGCTTCTCGGTGAGCTATTAGGATCCTAAGCTAAGCGAATCAATAAAGCCTTTTGAATCCTAGGGTTGTGGAAGAACCCTAGGCGGGGACGTAGGCCAAGTTCGTGCCGAACCTCGTAAACAATTACTCGTGTCCTTTATCTATTGCTTTACCTTATTTCCGCACTTGGTTCGATTGTCTAACTTTTTTTATTCAGGTTTAATCTCAAAGGGTTTTATACGAGCTCCAAAAGTCTTGAGACTTTTTGCGAAAAACGGGCATACTCTATTCAACCCCCCCTTCTAGAGTATTTCTATATTACATTGTTTTATATTATCGAACCTTCAATTGGTATCAGAGCTTTACTCACTGCTTTTGATCTAACAATCTTGTGAGTTTTCGATCATGTCTGGTGAAGCAAGCGGAGGATTTGCACAGGGAAGGTCCACGAGCAGACCACCACTCCTTGTAGGAAACAACTTTGTCCACCGGAGATCTTTGATGAAGATGTTCATCATAGACCAAGATCTAGAGTTTTGGAACATTATAGAGAATGATCCGAAGATTCCAGAGAAACATGGACCAAATGATACCAAAGTTACAAAGTAGGAGTCTGAATACAACCAAGCAGATCTTGAAATCGTCTCCAAAAACTACAGGGCTATTAACTTACTTTATTGTGGTCTTAGCACTGATGAGTTTAACCGTATTTCATCTTGTAGGTCAGCTAAAGAGATTTGGGACAAACTGGTCGTCACATATGAAGGAACGAGCCAAGTAAAAGACACCAAGATCAGCATCTTTCTTCGAAAGTACGAGCTCTTCAAGATGAAGCCTGATGAGACAATCAAGGCCATGTTCACACGATTCACAGAGATTACCAACAACCTTGACTCTCTCGGCAAGAGCTTTACCAACATTGAGAAAGTGAGGAAGATACTGAGGTGCCTTCCAAAAGAGAAATGGGGTCCAAAAGTAACAGCTATAGAGGAAGCCCAGGACCTCACCACTCTACCCCTTGATGACCTTCTTGGGAAACTGATCACGCATGAGATGATCCTTAATGAAGACGATGGAGAACTTCCAGCTAGCACTAAGAACTTGACACTCAAGTCTAAGAAGGATGAGCCTAAAGGTGGATCTGATTCCGAAGATGAGGATGACGATGAGGATGATCCTTTTGCTCTTATCACAAGAGGCCTTGCTCGAATTCTCAAAATGAAGAAGCAATTCAACAACAAGGATGGATCAGAGTCTTCAAAATTTCGAGGTAAGCCTCAATACAACAAGTATGAAAAGAAGACTAAACCGTTGTCTTGTTTTGAATGTGGTGAAACAGATCATCTTGTGAAGGACTGCCCTCAAAAGACAAAGAGCCAGTCCAAGAAGGGTGACAAATGGAAGAAGAAAGCCATGGTGGCAACTTGGAGCGATTCTGACTCTGACTCCGATGATGAGAAGGCTAATATTTGTCTTATGGCCTCAGAAGATGAATCCCACAATGAAAAGCTTGAAGCTACTGTAAGAGAACTTATGGCAAGTCCAAAAGAGGTATTATCGGAATTTTTTTCCAATATGATTGCCAATGAAGAGAAGCTTATTGCCCAAACTAACATTCTTATTAAGAGAACTCTGGACCAGGAAAGAACTATTGAGGATCTGTCTATGAGGGTCAAAAGTCTTGAAGCTTCTTATTCAGGTCTTGACATTAAAGTCAAGACGCTTGACTCAGAGAAATCTGAACTCAAGCAAGATCTCTCCTCTCTAAGAAATGAGCATCATGACTTAGAGAACGAGAAGATCTCCCTGAATAATAAGATTCAAGACCAACAGACAGCCGTCATAAGTTTTACCAAATCCAAAGGTACTCTCGATAGGATGTTGGGTGAGCAACAAAGCTCTCTAAACAAAAGTGGTATTGGTTACAATCCAAGGTTTTTAAAGAAGCAACACATCACCACTTTTGTAAAGGCAAAAGGAAGTAGAACCTCTCTTATATGTCACCAATGTGCTAGAAAGGGACATGTAAAAGAGACCTGCCCCTATAGAAAAAAGGATCCATATATTATTCGCAATACATTTCTTGTTCATTTGAGAAAAGAACGGATAACACAAGTTTGGGTTCCAAAAGGCACTATTTTACAAAATATGGTTTACCCCAAAAATGGATCCAAATTTGGTTATTGGTCTAGCCACAAAGGTTGATGTTTGTCTTGTAGGAGATCACCAAGGTGAAAGAACACAAATGGATTATTGATAGTGGATGCTCGAGGCATATGAGTGGGAAGAGTTCTCTCTTTCATGATCTAAAGGAGTAATCCACGTGAACAATCACTCTTGGTGACAAAGGAAAATGTGACATCGTTGGTATTGGTAGTGTTGGAAGCGATTCCAGCCATAGTATTAAAAATGTCTATCTTGTTAATGGTTTAAAGTATAATTTGCTTAGTGTATCTCAATTATGTGATAATGGCAACAATGTCAGATTTAACAAGAAAAGATGTATAGTGTGCAGAGAAGATACAGGTGAAGTTATATTGACTGCATATCGCTACAACAATATATACGCCGTAAATGCTTATCAAGTGGCACAAGGAAGCCTAACCTGTCTAAAGGCTTTGACGGATGATCCAAAGCTCTGGCACAGGAGACTCGGTCATGTGAGTCCACATACACTACAGAAGCTTGTGTCTAAAGGGCTTGTAAGACGGCTACCTGAGATGGACTTCAAAGGTATTGATATGTGCAATGCATGCACACGAGGTAAACAAACACGTAGCTCTTTCAAACCCAAAAAGGTTGTAAGTTCTTCTAGACCCCTTGAACTTTTACATATGGATTTATGTGGTCCTATGCGAGTCAAATCTCCCAATGGTAAAAAGTACATGCTAGTTGTTGTTGATGATTTTTCTAGATATACTTGGGTTGCATTTTTGAAAGAAAAATCAGAGGCCTTATTTGAGTTTTCAAAACTTTGTAAGGAGTTGCAAACTTTAAGAAACGAGCCCATAGTGTCAATTCGGAGTGATCATGGTAGGGAGTTTGATCAACTTCAGTTTGATTTGTTTTGTGCTAAATATGGCATCTCCCATAACTTTTCTGCTCCTAGGACACCTCAACAAAACGGGGTTGTGGAACGCAAGAACCGCACCTTAGAGGATATGGCCAGGACTATGCTTTTAGAAAATGCATTACCTAAAACCTATTGGGCTGAAGCTATTAACACAGCTAACTACATTTTGAATCGTTGTCTTATTCGTTCCATCTTAAAGAAAACTCCTTATGAACTTTTCAAATGCCGCAAACCACTTATATCTTATTTTAAACTCTTTAGCTGTACTTGTTTTGTTCATAATAATGGAAAAGATAACCTTGAGAAATTTGATGCGCGTACTGATGAAGGTATATTTCTTGGCTACTCCACGAGTAGCAAAGCTTATAGAATCTTCAATAAAAGGACCCAGTTAGTTGAAGAAAGTATACATGTTATTTTTGATGAATGCAATGACGGTGCTTTGAGTGAAAGTGTTGCAGATATAGATCTTAACATCCATGAAGAGAACGAGGAAGTTGATGATGCTGCTACTAAGAACACAGAGAAGAGGAACATGCAGGAACAGATCCTTAACACTGAAGAATTGGCCCAAGGTTTTGAAGATTCATCCAAAGCCCTTGGTGTCCAATCCAATAGTGTTGAGACGTCAGAAACTGTTGTAACTGAACCTAACAGGACCACGGAGTCAGATGTACCACAAGTCAATCCTACCAGTGTGACGAATCAAGGAGCTGAGACTAGCAAAAGGAAATTCAAATACTCCTCATCACACTCTTTAAAGGATATCATTTCTGACCCTACTTCTAGTGTTCAAACTGGTTCTAAACTTAAAGATCTTTGTGCTTTTCACGCGTTTGTTTCTCTTATTGAGCCAAAGAAGGTAGATGAAGCACTTCAGGAGCCAGACTGGATCATTGCTATGCAAAGTGAGCTCAACGAATTTGAAAGAAATAAAGTCTGGACCTTGAAGCCTAGGCCAAAGCATCAATCAGTCATTGGCACATGATGGGTCTTTCAAAACAAGCTAGATGAGAATGGTAAGATCGTGAGGAACAAGGCAAGGCTTGTTGCTCAAGGCTACAATCAAGAGGAAGGTATTGACTACGAGGAGACCTTTGCTCCCGTAGCCAGGCTTGAAGCTATTCGCATTCTATTGGCATTTGCATCTTTTATGAGCATAAAGTTATATCAAATGGATGTCAAGTGTGATTTTCTTAATGGTTTCTTAGAGGAAGAAGTATATGTGGCTCAACCCCCAGGTTTTGAAAGTTCAGAATTTCCCAATCATGTTTATAAACTTGACAAAGCGCTTTATGGTTTGAAACAAGCCCCAAGAGCTTGGTATGAGCGCTTGTCAAAATATCTTTTAGAAAATGATTTTAAAAGGGGGTTGATCGACAAGACTCTTTTTATCAAAACCAAAGGAAAGGACATTTTGGTTATTCAAATTTATGTTGATGATATATTATTTGGTGCTACTAACACATCTTTGTGCAAGGAATTTTCTGACATCATGTGCAGTGAATTTGAGATGAGCTTGATGGGTGAACTCAACTTCTTTTTGGGATTACAAGTTCATCAATCCAAGAAAGGGATCTTTGTCAACCAAAGCAAGTACACTAAGGATCTCTTGAAGAAGTTCAAGATGGATCAATCCAAAGCAGCCAAGACTCCCATGAGCTCAACATTGTCTCTAGATCAAGACAAGACTGGGAAAAGTGTCAATCAAAAGGAGTATCGAGGAATGATTGGATCTTTATTATATCTCACGGCTAGTAGACCTGACATCATGTTTAGTGTTTGCATGTGTGCTAGGTTTCAAGTTGATCCTAAAGAATCTCACCTCGTGGCTGTGAAGAGGATCTTTCGATATCTCAATGGCACTAAGGAGCTTGGACTATGGTACCCAAAGCAAAAGGATTTCACATTAATTGGATATTCTGATGCAGATTTTGCAGGCTATAAGGTGGATAGGAAGAGCACATCAGGATGTTGCCAATTCTTAGGAGCATCTTTAATCAGTTGGCACTCAAAGAAACAAAACTCAGTTGCTCTATCCACCGCAGAAGCCGAATACATTACAGTTGGAGCCTGTTGCTCCCAAATCCTTTGGATAGCTCAACAAATGCGAGATCTTGGCATCAACCTCAAAGGTATTCCAATTAAGTGTGACAATACTAGTGCCATCTCCATCACTAAGAATCCTGTTCAGCATTTAAGGACCAAACATATTGATCCTTTGGCAGAGGACATGTTCACCTTCATAAGACGAGAAATTGGGATGCTTAACAAGGATGCACTTTCGTAGGGGGAGCATTCCCTTTACGAAAGATAAAATCTACTTAGTTTCAAGACCCTTGAGAACTATGTCAAGGTGTGTAAACTAAATGGTGGATTACATATATCGGATCACATATTTTTGGTTAATATCTTTTTAGATATTTAATCAATTATATTTTTATTGGATTTCAAAATTGCCTATTTATGTTATATTCTTAACCGTTAAGATATTTTTAATTTTGGAACTAAATTCTTCAGTTTTTCAGTCCGATTTTAATGGAAACATTTGAATTTTGAATTGGAAACTCTTCAAATCTTGACAATGTTATCATTACCCTCCCTTGGAACTCTAAACCCGTCCCATCACTCCATCATCTCTCTCTACTTATACCCACCTCTGTACCCGATTCTATCACACTCTCAAATTATCCAAACCCTTTCGCTTTCTCCTTCTTCAACCTCTCAACCTTTTCTAAAGAAACCCTAGCCGATTTCCTCCATGGCATCCAAAACAAAGAAAGTTGTCACACCCAAAAGACTTGGCGCCACCCCCAAGGGACGTCAGGCCACTGCCACCTCTCCCACACCTGAACCCACTCCTCAAGCCATTGTCCCAACTGTTGTCCAGAGCACCATCGCTGAGAGCATGGCCACTATTACAAAGGGCTCTCAAAAGCGCTCTGCTAAGAAGCCTCTCAGTGCCAAACAGAAAGGGAAGAGGAAGATTTTGGCTGAGGAAGTGGACGAGGAAGAGGAGGAAGATGACCTCGATGCCATCCTGGAAAGAGATGCTGCCAAGGTAGCCGAGGAGGAAGCCTTGAAGAAGAAAAATGCCGATGAGGAGGCCGAGCTTGCAAGGAAACTGGCAGAGGAGGAAGCTGAGAGGATTCGGAAGGAAGCCGAAGCCGAGGAGGTTCCATCCGAGGAGGAGCCTGAGGAAGAAGAAGAAGAGCAAGAGGGATCTGGAGATGACGAGGAAGCTGAAGGAGATGAAGCGGGGTCCGGTGAGGACTCGGGGTCTGAGGAAGAGGAAGAAGAATCTCCCTCTCCTTCTCCTCCTCCCCCGTCTCCAAAGAAGCGGAAAGCCCCTGTTGCTGTCAAGCATCCATCTCCCAAGCGCACCAGGAAGGGCACCCTCAGGAGTCTTGAAGCGCCTGTCAAGAGAGCTGCTCCGACAATTGCTCGCAGGAAGAATGCCGACCCACCTGCATATATCCAGGTAAATCAATCCTTGCCCTCCTCTTGGTTTGAAGATGCTGAGACTGCTGGTAAGTGGGTAGATGAGTTTCGAACTCATAGGATTTGCTGTTCTGATTTTTTGGATTTTGAGTTCTTCGAAGCTTTGAAGTTACCCTGCATTGATCTTCTCAAAAAATCCCCAGCCTGGACCCTTCTCAATCTTGAAACTGTCTACTACCCTCAGCTTACCCGTCTATTCTACATTAACCTAAAAGCCAAATACGACACCAATGGTTGGCCTTTGGAGTCTGCTGTCAAAGGGGTTAGAATCTCTCTCAACTCCAATGACTTTGCAGATTTCCTTGGCTTACCTAGCCCAGTTCCACCCTCTGAAATACACCCCTCAAAAGAAAATTGCATCATTCTTGCCCGAGCCAAGTACCTCCTACCCGAAGCATCCAACAGCACCTCAAAGCAACTCACCCACTCATCCCTAACCCTTGAGGCAAAAATAATTTTCAACATCATTGTTCGATGCCTCTTACCCCGTCTTAACTCTGGTTCACTCCTTACTGACAATGCCATGGTCCTGCTTTACCGCATCTTAAATGGCCATGACCTTGATCTGGCCAACACTATCCTTGGAACCATGGCTCATGCTAGAAAAGCTAGAAAAGGCTCTCCCCTCCCCTTTGCTACCCTTTTGATTCCTCTCTTCAAAGCTTCTGGAATTGATGTCAAAAAATGAAGAACAGCAGTGTCATATGGGTAAGTTCGACTCTAAGGGCCTTGAAAAGATTGGCATCACTCGGTCTCCCCAAGGGACCTTGAGTCTTGCCACTCCTTCAAAAGCCCTTCCCACTGCTTCAGCTTTCGATGAACGCATGGACAACCTAGAGTTGGGCTTGGAGGAAGTTCGCCTGGATATCAAGGAGCTGCAAAAGGAGTTTATGACGGAGATGAGCGGGATTTCCAAGATGCTACAAGGACTGTGGACGAGGCTCACTGATGATGCTCCGGACGACGAAGCCTAAACCCTACCCTACCCTACCCTATCTCTATCCTTGATACATTGCTGGTTTTTGGAAACAATTTCAAAACTTTTGGTGATTGTTTTACCTCCTCCCTTTGTTAAAAGAAAAAAAGGGGGAGATGATCTATGGTTGTTTAGACTTTGAAAACCTCTATCTGTTTGAAGGTCTTGGAAGACTTTGGTTTTTGATTTTTGGTTTTCGGTTGGATGGCTTTTGCATGCCTTAAAAATTTTTTGATCCAACATTTATCTAACCCTTGCAGGTACTTAGTCCGATTTCTCTTATGTTATTTATGCTTGACTAAGTTGCAGGGATGCACAGGTTTTGTCTTTCATCAAGGGGGAGATTGATAACTCCCTCCCTTGATTAAAATCGGAATAATGTTCCAAAGGCCTTGACAGGATGTTTGTGTCAAAGGTCTTGGAGCATTAACAGTTGATGAAATACAAAACCTGTTTTATAAGTCCGAATATTATTTAATATTATTATATACTTCCTTTATATTATATATATGCTTGACTAATCTTTCAGGAAGTTTTTCGAATTATTTCCTTCCTTGTGACAAGTGTTGAGAAGGTTCAAATCGGAAAGATTATGGCTTCATTTGTTTCCAAGTTTAGAAGATCTTAAAGATGGCCATGATCTGGAATAGCCGTTGGAGAAGATTCTTGGCGCCGATTTGTCTCAATAAATAGAGAAGGAAGATGAAGACAGAATACACAAGTGCTACACGAGCTTTCATTCATTCAAGCGAGATCTGTCTTCCAAGTGTACTCTCTGCTAGCGCTCAAGAGTTTGTTGTTTATTTCAAAGCCTTTGAGAGTCACTGTGAGCTTATAGGATATATTCATTTATAGTGTTACTCGAGAGTTTGTAACTCGGGAAGTTGCACTAGCTAGGCTATTGATTTGTGAGAGTAAGAGGAGTGTACTAGATAGCTGAGAGAGGTGTGGCTCTTCTAGATTGGTCTAGGACTCCAGGGGAACGTGAGTTGACTAGATTGCAATTGTATAGGAGAGAGGCTTCTCGGTGAGCTATTAGGATCCTAAGCTAAGTGAATCAATAAAGCCTTTTGAATCCTAGGGTTGTGGAAGAACCCTAGGCGGGGACGTAGGCCAAGTTCGTGCCGAACCTCGTAAACAATTACTCGTGTCCTTTATCTATTGCTTTACCTTATTTCCGCACTTGGTTCGATTGTCTAACTTTGTGATTCAGGTGTAATCTCAAAGGCTTTTATACGAGCTCCAAAAGTCTTGAGACTTTCTGCGAAAAACGGGCATACTCTATTCAACCCCCCCTTCTAGAGTATTTCTATATTACATTGTTTTATATTATCGAACCTTCACACTTTATTCTTATTCCATGGTTTTTCTCTTCAACTTAACATGTAATTATAAGTATGTTTATGCCCCCTCACTATCACTCTTATCCATTCGATTCCAATATGGGTAAAGCATGCTAGTGTCGACCGGAGATAACGAAATCATGGCATCCAAATATGGGTAAATATTATTATTGGGCACACATAAAACAATATGTCATTATAGTGAATCTGCTTCTCCCATAAATCTTCTCCATTCGATAATGGTACTAAATGACTTGTGTTTTTCATAATTAAAATCGTTTCCAGTGGAATACAATATGTGACATGTGTATCTAATATGGATGTCTAGTTACAACTTACTGCTTACACGTGATCCTTCAAATAAACCCCCCGGACCCTTCCTTCTTCAATTGGTTTTCTCTTAAACTTATAATTTAGTTGAAAGAATCTTTTTCCCCCTCACTGACACTCTCACTGATCTCTCTGTCCTCTCAGCCTCCAATTTTCTATTTAGCGCGTGTTTGGCAAAAAGGGGTTTTTTTAGGAGTTTGAGTTTTTTTAGGAGGTGGATATTATTTATGGGGTTTATGGAGGTGTGGGAGGTGGAGTTTATTTTTCTAAATAACCTTGTAAAAAAACTGAATGATGTTTGGTAGTGATAAGGTTTATAAATGGTTATTTTTGTAGAAAAGTCCAAAAGGCCCTTGTCTCCCACCTTTCGGCTGTCTCACTGTGGGAGGTGGAGCTCAGGTCTCCCACCTTTCGGTTATTTTTGTAGAAAAGTCCAAAAGGCAGAAGGAGAAATTAAAATCAAAACAAATTGTCTACTACCCTTTCTTACCGTAAGTTCTAATTCGTCAATTTAATTATCATGAAACCTCCAAGAAGGGGAAATTGAAACGATTAGGAGTTCAATTGAAAAACAAATTGGCAACACCATCAGTAGCATCTGGGGAAGGATCAGCGGAAAGAGTCGGCGGAGGAACCTTTGGAACGGGAACCTGAACTTGGGTGCAGAAGCAACGATGCAACGAGGGCTGGCGGAGATGAAGGTAGGGCCGGCGGCGGGTAGGGCCGGGCGGCGGGTGGAGGTTGTCGGAGATGAAGGTAAGGCCGGCGGCGGGTGGTGACGATGCAACGAGGGCTGGCGGCAAAATTGAACAAGTTTTTGGCACCTCTCAAAATAAACTCCGGAACCTACCCTCCCTTAGCTTCCATTTTCACCAAATTTCACCTCTTCAAACCTCCAACTGCAACTCCTAAAGCTCTTACAAAACCTGTTGCCAAACACCATTGCCATGAGTTTTTTTTTTCACCTCCAAAACCTTTTCAAACCTTTTCAAAGCTATTGCCAAACACGTGTTTAACCCCTCTCTCTCTCTCTCTCTCTCTCTCTCTCTCTCTCCGTCTCTATGTCTCTCTCTTCTGTCCTCTGCCACTGCAGTAGCTACTTTTTCACTCCTCTCTCACTGGTATTTGCTTTTTAGGAGTAGAGATGTCTCCCTCCCTCTTTCTCTCACTGTACATGAAACCATGATGGAGTCCAGCTTTATCCCATAGGGTGACCTGCTACCGGCTACCCTTGGCAAGCGGATATCCACTTTTTTGCAAATTTTTTCCGGATTGGCTTACTCATGCAAAGCTTTTGGATAATAGGGTCATCTTAGCAAAACACCCATATTTTATATAGTTTTTAGCTCATTAAAAAGCGTGCATGAGTAGTTCAAAGACAAGTATTGTGGGATGGAGGGAGTATTATATTTAAAACATTTCAATTGTATTTTTTATAAAAATAATTGGTACCTTTTTGGCGGGAATATTATTGCGGTCCCGCGCTGGTAGTTATGTATCCAAAAACTTCTAATTTTAGGCCATGAGTTCTGATTTTGCCTGTACAGAAGTAGTTCGAATCGATTTTTCAACCGAAGTAGACCGAAAAAATCGAACCTAAACTGGACCTAGGTTTTCGGCTCAAGGAATTTTTAATTTTGATTTTCGGTTCGATTTATTCTTGGTTCGATTAGACCGGAAAAAAAAGGACTAAAAATGTTGTTGTAAATCCTCAAGCTCAGTATTGACGCTAAAATAGACTCCTTTTAACGGAAACGAGTCTAAAATACGGTTGCATCCATTAAAATTAGTTCGATTGAGCAGCTGAGACAAAAGATGAAACAAGCGCGGAGCCAAAGAATCAACTTATGGCCATTGATCATGAAGTCGGAGAATTTCACTAGCAAGCGCCAAGCAGATTTATAATTGCGAAAATCCACATCATTCTAGACTCACAGCTCAATCGATCGGTCGCATAAACGGATTACCTATTACATACATATATTGGATACACCTTCCATTGTTCGATTCAATTATGAAAGCTGGAATCAAGGAGAAAGCAAATTAAGCAAAAAAACAGAATTGATTAAGAGGAGCAAACTTGAAGATATTGACCAATCTGATTAATCAAAGAAAAGAGAAATTTATGGCAGAGCTATAAAGCGCCATTATATTAATGATCTCAGCTCGATCGCCAGTTCCCGGTGAGTATTTACTTACGAGAGGGGTTTGTTGCGACCATCAAAAAATTATACGATTTTCAGGACCATGTAGCACAGACTGCACAATCAAAGAAATTTGCGTTCAGGACGTTGGCTGCAGCATAGTCTTAAAATTTTGTACACGACGCTACTCAAGTAAAGGGGTGTTTAGTTGCTGAAACCGTACTTGCTGAAACCGATATTGCTGACATCGGAGTTGCTCAATCACTAAATTTTGAATATATTTTGCCCAATTTCTACTGCAATCAAATTGAATAGATCGAAGAAAAGGTTCATCCTCAAGCACGGACCACAATCTGCTCAAACTCAAGCACAGACCACAATTTTCCCAGATCAGGCAATAATTACAACATCACAAATTAAGAGATTTTAGCAAATTAAGAGATTTCAACAAGAGTGCGAGGCAAGAGATCTTCATCGACATAATCGAGTCGCTTCCATCTAAGGCGAAGGCAATCAAGACACAATTGCAAACAATTTAAATTAAGAAGATGATCAGTTGTGTGAAAAACACCACCCAAGCAGAACCTAATTCAACAACAAATCAAAAGAGTTTGCCCTATAAATTGAAATTTAGGGGAAATCATCAGGTATTATTGAATATGAAAAAAGAGAACTGAAGAGTGAAATATGCAACCGCTGATTCAATTAACGAAGAATTAACAGCGATTTCATCAAGATGCAACAGGTCGGCAGTAATTTTAGCAGCAACCAAAAAAGCGATTTCACAAAAAAAAAGGCGATTTCAAATACCCTGGACCGGAAGCCAAGATCGGCCTCCCCCTACGTACAGAATAGACGACTATCTTGCAACATATTGCCGGATGTGGGCAAGATCTAGCGGAAGAACATGATATCTGTGCGACTGTGGGCAAGATCTAGTCGGGGAGAGAGGGTGTACGAGAGAAGTGGGCGAGATCTAGCCGGTGAGCGTCGGACTATCAACGTCGCTGGATCTGAATCACTAGCTCCGCTGCTTCGGCTTCAATCTTTGTTCACGAGGGGGGTGAAGAGCGGATTCGTACTCAACCGATGGAGGCGCTGCCTTCGGATTTCTACATGCTCAGATAGTTAATCTGTGGTGGGGGAGAGGAGGAGAAGGGAGGGCAGCCATGAAAAAGGGCCGGTTTAGGAGCTGTTCAGAAGAGGCAAATTAAAATTTGGAGTGTTTACTAGAATGTCCATATTTTCAGGTTTTATTAGCATTTTGTCCACCCATCCATATTAGCTAAATGTCCACCTATGTTGCTGAAACTGAATTTGCTGAAATTGTGCCCCTGTGCCCCCTCCGATTTCAACACTGTTGTTGATGCTGAAACCCCGGTTTCAACAACGTTGTTGATAGTGAAACTCCGGTGTCAGCAACGTTGTTGATGCCGAAATGGTTATTGCTGACACTCTTGAAAATGTTATACATACAAGCTACTGAAATACTGAAATGCTGAAATGTTGAAAGGCTGAAATGTTGTCATATATGCTTTGTAACATAGAGTAGCTCATACAATTTTATAAGAATTAATTTCAGCAAGGTAAAACAAATTCACTGAAATTGCCAATATCCAAACTCTCAACAAAGCAAACTCAATCACAGTAGCAAACTAACCAACTGCACCAAGTGTTCATCAATTTAAATCCAATTCAAAGAACAAGAATACCATTTGAACGCATAGATAACTACAAAGTACAAAACAATATAGCAATTAATTCAATACTAATTCACATAATCCCTTTTTCAGTACAATCAGCAACGTGGAAGCAAATTACCAATTATATCGATTCCTATTCAATACCAAGGATATCGATTCATATTGTTGCTGATTGTACTGAAATTGGTAACTACAAACTACAAAGAATAAGAATACTGAAATGCTGAGATGGCCGGTTGCTAGGAGAAAGAGAGAGAATGGAGTTCTGATTTCAACCATCTGCGGAAGCAATTGATAGAAGGTGAATTGATGTCAACATTGTATCTCGCTCGATCGGCGACGAAGCAATCGATTCCTTGCTGAAATTGTCGGATACGCCATTGGAAGTAGAGGATGGAGATGTAGATTCAGAAGAAGGTGCAGTAGTTCGACCGAATCTTCGGCCATCGTCGATCTTCGTCGTCATCATCCGGATGCATCGAAGCCGTTGCAGTAGATCTGGATGCAGGTGGTGGTGAGGATGACATCCATCGGATCCGGAAAGAGGATCGGTCTACCTATGGAAATCGAAGAAAGAAAGGGGACGGAGCCTGTACAGCACTGGTCGGAGAGATCAAAGAGATCTGAGGGAGGTGGCGGTGTCGGTGGCGGAGGTAGGGACCTGAGATTGACCGGAGAGGGAAGCGAGGGTGTCGGAGTGGCTGGGAAAGAGCGCTGAACTTCCATGGCTTTCAAATCTGGAGGACCAGATCTAGGCGATGAAGGAGGACAACCGACGGAGGAGGCGGAGCGAGAAAGGGCGAAAGAGGCAAGCGAACAGGTTCCGATGGATTCCGAAATTTCGTATGAGGTATTGAAATCGTCGGCGACTCCATGGCTATGGAAGCAATAGTCGGCGATGAATTCCTCTGGCTATGGAATCGTCGGTGAGGAATAGAGCGTGAGATTAGGTTTACATTTGAAGATGGTAATTTTGTCCATAAAATTTTAGGTGGACAAAACACCAATTTACCACACTTGGCGGATACTCTCTCAATTAGGCCGAAAATTTGTGCCTTCGACCCAAATTTTCTCTTAAAATTAAAAGAGTCATTGGAAAAAACGCTAATTAAACAAGCATGAGGATACTCCTCCAATAGGGGCAAAGAAATGTCATGGACCGCAAATTTATTCTCAAATAAACTCATTTGGTTCATTAGCTTCATAATCGAACCGAACCGAAGTCGAACCGGCTGAAAATCAAACCGAACCTATTAGTTTCAGTTTTACCTTCGGTTTGATTTTTTTTTGGGAATTTCGGTTTTCGGTATCCCTTGTTCGGCTCGGTTTTGGGTGGATGAACTGACCTAGCTCCGATCATATGTAAATGTTGCTTTTCATTGTTTGTCGCACAATTATTTTTATATAATAAAATCACTTCATATAACTTGTATTAAAATCTCAAAAAAAAAAAGTGTATAGAAATAGCTTCTTTTTTTTTCTAAAAAAATATTCTATTGTTAGATATATTATCAATAAATAATATACTTGGGATTATTAGTTATATTTATAAAACTTTAGGGTACTTGGTGCAATACCTCACAAAGGTGAGCTACTTTGCAATTTTCCAATTCTTGTAAAACAAAAACAACTCATATAGTATAAAGTGAAAAGTAAAGTATAAACCCCTTGTCGGCAGACTCTTTGGCATTACGTGATTCCCCTAGACTCCAACTATTCGCTTATTTTTTCGACCAAAAACTATTCGCTTATTTTCCCACTTCTGATGTCTACAGTACAGTGTGAACTCTCTAAATACTGTCAAAGAACACTTAAGAAATTGAACTTTTTTTTAATCGAGAAGGAATAGACGACAAATTTTACGTGTAAAATTTACATGATTATAAATGGTAACCAATATACCACTTTATTCCTTCCTTTGCAAAAATGTCACTCCCTCCTCTAAAATGTGCTAAATGTCAAAATGTGCATTTATTTTGCAAAACTAACAGGTCAAGGTGACCTATTGTTGTGGGTTAAAAAATTTTGGGCGGGCTTTTGAAATTTTGGAAATATTTGGGCGGGATTTAAGGGATTAGGAAATGAGAGAGAGAGTTCCAGGTAGGGGCGGTACGAGAGTGACCGGCGAAGAAGAGCCGGGGAGGAGAGTGCGAGAAGACGAGCAGCGAGAGCGAGCCGCGACGAGGTTGTCCTAACTGGCGGCACTGGTGGTTCTACGGAGGGCGACGAGGTTGTCCGGTGAAGGCGTCGGCGGTGCTAGGGATCTTGCGGAGGGTGACGAGGTTGTCCGGATCCAATTGGCGGCGCTGGTGGTTCTACGGAGGGCGACGAGGTTGTCCGGCGAAGGCGTCGGCGGCGCTAGGGGTCCTGCGGAGGGTGACGAGGTTGTCCGGATCCAGATCCTCTTTCACCGCCCTGCCCCTTCCCCTCCTCTCGACATCCCACTCTCGCCGACTCCGAGCCTGACGCCGCCCCACCCCTTCCCTTCCTCTCTACTGCAAATCGGTGAACCTCGGCTCCGAATTCAACAATTCCGATAATGAATTGAAGTAGAACGAGAGAGTTTCAAGGTTTCAATGTTGAATCGAATTGAACCTGCCAGATCCGGTCGAGAGGTAGACGGTGAGGCAAGCTTTTAAAAAAAAAATAAAAAATGGGTGAATGTGCACTCGTTCATCTTTTTCTAATTGCATCTTTGTTTGAACACTTACTCATTTCTTTGTTTATGTAAATGTTGTGGGAAGTTTCTGAGATTAATAATACCTGACAGGGCTTAGTCTTCCATTGGCTAAGACATCGGTTTTATTGGCTAGACAACAGTAGTTATTGGCTAGTAAGCGTAAATCGCATATATTTAGGGTTCGCATCTCAGGCAACCAAGACAGAACCATATACTGTAACCGACGTACATATATGCAAAATAACAAAAACCAACCTTCGACAACTCAAAGAATGTCATCTATCCTAGCTACCCTTGAGGTGGGAAGTTCCTGAGGTAGATGAGACCCGACAATGGTTATTCTTATATTGGCTAAAAGATCGTGGCCACTGGCTAGGCAACAGTAGTTACTGGCTAGTAAGCGTAAATCACAACTTTTTTTTAGGCCAAGTGAAACCATGTATAGGGTTGAATGGAATTTTTTTGTGTTTCAGCACCTAGTTAGTATTTCCCCCTCCTCCATGTCCACGACAGCTTTGCCTTTCATCTCCGGAGCAACGATTGTCGGTTGTGCCCAGGTTTTCTAGTTTATCTTGCCAGTTGTGTGAATTTCTGTGCCAGCTGAATTGTTGTCTTTGCCATCCAAATGGTTATCCATGGCATACTCCAAATTGAGATCAAGATACGATGTAGACCCAAGTTTACATCGAAATATTTTTTTTCATAAACATATATAAAGTGAGTGTCTATAGATAGATAAAATTAAATGAAGTTCAAAAATATATTTATTTTTTAATTTTAACAAATAAAAATGGCCAAAAAATAGTTTAAAACAATTAAAATGGGTCTCCCTCTCTCATCCCCTCTCTCTCCCCCTTGGTTACCTTCAACCTGTTGGGAAGGTTCCCAAAATTTTTGCAAAAATGACATTTTGTCATTGTCATGCAAATAATCCCACCCATGGCTATTTTTGCAAAGTTGGATGTAAAGTGGTATATTGGTGCAAATCATCCATAATTTTTTTTAGTCTAGAGAAGAATAGAGAGAAATGATTAATCAAATTAGGTAATTAAATGAGGAAAAAGAAATAAATTTTGTATGGAAGATGATGGAAGGAGTAACAGTTATAATATTTATCAATCAATGAATCTTAATTAAAAAATGAACTAGATTCGAAGGGTATTAACCAACAAACGAGGGGTAAATATCATATTAGTTCTATAAACATAGATGTTAAAAAACACAATAACTATTAGTAAGATTTTGAAATGAATATTAACAAAAAATTTTTATTAAATTACATCACAAGTCCCTTCTTCGTAAAAAAAGTAATAGATTGACCCGAGAAATGAATAAAATTGGTGGATGTTTATAATTTTTATTTGATTGTTGATTGTTTGTTTGTTAGGTGTATTGAATGATGGTTAAAAATAGGAATTGAAATTGAGAAAATGGGTAGATCTTTGAGATTAGTATTGTTCTTCGAAACTAGCTATCGAGAATGGGGCTCATTATTGGCTGATGAGGAGATAAAGTAGCATCACTTAATCTAGCTGAAGTGAGGAAGTAGTCTATAGAGATAGTTGTGTGTAGTTTAGTTGATAGAGGTGCTTGTTAGCTTAGTGTTAGTTAGAGCTGCTAGTGTAAGCCGATTAGTTTTGCCTATAAATACTACTTGTAGTCACCTTTTGTTGGTAATGCAATTCATACAGAAAATTCCCACATATTGCTCTCTTCCACACATGGGGACATGAGTTGCAGGTCCATCTACATTCTCCATAGCTGGATTGTGAAATGATCCAGCTCGTCTACATGGTATCAGAGCTACAAGGTACTGATCTGCATCAATTTTCTCGTTTCTGATCGTTCTTCAGTCTCGATTTGATGTTTTCATTTACGCGTTTCCTCGTTGTTCTAGATTTGCGTTTTTAGGCCGATCTGGTGATTTTGTTCTTTGTTACTGCTTGATCTGTTGTTTTCTCAGTGTTACTTTCTAGCGACTGCTATTTTCGTGATTGAATTGAGTGTATTAGTCAATCATGGATGATATTGAGAATTCTGATGCTCGTACTGAAGTTCGGAGAGAAAGTTCTGGTGATCGTGAGTTGCGAGCAAATAATTTTGATCCATTGTTCCTTGCTAACTCTGATCACCCTGGAATGATTCTGGTTGCAAATCAATTTATTGGTTATAATTTCCTGAGCTGTAGTCGTAGTGTTCGAATGGCGCTAGGAGCGAAAATGAAATTAGGCTTTATAAATAGCGGATGTAAGAAACCTCATGATGAAGGATCTGATGATTTCCAACGATGGATTCGTTGTGACTTCATGGTGATGAGTTGGATTTTGAATTCCATGAAGAGTGACATAGCTGAAAACTTCATGTACGTGTAATCTGCACAAGAATTGTGGGAAGAAATTAGAGAGCGATTTACTGAATCCAATGCTCCCCTGATCTATCAGTTCCATAGGGAATTGAGCATGATTGGGCAAGAGAATCTTTTTATGGCTGTTTATTACAGCAAGCTAAAGAAGGTGGGGGACGAATTACAGGCTCTTGAAGGCCACCCCATTTGTCGATGTGGTGTCATGTCTAGATGTAGTTGTGCTATTCTTAAAAGGATGCTTGAGAGGGAGTCTATAGCGCATCTGATGCAGTTCATTATGGGACTTACTGATGGTTATGACACTATGAGAATCAATATTCTCTCTATGGATCCATTACCTTCCGTCAACAAAGCTTATCATATGGTAATGCAAATTGAGAGACAAAAGGAGATAACTTGTGGCAGCAGCTCTATGTCTCATGAGGTTTTAGCAGCTACTAGGAAGTTTTCTGGTGGAGCAAGTAGCTCTGGTGGGAGTAGCTCTCAGAACAAGTCTAATGGAGATTTTAAGAGAGAATCCAAGAAAGCCAAAACTGACAGGGTTTGTGACTTTTGCCATGAGAAAGGTCATGTGAAGGATACTTGTTTTAAGCTCATAGGTTACCCAGATTGGTTCAAGGGGCCTAAGAGTAAGGTTAATGGTAATAAATTTGATGGTACTGCTCAGGATGTTGAGGCTTTTGAGTCTCCCTTTGATTTTGAAATGATTAACAGCAATGAAGTCCAAGACAAGGGAGATCCTAAATCTGATTCAGTCTTAGTTAATGTTGTTTTCAAGGAGGTTATTCGTATGTTGAAGGGCAAGATGAAGGTGGATGAAACTTCTTCAGGGCCCGGGCAGAATTCTGTGAATTTTGCCAACTTTGCAGGTATCATCTCCTCTTCCTCTTCTGTCAATAACCATATTTGTTTTTGTGAAATCTGCGAAATCGATACGGGAGCAACGGACCACATTGCATTCGAGAGGAGTGTTTTGGTGGATCTAAGGAAGCTCAGTAAATCGATTATCATAGGGATACCTGATGGATACACACAAGCAATCACTCATGCTAGGACTGTTATTCTCAGTAAAGAGTTGAAGCTTCATGATGTATTGTATCTTCCATCATTCACCCACAATCTAATGTCAGTTTCCAAGCTACTGAACACTGATTCATTGATGTTTGCTTTCTTCTCCAAATATTGTGTGCTCCAGGACATTTTAACTAAGCAAGTGTTGCTGTCTGGTGGTCGAGTTGGTGGACTTTACAAGTTTGAGGGATTCAAGTGCTTAGTCGACAATGAGGTGCCTGGCTACAAGTGTCCTATTCGGCTACTAGTGGGTGCAGTTTCTTTCATTTCCAATAAAGAGCATATGGCTAATAATCTGTCTCTAATCCATGCTCGTCTTGGACACATTTCAATTTCCAAACTGCAGCATTTGAATGCTTGTAAACTGGGGGGATACCAGTGGTTTCGTTTGTGATACTTGTGAACTTACCAAATTGCATAAACTTCCGTTTCCTGTCAGCTCATCTTATGCTTCAAAATTTTTTGAACTAGTTCACATGGATTTGTGGGGGCCTTACCGGACCCATTCTCTTTGTGGAGCCAAGTATTTCCTTACCGTTGTCCACGATCATAGTCGTGCTACATGGACTTTCTTACTCAGGCAAAAGGATCAGGTGTTTTGTATTATATCGGGTTTTTTTTGCCTTCATCGAGACACAGTTTGGCACCAAGGTCAAGGTGTTGCGCACCGACAATGGTACTGAATTTGTCAATCGACAGTTGCAAGAGTTATTGCACATCAAAGGTATTGTACATCATCGTTCTATGGCTAATGTCCCTCAGCAGAACGGTAGAGTCGAGCGTTAACATCACCATTTGGTAGAGATGGCTCGAGCTCTTCGGTTGTATGCTCATCTTCCTATTTGGTTATGGGGGGAGTGCATTCTCACTGCTACACATTTGATCAATCATTTACCTTCGTCTGTATTGGGATGGCATACTCCCTAGGAGGTTTTGTTCAAAAGGAAGGCTTCATACACAGACTTGAAGGTCATGGGATGCCAGTGCTTTGCTCTGCTCCCTTCATCTCAACGTCGTAAATTTGATGCAAAAGGGGTTCGTTGTGTGTTTGTTGGGTACCCTCCAAATAAAAAAGGATTTAAGGTCCTTGAAATTACAACCAAATGATTGTTTGTGGCCAGACATTTCCTTTTTTAGGAACATGTTTTTCCTTTTAAATCTGGTGCTTCTGGTGTTCCTTCCACAGATTCTGTGTCTCTACCTTGGGTTTCCATGGGCAATGACTCAGATGATGGTGTATCGATTTTCCTTCATAATAAATCCCAATCGCTTGATTCTCATCGGGGTGCCACGGAAAGTCCTGCTACTTCTAGGATTGTACCTGATGGAGTTGACAGTACTGGTACCACTCCTCCATCTATTGATTCTCCTGGGTTGAATCTTAATCAGGCGCTTGACAATATGCCTTCCTCTGCTGATGATGGCGATTCTATCAGTCATACTCAACATTCTCCTCGTCGTGAGCCTAGGGCAATTCGTCGTCCTCCTCACCTCCAGGACTATGTGTGTGGAAATTTACCCAATTGACGTAGCAGGGACTCTTTCTCCAGTGCCTTTCATGTGATTTCCTCTCATGATTTGGGTATGTATTCGCCTGATTATGTTGCCTCTCTTTTTCATGTTCTTTCTACATATGAGCCTACTACATATGCCCAAGCCTGTAAGCATGAGGTGAAGCAGCAAGCTATGGCTTTTGAGCTTGAAGCTCTTGATAAAAACTCAACCTGGATCCTTACACCCTTGCCTCATAGCAAGAAGGCAATTGGGTGTAAGTGGGTCTACAAGGTTAAATTTCGGCCTAATGGTGAGGTTGAGAGGTATAAGGCTCGATTGGTGGTGAAAGGTTATAGTCAAGAGAAAGAGAAAGATTATAAACACACGTTTTCTCCGGTTGAAAAGTTTGCAACTGTTCGCACTTTGTTGGCTCTAGCTGCTGCTAAAGCATAGGAATTGCATCAATTGGATGTTCACAATGCCTTTCTCCATGGGTTTTTGGATGAAGAGGTGTATATGCTTCCTCCCCAAGGCTATTCAAAGGCATTACCTGATTAGGTTTGTTTGCTTAAGCGTTCTCTTTATGGCAACAAACAGGCTAGCAGACAATGGAACATTGAGCTTACAAACTTCCTGGTCAGTTTAGGCTATGTTTAGTCAAAGCAAGATTACTCGTTGTTTGTTAAACGAACTGGTGATCTGCTTGCTATTGTACTTGTGTACGTCGATGATATGCTGGTCACTGGTGATGACGTGTCTAAAATCTAGAAATTGAAGTCAGCTCTTGACTATAAATTCACCATTAAAGATCTGGGGCTTGCCCGTTACTTCCTTGGTATGGAAATCTCGCGGTCTTCTGATGGGATTCGCTTAAATCAACGTAAGTATGTTGTTGATTTGCTAACGGAGGTTGGTTTGCTTCATTGCAAGGCGACTGATTTTCCTATGCAATAAGGTTTACATTTGAGTATTGATCAGGGTGAACCTCTAGCCGAGCGTGAGATGTATAGGCGTTTGATTGGGAAGCTCTTGTATCTCACTGTGTCCCAGCCAGACATTTCTTATAGTGTCCAACATCTCAGTCAGTTTCTCTCGTCTCCTCGACAACCCCATTGGCAAGCATCCCTGTATATCTTTTGATATTTGAAAGGCTCTGTCAACTGGTGTCTGTTCAATCCTCGTTCTTATGACCTCGCTCTTAAGGGGTTTTCTGATGCAGACTGGGGAAGGTGTTCTTTCTCTTGCCGGTCTGTTACGGGTTATTGCGTGTTTCTCGGTGGGTATCCGATTTCGTGAAAGACAAAGAAACAAAAAACCGTGTCTAAATCTTCAATAGAAAGTTGTGTGTAGTTTAGTTGATAGAGGTGCTTGTTAGCTTAATGTTAGTTAGAGCTACTAGTGTAAGCCGGTTAGTTTTGCCTATAAATACTGCTTGTAGTCACCTTTTGATTGTAATGCAATTCATACAGAAATTTCCCACATATTGCTCTCTTTCACACATGGTGACATGAGTTCCAGGTCCATCTACAATCTCCATAGCTGGATTGTGACCTGATTCAGCTCGTCTAAATAGTCTCACCGAATCTAGTCGAGGTGACGGTGTAACCTCAATGAATCTAGTCAATGTAACAGCGTAGCCTCATAGAATCTGGTTGAGGTGATGATATAGCCTCACCAAATTTGGACGAGGTGACCATGTAGCCTCTCTAAATCAGACCGAGTTGACGACGGCCAACAATCCCACTAGTTTGAAGGCCAAATCAAAACTAGCTGAATCCAGCTTTCATACCATGTTAAAGTTGGCTAGACCCGGTAAAGTTATATGCTAGAAAAGGGGTCGTCTTCAGGATAATAAAAAGGAGACATGAATAACACATAAATCCAACGGGGTTCCGTCTTAAATAATTGAAAATTGAGAGGAATAGCCTCCAAGTTTATATGTTGCTCAAAACATTTCAATATTTGTCCATGTGAAACAACTCCAACACTTACACACACAAAGCAAACAAAAATACGGACAATTTGATTAAGGAATTAAGCAACAAGTATATTAAACCGATGTAAAAGAACAAAAAAGACTAAAAGATGGATTACATATAGTGAAAATACAAGTTAAAAAAAATATCTCAATGCTAGGAAGACAGATAATAGAATCCCTCAAAAAAATTAAACAACTTCTAAAAAAGTGTGACCCATACAACGTTTGTCTCGCCCAAATAAAAGATTTTAAAAAACTATAAACATTGTTACGATCTCAATCAACATAATCATTAAGACTTAACAACAAAAACAACAACATGTCCATTATATATATCCCGCTCAGAGCAGGGTCTGAGGGGTCAAAATGTACGCATATCTGTTAAGACTCAAGCAAACCAAAAAAAATCTTGAAGAGATGGTTTGAATATCATTTATACAAATCATGATTAAAGAATATCTATTCCATCTAAAAAAACTATAACTTGTAAATTAAATCAATCCGTCACCACATCTTAACTTGGGGGAATCTTCACATGATTGGCTAGTTCATTTATACAAATCATGATCAAAGCATATCTATTCAATGTTGATTTTTTCCAACTGTTATTCTTGCCACTTGATAATCATAACTCTCTATCTCCCTTGTTTGCACTCACTAAAATAGACCAAAACCTCTTCTTTGTAGACCAAGTAATTAAGAGTTAACAAGATCTACCTTCATTAGATGAAAAAATTGTCAAACTTAAGAGCATCCCAAGTTGCGGCTAACACAATGTCCCTTAATTAGAAGAAACCTTAATTGTTGATCTATCCCAAACTGGGACAATTGTGCTAGACCGGTTCCACACCCTTTCCCTCTTATAATTGAGCTATTATGTTATATTTTAGAACACTCACAAAATCTTTGCTCAATTATGCAACTTTAATCTGTCACGGTGGCATATGTTTGAAATGCTCTTATTAGGGTCCTGAGTAACATCTATAGGATGGTCAAACTGTTTTTTATGAACAAAGTAGGGGAAAAAAAGGGAGAAGCATTCTTTACACGGGACGAACATCGATCGCACTTTCGCCCCTTGTCAAATAGTAATAATATCTAAAATTGAACACACAACCAATAGGTTAGGCAATCAATCACTTGATAAACCAAATAACTACAAGTATAGCGATGAAGTCCGGTGTCGAACCCACAGGGAGAAGCGATTTCCTATTCAATAACTCTTAACAAGCACTCTTAAAGCAAAGCAATGATCTTGGACAAATAACAAACATGTAAAAGTAACTTGATTGCAAATCACAAAGCAAATTGATATCAAAGTAGAAAGACCATTTCACCTGTAATTCTATGACAATGGTTGGAATTCATGATCCTATGATTGATCTATCAATTATTCATATTTCTAGGTCTACTTGACTAAAGTCAAGAGATCCGCAGAGATTCACTCATCTTATTCAATATCACTAAAGAATAGCATTAAGAACTCAAGTAATCAAGACCAATTGGCACATTGACTCTACACAATCAAGATAGATAGGTGCATACCAAACTCAATCCTAATCGCATATCCTCAACATAGATCAATTGAAATCATTCACTACAAAGACAAAGAGACGTCACTATCATCAATACCTTTATTTGCTATCGAGAAAACAACAAAGAATTCATAGCTAGAGATGCAATTCCTAACATGTTGATTAGGCATTGAATAATCAAATAGAATCAATTCCTCACAATCCAAACAACCATGTCTTCGAATCACAAGCAATATTATGAGTTTAGCAACTCATAGGCCAATTCTCTCTCTCTCTCTAATGGTGTTCATCGTCTCACAAAAAAACCACACACTTGTGAAATAAACTGAAAACAACCTTAAAAGGTCTCTCAATGGTCGGCAAAACCCTAGAAGAATTATTGGGAAATAATATAAAATAATAGTCTTCGGATCCAAAACCGCGTTTTCGGGATCTGGGCGAACAACGGGCGCCATCTCTACAGTGCTCGACGTTCCTCAAATTCCTTCGACGAATTCCAATGTCATGTCTCCTTGCTCCTCCTTAGCTCTTCCATAGCCTCCATATCCTCCAAAATATGCTTCTTAACCTCTTTCCAAAGTCCATCTAAGGTCGAAATGTAAATCTGTAGAATAAACACTAAAAATGCATAGATTTCGAACTCGAATGCTTCACAAGTAATAAACGGAACTAGACTCAAAACATAACAAAACCAATATCTAAAAGCAATAAGAAACACCTATAATGCTTATATGAAAAATGCATTATCAGATCCCCCCACACTTAACTCTTGCTTGTCCTCAATCAACCATAAGGAAAACATTATCTACGCATCCCATAGGAAATCTTTCACAACTTAACTCATCAAAAGCAACATCATCAATAGTGAAAATATAAACAAACATACAGACGTCATAACATGTATATATGGGATCAAGTTGCTTGCATGCTAAAAAATCAACCTTACCAAAGATAAAATGTGCATCTCTCACTCTCATGTGTTTAGGTTTTAAGCACACACTCACCTCAATTCCATATACAAGCATTGACTCAAATATTGACATTTATATAACAAAATCTCCACCGGATACGTCAATGCAAAAATAAGGACATCAAGAGGACTTTCGCTCAAAGGAAACCTTCATAATAGATTCCATTCGCCGGGGTTGTAATGGGGCTTGGTAGAAACATAAGGGAAAGGAATTATATTTGGTCATGTGGTGCAATAAATTCTGGGAAGACAAGATTCCAAAACTCCCAACATAACACCAACCAACTCAGTAAATCAAGCTCACAAATGCACAAGATCTCTCAATATCATCAAATTAACTCCAAAAATCTAAAATCTCACCATCTTACATATCATGCAATCTCAACACCCAACCAATGTATCTCATAACCAATATAAATCCCAATTCTTCCTCATTATGCAAACATAAGATAAATGGCTCTCTATTCTTTTTTTTTTCATCTTTTTTTTTCATCTTTTTTTTACTTGAGCCAAGAACATGAAAATTCAAATGCATAAACATGAGGGACCAAGTAAGCACATAACATTACATCTTCTCAAAACCATAAATCATAAAACCACACTTTAGCTTCATTCTTCTCAATCTCCAAAATAGATTCCACAACCCACTCAAAATCTCAATTCCCTCGGAATAAGGGTAAGGCTTATCATATGCTAGGAATAATAATTTTGTAAAGTTAACAATAAAAAGGCTAAAGGCTCAAATTGGCTTCAACGCAAGACATAACATAGGGTAGGTATGGATAAATATGAGCTAAAAGATTTCCTCTATCATGTGAACTTATCAAGAATTAAACATGTATATAATCGGCCTTCAAAATAGATAACCATGACAATACTCAATGATAAATGTATAGGAAGAGTATATCACACAAGAAAAGCAAAAGGAATAAAGACGTATCCCTTATAAGGTCAAAAATATCTCACTGGGACAAATTTTTGTTGATTTGCAAGCATACTTTAAAACTTAGATCATAAAGGCTCAATTATATATGCTCAATCATAATTCACATAAAAACCAATTTTCATGATAAAATCAAATCATTCCAGAATTCCATGGGATTTATAAGATCATGTCAGGACACACTCAAATTAGATGGGTATCTTTTATAACACAACATGCAAACAAAACAACAAAAATCACTTCTTTTTTTTAATTTTTTTTGACATTTTTCAATAAAAAATTTCATTTTTTTTGACATTGTCTATAACATAAAAGAAATAACAAAGACTCAAAAACAAAACAGAAATTCAAAAATGAACTAACCTAACAAATTCACTTCAATCTCCCCCCCCCCCCTCACACTTACATGTTGCGCTGTCCTCAATGCATAAAAACACAAAAAGGAACAATGAAAAATATAAAAATAAAGGGTTTGAAAGAAGCAAATGACTGATCAAATACTGTAAAGGCGGGGTCTGGGGTCCAGATCGCCGAATGATGTCTAGGGAAATGTATGCCCAGGGCTTACGAAGACATGTTTCTATCATGTCAATCTCCTTCTCTAGAATCAACTCATGCTCATAAAATATGCGAAAACTTCTCATTTGTTGATCTGCCATTCTAGTCAAACGACTGTCGATAGTCGCCACAAGCTCGAACAAAGGACTACTCTCAGTAGGGATATCAAGATCATCATCGGTCCGATCCTCCAGAAGAAATCTGCTTGAAGAGAGCGGGTCCACAACCACCCCAGCAGGTGCTGGAACATGATGAATAACGAAAGCATCCAAAGTAGGGCAGACAGGTACATGCGCAGGAAGATTAACAAAGTGGCTATTAAGGTAATGTCAAAGCGGCTAACTCTCTCAATCAAACGAGCATCCAGCATGGCTGATATGTCAAAATAATGAGGTGCTGACAAGGGTTGCAGGGAGCTCAGATCCATACCCAAATAGCGTGCTATTAGGGTAATCATTCCACCAAAAGTAACAACAACATGGGCACTCATATCATCTTTCCCTCGAAATACGTCTGCGCAAGCAGCCACAAAAAACTGTGTCCAATCTGGGACATATTCGGCCCCTGGTGTCAAACATTGTAACCACAGCCACATCCTTTTCGGAATAATCGTTGGATCAGCAGAACCATAGATGGTAGGTGTCAACACCCTATTGCAAAGTCTAAGGCTAGGATGCGTAATCGAATAGTCGTGAAAGCTGTCTGCCAAATAAGCATGGCCTGACACAATAGCCCAAGTCTCAACGGGTGTAGTCGTGAAAGCTATCTGAATTTAGCATTCAGTACCCATCAGTATGAAGCGGATGCCCTTATCAGAATGCACCTCTGGAGTTGACAGGAATTCACGCACCAAAACAGGATAAGTTGGCGCGCTCATCGATATGAAATTAGCAAGACCTCCCAATTCCAGCATCAAGGATACCGAACTATGAAGACCAAGCTTCTGCAATGTCTCTAGAGGAAAGAATCGCGTCGACTGATAACCCACATTCCTTAGTTGAAACCACCGCTCCTTCTCAATGTTGGATAAATAGGTTGGGGCATCCATAGTAGGGGCACGAGACATGATGTAACTTGAGGAAAAACCGACGAGAATCCACAATAATGACCAAAATACGGGCTTGTTGTAGAGGTGGCGGGCGCCGTGGCAGGGGCCGTGGGAGCCGTATATGCGAAACCACGAATCCGAGTGAAAACGTTGGAAAACTGACGTCCACTGCTCCAACCTTAAAACTTTCTCGAACAACTTGGTTTCAAAGGGTTCTTTTGTGATAGGTAAGGGAATGGAATGGGCAAAGAGCGAATTTTGTGGATGTAGGGTAATGGCGGAAAGTGTTTTGGTGGATTTAATCGATTGAAACACAAGGCTTTAGGTAGTTGGATTGGATTCCAGTAGGCTTTTGGTATTCTTGAGATTCCTCTTGAGCAAGTTTGATTGATCCCCAATAGGAGAAATAATATATGGTGAGATAGATGGAATATCTATCAAAAAAGATAAAAGGAAAAAAATTAGATCTAGATAGAATAGAAATAGAAAAGATAGAAAATCTAATCCTAGGAAATAAGGAAACTAGTCCTAAAAAGAAAAATCTAGTCCTAAAATAAATAGAAAATAATAAAAGATAAAATACTAACCTAAGATAGATAGAAAAATAATCTAACCTAAAACAAAAAGAAAACAATCTAAACCCAGAAAGATAAAAATAAACTAATCTAAACTCGGAAAAATAACCAAAAAAAAAAAATAGAAACTTCCCTTCGAATTTTACCAAAATTCGGATTCATCAGGCAAACAGACCAGCGCCGGGCGCCGTGGCAGGGGTGGTGGGCGTCGTGTCCACAGTGCACAAATCCGTCTTCTAAATCAATCAAAACTCAATCCCAACATCGGTTTCACTTACCGTAACTTCCAAAATCCGTTGACACGATTGATCCTACTTTATTGAATTGAAAAACTAAATGCAAAATAGAAATAGTACCTAACTACCTTGGGTTGCCTCCCAAGAAGCGCATTTGTTTCACGTCTTTGGCTCGACGTGATGCATTCTTGATCAAGTTATTCCACCAAGATCCCCTACACTTGTCCTTTTCAGAACAAGGGGTGGAACTTTAGGAACTTCTCCGACATATCCATCCATTGCATCTATCGATTCCTTCTTGAAATAAGTAACTCTGGGAGGTTGTCCTGCAATTGCAAAAACCTCAACATTATTAGCAATCAAATTTTCATAGGGAATAGCAATAGAATCATTCGAATGACGCATATTTTCATGTGGCTTAAACAAATTCTCAATTTTCTTCTCAATGTCATCTTTCCCTAAACCGATTTCATTTTTGTTAGAAAACTCAAGACTCATTGATTCATTTTCAACAGAAGCATCTAAAAAAGCATTTGATTCATTCCTATGATTAATTTCATTAGAGTCGAGAACATCTACGGAATCATTGGTAGAAGAAACAATAGGCTCAAATATAGAAAACTCAGTCTTTCTACCATCAAACTCCATAGTCAGTAAACCTTCAAAACAATCAATCTTAGTCTTGGCCGTTCACATGAATGGCCTTCCCAAGATAATAGGGGTTTCAGGCTTACCTTGTTCCATGTCTAGGATGAAGAAATCAGCTGGAAAAATCAAATCATTTACCTTAACCAAAACTTCTTCAACAACTCCTCTAGGCTTAATACTAGAATGATCAGCAAGTTGTATAGTAACAACAGTTTCACATAATGAATTGAGACCCAAAAACATGTACAAGTTATAAGACATAATATTGATTGAAGCACCTAGGTTTAACATAGCTTTGGTGAAGCTAGCATTACCTATTGCACATGGTATAGTAAACATACCTGGATCTCGACATTTTTCAGGCAATCGTTTCTGAAGCAAAGCAAAAACATTCTCACTTAAACTTACCTTCTCTTTCTTTCTCATCCTTTGTGCATAGCTCTTTCAAGAATTTCAGATAGCGAGGAACAGTTTTAATCAAATTAAAAAGTGGAATATTTACCTCACAATGAGCAAAGGTGTCATAAAGAATTTCTTCATCTTCCCACTTACGATAGGATCTTAAGGTGTGAGGAAGGGTGGTACAAGTCTTGAAACCTCAGAAGACCACTCTTTAGAAGTGTCGTTTGGGGATTGAACAACGTCAGAAGTCGGATCTGTTAATGGAGGTGGCGGCGGACGCCGTCTATGCAGTGCGTCTCCAATTCCGTTTCTTCCTCCTTATTTCCCAAATCAACTTCCTCTCTAGGCATTTCTTCCACATTCGTTGTGGGTATATTCACTTGCTTACCTCCTCTAAGGATCATGGTGCTGACATTCTCATTTGGATTCACTACCATCTGCGATGGCAACTTACCCGAATCTTTCGCTTTCAATTCACCAATCTCCTTAGCCATTTGACTTAGAAACTTTTCTTGAACACTCATCTTTTCCAATAGAAATGTCAATGTCTCATATTTGTCATCTTGTTGAGTGTTTCTAGGATGATTCTCATATTGTCCCCTTTGAAAAGGAACTTTTTGCTGCTGGCCAATTCCGTAGAATCCACTTTGGTAGTTTGAATTTTAGCTCTGATTGTAATTGTTACCAAAGTTGCGGCGAGGTCCATAATCCATAGCATTCACTTCAGCGGTGCCCTCCTGAATCAATGGACACTTATCATTTAGATGAGTTGGATCTCCACTAACACCACAAGGTCGTCTAGGCTGATGGGGTTGATTCATTTGCATAGCCATCTTGTTCACGATCTCCATAAGCCTATCGATATCATCCTCGTGTCCATATCTCGAACTATCCAACTTATGAACTCCTTGGTGTCTCCCATATTGTTGCGATGCATTAGCCAACCCTTCAAAAATCTGCATTGCTTCCTGAGGTGTTTTATCCAAAATATCTCCTCCGCTAGTAGCATTGATGAAACTCTTGTCGGTGTCAAGCAAGCCTTCATAAAGATATAACACTAGATCATCATCGGGTATACCGTGTTGCGGACAACTACCCTTAAGCTTCTTAAACTGCTCAACATACTCATAAAGACTCTCCGTAGGTGATTTCTCAACACTGGACAACTCCTTCTTAAGTTTGTTAGGGTGTGTCACAGGAAAGTACTTTTGCAGGAAAGCTTTCTTCAATTGCACCCAAGTAGTAATGCTTTCTGGGGGTAGGTAGTAAAGTTAATCGCTTGCAGCTTCTTTGAAAGTAAAGGGGAACACTCTCAGCATCAATTGGTCGTCAGACAAGCCTTGGGGTCTTATTCTATCACATACGCTCACAAAGGTAGCAAGGTGCTTGTTTGGTTCCTCCCTAGGCAATCCATGGAGACCAATTCGACTTGAACTCAAATCTTGACCCCTCAGGGAGATATGGAAGGCTAATTGCAAGTGGTTGAGCACTCAAATCAGGTTCCTTCAGGTTTCTCAGGGTCCTTCTTGGCGGATTAACAACGGTTGCCATCTCTTCTTCTATCTCAAACACAAGTCTCCTATCCGACCAAAAAGATCTTTCAACCTCGGGATCAAAAGACAAAAGTGGTGAATTAGAAGATCTAGTTTGAACCATACAAGGACACAACAAACTCAATGTAAAGAGTAATTGAAAAAGTTAAAGAAAAGAAAACTCCTTTCTTCTCCCCGGCAACGGCGCAAAGAATTTGACGCGGGACGAATGTTGTTGGCACTTTTGCCCCTTGTCAAATAGTAATAATATCACAACTGAAACACACAACCAATAGGTTAGGCAATCAATCACTTGATAAACCAAATAACTACTAGTATAACAATGAAGTCCGGTGTCGAACCCACATGGTTAAGCGATTTTCTATTCAATAACTCTTAACAAGCACTCTTAAAGCAAAGCAATGATCTTGGACAAATAATAAATATGTAAAAGTAACTAGATTGCAAATCACAAAGCAAATTGATATCAAAGTAGAAAGAACATTTCACCTGTAATTCTCTGACAATGGTTGGAATTCATGGTCCTCGGATTGATCTATCAATTATTCATATTCCTATGTCTACTTTACTAAAGTTGAGAGATCCGCAGAGATTCACTCATCTTATTCAATATCACTAAAGAATAGCATTAAGAACTCAAGTAATCAAGACCAATTGGCACATTGACTCTACACAATCAAGATAGACAAGCGCATACCGAACTCAATCTTAATCGCATATCCTAAACATAGATCAATTGAAATCATCCACTACAAAGACAAAGACACATCACTATCATCAATAACTTTGTTTGCTATCGAGAAAACAACAACGAATTCATAGCTAGAGATGCAATTCCTAACATGTTGATGGGCATAGAAAGGAACACAAATATTAATTAAGCACAAGATAATAACTAAGAACATGAATAATCAAATAGAATTAATTTCTCACAATCCAAACAACCATGTTTTCGAATCACAAGAGAAACTATGAGTTTAGCAACTTAAAGGCTAATTATCTCTCTCTCTCTCTCATGGTGTTCATCGTCTCATACAAAAACCACACACTTGTGAAATAAACTGAAAACAACCTTAAAGGCTAATTATCTCTCTCTCTCTCTCTCTCTCTCTCTCTCTCTCTCTCTCTCTCTCTCTCTCTCTCTCTCTCTCTCTCTCTCTCTCTCTCTCTCTCAAGGGGCGACGGGCGCCGTCTTTGCAGTGCTCGACGTTCCTCAAATTCCTTCGACGAATTCCAATGTCGTGTCTCCTTACTCCTCGATCCTTAGCTCTTCCATAGCCTCCATATCCTCCAAAGTATACTTCTTAAGCTCTTCCAAAAGTCCATCCAAGGTCGGAATGTAAATTTGTAGAATAAACACTAAAAACGCATAGATTCCGAACTCGAATGCTTCACAAGTAATAAACGGAACTAGACTCAAAACATAACAAAATCAATACCTAAAAGCAATAAGAAACACCTATAATGTCTATATGAAATATGCATTATCAATTTTATTTGGCAAGATTTGTATTGATGGTTGGTTCTTGGAAAAGTGACAGCTAGGGTTTAAGCAGGATTGTTGACACAGTTTCACGTGAGAGAAAAAAGATTACATATCCCCTTTTTATTGAACATAATTAGTGGATTTTTGGAAGGTAAGTTTTGTTGTTAACACTGGTCATTTTTCATGTTTATTCTTTTAAAAAAGGAGAAAAAAGGAGAAATGAAAAAAAAAAGTCAATGTGTTGAGGATATTGTGGTATGATGAAAATCTTCCTTGAGTCTGGAGTGAGGGTAATTTGACCAAAATTAAGGTCAACGATCCCAGCGACCTCCATGGAGTGAATCTGTAAACCTTATAGAACTTGTTTTGGGAGATGATATGTAGTGTGGAAACCCTAAAAAGGGAGGTGAGAAGATTGCATGGAGACACAAGACCTTCTAGGATAGCAGTGTAAGGGTCCTCAAAAGATGAATCCCCAACCTCAAACTCAGACGACGAGAGCATCTCCGACTAAGTACTCACCATGACCGGATCATACCCTTCTCCCTTAATCCCTAGCAGTATTACCCCTTTTTTGAACTATTTTATGGTTTTGGTCTTATTTTGGTGATGTTGTGAACTGTTTTCTCCTCAACACTTTGATTATCTTATGGGATTGAACTTGTCTCTTTGTGGCTCAAGGATCTTTAACATGTTTTGACACATTTCACTCTATATTATATATATGCTCATGTTATTAACTATTTTCTATGATGAGCTAAGCTCGTGTAAGTACATATGAAAATGACCCACGACTTTTGAGTTAGTCAAAGGTCCAATATGATAAATGGCCTTGAGGATTGTTAAACTAGTGTCCATGCTCTTTGCACGTAAAGTTCTTAGTTATACTCTTGTTGTGTTTTGTATATCCTTGAAAACAGGGGGAAATTGTTAGAGGACTTCGTGACCTTCATGTTCTCCTAGTTTGTCAAGAATAGGTTGTTGTTTATTTGATGTGTGTCTTCTTGAGCATGTTTACAAGTTTTATCAAAGACTAGGATTAGTTGTCAAGAGGGACCTTATAGGAAGATTGCTTACGATGAACAAACTAATTTGAGAGCTGACACGACCTCAAAAATGAAGGTGTATTAACATGGATCCTGGGAAGATATGGTTGGAATTACTCAAAATGTTAATTCAACCTAATTAATGAGTTAGAATCAAGTGGGATTAAGGTTAATGGCGGAGTTAGAATCTGGTGGAGGTATCTTGCATTTGTCCTTGCAAGAAGAGAAGGCGATATGTCTTTGTCTATGTGTGGACTTGAAGTTATTGTAGTCTAGAAGGCCTTAGTGAACAAGTTGAGAAGTGAATATAATGTTAACTATAAGAACAACTTATAAAGGTTAAGTCTTTTAGTGCTTGTAAAGCTTTCGATGCTAAATCTTTGTGTAAGTGGTTGTTTCACAAGTTGACAAGTTAAAAAGGCAGTCTTAAAAACCTTTAGAAAGAACATTGAAGGAGGTCTTGAAGGCCCTTGTTCACCAATGGCATTATCGAATGAAGAGATTGATGAAATCCATAATGGCCTCCACAAGATATCTTTATCATATATATGGGAAGATCTAACTAGGGCTAGATATGGAGAAGATTGAAGATATTTATGTTGATAGAAAATATCCTTTTGATATTGGATTTATTTTGAAAGGAGAACATATTATCTTCCTTTTTTTTAGAGGCTTTTATATGGTGAGTTTATTGGCAATTGAGAATATTTGAAAAGGCACATAATTGAGAAGAAAAAAGATATCTTATTCAAATTAGAATTCAAATAAAGCTCAAAGAAGAAAGAAGAGAAGACTGAGAGTGTCTAAGAGAAGAAGAAGTGTTGTGTAGAGTACTAGTCGTGAAGAATCCATAACAAATAGGTTTTGTGGTAGGAAAGTTTGAAGTCATGGTTATTGCGTGCATTGTGAAACTTTAAGGTTTCGTGTTTCTCTCTTTGATTTAGTTATTTGTTTTATGTTTGTTTGTTTTAGTGTTTTAGTTCATTGAAGAGGGTTGGGTTCGGGTAGGTCTGGTTAGGGTTATTTTAAGGGTAGTAGTCTGTTCACAAAAAAAATGGGTTGTGTTGGGTGGAGTCTTAGGTGGTCTAATTAAAAATAGAAGTTGACCTATTCAAAATTCTCCCTAAGGTAAAGAGAGGTGGCGATTTTCATCTCGCACTACTTGTGTGTAGTACGAGGGTTTTCACTGTAAATTGTGTGTCTTGCATTTTTTTTATTGTGCACTGATGAAAAGATTTTAGCATCTCAATCCATAAAAAAAAAATCCAAACTAACTAAGTATAGCAAACAAGTAAGGAGTCGATCACAGAGAGAATCTAGTTATTTCTAAGCAGTGTATATTTATCAATTAATAAGAAAAAAGAAAGAATGATATGAATATGCGAAATTAAGTATGAATGCAATGTGAGTAGGATCTAAGCATGCGAGTGGGATACATTTTATTAATTAATATCCATTTTCAACTCAATACTGATCTTTGAAATTCCCTAACCTTATTATTCATGTGCAATCTATCGTGGTAATCGACGCCATTAATACATTTCCCGATTGGCAAGACAAAGTCGTCGGTGTCATATCAAAAGAATATCAAAACTCACGAAGTACAGTGCATAAATCCGGAGTCAATCCTGAGGGAATTCTAACTTTTCCTTATGTGTTTCAATCGCCAACAAGTAAAAGTAAAGGATGCAAAGATGAGAAAGTAAAGTAAAGAAACAAGTATTGTGATGGTTGTAAACAATGAAGAATGAGATGTTTCACCTACAATTTTCAACATTGGTTGGTGATAACGCATATTCTATAGAGGAATTATAGGTGGTCTTAGGTGCATTAGAGTGTTCATATTGCATGTTTAAAAGCTAATTTGTATTCTTAATCCTTTGGTATTCGAAGTTCGAAATCTACTGTTTTTAGTGTTTATTTGTAGATCATAAGGTCCGAGCTTAGAAGATGGATAAATCATATCAAATTGAGCTAGGGAAAGATAAGGAACATGCCAAGAAAATTCGAGGAGCAATAGAGTAAGGAATCAAGGCATAAGAGCTAAAATGACAGCGAGTTGCAAAAGATGTCCGCACGGCGAGCTCAACTTAAAACGCGATTTCCCAGGGCATCAGATGTCTGATTGCCTGTTATGACCATGGGTTGGAAAGCTCTCGACGAGCTATAGAGAGGAAAGAGAGAAGGATGAGAAACAAATGGAGTTACTTAACTGCCTCTATCAGTCGATTACATTATACAACAAAGACGCGACATGATCGAAGACCACCCCAAGACCTGATTGAAGACCACCCTCGAGACCTTCTCAAACAGTGAAGACGGCATCTAGTCGAAGACCACCTCGATACCAACCCTATACTTGGTCCAATACATGAAGGGATCGAATCATCGAAATAAGTTAATGCCAAATTGAGAGAGATGATAGGTGATAGATATGATAAATTGAGGAAATCCGATAGAGAGAGAAGGAAGAGGGGAAGAAGTTGGATATCGAGGAAAAGTTCATGGGTTTGTGAGTCTATCCAGATCTAGAGAGGAGGGATATATCTTTGAACCCGGCCAACTTGTTTAAATTTTGGTTTTAAAATTTAATTTTGATGTAGAGGGAAAAACCGTGGTTAATCTGTGAGCGTTACAAATTGACCCCGTTTAGACACACAACCGAAGTAAATTTATGTGATAAATACTACGGTTCTACCAAGAACCGTGGTAAATTTTCCAGTTTTACAAGTTTACCGGCCACGCCTATACACTGAACCGTGGTAAATCTACTGATTAATTACTATGGTTTTGTATATAATCATAGTTGTATTGTCAATTATACATATTTACCACAAGAAGACACGTAACCGTGGTAAATCAACTGTAGCCAAAGCCCCCTTTTCTACTAGTGACCCTGCACAACCAATTGATTCTTTCAATGGACCAATTACTTGCGCTTGTTACTACAATCTCACGAATTCATTAAAACCTAACATGAATGCAAATTCAATAATATAAGCACAAGGATAATAAAATAACTAAGGAATAACAATATAAATCAAGTCTCACAATTCGACCTACTAAGTTTTCAATTGCAAGCAAAACCACTAGAATCCTAAGTACTCATAACGTACCTTGGATTTCTAAGCTTCAATCGTCTAAGCATCTCTATGTTATTGAATGCTTGAATCAATCCTAAACTAATGAAATTATGTCTAATAAATAGCCTCATACCTTCGGCAAAAACCCTAGAAAGCTTAGATATATAGAGTTTCCATAAATATAAGATTGGACTGCTTTCGCAGATTCAGAAAACAGGAAAACCGGCTGGCGCTGCTATCAAACCGACAGGAATAACTTTTCCAAAGTTGTAAGGGCCACCACGATCAAAGTTACTATTCATGCGAAAAATCTCGGTCAAATTTTGTCCTAACATCAACATGAAAGCTGTACGTAGTTCTCTGAACGAGTTTTCGAACGTATACTCATAATAGTTGATCGGACCAACGATGCCTCTAGAAGTGTGTTACAAGTTCAGCTTGGCCAAACAACAACTTTAATTTTGCTAACTTGTTCTCCATTTAGGTTGAACTTTGACTCCAGCTCGGAGATCTTCACTAAGTTCACTTATCCTCCTTCTCTTAACTCTTCCTTCATCACATGCATGCTTTGTACCTCGTTGGATCCACATCTTCCTAAAATAATAGACTAAAACGTGTATATTTCTTGATTTTGGTAAATATATGTCAGAGCGGCCATCCGGGATTTTAACCAAGAACATTTAGGTACTATCCGCAAATCCTTTCAGCTGGTTGAACCATTCCAAAATGGCTAAAAAAACATGTATATTCCGATTCCACCACCAAAACTAGTATAAATGCAAATCTAACCTAACTCGTTCATTATGTACATCCAATTCTCATGCTAAAATCAACCTAATTGTTCGCTTTATTATGTCTAATTTACTAGTAGATCCAACATAACCTCCCAAAGAGGTCCTACACTCTTTGAAGTAATGCAACGTACATCTTAAAAAATTAGAGTACTGGAGGAGGAATAGGATGTTCACAATTACCATCTAGATCTAAACCTTGATTATTTTATAAAATATTTTTCTAAAATAAATATATTGATATAAATATGTTGAACATTAATTAATTTTTTTTAAAAAAAATCGATGTTGATTTATACTTGAAACAATTAAATGGTGTACCGCATGTTGCACCATGGAGGTTTTGATAGTATACCCGGTATAACATTAAGTGTTTCATTTAACTATTTTGGGGATAAATCAATATCAAAATTTTATATAAATTGTTTATTTATGCTTAATTTGTATACTTATTGATATATGTATATTTTTAAAATCAAAATTCATGTTTTAAAAAATATAAATAAATATTTTTTATGTAAAATAATCAATCTTTTAGTCACGCATATTTTGTAAAACATGAATTTTTTCATGATAAAATTTATAAACAATATATATGTATATATAATAATAATAATAAATATGATTTTTTTTAACAAAACTTCGGTGTTGATTTATACTCTAAATAATCATCCAACAATTGTTATTTTTTTTCCTTTAAACTCGCATTAGCTCGATCAATTAATAAGGGCAAACCACTTTCTATCAAAAGATTATTTGTTTAATTCTCATTGACGATGGATGAAACAGTTATTTGTTGGTGGATAGTATATAAGTGGTGTGATTGGAATTGAAATCAACCCAAACTTGTAAGAAAAAGAAAAAACAATTGTTCCTTAAACTTCTCAGTGTACTCCATCATTGTAACTCTTAAGTTGATTGGTTATATACAATCGTGACACCCATCCCCGGCCATTAGTGTATATATAATATCAGATCGACCAACGGAGTAATAGCTTACCCCTAATAATACTTCCCAATCAATTAAGGCCCCTCCTCCTCATCCATTCACATCTCTCTCTTCCTTTTCTTCTTCCCACCGTATGAGACCTCCCTCTCTTACTTTTGCTCACTTTTAATTTTCTATACATTCCTTCCTTATATTTTCTCCTCTTTTCCCAAACCCAAATCGATCTACAAGATTGATCTCCATCATCTCATCAAATTTTGCCAATTTTTCAGGTATATGACTAACATTTTTAGTTCTATAGTTGTTACTTTTTTGAATTAATAATCAATTTTGATGGATCAAAACTGTCGACAGAGAGTGCGAATGGCGCAGATTTTACTGCATGGGACTATCCATATTACCATCTTTGAGGTCGACCGCCTTGCTGGAGGCGCTGGCCGGAAGCTCCTCCACCAGGTACCACCCATCAATCCTTCTAGCCTAGGATCGATTCCAGTTCTGGTGTCCTTCTTAGCTAGCTAGCTATTTCCTCCTCTTTAATTTAATTATCTTCTTTTTCATTTTCATTTCCCTTTTTTCCTCGTGGGAAAAGGCTGGATGGACCATACGCTGTGCATTTACAAACAGCCACCAGCTAGATAAGCCCCCCCCCCCCCCCCCCCCCCCCCCAAAAAGGCCGGAGCAAATCCTCTGCCCCATTTCCCCGTCCCAAATCCCTGTCCCACGTAAATATTTGGCCTCCAAATTTAAATAAATAAAATTAAAAAAAATATATTTAGATTCTACATACTTATTATAACATATTTGAAAAAAAAAATCTTAAAAAATCGAATTATAATTTTTTTAAAAAAATATATAGTAAAACAACAACTTTTTAAAACTTAAAAATATCTTTATATCTCGTTTGAATTATTATAATTTTTGTAGGTTGATTTTTTAATATTTTTTTTTCAAATATGTTATAATAAGTATGTAGAATCTAAATATTTTTTTTTTTAATTTTTTTTATTTAAATTTGGAGGCCAAATATTTACGTGGGACAGGGATTTGGGACGGGGAAATGGGACAGAGGATTTGCTCCGCCAAAAGGCAGTCCAATTATATTTACCGTGTAGTAAAAGACTTTAGGACTACTGTATCATAATTTTGATTTACCGGATTGATTTTTTTTTATTTTTTTTATATATTTATAAAAGGTGTTTCCCTATTTAATTTATGAATTTATTAACTCATTTCGGGATGGTATTACATACAATGTTACGCATATTACAACGGGTACGGATCTAAAGTGTTTTAATTCTTTAAAAAAAACTAAGGGCCAAGTTGGCATATATCATATCTTTAGAATTTAAGAATATTCTTTTGCATAAAAAAAAAGAATTCAAGAATATTCTTTATTGTATAAAAAAATTTATTATTATTATAAATATTATTATCATCATTATAATATTAAAAATACATATCAAAATATTATATATTTAATTATATAGTCCTATTAGTAAGATAAGTTATAAAAGCTGTAAGCTGATCATCTCATGAGCTAAGAAAGTTTATGAAGTTGATTAAAGGAAAAGGAGTAAGTAAGATACGGCACCCACCCCCAACACTATTGGTTGGCCTCATAATCTGCACTAGTTAAATTACAACGAACAACTTATCCGAAAAAAACTGTGACCCGATTACGAAAGAAAATATATCCAGTAAGAAATATTCAGCACACAATTAATGAAAATATATAACTCGAGCTAAAAAAAATGTAAAAGTCAAAATTGTCCAATCTCTAAGTCTGTGGGGCGTTTGAATAGTACCAATTTACGTGTCATAAAGATGAAATTAGGTTTGTTTGGTTGGACATTATGGAAAGAGAGAAGGAAAATGAAAGGTTTACAATAAGCGAAATTCAAAATATGCTAATAAATTATTTTAACAGAAAAATGATTACGAGATGAGTTGTGCTCAAATTGAAATTATGGTTAATGAACTATGGTATTTATTTATTTATTTTTCATAATATTAAAAATCTACAAGATTATCTCTTTCTATGATTCAAATAATTCAGTGCAATGTAATTTCACTAGATTATCCCTTTCCGTCAAAGAATTATTGAATTTGTGATTCAATCAATTTCTTAATTAACTGTTTCGCTTTCCTGGAAAAAAAATGCATTGATGAAATCAGATTACAACAAGCTCTGGTGGGAAACGGTTACAGGTGGAGATGGTGATTGGTGATGATAACCATGTGTTCCCACTTCACTATGATTTTTTTAGTCCATAGATCCAGTTGGGCATTATCTTTTATTTGCTTGTCGGTCTATAAAGTCCTTTTCATAATTCATTTTTCGGTTCTCTTCATCTCTCTCTCTCCTCGTCTTTATTCTTACCTTCTATTATTGATGATTGAAGTTGCAACTACAAGTCTACATAACAAGTATATGACCGATTATCTCGTTTTGGGTAGGATTAAAATTGGTTTAAGATAATGATATTTCCGGTTAATTCTGCATTCCCATTTAATTTGGAGCTAAGAAAATCGAGTCGACTTTTTGCCATGTCTAGCTAGTTGGTTGTAACTCTTCTCCTTAATTTAATCAGAAGACTCGTATTTGGAGTTTGCTAAATAATACTAGTTGTTCCGATGAAATGAACAGATTGAATCAGTAGTGCTCGGGAAAGGAGGGTCGAAGCTCTACGCAACAATTGACTTAGAACGGGCGAGAGTAGGGAGAACAAGGCTACTTGAACACGAGCGCAATAACCCTAGATGGTATGAGACTTTCCACATATACTGCGCTCATTGGGCCACCAACGTCGTCTTTTCCGTCAAGGAAGACGATGCCATTGGTGCTCCTGTCCTTGGAAGAGCCTATCTCCCCGTCAAGGATCTCCTCAATGGCGATGAAGTCGACCAATGGCTCGACCTCCTTGACAAGGTAAACCCTCTTTATTACTATCACTTTCTTAATTGCTTCACACTTCTAACCTTTAAATTGTCAATGGATTTCGATGTCGAACCTTTAATATGTCAATTCGTTACAATATTTGGTAATGTAGGATCATAACCCTATTCACAAGGGTTCAAGGATTCATGTGAAGGTGCAATTCCTAGATGTGACGAGAGAGATAAATTGGGACAGAGGGATCAAGAGCGCTAAGTTCCCTGGCGTCCCCTTCACCTACTTCACCCAAAGGAACGGGTGCAAAGTCACGCTCTTCCAAGACGTTCACGTCCCAGACAACTTCGTCCCGAAGATCCCTCTCGACAACGGGAAGCTCTATGAGCCTCACCGATGTTGGGAGACCATCTTCGATGCCATCACCAATGCCAAGCACATGATCTACATAGCCGGGTGGTCCGTCTTCACCGATATCACGCTCATCAGGGACACGAGAAGGCCTAAACCCGGGGGAGACATGACCTTGGGGGAGCTTCTCAAGAAGAAGGCAAACGAGGGCGTTCGAGTGCTTATGCTCGTGTGGGACGATCGCACTTCGGTTAAGTTCCTTAAGGAGGACGGCTTGATGGCGACACATGACCAAGAGACGGAGGCGTACTTCCATGATACTGAGGTGCATTGTGTGTTGTGCCCTCGGAATCCCGATAGCGGGAAGAGCATTTTCCAAGACTTGGAGGTCTCGACAATGTTTACGCACCACCAAAAGATTGTTGTTGTGGATAGTGATCTACCCAGGGAAGGCTCCGGCAAGAGAAGGATTGTGAGTTTTGTTGGAGGAATCGATCTTTGTGATGGAAGGTACGCATCTTTGTGTAGTAGAATGTGATTCTATTCAGAGTTAATTCTAAAACTTCAAATAACCGAAACATACCGCAGGTACGACACACAGTTCCATAGCCTGTTCCGAACGCTAGACACCGCGAACCACAACGACTTCCACCAGCCAAACTTCAAGGGCTCGTCGATCAAGAAAGGCGGGCCTCGAGAGCCATGGCACGACATCCACTCCCGTCTCGAGGGCCCCATCGCTTGGGATGTCCTCCACAACTTTGAGCAGCGGTGGCGGAAGCAAGGTGGAAAGGACATCCTCCTCAATCTCCGTGACCTCGACGATACCTTCATCCCACCCTCCCCAGTCACCTACCCCGATGACCCCGAAACATGGAACGTCCAGCTCTTCCGATCCATCGACGGTGGTGCCGTTTTTGGTTTCCCTGACTCCCCCGAGGAGGCCGCCAAGTCCGGCCTCGTTAGTGGCAAGGACAACATCATTGACCGCTCCATCCAAGACGCGTACATCAACGCCATCCGCCGAGCCGAGCGCTTCATCTATATCGAAAACCAATACTTCCTTGGGAGCTCGTTTTCTTGGAACCCAAATGATGATATCAAGGTGGAGGACGTTGGTGCTTTACATTTGATCCCGAAGGAGTTGTCTTTGAAGATCGTGAGCAAGATTGAGAAAGGGGAGCGCTTTGCGGTGTACATTGTGGTACCAATGTGGCCCGAGGGGGTGCCCGAGAGTGGCTCAGTCCAGGCAATACTTGATTGGCAGAGGCGGACATTAGAGATGATGTATACCGACATTGCTCAAGCTTTGAAGGCTAAGGGGATTGAGGGAGTTAATCTTAGGGACTATTTGTCGTTGTTTTGCTTGGGGAATCGAGAGGTCAAGAAGGCTGGCGAGTACGAGCCCTCTGAGAGACCGGAGCCTGACACAGACTACTCGAGGGCTCAGGCGGCTAGGCGATTCATGATCTATGTCCATGCCAAGATGATGATAGGTAACTAGCTAACTCAATTATGTCTTAGTATGATTTTTGTTATATGGTTTGTTAACAATTCACTGACTTTAATTTGTAGTTGACGACGAGTACATCATCATCGGATCAGCCAACATAAACCAAAGATCAATGGATGGGGCAAGGGACTCAGAGATAGCAATGGGAGGGTTCCAACCATACCACATAGCGACACGAGAGCAGCCTTACCCACGCGGTCAAATCCATGGATTCCGAATGTCGCTATGGTATGAGCACCTTGGGATGTTGGATGAGACCTTCTTGAAGCCAGATACAATAGAGTGTTCTAGGAAGATCAACCAAGTAGCCCAGAAGTATTGGGACATGTACTCAAGTGAGACCCTTGAGAGGGACTTGCCAGGCCACTTGCTGACCTACCCGATTGTGATTACCCCTAACGGCGAGATCACTGAACTACCTGGGTTCGAGCACTTTCCGGATACTAAGGCCAGAGTTCTTGGTGGCAAGGTTGATTACCTCCCTCCCATTCTTACCACTTGAGAGTTTGAATATAGAGCAGAGCTTCAATGCTTGTGGTGTGCTGTGTTGAATGTTGAATAAGTGTTTCTTGAATAAAATGTATACCCATGGTTTTGCATGAATGTTGTATGGTTGATATATTATCTGAATTACTTGTACCTTTGTTTGCAAACATTAATAAAGTTCTATTAATTTGAGAGTTCTTTGTTTTTCTAATAAAAGTTTATGTCAAAGTTTGATGGACTAATAATAGGAGTCGTCTTTGTTTGAATTCAAGACACTCTGTAAATATAGTGTATAACCTTATTGTTTTTTAGTGTTCTTATATGAACCGAGTAATTCGAGCTCGCCTCGAGCTTGTTCATTTACTAAATGAACCAACTAAGAGCACATTTTTCAGCTCGATTCAAGGCTTAACTCAACTTGGTTCAAGCTGAAATAACTCAAATTTTGTGAAATTTACACAATTTCTTTCAAGTTACTATTTCATGAGCAAGTAGGGTTATTTAATACTCGAAAAAAGTTCAGCTCGAACTCATTCCGCTAAACAAGCCAAGCTTGAGCACAAATTTAAGCTCGAGTCTAAATTTGGGCTCGACACATTTCTAAACAATCCGAATATGAACAAACAATAATCGACTCATTCAACTCCAATAACAACCTTGTGACAATCTAAGGTTATCTCGCTCAAATATCAGACGAATAAAAGCGCAATAAACATATGAACGAAAAATGAAACAAGAACACAAAGACTTTGTTTATGCGGTTCGGTTTCCCTACATTCACGGAACCTCGGGAGGGGTGGTTCACCCAATCCACTAAGCATCCAAGTTCAAAATAGGTTACACAGGTTCATGCGGGACCATCTTCTATAGCTCCAGACACACCAATCATCTTATGAGAAGGACCTATGACTCGAGCTAGAGCTAAGAAGCTTCAGAGAGGCTCATTCATGTTTGTGAGTCACGCCTTATTCTCGAGCACGGTTCAGCTCCCCGAGCCGACATTGAAGACCTATATGTGCATAGGGATTCAAGACAATGCCAATCCACCTTAGTCTAGCTATTGCCAATTTTGGCTAAGTGTTGGAACACATTTATATTACTATTTTTAGTATTATTTTTACTTAAGTTATTTTAGGTAACTTAGCGGTTATTTTTATTATTTTCTAAGTAGAACTTTTATCTTCTTTTATCTTCTTTTATTTATTAAATCGGCTAGCAGCCCTAGAGGCCTAGATAATGCCGATTCTAGCATTGTAAACATTGGAACTTAATGAATTAGAATTCTTTCATATTGTGTGAAAGACATGAGTGCAAGTCGATCGATTAGAAGCGGAGCTCATCGATTGCAAATTCGTCTATTGTCTCAGCTTGGTTTGCTTTGTGTTCATCAACTTCGCAAGACTTGGTGATCCTAGTATCCACGAGCCTCCTCCTTGTGCCTCCAAGTTGTCCGCTTGGTTGTGTAGGGTTGTAGAGGCGGGTTATATAGTCATTGGTATTGGTTCATACCCTCTGAGGAGGCCTGGGGTCTTTATCTTGTTCTATATAGATCGACTCAGTCCTTATCGGTCTTTGGTCTTACGATTTCGAGTCTTTCTTTCAATTCTTGCATCGAGTCTTTGTTTCTTGCTTGGTCGATTTCGAGTTCAATTCTGATCTTGGAATTTTTGTCGAGTCTTGGTCGAATCTTGACTATCTTGGTCGAGTTTCTTGTCTTCTTGTTGAGTCTTTATTGTTTCTTGCTTCCGTTCTTTAATTTCTCGTTTGATTGTCGAAGATCAGGCCATCTCACAGCTAACCCCGTATCAAATTGGTATCAGAGCTTTGGTTTCCGACATCAAAGATTGAGTCTTTTCTTTTCATAAACACCAAAACCCACAAAAAGAGTCCTTTTCTTGTTTTGGTCTTTTACTTCTTGTTCTTTATTTTGATTATTGCACTAATCTTTTATTTATAATTTTTTGTGGTTGCATAGCCTAAACACAAGCCTAGCTGAGACCGTGGAGTCGACCAAAGTGGTGCACACACACCCTTGTGAACACCCTTAGCCGACGGCAGAATCTGTCCCCATAGTCGAGTTGCTTCGGCCGATTCCATCACACCACAAGAACCGTAAGTTTGTCTATCTTTTTCTATCTTTGGGATATTTGTTTTATCTATTCTATTTGCCTTAATTAAAATCAGATTTTTTGTGGTAGTTCATTCCTTTTATCTATCACATATAATAGATCTACTTACCAAATTTATCCAAAGTTGTCTATATATTATCTTTAGGGCTACAAATTTTATCCTTTCACCTTTTCTTTCAGAATTTTCGAGTCCTTCATTATTGTTTAGAGTCTTTCTTGCATTAGGTAAAAAAAAATCAGTTTCGAAATTTCTCAAAAAAAAAAAGAGATTGAACTTGGACCTAGGAGGATAAAATTCACTAAGGGCAAAAGTAACTCAAAAAAAAAAGGAGAAAGATTTGTTGATCTATCTAGTGCAAGAAAGCTCCAAGGACCAAAATTTTTGGTGATTTCTCCTAGCCCTATCGACATACCTTTCTCGAAACACATTACCTCCACAAAATATAAAATTGAAACCCTACCTTGCAACTACAACATCCTAACTTAAAGGTTTTCAATCGAAAGAGGTAAATTTCCATACTTTCCTTTATTTTTCCTTATTTTTCTTTATTTCTCTTTCGTGTCGAGCACTTCTCTACTTGATCGAGTGTTGTTGTGTTTACTGTCGAGTACCCAGACCCGATATCGAGTGCTTCTTATTGCTTGTTGTTGCTCTGTCGAGTGTTCTCAGCCCACGTCGAGTTCGCTCTTTGCTGTGTCAAGTGCCTTTACCCTTGTCGAGTGCATTCTTGGTTGTGTCGAGTACTGCAGGCCTCTTGCCGAGTGCTCCTGATTGCGTTCTTTGATCATTCTCTCATACATATACTTTGATTGTTAGGTTTTTGCTTGAGTGTTGATTTGCCTAAGGCGGATTGCCCCAACAAGCGTGACATACCAATTAGAGAGAGAGTGTGAGCGAAACACATTGTGAGGTTGTTTATATTTTGCTAATCTTTTACATAGTTCTGTGTTTTTCGTTTCTTTGTCATGTCTCAGCAAGGAAACCCCGAGGTTAACAATGGCAATAGCGCCACCAACTCTAGCACCACCGTCACACCTGAGATGTTCAACAACTTGATGAACAACTTGAACACCAACACGACCAATATGGCTACGATCACCGAGACATTGGCTGCATTGGCGACAAAGGTGGCGGCATTGGAGTCTCGGCCAAGTGGTTCTAACAACATGGGAGGCCGAGGTGAACAAAGGCGTGAAGCTACGCCTAACGACGAAAGGGAAGTCGTTAATCCTAACCTTAATCCTAATCCTAATCTCAATAATCCTTTATTTAATGAAAACAACTCTCCACGAAAGGAGAGGGATGATAGAAATAATGGGTTTGCTAATGCACAGGGACAAGGAAGAGGAAGAGGGAGAGGCCGAGGCTTCCAGGAGGAGTTCTACTATTCGGAGCGCACCGACCACTTCCAAGAAGATGAGGATTGGGAGCGGCGCCCGAGGCAGAACGATAGAGGAGGTCGATACCAATACAGAGAGCCTAGGAATCCTGACGAGGATGGCATAGGTAAGGTAAAGGTAAAGATTCCTCCTTTTGAAGGTAAAACTGATCCAGATGCTTATATTGATTTGGAAACTAAAATGGACCAAATCTGGAATTGTCATAACTTATCTGAACATAAAAAGGTGCAATTAGCTTCTTTAGAATTTCAAGGGTTTGCTTTAATTTGGTGGGATAATCTGAATAAGGAAAGAAGAAGAGCCCTTGATGCGCCTATCGCTTCTTGGAACCAACTAAAAGCACTAATGAGAAGTAGGTTTGTTCCTCAACACTATGCTAGAGAGCTTAGACAACGTTTTGAAAACCTTAAACAAGGTAACAAAACTGTTGAGGAAACCTTTAATGCAATGCAAGAAACCATGCCTAGGGTTAATGTAGTTGAACCCTATGAAGATACAAATGCTAGGTTTCTTAGAATATTGCACCCCGCTTTGGCTCATAATATTGATTGCTTTCCTTATTCTATGCCTACTGAGCTTTTACATTTAGCAATTAAGGTTGAGAGAGGAGCACGCAAGGTTGGCGTCAAGGGAGGATGTCGAGTGGGCAGCAGCAAGGTTGGCGTCAAAACCAACCACAAGAAAGCCCCAAGGAAGGCCGGATATGGGTTCTCGAGATCGAGCACAGCCGCCCCAATGGAAGAGTGATAGCTGAGCTTCCCAACATCCCCTCGATAAGGGTAAAGAGCCATGGACTGGGCGTGAATCGTCTGGGACATATACTGGTCCCAAAGAGAATAATCCTAACCCTTCTACCACTAGATCTAGAGATATTGTATGCTTTAAATGCCAAGGTAGAGGTCATTATATGAAGGATTGCCCTAATAAGAAAACTCTTATGATTAATCACCAGGGAGAATATGAATCTGAAAACTCTTGTGATGAACATGATGAGCATGCTAATGATGATAATGATCAAAACCTTAACCTTATATGCTATGATGATGATGATGGTGTCGAATATGAACATGGAGAGTCTTTGATTGTTAGAAGAGTATTAAGTGTTGTTCCTACTCCCTGTGATGACAATCAACGTGAAAACTTGTTTCATACTCGTTGTCTATTTAAAGGAAAAGTTGTTAATGTGATCATTGATGGTGGTAGTTGTTGTAATCTAGCTAGTCAAGAAATGGTTGATAAATTGCATCTATCTACTATCCAACACCCTAGACCTTATAAATTGCATTGGATGAATGGTTGTGGAAGCTTGAAAGTAAATAGACAAGTTAAAGTGCATTTTAAACTAGGACATTATAAAGATGATGTTTTATGTGATATTGTGCCTATGCAAGCTTGTCATATTCTATTAGGTCGTCCTTGGAAATCTGATCGTAAGGTCATACATGATGGGTTTACTAATCGCTACTCCTTTACTTTTCAGGGAAAGAACGTCGTTCTCAAGCCTATGACGCCTACACAAGTGGCTGACGAGATTGAGAAGCGCAAGGTAAGTAAAGGTGAGTTAGATAAGGCAAATCAGTCGAGCCAAGTGGATCCCCAATCTCGGCCTAAGGGTGTGTTTTTGGCTTCCAAGACCACGTTCATAAACGAGTTTGTGGATGGGGAAACAACCCTCATGCTCCTATGCAAAGGGTTGAATATGTTGAGTGAGGAGCTTAGAGCTACCTTACCTTCTCACATCCTATCTCTTCTTGAAGAGTATAAGGTTGTATTCTCCGATGACATACCAGCAGGTCTACCCCCTATTCGTGGAATTGAGCATCAGATCGATCTTATTCCAGGGGTTGCCTTGCTTAATAGGCCTGCTTATTGTATGAATCCCACTGAGACCCAAGAGGTCCAATCCCAAGTCCATGAACTATTGGATAAGGAATATATTAGAGAAAGCTTAAGTCCTTGTGCTGTGCATGTGTTAATAGTCCCTAAGAAAGATGGTTCATGGAGAATGTGTGTAGATTGTAGGGCTATTAACAATATTACTGTTAAATATCGTCATCCTATTCCACGCTTAGATGATATGCTAGATGAATTGCATGGTGCTTCTATATTCTCGAAAATAGATCTTAGGAATGGCTATCATCAAATTAGAATGAAGGAAGGCGATGAATGGAAAACAACATTTAAAACTAAGATTGGGTTATATGAGTGGTTGGTTATGCTTTTTGGTTTAAATAATGCTTCTCCAAGTACTTTTATGTGCTTAATGAATCATGTTCTTAGAAACTTTATAGGGAAATTTGTTGTTGTCTATTTTGATGATATTCTTATTTATAGCAAATCTCCTGATGACCATAAAGCACATCTTAAAGAAGTACTTCAAACATTAAGAAATGAACACTTATATGTTAATTTAAAGAAATGTGAGCTATGTAATGAACAACTGTCTTTTCTTGGTTTTGTAGTGAGCTTCAATGGACTACGTGTCGATGAGGCAAATATCAAGGTGATCCAGGAATGGCTGACTCCCACTAATATCAGCCATGTGCGCAGCTTCCAAGCATTGGCGAGCTTCTACCGGCGATTTGTGCGCGACTTCAGCACCATTTCAGCGCCTCTCACCGAACTTACAAAGAAGAGGAGTGAGTTCACATGTGGAGCAGCTCAGGAGGAGGCGTTCAACAAGCTTAAGGACAAGCTAATCCACGCACCTCTACTTGCACTTCTGGACTTCTCTCGGCCCTTTGATGTGGAATGCGACGCTAGCGGAGTCGGAATTGGTGGAGTCCTTATGCAGGAAGGTAAACGTATAGACTTCTTTTCTGAGAAACTTAAAGGTTCTTGCCTTAATTACTCTACATATGATAAAGAGTTGTATGCATTGTATAGAGTTCTTAAGACTTGGTCTCATTACCTATGGCCTAGAGAGTTTATTCGTAGGACTGATCATGAATACTTGAAACATTTTAAAAGCCAAGATAAACTTGATAGGAGACATGGTAGATGGATGGAGTTCATTTAAACATTTCCTTATGTGATTAAGTATAAGAAAGGCAAAGACAATGTGGTTGCTGATGCTTTATCTAGAAGACATGTTCTTTTAACCACTTTGGATTCTAGAGTCTTAGGCTTTATTTACATAAAGGAATTGTATGAATCTGATTTGGACTTTGGTGAACACTATCGAAAATGCAAGGAACATGGTCCAACCGAAAATTTCTATATACATGATGGTTTCTTATTTCGAAAGGATCAAGTGTGCATTCCTAGATGTTCTCTGCGATTATTACTTGTTAGTGAAGCCCATAGTGGTGGATTAATGGGACATTTTGGTAGAGATAAAACATATCATACATTGAAATCACACTTTTATTTGCCACATATGCTTAGGGATGTAGAATATTGCCTAAAAAGATGTATTGATTGCTTAAAGGCCAAATCTAAACTTATGCCTCATGGCTTATACACGCCACTACCCACACCCTCAGCCCCTTGGGAAGACATTTCTATGGACTTTATTGTTGGGTTGCCAAGAACTAAGAAGGGGAGGGATTCTATATTTGTAGTGGTTGATCGATTCTCTAAAATGGCTCACTTTATTGCATGTCATAAAACTGAAGATGCTACCAATGTTGCTAATCTATTCTTTAGAAAAGTAGTTAGATTGCATGGCGTGCCTAAAACAATTGTTAGTGACAGGGATGTGAAATTCTTATGTCATTTTTGGCGAACATTATGGAATAAATTGGGAACTAGATTGCTATTCTCTACTTCTAGCCACCCCCAAACTGATGGCCAAACTGAGGTGACTAATAGAACTCTTACAACCGTCCTAAGAGCCATAATTAGGAAGAATTTGAAGCTTTGGGAAGTAGCCTTACCTCATGTGGAGTTTGCTTATAATCGAACTATACATTCTGCAACGAAACTAACTCCATTTGAATGTGTCTATGGTGTTAATCCACTAACCCCTTTTGATCTTACTCCATATCCTATGAGAGAGAAAGAATCATTTGAAGTAGGTAAGCATGTCGAGTTCGTCAAGGAGCTGTATGAACGGACACGTCAGAAGCTTATGCAAAAGGTTGAGTACAACGCTAATAAGGACAATAAGGGACGTCGATTGGTCACATTTCAGCCTGAGGATCTCGTGTGGGTGCACCTAAGGAAGGAGCGGTTTCCAGAAGCACGAAGGAGCAAGCTTTCTCCTAGGGGTGACGGACCCTTCAAGGTGTTGAGGAGAGTGGGTGACAATGCCTACCAATTGGAGCTTCCTGGAGACTATGGTGTGAGCGCTACATTCAACGTCGCCGATCTAATCCCTTACTTCGCGGTGGATGAAGACTTGGATTCGTGGTCGAATCCTTTTCAAGAAGGGGTGGTTGATGCGGGACCATCTTCTACAGCTCCAGACACATCAATCATCTTATGAGAAGGACCTATGACTCGAGCTAGAGCTAAGAAGCTTCAGAGAGACTCATTCATGTTTGTGAGTCACGCCTTATTCTCGAGCACGGTTCAGCTCCCCGAGCCAACATTGAAGACCTATATGTGCATAGGGATTCAAGACAATGCTGATCCACCTTAGTCTAGCTATTGCCGATTTTGGCTAAGTGTTGGAACACATTTATATTACTATTTTTAGTAATATTTTTACTTAAGTTATTTTAGGTAACTTAGAGGTTATTTTTATTATTTTCTTAAGTAGAACTTTTATCTTCTTTTATTTATTAAATCGGCCAGCAGCCCTAGAGGCCTATATAATGCCGATTCTAGCATTGTAAACATTGGAACTTAATGAATAATATTTCTCTCATATTGTGCGAAAGACATGAGTGCAAGTCGATCGGTTAGAAGCGGAGCTCATCGATTGCAAATTGGTCTATTGTCTCAGCTTGGTTTGCTTTGTGTTCATCAACTTCGCAAGACTTGGTGATCCTAGTATCCACGAGCTCCCTCCTTGTGCCTCCAAGTTGTCCGCTTGGTTGTGTAGGGTTGTAGAGGCGGGTTATATAGTCATTGGTATTGGTTCCTACCCTCTGAGGAGGCCTGGGGTCTTTATCTTGTTCTATATAGATCGACTCAGTCCTTATCGACTCAGTTCTTATCGATCTTTGGTCGTACAATTTCGAGTCTTTCTTTCAATTCTTGCATCGAGTCTTTGTTTCTTGCTTGGTCGATTTCGAGTTCAATTCTGATCTTGGAATCTTTGTCGAGTCTTGGTCGAATCTTGACTATCTTGGTCGAGTTTCTTGTCTTCTTGTTGAGTCTTTATTGTTTCTTACTTCCGTTCTTTAATTTCTTGTTTGATTGTCGAAGATCGGGCCATCTCACGGCTAACCACGTATCACAAGTATTATATACATAAGTACTAGAGCACGCGATTCCTAGAATACATTACTATGAAGACAAGAACAGAATAGGGTTAGAAATCGTCCGTTTAGAACTCCGAGAAATCTAAGGGGAGATTTCTCAACACCAAGAACCCTCTTTCGTAGCCTTCTTCTTCTTCTTATGAGTAGGGACTCAGGTACCAGCCAACAAGACGAGCTCCGTTGAAGAAATCGTCGCCGACCTTTAAGTTGTTTAGCTAGAAATCCTAGTTTTTCTCTCAAACCCTAGCCCCTTGGCTTACCTGAGAGAGAGAGCGGATGCTACAGTCTTCTAGGGTTCTCAAGAGAGCATATATATATCCAGAGTCACAGCGGTCAGTAAGCCAGAGAGAGTGGGCTGGTGAGTGGGTTGTCTTGAGTCTATTGCATCTGGTGTGAGCTTTGCAGTAGCATTTGGTGAATCTGTAGCTACAGTCTGTTCCTCTGTAGTTTGAGTCTATTGAATTTGTACATTTGCAGTAGCATCTGGTGATTTATCAGTAGTTTTGTGATCGATCATTAGAGCCTTATGTTTTGTTGCGTTTTTGCATTTCTGAGTTTGTTTTGGAGCTGGGTTGAGGGCTGTTACAGCCTGAATTGCCCACCTCTGCAACAATTTTAATGGGCTGTTAAGATTGAGATTTTAGTGAGATCTATGGTGATTTTTTTAAGGACTGTTAAACTGATTTTTTGGGCTGTTCTGAACACCTTGAGGCCTGATTTTTTTCCATCTGCTACAGCTGCACTTGGGACTGATTTTGAGCTCATGGTGTGTGTTTATTCTTAATGCTAGGAGAATCTTACTATAAGTTTCTGAAATGAAGAGATTTAAGTTATGTGTATTCATTTCATAAAATAGAAAGCACATAATTAATCAAGTTAATTGGACCATAGGTTTTTGCATTAAGATCTATAAGCTCAAATAGGAAAGAGCGCTTGAGCGATTTATCGTTCAGGAGGTTGGTGGTTCGACTCCACCTAGAACTATTGCACTTTATTATGTTATTTACTTCAAATTTTATAAAATGCTGCAAATTAGGCCATTCAACGGGGAACTTAGCCTTTTTTTTTCGGGTCAATGGGGGGCACCCGCATACGCATCCTGGATGTGCCGCACCCGCGTACACATCCAGGATGTGCACCAGGTGACATGCCCGCGCTTTGCCACACGTGTGGAGTGAAGGATTTTAAAAAAATTATAAACGTAAATAATAAATAAAATAAAATAATAATAATTGAATTTGATTTTAATTTTTTTATAAAAAACAAATAAAATAATAATAATTGGATTTGATTTTAATTTATTTATAAAAAAACAAATAAAATAATAATAATTGAGTTTGATTTTATTTTATTTATAAAAAACAAATAAAATAATAATAATTGAGTTTGATTTTATTTTATTTATAAAAAAACAAATAAATAATAAAATTTAGTTTGATTTTAATTTATTTATAAAAAAAATTAAAGTGTAATAAAAACATAAATTACAAATTTGAGTTTTATTTTAATTTATTTATAAATAAATTTATTTTTATATTTATTTATAGAAAAAATAAACACATAAATAATAAATAAAAGAAAATAATTTAGTTATATCAAATAAATAACATTAATACTTTAAACAATCAAAATTAAGTTTTATTTTAATTTATTTATAAAAAAATTATAAGAGAGTACAAACATACATTACACAATCCTAAAAAAATATTAAATGAAATATATTAATTAATTTATAAAAAAACAAATCAAAACATTAAACAATAAATAATAAATACAATTAATTGAATTTATAAAATAAATGAAATAAACATAAATAAGAAATAAAATAAAATCATTTATTTGTAAATAAATAAGTTTATAAATAAATAAACAATAAATAAATTTGTTTTTAAATTTATTTATAGAAAAAATAAACACATAAATAATAAATAAAAGAAAATAATTTATTTATATCAAATAAATAACATTAATACATAATAAACAAAAAAAGAAAAACGTAATAATAAAAAAACAAATAAAATAATAATAATTGAATTTGATTTTAATTTATTTATAAAAAAACAAATAAAATACTAATAATTGAGTTTGATTTTAATTTATTTATAAAAAAAATTATAAATAAAAGGAAATAAACACATAAATAATAAATAAAAGAAAATAATTTAGTTATATCAAATAAATAACATTAATACTTTAAACCAAAAAAATTGAGTTTTATTTTAATTTATTTATAAAAAAATTATAAGAGAGTACAAACATACATTACACAATCCTAAAAAATTATTAAATGAAATATATTAATTAATTTATAAAAAAAACAAATCAAAACATTAAACAATAAATAATAAATACAGTTAATTTAATTTATAAAATAAATGAAATAAACATAAATAAGAAATAAAATAAAATCATTTATTTGTAAATAAATAAGTTTATAAATAAATAAACAATAAATAAATTTGTTTTTAAATTTATTTATAGAAAAAATAAACACATAAATAATAAATAAAAGAAAATAATTTAGTTATATCAAATAAATAACATTAATACATAATAAACAAAAAAATAAAAACGTAATAATAAAAAAACAAATAAAATAATAATAATTGAATTTGATTTTAATTTATTTATAAAAAAACAAATAAAATAATAATAATTGAGTTTGATTTTAATTTATTTATAAAAAAATATAAATAAAAGAAAATAAACACATAAATAATAAATAAAAGAAAATAATTTAGTTATATCAAATAAATAACATTAGCTTGTCCTAACCCATTGGCATGTGCAATGGTCGGGGACATGTCCGCCTCGAACCGCCCGCAACACACCGTACAAGTGATCCAATGCCGGCCTTGCAACTTTTCGAATGAGGTCGACGCACATAATCTCTTGTCCATGTTGTTCGGTGGCCTCGAGCTTGATCGGGTTGAGCGTTCGACTTCTCTCTATTTCAGCACGGACATTATGGAGCTGGTCCTCAATTAATCTGTCGATATGCTCGAAGAGAGTGTCGATGCGGTTTGTACTTGATTGCATTTGTCTCTTAGGGTTTAGGGTCGATCACATAATATATTTTCCGATGTACGTCCCAACCACCCCGTTTCCGAGGCATGAAGAGTCGATTAACTCAAACCAGCACGTCTATATGTTATCACCATCGAGAATTCTATTGAAGATTAATAAAGGAAGATTTGAAGCTCGAATGCAATCGCTTACCATTATGGACCATTAGTTGTGGACTAAGCACTAACTGAATAACATAAACCTCCCCACCGAAATCAGCAAAAAATTGGAGACTTGACTACTCTACAAAGTACCAAATTTGAAGAAGATTGGAAATGAGAACAGCCATCGCGTACCGACGTAAAGCTATCGGAGATTTAAGTTACATGTTTTATGGAAAAATAGTAAAATTTCATATAATTTAAAAAAAAACCAATATACATAAAAAAAGGGATTTATTTATATTTCATTTAATAGAATTGTATTTGAAAAATATTACTAAAATTGTAAAATAATACAATTTAATATTATTTAAGTTATGAGAGAGTACACAACCAGGATGTGTGTGAACTCTAGGCGCATTTAGGATGTGCACAGACTGAGTGCACATTCAGGATGTGTAGGGTTTAGGGTTAGGGTTTAGGGTTTAGGGTTAGGGTTTAGGGTTTAGGCTTTAGGGTTTAGGATCGATCACATAATATATTTTCCGATGTACGTCCCAACCACCCCGTTTCCGAGGCATGAAGAGTCGATTAACTCAAACCAGCACGTCTATATGTTATCGGCATCGAGAATTCTGTTGATGATTAATAAAAGAAGATTTGAAGCTCGAATGCAATCGCGTACCATTATGGACCATTAGTTGTGGATTAAGCACTAACTGAACAAACATAAACCTCCTCACCGAAATCAGCAAAAAATTGGAGACTTGACTACTCTACAAAGTACCGAATTTGAAGAAGACTTAAAATGAGAACAACCATCGCGTACCGACGTAAATTTATCGGAGATTTAAGTTACATGTTTTATGGAAAAATAGTAAAATTTCATATAATTTATAAAAAAAATCAATATACATAAAAAATACATCACACTGAAATCTTCAGCATACAAAAAAGAGGGGATATGGCGAAATCGTCTACGGATTTATTTATATTTCATTTAATAGAATTGTATTGAAAAAATATTACTACAAATTGTAAAATAATACAATTTAATATTATTTAAGTTATGAGAGGGTACACAACCAGGATGTGTGTGAACTCTGTGCGCATTTAGGATGTGCACAGACTGAGTGCACATTCAGGATGTGTAGGGTTTAGGGTTAGGGTTTAGGGTTTAGGGTTTAAGGTTTAGGGTTAGGGTTAGGGTTTATGGTCGATCACATAATATATTTTTCGATGTACGTCCCAACCACCCCGTTTCCGAGGCATGAAGAGTCGATTAACTCAAACCAACACGTCTATATATTATCAGCATCGAGAATTCTGTTGATTATTAACAAAAGAAGATTTGAAGCTCGAATGCAATCGCGTACCATTATGGACCATCAGTTGTGGACTAGTCTATAAAGAGCACATAAAACATCACCCCCTCAAACTTTTACCCTACATGGGGATATGGAGGCAAGTTCTGGCCTTCCCTAAGCATCCGGATGTGGAATTGAAGAAGTTGCAGTTCGATCTCATGACAGTGAGGAGATTCATGGAAGGTGACGGTGAAAATGGTGCAATTGTTGTGTTTGAGCGGAAGAAGAGGTAGACTGAACAAGAATTGATGGATCGTGTCATCAAACTGGAGGAATTAGTTGCGACCTGGCTCGGGACAGAGGCTAAGGGGAATATTGATTTCAAAGACTCGGGTATATAACACAATTTGTTTCTCTACCATGTTTAAGATGTTAATTAATCTATTTTAATTCTCAAATTAATAAGATCCAACATGTTTAACTGAAAAAGATCATAAAAAATAAAATAAAATATTTAATTTATAAAATTAAAAATATATAAAACAATAAATAAGAAATAGAATAAATTTATTTATGTACATAAAAACAAATACAATTATAATAAAGTAGAATAAAAATATAACAAATAAAAATAAGAATAGAAAAAATTAAATAAAATAAATTTATTTATGACTAAAAAACAAAAAACATATAAAACAATAAAAAATAAATATAATAAATTAATTTATTTACAACAAAAATCAAATTTATTGATTATAAATAAATAATTTTTTTATTTATGTTTTATTATTTTTTACCAATTTATTAATTATACATATCTTTAACTGAAAAAGATCATACAAAATAAAATATATTTTTTAGTTTATAAAATTAAAAAATATATATATACAATGAATAATAAATAGAATAAATTTATTAATTTCATAAAAACAAATACAATTATAATAAAGTAGAAAAAAATATAACAAATAAAAATAAAAATAAGAATAGTAAAAATTAAATAAAATAAATTTATTTATGAATAAAAAACATATAAAACAATAAATAATAAATATAATAAATTAATTTATTTAAAAAAAATCAAAAATTTATAAAAAAATAAAAATTCAATGCAATAAATAAATAAATAAATAAATAAATTATATTTTTTTATTATTTTTTACCAATTTATTAATTATACATATATTTTTGTATATTAATTATATATATATATATATTAACTATTCATTTTTTTTACTATTTTTATTTATGTATTAATTATGTATATTTTTATTTACATAAATACCCAATAAAATTTAATTTAATTTTCATTATTTTTTGTTATTACCTAGTTTCAAGATTTAATTGATTTTTTAATTCATATATGTTTATTTGTTTTATTATATTTAATTGAGTTTTATATTAACAGAATATTACTAAAGTTTTTAAATTAATATAATTAATAATAATTAATTTATCAATGAATAAATTTAATTTATTTATCTATGTTTGTGATTATATTATTTATATATACATATATAAATATATAGTAATTATAGTAATTATATAAATAGATTTTTTTATTCAATATTTATTAAATATTTTTTTATTAATTATTCATTTATTTATTTATATAAACAAATTATTTTTATTTTATGTATCTATATATAATTTTTATAATAAGTAATTATGAAATATATTATTTTTATTAATTATTCTTTTATTTTTTATTGTTTTTATATATGTATTCATTATATATATTTATATTTTTATTAATTTATTAAATAGTTATTTGTTTATTATATATTTATATATATATTTATCCATGTATTAATTATACTATTTTTTTCTTTAATTCTTGATTTATTTATGTATATAATCAAATTATTTTTATTTTTATTATTTATTATTTATTTTATTTTATTAATTTATATAACTAAATTATTTTATTTTTTTATTTCATATAACTAAATTATTTTATTTTATTTATTATTTACGTTTTTAATTTTTTTAAAATCCTTCACTCCACACGTGTGGCAAATCCCGCTGGCATGTCACCTGGTGCACATCCTGGATGTGTACGCGGGTGCCGCACATCCAGGATGCGTATGCGGGTGCCCAACTCACCACCCTTTTTTTTTAGCTTAATGTGTATTAGTTTATTATATAAACCTAAAGGCATACCTGATTGATATTTTATTCATAGAAGTCAACTTCTTTGAATGATATGCCTTTTCTTTTACTATTTTATTCATAGAAGTCAACTTCTTTGAATGATATACCTTTTCTTTTATTGCTATACAATATGATAGTTTGGAGGATAAATAAGAGTGCAACGAATGCATGACAACAACAAGGCTTTGGTAAAAGCCCTCCTTGATTTGCCAACGACTTTTGTAACCCTGAATTATGATAACCTGAACCCAAACTTGTATCAGGTGAAGGCCTTGAGCTCATTGAGGCCATAGAAGGCTTATCAAACCAACCTGCTGGCTGTTCTCCACCACTGTCAAGAAAGTTTGGACGCTGATGCTTACTAGTCAGGGATCTAGAATTCTGCACACCAACCCCTCTCCACTCTGCTTGCTGTTCAGTATCACTGCCAGCAGATTCTGCAACAGCAGACTGCATTAGAGCACTCCAACTCCCACTTTGCATTGAAGAAAATGCTGCATCTGATTGATTAACTTCTGCAATGCTTCCACTGAGGCTTTCTCCAAATGCATCCTATATGTTTTCATCATCACCAAACAGAATCTTCTCTTCTGTTGGATCCAGGCCCACAGGGGCCTGTGAAGAAGCATGTTGATTTGTAGTCTGATGTTGATGAGGCAATGACATTGCCATGGATACAGAGATGTCATGTCTTCCATCCGCTGCTGGTAACGATATTTGATCATTAATGTTCTCTAGCCTCATTGCATTAACTGAACCTTGCCTAGAAGCATATTCAAAGGAAACTTTTCCTTCAAAACCCTGTCTGGATACAGTTGTTCCACCACGCATGTTCATTTGCTCTGCAACAAAGGATGCTGATTATCAGAGAAATTCCCCTGAAGGGGTACTTGATGCATAGCGGTCTTATCCACTTGGTTCATTAAAAATCCACCTTCATAACGTGCACTAGAGACAGGTACACCATACAAAGACGGTGGACCTTGCTGTGGATTTAAACCCATTAAGTGTATTGACTGTCCTTGATCAGGGGGCATCACAACTCCATTAGCATATCCTTGCATTGCAGGAGAAGCTCCATGCTGTAGCCAGTTTGGGATGCCAGACATAACCTGAGGTGTTCATGAATAATTTGAAGCTTCATGCATGGGAGAGCCATTAATAAATGAAGCTACATGGTTTCCAGATGCCTGATTAGTGAATAAGGGCATCTGATTCATTGTGTTTCTTTGCATTGCTTCTAGTTGCTGAAATTGTTATTGTCTTTACAATTCTTGCATTTGTTTCAGAGTCATCTGCTCCTGGAGAAACTGGGCATCACCTATGCCAGATTGCTGCTGAGCTAGAGATTGAAGCAAGCCTGGTTGCTGACCACTCATTTGCTGCTGCTCACCAAGAAAGTTAAAATTAGCAGCAGATTCTTTGGTGCCAAAATTTGCTGAGCTATTATTGCTACGCTGAGGACCACTCCTTTTCCGTTCAAGAATGGACATTCCTCTTGAGGTGAGAATACAATGAACATGTTCTACATTCACTCTACAACACTTGCTTCATTTCCACTGCATGAAAAAACTCAAGCTTTAACCCATGTAGGCTATGAGATAACTTGCTGCATAATCCTAAATCATTTCCTTCCAGTAAAAGCCCATTTCTCAAAAGATAAATACTAAATCATAAGTAAAATAAACCATGAGGTAGATATTGTATTAACACTAAACAAGCAACTATTATACCTCAAGACCTGGAAGTGATAGAAATATAGAGAAAAGGATTAGTTGTGGAAGATAATAGGTTGAAACAGAAGTTCAACATTTTGAGGAGATTGAGCCCAAGTTCAACTTTCACCTATTGTCATAGGAAGTTTTGTCATTTTAATGTAGTGACAATGCACTAATGATTCCTGATATCCGAGTGTCCAACTCTAGAAAAATAATTTAAAAAAATACATGAAATAACTCTTAAATCTCCGCTCTATACCGTTGAAAATGTCTTAGCTTCTACAAAACTCATTTTGCTTGAAGGTGTTGAAGGTGAGATCACAAGAAGATCCCTGACACATTCTGCTTGGGATCTTCCAGCCTCTAAAGAGCACCAAAGACAAGGCTAGCATATTAAATTCAAGTGTGTAAAAGTAAGATACAATTGTGCAGATTTAAACTACAATTGTGCAAAAGTAAGATACTATTGTGCAAATTTAGAATACAATTGTGCAATTTCAAATTAAAGTGCATAAATAAGATTAAAATGTGCAGAATTAAGGTTAAAAAGTGCATAACTAAAGATTATAATGTGCATGATTAACAAAACGAACTTATCGTATATGTATTTTTTTACATATAACAATTTCAAATTAAAGTGCATAAATAAGATTAAAATGTGCTGAATTAAGGTTAAAAAGTGTATAACTAAGATTATAATGTGCATGATTAACAAAACGAACTTATCGTATATCCGTTTTTTTACGTATAAAAATTTCAAATTATTCATTTCAGGATAGCAAAACGGATGCACTTTTGATGCTGAATGTGCTAACTTAAGCGATAATAGTGCATTCTTAAGAGATAGCAAAACGGATGCACTTTTGATGCTGGATTTGATTCATTTCAGGATAATAAATTGCAAATAGTCTTTGCTTATCTTTTCCACATCGTCCTGCTTAAGCCTTTTGAAGTTTTGCACTAAAGCCTATTAGCTCAAAATGGGAGAGCAATGTGCCTACGCACAAAGATGTGGGTTCAAACCTCGTATAGGCTATCTATGTGGTATCTCTTATTATGTTTCTCTTCGTGAATATTATAAGGTGCAAAAAAAAAAATTATAATGTGCATTTGTGCAACTGTGAAGTGCATTTGTGCAAGTGTGAAGTGCATTTGTGCAAATGTGCAAATGTGAAGTGCATTTGTGCAACTGTGAAGTACATTTGTGCAACTTTAAAGTGCAAATATAAGAACATAAAGTGCAATAATAAAATTGTAATATGCACATTTAGAATACAAGTGTGCAAAAGTAGGATACAATTGTGCACATTTAAACTACAATTGTGCAAAAGTAAGATAAAATTGTGCAGATTTAGAATACAATTGTGCAAAAGTAAGATCATATATGTGCTTTTGAAACCGATGTTTTAATTTTGTTTTTTTTTTACTTTTGAGAGTTTGGGTTCACCTCTCGCATAATTTAGGTTGATAGATGTGAGTTTGAAATCGATTTTTTTACGTATAACAATTTCAAATTAAAGTGCATACTTAAGGTTAAAAAGTGCATAATTAAGGTTTAAAAGTGCATAACTAAGATTATAATGTGCATGCTTAACAATTTGGGATTGATGTGTTCTTGTTTATAATATAACCTATGTGGGATTCGAACCCACATCTTTGTGCATACGCACATTGCTCTACCAATTGAGCTAATAGGTCAAAAATATTCATCATAGTTATAAGAATAAGAAAATAATACCAAATGGAAAAATATCGTTCATGTTTATCAACAATGATCAGGATATTTAGCAGCCATAATAACAAGACCTGATTTGGTGTGAGATGGGTAAATGTAAAATGAAACAACAAACTTAGCTGAAGCTATATAGCAATGCTGCCAAGGGAACTCCAATTGGATGCTCCTCGAACAAAAATTCAAATGAATATCATAACACTCAAAATTTAGAGTGCAGCAAAAAATCCATGAGCAGATTAGAATGAAAATTTTGGCATATGATTTAAGCACAAGCACGGAAACAAAAATCACAGTTTGTCATATGAAAGTTCCACATGAACTTGCTATAACATAAATCTGAAAGCTATGTCTAAACCAGTGTAAACATATATAAATTTTGTCAGTTATCATTGAAGAAAACAGCCAGATCTCGGACACCTGATTCAATTGCATTGTTCATACCTACGAAAATCAACAATTCAAGCAATCAAAATTCAAAATCCCTAAATCTGAGATAGCAGTTTGAACAAGGAAGCAAATGAGGAAGAGAATGACAGAAGGAAGACAGATCAACAACAGGTCTAGAACCACAACCAGTTCTAGAAACACAAGCAAACACAACCAAATCGAGAAATGTAAGCAGTTCCAAAACTGGGAAAAAACGCAAAGCACATAACAGAAAATCAACTCCGATCAAACGAATTCGGAGCTAAAAGAAGATCGAGACTAGAAACATCACCAATCAAAATCAGATCAAGCTGTCAACAACAAGAAACACATACAAATTACAACAGAACAGAAAACCGAAAATTAGCCCTAATTGCATAAACTGAGTTCAATTCCATCTCACAAGTTCGCTCCGGCTAATCCTCAATCAGCAAGAACTTACAGAGTACATAGAGAAGCAACAAATTCCACGTTCCAAATCCCCAACCTTCCGACCACAGACGATACCTTAGAAGCAACAAATTCCACCCGATTGAGAGCTTTCAACTTCGACCTCGAACAAGATGGGGAGAGAGAGAGAGAGAGAGAGAGAGAGAGAGAGAGAGAGAGAGAGAGAGAGAGAGAGAGAGAGAGAGAGACGAATCGTACAAATCAGATGCAGGCTATTATCAATCGGAGTGAGGATCTTCGGCGTCGTCATCATCGGATGAGGGGGAGAACGGAGATGAGAAAGGATCGCCGGAGTAAAGATCTTCTGCCCTTCACTTCTTTTCTCTACAATCGCGCAGAAGAAGACGGTATGGCAGGCAGGTTTTTTTTTTGGGCCGGTTCAGTCCCGGTTCAATTTTTTAAAACTAGGCCCACGTCCGATTTTGCAATAAAAAAACAAAATTTTACACCTTAAGCAATTTTACACTATATATATATATATATATATATATATATATATATATATATATATATATATATATATATATATATATATATATATATATATATATATATATATATATATATATATATATATATATATATATACACACACACACACACTAGGTAAGAACCGCGCGGCTACGCACGTGGTTTTATCGTAATTGCATTCTATATATAGTATCATTATGTTATTGTATCTCTTTCTCACCTCCACATCCTGTAATCAATCAAGGAATGAAATACAGTTCATTGTAACAGTTAATAAGTAATTACAGTTTACATTAGGGTATTCTACATCCTTTAAGAGACAAAACAAACTCTAAAAGAAAAACAAGGATCGTAGAGTAGAACTCTACAAAAGAGCTACGCTCAAGGAGTTTCTCACGCAATGCGTTCTTGTTATTAATCTCATAAGTCCATGACTATCCATCTCAGGGGTCAACAACATGCACCGAAGGGCCCTCTTTGTTCTAAAATGATTGGCCTTGATGTGGAGGAAACTCTGTAAAAAGAACACAGGCTTCAGAAACATAAATTGGTGATGGCAATATCCCTTTGGGCATCAGAACAATACAAGAACAACCCCTAAACAGTAGCACAATAACTCCTCAAAATCTACAAAAACAACCCCGAAAACAACATGCAAGGAACTAAACGATTGAATGCAGCAAGCAACCCCCAAACAGCATGATAACATCAAGGAACTCATCAATCAAATGCAACAACTAGAAGTTATGAATTTCTTATCGAATCCAGACACTTTCCTCTCCTTTATATGACAGCAAAAGCAAAAAAAAAAAAATCAGGGGTCATTTCATGACAAATTTTATTAACAAAAAGATAGATAACCTTTCTAGAAAGCTGTAGGATTTGGAACCACTTGAATTGATGCTATATCGAAGAATTTATAATTTTTTGATAGAAACAGAGCACTTCTTCCTCTCCTTCATATGACAGCCCGAAATTATGATTCCCGGGTTACGTTTCAAGGGATGAAACCCCTTGTTTAGATCTTGCAATCCAGGTACGGGTCGAGGTTTCAAACCTCATTTTAAGATCAGTAAGAAAGAGGGATTTCGAGCCCTAAAAGCATCGTAGGGCCATTAGGTACCCTTAACCTGTCCTAAAGGCTATGTCGTGAAATTCATTTCAAAAGGACGTAAGGCGGAAGCGAAATTAAGATACAAAGTGTCACGACAGAGCCGGTTCAAAACCAAATCATAAGTGGGCGATTACCAATCATTCCAAGTTAGAGAATTAGCCAGATTCTTCGATTCGCCAAGAGACTTCCCGTCACAGAAGCAAGGAGCAAGCAAGGAACAATAGCTAACACTATCCACGAAGTCAGGCCCAATAATCGCATGCGGATCCTCTGACCGCGCTGAGGCCATATAACATGCCTATACCTAAATAAAGAATGGTCTAATGGAGTACATGATTTAAATCACATAAGCATGCTTTGATAGTTATAATATGCAGAAAAAATGTAAAGGGCCCAAGGGAATGTCAAGTGGCATATCCCTCTCCTACCTCTGCACCTCTTCCCGTTAGTGCAGAGACTGGCCAGTTCGGTGCTATAGCATAGCAATTTCCTCGTGGCGGTGCACAAACCACGACATCATCATATCATCTCATCTCATCGCTTGCTCAATGGTGCTGGGCTATCATATCATGCTCATATCGACTCGATTGACTTAGGGCAAACCCGATGGGGCTGGGCTACCCTATGACCCTAGCAAAGACTATAGGACTATAACAAATAACGGCCGTTCTGTTTCAAACACACATAGTAACCATATGCTCAGTTCAATGTAATCCTAGCAAGATACTACATGGCATGCTTTAATATGCAACAAAACTACACATCACATGACACATCAGGCAGCAGGTCCAGGTTGCTGAGAAAATCACGTAGGATACTTACCTGGATTACAGAGTAAATCCTAGCACGATACTACATGGCATGCTTTAATATGCAACAAAACTACACATCACATGACACATCAGGCAGGAGGTCCAGGTCGCTGAGTAAATCCCGTAGGATACTTACCTGAGTAAATCCCGTATGATACTTACCCTATGACCCTAGCAAAGACTCTAGGACTATAACAAATAACAGCCGTTATGTTTCAAACACACATAGTAACCATATGCTCAGTTCAATGTAATCCTAGCAAGATACTACAAGGCATGCTTTAATATGCAGCAAAACTACACATCACATGACACATCAGGCAGGAGGTCCAGGTTGCTGAGTAAATCCCGTAGGATACTTACCTGGAGGCGCGCATAATCCAAGTAATCAAAGTAGTAGCAAGCAATCCAATCAAATCACAAATCACCTAGCGATTAATACATAAAACTCATAAATCTAAGTTCTAAGCATACAAGGGTCATGACTCATATAGACAGACAAGATCCAAGCTCATAACATCGTCTTCATCTCAACATCTCATATCTCATCGCATTATTTCATCATCTCAATATCTCAACATCTCATCAATATCAATATCTCATGGCAATATCTCATATACAGAACATGTTCATATCTCACATTATCATATCATAGCATACTTCCATTCTCAAGAACATATCAGTAGTCAAACTTCTTAATCATATAGTATAACATGCTTCATAATTAACATGTAACACATCTTAATATTATCACACATCAAATTTGTAATTGATCAAGTCAGCATCATAACGTCATGCATATGAGATTAAGATCTCATCATAGGTTATATATCATATCATATCATAACAATAGCAACATATCAAAATTTATATCCGTACAAGTCAGGCAAGTAAGTCAACTTCCCAAGGTTTACCAAAACTCTTTTAAAATCTTAAGTTAGATAAATCATTATTCAAAATATTTTCTCACTTACATGACACAAAAATCCATCTAGAAAACATTATCCTTCAAATCAACTTATTTTATTATTTTATCAAAATAATCCGACGAAGTTAGGGAAGTTCCAAAGATCCTCTTTTTAAATTTAGTGAATCAAACTCCACTTATCAAATCAATTTCCAATGTTGAAAACCTTTCTAATTTCTTTTCTTTAAAAAATTTCAAGTCAATTGATATTATATTTAAATGCCAACAATAACAATATATAATATATTATCTCCCATTTATTTAATATTTTCATGAAATATATTTATAAGTCTCAAACCTCATTTCCAAAATTCATCCAAATAAAATTAGGCCCAACAGAAAAGACAGGCCCAATCCCCAATTAAATTTGCGGATCCAAGATACCCAACCCAATTCTCTCAAAGGCTGAACCGGTTCACTGATTAAAATAAATGTCGAACCGACCCCAGTTTAAAACAAAAGAAAACCGAACCATGGAGCACTGTTCATCACCTTCCTCATCTGTTAAAAAAACGGGAACTAGGAATGTAGGAGAAGTTCAACGAAATCTCTCGGGGGAGGGCGATTTGGCCGGCCGAGGACGGGAAAACAAGAAACAGGAAAAACGATATGAAAGGGGGGAGAGGGGAGGAAGAAAAAGCTCACCGAGGGTCTCGAAGTTCGTCGGAAAAGGAGGCGTCGAGTTCGACTGAATCCGATTAGGTTCGTCGGAGGCGGAATTGGAGCTTTCGTGGCCTAGGACGGAGGTGGAGGGTCAAAAGGTGAAACCTTGAGACATTGGAGAGTGAAAGAAAAGAGGAGGAACCTTACCGGTCGGAATCGGAAAATAGGGGACTCGGGCGGCTTGGCCCTGCTCCGGTGCTGCTCAGGCTCGCCGAGGACCTCTAGGGCTGCTGCTGGGACCCGTCAGACATTATAGGAGGCCGCTGGTGGTGCTCTGATGTTGCTGCCCGGACGGAGGAGAGAGAGGTGATGTTGGGTTCGCTGTTCCTTCCGGGAGCAGGGGAAGGAGGCCCGGATAAGTTCACGGGAACAAAGAGTTTTATGGGGGTGCTTCTAAGGCCATAAGGGCTGCTACTGAACACGAAATGAGGAGACTAGAGGGGTGTCGGTGCTGATTTCTGAAAACAGAAGCATAGGAAACAAAAGTGACTTGCGGTTGGGTGGTCGGCGAAAATAAAAGAGGAGAGGAAGGTCCTTTCTTTGTATTAGAGATTTTAAGGGAAAGAAAGGAAGGTAGAGAGGAGATGGGTTGTTGATGTCGACACTTCAGGAAGGGCAGGGGAGAAAATGAACAGAGGTGGGGGTTTTTAGGTTGTATTTAAAATCAAATGAAAGAATGGGAGAGGGGAATCTGAAATGGCGTGGGCTTTGTCTACCCTTGTTGCCAAAGATGGAAAAGTGCAATAGAAGAAGATAGGAAGGGGAGATGTGGATGTTTATCTAAGAGTAGAAATAGGTAGCTGGAGAGAAAAGTTTAGAGATGTTGCCCTCTGCAATCGGCAGAAGGGGACAAAATGAGGGAGGAGTTGAGCTGTTAGCTTTGAAAGGAGGAAGAAAACAAAGCTTACATGTGGTCCCCTAAATCACAATTCAATATGTAATAAAATAATACTTCAAAATTTTTCGGTCTTTACATTTATCCACCTCTAAAAACAAGTCTCGTCCTCGAGACTTAAATCATTCTAAAACAAGGGGATGAAGTTTGAAATTAGTGAGTCTGAGGATCACGACCTTAATTCCGTAAGCACCTCATAAGTGCCTCTATGAGATCCTCACAATATTTTCGTCGTGATCATAATATCCTCAATCGGTCGTAGGAAGTATGTGATATGGGCCCTTATCACATCCTTACCCCGACTTCTCGGTTATATCATAACTCAAAAACATCATACCGTCTCTACTAGGTCTTAGCAAGCAATCTATAAGTGCCCCTATAAAATGCTTGTATCCACTTCGTGCGGCGTTAGAATATAAACCGGGTTTGGAATGTTTCAAAAGGGTTCCGCAATTGGAAAAGATTGGCCTTAAAATCGTTGAAATTCTCGATCGCGTTCGGTCCTTCAAAATCCAATTAGTCCTTTTTAAAACCGTTCAAAATCTTTCAAATCCGACGTTAGTCAAGCAAGTTCAGCAATCAGGAGGTGGAGTCATCCACCTATAAAGGCTAATCCCATATTCTCTTTCTAGGTTCCAAGTTCCAAATCACTATCATCTATCAAGTCAACACATTATCAGACTTATCATTCATGCATCACAGAATCCTATATAAGGGTACCAAGTCATATAGCAGCAATATAGATCATGCATCATTATAAGATAATCACGTAACATCAAACTCCCGTCAACTACAAAAAATTATCAGGCTAATGTCATAATAAGAATCATCACATACTAGCTTCATATCAAGGCTCGCGAAATCACTATGTCAATATCATGATTTCGTCAGAATATCATCATCACAGAATCGCTCATGTCAGTACAAATCAATAGGCCACATAATCATGAGAATCCGCACATAGTTACCAGTCACAATAGAACACAACCACTAATCACTCATCATCAACTCTCAACTCAGGTTCAAGCCTCATCTAAGTCCATCAACTCAAATCAGACGATATCCTTTAGCATAGCCACATCTTGTTAACTATATATCCCAATTTGTGACAATCTCTCCAATTCCTTCCATAACATCCGCGAGTCGAGCCTAATCCCAATCCATTCACTATCCACCTCACGATTAGGTCAATAAGCCCTCTAAGGATCGAATCACCTCACACTCAAGTTCGAGTCCCAATTCTCTTTCCGACTAGCTAAGCCCAATATGTCAATCATCTTCCAAGACTCCCTATCAAGTGCACATCCCTTACATCTATGTTCTTTAAATTTCCATTGGGGCACTATCCCTTAAAGAGAAAACCCCCAAATCATCTCACTACTCGAATCTCACCTCTCATACCACTAGACACTCTCTCACTGATAATCCACCTCTAAAGAATCATCCCCTATAAGTAATAAAAGTTCATTTCTTACACACCCCAACCTCAATCAAGAGTACTCTTACATTTCTATATCCACAACTATAAGTAATAAAAGTTCATTTCTTACACACCCCAAGACAACATAAGCATCTCACTCCGCTAGTAGTACTTAACCGTCTACACTCGCCAAATTCTATACCAGAGAGCCATCTAGTGCTAAGCTCGTAACCACGAATCATCAAGGCACAACTAATCCGAACCGCATCGCTCACCATCCCAATAAGATCAAGGCAATCTACCTTATTCATTGCATCAAATCACTATTCTGGACCTCACCGTAACCTTAACCAATCGCAACCCTCAAGCCTTCTTACTCTAGTTCCTTATCCCACATTTTCCTAATTTGCCTCAGATCACATTTCCTCGAACCACGACATCTTACCATTTACCAGTCATCATTCTCAGAGAAACTCTATGCCATCCGAATTACCCAAAGCATCACATTTTATCGAATCCTCCACCATTACTTAACCTATATCTCCCAATGTCTCCCACCTTGACTAGATTCCTCATTCATTACTCAAACCCTTCCTATCTTGAACCTCAAGCAATCAGTCCAACGAGCAACTCACGATATTCTTACCTAACCCCCAGTCTTACCTCGAAGGGCCATCTTCCATTCCTTAATACCTCAATCAACGTTACCAACACTACCCAAGCGAACTTAATTACACATTTCATATCCAATCCTGCTATCACATGAACATTCAAATCTCCAAGATCTATGATTCCTCAAACAACCCCGCACTAATCAACCGTAACACTTCCTCAGCTCGTTCTTACTGAAGTCGTTCTCAATCACCGCAAATACAACCTAGTCCCAAAATCTACAACCTCTGAAGCATTCCTAGTACGAAAACCTATCTATCACCACATCATCCCTATAAGAATTCCTCGATAAACATGCCTACTCTACTCATACCTTCCTCAAGGACACCCAAAAAAGACTATTTCACCCTTCAACCAAACTACTCGCCTGTACTACAACCTCTTCCTCGGAGCCTTGCCATCCTAGCCCTACGCCCCAGCTAAAGTCTACCTAGAAAACTCTTCTGGAAACCCCTAACCATTGCCTTCTTATAAACCTAGAACTCACTCGATCTTACCCAAGCTAACGTCTCCTTTCTAGAACTCCACCTCACACTATCACTGATCCACCCTTTGTTGTGAGGAGGAAATCAAGTATGAAATATAACAAAATAGATCAAACCAGATTTAGGCCCACGCAAATAATTACAAGACTCCTCCAATGTAGTAAGAGCAAGTCAGGATCGAATCCACGAGGAAGCGTGTCAGCGGATCCTAGGCAGCTGTAAATCTCACAGAAAAGCAACAGAAAAGACAAAAACAAAGAAACAAAGAAAGAAAGGCAAAAATAACAAGCGAAGACAAGAAATAAAGAAAAGACAGCAACTAACTCGATCTCGACTAGCCTAACTCGAGATTGACAAAGGACAGTGACGACAGAAATTTCAAAAACTGAAAACAGAAACACAACAACAACTCGATCTAGACAAGGCCTTACTCGAGATCGACAAACACCTTCTCGATCTCGACTAGCTTTTCCTCTAGATCGACAAAAACACAGAAAACCTCAAATTGCAACTTCGAACACAAAATCTTAGATTTCGACAGAAATAAATTCAATATATAAAAGAACTTCCAAAGCCAGGGTATCAACACCACAACGATAACCATGCAAAGTAACACATAAAGGCATAAAAGATCATGCTTTCCATCAAAATAACTTTCGTTATTAACAAATAGTCATATAGAGGCTTTCGCATAAACCCTAATTGTTACTTACCCTTTTTTACATAATTAATCCAAGTTGCATTAAGATCACGTTCGCTTCAATAATACAAACAAGGATCACCTTCAACTCTCGCAAAAGAATCATGCTCATAGGGATAGAAGAAGAATCGCATAACAAGATTTGACCTTTACCGCATCGCCTCACATGGCCACCGTTGGGCTCACCCCAGCCCCAGAAGTGGGTGGACTACTCGCTCTTCATCATCAAGAAAGACATCAAATAACAAAAGAAACTAACTTGCATTGAATTAAATAAAGAAAGCTTACAACCAACAAGACAAATCCGCTTTCGCCTTTCCACCTTACTTACCACAAACTCTCTCTTTCTACTCCTACTTACTTGAATGGAATTGAATGTGTGATTTTTTGTTATGAAAAACTAGCCCTAAGGCTTTATTTATAGCCTTCTATTCCTTGCTAATCAAGGATAGAAAATATCTATCTATATCTAAAAGGCTTACAAGATAAATAAAAGTAATTTAGGAATTAAATCTATAAAGAGGAAATTAAATCTAAATAGGTAAGTCTTCTCATGTTGATAGATCTTTTGCTTCCATAGATAGAACTTGATGTATCTCGGCCAGCTCGGATTCCTTCGGCCCCAAGGACTCCCACAGCGCGTAGGATTGCTCAAACCACGTAACGCGGCTTCGGACACGGCGCTCGTCGATCTCGACCAAGCCAACTCGACATCGAGTAGGACTGGCGTCGACTTGGGCTGGCTGGGCTTGGTCGGGTAGCTCTGCTCGACAGGCTTGGATCTTGGCTCCTTGGCTCCTCGATCTCGACAAACTCTCCTCGAGATCGAGTTGGGTGTAGTCGAGGATGGATGGCCTGATGTAGTCGAGTAGATGGTGCTCGTCAAGGACTCGGATATGCGCCATGGGTTCCTCGATCTCGACAAGCTAACTCGAGATCGACTAGGGTTTTGCTCGGCTTCTCCGTCTTCGGCTTCTCGACATGGTACAACTCGTCGACTCCGGACATGATGCTCCTGGTGTTGTCGATCTTGAAAAGGTGTACTCGAGATCGAGTAGGGTTCCAGAGTCGGGTTGCTCTGGCTCAGTTTCTTGATCAGTGCTTAGTCGACAAGGCCTGTGCTCGGACACTCTCGTCGAGGTCGAGTAGGGTTTACTCTAGATTGAGTAAACTCGGGCTCCAAGCTTGATTCGACTGGTTCCGCTGCATCTTGACCTTGGACTTCTGTAGATGATTTCCGAGCTTTTTCGACCTTTATTAGAATTGCTGTAATTTGCCTCGAATTCTGCGAAATTAAACAGAAACTGGTGTAGATTCCATAATTTGGCAAATAAACATAAACTACATAGATTCTGTACTATCTTAGCCCAAATGCATGAAATGTATGCAGAAAGCGATATAAAAGTAACTGTAAATCATGGCGAATTAGGCTCACAACAAACACCCCATACTTAAGCTTGCTTGTCCTCAAGCAATACTTTTAATTATCATTCAGGGGAAGAAATCAAGACTCTCAACATATTAGATTCATTGCCATATGTCCCTGCAATCAATTACCATCCTCGAAAAGGTACTAGTGTCACAAATCCATGCATGTGCAATACAAAAGCAACATCTACTCACAAAAGGAGGGTTAATTTAAGCTCAAATAAGGAGTAGATTGGTAAAAGGCTAAAGGTGGGCAATTTTTGGCAATGTGGTGCTCTTGATCCGGGGAAATGGAGTATTTCCAAACTTTCTTAACCACATCCCTTCTTCCTTTGATTCATCACCTTCCATAATGCTTTTTATCAATAATAATGCTTTTACCTCTCTAACCTCAGCACTGCCTTCTCGCGAGTCGCAAACATGGGTGTCATGAATGGCCCCGGATACTTAGTGCGTCGGACTCCTCACCTGATGTCCCATCTCGCCAAACTATTATCTCAGCGAGCAGGGTCGATCTTTGATCGGATTTTCTTTCACTCATTAAATTTTCCATAATTTCAAACAATTTCCAACCCAACTCCAAATAATGATAAACACAACAACCATATAATAATCTCCATAATGTAACATCATTCTCAACATAATCCCCGGATAAGAAATAAGGTAAAGAATGGCAATATTTGGAAAATGTGGAGCATAATATGAAATAAGGCATAATATGGCTTTTGTGTAATGCATAAGCATAGGTAAGGCTAGGATATCAACATATGAGCATTATATGGAAATATAAAGTCCTCCATCATCTTATCATGCAACATGTCAAAAGCAACTTCAAATTTTACCTCCTTCTATGGTTTTCATTAAAATATGCACTTCATTGTGACTTCCCTTTACTAGGCAATTTCATGCTATATCTCTAATGAATCCAATTTTGCATCGTCGAGTTCAATATAAGCTTCCATGACATTAATCAAAAATTTCAATGGGGGTCATTTTTCTCAAATTTTGGAAATCATGCATATAAGCACATAAATCAATAATGCATTCCAAAATAGCCATGTAGCAATTCAAAGAAATAAGTTCTAAATATGCACACATAATGTCAAATATGGAAAATATGCATAAAGTAAGCCCTTCCCCCACCCCATACTTAAACATTACAGTGTCCTCACTGTATAAAAACAAGGGTAAAGAAAGAAACTCACTAGACAGGTGTGCAGATCTTCTTAATATCTAATAAAAGGAACCGTCTGGGCTGAGTATGAATATGGCTCATTCATGGACCTTAAAAGTGTAGAAGACATATACCCACAAAAAACTAAAAGTGTTCAAAACCAAAAACAAACAAAACAATGTCCAAAACTAAATGTCAATGTACAAGCTCTAGATTTTATAGTCGCTAGGCCGACTTTTCATTTATGCTCAAGGTGGCATCTGCAGGGCCCATGTAGCCTGGGCTTCAAATAGAACTCCATTCTTGTCCATTAGCTGCAATCCTCCAGAATGGATCTTATTCACCACGAAAGGTCCTATCCTCTTCTTGTTGAATTTGTTAGGGAACCAATAATCCTTTGATTTAGAGACATAGAGCTTGTCTCCAACTTCATATTCCTTGGGCTCATCATTGGATATCCTACATAAGCGCACATACCAAGGCAAACCTCTCCCATGTATAGATAGATCTTTAATGGAAATAGGAGAAGAAAGATCCATACCTTGGCTTACCTTCGCAGAGACGGAATCGGGGACCACAGTGTTTGGTCGATCTCGAGTAGGACTACTCGATCTCGACGAGGTTTTAGTTTCTGGAGGTGAGCTGCTCGAGGATGCAGGAGCTGGTGGAGGGGAGGGTTGGTCGACATCGAGTGGGCTACTCGATCTCGAGTAGGATTCTGCTTCTGATGGCTTCAGCGTCGAGGAAGGCGAAGCCGAGGCAGCGAGGTTCTGGTGGTCGATCTCGAGTACGGTACTCGATCTCGAGGAGGGCTAGGCTTCTGTTTTGCTACTCGATGATACTGGTGCTGGTGGAGGCTCCTGGCTTTGGTCGAGATCGACTAAAGTCCTCGATGTCGAGGAATCTTGGTCGATTTTGACCCCATACTTGGTTCCTGTGAAGGCATCCGAAAAATAGTTAGTCCATAATGTTGTGAGGAGGAAATCAAGTATGAAATATAATAAAATAGATCAAACCAGATTCAGGCCCACGCAAATAAATACAAGACTCCTCCAATGCAGTAATGGGAAGTCAGGATCGAATCCACGAGGAAGCACGTCAGCGGTTCTCAGGTAGCTGTAAATCTCACAGACAAAGCAGCAGAAAAGACAGAAACACAGAAACAAGGAAAGAAACAGAAATAAAACAGAAAATAACAAACAAAAGCAATGAACTAAACGAAGACAGAAAAGACAAAGCAAAGCAGAAACAAAAGCGAGGACACAGAAGCTACTCGATCTCGAGTAACAGTCCTCTATATCGACTAAGGAAGGTCGACAACAGAAACTCAGAAATGAAAGCAAAACAACTCGACCTAGACAAGCGTACTCGATCTCGACCAAACCTACTCGAGATCGACTAGGGACAGCAAAGACAGAAACTTCAGAAATCGACAACAAAAGACAACTCTACTCGACCTAGACTAGTGCCACTCGATATCGAGTAACTCCCACTCGAGATCGACAAGATCTCCTCTGTATCGAGTAAAAATGCAGAAAACTGTAAATTGCAGATTCGAAACTAAAACTCAGATTTTTGACGAAAATAACTCAATATAATAAAAGACTTCCAAGGCCAGGGTTTCAACACCACAACGATAACCATGCAAAGTAACACATAAAGGCATAAAAGATCATGTTTTCCATCAAATAACTTTCGTTATTAACAAATAGGCATATAGAGGCTTTCGCATAAACCCTAATTGTTACTAACCCTTTTTCACATAATTAATCCAAGTTGCATTAAGATCACTATCGCTTCAATAACACAAACAAGGATCACCTTCAACTCTCGCAAAAGAATCATGCTCAAAGGGATAGAAGATGAATTGCATAACAAAATCTGACCTTTACCGCGTCACCTCACATGACCACCGTCGGGCTCACCCCAGCCCCAGAAGTGGGTGGACTACTCACGCCTCATCGCAATAACAGACATTGATGTATAAAAAGAACTAAATTGCATTAAAACTAAATTCAAAAGCCTTTACAATCCCGGCAATCAACTTTCGCTGAATGCCAAAACCTTAAAAACCTTAGAACTCCTAAACTTCTCTACTGGAATTGAATTGTGTGTGAATTGGAATGTCTTCGTATGCCTAAAAAACAAGCCCCTAGGGCTTTATTTATAGCCTTCTAATCCTTGCTAACCAAGGATAGAATGTCCTATCTATATCTAAAATTATATCTAAAAGCATAAAAGATAAATAAATTGCATAATGGAAATAAATCTAAAAGGGAAAAGATAAATCTAAACTAGGTAAGTCTTCATGTCTTGATAGATCTCCTTCCATAGATAGAACTTGATCAAATTTGGATAGAATCTTCCTCCTTCGGCCCCAAGGAATCCCAGCTCGACTAGGACAGCTCTCGACGACGCGTTTTCCAGGACATGGTCTACTCGACATCGACAAGGGCTTCGTCGACCTCGACAAGGATTGTTCGTCGACTGAACTTCCCGGCTAGCTCTGCTCGACAGGCTCGGACATGGGTTCTTGGCGTTCGTCGACCTCGAGTACACCTGGTCGATCTCGACTAGGGTGGTCTTGCCGACTAGGCTTCCTCAGTGTCTTTACTCGACAGGCCTGGATCTGGGCTCTGGCTTGTCGATCTCGACCAGGGCTTGTCGAGATCGAGTAGAGTGGTGGTCTTCCCTGGTCGAGCATCTTCTCCTCGGCATGGACTCGGACTGGCACTGGGTGGCTTGTCGATCTCGACTAGGTCTTGTCGAGATCGAGTAGGGTTGCTCGGCATCCTCGTCCTCGGCTTCTCGGTCAGCTTCTCTCCTCGTCGACTCCGGGTGTGGCACTGGGCTTCTTCGATCTCGACTAGGGTCTTGTCGAGATCGAGTAACTTCCGGAGCTGGGATGGTCTGGCTCTCGACAATGCTCTGTCGACCAAGGCTGCTCGGACTCGCTCGTCGAGATCGAGTAAGGTCTACTCGAGATCGAGTAACCTTGACTCTCAGATTGATTCAACTATTTCCGCTGCTTCTTTGACCTTGGACTTCTGTAGCCGATTCCCGAGCTTTTCTGACCTTCTGTAGAATTGCTGTAAAATGCCTCGAATTCTGCGAATTAAACAGAAACTGGTGTATATTCCCTAATTTGGCAAATAAACATAAACTACATAGGTTCTGTACTATCTTAGCCCAAATGTATGAAATGTATGCAGAAATCGATATAAAAGTTACTGTAAAACATGGCAGATTCAGCTTACAACAAACACCCCATACTTAAGTTTGCTTGTCCTCAAGCAATACTTTTATTTGTCATCCAGGGGAAGAATTCAAACTCTCAACATCTTAGATTCATTCTCATATATCCCTGCAGTCAATTACCATCCTCGAAAAGGTACTTGTGTCACATATTCATGCATGTGCAAATATACAAAAGCAACATCTACTCACAAAAGGAGGGTTATGCACAAATAATTTTTATGTGACAAAGCATTAATAATCAAGAGGACTTTAATTTAAGCTCAAATAAGGAGTAGATTGGTAAAAGGCTAAAAGGTGGGCAATTTCTGGCAATGTGGTGCTTTTGATCCGGGGAAATGGAGTATTTCCAAATTGAGTTTCCACATTCCTTTTCATAAGATTCATCACCTTTCATATTGCTTTTCTCAATAATAATGCTTTTACCTCTCTGACCTCAGCACTGCCTTCTCGCGAGTCGCAAACATGGGTGTCATGAATGGCCCCGGATACTTAGTGCTTTGGACTCCTCACAATGTGTCCCATCTCTCCAAACTATTATCTTAGAGAGCAGGGTCAATCTACCTTTATCTCCTGAGGTGATTGGATTTTCTTTCACTCATTAAATTTTCCATATATTTCAAACAATTTCCTTCCAAACTCGAATAATGATAATCATCACAACACAACAGCCATATAACATTTCCATAATGTAACATCATTCTCAACATAATCCCCGGATAAGGTAAAGAATGGCAAATATTTAGATTATGTGGAGCAATATATAAAATAAGGCATAATATGACTTTGTGTGATGCATAAGCATAGGTAAGGCTAGGATTTCAAAATATGAGCATTATATGGAAATATAAAGTCCTCCATCATCTTATCATGCAACATGTCAAAAGCAACATCAAATTTTACCTCCTTTCATGGTTTTCAAGAAAATATGCACTTCATTGTGACTTCCCTTTACTAGGCAATTTCATGCTATATCTCTAAAGAATCCAAGTTTGCATCGTCGAGTTCAATGTTAGCTTCCATGACATTATTCAAAAATTTTCAATGGGGGTCATTTTTCTTAAACTTTTGGAAAAACATGTATGTATGCACATAAATCAATAATGAATTCCAAAATAGCCATGTATAGCAATTCAAGAAATAAACCTTAAATATGCACACATAATGTCAAATATGGCAAATATGCATAAAGTGAGCCCTTCCCCCACCCCATACTTAAACATTACAGTGTCATCACTGTATAAAAAACAAGGGTAAAGAAAGAAACTCACTAGACAGATGTGCAGGGTTTCATAATATCGAGTGGAAGCACCTCCTGGGCCGAGTATGAAAATAGCTTGCTTCTATCCAAGGACCTGAAAAGTGTAGAAGACATATACCCATAATAGAAAAACTAAAAGGTTCCAAACCAAAAACAAACAAAGTCCAAAAGTCCCAAAAATAAATGTCTATTTACAAGCTCTAGATTTTATAGTCGCTAGGCCGACTTCTTCATTAAGCATTAGCCTGGCTCATCTTTGTCCGGAGGTATAGGTGGATCTGGTGGTTCCTCCGGTGGTGGGAAGCGTGGGATGTCATCCGGGGGCATCATGTGAAGAAGTTTAAACCTCCCCGAGTGACGCTCCATGGCTTCACCCATTCATCTTCCTGGGCTCCAGCTGGCATGCATAAAGGAAGATATAAAGAAAATATACATACCTCATCATCATAACTCTTCCGCTTCATAGGTTGACTTGGTTGCGCGTCTCCACCACAGCAAAACGGTGGAGTGGGAAGAGATATTTCAACCTCATCATGTGGAGCTTCATGCCACTTTGGTAGGACCCCATACTTGAATATGAACATCGGTTGCTCAAAATCATCAGGGATAGCCTTCACCTTGTAAGGTAAAAGCGATCTTGGAATGCCCTGGTCAACAATGTCCAACTTCTTCTCTTCTAGTGCTATTTCGCCTTGGGATCCTTCATATGATTCATCAACAATAGGTAGCAAAGTAGGAATGAAATTCGAGGAAGGACATACCTGATTGTCGACATTGAGTGGGTCAATTGGCTCGTCGAGAGGAGGGCATGGTCTTTTAGACTGAATGGAAGCCTCAAGCCTTCGGATTTTGTCTTCCAGCCGAGCTATTTCCCTTAATCGTGACTCCTCCACTGCGATCCTATTTCTCCGTCTTAAATCTTGATACCATTCTTCCCATGCAGGATTCCCTTCGACAAAGTCTTCCATCTTTATACCTAAGCTTTGAAATCACAATCAAGAACACAAATTAGTGGCAAAAGCTTGGCACCCAGCTGGTACCGGTGAGGTAGGTGGTGGTAGGGTATGTGATAGGGTAAGAAAAAGGGATGGGCTTTTCTGAACCTTAAACACAATTAAACTAGGCGCGATTGATATCTCCCCGGCAACGGCGCCAATTTTGTTGTGAGGAGGAAATCAAGTATGAAATATAATAAAATAGATCAAACCAGATTCAGGCCCACGCAAATAAATACAAGACTCCTCCAATGCAGTAATGGGAAGTCAGGATCGAATCCACGAGGAAGCACGTCAGCGGTTCTCAGGTAGCTGTAAATCTCACAGACAAAGCAGCAGAAAAGACAGAAACACAGAAACAAGGAAAGAAACAGAAATAAAACAGAAAATAACAAACAAAAGCAATGAACTAAACGAAGACAGAAAAGACAAAGCAAAGCAGAAACAAAAGCGAGGACACAGAAGCTACTCGATCTCGGTAACAGTCCTCTATATCGACTAAGGAAGGTCGACAACAGAAACTCAGAAATGAAAGCAAAACAACTCGACCTAGACAAGCGTACTCGATCTCGACCAAACCTACTCGAGATCGACTAGGGACAGCAAAGACAGAAACTTCAAAAATCGACAACAGAAGACAACTCTACTCGACCTAGACTAGTGCCACTCGATATCGAGTAACTCCCACTCGAGATCGACAAGATCTCCTCTGTATCGAGTAAAAATGCAGAAAACTGTAAATTGCAGATTCGAAACTAAAACTCAGATTTTTGACGAAAATAACTCAATATAATAAAAGACTTCCAAGGCCAGGGTTTCAACACCACAACGATAACCATGCAAAGTAACACATAAAGGCATAAAAGATCATGTTTTCCATCAAATAACTTTCGTTATTAACAAATAGGCATATAGAGGCTTTCGCATAAACCCTAATTGTTACTAACCCTTTTTCACATAATTAATCCAAGTTGCATTAAGATCACTCTCGCTTCAATAACACAAACAAGGATCACCTTCAACTCTCGCAAAAGAATCATGCTCATAGGGATAGAAGATGAATTGCATAACAAAATCTGACCTTTACCGCGTCACCTCACATGACCACCGTCGGGCTCACCCCAGCCCCAGAAGTGGGTGGACTACTCACGCCTCATCGCAATAACAGACATTGATGTACAGAAAGAACTAAATTGCATTAAAACTAAATTCAAAAGCCTTTACAATCCCGGCAATCAACTTTCGCTGAATGCCAAAACCTTAAAAACCTTATAACTCCTAAACTTCTCTACTGGAATTGAATTGTGTGTGAATTGGAATGTCTTCGTATGCCTAAAAAACCAGCCCCTAGGGCTTTATTTATAGCCTTCTAATCCTTGCTAACCAATGATAGAATCTCCTATCTATATCTAAAGTTATATCTAAAAGCATAAAAGATAAATAAATTGCATTATGGAAATAAATCTAAAAGGGAAAAGATAAATCTAAACTAGGTAAGTCTTCATGTCTTGATAGATCTCCTTCCATACATAGAACTTGATCAAATTTGGATAGAATCTTCCTCCTTCGGCCCCAAGGAATCCCAGCTCGACTAGGACAGCTCTCGACGACGCGTTTTCCAGGACATGGTCTACTCGACATCGACAAGGGCTTCGTCGACCTCGACAAGGATTGTTCGTCGACTGAACTTCCCGGCTAGCTCTGCTCGACAGGCTCGTACATGGGTTCCTGGCGTTCGTCGACCTCGAGTACACCTGGTCGATCTCGACTAGGGTGGTCTTGCCGACTAGGCTTCCTCAGCGTCTTTACTCGACAGGCCTGGATATGGGCTCTGGCTCGTTGATCTCGACCAGGGCTTGTCGAGATCGAGTAGAGTGGTGGTCTTCCCTGGTCGAGCATCTTCTCCTCGGCATGGACTCGGACTGGCACTGGGTGGCTTGTCGATCTCGACTAGGTCTTGTGGAGATCGAGTAGGGTTGCTCGGCATCCTCGTCCTCGGCTTCTCGGTCAGCTTCTCTCCTCGTCGACTCCGGGTGTGGCACTGGGCTTCTTTGATCTCGACTAGGGTCTTGTCGAGATCGAGTAACTTCTGGAGCTGGGATGGTCTGGCTCTCGACAATGCTCTGTCGACCAAGGCTGCTCGGACTCGCTCGTCGAGATCGAGTAAGGTCTACTCGAGATCGAGTAACCTTGACTCTCAGATTGATTCGACTGGTTCCGCTGCTTCTTTGACCTTGGACTTCTGTAGCCGATTCCCGAGCTTTTCTGACCTTCTGTAGAATTGCTGTAAAATGCCTCGAATTCTGCGAATTAAACAGAAACTGGTGTAAATTCCATAATTTGGCAAATAAACATAAACTACATAGGTTCTGTACTATCTTAGCCCAAATGTATGAAATGTATGCAGAAATTGATATAAAAGTTACTGTAAAACATGGCAGATTCAGCTTACAACAAACACCCTATACTTAAGCTTGCTTGTCCTCAAGCAATACTTTTATTTGTCATCCAGGGGAAGAATTCAAACTCTCAACATCTTAGATTCATTCTCATATATCCCTGCAGTCAATTACCATCCTCGAAAAGGTACTTGTGTCACAGATTCATGCATGTGCAAATATACAAAAGAAACATCTACTCACTAAAGGAGGGTTATGCACAAATAATTTTTATGTGACAAAGCATTAATAATCAAGAGGACTTTAATTTAAGCTCAAATAAGGAGTAGATTGGTAAAAGGCTAAAAGGATTACTCAATTACCTCATCGCTGATGTTGAAAGTGATCTCCTCCTTTAGGATTGCCATGATCTCCTCTACCTGGGCCTCCATGTCCCTCTTTTCCAGCTCCTCATGGGTCATATTTCTTACCTTGGGTTCTCCGCAAGTGATGTAGCCAGCTGAGATAGATTTTACCTCTTCCATTGGACCTGTATGCCTTTCAGTTTTATTAAAGGAATACTCAATTACCTCATCGCTGATGTTGAAAGTGAGCACTCCTTTCCTCACGCTTATGTTGGCATCCACCGTCGCCAGGAAGGGTCTTCCTAGAATAATTGGACAAGCAGGATCTTCTTGCATATCAACAACTAAGAAATCAGCAGGGACAAAGAATTTACCTACTTGTACTGGCACATTGTCCACCATGCCTGTTGGAATGACCACCGTGTTGTTGGCCATGTAAAGTCTAGCATCCACAGGCTCTAGGGCACCTATCTTAATCTTGGACCAAATTGTTAAAGGCATTATGCTCACACTAGCTCCAAGATCACATAAAGCATTAATTTTATATGGACCAAATCCAATGGTTATAGCAAACTTACCTGGATCTGGCCTCTTCTCCAGTATGTCCAAATGGCTGCATTCCTTTGTAATCTCAGCCATTGACCGCTTTTTGCTCAGAATCTCCTTCAAGAACATGACATAGGATGGCATTTCATTGAGAGCTTCTGTGAAGGGGATGGTGACGTTGAACTTCTGAAGCATCTTGATGAAGCGCTGAAATTTCTTTTCTGCTGGGTCCTTTGGAGATTTTATAGGGAAAGGCAGCTTCTTATCTGATTCGGAGCCAGAACAGACGTCGGAGGTGCTGTAGTTTTCTCTCTCTCAGGCTGACCGTCCTCGATGTCGAGTACATCCTTGTCGATCTCGACCAGACTGGATGGTGTCGAGTTGCTGGGCAGTGCAGACGATGGTTTCTGAAGTTTCTACTCGAGATCGAGTAAGCCCTCATTGAGATCGACTAGAGTGTTGTCGACGTCGACTTGCTGTTCTTCGTTGTTCTACTGCTTTCCGACCTCTGGCTCTTGCAGTTGATGGCCGCTTCTGAGTTTTACAGCAGGGATGTGTCCAGTTTTCCCCTTTGGATTTGGTTCTGAAGATCCAGGGAGAGATCCTGTCTGTTTGGGGATTCCTGCCGCTAGCTGGCAAATCTGTGTATCAACTGATTTTCGCCATATATCAATCTCCCCAAGCCTAGAGTTGACGCCCTGAATCTGAGTGTAGACTGAGTTGAAGGATTGCCTGGTTTCTGTATGATTTTTCCTTATTTCCTCAAAGACAGTCTGTAGATCATCCTTTTTCTGATCCCTTTCTGGATGTCCAGGAGCTCTGTAGGGCGGGGGGTTCCTAGGGGCACCTTGGTTCCATTGTGGCTGCTGAAACCTTTGGTCCCCCATGTAGCGATTGGGACCCCCTGCGTAAGCTGCCTCTTCATGGTATTCTACCAGCCTGACTTGCTCTGTGTGTGGGCACTCAGTAGTGGTGTGCCTCTGTGATCCGCATTCAATACAAGGCTGGTTGACAGAAAGGTACTTTACTTGTTTGAGGAGCTTCTTATTCTGATCTCTGTAGTACTGCTCCCTAACATCTGGATCAATCTCCTTAGGGGGATCATATAGGGGCATGGATGGTGCTGGCCTGGCGTAGGGGTTCTCCTCATAGTTGACTGGAGTCCCATACTTGTTATCATAGTTGGTCAGCTTGTCTAGAGCAGCCCATGCGTTAGGAGGCGGCATTGTCAGATACTCATAGTGAGTATATGTGTTGATTCTGTCCTTTGCAGCCAAGTCCAGAGAGTTGAAGAAGATCTCTTGAACTACGCAGGGTTGCTGTCCATGTGTAGGGTAGGATCGCAGTAGATCCTTATAGCGTTCCCAAGCCTTTGCTAGTGTCTCTCCAGGCTGCTGTTTGAAAGATGTGATCTTTTGGCGCAGGAGTGCTGTCTTGGCAGGAGAAAAGAACTTATTCAGAAATTCCTGCTTCACCTGAGCCCATGTCGTGAGAGATCGTGGTTTCAGCCCTTCCAACCATTTCAGTGCAGGCCCAGCCAGAGACCAACGGAAAGCTTTCATAAGGATGTACTCCAAGGTGGTACCTTCAGAAAGAGTACGACACATGTCAGTAAAGTTGGTAATATGGCGTAACGGGCATTCATTAAATCTACCATGAAATGCATGATTTTTAATTTCAATAAGGAATTGAGTGCGAATTTCATAGTTGTTTTCAGGGATTAGAATGGCCGATTCAGGCACGACGAGAGTCGGGTGCATATAATCCTCTGCAGTGGTTGGGTATAGGGCAAGCTCATTTGCCAGCTGCCTCGCAAGTTCAGCTTCTTGTTCCCTTTCTGCTCTATCAGCGGCGAGAGCAGCATCTCTGGTGGCTAGATCCCTCGTGAGCCTCTCAATCAGCTGTTCATGTGTCTCTGCAGCGGCCATGGCTCTTTTTAGTTTAGCTCTGATGTGTAGAAGGAGCTCTGGTTCGTCTAAGCCGTCAAACTCAAGTGGTTGACCAGAACGGCGCATACACCTGCGAAGTAACTTAAAAGAAGAAGTGAGAACTGACTACCTAAGGCGCAAATGATAGCTTCCCCGGCAACGGCGCCAATTTGTTGTGAGGAGGAAATCAAGTATGAAATATAACAAAATAGATCAAACCAGATTTAGGCCCACGCAAATAATTACAAGACTCCTCCAATGTAGTAAGAGCAAGTCAGGATCGAATCCACGAGGAAGTGTGTCAGTGGATCCTAGGAAGCTGTAAATCTCACAGAAAAGCAACAGAAAACACAGAAACAAAGAAACAAAGAAAGAAAGGCAAAAATAACAAGCGAAGACAAGAAATGAAGCAAAGACAGCAACTAACTCGATCTCGACTAGCCTAACTCGAGATCGACAAAGGACAGTGACAACAGAAATTTCAGAAATTGAAAACAGAAACACAACAGCAACTCGATCTAGACAAGGCCTTACTCGAGATCGACAAACACCTACTCGATCTCGACTAGCTTTTCCTCTAGATCGACAAAAACACAGAAAACCTCAAATTGCAACTTCGAACACAGAATCTCATATTTCGACAGAAATAAATTCAATATATAAAAGAACTTCCATAGCCAGGGTATCAACACCACAACGATAACCATGCAAAGTAACACATAAAGGCATAAAAGATCATGCTTTCCATCAAAATAACTTTCGTTATTAACAAATAGGCATATAGAGGCTTTCGCATAAACCCTAATTGTTACTAACCCTTTTTTACATAATTAATCCAAGTTGCATTAAGATCACTTTCGCTTCAATAATACAAACAAGGATCACCTTCAACTCTCGCAAAAGAATCATGCTCATAGGGATAGAAGAAGAATCGCATAACAAGATCTGACCTTTACCGCATCGCCTCACATGGCCACCGTTGGGCTCACCCCAGCCCCGGAAGTGGGTGGACTACTCGCTCTTCATCATCAAGAAAGACATCAAATAACAAAAGAAACTAACTTGCATTGAATTAAATAAACAAAGCTTACAACCAACAAGACAAATCCGCTTTCGCCTTTCCACCTTGCTTGCCACAAACTCTCTCTCTACTCCTACTTACTTGAATGGAATTGAATGTGTGATTTTTTGTTATGAAAAACTAGCCCCTAAGGCTTTATTTATAGCCTTCTATTCCTTGCTAATCAAGGATAGAAAATATCTATCTATATCTAAAAGGCTTACAAGATAAATAAAAGTAATTTAGGAATTAAATCTATAAAGAGGAAATTAAATCTAAATAGGTAAGTCTTCTCATGTTGATAGATCTTTTGCTTGCATAGATAGAACTTGATGTATCTCGACCAGCTCGGATTCCTTCGGCCCCAAGGACTCCCACAGCGCCTAGGATTGCTCAAACCGCGTAACGCGGCTTCGGACACGGCGCTCGTCGATCTCGACCAAGCCAACTCTACATCGAGTAGGACTGGCGTCGACTTGGGCTGGCTGGGCTTGGTCGGGTAGCTCTGCTCGACAGGCTCGGATCTTGGCTCCTTGGCTCCTCGATCTCGACAAACTCTCCTCGAGATCGAGTTGGGTGTAGTCGAGGATGGCTGGCCTGATGTAGTCGAGTAGATGGTGCTCGTCACGGACTCGGATCTGCGCCATGGGTTCCTTGATCTCGACAAGCTAACTCGAGATCGACTAGGGTTTTGCTCGGCTTCTCCGTCTTCGGCTTCTCGACATGGTACAACTCGTCGACTCCGAACATGATGCTCCTGGTGTTGTCGATCTCGACAAGGTGTACTCGAGATCGAGTAGGGTTCCGGAGTCGGGTTGCTATGGCTCAGTTTCTTGATAAGTGCTTAGTCGACAAGGCCTGTGCTCGGACACTCTCGTCGAGGTCGAGTAAGGTTTACTCTAGATCGATTAAACTCGGGCTCCAAGCTTGATTCGACTGGTTCCGCTGCATCTTGACCTTGGACTTCTGTAGTTGATTTCCGAGCTTTTCCGACCTTTCTTAGAACTGCTGTAATTTGCCTCGAATTCTGTGAAATTAAACAGAAACTGGTGTAGATTCCATAATTTGGCAAATAAACATAAACTACATAGATTTTGTACTATCTTAGCCCAAATGCATGAAATGTATGCAGAAAGCGATATAAAAGTAACTGTAAATCATGGCGAATTAGGCTCACAACACCCTTCAGCTCATATCCTTTCTCTACTCCCCGACCATTCTACCAAAAGGTATCAACCCGCATGTTCAAAGAGGAAACAATTATGGAAATCATTACACATAAGTCCTAAATCATATACACTAGCATTTCATAACTGTACATTATTAGTTCATCATAGACATAAGGCAATTAGGTAATATTTAATATCAACTTAGCACATCAGCACACGTCAACACATCAACTTCGTCGCCATCTTAGTTCTAGATTTACCGCGCACTGTCAATATCAATCATCGCAGAAAGGATCAGCAGCTCGAATGGATGACGTTCCTTCTTCCTAAGGCATGTCATAGTCAGTAACCGTGATCCTTGAAACGTACTCTTCCTTCAACACCATCGATGACATCAGTCCTGGGACCCCCGTGGGTTATGGGTTCACTACGCTCCTTCTACCTCAACTGCTCTCCAGCTACACATCCTCTTTCCCATGCCGTCGTTCATCAAAAGTAGCACAAGTATTCTAAGTTCACGGGAATAGGGGAGAGACAAAAGCGGACACCCGAATTCCTTACGAATTCAAACATGGACCAATGCCAAAGGCAACGAGACTATAAATAAGATCCCAACCCTAGGATGACAATGATGCCCTTATGGAAACCTATGAGGTTATAATTGAGGTAGACAGGACACATATCGATAATGAAGTACCTTAGTCATATTATTTTACACTAACATGTACCTATCTCAAAAGATAGCGACATATGTATTCATTCCAAGGAACATGAACATGTTTGGCACTAATGCGAATGCGACACATGCTAACAATCTATCACCTCATGTAAGTCAATATGTCTGACGATTCGAAACAAGGGATGCGGAATACAGTAGTAGTCATGCGAGTTACAAAACTATGGTTGAATAAACATCATAAGCATCTCATGTGTGATTAGTTAATCATGTCAGCTAGACACATAGGCAGGTCATATCATCACGGAGTTGAATGCAGGCATGCTAAGGTATTTCATAACTATCGGACTAATTTGCAATGAAAAGGACATGTACAAGAGGTATCATGAATCATCTCATTTTATGACAACGACACTCACATAATAGGGTACTTAATTACATATAGTCATTCAATAAATCACGAATGGAAAGCATAGGTCCTACATGACACTAGTAACACAAGGCAAGAGAGGAGCATTGATAGCATCTATTTAGCGATGAATATAGGGCATGTTTGCATCGGGTTTAGGGCCTTTGAGTTAAGTATTATATATATATTTTTTGGCCCTTTTTGGTTTAGGTTGGTGGAATCGGTGTCTACCGCTCGTTTGTTATGATTTCAGGTGCTTTTGAGTGGTTTTGGTGCCAATGAGAGAGCTAAAGGAGAATGACACGCTTCGAGGCTTTTTGGTGCACTCGGTAGGCGTCAAAGATGCACTAGGAGGGACGAAATCAAGGATGTGGAGCATCGAAATCGTGACGAGCTTGGCAAAAGACAAAGAAGTAAGGAAGCCCAGACACTCGATCGAGTGAATGTGAACTCGAGTAGTTGTATGCTCGAGTGGCCCTCAGAAGCGAGAAATAACACCCACTCGGCCAAGTGCTCCAGACACTCGATCAGTTATAGGCTCGAGTGTCCCTCAGAACTAGACAAAACCCAGACACTCAGCCGAGTGCCCTGGACACTCGAGATGTGTTACGCTCGAGTGTCGTACCTGAACCTTTTTTATTCCATTTTTTTTATTTATTTTTATGGAGGGGGTATTTAAGGGACATTTTTGGGAGGTTACCAGGGCCGAAAAATCTGACATTGTTGAGGGCTATTTGGAAGAACTTTGGGAGAACCCGAAGCAGAGATTCGAATCGTTTCAATTCAGAATTGGTACTTTCCCTGTTGTCTCTTATTTGTCTTTTATTTCTATGCTAAGTCTAATCGAATTGAATATGAGAACCTCCATGCTAGGCTAGTTCTCCTTGTTCTAGGGTTAGGGATAATCCCGACGATGCGGAAATAGACTTGCTCTTCATATCGCCCGAATGATCTCTCATTTGAATTGTGATTTAATCCTATTGTACTTAATCTAATCGATGTGAATTGGTTAGACCTGATTTAGGGTTTGAGATCGAAAGAAGATAACCCTAAGTTGGAATCTAGATGGTAAATTGAGACCGAATGGTGATCTGATCCATCAGAACTATAGGATTAAGCCTAAAGTTTAATTATACGAAAGTGAATTAAGCTTTTTGAGGATTAATAGGTTGTCGTAGAAATCATAGGTTATAGTGATATTGATTGAGACCGAAAGGAGATATTGATATGATTATCACGTAGATTCTAAGAGCTCAAAGGGTCTGAATTGGTTGCATGAGACCGAAAGGAGATTGTTATCCAATTCAGACACATTTGCATTGAGACCGAAAGGAGATTTGCAATTACATTAGATAACCTACCTTCACATAGAATTGGAAATGATTCGGGTGAGACTACATTTTGGTCCATTGAGGATGCATCGTTCGCAGAATCCCTAGCCCTGGAATGTCTCTCACATTTATATTTCTCATCATTCTATTGTTATTTGTCACTTTCAATTATAAATTCTCTTAAATTGTTTGCTACTTTTGGGCTTGGTCAAACTGGTTTAAAGCTAATAATTGGTATTCCACCAGTCCTTGTGATATGACACTTGAATACTACAACTGACACCGTATTCTTGCGGGGTTGGTTTTAGCAACATCAAGTTTTTGGCGCCGTTGCCGGGGACCGGTGCTAGTATCAATCGTTTCCTGAAAACTGGTTTGCTAAGTCCTTGTTTCTGCTTTTATTTGTTTTCTTTTGTCATTGGTTTCAGGTTGTGCTTTGCTCTGAATGCGAAAAGCTGAAAGCTCTAGTGATCTATTCTCTTTTGATCCTGAACTTGAACGCACCTTTTGTAGAAGAAGAGCTGAACAACGCACTGCTAGAAATCAAACAATGGGTGACAACGCTAATCGTTTAGCTGAACTCGAGTGACTGATGGCTCAGAGAGATCTAGAGAATGCTGCCCTGCGACAAGAGCTTGCTAATCGAAAAATTGTAGCGAATCCACTACCACAACCCCAAGGACCGCAAACTCTAGGAGAGCGTATGGATCCGGCTCAGTACCTGCCTCAACCGGGTGTAGTTCTTCCTACATTAACACCCGCAAATTTTGAGCTAAAGCCTGCACTGTTGAATATGATAAGACAGAACATGTTCAATGGGCTTCCTGCTGAGAGCCCCCATCAGCACATATCCACGTTCAAAGAATTGATGGATACAATGAAGGTTCAAGGTGTCACCCCTGAAGAGTTCTTGATGCGATCATTCTCCTTCTCACTTGTGGAAAAGCTAGACACTGGTACAATTCTATCCCTGCTGGCACTATCACCACTTGGGAGGAATTGTCATCTGAGTTTCTGAATCAGTTCTTTCCGCCAGCCAAGACTGATGAAATGAGGCGGAAGATAAATTCTTTCATGGTTGGTGATGGGGAGAACATCCATGAGTCGTGGGAGAGATTCAAAGACCTTTTGTTTGAGTGTCCTCACCATGGGATACCGAAGCTGAATCTATTAGAATTTTCTACAAAGCTGTCAGTGACAACACTATAGTGCTGATTGACTCCTTATCTGGAGGAGAATTTTTGGAAATGGGAGCTGAAGATGCTTGGGCATTCATCGAGAAGACCGCTAAACGATGTGGGAAGTACTCACAACCTAGGGCTCTTTCTAATGCCAAAAGAGGTTCAGGGATCTACGAAGTGGGAACTGAAACCTTCAAGGATGCTAGATATGATGCATTGGCTTCTGAAATCAAACGATTGTGCTCAGCATTGGAGAAGTCTTTGTCTGTCAAAGAACTGAGTGCTACTACAAACGCCAGACCAGTGCCTTGTCAGTTTTGTGGAGCTCAAGATCACACCATTTCTGGCTGTCAGATTTATGCCTCTCCAGATATCAGCAGTCAGGAGGAGGAAGCAAATTACATGGGGAATTATAATAGGGGTCAAGGCTATAAGAGGAACTTCAATAATTACAACTCTCGAGCGAGGGATCACCCCGGATTTTCATATGCTAATAAGCAAGCTGCAGAATCGCCACCACCTGGATTCCCACCAAAAGGCCAACCTCTGAAGGATAAAATGGAGTTGATGATGGAACAACTTATGGGCACCGTTAAGAATCTCGCTGGCGAAGTACAGAACCTTAGTAAGAGCCAAAAGATGCTTGAGACACAGGTAGCTCAACATGCCAACAATGCCCTTAGACAGAATGGTCAATTTCCAGGGCGTACCGAAGATAATCCTAAGGGACAGATTTCTGCTATGTCCCTAAGGAATGGAAAGCAACTAGAAGAGTTGAAGCCCGCAGAGCAAAGAGAAGCTCAGGAGAATGTTGAAACTGAGAAGAAAAAGGCTCCTGAGCCAGAGAAACAATCCGTATATGTTCCACCTCCCGCTTACAAGCCACCCCTTCCTTTTCCATAGAGACGGGCTCAGGCTCAAATCGAAAAGCAGTATGGGAAATTTTTGGAGGTGCTGAAGAAGCTCTACATCAACATTCCTTTCACTGATGCTCGTTGAATTGGGAGTGCCTATCCTATGTAAAGTTTCTGAAGGAGATCTTGTCAAACAAGAGGAAGCTTGAAGAGTGTCAGACTATCTCGTTGAATCGGGAGTGCAACGCTCTCATTCAGAACAAGCTCCCTCCTAAGCTTGAAGATCCTGGGAGCTTCTGTGTCCCTATCACCATGGGAAACTTCACCTACTTTGCCCTTTGCGATTTGGGGGCTAGCGTGAGTATCATTCCCCTTTCCATCTGCAAGAAGCTAGGATTGGGAGACCCCAGACCAGTCCGGATGACACTCTGCATGGCTGATAGGTCGGTTAGACATCCATCAGGTATACTGGAAGACATTCCTATTCAGGTTGGTAAGTTTTTCATCCCAGTAGACTTTATAGTTCTTGATATTGAAGCAAATTGTCCTGTACCTATTATACTAGGAAGGCCCTTCCTAGCGACTGCAGGTACCAATATAGATGTCAAGAACGCCGTTCTTACCTTCACTGTGGGAGATAAAAAAAACTTGAGTTTAATTTTTCTAATGCTATTAAACAACCTGCTTTTGAGGATGAATGTTACAGGATTGATGTGGTAGATGAAGAAACTTAGGTTGATATGAAGGTGGTGGTCGTCCAAGACACTCTAGAGCTTTGTCTGATTGAAAGTGTGACTGAAGGCGATGAAGATGAACTACTTGCTGCTGTAGTTCGGGATTTAGGAGTTGCTGAGGAAGATCCTGAAGCGGTGTTTGAGGTCTTGAAGGAAGATGACGGAGACTCTAAGGGCGAAGCTAAAGGAGCACCAAAAGTGGAGCTGAAGCCACTTCCATCCACATTGAGGTATGAGTTTTTAGGCCCTGATGCTACTTATCCTGTGATTGTGAGTGCTACTCTGAATCCTGATGAAACCGAGAAGTTGTTGCATGAGCTTAGATTGCATAGAAAGGCCATAGGATACTCAATTGATGATTAGAAGGGGATTAGTCCCTCAATGTGTATGCACAGAATTTTAATGGAAGATGATCATAAACCCTCCATAGAGCATCAAAGAAGACTTAACCCAAACTTGAAAGAGGTTGTGAGAAAAAAAGTGCTAAAATTGTTAGATGTAGGCATTATTTTTCCTATTTCTAACAGTAATTGGGTGAGTCCTGTGCATGTGGTCCCTAAGAAAGGTGGGATGACAGTTGTAAAGAATGAAAAGAATGAATTAATTCCCACTAGGACTGTCACAGGGTGGAGGATGTGCATAGATTATCGGATGTTGAATGCTGCAACCCGAAAGGACCACTTCCCCCTCCCCTTCATCGATCAGATGCTTAAAAGATTAGCTAGGCATTCTTATTACTGTTATTTGGATGGTTACAGTGGGTTCTTTCAGATTCCCATCCATCCGGATGACCAGGAAAAGACTACTTTCACGTGCCCTTATGGCACCTTCGCTTACAGGAGGATGCCTTTTGGCTTGTGTAATGCCCCCGCCACTTTTCAGTGCTGTATGATGGCCATTTTTTCTGATTTCATAGAGGACATAATTGAAGTTTTCATGGATGACTTTTGTGTGTATGGATCTTCTTTCGATAACTGCTTGTCTAACTTATCTCGAGTTTTGCAGCGTTGTGAAGAGGTCAACTTTGTTTTAAATTGGGAGAAATGTCATTTCATGGTGAAGGAAGGGATTGTCTTAGGCCATCTAGTGTCAAATCGAGGTATCGAGGTGGATAAGACTAAGATAGACTTGATTGAGAAATTGCCACCTCCTACATCGGTTAAGGGAGTTAGCAGTTTTTTGGGTCATGCTGGGTTTTTATAGGAGGTTTATTAAAGATTTTTCAAAGATTGCAAAACCTCTTACCAATTTACTCCTAAAGGATATTGCGTTTAACTTTTCTCCAGAGTGCCATGAGTCTTTTTGCAGGTTGAAGCATGCATTGATTTCAGCCCCCATAATGCAATTGCCTGACTGGGATCTCCTTTTTGAGATCATGTGTGATGCCAGCGATCATGCAGTTGGGGCTGTTCTGGGCCAAAAGAAAGACAACAAGCTCCATGCAATCTATTATGCTAGCAGGACTTTGGATTAAGCCCAGAGGAACTATGCTACCACCGAAAAAGAGTTGCTTGCTGTCGTCTTTGCTTTCGAAAAGTTTTGGTCATATTTGGTGGGTGCCAAAGTTATTGTGTATACTGATCATGCTGCGATCAGGTACTTGCTGCATAAGAAGGATGGTAAACCTCGTCTCATTCGATGGATCCTCCTCCTCCAAGAGTTTGACTTGGAGATCAAGGACAAGAAAGGGACTGGGAATCTGGTTGCTGATGATTTATCCAGGCTACCGCCAGAGCAGTTAGAGCACACTACTACTGAGCCTCCCATCAATGATTCTTTCCCCGATGAGCATCTACTAAGGATCACTGCTGAGATCTTGAATATAGCCACTTCTGCGGTACCATGGTATGCTGACTTCGTGAACTATATTGTTTGTCATGAGTTGCCTAGTGGTTTATCATTTCAGTAGAAGAAGAAGTTCATGTCAGATGTGAGACATTATTTCTGGAATGAGCCTTTTCTTTTCAAAAGGTGCGGTGATGGAGTCTATCGGCGTTGCATTCCAGAAGAGGAGGTGGAGAGTGTCATACACCACTGTCATTCTCTCCCTTGTGGTGGTCATATGAGCTCTTCAAAAACCACCACCAAGATACTACAATCTGGATTTTTCTGGCCTTCTTTGTTCAAAGATGTTTACCGTTTCATTGTTTCTTGTGATGCTTGTCAGAGAACAGGAAACATTTCTAGAAGGAACGAGATGCCATTGAACACCACACAAGAGGTGGAGATTTTTTATGTAGGGGGAATCGACTTCATGGGTCCTTTCCCTCCATCTTGCAATAACAAGTACATCTTGGTGGCGGTAGATTACGTTTCAAAGTGGGTGGAAGCCATTGCGTCTCCAACTAATGACTCAAGACTGGTCTCTAGATTCTTCAACAACGTAATCTTCCCTAGATTTGGTACTCCGCGAGTTGTCATTAGTGATGGGGGTTCTCATTTTATTGAGAAGAATTTTAAGGCACTTTTGAGCAAGTATGGGGTGACCTATAAGGTGGCGACACCATACCATCCGCAGACTAGTGGTCATGATGAGGTGTCTAATAGGCAGATTAAGAGCATTTTGGAAAAGACCATGTCCCGATCTCGCAAGGATTGGGCAATGAAGCTAGACGATGCACTTTGGGCCTATAGAACGGCGTACAAGACTCCCATAGGTACTACGCCTTACAGAATAGTATATGGAAAGTCTTGTCATCTTCCTGTGGAGCTTGAACACAAGGCCTTCCGGTGAGAAGAGGAATCTGCAACTTCAGGAGCTTGAGGAATTGAGGCTAGAGGCATATGAGAACGCCAAGATTTACAAGGAGAGAACCAAGAAATGGCATGACAGGCATATTATCCCCAAGACTTTCAAGATTGGTGATCTTGTGTTGCTTTATAACTTTAGATTGAAGCTTTTTCCTGGCAAGCTAAAATCTAAGTGGGGAGGTCCATATGAGGTGAAGAAGGTATACCCTCATGGAGCGGTCGATGTATGGAGTGAAGAGACCGGTGAGTTCAAAGTTAATGGGCAAAGGTTGAAGAAGTACTTCGTCGGTCATCCGATTGAGAAGGTGGTTTCCATTGACCTTCTTGATCCGATTGCTTGAAAGGAATGGAAGGTCAGCTTCAGACCATAAACCAGCGCTTCTCGGGAGGCAGCCCGAGGTAAGTATTTTTAATTTCTTCTTTTTTTCTGCTGTCAAAAAAAAGGGCCCGAGTGGTATTTCCGGAAGGGAGTAGACCGCCACTCGGTCGAGTGTCTATTCCACTCGGCCGAGTGGGATCTGCCCAGAATTTCACACAAAAAATAAAAAAAATTAAAAATCAGTTTTATTTTTTTATTTATTTATTTTTCTTTTCCTTCTTTCTTTTTCTCTCTTCCTTCACTCGCCCTTCTTGTCCCAAACTCGGCCCTCCTGTTGAATGCTCTCACTCGTCTCTCGTTCTCTCACTCACTCGCCCTCTCACTCAGCCCCACCCCACTTGCTCCGGCCCTCCCACCGGCGCACCTGTCGCCGCCACCAGCCTGCGCCGCCTCCCAGTGCCGCCCTACAGCCGCCACTCCCATTCTTCTCTCTTTCTTCCATTGCTAGTCTCTCTTTTCTCCTCTTTTTCTTCAAGAACTTGGTAAGTCTCCTCCTCTTCTAATCTATTTTGCTCAGATTCGGTTACTTCTTCAACTAATTTGAGGTTTGAGTGGTTGTTTTGAGGAATTGAAATTGTTAGGGTTTGTGGAGATTGAGTTGGGGGAAAATTGGGGTTTTGAGGATTGGATGAGTTTATTAGTGAATTTGTGCTTGTACATCTCTTGAGTTTGTTTGTTAATGGTTAATGAGGAAATGTGGTTGAATTTTTGAGGAAATTTTGATGAATGTGGTTAAATTTGATTGTTGGAGGAGATGAATGTGTTGTTGAATTTTTCCAAGTCTTGTGTGCATTCCAATAAATCTTGTGACTTGCTTGAATTTTATTGAGCTTGAGGGTGTTGTTAGGGTGATTTTGTACCCATGGTTTACTTAAAATTCTTGTTATGGGGTAAGTGTGCATAAATTGATGATTTCTTAATGGAATTGGGGGTGTCTATTTGTTGAGTTTTTATTACGTGAATTGTGGGAGTTAAATGTCCATGAGAATATTTCTTTGTACTCCTTGTTTGAAATTATTTGACCATATATGTTGATGCAAGTGTTCTAAGTATGGGGTGATAGTGTGTGCCTGTTTGTACCTAGCTCTAACCCCTTGGTGCCGCTTCTTGTGTAATGTGGCTGATATTTTGTTTGCTCTGCTATAGGTACTTTCAATGGGAGACCCACCACCCATCTGTTTGACCACATCCGAGCAGAGGAAGCTTTATGCCAAAGTGCATAAAAAAGATGTTCGCTCAACTCAGTTCATGAACACTAGATTCTTGGAGAATTTAGGTCTACTAGAGGATATGAATTTTCTTGTCAACAAGCTCTCTCTTCGAGCTATTTGGGATTGTCGGTTGCCTTCATGCCCTCAGCTAATTAGGGAGTTGGTGTGCACGTTCAAGTATAACACGGACAAGGTGACATTCCGGTTGGGGAATAAGAATCACACACTCACCTTGGAGCAATTCTGCACTGTCTTCGGCATCCCTAACACCGGTGAGACGTCTACTTTGGGGCAGGGAGAGAGGGACCGCTTCTGGTATCAGCTAACGCACGAATCTGGTTATCGTGCCGATAGGGCTAAGAGTTCTTCCTGTTTACATCCGGCTATCCGCCTATTCCACCGCTTCCTCGCGAGTACAGTCTTTGCTCGAGAGGGAAGTCAAGGGTGCTTGAGGGCACTTGAGCTGCGAACCTTGTATGGCGCCCTCAACGACCGACCTGTCAATCTGGGGCATATAATGGCGACGCGGTGGGAGAAGGAAGCGAGAGGTTCATCCGCTATCTCTATCGGGCCAATGGTTTCCATGCTTGCTGCTGCTGTCAATGTCGACATCTCCATCTATCAGCAGATCACCCCTCAGATCGAGTGGTCTCATGAGGAGCTAGAGCGCTGTCAGATTCTTGTGTTCAACGGGCAGCAAGCCTTCTGCAAGGATAGGTCTACGACAAAGCGCCATTTACCGCTACCCCTTCCACCGCACCTGACGGTCCAGAATGCACACAACTGGTATGACGAGATTTCGGCCCACTTGGATACTCTCTACGGTGTTGCAGCTGCGCAGCCTTCTGATGTTGTTGGGCCCTCTAGGACCTCTCGTGCCCCCAATGCTGCTGATGACATGGATGTTGCGTCGAGCGATCCTCCTCAGTTTACCAGCGATAGAGCTTATTTCGATTACCAGTTCGGCCAGCTGCGATCTTACTTCGATAGGCGCTTTGATGCTATCGATACCCAGCTACTCAACTTGCAGTCTCGACGAGAAGAGGAGCATCAAGAGGACTCTGAAGAGGAAGAGGATGAAGGGCAGAACGACTCAGATGATGAGGTTGCTGATGACTCGGTTGAGGGCGAGTCGGATACTTTCTAGACACTTGCCCTCCGCGCTAATCACCAAATTGTGAGTACCCTGTCTCATTTTACTTTTTCTGGTCTCATTGAGGACAATGTTTCATTTAAGTATGGGGTGGGGTGAACTTCACATTTGGTGTACTATTTATGTCTTTTTCCTTTTGTTTTTCGTTTCTAGTTAGAGTCTGCACTTTTATTATTATCGTATTTGTCATGTGTATATCCTGTGTCATGTATATATTTTTATCATGGGTCATGAGTCTTGCTTCTTTTGAACTTTTGGACCTAAATCTGATTCTGGAATGTTGTGGTGGTTGGAATATTTGATGATTGCTTAAGCATTGAGTTGCTGCCTTGTTTGACTAGATAACATGTATATCCTCTTGCTTGATTATATGTATATCTAGCCTCATTCTTGGATACTCGAGCTTGTCACCACATTATTGGGTTTATGTGCAAATTTTGAAATATGATTGAGGCAGTTTGTCAGCCCATTTATCCTTACCTACCCTTACATTTGACCATCTGCTTGAAGCCTTCTGAGCCTTAGACCCTTGTTTCTTTGGTAGCTCCACAAGATTTTCATAGCCCGCTATTTGCCTTTACCCAATCCGGGATTTTGGGTCATGATAGTGTATTTTGTTGTGTGGATTTGCTTCAAGTATGAGATGATTTCTCTTGATTGGATTGAAAAAAAAAAAAAGAAAAAAAAAAGAGAAAAAGTCTTGGGATAAGAGGAGGATAAAATTCACTCTTGTGCAAAAGTCAAGAAAGAAAAAATACGGTTAGTAACCGATCCTGCTTGTGGAGAATAAAATTCACACAAGGAGGAAGAAGTGCAAAGTGAGATGGTCAAGACACTTAGTAACCGGGTGCAATCATCACAAATGTTTGTATTCGCATAAAACGGTGTCGAGACTAGAGAGTGAAGAAGAAAAAAAAATCTTGAAAAATAAAAAAAAAAGAAAAAGAAAGAAAAACAGAATTTTTGGTGTGGTTGACAAAAGTGAAGATGAAAAAGTTGTTGTGATGGAGCTTGTTTGATGGATTGGTATGAATTTGATTCTTTGAAGTTGGTGTTTCTTCTGGTTGTTCTCGCATGATCCTTTTTCCCGGATTTTAGCACCAAATGACCTAAATTTTTCCATACCTAACTGTTTCTGTCTTAGACCCATCATAACCTTATAAAGTCCTCATGATTTCTTTGTGTGCGCAATTCCAAGCGTTGGAGATTTCTGAGATTGTTCAAGCTTTGTGGATGATGAGTTTTGAGGTTGGGATTAGAAGAGCTAGTCAAGCTTGGTTGTTGGCTATGATATGCTAGGACGGCATTCGTCGAATATTTTGAAATAGAAGCTGCTATTTTGTGATTATTGTCTTCGTCTTGCTTGGGGACAAGCAAGGTTAAGTATGGGGTATTTTGATAGCATCTATTTAGCGATGAATATAGGGCATGTTTGCATCGGGTTTAGGGCCTTTGAGTTAAGTATTATATATATTTTTGGGCCTTTTTGGTTTAGTTTGGTGGAATCGGTGTCTACCGCTCGTTTGTTATGATTTCAGGTGCTTTTGAGTGGTTTTGGTGCCAATGAGAGAGCTAAAGGAGAATGACAAGCTTCGAGGCTTTTCGGTGCACTCGAAAGGCGTCAAAGATGCACTAGGAGGGACGGAATCAAGGATGTGGAGCACCGGAATCGTGACGAGCTTGGCAAAAGACAAAGAAGTAAGGAAGCCCAGACACTCGATCGAGTGAATGTGAACTCGAGTAGTTGTATGCTCGAGTGGCCCTCAGAAGCGATAAATAACACCCACTCGGCCGAGTGCTCCAGACACTCGATCAGTTATAGGCTCGAGTGTCCCTCAAAACTAGACAACCCAGACACTCGGCCGAGTGCCCTGGACACTCGAGATGTGTTACGCTCGAGTGTCGTACCTGAACCTTTTTTATTCCATTTTTTTATTTATTTTTATGGAGGGGTATTTAAGGGACGTTTTTGGGAGGTTACCAGGGCCGAAAAATCTGACATTGTTGAGGGCTATTTGGAAGAACTTTGGGAGAACCCGAAGCAGAGATTCGAATCGTTTCAATTCAAAATTGGTACTTTCCCTCTTGTCTCTTATTTGTCTTTGATTTCTATGCTTAGTCTAATCGAATTGAATATGAGAACCTCCATGCTAGGCTAGTTCTCCTTGTTCTAGGGTTAGGGATAATCCCGAGGATGCGGAAATAGACTTGCTCTTCATATCGCCCGAATGATCTCTCATTTGAATTGTGATTTAATCCTATTATACTTAATCTAATCGATGTGAATTGGTTAGACCTGATTTAGGGTTTGAGATCGAAAGAAGATAACCCTAAGTTGGAATCTAGATGGTGAATTGAGACCGAAAGGTGATCTGATCCATCAGAACTATAGGATTAAGCCTAAAGTTTAATTGTACGAAAGTGAATTAAGCTTTTTGAGGATTAATAGGTTGTCATAGAAATCTTAGGTTATAGTGATATTGATTAAGACCGAAAGGAGATATTGATATGATTATCACCTAGATTCTAAGAGCTCAAAGGGTCTGAATTTGTTGCATGAGACTGAAAGGAGATTGTTATCCAATTCAGACACATTAGCATTGAGACCGAAAGGAGATTTGCAATTACATTAGATAACCTACCTTCACATAGAATTGGAAATGATTCGGGTGAGACTACATTTTGGTCCATTGAGGATGCATCGTTCGCAGAATCCCTAGCCCTGGAATGTCTCTCACATATATATTTCTCATCATTCTATTGTTATTTGTCACTTTCAATTATAAATTCTCTTAAATTATTTGCTACTTTTGGGCTTGGTCAAACTGGTTTAAAGCTAATAATTGGTATTCCGCCAGTCCTTGTGATACGACACTTGAATACTACAACTGACACCGTATTCTTGCGGGGTTGGTTTTAGCAACATCAAGCACTATCGAGGTAGTTTGAATAAATTTAACATACTAATCATGTATCATGCGTATGAGAGCTCAGGATATAGCTTGGTGTGTGATCATGCGATGTGTCAGGTCATAGGTTCATGAAAGCACGAGAAGACACCACATAGTAGGAGAGAAAACGTCATAGATGCCAGATGGGTGAGGATGCTATGAGTTAATTGTCACGGAAGGCATGATAAGCTACGATGGCAATACCAACATGCTAAGGAGGCCAATTTATAGGGACATACATGTAGAGAAGAGTTGACCACACTACCATGAACCTACCGCAAGAGAGAGAACCTATCATGCGGATTCATAAAATGTGACACATGTACTCAAGGAATCATTAGCATGACAAGGAAATAAGTCAAGTAAATCATGTTGTGAATACAATCAACACATCAAATCATGCAATCATAGAGAGAGCCAACATTATAATCAGACAGAAATCCCTAAGGGCAATTATCGACTCACTCTGACCAACTTATCACCCCGTTTCCCGTGGGATATTAAAATGGCTCATTTTGGTAAAGTTGAAGGACACTCTTATTACTTTCCGAAGGAAGATGGTAAAGTTTGTGTTTAGAATCTTGTGGCAAGAAGACATTAACTGACCATAACTAGAATTAAAAAGGACAACCCACTCTCTAGACTCGGAATCATGTCGGAAACCTTATCTCACTCAAGGGTTGATATCCCAATACATTAATTACTCGCGGCATGACCTATGGTGTCAATAACCATTTCCATCACACACTCAAGTAACCAACATATCTGAACACCAATCTCGGAGGCAATTAGCTTACCAAACCGATTCCCATAAACGACGTCAACATCAGGTAGGAAGACTCGATAGGGGATCAAGGCTTAGGACACGGAATTAGATTCAAAACAAGGAGAATGGACACTCTTCAACCCTTATCAACCGCTTCTAGACATTTTTGTGGAACGAGAGGCAAAATGACAGAGATCATAAAGGAGGGCTGAACAACGGAGAAGACTGCCTCACCAGAATTGAAATCCTGACTACATAAGAATATAAGGCTTTTCCCGCTATCCCGTTTACACAAATTATTCAATACGCATTTCATAGTTAGGACATATCAATCAGATCTTTAACATAACAAGCACTCAACATAGAATCAGTTAATGACACTTATAGTGGTCTGCTTCGAGGGAGACCGCCCTCAGGCCTAATTGATATATATAAGACACATCAAGCTATCTAATGCCACTCTTCGAGGAGCGACTGACCAGAGGGACAAAAACCTCACGATCTCTACCTAACTCGCCACTCCAACAACCGCAGTGCAATTCCTTGGAGTCTTCTAGACCCATCTGTAAAGAATAAGCTATATTTCACCTACCCGTTCCCAACTACATCCGATAGGGATGGTCTAGCGTCTTTTCTACCCACTCGATCCCCTTGGTTGATCCATCATATTTAATAAGCCGGGTTCATATTTAGTCAATTTGAGTTAGGCATATTAAGTTCATCTTGCCCCTTTAAAATACTGTCAAATCCTTTGAAATTCATGGGCGATTTTCCAAAACATACATTCGACCCTTGCGTACCCGAATTTCACAACCTGAGCTCTTATATCAACTTTGTAACAGCCCGGAATTATGACTCCCGGGTTACGTTTCAAGGGATGAAACCCCTTATTCGGATCATGCAATCTAGGTACGGGTCGAGGTTTCAAACCTCATTTTAAGATCAGTAAGAAAGTGGGATTTCGAACCCTAAAAGCATCGTAGGGCCGTTGGGTACCCTTAACCTGTCCTAAAGGCTAAGTCGTGAAATTCATTTCAAAAGGACGTAAGGCGCAAACGAAATTAAGATACAAAGTGCCACGGCAGAGCCGAGTCAAAACCAAATCATAAGTGAGCGATTCCCAATCATTCCAAGTTAGAGAATTAGCCAGATTCTTCGATTCGCCAAGAGACATCCCGTCAAAGAAGCAAGGAGCAAGCAAGGAACAGTACCTAACACTATCCACGAAGTTAGGCCCGGTAATCGCCTGCGGGTCCTCTGACCGTGCTGAGGCCATATAACATGCATATACCTAAATAAAGGATGGTCTAATGCAATACATGATTTAAATCACATAAGCATGCTTTGACAGTTATAATATGCAGAAAAAATATAAAGGGCCAAAGACAATGTCAAGTGGCATATCCCTCTCCTACCTTTGCACCCCATCCCGTTAGTGCAGAGCCTAGCCAGTGCGGTGCTATAGCATAGCAATTTCCTCGTGGTGGTGCACAAACTACGACATCATCATATCATATCATCTCATCGCTTGTCTGATGGTGCTGGACTATCATATCATGCTCATATCAACCCGATTGACTCAGGGCAAACCCGATGGGGCTGGCTGCCCTATGACACTAGCAAAGACTCTAGGACTATAATAGATAACGACCGTTCTGTTTCAAACACACATAGTGACCATATGCTCAGTTCAATGCAATCCTAGCATGATACTACATGGCATGCTTTAATATGCAACAAAACTACACATCACATGATAAATCAGGAAGGAGGTCCAGGTTGCTTTGTAAGTCTCATAGGATACTTACCTGGAGGCGCACAGAATCCAAGTAATCACAGTAGTAGCAAGCAATCCAATCAAGTCACAAATCACCTAGCGATTAATACATAAAACGCATAAGTCTAAGTTCTAAGCATACAAGGGCCATGACTCATATAGACAGACAGGATCCAAGCTCATAACATCGTCATCATCTCAACATCTCATATCTCATCGCATTATTTCATCATCTCAATATCTCAACATCTCATCAATATCAATATCTCATGACAATATCTCATATACAGAACATGTTCATATCTCACATTATCATATCATAGCATACTTCCATTCTCAAGAACATAGCAGTAGTCATACTTCTTAATCATATAGTATAACATGCTTCATAATTAACATGCAACACATCTTAATATTATCACACATCAAATTTGTAATTGATCAAGTCAGCATCATAACGTCATGCTTATGAGATTAAGACCTCATCATAGGTCATATATCATATCATATCATAACAATAGCAACATATCACAATTTATATCCGTACAATCCAGGCAAGTAAGTCAACTTCCCAAGGTTTCCCAAAACTCTTTTAAAATCTTAAGTTAGATAAATCATTATTCAAAATATTTTCCCACTAACATGACACAAAAATCCATCTAGAACACATTATCCTTCAAATCAACTTATTTTATTATTTTATCAAAATAATCCGACAAAGTTAGGGAAGTTCCAAAGATCCTCTTTTTAAATTTAGTGAATCAAATTCCATTTATCAAATCAATTTCCAATCCTGAAAACCTTTCTAATTTCTTTTCTTTTAAAAAATTCAAGTCAATTGATATTATATTTAAATGCCAACAATAACAATATATAATATATTATCTCTCATTTATTTAATATTTTCATGAAATATATTTATAAGTCTCAAACCTCATTTCCAAAATTCATCCAAATAAAATTAGGCCGAACAGAAAAGAAAGGCCCAATCCCCAATTAAATTTTCGGATCCAAGATACCCAACCCAATTCTCTCAAAGGCTGAACCGACCCCATTTTAAAACAAAAGAAAACCGAACCATGGAGCATTGTTCATCACCTTCCTCATCTGTTAAAAAAAAGGGTAAACTAATTAAAATACCCCCACCTTTGGGGGTATGGGAAAAATATACCCTCAACTTTCAAATGTAATAAAAATATCCCGACCTTTGAGGGTGGTGGTAATATATTACCATGTGTTTTCTCACGGGTCAAAAATGCTGACAAGGCAGCATACGCTGATTTTTTTTTTGACAGGACAATATACGTGGAAGCTTTATTTACAAATTAGCATTAAAATTGGGTTTTCTTTAAACGGTTTCCTTAGGGAAAAAAATAAAACGATAACAAATTAAATCCGAAAAATGAAATTGATTCAACCAAGCAACTAATCCGGTCAAAGTTGTCTCAAATTAACACAACACGACTATTCATAACACCAAATCGACAACAAAACTAAACCGACAACAACAACGACGACGACGAAGAGGGGAAAAAATAAAACTTACCCAGCTAAGTCCGTGAACGAATCAAAGGGGAAGAAGATGTGAGAGAGACGACTCCAGATAGTCGACCACGAGGGAAGAAGACTGACATTGAAGAGGAACCATGAACTACCTAGAAGACCTGCAAGACAATTCAAGAAGCGACCACAGAAGAAGATATGAGAGAGGAAAAGACGTTGGGTATGAACCCGGTCTAGCTCTTTATTTTTTTTTCCTAAGGACATTGTTCAACAAAACTCTTGTAAAAAAAATACACGTAGGCTATCTTGTTAGCATTTTTGACTCATGAAAAAACTTGTGGTAATATATTACCACTATCCTCAAAGGTCGAGATATTTTTATTACATTTGAAAGTTGAGGATATATATTTTTACCATACCCCGAAAGGTGGAGGTATTTTAATTAGTTTTCCCTTAAAAAAAAGGGAACTAGGAATTTAGGAGAAGTTCAACGAAATCTCTCGGGGGAGGGCAATTTGGCCTGCCGAGGACGGGAAAACAAGAAACCAGAAAAACGATATCAAAGGGGAGAGAGAGGAGGAAGAACAAGCTCACCGAGGATCTCGAAAGTTCGCCGGAAAAGGAGGCGTCGAGCTCGATTGGACCTGACTAGGTTCGCCAGAGGCGGAATCGGAGCTTTCGTGGCCTAAGACGGAGGTGGAGGGTCAAAAGGTGAAACCTTGCGACATTGGAGAGTGAAAGAAAAGAGGAGGAACCTGAAGTGCTCACACCCGGCCTCGAGCAAAAGGACCGGCGACGAGAGTTCCGAGAAGTCGGGAAAAATTGGACAGTTTCTGGAGCAGCAGATCAGTTGGCAAAGAATGCCAATTTCGCGTCGATTGGCTAGGCTTCTGGAAACGTGCGAGTACTACTTTTGTAGATCTTGAAGTCGCGGTCGCGGATTGGGGCAGATCTCATCAATCGGATTTCAGATGAAGCGGGAAATCGCGTTTTACCGAGACGTCGCAAATGCAGAGACGATTCCGAAATTGGGTTCGTTTGAGAGGTGTTGAGGGCTGTTTTGGGAGTGACGTTTTGGGTAGGATTGAGGGTGATAATGGGGTTGTGGAAGGCCTTAGAATGGTGGTAAAGAAGGGGTATGGGGTTGAGGGATATGTGATGCAAGATCGCTCTCGGCCTCGCACTCCGAGCTCTCTCCAACACTCGATCTTCCACACTCTCGGCCTCGCACTCCGAGTGTTTCCGACCCTTTGATTCCGTCGTCTCTCACTAAGGAATCTCCTTCAGCCTCTCACCGAAGGTTTTGTTCCCGGCCTCTCACCTAAGAACGAGATTCTTAACCCGAATCACAAGAAGCTAAAAGGCTCACTTTTTCTCAAAATTCAACTTGTTTTCAATAAGGTTCTTACATCCCTTTATGTTGGAAAAATATTGAATCTATGAAAAATAAAATAAATTAAAAGAAATTGATAAACTAATGACGGATAATACGAAAGGGTTTCCGAGATTTATGACGGAGAGATGGACAACCATAATGGGGGAAAACGAATGGTCTTGGTTGCCATCAAAGAGATGGAAGGTCGGAAATCCCTAAAGCCCCGTCATTTAATCCGACCTTATTGAATTCATTCCGTCTTCATTTATTGCATTTCCGACAAGCTGCCTGATTTTCGGACTGATCCAAAGATCCTAAATTTCGGCCATGTTCCAATCTGAATTGACGCTTGCATCCTTCAATAAAGTTGTAGCCGATTAAAATATCTTTCCAACAAGTGTTCATCGGCTTCAATCGGAATTTTATACAGCCAGAATGAGCCAAAATACTGAGGTGTCGCCAAACAGTCTTCAGAAACGAAAGTTGATGTTCTGCTCTGAAGACAAACCTTTGTAGGAAAAAAGATGCGAGCTCATGGGCGACTACGGTCACATCATCCTCCTCCCCTTGAAAAGGATTCGTCCTCGAATCCGTGATGGAAATGAGCGACTTCTTCGAACATGCTTCTTCTTCCTTGGACAGATCTTGAATCCCTTCTTCTTCTTCAATCGTGAAAGGCAAGCAAGACGAAATGAAAGATGTCGAATCCAACCACTTACTTGACATGGAATTCAGAAAGCTAGGCATGTTGGTTGACATTCGTTTCTCCTTCATGGAAAGCGCAACCTTGGGAACTTGGATGATTTCCTCATCTTTCTTATGCTCAGGGTTGACCTTCGCAATCTCAATAGGAACATCATTGGACTTGCCTTCTTTAATCTCAAGTGTCTCGCCCATGGTCGTAGAAGATGTCGTCTTTGAAGAGGGAGGTGGGGCTGTTATGGGCTTCGATAGCGTCGACCCCAATGTGTTGACGACTTTTCGCATTTCCCGTACTTGTTGCATTGAGTCTTCCGCGAGCTTGCGGATCCCTTGCCAAGGTGGTTCAACCTTCTTCTTACGTCGAGCCTCATCCTCTCGAGCCCTTCTCTTTCGATATCTCCTCCGGAGCTCTTGATCAACTACATCATATGTAGCACCATCCATGTCGCTCCAATGAAGATACCCATCATCATAAGCTCGAATGGCCCATCGGATGTACTCCTCGGACAAAGGCTTGGAACTCGTCTTGTTGAACATTTTGACTAAGAAGAAACAACTCGAATATCAAAAGCTTGATGGACTCGAGTCGACTAGCTCTGATACCACTTGATGTGCTCGGACCCGGGCTCGAGCAAAAGGACCGGCGACGAGAGTTCCGAGAAGTCGGGAAAAATTGGACAGTTTCTGGAGCAGCAGATCAGTTGGCAAAGAATGCCAATTTCGCGTCGATTGGCTAGGCTTCTGGAAACGTGCGAGTACTACTTTTGTAGATCTTGAAGTCGCGGTCGCGGATTGGGGCAGATCTCGTCAATCGGATTTCCGACGAAGCGGGAAATCGCGTTTTACCGAGACGTCGCCTGTGCAGAGACGATTCCGAAATTGGGTTCGTTTGAGAGGTGTTGAGGGCTGTTTTGGGAGTGACGTTTTGGGTAGGATTGAGGGTGATAATGGGGTTGTGGAAGGCCTTAGAATGGTGGTAAAGAAGGGGTATGGGGTTGAGGGATATGTGATGCAAGATCGCTCTCGGCCTCGCACTCCGAGCTCTCTCCAACACTCGATCTTCCACACTCTCGGCCTCGCACTCCGAGTGTTTCCGACCCTTTGATTCCGTCGTCTCTCACTAAGGAATCTCCTTCAGCCTCTCACCGAAGGTTTTGTTCCCGGTCTCTCACCTAAGAACGAGATTCTTAACCCGAATCACAAGAAGCTAAAAGGCTCACTTTTTCTCAAAATTCAACTTGTTTTCAATAAGGTTCTTACATCCCTTTATATAGGAAAAATATTGAATCTATGAAAAATAAAATAAATTAAAAGAAATTGATAAACTAATGACGGATAATACGAAAGGGTTTCCGAGATTTATGACGGAGAGATGGACAACCATAATGGGGGAAAACGAATGGTCTTGGTTGCCATCAAAGAGATGGAAGGTCGAAAATCCCTAAAGCCCCGTCATTTAATCCGACCTTATTGAATTCATTCCGTCTTCATTTATTGCATTTCCGACAAGCTGCCTGATTTTCGGACTGATCCAAAGATCCTAAATTTCGGCCATTTTCCAATCTGAATTGACGCTTGCATCCTTCAATAAAGTTGTAGCCGCTTAAAATATCTTTCCAACAACTGTTCATCGGCTTTAATCAGAATTTTATACAGCCAGAACGAGCCAAAATACTGAGGTGTCGCCAAACAGTCTTCACAAACGAAAGTTGATGTTCTGCTCTGAAGACAAACCTTTGTAGGAAAAAAGATGCGAGCTCATGGGCGACTACGGTCACATCAGAACCTTACCAGTTGGAATCGAAAAATAGGGGACTCGGGCGGCTCGACCCTACTCCAGTGCTGCTTAGGCTCCCCGGGGTCCTCCGGGGCTGCTGCTGGGACCCGTAGGACATTACAGGAGGCCGCTGGTGGTGCTCTGATGTTGCTGCCCGGACGGAGGAGAGAGAGGTGATGTTGGCGTCGATGTTGCTTCCGGGAGCAGGGGAAGGAGGCCCGGATAAGTTCACGGGAACAAGGAGTTTTGTGGTGGTGCTTCTAAGGCCGTAAGGGCTGCTACTGAACACGAAATGAGGAGACTAGAGGGGTGTCAGTGCTGATTTCTGATAACAGAAGCATAGGAAACAAAAGTGACTTGCGGTTGGGTGGTCGGCGAAAACAAAAGAGGATAGGAAGGTCCTTTCTTTGTATTTAAGATTGTAAGGTAAAGAAAGGAAAGTAGATATGAGATGGGTTGTTGCTGTTGACACTTCAGGAAGGGCAGGGGAGAAAATGAACAAAGGTGGGGGGTTTTAGGTTGTATTTGAAATCAAATGAAAGAAGGGGAGAGGGGAATCTGAAATGGCGTGGGCTTTGTCTACCCTTGTTGCCAAAGATGGGAAAGTGCCATAGAAGAAGATAGGAAGGGGAGATGTGGATGTTTATCTAAGAGTAGAAATAGGTAGCTCGAGAGAAGAGTTTAGAGTTGTTGCTCTCTACAATCGGCAGAAGGGGACAAAATGAGGGAGGAGTTGAGCTGTTAACTTTGAAAGGAGGAAGAAAACAAAGCTTCCATGTGGTCCCCTAAATCACAATTCAATATCTAATAAAATAATACTTCAAAATTTTTCGGTCTTTACAATTTATTTATTGATTACTAAAATGCTTGCAGGAGTATAAATTATTTTTATTATATAACTGACCAAACCGGTTGATCTAAATCCAACACTGAAATTCATGGTCAAAATCAGGTTTAGGTTATTATACAATTATCCGGTTTCTCAAAGCTTCACTGTTTCCCTAGCTTTCAAATAATCTGATAATCCAAGGACCAAAAAATCACACAGAAACAAAATCCCCAATTATCCAAAGCAAGCAGGAAACACCTAGAAATGGAGTCAATTCCAATATAGAGAGAGAAGTGCATCTCACAAGTCAGGGAGCCAAGCAGGGGCGAGGTGATAAAGGAATACCCGGTAATAAAGCTAATAAGCACTTCATTCTAGGTTCCAAACAGCACCCCTTTTGAAGTATAAGTTTGCATTAAGCAATTCATGCATAAACATATCATCATTTTCCAATAAGATATCTACATACCTGAATTTTTGAAGGGAAAGTAGTGTCATCAGAAAGCACAACCCAACCAGCTTCCCGTGCCAAGGCTGCAATTACGTCATTGATATCAGCTCTCACCCTGAGATTGTAGTTACCATGTTTCCTAAGGCCTGCCAGCATTCTTGTTCTGCATGGATCAGAAAAAACTAATTCAGTCCATGAAATAATAAACAACATATCCTATACAAGATGGTTGAAATTGTTTAAAAGTTCATGCAACTTATTAAAGTAAAAATGGGCACCTGCTCAATACGGTAAGTGACATGTTTAAGGCCGTATTTCACAACGATTGGCTTCTTAGCAGCAGCAGCTTCCTTTCCGGCAGCATCAACTTGGGCCTTGTTTAAAAGGTTTTCCTTCTTTGCTGCCTTGTCCTCGGACCTGTACTTGAGAAGCATCTTGAATAGACTTGCTGCTGGAATGATAAAAAATAATTAATATATTACAAACTGCAAGGTTACATTGATCAACATCCCAAACTCAGTAAGAAAAAAAAATCAATCAAATGAGATGATAAAACAATAAAACTCGATCAAACAAACATGAACTATTATGCATATTATAAAATACAAATTCCTTGAGACATATCTTAGCAACAACTACCCTGAAAATGAGTTCCCAAAATAATAGATAGAAAATAGTAAAATAGGTATCAATGGTTGAACCAATAAGTTCCATATACAAGTACATCCTCATCCCCTAAAAGAGGAATTGAATTTTACCAAGATTTTTGTCCAGTGTCTTAGTGAACTGGTCCGCTGCTTGAGAATCCTGTTCTTTCTATGGAGCTAAACAACCTTAGACCACTTCACAAATCGCCTCACATCCCTCTTGGGAGGAAGAGCACCTCCAATCCCAAACTGCTTAGGTCGTTTCTCATACAGTGGATTCACAATCTTATCCTGATTGCAATAAAAGGTAAAGAAAATCAAAATTCACAACACCTCCAGATCTTGTAATTGTCTATAAATGTAAAGAAACGGAGGGAAATAGATCATCATCATCATCATCATCATCATTGGAATTATAGAGATATCAGCCCATACAATCATAAACCCAAACACTTGAAATATAAGATATGTATGACGCCATTTAAATGTAGAAAAACATGTTTGTTCCAGATCCGTTTTATTGGTGAATTAGTGTGTTATCTCCTAATGGCCATCTAATATAAGACCCTGTAATAAGGTTTCCATTAAGAATCTCATAATATCATTCCAACAGTTCTAGAAGAAGGAGAACAAGTTCCCGTTTCCCTCTCTTTCAATTGCCCAAAGCCAGAAATTCTCAAATTACAAATTATCAAAATCAGTCCTAATTGAATTTTCCCGAAACCCAATTCATTTAAATCAGATCAAATTGAGGGCAAATTGCATAGAGAAGGAGGAAAACAAACATGCAGACGCTCTCGGCGTCTTGAACGTGCAGCAAATTGATCTGTATCTCCACTCTTCCAAAACCCTCATGTTGTTGTGGCCAAGCTCAACCCCAATCGCCTTCGTAAAATCTAGATTCTCGTCGCATCGTTCACGGAAAGACAGTCAATACCCTTGTGGTGGTTCATGGTCGTCAGCATCTTGCTAGGATTTTGGACAAAGCAAACAAGCCATCGAAAGGGGGAGTTCAGTGATCGAAAGGCGACATTGGAGAGGGGGCAGATTTGGAGATGAGGAGAAGTAGGTGGTGAGGAGATTGGAGTATGGGGCAGATTCGGAGGGGAGTAGCAATGGGGAGAGCCGAGAGGCGATGATCTGTGGAATACAACTAGAAACATAAATGGAGTTAATGGACTGTTAACTTACTGTTCATTCACAAATTGAATTTTTTTTTTGAATACAAGGAAAGTAAACGAGATGGAGCAATTCTAGCGAAGAAAGCGCCATCTTAGAGCGTCCTTCCGGACGAGATCCTCCAGAACCGGATCAGCCAGCAGATCATCGTCGGCAGGGATGCCGTAAGCCAGGTGCACGACCCTATCGTCAACAACATTGGATTCCCTGAAAATATGACGAATAGAAAACGAATCAAAAGCAGAAACAATGGCACAAATATCTGATAAAAACAAGTTCAATGCACCAAGGGCACTCCCAAATATCCAGTAAAGAATTGATAATCTGTAGATTATCCCCCTCAACAAGGAGATGTCGAATCCCCAACTCTCGGGCACGTAAAACCCCGTTCTGAAGAGCCAAAGCTTCGGCAAACATAATCGAAGTATTATTACATCGTCCCGAACCAGTAGCAACTACAAGGGCCTCTGAGTCCCTAATTATGAAACCATACGATGCGTCACCAGACTACCTACAGGAGCCATCAAAATTGAGTTTAAGAAATGGTGTTGGAGGGGCCTCCCAAGGAGCAAACAACCTTTTGCCTGATCCTGCAGAAGCAGCTGTCCGCCAGTTCCCAGGCTTACCAGTATGTTTTGTCTGAAAGGATTGAGTTTCCAAGTCGTACTATGAGGCTTCAAACCAGCTATGTTTAGTAGTGTTGATATGGATTCGAACTTGATTTATATTGACATTTTGCAAATGTCCAAAAGCCACCTGGTTCCTAATGAACCAAATAGCCCACACTACCAAAAACATAGGAAATAGCCACGGATTTTCTAGCCACGACCTGATATGTCGTCGCTATTTAGGCGGGGAGAGAAACATTTCGTGGCGAAATCCGTGGCTGGGGGTGCTGACATAAATTCGTGTCAAAAAAAATCGTGGATTTTAGCCACGAGCATTACTGGCGTGGCTAAATTCATGGCTGTTAGCCACGGCGTTAGCCACAATTGACACCCCGTGGCTGTACCCATGGCTATGAAAATGACAAGCATGCCTTCCTTTCGTGAATGAAGACGCCATGGGTGTACCCGTGGCTAAGGAGATGAGGCACGTACCCTTCCTTCGTGGCCATTTGCCACGAAAAATATGTCGTGGCTATATCCGTGGCTAATGGCCACGGATATAGCCCCTGGTTGAATATCCGTGGTTGGATTCGATGCTAATATCACCATGGCCATTCTTAGTTGATTCCTCCGAAGTCGGGTAATTCTTCACAAAGCCCAATAATATTAAATCACAAAATCTCACCCAAAAAAAATGTAAAAGCCCAAACGCTGAACACAGTGGCGGATCTGTGGGGGGGCTCGGGGTGGCTGAAGCCCCCCCCCCCCCCCCCAACCCGAGAAAAATAAGGTTATATTTTTATATCTATCCCGGGTTTGTTTGTAATAAAATTAAGTAAATTCCATGAACTAACAGTGAAACATGTTGGCGCAGTGGTAACTAGTGGACGGGAGTATTTATGTCTAAGTCTTGAGACGCAGGTTTGATTCTCCAAGCCGGCCTCTTTTTTTTCATCCTTTTAAATCGTGTCTAGAAGCCCATTACATTTTTTTATACCATTGAAACCCCATTGCATTTTTATACCGGGTTCAAGGTTGGTATTGTTTCTCAACCTTTTAATTTAATTGTTTTTATGTTCAATTCACTTAGATGAGAATCAATTGAGATTAGCATTTGTGGATTTGATAATAATTTGACCATTTGAGTTAAATTTCAATTAGTGTTTATGATTTTGATAATAAATTCCGATAAATTGTGATTAAAATTTGTGGTTTGTGATTTGAAATTGTGCTTTTTGAATTCGTTTTTTATAAAAGTATATAATATGGACAAGTTTGTTTTATGGTCTAATTCATCTATTCAAAGTGTTGGATCTTCAACTCATTCAACCAACAAAATTCCTAATTCATCTAAGAATGGGTTGCGATTGCGGTTGAATAAGATGTTTCTAGAGGTGATTTTTTGAGCAATAAAAGAGTTTCATTGGAGAAACAATAGGGTTATTATTAGCGACTTGACATTGTGGAAACCCGTTAATGAATATGATCCGGCATTATGAAGACCCGTCAAAGTGAACTTACATTTAGCTCCCCCTTAACCAAAATCCTGGATCCGCCACTGGCTGAACATGGTCCAATTGACTATCAAAGGTAGTCAAAGCCTAAAGAAGGTCAAAGCCCAATGAATAAGGAAGCCCAAACAATAGCTCTGGACGAATTAAGGAGCCCAAATATTAGCCACGGTCGTATCCGTGGCTAATGCCGTTGCTATTGACAGTTGAGTTCATTAATGCAATTCGTACTTTTCTAGTTGTCCACTTTAAGTTTGATGGTGAAAGCTCCATGCGAAAGGTCCAAGTGTCGTCTTCTTCACAGTGACCTTGGGGGGGGGGGGGGTTGTAGTTTCAAGTGGGAGATGAAAATTTGAAGTTGAGAGGTATGTTATATATTTGATATTTTATATTTGAGTATAGATATATATGCTATATATGTTATATATATTTTATTAAGTACTTAATTGTATAGATTTAATAATCAGAAAATTTGTAGAGTGTAAAAATGTTGTGGTTATAGATTTTGTGTTTGATTTTGGAAATTTATGGACTTTGAATAGTAATGGACTTTGAAATTTATGGACTTTTTGCATGTAGGATGGATTGTGTTTATATGGAATATGTATTTACTTTTTAAAATGTTTGGACTTTTAATAGCAATATAAGTTGTGTGCATGGGTTTAAGGTTTTGTGTTCATGGTTATTTATATCTCAATGGGTTATAATATATTATTTAATTAGTCCACCCATTTAGAATTTTATAATATTGTATGTTTAATATTCATTATGTATTTGTACATATATATATATATACAGAAATTGGTGAAGTGCAATATGGATGATCCTTCATGGATGTATGAAGGATTAAATGATCGATTTTTGCAAGGCGTGGATGAGTTTATAAAATTTGCATTAGAGCATCCACTTTATGTCGACGAAGGCAAGATTAAATATCCATGTTGGCGATGCACTAACTGTTAATGGTACAACATAGATGAGGTTAAGAATCATTTATATCATCGTGGTTTTATGAGTGATTATCATCGATGGATAGCACATGTGAAACTATTGCGCCTCCAAATCAGAATTATCCGTCTATGTATGATCACTTAACGGGGGAACAAAGGATGATGTTTGACATTGCAGGTTCGATCTTTATATCATATATTGTACGTTTAATGTTCGATCGATTGAAATGTGATGAATTACAAGAAGTTGATGGGGTTTGAAATTTCAGGTCCGAGCTTTGTTCCTCCTCCATGGTTTAATAATGATGGAAATGATGTTCAGTTCCAAGAAGCTTATCATGGTGGTGGTGAAGACATGATGACAGAGGATGCTAATCTCTTAGCAACGCAATTTGCAGAAGTGCTCAGAGCCGCTGATGAACCAGTGTTTTCAGGTTGTACTTCACATACTCAGTTGTCCTTTGTAAGCAGACTTATGAGCCTGAAGTGTGAATATAATGTCCCCCAGCCACTCTTCAATGGATTCGTGCAATTGTATGATGAAGTGTTGCCTCCTAACCATAAGATTCCCACTAGTTACTATGAAACTGAGAAGGTGGTTCGAAGTTTGGGTCTATCGGTGGAAAGAATAGCCATGTGTCCTAATGGTTGTATGTTGTATTGGAAGAATGATGTCAATGAAGAATCGTGTAGGTTTTGTGGGCATGCAAGATATAAAGTTGCAAGCAACGGAAGGAGCACTCCACACAAAGTGTTGTTCTACTTACCTCTAACTCCGAGACTTCAGAGATTATATGCTTCTGAGGCGACAGCTAGTCATACGACTTGGCATGCAGACCATCTAACAGAGGAAGGAATGATGTGTCATCCGTCAGATGGAGAGGCCTGAAAAAGGTTAGACACAAAGCATCCTGATTTTGCTTTAAAGGCTCGTAATATTCGTTTGGGTTTATGCACTGATGGCTTTGCTACCTTCAACAAAAGTGGACAGATTTATTCTTCTTGGCCCGTTATTGTTACTCCTTACAATCTTCCGCCTCATTTGTGCATGAAAACAGAGTACATGTTTATGTCCTTGTTAGTGCCAGGTCCAAAAAAACCCAAAGAAGTTGATTGATGTTTGCCTCCAACCTCTCATTGATGAGTTGATGCATTTGTGGGAGGTCGGTGTACCTACTTATGATGTTTCGAGGGGAGAGACCTTCATTATGCGTGCAACTCTACTTTGGACAAGTGATTTCCCTGCATATGCTATGTTGTCGGGATGGAGCACCACTGGTGGGATGGCTTGCCCGATTTGTATGGAATCGGGATCTGATTGTTTTCGGTTGAAAAATGGAAGGAAGACTACCTGGTTTGGTTGTCATCGTAAATTTTTAGACATTGACCATCCCTTTCGTAGAAATAGGAAGGACTTCTATCGAGGACATGTGGAAACAGCTTTGCCACCGTCGATGCTATCGGGGGAGTAGATATGGGAGCAGGTACGTCAGCTACCAACGGTCATTGACGATCCTTTTTACACGTCACCAAACTATGGGATTTCACATAAGTGGATAAAACAGAGCATTTTCTTGAGACTTCCATACTGGAAGGACCTTCTCATCCGTCACAATCTCGATGTTATGCACATTGAGAAAAGTATGTTTGACAATGTGTATAACACCGTGATGGATATCCCTGGGAAGACGAAGGACAACTTGAATGCACGGAAGGATCTTCGCCTATATTATCATCGACCTGAGCTAGAGGTGGATGATGAATACAGAGGCGCAAAGCCTAAAGCAATATATACCTTGTCACGAGAGGAGAAGAAAAAGGTGGGTCAATGGTTGAGATCTGTTAAGTTTCCAGATGGCTATGCTTCTAATCTGGGAAGATGTGTTCTGAGTGATGATTGCACTCTCAGTGGGATGAAGAGTCATGACTGTCATGTGTTTATGGAGAGACTCTTGCCAATTGCTTTCAAAGAGTTGTTGCCACCATCAGTTTGGGGTCCTTTGACGGAGTTGAGTATCTTCTTCCAGACAATTTGTTCATCGAGCTTGTCAGTTGGTGTCATGGAACAGTTGCATCGCATGATTCCTATACTGGAATGTAAGCTAGAGCGTATCTTCCCTCCATCATTTTTTGACTCCATGGAGCATCTCCTTGTACATTTACCGTATGAGGCACAAATAGGGGGGCCAGTTCAGTATCGATGGATGTACCCATTTGAGAGGAATTTATTTCATCTCAAACAGAAGATCGTCCAAAAGAGTAATGTCGAAGGGTCAATCGTGATGGCATACTTAAGAGAGGAAATATCATCTTTCTCGGTGCACTACTTTCCTTCGCATGTTCCTTCAAAATTTAGGAGATTCGCGAGAAATGATGTCTACAACGGTGACGATTCTGCTTTCTCCATATTCAATCACCCTGGTGTGGGTCGTGGCAAGGGGAGAACAAGGTGGTTGAATGAAGACAAGGAGTGGAGGGCCGCACACACATACGTGTTGGTCAATTTTCCGGAAGTACAACCATACCTCGAGTGAGGATAATTTTTCTTATTAATTAAGTATATTTTCGATTATATGTCATATAACTAATGCATCTTATACGTATGGATATTCACACATGTAGGATATTCGTAGCTACAATGGGGGGAGATGCGTGCGGAGATGACACCATTGAACAACATTTTGCGGATTGGTTTAAATTATATGTAAGTATGACTAAATACTTTTGCATTATTATAATTACATGAAACGTATAACTATTAATAATATTGTTAAACAATCTATTTGTAGGCCATGGATGGAAGCAATGGAATTTGTCCAAATACTCTCTTGTGGAATTTGGCATGGGGTCCAAATGTGGAAGCAAAAAGTTGGGATCGATTCTTTGTCAATGGCTACAAGTTCGAGACTCTACATCAAAGTGTTGGGAAGAAGACAATGAATAGCTGGGTTTGTGTTCGAGGCTCAAACTATGCGAATGCGGAGTCAGATTTCTTCGGTCTTCTCGAAGAAATCATCGAGATGGAGTACCCAAGCCCATACGAATTCCCGCTGAAAGTAGCCCTTTTCAAGTGCAGATGGTTCGATCCAACACGTGGAACACAAATTCATCCGGTCTACCATTTTGTTAAAGTCAACCAGAAGAAATTGTATCAAGGGTACGAGCCTTTTATACTCGCACAACAAGCTGTGCAAGTTTACTACCTTCAATATCCAAGAGCCACACGGGATCGAATGGATTGGTGGAATGTGTGCAAAACTAGGGCTCAACATAAGATAGAAGAGAGATGGGTATCGACGATCTGATGCACAAACTGCGTACCAGTCAGAACAAGTCAACAATGCTCAGTTGCCCATTGACATCGAAGTAGAAGACTCACCGACTTCCTTGCGAGATCCCTCTGGTGCATATGATGTCTGCGATGACTACAACGAGGTTATGGCCTCCGAAGATGATGGAGATGACTTGGACGAGGGTGTGGTTCTTGCTGATGAAGAAGAATCCGACTAAACACCCTCTGCAGTATAATGTATCTGTTTTTTATGTAATGTATATGGACCTGTGAGGGAATCGAACCCACATCACTGTGCACGCACAGCGCTCTTCCAATTTGAGCTAACAGGCCTTGACAATGTAGATTTGCCAAGATGCATATGTATGCCTATACAATGACAAATCTGACTGGCAAATACATGCTCTGACAACAATTTTTAGATAAATCCCATACCCAAAGTCTTACATAATAATCTTTATTAATATAATTCTGGAACCAGAAAATCAGAATTGCACTAGCAACAAAACACAATTTACCAATTCAGAAGGAGGAATTCGATAGCCAAATCAACAAGACCCCCATGGAAAAAACAATGACAAAACATCCTGAAGGACAGGTTACTGCATTCGATATTCAACATTCGAAACCAACAGTCGATGATTCCAAAAATTAAGGATGATTCCACAAAGATGAATAAATGACAACAAACATAAGAAGGAATCAAGATACCAACATTCGATAACCAAATCTGATAGAAAAATCTGAATTCCTCCATCAAAGGGAGAACCATATCCCCTGACTCATACCATCATCTTGGTTCAAAACAAATTAAAGTATTACTGTATAATATCTGGAGCAATTCAATGAATATGCTATACACAGCAACCTACAAAACAAATCAGGCAATAGATTAATACGGCGGTAGCAAATATATTCAAACTCAAGATGGAGATTATGACAGCTGAATTAGGGATCTTGGTACTCTGCTCCATCAGATTACTAAAATCCCAAATCCAAGCCCAATCCGAAAATCCTAAATCTAAAACCCTAATTTTTTAAATTATAGATCTAGAAAAGAGAGGTTACCTTCACCACGGACCGCAGTTGCTTGAGAGTCCTCGTCGCTCTACCATCGCTTCAATCGCTCTACACTTCTTCGTACTCGCCCAATTCCACCATAAACTAAGAAGAACAAAGGTGTCAGTAGAGTTGCAGGGGCAAGTTCGAGAAGGGTGGGGGCCTGAAGCTCCGTCGTCACAGTGCAGTCGATCCTCATCAGCCTCCCTCTCTTTCCGGTGTGAGGAAATCGCATCTGGTGGAGGTTTGGTTCCTTCCATCAAAGCTATCCATAGAAATTATTGGGCATTTTTTAAGTATAAAAAAAACAATGGGCCTTTTAGCCCAGCCCGCACCACCAAAGCTATTCCCAAACCCTAGCTATTTTCAGTACGCGGGCGAGGGAAATCCGAAAATTCATCCAAAATCGAAATTTCATCCAAAATCTGAAATTTCATCCACTTTGCTCACAAACCCTCAAACGTCATTCACCTCTCTCCTCTCTCCTCTCCAAAAACCCTAGCTCTCATCTCTCAATCTCCTCTCTTCAATCTCTCAATCCACTCAGTTAGGAAGATGCGAGGAGGCCTAAGGAGATCTACTCGCCATGTCGACAATACCCGACCACCTCTGGCTCCACAGAGGTAGAGGACAACCACCACACGCTCAACCCACAACCCACCCACGCAACCGGTGACCTCTCCTGTTATATCTTCACCGGTGGTCTCCTCACATGTTAGATCTCCGGCCAGGACAAAGACAAGGGCCTCCAGACGAGTCTCCCCTGCTAGGGCCGCCAAACGGGCAAAGACAACACCCTCAACCACCCAACAACCCTCTGCTCCTGTAGCCTCCCAACCCTCCGCCTCCCACCGTACTGAAGCCACCCACCAACCCTCTCCTCTTGTAGCCTCCCAACCCTCTGCCTCCCAACCCTCCGCCTCCTAACCCTCTGCTCCTGTATGCTCCCGTGCCTCCGACTCCCAAGGTACTCAAACCACCCTTCCCTCTGCCTCCCAAAATCCTCCAAACTCCTTTTGACGATTGCTCCCAGTACCTGCAAGCCTTCTCTTGACGGATTCTCCAACTCCATCTGAGACAGAAGACAACGTCGTGTCTGAGAACCCCATGGACGAGGACCCCGTGGATGAGGATGCCCCAGAGAATGAGGAAGCCCTGCAAAGTGAGGATGGCCAAGACAACCAGGAAAACCAAGAGAATGAGAACGACCAAGAAAATGAGGAAGCTCCTAGGAGGAATAGACCAGTCTCCTTTTCTCTGATCAATGGATCGTAAGTCACCTATTGTCCTTTACTTTTCGTTCTGCTTGTCTATGGATTGTGTATTTATTTTATAATGGAAATTGGAATGCATGTTTAAAAAAAGGGCACAGATTCTGTGAGTGTGTGTATATATCATCTGCAAGTGTGTGTCTCTATGTGGTTAAACAAAATGGGCTAGCATCTGCAAGTATATATGATGTAACTTTGTCTAAATAATGGAACTTTGTCAGTTTTGATTGAACTTTGAATAAATAATGGAAATGGGATATCTGATGCAAGTGTGATTTGCTTGAACTTTGAATAATGGAACCTTTAAAAAAAAATTGGTATAGCTTCTAAATAATGGGATAGCTTCTAAATCATGTGATAACTTCTGAATTTTTATATTTTGATTGAACTTTGAATAAATAATGGAACTTTTGTTTATTTTGTTGGAGTAATAAGCTAGCTAAATATGTTGCTCCATTAGAGAACTTAGGGTGCATTTGTAATTAATTTTGTTTGTTTTGTGAATTTTGTTTCAATTTGATTCAATTGCATTTATGGGATGGCTTAGGAAAGTGTGTGTATATAGCTTCTGCAAGTGTGTGTATGTATGTGGTTAGCTTCTGCAAGTGTTTGTATATAGCTTCTGTAAGTCTTTTTATATATGTGCTTCAATTTGTTTGTCTTTGAATTTGATATGTTTTTATATATTTGCTTCAATTTGTTTGTCTTTGATTCAATTTGTTTGTATATATATAGCTTCTGCAAGTGTTTGTATATGTGCTTCTGTAAGTCTTGACTGTGTGTGTATATATGTGCTTCAATAGATTCACCTGTGTTTGTTTTTCTCAAATGCTCTGATTTTTTTTTAAACTTTAATTATATTGACAACATTTGCTATAACATTTTTTGGTTTTACATGAAGCTTTGATTCAACAAATCCTGCATATGGTGTCATGCTCCAAGTCATTCATTCTCATTTCGATGGACCGTATATACGGTGGAGGGATGTTCCTGAAGCAACAATAGAGTTATGGTGGGGAATGTTCAAGGTAAAAAAAATTCAATAATATGCTAACATTCAGTGCATCCGTGTGAAATATTTCAATCCTCACTTGTTTGTTCAATATGTCCAGAAGCGAACACGATGGGATGAAACTCTCTACTCGGAAGCAGCTGTCTTCAAGGCTTTCCACACAAAGGGAGGGGACCACATCAGGAACATATTTGGGAAGGCTCGCGCTGGAAAAACAAAGAAGCCTACATGGGTGAAGCAAGTGATATGGGCGCAAATGCAGGAGAAATGGGAAAACGAGGACAAATTTCACCGCCAATCTGAAGTCAACAAGCAGAATCGAGCCATCGCAGCAGAAAAAGGCACTCCGATTTTCAGTGGTGAATCGGTTTCAACAACCGTAATCAAGGATCGACTGGTATGTACACCTTAGATCAGTTTCTAATGTTTTCCCATTTCATATAGTTTCAATCACTCCTAAATTCATAATTGACTAGGGGTGGCCACAAATCCCGCAAATCTCGGGCCCGTCCCGGTCCCGTCCCGGTCCCGTCCCGATCCGGTGGGATTTGGAAAAAAAAATAGTGAATCCCGTCCCGGTCCCGTCCCATAAAAATTGTGCGGGACGGGACGCGGGACAGAGATTCTTCATCCCGCAAATCCCGTCCCGTCCCGCATATATATTATATATATTTTTTATATTAGTATATTATACATTATATACATAAATACAGTATACATAAGTATATATCATGTGTCAATGTATATCTATGCAATGTTAATATATACACAAACAGTGTGTATGCATGTACAGTGTCAATATATATTAGTACCTCTATCATCTATGCAGTGTGTTAGTGTATATGTACACACTGTGTTTGTACACGTAGTGTACATATACATTGTCTATATATACAGTACCGAGTGTTTGAGCGTATAGACAATATATATATATAATATAAACTATAAAATATAAAAATATTATAAATCTATAGGTGTTATGTCTTTTAAAAATTGGAAAATATTAGAGAATTTAAAATACTTTTTTATTTGAGGGACAAGGCCCGTCCCGTCCCGGTCCCGTCCCGTCCCGTGAGGGATAGGGCCCGCGTGGGATTAAAAAAAAATAGAGAATCCCGTCCCGGTCCCGTCCCACAAAAATTACGCGGGACGGGACGCGGACGACCCCCATCCCGTCCTGTCCCGTCCCATGCCCACCCCTATAATTGACGGTCTGTTTAGTTTGCATATATGTGTACTAATTAACTAACTATATTTTCTTATAGAAGAAGGAGCTTGGACAAGACCCAACCCCAAGGCAAACATTTGAAAGGTGCCATAAGAAAAAAGACGGTTCTTGGGCTGGCACTCAATGCCAACCAACTGTGGTAAGTAACAATATCAAGTGACCCTTGTGACCCTTGTTGTTATGTATGCGCGATGTGAATGGTTTAGTTATGTTCTTTGGGTTCACACTTTTTATTCGAATTTTTGGTTTCTCTTGCTGTATTTGGTAAGTTTAGGTATTTTTTGTGCTTATGGACTTTCCAGTTGAATGTGTTATTGGTTATGTTCTTTGGGTTCACAGTTGAATGTGTTCAGTTATACATGATGTGATGTGGTTTTTTGTTGGTGGGGAGTGGTGTTTTGGATATGAAGTATGTATGTATAAAACTCATTTCCAATTGAATGTGTTCAATTATTCATTCCCCAAATTGATTTGGTTTTGAGGCATGCTTCATGAAATTAGTTAGTTTGTCTATTTTATTTATGATGAGCGTCAGTTTGTCTGCTGACAAATGCGCTTGGTTAGTTAAGAAGATGTCATCATTCATTGCATTCTTACAATTGCAGGAAATGACTCACAACATGTTACATGAAAAAATTTAAACATGCTATGTTGTTAGCTGCTGCTTTCTGTATGTTGTGACTATCTGTTTTGCTTGTTTATATTTGTGATGATGTATTAAACATGCTATGTTGTTAGCTGCTTCTTTCTATATGTTGTGTTACTGTTGTGGTGTTCATGGGTGTTGCTAAAGCTTGGTTGTGATGGTCAGTTCACTAGTGCTGCCTGATTGTGATGGCTTGGTCGTTTTCTTTGAATTAGGACAAATATGACCAGTTGATAGAAGAAGAAGAAGAAGAAGAAGAAGAAGGCCTGCTTGATGACGCTATCTCTGAGAATGGATCTCACTCAGTTGATATGAATGCTGCTTGGATCAAGGCTATAAGAGGTGTGAAGAAAGGACGGGTTGTCGGCATGGGATCAGAGTCGCCAGCTATCATAAAGTCAAAACCGATTCCAAAAGCTGCAGCCCCTTGCAGCTCCTACTGATGCCCCTTTGAAGGACTATGTGATGTCTGAGCTTTCAACTATTAGGCAGGACTTGAGGACCAAAATGGTGGAGTTAGGGGACCAGGTATAGACCCAAGTGACCACAAACCTTAGGCAAGAAATGTCGTCCTTTGGAGAGCGAGTGCAGGAACAAGTTAGCTCAAGCGTCCGACTAGACATGGTAGCTATTGGGGAGCAACTAATGGACGAGACTAGGAAGGCCAACGAAGAGTGGCAGAAGAAGCTCCTCAACACCATGATGCAATTCTGTCAGGGTAAAGACAAGTGAAAGTAAGTTATGTGTTTCTGTTTTGGGTTCCACTACCTTAAGACTTTGTCGTATTCTCCCATTTCGTATGTAATGCTGAACTTTTGGGTTTGTTTTGGTTGTGGTTTGATTGTGTTTTGGATGGTTGAACTTATGTTTGTGTTTTGGTTGGTTGAACTGGTGGTTGTGTGTTGGATGTGGTTGGAATGAACAAATTATGTCAATGGTTGAATGGTATTTTATTTTGGTATATTTTTGTGCAGGCGTCCAGCATTATTAAATATATTATATTTACAGATTTAAATAAGATGTGGCAACAAAATTAGCCATGGGCATACATTGTAGCCACGACCATAGCAACATATTTTCCACGACATTAGCCACGGCCATAGCCACGGCATAAATTTTAGCCACGACATTAGCCACGGCATAAATTTTAGCCACGAATATAGCCATATTAGGTTCACCTGCTAGCCACGACTATAGCCACAACTTTAGCCACGACAATTAGCAACACATTTGGCAACGAATTTAGCCACGAGATCAGCCACGACAGTCGTTGAGCCTCAATGGAGACTCGCACGTGTGTGACTACGGCATCAGCCACGACCATACCGTGGCTAAATTTGTGGCTATAGCCACGAATTCCTCGAGTATGGCCTAGCCACGAACTTAGCCACGACATTGTCAGTTCATGGCTGTTAGCCACGGATGTTGGAAATCTGACATTTAGCGACGAGGCATATAGCCACGAATGGCCACGAACATAAAAATCGTGTCTATGCCCGTCCCTAAACCGTTTAGCCACGATCTTTCGTGGCCTATTCGTGGCTATTTGACCGTGGCTATTTCCTGTGTTTTTGGTAGTGCCACCAGGAGTAAAAAATAACATACAAAGCTAACTTAGAATAATTTAAGCGGATGTTATTAAGCATCACATTTGGCTTTTGAACATCAAAAGTAAATGTATGCACCTTGTGATTGTATTGAGGAATACAGGACAGGACCTGTTTTGTGAACGAGCAGTCCAACAGAAGGTGTTGTAGCGATTCGCAAAAGGAGTCACAAAAGACACAGCTCATAGGCACTCCAATATGGGAAATCTATAGTCGTTGTTTGGTTGGTAAACTATTCATGGCAATTTTCCACAAGAAGTGTTTAAGTTTAGGAGGAATTTTTAAATCCCAAATCCACTCGCAATTGAATTGGTTATCTTTTGTGTTGTTGTTGACAATTTTGGTAGCCGATTTTGTTGAAAACCAACCCGTAGAGTTAGGTCCCCAATATAGTCGGTCCGTTAGAGGAGAAAATGGTATAGGAATATCTCCAATCTGAGAAATAATAGTTGGGTTTATTATCCTGTTAAGGTCTGTAGCAAGTTTGTGTACACTCCAAGAGTTGTTGTAAATGAAACAATCAACCTTCCAGCTCAGATGCTCATCCAAAAGAGGACGATCCACACAAGTCATGAGGGGAGTTTCCAAGACCCAGTTATCATCCCAGAAATCAACATCTGACCCATTGCCAATAGACCAACGAAGTCTTTTTTCAAACGTAGGGCGTAGAAGACAAAGCTTACCCCATTTCCAGGATGTGCTACCTTTTTTTGTTATATTTTCCGATAGAAACTCCTTTCAGATACTTAGCTGACACCACCTTAACCCAGATATTGTACAAGCCCAAATCGCCGTTAAGGGTGTCAGAACAGATTTTATCCCAGCTTACCAAAGGTGTAATTTTTTCCTAATTATTCCAAAAGAAGCGACGGTAGATTTGATCTAACTCAGCTAGTATTCCAGCTGGGAGCATGAATGACTGCATTAGGAATGCCGATTGGGCACTAAGATTCACTTTGATTAAAACCTTTCGGCCTTCTGCCGAGATGGGAGAAGCCTTCCACTTCGTGAGTTGTTTCTTTCTTTTTTAAGACAACCTCAGAAAAGGTGTCTTTTTTTACCCGACCATTGATAATCGGGCAACCCAAATATTTTTCCAAGGAAATTTAACTACCCACCCCAAGATGAGAATAGATCAACGTTTTTGTGGTGTTATTAGTATTGTCAGATACATGGAAGGAAGATTTGTGATGGTTAATTTTTTGTCCCGAGAGACGACAGTAGTTACTAAGAATTGTGATAATAGAGCTACAAGCCAAAGCAGAAGCTTTAGCAAAGATCATCATATCATCGACAAATGCAAGGAACGGTATAGTAGGACCGTGCTTTTTAATAGGGAAGCCAATATTATCGTTTATCGTTGATTAATGTTGTAGAGACTAGGCAAGGAACTCAGATTCTATAATAAATACCAGAGGGGACAAAGGATCCCCTTGGTGTAGCCCTTTGTGAAGGAAAAACTGTTTCGTCGGGGCATCATTGATTAAGATGGAGTAGGAAATCGTCGAAACGCATTCCATAATCCAGGAGATGAAGATATTGTTGAAACCTAGCTTTGTAATAATAGCTTTCAAATAAGGCCATTCGATTTAGTCGTATGCCTTTTCCATATCTAGCTTCAAAGCCAACCAGCCCGATTTTCCCCGTTTAGCTTTGAAATAGTGGAAGATCTCATGAGCAATAAGGATATTATCATGAATTAATCTTCCTTTTGTGAATGCCCCTTGCAGAGGGTGAATGAATTATCTGAGTATGGGAGCAAGCCTTGCTGTAAGAATTTTAGCAATTATTTTATAGACAGTGGAGAACAGACTAATCGGTCGAAACTGATTAATGCCTTTCAGATCATCAACTTTCGGAATCAAGTTGATAAACGTATGGTTTAATTGTTTTAGGAGTTTCCCAGATCTGAAGAAGCTCTTAACAGCTTTTGTGACTGATGGTCCAACTATACTCCAATATTTTTGGTAGAAGCCAGCAGGCATACCATCCGGGCCAGGTGCCTTGTCGGACTGAATTGAAAAAGCAGCTGCCCTGATCTCAGAGTTTGTTACAGGCGTTGAGAGCCTTAAATTGTCTGAGACAGAAACATATTTTTTAAGAAATTGAGATTTCCAATAATATTCAGCGAAGGGTCCAAAGTGGAAGAGAATCGTCTTTTATATTCACTCTCGAATTCCGTTCTTATAAGAAGAGGATCGGTTGTATGGATACCATTAGGTAGAACAATAGATTTAACAATTTTTCAGTTGCCTTTAATAGAAGCAACACGATGGAAGTACACAGAATTTGTGTATGTGAGCTTGGCATGTTTTGCTTTCGCACGCTGCCGCCAATAGATTCTCTGGAAGCCTAGTAAACGTTCTCTTTTGTTTAATAAGCGCTTTTGGAGAGAGCAATTCCTTTCCGAGAATGAGTTTAGTAGAGCTGATTGTACTACTAGGAGATCTTGTTCAACTTTCTGTAACTGCGAGCGAACATTCCCAAATATCTACTTGTGCCACTTCTTTGCTAAAGTCTTAAGTAATTTCGTCTTATTGACCAGTCGATACATTAAAGACCCTGGAAGGTCAAGGCGCCAAGCTTGACATACAACAAATTCGAAGTCAGCCCGTTTGATGCTTTTATAATATTATATATATTTGTTTTGTGTTTACAAATATAGACCGTTGATTGATTGCAAATGGAAGGACGAGATTAATTCCCAAAATTAATTAATTTTAATATGAAAAAAGATAAAAACTACCATTTTCTCTCACCACACGTGCGTGATATCCCAACCCAAATCCCCCTTTTTTGGACGATTAGAAAACAACCGTCTCTCACCCTCTTCATCGCGTCTCATACTAGGGCGATTCCGACAAATAGTGCTCATCCGAGAGTCGCACCTATGGCTGTAAGTGAACCTAGTCGGCGGAGTCCATAGGCGGCTTGAAGGGACGCCACGGTGACGCAACTGTAGCGCACCATTGAATTCGGTCGGGTTAGGGATGAACGTGAATTTTCACTGGTACGAAATAGGTCATGTTTCATACTCGGGGGTGTGATATAAATATTAGTTAAAGGATTCTTGACTCTGATGATTAATTGTGTTCCTGTGATGAATATTTCTTAAATGTTGTCGAGTATTGATGAATATTTGGGAAGTTGTGAATAATTGAGTGACTATGATGAATATTTGATAAATTTTAACAAAAACAATGATGAATAATTGAGTGATTGTGAGGAATATTTGAGTGCATGTGATGAATATTTTATAAATTTTAACAAAAACTTTGATGAATAATTGAGTGACTGTGATGAATATTTGATAAATTTTGCCGAATATTGACGACTTCTTGAAGAATTATTAAGTTTTCTCATATTCGTCTGGGGAATAGAGCGTCGTCGGATGAATAATTGAGTGATTGTGATGAATATTTGATAAATTTTACAAATTTTTTGATGAATAATTGAGTGAATGTGATGAATATTGGATAAAATTTGCCGAATATTGATGATTACTTGGAAAATTATGATGTTAAAAAACTTTGATGAATCATCCTCTTCTTCAGCATCCGCTTGTATGAAAACTCCACTAATTTTCAAAGATTGCGCATACTAGAATAATTGATCATGATCTTTCAAAAATATTTTCAAAAAGAAAATTTGTGTAAAAAAAAACTAACGCCTCCCACGATTTGCTCCACCCGGATGTGATCAGTTACTGATGTGCAACCCACGCTCTCTCCTTGTGAAAGTGGAGTGTTAATCCATGTGGGTCCCCTTTTTTTGTTAAAAATAAATCCAAAAAATCATTAATTAATCACATCCATCCATCTTCATCCAATCAACGGCGTTAAGACTTGTAAACATTTGATCCGTCCTCATATATATATGAAATGGATCAAATGAAAATGGTCCTCAAAATAAAAATTTGGTTTAGGACGCGGATCCTGTTTACGTGTAATGGATCAAATGGTCCTCAAAATAAAAATGAAAATGGATCAAATGAAAATAGGCCTAATTGATGGGTTTGGGGCGCGGATCCTGTTTACGTGTAAATGGCCCGACCCGTTTTCAGAGAAATAAACCCTCTTTCTTTCTCTCGCACTCGTCGTTCTCTTCTTCCGCTCGCTCTTCGATCAACCTCGTCGGTGTTCATCACTGCTAGAAGCTCCGGCCTGCAGCAGCTCCCGCACCAACTTCGCGCTCGCCAACAACCCTGAAGCCCGCGCCTTCGTCGCCAACAACTCTGCCTCGCCCAGTAGGCCACACCAGCCCAACCGCCACCCTTCTTCCTCCGTTACCTCTGAGTTCTCAACCCCTATTCTTCCTCTTACCCTCATGATTCACAATTACGGTATGTATCCTAACTTTGATTTTTTCCACACATTGATATTGTCCATATTAATTTGGGAAATTTCAATTGTTAGGGTTTGGATGGAATCGATTGAGGGAAATTGGGGATTTGTGATTTGGGGAAATTGTTATGGAATTTCTTTTGAGGTTCTGAGTTATGGCAAAGGTCGGGAGACCATATGGGATGGGGCGGATTTCGATGAACATGTCAAAACTGGTCGCTCTAGTGTGCTTGAGTTGCTGAATTTTCCAATACACATGTCAAAACTAGCCAGTTGATCCAACCTTCCTGAATCAATGGGTTGGCTTGGCTTGCAAATTACCTTGATTTGTCATGGATTTATTGCTTGAGTTGCTGAATTTTATGCTTTTAAGGGGCTTTGGTTATGTCATGGTGGTAGGAGTCGTTTTTAGTCAGCTATTGTTGTCTATTTCGTTTGCTTATGGTGATTTGTCATGGATTTATTGCTAAATCCTTTTCCTCTGCCAATAATTAGCCAATTTAAAGTTGAAGTTGAAATCTCTTACCACTTTCAATTTTTCTTGGAGAATCACTTTCTAGAAACACATTAGGTAGGATAGTGCATCATTTTAGCATTCTATTATGAGTAATACAATGATACCAAGTCTTTTTTTTAGTGAGCCATTGTTATGTTTTTTATGAGCATCCTTTTAATGCACTTTTTTTAATAGTTGGTAGGTTTTAACATTAAGATCCATAAGTTCAAATAGGAAAGTATACCCAAGAAATTATTGTTCGGGAGGTTGGTGGTTCGATTCCGCTTGGATCTATGTCATTAGTTTTCATAGTTTTAATGTGCAAAGTTTAGTCATACTATTATTTTTGCACTTAGTAATCTTGTTTTTGAACTTCCTTATCTTATTTATGCACTTGATAAAATAAGATTTATATATGTGTATAGCACACTGACAATTAGATTGGTTCAGCACGCACTTCTTCTTTAAACTTTCTACACTTAATACATCTTCTTTACCCTTTGTGCAATATTCTGTGATGCAGATGGAAATATCAACTTAAGTACAAGAATAAAATCCGGAATTATTACTTGACAGGAGTTGTTACTTTGATGAAGTGCATTAATAAAATCATGAAGTGCAAGAATAAAATCATGAAGTGTATGAAGTCCAAACGACCCTAGATGGAATGTAACTTGGCAGGAGTTGTTACTTTGATTGAATAATTTTGTTTGGATTTTATAGTTATTGATGGTTAGAATCTGGTTTGGATTCTGAATTCTAATATCTTGAGATCATAAAGTTGGTATTTATATGGTTAGGTTGTTTATCTCCATTGACATGCACTTTATTTGTTGCACATATTGATATTGAAAACTCATGATGAAGTGGCATTAAAAACAGAAAACTATTTTCCTTACAATATTCTTCCTCTTGATCCTGATAGTGCTGATCAGGCAATTATGAGATATCCAGAGGTTTGCTTTTTTATATTCTGTTGTGCATTTTTGGTCAATATGTAAAGTTCTATTATGATTTTTCTCGAGTTTTGTACCTTTGTATTGAAGACTCAAGCAGCTATAGTTGCACTTCGTAACACTAGGGGTCTTCCATGGCCCAAGGAATATAGGAAGAAGAAAGATGACGATATCTTAGACTGGCTTCGGGCAACATTTGGATTTCAGGTAATCTATGGTGTTTGAGCTCTCTTTTTTGTTTTTATGTGTTAGGTGTTTTTTCTGCTTTATGTACAAACCTTGACTGATCTGTCATCGTGTTTTCTTATGCAGAAGGATAATATTGGAAATCAAAGGGAACACTTGATTCTGTTGCTTGCAAATGTGCACATACAACAGTTTCCAAAGCCTCATTAGTAGCCCAAGGTCTGTTGGTTTGACTGTAAGCTATTCCCCTCTGATTTTCATGCCCATTTAATCACATATATTTTTTTAAAAAAAAATTCCTGGTGTTTTCTGCTACTCATTCCATTTCTATACTAAACATCAATTAATTTTCTCTTTATTAGGTTTCTTTAAATGGGATGCGAAGGGAAATGTCCAGAATATGTTAAAAAAAAAATTGAAGTCTAATGTATCTCACTACAATTTAGGAGCTCTGTTCACTGAAACTTAAATAGATCGGGAGTTTCACTCTTTTTAGAAATTAACACTTTTGTTTTGCTATTTTAGAAACCAAGTTTAATATTTGGTTTCTACTACTTATTGACTTAAAGTTGCACAATTGTTATCTAAAATTGCACTAATATATCTTATTTTTGCACTTAATATAGTTCAGAGTGCACAATTGTATTCTAAAATTGCATTACTATGCATGATGTGCCATTAAAAGCCTATTAGCTCAAAATGGGAGGGCGATGTGCTATGCACAAAGACGCGGGTTCAAATCCCGCATAGGCTATTTATGGTTGTTCTCGTTAATGAATGAGATTATAAAGTGCAAGAATAAAATGATAAAGTGCATAAATACGAAGATAAAGAGCAAGAATAAAATGATGGTGTATGAATAATAATATGAAGTGCATAAATAAAATTATAAAGTGCACAATTACGATTATAAAGTGCATAAATAAAATGATAATTAAAGTGAAATAATAAAATGATGAAGTGTATGAATAATAATATGAAGTGCACAATTAAGATTATAAAGTGCAAGAATAAAATAATAAAGTGCAAGAATAAAATGATGAAGTGTATGAATAATAATATGAAGTGGATGAATAAGATTGTGAAGTGTACAATTAAGATTATAAAGTGCATAAATAAAATGATAAAGTGAAAGAATAAAATGATGAAGTGCATGAATAATAATATGAAGTGCACGAATAATATTATGAAGTGCACAAATAAAATGATTAAGAGAAAAAATAAGATTATGTAGTGCACGATTAAGATTATGAATTGCACTTTTATTAGAAAATAATACAAACTCTTAAAATTAAGCAATTTAGCCTATGTAGGAGTCGAACCCACATCTTTGTGCATAAGCACATTGCTCTACCATTGAGCTAATAGGTTTTTAAAGCAAGCTTATTAATTACAAGAATAGAGGTAAGAATCTAATATGGTACAACTTCAATCTAGTGGAAACCATGGTGGTAAGTAGTAGAAAAATGAGAGTTGACACTGTAAAATTTGCTCCTATGTTAAAGGAATTCTAGGTGGAGGCCATGGTGGCTCCTCTTACCCCGGAAAAGCTGATAATATCAGGGGAGAGACCCATCTACATAAATGAACAAGCCTTGTCAAGCCGAGACTCTATCTTGGTTGAGAAAGAGGAGTACCTCTCAAAATTCACCCAGCAGACCCCTCAAGTGAAATGCCTATTGTTGGTGAGAGCTTGAGCAGCAGCAGCTCCATACAGTTGAGCAGTAGCAGCAGCATACATCAGGAAAGCTTCCTTGCCTACAGAAACAACATGATGGTTAGGAATCCCTCAGTTCAGTGGAGGAGCATGACGTTTATGGATCTGTTGACTCTGAATGGTGGCAATCAGTTGAGCAGTGGTTTCGTCTCCGATTTGGATTATCGATCTCCATAAACAGCTTCAATGTCTGAAAATCAAGAGCGCATTGGGCTGCAAGGATCAAATAAAGATATATTAAGAATCCAGGAAAGTAAGCATTCTTGACTATTGTTTTACTGCCTTATGCAAGTTATGTTCAATTACATTTAGCTTCAAGGGGCATTTGTCATTTGCTCATGTGATTAGAGGAATGGTGATTATGCAGTTGTAGATGGGAAAATGTTATCAATGCACAACTGCTAATACATGGCTTCAACTATATCCAGTTGGCCAATTGTTTATAGTTGGAGAGTATGTAAATGATTTATAGACTAATTGCCCTAGCCTTTCAATTCCTGTTTTTTGCTTTTAAAGTGCAAAATCAATTTTATTCTACTAACAAGAGATCAATATCAAATCACGCCACTTCTGAATCCGATGCAGACATTATGTAGGCTGATTAACTAAACAAATATGGTTTGCTTTCATGATGTGATGCACATTCAAATGCAACCTGTCTAAGAATGTAGGCTAAATTCTAGTGTTATCTACTCCAATGATATTTGCAACCTGTCTCCTACCAAATGCAGATGATGCACATTCAAATTCCCAATCAAAATGCAAACCAAATGATCAGTGACAAGACACAAACAAATAGTTATCTCTAATAATCTAATAGGATTCAACTTCAATTAAAAATTTATGTCAGTTTCCCCAATTACCACTTATGAAACATGAAATTGAACTTGATGTGTAGTTAGGGCATAGATAAACCAATAAAAAGTGGATGGTGATAAGGTGCAAGCAGTAGAAGCCGAATAAGTTCATGTTGCAATCCTAATAGATTCAAAGGGATTGATTAACTATGACATCTGGTGCCAGTGGCCTATGGCTCCATTTAAGCTACTGACGGACTACACCGAAAACATAGGGAAAGGTATGTGATTGCTTATTTCTCAATGAAATAAAGCAACATCTAATCTATATGAAGCAAATTGACAAACAGTTGGTGTGCATCTGGTACGTTGCACACAGAAATTGCACAAAGAGAAAGGGTGGAACTTACATGAGGAAGATGAGACAACCTCGTTCTTGAATGGGAGGTCAATGGAGAAGCAGCAGCTTGGAAATCTATCAGAGATGGACATCGAAAGTAATGGCAGCAGATTGAATAGAGAGGAAGGCACTAGACTGAATGGAGAGCGCAACTTGCTACTGCTGGTGAGAGAGACCGGTCTCGAGATCGGATATTGGGGCTTCGGGATTCGGCTCTAGTGGATGTGAGATCGGGAGGGATGCTCGCTGCTGGCGAGAGATCGGAGGTTGGGGTTCCGAGATTCGGCTCTGGCGGAGGTGAGGCCGGGAGGGATGCTCGCTGCTGGCGGCCTGGTGGGTGGCATCATCCTCATGGGAGCATGGAGATGCGGGAGTCGCTCCGGCGATGGAGATGTGGCGGCGCCGATGGAGATGCGGGAGTCTCTAGGGCATCTGGGTCTCCATGGATAGGGAGGAGAAAGAGAGAGAAAACAAGCGTTTTTTTGGGGGCCGGTTTGCTTTTGTTTTTTTTTACCCCGATTCAGTGCGGTTCAGTTTTTTTAATGGCAAACCCCGCACCAGCGTATTCCTTTTTAACCCATTTTCACTTTAAGAGGTCTTTTCATTTTAAGCACTATTTTCATTATAACTATCCAGTGCATTTGCCTCTTACAATACATCCGTGAGAACAATCCTAAACCATTAGATTAAAATTGAATTAAAGGTTAAGATGAGAAATTCAAATGGTAAAACTAAAAAGAGAAATTTGAGGAAAATAAAAAGATTAAAAAATAAATTGCCTTTTTTTTGTCATGAAATAAATTGTCTTTTATATATCCATTTACAATGGCAAATTGACGGTAGTTTTAACTACAAAACGCTTAGAATATTAATGAATATGAATGAATATTTTGAATATGAGAAGGAAATAAACGATTATTTTCAAGATTGAAATCTCCCTGTATATCTTATTATGATTTGATATGGTAAAGAATCAAAAATTCGGTTTGAAAAAATCAAGATTATTGTAAAAAAAACTCAAGATTTTGTTTCAAAAGCAAAGAATGATATTATATTTAACCGATCAACACTCAAACACGTTAGAGAATACTAACCCTTAACAAGATAAAATATTAACCTACAAATTTAAATATTAACCTACAGATTCAGAATAATAACCCTTAACAAGCTAAAATATTAACCTACAAATTAAAATATTCGTTTGAGTACTATCTTTATTCATTTGAATAAAGTCTCCCGAATATGAATATATATTCATTTGAATAAAGTGGCCTTCATGTGCATAAATATTCATCTGAATAGATATTCATTTGAATACGGCGTGTTATTCATGTTAACAAATATTCATTTGAATGCCCCAGTCGGGGTGGCCTAGTGGTGAGGAGCAAGGAGGGTGGGAAGGAGGTCCCGGGTTCGATCCCTGCCTCCACCCCTTTCCTTGGAATTTCCTTTCAAGGTTTGCCTTGCTCCCAACAAGTGGGTCGAGCCGGTCGGCGCAAGTCGGTTTATCTGGTACGTGGCTCTTGCCGGCTGGGTCACGTGCTCGGGGTTTACCGCCAAAGGTGGGTTCCTCGTCATCAAAAAAAAAAATATTCATTTGAATACATTAGGCTTATTCATATGAATACATTATTACTTACTCATCCACCTAAATGATTATTTGAATACACTCTAATTATTCATTCGAATAAATATTCATTTGAATAAACTCTACTTATTCGTATGAATACATATTTAATTATTCATCCGAATACGTATTCATTTTGAATATATGTTCCATCTACTCTAAAGATTCATTTGAATACACTCTACTTATTCATTAGAATAAATATTCATTTGAATATCCTCTACTTATTCGTATGAATACATATTTAATTATTCATTTGAAAACATATTCATTTTGAATATATGTTCCATCTACACCAAATTATGCTTCTCTTCTTCAGATGAACTTGCAACCATTTTTTATCTCCTAATATTGCAACCGTTCTACTACCCGAAATGGTTAAATGAACAAAAAATCCATATTCATTGACGAACACACTCTCACAATTACTCTCACAATATACTGTTCGTATACTTTGGCCAAGCAATTACAATCTCACAATTTATATTCATTGACGAACACAAAAAAATACTTCTAACCCGTCTCCATTTCCGCTAGCTTTGTACCCGAATCGCCTGAGTTATAATCTTCCATTGCAAATGAATATTCTCCAACCGTGAATCTACTCTCTCTGAATATTCAAATCTTCCGTTTGAGGTTAATGGAAACCCACGTTTGAATGGTTTAAAGAGAGAAAGATGGGATTTAGAGAGAGAAATATTTTTTATTTATTTTATTTTATTTTTATTTAAATTCTTTCATTCAAATCTAATCATCCACATTGTCATCATCCGACAGCTCATACACGGTCTCACGAATGCATTCTTAGGGGTGAATGCACGTGAAAGCTCCCCTATATATATATAGGGAAGAGTTAAAATGTAAAATATCCTTATGGTGTAATATTGCTTAAGGTGTAAAATGTTATATTTTAATAGAATGGACCCGCGAGTTAGAGGGAAAAAAAGGAAGCGAACTGAACCGGAAAAAAAGGAAACGAACCAGTCTATCCCTCGCTGCTTCCATCCACGCTTCCTCTGTGCTCGCAATCCCATCGGATGTGGACTAATTAGGGATTTCAATCCAATTTTAATTAGGGATCTGAGATCTGAAATCCTCGGCAGACTTCGACCGCCTCTAGATCGAGCACGTCGAGGCCATGGCAGAGCAAGCTCACCCAGATTTATCTTTTGCACGGTACGTCTTTCCTTGATATGCTTCTTTTCGATTCTGATTTTTTTTTGATAAAATCGGTTCTGATTTTTGCTTCAAGGAAATTGACAGGTTAAAATCTCATCCGAATAGAATTGTCGTCCATCTATGCTTCAACGATCATTTATAAAAGCAAGAAATGCTTTATCCAGTCCTAATTGTTGGAAGATAAAATCGGTTCTGATTTTTGATCCAAGGTAATTGGTAATCGGTTCTGATTTGCTTCTTGAGTGCTTGACTAATGACCACTCCTAATTGTTTTAATGATAATGATCATGGTATGCTTTTGAGGAGAATTACAATATTCACTTCCTTAAGTTGCTAATAGCCTAAGATACATGCTTGAGGATGTTTTATTTATTTATTAAGGTCATGATTAGGATTTGGGTTAGTTCATACTCATGTAGCAATGTAGCATGAACCAGCTGAAAAGAGTTATTCTGAATGAGAAAATGATAACCGAAGAGTTCAAATTGATTACCAGAACTAGATCAAAGAGATGAAAATATATTTTTTTAAATGCAGAATAGCATAAAGTATCACATGCTACTTGTTTTCATGCTTTCAGGGAATATGATTTTGGCCATGAGCATACTTGCATTGTATCCACTTCGGAGTGTTAAGGCTGGAATAAATGGGTTTTAGCTGGTATTGTGTTCTCTTACCCCTTTTCCACTGTATTGTTGTTATATAGAAGAAACTAATAGACCTTTTTTTATTTATTTTGGTCCTATTTGTTGGTGCACTCTTATTATTAAGTATTAAAGAATTTCAACTAATATTCTTTTTACTAGGTTTAAGCCAAAATCATCTAATGTTCTTGTCTAAAGATTATTTGCTTGATTCTTACAAAAAATGTTCTTAGCTTGAAAAAGTGCAATTTTAGTTTGATAATGTGCAAATATAAAACCGAAAAGTACAATTTTAGAACTCAAATATTGTTAGCTTGTCCATATTTGGGTTAGCTTGTTACTTGTGTTAAGATCCATAAGCTCAATTAGGAATGAGCGCCTGTTGTTCAGGATGTTGGTGGTTCGACTCCACCTGGATCTATATACTCTGTTTCAATGTTTAATTCGGAATATCATGTCTGGTAATAATAGGGCATCAATTCGAAAGCTCAGGCAATGGATTGGTTTCAGTTTTAAATGAACTATTGGCTAAAAATTTTGAAATAAATTCTTAGTTTGAGAAAGGTGGTGGGATTAGGAGTTTTTTTTTGGCGTACCTTACTTTTGCACAATTATATTTTAAATCTGAACAATTATATCTTTTGCACACTATTATTCTAAATGTGCACAATTGTATCTTACTTTTGCACAATTGTATTCTAAATCTGCACAGTTGTATCTTACTTTTGCACATTTTTATTCTAAATCTGCACAATTGCATTCTAAATCTGCACAATTGTATCTTACTTTTACACAATTGTATTCTAAATCTGCACAATTGCATTCTAAATCTGCACAATTGTATCTTACTTTTGCTCAATTGTAGTTTAAATCTGCACAAGTATATCTTACTTTTGCACACTATTATTCTAAATGTGCACAATTGTATCTTACTTTTGCACAATTGTATTCTAAATCTGCACAATTGTATCTTACTTTTGCACAATTGTATTCTAAATCTGCACAATTGTATCTTACTTTTGCACAATTGTATTCTAAATGTACACAATTGCATTCTAAATCTGCACAATTGTATCTTACTTTGCACAATTGTAGTTTAAATCTGCAAAATTATATACTCCCTCCGTATCACAAAACTTGTAGTTTTGCTTTTTGACACGCTTTTTAAGAAGCGAATAACTCTATAAAATATTAATTTTTTTAAATAATTTTTTTTAATAATTTCATAGATAATTGTATTAAGTATGAAATTATTTTTTAAAATTAATAAATCATTGATATTTTATATAGTTTTTACCGTTCTTAAACGACGTGCCAAAACTAAAACTACAAATATTTTGATACAGAGGTAGTATTACTTTTGCACATTTGTATTCTAAATGTGCACATTAAAATCTTATTTTTGCACTTTATCTTCTTATATTTGCATATTACAATTTTATTTTTGCACCTTATACTCTTATTCATGAAGAGAAACATAGTAATTGTAAGCGATAAACATAGATAGCTTATGCATGATTTGAACCCGCATCTTTGTGCATAGGCACATTGCTCTATCATTTTGAGCTAATAGACTTTTAATGACACTAATACGCGCACTTAAAATACGCTTGCTAAGAATAAAAACGAAAAACACAACATCAAAATCATAACACATTGCACTTGATGTAAGAAGATTTCGCTTTAAGAAAACAAAGAACCCAGTTGAACTGATTCTCAAACCAAAGTCTCCTACTTTTAGATGGTCTGGACTTGAGTTGACTAAAAGAACATTCCTGATGGATACATGTTTTGTAATGGGAAAGTAAGATACAAATTTCATTCATTTTATTAACCATAACATGTTGAAAGAAATGCACATGCCTGGGCTTTAGATCACGTTGAATTATGACATTTCGTTCATTATGGAGGCAAGCCATTCCCCTGTCAAGTTTTTGTATAACTAGATTGACTGGAGTCTTGAAGGGAAAACAAACAAATGGCTAGTAATACATATTCTACTCCTCAACCTTAAAAATGACAATGAAATAGTACTCTTCAATTAATTTTGATAGTTCATTCAGAATTCATTAGTTGGTTGCCCTTCCTGTCATTGTTTTTGGGTCCCCATGGAGATGTAAATTGCTGGCTCTGTCCACACATACAAATTTCCACCACCATTCTATTGCATTACTTGACATCTTATTAGTTTGTGTTAAAAAAGAGGAAGGAGTTGTTCAGTTAGTA